>CM060929.1:912221871-917221871 GCA_030765085.1 Allium cepa | reverse complement strand
ACCAGCCTCTCGTCGCTGTAGTAGCCTTCGCTCGCACCTACCTTGACCCAAAAGAGCGACGACCACTGCCGCTAATTCGCCTCGCGTGCGCCCACACGAACGCCAGTCCTTTATGCCCTACCGATCCATTGCGCCCTATCTATCAACGTGACAACCCTCCCTTTCACCTCGATTCGACGATCGTAGTTCATCCCATCACTAACCCTAGTTTCGCCTCTTCTCGTCAATTAAAAGCCAAATTCGCCCCGTTCGATCGTGAATTAACCCTCATTTTTTTTAATTTTGCCGATTCGGTTTTGAAACAGAAGCTCGGTTTGGTTTCGAATAGAAGGAGAAGAGCATCCTTGATTTGATACCAAAATTTCGTCTTTTTTTTTCGGTTGTTCGAACAAAAGGAGGTGGAAGATTAATTTCGAGAGAGGAAAGGAAAACTCGGCGTTGATTTTGAATATGAACGAGGAATGGGAAGAAAAATATAGAGACGATTTCTTAAGCTCAGCCATTATTTGTTTTCTTTATCTTGATTTTGAGGTGAAAGGTTGCGTGAATATTAAAAAGAACAAAGGGAGATAGGAAGCGCGATTTCAAGATAGTGGGTGGCGTAGGGAAGAAAAAAAAGGCTACAGTGATTTCGAAATGAAAGGAAAGTAGCTGACGTGAGATAATTTCAACTGCAGTTGACTAGTATAAATATTCAAATTAAATTTAAATCCAAACCGTTCCGGTAAACGCAACTTAAAAACTTGACTTCCTGTCGAGGCGTGCCGCTAGGCATTTATAATGCTATACCCCTATTCCGAACGCAATGTAAAAGGTTTTGAGTCCTAATTCGATCGTATGGAGAAGATAGCTTTTTGAACCAAGTTATTATATTAAATTTCGATTTAATTATCAGCGCGTTTAATTATCGTACGGCCAAACGGTCACTCCAAACACTGCGAAAATTGCAATCCGATAATAATACAATATTATGGATCTAATGAAACTTGTTTCGTCTAATTCCGAGACTGTGCCTTGGAAGGCTATTTTTAAATATCGATTTAAACGATATATTTTTAAAACCGAAAGAATCACTGCTAAATTCAATTTTAAAACTTCTATTAGCCTCAGCACTATCAATATAAATTTTATTGGCCTTCAAATTATTTTTAACTGGCTTAAAACTCTAGATTCAACATTTTACCCAACTTCAAATTATTTAATTTAATAATTGAATTACCCAAGAAATGGTGATATTTGAATTCAAGTTAAAAATTAACTTTTAAACATTTAAAATCAAATAAATATTCCGATTTCAAACATCCAAAAATTCCGGGTCATCACATTCTTCCCCCCTTAAAAGAATTTCATCCCCGAAATAGCTAGTTACGAAGAATGATCCAATACCCATTACTATTTTCCAAAACCAAACAGTTTTATCAACTTGCCATAACATATCCTTTATCAAAGACCCATTATTACTTTAACCAACTTCTCAAAACCTTCCATAGTTTCCAACAACATTATTTACTCCACTTATTCAAATTTAAATTTAGATCCAAATTTAAATTATCAAAACTTTCTCAAAAATTTTCTAACTCTCTAAATTTTTGAAATTTTTTGCCAACATCTCTTTTGCACGGCTAGCTCGGTACAACTACAAAATGCCTCTACGGGCTACCAAATTCCAAAAAAAAACAAAATCCAAGTGGCTAGATAAAAAATCCAATCAAATTTCATACAGCAATTTAAACACATACCTTTGATGAGCAAATTTCAATTTATTCTCTGAAATCAAAAATCCCAAATTCACTTTCCTAATCCTTTAGTTCCGACTAAACAATTAGTTTCAATTTCCATTTCCAAAATCTCTTATTTCAATTCCAATTTGAAATCGTTTTGTCGCTAACAAAAATTTTCCCAAAAATTTTCAAAAATTTTCTAACTCCCAAAAATTTTGGAAAATTTTGGCAAAGTCTCCTTTGTACGGAGGAGCTTTTGCAATTTAATGAGAGATATAAATATATATAATCGACCCACACGGTCGGAAAAACAAAAACAGGTCATATTTTCTATTTTTATTGCATAGGCGTACCTTTATTTAGCATTTTTAAGCAAGTGGCTTATTATTTTAGCAATTAGCGCGTCCAAATCCAGCCAAATGGTTTCCCGGTACCTGTACTTACTCAATTTAAATATGTAACTGCCAAAATCATGTTACTTAACAACATTTTACATATTTAACTAGTAAACATAAGAGTTTCTATAAGCAATGCAGGTTAAACAATATTTATAAGCAACCTATAGGGTTCCGACATTTATTTTAATTGTTTACAACCAATTCATATACAACTTCATTCAATTTAAATGGTTTACAACTCAATTGCTTACATTCAATTCATTTTTTAACCCAAACAACTCACATTTCTTTTTCAATTGATTCCAAAAATCAGTTTTAATTAAAGTCTCTTCACATATTAACTTATTTACAAGCCATACACCTGCATTTCATTCCATTTCCGCATTTTGTTTCATTCAAAGACATTTTATTAAGCTTGGCACATTCAATACTTATTAGGTAATAACCATTTCCAAAATTAATTTAACCCAGACTTTTATTTAATGGACTTTCACTTTTACTCGAAGCCAAACTTCTATAAATTTTAAAATTAAGTCAATTTACTATCTTCAAATTATTTCAACTTCAAACTTAAGTTTACTTCTATTTAATTTGATTCTCATCAAATCAAAGTCCATTTAATTTTTTTTTCCATTCTTAATTCGTTAAAATAATATCCAAGGCCATATATAATTTATCCATACTCGAGTTGGACTTATTGCAACTCAAATCATTCCTATTTTAATCCAATTCCATTTATTTTTACAACATTTCCACTTATTTTAATTCATTATCAATCCAAGTCGAATTCTATTTATAATTCAAGTTTATTTCCAAACTTCATTATTAACTTACAATCCATTTTATTTAACCGAGTTAAATTTTATTAACATACTCTATCAAATAATTTATTTAGCTAATTAGCTTACTTCCAACTATTAAATCAATATTAGATTTTATTACAAAAATCACTTCATTAAATTTTCCCGAGTTCAAATTTTTTTCTTCACAATTCCATTTTGGATTTTCTTCCATTTTCCAAAATTCCAACACTTTTATTTTGGCTTATTTATTCCCTTTTTACATTTTTATAAGCTACACACTTATTTATATTCATACTTCTCCATCCATTTATAGTCAACCACATTTTCTCTTTACTTTTAACTAGGGATTATATTTTTATTTCAATGCTTTTCAATTCCTTTATAAGCTTCCAAAGCTTATTTATCCCAATTCAATACTTATTTAATTTACGCTTATTTATTTAAGTAAGAATTTTATTCCATTCAATATTATCTATAACTCAACTTAATTTATTTAAATACAATTTTATTTAACTTAATTTCAATTAAATCTAGCTGCATACCATTCTTTTTAATCCACTCAATCCACTTGAATTTTAATTAAGTAAGAACTTATTTTCACTTAATATCGTCTACATCTCAATTTATTTCAATTCAATTCCAACTTAATTCAAATCCAATTCATTATTATTAACTTTGCTTAAGTTAATTTAATTCTAATTAATTTTGTTTCTCATCCCAAATTTAATTTATTTTCCCATTCCAATCACATTCAAGCTTTACCAATTATTTCTTCCAATCATCCATTAAATTCTCCACAATTTAATTTCTCTAAATAAATTTTATTTAACCTTTTCACTTTAAATTTTAATTCCAACATTAAAGTTCATATTTTTCTTCCTTATTTAAAAATCATCTAAACTTTACAAGTTTATAACTTACCTCATCAGGATTTTAAATTCAAATAAGGATTCAGGATTTCAAACACCCGGCTTTTGGTTCAAACCATTTTACAACTACCATTATCCCAAAATCACATTTCCCAAATTTTTAAACCAATCCTGGTTTTTACCCCCATCAATTTCCTTTGAAATTTCAAAAACAAAACTAGTTCTTCTGAATAAATCAATCTGGCAGCAATTCGTCACTTAGATACTCGAAAATGAACATCGATGATGCTGCAGTCATCACCGAATTTATTTTCTAGCGACTGAAGTGAGTTCAATGCTATATCCCTTCCCAAAATTTATTTGAAACAATTTCCTTTCAGAAATACTTCTAAAATAATAATGCTATTATTTGTCTTCAAAACACTTCGAAAGGCACTTCCAAATTCTCCGAAGTTTTAAATTTTCAATTTTGACTTAAATCAAATTTTAACTATAATTCATTTGTATAATTTATGCTCATACAAATTTCCATTTGATTATCCAAGTCATTCCAATTTTTATAATCTTATTTGTTTAAAATCTTATCATCCAAACATCCAATTTATATAACAATTTAAGGAAATATTTCTTTTATATCAAAATATAATTTTGGGTAAAATTATTTCATTCACCCACCTTTAGAACAATACGGTATCAATTTATCGTGTGAGGTGTTTATAAAATCTTCTCGAATAGTGGCCGCTCACTCAATCAGAATTCATATTCCACTCAACCAATAAATCAACACAATATTAAAACAATTTATATTCACTAACAAATACACGCTCATATCTATTAATACCCTTAAACTCATTCTAGAGTACTATAGACTCTATTTTCAATGAGTAATCCCCACCAGAGCCAAGGTTATCACCAACCTAAGCTCTAAAACCAGCTGTAATGACTCGCAAATCCATAACCCTTAAATCGACACTATTCTCCATCAATCAACTCAAGATGAACGAAAATACAAACCATTATGGTTAAAGAAGAAGAGGTAGAAGAAGAAAATAGAAAACAACAACAGAATCTAACCATTGCAGCGGAATAAAATATACTAGATAATAACAGATCTTTATACAAAAGAGAATTTTATCTGTTTATAGATTACATCATCAGAGTATACATTACACACAACAGGACAGTAATCATAACATGTCCTCAAATCTGAATACACATCGGAATATTTAACACAAATACGGAAGTACGTATTTCCCTCTAGCTCGTCTGCTGAGCTCCATAGCATCCTTTCCTGTATCCTATAATACTCGGTCTGACCCGAGCATTATAGTTAAATTACACCCGATTCAGTCTGGAATACCAGCGTGAGAAAACCACACTCAAATTGATTATTAAAGTTTCAAAATCCTTTGAAAATCAAAAGCATCTCGTAAGACCACGCCACAAACAAACATGTCGGGTTTTTACCTTACGATAGCCAAAACACTTTTTATTAAAATCCTCTGATATTATAATAAGGTTTATCTACAAATACTTATTAAAATAGCCTAAATTGTTACATGATTAAATTCCAGCTACTAGCCACAAAGTGGGTAATGCAAACAAAAATCGTAAAAGGCGCGTAAGGAGAATGGATTTCCAACTAATGACTTGGCACTGGGGTACCATCTATCTCAGTATGTGGCCTAGATCACCGTATCGAGAATTACTCCCAATCCCCTACGACATAAGACCGAGACTACCCCTTACTGGTAATCCCGAGTAAGATCACCCCACGGTCGGGATCAGCAACCGCACCACTAAGCCGAATAAAAGGGACGTCTAGACAGGCATGACCTCACCCTAATGGGCGCTACC
Organism: Allium cepa; assembly: GCA_030765085.1. NCBI lineage: Eukaryota > Viridiplantae > Streptophyta > Magnoliopsida > Asparagales > Amaryllidaceae > Allium > Allium cepa. The sequence goes on along the minus strand of CM060929.1, from coordinate 917,216,223 downwards.
CACATAGCCTTGCTGCATAACCCCTGATTTTCAGTCATTCCTGGTTGATGAGGCTTGAGGCTAAGCGTTACCTTTTAGAACGTTTCACTTAGAATGCCCATCGTCCACCTGACGATGTTCCGAAAGCATTCATCCATACAAGTCCGTCCGGGTGCGAACAGAACCGAAGGCACTACTCCTACTACATCCATTTTGGAATCATCCTCAGGATTAGTAGCGAATAACCCTTGCACTTCACTGCTCCAACTTCGAATCCAAACTCGTCTTCCTCAAGAAAACGTATAAACCAGATCAAAGTGGTTTTCGAGAAATAAATCTCGATCCCCATCTCTTCGAAACAATCAATGCATTGGCCAATATTGATTGTCAGTTATTTAACTATCAATTAACATTCACAAGCAACCATCAAACAATAAATAATTTCTCCAAATTATTTATTAATCTCAAAATATCTTCGCAAGATATATTTCCATTTTCAACCCTTTTGAAAACAGTTTTCAAACCACACTTTTCTCATGGAATGAATTCCCAACTATTTATTTCCACTGAAAACACCTGACACAAAAACATTAGATTTAAAAATAATTTAAAATCACTTTATTATAAAATATCCTTTAAAATGTTTAAATTAAGAATTACTTTAATACTTATTCAAAATACATACTTTAAGAATATTTAAAATAAAACTACCTTGTACGATATAAAACCAATTTTCTAACTTTTAAAACATAATACTAAGCCACCTTTAAATAATTACTGCGATAATGAATTTGAAAAATATGCTTACTTTAAAATATAAATATTTAGAAATAATAATTTTTCTAAAACATACTTTTAAACAACTTAATCTTTTTACTTATACTTAAAATTTTGCTTTGAAAACATACTTGGCTATCCAGGGAAATATGCTTCCCTTCCGCATCTTTAAAAATAAATCATCATTTATTTTTAAACAAATTTACCCATTCCTTTAATAAATTCCTGCCCTCAATTTATTCTTCCAAATAACCACTGATATATTGCGTTACTTTTATAAATTCAGTTTATAAATTTCAGGTCTCGCTTCTCTTTTTAAAAATCCCGGTTTTACACACTTAAATCAATTCCCAAATTGATTTCTAATTTACTTCACTTTGAAATAAATTTCTTTACTTACTCCGTTTATTTCAAAATCCATTAACTTCAAATTTTATTTCCTTGATTATTATTTAAAATCTTTTACTGAAAACACCAATTTCAGATTTCCCCAAATTCTTTCTTTACCCTTTTAAATAAATTCAAACCTTAAAATTTTAAAGTAAATTCTTTATTCCTTTAAATAATATCACTTAAGTTTTGCAATTCATTATTTTCTGTTTATTCAAAATCCCATTTTTTCCATACTCGGAATTATTTATTAGAATTTTAAAATCACTTTTATTCTTATCCAAATCAGTCTTAAATTTATTCAAATTCTCTATGATTATTTTACTTAAAAATTAACCCTTTTATTTTCTTTCAAAAATCAAATTCTATATATTTTGATAGTTCAGTGTACTGAAATATATTCAAGCAAACTATAACATTCAATATTCCAGTTATCAATATAATTCATCATATAATATAAAATATTCATAACATTGAACATTAAACAATCTAAATAATTTTGAGGAATCCAGTTGGATCCCTCCAACCAGTTTTCCAACATCCACAAATGTTAGCACAATATAAAATACCAATTCCACTTCGAGGTGGAATATCGCAGTATATGGGATTTATATAGTATCATTCGCTATTATGCGGCGCATAAGGTCTCATCCGCTATATAATGCGGCAAAATCAATCACTCTAATATATACAATATACTACTATATATAATATAGCACATCAAATAAATTCAATCATTCAACTAATTATTTAAATCTAACCATTTAAATAACAACCAGATGAGTGAGATTAACTCACCTTAGATTTTGTTTGCCATCCACTTCAATCTTGGCTCGATTCACGATTTTGGACCTTGTACAAGCAATATATGATTTATTTATATTTGAACTAATTGAACCATCAATTACAATTTATTAATTTAATTTTAACTAATTTTCCTTTAAATAATTTTTATTAACTAAAATAATTTAAATAAACAAATTTTCTTTTAAAACGTATGTACTTTCAATTTCTTTTTAAACTACATATATATTCATAAAAATCTATATATATTTTAAATTATAAACTCTTCAAATATTAAAATCCCCATACTTTTCCAAACTTTATCCATATATATATTTCTCCGTTTATCTGTACATATTTAAAATAAAAGTGCATGAGTATTCATATATATTTATATATATTTTTTCTTTTTCGGTAAAAATAAAAACTCGAAATCTGCTGTACTGTAAAAACTGCCCCTCCACTTAAACTTTTTATAAAACTGACATGTAATATTTATGAGCTGACAAATTATAATTTAACAAAATTTATATATTTTTTTCAAAAGGAACGGAAATGAAATTACCCAGGAGAAGCCTAGCCAACGAACGAAGAATGCTGCCTCCTCCATGTGGCATCGGTGACCACTGCAGTTCCACTCGACCGGCCTCTCATCGCAGTAGCCTTCGCTCGCACCTGCCTTGACCCAAAAGAGCGACGACCACTGCCGCCAATTCGCCTCGCGTGCGCCCACGCAAACGCTAGTCCTCCACGCCCTACCGATCCATCGCGCCCTAGCTATCAACGCCACAACCCTTCCCTTCACCTCGAGTCGACGGCCATAGTACATCCCATCACTAACCCTAGTTTCGCCTTTTCTCGTCAATCAAAAGCCGAAGTCGCCCCATTCGATCATGAATTAATCCCCTTTTTTTAATTTGCCGAGTTCATTTTGAAACAGGAACTCGATTTGGTTTCGAATAGAAGGAAAAGAGAATCCTTGATTTTATATGAAATTTCTTCTTTTTTTTCGGTTGTTCTAACAAAACGAGGGGGAAGATTGATTTCGAGAGAGGAAAGGAAAACTCGGCGTTGATTTTGAGCATTAACGAGGAATGGGAAGAAAAATATGGAGACGATTTCTTAAGCTCGGCCATTATTTGTTTTCTTTAACTTGATTTTGAGGTGAAAGGTTGCATGAATATTAAAAAGAACAGAGGGAGACAGGAAGCGCGATTTTAGGATAGTGGGTAGCGTAGGGAAGAAAAAAAGGCTACAGTGATTTCGAAATGAAAGGAAAGCAGCTGATGTGAGATAATTTCAACTGCAGTTGACTAGTATAAATATTCGAATTAAATTCAAATCCAAACCGTTCCGGTAAACGCAACTTAAAAACTTGACCTCCTATCGAGGCATGATGCTAGGAGTTTATAATGCTATACCCCTATTCCGAACGCAATGGAAAAGGTTTCGAGTCCTAATTCGATCGTATGGAGAAGATAGCTTTTTGAACCCAGTTATTACCTTAAATTTCGATTTAATTATCAGCGCGTTTACTTATCGTACGGCCAAACAGTCACTCCAAACACTGCGAAAATTGAAATCCGATAATAATACAATATTATGGATCCAATGAAACTAGTTTCATCAAATTCCGAGACTATGCCTCGGAAGGCTATTTTTAAAACCGAATGGATCATTGTTAAATTCAATTTTAAAACTTCTATTATCCTCAGCACTATCAATATAAATTTTACAAGCCTTCAAATTATTTTTAACAAGCTTAAAACTCCAGATTCAACATTTTACCCAACTTCAAATTATTTAATTTAATAATTAAATTACCCAATAAATAGTGATATTTGAATTCAAGTTAAAAATTAACTTTTAAACATTTAAAATCAATTAAATATTCTGATTTCAAACATCCAAAAATTCCGGGTCGTCGCAAATCTATTGCCGGAAGGAAAAGATTTTCGAAAGTGTTTGAAGTATAAAAGGGAATTTATACAAGTTTGAAGTGATCCAAGTATTTTTAAAATTATATATATATAGATATATATATATATATGTAAAGGAACTTATAAGAATGATTTTAAAAAAAGTTTTTTGGAACCTTTGGATTTGGAAAGGCTTTTTGATTTTTGGGTAAAATAAATATTGGAATTTGGAAAGACTAGTTTGAGAATTATTGATTTTGGGAATCGATTTTGTGTAAAGGGGATTTGGATGAAAATCATAAAGGGTATGATTTGAAAGATACTATAAGAGTATAGTATAAAGTGTTTTGAGATTGACTCTGGGGAAAAAGGCGCTCCCTTGAAATGAACTTCTCAGGAGTGCCACAGGGTGGTACTTCCTTGAACCCTGGGGGGGGGGGGGGGGTTCTAAAGTTGATCCTGTGAGGAGTCCGGACAAACTAGATCCTGAGGATTATGTGTAGTGTGTAGAGAAAGACGAGGGCGCTGATGCCTACAAAGGCATTTGGGTTATGCAGTGACGATAATTTAATTCGATGTCACTGCGATCTACTGCAGACCATAGCGAAAGTCATGTGTGCCGCTGAGAGCCAACAGTCTACGTTTGATTTTACATCGGTAGACTGCGACCTATGGTAATATAGCGAAAGTTGTGTGTGCCGCTGAGAGCCAACAGTCTACGTTTGATTTTATATTGGTAGACTGCGATCTATAAAGACACAGCGAAAGTCGAGAGGCCGTGAGAGCCTAAGGCTACACTGGGACTTGACTGATGTAGTTTGCAACCTATGTGGGAGTGGAGAAGTTTCATTCTTTTGGCAGCGAAATTCGAGGGCGCTGGTGCCTATAGTTACATGGACTTTTCGTTTGATGGCAACGTAACCTTGGATGTATCTGCGATCTGTAGCGGGTTCCATGTCGTAATCGAGGGGCGCGGGGTGCCTACAGTTACATGGACTTTTGCTACGGTGGCAACGTAACCCAGGATGTAACAGCGTCCATGGATGAGGGTGATGATTTTCAGAGCATTCTCACCAAAGATGTTTCCTTTATTTTCAAAAATGTTTTCTGTATTTTCAAAAATTATTTTCCAAATATTTTCACTGGATGTTGGAAACTGGTTTACCGAGTACTTGTAGATTTTCAGTCTTATGCCTGATCAACGTATGACCGAATTTCTGTGAGAACGAGGACGGACTTGTTGAAACATCGAGTTATAAAATGATAATTTTATAAAAACTATTTTATAAATATTATATAGATTTTAAAATGTTTTAAAAATGTTCGAAGAAAAAATTTAACTGATATTAAGTATTTTAATAAATTCTGGCTTCGTTCCATTTCGAGGACGAAAAGATTCAAAGGGGGGAAGAATATGATATCCTGGAAATTTAAAGCATAATTAGATGTGATAATCCTCTTTATAAATTATTTTAAATTGATAAAAATTGTTGTTTTCAAACAATAATGATAATGGGTTGTTTTTAAATATAGATAAATAAATAGAATTATTAATTACAAATTAAATCTGGGTTTGTTTAAAATATGTATGTATTGTTGAATAGATTTTGAATTGGACTTTTAAATTTGAATTTGACTTTGGATTTAAATTGAAATTCAAAAGACAGATATTTTAAAATGTTTTGGATTTTAAAATATATGAATAAGATTTTATATGTATATAATTTGTTTCATTTATATTTTCTCTAAAGGTAATTTATATATATACATTTAGTATTTTAAAAATAGTAAATTAAGTATAAAGCTTATTATTAATATTTAAAATAAATGAAAATATCTTAAATGACGAGTGTAAACTTATTAAAGTTTGATAATAACATATGTAAACCAATTAACAAATGGAATGACAAATGTCAAGTTTTTTAACAAGTGTCATACGTTATTTTTGTTTTTTCTTTCATTTTTAAAATAAATTATTTTAAATTATAAAAAAAATGTTTTCTTACCTTCATTCTTTTCTATTTTTTTCTATTCTAAAGCTTAGAAATTCAAGCTTGTAAACCATTCTCAAAAACAAATCCTCATAAACAATCTGAAAATCAATCTACTTCTAAAAACCAAAAATCAAATTCTAAGCCTGTAATTCATTTTCTAAAATCAAATCATCAAAGCCTGAACACTTCCTTCAACCTAGAACAAAGCCTGTAACAATTATTAAGCAAGCAAGAAAGCCTGAAATCAGATAAGAATCAAAGTTCCAGCAAGTTTATCAAGCATTCAAGTTTCCAGTGCTTAAATAAAAAACAATAACAATGTTTTTCAAGTTTCAAAAGGAATCAGCAATTCAGTTTTTCAAAATTCCAGTAAAACAAACCTCTGCCTTCTAAATCAGTGAGTAAACTTTTATTCTTAAAAACAATTTTAATCTGTGATATTGTGATGGATTTTTATAGCAATATGGTTTTCTTTTGTTGATATATGTGAATGCATGCTTGTGTAAAGGAAATGCCTGAATAAAACTCTGTGTGCATGAATATGAACTTCTATATTCTTTGTCAAATTTAACCATTTCAAATTAAATTTCATTTCACTTTAAACATTCAATTTAAGCCAATGATCTTTGGATGAAAATGTTTAATTCTATGTAATATTAACATTAAAAATAGTTATAGGATTTTATATTTAGTAAATTTCACAAGAAAAACAAATAAAGTGAAAATCTAAATAATAGCTAAAAATCAATCATCACAAATTCAGAATTTGATTATAGAATCTGGTTAGTGTTAGAAATTCATGAATTTTAACATAGGTTTCGTGATTTTTAGTATTTTATTTGGTGAGATTTTTTTAGATGAACGTTTAGGGTATTTTGGTTGATTACCGATGAACGACGTCGAAGTTTGTGACAAAGTTTGGTTTGTAGGTGGCCGAGGTGTCGGGGATCAAGGGAAAATTAGGATGGGATTTTTTCTGATGGCCGAGGTTGGTGATCGAAGGTGATTTAGGGTTCGATATCCTGATTGAGATGTCGGGGTAATCGTGGTGATCTCGGCGACAACGGAGCTTCGGGCTCGATTGCGATGGTTGCGATCGCTACGTGATGATGTGAGGCCACTATGGAAGGGTGACCATGGGTTCCAGTTGTCATAATCGTCGGCGATGAGTGGTTCTCCATTTCTAGTTTAGGTTCTAGTTGGGATTGAAGTACTCGATTTCGATTTGAGATAGGATAGTGGAATCTAGACGACGGCGATATTTGGTGAGGTCATCGGTGATATGCCGGAGGCTTTGCAATTGATCGGCGTCGCGTGGTTCGTTGTGTACCATGCACGCGTGTACATCTGTTACAGATGTTTGGACTTCAGGGAAGATCGATATTTTGCTGGAAGACGTCGCGTGTTTTTCTCGAAGAAGTGAGGGGTCGAGTGGCGTGGGAACTGGAGTGTTTTGATTCAGGGACGATACTTGTAGGCTCGGGTTGTTTTTTTTAGTTGCCAGTTTTTAACTTTATGAAGTAAAACTGGTATTGTTTAGAATTTTTTTTATAAAAATAAAACCCAGTTTTTTTTAAAACAAGGTAATGATCATGTTTAGATAAAGATTAAATTAAGTAAGGTAACTTATAAAAAGGGTTTTATTAAACATAAGGATACAAAGTTTAAAGCAAAACAAAATGGATATTTTTCCAAATTTAGAGCTATTAAAGTGATAAAGTGTTTTAACCAACTTATCTAATCAAGCTTTTTAAAATGAATAAGTTTCCAAAGATTTATTGACAAAGTTCCATAGTAAAGTCATTTAATATGATATTGAAACAAGTTCAAGTTTTAAATATAAAAGTTAAATGGTTTAAATTTGTTGGTCTTAAATGTAATTAATTAAGGAGTAATTAATTAGTGGAAGTAATTAAGGGGATTAATTACTCAATATAATTAATTAAATTAATGTGATTAGTTTAAGTTAATTAATTAGTTTAATTAATTTGAGATAATCACTTGATGATTTGTTAAGTATAAATACTCGATGTAATTTATTAAGTGTAATTACTTAGTGAAGTAATTAATGGGTAATTACTGGATGTAATTTATTGAAGGATTTAATAATGGAAGTAAATTTGATTTTAATTTCTTTGTGTAATTAATCAAGGGATTAATTAAAGATAATTAATTAAAGAGTAATTAATTAAGGAGTAATTAGTTAATTAATGAAGTAACTAAGGGTAGTTAGTTACTGAATGAGATTAATCAAGGGTGATTGATAAATGTGATTAATTATTAAATGTAATTAATTTAAATAGAGTAATTATTTAAAGAAGTAATTAAGAAATCATTAATTAAGTAATTAATGATGAAATTAAGGGCTAATTAGTTAAAGGATAATTAATCAATAAAGTGATTATAGAAGAGTAATTAATGATATTAATTAAGGATCAATGTAATTAATTACGATTAATTAATTAATGGAAGTAATTAAAGGTTAATTACTGTAATTATTTGAGGATAATTAATTTGTGAAATTAATTAGAGGATAAGTACTTAATGTAATCGGAGAATAATTAATCAAGGATGATTAATTAAGATGAATAATTAGAGGGTGATTAATTAATTGATTTGTAATTAAGTAATGGTTAAGTAAGCAAGATTTATGTGATGAAAGTAATTAATTTAATTTATTTTAAATTAAATAGTGATGAAGGTAATTAATTTAATTCATTTTAAATTAATTATAGATGGTGTGATTAATAGATCCTTGCTTATGGATGGCTGATTCATATTGAATGCCTTGTATGGTTTGATATCTCTGATATGAGATATGTGTTGATCTTAGATACTGAGATGCTTTGGTTGAATTGTAATGATATGAGTTATCTATTGTGATATTGTGAATTATCTATCTGTGTGAATATAGATAATGAATCAAATTGTTTTAACTTTAAAACAACTTGGACTTAAAAAATGACGTTTTGGATTTTGAAGAGACCAGGGTCGGGTATTAGTAAATACCCGAAACCACTTCGATTTATAATCCACTATGATTCTTTGTAAGATTGATATGCGAAATTAATACAATGGAATGGAATGATTTAAGTGAATTGGACCATTTAATCTAAGTTTTGGTACTTAGAAATTTCTGTGTGAAATAAGTGATGTCTATATAAAATTGTGAATTTGTAAATTGATACGAGTTAACCCCTAGTTTTAAATAAGTTTTATACATTAGTATTTATTGTTAGATGGGTTTACTCACGCTGGTTTCCAGCCCAACCCGGATGTTACTTTGATGTAGTCCTCGGGTTAGACCGAGTATTACAGATTTTCAGGTAAGGACGTTTTGGAGCTCAGGAGGCGAGCTGGATGGCAGGAACGTATGCAGTGTATTACGCTATGATACATTGTTGTTTATCTGGGACAAGTAAGTCTTAAATGTCCAGTGATTGTGTAAATGTTGTATCTCTGATGTATTAAAATGTAATTGACTGATACAGCTTTCTTCGTGTAAAGAACATTATTTGATATTATATTTTGATCCGCTGCGAATGTGAGATTCTGTGTTTCATTTCTGTTCTTCTTCTATCTCTTTTCTTCTTTTCCTAACTATCTGGAATTTCCGGGATCGAAAATTCCGGGTCGTCACACATTCCAAATTCAAATCAATTCCTATTTGAATTTAAACTTATTCAGCTTCGATTACACTCCTAATTAATTTAATTCAATTTCAAATTCCAATTAATTCATTTCAGTTCCACCTTTGAATTAATTCCAATTCCATTTTCAAATTTTAAATCATCTCAATTTATACAAATTTAAGTTAAATTTTCAAATGTTGATTTAATCCATTAAATCAAATTAACCCTTACTTTTAATTTAACAACCTAAGTCTTTAAACAATTTAATTCTGAGTCCAAATTTCTATTATTCATTCAAATTACTTTTACTTAACTTATTTCAAGGTACAAGTAAGAGTTCAAAACTTTTTAAATAATTTAATCTTCGAAATCCAATTTATTACCCAATTTTAACTTCTAACTTTGAAACCAATTCTTAACGATTTCAGTTTGTAAGTTCAATTTTAACATTCAAACCTTAAGTTCAAAGTGATTCCATTCCATAATTACAATTTTATTTCAAAAATCAAAATCTTTTAAATAGTTTTTAAAATAAGGTTTTATTTCCATTTAATTTCAGTAATGGATATATATTATCTCAAACCACTTCATAATTCATTCAAAATAATCCAATTCACAGTTTCATAGATTATTAATGACAATAGGATGATAGCAGGATATGTCAAAGTGAATAAACATCCAAATTATCTAAAACATCCATCAATAGCATCCATTACAAATTTTCAGAACTCAAACTCGTTTTGAGATCACACATAACTCCTTTTTCAATTCGACCCATTTAACATCCCTAAGTTAAATCTCAATTTCAGCTTGAAATTTCCAATTCAGGTTGTTCGTTCTAAACTTATTTAACTTGTCCTAAGTTGAATTCAATTCATTTAATCCATTCAACCTTACTCAATTTGAATTCTCCATTTCAAATTTTAAACTTCTTATTAATATCCTTTCCCACTTATAAATTCAAGAACTTATTTCACTTTGGTGGAATTCAGAACTCAACACTTAATATTTATTTCAAATCAACTTTGATATTATGTATATCCACACATATATACATATTTATTTCATTTGCACACCAAGTCATACTTCCAATTTTAAACCATCCTTGGTTTTTAATTCAAAATGATTTCCCTTGAAATTTTCAAAACAATTCTTGTTTTTAAACAAGATTCCTATATTCAAAAATATTGTGAACAATACTATTTATTATTTCTTTTAATACTCTGAAACACTTCCAATTCCAAATTTCTTTGGGCATATATATAAATCTTCAAAATTTAAATCCATTTCAATTTATAAATCGTACTTATCTAGGCTGTTACTTCCTTAAAACATTTCATTCTGCATTATCATTGTTTATTTAGAAAATAAACATCCCTTTATTAGGATACAATACCCAGTTTATGATAATTATCATATCTAGAAATCATACACACCATATATTCCATAATCATTTGCTGGAAAATCAAATCATGGTAATTTATTGCAAAATTTTGAAAATTCTTTCGAATTTTCTAGGATTTAAATTCAGCTTTGAATCCATTTTTAGCTCAACTTGTTTGCATAGTTCATATTATCCGATTCCTATTTGGATATATATATATATGTGTGTGTATATATTACCACTTAAATTCTTATGATCTTATTCAATTTCAATAATCAACAACCAATTATCTTAATATATTAAAATAATTAGAAAAGTTAATGCTTTATGTACCAAAATATAAACTTATATAAAAACTACTTTTAAAACCGTTTTTAAAATCATTATATAAGAAAATAACAAGTATGCTCTCATATATGAGACACTCATCTCATTCTAGGGTACTGCTGTCCATATCTCTAATGAGTACACCCACCAGAACCAAGGTTCTCGCTTAACCTTCAGCTCTGATACCAAATGTAATGACCCGAGATTTTCGACACCAAAAATTCGACACTAATACGTTCACTGCAGAAGTGCTGAGCAATCGAATGCCGAAAATTCCAAATTGTTAGGGTAAAGAAGAAAAAGAGGTAGAAGAAGAAACAGAAAACAACAGCATAGAATCTCACAATCGCAGCGGAACAAAATATAATATACAAATAGCAGCATTTACACAAATAAAGCTGTAATGTCAAATTATATACAATATATCAGAGTATAATCATTCACAATAACTGGACAGTTATAATGACCTATCCCTAAATCCAGTCTAGATAATCTATACTTCGCAGCGGAAGATAATCAATACGTCTCTGCCATCCAGCTCGTCTCCTGAGCTCCAGAATGACCTAACTTGATAATCTATAGTACTCGGTCTGACCCGAGCATTACAATAAAGTAACACCCGAATCAGGCTGGAAACCAGCGTGAGTAAACCCATTTAATATGAAATACTTAAGTTGTAAAGCTTCTTCGAAAACACAGGTAACTCGTTCAACATTTCGAGTTTTATCCTGCTATAACAAAACATTTATTTCACAAAATAATATCTAAGTACCGTTACTTAGTTTAAGTGGCCAAGTTTTCTTCATTTATTCCATTTCAGCCAATTGATTTTAAAATCAAATTTATAAAGAATTACGGATTACTAATCGAAGTGGTTCCGGATATCGCTGATATCCGACCCCGATCTCTTCGAATCCATTGCTATCCTTTAACTAAGTTTTTTAAGTAAAACAATAATTTAATTTAAATTTCAGAATGTCATATTCGCAAAGAAATTCATCACAGATAAATAACTCACATTTATCATAGTTCAATCTAAGGCAATTCATATCATAAAATATCACAATTTAACATACCAGAGATATTAAGAAATCCAACGCATTCAATTCAAATTAAACATTTATAGGCAAGATTAATTCGTCACACCATTTCTAATTAATTTAATTAACACAAAATAGATTAATTACTTATATATCCTGCTTAATTATCATTAACTTATTTATAAGCCATTTATATTTTATTTAAATTAACATTTGGAACTAATTTATTATTAACATTTAAAATAACTAAGATCTTTGATTAATTTAAAGTTTAATATATTTCCTTAATTATCCACCTAATTACATCATTTAATTTTATTTGAAATAAACTTAGGAATATAATTTAAAACGAAATTAACCAAATATATAATTACCCTAAATCAAAACAAATTAAGTTCAAAACATTTTACTTCAATTCTTTGTTTTGAAACTTGCTTTGAAACTTGTACAAAAATTTACTCTTTTTAAAACATGGTTAATTCAATAATTTCCTTTCTAAAATACTTGGGCCGAAGCCCAAAAATCACGATCACCTACTCGAGCCAAATCCAAACTACCATGACCTTTCTTCCTTCTTCCTCTCTTCTCTAATCACAGCAACAAACCCACCCAGACACACACTGATATACGTGCACGTGCACACGGCACCGGAGCTACGGCGATCACCATCGACCACGTCAACAAGTCGCCGTCTACCTCATCGTCCACTTCAGCCACCTAGAAACCCGACACTAACCTCCCATCGAAAATGAGCAAAGCAACAACAGGCACCAAAACCGATCACAAAGATCCTTCATGCACCACCACCTCCGACCACCATAGACCACGTCATCACGCCTGGAGACTCGCCAGACCACCTTCTTCCTATTCCACCTAATCCGGCCCCTTCCGATGCCACCTTGACGTCCCATAGACCTCGTAATCGCCATCGACTCGAGCCTAACCTAAAACCCTACAACATTGCTGTTCAACCACCATGTTGATCGGAAAAACGGTGGCCATTTTTCTCGAGCTCCTCGACCCTTACGCTACCTCCAGCAATAACCCTAACCTCCCACCATTCACCGATCGCCAGAAATCACCCAAAACACGGTTCCCGTTCATCTAGCAATACCTCACAAAATACTAACCTAAAAATCTTCATGTTATCATTAAAAATCATGGTTTTCAAGATCGAATCGGATGATATAGGCAAATCCCAAGATTTAAACAATTTATTTTCTGATTTGATTTTTCACTATTCTTTCTTCTTTCATTACAACTACTTGCTAACTACACTTAAAAATATTTTTAAAAATAGAATTTAGTTATTACAAACATTTTTCCTTTAAAGATCTTAACCTGAAAGAGCTTGAGGAAAGAGAATTGAATTTTTGAACTTATTTAAGTCTGTTGGAATCAAAACAGAGACATGCATATTTAAACTTAGGCATGCACACAGTTTTTCATACTTATATACCAGGCAAAACTCATTTATACATTCATGAAAAACATTTTCACAACATTACTTTCGTTATATAACACATGCATCAAAATATAGAGAAGATTTAGCTTTAAAAGGTGAAGTTTACTCACTTGAAAATTGAGCAGAGGATAGTTAAAATCTGGAAACTTGATTTGGGACACTGCTAGTTTAAATTTTGTAACAGCAACTTGATCTACTTGATTAAGTTGAGTTGAATCTGTATTAAATCTTTGCTTCAGTTAGAAATTTGAAAGAGTTTGATTTAGTTGTTAGGTTCTCTAGTTTTTGTTTTTGGTTTGATTTAAAGATAATGAAAGAAAGGAGTAATTGGGATATATATAAGTATATAAAACAAATAAATTTGACACTTGTATTAGTATGTGCCTCTCAAGCCTACAGATGTCCATATACATTTATTTTATATTTTCTTTTTATATGATTTATATTTATACTTTTATACTTATCCTTATTTTAATTTTAAAATAAGATTATTAACATTTTAAATCAATACCTATGTATATATACTCGTATTTAAAATGTAGAGTTTCAAATCTAAATTATTTTTAAGATATTTACGTTGAATTTCGAATCATAGTTTTATTCACAAACCATATATATATGAATAATAGTAAAGAGATAGCATATTTTATTTACTTTGAAATGATAAGTTTTGCAAATTTAAATAATTATATGAGAAGATAATCAAATTAATATTGCCAAAATCCTGGGTCATCATAGGAGTCCTCAACGCACAAACTAAACCCTTCGACGGATGGGGCGACTTATTTCAATCAACATTCCAAAAAACCTTCTGAAATTGTTAGTGCCATGGTTTAAACCTTTCTATATGGTTAACAATCTCTCATACTCCAACAACTTTAATAACCCTTTGAATCCAAACAATTAGTTACCTAACCCTTTGGCAAGGTCAACATCTACTGCACATCCACAATATCTATCATACCCTGTCTAATCCAAAGATATATACTTGTTTCAACCTTCTGACATGGTCAAGATTAACCCTTTTTAAAGAACAAACTAAGTAAATTTCATCTCAATCAAGAAGATAACTTTAGTGGGAGGTCTTATGAAGGTTCAATTAAGGAAGGTTTAATTAAGATTGAGGCCATTGTGTACTAACCCAGCAGAGTCGAAAGGTTTCAATAGTCCTATATCTAAACCCAATGACCACGTCAAAAGGACTAATTCGAAAGTTATCTACAAGTAGAGATGCCAAGATAATTCAAAAGGTTATTCATCCTTCTGTGCAAATAAGCTTAACCATATCATTCAGACTTACTTTGGAGTATTGACAAAACATTTGTTGATTTCCCTAAGGGTTCTACATACAACCATTTTTCACTAAGTCCATCTACTTGGATTCTTTGGGGTGTTGACCACAAATTTGGTTAACAATAGGTTTTCAGTATTTTTAAACTCGATGAAATTAGTTTCAAACCCTAATACTATCATATATTGAGGTTAGCTCTAAAATCGAATTATATTCATTTAAATTCCATAAATTGATTTCTACACGTTTTGAGCTCTCACAATCAAATGATAAATCCGATCACTGCAAAACTTCAAATCTTATAATAATTCACTATTACAGATGCGATGAAACTAATTTCGTCGAAATCCGAGACAGTGACCAAAAAGACTAATTTTACACGTCAATTAAAATAATCTATTTTAAAAAATCAATTTAATCACTTTTAAATTCAAAATTAAAAGTTTTCTATCATTATTCTAGATCAACATAATTTAATAATCTTTTGAAAAGCAATTTTTCATGTTAAATCCAAGATTTCAATCACAAATTAATTTCAACGTTTAAATTACAACAGTAATAAACACGTTCATTATATATTTAAATTTCAACAAATTCTTTTACTTTGATTTACATTCTTATTATTAAATCAACAATTCCCTTATGAAATTATTTAACATAAGTTTCCATCTTATTATTCTCGTCACTATACAGTTAACGTCTTTTCTTATACTTACTGTAATATTTAATTACATTAATTTTCATTGATTTCCAAATAAATTTCAATGAATTTAATAATAAGATGATAAATAAAATAATTTTTACAATCAAGTAATTTAAACATATTTATAAACACATTTATATTTATTGTTTACAATAAAAACTGAAAAATTTACGTACTAATGAATTGATGCCATATTCTACATTAAAACCTTTTACAATTAAATAACAGAAAATTTCACTATTAAATACAACATTGATTTTAATCCTAATTTACCTTTACCATGGCAATTGATTGGACTTATATTAAACGGTTGTTAGTTTCATTCAATCAACATTATGAAATTATATTCTAATAATTTTTCCTATTAATAAATCATAAATTTTAATTTATGACAATATTAAAGTCTAAAAATCTTATTAAATTTAACGTTTTTAATTATCAATAGTACATGTCGTTACAATCTCTCTCACTCAAAACTTTTCACCTTTGAAAAGAAATAAGAAAGATTCAAGAGGTATAACGAACTGGGATTTTCGACTCTCAATATTCGCATCAATACGTTCACTATATAACATGCCGAAAATTCAAGAACCGAAAATGCCAGATCATTGGGGGTGAAGAAGAAAGGGATAGAAGAAAATAGTAAACAACAACATCAGAATCTCATAATCATAGCGGAACAGTATATAATATGTAATAATAGATCTTTATATGTAAAGAACTGTAGCGATTAATATTCATACAATCATTCGAGTACAACAATCAACAAATTAATCTGAACAATCACAATAACTTGTCCTCACAAGTGCTAAATATACAACATACACACACAAAGAGCGGAATATAATCAAATACGTGAAATATGCCTAAGAATCGTCCCACACGTCTTTTATGCTCCATGGCATCCTAACCTGAATCTGTAATACTCAATCTCACTCAAGCATTATAATAACATAACATTCGAGTCAGTCTGGAAAACCAACGTGAGAAAAACACACTCAATTTGAATTATTACTCTATCAAAATCCTTCGAAAACAAAGGTATCTTGTAAGATCACGCTACACATAAATACGACGGGTTTTTACCTTTTGATAATCAAACCATTTTATATCAAAATCATCTAAAATTATAATAGTGTCTAAAAAAAATAAACTAGAAAATAGCTGAAATGCTTGCATCTCATTTTCAGTATAGTTGAAAACATCTAAAACTGTACCGGCTCAAAGTGGATATTGGATTTCATGCAATGACAGGGCTACTGGGGCACCGCCCATCATAGTATATCTCAAGAAAAATGTACCGAGATCGTACCTAACAATTCTTGCTAATGCAGGACTGGCCTACCTTTTGCTGTGTAGTACCGAATATGTTATCACCTTGGGTGTTCCCACACTAATTGAGCGCTCTCTTTTCCACGCATAACCATATTCATCATTATAATATAATATATCCGAGGGTATCTAGAAAAGTGATAACATACCCTACCTGGGTGTAACCTACTTAGCCCTGTTGCATCTCCCATGTTTTAGTCATTCTCGGTTAATGAGGCTAGAGGCTACATTTTATCATTAGAATAACATTCATTCTTGGAATGCTAACACTACCTTCCACACTATGATGCAAATGATAGCATTCATCCATACGGTTTTTTCTGGGTCTGAACAAACTGAATCTCCAAAATCACCATCTTCATTAACTTCACGATATCCCAATTCGTAATGCACAAATTGGATCGAAGTGGTTTTCGGATAATTAAATCTGTTCTCAGTCTCTTCGAAACAATAAATGAATTTGGCTAGATTTGATAGTTAGTTATTTAACTATCAAATTTCACACATAAGCAGTCACTAGGCCCGATTTTATAAATCTTTCAAAATATTCATTTCAAAATAACTTTATCAAGATATATATTCAAAATCTCTTACAATAATTCAATATTTTGAAAACAATTCCAATACTTTTATCCATAACATGATATTTTCAAATCATATTTTACTATAGTACTTAGTGAAATACTTCCAAATTTGATATATAACCCATTAGTTGGGGAAAATATTCCTATATAATCATTTCGTAGTTTAATATTTCCAAACCCTTCTTTTCAATCATTAGGAAAATATATTTCCAAATCATTTTTAATATCCATACTTAGGAAATGTTTATAAGTATATTCTCCAAAAATCATTTTTATTTCCAATACTTTGAAAATATTCTATTTATTTCCTATTTCTCAAAATCATTTACAATTTATATTGTAAATTCCTTAACTCTTTCATAACGAATTCCATAAGTTTTCAGAATTCATTAATTAATTTTCTTTAGAATTTCCGAACTCGATTACCCTTGTCTAATATTTCCAAATACCCATTTCTAACTTCTTTTATGAATTCTCATTCATTTTCCAAAGTTCTCTTATTTCAACGATTTGGAAATTTCCTTAAGTTTCCAGAATTCCACTATAATATTCTCTTATAAAATCTCATCTATTAAATAAACTCAGTTTACAGATCGCAAGAGTATATATAAATAAATTTCAACCACTTTCAAAACCCTATATATATCAAGTATTTTTTAAAAGAATAAAAATTTATTTCAAAACATGTTTAGGTAATTATTTAAAATATTAACACATTTTTACATAAACATCGATAACTCATTTCCAATTCATTTTTAAATAATACAAATTGATTTTTGAAAGCTTATTATAAAAATTAGAACTTATTTCAATTAATGTTATTTATTTGAAAAATCCACTTCTCGAAATATTTCAATAATAAACCATATTAACTATATAATTTAATAAATAAAAGTCACATTTGAAAACAACCTTAACCTCTCGATAATAATTTATTTTTAAAATTCAACACGACCATTCTTATATTTATAAACCCCTTTCAATTTATTTCCAATCGGTTTTCATTTCCAATTCCATGACTATTTCCATATTCCAAAAATAGAATCCACTATCTTTCCCCTAAACTGATTTCTGTATCTCACTTTAAATTCCTATGGCGATTTTATATTTCCAACTTATCAAATGATAATCATTTCACTTTATTTATAAACACCGTTTGTAAATTTATAACTGATTTCCGGTTGTTCTTTACTAATAACAGATTTATATTAAACAAATCTCATTTATAAATCGGTTTCTATTTTAAAACCTAGAAGTTTATTTCTAATAAAATCCAATTTTATTCAAAATCCATTCAAAAACTCGATTTCAACTGCCATTTAAAATTTTAGAAATATCATTAAATCTATTGTTCCACATTCCCAATATAAATTAATTTCAAAATATTTATTTAAAAAACAATTCGTAAATAGTTAAGTGAAATCCAAGTCAAATCTTATTAAATCCACATTCATTCCTTATCAAATATTCTAAATCAATGTAAATATTTTTATTTCCACAAATCCCCTTTAAATTTCTGTTTAAAATCCAAAAATATTCGTTACGGTCATCAAAATAAGGCCAGTGCTACTATAGCTTCTAAAAATTTCTAACCATAACATAATCTACAACAAATTATCTACACACATCATATATCACTATATATGAAAACCAATCAATATATTTGAGGAATCTAGTTGGATCCCTCTAATCATCCAATAATTAATCCCACTTCATGGCGGGATATCGCGGTAATAAAGGGTCATCCGCTATTATGCGGAGCACATAGCGTCTCATCCGCTCCAATAGGCGGGAATATATCCAACTACTAATATATATATTAATATAAATAATATAACATTCAACTGATAATAATATATCAATTCAACCAATCATCCAATAATTAATTTTTAATTGCTATAAATTAAACTAGTCAACCAAATTAAGTGATATTTACTCAACTTGATTTTTATTTGCTGATCGTTCAAATTTTAAATTAAACTAAACCGACTTTCAATTTAATCTATATTTCTAGCTGACTGCAAAAATCTCCAAACCAATTCTAGATTGTAGATTTCTTAGCTACGAATCAAACATGATAGATTCCATGGTTTTATGACCTCGTATGAATTAGTCATGAATTTATAAATATTGATTATGATTTAAAATTAATAAAAATACTATGAAATTAACTTAAAAATAAATGTTTTCGAAACCTCTTCCTCAATTTGACACTAAAGGTTGCCTCGTGTCTTCGTTCGTGATAATTTCTCTTTTTTTTAAACGTGAGAGAGAAATCGCCGACATCACTTGAGGCCTCCGACCCTACAGGCCATCACCATTGCCACCCCGGCCATCCTGCCACCTAGCCTACCCTTGACAATTCGCGCTCGCGTGTACAGCTCAATGCCAAACCCAAGAACGTGCCTTCGGATTCCATCATAAATGACGACCACGACCGTCGTTTTGCCCTAACCCCAGTGCGCCTTCGCCCTCCTCTAGCATTGACTTCGATTCGATTTGGTTTCTTTTGGATCGAGATCACCCTTTTTATAATTCCAACAGGCTTCGTTTCTTTTTTTAAGGAGGAGTGTGATTTTGAACAAAAGAAAGAGTAATCGATGCGAGTAGAGAGTTAGGTCGGCTCAACAGGCCATAGGGATTGACTTTAAAAATTTTATATATTAAATTCCAAAATATCCCATTTAGCTACTTAAAATCCCAATCTCCTACCGAGGCGTGCCGCTTGGCGTTCCTAATGTTATACCGCAGTTCCGAACCCAATGTAAAAGTTTCAATCTCTAATTCGATTGTAATGACCCAGAAATTTTAGTGATTGGAACTGAAACATTTAATTGATATTGAATATTTAAAGTTAACATTATAGATTTAATAACTTGAATTTCAAATATAACGATTTATTGGATAATTTAATTGTTAAATTTAATAATTGAAATTGGTTAGATAATGGAATCTTGAATTTTAAGTTAGATAAAAATTATTTTTAAAGGCCTATTAAATTTATATTAATAAGAATTAAGGTAATAAAACTAATTCATAAATGATTTAGCAAAATTTTAAAATATCTCGTTTTAATTAACATATAAGAATAGCCTTTCGAGGCACAATCTCAAATTTCGATGAAACCAGTTCCATTGGATGTTTAATAGTGTATTATTATAGGATTTCAAATTTTGTAGTGATTGGATTTACCATTTGGCCATACGGGATAGAAATGCGTAGAAATTTATATCGGAAATTTAATATTATAATTAGGTTCAAAAAGCTATCTTCTCCATATGATCGAATTAGGTCCCGAAACTTTTTCTATTGCATTCAGAATCGAGGTATAACAATATAAATGCCTGGCTGCACATCTTGATTGGAGTCCGTAATTTTAGCCAGATATTTTGAAAATTTAAATAATAAATTTTATATGATTTGACCTTATATTTCCTTTCAGCCGACCTCATTTTTCTCTTTAACCAACCTACAGCCAAACCTACTCTATTGACTTCAATATCTTTCCCCTCTTATTTAAACTTAGCTTAGCAGTGAAGAAAAAAAATCTGAAAGCTTCAAAAATTTATGCTTCAACTTTTACCCAATGAAAAATTCCCAAACTAATTTTAAAAATTATTGTGGAGATTTTTGACTTGAGATGTTTTGTGTTGGGTGCGACGTTGTCTGGCATTCGATAGTGGAAAGTATAGCAGCTAGGGTTTGATTCATCTCAAGTTTTGGTTATTGATTGGGAATTTGGATATTGGAATTGGATTAGTGACGTGAAGGAGCACCCGGTAAGTTTTTCTGGTGGTCCAATAAACTCTACGGGGACATGATTTCATATGGCTTGGGCGATCTCCTACAGGTCGCATTTTAACGACCCGTAAATTTTAATGGTTTTATTTATTTAATTAATTGAATTTTTGAGAAATTTTAAATAATTGAATTTTGAAATAAAAATTTAATATTTGGAATACGTCTATTTAAATATAATAAATGGTAAATTTTCGTCAGAAAATATAAAAAATTTCTTCTTGTGTAATTTTATTTAAACTCAAATCAGTTAATATTAGATGCTAATAAAATGTTTTCCAAACCTGAATACTTTATACAATTGTTAATTGGTACAGTATTAAATATAATTTGTAAGAACAGACATAGAGGAGAAAGAAAAAGCAACTTATTTTATTTATCCCATCTAATTGATATACAAGAAGAGGTGTTTATATATCACACCAAATAGTTAAATCAGAAAAATTTATAATAGAAAAGTTTATAATAGGAAAGTTAATAAAAGAAAACAATTATACCCTATATTTAACACTCTATATTTAACACTCCCCCTGAAGTTGGAGCATAGATGTTAATCAGGCCCAACTTGTTACACAAGGCCTAAATTTTCTGAGAAACCAAATCAACGAATTTTCTGAGAAACCAAATCAACGAATTTTCTGAACACGAATTTTTTTAGAATCGAATTTTCTGAACACGAATTTTCTGAGAATCGAATTTTTTGAGAGGGGCAAGTTGAACACGAATTTTCTGAGAATCCACAACCAAAGAAGTAAGCAGATCAAACAATTCAAAGGCACTTCCACGCTTGTACACACTGTTCTTCTTGCTTCTATTCTTACTTATCAATTTGGATGCCAGTACCCTCCATCCAAACAACAACACTGCTGTACTACCCTTAGTTACAAGCATAAATGGAATTTTTGGAATATGAACTGAAGTTCCGCTTCTAATAAGAATTCCCAATGGAATCCCAACCATCCAAGACTTTGCGGTAGCAGCTATCGCCTTACTGGTACCGCCCAAGATATATCAAACAAAGAATTTGGAGTTAGTGAAATTAAGGGAGGTGTTTGGTTCGAATATTGTTTCCAATAGAAACGGAAATAGGTGCAATTTTGTGTAGGAGTATGAAAAGTTTCAAGCTTCTCATCCTCAGGTTTGGAAATATCAGAAGACAGAGAGCGTTGCACATAGTGCTTTGGAGCAGATGCATGGCACTCTTCAAACAACAGAAGGCTTGAAAGAAACACACCATTTGTTGGTTGGGAGTACATCTGAGTTACTCAGGCTTTATGGTTTTGAAAATGTGGGACAAACTGATTTTGATAATGAATGCACACCTAGTTCTGTTTAGCCAACAGGAAGAAAACATGAAGCAGTTGGAAGTATCTAGAGTTTATTGTCTTCATATGTACTCGATACTAGGATATCTTGCATTCAAAAATTGGGAAGAGAGTCTTCATCTTTTCAGCGTGCATTGGTGACAACTCTTGGTTCTGGCGTACCTAGATCCGTTGACATCATGGATCTCCCTGAATCTTACGAATTCTCAAATTACCCTAGATTCCATGAAATAATGAAGAATGTTAAGTTATACCATGCTACAATATGGACTGCTGATTGCAGCTGGAATGGAAAGCATGCAGTAATTGGCACTAATTTGGGAGCAGAATTGATAGACTTAGAGACTAGTGCTTCATCAAGGATATACCACTCTAAAAGTGATATCTTCTCGCAGCAATACGATAACTCGGGTAATATAGTTCTTAATGGTCTTCGTAATGGAGGTATTGTTGTAGTTGATGTCAAAGAAAAGCAATTTGGATCATCTGGAAGTTCTTCCAGAAATCCTGCTGCTTTAGCAAGCATCAGAACATCGACACATCGAAGAAAGTTTGGAAAGAAATCAGAGGCCATGACATTCATGCGCCATCATCTGTTTGCAGTTAGTAGCACTTCAATCCGATGATCAGTACTTCCTAAGAAGCTCAGTGGATGGATCTACAAATCTCTTTGACCGAAGACTGCTTCAAAGAGGAGCAATTCAATCTTACAAAGGACATACCAACTCACACAGCCACCTGCATCTTTCTGTTAATCCAACAGAAAGACTTGTGCAATCCGGTGGAGAGGACATGTATACAAGGATCTGGAGCATCAAAACTGGAGATTTGGTATTTGAGGAGAAAATAAGCGCTCAGAAACCATCCAGCAACAAAGGGATCAGCTGTTTGAAGAGTTTCCAAATCGAACACAGGAAACCCACGAGTGAATCTTCCAACTGCAGCGAAGATGAGAAGGCACAGAACGTCGCCTCCTACTAGAATCCCGACCTGCGCCCACTCAATCAATTTGGAAGACGATGCGTCTGGCTTGTCGAATTGGACGACTCCTTCGAGTGGGACGTCGTCGTCTCCAACGAATTTGATGTCGTTATTGCCCTCTTCGGAAGGTACGTGAGAGGTGGGCCTTACATTGCCGTCTGCGGCGGAGCGAGTGAGACTGGGTTTGGTCGTTCTTCTTATTTTAGGGTTTTGGAAGAATGTGAATCTGGAAGTGAGGGGATAACTTGAATCAGGGGTTGAAGGAAAGAGGTTTCTAGATTTTGATTGTTCGGAAGAAGGGAAGGAGTACGAGATTGAATTTTCTAGAATCGGTGGTGATGGAGACGGAATCCATCGCCATCGGAGAAGGGATGGAGTTGAGAGCGAAGTACAAAATGAATCCCTTAATTGAGTCGAGGAGTTGGTCGATTGGCAGCAAAAAGGAGCAAAGTAATGAAGAAAAGATAAATCAGCCGAAGAGGAAAGAGAGCGGAGACGAAAAGGATTTGAAGAGAAGATGACAGGGAAGGGAAGAGGGCACCAAACCCTAATCCGCCATTAATCTAAAGTATTACATTTTTGATTAATTTTCAGATTTTCTGATTTTCTGATTTAAGATACTGTTCTAAGATGGCTCTGATACCATGTTAATTGGTAAAGTATCAAATATAATTTGTAAGAACAGACACAGAGGAGAAAGTAAAAACAACGTATTTTATTTATCCCATCTAATTGATATACAAGAAGATGTGTTTATATATCACACCAAATAGTTAAATCAGGAAAATTTATAATAGGAAAGTTTATAATAGGAAAGTTAATAAAAGAAAACAAGTTATTTCTTGTGTAATTTTATTTAAACTCAAATCAGTTAATATTAGATGCTAATAAAATATTTTCCAAACCTAAATACTTTATACAATAAATTTGTAAATCATCTTCTAAGTGAGACGTCATATTTCATTTTCCCAAATATGAATTGTTATTGCTCCGTTTATCTTATTTTCGGCAGTTTGGCAGCATTTTTGGTATCAAATATCTACTTTTGATAGGATGGTTGTGCCATTGATATCTATATACAATTTTGATCGTCTCGTCATGCTGATCTCTGCGGTATATTCACTTTTATATTTCGAAGTACGGTGTGTTGTGTGATATGCGAAACGCCCAGCGTATCGGTTCCGCAACTGAGTCTTTTTGGTTTCCCGCCCCTTCATTTTCTCCTGCACTCAATAGCCATTTGCATTTTGACTATTTCTATTCCCCATGATTCAAATATTCATCTGTTTGTTTCCTAGTGCCTTCCGTTCATTTTCTTCTGCCTTACTTCAAAGAAAAAAGAAAAAAAATTCGAAATAAATATAACATTTGCTTTGTTTGAGATTCCTCACCTTCCTCCATTTTTCCTATGATACTTCCAGCTTTGCCCGTGCGACGAAACTCGCATCTACTTGTTGCCGCCATGTTTCTCCATCCACCAAGCACGGCCTCCCTATGCTCTTCCCCATGCTTGTATCTCCTCCGGCCACCATCTTCCCATGCAGCCTATCTGTAACGAACGCGATTTTTCGTTGCCGAAAAACCGAACCGTTATGGTTAAAGAAAAGAAAAAGGTAGATAAGAGAGAAAATGGAAGATAGAAGAGAATGGAACAGCAACAGAAACACAGAACAGAAAAACAGAAACAATATCAGAATCTCACAATTCGCAGCGGAACAACATATAATAGATAAATGAATAATCATTAAAACAAAAGAACTATACATTTTGTACATTACATCTCATTACATTACATTACATCATCAGAGTGTACAACAAACAAACAGCGGAAAAGAAATATCATATACAATAAATAATATGCTACGCATCCTGCTCGCCTCCAGACCTCTGCAGCGACTCCGAATCCAGGATGACCTGATAGATCTTAACTCCGACTGCCCATGTTGAAATTGGTGGGCACCCAGAGTTTAGGAAGGGAACAATAAACTCCAGGTCAGTCATGGGACTGGTGTGAGAACTCAAAAACAGTTTATCTTTAAAAATAAACAAAGAAATATTTTTAAAGTAAATTCGCAATGTTTTTGGAAAATGAAACTATCATAAGGCCTCCCGCCACACACACAATGCAAACGCACACTTGGAGGAGATTTCTCCTTATGATAGTCAAAGATGCTTACTATGAAAAAAATCAAATCACTTTTGATATTATTATTAGTGCATAGTGTAGAAAACATTTCGAAAGTAGAATATAAATCTTAGCCAGCATAGGTACCATTATAGTATGCCTACTATAGCTACCATGTTAAATGGTAGGTTCTACAACTAAAACCGTACAAGGCTCGTATTGTTTCTTTGGATTTCCAACAAATGGTCAGGCCAAGGAACTTCCCATTGCCACATGGAAACGCCTCTGGAATGACGTCCCGAGAACCTAACCGGATCTCTGCCAACACAAGGCCGGGTTACCCATAACTGGGTAACTACTGACACGAATATGTCATTCCCCGATTATAATCGATCTATATCCAAGGATCCCCGATTTCCAACAACCACAAAGTAATAAATTTGCAGTAACCACATAGGTTAAGTATCTGGGCTCCATACTATGATACCACCTCTATCCAGAAGGAATGACACACGCTAAAGGGGCGCTACCCCCTAATAACCTTGCCGCATCTTTCCTGTTTTGACCATTTTCGGGGTGTGAGGCTCGATGAACTCTCGTCCACAAAGCCACGCTTTTAAACAAAAGCCGTGCTTTAGGTCACAAATGATCAAAGCAATGATCATCAAGATAAACGACCAAACAAATGATCCTATCACAAATGATCATTCAACGATCATTTCACAGCAACACTCAGCATGCCACATTACCAATTTGGGAATGTATCACTAGTAAGCATCAACTATATAACCTCTGAGCTCGTACGTCTCAGAGAAGGGTGTTAAGCTAAGAGAATAAATTCTCCGCCACCAACAGAAATATATTTGATAGAAATCAGCTTTACAACTCAAATTGTAACGTCAGACACACAATCCATACAAGTCCGTCCCGGGATCGAACGGAACCGAAGGCACTTCCAAAGAAGCCCATGCAATCCGGATATTCACTAATCTCGTCCGGACATCCCGTTACTAAGGGTGATAAAACCTCTATATCGGAGATCAGCCGATGCAGAGTAACTCGACAGTAATCCATCCATTTTCACAAATTTCCGGTCTTCAACACCGGTCTTCAAATGCAATTCATAACGACGTATCACATATTCGGAGTGGGTTATACAACCCCATGGTCCTTTCCCGATTAACCCGAATAGTGAGCGCTTATTTTAAAATAAGTGTGGCATTCAATTCAAGCAATCACAACAAATACCTACTTAAAGGTAAATATTGATAGTCGTTTATTTAACTATCAATAAAGATGCGCAACATCACCAGATTCCAAATAATTTCTCAAATTATATATTTTCCCAAAAATATCTTTACAAGATATAAAATTTTCCACACTTCAAAAATAAACAACGTTTATTTTGAAAACCAATTTCCCTTACCATTTATAAATTCCATAGTGAATTTATATTTCAAAATATCTACTGATCTACAGTTTTCAATAGATTTCAATTATTCAATCCCAATTTATCTTCAAAAAGATAAATTCTTAAAAACGTTCCATTTCATATTGGAAAAGCAATTCCATACTTATTTAATAATAAGAAATTCACAAATCTTATCTATTTTCAACAATTTGAAAATATTCAATATACTTAAACCATAGTTAAGTATATTTTTCATTCTTTAAGGAAAAACATTCTCTTATTCACATTTATTTGGGTCAAAACGAATGTTGCGTAAAACATCGTCACGACGACCCAAAAACACTAGTATAGGGATTTGAAATTAAAATAGATATATAAATCCCAATACTATATGAAATATTTCCTTTCAGAAATCATTTACTATAACAACAGTGTTATAGTCCACCATTTCCTTATTTTCTCGAAAACGTCTATTTCAACAATAAATGTTGAAATTTATGCATTCGATAGTTAATGCATTTTAAAACATCTTTAAATCGTTTTAAATTCCATTTAAAACATTCATTTCCCAAAATATTTTCCATTTTATTCAATAATATATTCACTGTTCAAAATGTTGAATATAACACCTTTAACAACTTCCATATTCAATTTATCAAATTCAATTGATTTCGAATTTATAAACAATGTCTATAAATTCCATTTCTATTGATAAACTTCGATTTATAAAACTCTTTTATCAATCCAATTCAATTTATATAACTCAATTTTCTATAACAAAAGTCTATACTATAAGTTAAGTACTTATAATTCATTTATTTACCAAGTCGCTCTTTTAAAAACTTCACAAATTTTAAATCTTATTGCTTATAAGATTTCTTATATTCTATGACAATTTTAACTTATAAAAATTTCCTTTATTTACAATTTCTATAATTATCCCATTTAAATGCCTAAAATCCATTTTATAAGTTAATTACCTATAAATCTTTTATTTTCGATATCTACTCATTTATAACTTCTACAATTTATAAATCCACAAATTCCAATGAAATTCATTTTATACTTCAACTTAACACTTAATCAACTCATTTTATAATTCCAATATTTCTAATTTTTAAATATCAATTTTTTTTAAATCTCTTATATAAACCGTTTATAATAATTATTCAAAAATCCAAATTTAATCCATTTCATAAATTTATCAACTACTTATCTAAAAAATAACAATTCGGTTATATTTTGCAAAAATCTTAAATTCTATAACTTTAAACATTGAAAATTTAAATTTATTTAAAATGAATCAATTCAAAATGTAAATAAAAACATATACTTTAAAAAATCAATTTAAAATCCTTTTAAAGATCAAAATATTATTTTAAACTTTAAAAATGGATCCAATGATGCCACAGCATCCAATAGTCAATCACGGCAATAAATATCATATATCGATATGATAATCACAATCATCACAATATCTATAATCAAATGAATATTTGTGAGGAATCTAGTTGGATCCGTCCAACCTGTTTCCCTGCATCCACAGATGTTAGCACAATACCAATTTCACTTCAAGGTGGAATACCGCGGTGTATGGGATTTATAAAATATTATCCGCTTAATAGGCGGCGCAATAGGGTCTCATCCGCTATACAAGGCGGGAAATCAATTCCAATATATATATATATATATATATATTGCTATATATAGTATATCCTACTATATCTACTATCACAATCAAACAGCAATCAATAATTGCAATCATCATTCAAAAATTTTAAATCTAACTATTTAAAATTTAAATCGAAACTGTTCGATTGAGTGAGGAGTTCTCACCTTGATT
Source organism: Allium cepa (assembly GCA_030765085.1). Classification (NCBI taxonomy): domain Eukaryota; kingdom Viridiplantae; phylum Streptophyta; class Magnoliopsida; order Asparagales; family Amaryllidaceae; genus Allium; species Allium cepa. The sequence goes on along the minus strand of CM060929.1, from coordinate 917,187,140 downwards.
TTATCTCCGTTTCTGCTTTTATTTCGAATAAAGTTAAACGTGCGTTTAATTTTACCCGAAATTTTCACTGACTCCAATAGTTTTCAATTCAGCTCCATCGCATAGTATTCGTCCATACGATTCCAACGCAACTGATTTTGCATTTTTTCGACCTCGTACAAAAAAGTTATCACATTTTAAACTTTATACGAATTATAATATAATTAATTTTACAATTTCTATTTTTTTTTTCAAACCCACACGAATCAGAGCCGTTGATTTTGAATTGCATCATACAGGCCGCGTGATCTCTTCTTCCCCAGTATGAATGAACGCGTTCGAACAAAGACAACCCACCAGCACGTTGAAATCCTCCAAGTCGCGCCCCCCTCTGGTGGCGTTTGCCTCGATCGAAGACCGCCACGACGTTCGCCATTGCCGACCCCATCTATAGTTGCAACAGTGTGAAGCTCGGTCACCATATGCTTGAGAAAAACGAGCACGAACGGCTAGGGTTTAGCCCATGATTTCTCCCTCCACGCTGCTCGAAACTCGATCACCACCGGTCATCAAGAAGGTCTCACTTCCCTCTACGATTCTCTAGTTGAGACCGTGGCCTAAAAACGTGTAGATGGGGAGATCGAAGGAGATGAAGTTCATTACTTTCTGGCCGTTCATTTTAATGGAGGCGGCTACGTTGTGAAACCCTAATTTTTTTTCTTTTATTTTTTGTGAATTATGAGCCTATTTATAGAAAACGACGAATACTATTCATCCGGGGTTTTGCGAACTCCGAATTTCACGCGACAACTGACGTTCCTAGGGTTTATCCCGCATTTCGGATGCAATGGAACAGGTTTCGGAAGCTAATTCGGACATATGTGCGAGATATGGCAAGAAACGATCAATTTAAATTAAACCGATTTAAACCGATTTCGGTGCGTTTTAATTTTTACCGGACAAATGATAAATCCGATTGACTTGAAATTTGAAATCTTACAATAATATCACACTACGGATCCGATGAAACTTGTTTCGTCGAAATCCGAGACTTTTTGAAAAATGACTATTTTAACTCGTCAAATTAATATAAAAACAATTTCGATGCGTTTCGAGCTGCCACAGTCAAACGACAACTCTGATTGCTACGAAAACTAAAATCCGATAATAACTAATTATTACGGATCCAATGGAACTGGTTTCGTTTAATTATGAGACTGTTCAAAAATTGGGTATTTTTCAATCGATAGTTAAATATTAAAATATTCAATTTTTACAAATCATCTCAAAATTCAGTTTTAATAGTTCTAAAACATTTCTATAACTTCAAAATGATAAAATAAAATTTTCGAAATCTTTTTCAATCATTTTAAACCCAATTTTCAATTATTTACGTATTTTTCGCTATTCAATTATCGATTTAATTATCCAATTAAATCCAAAAATTCGAAGTAAAATTATTCGACATAAGAATTTAATTTATTAATATTTAAAATTAATTAAATATTCAATTCTAAATTATCAAAAAATTCTGGGTCGTTACAATCTTCCCCCCTTAAAAGAATTTCGTCCTCGAAATTGGAAGTTAAGAAGAATGATCCTAATCCGTTTATTATTTTTCACAATTCAAATAGTTTTATCAACTTTCTAACACAAATCTTTTTATTAAAGATTCATTATCATTTCAACTAGCTTTCATACTTCAATCATAAATTTCAAACAACATTGTTTACCACACAATTCAAATTTAAATTCAAATTCAAATTTTAAACTTTCAAAATTTCTCAAAATTTTTCTAACACCCGAAATTTTCGAAAAATTTCGCCAGCGTCTCTTTTGCGTAGCTAGACGACTACAAAATGGCACCATGGCCCCTCGGATCCAATAAGAAAATGAAAAGCCAAGCGGCTGGAGAAGAAAATCAACAAATCTCATACAAAAACTGAAATACGTACCTTTTTGTCGAGCGATTCAATTTTTATCTTTGAAACTAAAATTCCAATTCCTTTATAACTTGTATATCCTACTAGCAGTAGTATCCAATTCCAACATTCATACCATTTTGCATATTTCTTTACAAAATTCTCAATATATACTTCTTATACACTTTGGTTTACTATTGAAGTTGCATATTCAATTTCATTCGTTTCAATTTCAATTCAATTCTATTCAATTTCACTTGAATTCAATTACATTGCTTCCAATTCCACTACTTCAATTTTATTAACACTTAATGAATTATACACAATCAACTAACAAGCAATCAACCAATTTATATTTCAACATAACCAAATTATATTCATTTTACATTCGATTTGGTTTACACTTTTAATTCCAATTGGTTTGATATTCAATTGACTTTCATTTAATTATTCAACTTGCTTTAGATGTATCTACACTTATATTCATTATTTCCTATCAATTATTTACATTCAATTGATTCTCATTCAATCCATTCTTTAATTCAATGGCTAATTCATTTTACAAATAAAATTGAATTTCATTTATATAACCCAAGTTTACTTTTAATTTATTCCAAATTCTATTTCATTTAACTTTTACTTAAGTCAAATTCATATCAACATTCAAATTCCATCTCATTTTGCTTAACAAAAATTGTTTAACCACCTATCTTCTGGTTTCACTTTTATTTTCACATTTTATAAGTTATACAACTTACATTCAACAATTACTACTTGGATTTTTTTTATTGGTTCACTTATACTTCTTTAATTTAACTCCATCCTTTAAGTTAAATTTATTCTATCAAAATTCAAATTGTATAAGATTTCGACTCATTTATTATTCCCATAAATATTTAAAAATAGGATTCCAGAGTCCTTCAACCTTTCAAAATCATTTTTGAAATCAATTCAATTTTCTTTTGAATTTCCAAAGCAAATCCAATTTTTTCCAAACAACTTTCATTTAAACAATTTGGCAGCAATCCCTCTTTTGGAAACCCGAAAATGAACACCAATGATGTCGCGTTCATCATCGGAATTATTTTCCAGCGACCAAAAAGAGTTTAGAGCTTTCATCTCTCCAAAACAATTTTCCAAAATATCCAATCATTTCAAAACACTTTTCTGGAATTTTATTTCACATTATAAATCACTTTTACAACCTTTTACTTATATACTTTCACTATTTATTTATAAGATTATTTTACAATTGTAAATCGTTATTAATTATAATTCCATACTTATAATTCAATTGCTTATACAATTTATTCTTTTATAACTGTTGCTTTTTTTATTTAACTTATTTAACAACCAAACAATAATTTTTATACACTTTAATAATTCTGAAAAATTATTCCTTTATATATGAAATATAATCATGGTAAAATTATTTCTTTTACCCAATTTAAAACAATACTATGTCGACTTGCCTCGTTTAAGTGTTTAGAAATTCCTATCGATAATATGGCGTCCCACATACCGACCAAAATTCACAAACAGCTCAACGGATAAGCAAACACAATATAAAACAATTTATATTCACTAACAAATACGCACTCGTATCTACTATTACACTCACACTCATTCTAGAGTACTACTGACTCTATCTATAATGAGTAATACCCAACAGAGCCATGGTTGTCGCTTAACCATATGCTCTGATACGAAATGTAACGATCGCGATTTTTCATTGCCGAAAAACCGAACCGTTATGGTTAAAGAAAAGAAAAAGGTAGAAGAAGAGAGAAAACAGAAGATAGAAGAGAACGGAACAGCAACAGAAACACAGAACAGAAAAACAGAAACAATATCAGAATCTCACAATTCGCAGCGGAACAACATATAATAGATAAATGAATAATCATTAAAACAAAAGAACTATACATTTTATACATTACATCTCATTACATTACATTACATCATCAGAGTGTACAACAAACAAACAGCGGAAAAGAAATATCATATACAATAAATAATATGCTACGCATCCTGCTCGCCTCCAGATCTCTGCAGTGACTCCGAATCCAGGATGACCTGATAGACCATAACTCCGACTACCCATGTTGAAATTGGTGGGCACCCAGAGTTTAGGAAGGGAACAATAAACTCCAGGTCAGTCATGGGACTGGTGTGAGAACTCAAAAACAGTTTATCTTTAAAAATAAACAAAGAAATATTTTTAAAGTAAATTCGCAATGTTTTTGGAAAATGAAACTATCATAAGGCCTCCCACCACACACACAATGCAAACGCACACTTGGAGGAGATTTCTCCTTATGATAGTCAAAGATGCTTACTACGAAAAAATCAAATCACTTTTGATATTATTATTAGTGCACAGTGTAGAAAACATTTCGAAAGTAGAATATAAATCTTAGCCAGCATAGGTACCATTATAGTATGCCTACTATAGCTACCATGTTAAATGGCAGGTTCTACAACTAAATCCGTACAAGGCACGTATTGTTTCTTTGGATTTCCAACAAATGGTCAGGCCAAGGAACTTCCCATTGCCACATGGAAACGCCTTTGAAATGACGTCCCGAGAACCTAACCGGATCTCTGCCAACACAAGGCCGGGTTACCCATAACTGGGTAACTACTGACACGAATATGTCATTCCCCGATTGTAATCGATCTATATCCGAGGATCCCCTATTTCCAACAACCACAAAGTAATAAATTTGCAGTAACCACATAGGTTAAGTATCTGGGCTCCATACCATGATACCACCTCTATCCAGAAGGAATGACATACACTAAATGGGCGCTACCCCCTAATAACCTTGCCGCATCTTTCCTGTTTTGGCCATTTCCGGGGTGTGAGGCTCGATGAAGTCTCGTCCACAAAGCCACGCTTTTAAACAAAAGCCGTGCTTTAGGTCACAAATGATCAAAGCAATGATCATCAAGATAAACGATCAAACAAATGATCCTATCACAAATGATCATTCAACGATCATTTCACAGCAACACTCAGCATGCCACATTACCAATTTGGGAATGTATCACTAGCAAGCATCAACTATATAACCTTTGAGCTCGTACGTCTCAGAGAAGGGTGTTAAGCTAAGAGAATAAATTCTCCGCCACCAACAGAAATATATTTGATAGAAATCAGCTTTACAACTCAAATTGTAACGTCAGACACACAATCCATACAAGTCCGTTCCGGGATCGAACGGAACCGAAGACACTTCCAAAGAAGCCCTTGCAATCTGCATATTCACTAATCACGTCCGGACATCCCGTCACTAAGGGTGATAAAACCTCTATATCGGAGATCAGCCGATGCAGAGTAACTCGACGGTAATCCATCGGTTTCACAAATATCCGGTCTTCAACACCGGTCTTCAAATGCAATTCATAACGACGTATCACATATTCGGAGTGGGTTATACGACCCCATGGTCCTTTCCCGGTTAACCCGAATAGCGAGCGCTTATTTTAAAATAAGTGTGGCATTCAATTCAAGCAATCACAACAAATACCTACTTAAAGGTAAATATTGATAGTCGGTTATTTAACTATCAATAAAGATGCGCTACATCACCAGATTCCAAATAATTTCTCAAATTATTTATTTTCCCAAATATATCTTTACAAGATATAAAATTTTCCACACTTCAAAAATAAACAACGTTTATTTTGAAAACCAATTACCCTTTCCATTTATAAATTCCATCGTGAATTTATATTCCAAAATATCTACTGATCTACAGTTTTCAATAGATTTCAATTATTCAATCCCAATTTATCTTCAAAAAGATAAATTCTTAAAAACGTTCCATTTCATATTGGAAAAGCAATTTCATACTTATTTAATAATAAGAAATTCACAAATCTTATCTATTTTCAACAATTTGAAAATATTCAATATACTTAAACCATAGTTAAGTATATTTTTCATTCTTTAAGGAAAAACATTCTCTTATTCACATTTATTTGGGTCAAAACGAATGTTGCGTAAAACATCGTCACGACGACCCAAAAACACTAGTATAGGGATTTGAAATTAAAATAGATATATAAATCCCAATACTATATAAAATATTTCCTTTCGGAAATCATTTACTATAACAACAGTGTTATAGTCCACCATTTCCTTATTTTCTCGAAAACGTCTATTTCAACAATAAATGTTGAAATCTATGCATTCGATACTTAATGCATTTTAAAACATCTTTAAATCGTTTTAAATTCCATTTAAAACATTCCTTTCCCAAAATATTTTCCATTTTATTCAATAATATATTCACTATTCAAAATGGTGAATATAACACCTTTAACAACTTCCATATTCAATTTATCAAATTCAATTGATTTCAAATTTATAAACAATGTCTATAAATTCCATTTCTATTTATAAACTTCGATTTATAAAACTCTTTTATCAATCCAATTCAATTTATATAACTCAATTTTCTATAACAAAAGTCTATACTATAAGTTAAGTACTTATAATCCATTTATTTACCAAGTCGCTCTTTTAAAAACTTCACAAATTTTAAATCTTATTGCTTATAAGATTTCTTATATTCTATGACAATTTTAACTTATAAAAATTTCCTTTATTTCCAATTTCTATTAATATCCCATTTAAATGCCCAAAATCCATTTTATAAGTTAATTACCTATAAATCTTTTATTTTCGATATCTATTCATTTATAACTTCTACAATTTATAAATCCACAAATTCCAATGAAATTCATTTTATACTTCAACTTAACACTTAATCAACTCATTTTATAATTCCAATATTTTTAATTTATAAATATTAATTTTTTTAAAATCTCTTATATAAACCGTTTATAATAATTATTCCAAAATCCAAATTTAATCCATTTCATAAATATATCAACTACTAATCTAAAAAATAACAATTTGGTTATATTTTGCAAAAATCTAAAATTCCATAACTTTAAAAATTGAAAATTTAAATTTATTTAAAATGAATCAATTCAAAATGTAAATAAAAACATATACTTTGAAAAATCAATTTAAAATCCTTTTAAATATCAAAATATTATTTTAAACTTTAAAAACGGATCCAATGATGCCACAACATCCAATAGTCAATCACGGCAATAAATATCATATATCGATATGATAATCACAATCAGAACAATATCTATAATCAAATGAATATTTGTGTGGAATCCAGTTGGATCCCTCCAACCTGTTTCCCTGCATCCACAGATGTTAGCACAATACCAATTCCACTTCAAGGTAGAATATCGCGGTGTATGGGATTTATAAAATATTATCCGCTTAATAGGCGGCGCAATAGGGTCTCATCCGCTATACAAGGCGGGAAATCAATTCCAATATATATATATATTGCTATATATAGTATATCCTACTATATCTACTATCACAATCAAACAGCAATCAATAATTGCAATCATCATTCAAAAATTTTAAATCTAACTATTTAAAATTTAAATCGAAACTGTTCGATTGAGTGAGGAGTTCTCACCTTGATTTTATCTCCGTTTCAGCTTTTATTTCGAATAAAATTAAACGTGCGTTTAATTTTACCCGAAATTTCCACTGACTCCAATCGTTTCCAATTCAGCTCCATCGCGTAGTATTCGTCCATACGATTCCAACGCAACTGATTTTGCATTTTTTCGACCTCGTACAAAAAAGTTATCACATTTTAAACTTTATACGAATTATAATATAATTAACTTTACAATTTCTATTTTTTTTCAAACCCACACGAATCAGAGCCGTTGATTTTGAATTGCATCATACAGGATGAGTGATCTCTTCGTCCCCAGTATGAATGAACGCGTTCGAACAAAGACAACCCACCAGCACGTTGAAATCCTCCAAGTCGCGCCCCCTCTGGTGGCGTTTGCCTCGATCGAAGACCGCCACGACGTTCGCCATTGCCAACCCCATCTATAGTTGCAAAAGTGTGAAGCTCGGTCACCATATGCTTGAGAAAAACGAGCACGAACGGCTTGGGTTTAGCCCATGATTTCTCCCTCCACGGGTCTCGAAACTCGATCACCACCGGTCATCATGAAGGTCTCACTTCCCTCTACGATTCTCTAATTGAGACCGTGGCCTAAAAACGCGTAGATGAGGAGATCGAAGGAGATGAAGTTCATCACTTTCTGGCCGTTCATTTTAATGGAGGCGGCTACGTTGTGAAACCCTAATTTTTTTTCTTTTGTTTTTTGTGAATTATGAGCCTATTTATAGAAAACGACGAATACTATTCATCCGGGTTTTGCGAACTCCGAATTTCGCGCGACAACTGACGTTCCTAGGGTTTATCCCGCGTTTTGGACGCAATGGAATAGGTTTCGGAAGCTAATTCAGAAATATGTGTGAGATATGGCAAGAAACGATCAATTTAAATTAAACCGATTTAAACCGATTTCGATGCGTTTTAATTTGTATCGGACAAATGATAAATCCGATTGACTTGAAATTTGAAATCTTACAATAATATCACATTACGAATCCGATGAAACTTGTTTCGTCGAAATCCGAGACTTTTTGAAAAATGACTATTTTAACTCGCCAAATTAATATAAAAACAATTTCGATGCGTTTCGAGCTGCCACGGTCAAACGACAACTCCGATTGCTACGAAAATTGAAATCCGATAATAACTAACTATTACGAATCCAATGGAACTGGTTTCGTTTAATTATGAGACTGTTCAAAATTTGGGTATTTTTCAGTCAATAATTAAATATTAAAATATTCAATTTTTACAAATCATCTCAAAATTCAGTTTTAATAGTTCTAAAACATTTCTATAACTTCAATATGATAAAATAAAATTTTTCAAATCTTTTTCAATCATTTTAAACCCAATTTTCAATTATTTACGTATTTTTCGCTATTCAATTATCGATTTAATTATCCAATTAAATCCAGAAATTCGAAATAAAATTATTCGACTTAAGAATTTAATTTATTAATATTTAAAATTAATTAAATATTCAATTCTAAATTATCAAAAAATTCTGGGTCGTTACAATCTTCCCCCCTTAAAAGAATTTCGTCCTCGAAATTGCAAGTTAAGAAGAATGATCCTAATCCGTTTATTATTTTTCACAATTCAAATAGTTTTATCAACTTTCTAACACAAATCTTTTTATTAAAGATTCATTATCATTCAACTAGCTTTCAAACTTCAATCATAAATTTCAAACAACATTGTTTACCTCACAATTCAAATTCAAATTCAAATTTTAAACTTTCAAAATTTCTCAAAATTTTTCTAGCACCCGAAATTGTCGAAAAACTTCGCCAGCGTCTCCTTTGCGCGGCTAGACGACTACAAAATGGCACCACGGCCCCTCGGATCCAAAAAGAAAATGAAAAGCCAAGCGGCTAGAGAAGAAAATCACCAAATCTCATACAAAAACTGAAATACGTACCTTTTTGTCGAGCGATTCAATTTTTATCTTTGAAACTAAAATTCCAATTCCTTTATAACTTGTATATCCTACTAGTAGTAGTATCCATTTCCAACATTCATACCATTTTGCATATTTCTTTACAAAATTCTCAATATATACTTCTTATACACTTTGGTTTACTATTGAAGTTGCATATTCAATTTCATTCATTTCAATTTCAATTCAATTCTATTCAATTTCACTTGAATTCAATTACATTGCTTCCAATTCCACTACTTCAATTTCATTAACACTTAATGAATTATACACAATCAAATAACAATCAATCAACCAATTTATATTTCAACATAACCAAATTATATTCATTTTACATTCGATTTGGTTTACGCTTTTAATTCCAATTGGTTTGATATTCAATTGACTTTCATTTAATTATTCAACTTGCTTTAGATGTATTTACACTTATATTCATTATTTCCTATCAATTATTTACATTCAATTGATTCTCATTCAATCCATTCTTTAATTCAATGGCTAATTCATTTTACAAATAAAATTGAATTTCATTTATATAACCCAAGTTTACTTCTAATTTATTCCAAATTCTATTTCATTTAACTTTTACTTAAGTCAAATTCATATCAACATTCAAATTCCATCTCATCTTGCTTAACAAAAATTGTTTAACCACCTATCTTCTGGTTTCACTTTTATTTTCACATTTTATAAGTTATACAACTTACATTCAACAATTACTACTTGGATTTTCTTTTATTGGTTCACTTATACTTCTTTAATTTAACTCCATCCTTTAAGTTAAATTTATTCTATCAAAATTCAAATTGTATAAGATTTCGACTCATTTATTATTCCCATAAATATTTAAAAATAGGATTCCAGAGTCCTTCAACCTTTCAAAATCATTTTTGAAATCAATTCAATTTTCTTTTGAATTTCCAAAGCAAATCCAATTTTTTCCAATCAACTTTCATTTAAACAATTTGGCAGCAATCCCTCTTTTGGAAACCCGAAAATGAACACCAATGATGTCGCGATCATCATCGGAATTATTTTCCAGCGACCAAAAAGAGTTTAGAGCTTTCATCTCTCCAAAACAATTTTCCAAAATATCCAATCATTTCAAAACACTTTTCTGGAATTTTATTTCACATTATAAATCACTTTTACAACCTTTTACTTATATACTTTCACTATTTATTTATAAGATTATTTTACAATTGTAAATCGTTATTAATTATAATTCCATACTTATAATTCAATTGCTTATACAATTTATTCTTTTATAACTGTTGTTTTTTTTATTTAACTTATTTAACAACCAAAAATCATTTTTATACACTTTAATAATTCTGAAAAATTATTCCTTTATATATAAAATATAATCATGGTAAAATTATTTCTTTTACCCAATTTAAAACAATACTATGTCGACTTGCCTCGTTTAAGTGTTTAGAAATTCCTATCGATAATATGGCGTCCCACATACCGACCAAAATTCACAAACAGCTCAACGGATAAGCAAACACAATATAAAACAATTTATATTCATTAACAAATACGCACTCGTATCTACTATTACACTCACACTCATTCTAGAGTACTACTGACTCTATCTCTAATGAGTAATACCCAACAGAGCCATGGTTGTCGCTTAACCATATGCTCTGATACCAAATGTAACAATCGCGATTTTTCGTTGCTGAAAAACCGAACCGTTATGGTTAAAGAAAAGAAAAAGGCAGAAGAAGAGAGAAAATATAAGATAGAAGAGAACGGAACAGCAACAGAAACACAGAACAGAAAAACAGAAACAATATCAGAATCTCGCAATTCGCAGCGGAACAACATATAATAGATAAATGAATAATCATTAAAACAAAAGAACTATACATTTAATACATTACATCTCATTACATTACATTACATCATCAGAGTGTACAACAAACAAACAGCGGAAAAGAAATATCATATACAATAAATAATATGCTACGCATCCTGCTCGCCTCCAGATCTCTACAGTGACTCCAAATCCAGGATGACCTGATAGACCATAACTCCGACTACCCATGTTGAAATTGGTGGGCACCCAGAGTTTAGGGAGGGAACAATAAACTCCAGGTCAGTCATGAGACTGGTGTGAGAACTCAAAAACAGTTTATCTTTAAAAATAAATAAAGAAATATTTTTAAAGTAAATTCGCAATGTTTTTGGAAAATGAAACTATCATAAGGCCTCCCACCACACACACAATGCAAACGCACACTTGGAGGAGATTTCTCCTTATGGTAGTCAAAGATGCTTACTACGAAAAAAATCAAATCACTTTTGATATTATTATTAGTGCATAGTGTAGAAAACATTTCGAAAGTAGAATATAAATCTTAGCCAGCATAGGTACCATTATAGTATGCCTACTATAGCTACCATGTTAAATGGCAGGTTCTACAACTAAATCCGTACAAGGCTCGTATTGTTTCTTTGGATTTCCAACAAATGGTCAGGCCAAGGAACTTCCCATTGCCACATGAAAACGCCTCTAGAATGACGTCCCGAGAACCTAACCGGATCTCTGCCAACACAAGGCCGGGTTACCCATAACTGGGTAACTACTGACACGAATATGTCATTCCCCGATTGTAATCGATCTATATCCGAGGATCCCCGATTTCCAACAACCACAAAGTAATAAATTTGCAGTAACCACATAGGTTAAGTATCTGGGCTCCATACCATGATACCACCTCTATCCAGAAGGAATGACATACACTAAATGGGCGCTACCCCCTAATAACCTTGCCGCATCTTTCCTGTTTTGGCCATTTCCGGGGTGTGAGGCTCGATGAAGTCTCGTCCACAAAGCCACGCTTTTAAACAAAAGCCGTGCTTTAGGTCACAAATGATCAAAGCAATGATCATCAAGATAAACGATCAAACAAATGATCCTATCACAAATGATCATTCAACGATCATTTCACAGCAACATTCAGCATGCCACATTACCAATTTGGGAATGTATCACTAGCAAGCATCAACTATATAACCTTTGAGCTCGTACGTCTCAGAGAAGGGTGTTAAGCTAAGAGAATAAATTCTCCGCCACCAACAGAAATATATTTGATAGAAATCAGCTTTACAACTCAAATTGTAACGTCAGACACACAATCCATACAAGTCCGTTCCGGGATCGAACGGAACCGAAGACACTTCCAAAGAAGCCCTTGCAATCTGCATATTCACTAATCACGTCCGGACATCCCGTCACTAAGGGTGATAAAACCTCTATATCGGAGATCAGCCGATGCAGAGTAACTCGACGGTAATCCATCCGTTTTCACAAATATCCGGTCTTCAACACCGGTCTTCAAATGCAATTCATAACGACGTATCACATATTCGGAGTGGGTTATACGACCCCATGGTCCTTTCCCGGTTAACCCGAATAGCGAGCGCTTATTTTAAAATAAGTGTGGCATTCAATTCAAGCAATCACAACAAATACCTACTTAAAGGTAAATATTGATAGTCGGTTATTTAACTATCAATAAAGATGCGCTACATCACCAGATTCCAAATAATTTCTCAAATTATTTATTTTCCCAAATATATCTTTACAAGATATAAAATTTTCCACACTTCAAAAATAAACAACGTTTATTTTGAAAACCAATTACCCTTTCCATTTATAAATTCCATCGTGAATTTATATTCCAAAATATCTACTGATCTACAGTTTTCAATAGATTTCAATTATTCAATCCCAATTTATCTTCAAAAAGATAAATTCTTAAAAACGTTCCATTTCATATTGGAAAAGCAATTCCATACTTATTTAATAATAAGAAATTCACAAATCTTATCTATTTTCAACAATTTGAAAATATTCAATATACTTAAACCGTAGTTAAGTATATTTTTCATTCTTTAAGGAAAAACATTCTCTTATTCACATTTATTTGGGTCAAAACGAATGTCGCGTAAAACATCGTCACGACGACCCAAAAACACTAGTATAGGGATTTGAAATTAAAATAGATATATAAATCCCAATACTATATAAAATATTTCCTTTCGAAAATCATTTGCTATAACAACAGTGTTATAGTCCACCATTTCCTTATTTTCCCGAAAACGTCTATTTCAACAATAAATGTTGAAATCTATGCATTCGATACTTAATGCATTTTAAAACATCTTTAAATCATTTTAAATTCCATTTAAAACATTCATTTCCCAAAATATTTTCCATTTTATTCAATAATATATTCACTGTTCAAAATGGTGAATATAACACCTTTAACAACTTCCATATTCAATTTACCAAATTCAATTGATTTCGAATTTATAAACAATGTCTATAAATTCCATTTCTATTTATAAACTTCGATTTATAAAACTCTTCTATCAATCCAATTCAATTTATATAACTCAATTTTCTATAACAAAAGTCTATGCTATAAGTTAAGTACTTATAATCCATTTATTTACCAAGTCGCTCTTTTAAAAACTTCACAAGTTTTGCGAACTCCGAATTTCGCGCGACAACTGACGTTCCTACGGTTTATCCCACGTTTCGGACGCAACGGAACAGGTTTCGGAAGCTAATTCGGACATATGTGCGAGATATGGCAAGAAACGATCAATTTAAATTAAACCGATTCAAACCGATTTCGATGCGTTTTAATATGTACCGGACAAACGATAAATCCGATTGACTTGAAATTTAAAATCTTACAATAATATCACATTACGGATCCGATGAAACTAGTTTCGTCGAAATCCGAGACTTTTTGAAAAATGACTATTTTAACTCGTCAAATTAATATAAAAACAATTTCGATGCGTTTCGAGCTGCCACAGTCAAACGACAACCCCGATTGCTACGAAAATTGAAATCCGATAATAACTAACTATTACTGATCCAATGGAACTGGTTTCGTTTAATTATGAGACTTTTCAAAACTTGGGTATTTTTCAATCGATAGTTAAATATTAAAATATTCAATTTTTACAAATCATCTCAAAATTCAGTTTTAATAGTTCTAAAACATTTCTATAACTTCAATATGATAAAATAAAATTTTCCAAATCTTTTTCAATCATTTTAAACTCAATTTTCAATTATTTACGTATTTTTCGCTATTCAATTATCGATTTAATTATCCAATTAAATCCAGAAATTCGAAATAAAATTATTCTACTTAAGAATTTCATTTATTAATATTTAAAATTAATTAAATATTCAATTCTAAATTATCAAAAAATTCTGGGTCGTTACAATCTTCCCCCCTTAAAAGAATTTCGTCCTCGAAATTGCAAGTTAAGAAGAATGATCCTAATCCGTTTATTATTTTTCACAATTCAAATAGTTTTATCAACTTTCTAACACAAATCTTTTTATTAAAGATTCATTATCATTTCAACTAGCTTTTAAACTTCAATCATAAATTTCAAACAACATTGTTTACCTCACAATTCAAATTTAAATTCAAATTCAAATTTTAAACTTTCAAAATTTCTCAAAATTTTTCTAACACCCGAAATTTTCGAAAAACTTCGCCAGCGTCTCCTTTGCGCGGCTAGACGACTACAAAATGGCACCACGGCCCCTCGGATCCAAAGAGAAAATGAAAAGCCAAGCGGTTGGAGAAGAAAATCAACAAATCTCATACAAAAACTGAAATACGTACCTTTTTGTCGAGCGATTCAATTTTTACCTTTGAAACCAAAATTCCAATTCCTTTATAACCTGTATATCCTACTAGTAGTAGTATCCAATTCCAGCATTCATACCATTTTGCACATTTCTTTGCAAAATTCTCAATATATACTTCTTATACACTTTGGTTTACTATTGAAGTTGCATATTCAATTTCATTCGTTTCAATTTCAATTCAATTCTATTCAATTTCACTTGAATTCAATTACATTGCTTCCAATTCCACTACTTCAATTTCATTAACACTTAATGAATTATACACAATCAACTAACAAGCAATCAACCAATTTATATTTCAACATAACCAAATTATATTCATTTTACATTCGATTTGGTTTACACTTTTAATTCCAACTGGTTTGATATTCAATTGACTTTCATTTAATTATTCAACTTGCTTTAGATGTATTTACACTTATATTCATTATTTCCTATCAATTATTTACATTCAACTGATTCTCATTCAATCCATTCTTTAATTCAATGGCTAATTCATTTTACAAATAAAATTGAATTTCATTTATATAACCCAAGTTTACTTCTAATTTATTCCAAATTCTATTTCATTTAACTTTTACTTAAGTCAAATTCATATCAACATTCAAATTCCATCTCATTTTGCTTAACAAAAATTGTTTAACCACCTATCTTCTGGTTTCACTTTTATTTTCACATTTTATAAGTTATACAACTTACATTCAATAATTACTACTTGGATTTTTTTATTGGTTCACTTATACTCCTTTAATTTAACTCCATCCTTTAAGTTAAATTTATTCTTTCAAAATTCAAATTGTATAAGATTTCGACTCAATTATTATTCCCATAAATATTTAAAAATAGGATTCCAGAGTCCTTCAACCTTCCAAAACCATTTTTGAAGTCAATTCAATTTTCTTTTGAATTTCCAAAGCAAATCCAAATTTTTCCAAACAACTTTCATTTAAACAATTTGGCAGCAATCCCTCTTTTGGAAACCCGAAAATGAACACCAATGATGTCGCGATCATCATCGGAATTATTTTCCAGCGACCAAAAAGAGTTTAGAGCTTTCATCTCTCCAAAACAATTTTCCAAAATATCCAATCATTTCAAAACACTTTTCTGGAATTTTATTTCACATTATAAATCACTTTTACAACCTTTTACTTATATACTTTCACTATTTATTTATAAGATTATTTTACAATTGTAAATCGTTATTAATTATAATTCCATACTTATAATTCAATTGCTTATACAATTTATTCTTTTATAACTGTTGTTTTTTTATTTAACTTATTTAACAAACAAACAATCATTTTTATACACTTTAATAATTCTGAAAAATTATTCCTTTATATATAAAATATAATCAAGGTAAAATTATTTCATTTACCCAATTTAAAACAATACTATGTCGACTTGCCTCGTTTAAGTGTTTAGAAATTCGTATCGATAATATGGCGTCCCACATACCGACCAAAATTCACAAACAGCTCAACGGATAAGCAAACATAATATAAAACAATTTATATTCACTAACAAATACGCACTCGTATATACTATTACACTCACACTCATTCTAGAGTACTACTGACTCTATCTCTAATGAGTAATACCCAACATAGCCATGGTTGTCGCTTAACCATATGCTCTGATACCAAATGTAACGATCGCGATTTTTCGTTGCCGAAAAACCGAACCGTTATGGTTAAAGAAAAGAAAAAGGTAGAAGAAGAGAGAAAATAGAAGATAGAAGAGAACGGAACAGCAACAGAAACACATAACAGAAAAACAGAAACAATATCAGAATTTTACAATTCGCAGCGGAACAACATATAATAGATAAATGAATAATCATTAAAACAAAAGAACTATACATTTTATACATTACATCTCATTACATTACATTACATCATTAGAGTGTACAACAAACAAACAGCGGAAAACAAATATCATATACAATAAATAATATGCTACGCATCCTACTCGCCTCCAGATCTTTGCAGCGACTCCGAATCCAGGATGACCCGATAGACCTTAACTCCGACTGCCCGTGTGGAAATTGGTGGGCACCCAGAGTTTAGGAAGGGAACAATAAACTCCAGGTCAGTCATGGGACTGGTGTGAGAACTCAAAAACAGTTTATCTTAAAAAATAAACAAAGAAATATTTTTAAAGTAAATTCGCAACGTTTTTGGAAAATGAAACTATCATAAGGCCTCCAGCCACACACACAATGCAAACGCACACTTGGAAGAGATTTCTCCTTATGATAGTCAAAGATGCTTACTACAAAAAAAATCAAATCACTTTTGATATTATTATTAGTGCATAGTGTAGAAAACATTTCGAAAGTAGAATATAAATCTTAGCCAGCATAGGTACCATTATAGTATGCCTACTCTAGCTACCATGTCAAATGGCAGGTTCCACAACTAAAACCGTACAAGGCTCGTATTGTTTCTTTGGATTTCCAACAAATGGTCAGGCCAAGGAACTTCCCATTGCCACATGGAAACGACTCTGGAATGACGTCCCGAGAACCTAACCGGATCTCTGCCAACACAAGGCCGGGTTACCCCTAACTGGGTAACTACTGACACGAATATGTCATTCCTCGATCGTAACCGATCTATATCCGAGGATCCCCGATTTCCAACAACCACGAAGTAATAAATTTGCAGTAACCACATAGGTTATGTATCTAGGCTCCATACCATAATACCACCTCTATCCAGAAGGAATGACATACACTAAAGGGGCGCTACCCCCTAATAACCTTGCCGCATCTTTCCTGTTTTGACCATTTCCGGGGTGTGAGGCTCGATGAAGTCTCGTCCACAAAGCCACGCTTTTAAACAAAAGCCGTGCTTTAGGTCACAAATGATCAAAGCAATGATCATCAAGATAAACGATCAAACAAATGATCCTATCACAAATGATCATTCAATGATCATTTCACAGCAACACTCAGCATGCCACATTACCAATATAGGAATGTATCACTAGTAACAATCAACTATATAACCTCTGAGCTCGTACGTCTCAGAGAAGGGTGTTAAGCTAAGAGAATAAATTCTCCGCCACCAATAGAAATATATTTGATAGAAATCAGCTTTACAACTCAAATTGTAACGTCAGACACACAATCCAAGTCCGTTCCGGGACCGAACGGAACCGAAGGCACTTACAAAGAAGCCCTTGCAATCCGGATATTCACTAATCACGTCCGGACATCCCGTCACTAAGGGTGATAAAACCTCTATATCGGAGATCAGCTGGTGCAGAGTAACTCGACGGTAATCCATCCGTTTTCACAAATATCCGATCTTCAACACCGGTCTTCAAATGCAATTCATAACGACGTATCACATATTCGGAGTGGGTTATACGACCCCATGGTTCTTTCCCGGTTAACCCGAATAGTGAGCGCTTATTTTAAAATAAGTGTGGTATTCAATTCAAGCAATCACAACAAATACCTACTTAAAGGTAAATATTGATAGTCGGTTATTTAACTATCAATAAAGATGCGCAACATCACCAGATTCCAAATAATTTCTCAAATTATTTATTTTCCCAAAAATATCTTTACAAGATATAAAATTTTCCACACTTCAAAAATAAACAACGTTTATTTTGAAAACCAATTTCCCTTTCCATTTATAAATTCCATAGTGAATTTATATTCCAAAATATCTACCAATCTACATTTTTCAATAGATTTCAATTATTCAATCCCAATTTATCTTCAAAAAGATAAATTCTTAAAAACGTTCCATTTCATTTTGGAAAAGCAATTCCATACTTGTTTAATAATAAGAAATTCACAAATCTTATCTATTTTCAACAATTTGAAAATATTCAATATACTTAAACCATAGTTAAGTATATTTTTCATTCTTTAAGGAAAAACATTCTCTTATTCACATTTATTTGGGTCAAAACGAATGTTGCGTAAAACATCGTCACGACAACCCAAAAACACTAGTATAGGGATTTGAAATTAAAATAGATATATAAATCCCAATACTATATAAAATATTTCCTTTCGGAAATCATTTACTATAACAACAGTGTTATAGTCCACCATTTCCTTATTTTCTCGAAAACGTCTATTTCAACAATAAATATTGAAATCTATGCATTCGATAGTTAATGCATTTTAAAACATCTTTAAATCATTTTAAATTCCATTTAAAACATTCATTTCCCAAAATATTTTCCATTTTATTCAATAATATATTCACTGTTCAAAATGGTGAATATAACACCTTTAACAACTTCCATATTCAATTTATCAAATTCAATTGATTTCGAATTTATAAACAATGTCTATAAATTCCATTTCTATTTATAAACTTCGATTTATAAAACTCTTTTATCAATCCAATTCAATTTATATAACTCAATTTTCTATAACAAAAGTCTATGTTATAAGTTAAGTACTTATAATCCATTTATTTACCAAGTCGTTCTTTTAAAAACTTCACAAATTTTAAATCTTATTGCTTATAAGATTTCTTATATTCTATGACAATTTTAACTTATAAAAAATTCCTTTATTTACAATTTCTATAAATATCCCATTTAAATGCCCAAAATCCATTTTATAAGCTAATTACCTATAAATCTTTTATTTTGGATATCTATTCATTTAAAACTTCTACAATTTATAAATCCACAAATTCCAATGAAATTCATTTTATACTTCAACTTAACACTTAATCAACTCATTTTATAATTCCAATATTTTTAATTTTTAAATATCAATTTTTTTTTAAATCTCTTATATAAACCGTTTATAATAACTATTCAAAAATCCAAATTTAATCCATTTCATAAATTTATCAACTACTTATCTAAAAAATAACAATTTGGTTATATTTTGCAAAAATCTTAAATTCTATAACTTTAAAAATTGAAAATATAAATTTATTTAAATTGAATCAATTCAAAATGTAAATAAAAACATATACTTTGAAAAATCAATTTAGAATCCTTTTAAAGATCAAAATATTATTTTAAACTTTAAAAATGGATCCAATGATGCCACAGCATCCAATAGTCAATCACGACAATAAATATCATATATCGATATGATAATCACAATCATCACAATATCTATAATCAAATGAATATTTGTGAGGAATCAAGTTGGATCCCTCCAACCTGTTTCCCTGCATCCACAGATGTTAGCACAATACCAATTCCACTTCAAGGTGGAATATCGCGGTGTATGGGATTTATAAAATATTATCCGCTTAATAGGCGGCGCAATAGGGTCTCATCCGCTATACAAGGCGGGAAATCAATTCCAATATATATATATATATTTCTATATATAGTATATCCTACTATATCTACTATCACAATCAAACAACAATCAATAATTGCAATCATCATTCAAAAATTTTAAATCTAACTATTTAAAATTTAAATCGAAACCGTTCGATTGAGTGAGGAGTTCTCACCTTGATTTTATCTCCGTTTCAGCTTTTATTTCGAATAAAATTAAACGTGCGTTTAATTTTACCCAAAATTTTCACTGACTCCAATCGTTTCCAATTCAGCTCCATTGCGTAGTATTCGTCCATACGATTCCAACGCAACTGATTTTGCATTTTTTCGACCTCGTACAAAAAAGTTATCACATTTTAAACTTTATACGAATTATAATATAATTAATTTTACAATTTCTATTTTTTTTCAAACCCACACGAATCAGAGCCGTTGATTTTGAATTGCATCATACAGGCCGCATGATCTCTTCTTCCCCAGTATGAATGAACGCGTTCGAACAAAGACAACCCACCAGCACGTTGAAATCCTCCAAGTCGTGCCCCCCTCTGGTGGCGTTTGCCTCGATCGAAGACCGCCACGACGTTCGCCATTGCCGACCCCATCTATAGTTGCAACAGTGTGAAGCTCGGTCACCATATGATTGAGAAAAACGAGCACGAGCGGCTAGGTTTTAGCCCATGATTTCTCCCTCCACGCTGCTCGAAACTCGATCACCACCGGTCATCATGAAGGTCTCACTTCCCTCTACGATTCTCTAGTTGAGACCGTGGCCTAAAAACGCGTAGATGAGGGGATCGAAGGAGATGAAGTTCATCACTTTCTGGCCGTTCATTTTAATGGAGGCGGCTACGTTGTGAAACCCTATTTTTTTTTCTTTTATTTTTTGTGAATTATGAGCCTATTTATAGAAAACGACGAATACTATTCATCCGGGTTTTGCGAACTCCGAATTTCGCGCGACAACTGACGTTCCTGGGGTTTATCCCGCGTTTCGGACACAATGGAATAGGTTTTGGAAGCTAATTTGGACATATGTGCGAGATATGGCAAGAAATGATCAATTTAA
Source organism: Allium cepa (assembly GCA_030765085.1). Taxonomy (NCBI): domain Eukaryota; kingdom Viridiplantae; phylum Streptophyta; class Magnoliopsida; order Asparagales; family Amaryllidaceae; genus Allium; species Allium cepa. Next base: position 917,165,713 of record CM060929.1, on the reverse strand, counting down.
ATTAAACCGATTTAAACCGATTTCGATGCGTTTTAATTTGTACCGGACAAATGATAAATCCGATTGACTTGAAATTTGAAATCTTACAATAATATCACATTATGGATCCGATGAAACTAGTTTCGTCGAAATCCGAGACTTTTTGAAAAATGACTATTTTAACTCGCCAAATTAATATAAAAACAATTTCGATGCGTTTCGAGCTGCCACGGTCAAACGACAACTCCGATTACTACGAAAATTGAAATCCGATAATAACTAACTATTACGGATCCAATGGAACTGGTTTCGTTTAATTATAAGACTGTTCAAAAATTGGGTATTTTTCAGTCAATAATTAAATATTAAAATATTCAATTTTTACAAATCATCTCAGAATTCAGTTTTAATAGTTCTAAAACATTTCTATAACTTCAATATGATAAAATAAAATTTTCCAAATCTTTTTCAATCATTTTAAACCCAATTTTCAATTATTTACGTATTTTTCGCTATTCAATTATCGATTTAATTATCCAATTAAATCCAGAAATTCGAAATAAAATTATTCGACTTAAGAATTTAATTTATTAATATTTAAAATTAATTAAATATTCAATTCTAAATTATCAAAAAATTCTGGGTCGTTACAATCTTCCCCCCTTAAAAGAATTTCGTCCTCGAAATTGCAAGTTAAGAAGAATGATCCTAATCCGTTTATTATTTTTCACAATTCAAATAGTTTTATCAACTTTCTAACACAAATCTTTTTATTAAAGATTCATTATCATTTCAACTAGCTTTCAAACTTCAATCATAAATTTCAAACAACATTGTTTACCTCACAATTCAAATTTAAATTCAAATTCAAATTTTAAACTTTCAAAATTTCTCAAAATTTTTCTAACACCCGAAATTTTCGAAAAATTTCGCCAGCGTCTCCTTTGCGCGGCTAGACGACTACAAAATGGCACCACGGCCCTCCGGATCCAAAAAGAAAATGAAAAGCCAAGCGGCTGCAGAAGAAAATCACCAAATCTCATACAAAAACTGAAATACGTACCTTTTTGTCGAGCGATTCAATTTTTATCTTTGAAACTAAAATTCCGATTCCTTTATAACTTGTATATCCTACTAGTAGTAGTATCCAATTCCAACATTCATACCATTTTGCATATTTCTTTACAAAATTCTCAATATATACTTCTTATACACTTTGGTTTACTATTGAAGTTGCATATTCAACTTCATTCGTTTCAATTTCAATTCAATTCTATTCAATTTCACTTGAATTCAATTACATTGCTTCCAGTTCCACTACTTCAGTTTCATTAACACTTAATGAATTATACACAATCAACTAACAAGCAATCAACCAATTTATATTTCAACATAACCAAATTATATTCATTTTACATTCGATTTGGTTTACACTTTTAATTCCAATTGGTTTGATATTCAAGTGACTTTCATTTAATTATTCAACTTGCTTTAGATGTATTTACACTTATATTCATTATTTCCTATCAATTATTTACATTCAATTGATTCTCATTCAATCCATTCTTTAATTCAATGGCTAATTCATTTTACAAATAAAATTGAATTTCATTTATATAACCCAAGTTTACTTCTAATTTATTCCAAATTCTATTTCATTTAACTTTTACTTAAGTCAAATTCATATCAACATTCAAATTCCATCTCATTTTGCTTAACAAAAATTGTTTAACCACCTATCTTCTGGTTTCACTTTTATTTTCACATTTTATAAGTTATACAACTTACATTCAACAATTACTACTTGGATTTTTTTTATTGGTTCACTTATACTTCTTTAATTTAACTCCATCCTTTAAGTTAAATTTATTCTATCAAAATTCAAATTGTACAAGATTTCGACTCATTTATTATTCCCATAAATATTTAAAAATAGGATTCCAGAGTCCTTCAACCTTTCAAAATCATTTTTGAAATCAATTCAATTTTCTTTTGAATTTCCAAAGCAAATCCAATTTTTTCCAAACAACTTTCATTTAAACAATTTGGCAGCAATCCCCCTTGTGGAAACCCGAAAATGACCACCAATGATGTCGCGATCATCATCGGAATTATTTTCCAGCGACCAAAAAGATTTTAGAGCTTTCATCTCTCCAAAACAATTTTCCAAAATATCCAATCATTTCAAAACACTTTTCTGGAATTTTATTTCACATTATAAATCACTTTTACAACCTTTTACTTATATACTTTCACTATTTATTTATAAGATTATTTTACAATTGTAAATCGTTATTAATTATAATTCCATACTTATAATTCAATTGCTTATACAATTTATTCTTTTGTAACTGTTGTTTTTTTATTTAACTCATTTAACAACCAAACAATCATTTTTATACACTTTAATAATTCTGAAAAATTATTCCTTTATATATAAAATATAATCAAGGTAAAATTATTTCATTTACCCAATTTAAAACAATACTATGTCGACTTGCCTCGTTTAAGTGTTTAGAAATTCCTATCGATAATATGGCGTCCCACATACCGACCAAAATTCACAAACAGCTCAACGGATAAGCAAACACAATATAAAACAATTTATATTCACTAACAAATACGCACTCGTATCTACTATTACACTCACACTCATTCTAGAGTACTACTGACTCTATCTCTAATGAGTAATACCCAACAGAGCCATGGTTGTCGCTTAACCATATGCTCTGATACCAAATGTAACGATCGCGATTTTTCGTTACCGAAAAACCGAACCGTTATGGTTAAAGAAAAGAAAAAGGTAGAAGAAGAGAGAAAATAGAAGATAGAAGAGAACAGAACAGCAACAGAAACACAGAACAAAAAAACAGAAACAATATCAGAATCTCACAATTCGCAGCGGAACAACATATAATAGATAAATGAATAATCATTAAAACAAAAGAACTATACATTTTATACATTACATCTTATCTCATTACATTACATCATCAGAGTGTACAACAAACAAACAGCGGAAAAGAAATATCATATACAATAAATAATATGCTACGCATCCTGCTCGCTTCCAGATCTCTGCAGCGACTCCGAATCCAGGATGACCCGATAGACCTTAACTCCGACCGCCCGTGTGGAAATTGGTGGGCACCCAGAGTTTAGGAAGGGAACAATAAACTCCAGGTTAGTCATGGGACTGGTGTGAGAACTCAAAAACAGTTTATCTTTAAAAATAAACAAAGAAATATTTTTAAAGTAAATTCGCAATGTTTTTGGAAAATGAAACTATCATAAGGCCTCCCGCCACACACACAATGCAAACGCACACTTGGAGGAGATTTCTCCTTATGATAGTCAAAGATGCTTACTACGAAAAAAATCAAATCACTTTTGATATTATTATTAGTGCATAGTGTAGAAAACATTTCGAAAGTAGAATATAAATCTTAGCCAGCATAGGTACCATTATAGTATGCCTACTATAGCTACCATGTTAAATGGCAGGTTCTACAACTAAATCCGTACAAGGCTCGTATTGTTTCTTTGGATTTCTAACAAATGGTCAGGCCTAGGAACTTCCCATTGCCACATGGAAACGCCTCTGGAATGACGTCCCGAGAACCTAACCGGATCTCTGCCAACACAAGGCCGGCTTACCCATAACTGGGTAACTACTGACACGATTATGTCATTCCCCGATTGTAATCGATCTATATCCGAGGATCCCCGATTTCCAACAACCACAAAGTAATAAATTTGCGGTAACCACATAGGTTATGTATCTGGGCTCCATACCATGATACCACTTCTATCCAGAAGGAATGACATACACTAAAGGGGCGCTACCCCTAATAACCTTGCCGCATCTTTCCTGTTTTGACCATTTCCGGGGTGTGAGGCTCGATGAAGTCTCGTCCACAAAGCCACGCTTTTAAACAAAAGCCGTGCTTTAGGTCACAAATGATCAAAGCAATGATCATCAAGATAAACGATCAAACAAATGATCCTATCACAAATGATCATTCAACGATCATTTCACAGCAACACTCAGCATGCCACATTACCAATTTGGGAATGTATCACTAGTAAGCATCAACTATATAACCTCTGAGCTCGTACGTCTCAGAGAAGGGTGTTAAGCTAAGAGAATAAATTCTCCGCCACCAACAGAAATATATTTGATAGAAATCAGCTTTACAACTCAAATTGTAACGTCAGACACAATCCATACAAGTCCGTTCCGGGATCGAACGGAACCGGAGGCACTTCCAAAGAAGCCCTTACAATCCGGATATTTACTAATCACGTCCGGACATCCCGTCACTAAGGGTGATAAAACCTCTATATCGGAGATCAGCCGATGCAGAGTAACTCAACGGTAATCCATCCGTTTCCACAAATATCCGGTCTTCAACACCGGTCTTCAAATGCCATTCATAACGACGTATCACATATTCAGAGTGGGTTATACGACCCCATGGTCCATTCCCGGTTAACCCGAATAGTGAGCGCTTATTTTAAAATAAGTGTGGCATTCAATTCAAGCAATCACAACGAATACCTACTTAAAGGTAAATATTGATAGTCGGTTATTTAACTATCAATAGAGATGCGCAACATCACCCGATTCCAAATAATTTCTCAAATTATTTATTTTCCCAAAAATATCTTTACAAGATATAAAATTTTCCACACTTCAAAAATAAACAACGTTTATTTTGAAAACCAATTACCCTTTCCATTTATAAATTCCATAGTGAATTTATATTCCAAAATATCTACTGATCAACAGTTTTCAATAGATTTCAATTATTCAATCCCAATTTATCTTCAAAAAGATAAATTCTTGAAAACGTTCCATTTCATATTGGAAAAGCAATTCCATACTTATTTAATAATAAGAAAATCACAAATCTTATCTATTTTCAAAAATTTGAAAATATTCAATATACTTAAACCATAGTTAAGTATATTTTTCATTCTTTAAGGAAAAACATTCTCTTATTCATATTTATTTGGGTCAGAACGAATGTTGCGTAAAACATCGTCACGACGACCCAAAAACACTAGTATAGGAATTTGAAATTAAAATAGATATATAAATCCCAATACTATATAAAATATTTCCTTTCGGAAATCATTTACTATAACAACAGTGTTATAGTCCACCATTTCCTTATTTTCTCGGAAACGTTTATTTCAACAATAAATGTTGAAACCTATGCATTCGATACTTAATGCATTTTAAAACATCTTTAAATTGTTTTAAATTCCATTTAAAACATTCCTTTCCCAAAATATTTTCCATTTTATTCAATAATATATTCACTGTTCAAAATGGTGAATATAACACCTTTAACAACTTCCATATTCAATTTATCAAATTCAATTGATTTCGAATTTATAAAAAATGTCTATAAATTCCATTTCTATTTATAAACTTCGATTTATAAAACTCTTTTATCAATCCAATTCAATTTATATAACTCAATTTTCTATAACAAAAGTCTATACTATAAGTTAAGTACTTATAATCCATTTATTTACCAAGTCGCTCTTTTAAAAACTTCACAAATTTTAAATCTTATTGCTGATAAGATTTCTTATATTATATGAGAATTTTAACTTATAAAAATTTCCTTTATTTACAATTTCTATAAATATCCCATTTAAATGCCCAAAATCCATTTTATAAGTTAATTACCTATAAATCTTTTATTTTCGATATCTATTCATTTATAACTTCTACAATTTATAAATCCACAAATTCCAATGAAATTCATTTTATACTTCAACTTAACACTTAATCAACTCATTTTATAATTCCAATATTTTTAATTTATAAATATCAATTTTTTTTAAATCTCTTATATAAACCGTTTATAATAATTATTCACAAATCCAAATTTAATCCATTTCATAAATTTATCAACTACTTATCTTAAAAATAACAATTTGGTTATATTTTGCAAAAATCTTAAATTCTATAACTTTAAAAATTGAAAATTTAAATTTATTTAAAATGAATCAATTCAAAATGTAAATAAAAACATATACTTTGAAAAATCAATTTAAAATCCTTTTAAAGATCAAAATATTATTTTAAACTTTAAAAATGGATCCAATGATGCCACAGCATCCAATAGTCAATCACGGCAATAAATATCATATATCGATTTGATAATCACAATCATCACAATATCTATAATCAAATGAATATTTGTGTGGAATCCAGTTGGATCCCTCCAACCTGTTTCCCTGCATCCACAGATGTTGGCACAATACCAATTCCACTTCAAGGTGGAATATCGCGGTGTATGGGATTTATAAAATATTATCCGCTTAATAGGCGGCGCAATAGGGTCTCATCCGCTATACAAGGCGGGAAATCAATTCCAATATATATATATTGCTATATATAGTATATCCTACTATATCTACTATCACAATCAAACAGCAATCAATAAATGCAATCATCATTCAAAAATTTTAAATCTAACTATTTAAAATTTAAATCGAAACTGTTCGATTGAGTGAGGAGTTCTCACCTTGATTTTATCTCCGTTTCAGCTTTTATTTCGAATAAAATCAAACGTGCGTTTAAATTTACCCGAAATTTTCAATGACTCCAATCGTTTCCAATTCAGCTCCATCGCGTAGTATTCGTCCATACGATTCCAACGCAACTAATTTTGCATTTTTTCGACCTCGTACAAAAAAGTTATCACATTTTAAACTTTATACGAATTATAATATAATTAACTTCACAATTTCTATTTTTTTTTCAAACCCACACGAATCAGAGCCGTTGATTTTGAATTGCATCATAAGGCTGAGTGATCTCTTCTTCCCCAGTATGAATGAACGCGTTCGAACAAAGACAACCCACCAGCCGTTGAAATCCTCCAAGTCGCGCCCCCCTCTGGTGGCGTTTGCCTCGATCGAAGACCGCCACGACGTTCTCCATTACCGACCCTATCTATAGTTGCAACAGTGTGAAGCCAGGTCACCATATGCTTGAGAAAAACGAGCACGAACGGCTAGGGTTTAACCCATGATTTCTCCCTCCACGCTGCTCGAAACTCGATCACCACCGGTCATCATGAAGGTCTCACTTCCCTCTACGATTCTCTAGTTGAGACCGTGGCCTAAAATCGCGTAGATGAGGAGATCGAAGGAGATGAAGTTCATCACTTTCTGGCCGTTCATTTTAGTGGAGGCGGCTACGTTGTGAAACCCTAATTTTTTTTTCTTTTATTTTTTGTGAATTATGAGCCTATTTATAGAAAACGACAAATACTATTCATCCGGGTTTTGCGAACTCCGAATTTCGCGCGACAACTGACGTTCCTAGGGTTTATCCCACGTTTCGGACGCAATGGAACAGGTTTCGGAAGCTAATTCGGACATATGTGCGAGATATGGCAAGAAACGATCAATTTAAATTAAACCGATTTAAACCGATTTCGATGCGTTTTAATTTGTACCGGACAAACGATAAATCCGATTGACTTGAAATTTGAAATCTTACAATAATATTACATTACGGATCCGATGAAACTAGTTTCGTCGAAATCCGAGACTTTTTGAAAAATGACTATTTTAACTCGCCAAATTAATATAAAAACAATTTCGATGCGTTTCGAGCTGCCATGGTCAAACGACAACTCCGATTGCTACGAAAATTGAAATCCGATAATAACTAATTATTACGGATCCAATGGAACAGGTTTCGTTTAATTATGAGACTGTTCAAAAATTGGGTATTTTTCAATCGATAGTTAAATATTAAAATATTCAATTTTTACAAATCATCTCAAAATTCAGTTTTAATAGTTCTAAAACATTTCTATAACTTCAATATGATAAAATAAAATTTTCCAAATCTTTTTCAATCATTTTAAACCCAATTTTCAATTATTTACGTATTTTTCGCTATTCAATTATCGATTTAATTATCCAATTAAATCCAGAAATTCGAAATAAAATTATTCGACTTAAGAATTTCATTTATTAATATTTAAAATTAATTAAATATTCAATTTTAAATTATCAAAAAATTCTGGGTCGTTACAATCTTCCCCCCTTAAAAGAATTTCGTCCTCGAAATTGCAAGTTAAGAAGAATGATCCTAATCCATTTATTATTTTTCACAATTCAAATAGTTTTATCAACTTTCTAACACAAATCTTTTTATTAAAGATTCATTATCATTTCCACTAGATTTCAAACTTCAATCATAAATTTCAAACAACATTGTTTACCTCACAATTCAAATTTAAATTCAAATTCAAATTTTAAACTTTCAAAATTTCTCAAAATTTTTCTAGCACCCGAAATTTTCGAACAACTTCGCCAGCGTCTCCTTTGCACGGCTAGACGACTACAAAATGGCACCACGGCCCCTCGGATCCAAAAAGAAAATGAAAAGCCAAGCGGCTGGAGAAGAAAATCACCAAATCTCATACAAAAACTGAAATACGTACCTTTTTGTCGAGCGATTCAATTTTTATCTTTGAAACCAAAATTTCAATTCCTTTATAACCTGTATATCCTACTAGTAGTAGTATCCAATTCCAACATTCATACCATTTTGCACATTTCTTTACAAAATTCTCGATATACACTTCTTATACACTTTGGTTTACTATTGAAGTTGCATATTCAATTTCATTCGTTTCAATTTCAATTCAATTCTATTCAATTTCACTTGAATTCAATTACATTGCTTCCAATTCCACTACTTCAATTTCATTAACACTTAATGAATTATACACAATCAACTAAAAAGCAATCAACCAATTTATATTTCAACATAACCAAATTATATTCATTTTACATTCGATTTGGTTTACGCTTTTAATTCCAATTGGTTTGATATTCAATTGACTTTCATTTAATTATTCAACTTGCTTTAGATGTATTTACACTTATATTCATTATTTCCTATCAATTATTTACATTCAATTGATTCTCATTCAATCCATTCTTTAATTCAATGGCTAATTCATTTTACAAATAAAATTGAATTTCATTTATATAACCCAAGTTTACTTCTAATTTATTCCAAATTCTATTTCATTTAACTTTTACTTAAGTCAAATTCATATCAACATTCAAATTCCATCTCATTTTGCTTAACAAAAATTGTTTAACCACCTATCTTCTGGTTTTACTTTTATTTTCACATTTTATAAGTTACACAACTTACATTCAACAATTACTACTTGGATTTTTTTATTGGTTCGCTTATACTTCATTAATTTAACTCCATCCTTTAAGTTAAATTTATTCTATAAAAATTCAAATTCTATAAGATTTCGACTCATTTATTATTCCCATAAATATTTAAAAATAGGATTCCAGAGTCCTTCAACCTGTCAAAACCATTTTTGAAATCAATTCAATTTTCATTTGAATTTCCAAAGCAAATCCAAAATTTTCCAAACAACTTTCATTTAAACAATTTGGCAGCAATCCCTCTTTTGGAAACCCGAAAATGAACACCAATGATGTCGCGATCATCATCGGAATTATTTTCCAGCGACCAAAAAGAGTTTAGAACTTTCATCTCTCCAAACCAATTTTCCAAAATATCCAATCATTTCAAAACACTTTTCTGGAATTTTATTTCAGATTATTAATCACTTTTACAACCTTTTACTTATATACTTTCACTATTTATTTATAAGATTATTTTACAATTGTAAATCATTATTAATTATAATTCCATACTTATAATTCAATTGCTTATACAATTTATTCTTTTATAACTGTTGTTTTTTTTATTTAACTTATTTAACAACCAAACAATCATTTTTATACACTTTAATAATTCTGAAAAATTATTCCTTTATATATAAAATATAATCAAGGTAAAATTATTTCATTTACCTAATTTAAAACAATACTATGTCGACTTGCCTTGTTTAAGTGTTTAGAAATTCCTATCGATAATATGGCGTCCCACATACCGACCAAAATTCACAAACAGCTCAACGGATAAGCAAACATAATATAAAACAATTTATATTCACTAACAAATACGCACTCGTATCTACTATTACACTCACACTCATTCTAGAGTACTACTGACTCTATCTCTAATGAGTAATACCCAACAAAGCCATGGTTGTCGCTTAACCATATGCTCTAATACCAAATGTAACGATCGCGATTTTTCGTTGCCGAAAAACCGAACCGTTATGGTTAAAGAAAAGAAAAAGGTAGAAGAAGAGAGAAAATAGAAGATAGAAGAGAACGGAACAGCAACAGAAACACAGAACAGAAAAACAGAAACAATATCAGAATCTCACAATTCGCAGCGGAACAACATATAATAGATAAATGAATAATCATTAAAACAAAAGAACTATACATTTTATACATTACATCTCATTACATTACATTACATCATTAGAGTGTAAAACAAACAAACAGCGGAAAACAAATATCATATACAATAAATAATATGCTACGCATCCTGCTCGCCTCCAGATCTTTGCAGCGACTCCGAATCCAGGATGTCCCGATAGACCTTAACTCTGACTGCCCGTGTGGAAATTGTTGGGCACCCAGAGTTTAGGAAGGGAACAATAAACCCCAGGTCAGTCATGGGACTGGTGTGAGAACTCAAAAACAGTTTATCTTTAAAAATAAACAAAGAAATATTTTTAAAGTAAATTCGCAACGTTTTTGGAAAATGAAACTATCATAAGGCCTCCAGCCACACACACAATGCAAACGCACACTTGGAAGAGATTTCTCCTTATGATAGTCAAAGATGCTTACTACAAAAAAAATCAAATCACTTTTGATATTATTATTAGTGCATAGTGTAGAAAACATTTCGAAAGTAGAATATAAATCTTAGCCGGCATAGGTACCATTATAGTATGCCTACTATAGCTACCATGTTAAATGGCAGGTTCCACAACTAAAACCGTACAAGGCTCGTATTGTTTCTTTGGATTTCCAACAAATGGTCAGGCCAAGGAACTTCCCTTTGCCACATGGAAACGCCTCTGGAATGACGTCCCGAAAACCTAACCGGATCTCTGCCAACGCAAGGCCGGGTTACCCCTAACTGGGTAACTACTGACACGAATACGTCATTCCCCGATCGTAACCGATCTATATCCGAGGATCCCCGATTTCCAACAACCACAAAGTAATAAATTTGCAGTAACCACATAGGTTATGTATCTGGGCTCCATACCATAATACCACCTCTATCCAGAAGGAATGACATACACTAAAGGGGCGCTACCCCCTAATAACCTTGCCGCATCTTTCCTGTTTTGACCATTTCCGGGGTGTGAGGCTCGATGAAGTCTCGTCCACAAAGCCACGCTTTTAAACAAAAGCCGTGCTTTAGGTCACAAATGATCAAAGCAATGATCATCAAGATAAACGATCAAACAAATGATCCTATCACAAATGATCATTCAACGATCATTTCACAGCAACACTCAGCATGCCACATTACCAATATAGGAATGTATCACTAGTAACCATCAACTATATAACGTCTGAGCTCGTACGTCTCAGAAAAGGGTGTTAAGCTAAGAGAATAAATTCTCCGCCACCAACAGAAATATATTTGATAGAAATCAGCTTTACAACTCAAATTGTAACGTCAGACACACAATCCATACAAGTCCGTTCTGGGATCGAAAGGAACCGAAGGCACTTCCAAAGAAGCCATTGCAATCCGGATATTCACTAATCACGTCCGGACATCCCGTCACTAAGGGTGATAAAACCTCTATATCGGAGATGAGCCGATGCAGAGTAACTCGACGGTAATCCATCCGTTTTCACAAATATCCGGTCTTCAACACCGGTCATCAAATGCAATTCATAATGACGTATCACATATTCGGAGTGGGTTATACGACCCCATGGTCCTTTCCCGATTAACCCGAATAGTGAGCGCTTATTTTAAAATAAGTGTGGCATTTAATTCAAGCAATCACAACAAATACCTACTTAAAGGTAAATATTGATAGTCGGTTATTTAACTATCAATAAAGATGCGCAACATCACCAGATTCCAAATAATTTCTCAAATTATTTATTTTCCCAAAAATATCTTTACAAGATATAAAATTTTCCACACTTCAAAAATAAACAACGTTTATTTTGAAAACCAATTTCCCTTTCCATTTATAAATTCCATAGTGAATTTATATTCCAAAATATCTACCGATCTACAGTTTTCAATAGATTTCAATTATTCAATCCCAATTTATCTTCAAAAAGATAAATTCTTAAAAACGTTCCTTTAAATATTGGAAAAGCAATTCCTTACTTATTTAATAATAATAAATTCACAAATCTTATCTATTTTCAACAATTTGAAAATATTCAATATACTTAAACCATAGTTAAGTATATTTTTCATTCTTTAAGGAAAAACATTCTCTTATTCACATTTATTTGGGTCAAAACGAATGTTGCGTAAAACATCGTCACGACGACCCAAAAACACTAGTATAGGGATTTGAAATTAAAATAGATACATAAATCCCAATGCTATATTAAATATTTCCTTTCGGAAATCATTTACTATAACAACAGTGTTATAGTCCACCATTTCCTTATTTTCTCGAAAACGTCTATTTCAACAATAAATGTTGAAATCTATGCATTCGATACTTAATGCATTTTAAAACATCTTTAAATCGTTTTAAATTCCATTTAAAACATTCCTTTCCCAAAATATTTTCCATTTTATTCAATAATATATTCACTGTTCAAAATGGTGAATATAACCCCTTTAACAACTTCCATATTCAATTTATCAAATTCAATTGATTTCGAATTTATAAACAATGTCTATAAATTCCATTTCTATTTATAAACTTCGATTTATAAAACTCTTTTATCAATCCAATTCAATTTATATAACTCAATTTTCTATAACAAAAGTCTATACTATAAGTTAAGTACTTATAATCCATTTATTTACCAAGTCGTTCTTTTAAAAACTTCACAAATTTTAAATCTTATTGCTTATAAGATTTCTTATATTCTATGACAATTTTAACTTATAAAAATTTCCTTTATTTACAATTTCTATAAATATCCCATTTAAATGCCCAAAATCCATTTTATAAGTTAATTACTTATAAATCTTTTATTTTCGATATCTATTCATTTATAACTTCTACAATTTATAAATCCACAAATTTTAATGAAATTCATTTTATACTTCAACTTAACACTTAATCAACTCATTTTGTAATTCCAATACTTTTAATTTATAAATATCAATTTTTTTAAAATCTCTTATAGAAACCGTTTATAATAATTATTCAAAAGTCCAAATTTAATCCATTTCATAAATTTATCAACTACTTATCTAAAAAATAACAATTTGGTTATATTTTGCAAAAATCATAAATTCTATAACTTTAAAAATTGAAAATTTAAATTTATTTAAAATGAATCAATTCAAAATGTAAATAATAACATATACTTTGAAAAATCAATTTAAAATCCTTTTAAAGATCAAAATATTATTTTAAATTTTAAAAATGGATCCAATGATGCCACAGCATCCAATAGTCAATCACGGCAATAAATATCATATATCGATATGATAATCACAATCATCACAATATCTATAATCAAATGAATATTTGTGAGGAATCCAGTTGGATCCCTTCAACCTGTTTCCCTGCATCCACATATGTTAGCACAATACCAATTCCACTTCAAGGTGGAATATCGCGGTGTATGGGATTTATAAAATATTATCCGCTTAATAGGCGGCGCAATAGGGTCTCATCCGCTATACAAGGCGGGAAATCAATTCCAATATATACATATGCCAATATATATATATATATATATATATATATATATATTGCTATATATAGTATATCCTACTATATCTACTATCAAAATCAAACAACAATCAATAATTGCAATCATCATTCAAAAAATTTAAATCTAACTATTTAAAATTTAAATCGAAACTGTTCGATTGAGTGAGGAGTTCTCACCTTGATTTTATCTCCGTTTCAGCTTTTATTTCGAATAAAATTAAACGTGCGTTTAATTTTATCCAAAATTTTCACTGACTCCAATCGTTTCCAATCCAGCTCCATCGCGTAGTATTCGTCCATATGATTCCAACGCAACTGATTTTGCATTTTTTCGACCTCGTACAAAAATGTTACACATTTTAAACTTTATACGAATTATAATATAATTAATTTTACAATTTCTATTTTTTTTTCAAACCCACACAAATCAGAACCATTGATTTTGAATTGCATCATACAGGCCGCGTGATCTCTTCTTCCCCAGTATGATTGAATGCTTCGTACAAAGACAACCCACCAGCACGTTGAAATCCTCCAAGTCTCGCCCCCCTCTGTTGGCGTTTGCCTTGATCGAAGACCGCCACGACGTTCGCCATTGCCGACCCCATCTATAGTTGCAACAGTGTGAAGATCGGTCACCATATGCTTGAGAAAAACGAGCACGAATGGCTAGGGTTTAGCCCATGATTTCTCCCTCCACGCTGCTCGAAACTCGATCACCACCGGTCATCATGAAGGTCTCACTTCCCTCTACGATTCTCTAGTTGAGACCGTGGCCTAAAAACGCGTAGATGAGGAGATCGAAGGAGATGAAGTTCATCACTTTCTGGCCGTTCATTTTAATGGAGGCGGCTACGTTGTGAAACCCTAACTTTTTTTTCTTTTATTTTTTGTGAATTATGAGCATATTTATAGAAAACGACGAATACTATTCATCCGGGTTTTGCGAACTCCGAATTTCGTGCGACAACTGACGTTCCTAAGGTTTATCTCGCGTTCCGGGCGTAATGGAACAGGTTTCGGAAGCTAATTCAGACATATATGCGAGATATGGCAAGAAACGATCAATTTAAATTAAACCGATTTCGATGCGCTTTAATTTGTACCGGACAAACGATAAATCCGATTGACTTGAAATTTGAAATATTACAATAATATCACATTACGGATCCGATGAAACTAGTTTCGTCGAAATCCGAGACTTTTTGAAAAATGACTATTTTAACTCGCCAAATTAATATAAAAACAATTTCGATGCGTTTCGAGCTGCCACGGTCAAACGACAACTCCGATTGCTACGAAAATTGAAATCCGATAATAACTAACTATTACGGATCCAATGGAACTAGTTTCATTTAATTATGAGACTGTTCAAAAATTGGGTATTTTTCAGTCGATAATTAAATATTCAATTTTTACAAATCATCTCAAAATTCAGTTTTAATAGTTCTAAAACATTTCTATTACTTCAATATGATAAAATAAAATTTTCCAAATCTTTTTCAATCATTTTAAACCCAATTTTCCATTATTTACGTATTTTTCGCTATTCAATTATCGATTTAATTATCCAATTAAATCGAGAAATTCGAAATAAAATTATTCGACTTAAGAATTTCATTTATTAATATTTAAAATTAATTAAATATTCAATTCTAAATTCTCAAAAAATGCTGGGTCGTTACACTATCCTTCGCTCGAACCCAGCGCATGTAAGCTCGGCCTCACGCCCTCCACCACAGCTTCCTCGTAAGCTCACCACAACCGCTTCAAACTTCGGCCTCCTCCTTTTTGAGCATGCCTCAATCTACTCTTTCCTGTTCTTTTTTCGACTGTTGCATTTTTTTTGGGTAATATATCTGTTGTTGTAAATATATGTATTCTTTCATTTACAATTTTTTTCCTTTTTATATTTTCAAGCATACATGACATTTCACACACACACACACACATATGTATTTTACGTGTTATTTTTGTACATAGCAGAGATATATTGATGTTTGGGTTTTAAAAATATATATGAGCTTATATATTGACTATATAGGTAGTAATATGCATACAACAATATACATGATTACGAAGGTAGCATATTATTTATTAAATGCTGATTTTTTTTGAGAAAAATGTGTGATCCTCTACGCATAGAGGAGAGCACACAAGTGAATATATAAATATATATATGTATATATATATCACGAATATAGGGAGCTTCCAACATGCCTAGCAGGTAACAAGAGCAAAATACATATAGCTAATCTCTGGCACTCCTAAGATGGGTTCCGACAAGGCCACCACCCATCATATCTCAATATCAAGCTCCGGCATGGCCACCGTCTGATATTAAGATGTTAGAAGTGCTAAAAAGACTAAAGAGAAAAAAGAAAACATCGAGTTACGACTCAAACTAATAAGAAAGCTCCAAAAGTCTAAATCAAATGAAGTGAAAAAGCATCTACTTTGAAGAGAATCTGCTGAATAGATAGACCGCTCTGAAGGCTCTGAACAAGAAGGAGTGTCAAACTAAAGAATAGATCATCCTGAAAAGTACTCCATACCGAAGATATCTAAGGGGTTAACTGCAAGAAGTCATGGATGAAGAAACTCTGCTCTGATGACCTCTCTACAAAACCTGCAAACTGAACCTGATATCCTATCCCCCAAAACCTGTATCTGAAACAAGACAAGGAAAAAATTAGAAAGATACATATATATGTATATATTTATATAATAAATATACATATATAAATGTATTTATAAGGAATGAAATAACAACCTAAACAAAACCATTGGGACAAAAACTAAAGGAATGAATAAACTGTAAACAAATACCAAACAGAGACTAGAACAGAAATTGAGACAGATCAGACTTAGTTATCTTTAATCCTAAGTAAGCTATGATTTAAAGTGAGATCATCATAAAAATTTGGAAAAATATTAATAATACTATTATTAGTGCTATAAAAGTTATTGTTATATTTAAAAAAGTTAATATTATAACTAATCTTGTTAAGATACCGTTTGAAAAGGATATTTTTAGCTAATTTATATTTGGGATTAGAAATCCAATTAAAACAAAATGTAGAAATTTAAAAAATCAATTTGTTAAGATGACTATTATTATTCTTATTAAACATTCTTTGATTTCTCTCAAACCAAATAAACCAACTAATAATAATAACAAATGAAGTGTCTAGTATAAATCTAATATTTTTATTGAATTTGAATCTATATTTTTTCCAGTGGAATTCACAATCCGAAATATTACTTATTAATGTTAAAAAATTTAAGAGTATTAATTAGGATGTAATTAGTATCCAAACAATCATTATATATATGATTTATGTACTCAAGATGCAGATTGCAAAAATAACATTTGTGGCGACCGCCCACGACTCCTGCACTAAACAATGAAATAGTGCGCTGAAGAGTGTGCCAGGCAGCCATGGATGATCGTCAGGGTAGGTTAGAAAATAGTAGAATCTATCGTATTACTCACAGCGCATGGATAAAATACAATAGAGAAGTATATACATAGCGAAGCTACACAATAGAATCACATCAAATAAGCTTCATAGTAGTATGATACAAAAATCTGAATAGTCAATACATCATGCCTAACTACATATAACTCAGAGAATATACAAGCAGCGGAACATCCAGTACATATAGTAAGAAAAAAATATGCAAGCCTCCAGCTCGTCTTCGTCATCAGCATCGTTGATTACTAAGAACAGCACCTTTCACCTACTACCTAGTCTGCCCATCCCAAAATGGATGAACAGCCCAAGGTAATAAGAGTTGAACATAAAACCTTGAGTCAGACAACAGTCTTAGAGAGCGGTAAATTAACTAACAATATACCAAAAGAGCATAAAGGTAAAAGGAATAGGAACCCAAACCTCCCACTCCACCTCTTTCTACAGTGATAGCCCCCAGACACACTAAGAAGAAGTGAACATAGCAAAGCAGACATTTAAAGTAATGCAATTATCACACGAGTCAAGGTCAATGTTTTCCAAGTACAAACCCCCAAGACCTAAACCAAGATCAGATAAGCACCTAGAAAATATCGCTCTTGAGACCGAATGACGATACAAACAAAACATCCAAACATCCAAGACTCTGGCTATCACTATTATCATTGCTTCGATACCATCGTTAATTGAATGACCGGCACATTCTTTCAGCCATCCGTCAAGGGCTAATGGCAACCCCGGTTCTAAACAGAACTCTGCAAGTCGTCGCAGCCCGTGCCTAGGACTATCCAATCTGCGTAGAGTACTCGACCACCAACTGTAGACTTTTGGGACCATCGAATCTGCCCAGCGTAATCTTGCTTTGAGTCTACTAGAACTATCAATAACGATGAAATCTCAGCCTTCTAGTCATCCTCCTCGACGACTATTTCCATACTAGCCCAAGTGCCTCTCGAGCCAACCATTATCCTCTAACTCGAACCATCCCTCGAGTTATCAACATGCTTGGAATGATCCCGTCTGGATTACACCAAAGCTACCTCATATCATGCCTCGCTTCATCTCGATCATAGCAAAGCCCTATCTCATCATCATCATCGAATCTATCCATATGAGTCTCATCATCCGCTACATATGCCACGAGCAGCTTTTCTATCCAAGAGCCTTTCCCTTAGCTTTTGAATCATCTTCGACCAACTTGTCCAAATTCAACCACTAACTAATTTATAACAATCAATCAAGTCAATCATTAATCCAAGTAATCAGCATTCAAATAAGATCTAAAAGCAATTATAAATAAATGGCAATTTTGTAAATAAAGAGTCCAAATCTAACAAGCATGAATCATGAGCAATATCTCTACAACTTGATGAATGAACTTGCATAGGTTAAAGTATATTAAAATGGATGTCAAAACTTCATGAACAACGGATCTATACTTAGGCTTAAGAAAAATGCATGAAATCACTATCTTTAACACAAAATTAAGCCACCAATCCGATATACTCCTTTAGGTCCGTGTGAGAGAAACACCAGTCACCGAATCACCTAAACACCTCAAAAGCAACAAACTTTAGATCTGGACAGCGAAGGATCTAGCTTGATCCGCCAAAATTCCACTTCAAATGATGAAATCCCTCTTCAATGGATGTAGATCTTCAACTTTAGCTCTTGGATCTTCGATTTGATCTTCAATCTTGGATGGAAGGAAGCACAAGATTAAAGAGGAGAAAAGAAGTGAAGAAGTGTAGTACTTGAGCTCTTAAAATGGCAGGACTTCGTCGCTTCAAAATCCGGATCCCAAAAAGTGAGGCAAACCCTTCTATTTATAGGCTGAGCCCATAAGTCGTTCGCCTGCTCTTAGGTCGTCCATGACTTATCAAACCCTACGACCTAAAACTCCCCACGACCTATCGATCTAACCATGATGCCGACCTAACGACTCAAGACTTCACACGACCTAATCCAAACACGACCTAACAAACAAGCCGCGTTTCTTCCGAAGTCGTCTGGACGACTTAACGACCTAACGACTCAACGACTTAGCGACTTATCAAAGGTCGCGACCTAACTGGGACACGACTTAGAGACTTATCATAAGTCGCGACCTAACTATACTCGGCCTAGCGACTTAACACTAAGCCTAAGTCTCAACGACTTACGACCTAACTCCAACACAAGTTCTCAACGACTTACGACCTAACTCCAACATAGGGTCTCAATGACTTACGACCTATACTCTAACGACTTAAGCCTTATCTCGTCCACGACCTATCTACACACAGATCTAACTTAGGTCGTTCACGACCTAACTACAACACGTAGCTATTCCTTGAGTCGCTCGAACGACCTACCTCCCTTAGGTCGTTAACCCTCTTTGCTTGTTAAGTCGCTTACTCCCCTAAGCTGCTAACTCCTAGGTCGCTAAACCCCTTAGGTCGTTTACTACTAGGTCGTTAACTTCCTTAAGCCGCTAACCTTCTTGCATCGTTAACTCCTGGACCGCTAATTCTACTAAGCCTCTAGTTCCCTTAAGTTGCTCGGTCGACCTAAACTACCATACGACCTAAGCTTCTACACGACCTAAGCTTCTACAAGACCTAAGCTTCGACACAACTTATACTCTGGTCAACTTAACTCTGGACGACCTAACAATCCTAACGACCTAATCACCCGTCACGACCGAACTCCTAGGTCGTTTCAAATCTCTTAAGTCGTCTAATATTCTTAGGTCGCTCAACACTCTAGAACCTCTCTAAGCTGGGCTACGACCTAACCTCTGGACGACTTAACAATACTACGACCTAACAATAGTTTTACGATCTTTCGATACGTAAAAATACGGGTCGTTAAATTCTCTCCTCCTTAGGAATTTCGCCCCCGAAATTCCAAACAAATAAGAGCAACCAAAAATTATTCTGCATGTCTACCATCCATAGCAATCAACAAACCATGCATCTAATTACTAACCTATCATGCATAATTCTAAGACTAGAACAAGTTACAATGTCATGAGATGATACGACACCTTATGGCCATACCTCGAAGAGTTCAGGATGAGCTGCCTTCATCCTGTCTTCCACCTCCCATGTACAGTCGTTAACATCATCACTCCATTGTACCTTGAGCAACCTGACTACCTTCCTCCTAAGCTGTTTCGTGTCAGTTTCCACAATACGAAGCGGCTTACGAGGTCTCTTAACAACTGGATCAACTTCAAAATCTTCACAGCTATCAGTAGAAACCACTGTATTCGAGTCGGGCACATACCTCCGTAGATACGATACATGAAAAACATTGTGCGCACCCGCCATCTTTTCTGGTAACTCCAATTTATAGGCGAGCTTTCCAATTCGCTCGATGTTCGGGAATGGTCCAACAAATCTTGGAGTCAATTTTCCTTTTCTCCCGAATCGAATAACATTCTTCAGTGGAGAAATCTTCACAAAAACCATATCACCTACATCGAATTCCAAATCCTTACGACGTTTATCTGCATAACTTTTCTGACGGCCTTGGGCTGCCTTCATTCATTGCCGAATGATCTCTATGAAATCCGAAGTCTATCGAATCATTTCTGGCCCAAGTATCAACTTTTCTCTAGTTTCTAACCAACATGTCGGAGAGTTACACGGTCTTCCATACAATGCTTCATACAGTGCCATACCAATGCTCGACTGGTAACTGTTATTATACGAAAATTCCACCAAATGAAGATGATCTTCCCATGATCCTCCGAAATCCAAAACACATGCTCTGAGGAGATCTTCCAAAACTCGGTTGACTCTCTCGGTATGACCATCTGTTTGGGGATGATAAGCTGTACTCAAACATAGCTTGGTTCCCAAAACTTCCTGGAAGCTCTTCCAAAATCTACTAGTGAACATTGGGTGTCGATCGCTCACTATACTTTTTGGGATACCATGGAATCGAACTATCCACTTAACATACAACTCAGCCAACTTCGATGCAGTCCTGGTTAATCGAACATGAATGAATCTTGCACTCTTAGTCGAACGATCTACGATGACCCAAATCCCTTCGTTTCCCACTCTTGTTCTAGGTAGCCCATCGATAAAATCCATCGATATTTGCTCCCACTTCCATGTAGGAACTTCTAATGGCTGAAGCAATCCACTGGGCTTCTTCTGCTCGGCTTTTTCCAACTAGTAGTTCATGCACATGGAAATAAAATTTCCAACATCCTTCTTCATACCTTCCCAGTAATAGGTTATCTTCATATCCCGATACATCTTGTTTCCACCTGGATGAATTGTCAGCTTCGAGTGATGACTTTCCTTCAGAACTTCATGTCTCAATTCATCTATATTGGGAACAACTAGTCATCCTTGCTTTCGAAGCCAACCCTCTCGATCGACCTCGAATCCTATATCCTTATCTGAGTTCAACCCAGATTCCAAATCACGGATAATCTTGACAAGCTTACCGTCTCGCTTTTGGCTCTCACCAATTCTTTCCACAAGAGTAGGTCTTATCGATAAGTTTTCCAACATCTCAAGTTCCAATTCACATCGGGGCCTGAAGTCAAATCTAGCCAAATACTCAAGACTCTTCCATTTTGAAAACCTGGCCCCCAATCCTGCATGTCTTCGACTTAACGCATCTGCCACTGCGTTACCCTTTCCCGGAGTATAGGCTATACCAAAACCATATGATGCCAAAAACTCTAGCCATCGTTGCTGCCGAAGATTCAAATCCTTTTGGGAGAAAAGATACTTCAACGACTTATGATCTGTAAACAACTCGAATCGAACTCCCAATAGGTAATGTCTCCACATCTTCAGAGCAAATACAATCGCCGCCAACTCTAAATCATGAGTCGGATAATTCCTTTCATGTGGCTTCAGTTGTCGACTTGCATACGCAACAACTTTACCCTTCAGCATCAGCACTGCTCCAAGTCCAGTACCAAATGCATCGGTGTAAACCACCATCTCATCATTTCCACTTGGAATAGTCAAAATAGGAGCACTTTTTAGTCGCTCTTTCAGGGTTTCGAAAGCTTGCTCACTCTTAGCATCCCATCTGAATACTTGGTTCTTTTTCGTCAATCCTGTTAATGGTGCAACTATCTTGGAAAAGTCTTTGATAAATCGACGGTAGTATCCTGCTAATCCAAGAAAACTTCTCACATCAGATGCATTCTTAGGTCTAACCCAATCCTGGATTGCTGCCACCTTGGCGGGATCAACCGCTATTCCATTTCCAGAGATTATATGGCCTAAGAACCTCACTTCACTCTTCCAGAAGTGACACTTCAAAAACTTAGCCTTCATCTGATGTTTCCGCAACGTTTCCAAAACAATTCGCAAATGCGTCTTGTGCTCTTCTTCAGATCCGGAATAAATCAAAATATCATCCACGAACACTAATACGAACTTATTCAATTGATCCCTGAACACTCTATTCATAAGATCCACAAAATATGCTGGTGCATTGGTCAATCCAAACGGCATCACCAGCCACTCAAAGAAACCAGATGGTGTCCTGAAAGCAGTCTTCGGCACACTATCCTTTGCAACTCTTAGTTGGTGAAATCCCGTTGCCAAATCCATCTGGGAAAACACCTTGGCTTCATGAAGTTGATCGAACAAGTCGTCTATTCTCGGCAATGGATACTTGTTCTTCTTAGTCACTTTATTCAGCTCACGATAATCCACACACAACCTCAACGATCCATCCGCTTTGGTTGCGAACACAACTGGTGCACCCCATTCAGATACACTTCGCCGAATGAATCTTTTCTGTAAAAGATCATCAACTTGCACCTTCAACTCTTGCTGTTCCCTAGACGCCATTCGCCTAAGAGGCATCACAACAGGCCTGGCCCCTTCAACTAGATCGATGCGAAATTTGATCTCTCTATGCGGTGGTAACCCTTTGACCTCATCAAAGACATCCTCAAATACATTTTCAATCGGCACCGATGACAGTCCATCCCGTGGAACAACCAGCGAATACATGAAGCTCGTGAAGACGCCTTCCTCATGCTTACATTGTATCACAACCTTTCGCCCTTCCACATTCTCGACTGTCACCTCCAACCTTTTACAATCAACCTTTGCCGCATACTTCCTAAGCCAGTCCATACCCAAAATAATTCCAAACCCCTCAAAGTTCAGAACAAAACAATCACAAACAAAAGAGCAATCATGACTCGATACAACCAGACCATGGCATAGCATACACAGACAAAACAAACCCCCAACTGGATTAGTCGCAACCAATGGCCTATCAACGATATCTGGTTCTAAACCCAACCGGCATACAAGTTCAATACAAACAAAAGAATGCGACGCCCCAGTATCGAATAACACTCTGACTGGAACACCACTGATGGAAAGAGTACCTTGAACCACTACACTCTTTCCCTTCTCTTCTGCAGTAGGAGCCTTTGAAGATGATGGCACAGCCCCCAAAGCATAAGCTTGCACAATCTGTTTGTCCTTCCGCGGTTCTGGACAATTCTTCTTGATATGCCCCAGCTTGTCACAGTTGTGGCACTTCACCGGCACCTTTGGATTCTTGCAATCTCTGGAGAAATGGCCCTTCTGCTGACAATTGTAGCAGGTCACTTCGCCCTTCGGCTTCATCTGGCCATCCTTACCCTTTTGTTGCTGCTGCTTCCTCTTCTTGTTTCCACCTTGCTATGGTTTAGACTCCTCCTTGGTCACAGCAACAACAGATCCTTCTTTAGGAAACAGATTCTCGTGCCTGAGAGCTTTCTCCACAAGTTTCTCAAATGGATCGTCCAGATGATCCACCAACTGCCTCCCAAGATAAATGTCCAAGCCTGTCACAAACTTCTCATTCTTCTGATATGGAGATTCAATATACGACCGGGCATACTTGGACAAGGCTTCAAACTCAGAAACATACTCAAGAACTGGTCTTCCACCTTGCTTGAGCTCTACAAACTTCTTGAACAGAACAGATTTCTGGGCTGTAGAAATGAACTTAGCTTCTAATCTGGCTTGGAACTGTACCCAAGTAATTTCTTCCTCCGGAGTATCAATGGTGATAGAGTTCCACCAATCAGAAGCTCTCCCTTGTAGCTGTCTTGATGCGAGCTTCCTTTTGGTTGCATCCTTGATTCCCAAGTCACCAAAGATCCTTCTACAAGAATCTATCCATCTCTGGACTTCAATAGTTGACTTTGTTCCCAAGAAAACCTTTCCTCCAAGAGCAGTATAGTTTTTACACAGCTTAGCAAAATCCACCGGTTTTAGAGCTTGAACTTGAACTCCAACATTTACTGCTGGCCCCGGAGCTGGCATCCTCCTTATGATCGAAGTCATCATAGCCTCGAACATAGCAGCTTAATCAGCAGCTCCCTCAGCAGCACGACTTTCCCTAGCAGCTAGTCTCCCTCTTAGACTCATTCTTAATATCTATAAAAAAGAAATGATTAGTACACCTTGAGATCAACTGCATAAGGTATTCAAATCTTTCTAAGCTACTATATTATATATAGTAATCATACATCAAAATACAATTACGTCTCTCATGCGTAGTTACGTCAGCGAGCATTGGCTAAAATCGATTAAAGAAAGCTCTGATACCAAATGTGACGACCGCCCACGACTCCTGCACTAAACAAGGAAATAGTGCGTTGAAGAGTGTGCCAGGCAGCCATGGATGATCGTCAGGGTAGGGTAGAAAACAGTAGAATGTATCGTATTACTCACAGCGCATGGATAAAATACAACAGAGAAGTATATACATAGTGAAGCTACACAACAGAATCACATCAAATAAGCTTCATAGTAGTTTGATACAAAAATCTGAATAGTCAATACATCTTGCCTCACTACATATCACTAAGAGAATATACAAGCAGCGGAACATCCAGTACATATAGTAAGAAAATAATATGCAAGCCTCCAGCTCGTCTTCGTCATCAGCATCGTTGATTACTAAGAACAACACCTATCACCTGCTACCTAGTCTGCCCATCCCAAAATGGATGAACAACCCAAGGTAATAAGAGTTGAACATAAAACCTTGAGTCAGACAACAGTCTTAGTGAGCGGTAAATTAGCTAACAACATACCAAAAGAGCATAAAGGTAAAAGGAATAGGAACCCAAACCATCCACTCCACCTCTTTCTACAGTGATAGCCCCCAGACTCACTAAGAAGAAGTGAACATAGCAAAGCAAACATTTAAAGTAAAGCAATTATCACTCGAGTCAAGGTCAATGTTTTCCAAGCACAAACCCCCAACGCCTAAACCAAGATCAGATAAGCACCTAGAAAATATCGCTCTTTAGACCGAATGACGATACAAACAAAACATCCAAACATCCATGACTCTGGCTATCACTTTTATCATTGCTTTGATACCACCGTTAATTGAATGATCGGAACATTCTTTCAGCCATCCGTCAAGGGCTAATGGTAACCCCGGTTCTAGACAGAACTCCGCACGTCATCGCAGCCCGTGCCTAAGACTATCAAATCTGCCCAGAGTACTCGACCACCAACTATAGTCTTTTGGGACTATCGAATCTGCCCAGCGTACTCTTTCTTTGATTCTGATAGAACCTTCAATAACAATGAAATCTCAGCCTTCTAGTCATCCTCCTCGACGACTATTTCCATACTAGCTCAAGCGCCTCTCGAGCCAACCATTATCCTCTAACTGGAACCATCCCTCGAGTTATCAACATGCTTGGAATGATCCCGTCTGGATTACACCAAAGCTACCTCATATCATGCCTCGCTTCATCTCGATCATAGCAAAGCCCTATCTCATCATCATCGAATCTATCCATATGAGCCTCATCATCCGCCACATTTGCCACGAGCAGCTTTTCTATCCAAGAGCCTTTCCCTTAGCTTTTGAATCATCTTCGACCAACTTGTCCAAATTCAACCACTAACTAATTTATAACAATCAATCAAGTCAATCATTAATCCAAGTAATCAAGCATTCAAACAAGATCTAAAAGCAATTATAACTAAAATGGCAATTTTGTAAATAAAGAGTCCAAATCTAACAAGCATGAATCATGAGCAATATCTCTACAACTTGATGAATGAACTTGCATAGGTTAACGTATATTAAAATGGATGTCAAAACTTCATGAACAATGGATCTATACTTAGGCTTAAGAAAAATGCATGAAATCACTATCTTTAACACAAAATCAAGCCACCAATCTGATATACTCCTTTGAGTCCGTGTGAGAGATAATCACCACCCACCGAATCACCTAAACACCTCAAAAGCAACAAACTTCAGATCTGGACAGCAAAGGATCTAGCTTGATCCGTCGAAATTCCTCTTCAAATGATGAAATCCCTCTTCAATGGATGTAGATCTTCAACTTTAGCTCTTGGAACTTCGATTTGATCTTCAATCTTGGATGGAAGGAAGCACAAGACTAAAGAGGAGAAAAGAAGTGAATAAGTGTAGTACTCGAACTCTCAAAATGACAGGACTTCGTCGCTTCAAAATACGGATCCCAAAAAGTGAGGCAAACCCTTCTATTTATAGGCTGAGCCCATAAGTCGTTCGCCTGCTCTTAGGTCGTCCACGACTTATCAAACCCAACGACCTCAAACTCCCCACGACCTATCGATCTAACCATGATACCGACCTAACGACTCAAGACTTCACACGACCTAACACAAACACGACCTAACATACAAGCCGCGTTTCTTCCTAAGTCGTCTGGACGACTTAACGACTGAGCGTGCAAACGTGTTCGGATTGAATCAGATAATTTCAAACGCATTCGGATTGAATCGGAACTGAACGTGAAAAAACAGAAAAATCAATGTGAGTTAATCTCACTCAATTGTGGACTACTAGTAAATTTTAAATAGTTAAAATTAATTATTGATTGATTTATTGAATTGATAAATTATTATCAGTTAAATGTGATATTATATGCAGTAGTATATATAATTGTAGTTGGATTGATTTTCCCGTATATATTTAGCTGATGAAATCCTATGCGCCCCGCATAATAGCGGATGATCCTATATACCACGATATCCCTCTCGAAGTTGATTGGTATTTTTATGTTGTGCTAACATCTGTGGATGCAAGGAAAAAGGTTGGAGGGATCCAATTGGATTCCTAAAAAATGATGAATTTAATTTTCATATACAGTGATATATGATCTGTTGGATACTTTGTGATAGATTATAAAGTTATTTGAATTGAATGTATGCTACAGTAGCATGGACCTAGATTTTTGGAATTTTAATATACAATAATTATATATTTGAATTTGAAAGGAAATTAAAAAGGGGTTTTGGAAGTAAATATTTATATAGGATTTTGAATTAATTAAAAGAAATTTTATTTGGATAAAATAAATGGCCGACCTTAAAATTTGTACCTAACTATTTAGGAATATTGCAAATAGAGATTTTTGGAATAATGTGTATAAAGGATTTTTAATAATAATTCTTAAGTGGTACTTGTTTAATATAAAAGGTTTTAAAAATCAAGATATAAAAATATATCGGAAGAACAAAAAGGGGATTTGGAAATCATTATAAAATTGGTTGTATTAGATCTTTAATAAGATTTCTAAATTACGAAATGTAAGTAAAACCGAGATTTGGTTGTATCTGGAATATAGTTGGGTTATTTAAGAAGTCAAATTATAAATGAAAATTAATTTATGTAATTGATTAATAAATGGAATTTAATGTAGAAATCAACTTATAATGGGTTTAAGTGATGTGAATACTTTTATAAACTGGAATTGAAACTGTGAGGTTTATTGTAACACCCCACCTTTTTTGCACTCTTTAAATTGATGATAAACCACACACGTCAAATTTAAACCATACAAAAGGGCGGATTGTTATGGGGTAAATAAGAAAAAGCAGGGAAAGAAAAAAAAACAAAATAGAATCTTGTAGCGGAACGATAAATATAATAGGAAGCTGTTTTATAAACATTTGATTATATTTATACAATACATATCGAAGTTGCACATACCAGTGAATAATGATCAATGCAGCGGAATACAGTGTAGTGGAATAATATATATATATATATATATATATATATAATAATAATGAAATCTTTGTCTTCGTCCTCCAGAAAACGGTCTTCCAAATCCTGAAATGCTCGGACTGACCCGAGCGAATTGAAAAAAAAACACTCGAGTCAGAACTAAAAGATCTTATGTAAGTTAAATCGATAGAAATAAATATGAGTGCAGTAACTCAAGAGATGCTCGGGATTCACATCTCCTAAGGATTCGTTAAACTATTTACTATGTAGTAATATTTCGCTATTATAATAATGTCTATTAGTAAAATAAACTTACTTTTAAATAGCGTTAAGGCTTTTCATTTTCCACCTTAACACGTAATAGTGCCAATAGTCTATACAGTGCCTGCATATCTCGTGACCGGGAGACTACGAGAAGACACTCCATAGGTACCAAACAAATAGAAACTCGTAGTAATGGCTCGACATGGTAGGTGAAACGACACAACTAGGCAATGCCAGGGTAGATATACCAATTACGCTTCTAGGTCGGTGGAAATGCATAGCGCGTAGCTGCCGCCCACTTCGAACAACACCCCCAAATAAAAAATCAAAAGTGGACACCGAATCAATCCAAAAGTCAAAGTATAATATCGAAGGGATGTGTCCGATCAAAGGTGCTGCCTTATTAACCTGTCAATTGCTCTTGTTTTAGCC
This sequence comes from Allium cepa, assembly GCA_030765085.1. Taxonomy (NCBI): domain Eukaryota; kingdom Viridiplantae; phylum Streptophyta; class Magnoliopsida; order Asparagales; family Amaryllidaceae; genus Allium; species Allium cepa. Next base: position 917,136,723 of record CM060929.1, on the reverse strand, counting down.
AACTTATGCCAACTCACGGGTGTTGGGTCCACGTATTTACCTCAAAGGAGACGCCGCCACCATCCTACTTTATTATGGAATCTCCACCGCATACACAGTTGTTAAAGTGGTTTTCGGAGTTGGCAGAGAGTATGACAACTTCCGATCCCGGTCACTTCAACAACCAATCGTTATTATAACACCGCAGTCTTTCAGAATAGTTTATACTTTAAAACCAGAATATAATATCCATTTCAAAAACATATATGATATCATTTCTATTTTAAAACCCAAATCGGTATGATATCATTTTATTTCAAATATATCCTTTTCAAGAAATCATAGCACTTCCAAATCTACATACCTTGAAACCCATAGCTTTGAAACATAACTTTTAATACTTATAGTTTAAATATTAAATTACTTTTTATAATAGAATAGCTTCTTTAATTTCAGCAATAAATTTCCAAATACCGATTTGGATCTCCAAATACACCATTTTAATTTTCATATATTTCAAAGCTTAAATATTCAATATTTCAAAACTAAATTTTTATAATTCCAAATATATCAAATTCAATTACTATTATTCAGATTTGAAATGCTTACTTAATAAATCCCATGTCATTTAAGTAAAACTTTTAACTTCAAATAACAGGATATTCTTTCTATTTAATTAACTTGATAATATTCATTTAAATCGCCTTGATATTCTTTTAAGTCCTCTAGACCAAAATCAAGTTAGAAAAATCATAACTTTTAAAATCTCAAATTTATGTAAATTTCAAATCAATTTTATTCGAGGATAATTCTCAAATACTTTAATTCAATCAAATTCATATTTGTCTTCCAACCTCAACTTTATTTAAGTCATTATAAACTCCATACATACATTTAAATAAATACTTAATTGTATTTTATCTTAATAAAATTAAACTTTATTACTTTATACTTTAAATCAAATTTATACATAGCTTAAATTCAAGAATTTAACTGTATGTATATAAAATAATATTTATAGAATATCAAAAATTAATATTTATTAAATTGTATTATATAAAATATACTTTATTATTGGGCTTATTTTATATTCCAAAGCATATTTATATATGTAACGACTCGCTATTTTGGACCATTCAAATCGACAATAAAACCATACATTTCCGACTTGAATAACTCAAAATACCGAATTGTTAATTAAAATTTGGCAAAACTTAAAATATACAGTAAATAAATCAATCACAGATCACAGAGTAATATAATGCAACGGAATAGATAAAGAATAGTAGTTCATGAAGCTACTATATACATCAGAGTTAGAAAAATACAACCGAATAGTTCAAATGCAGTGAAGTCTCCAATGCAACAGATGACTTCTCTGAACCAACCAACTGGAAAGGATGGAATCTGAATAGATAGTTGGATTTCCAAATGAAGATCCGAACTCCAAAGGTGAGTCTCAAATGTTGTATCACTCAGTCTAACCCGAGCGTAAAGCAAAACACAAAACACTCGAGTCAGGATTAACATTCTTATATCAATAAATCCAACTCAAGTGAAATATCAACTGAAATACAAATAACTTAAAGGATGTTTGGGATAACCATCCTCTAAGGGTCCATGGAACTATCTACAAGGTAGAAACATACACTATAACACCGTGGTTATTTCAGCTTAATTTATACTTCAAAACCAAATATCATTTCACTTCAAATATCTCTATATTTCCCAAAATAGTATTTATATATATTAAATAATTTATACAATAAAGTATTTCAATCCCTCAACTTAACAAAGTCATCACCCGACCTTCCCATTTAAATTAAATTCAGCCTCGATTTATCAATTTAAATTCAACTCGGTTTCTAAAATAACCACTTAAATTTTATTGATCTCAAATATTTCAATATTTCAAAACTTTAAATATTAAACATTTCAAAGTTCAATTTAACAGTTTCATAAAGATCTTGATTCAACCAAATTATTATTTAGCCTTGAAATATTTCCTCCTTAGATTCAATATCATTTAAGTACCCTGAAATTTCGTTCTACTCAAAATTTTCTTTATTTTATTTAAACATGAAATATTCATTAAATCACTTAAATCAAAAATCCAGTTACAAAATCATACCTTCAAATTTTCCTATTCAATAAATTTCAAATCGATTTAATTAAATAAATTTTTTCTTAAATACCATTCCAAATAAACCCAAATTCACCTCCCAATCTTAATTATTCAGTTTATCACCAGAAAATTTATTTGAAATATAGATCTACGTAAATACTTAACCATATTATATATATTAAATCAATCTTAATTTAATTAGATATTATTATTAAATCTATATATAAAATTTCCATCAAAATCCATATATTGCTTTTCAAAATATTTATATAGACCAACGTCGTCTGTATATATTTCCTATCATATAGTCAAGTGCTACGGATATTTATCATTTCAATCCGAACACTAAATATATACGGGTGGATATCATTTCTACCCGTAATCCCAAATTCAATTAAATGAAAATCGCTTGGGTTTATCATTTCAAACCATAACGATTTTCTCCTATTCTAAAGTCCGTTCGGGTATGTATCATTTCAACCCGTAATGAATTCTATACTAACTGGGAACTTGCAGAGTGATAACAGATATGAAAATAATAATAATAACAGGTATATATCATCAAAATAAATACAACAATAGGATATGGTGTCATATCCCATAAGTGAACAGTTATAGATAATAGTATATACAACAATTTAAATAACTACAACCTCGTATTTCAATTGTCGTTTCAATTGAAATTGAATTTAATAAATAAAAGAACGTTAATCGTGAGTGATTGCTCACCTTTCGAGGCTAGAGATTTTTGACGATGAAAAGAGTTACGAATCCAGGCACGAAATCCTAACAAGGCAAGATTTGAACTCAAATCAACAAACGAAGCTGACAAATAAAAGTTAATGGAGATAAATCAGAATCATCCGGATATAACTAAAACAAAATATATATTATATCCATATATCTACTTTCTAAAATTAACATAAATTTTTAACTCATATTTAAAATAATGTGTGTTTATACATATACATATATATATATATATATATATATATATATATATATATATATATATTTAAAGAAAAATCTAATTATCAAATTTATATTATAAAAGTCAATACAAACAATTTGTAATAATATAACAATAACTTATACGCTTTTAAATAACTTTATATATAAATATATACTAACAACCCTTATATATATATATATATTCCCAAACCGATAATACAATTTCCCTAAAGCAAACAGGTTAGACACAATGCAGATAAACTTGCATTTAAAAATCTATAGTTACATTTATTCACGTATAACCTTCCCTGGTAAAACTTATATACATATATTATATTGCAGACTTTAAAACACTGTATAACTTTTATAACTTAATAAACTTATATTATAAAAATACTATATACTCTTAAAACCTGCACATGTAATACTTATATTTTAATAATAATATAACCATTACGACATATTCCGCTTAGTCATGCTTAAAATTTACTTTCAAAACCGTTATAAATACCGAAAATATAAGATAAGGAATAAAAGAAGCTTCAATATATAATGTCAAAACCAAAACTCACGTGTATAAACTCACTTTATATAAACTATTATAAACCTTTATTCTTCAAAAATTGATACTTGATTAACGACACATATTAAAATAACATCTTCATAATTCATTTTTTTATTGAACACCTAAAAATGAAATCTATCTATATTCTACTTTAAAAATAATTATTTCTCAAAACCCATATTGTCTGCAAATCAATGCATACATATAATATTTTAAAAATTAATTCTTAAAATCAATATAAAATTAATAAATACCCTCATACTCACTCACAACCGTATATTACAACCCTTAAAAACATAGTCATACATCCCTATAAACCTATTTTAAAAAAATCGAAACATATATATATTCATAACTAAACACGCTACTATAAGCTTTCCTACAAAAAGCATGAACTAGAGATACTTTTAAAGATCAACATTATATACGTAACTATATATATAAGAGAACATGAAAACAAAAGCTTGGTCACGAAAGAGAAAGTGGAGCCACACATGCAACTTAAAAAATTTTCATACTTGTAATATATAGATAAATACCTCCGTGTATGCAAGCTAACTTGGCCGGAGAAGAGGAGGAAAGCAAGGCCGGAGGGGAAAAAGACAACGGGCGGGTAAGAGAGGGAGCAGCGGAGGAGATGGTGGTTGCTGGCATCGATGGTGGAGTGGAGCACGAGGCTGCGGGGTTGGTTGGTGGAGATGCGCTCAGATTTTCGTGGGTACGGTCAGCATGGGGTAGTGGGTCCGAAGGTGGTGACGTGCAGGCGGGGGGTGATGGGAAGGTTCTGCGGTGGTCGATGGGGCTCGGTGAGGAGGCGCATTGGGTGCACGACAGTGGTTCAGGCAGAGGATAGGATGGCGGAAAAGGAGGTGGTTCATGCGGAAGAATGGGCATGGATCTCGGCTAGGTGGATGCGGTGACTGGAAGGGGTAGGCTAGGAGATTTGCGTGCTCACTGTGAGGAGGAGGAGCGAACGGAGGGTTGGTGGTTTGAGCAGGGGATTGGAAGAGGTATGGCGGAGGCAGTTTGATATGCATCGGCGGTGAAGGGTAGAAAATGGTCGGAGCTTCGAAGCTGAGGGTAGGGCGTGGGAAGACGGGCTTGCGATTTGGAGGGTGCTTTGGTGCCTGCGGGTCTTGGTAGGGGAAGGTCACGTTTTGTAGGGTAGAGAAAAAATGGAAAGAGGTAAGAACAGATCTGGGAAAAAGATGATGAACTTGTATATATATTATTTAGTAAAGGATGTTCAAAAGTCAGAGGAGTAAGCGTAATAAATAAAATATAAGAGTAACCGTGAAAAGATAGAGGTAGAGCAAATGGTTTTCTATATAGTATAGGTTTGAAATAGTGTGAACAGGGGAAAACAAATAAATATAAAGGCTGAATGAGACGAAGCGAAGAAATAAATAGGCACTCAATTATGAATGGACCAATTAAATTGAAATGAATATAATAAAGTAACTGCAACAGTCTAGTCCCTGGATTTGAGTTGAGCAATTTGTTATTATTAATTTTTTTTCCGGCACGTTTCAAAGTTTTAATTGCAAAAGAAACGTATAATTGCCCATTGATTCATAAAAACGCGATTCAATCAAAATAAAAGGAAATGAAGAGTAATTGTCAAACGTTTTGATTTGGTGAATAATCAAAGCAAATTATTATTATGGTCCATGCTGTACGTTTAAATTTTAAATCGGAAGAAAGAAGTAAAGATGGCACCATTTCTGGTGTCGTTACAATGAACAATTTATTTCTTCCGTTATGCACCGGATCTCAAAATACAAAAATAAATATACTATTGAGATCAGCACGATGAGACGGTCAAAACGGTATACAGATATTGGTGGTAAGATTTAATTGGAAAATTCGAATTTTCCAATAAGAGAAAGTGCAGCAAAACACAGAAAATAAGATCGACGGAGCTAAAGAAGTCCGAATTTGGAAAAACAACAACCATTCATCCAATATCAATCATCAACCATTTATAACAATTATCATCCAATATAACAATAACCTCACTATAGAACGGATAATAAACAACAAGTATTGACAGGCAGTTTATATTCAATAATAAATTAAAACTGTTTAGCTGGCAGTTTATATGCAATAATAAATAAATAAAAATTAACTGGCAGTTTATATGCAAAAATAAATTAAATAACAATTTAATTTAAATAAATGCAATCTACTAAGATTATGATTAAATATATGCCCAAATAATCATAGATAAATTTTAAATCACATCAAAATTTAATTAAAAATAGATAAGAAATCTTAGAAGTTGTGAGTGGGTTAAAACTCTCACCTTTTGAATTTAAATTCAATTTAAACCCAAAAATTTAACAATCTCGGAATTCGTCCAAACAAGCGCCAAAATGTTCGGAATCCCACAACGAACCTAGCGGAGAAAACCGCGCGTGAATTGGATCACGTATGTAAAAGTTAAGGCGATTAGTGCGTTAAACAAAAAAATTTAAGATAAAACAAAAGTCAAAACTCACCTCATCCAAATCAATGCCACGTCAGCCATCACTCATGCAATTTCCTATTAGGAAAATGAACGTACCCCTCTTCCAACGAACACAGCACGCACCCAGTACCAATTACGCATGAGAAAAAAAATCCAACACCGCACGCAGACGCCAGCGACGACCCATGGCTTGACCACCACCGTTGACTTCACCGCGGCCTTCCTCATCCTAAGGCATCACTCAGCACGACGATCGAGACCACCAAAATCACGCAGCTGCACCCAAAAATCGAACCTTAAACCGCAATTTGCCGACGAACTAGCCGTCTATTCCTCTGATGAACCATACCGATGGACAGCGCACATGAGTCTCTACAAAACCCAGAAAGGAATTTACGATCCGACACCGTTCATCGACGCGCGATGAACGGACGAGAAGAAACCATTGATTTCTGAGCAAAAAACGATTCGCATTGGAAAACGAACAGCAGATCTGAGATGCATACATCGAGAGCTTCGAAATATATTTTTTTCTGAATTTTTTTGAGGAGTTTGGATATTTGACTTTGATTTTTGAATTGAAATTGAATTGGATAAATTAGGGTTTACAGCCATTGAGGAAGAGGAGCTCAAAAGTTTTTGTATGTCTAGAAATGAAGAATAGAGGCCGCTAGGTTTTATAATAGGGTATTTATAGGCAAAGTTGAAAATAGAATAGATGGACCCGATTGGATAAACGTGCTAATGACAAAGTGGCTCAAAAAGCGCGTTTCGACTCCGGAACGAAATTGGGTCACCCCATATATCAAAATAGATGTTTTAAAATTTTTTAAACACAATGGAAAAGGTTTCAAGTCCAAATTCCATTGTATGAAGAAGTTATGCTAAAATCAATATTTTTCAAATTGATTTCAATTTCATTTCTTTCAAGGCGTTTCGAGTCCGTACGATCAAACGACAAGCCCAATCGCTACGAAACTTCAAATCCTACAATAATTCACCGTTTTGGATCCGATGAAACTTGTTTCGTCGAAATCCAAGTCAGTGGCCAAAATGGCTATTTTTATATTAATTAAATAAATTAAAATTTCATTAATTAAATCACCTTTTCAATTTCACTTCCAAAATTTTCAAATCTTATCAGTTTTGTTTTTCTTAAACAATCTTAGTGATTTAGATCAATTTAGATGTCAATTAAATGTTTATTCAATCATAAATTTCAGCGTAAATTCAAATTTCATTATATTCATCAATTATAAATTAACTTTTCAATAATTCCATTGAATTCACTAATCATTCTTATTGTTCAATCCGTTGTAGTCAAATGGATGAAACTAACATTGGGTTTAAATCTATTACATAAATATTTTCCAATTTCAACTTAATTTTCAATTAATGTAATAATAAATGTTTAATTCTACTCAATTGCAGTAAACTCAATTACCTTAATTCTTTACATTCAAATAAATAAAATTAACATTATTTTCGAATATTACTTTAATTCACATTAACAAACGCAAATTTAAATTTATTGCAATTGATTATCCATTTTTTTAACACACTAAATAAACAAGCAACCTATATTAATTTCCACCTATTTACTTTTAATTGCTCTTATAAGTTCGTTACTTTTCAATTTCAATTTATAATTCCACATATACGCTAATTTTGTTTCATGACATTAATATACGCTTATTTACATCTTAATTTAAATAAATATTACGTTTCTAAATGTGTACTTCTATCAATTGAACACATTAATTAAGGTTTTAAACCAATTAATGGATTTACCTTAATTCCATTCCTATACCAGTTTATTACTTTACATACATTACGTAATAATTTATCAATTAACATAATTTGAACTTATTTCCTAGTTCACCCATTACAGTGTTTAACTTTAGTTTCCATAAAATTATAAATTATAAATTTACTTGATTTAACTTCAATCCTTTTTATCAAATCGATTATTATTCAATAAACAAAAATAACATTTATTTACCCTTTATTACAATAGTACGTTCAAATTTTCATCTTTCCCTTTTTATTGACTACTCTATTCCCATTATACTGATTCCTACATTATGAATAAATTTACAATTTCATTTATTTCATTATTACATTAACACCTTTCGTTACAATTCTTAAATACTTTTGCTTTTATTTAATTACCGTTACTATATATTTATTATACCATTAGCTAATTAAGTAATTACATTAATACATCTTTATTTCTTTCCTTAAATTTACACTTAAGTTTATGTTCTATTCATTCCTTAAATTTACACTTAAGTTTATGTTCTATTCGACTAATTATCATAACACTGAATAAAATTTACGTTATTCCAATTATTACCCAAATTTACATTAACGTAACGTTTAATTCAGATTTATTGTAATTTCATTATTTATTATAATTTCTTACATCATATGAATTCATTCTATTACCCTAAATCAGACATTAATTCATATATTCATACAATACTTATATTTATTTACTTAAATTGGCATTTATAACTAAGTCCTAACATTTAAATTTAATTTCATTAATTTGGAATTTCCTTCCATTCATTCATTATTAACTTTTATTAGCCTTGTTACTTTCCTCTTAGTTAATTTTCATTATTACAACCTTTATTGTAGGATCTAGATTAACCCTAGAGAGAGGGGGGGGGTGAATAGGGTTATAGCAAATTTTCTTGAATTAAACACAGAAACAAACTGCAGAAAAGTAAATATGCTGAAAAGTAAATCACACACAAAATTTACCCAGCTTCGGCAACCCCTGCCTACTGCTGCATTCCTAGATTTCTATTAGAATTAAACAGTCTCACGCTTACAAACACTCTGACAAACTCGCAAACCCTTGCTCCCGCTCACAAACACTCTAATAGACTCGCAACCCGTGCTCCCGCCTATAGAGTTTCGCAAACTTGCAAACTCTGCTCCCGCCTGTAGAGATTTGCAAACTCGCACACCCTGCTCACTTTACTAATTCTAACTAGACAATCTGACACTACCTAAACCCTAGGTGGTGATTTACCAAGTTTTGATTTGAAAAATAAAAACAACAATAAAAACAACAACTAATTAAAACCCTTTTAAATCAAAGCCCTAATATTTTAAACTCAATCCCTTTAAAAATAAATAAGCCAGCCCTATTCTCTTTCCTTCTTATTTTAGCCCGGTCCTCTTCTTATTTTCGTGAGAAGAAAATACGGTGGCTTCAACTTCGTTCTTTCTCAGATCTGTAATTAGGGCTTTGAAATAAAATTCGAAGCCGCGCCTTGTTGATTGATTAATGGATATCTCCGTGTGCTTCGTTCTAGGTTGTTCGCTCTTGGCCGCTTCTATTTGATCGAGTTCACTGTTTGCTTCGGTATGTAATTTTGCCTTTTGTGCTTTTCTGATTTTTGCTCGTTTGAACTCGATTGATGATTCGAGTTGAATGATTATGCTCTGTTTTGCTCGAACTCGAATACCTTTAGCCGATGATGATTGTGGGTTTATATATGCATTCGATTTCCTTGAATTGCGTTCGTCTAATTGTTTCAAAAATTTGCTTTGGTCGTTCGATATTGTTTTGATGCTGATGATTTCTTTGACTTTTTCAATTTCGTATAAATTGTTGCTTGATTCACGCGATATTGATTTCGATTACTGCTTGACTTTTTCAACTTCTTGATTGCCACGGCTTCAGCTCCGATCATTTTACTGTTGACTTTATTTTCTGACTTCATTTTGACTTTGGCATTGACTAACCTTGATTTTGTAAATTTCTCTGTTGGCAACGGCTCTTGATAACTTTGAGATGAAACTGTTGATTTCGACACTAGATTGAATTCCTTGAAAAAAAATTTTGCATCACCGCACCCTGTACTTTTGAAGCTCAATTATGGTCGACACATGTATTTTTTTGCACTGTGTTTGATATGGTCTTGTTTCAGTTGCTTAGTGTCTTGATGCTCGGTCTATTGTGCATTCGTGTCATAGTTTGTATTCTCTAATTCATTATTGAATATGTTGGCTGCATTGTTGATCTTGCTTGCATTGTCACTTGGTCGTTCTCTGATTTTTTTCATATTCATTTGAATTGTGCATTTGTCTGCACTGTGCATTTGTCTGCACTCTCTCATCTGGAAGCATTCTATTGTTCATTGCTTGGTCTCTAAGTCTTGTACATGCATTGTCCTTCTGGAGCTTGTATAATTTGAACCTGGTTTGAATTTTTGCTTCGAGCATGCTTTTGGTTTGAGTGTGCTTGCATCTGAGTTGTATTCATGTGTGATCATCTTGTGTTGTTGCTATGTGTATTTGCTGTTAGCTTTTGTGTTTTACTGACCACACATGTTCATGCTTGCATCTTTGTAGTTGCACTCCATTCTCGTGTGTTCATCCCTGTAGTATATGCTACTGTCTACTTGAGTTTGCTTCTTTTCTGGTTGGTCTAACCTTGTATGCTCTGTTTTGAGTCACTTCCATACTTGGTCGTGCTATCCACCTGAGTGTGCTTTGGTGCACTGTTGAATTTGTGTAGACTGTGCATTATACTTGAGTTGAATCTAGTTTCACAACTCGGGTTTGACCTTGTGCTGAAGTCGAGATTTTATTTATGTTGCACCTGAGTTGAACCCGTCTTTCTATTTGGGTTTGACCTTGTGCTCACCTGTCCCTGTAATTTTATCAAGTGTATATATTGGTGTGCACGGCCTTGTGACATATGCAGTGATACACTATGTATGTCACAAGTTGTTCGTGTATGATGAATTCAAAGTTAAATGATGACGAACAACCCAAATAACTGAGGCAAATAATATTTTCAAAATCCATCTTTTATTTTATATTGCAAAAATATTTCTTTTTCAATTTTACTGCGTTAGTGAATATTTTTGCAGATTGCTCAGATGCTGGATTCTAACTGGGATGAAGCTGAAGATAAACTACGAGTGTGAGTGATATGTAGTGAGGAATTTATGTAAATTGAATTATGATGTAATCAGAAATGTGTTGTAATTGAAAATGTATAGTTATAGTGAGAGCTTGAAATTGTACTATCAAAATTGTAATAAATATTTGTTTGAATAAAAAATCTGTTTGAATTCAAATTCTGTGTCATTTAATTTTATTCGGCAAATATTTATTTAATCTATGAAAAATAAAATAGTACATTAACAAATACATTTAAATGAATGTATATATGTTTATTATCATCAAACAAAAAATCATATAAGCGCATATTCAACAAGCGCATATTCAACATTTAATTATATGAATTTTTTTATTTTATTCAATATTAAATTTCAAAATTTCATTAAATTAATAATTTTAATTATTGAAAAATTACGGCTCGTTACACTCTCCCCCACTCAAAACTTGTCGTCCCCGAAAAGGAAAAAGGAAGGGAAAAGAAGTGTTAAGAAATCAATATATCTTACTTAAATATTGAATTTATAAACAAATAAATTCACAAAATTTAATAATTTAAATGAAATATCAATTTATAACTATTAAATCCCTTTATACTTAAATTACTAAAGTTTGGAAAACATTTTCATAAATTTCTAAGTCCAAAATTTACGGAAAATTTTGCCAGTCTCCTTTGTACGGAGAGGCTCGGAAGAAAATATAATATCCAATATAATAATATACAACATATATTTTTCAAAATAATATATCCCAACACGGGAAAAATAATATAATCACACTATAAACCATAATCCGAAGATGTACCTATTGGTCGGACAATTAACGCTTATTTATGGAACCAAAAGCAGTAGCAATTGCTTCCATAACCTGCATTTCACTTATATAATCTGAAAAGAGTTAACAATTATATAAAATGAAATATTTAAAGTTGTTTCACCCATAAACAAACGAATCAATACAAACAACAATCACTTGCAACCAGGTATACAACTATCACAAAGAAATCAACACAAATCAATCACTCATTCATATCAAACAAAACAAATAGTTGTTTGGGTTCAAACTTTAAATTGTACGGAATGAAAAATAAACTACTAAGTGTACCCTTCACTCAACAGTCTTAGGTGAAACTAAATTGATTATTCATACATCCAAACAAATTTAAAGTATCCTTCCCCAAACAATTATAACGAAACAAACAACAATTTCAAACAACATATCAATTTCATTTTTATTAATTTCATTTCATACATTTGTTGTTTGATTTTCCTTTTTATTCTTATAATGATTTCTTTTAATTCTCATTTATTTCTTGTAAATTTTTATTTCATTTATTTATTTATTTACATTACATTCATTCATTTCTCAATTTCATTTACTTAGCATCTTAATGCATTAACTTTAGTCTATAATCATATGTTTAATGATTCATCTTTTCTACTCATTTTATTTATAATTAGCTTCAACCACTTACTAAAGTTTATTATCATTTATTTATAATTGTAACGACCCGTATTTTTACGGATCTAAAGATCGTTAAACTGTTGTTATTAGGTCGTTAGTATTGATAAGTCGTCCAAAGTTTAAGTCGTCCAGGGTTAGGTCGTGTAGAAGTCTGGGTCGGTTGAGCGACTTAGTGAAGTGGAGCGACCAAAGGAGAATGAGCGACCTAAGGATTGGGACGACCTAAGGAAACTAGTAGCATGGGTGAGCGACTTAAGGAAGTCAACGACCTAGTAGGTAGCGACTTAATAGGGTAAGCGACCTAGGAGTTAACGACATAAGCAAGTTAACGACCTAAGGGATTAAGCGGGTTAACGACCTAAGGGATTAAGCGGGTTAACGACTTAAGGGAGTTAGGTCGTTCGAGCGACTTAAGGAAATAGTATAGGTTGTTATAGTTAGATCGTAAATGACCTAAGTTAGATTCTGTGTAGTTAGGTCATGGACGAGATAAGGCTTAGGTCATAAGTCGTGTGAAGGCGAAGGTGTTAGGTCTTTGTAGTAGTTAGGTCGCGACCCATGATAAGTCACTAAGTCGTTGAGTGTTAGGTCGTTAGGTCATCCAGACGAGTTAGGAAGAAACGCGGCTTGTATGTTAGGTCGTGTTTGTGTTAGGTCGTATATGAGTTAGGTCGTTGAGTCGCGTGAAGGGCTCAGTCGTTAAGTCATGTCTGTTTTAGGTCGCGCATAGGCTCGAGTTGGTAGGTTGTTAGGTTGGGGAACTGCTAGGTCGTAGGTCGGTCATAGTTAGGTCGTGAGCGACCTAAAAGCGAGCGACCTAAGGGGCGTTTTAGCTATAAATACACGGGTTTTGCCTCACTTTTTGGGATTCAGATTTTGAAGCGACGAAGTGTTGCCATTTTGAGAGCTTGAGTGCTACACTTCTTCACTTCCTATCTCTTCATTAATCTAGTGCTTCCTTCAATCCAAGTTGAAGATCAAATCGAAGATCCAAGAGCTAAGATTGAAGATCTCCATCCATCAAAGAGAGATTTCATCGTTTGAAGCGGAATTTCGGCGGATCAAGCTAGATCCTTCGCTGTCCAAATCTGAAGTGTGTTGCTTTTGAAGTGTTTAGGTGATTCGGTGAGTAATGGTTATCTCTCACACGGATCCAAATAAGTATATAAGATTGGTGGTTTGATTTTGTATTAAAGATAGTGATTTCATGCATTTTTCTTAAGCCTAACTATAGATCCATTGTTCATGAAGTTTTGACATCCTTTTTAATATATGTTAACCTATGCAAGTTCATTCATCAAGTTGTAGAGGCATTGTTCATGATTCATGCTTGTTAGATTTGGACTCTTTATTTACAAAATTGCCATTTTAGCTATAATTGCTTTTAGATCTTGTTTGAATGCTTGATTGTTTGGATTAATGATTGACTTGATTGATTGTTATAAATTAGTTAGTAGTTGAACTTGGACAAGTTGGTCGAAGATGGTTCAAAAGCTAAGGGAAAGGCTCCTGAATAGGAAAAGCTGCTCGTGGCATATGTGGCGGATGATGAGGCTCATATGGATATATTTGATGATGATGATGAGATAGGGCTTTGCTATGATCAAGATGAAGCGAGGCATGATATGAGATAGTCCTGGTATAATCCAGAGGGGATCATTCCAAGCATGTTGATAACTCGAGGGATGGTTCGAGTTAGAGGATAATGGTTGGCTCGAGAGGCGTTTGAGCTAGTATGAGAATGGTCGTCGAGGAGGATGAATAGAAGGCTAAGATTTCATCGTTATTGAAGGTTCTAGCAGACTCAAAGCAAGAGTACACTGGGCAGATTCGATAGTCCCAAAAGACTACAGTTGGTAGTCGAGTACTCTGGGCAGATTCGATAGTCCTAGGCATGGGCTGCGACGACGTGCAGAGTTCTGTCTAGAACCGGGGTTACCATTAGCCCTTGACGGACGGCTGAAAGAATGTGCCGGTCATTCAATTAACGGTGGTATCGAAGCAATGATAACAGTGATAGCCAAAGTCATGGATGTTTGGATGTTTTGGTTGTATCGTCATTCGGTCTCAAGAGCGATGCTTTCTAGGTGCTTATCTGATCTTGGTTTAGGCCTTGGGGGTTTGTGCTTGAAAAACATTGACCTTGACTCGAGTGATAATTTCTTTACTTTAAATGTCTGCTTTTCTATGTTTATTGCTTCTGCTTAGTGTGTCTGGGGGCTATCACTGTAGAAAGAGGTGGAGTGGGAGGTTTGGGTTCCTATTCCTTTTACCTTTATGCTCTTTTGGTATGTTGTTAATTAATTTAACGCTCACTAAGACTGTTGTATGACTCAAGGTTTTATGTTCAACTCTTATTACCTTGGGCTGTTCATCCATTTTGGGATGGGCAGACTAGGTAGCAGGTGACAGGTGCTATTCTTAATGATCAACGATGCTGATGACGAAGACAAGCTAGAGGCTTGCATATTATTTTCTCACTATATGTACTGGATGTTCCGCTGCTTGTATATTATCTGAGTGATATGTAGTGAGGCTTGATGTATTGACTATTCAGATTCTGTATCAAACTACTATGAAGCTTATTAGATGTGATTCTGTTTGTGTAGCTTCACTATTTATATATTACTCTATTGTATTTTATCCATGCGCTGTGAGTAATACGATAGATTCTACTGTTTTACCTTACCCCTGACGATCCTCCATGGCTGCCTGATACACCCTTCAGCGCACTATTTCCTTGTTCAGTGCAGGAGTCATGGGTGGTCGTCACATTTGGTATCAAAGCTGAGGTTAATCGATTTTAGCCAACGCTCGCTGACGTAACTACGTATGAGAGACGTAATTGTATTTTGATGGATGATTACTATATATAATATAGTAGTTTAGAAGGATTTAAACCCCTTATGCCGTTGTTTCTCAAGGTGTGCTAATCATTTCTTTTATAGATATTAAGAATGAGTCGAAGAGGGAGACCAGCTGCTAGGGAAGGCCATGCTGCTGAGGGAGCTGCTGATTATGCTGCTATGTTCGAGGCTATGATGAATTCGATCATGAGAAGGATGCCAGCTCCGGGGCCAACAGTAGATGTTGGAGTTCAAGTTCAAGCTCCAAAACCGGTGGATTTTTCTAAGCTGTGTAAAGACTATACTGCTCTTGGAGGAAAGGTTTTCTTGGGAACAGAGTCAACCATTGAAGTCCAGAGGTGGATAGATGCTTGTAGAAGAATCTTTGGTGACTTGGGAATCGAGGATGCAACCAAAAGGAAGCTCGCATCAAGACAACTACAAGGGAGAGCTTCTGACTGGTGGAACTCTATCACTATTGAAACTCCGGAGGAAGAAATCACTTGGGTGCGATTTCAAGCCAGATTTGAAGCTAAGTTCATTTTTACAGCTCAGAAATCTGTTTTGTTTAAGAAGTTTGTGGAGCTCAAGTAAGGTGGAAGACTAGTTCTTGAGTATGTTTCTGAGTTTGAAGCCTTGTCCAAGTATGCCCGGTCGTATATTGAATCTCCATATCAGAAGAACGAGAAGTTTGTGACAGGCTTGGACAATTATCTTGGGAGGCAGTTGGTGGATCATCTGGACGATCCATTTGAGAAGCTTATGGAGAAAGCTCTCAAGCACGAGAATCTGTTTCCTAAAGAAGGATCTGTTGTTAGTGTGACCAAGGAGGAGTCTAAACCACAGCAAGGTGGAAACAAGAAAAGGAAGCAGCAGCAGCAAAAGTGTAAGGATGGCCAGAAGAAGCCGAAGGGCGAAGTGACCTACTACAATTGTCAGCATAAGGGCCATTTCTCTAGAGATTGCAAGAATCCAAAGGTGCCAGTGAAGTGCCACAACTGTGACAAGCTGGGGCATATCAAGAAGAATTGTCCAGAACCGCGGAAGGACAAGCAGGTTGTGCAAGCTTATGCTTTGGGGGTTGTTCCATCATCTTCAAAAGCTCCTACTGCAGAAGAGAAGGGAAAGAGTGTAGTGGTTCAAGGTACTCTTTCCCTCAGTGGTGTTCCAGTCAGAGTGTTATTCGATACTGGGACGTCGCATTCTTTTGTTTGTAATGAACTAGTATGCCAGTTGGGTTTAGAACCGGATATCGTTGATAGGCCATTGGTTGTGACTAATCCAGTTGGGGGTTCGTCTTGTTTGTGTATGATATGCCGTGGTCTAATTGTATAGAGTCATGATTGCTCTTTTGTTTGTGATTGTTTTGTTCTGAACTTTGAGGGGTTTGGAATTATTTTGGGTATGGACTGGCTTAGGAAGTATGCGGCAAAGGTTGATTGTAAACGGCTGAAGGTGACAGTCGAGAATGTGGAAGGGCGAAAGGTTGTGATACGATGTAAGCATGAGGAAGGCGTCTTCAAGAGCTTCATGTATTTGCTGGTCGTTCCACGGGATGGACTGTCATCGGTGCCGATTGCAAATGGATTTGAGGATGTCTTTGATGAGGTCAAAGGGTTACCGCTGCATAAAAAGATCGAGTTCCACATCGATCTAGTTGAAGGAGCGAGGCCTGTTGTGATGCCTCTTAGGCGAATGGCGCCTAGGGAACAACAAGAGTTGAAGGTGCAAGTTGATGATCTTTTACAGAAAGGATTCATTCGGCATAGTGTGTCCAAATGGGGTGCACCAATTGTGTTTGCAACCAAAGCGGATGGATCGTTGAGGTTGTGTGTAGATTATCATGAGCTGAATAAAGTGACTAAGAAGAACAAGTATCCATTGCTGAGAATAGATGACTTGTTTGATCAGCTTCACGAAGCTAAGGTGTTTTCTCAGATGGATTTGGCAACGGGATTTCACCAAATAAGAGTTGCAAAGGATAGTGTGCCGAAGACTGCTTTCAAGACAACCATCTGGTTTCTTTGAGTGGCTGGTGATGCCGTTTGGATTGACCAATGCACCAGCATATTTTGTGTATCTTATGAATAGAGTGTTTAGGGATCAGTTAAACAAGTTTGTACTTATGTTCGTGGATGATATTTTGATTTATTCGAAAACTGAAGAAGAGCACAAGACCCATTTACGTATTGTTTTGGAAACATTGCGGAAACATTAGCTGAAGGCTAAGTTTTCGAAATGTCACTTCTGGAAGAGTGAAGTGAGGTTCTTAGGCCATATTATCTCTGGAAATGGAATAGCGGTTGATCCCGCCAAGGTGGTAGCAATCCAGGATTGGGTTAGACCTAAGAATGCATCCGATGTGAGAAGTTTTCTTGGATTAGCAGGATACTATCGTCGATTTATCAAGGACTTTTCCAAGGTAGCTGCACCATTAACAGGATTAACGAAAAAGAATCAAGTATTCAGATGGGATGATAAGTGTGAGCAAGCTTTCGGAATCCAGAAAGAGCGACTAACAAGTGCTCCTGTTTTGACTATTCTAAGTGGAAATGATGAGATGGTGGTTTACACCGATGCATGTGGTACTGGACTTGGTGCAGTGCTGATGCAGAAGGGTAAAGTTGTTGCGTATGCAAGTCGACAACTGAAGCCGCATGAAAGGAATTATTCGATTCATGATTTGGAGTTAGTGGCGATTGTATTTGCTCTGAAGATGTGGAGACATTACCTATTGGGAGTTCGATTCGAGTTGTTTACAGATCATAAGTCGTTGAAGTATCTTTTCTCCCAAAAGGATTTGAATCTTCGGGAGCAACGATGGCTAGAGTTTTTGGCATCATATGATTTTGGTATAGCCTATACTCCGGGAAAGGGTAACGCAGTGGCAGATGCATTAAGTCAAAGACATGCATGATTGGGGGCCATGTTTTCAGAATGGAAGAGTCTCGAGTATTTGGCTGGATTTGACTTCAGGCCCAGATGTGAATTGGAACCTGAGATGTTGGCAAACTTATCGATAAGACCTACTCTTGTGGAAAGAATTGGTAAGAACCAAAAGCGAGACAATAAGCTTGTCAAGGTTATCCGTGATTTGGAATCTGGATTGGACCCAGAAAAGGATGAAGGATTCGACGTCGATCGAGAGGGTTGGCTTCGGAAGCAAGGACGACTAGTTGTTCCCAATATAGATGAATTGAGAGATGAAGTTCTGAAGGAAAGTCATCATTCGAAGCTGACAATTAATCCAGGTGGAAATAAGATGTATCAGGATATGAAGAGAACCTATTACTGAGAAGGTATGAAGAAGGATGTTCGAAATTTTATTTCTAAGTGCATGAACTGCCAGCTGGTAAAAGCCGAGCAGAAGAAGCCAAGTGGATTGCTTCAGCCATTAGAAGTTCCTACATGGAAGTGGGAGCAAATATCGATGGATTTTATCGATGGGTTACCGAGAACAAGAGCGGGAAATGAAGGGATTTGGGTCATCGTAGATCGTTTGACTAAGAGTGCAAGATTCATCCCTGTTCGATCAACCAGAACTGCATCGAAGTTGGCTGAGCTGTATGTTAAGTGGATAGTTCGATTCCATGGTGTTCCGAAAAGTATAGTGAGCGATCGAGACCCATTGTTCACTAGTGGATTTTGGAAGAGCTTCCAGGAAGTTTTGGGAACCGAGTTATGTTTGAGTACAGCTTATCACCCCCAAACAGATGGTCATACCGAGAGAGTCAACTGAGTTTTGGAAGATCTCCTCAGAGCATGTGTTTTGGATTTTGGAGGATCATGGGAAGATCATCTTCATTTGGTGGAATTTTCGTATAATAACAGTTACCAGTCAAGTATTGGTATGGCGCCGTATGAAGCATTGTATGGAAGACCGTGTAACTCTCCGACATGTTGGTTGAAAACGGGAGAAAAGTTGATACTTGGGCCAGAAATGATCGACAAACTTTGGATTGTATATAGATCATTCGGCAATGAATGAAGGCAGCCCAAGACCGTCAGAAAAGTTATGCCGATAAGCGTCATAAGGATTTGGAATTTGACGTAGGTGATATGGTTTTTGTGAAGGTTTCTCCACTGAAGAATGTTATTCTATTCGAGAAGAAAGGAAAATTGACTTCGAGATTTGTTGGACCATTCCCGATCATCGAGCGAATTGGAAAGCTCTACCTATAAATTAGAGTTACCAGAAAAGATGGCGGGTGTGCACAATGTTTTTCATATATCGTACCTACGGAAGTATGTGAACGACTCGAATGCAGTGGTTTCTGCTGATAGCTGTGAAGATTTTAAGGTTGATCCAGTGGTTAAGAGACCTCGTAAGCCGCTTCGTGTTGTGGAAACTGACACGAAATAGCCTAGGAGGAAGGTAGTCAGGTTGCTCAAGGTACAATGGAGTGATGATGTTAACGACTGTACATGGGAGGTGGAAGAGAGGATCAAGGCAGCTCATCCTGAACTCTTCAAGGTATGGCCATAATGTGTCGTGTCATCTCATGACATTGTAACTTGTTCTAGTCTTAGAATTCTGTATGGTAGGCTAGAAATTGGATGCATGGTTTGTTGATTGCTATGGATGGTAGGCGTGCAGAATATTTTTGGTTGCTTTTGTTTGTTTGGAATTTCGGGGGCGAAATTCCTAAGGGGGAGAGAATGTAACGACTGGTATTTTTACGGATCGAAAGATCGTTAAACTATTGTTATTAGGTCGTTAGTATTGATAAGTCCTCCAAAGTTTATGTCGTCCAGAGTTAAGTCGTCCAGTGTTAGGTCGTGTAGAAGTCTGGGTCGGTTGAGCGACTTAGTGAAGTGGAGCGACCTAAGGAGAATGAGCGACCTAAGGATTGGGATGACCTAAGGAAACTAGTGGCATGGGTGAGCGACTTAAGGAAGTCAACGACCTAGTAGGTAGCGACTTAATAGGGTAAGCGATCTAGGAGTTAACGGCATAAGCAAGTTAACGACCTAAGGGATTAAGCGAGTTAACGACTTAAGGGAGTTAGGTCGTTCGAGCGACTTAAGGATATAGTATAAGTTGTTATAGTTAGGTCGTAAATGACCTAAGTTAGATTCTGTGTAGTTAGGTCGTGGACGAGATAAGGCTTAGGTCGTAAGTCGTGTGAAGGCGAAGGTGTTAGGTCTCTGTAGTAGTTAGGTCGCGACCCTTGATAAGTCGCTTAGTCGTTGAGTGTTAGGTCGTTAGGTCGTCAAGACGACTTAGGAAGAAACGCGGCATGTATGTTAGGTCGTGTTTGTGTTAGGTTGTATATGAGTTAGGTCGTTGAGTCGCGTGAAGGGCTGAGTCGTTAAGTCATGTCTGTTTTAGGTCGCGCATAGGCTCGAGTTGGTAGGTCGTTAGGTCGGGGAACTTCTAGGTCGTAGGTCGGCCATACCTAAGGGGCGTTTCAGCTATAAATACACGGGTTTTGCCTCACTTTTTGGGATCCGGATTTTGAAGCGACGAAGTGCTTGCATTTTGAGAGCTCGAGTGCTACACTTCTTCACTTCTTATCTCTTCTTTAATCTAGTGCTTCCTTCCATCCAAGTTGAAGATCAAATCGAAGATCCAAGAGCTAAGATTGAAGATCTCCATCCATCAAAGAGAGATTTCATCGTTTGAAGCGGAATTTTGGCGGATCAAGCTAGATCCTTCGCTGTCCAGATCTGAAGTGTGTTGCTTTTGAAGTGTTTAGGTGATTCAGTGAGTGGTGGTTACCTCTCACACGGATCCAAAGGAGTATATCGGATTAGAGGTTTGATTTTGTGTTAAAGATAGTGATTTCATGCATTTTTCTTAAGCCTAAGTATAGACCCATTGTTCATGAAGTTTTGACATCCATTTTAATATATGTTAACCTATGCAAGTTCATTCATCAAGTTGTAGAGACATTGTTCATGATTCATGCTTGTTAGATTTGGACTCTTTATTTACAAAATTGCCATTTTAGCTATAATTGCTTTTAGATCTTGTTTGAATGCTTGATTGTTTGGATAAATGATTGACTTGATTGATTGTTATAAATTAGTTAGTAGTTGAACTTGGACAAGTTAGTCGAAGATGGTTCAAAAGCTAAGGGAAAGGCTCTTGAATAGGAAAAGCTGCTCGTGGTATATGTGGCGGATGATGAGGCTCATATGGATAGATTTGATGATGATGATGAGATAGGGCTTTGCTATGATCGAGATGAAGAGAGGCATGATATGCGATAGTCTTGGTATATTCCAGACGGGATCATTCCAAGCATGTTGATAACTCGAGGGATGGTTCGAGTTAGAGGATAATGGTTGGCTCGAGAGGCGCTTGAGCTAGTATGAGAATGGTCGTCGAGGAGGATGACTAGAAGGCTGAGATTTCATCGTTATTGAAGGTTCTAGCAGGCTCAAAGCAAGAGTACGCTGGGCAGATTCAATAGACCCAAAAGACTACAGTTGGTAGTCGAGTACTCTTGGCAGATTCGATAGTCCTAGGCACGGGCTGCGACGACGTGCGGAGTTCTGTCTAGAACCGGGGTTACCATTAGCCCTTGACGGACGGCTGAAAGAATGTGCCGGTCATTCAATTGACGGTGGTATCGAAGCAATGATAATAGTGATAGCCAGAGTCATGGATGTTTGGATGTTTTGGTTGTATCGTCATTCGGTCTCAAGAGCGATGCTTTCTGGGTGCTTATCTGATCTTGGTTTAGGCCTTGGGGGTTTGTGCTTGGAAAACATTGACCTTGACTCGAGTGAAAATGCTTTACTTTAAATGTCTGCTTTGCTATGTTTATTGCTTCTGCTTAGTGTGTCTGGGGGCTATCACTGTAGAAAGAGGTGGAGTGGGAGGTTTGGGTTCCTATTCCTTTTACCTTTATGCTCTTTTGGTATGTTGTTAGTTAATTTACCGCTCACTAAGACTGTTGTCTGACTTAAGGTTTTATATTCAACTCTTATTACCTTGAGCTGTTCATCCATTTTGGGATGGGCAGACTAGGTAGCAGGTGACAAGTGCTATTCTTAGTAATCAACGATGCTGATGATGAAGATGAGCTGGAAGCTTGCATATTATTTGCTCACTATATGTACTGGATGTTCCGCTGCTTGTATATTCTCTGAGTGATATGTCATGAGGCTTGATGTATTGACTATTCAGATTCTGTATCAAACTGCTATGAAGCTTATTTGATGTGATTCTATTTGTGTAGCTTCACTATGTATATATTTCTCTATTGTATTTTATCCATGCGCTGTGAGTAATACGATAGATTCTACCGTTTTACCTTACCCCTGACAATCCTCCATGGCTGCCTGGCACACCCTTCAGCGCACTATTTCCTTGTTTAGTGTAGGAGTCATGGGCGGTCGTCACAATAATACTTATATTTCTATTAAACTAGTAGCATTTCAATTATACTTAAGTTTATAACCCTACAACATCAAATTCTTATTCATTAAGGTGATTCATTTAACCTTTTCATTATATAAATTTTTCTTATACAAATTTCCATTACATTTTCTTATTAAACATTCCAACTTTTAATATTTGGTAAGTTATATATATATATATATATATATATATATATATATATGCTTTTTAAGAATGTAATTGAAAGTTATACAAGTTTTCTCGATTCTTTTGACTAATTAAATGTTCAATAATTATATCTCTTGTTTTATAAGTTACAATTTCAAATTTTATTTAATACCATTTATAACTTAGCATTAAATCTCTTATTTCATTTAGAGGTTTCAATTATTAGTTGATTTCCATTTCACTACACTAGTTGGAATTATTAATTAATGGAAGTTAAGAACTAACTACAGGGTTTAGTTTCACATTATTTAAAAAAATAATAGATAAATATATACTTACAACTTATATATCCAATTATAATTAAAACAATTTAAAATTTATATTTGTTTATCAAAATAAATCCGCAGTAAAGCTACTACAGTGGCCTTCCCACTTCGAAACCCGAAAATGAATGTCGATGATGCGGCCGCCATCACCGAGATTATTTTCCAACGACTGAGAGGGAAGTACAAATCCAAAATTCTTAAAAATAGTTCTTTTAATTTATATTAAAATATTTATATCAAAAAAATTCTTTTAAATAATATTATTATTATATTCCAAAATTATTTGAAAGAAATTTCAAAACCTCGGAACTTAAGTTCTAAAATTTCCAAATTTTATTTATTTTATTTCAATCTTATTTCACTATTATCTACAAATTTCATTACCTAACACCCAACAAATTGCAACCAAAAATATATCATTTATAAAATTTTATTTTATGAATACAGAAAATATAATAGGCAAATACATTGACCTATATTAAAATCAAATATTATGTCTGTCTGTTCTATTAAGTGTTTAGAAATCCCTATTAATGTCACAGCTTCCCATGCACCAACAAGAATTTATAAATACAAAACGGAACAAATTAACACAATATCAAAACCTTCTTATAACACTAGCAAATATGCTCTCTCATATATATACACTCAGCGACTCATCACAGTGTATTACTACCCTATTGATAAGAGTCAGACCCCACAAAGCTAAGGTTTATCGCTAAACCAAAGCTCTGATACCAGATGTAATGCCCCGCCTTTTTTGCACTTTTAAATCGACGATAAACCACACACGTTAGACTTAAACCATACAAAAGGGCAGATTTTTATGGGGTAAATAAGAAAAAGTAGGGAAAGAAAAAAACAAAATAGAATCTTGCAGCGGAACGATAAATATAATAATCAAATATACAGTTCATGAAGCTGTTTTATAAACATTTGATTATATTTATACAATACCTATCAGAGTTGCACTGAAGTGACCCACTACTCTTCACATCTATTTTAATAATTTTTTTAGCTGAGTTTTTTTTTTTGAAAAACAAGCGATCACTTCTTTTAATTAATTCTCCCAAGATCCAGAATCTACCAATATAAAAGTATTAGTATTTAAATCAAGTCATATCATTTATATATATGAAGATATATAAATGTTTCTTTGCCTATCAGAGTATTTAAAATAGCAACGAAATTTAATCACACAATATTTCCCATAGTTGAGAGGTTTTGTGTCACATAGCTTTTTCTACATTTTAATTTTTTTTAACTCAAGCTTGATTAATATGTGATTCAAATATTACCACTTATTATTTTCTTGTTTTATTTCCCAGATTGTTCTATAGCCCAGATTAATTAATTCCTAATTTATGTCAAGTAAAATGCACATATTCTGGTTTAAAAAGAATATAATGATCATGTGAGTAATAAGATTGTAGACTAGTTTAAAGGTCATGCGGATGAAAACAATACAAATGAGTAAAGTGCAAACTCAGACCACAATCCAAATGAGGACTTGCCATGAATATGAAGGCAACAATTACAACTGGTTCAAGTGAAAGGCAGGTATACACATAAAGTCAGTATGATCAAAGAAACAAGCCCTTAACCTAGATTAGATATGACATCAATGTGTGCAATAGTCAGGCAATGTCAATAATCAGGAGAATGCAAAACCTCCAAATGAACATATGGTGAAGACAACTGATGAATCTCAAAGTAAAGAACAAATGATAATGATCAGAATGCTATAGAGTAATTGACATGCTTATTACAAACATGATTACATGATGCTACAAGCTACAACAGGCTTGACTAAAACCAAATGCAACCAGACTTGAATCAAGTATCTAAATAGTAGGGTTTAGCTCAATATAGTTGCAATGAAGACTATAAGTACAAAGCATGCACATGAACTTACTACACAAAGCAATACAAGTTTCTACTAGAAAATCAAATGTCCAGATAGGATTACAGGCTATGTCTTTAAGCTTTTGCATGTACTTATATTAATTACAAGACATGCTCAAGCCCTATTGGTTATCCTAGACCTTGTTCAACCCATTCACTTAAAACTTTGGCACATATTCATTCAAGTACAACTAGAACATTATAACTGAAGTAAAACAAATATGTCAAGGAAAACTGTAACGACCCGTATTTTACGTATCGATAAAACGTAGAATTTACAGGTCGTTAGTGTTATGTTATCCCTAGCCTAAGTCGTATGGGAAGTTAACTCGTGTATGAGTTAGGTCGCAACGTGTGATAAGCCTCGTCCCAGATGAGTCGTAGGTCGTTGGGTTGATGAGTCGTTGGTCGTTGGGTTGATGAGTCGTAGGTCGTTGGGTTGATGAGTCGTAGGTCGTTGGGTTGATGAGTCGTAGGTCGTTGGGTCGTGACCGACCTAAGAGCGACCGACCTAAAACGCGCGACCTAAAAATCTGCCTATAAATAGAGGGCTTTGGCTCACTTTTTGGCACCGGTTTTTGAAGCGACGAAGTGCTGCCATTTTGAGAACTCGACTACAACATTTCTTCACTTCTTTTCTCTACTTTAATCTTGTGCTAACATCCATCCAAGGTTGAAGATCAAGATCGAAGAACCAAGAGCCAAAGTTGAAGATCTTCATCCAACGAAGCTAGATTTCATCATTTCAAGCAAGATTTTGACGAATCAAGCTTGAATCCTTGCTGTCCAGATTTGAAGTGCTTTGCTTTTGGGTTGTTTTGGTGATTCGGTGAGTGGTGGTTATCTCTCACGCGGACCCAAAGGAATATATTGGATTGGTGGTTTGTTGGAGTGTTGTAGATAGTGATTTCATGCATTTTCTTTAGATCCATGTCTAGATCCATTACTTATGAAGATGTTTACCTATGCAAGTTCATTTATCAAGTTATAGAAACAAAACACATGTTTTATATTTGTTAGATCTATGCTAGAAACCCATAATTCATGTATGTTAGACTTATGCTCATTTATTTACGAAATTGCCATTATAGTTAATATTGCTTGTTGGATCTTGTTTGAATGCTTGATTGTTTGGATGTATGATTGAATTGATTTGGAACAAGATGGTTGAAGAAGATTCAAAAGCTAAGTGGAAAGGCTCTTGAATGGTGAAAGCTGCTTGTGGCATATGAAGCGGATGATGAAGCTCATATGGATGGATTCGAGGACTTTGCTATGATTAGAGGAAGCAAAGCATGATGATGATGATGATGAACTTTGCTAAGATGCGATGAAGCAAAGTATGATGTGAGATAGTCTTGGTCTAATCCAAGCGGGATCATTCCAAACATGATGATGACTCGATGATGCGATGCGAGTTGGGTGATAATGGATAGCTCGAGAGGCGCTTGAGCTAGTATGAGAATAGTCGTCAAGGAGGATGACTAGGAGGCTGAGACTTCATCGTTGTTGAAGGTTCTAGTATGCTCAAAGCAAGAGTACGTTGGGTAGTTGCGAAAATTCCCAAGCACGGGCTGCGACGACGTGCTAGTACTCTGGGTAGTTGCGAAAATTCCTAGGCACGGGCTGCGACGACGTGCGGAGTTATGTCTAGAACCGGGGTTGCCATTAGCCCTTGACTGACGGCTGAAAGAATGTGTCGGTCATTCAATTAACGGTGGTATCGAGGCAATGATAACAGTGATAGCCAGAGTCATGGATGTTTGGATGTATTATCATTCGGCCTCAAGAGCGGTGTTTTCTGGGTGCTTATCTGATCTTGGTTTAGGCCTTGGGGTTTAGTATTTGGAAAACATCGACCTTGACTCGAGTGGTTATTGCTTTACTTTAGTTATCTGTTGTTATGCTTGCTTCCCCTTAGTGTGTGTCTGGGGGCTATCACTGTAGAAAGAGGTGGAGTGGGATGATATGGGTTCCTATTCCTTGTATCCTTTATGTTCTTTTGGTATGTTTGATAGTTGATTTACCGCTCACTAAGACTGTTGTCTGACTCAAGGTTTTATGTCTCCTCTTATTACCTTGGGCTGTTCATCCATATTTGGGATGGGCAGACTAAGTGACAGGTGGCAGGTGCTGATCTTAGTGATTGACGATGCTGATGGCGAAGACGAGCAGGAGGCTTGCGAATTATTTCCTTAATAATATGTACTGGATATTCCGCTGTTGTATATTCCCTGAGTGCTTGTAGTGAGGCTTGACTGTACTGATTTTCAGATGCTTGTATCAACCTACTATGATGTCTATGTGATGATATTCTGTTTGGAGCTTCACTACATATATTTCTCTATTGTACTTTATCCATGCACTGTGAGTTGTACGATAGAGTTTGCGATGTATATTCTACCCTTGTCGTTCACCCATGGCTGCCTGGCACACTTTCAGCGCACCATTACCTTGTTTCCGTGGGGGAGTCATGGGCGGTCGTCACATTTGGTATCAGAGCTTTGGTTAATCGATTTTAGCCAACACTCGCTGAAGTAACTGCGTAAGAGAGACGTAATTGTATTTTGATGGATGATTACTATATATAATATAGTAGCTTAGATGGATTTGAACTCCTTATGCAGTTGTTTCTCAAAGGTGTTCTAATCATTCCTTTTTCTAGATACTAAGGATGAGTCGAAGAGGGAGACCAGCCGCAAGGGAAGGCCGTGCCACTGAAGGAGTTGCTGATTATGGTGCTATGTTCGAAGCGATGATGACTTTGATCATGAGAAGGATGCCAGCTCCAGGGCCATCTATAGATGTTGGGGTTCAAGTCCAAGCTCCAAGACCAGTGGATTTTGCTAAGCTCTGTAAGGATTATACTGCTCTTGGAGGGAAGGTTTTCTTAGGGACTGAATCTACCATTGAAGTTCAAAGATGGATTGATGCTTGTAGAAGGATCTTTGGAGATTTGGGAATTGAGGATGCAACTAAGAGGAAGCTTGCATCGAGACAACTTCAAGGGAGAGCTTCTGATTGGTGGAACTCTATCATCATTGATACTCTAGAGGAAGAGATTTCTTGGGAGCAGTTCCAAGCTAGATTTGAAGCTAAGTTCATCTCTACCGCTCAGAAGTCTGTTTTGTTTAAAAAGTTTGTTGAGCTCAAGCAAGATGGAATGTCGGTTCTGGAATATGTTTTTTAGTTTGAGGCTTTGTCCAAGTATGCTCGATCGTATATTGAATCTCCCTATCAGAAGAATGAGAAGTTCGTGACAGGCTTGGACAGTTATCTTGGAAGGCAGTTGGTGGATCATTTGGACGATCCATTTGTGAAGCTTGTGGAGAAAGCTCTCAGGCATGAGAGTTTGTTTCCTAAGGAAGGGTCTGTTGTTGCTGTGGCCAAGGAAGAGCTCAAACCACAGCAGGGTGGAAATAAGAAGAGGAGGCAGCAACATCAGAGGGGTAAGAATGGCCAGAAGAAGCCGAAGGGTGAAGTGATCTACTACAACTGTCAGCAGAAGGGCCATCTCTCTAGGGATTGTAAGAATCCAAAAGCGCCGGCGAAGTGCCACAACTGCAACAAGCCAGGGCATTTCAGGAAGGATTGTCCGGAACCACAGAAGGACAAACAGATTGTGAAAGCTTATGCTTTGGGGGCTGTTCCATCGTCTTCGAAAGCTCCTACTGCTGAAGAGAAGGGGAAGAGTGTGGTGGTTCAAGGTACTCTTTCCATTTGTGGTGTTCCAGTTAGAGTTTTGTTTGATACTGGAACGTCTCATTCTTTTGTTTGTAATGAGTTGGTAGACCGGTTAGGTTTGGAACCGGAAATTGTTGATAGGCCATTGGTTGTGACTAATCCAGTTGGGGGTTCGTCTTGTTTGTGTATGCTAAGCCGTGGTCTAGTTGTATCGAGTCATGATTGCTCTTTTGTATGTGATTGTTTTGTTCTGAACTTTGCGGGGTTCGGAATTATTTTGTGTATGGACTAGCTTAGGAAGTATGCGGCAAAGGATGATTGTGAGAGATTGGAGGTGACAGTCGAGAATGTGGAGGGGCGAAAGGTTGTGATACGATGTAAGCATGAAGAAGGCGTCTTCATGAGCTTCATGTATTCGCTGGTTGTTCCACGGGATGGACTATCATCGGTACCAATCGTGAATGGATTTGAGGATGTCTTTGACGAGGTCAAAGGGTTACCGCCGCATAGGGAGATCGAGTTTCGTATCGATCTAGTTGAAGGAGCCAGACCCGTTGTGATGCCTCTTAGGCGGATGGCGCCTAGAGAACAACAAGAGTTGAAGGTGCAAGTTGATGACCTTTTACGGAAAGGATTCATTCAGCGTAGTGTGTCCGAATGGGGTGCACCAGTTGTGTTTGCAACCAAAGCGGATGGATCGTTGAGGTTGTGTGTTGATTATCGTGAGCTGAATAAGGTGACTAAGAAGAACAAGTATCCATTGCCGAGAATAGATGACTTGTTTGATCAGCTTCACGAAGCTAAGGTGTTTTCTCAGATGGATTTGGCAACGGGATTTCACCAATTGAGAGTGGCGAAGGATAGTGTGCCGAAGACTGCTTTCAGGACACCATCCGGTTTCTATGAGTGGCTGGTAATGCCGTTTGGATTGACTAACGCACCAGCATATTTTGTGGATCTTATGAATAGAGTGTTCAGAGATCAGTTGAACAAGTTCGTACTTGTGTTCGTGGATGATATTCTGATTTACTCCAAAACTGAAGAAGAACACAAGAAGCACTTGCGTATTGTTTTGGAAATCTTGCGGAAACATCAGCTGAAGGCTAAGTTTTCGAAGTGTCACTTCTGGAAGAGTGAAGTGAGATTCTTAGGCCATGTTATTTCTGGAAATGGAATACCGGTTGATCCCGCTAAGGTGGCAGCAATCCAGGATTGGGTTAGACCTAAGAATGCATCAGATGTGAGAAGTTTTCTTGGATTAGCAGGATATTATCGTCGGTTTATCAAAGACTTTTCCAAGATAGCTGCACCGTTGACTGGGTTGACGAAGAAGAATCAGGTATTCAGTTGGGATACTAAGTGTGAGCAAGCCTTTGGAATCCTGAAAGAGAGACTGACCAGTGCTCCTGTTTTGACTATTCCAAGTGGGAATGATGAGATGGTGGTTTACACCGATGCATGTGGTACTGGACTTGGAGCAGTACTGATGCAGAAGGATAGAGTTGTTGCGTATGCAAGTCGACAATTGAAGCCGCATGAAAGGAATTACCCGACTCATGATTTGGAGTTAGCGGCGATTGTGTTTGCTCTGAAGATGTGGAGACACTATCTATTGGGAGTTCGATTCGAGTTGTTTACAGATCATAAGTCTTTGAAGTATCTTTTCTCCCAAAAGGGTTTGAATCTTCGGCAGCAACGATGGTTGGAGTTTTTAGCATCATATGATTTTGGTATAGCTTATACACCGGGAAAAGGTAACGCAGTAGCTGATGCGTTAAGTCGAAGACATGCTGGATTGGGAGCCATGTTTTCGGAATGGAAGAGTCTCGAGTACTTAGCTGGATTTGATTTCAGGCCCAGATGTGAATTGGAACCTGAGATGTTGGAAAACTTATCGATAAGACCTAATCTTATGGAAAGGATAGGCGAGAGTCAAAAGCGAGACGATAAGCTTGTCAAGATTATCCGAGAGTTGGAATCTGGATTGGACCCAGAAAAGGATAAGGGATTCGAAGTCGATCGAGAGGGTTGGCTTCGGAAGCAAGGACGACTGGTTGTTCCCGATAACGATGAATTGAGAGATGAAGTTCTGAGGGAAAGTCATCACTCGAAGTTGACAATTCATCCAGGTGGAAATAAGATGTATCGTGATATGAAGAGAACCTATTACTGGGAAGGTATGAAGAAGGACATTGGAAATTTTATTTCCAAATGTATGAATTGCCAGTTGGTTAAAGCAGAGCAGAAGAAGCCAAGTGGATTGCTTCAGCCATTAGAAGTTCCTACATGGAAGTGGGAGCAGATATCGATGGATTTTATCGATGGTCTACCTAGAACAAGAGCGGGAAATAAAGGGATTTGGGTCATTGTAGATCTTTTGACCAAGAGTGCAAGATTCATTCCTATTCGATCAACTAGGACTGCATCAAAGTTGGCTGAGTTGTATGTTAAGTGGATAGTTCGTTTCCATGGCATTCCGAAGAGTATAGTGAGCGATCGAGACCCATTGTTCACTAGTGGATTTTGGAAGAGCTTCCATGAAGTTTTGGGAACCGAGTTGTGTTTGAGTATAGCTTATCATCCCCTAACAGATGGTCAGACTGAGAGAGTCAACCGAGTTTTGGAAGATCTCCTCAGGGCTTGTTTTTTGGATTTCGGAGGATCATGGGAAGATCATCTTCATTTGGTGGAGTTTGCGTATAATAACAGTTACCAGTCAAGCATTGGTATGGCACCATATGAAGCCCTGTATGGAAGACCGTGTAACTCTCCGACATGTTGGTTGGAAGCTGGAGAAAAGCTGATGCTTGGGCCAGAGATGATTCGTCAGACTATGGATTGCATAGAGATCATTCGGCAATGAATGAAGGCAGCCCAAGATCGTCAGAAAAGTTATGCAGATAAACGTCGAAAGGATTTGGAATTCGATGTAGGTGATATGGTTTTTGTGAAGATTTCTCTTCTGAAGAATGTTATTCGATTCGGGAAGAAAGGAAAGTTGACTCCGAGATTTGTTGGACCATTCCCGATTATCGAGCGAATTGGAAAGCTCGCTTATAGATTAGAGTTACTGGAAAAGATGGCGGGAATGCACCATGTTTTTCATGTATCATATCTACGGAAGTATGTGCACGACTCGAGCACGGTGGTTTCTGCTGATAGCTGTGAAGATTTGGAGGTCGATCCAGTTGTTAGAAGACCTCGTAAGCCGCTTCGTATTGTTGAAACCGACACGAAACATCTTAGGAGGAAGACGATTACGTTGCTCAAGATATAATGGAGTGATGATGTTAACGACTGTACGTGGAAAGAGGAAGAGAGGATGAAGGCAACTCATCCTGAACTCTTCAAGGTATGGCCCTAAGGTGTCGTGACATCTCATGAATTTGTAACTTGATTCTGATCTTAGAATTCTGCATGCTAGGTTAGAAATTGGATGCATGGTTTGTTGATTGCTATGGATGGTAGGCATGCAGAATAGCTTTGATTGCTGTTGTTTGTTTGGAATTTTGGGGGCGAAATTCCCAAGGGGGAGAGAATGTAACGACCTGTATTTTACATGTCGATAAAACGTAGAATTTACAGGTCGTTAGTGTTATGTTATCCCTAGCCTAAGTCGTATGGGAAGTTAACTCGTGTATGAGTTAGGTCGCAACGTGTGATAAGCCTCGTCCCAGATGAGTCGTAGGTCGTTGGGTTGATGAGTCGTAGGTTGTTGGGTTGATGAGTCGTAGGTCGTTCGGTTGATGAGTCGTAGGTCGTTGGGTTGATGAGTCGTAGGTCGTTAGGTCGTGACCGACCTAAGAGGGACCGACCTAAAACGCGCAACCTAAAAATCTGCCTATAAATAGAGGGCTTTGGCTCACTTTTTGGCACCGGTTTTTGAAGCGACGAAGTGCTGCCATTTTGAGAACTCGACCACAACATTTCTTCACTTCTTTTCTCTACTTTAATCTTGTGCTAACATCCATCCAAGATTGAAGATCAAGATCGAAGAACCAAGAGCCAAAGTTGAAGATCTTCATCCAACGAAGCTAGATTTCATCATTTCAAGCAAGATTTTGACGAATCAAGCTTGAATCCTTGCTGTCCAGATTTGAAGTGCTTTGCTTTTGGGTTGTTTTGGTGATTCGGTGAGTGGTGGTTATCTCTCACGCGGACCTAAAGGAATATATTGGATTGGTGGTTTGTTGGAGTGTTGTAGATAGTGATTTCACGCATTTTCTTTAGATCCAAGTCTAGATCCATTACTTATGAAGATGTTTACCTATGCAAGTTCATTTATCAAGTTATAGAAACAAAACCCATGTTTTATATTTGTTAGATCTATGCTAGAAACCCATAATTCATGTATGTTAGACTTATGCTCATTTATTTACGAAATTGCCATTATAGTTAATATTGCTTGTTAGATCTTGTTTGAATGCTTGATTGTTTGGATGTATGATTGAATTGATTGTTTCAAGTTAGCTAGTAGTTTATTTGGAACAAGATGGTTGAAGATGATTCAAAAGCTAAGTGGAAAGGCTCTTGAATGGTGAAAGCTGCTTGTGGCATATGAAGTGGATGATGAAGCTCATATGGATGGATTCGAGGACTTTGCTATGATTAGAGGAAGCAAAGCATGATGATGATGATGATGAACTTTGCTAAGATGCGATGAAGCAAAGTATGATGTGAGATAGTCTTGGTCTAATCCAGGCGGGATCATTCCAAACATGATGATGACTCGATGATGCGATGCGAGTTGGGTGATAATGGATAGCTCGAGAGGCGCTTGAGCTAGTATGAGAATAGTCGTCAAGGAGGATGACTAGGAGGCTGAGACTTCATCGTTGTTGAAGGTTCTAGTATGCTCAAAGCAAGAGTATATTGGGTAGTTGCGAAAATTCCCAAGCACGGGCTGCGACGACGTGCTAGTACTCTGGGTAGTTGCGAAAATTCCTAGGCACGGGCTGCGACGACGTGCGGAGTTATGTCTAGAACCGGGGTTGCCATTAGCCCTTGACTGACGGCTGAAAGAATGTGCCGGTCATTCAATTAACGGTGGTATCGAGGCAATGATAACAGTGATAGCCAGAGTCATGGATGTTTGGATGTATTATCATTCGGCCCCAAGAGCGGTGTTTTCTGGCTGCTTATCTGATCTTGGTTTAGGCCTTGGGGGTTAGTATTTGGAAAACATCGACCTTGACTCGAGTGGTTATTGCTTTACTTTAGTTATCTGTTGCTATGCTTGCTTCCCCTTAGTGTGTGTCTGGGGGCTATCACTGTAGAAAGAGGTGGAGTGGGATGATTTGGGTTCCTATTCCTTGTATCCTTTATGTTCTTTTGGTATGTTGGATAGTTGATTTACCGCTCACTAAGACTGTTGTCTGACTCAAGGTTTTATGCCTCCTCTTATTACCTTGGGCTGTTCATCCATGTTTGGGATGGGCAGACTAAGTGACAGGTGGCATGTGCTGATCTTAGTGATTGACGATGCTGATGGCGAAGACGAGCAGGAGGCTTGCGTATTATTTCCTTAATAATATGTACTGGAAATTCCGCTGTTGTATATTCCCTGAGTGCTTGTAGTGAGGCTTGACTGTACTGATTTTTAGATGCTTGTATCAAACTACTATGATGTCTATGTGATGATATTCTGTTTGGAGCTTCACTACATATATTTCTCTATTGTACTTTATCCATACGCTGTGAGTTGTACGATAGAGTTTGCGATGTATATTCTACCCTTGACGGTCACCCATGGCTGCCTGGCACACTTTCAACGCACCATTACCTTGTTTCCGTGCGGGAGTCATGGGCGATCGTCACAAAAACATATCCACATATCAGATTATATGGCATTGTGATATTCCGGAATTCTAGACATCTGTAATTGATAAAATATTTGAGTTAATTAATATAATATTGAATTTTAGATTGAACGATTGAATCTGATCAGATAAATATTTATATTTGTAATTGTGTTGTATACGTATATACATAGATTTTAAATAAAATTATTGATTACAAATTTAATTTGTGTTGTTAATACATACATATTTACACATATAAAAGATCTAAACATGTATAATATTTTAAACATAAAATTTTTATTTTAAAATTTAATTAGTGCATGAATATAAGACAAGTGTAACAACTCTAAATAAACATTAAAATAACTGTAATAAAACATTTAAAAACATGATTATATTTAATAAGAAATTGATTTAGGATAAATTTAAATACATTTATAAAATAAGAAATTTATTTTTAATATCAAAATGAACATGTGTTAAGTTTTAACTCATAGAGAAGACACTTGTAATTAATCTACAAACTAAAGTAACAAGTGGCAATGTTAAATTTTTTTTTGAAATTAATTATTATAGACAAGAAAAACTCAACAATTCATTATTATTGAAACCCTTTTCTTCAAATGAAAACCGAAATCAGGTTTAAAGAAATTCAAAACTACATTCAATTTAAAAAAAAAAGAACTTAGGTTTTCATTTTCTACTCACTATCAAAACCTGGAAACATAAACCTGAGAGAAGGAATGAAAGAAACAAGTATTTCCTGTAAGATCTAGTGCAAAACTCAAAACAAAGTGCAACGACAAAATTGAAAATGGGATCAAAGCTTCAAACAAACAAATCAAATCAGCATACAAATCAAAATTTCCAGATTTTCAAGTTTAAGTAAAATTCCAGAAATTTTCTGCTCTGTTCAAATTATTCAAGGTGAGTAAACCAGGCCTAACTGTTTATATCTGATGCATGCTAATAATGTTTGAAAGGAATGATGAGTTAGTAGTTTGCATGTATGAAATTATGTTTGCAAGTTTAAAATTATAGAACCTGAGTACGGATTCTGTTCCCTGTTCAAAATAAATTTGGTGAGTAAACTCTTTTACTTAAAATAGTTTAAAAACCTGTGATGTAACCTTGTTGCATTTGTAGAAATATAGACTATTAAACTTACTTGAATATAAAGGTGCGCATTGAGTATAAGATGTCTGCAATGGCCTTTGTGTATTTATATATGTACTCTGTTGTTAATAACAGACTAAACATTTCCAAAAATAATTCCTATTTTACTGTGTAATCAATATTAGACTGAGATTTCTGAAAGAAAGATCACAGTAGTAGTGTGATCTTGTTTTTAAAAATAGTTGTAGGTAATCACATTTACTAGGTAGTCTGGAAAATACTAGTTTACAGTGAAAATTTGTTATTTTGTTGAAAACCAATACCTATACTTTCATGATTTGATTATATAAATGGATTCAAGCAAGGAAATCATGAATTTAGGTATGAAGATTTTGATTTTTAGTTTGGGTTTCGTTAAGATAATCTGAGTTGCTCGTCTTTGGGATCTTGCATAATTGCCGATGATCAGCGACAAGTGGGGGTGTGGGGTTTGACTGGGAGGTGGTCGGGAAATGGGTGAACTCTAGAAAATTGGCGAGGGGTTTTATTGTTGGCCGGGGTGGTCGAAGAAAGGGAAAATAGTGTTTTTTGGGAAGTTTTGGAGGTCGGCTGTGTCGAGATGAGAACGACGATGATGGCGCACCGGGAGAGATCGCATAGGAAGAAATGGACTCGGGGGTTCGAGGCGCAACTGTGGTTAAAGCAGTTTGGTTCCAAGTGTCACGGTTCGTCGTTGGTCATTGGTTTTGCAGATCATGCTACTTCCAGTTTCCGATTTGAAATGGTGATTTTGAGGTTGACCTCGTTTTGGGTTGTGTTGTGTCGCTGGAGTGGTTGTTGAGGTCGAAGGTGAGTTGCTGAAGGCCAGGGGTTCGATCGGCGGTGGGATTTCCGGTCGTGCATGTGCACAATGGCGATGGCGTGCATCCATGTTGTTGAAGTTTGGGGGAAGAACGAATGGGCAGGGAGATTTTCGCAATTCCCTCATGTTAACCTCGGCGTAGTAGTGAAGAGTGAATTTTGGGTTACTCGAGTTAGTTGGTTCAGGTTTGAAACTTGACCTATTTCCTAAATTTAAACTTAAAATTAAAAGTATAAAGCAAAATATTTAAATGAGTTTAAAATCTAAAATTTTAAATTATGGATTCAAGTTTAATTTGAATCATAGTTGGAAATGAATTAGTTTTAAATTCAAATTTTGTTTAAAATACTTTAAAAAGGTTTATTGTTAAAATTGTTTTTAAAGAAATTTGAATTTAAATTGGTAATTGAAATGTAAAGTAATTAAAGGTTTAAACTTAAAAGTTTAAGATTAATTATTCTTAGAATAATTAACTTGTAACTAGGAATAATTAATTAAATAAGATTTGATTTTAATTAATGATTAATAATTAATTAATCAAGTAATAAGGAATTAATTAAGTTATAGTTGACATTTAATTAAATAATTAGGGGTTAATAAATGATTAATTAAATTGTAATTAATAATGATTGAAATAAGTTAATTAGTTTAGATAAATAATTAATGAATTTTTAAACAGTTAATGAGGGTCATTAACTAAGGATTATTTAACAATTAATAAATGTGATTAATTTTTTTTATAATTAATTAGATTAATTAATTGATGATAATCATTTGAGAATTGTTAAATATAACTACTTAATTGAAGTAATTTAGAAATTAATTACTTAAATGTAATTAATAGAGTTTAATGTGATTGGTTTAAATTAATTAATTAAGTTCAATTAATTTTGATCACTTGATGATTTGATAACAATTACTCAATGTAATTAATGAAGTGTAATTACTTAAGGAAGTAATTAATGTTAATTACTGGATGTAATTAAAGATGTTGATGATGAAAGTAATTTTGTTTATATTAAATTCCTATGTAATTAATCGGGGGATTAATTGAGATAATTAATCAAGGATAATTAATTTTTGAAATAAAGTAAGTAAGGGTAGTTGATTACTGAATGGGATTAATCCAAGGACTAATTAGAGAATAAATTAGGAATTAATTTATTCAATGAAGTAATTAAGGGTAGTTAAATTCGAGATGTTATTAATCAGCGGTGATTAATAATTAGGGTTGATAATTAATTAACAAAGTAATTAAAGGTTAATTACTGTATTTGGATAAGGGTAAATTAATTTGAGAATTTATTAAGGGATGATAGAATGATATTGGAAGCTCTTCGATTAATTTTTATCTCTAATAAGTAGTTCGTGATGATATGTGATATGGCATGTTTGATTTAGACTATGATGATATGGTTATCTATTGATGATGAATTACTATGACATCCGGTATTTAAAGTTGAAATGTATTTCACTTGAATAATTTAAGTTAGGATGACATTGGATTCGAAGAGACCGGGGTCAGGTATTAGTTAATATTCGAAACCACTCGATTCTTATAATTTGGTATGTGTACTAATAGGCTGAGGTGGAATGATTTAAGTGAATTGGACTATAAAATCTAAGTTCTGACACTTAGAAATTGACGAATATAATAAGTGTTGTCTATACCAAACCTGTGAATTTGTAAAATTGTTATGAGTTACCCCAAGTTAAAAATTGGTTATTGTTTTTTTGTATTTCATATTAGATGGGTTTACTCATGCTGGTGTCCAGCCTGACCCGAGTGTTACTTTGGTATAATGCTCGGGTCAGACCGAGTATTACAGATTTTCAGGTAAGGATGTACTGGAGCTCAGGAGGCGAGCTGGAGAGCAGGAACGTATAGAGAGCTTCTGATGTTAATATATTATAGTAAATAGATTGATTTATCTGTTCTGTGATAGTAAATCTGTTGTAACTCTGATATATATAATAAAGTGTAATTTGAGAAGTACAGTTTCCTTTGTATAACTATTTTTTATGTGATATTATATTTTATCCGCTGCGTATGTGAGACTTTGGGTTTGGTTTTCTGTTTCTTCTTCTTCTTCTATCTCTTCTTCTTTTCCTAACTATTTGGAAGTTTCTGGATCGAAATTTCCGGGTCGTTACATTTGGTATCAGAGCTGAAGGTTAAGCGAGAACCTTGGCTCTGGTGGGATTACTCATTAAGGATAGGGTAAGTGGTACCCTAGAATGAGTTGAGTGTAAATATATATGAGAGAGCGTACTTGTTATTTTCTTATATAAAGTTTTTTTAAATGATTTCAAAAGTAAATGAATCTTATATAAGAAATAGATTATCTATTATATTAAGGAAATTGGTTGTAGTATTAATTAAATTAAAAGTAATAGTAAGAATTAAGAAGTAATATAATACAACCAAATTGAAATTAAATAAGCACAAGTTTGAAATGGATTCAAACTGAAATTAAATCTTGAATTTGGGAAAGGTTTCAGGATAAGGATAATCAATTAATTTATGTAATTAATTAAACTTTGTTTAATGAGATTAATTAATGGATAATAATTAGAAATGATAAATTAAGAGGAAGTTACTTAATGAATTAACTAGAGGTAAGTAATTTAAAGGACAATTACTTAATGAAGGTAATTAAGAAATAAGTTAATTACCGAATGTGGTTAATTGGAATTAATTAATGACGTAATTAATTTAAAGAAATAATAAATAATATTATTTAATGCATTTGAATGAAATGGTCCTATTTCAAACAAGAGTTGTTTGAAAATTTAAAGAAATTTGTTTTGAATTAAAAACCAAAGGTGGTTTAAAATTTTAAAGTATAACTTGGTATGTAAAAGAAGTTAATATGTATATATGTGGATATACATAATATCAAATATGGTTTGAAATAAACTATAAATGTTGAGTTTTGAATGTGGAATAAGATATGATACCCAAAGTGATAAGTTTTGGAACTTATAAGTGGGAAAGTATTTTGAAAATTTGAAATGGAGAATTCAAATTTGAGTAAGGTTAAATGGGGTTGATTGAATTTAACTCGGGGGAAGTTAAATAAGTTTGAATGAATAATTTGATTTGGAAATTTCAAGATGAAATTGAGATTTAACTTGGAAAGTTAAATGGTTGATTTGAATTAGGGGGTTTGAGTGACCTCAAATTGGGTTTGAGATCTGGAAATTGGAAATTGTTGGATATTTAAAAATGAATTAGATGATATCATCCTATTGTTATTAATAATCTTTAAATTGTGAACTGGATTTGTTTAAATGAATGAGAAATGGAGTATGGTAATCCATTGTTGGGATAAAAAGGTAAATTGATTTAAAGGAATTAAATCAACAATTGAAGTATTAACTCGAATTTATATAATTCGAGATGATTCAAATTTGGAATTTGAATTGAAATTAGTTCAAATTGAGTTTAATTTGAATCAATTGAAATTGTGATTGAAGATGTATGAGTATAAGATTCAAAGGGAAAATTGAATTGAATTATATGGAAACAATTTGAAATTGAAGTGGGTTCAATTTGAAATTAGTCCGAATTGATTTGAATAATTTGGAATTGTAATTAAAGTTGAATAAGTTTTAAATTCAAATGGAATTTGAATTGAATTTGGAGGAAATCAAGAATAATTCAACTTGATTTGGAAATGGAGTTTGAAATTGGGATTAATTCAAACTGGAGTTGAAATGAGTTGAAATTGGAACTAGTTTAATTGAAATTTATTTGAATTAGTAGAATTTGAGATCAAGGTTGAATAAAGTTAAATTTGAAAAGAAACTGAGGTTAATTCAACTTGAATTGGGATTGAATCAATTTCAATGGAAATTGAAGTTATTTAAATTGGAAATAGGTCAATTTAAATGGAAGTGGAATTTAAATTGAATTGAATTGGAATGGAGATTGGGGATTGAACAGTTTTGACTCTGGACTATTTTTAATATAAATTATTTTTAATATAAACTTATTTTTCCAAGCTATTCATTATATATACAACCTTTCTTTTAAAAGCCAAATTATCTTCTACTTGTTTTACAATTATTTTTGAAACTGTTTAGTAAATTTTCCAACTGTTTTATAAACTAATTACTATCTTACTATTATTTTGCAATTATCTAAAATTTCTATAATTATTTTAACTATTTTCTAACTATTCTACACCTATTTTACAAAATAGTAATTATTTTTCAACTACTTATCTATTTCTTTAACTTTTCAAGTTATTTTCTAAATTTAAACTAGACAGAGTTTAAACTGTTATTGGTTGAATACCCAATCGAGATAAGAATGGAGGTGATAATCCAAATGGATTGAAGTAATTGTGAGTAAGTGAATGAAAATCAAAGTGAATGTGAATAGGAATGGAATTGATTTGGCTAATAACCAATAAAGATAAATACGTAAGGTGTACATATGTTATTCTATTCGCATAGTGATTTGATCCAGATTCGAGCACAAAATTTCGAGTTAGTTATATCGATCCGAGTGGGATTTTTCACTCGATTTTCGATGGCGAACCTGGATATGGGTTGTTGATTGGTTCTGGATATTCTCTATCATAGCTAAGACTATGCAAGGAGAATGACGGTTTCTGATCAAGAAACCAGATCTGCGTCCGCACTAGGAAGTCGGGTGGACGATACTAGTTCGGAAGTGAAATTATGTGATCGAGTGAGCGATCAGATTGGTATAGCGTACGGATGATATGTGTACATCGTACGGATTTGAATGAAAATGATATTGAAAAGAGTAATCAAATTTGAATATTTGATTTTGGATAAATAAATTTAAATATCTTGTTATATAAGATAAAACTCCCCTTGATGAATCTTTTGCTAGAAGAAAAGGATTTTTGAAGGTGTTTTGAAGTATAAAAGGTGTTTTATACAAGTTTGAAATGATCCAAAGTTTTTAAAATTATATATATAAAGGATCTTATGAGGATTTTGGAAAAAGGTTTTGGGAACCTATGGATTTGGAAAGGCTTTTGATTTTTGGGTAAAATCAATATTGAATTTGGAAAGCCTAGTTTGAGAATTATCGATTTTGAAATAATCGATTTTGTGTAAAGGAGCTTTGTATGAGATCATACTAGGTGTATGATTTAAAGATACTATATATATGTATAGTATAAAATGTTTTGATGATGGCTCTGGGGAAAAGACGCTCCCTTGAACTGAACTTCTCAGGAGTGCCACCGAGTGGTGCTGCCTTGAGCCCCAAGGGGGGTTCTAAAGTTGATCCTATGAGGAGTCCAGACAA
The DNA here is from genome assembly GCA_030765085.1 of Allium cepa. Classification (NCBI taxonomy): domain Eukaryota; kingdom Viridiplantae; phylum Streptophyta; class Magnoliopsida; order Asparagales; family Amaryllidaceae; genus Allium; species Allium cepa. The sequence continues at coordinate 917,094,891 of CM060929.1, read as the reverse complement.
AACTAGTTCCTGGGGATTATGAGTAGAGTATACCATAGCGAAAGTCGTGTTTGTCGTTGAGAGCCAACAGTATGCGTTTGATTTTATATCGGTAGACTACGACCCATGATATAACATAGCAAAAGTCGTGTGTGCCGCTGAGAGCCAACAGTCTGCGTTTGATTTTATATCGGCAGACTGCGACCTATGTAGGAGTGGAGCGGTTTCATTCGACAGCGAAAATCAGAGGCCGCTGAGAGCCTGCAGTTACATGGACTTTTGCTGTGACGGCAACGTAACCCTGGATGTAACTGTGATCTGTTGTGTGGGTTCCATGGCGCAATCGAGAGGTCGCGGAGAGCATGCAGTTACATGGACTTTTGTTGCGACGGCAACGTAACCCTGGAATGTTGCGACGGCAATGTAACCCTGGAATGTAACTGTGACCATGTATAGGGGTGATGACTTCCAGAGCATTCTCACCAAAGATATTTCCTCTATTTTCAAAAACTGTTTTCTATATTTTCAATAAAAATTATTTTCCAAGTATTTTCACTAGGTATTAAAAACGAGTCTGCTAAGTACTTATAGAATTTCAGTCGTACGCCTAATCAACGTATGACCGAATTTCTGTGAGAACAAGGATTGACTGGTTGAAACATCGAGTTATAAAATGTATTTTTATAAAACTATTTTGGAAGTATTTCAGATTTTAAAAGTGCTTTAAAAATGATCAAAGAACATTTTAACTGGTTTTAAAATATTTATTAATCCTGGCTTCGTTCCTTTTCGAGGATGAAAAGATTCAAAGGGGGAGGAATGTGATATTCCGGAATTCTAGACATCTGTAATTGACAAAATATTTGAGTTAATTAATATAATATTGAATTTTAGATTGAACGATTGAATTTGATCAGATAAATATTTATATTTGTAATTGTGTTATATATATATACATAGATTTTAAATAAAATTATTGATTACAAATTTAATTTGTGTTGCTTAATACATACATATTTACACATACAAAAGATCTAAACATGTATAATATTTTAAACATAAAATTTTTACCTTAAGATTTAATTAGTGCACGAATATAAGACAAGTGTAACAAATCTAAATAAACATTAAAATAAATGTAATAAAACATTTAAAAACATGATTATATTTAATAAGAAATTGATTTAGGATAAATTTAAATACATTTATAAAATAAGAAATTTATTTTTAATATTAAAATGAACATGTGTTAAGCTTTTAACTCATAGAGAAGACACTTGTAATTAATCTACAAACTAAAGTAACAAGTGGCAATGTTAATTTTTTTTTGAAATTAATTATTATAGACAAGAAAAACTCAACAATTCATTATTATTGAAACCCTTTTCTTCAAATGAAAACCGAAATTAGGTTTAAAGAAATTCAAAACTAAATTCAATTTTAAAAAAAAAGAACTCGGATTTTCATTTTCTACTCACTATCAAAACCTGGAAACATAAACCTGAGAGAAGGAATGAAAGAAACAAGTATTTCCTGTAAGATCTAGTGCAAAACTATCACGATCCAAATTCCAGCGTTCAAAAATCGACATCCGTACTCCACTGTACTTGAATGCCGCAGATTCAAACGTTGAAATTCGAGTCATGCCGGAGCTTATAACACATTAAGTAGAACAACACAGCGGAAGAAAAATGAATAATTCATTTGATATATATAACATTTGATACAATATCTGATACAACAGAATACAATTGAATGGTACAACAGATATCAACGCTAATAGAGAAACAAGAAAATAGCAACGGAAAGATAGTGTCTTCAATGCCAAACTCCAATAGCTCCATCTCCAATCCAAAGCTAACGAGAACTCTAGATCACGTTGCACAAAGCTCAGCAAGGTCAGTCGTCCGAGACTGAGGAAGATCCCAAACACTGAAAGCTACCAATCCAAAGGCTTCGAAGGCTAATGAATCTATACATATTACTGGAATATCTGAAAACCCAACTCTAGACTGCCCGTGTGGAAAATAGTGGGCACCCAGAGTTTAGGAAAGAAACAATAAACTCCAGGTCAGTCATGGGACTGGTATGACCAAACAAAAACATTTGGTCTTTTAAAACAACAAAAGAATTTAAATTTGAAATCCGCAATGCTTTTTGGAAAATGAAACTACCATAAGGCCTCCCGCTATACACACAATGCAAACGCAGAATTGGAGGAGATTTCTCCTTATGATAGTCAAAAATGCTAGATACGCGAAAACCATTTGATATTATTATTATAAATGCACAGTGGAAAACAATTTCGAAAGTATAATATTAATCATAGCCAGCATAGACATTTCGAACTATGCCTACTATAGCTACCATCCAAACAGTGGGGCACCACCATAAGTAGATGGCAGGTAATACAACTAAAACCGTACAAGGCTCGTATTGGATTGAATGGATTTCCAACAAATGGTCAGGCTAAGGAACTTCCTATTGCCACATGGGAACGCCTCTGGCGGGACGCCCCGAGAACCAACCTGTTCTCTGCTAACACAAGGCCGGCTACCCCCTTCCCGGGGAATAATACCTGAGATATGCCACCCTCGGTCCTTTGGGACCTTTATCCGAGAGCTCTCCAACAACAACATCACACAGTAATAATATAGTGTGTCCAGATGACTAAGTATCTGGGCTCCATACCATGATACCACCCTTTTCCATAAGGAATGGTCATACCCTAGGGAAGCTACCCCTGAAACTTTGCCGCATCTTTCCTATTTCGACCATTACCGGTTTGTGTGGCTCGATGAGGTCTCGACCACAAAGCTACGCTTTTCCACAAAGCCATGCTTTGATCAACAAATGTTCATCAACACACAGCAGCACTTAGCATGCCACACTACCAAATTGGAAGTATATCGTTGATAACCTTCAACTACATAACCTCTGAGCTCGTACATCTCAGAGAAGGGTGTTAAGCTAGGAGAATAAATTCTCCGCCACCAACAGATATGTATTTGAAAGGAATCGGCTTTATATCTCAAAGTGTAGTGTCAGACACACGACCATACAAGTCTGTTCCGGGCTCAAACAGAACCGAAGGCACTTCCGAAGAAGCCCTTGCAAATCCGGGTATCCACAATCCCGATCGGACTTCCCATCACTTAAGGGATCTCTATACCGGCACGACTCAGTGCAGAGACAATCGATAGGTCATCCTATCGTTATCGCAAATACCCGGTCTTCACCACCGGTCTTCAGTGCTATCCATAACGACGTATCACATATTTGGAATGGGCTATACGACACAAAGGTCCTCTCCCGGGTAAACCGAATAGTGAGCGCAATATTTAAAAAAACATATGGATATGTGATTTCGGTTAAGTCACAACTTAAAAATCCAAAGCTTTTTCTTTCAAATAGTTAAACAAATCACCATTTTAAATCTTTACACAAAAAGATTTATTTCACAAAGTTCACCCAGTTTCACAAAGATCTATTCATGTATTCCAAAACAATTCCCATTCAATTTGGGTTATTAAATCTTTAAATTAAGGATTTGTAGCTTTCAAAACATGTTTCCAAAGATTTATCTATAATTTGGAAAACTATTTTCATTTTAGACTTGAAATCCTTTAACACAAATTGGAAATTCATTCTTATATGAAAGCTTCAATCATTTGAAAACAAATAGTTTTCGTTTCAGAAAAATCCAATTTGTACAAGTTGAAATCTTGGGTTGAATTTAAATTCCCAAACATCACCTTTAAATTGGTTTAAAAATCCCATATAAACACATTAATAAGTTGAATAACTTTTTAAACCCCAGTTCCCAAATTTTAGAATTCAAATTTAAATCCAATTATTTAAATTTCAAAACTCAATCGAGTTTTTCAAAATAACTTTTATTTTTGAAATTCATTTTCAAAAGATTTTTATTTTATACCAAATCCATTTCCAAATCCATTTGGATTCCAAAATTCAAATTTTAAACTATTTTTGAAAAAATAGGTGACTTAACCCGTTTCCACGTGCAATCCATATTTGTGTGTGTATAAGTGTGGTCCAGGGGTTCAACACAATAGTGCACAACATCATCATCACAGATTCAATCATATCGATAAGAGATATAACTCATAACGCTTATATGTATTCACTGATTAATAGATAAAGTAAATTACCAATCACAAAGGTTCACTGATATGATTCGATGTGGGTTTCGGATAACCAACTGGAAACCGACTCCCTGTCGGATCGAAATTCAAATGTCGTTCTACGGGTCAAGGGTTTATATAAAAATCTATACGCCACAGATATAACAGCTTAGCACCAAGCATCACATAGCATCACATCACATATCAAATATATCAAACCATCACATAGCATTCAATAACAATCAAACATCTACAATTAAGGTGAATAAATCGTGTGGTTTAAATCTGTTACCCACGTAATTACTTCTATTTGAAATCTTTAAATCAATGATTAATTATCATTAACTATAATTAATTAAGCCTTAACCACCTTCATTTATTAATCATTTATTTAATTAATTATATTAATTAATTAACCTTTAATTGTAATTAATTAAATCTTAATTACTTATTCCTCAATTAATTACTTTAATTGGTAGACCATTAATTATTAATTTATCTTAGTTATAATTGATTGCCCTTAATTGATTAATCAATAGAATTATTATTCCTTAATTAATTACAAAAAAATAATTACTCCTTAATTAATAACGGTTTCTTAGTCACTTTAAGTTAATTAACCTTAATCAATTTAATTATCTTGATTAATTAACCACATTTATTGATTTTTCTTTAAAATAATTAACCCTTAATATTTGATTTATCGATCTTTAACCTTTTACTATCTACTCTTAATTACTTTCACTAAGTAATTACTATTTTCATTTGATCATTCATTAATTACTTGATTAATTGACTTAATAATTTAATGAATCCAAAACATTAAATTTTATTTATTTATTTTTAAGATAAAACATCTCTTACTTAAATAAAACATTTAAAATCAATTTGCTTTCAACTTTACTTTAAATTTCATTTTAAATTTTAGATTTAAAATGAATACGAACTTAACTTAACCAAAGTTTTAAAAAAAACAATTCAAAACCCTTCCTATCTCACAACTATTCATTTTATAAAAGAGGTTTAAAAGAATTTTAAACCAATTTCTTTTTTTTTATTTCAAATAAATTGAAAATACACTATAACATTCAAAGTTGTTTAAATTATTTTTAAATTTAAAAACTTCTTTTTATTCTAAAACTGGAATACATATTTAGATTTTGATTCCAGGTTACTTACATTCAAAAACTTACTTACATTTAACTTCCTTCTAAATTTCAAAACATTTAACCATTTTTAAAGTAGTCAAACAATTTAAATTAAAAAAACTTTATTTTATTTTAAAAACTGAGATTCAAGTTCACATTTCAGATTTTAAAACTTATATTTAAACTTACTTAAACCTTTACTTTACAGTTCAAACTTTTTCAGTTTTTTTACATTCAAGCCCAATACCTTTTTATATATTTAAAGGTGTTAAAGCAAGTTTAAATTTCAAAAACTTAAATTGTTTCAAAAACTAAAGTTCAACTTATTTGAATTCAGATTCACTTAGGATTCAAACTTAGTTTTAAAACTTTGATTTTCATTTTTAAACATCAGCTAAAATTTTTGAGACAAAGCACTTCAGGTTTCTGTTGAAGCCTGTATCTTATTTTTTTCTTTACCGAGGCAAACTCAAAAATATCAAAAATGCACGGTGCACGTGCACCGTGCCTCCGACCCACTCCAGCCACCTCCGGTGGTCTTCCCACATCAGTGACCAACACCACGTTCAACCACACCCATCAGATCACCCTTCCATAGTACAAAAATCGAATTTGAGTTTTATCAGAAACCTGGAAACATAACAGGTCCACCTCTCAAACCTGTCAACGCAAAAACCCAACTGCTCCGACCACCGTTAGCGCTGAAATTCCGGCCATAGCCTCGTCATCGACCCAGCTACCCATGCCCAAAGTGCCATCACGCTCGATCATTCCTAGAGACCGAGATGATTAAATTTTCTAACGAGATCAAAAACTAGGTTTAAATAGTTATTTTGGTCAGCGCCGTCACCACCCTAATCTGATCCACCAACTGACATTTTTGCCAAGATACCAGATCCCTTTACTTCCTCCACTGTGAATCCTGACCATCCCAATCACCTCGTTTGCCAGAAAACACCCCAAACTCCATTTCCAAATAAATATGAACTACTCCCATAATCCCAAATTAAAAATTATGGTTTTGGTTTTAAAAATCATGTTTTAGATTAGGTAATCAAGTTATATTCCTGAATCAAGAAATCAGGATATTTGAATTTTTACTTGTATAAAGTTTGCCTGTTATTCTTGATTCCAGAGGATTTCTACATTTGTTTTGCTTAAATAAGATTTTTAATCTTAAACTATTGTTTAAACAAACATATCATGTTTAAATCTTAAATCCTAACAAGGAACTGATAAGAAGATTTGAATTTTTCTTCTATTCCTACTCTCTTTAGTTTAAAAAAAAGAAGAACAATCAAAGGAAATACAGGCACAGTCATGTAATTCATACACACATATCATACACTTATATATACACATGCAAGAATCATTTATTTCAGAAATTTGTCAAGCAAAAGATAATTAACCAATTAAGTTTTAGTTAAAATGTTCACTCACCATCTTACTTCAGAAATCAACCACATGCATTTTAGTATAGATTAAAGGTTTTAAATTAGAAATTTGCTCACCTGTTGGTTTCCTTCCTTTCAGTAAACCCATCTATATTTCCACTTAACAGTATTTTTCAAAAATAAGCTTATATTGTTCTAAACTTTTCTGCTTCAAAAATTTAAGTTTAATATTGAGTTACAAAGAGAATTTAAATTTAGGACTTAAATTTGGAAACCTGTTATTAAGAACAGGACCTATCTTTTTTTCTTATATATATTTATACAAGCACATGCACTCAGTTCCATTTTTATAAGTAATGTTACTCTTATATAAACATTTCCGAGTAGTTCATTCAGTAATCAAAGCATGTAGTGTTTTTTTTTGTTGGGATGTTTTAAATTTTAGAACATATTTTATTCAATCCAAGTTATGTATAAACAGAGATATACATACCTGTATACACACAAAACACATACGCAGGCAAGCATTTATCAATATCAACAAGCAATCATATCAAGATAATCCACAGTAACCAAGAAGGCTGGTTTAAAAGAAAGTTTGCTCACTTGAATATCATATTGACAGAGAACAGTGGTTTCTTGCCCAACCTTGATCTTTTTTTTCCTTTTCTTTAAATCTTGAAGTTTAGATCTGCAAGTTGCAAATGAAAATCTTTACTTATGCTCTGTCATGTTCATTTACTTAAGCCATTAATAACAGTTTTTTTTCTTTTATTTTACTTACAATGTGAATCTCTACTGTACACAGAGAACCCTTTTTTACTTCTGCAGTTGAAATCCAGAGATGGATTAAGTCTTTGATCTTGATTTTGTTTTCCTGCAACTTGTTAATAAATTTGTTTAAATCTTTGTTTTAATACTGATTACTAACATCAAATTCAAATTTTAAACAGAAAGAAATTCACTTGCCTTTTTTATTCCCAGAGAAAACTGCATTTGATTCCCAGATTTGATTTTTGTATTTCAGTTTGAATTTGTTGAAGCTTCCAGATTTTGAATCTTTACTTCTGCCTTCAGGTTGATTCCTTTACTTGTTGGATTATTTTGCTTTTTAGTTTGGAAAACTGGGAAGAGTTTTAATTCTTGGTCTTAAACTTGCATGTTTACATGCTTTAGATTTTTTTCAATTTCTCTGGTGTTTAGATTGAAGTGCCAAATCTTTTGTTTACTATTGTTCAGATTTGCTAAGTTGTTTAATAATGGTATATGGGAAAATGAAGATTTTTTGTAATTTTTTTAATCTTATTATTTTATTTAAACAATGATGTTGAATGCCATTTGTAAGAAGAAAATCATAAGCATTAGATTTTGTTGATTACTCTACTCCATTCTCACATGTGCATGTTTGTATATGTTTATATTTAAATTTTTAAAGACAAAAGAATGTTTATTTTTATTTTTATATCATATTTACTTTATAAATAAATGTACTTTTTTTTTCTATTTACTCAAACAAAATTCTATTTCAATCAATCTCTTACATTTAATTTTTTTCGTTCAACATGTTTATACACAAATATATCTATACCATTTACATTCATATTTTTTTATTATTTATTTATTTTGTACAACTCTATAAAAAGAAAAGAATGGATTTAAACACTTTGATTTCATATTAACAAATGTTATATTTATTTATATAAGAGAATTAAATCCTAAAAATAAATCTTTTTGAAATTTGTTACATCTACCAAATATATTTAATATTCTAGAAAACAACTATCATTATCTTTTTGTCAATCTCAGGCTTTTAATTTCCATTTTATTTTTAGTACATTTTATTTTGAAGTTCAATACTTGTTTAATAAATCACATATTCTTAAATTTCTAATTTAAATTTCTATTTATAATCAAAATTATTTATTTATTCTAGAAAATTTTCTAATTAATTCACAATTAATTTCCAAAAATTAATTTAATTGCCAAATTAAACTTAATGAATTTTCAGGAATGTTACAGATTCCCCCCCCCCTCCTTAAAAGAATTTCGTCCTCGAAATTGCAAGGAAAACGAGAAAGAAAAGATTATAGGTAAAGAAATGATTGATCAGATCAGATCGAAATATTTATTCTGCATTCGATTTACCAAATCTGAATATCGACAATATGAGAACAAACTCATATAATTATTTCACAAGATTTTTGGGTCCACCGGTCTACGAATATGTAAGGGCATTGATTAGTTTAAAGGGATAACTAATCGTTCTGAGAATATATCGCATCCTAGAGAAAAGATTGATGGACTTAATTTTCAACAATTCCCAAATGCTAGATATGGATACCAAATTCGGGTCGGAATACCCCAAAGTATATGGACTTTGATATACACACGAAATTGCAATAGAATTTCAAATTCGGTTTTAATCGAAATCGTTTTATTTATACAATTCAAATTTAGCCTTACATTCTATTAACTAATTTAACTCAATTTAAAATTTTCAATTTATTTAATTTAAATCTTCAAATTCATTAGAGTTTAGAACGAAAAGCTGATAAGAAACCGATGAAGATACGAAGTAAGAATTTTCTACAACGATTCGTAGGGCCACCATCACACCGAAACTTCTTCCTCGAGCTTCCACAAAGACATCAAAGAGTTCAAAATATGAATCGAAGGAGATTGATAGAGAAAGTTGTTTCCGCTATTGCAGGGTATTGACCATTGGTAGTGGTATTCCCCCGTCCCCTATCTCGTCCTCTTCTCGCACTCATACTTACTATCAGTGGATAGTAAGAGAATTTACTGAGGCACTCGAATAGATATCTTAGGGATATACTCATTCTAGGGTATATTTCACCCTTTCTCTAATGAGCTACTTAATGTGTTATACCCCTGAGCTAAAGTTTCAACCTTCAGCTCTGATACCAAAATGTCACGATCTGAATTCCAGCGTTCGAAAATCGACATCCGTACTCCACTGTACTTGAATGCCGCAGATTCAAACGTTGAAATTCGAGTCGTGCCGGAGCTTATAACACATTAAGTTCAACAACACAGCGGAAGAAAAGTGAATAATACATTTGATATATATAACATTTGATACAATATCTGATACAATAGAATACAATTGAATGGTACAACAGATATCAACGCTAATAGAGATACAAGAAAATAGCAGCGGAAAGATGGTGTCTTCAATGCCAAACTCCAATAGCTCCATCTCCAATCCAAAGCTAACGAGAACTCTAGATCACGTTGCACAAAGCTCAGCAAGGTCAGTCGTCCGAGTATGAAGAAGATCCCAAACACTGAAAGCTACCAATCCAAAGGCTTCGAAGGCTAATGAATCTATACCTATTACTGGAATATCTGAAAACCAAACTTTAGACTGCCCGTGTGGAAAATAGTGCGCACCCAGAGTTTAGGAAAGGAACAATAAACTCCAGGTTTGTCATGGGACTGGTATGAGCAAACAAAAACATTTGGTCTTTTAAAACAACAAAAGAATTTAAATTTGAAATCCGCAATGCTTTTTGGAAAATGAAACTACCATAAGGCCTCCCACCACACACACAATGCAAACGCAGAATTGGAGGAGATTTCTCCTTATGATAGTCAAAAATGCTAGATACGCGAAAACCATTTGATATTATTATTATAAGTGAACAGTGGAAAACAATTTCGAAAGTATAATATTAATCATAGCCAGCATAGACAGTTCGAACTATGCCTACTATAGCTACCATCCAAACAGTGGGGCGCCACCATAAGTAGATGGCAGGTTATATAACTAAAACCGTACAAGGCTCGTATTGGATTGAATGGATTTCCAACAAATGGTCAGGCTAAGGAACTTCTTATTGCCACATGGGAACGCCTCTGGCGGGATGCCCCGAGAACCAACCTGTTCTCTGCTAACACAAGACCGGCTACCCCCTTCCTGGGGAATAAAACCTGAGATATGCCACCCCCGGTCCTTTGGGACCTTTATCAGAGAGCTCTCCAACAACAACATCACACAGTAATAATATAGTGTGTCCACATGAGTAAGCATCTGGGCTCCATACCATGATACCACCCTTTTCCAGAAGGAATGGTCATACCCTACGGGGAGCTACCCCTGAAACCATGCCGCATCTTTCCTGTTTCGACCATTACCGGTTTGTGAGGCTCGATGAGGTCTCGACCACAAAGCTACACTTTTCCACAAAGCCATGCTTTGATCAACAAATGATCATCAACACACATCAGCACTTAGCATGCCACACTACCAAATTGGGAGTATATCGCTGATAACCTTCAACTACATAACCTCTGAGCTCGTACGTCTCAAAGAAGGGTGTTAAGCTAAGAGAATAAATTCTCCGCCACCAACAGATATGTATTTGAAAGGAATCGGCTTTATATCTCAAAGTGTAGTGTCAGACACACGACCATACAAGTCTGTTCCGGGCTCGAACAGAACCGAAGGCACTTCCGAAGAAGCCCTTGCAAATCCGGGTATCCACAATCCCGATCGGACTTCCCATCACTTAAGGGATCTCTATACCGGCGCGACTCAGTGCAGAGACAATCGATTGGTCATCCTATCATTCTCGCAAATACCCGGTCTTCACCACCGGTCTTCAATGCTATCCATACTGATGTATCACATATTCGGAATGGGCTATATGACACAAAGGTCCTCTCCCGAGTAAACCGAATAGTGAGCGCAATATTTAAAAAAATATATGGATATGGGATTTCGGTTAAGTCACAACTTAAAAATCCAAAGCTTTTTCTTTCAAATGGTTAAACAAATCACCATTTTAAATCTTTACACAAAAAGATTTATTTCACAAAGTTCACCCAGTTTCACAAAGATCTATTCATGGATTCCAAAAAAATTCCCATTCAATTTGGGTTAACCCAATTAAATCTTTAAATTAAAGGTTTGTAGCTTTCAAAACACGTTTCCAAAGATTTATCTATAATTTGGAAAACTATTTTCATTTTAGACTTGAAATCCTTTAACACAAACTGGAAATTCATTCTCATATGAATGCTTCAATCATTTGAAAACAAATAGTTTTCGTTTCAGAAAAATCCAATTTGTACAAGTTGAAATCTTGGGTTGAATTTAAATTCCAAAACATCACCTTTAAAATGGTTTAAAAAGCCCATATAAACACATTAATAAGTTGAATAACTTTTTAAACCCTCGTTCCCAAATTTTAGAATTCAAATTTAAATCCAATTATTTAAATTTCAAAACTCAATCGAGTTATTCAAAATAACTTTTATTTTTGAAATTCATTTTCAAAAGCTTTTTATTTTAAACCCAATCCATTTCCAAATCCATTTGGATTCCAAAATTCAAATTTTAAACTATTTTTGAAAAAATAGGTGACTAAACCCGTTTCCACGTGCAATCGTAATGGCGACCGGTAGGCTTTGCAACCATCCCAGACCCACCGTGGCATAACACTGGTACCTCGCAATTGCTTTTACGGCCAGCCTCTCGACTGTCACGGCTTATGCCTAACCAACCCCTTATCACTAAGAGAGGACATATAGGGGTAAGAGTCTCCCATTCGCCACCAAACCGCGAAGCGAGAACCTCAAACTCCATTTCCAAATAAATATGAACTACTCCCATAATCCTAAATTAAAAATTAAGGTTTTGGTTTTAAAAATCATGTTTTAGTTTAGGTAATCAAGTTATATTCTTGAATCAAGAAATCAGGTTATTTGAATTTTTACTTGTATAAAGTTTGCACTGTTATTCTTGATTCCAGAGGATTTCTACATTTGTTTTGCTTGAATAAGATTTTTAAACTTAAACTAATGTTTAAACAAACATATCATGTTTAAATCTTAAATCCTAACAAGGAACTGATAAGAAGATTTGAATTTTTCTTTTATTCCTACTCTCTGTATTTTAAAACAGAGAAGAACAATCAAAGGAAATACAGGAACAGTCATGTAATTCATACACACAGATCATACACTTATATATACACATGCAAGCATCAATTATTTCAGAAATTTGTCAAGCAAAAGATAATTAACCACTTAAGTTTTAGTTAAAATGTTCACTCACCATCTTACTTCAGAAACCAACCACATGCATTTTAGTATAGATTAAAGGTTTTAAATTAGAAAATTTCTCACCTATTGGTTTCCTTCCTTTCAATAAACCCATCTATATTTGCACTTAACAGTATTTTACAAAAATAAGCTTATGTTGTTCTAAACTTTTTTGCTTCAAAAATTTAAGCCTAATATTGAGTTTACAAAGAGAATTTAAATTTAGGACTTAAATTTGGAAACCTGTTATTAAGAACAGGATCTATCCTTTTTTCTTATATATATTTATACAAGCACATGCACTCAGTTCCATTTTTATAAGTAATGTTACTCTTATATAAACATTTCCCAGTAGTTCATTCAGTAATCAAAGCATGCAGTGTTTTTTTTGTTGGGATGTTTTAAATTTTAGAACATGTTTTATTCAATCCAAGTTATGTATAAACAGAGATATACATACCTGTATACACACAAAACACATACACAGGCAAGCATTTATCAATATCAACAAGCAATCATATCAAGATAATCCACAGTAACCAAGAAGGCTGGTTTGAAAGAAAGTTTGCTCACTTGAATATCATATTGACAGAGAACAGTGGTTGCTTGCTCAGCCTTGATCCTTTTTTTCCTTTTCTTTAAATCTTGAAGTTTAGATCTGCAAGTTGCAAATGAAAATCTTTGCTTATGCTCTGTCATGTTCATTTACTTAAGCCATTAATAACAGTTTTTATTCTTTTATTTTACTTACAATGTGAATCTCTGCTGTACACAGAGAACCCTTTTTTACTTCTGCAGTTGAAATCCAGAGATGGATTAAGTCTTTGATCTTGATTTTGTTTTCCTGCAACTTGTTAATAAATTTGTTTAAATCTTTGTTTTAATACTGATTACTAACATCAAATTCAAATTTTAAACAGAAAGAAATTCACTTGCCTTTTATTATTCCCAGAGAAAACTGCATTTGATTCCCAGATTTGATTTTTGTATTTCAGTTTGAATTTGTTGAAGCTTCCAGATTTTGAATCTTTACTTCTGCCTTCAGGTCGATTCCTTTACTTGTTGGATTATTTTGCTTTTTAGTTTGGAAAACTGGGAAGAGTTTTAATTCCTGGTCTTAAACTTGCATGTTTACATGCTTTAGATTTTTTTTCAATTTCTTTGGTGTTTAGATTGAAGTGCCAAATCTTTTGTTTACTATTGTTCAGATTTGCTGAGTTGTTTAATAATGGTATATGGGAAAATGAAGAGTTTTTGTAATTTTTTTTATCTTATTATTTTATTTAAACAATGATGTTGAATGCCATTTGTAAGAAGAAAATCATAAGCATTAGATTTTGTTGATTACTCTACTCCATTCTCACATGTGCATGTTTGTATATGTTTATATTTAAATTTTTAAAGACAAAAGAATGTTTATTTTTATTTTTATATCATATTTACTTTATAAATAAATGTACTTTTTTTTCTATTTACTCAAACAAAATTCTATTCCAATCAATCTCTTACATTTAATTTTTTTGTTCAACATGTTTATACACAAATATATCTATACCATTTACATTCATATTTTTTATTATTATTATTTATTTATTTTGTACAACTCTATAAAAAGAAAAGAATGGATTTAAACACTTTGATTTCATATTAACAATTGTTATATTTATTTATATAAGAGAATTAAATCATAAAAATAAATCATTTGAAATTTGTTACATCTACCAAATATATTCAATATTCTATAAAACAACTATCATTATCTTTTTGTCAATCTCAGGCTTTTAATTTCCATTTTATTTTTAGTACATTTTATTTTGAAGTTCAATACTTGTTTAATAAATCACATATTATTAAATTTTTAATTTAAATTTCTATTTATAATCAAAATTATTTATTTATTCTAGAAAATTTTCTAATTAATTCACAATTTATTTCCAAAAATTAATTTAATTGCCAAATTAAACTTAATGAATTTTTAGGAATGTTACAAAAACTCAAAACAAAGTGCAAAGACAAAGTTGAAGATGGGATCAAAGCTTGCAACAAACAAATCAAATCAGCATACAAATCAAAATTTCCAGATTTTCAAGTTTAAGTAAAATTCCAGAAATTTTCTGCTCTGTTCAAATTATTCAAGGTGAGTAAACCAAGCCTAACTGTTTAGATCTGATGCATGCTAATAATGTTTGGAAGGAATGATGAGTTAGTAGTTTGCATGTATGAAATTATGTTTGCAAGTTTAAAATTATAGAACCTGAATACAGATTCTATTCCCTTTTCAGAATAAATTTGGTAAGTAAACTCTTTTACTTAAAACAGTTTAAAAACCTGTGATGTAACCTTGTTGCATTTGTAGAAATATAGACTATTAAACTTACTTGAATATAAAGGTGCGCATTGAGTATAAGATGTCTGCAATGGCCTCTGTGTATTTATATATGCACTCTGTTGTTAATAATAGACTAAACATCACCAAAAATAATTCCTATTTCACTGTGTAATCAATATTAGACTGAGATTTCTGAAAGAAAGATGACAATAGTAGTGTGATCTTGTTTTTAGAAATAGTTGTAGGTAATCACATTTACTAGGTAGTCTGGAAAATATTAGTTTACAGTGAAAATTTGTTATTTTGTTGAAAACCAATATCTATACTTTGATTATATAAATGGATTCAAAGGAAATCATGAATTTAGGTATGAAGATTTTGATTTTTAGTTTGGATTTCGTCAAGATAATCTGAGTTGCTCGTCTTTGGGATCTTGGGTAATTGCCGATGATCGGCGACAAGTGGGGGTGTGGGGTTTGACCGGGAGGTGGTCGGGAAGTGGGTGAACTATGGAAAATTGGAGAGGGGTTTTATTGTTGGTCGGGGTGGTCGGAGAAGGGGAAAATAGGGTTTTGTGGGAAGTTTTGGAGGTCGGCTGTGTCGAGATGAGAACGACGATGATGGCGCACCGGGAGAGATCGCATAGGGGGAAATGGACTCTGTGATAACCCGGAATTTCAGAATATCAGTAATTGATAAAGTAACTGAATTTAACTGTTGAAAATACTGATTTATAGATCGAACAAATAAAATATATGGAAATGATATGTTGCTTTATAGTAAATTTAGGTATAAATAATAATGTGCAAACGTAATAATGTTGAAAATTTTAAGTGGGTTCATAGACAAGTGTAAATATATATATATATATATATATATATATGTTTTGTTTTGTAAGAACATTAATTTGAATTCAATACATTAAAATTTTAAAGGAGATTTAAAGATAGAATTCAATATTTACAAACATTAGAGATAAATACTTACTAGATTTGAATATAGTGGCTCAAGTTTAAAATAGGATTAATAAAGGATTCATTAATCCATTGGTTTGCAAATTGTAAGTTAAAAGTTTACATAATTGCAATTAAAAGCATACAATGTATCTAATTATAAGTATAAACAATTATAAAAATATTACATAACTAATAAAAAATATATGAAATTCATGAATGAGGAGATTAAAACATAAAATATATTGCCTTTAAACATTTGAAAAAAAAAATACACTTGTAAGGCTTTGAACACATACAAACAACATTTGTAAGCCAAGCATCCTCTAAACCAACAAGTGGCAAAGTAATTCTTAATTAGTAATTAAATTAAAATAAATTTTTGAGAAAATGATTTGTTTATTCAATCTCATCTTTTAATTAAAACTATTAATCCAAAATTCAAAGGAGAAAGGGAAAAGGGTTTCAGCCTGTTCAAAACTCAACAACATTTTCTGCATGGGCATTATCTTTCCCAATCTGGAGATTGATTACTACATGCAACTACATTTTAAATTGAAGCAAGCACTCCCGTTTAAAAGAAAAATAAAATTCAAAGTAGCAAGCAAAATCAACATCTTCAGATTTCAAAAGCAGGAGCAGGGTCTCTGATTTCCTGAATTAAGGTGAGTAAAACTACTCTGTAAATATTTCAAAACCCACCTGAATTCTTGATTGGAATAAAGTGATTATCAAAGTTTGGATGGAAATTATGTTTGCATGGCTATTTAAAAATGAAAGCAAGTATTTGTAAGTTAAAAAAAATTCCAGACCAAGAACATGAGACTGTTCTCTTCTTTAAAAATGCGAGTAACACATTTTAAAACTTAAGTATAAGTTTGTTGCTTAAATAAGTATGTTTGTGTATGTTTATATGAATTGCATGTTGATTAATCTACCTTTGTATACGATCTTAAATACATTACTGTATATATGCATACTAATGATAGAATGTAAGTGCTGTAAATGTTCCTTCCTGTGCTTAACTTCAGAAGTACAGATTTTAATAAAAATCCATTTTTTTCCTTTAAACAAGTTATGGTAGGATCTAAGATTCAAATAATATTTGATTGTTTGATTGTAAAGAAAACTTTAAATTGTACTTAAGTTAAATTAATTGTAATTTGCTCTGTAATCTAAAATAAGCAGTAAAGTTTAAATTTTGGGAGAATTCAAACTTATGAAATCATGAATTCAGGATTAAATTATAAATGCTTATACTAAATCATGATTTTTAAAAATCAATTACAAATTTTAAGGGTAGAATTGAAGAGCAGTTTTGTTTTTTTCTAGAAATTGATTTTTGGGTTTTTACTGATGCTTTCAAGGGTCAGGGTGGTCGTGGTTGCTTCCGGTGATGGATTAGGGGTCAGTGATGTAGGATAAAATGGGGGTAGTGGTGGAAATTCACTGTGGTGAAGGTGGTGGTCGAAATTGATTCCTAAACCTAGTTTTTAGGCAATGCAAAAATTTGATCAGTATGGAGGCTACAGGGGACCGAGTGCAGTGATTTTTGGTGTGATGGCTGTTGGGGTGTCGAAGAGGAGTTGGATGGCGTTGCAGAGCCTCCGATGGCCGGAGGAGAGAGGATGGGCGATTTCCAGGTTTGGAATATAATAGGTGCTTGTTGCTGCCAGGTTCTGATTTGGGTGCTCGATTGCGTTTTGTGATGTTTGGGTGGATTCCTATGGTCGCGATGTGATGTAGTGATGGTCGGCGACTTGCTCATTGGCTGGGTAGTGGCCGAAGGTGGCTATAACCATCGTGCATATGCACGGTGAAGAAGGAGTGTCAGGTAATGTTTGGGTTGCTGTGTTTTAAGACTCGAGATTTACTCGGGTAAGTCGAGTTTTTACTCGAAGTTGAGTATGGTTATCCTCGAAGTAAAACAAGAGAGGCTCGGGTATGTAAGGTTTACAGGTTTATGGGGAAACCTGTTTTCAAATCAAATTTTGGTTTTAAAAATCTGAAACAAGGTTTTAAATAGAATTGAAAACTAAACTTAAAGTATGGTTTCAATCTTAGTTTGAATTCCAGTTTTTAAATCTTAATTTAATTTTTTTTTTAAATTAAAATGTTTTAATAACTATAAAGAGTTATATAATTGAATTTAAAGATAAATCTTTAAATTAAAATAGAATATTTAAACATAAGTTTAAATCTGGAAACAAGATTCAAACTTGAATTATTTTGAAAATAAAAGAAGTTTTTTTAAATTTTGAAATGTT
Organism: Allium cepa; assembly: GCA_030765085.1. Classification (NCBI taxonomy): domain Eukaryota; kingdom Viridiplantae; phylum Streptophyta; class Magnoliopsida; order Asparagales; family Amaryllidaceae; genus Allium; species Allium cepa. Next base: position 917,076,607 of record CM060929.1, on the reverse strand, counting down.
TAAACAGCTTTTGATATTGAATCATAATTTAAATATGATTTGAATCTTAAATAAATATGGTTTAGATTTCTTTTATAAAATGAGAAATTATTTAGCATAAGTATAAAAAGGTTTTAGAATGTTTTTAAAACTTTGATAAAGTTAAGTTTGGTTTTCATTTTAAATTTAAATTTTAAAATGAAATTTGGAAACAAATTTTAAAAGTAAGTTGTTTTAAATATTTCTTTGTTAATGATATTGAAATTATTAATAAGAAATGTTTTATTTAAAATAAATCAAAGATTTAAATGATTTTGGTTTATTAAATTAGTAAGGAAATTAGATGGTTAAATAATTAATTTATTTAATAAATTAATGAAATGGATAATTACTTAAGGTAATTAAAGGTTTAAACTTAAAAGTATAAGGTTAATTATTCTTATAATAATTAACTTGTAATCAAGAATAATTAATTAAATAAGATTTGATTTTAATTAATGATTAATAATTAATTAATCAAGTATTAAAGGAATAATTAAGTTATTGATAGCACTTAATTAATTAAATAATTAAGGGTTAATTAATGAGTTATTAATGATTAATTAATTTGAAATTAATAATGATTTAAAATTAGTTAAAGATAAATAATTAATGAGTTGTTAATAGTTAATGAAGGTCATTAAATAAGGATTATTTAATAATTAATTAATGTGATTAATTTTAATAATTAATTAGGTTAATTAATTTAAAGATAATCATTTGTGTAAGTTGTTGAGTATAATTACTTATGGAAGTAATTAAAGAAATTAGTTACTAATTGTAATTAATTGAGTTTAGTTTGATGAGATTAAGTTAATTAATTCAGTTTAAATTAATCATTTGATGATTTGTGAAGTATAATTACTTATTGTAATTTAATGAAGGAAAATTACTTAGCGGAGTAATTAATGGGTAATTACCGTATGTAATTAATTAAAGGTGATTTGATGATGAAGTAATTTGGATTAAATTCCTATGTAATTAATCAAGGGATTAATTAAAGAAATAAATTAAGGAATAATTTATTCAATGAAGTAATTAAGGGTAGTTAATTATTAGATGTTATTAATCAAGGGTGATTAATAATTATGGTTAATAATTAATTAATGGAATAATTAAAGGTTAATTACTATATTTGGTTATGAATAAATTAATTTGTGAAATTAATTGAAGGGATAAATAGAATGATATGGGAAGCCTTTGATTTAATGTTATCCCTAATATGTGGTTCATGATGCTATGTGATAAGATATGTTAAATTTAACCTGTGATGATGTGGTTTTCTATTGATGATGGATTACTGTGACAACCTGTATTAAAAGTAGAATTGTATTTCACTTGAGTAATCTAAGTTAAGTTGACAAGGGTTTCGAAGAGACCGGAGTCAGGTATTAGTTAATACCCGAAACCACTTCGATTCCTTATAAATTTCTATGTGAAATCAATATGCTGAAATGAAATGATGTAAGAGAATTGAACCATTTAATCTAAGGTTTAGGTACTTAGAAATTGATGATGAAATGACAGATGTCTTTATCGACTTGTGAACTTGTAAATTGATATAAGTTACCCGGGTTCATATTAGTTGCATACTTTTGTATTACATGTTAGATGGGTTTACTCGCGCTGGTTTCCAGCCTGAACCGGGTGTTACTTTGATGTAATGCTCGGGTCAGACCGGGTATTACAAATTTTCAGGTAAGGAAGTTCTGGAGCTCAGGAGGCGAGCTGGATGGCAGGAACGTATGAGATGTTTCACTATATTTATCTGGGACAAGTTAGTTTTTAACTGTCCGGTATTTGTGTAATGATGTAACTCTGATGTATAAAGATATAAGTGTAATGATATAGTTCTTCTTATAAAACAATTATTTATGTAATATTATATTTTATCCGCTGCGAATGTGAGATTATGTGTTTCTTTTCTGTTCTTCTTCTATCTCTTCCTTCTTTCTCTTTCTTCTTTCCACTACCTATCGGGAAATTACGGGATCGAAATTTTCAGGTTGTTACATTTGGTATCAGAGCTGAAGGTTAAGCGAGAATCTTGGCTCTGGTGGGATTACTCATTAAGGATAGGGAAGTGGTACCCTAGAATGAGTTGAGTGTATAAATATAAGAGAGCGTACTTGGTATTTTCTTATGTAAAGGTTTTTAAATGATTTCAAAAGTAAATGAATCTTATATAAGAAATAGATTATCTATTATATTAAGGAAATTGGTTGTAGTATTAATTAAATTAAAAGTAATAGTAAGAATTAAGTGGTAATAGAATTACAACCAAACTGAAATTAAATCTTGAAATTGGGAAAGGTTTCAAGATAAGGATAATCAATTAATTTATGTAATTAATTAAACTTTATTTAATGAGATTAATCAATGGATAATAATTGGAATTGTTGACAAATAAGAGGGAGTTACTTAATAAAGTAACTAGAGGTAAGTAATTTAAGGGACAATTACTTAATGAAGGTAACTAAGAAATAAGTTAATTACCGAATGTGATTAATTAATGATGTAATAATTTAAAGAAATAACAAATAATATTATTTAATGCATTTGAATAAAATGGTCCTATTTCAAACAAGAATTGTTTGAAAATTTAAAAAGAAATTTGTTCTTGAATTAAAACCAAAGGTGGTTTAAAACTTTAAAGTATAACTTGGTATGTAAAAGAAATTAATATGTATACATGTGGATATACATAATATCAAAGGTGGTTGGAAATAAACTCTAAATGGTGATTTTTGAGTTTGGAATAAGACGTGATACCCAAGGTGATAAGTTTTTGAACTTAATAAGTGAGAAGATTATTTATGAGAATTTTAAAATTTGAAATGGAAGTTCAAATTGGGTAAGGTTGACTGGATTCAGTGAATTGAGTTTAACTGAAGAAAAAGTTAAATAAGTTGGAATCATCAACCTGATTTGGAAATATGAAGATGAAATTAAGATTTAACTTGGGAAGTTAAATGGTTAATCTGTATGGGATGTTTTGTGTGATCTCAAAATGGGTATTGAGATTTGGAAACTTGAAATATTTAAATTGTGAAATCGGATTTGTTCAAATGAATGAGAAATGAAGTATGGTGATATATCCATTAGTGAGATAAAAGAAAATCTAACTTTAATTTGAAATTAAATTGTTTAAAAGTTTTTAATAAAGGTTAATTTGGTTTAAAGGGCTAAACCAACCTTAGTGAATTTAACTCGAATTTATATAATTCGAGATGGTTTAAATTTGGAATTTGAATTTGAATTAGCTCAAATTGAATTTGATTTGAATTAATTTAAAATGGTGATTGAAGATATATGAGTATAAGATTCAAATGGAAAATTTAAATTGAAATTTGATTCAAATAATTTGGAATTATAATTAAAGTTGAATGGTTTTAAATTCAAATGGAATTTGAATTGAATTTTGGAGAAAATCAAGAATAATTCAACCTGATTTGGAAATGGAGTTTGAAATTGGGATTGATTCAAACTGGAGTTGAAATGAATTGAAATTGGAACTAGTTCAATTGAAATTTATCCGAATTAGAAGAATTTGAGATCAAAGTTGAATAAAGTTAAATTTGAAAAGAAACTGAGGTTAATTCAACTTGATTTGGGGTTGAATCAATTTCAATGGAAATTGAAGTTATTTAAATTGGAATTGGGTCAATTTAAATGGTAGAGGAAATTTAAATTGAATTGATGAGAATGGAGATTGGGAAGTGAACAGTTTTGACTCTGAACTATTTTTAATAAATTATTTGAATATAAACTTATTTTTCGAGCTATTCATATATAAACAACCTTTCTTTTAAAAGCCAAACTATCTTATACTTGTTTTACAATTATTTTTGAAACTGTTTAACAATTTTCTAACTATTTTATAAACTAATTACTATTTTCAACTACTAATTACTATTTATAGCTATTTTGCAATTATTTAAAATTTCTATGACTATTTAACTACTTTCCAATTATTTTACAATTACTGATCTATTTTACAGCTATTTTATAAACTAGTAATTATTTTCCAACTACTTATCTATTTTTAACTTTTCAAGCTATTTTCTAAATTTAAACTGGACAGAGTTTAAACTGTTAGTGGTTAAATACCCAATCGAGATACGAATAGAGGTGATAGTCCAAATGGATTGAGGCAATTGTGAGTAAGTGAATGAAAATCAAAGTGAATGTGACTAGAAATGGAATTATTTGGCTAATAACCAATAAAGATAAATACGAAGGGTGTACGTATGCTATTCTATTCGCATAGTGATTTGATCCAGATTCGAGCATAGAATTTCGAGATAATTATATCGATCCGAGTGGGATTTTCACTCGATTTTCGAAGGCGAACCTGGATATGGATTGTTGATTGGTTTTGGATATTCTCTATCATAGTTATGACTATGCAAGGAGAATGACGGTTTCTGATCAAGAAACCAGATCTGTGTCCGCACCAGGAAGTCGGCTGGACGATACTAGTTCGGAAGTAAAATTGTGTGATCGAGTGAGCGATCAGATTGGTATGGCATACGAATGATATGTGTACATCGTACGAATTTGAATGAAATTGATATTGAAAAGAATAATCAAATTTGAATATTTGATTTTGAATAATCAAAGTTATATATCTTTTTTGTATAAGATAAAACTCCCCTTGATGAATCTTTTGCCAGAAAGAAAGGATTTTGGAAGTGTTTGAAGTATAAAAGGATTTTATACTAGTTTATAATGATCCAAAGATTTTTATAAAGGATTTTATATATATCTCTATATATAAAGGATCATATGAGGATTTTGGAAAAGGTTTTGGGAACCTATGGTTTGGAAAGGCTTTTGATTTTTGGGTAAAATCAATATTAAATTTGGAAAGCCTAGTTTGAGAATTATCGATTTTGGAATAATCGATTTTGTGTAAAGGAGATTTGTATGAAATCATATTAGGTGTATGATTTAAAGATACTATATATATATATATATATAGTATAAAATGTTTTGATGATGGATCTGGGGAAAAAGGCGCTCCCTTAGAATGGACATCTCAGGAGTACCACCGGGTGGTGCTGCCTTTAGCCCGTAGGGGGTTCTAAAGATGATCTTGTGAGGAGTCCGGACAAACTAGTTCCTGAGGATTATTGGGTAGCGATAGTCGAGGACGCTGATGATTATAGGGGCATTTGGGTTATGATGTGACGATAGTGTAACTCAATGTCACTGCGATCTACTGTGGGGACCATAGCGAAAATTGTGTGGAGGATGAGTGCCAACGGTCTACACTTGATTTTGCCAGGAAGGCAACGCAACATCGGTAGACTGCTATCTATGGTCAAGTGGAGTGGAGAAGTTTCATTCTATAGGTAGTGAAATTCGAGGACGCCGATGCCTACAGTTATATGTGTTTTCGCTGTGATAGCTATGTAACCCTAGTTGTAACTGCGATCTGTAGCGGGTTCCTTGGTGTAATCGAGGGGCGCGGAGGCCTACAGTTATCTGTGGATTTTGTCGGGATGGCAACGTAACCATCGGGTTAACTGCGACCATGGATGAGGGTGATGATTTACAGAGCATTCTCACCAAAGATATATCCTCTATTTTTCAAAAACAGTTTTCAATATTTTCGATAAAATTATTTTTCAAGTATTTTCACTAGGTGTTGATAACGGGTCAACTAAGTACTTATAGATTTTCAGTCGTACGCCTAATCAACGTATGACCGAATTTCTACGAGAACAAGGATGGACTGGTTGAAACATCAAGTTATAAAATGATATTTTCTATAAAAACTATTTTGAAATTATTATGTAGATTTTTAAGTATGATCAAAAGAATATTTTAACTGGTTTAAAAACATTTTAATAAATTCTGGCTTCGTTTCTTTTCGAGGACGAAAAGATTCTAAGGGGGGAGGAATGTGATAACTCGGAATTTCAGAATATCTGTAATTGATAAAGTAACTGAATTTAACTATTGAAAATACTAATTTATAGACCGAACAGATAAAACATATGGAAATGATATATTGCTTTATAGTAAATTTAGGTATAAATAATAACGTGCAAATGTGATAATGTTGAAAATTTTAAGTGGGTTAATAGACAAGTGTGTGTATATATATATATATGTATGTATGTATGTATGTATGTATGTATGTATGTATGTATGTATGTATGTATGTTTTGTAAGAACATTAATTTGAATTCAATACATTAAAATTTTAAAGGAGATTTAAAGATAGAATTCTATATTTATAAACATTAGAGATAAATACTTACTAAATTTGAATATAGTGGCTCAAGTTTAAAATAGGATTAATAAAGGATTCATTAATCCATGGGTTTGCAAATTGTAAGTTAAAAGTTTACATAATTGCAATTAAAAGCATACAATGTATCTAATTATAAGTATAAACAATTATAAACATATTACATAACTAATATAAAATATAAGAAATTCATGAATGAGGAGATTAAAACATAAAATATATTGCCTTTAAACATTTGAAAAAAATACACTTGTAAGGCTTTGAACACATCCAAACAACATTTGTAGCCAAGCATTCTCTAAACCAACAAGTGGCAAAGTAATCCTTAATTAGTAATTAAATTAAAATAAAGTTTTGAGAAAATGATTTGTTTATTCAATCTCATCTTTTAATTAAAACTGATAATCCAAAATTCAAAGGAAAAAGGGAAAAGGGTTTCAGCCTGTTCAAAACTCAACAACATTTTCTGCATGGGCATTCTCTTTCCAAATCTGGAAATTGATTACTACATGCAACTGCATTTTAAATTGAAGCAAGCACTCCAGTTTAAAAGAAAAATAAAATTCAAAGTAGCAAGCAAAATCAACATCTTCAGATTTCAAAAGCAGGAGCAGGGTCTCTGATTTCCTGAATTGAAGTGAGTAAAACTGCTCTGTAAATATTTCAAAACCCACCTGAATTCTTGATTGGAATAAGGTGATTATCGAAGTTTGGATGGAAACTATGTTTGCATGGCTATTTAAAAATGAAAGCAAGTATTTGTAAGTTAAAAAAAAATTCTAGACCAAGAACAGGAGACTGTTCTCTGCTTTAAAAATGTGAGTAACGCTTTTTAAAACTTAAGTATAAGTTTGTTGCTTAAATAAGTATGTTTGTGTATGTTTATATGAATTGCATGTTGATTAATCTGCCTGTGTATACCATCTTAAATACATTACTGTATATATGCATACTAATGATAGAATGTATGTGGTATGTAAATGTTCCTTCCTTTGCTTAACTTCATAAGTACAGATTTTAATAAAAATCCTTTTTTTTCCTTTAAACAAGTTATGGTAGGATCTAAGATTCAAATAATATTTGATTGTTTGATTGTAAAGAAAACTTTAAATTGTACTTAAGTTAAATTAATTGTAATTTGCTCTGTAATCTAAAATAAGCAGTAAAGTTTAAATTTTGGGAAAATTCAAACTTATGAAATCATGAATTCAGGATTAAATTATAAATGCTTATACTAAATCATGATTTTAAAAAATCAATTACAAATTTTAAGGGTAGAATTGAAGAGTAGTTTTGTTTTTTTCCAGAAATTGATTTTTGGGTTTTTACTGATGCTTTCAAGGGTCAGGGTGGTCGTGGTTGCTTCCGGTGATGGATTAGGGGTCAGTGATGTAGGATAAAATGGTGGTGGTGGAAATTCACTGTGGTGAAGGTGGTGGTCGAAATTGATTCCTAAACCTAGTTTTTAGGCAATGCAAAAATTTGATCAGTATGGAGGCTACAGGGGACCGAGTGCAGTGATTTTTGGTGTGATAGCTGTTGGGGTGTCGAAGAGGAGTTGGACAGCGTTGCAGAGCCTCCGATGGCCGGAGGAGAGAGGATGGGCGATTTCCAGGTTTGGAATATAATAGGTGCTTGTTGCTGCCAGGTTCTGATTTGGGTGCTCGATTGTGTTTTGGGATGTTTGGGTGGATTCCAATGGTCGCGATGTGATGTAGTGATGGTCGGCGACTTGCTCGTTGGCTGGGTAGTGGCCGGAGGTGGCTACAACCACCGTGCATATGCACGGTGAAGAAGGAGTGTCAGGTATTGTTTGGGGTTGCTGTGTTTTGAGACTCGAGATTTACTCGGGTAAGTCGAGTTTTTACTCGAAGTTAAACAAGAGAGGCTCGGGTATATAAGGTTTACAGGTTTATGGGGAAACCTGTTTTCAAATCAAATCTTGGTTTTAAAAATCTGAAACAAGGTTTTAAATAGAATTGAAAACTAAACTTAAAGTATGGTTTCAATCTTAGTTTGAATTCCAGTTTTTAAATCTTAATTTTTTTTTTAAATTAAAATGTTTTAACAACTATAAAGAGTTTAAATAATTGAATTTAAAGATAAATCTTTAAATAAAAAAAGAAGATTTAAACATAAGTATAAATCTGGAAACAAGATTCAAACTTGAATTATGTTTTGAAAATAAAAGAAGTTTTTAAATTTTGAAATGTTTAAATTACTTTTGATATTGAATCATAATTTAAATATGATTTGAATCTTAAATAAATATGGTTTAGATTTCTTTTATAAAATGAGAAATTATTTAGCATAAGTTTAAAAAGGGTGTAGAATGTTTTTAAAACTTTGATAAAGTTAAGTTTGGTTTTCATTTTACATTTAAATTTTAAAACGAAATTGGGAAACAAATTTTAAAAGTAAGTTGTTTTAAATATTTCTTTGTTAATGATAATGAAATTATTAATAAGAAATGTTTTATTTAAATAAATCAAAGATTTAAATGATTTTGGTTTATTAAATTAGTAGGGAAATTAGATGGTTAATTAATTAATTTAGTTAATAAATTAATAAAATGGATAATTACTTAAGGTAATTAAAGGTTTAAACTTAAAAGTTTAAGGTTAATTATTCTTAGAATAATTAAGTTGTAATTAACAATAATTAATTAAATAAGATTTGATTTTAATTAATGATTAATAATTAATTAATCAAGTATTAAAGGAATAATTAAGTTATTGATAGCACTTAATTAATTAAATAATTAAGGGTTAATTAATGAGTTATTAATGATTAACTAATTTGAAATTAATAATGATTTAAAATTATTTAATTATTTTAGATAAATAATTAATGAGTTGTTAAAAGTTAATGAAGGTCATTAAATAAGGATTATTTAAAAATTAATTAATGTGATTAATTTTAATAATTAATTAGGTTAATTGATTTAAAGATAATCATTTGTGTAAGTTGTTAAGTATAATTACTTATGGAAGTAATTAAAGAAATTAGTTACTATTTGTAATTAATTGAGTTTAGTTTGATGAGATTAAGTTAATTAATTCAGTTTAAATTAATCATTTGATGATTTGTGAAGTATAATTACTTATTGTAATTTAATGAAGGAAAATTACTTAGGGAAATAATTAATGGTTAATTACCGTATGTAATTAATTGAAGGTGATTTGATGATGAAGTAATTTGAATTAAATTCCTATGTAATTAATCAAGGGATTTATTAGAGAAATAAATTAAGGATTAATTTATTCAATGAAGTAATTAAGGGTAGTTGATTATTGGATGTTATTAATCAAGGGTGATTAATAATTATGGTTAATAATTAATTAATGGAGTAATTAAAGGTTAATTACTATATTTGGTTATGAATAAATTAATTTGTGAAATTAATTGAAGGGATAAATAGAATGATATGGGAAGCCTTTGATTTAATGTTATCCCTAATATGTGGTTCATGATGCTATGTGATAAGATATGTTAAATTTAAACTGTGATGATGTGGTTTTCTATTGATGATGGATTACTGTGACAACCTGCATTAAAAGCAGAATTGCATTTCACTCGAGTAATCCAAGTTAAGTTGACAAGGGTTTCGAAGAGACCGGAGTCGGGTATTAGTCAATACCCGAAACCACTTCGATTCTTTATAAATTTCTATGTGAAATCAATATGCTAAAATGAAATGATGTAAGAGAATTGAACCATTTAATCTAAGGTTTACGTACTTAGAAATTGATGATGAAATGAGTGATGTCTTTATCGACTTGTGAACCTGTAAATTGATATAAGTTACCCGGGTTTATATCAGTTACATACTTTTGTATTACATGTTAGATGGGTTTACTCGCGCTCGTTTCCAGCCTGACCCGGGTTTTACTTTGATGTAATGCTCGGGTCAGACCGAGTATTACAAATTTTCAGGTAAGGACGTTCTGGACCTCAGGAGGCGAGCTGAATGGCTGGAACGTATGAGATATTTCGCTGTATTTATCTGGGTCAAGTTAGTTTTTGACTGTTCGGTATTTGTGTAATGATGTAACTCTGATGTATAAAGATATAAGTGTAATGATATAGTTCTTCTTATAAAACTATTATTTATGTGATATTATATTTTATCCGCTGTGAATGTGAGATTGTGTGTTTCTTTTCTGTTCTTCTTCTATCTCTTTCTTCTTTCTCTTTCTTCTTTCCACTAACTATCTAGAAATTTCGGGATCAAAATTTTCGGGTCGTTATAGACTCGGGGCTTCGAGGCGCAACTGTGGTCAAAGCAGTTTGGTTCCAAGTGGCACGGTTCGTCGTTGGTCATTGGTTTTGCCGATCATGCTACTTCCAGTTTCCGATTTGAAATGGTGATTTTGAGGTTGACCTCGATTTACGTTGTGTTGTGTCGTTGGAGTGGTTGTTGAGGTCGAAGGTGAGTTGCTGAAGGCCAGGGGATCGATCGGCGGTGGGATTTCCGACCGTGTATGTGCACAATGGCGAAGGCGTGCATCCCTGTTGTTGAAGTTTGGGGAAAGAATGAATGGCCAGGGAGATTTTCGCAATTCCCTCATGCTCGTCTCGGCGTAGTAGTGAAGAGTGAATTTTGGGTTACTCGAGTTAGTTGGTTCAAGTTTAAAACTTGACCTATTTCCCAAATTTAAACTTAAAATTAAAAGTATAAAGCAAAAGATTTAAATGAGTTTAAAATCTAAATATTTAAATTATGGATTCAAGTTTAATTTGAATCATTGTTTGAAATGAATTTGTTTTAAATTCAAATTTTTTTAAAAATACTTTAAAAGGGTTTATTGTTAAAATTGTTTTTAAAGAAATTTGAATTTAAATTGGTAATTGAAATGTAAAGTAATTAAAGGTTTAAACTTAAAAGTTTCAGATTAATTACTCTTATAATAATTAACTTGTAATTAGGAATAAGATTTGATTTTAATTAATGATTAATCATTAATTAATCAAGTAATAAGGAATTAATTAAGTTATAGTTGACACTTAATTAAATAATTAGGGGTTAATAAATGATTAATTAAATTGTAATTAATAATGATTGAAATAAGTTAATTATTTTAGGTAAATAATTAATGAGTTTTTAAACAGTTAATGAGGGTCATTAACTAAGGATTATTTAACAATAAATTAATGTGATTAATTTTTTATAATTAATAAGATTAATTAATTAATGGTAATCATTTGAGAATTGTTAAATATAATTACTTAATTGAAGTAATTTAGAAATTAGTTACTTAAATGTAATTAATAGAGTTTAATGTGATTGGTTTAAATTAATTAATTAAGTTTAATTAATTTTAATCACTTGATGATTTGATAAAAATTACACAATGTATTTAATTGAAGTGTAATTACTTAAGGAAGTAATTAATGGTAATTACTGGATGTAATTAAAGATGTTGATGATGAAAGTAATTTGGTTTATATTAAATTCCTATGTAATTAATAAGGGGATTAATTGAGATAATTAATTAAGGATAATTAATTTTTGAAATAAAGTAAGTAAGGGTAGTTGATTACTGAATGGGATTAATCCAAGGATTAATTAGAGAATAAATTAGGAATTAATTTATTTAATGAAGTAATTAAGGGTAGTTAAATTCGGGATGTTATTAATTAGGGGTGATTAATAATTACGGTTGATAATTAATTAACAAAGTAATTAAAGGTTAATTAGTGTATTTGGATAAGGGTAAATTAATTTGAGAATTTATTAAGGGATGATAGAATGATATTGGAAGCTCTTTGATTAATTTTTATCTCTAATAAGTAGTTCTTGATGATGAATTACTATGACATCATGTATTTAAAGTTTAATTGTATTTCACTTGAATAATTTAAGTTAGGATGACATTGGATTCGAAGAGACCGGAGTCGGGTATTAGTTAATATCCGAAACCATTTCGATTCTTATAATTTGATATGTGTACTAATAGGCTGAGGTGGAATGATTTAAGTGAATTGGACTATAAAATCTAAGTTTTGACACTTAGAAATTGATGAATATAATAAGTGTTGTCTATACCAAACCTGTGAATTTGTAAAATTGTTATGAGTTACCCCGGGTTAAAAATTGGTTATTGTTTTGGTGTATTTCATATTAGATGGGTTTACTCACGCTGGTGTCCAGCCTGACCCGGGTGTTACTTTGATGTAATGCTCGGGTCAGATCGAGTATTATAGATTTTTAGGCAAGGACGTACTGGAGCTCAGGAGGCGAGCTGGAGAGCAGGAACGTATGGAGAGCTTCTGATGTTAATATATTATAGTATCTGAAACAGATAGATTTATCAGTTCTGCGATTGTAAATCTGTTGTAACTCTGATATATATAATAAAGTGTAATTTGACAAGTATAGTTTCCTTTGTATAACTATTTTTTGTGTGATATTATATTTTATCCGTTGTGTATGTGAGACTTTGGGTTTGGTTTTCTGTTTCCTCTTCTTCTTCTATCTCTTCTTCTTTTCCTAACTATCTGGAAGTTTCTGGATCGAAATTTCCAGGTCGTTACATGCATGTTCTCATTCATTCCAATCCCTCAGATTTTACTTTAGAGTATGTTGCTTAAATAGTAACTCACAAGCACATATGATACTTAAGTTTTTACATATTCTTTTCAAAAACAAGCAAATATCAATCCTGAGAAATTGCATAAGACATTAGAGAGTTTGCCTAGCTTATTTATTACAATGAAACTGCTACATTTTCTAAAGCCTTTTTTTAAAATCAACCAGATCTTCAAACATCCATGCAAGCAAGCTACTCATACATCTTTCCCTGTAGCAATACTTTGAACTGCCTCAATAAAATGAGACACCCCAAATATTGCAAAGGCAACAAATAGAGTCTGAAAATAAATTCTGGCGTAAGTGAAGTCAAGGATTAAAGATAACTTGTAAATTCCTAAGACTGTGCAGAGAATTTATATGGTTGATGCTATTCGAATTCGTATTAAAACCTGAGTATATGTATATATGTAAGCTTTTCTAACAAACATGCACCCAAGCATTCATCCATTCACTTCATTCAGTTATACATGCACATGCTCCTATGGATTAACTCCCTAAATTCCACAGTTTAATTTCTCAATCTTGTTTTTTTTCATTTTGTTGGTCTTAATTCTTTCCATTGAACACCATGTGTGCATTCCAAAGGGACTCAATTCGGTTAACCCTTTACACATAGGCCTACTGGACTTAAGCAAGTCATGCACATACCCATCACCCACCTGATGATGAATTGATCAAGGCACTACTCCTAAATTAGCTTATAATTTAGAGACCATGCTTATTTATGTTCAGAAGAATTTTATTAAAACTTGAAATGCTTTATATTCATTTCTTCCTTCCATAGATCAAAAAGTATGAGACTCGCTCAGGGATTTTAGCCAGCCATAACAAGCATTCATGCGAAATACTACTTCCCATTTCAAGGTCATTTTATTTATTCATATTTTCTGAAACTGGCATAAGTATTTATTTCCAGATGCATTCCCATGCCTTACATAAATCTGGGGAAGTCATATAAAATTTTCATTTATTTTACTGTGAACATAGGGCATGGTTTTTGAGAAAAACCAATAAAAAAATGTTAACCTATGATCCGAACAAATCAGCACATATATATAATATTGCATTGTTCACATCATTTTTTGGAACTAGACATAAGCATGAATCTCCTTATTCACACTGCCTACTCCATTCTTCATTAGTACCCTATTTCTTGGTAAAAATGTTTAGTTCATCTCCATATAAAAACTAGATTATAAGCTATAAAGTTCATTTCTGTGATCAGGGGGTTTGCCTTTTCAAATCATTAATAATAAAACAATTGAGACAGATCAAAGCATCAACTAATAACTCAGCCAAAATACCAACCATAATCATCATTTATTATTATTTTTTCCAGGTAATAAAAATCAAACAGAACATAATCATGCATTTATGAAAATAATATGGTTGCCCTTAACTTGGGTCTTAGTGCCTTGAATCTCATCGATGATTAATCACTCATCTTCCTTCTTCTTTTCCCCGAGAATGCTTAAATTTGAAGACAGTGTGAGTTTTCTCTTGTATTTTTTTTAAAACATCTTTCCGTTTTTCACTCAGAGTAAACTGCTGCTATCCTTTTATCTTTAAAACATTTAGCTAGGGTTTTGTAGAGAGAAAAACCCACTTTATCCTTACACAAATAAAAGAACTTTGTATGCATGTTTATGGCTAAGTATGCCATTTTCTTTTTGATTTCCATTTCATTTATTTTAGTTGCCTTTCTGCCTTTTGCTGTGTACATGCCATATGCATGTTTCACACTATTTTCATGTGGCTTCTCTTCATTGTATATTTTCTTAAACCTATAGTGTTCACGCATGTATTTTTTCCCATTAATTCCTTGCTAATATTTTGAACCATTTATTTTCTCTTGATTTATTTCTAAAATGTATTTATACACATATAGTACTAAACTAGTTTCTTATATTTTAATTATCATAAGAATTTATTTTATCATTCTACACTCCTCTGGCTACTTATATACAATATATATAAGACATGCTCAATTAATACTCATTCATACGTAGTTATTTTCTTTTCATTCTTTTTATTTACTTGAAACAATTATCCCCTTACTTATTTATTTCACTCATTCTTGCTATTTATTTTTCAAGCTATTTTATCTTTTGTATATTTTCCATTAACTAATTTTTTTATCATTTTTTAAAATTATTGTTATTTCAATAATTTGGATCTTCACATACTCTCCTCTTAAAAGGAATTGTGTCCCACAATTATTAATTTTTTTAAGTATATTTCCATTCAATTTCATATAAAGCATAATTTCATTTCAGAAATGTATGCATTCAAAACCAATCAAACACACATAAGTAATATTTAAATTTATCATAATTTTAGGCATACCTTTAAGCAGAAAATAGATTAGGATATTTATCTTTCATCCTATCTTCAGCTTTCCATGAACAATCATTTTTTATCTAAGTTCCACTGGATTTTAACCAATTTAATTATTTTATTTTTCAATTTCTTTTCTTCTCTAGCCACAATACCCACCGGTTTCTTCTTATAAACCAGATTTTCTTGAACTTAAACTTGTGTAGGGGATTCCATATGGGTCTCCTTATCATGCACCCATTTTCTTAATTGAGATACATGAAATACATCATGTATATTACTCAATTCCTCTGGCAATTTCAACTTATAAGCCAAAGTTCCTAATCTTTGAATAATTTCATATGGCCCTATATATCTTGGTGATAACTTTCCTGCCTTGCCAACCTTAATATTTTTCTCATTGGTGAAACTTTGAGAAATACATAATTTCCCACCTCAAATTCCACTGGCCTCCTTCCTTTATCTGCATAGGCTTTTTGTCTCTCTTGTGTTGCTCTCATTCTTTGCCTTACAAGTGCAATCCTTGCAGAGGTTTCTTTAACATGTTCGGGTCAAGCAACACTCTTTCACCTGCCTCCATCCAGCATGCAGGAGATACACAAGGCTTTCCATATAAAGCCTCAAATGGAGCCATACCTATAGTGGACTGGTAACTGTTGTTATAAGCAAATTCTGCTAAGTAGAGATGATCTTCCCAGTTGCCTCCAAAATCAAGTATACATGCTGTAAGTAAATCCTCTAGAATCTTGTTAACAATCTCAGTTTGCCCATCTATTTGTGGGTTGTAGGCTGTGCTCAAGCTTAATTCTATCCCCATGGCCTCTTAAAAACTACCCCGGAACCTTGAGGTAAACAAGGTATCTCTATCACTAATGATAGTCTTAGGGATGCCATGTTATCTCACTATCTCCTTCACAAATAATTGAGCTAATTTGTGAGCATTTCTATTTGAATTAACTGGAATAAAGTGAGCTGTTTTTGTGAGCCTATCTCTTGTTCTTGGCAAACCATCCACAAAATCCATTAAAATGCTTTCCTACTTCAAGGTAGGCACTTCCAGAGGTTGTAGTAGGCCTGAGGGTCTTTGATAGTCTGCCTTGACTTGTTGACATGTTAAGCACTTTGCCACATATTTTGCCACTGCCCCTTTCATTCTTAGCCACCAATAATTTCTTTTGAGATCATGGTACATTTTTGTACCACCTGGATGTATAGTGTATTTTGTCTTGTGATGCTCATCCATAATCTCTTGCTTCAGTTCTTCCACATTGGGTATGCAGAGCTTCCCTTTCTTTCTTTAGTAGCTTCTATCATCAACTTCATAATTTTCCACTGATATGCCTTGTGATATCATGTCCTTCTTTTCTTTTAAATTAGTGTCTTGATTTTACATCTTTCCTATTTTATCAACCAGGGTTGATCTTAAGGAGATGAGACTTAATTTTCCATATTCAATCATGTCACTATGTGCATTATCTGATGCACCAATTTCTTCCTTTATTTCTACATCACCGAGGATTGTTAAATCCTTGAATTCAGTCATCATTAAGCTTGCCAATCTTGCTTGATGCCTGCTCAAAGCATCTGCTACTTTGTTAGCTTTTCCAGCAGTATATAATATATCAAGATCATATGAAGCTAGAAATTCTACCCACCTATGTTGCCTCATATTCAAGCCTTTTTGGGAAAACAAATACTTAAGTGATTTATGGTCTGTAAAAAATTCAAATTTAGTACCTAACAAGTAGTGTCTCCACAGCTTCAATGCATAAACAATGGCAGCCAGTTCTAAGTCATGAGTGGCATATCTAGTTTCATTTGACTTGAGGTTCTTGATGCATATGCTATGACACTTCCATGTTGCATGAACACTGCCCTTAACCCAGACCCAGTAGCATCTGTGTAAACCACTAATCCTTCATTTCCCTCTGGAACTTGCAAGACTGGAGCTTCCATCAGTGCTTTCTTCAATGATTCAAAAGCTTGTTCACATTTTTCTATCCACACATATGGTTGCTCTTTTCTGGTTAGCTTGGTCAATGGAATGGCTATCCTTGCAAAGTTTTTTATAAACCTTCTATAGTAACCTGCCATTCCTAAAAATGACCTCACCTCAGTCACTGATTTGGGTCTGCTCCATGATTGCACTGCCATGACCTTGTTTGGATCTACACTAATCCCTTGTTGAGATATAATGTGTCCCAAAATTTAACTTCATTTTTCCAAAATGTACACTTAGTAAATTTTGCCTTTAAATTATGTGCTCTTAATCTTTACAAAACAAGATGCAAGTGCTTTGCATGCTCCTTTTCTGATTTTGAATACACTAATATATCATCAATGAAGACAACTACAAATTTATCTAGAAAATCTATAAATGTTCTATTCATTAAATCTACAAAATAGGATGGTGCTTTTGTCAATCCAAAAGGCATTACTAAAAATTCATATAGCCCATACCTTGTGCTGAATGTAGTGTATTTAATACTCTCCTCCTCAAGCTTCATTTGGTGGAATCCAGAGGCTAAGTCTAGCCTTGAAAAGATTTTTGCTCCATTTAATTGATCAAATAAATCATCAATTCTGGGGAGTGGGTATTTATTCTTGATGGTAACTTTATTTAATTCCCTGTAATCAATACACATCCTCATTGTACCATCATGTTTCTTTACAAATAGCACTAGAGAACCTCAGTTTGAATTACTAGGCCTTATGAAGCCTTTCTGCTCCAATTCTTCCAATTGTTGTTTTAATTCCACTAATTCCTTTGGACCCATTCTGGTAGGCTTCTTGATGATAGGACTTGATCCTGGAATTAATCTTATTTGAAATTCAACTTGTCTATTTTCTGGAACTCCTATAACCTCTCCAAAGACATTTGGGTATTCCTTTATTACTTTTATATCTTCTAGAGTTAATTCTTTTTCAGTTATGCTCCTCATTTGATTAAGGCAATTTGTTTTCGCTATTTCACTCATAACTACAATATTTCTACCATTTTCTGTTTTCAAAGAAATAGTAAAATTTTCTAAGTTCAAAATTGCTTTGAGTTTACTCAACCAATCTACTCCTAGAACAATTCCTATTCAAGGATATTTTAACACAAACAAATCAGATTTAAACATATTTCCGCCTATGTTTAATTCTACTCCCAAACATCTTAATCCTAGCAGGCAAGAGCTACCTAGGGGACTCTGAATAAACAAATGTTTTTCAATTAAATTGCATGTGAGAGCCAATTTATCCATTATGTCTAGTGATATTAAAGAATGTGTAGCCCCGGTGTCATATATAACTGAGATTGGATAATCTTTAGCTAGAAGTATACCTTCCAATTGTCCAGAATTTCCCACTGCACTTGCTTTTGCTTTGCCTTCCAATGCTCCTACCTTTGCTCCTTTCCTGAAATCTGGGAAATTCCTTTTGATATGACCTTCTTTCCCATAACTAAAGCAACTGAATGGAGTCTTCTTAGCTGCTTGACACCTATTACTCATGTGTCCTTCTTTGCCACAGTTGTAGCAAATAACTTTCTTCTTAATTTCCCCAGTGGCTGCTCCTTCAACTTTCTTGTCTACATTCTTCTTGTCATAAGGATGTGCTCTATTTTTCCCTTTCTTTTGGCTATTAGCCCTCATGATCCTGAATTTCTCCCTTGCAGTATCATGTTGTTCAAAAGAAAGAGTGAGATCTATGACTTGATAAATGTTTTGTCTTTTTATGGTAGCATTGCTCTACTTAAACTAGCACTAAGTCCTTGAATAAATCTTGAATTCTTTGGTTCCTCATTCCCTATGAGCATGGTTCCATACTTAGACATGCTTTCAAACTTTTGAGTGTATTCAGTCACACTCATTGGCCCTTGCCTCAGCCTTATGAACTCCTCAAGCGGTGTTGCCTTAGCTATTGCTGGGACAAATCTAGCCTCAAGCATATCCTTGAACTGATCCCATGTTATCTCATTTTCTGTTCTTCTTGTGATGATTACCTCCCACCAATCCAGTGTTGCTCCTTTGAGCCTTCTAGAAGCTATCTGCCTCTTCCTTTGGTCATTAATTTGCATGTCTGCAAATATCCTTTCTAAGGTTCTTAGCCATGTCTGCACACCCATGACCCCTTCAGTGCCTTCAAAATCCTTGCCTCATAGATTTGAGAATGTTTTCAGTAGCTTAGCTAACTCCTCATGAGGATTTTCTTCCCTCTGCACTACTCCTACCCTAAATGCCCTCACCAAATCTTGCAAATTAACCAATGGTTTTGCATCAGAGGGTCCTGCTCCAGAGCTTGGTGGTCTTCCTACCATGATTCACTATTCAAATTATATAGCTAGTTAGTCTTGTTTCTGATTTAACTATATCAGCAATTTATTCCTACTGAGGATATTATTATTATTTTTGTCTCTTCCTTAGAATTTTATCCATATAAGAAAATTAGATTTTACATATATAAGCTATGTTTTAAGTAACATAGCTCTGATACCAACTGAAGTGACCCACTACTCTTCACATCTATTTTAATAATTTTTTTAGCAAAGTTTATTTTTGAAAAACAAGTGATCACTTCTTTTGATTAATTCTCCCAAGATCCAGAATCTACCAATATAAAAATATCAGTATTTAAATCAAGTCATATCATTTATATATATGAAGATATATAAAATGTTTCTTTGCCTATCAGAGTATTTAAAATAGCAAAGAAATTTAATCACACAATATTTTCCATAGTTGAGAGGTTTTGTGCCACATAGCTTTTTCTACATTTAATTTTTTTTAACTCAAGCTTGATTAATATGTGATTCAAATATTACCACTTATTATTTTCTTGTTTTATTTCCCAGATTGTTCTATAGCCCATATGTGACGCCCCACCTCTATACCCACACTAGCCAAGAACACTACGGAGTAATGTTGTCAACTAGTACGGAGAATAAGGCTGTTGAGGAGCGACCATCTATATAATAGCTTTGTGCGAGCGTCGATATGCCAGATAAAAATATAACTTTTCATCTCAAGAGGAAATCCGACATACCGATACAAACTCCAAGCTACTACACAGTGGCTATATAAAATCTTCGGAAACAAATATAGAAATAAACATAACACAAATCAGTCACAGACAGTTCATATCACAAAGGCGGAAATAGATATGAATATTACACACAAGAGTGTATATCAGAGTAGTGGTCAAATAAGTTCCACAATAATACAAAAGTATAGCACCATGCTATGCAAAAGAATAAATATACATCATAGAGTCAATATCCCAAATGTATACATCCAAAAACTACTAGTCTATGTAGTTAACCAAAAGTCAGATTGGAAAATCCCTGGAGAAAAGTCAAGCAGAAGCACCTGCAACATCTCGGTCTGACCCGAGTATTATTTATAAGAAAATAATAAACGGATTAGTCTAGCTATAGATATCAGATAACATGATATAGTGTAAAAGATATGACATATACATAAGATGTCCATAAGGCATACTATGATTAGTATGAAAGTGATGATCAACAGGAGATCAACCAATGAGAGAGGATCTTCTCAAAGATCCAAAGAGGGCATCATACCCTAAACTTGCACTCATAACAAGTCAGTGACATAAATTCCAAAAATCAACAAAGATTGTGGTCTAGACTAACCAAGAAGGCAAAAAGGTATGTGTGAATGGAATCACACAAGTGGTGTCTAGTCTAACCTCACAAACAAAAAGATATGTGTGAGTGGAATCACACAAATGGTGTCTAGACTAACCAAACGACCAAAAAGGTATGTGTGAATGGAATCACACAAGCGGTGTCTAGTCTAACCAAAAATCAAAAGGGTATGTGTGAGTGGAATCACACAAATGGTGTCTAGACTAACCAAACGATCAAAAAGGTATGTGTGAATGGAATCACACAAGTGGTGTCTAGTCTAACCAAAAATCACAAAGGTATGTGTGAGTGGAATCACACAAATGGTGTCTAGACTAACCGAGCGACCAAAGAGGTATGTGTGAATGGAATCACACAAGTGGTGTCTAGTCTAACCGAGCAAACAAGAGACATCGCACAATTGCTAGTCTAAATCATAAGAGTGATCGTCATGATCAACGAGGAGTGTCAATTACACTAAGCTAGTAAATATAAAAGTTTGGCTTCGTGTCCCATAACTACTTGCTTAACTTAAACATTTACGAACAAACTGTAAATCTTCACTAGAAAATTGTCACAAGAGGTTCAATCGAACAAGTCCAAGAATTAACCGACTAAGTGAACGCAAGCGTTTCATACCACTTGTTTTACTAAGCCGTTTAATTAGATTTCTCATACGAATGAGGTAAAGGTTTGTATATACTAATAGGTAGGAAAACGGTTTTAGATAACAAGCTTTGTAATTGAAAATAGAGTTGAAATCGTTTTAATGAAAAGGGTTTTGATATTTACTACTAGTATTGAAAACCTTTATATTTTGAAGTGACAAATCACAAGGGGGATTGAGAAACAATCAATCACAAAGATCACATTCGAAGACGTGAGTTAATTCCAATAAATCGATATAAAGTCCATCGAAATGGATATTTCTAAATTTCCAAGATAGAAGTCATCAAAGTCAAATAATTGATAGTAACTATTAGGAATCAAAACGAATCGATAAAAATTGGAATCTAAGCATAACTAGACCCAAATAGGCATAGCATGCTTTTATAAGCAGGTCAGTCAACTGACCTCTGAGTTCAGTCGACTGAACTCATTCCAGGAAAACTCGCGGGAGGCTGGTCAGTCGACTGAACTCAGAGTTCAGTCGACTGACTGAAGAAAACAGAGCCTTCAAGGCTCTGAAAATGACCCTCGGAGTGCCTAGAGGCTACAGCCAGTCGACTGACTAAAATGGTCAGTCGACTGACTGATGCTGAGGCTGTCTCCTTGGTCTATAAAAGTGAGGCGCAACCTCCTCCGTTTCGCGACCGAACGAGCAACGGCGCTAGGGGTTTATGCCAATCGACTACCCGGCCCTTTAGGCTCTTCGATGCGTCACTAAAACATGTTAAGATATTCATAAAAGGATTTTCATAGATTTTGATTTCAAAACACCAAAAATTGGAATATACACCAAATCAATTCAAGCCAAAATCAAATGCACATGAATATGTGTTAGGAATTCATACCTAATAATAGAGATAGTTATAGACCTAGATGTGAGATTAAAAATCTCACCTTTGAACGAAATCAAACAAGAAGAAGCTTGAAAGAAAATGGAGAATCAACCTCTCTTGAACACAATTCCAAATGAGCTTGAATCTATGCTCAAAAACAAGAACATTCCCAAAATTAGGTTTAGGAATTTCAGAAATTGGTAAGAGAACAAGTTAGAGAAGAAGAAGAAGAAGCTTACCAATGATGTCTCTTGAATTTGGGGCTAGAAATTTGAAGTTGCAAGAGGAACTAGGGTTTTGGAGTTTTTAATTTCCAATATTCTCCACCATTATAGCCTAAGAACTGAAATGAGGGAGAAATGAGGGTGAATGGAGAGGAGTGTTTCAGTTTAGAGTATATGTTGGCTAGTGGGCTGAACCCAAACTCAAACCCAAAGTGAAAAAGGTCGAATTTTTGACTAACTCCAAATATATCAAAGTTTATACTCAAAAAGATGCAAACGACGTTTTGAACTCAATGGAAGTGGTTTCGAGTCCTAATTTGACCGTTTGCAAAAAGTCGCCTCTCGGACTAAAATCCGATTAACGATAAAATATTTAAATAAAATATTTAAATACAAAATCGATAAATATGTGGGTTGTTACAGACTCCCCTCCTTAAAGAAATTGCGTCCTCGCAATAATTAAGAAGAAGATATATATAGTAACAACCATGAAAGCATATTCACACAAAAGAAATTCGAAATAAGAAGTTCACCTCAAAGGTCATGAAGTAAGTCCGGATGTGTTCGCTCGATGAATTCTCTAGATTCCCAAGAGCAATCTTTAGGATTTGAGGACCATTGAACCTTCACAACCGAAACATCTTTATTTCGAAGATGTTTGACCTCCGAAGCAATAATTCGAATGGGATGCTGCTCATAAGTTAAATTCGGCGAAACTTCAATTTCATCCACAACAACGGGCTCAAGAATAGAATCGGAATCTCGAAGACATTTCCGTAATTGAGAAACGTGAAACACGTCATGCATGGCAGAAAACTAAGCCGGTAATGTAAGGCGATAGGCCATGGAACCAATACGTTCAGTGATAGGAAATGGCCCAATATATCGAGGCGCTAATTTTCCCGAGCGACTGAAACGTACAACACCTTTCATAGGTGAAACACGAATAAAAACAAGGTCTCCAACAGAAAATTCTAATCTCCTTCTTCGATTATCGGCATAGGATTTTTGTCTACTCTGGGCTTCTTTCATCCTATGATGAATAAGTTCAATCTTTTCTGTGGAATCACGAATAAAATCTGGACCTAAAACCAGCTTCTCTCCGGCTTCAAGCCAACAAGAAGGAGATCGGCATGGCCTTCCGTAGAGTGCCTCGAAAGGTGCCATACCAATACTAGATTGGAAGCTATTATTATAGGAAAATTCAACAAGAGGAATATGGTCTTCCCAACTTCCACCGAAATCGAGCACACAAGCACGAAGAAGATCTTCAAGGGTTTGATTCACACGCTCGGTTTGTCCATCGGACTGGGGGTGATAAGCGGTGCTAAAATTGAGCTTCGTTCCCAAAGCTTTTTGAAGACTCTTCCAAAATCCACTAGTAAAAAATGGATCACGATCACTAACAATAGAAGTAGGAAATCCATGCAATTTAACAATCTCTTTGATAAAGAGTTTGGCCAAGAGTGGAACGGTTCGGTTAGACCGAACGGGAATAAAATGGGCAGACTTAGTAAGTCTATCAACAATCACCCATAAGCTATCATGACCCGAACGAGAACGGGGAAGGCCATCTATAAAATCTATGGAAATTTGGTCCCACTTCCAAATTGGAATTTCTAACGGTTGCAATAACCCACCGGGCCTTTGATGTTCGGCTTTAACAAGTTGGCAAGTCATGCAACACCTAACAAAGTTAGCAATGTCGGATTTCATTCCCTCCCAATAAAAAAGTCGCTTCATATCAGCGTAAATTTTACTGCTACCGGGATGAATGGTAAATTTAGACCGATGGGAATCTTCTAAAATATCTTTCCGAAGGTCACTACTATTTGGTATGATGAGTCTACCAAATTTTTGGATGCCGCCACGAGAATCAATGTCGAAGTCTTTCAAACCTTCAATATCAATTTTATCCTTAACATTTTGGCCAAGAAGAGCCAATTCGGGGTCTAGCCTTTGAGCTTCAAGAATGCGGTCTAAAAGAGAAGGATGAGCCTCAAGGCTACTTAACACAAGAGACAAACATAAATCGGATACGCGGTCTTGAATCTCACAAGAGGATAAAACTCTGAGGTCATTCCACTCGGATATCATCATGGAAACAACCGCTTGTTGCTTGCGACTAAGTGCATCGGCAACTCGATTTCCCTTTCCGGGAGTATAAAGAATGTCAAGATCATATGGTGCAAGGAACTCGAGCCAACGCTGTTGACGCAAATTAAGTTCCTTCTGGGAGAATAAATATTTCAAAGACTTATGATCGGTATAAAGAACAAATTTCTCCCCTAAAAGATAATGTCGCCAAATCCGAAGAGCGAAAACAATAGTCGCGAGCTCTAAATCATGAGTGGCATATCTAGTCTCAGCAGGCTTCAATTGCCTAGAAGCATAAGCAATAACTCGTTCATTTTGCATAAGAACGGCACCCAAACCAATGCGACTAGCATCGGTATAGACAATAAAATCTTGATTCCCTTCGGGAATAACAAGAATAGGAGCATCAGATAGGAGTTCTTTTAATTTCTGAAAGGAAGTTTCACATTTGTCCAACCAAATGTATTTAACGCCTTTCTTGGTTAAGCTTGTAAGAGGCACGACAATTTTAGAAATATCTTTTATAAAACGGCGGTAATAACCCGCCAATCCAAGAAAGCTACGGATTTCCGTTACACTCTCCGGTCTCTTCCAATCTTGAATCGCTTCAATCTTTGAAGGATCCACGGAAATTCCGGATTCGGAAATAATATGACCAAGAAACTTCACCCGAGATTGCCAAAAGTGGCATTTAGAAAATATAGCTTTTAATTGATTGCTCCTAAGAGTTTCCAATACAATCCGAAGATGCTCTTCATGTTCCTCTTCGGTTTTTGAATACACAAGAATGTCATCAATAAAGATGAGAACAAATCGATCGAGAAAACCTTTAAAAACTCGATTCATAAGGTCGACGAAATAAGCTGGAGCATTCGTCAAACCAAATGGCATAACAAGCCATTCATACGATCCATAACGAGTACGGAAGGATGTCAAAGGAATACTATCCTCCATAACGAGTTTGGAGCTAGAATTTGATTTGCAAATGAAAACTAGGGTTTTGGATTTCTATTTCCTATTCTCCTCCACCATTGTTCTCTTGAGCTTGAGAGAGTTAGGAAATGAGGAATGAATGAAGAGTGTGGAGAGGGGTTGGGTTGGTATAACCAGAATTGGGCAAATGGGCTGAACCCAACCAAAGCCCTAAGTGAAAAAGTGCCAAAATTTCACTATCTCCAAACATATCGAAGTTTATACTCAAAAAGTTGCAAAAGATGTTTTGAATTTAATGGAAGTTGTCTCGAGTCCCAATTCGACCGTTTGTTGAAAGTAGCTTTTTGGACTAAAATCCGACGAACGATGTTATATTTAAATAAAATATTTAAATATGAAATCGATAAATATGCGGGTTGTTACAGACTCCCCTCCTTAAAGAAATTGGGTCCTCGCAATACTTAAGAAGAAAATAAAGAGTAACAACCATATATCAACACAAAAGAAATTTGAAATAGGAAGTTCACCATAAAGAGCACGAAAGAGTAAACCCGGAAGTTTTCGTTCGATGAATTCTCTAAATTTCCCAAGAGAAATCCTTGGGATTTGAGAACCATAGAACTCACACAAAAAGAATATCTTTATTTCGAAGGCGCTCAACCTCTGAAGCAATGATGCGAAAAAAATGTTTCTCAAAAGTCAAATCTGGTGAAACCTCAATTTCTCCAATGACACCGAGTTCAAGAATAAGAATAGGAAACCTAAAAGCATTTCCATAGTAGAAAGACGTGAGAAAACGTCATCAATAACAGAAAATTGAGCCGGTATAGTATAAAAATGGTATGCCCGAGAAACTAGAAATCTGAATAATTTGGAACACCGACGTAGTACAAAAACGGTACGTCCAATGAACCGAACACCACAAAAGAACATCAGATGCTAGTCCATAAAAGATGTGAGATGAAACTCAATAAAACGAAGTATATCAGAACGTCCGATGTTGGTAAAATGATCATTCCATTTGGACATCATCAAAGATACAACCACTTGTTGTTTACAACAAAGTGCATTGACAACTCGATTCCCCTTTCCGAGAATATACAAAGAATATCAAGATCATAAGATGCAAGGAACTCAATCCAATATTAAGTTCCTTATGAGAAAATAAATATTCCAGAGATTTATGATCAGGGTAGAGAACAAATTTCTCACCCAAAAATAATGATGCCAAATTCTAAAAGCAAAATCGATAGCCACGAGCACTAGATCATGTGTGGCATATCTAGTCTCAATAGGCATTAATGATTTAGAAGCACAAGAGATAGCACGTTCTCTTTTGCAAGAGAACGACATCCAAACCAATACAATTAGCATTGGTACAAAAGATAAAATCTTGGTTCCCATCGGGAATCACAAGAATAGAAGTACCGAAAAGAAAGAATTCCTTTTAAATAATCTTCTTTCCTGAAAAGCTATAACTTTTAAAATCACAATTATCTTTATGTAAAAAAAATTCTAGAAAAATTTACATTCTTACAAGCCAATATATCGTGTCTGTCTGTCTCATCAAAGCATTTACGAGATTCCTATCGATAACGTTGATCAAGTGCATTGACCAAAATTCTTAAAGCACTCAATGGGAAATACAATCACAAAATCATTTTCTATATGATAAAAATATCTCTTAGAAGTTTTACGAATATTCTTTGCTCATTGAAGAACAAAATCTAATTATGCTTATAAAGAAATCTTATGAAAAAGATTTGCAAAATTTTAAATTGTTATTTTCATCCAAAATCAATAAATATAAAAATGGAGTCATCGAGATTGTAGAATACTCGATGCATAAAATGGATGAAATAAGCTGGACAAACTGAATGACATAATAAGTCATTCATAAGAATCATAACGAGTGTGGAATGCGGTAAATGGAATGCTAATTCCCACAACTCGTAGCAAAAGAAAATCGGTGGCAAGGTTGAACTAAAAAGACCTTAACACCACTCAAAAGATTTCTTAGGTGATGATCCTAAGACAACTCAAAAATATCGAAAAGTTTCACAAACTATTTAGATGGGAGAAATAACACGTTCCTCATCTTGAGGGCTTAAATAATAAAATGATGCCACCAAATTGGAATCAAAATTTTTAAGAGAAATATAAATCTCTTTAACAGATAGAGAATGTCGAAGATGAATAGTCCATGTGGAACATAGGGTATAGCCTCATAATGATTAAGCCAATCCTTTCCAAAAGTGTAACGACCCACCTTTTGGACAGTTTAAACCGACGATCAAATACACATGTCGATTCCAAACCATTCAAAATGGGCAGATAGTTATTGAGGTAAATAAGAAAAGAAAAGAAAAGAAATAAAGGAAATGAAACAACACAGAATCTTATAGCGGAACGATAAAATATAATAGTCAAATAAACAGTTCATGAAGCTGTTTACTATACTTTGACAATTATTTATACAACATTTATCAGAGTTATACATATACAACAAAACAATTAAATAATGCAGCAGACAGCATGATGCACGGATAATAATAGTAATAGTGTACCGAATCTTCGTCTTCGTCCTCCAGAATAGATCTTCAAAAATCTGAAAAACTCAGGACTGACCCGAGCGTAATGAAAAAACAAAACACTCGAGTCAGCACTAAAATATCCTTATGAAAATTAAATCAATCGTAAATAAATGTGAGTGTAACGGCATCAGAGATGTTTGCGGGGTTTGACATCCCATATCCAGTGTCAACATGCATGCAATAACTCAAGAGATGTTACGGGATTTTCCATCTCATAAGGATCCGTTAAACTATCTACTATGTAGTAATGTACGCTAAGTAGATAATGCCTATCAGTAATATAAAGTATCAAAATAGCGTTAAGGAGTTACCATAATCCCCCTTAACACATTTTTATAATGCCATAGTCTATACAGCACCGTAAGCCCCACCATAAACTGGTGGTTATCAGAGGGTACCCCATAGGTATAACACAAAACATAACGTAGTGGTCACGAATAGGATAATCAGTATGACAAGGTACATGAGGCGATACTAACTAGGATACTAGTAGTTGCGTGATCCGGACTGATGTTGAGCATAGCCAGCAGCTACCCCAATACCGCGAAACAACACTCCCAAATCAAGGGGTGCACCCAAATCGAACCACAAATGTAATAGAAATGGTATCGAAGAAGCGTGTCCGCTAGAGGTGGCGAAACTCAATGGCCCGGCGCGGCTCCTGTTTTAGTCATGTCAGGGGTCATCCAATAACGTTCTCTTTCTTCAGTCAACGCGTTCACCAAACCATCCACTTCATTCTGGATCAACACTCCACGCATAATAGTTATTAAAGTGGTTTTCAGTATCGACAGAGAGTATGTCCATATCCGATCCCGGTCTCTTCAATAACTACGTATTATTTACACTGTTGGCTCTTTTACATTTCAAATCGATTCATAATTGATATCAAAATATCATATTCGCTTCAAAAATCAAATCCATTTCAAATATCATCATATCTTTTCAAATGTAAGATTCCGTTTCAAAAATTATTTTTCGCATCCTTATCTCATTTCGATTTCAAAATCATTTCGAATTTCAATTTTTGGCTGCAACTTCATTTAAACCATATTTAAATTCAAGATTTAAATATAAACATTTCACCTTATTGACCAGCTTAGAATTTCAGAAAATAATTTTAAGTAGTTTAAAAGTAGTTTAAATCATTAAAACTAGTTAAAAATACTTAAAATCTTAAAATGGATTTGAAATAGATAAATTAGTTTAAAGTAATTTAAATTGGGTCAAGTAGATTTAAAATAGATTAAAATAGTTTAAGTATTCAAAAATAGTTTATATAACTGAGAAATTTGGAAAACAAAATAAACAGCTTCAAAATCAATCCATTTCAATTATAACTTCCCAATCCAAATAAATTCCAATTTCCATTCTACCGATTCAATTTCGATTTAAATTCAATCAACGTCAATTTTTACTTCGAATTAATTCAATTTTTCATTCACCTTTAATTTATTCAATTTCAATTTATATCGATTTGGAGCCTGATTTCTCAAAATATCAATTTATAACACTTAACAAAAATTTCTAACAATATTCAAGTTTAAATCCAAATTCCAAATATGATTCAATTCCAAACTCAATTTCAAAATATCATTTTCATATCACTTTTACTTATTAATATTCAAAGCTCGAATTAAGGTTAAATCTTTAAACAAATCAATTTTCGACATTCAATCATATCCAATTTTCAAATTTCAAAGTCTCAACTTAATTATTTAACAAAATTCCTTTAACCAAAATTTATTTCAACATTCCAAACTCAATTTTTCGATGAATTCAATTTCTATAAATCGATTTCTATTTATAACTTTTAAATCAAAACATTTAAATAAATTTCAAATCGACGATTTCAAAAATTATTAATTTAGCCAATTCGGTGTCCGTATATAATTTTCTATCCTATGGGCAAGTGATTATTATTTTTTCAATTAAATGTCAGGGATGAATATATATCACTTAAATTAAATCACAGTATCATATGTATGCATAACAGGATATAGATAAGCAAATAAACATCCAAACATTTCAATACCAACCAATAGCATCCATCGAAATACATCATCTAATAGACAATACAATTCATGGCAATTTCATAGTTATCAATGTCAGGTAATTTAATCGCAATTCAATTTCAATTTCAATTTAACTGTCAATTTAATTTTTAACGGCAAATTCAAATGAAAATCTATATGACAATTAAATTTTATCAAACAACGACAAATAAAATCATAATACTTCATAATATCATATTTAACTGGCATAAAGATATTTAGTACGTTGTGAGCGTTATAAAACACTCACCTTGATTCCAATGCAGTTCCAGCGTTTTATTTCGAATAAAATTAAACGAGCGTTTAATTTTATCCAAAATTTCCACTAGCTCCAAATGATTCCAATCCAGCTCCATAACGTAGTATTCGACAAAACGATTGCAACGCAAGTCGTTTCGCAATTTTCCGACCTCGTATGACAAAGATATCGCAGTTTAAAATTTATACAAATTTAAATACAACTTAATATACAATTTCTTTTATTAAATTTGAACCTAGCAATCAGGACCGTCCATCCCCTTGATGAATCACAACCTCTCCCTTCCTTCTTCCTCTCTCACGTTCGAACCCACGTACAGGAACCCAAGCCGCCACTTAACCCTAGATTTTCGCACCCAATACGAGCCACCTGGAGACGATCAGCTAGCGCAATTCGAAACCCCTCGACAAAGCTAATCTCGGATGCAACCTGGTGGAACTCGGCCTCCCCTATGGCGCGCAAAATAAAGGCGAATGGCAGGCCTTCTCGAGCCAATTGCCGTTGATTCGTCTCACCAAAATCGATCATCACCGTTGAAGTTGTAGTTCGTGATGTGCTCTACACTTTACTAGTTGGAAGTATTTCGATTCGATTAGCGGATTTGAAGAAATCGAAGGGGAAAGAAACGTGATTTTCGGCCCTTGGTTGTATAAGAGGCGGCGGCTGTACAAAACCCTAGGGTTATTATTTTCTTTTGCAAATGAATATATTAAAGTGCTTATATATAAAATTCAACGAACGCTATTCACTTCAAATTTTCGAAATCCGATTTACGTGCGGTGACCGACGTTTCTAGAGTTTACCCCGCGTTCCGGACACAATGGAACAGGTTTTGAAAGCTAATTCGATCATATGTGAGAGTTATGGAAATAAACGATCGATTTTAAATTAAACCGATTAACTAAATTTCTATGCGTTTTGGCTTGCCCCGGACAAACGATAAATCCGATTGACTTGAAATTTGAAATCTTACAATAATTCCACATTACGGATCCGATAAAACTAGTTTCGTTGAAATCCGAGACAGTTTGAAAAATGGCTATTTTAACTCGTCAATTAAATATTAAAATATTCAATTTTCCCAAATTTGCTTTTAGTTCGATTTTAAAGGTTCTAAAACATCATTCTAACTTTAATATGATAAAATAAAATTTGACAAATCATTTTTAATCATATTAAACCCGTTATTCACTTATCCAATAAATTCCAATTTTTTAAAAAATCTTATTAACTCTATTATAAGCCCAATATAACTTACATTCACTTTGGAAGCCAGTTTGAATCATATTAAATCAAATTTCAATTATTCACTCTATTTTCATATATTAAATTTCAATATCAAATTAATCATATCAAATTCGGAATTTAATTATTCAAACATTTGTAATATTAATTTAAACAATTTGATTATTCTTAAATCGCTATCTTTTGAAATATTCAAACGAACTTATAAGATTTAACAAATTCAAATTATAGAACAACCATTTTCATTAAAACAGTTATTCAATTATTCAATAAGTTCCAAATATTAAATTCGAACAATTTAATTGTTCAATATTTGACGGATTTCGATATTGGATTTTTAAATAAAATTTTTATTATCAGGCGATTTACTATATTTCATCAAATGAATTCCAATTATTATTTAACTATAGTTAGAGATAATGCATTCAACTAATATATAAACTTTCATTTCAATTGCAATTGGTTCACAAATTCAATTCGACTAACTAAATGAATAGGTAACTTAAATAATTATCACCATTAACTTTTAATTACTTATAAGTTTATTATTTTCAAACAAGTGTCACAATTTACCTATACAATACAAATTCATTCAATTACCTTTGTCTACATATTATTTCAATTGATTTGGGATTTCATTCAATTCATAAATAATTAACTTAGATAAAATTTGTTGCATTTTATTCCAGTTATTATTATTCCAAACGACTTACAAATTTTTTTCTAACTTTAAATCACAAAATCTTATTAAATTAGCTATTTTAATTATCGAAAATTTACGGGTCGTTACAAAAAGTCAATTCCGAAGCATAAGTAAAAATCGGCTCGGAAAGAAAAATCACATAAAATAATTTCGACATCAAAGCATAGCAAATTGAGTATTGCAGATCCTCTAATCCGGATTCACAATCCTCAAAGAAGTCAACAAGCCCAAAAAGGTTTAAAGAAAAAGAATAAACAAGTTCTTTTGATATAAAATAATGAGATGAATTCATATCAAAAAGAACTCAAGTAGGAAGGCCACGAAATAAAACAATAGCATCAAGGATTGAATGAAAAATACCTTGACTAAGAGAAGAGTTGCTAGGGGCTTGCAGCTTTCCTTCTCTCTTGCTTGGAATCTTAGGTCACGAAGATAAAAGGTGACCAGATCCTTTGCAATAACGACAAAAGAGGGGTTTCGGGCACTCCATTGCATAATGGTCTGTGGAACCACAATTGTAGCATCGTCCATGACTAGAGGTAGGAATCTTTGCTACCGGAGTTTCTTGCCTCCCTTTCTTATTAGAATTGGGGCCTTTGAATTTGATAGGCCTCTTCGAGTTATTGTCGAAGTTCTGTTGGGTATGCACAACTTCAACATCACCTTCAATATCGGCCTCTTCAAGACGAAGAGCGATATCAATAAGCTGATCAAATGAAACCTCAAGTTTCAGAAGTAATGGCTTCTTAAGATTCTTATTCAAGCCATAGACAAATCTCTGATTTTTCTTCAACGAGGTATTAATGTATTCAACCCCGTATTTGGACAGAGATTCGAAAGATGTGACATAGTCTGTCACAGAAGATGCACCTTGAACAAGGTCAATAAAACGCCGTGCTAAAGTTTTTTTTCAGCCTCCGGCATGAATTTCAATTCGAATCTTTCCCGGAATTGCTTCCAAGTGAGATCCGCTTCAACTATTTCAGAAATTAAAAGCTCATACCAATCCAGTGCTCTTTCTTGGGGCATGCTAGAAGCCACTTGGACTCGATGGAGGTCAACAAGATTCATGCGAGAAAAGATACGATCGCATGATTTGAGCCAAGCCTGAATTTCTATAACACTCTCGGATCCCTTGAATGGCCTTCCACCCAAGTCGGTATAGTCTCTGCACAGGCGTGCAAAACCGGATCTAGGATGAGTAGGCTCTTGATTGGGTCCGACAGCTTGAGCATTCTTGACAAGATCAAGAAGTTGTTGTGTAGACATAAATACTCCATCCTGGGGAGTAGCACTAGATTGACCGGTGCTGGGACGGCCTGATCTAACCATTTCTCTTCTTTAAGAAAGAAAGAAAGAAGAGGAAAAAGTTATTCTCAAAATAAATATCAAGCAATCTTGATAGATAAAACAAGGAATCATAAAGAAAATAGGATGAATCGGTTCGAAGACTCGAATAAAATCCTAAAGCACGACTCCTAAGATGGACTTAGGACGGTGATCCTTGTTAAATTATTTCATATTGTTCCGAAGTTTGGCTCTGATACCAAGCTGTGACGCCCCACCTCTATACCCACGCTAGGAAAGAACACTGCGGAGTAATGCTGTTGACTAGCACGAAGAATAAGGCTGTTGAGGAGCGACCATCCGTGTAATTTCTTTGCGCGAGCACCGATATGTCAGATAAAAATATAACTTTTCATCTCAAGAGGAAATCCGACATACTGACAAAAACTCAAAGCTACCACACAGTGGCTACATATAATCTTCGGAAACAAATATAGAAATAAACATAACATAAATCAGTCACAGACAGTTCATATCACAAAGGCGGAAATAGATATGAATATTACACATAAAAGTGTATATCATAGTAGTGGTCTAATAAGATCCACAATAAACACAAAAGAATAGATACAAGTGCTAGACAAAAATATGTACACATCAAGGAGTCTATATCTCAAATGTATACAACAAAAAACTACTAATCTAGAGTAGTTTGCCAAAATCAGATGATGGCTCCAGATAGGAAGTCAAGAGGAAGCACCTATAAAACCTCAGTCTGAGTATTATTTATAAGAAAATAATAAACGGATCAGTCTAGCTATAAATATCAGATAACATGATATAGAATAAAAGATATGGCACAAATGTATAAAACCATAAAATCATACTATGATAAGTATGTAATTGAAAAATCAACAATGGATAATTCAATATCTCAGGAATCTTCTCAAAGATCCAAAGAGGGCATCATACCCCAAAACTTGTACTCATAACAAGTCAATGACACACGAATTCACCAAAGTCATAAAAGCTAGAAAATCATAACTATGAAAGTCCCAAAAGTAGGTGAAGCATAAATTCTAGAAGTCGACACACGAAATCCAGAAATCATAAAAAGGGAAAGAGGATGGCCAATCCAATAAAAATGAGCCGGAGCTCCTCCAGACAGGGTATAGTCCCTCATTGCGGACTTTGAGCCGAAGCTCCTCCAGACAGGGTATAGTCCCCCATTGCGGACTTTGAGCCGAAGCTACTCCTGGTGAGTCGAAACTCCTCCTGACAGGGTATAGTCCCCAATTGCGGACTTTGAGCCGAAGCTCCTCCTGGTGAGTCGAAACTCCTCTTGACAGGGTATAGTCCCCCATTGTAGACATTGACCAGAAGCTCCTCCAGACCGGGTATAGTCCCCCATTGCGGACTTTGAGCAGAAGCTCCTCCAGACAGGGTATAGTCCCCCATTGCGGACTTTGAGCAGAAGCTCCTCCTGGTGACCCAAAGATCTATAAAATTGAGGTATAGTCCCCCCAAATGGACAAAGAGACATCGCACATTTGCTAGTCTAAACCATAAAAATGATTGTCATAATCAAAGAGAAGTGTCAATTACACTAAGCTAGTAAATATAAAAGTTTAGCTTCATGTCCCATAATCACTTGTTTAACTTAAATATTTACGAACAAACTGTAAATCTTCACTAGAAAATTGTCACAAGAGGTTCAATCGAACAAGTCCAAGAATTAACCGATGAAGTGAACGCAAGCGTTTCATACCACTTGTTTTACTAAGCCGTTTAATTAGATTTCTCATACGAATGAGGTAAAGGTTTGTATATGCTAATAGATTGGAAAACAGTTTAAGAAAAGAGCTTTATTACAAAAATAGAGCTGAAATCAATTTGTTGAAAGAGTTTTGATAGTTTCTACTAGTATTGAAACCTTTATATTTTAAAGTGACAAATCACAAGGGGGATTGTAGAAACAATTAATCACAATCACATTCGAAGATGTGAATAAAAATCCAAAGAAATCGATAAAGAATCCATCAAAGTGGATATATCCAAAATTCCCAAAAGAAAAGAAGTCATCAAAGTTGATAATAAATGATAACAATAAATAGGGAAGTAGCACGAATCGATTAAATTTGAAAACCACGCAAAATAGACAAAACAGGCAAAATAGCAGTAGGTCGGTCGGCCTGCTACAGGGCTCGGTCGACCGGACCAGAAAACAGGAATGCCTGGGGTAGCAGGTCGGTCGACCGGACCGTGAGTTCGGTCGGCCGGACCTGTAACCAGCACTTCCAAACAGAGGCTGGGAAGTGCTCGGATAGCAGGTCGGTCGACCGGACCCTGAGTTCGGTCGGCCGAACCTGTAGCCAGCACCCGCCAAGCCTATCTAATGAATGCCAAACTCTTCCATATCGCTACCGGTCGAGCAACGGCACTAAGGGTTTACGTCTATCGACTACCCGGCCATATAAACTCTTCGATTCATCACCAAAAACATGATCAAGACATCAAAGCTATGATTTTTAAAGAATTGAATACAAAACACTAAAAATTGGAATATTCACCAAATCAATCCAAACCAAAAGCAATTGCACAAGAATAAGTGTTAGGAATTCATACATAACAATCGAAGATAGTTATAGACTAAGATGTGAGATAAATATCTCACCTTTGAACCCAAAGACAATGAATGAGAAGCTTTTAAAACAAGCTAAGATCAATTCCTCTTCAATAACAACTCAAGAAGCTTCAATCTAAGCTTACAAGTAAAATATTTCCTAAGTTAGGTTTAGGAAATTCTAAAATTGATAAGAGAATGGGTTGGAGAAGAAGAAGGAGATGCTTACCAATGGGTTCTCTTGAGTTTGGGGCTAGAATTTGATTTGCAAAAGGAAACTAGGGTTTTGGATTTCTATTTCCCATTCTCCTCCACCATTGTTCTCTTGAGCTTGAGAGAGTTAGGAAATGAGGAATGAATGAAGAGTGTGGAGAGGGGTTGGGTTGGTATAACCAGAATTGGGTAAATGGGCTGAACCCAACCAAAGCCCTAAGTGAAAAAGTGCCAAAATTTCACTATCTCCAAACATATCGAAGTATATACTCAAAAAGTTGCAAACGATGTTTTGAACTCAATGGAAGTGGTCTCGAGTCCCAATTTGACCGTTCGCAGAAAGTAGCTTTTTGGACTAAAATCCGATGAACGATGTTATATTTAAATAAAATATTGAAATATGAAATCGATAAATATGCGGGTTGTTACAACGTGCTTGAATAAACAAGCTACAGTGATAATTGAAAGGAAGGGAAAAAGTTTTGACGTGAAATTATTTCAGCTGAAGAAAATTTTGACCAGTCAAGTTATTTAAATTTTAAATCTAAATCGTCTCGAACCCCTAACTCAAAATCTCAACCTCCTATCGAGGCATGCCACTAGGTGTTTATAGTATTATACCCCTATTCCAAATGCAAAGGAAAAGGTTTTGAGTCCTAATTCGATCGTATGGAGAAGATAGCTTTTTTTTAGACTAGTTATTATATTGAATTTTCGATGTAGATTTCAGCGCGTTTATATATCGTACGCTCACATAACAACTCCAAATGCCACGAAAATTGAAATCTGATAATAATACAATATTACGGATCCAAGGGAATGGGTTTCACCAAATTCTGAGACTGTGCCTCGGATGGCTATTTTTTTAAATATCAATTTAAACAATATAATTTCAAAACTTAACAAAACACTTCCAAATTCAATTCTAACACTTTTAATATCTCCAGTACTATCAATATAAATTTTACCAGTCTTTAAATTATTTTTAACAAGCTAAAAATTTCCATATTGCATACTTTACCCAACTTCAAATAATTTAATTTAATAATTAAATTACCCAATAATTAGTGACATTTGAATTCAAGTTAAAAATTCACTTTTAAATATTTGAAATCAATTAAATATTCTGATTTCAAATGTCCAAAAATTCCGGGTCGTCACAGCATTATAAAAAGCAGGTTATAATAATTAACTGATGATTAACTAAGAAGTGACAAGCAAAGTGAAGAGATGATAAAAGGATACTCAAAAACAATAACCTGATGATTAACTAATTGAAGTAAACCCATTACAGGAATCGCTTTTGCTTGATGAAGTACAAGAATCTTAGTTTCTAGAGCTGATAAAATGATATTCAAAAATATTTTTAATAAGAGTATCAATAACAGAGTGAGTAGTGACAATTGTCGATTGTAGAGGCTTGAACTTGTGACATATTATTAGATGATTATGTTAACAATTTGGCAACCTCATAAGGTATATATTTATTTATTTAAATAAAATAGATTTTGTATTTCTAAATCATTTAATAAAATGTCATAAACTTCATGCTATGAGAATAAATTCAACAGAAAAGAGACATCCATTAGAACCTTAAAAAGTAAAAAATATCGGGAAAATATAGTTATATTAAATTATAATTTTATATCATTTCTAGATTTTAAAAAATAACTAAAAATGCCAAAATATATAGACATTGTGCCAATGTCATATGCCATGTGGGTTACATCTAACATTTTGCGTATTCTTTAAATAATACAATTAAACTTCTGTTATATTAACTAGGTTATTTTCGATTAAAATTGCTTTATTTTCAACCTAAAAAGGCAAGACCCCATAAAGTAAGCACTTTCATGTATCCAAGTATTGTATACATTTTGGTTCGAAAACAAAAAGGCAAAACGATATAGGTATGTTTCTGACTTAGACCTTAGTGTGCACTTAATAACATGAAATGACTCGCTCGACATGCAAAGACAGTTAACTATGATGAAGTGAGTTAAATAACTCATTGCCTTCCCCTTTTAACACCCTCGTCCCCCCACCCTCACGTGCATGCGTGTTGATGAATGTTGAACAGCAGCCATTCAATCGTGTGGTATATATTTTGTGCAGTCTAATGTTTAAATTAATTAGAAAGGTAAACTCATTGGTATTTAAATCTAATAGTAACTCCAAGTAGTGAGCTGTAAAGAATGTCATGTCATAGCAATAGAATGATTATGCATTTTGGAAAATTAAGGCTATGTTTGGTTTGACATTTTTTTTTTGAGTTTCCATCCACACAAAAATGTGCAAGACACATGTATATTATCGAAAACGTCTAATTTAGAAAATGAAATTAACACACAAAATAGAATTTTTTTATCATGTTTTGAAAAATGATAGAAGCACGAGAAACAACCTATCATTCCATCATCCATCCTTCACCTCTGCTCTCCCTCCATTTTTCTTCCATCACCTCTGTCATCATTTCACTCCTCTTATATTTGACATACATATTTGGAAACAAAAAACAAAAAAATTATTTTTAAACCAAACACCGCCTAACTCATTCGAATTTTCAGGCAATAAACAGAGAACGTTTCTCTCCTAAAATTGTGCTTGGAAAAATGGTGACAGTAAAAAGTCATTTGGGACTAGTTATTACCTTTCAAGGTCCTTTGATTTCATTTCATTTTAATAAATTTATCATTTTTGAAAGAAATAAACCAAAAGGAACTACATTTGAGAAAATCAGGGGATATATATAAATTACCAAAACTTTTCAACATTTATTTCATAAAAAAAAATTGGTGCAAATACATCAGTAATAAAACCTTACCACAAGAGTGCAATAACTAGAATCCAAGCATTCTTCAAAAGTACCTTATCAAATAATGATCCATTTTGACATTCCAGAACCAAACTGTCCCAAAATGAAGCAATATTTTCTTTGAACTCTTTAAGCTCCTTCTGCTTTGAGTTATGGATGTCTTATATTTCACCCTATCTACCAATTTCAAGGACTTATGCATAAGTGGCTAATTTCATTGGGGGTATAACCAATGAAATTCAACTTAAATAATAGTAAAAACTGCAAACTGAAATTTATACTTTATTAGCTAATTCCACCATATTAAAAACCATATCATCTACTTCCATCTCATTTACAGAAGTAGCATCGATTTTATACTAGGCCTCGCATGCTTGTAAAATTGCTCAAATAACAGTTAAAGGTTAAATTGCATGGACATAGAAATGCACTACCTAGAACAACATCATTAGAATATCAACCAACACTGAATTTGCATCTGATTTGTGCTTAGCAACTAATTGCTTCACTATCAGCTTGACATGGACTTAATAAAATCTGCTGGATAAATTAAAGGAAGATTACTAAAAATTGGATGTACTTAATCCTGTGCAAATATAAGGAAAATTAAAATACATGAAATATTCCATGTCAAATTTACAAACAAAAAATTGAAAGTAAGCTTTGGAAATTATGGATTCTAGATATATGATGGGATCAAACTAGTATGCTTTATAGCATATGTATGCATAGCTAATATAACTCCAGAATTCAAAATCCCAACAGTAAAAAATCTAGGGTTTTCTGCTGCCATGGGAGAAAACAATCTCTCTCTCAAATCCAAATCCAATCCCCCTCTCTCTTGTCCTTCTCCTCAAGATAGGCCACCTGAAACCCATTTCAGAAAGCTGAATAATGTCATGATCAATAACGAGGGCTTCCAATTAGTTCAAACAAGATCGCAAAAGAGAAATCAGCCCAGATTTGGTTAGACTCAGTCCCAAATCAGTAGTAATCAGATAAGGAAAGAGGATCAGAAGATCAATTCTTTCAGGGACAGGACCAAGCAGACGCAAAGTGAAAAACCACCAGCAAAGTTCTCACTAAATAGAGAACTAGGGCATAGATCTTAGGCTGATATTGTCTCAGAGAAATCTAATGAACCAAAGGATGAAGATTGCAGTCTTGAAACCATTTTGCCTATCCAAATCAATAGCAAGAAATATGGTGTTATAAAAGAGACAGTGTGTAAAAGAGCAATGGAGTGTTGGAATAATTCCTTGTTGGTATATGTTGTTAGTAGTAAACCATATTTCGTGTTTTTCAAAGAATATATTAAAATAGTTTGGAAACCAAAAGGTGAGTTTGAAATCTTTTCCATAGAAAATGGTTTCTTTCTGATTAAATTCTGTGATTCACAAGACTGCAACTCCATAATTCAGAATGGTCCATATTTCTATAACGGCAAGCTCATCATTATGAGAAGGTGGACGGAAACATTGAAGATGGACAGAGATCTTCTGTCAACTATGCCGATATGGATTAGATTACCCAGTGTAAACCTCAAATTATGGGATAGAGAGGCATTTAGTATCATGGGAAGTATTATCGGAAAACCCATTAAAATGGATGCAGCAACAACCATGAAGACGAGATTGAATTATGCTCGAATTCTAGTGGAAGTTTCTGCATTGGATGAACTTCCAGATGAAATTTGTTTAAATCTTTATAATGGGGAAAACATTATACAAAAGGTTGAGTATGAATGGGTTCCACCGAAGTGTAGCATCTGTAAATGCTTCGGTCATACTAAGGAGCAGTGCAACCAGAAGCAGTCGTGGATTCCCAAAAAGAAAGATAAAAATTTAGCAAGTATTCAAGAAAATAGATCTGAAACAGTTCAAGAAATTAATGTCAGTGAAGGTACAATATTTCAGTCAAAATCTCAAGAAGAAGTAGATTGAATCTATCAAGAAGATATCATTTTCGATCAAGAAAGCAATTCTAAAGAGCTCATTGATCAAAACAATCAGATCATGGCAATGGAAGTTCATCTGCAAAGCGAAAAAACTTCAAAAGATCAAGATCCGACAGACATAAAGGAGGGTAAAATCAAACAGGTCTTTAACTCTAAAACCCCCCCTATTTCAGAGTCATGTTTAATTACAGGCCAGATTAATACAAGATTAGTGAACAAAATTCATCAAAATTCTAATCTGAATCAAGAATCAAAGGCTAAGAAGGGATCTTCTTCTACACTTGCTGCAGATGTTGAGAGAAATGGTTGCTCAACATTGCCTCGCAAAGGGTGATCAACCTCCAGAGCAGGCTGCAATGTCTGATTGTAATGAATCAGAATTGCCTCGCTTAGCTTCTTTCGATATATCTTTAATCAAGATTCCAGAATCTGTACAAATGGAAGAAGATAAATCTGAGGAAAAAGACAGTGGTGAAGAGTGACATATCAGAATTACATATTAATAAAACAAAATCTTCTGGTAAGTTAAAGGGGAGTAAAGAGGAAAAAAGCTTTCAAACAAAAATATATATCAGTCAACCTAGAGTGGGATCAAATGTCCACCAGATTGAAGGCCAAAGGTACTGATAATAAAAGGAGAGGTAAAAGCACCATGGTGTCAGGTACAATTTAAATTTCTTATTTTATATCATAGATATGTCTATTTTTGCATGGAATGTTAGGGGGATGAATACCCCTGTAAAACAATCTGATATCCTTCATATGATTAATATATATAAACCTACTATTATTGCCCTTATTGAGAACAAATTTAATGATGAAAAATTTGATAGATTCTCTATTTAATTGTCCAGTAATTGGAAAGCTATTCATAATAATGATTGTGGCTGTAAAGGTAGAATTATAGTTATCTGGGATTCTAATGTCTGGAATAATACAAACATAAATAAAGACAGTCAATTTATAGATTGTAATTTCAGAAATATTGGTGGTTTTTATTTACAAGTTACTGTTGTATATGGTAGTAACTTTGAAATCGAAAGAAATGTTTTGTGGCAAAAATTGAAATCTCTAAATTACATTTATAATTTCCCTTGGATTGTATTAGGGGATTTTAATACTGTTTTTCATGTTAATGAAAAGTTTGGTGGGATTAAGATCCCACAGAATAAGCTAGATAAAGTCAATAAATTTCTGTTAGAATCAGGTCTTATTGAACCAAATATTAGTGGTAGTAAATATACTTGTAAATCTGGTTTAGCTAAAAATATTCATTGCAAATTAGATAGAATTTTGTATAATAAAGACTTCTTAAATAAATTTCCTGACAGTACCTGTTCTACTTTGGAGCAGAACTTAAGTGATCACACTCCTCTTCTAGTTAACCTTGTTGTTAATAGGGTTGCAAATACTAAAGCCCATCCATTTAGATTCAAAAACAGTTGGGTTTTGGAAGAAGATTACAAAAGTTTAATGGAAAATTGTAATAGTTTTTCTTGTAATGGATCCAAACAATTTCAGTTTTGTATGTTTCTGAAATTCACTAAGAATAATCTTAAAAACTGGAATAAAAATAAACATTCTAATAATAGCAGGATTGCTGATTTGAGAAATGAAGGTAAAAAGTTACAAATGAATGCTGATAATAAGCCTGGTGATTGAATGAAATTAATAAAAAATTTCTTAATCAAAGGGAGTTGTCTAATGAGATGTATAAAGAATCTGTTGATGCTAAACAAAAAGCTAAGACTGATTGGCTTACTTTAGGGGATGATTGTACAAATTTTTTTATGCTAAGATGAGTAATAGAAAACACCTTAATAACATTGGTTGCATATTTGATAGAGAGGGCAATTTAGCTAATTCATATGAGAAAGTTTCTGCTGAAGCTGTCAAGTTTTATAAGGAGCTTTATTTTTCTGAATCTACTGAAAGAGAGTTCCCAGATATAACATGCAAAAATATCTTAAATGATAATGCTGCAGAAATCCTACTGGCTTCTGTGGGTATTGATGAAATAAAATTTATTATTTTTAATGCTGGGGACAACAAAAGTCCAGGCCCTGATGGTTTCAATGCTAAATTTTTTAAAAATAATTGGGAGTTTATAAAACAACAAGTGACTGATGTAGTCAATGAATTTATGAACAATGGTAAAATTCTCAAAAGTATTAATCATACTTTCATTACCCTTATTCCAAAAAATAAAAACCCCATTGATATAGGTGATTACAGACCAATTTCTTGTTGCAATTTTATTTACAAAATTATTGCTAGTGTGCTTAGTCATAGAATTAAAGTGTTTCTGCCTTTTCTTATTGCTGAAAACCAAAGTGCTTTTGTTCCTGGTAGGCTTATAAATGAAAACTCCCTTTTAGCTCATGAAATGGTAAGAAAATTTAATACTAAACAGGGTGATAATGTATGTATTAAGATTGATTTGCAAAAAGCATATGATAAGGTTAACAGACACTTTATTCGTCACATTGTGATATGTATGGGTTTTCGCATAAAATTTTGTGATTTGATATTTGAATGTAT
The DNA here is from genome assembly GCA_030765085.1 of Allium cepa. NCBI lineage: Eukaryota > Viridiplantae > Streptophyta > Magnoliopsida > Asparagales > Amaryllidaceae > Allium > Allium cepa. Next base: position 917,032,716 of record CM060929.1, on the reverse strand, counting down.
TAACACCCCACATTTTCTATTCTTATTCAAGGTAAGGCTGAAAGGTTTATAAAATCTAATAGGGGGCTAAGACAGGGAGATCCCTTGTCTCCTTATCTTTTTGCTATAGTGATGGAATACTTCTCTATTCTTATTGAAATAGAAAGTATGAAAGGTAAAATTCATCCTATAAATAGAATTCAGCCTTGTGTCAATCACCTGATCTATGCTGATGATCTTATGGTTTTTATTAAAGCTAATAAAGTTAATGCAGAATCTATTAAATACATTTTTGATAAATTAAAAATTCATGTTGGGCTTCAGCATAATGTTAATAAATGTAAAGCCTATTTTAGTAAAGCTTGTAAGTTCAAAAAAAAAATTCTAAACATTTTACAAATAGAAAAGGGTTTTCTTCCTATCAAATATTTAGGTTTGCCTCTTTCTACTAATATGATTAAGAATTCAGATTGCTCAATTCTTATTGATAAAATTCAGGAGAGAATGGAAACATGGTCTTGCAAATTACTCTCCATTGCTGGTAGACTAGAGCTTATTAAGACTGTGGTTTATGCTATTATCCTATACTGGTTACAAACATTTCAAATCCCTGCTGCTACTATTAAAATATTGGAAAACAGATGTGCAGATTTTCTGTGGAGGGGCAAATACCACAAAATTAGTTGGATTAATGTGTGTAGACCGAGAAATGAGGGGGTTTTGGTATTAGAAATTTTAACGATTTGAGTACTACTTGCCATTTAAAATTATTTTGGAGATTCATTAGTTCAGATTCTTTGTGGGCTAGGTGGATGAGATCCAAGTACTTGAAACAAGAAAATTTATGGACTACTGTTCATAAAAATAATCAATCAAACACTTGGAAACATATTTTAGATTGTAGGGAAATTGGTAAATCTCTTATTGATAGAAAATTTAAAGACGGCAAAAACACCAGTTTGTGGTTTGATCCTTGGTTCAATAATGAAACATTTATAAATAGGGTTGGGTGGAATAGTCTTGTTTTATGTGGTAACCCTAATGAGAAAGTTTCCGATATTATAGTTAATAATCAGTGGCACCCACAGATTCATCCCATTACTAACCCTTATAAAAATGATATTTGAAATATTCATTTTGATAAATATGCAGAGAATGATTACTGGGAGTGGAAAGCTAATAACAGAGGGAAGTTTTCTTTTAAAGAAACTTGGAACTTTATCAGAATCAAATATCCTACTGAAGTATGGTATCAGTGCATTTGGAATAGAGTGAATTGTCCCAAGATGGCATTCTGTACTTATTTTGCTATAAAAAACAGATTGCCACCTGGAACAGGATTAATAAATGGGGTAGCAATGTAAATTCACTCTGTTCCTTGTGCAAATTATGCAATGAAAATGCTAATCATATATTTTTTGAATGCAGCTACTCCTTTTTTATATGGAATCAAATCAGAATGACTTTAAGCATTGATGACAACAGACATATGGATATTATGAATATTATCAGAATTATCAATAGCAAATTCAGGATTAACTCTGAAGAATCGGAGTATGCTTACATTCTTCTTACTACGGCAGTTTTTAACTTATGGAAAGAAAGAAATCTGCGTGTGCATAATAAGGGCGGCAAAAGCAAAGAGCAAGTTTGGCTTACTGTTAGTACAGATAGTAAGATTATGTTGCAAAAATCTAAAAAAAAAATCATAATAGTCAAACCAGATATACTTCCCTTGCTGAAGATTGGAAGGCCGAAGCTGGTAGCAAGCACTTGGAAGCATTTCTTATAAATCCGAGAGACTTTCAGATAAATGTGGATAATAGCTCTTTTAAAGCCGCATGCTACAGCAATGAACCACATCAAGCAACTGCCATGAAATCGTCAGATCTAGGTCTTGATGACACTAGATCTAACAATTTTGAGGCCATCAGAGATTATACTGTGAGAACCAGAGTGTCTTTGGGTGATAATAGCAAAGCGCAACAAGCTTTGTCAGATCAAGGTCGTGTTGACCATAGATCCAACTTTTTTCCGCATCTGAACAACAATCACAAAGGCTACTGGAGTATTAACTATAGCAGAGGGATGAGAAGTAGATTTAATGAAGCTCTTTCGTACTGGGAAAGAGGTGAGAGCAGCGGGAAGAAGAGCGACAGAGATTAGATTTTGAGCGGCCATTGTTGTTGCTATTATTTTTTCTCTGGCCATTTGTGTTTTGAGTTGCTGAGTGTCGGCGCTAGGGTTTATTTGTGTTGTTTGGTGCGGGTTTGTTTCTACCCAGTTTGTATTAGTTCTGGGCCTGGCCCTTTTTAACTTCATTCAAAAAAAAATTACATGCATAGCTCATGACACACATACATAAGCGCTCTTATGTAAATTCTAATACATTTTATTCTACTTTGCATGCTTGCGACAGGTTGATATCATCGTAATTCCTAATCAATGCAAAGTCAAACTTTTTGACCAAAACAAATAGGTAATAAATAATTAATATAGATTTGAATTACAGAATTTAACGTTGGTCTTCCTATCAACTAAGGATATTAATAGAGTTGGCTATTAACCTAGCTGTATATATCCAAGTGATATAGTGATAATGGAGTGAAAACATGCCCAACATGTTGCTGCTTAATAAAAGATAAGAATTTGATCTCACGTAAATAATTTGTTAACAATTGAAATCGTGTCCACTACTATACTGAAATTGCTTAAATATTTATGAGAGCAGAATTCACATCCGAGAGTCACATAACTGCAAATTTCATTTTTCAACCGAAAATAATATATCAAAAAAATTTATAGAAATTATGAATAAGTTATTATGAAAACATCAATATAATGGTTATATTTAGACCTGTCAAACGGGTCGGGTCGGGTCATAAATGGGTCGGATAGAATTTGACCCGTCCCATTCAAGCCATTAAAAAATCTAATCTATTTGACAAGTTTAATAAATGGGTTGACCTGACCCGATCCATTTATTAGAAGGGTCAATCCGACCCGAGCCATTTAACAAAAAGTTGCAGCAAAAACTACGCAAAAAAGCTGCATACTACATAAAATATGAAAAACAACAGTGGAAAATTAAGAAACTGAACTAGATAATGCAAAAACTAGAAAATATTTGAACATCCTACATAAGATAATTACAAACTACAAACATTAAAAACTAAAGATACAACGTAGTACAATTTTAGTTGACAAACCCATAGTTCAACACAAAAACTGTATCAAAAAACTGAACCAAATACTACAAAAACAGCAACATGTTATACATAAGCAATAAAACTAAAGTTCCGCAGCATATGAGAAGTCTTGTAATCCAGAAGCCTTAAAAATGACTCTATAATCCTGAAGCAAGTCACAAACAATCAGTTCACGAATTTGGTAATAATTAAGATGATGAAAAGTTAGCCAATTCACGGCTATATACACATCAATATACTATATATCAACTTATAACATGTCTAATACACTACATACATAAACACATATAATCATAGCTGATACTAACTGTATCGTGGTTGGCAATTCATATAGCTGATACACATATAATAGCTGATGAGTACAGGTGAATCACAGTTTCTTTCTTCTTATAATATAGTAGAATTTAGATATATTAGATACATTTTATGAGTATATATATGGATTTTTCGGCGTAGGTCATTGAAGCTCAATTGGATTCATTAGTACAATGGTCTTTCTAACATGAGTATGATAAGTTTAAATTTTTTTAATTTAAGCATTTAGATACATTTTCAGGGATGGTGCTAGTTAAGTGATTCATATATACAGCTGAAGATTGATGTATTATTTAGTTAACTAAAAAGCTAAAACTAAAAATAGAGAAATTATTTTTAGTAGTAGATTAGTAAGTTCAACATTACTCTACTTTTAATGGATTCCTCAACATAAACAAGACTGGGATTGAATCAGTCTTTCAAAGAAGAACGAACTAAGAATGAAACTACCTCTTGTGTCACCTTATATAGAATACTCCTAGTTTTGGATGGTTCGATATATTGTTGCTGGAAACAAATTAACCCAATCCATACATATTAGCTTCACACATTATAGATTGACAAATCAACATAAAATTCCACAAGTTTAAAAAATATCTTATTCAAAATTTGTAGACAATAGACCACAATATTATTATTACTTTAAAAAATTGAAAATTGCAGTTACAGAAACAGAATAAACTCAATTATCAATCCCTTTTCTGGATTGCAGTTTCACTCATAAAAACTAAAATATAACTGTTATCCATTAATGGTTTTAAAAAATTTGTATAAGCCTGATATTAATATTTTTAAAACCAACCTCATACATAAAGAGGTATGTTCAGAATTTATTACATCTTTGGCACCAGCACTGAAAATTAATAAAAAGCATATTAAGTTATAAATCCGAATTCAACAACGTATTAAGCTTTTCATATCAAAACTTGTTATGTCTGTATAACTATGTCTACGAACATGATAACTTTTTGTTGATGTACTCGTTACATACAAGTTTAACCTCACTTTTTATTGATGTACTAGTAGATTAATTAACTTTACCAACCATATTAATGAATGAAGTAACAAATAAAAATCATATTAATGGATGAAGTAGCAATTCAATTGCACTGTTGTATTGTTAAGTGCAAAGTGATATCAATTGCCAGCTGATGGTTAATAATAAATGCATTTAGATCCAAATATGACAGTAATATCATCACTCCGACATCATCCAATTTTTCCTATAGTGGATTGCCATATAATTTCAGAATTTCACTAAAAAAAAGTTATTATATCAAAACAATATACCATAAAATTGTACCTTCTACTATGACAATCAATGGTCACCTAAGAATGGTGTTGGAACTACAGTAAAATGCTCCGCATCAATATGAAATTTAGAAATATCTTCATCTTCTTGCTCTACTTCAGTTGCAATAGCATTCCCAAATAACCAATTACGCATGCATGCACATGTAATTAAGCACATGAACATGTAATTAAGTAAGATTGTTTTCTTTGTAGAAGATTTTTACCGGATCCAACCCTAGATTGAACCAGAAGAAGATATTTTTTAGTGTCACTAGTCAACCGTGTTTTATTTTGGTTATAGCAAGAGTTTAGCTGCATTTGTCCTCTTTATGTTGTATTTTCCATAAAATTCTGAAGTATTCAACCTAATACTAGAATTAAAATATGTGAAATGCTCCCTTCTACATTTACGTACTCTTGATTTAAACACAAAAAATAGTACTTAAACAGAATCAATCAAAATCATAAGAATTTATTTGGTTGGGGATCAAATTAAACATTAGACTTATTGAGATGATATGGAACCAAAGCAAGAAAATAAAGGCTTTTACTTTTTAGTGAAGGGTCGAAATATGAGAAGATTCTCACTTATTACACTTTTTTGGATAAAATATGTTTAAACATGTGTTATTGTTAACAATGCACAATATAATACCCAATGGATCAGTATATACAGCGGATTGAATGCTTTTAAACTTTAAAATTCCTTAAGAAGTGGCATGTTTACAAGGTTCTAATTATTTACTGTAGTTTATATTTATAATCCAGGAGAAGCAAGAGGGCGCATAGCAATAGAACAAGGGTGGAAAAAAAGTAACTACGGAATAAAATATGTTTAAACATGTAGTTTACAAAATATCATACTTCTGAAAAGTTCCTAGCATGAAAAAAATGTAACTACAGAAATCATCAAATTAAAGTTTTGAACACTTGTGAATTGACTTATATGAATGCAATAGTAAGAGCTTATAAGATGATTCAAGGTTGTAAGTGTGACATTATAATAGATACCATGGTACTTGAAATCCAATTCCCATTGACCTACTTAAATTGATTATGTGAACCAACTGTTTTGTTCAGTTTACATGCTTCATTTAAAAATATATATACACAACAGTTAATCCTTTGAAGATAATGCAACTCACAGCATGCAAATTACATCATCAATGCAACAATAAAAGGAAAATGCAACCATCAAAATTCTACCTAAGCATGGGCTAATATGCTAAGTAGATAGTTTTTTCAGCCCAGACTAAAGTTGAAGAACTTGATCAGGTCTCATCTGAAGCACCTCATCTTTCCCTACAAAATGAAATATATCATATTTTATAAGATAAGATTAAGTTTCAGCTCAAATTAGAATGCAAATAGGATTCAATACATAATTAAAATACTATCACGATGTTGAAAATTTGAGTGGCTTTGGCTTCTTAATATCGAAGAGTAACATGTTAGATACAGACAGCTTTAACCTGACACTCACAAATGTGTAAAGTCTACTTACTACATTGTGAATTCAAAGAGTTCAAATTCAAGCACAAATATTGGTTACTTTTTGGTTGCTTTCTCCTCCAAATAAAAGGCTAAACTAGAGCAGAAATGAAAATGAAAATGCGTACAAGGACAGTATGTTTTCTATAAGAGATAATTGATAGAATATAAAGTAACCTTATGTTAGCTAAACATTATGATTTTCATGTCTTATGGGTGCAACATCAAACATTATGGTTTTCATGTTTTAAATAGTCAATATCCTAAAAGCTAAGATGAATCTCATTTCAGTGGTAAAGTTCACATGCATTAGCCAAACTTGTGTTAGACACAATGCACATTGGATAATTCATGAAGAATCTCTCTTTGCAGCAGTATGTGTCTAAATCGCTTGTCCAGTCAACTAAATGGCTAAGGAACATTGTACAGCTTTTACTGTAGTGATAACATGCCTAACTTAACTTGCTACGATCCAACATATAAGATTTTGTTTAAATCAAAGCGATTTTAGCAAAAAATAATGTATATTTCAAATCCTTGTCTATTTGGCATCATAATAATGCAAATAACTAACTAGTAACATATGGCGAGCACTGTAAAATTGCAAGAAACAATAGCGCAGAAAGGACATTTCTGCGAACAGTTGTGAGTTTATAGAAGTTTTATTCATTTGACATATCATTTTAATTACATTATACAAAACTTGTTTTGAAAAATATCTAGATCTAAAAATTTGAAGCAACTTAATTTGTAAAAGTGCATTGTACAGCGATACTACCAGATCTTTAAAAAAAGACGTTCGAACGTATCATAATTTATATCCTTTATCATCATACATAATTTCACTAATAATATTAAAAATTCGAGCACGTTGAAACAATGGAACTATTCTAAAAGTAAAACAAAGAAAATAGAAAACCGCTTTCTGTTTTACAGTTCAAAAAATAAAAAAACATTTGAGAATAAATCATAAGAAAACTTACACATTGGTTAAACCAACGTTCTTTCAAAGAAAAAGAAAGAACCAGTTCCACAATATAGATGTAAGAACTTTAAAAGTAAATATAACAAAAGCTCAGTGCGTGTAATCAAACAAATCAAAAATTGCAAAAAGTTAATTACCTAGGGTTTGCTGATTTGAAAGACGATGAAGCTCGCATTGAAGAGGAGCCACTCGAGTTCGAATTTAGGGTTGTCGAACGTATCAATGATGATCTCACTCTTTAATTCCTGGTTAAAGTACGTAACTCAAGTATCTAAGATGGACCAAAATTATCAGTGAAAGAAGTATAGAAATCGCTCCGTTTTCTTCTATCGTGATTTGAGAAGAGATTAGGGTTGGAAGTGTCAGGTGGGTTGTGTGTGTTGAGTCCATTTGATATTTTTTTCCTGGCATATGTAAACGGGTTGGGTAAAAAAAGAAAAAAAATTAAACAGGTTATACCAAACCCTTTTAATAATAGGGTTAGTGGGTTGGTTAAATGGATTAGGGTTGGTTTTGACAGGTCTAGTTATATTAACTAATTTATTATTATTTTAGTTATTATTAGAGGACCTGAAATTAATTCACAAAAAAATAGATGAAGTTGTACTGAATGTGGTTACAGCTTCATGAGGGTTGATTTCAAAGAAGGTATCAGCAAATTTTCGACTAGGCCCTTCATTAGAAAACTTAAATTTAAGAACAAAAATCTATTGATGTCACATTAATTCATCATCGTTGATCCTTATTTTTTTCAATTTTTAATGGATGCTTCTCCTCTTCCCGCACTTGTCCCATCCCCCCTTCACTCCTCTATAGCCATACCTCCTGCCACTCCCATACCATCGCCGCTTCCCCATATACCTTCCTCCTGACCCCTATCCAAATCCCCCTACCAACCTTGTCCCTACCCTAGCACCTCCTTCTGCTCCACCCACCTTTTAAGCCTCCTCTGCCCTTCCTTCTTCTTCCCCTTCTCCTATTACCTCTTCCTTCGCTCCTTTTGAACAAGCTTGGACTTTGCTTTTTAAGAATGTTCCTTGAAATGCAGGAAAGTACACACCTGTTCATCTGGATCTTGCTTTTCATGGTGATGTTTTAATTTCCCCTCCGTCAGTCATTGATGCTGGTAAAGAAATACGGGGTGAGTATATTGTAGGTTTCTTCCTTGACCAACCACTTGTTGGACAAAAAGGAATGAGTGCATTTGTTAGTGAAGAGGAAATAAGTGTTTGGTATTGTGTATATTGAAACAAAGTCCCACATTGTGGAATATTTATTCCAATACCATTATATAAACTATCTCTTAACATGTTATTACAAAAGGAAAAGAAGAAGACATGAAGACTTGAGATGTGAGGAAGGCATTGGGAATGTGGGCTTTGGGCCTTCATATTATATTAAAATGTCAAAGATTGGGCCTTCAGTTCACAGATATACAATTCCTTCAATTCGTCGTCGCTCCGTCTTCCCGCACAGCAATCGGAGCCGGTTCGTTTCATCCTGGGAGACAAATTGCTCATATCCTTTGGTGCGTATAAGGAGGCAATATTGTTTCAAGGAAACAGATATTATCTGGACTCGGCCATTTAGGTATTTCATACTAATATCGTTTGTAATGGTTCTGTACTGTCACAATATTTTATACTCCTTGTCACGCTTTTTTCTATTGCTATTGTTTACAATTAGTAACGCTTTTATGCTGTGACAAAAATTATAAAGGGATAAGTAACGTTATTGAAGTTACTATCGGATTTGTTACACTTTCGTGTACTTACGAACTAACAATCTTAAAATAATATTATTGTTGTTAGGCGACGATGTCACAAAACAGCAACAATAACGCCGCACCAACTCAGACGGTGACGAACGTTCAGTCGGCGCCTCTGGTTCCGACAATGGCACTGCCTCATGGAGAAAGGCCAGAAAAGTTCAATCGGACGGACTTCAAGCGTTGGCAACAAAAGATGTTGTTTTATCTAACAACATTAGGCTTCGCCAAATTTCTAGCCGAGGATGCTACTGAAGTTTGCGAACTCGAACCCGATGCAATCAAAGTGGAGGCTGCAAATATCTGGAAAAATTCAGACTTTATGTGTAAAAACTACATTCTCAATGGTCTGGATAATAGCCTCTACAATTCCTATTATACTGTTGCAACATCCAAGGAACTCTGGACGGCCTTGGATAGAAAGTACAAGACCGAAGATGTGGGGATGGAGAAATTCATCACTGGCAAATTTCTCGACTTCAAAATGGTTGATTCAAAGACTATGATCAACCAGACTCAAGAACTACAACTGATCATCCGTCAACTGCAAGATGAAGTGATGATGCTTAGCGAATCTTTCCAAGTTGCTGCAACCATTGAGAAACTTCCTCCATCGTGGAAGGACTTCAAAAATTACCTTAAGCATAAGCGTGAGGAAATGACAATGGAAGAACTCATAGTTCGTTTGCGAATTGAGGAAGATAACAGAATTTATGAGAAAAAGATATCTCATAATATGGCTGCCAAAGAAAATGTTCTTGAGTCAGACAAACCTAACAAGAGGAAACGTGAGAATGCGACTCAGAAGTCGAAGAAGAAATTTCAGGGTTCTTGCCATAACTGTGGAAAGAAGGGGCATAAAGCAGCCAAATGTCGTGCTCCCAAAATGAAGAAATCAGAAGCAAATACGGATGAAGTTACTGATGGCATTTCTGATATGGATTTACGTGCAGTACTATCAGAATGCAACCTTGTTGGTAATTCAAAGGAATGGTTTGTAGACACAGGTGCCACTCGACACATATGTGCTAATAAGTGGATGTTTACAACCTATAAAACTACAACCGATGATGAACAACTTTTCATGGGCAATTCATCTGCATCAAAGGTCGAAGGCAAGGGAAAAGTTATGCTGAAACTAACATCTGGAAAAGAGCTTGCCTTGAGTGATGTTCTTCACGCTCCAGAAATCCGCAAGAACTTGATATCAAGGTCCTTGCTTAGCAAGCATGGTTTCAAATTAACCTTTGTAGACGATAAGTTTGTATTATCAAAGAATGGAGTGTATGTGGGAAGAGGATATGTATGCGATGGTTTATTCAAAGCAAATGTAACCGCTATTGTACCAAACACTGATATGAATAAAAGTGATCTTCTGCGTATATTGTTGACTCTTCTAACATATGGCATTCTAGATTAGGGCATGTAAATTTTGATACACTGCGAAAAATGATTAATCTAGAATGTATACCAAAATGTAATATAGACTCCAACTATAAATGTCAAATTTGTGCAGAAGCAAAATTGACAAGAACCTCGTTTCGTCATATTGAACGAGAAATTGAACCTCTAGACCTTATACACACTGATGTATGTGATTTGAAAATGTGTCAATCTAGAGGTGGAAAAAAGGTATTTCATTACGTTTATTGATGATTGTAGTAGGTACTGCTATGTGTATCTCCTTAGAAGCAAGGATGAAGCATTCGATATGTTTAAATAGTATAAAGCAGAAGTTGAGAATCAACTCAACAGGAAAATTAAAGCTTTAAGAAGTGATAGAGGAGGAGAATATGAATTTTCTTTTGAGGAATTCTGCGCTGAGCACGGTATTATAAACAAAACTACAGCACCATATTCACCTCAATCCAACGGTATAGCCGAACGGAAAAATATAACTCTTAAAGAAATGATGAATGCTTTATTAATCAGTTCTGGCTTACCAGATAACTTTTGGGGAGAAGCTGTTCTTTTGGCAAACCATATTTTAAATGAAATACCACGAAAGAAAACATCAAAGTCTCCTCATGAACTTTGGAAAAATAGACCATCATCCTACAAATACTTAAAAGTGTGGGGGTGTCTTGCCAAAGTAGAGATACCGAAACCAAAAAAGGTCAAAATTGGACCAAAAACAATCGATTATGTATTCATTGGATATGCATAAAACAGTGTTGCTTATCGATTTCTAGTACACAAATCTGAAATTGACGATATTCATTAAAATACCATCATCGAATCGAGAAATGCAAGATTTTTCGAACATATATTCCCCTTAAAACAGGGTACTGATAATGATACTCAAAAGAGACCAAGAGAAGATGAATTTACTAATTCTCTTGAGATTACTGAATAAAATAAACTTCGGCAAACTAGTGCTGATCAACAAGTGGATGAACCAAGAAGGAGCAAGAGGTCAAGGACCTCTAGGACCTTTGGACCAGACTTCTACACTTTTATGTTGGAAGATGATCCATTGACATACAAACAAGCTATGTCCTCCAGCAATGCCCCTTACTGGAAAGAGGCTATTATTAATGAGATTGAATCCATTATGACTAACCATACCTGGGAGTTAGTTGATTTACCTCAAGGATGCAAGACCTTAGGTAATAAATGGATATTCAAAAAGAAATTGAAACCCGATGGCTCAATAGACAAGTACAAAGCTCGTCTTGCAGTCCAAGAATCCAGACAAAAGGAAGACCTGGACTATTTTGATACATATTCACCAGTGACGAGGATAACATCAATTAGGATACTTATAGCAATTGCATCCATACTTGATTTAGAAATACATCAAATGGATGTAAAAACTGCATTTTTGAATGGTGAACTAGAAGAAGAAATATATATTAAGCAACCTGAAGGGTTTCTTAGCTCCGGAAATGAGAATAAAGTATGCAAATTAGTAAAGTCGCTTTATGGCCTTAAACAAGCGCCAAAACAATGGCACGAGAAATTTGATGAAACTATGTTATCAAATGGATTCACAGTAAATGAATCAGATAAATGTGTCTATGTAAAACACACACATGTTGGATATGTCATTGTTTGTCTTTATGTTGATGACTTACTAATCCTAGGCAATAACAAGGCCATAATAACATCTATAAAGAATATGTTGTCCTCTAGATTCGATATGAAAGACCTAGGACCGGCTGATGTGATATTGGGTGTCATAATTTTGAGAACACCACAAGGATATGCTATATCCCAATCGCATTACATCGGTAAGATACTTGAAAAATTCAAGCAATATAATATAACTATTGCAAAATCACCAGTAGATATGAACCAAAATTGGGTAAAGAACACTGGTGATGGTATCTACCAACTTGAATACTCTCGTATACTAGGAAGTATCATGTATGTTATGAATTGCACTAGGCCAGATATCGCATACGCTGTAAGTAAGCTGAGTAGATTTACCAGCAATCCTGGTAAACATCATTGGAAAGTATTAATCAGATTTCTAAGATACTTAAAGTATACGTAGAACTATGATCTATACTATACAAACTATCCTTCAACATTGGAAGGATATAGTGACGCCAATTAGATAACTGGATCACAAGATACAAAGTCTACAAGTGGATATGTGTTCACATTAGGAAATGGAGCAATATCATGGAAATCATCCAAACAGACTTGTATAGCTAGATCTACGATGGAATCGGAATTTATTGCACTGGATAAGACCGCGGAAGAAGCAGACTGGCTTCGAAGCTTCTTGGAAGATATTCCAAATTGGAGCAAACCCGTGCCTCCAATATGTATACATTGTGATAGTCAATCAGCAATTGGAAGAGCTAATAGTACATTATACAATGGTAAATCTAGGCACATTCGTCGTAGACATAAGGCAACTTCTCTCTAATGGAGTTATCACTATAGACTACATAAGGTCTAAGGATAACATAGCGGATCCACTAACAAAAGGCTTGCCAAGAGAGAAAGTTCAAACCTTATCGATGGGAATGGGGTTAAGGCCGATAGATTAAAAGTTTTTATAAAATGGAAACCCCACTTAGTTGACTGGAGATCCCAAGATCTAGGTTCAAAGGGACAACTAAGTTCAAGAGAAACTTGATTGCACTGTTACACATAAACCATTTCAATGATAAGTCAGTGCATTATTTGCTGGAAAATTGGATAAGTATTAGTACTTTTAATGATGTCTGTACTTGAGGAAATACAAATAATTCTTACAGAATCACCTACGTAAGTGCGAAGGCGCCGCTTCAAAGAGAATTATAGGCCTAATTCTCTAAGCACTTAGGAGACCAGGCAGGTGTTCAAGGCAAAAATGAACACAAACTGAGAACGAAGGATTATAAGAAACATTTATCGCGTGCTATCTACTTTAGAGTTACACAAATGGCTTACAGTTCAAGGACCTTCTAAGTCTACTGATTTGCCCGTGATTCAAATAGGTAAAACACTAGGAAAGTTCAAGGCCCTTGTGCTACTTTAAACCGATACGATAAATGTCTCGTAAAACTATGAACAACTACTCATTCATGTGGGGGATTGTTGGACAAAAATGAATGAGTGCATTTGTTAGTGAAGAGGAAATAAGTGTTTGGTATTGTGTATATTGGAACAAAGTCCCACATAGTGGAATATTTATTCCAATACCACTATATAAACTATCTCTTAACATGTTATTACAAAAGGAAAAGAAGAAGACATGAAGACTTGAGATGTGAGGAAGGCATTGGGCATGTGGGCTTTGGGCCTTCATATTATATTAAAATGTCAAAGATTGGGCCTTGGTCCTTGGGGCTCTTGGGGTCTCGTGATTAGATGGGCCTACGTCAGTCACTTCGGCTTGCTGCGCTGAAACGGCTAATTGTGAACTTTGAAATTGGACCGTTGCGGCTGTGCGCGCGCGTCTGTCCGTTAAAGGGTCACAACCTTTCGAACAGTCACGACCGCTCCGAATAGGCACCACCTCCATCCTATATATAGGGCCCGCAACACAAATATTAACACACAGAAAATTGCTTATTCTTCCCTCTTCTCAGAGCTCTGTTCACAAATATATAATTCCTTCAGTTCGTCGTCGCTCCGTCTGCCCGCACAGCAATCAGAGCCGGTCCGTTTCATCCTGGGGGACAAATTGCTCATATCCTTTGGTGCGTATAAGGGGGCAATATTGTTTCAAGGAAAGAGATATTATCTGGACTCGGACATTTAGGTATTTCATACAAATATCGTTTGTAACGGTTCTGTACCGTCACAATATTTTATACTCTTTGTCACACTTTTTTCTGTTGCTATTGTTTACAATTAGTAATGCTTTTATGCTGTGACAAAACTTATAAAGAGATAAGTAACGTTATTGAAGTTACTATCGGATTCGTTACACTTTTGTGTACTTACGAACTAACACCACTGTCTTATACAACAGTAATCCAACAGTTGAAGAAAACATGGAAATTAAGAGGGAATGTCAAAGTAAGATCAGATGGGAATATTTTTCTCTTTCTTCTGTCTGATGAGCAGGATTGAAGTAAAATTATTCAATGTGATCCAATTGTTATGGGAAACAAACTTTTTATATTAAAGGAATGAGATCCTGTAGTTAGTAATGTGTGTGGAGCTATTAGGGCTATTCCAATTTGGGTGCACCTATCTAATATCCCCATTTTTGCCTAGTCCCCTCTGGGTATAAATTGGTTAGCTAATAGCCTTGGAAAACTTATATATATGGATGAAATGACTGAAAATCAAGAAAGACTGAATTTTGCAAAGTGTTTAATAGAAATAACCCTGATTCAGGAACTGGTTGATACTTTTAAAGTTCAACTAACTGATGGCTCCACACAAATGATATATGTTGACTACTTATGGAGACCTGATATTTGTGTTAAGTGCATTGTCTTTGGTCATTCTAACCAGAACTACCTTCAAACTGAAAATAAAATTTATGAGGAAAAAGAAAAAGCTGAAACACTTGGTGATAAGCAGGTTAAAGCTATTGAAGTTTTGAATAATAGAAGAAATAAAAGAAGGAAAAATGGTTTTGAAAATAGGAAGATCTGGAAGAAAGTGGAAAACAAGAGTAAAAACTTGATTGAGGTAGCTTACTTTGATGCTGTGGTAGAAAAAATAAATAAAGCAAAAGAGTCAAATGCAATTGACACAAATATTGTACAAGTGAATGCTTTGCAAGTATCAAATAAATTCAAACTGTTAGAATCCATAAATGAAGAAGGAGAATGTGGTGATAGTGAAAATCAGTCAGATGATAAAGAAAAGCATGACGTTGATGTAGATAATTTGGTTGAGCAGAAACTGAAAGGATAGAAATTGAAAGAATTAGAGCAGAAGAGGAAAGGGAACAAATGAATGCAAACTCTGTTGCATGCAAAAATAATTCAAAATTGAATGCAGTAATGCATGATACCATTATACAAACTGATGCACTTGCATGCAGTCTTGCTCAAGCTGCCATAGAAGCTAGTACTCATGAAAGAAATGATCGTTCCTCCCCAGAAACAAATGCCAGCTTATTAGTACATGAATTTGCTACTTCTTCTGTAGCAGCATGTGCATCATTAAATGCACAATCTCCTCAAAATTCTCATGCAACCACCAACCTCCTAATTAATCCTATTTCCCTTCCACCCTCTCATCCACAACTTTCTCTCACCAATTCCCTTGCCAATCTAGTAACATCAAAAACTATACCATGCTTAACATTATCTGAGACTTCCTCTAATCCTGAACCTCACCTGCACACTACAACCCCTGCCTGCATAGAAAACTATACATCTCCACTTTCTAATTCAAAATCTACAAATGCAAAACCAATGGCCAACTCCAATCTTCTAAACATTGGTTATGAATCAATTTTCATATCTCCTCCTTCCAAACCATGCCATGCTATCTCCCCCCTTATTCCTCAACCTGATATTTCTAAAACCTCGATCTTCCCCTAACCAATCTCAAACCAGCATTCCAGCAAGGAAAATCCTTCCAAAAAGAAAAGCAAGGCAGAAATAAAAGGACAACTCCTCCAAAATAACCTTCAAATACCAGAAAAGGGAAGAAGAAAAAACTACTATTTGATTAGCCAATCTCCTATAGATTCTGAAGATGACTCTGAGGACACATATGACAAATACCCTAAAAAACACCAAGCACCTCTTAAGGAGGCAAGAGAATTCTAAGAAACAAACAGCAGAAGTATACTCAATGATGCACAATATAGGAGCATGGAACATCAGAGGAGCCCACGTGAATTTTAAACTTGAGCAAGCTAAGTCTATCATCAATGAGCACAAACTATCAATGCTATCCTTATTAGAAACTAAATTAGACCTACCTCTTTCT
Organism: Allium cepa; assembly: GCA_030765085.1. Taxonomy (NCBI): domain Eukaryota; kingdom Viridiplantae; phylum Streptophyta; class Magnoliopsida; order Asparagales; family Amaryllidaceae; genus Allium; species Allium cepa. The sequence goes on along the minus strand of CM060929.1, from coordinate 917,016,332 downwards.
GTTAAGGCAACCAAAACAATCAACCCTACTTGGATCTATCTGACAAACCACTGCCATGCTCCTTATAGGAGGTTACTAATCATATATGATCCCGCTATTTTCTCCCTCGGCCCTATTCTTTTTGATCGCCAATTCATCCACTCTCATGTAAAACACCTTCCTACTTCTACCTCTATGTTCTTCACTTTCATTTATGCTGATAACACTTACTCTAAAAGGCAAATGCTCCATGAATATATACCACACTTAAGACAAAACTCTCACCCATGGATCATAATTCGAGATTTCAACTGCTCCTTCCTTTCCTCTCATAAGGCAAGTGGCTCCCATCTTCATATTAGAGACTTAACTCTTCTAAATGACACCATCCACAATGCTCCATTATTTGAAATTTTCTCAACTGGATCGCCTTTTGCTTGGAACAATAAAAGTCACTCAGGCATAAGAACCCTAACCAAGATTGACCATGGTTTCACCAATCACAAAACTATCGCTTACTGGCCTTTAATTCAAATTCATATCCCTATGTCTCTTCTATCAGACCACTGTCCCCTGATATTATCCTTTGGAGAAGCATCTATTAAAAAACATGTAAATTTTAAATTTTTTGATGCCTGGATTAATAACTAAAATTTTATGCAGATAGTCTCTACCGCCTGGAACATGCACACATTTGGAAATCTAATGCTGAAGCTACAAAGAAAACTGAAAAACACAAAAATTGCTCTGAAAAATTGGTCAAAAAACATTTATGGTGAGGGAAAAAATTATCTACTGACATAAAAAAATAAACTTGAACAGGTTCAGGTACAAATAATGAGTATTAGCAAGGATACTACTCTCAATTCTCCTGAAAAGGACCTGATAAGACAACTTGAAGAAGCTTATGCAACTGAAGCTGGTATGGCAAGGCAAAAGTATAGAGAAAACTGGACACTTAATGGAGACAGGAACACTAAACACTACCATGCATCCTTGAAGGTAAAGCAGACCAAATCTCATTCTGCTACGGATGAAGTTGACACTGCTTGTCTGAATTATTTCAAATCTCTACTTGGTACCTCAAACAACCCCCACCCCCCCCCCCCCCCCGGACTTCACCTTTCTAAATGATCTAACACTTCCTACCCTTTCTACTGAACTGCAAAGCAACCTTATAGCTCCTATTTCAGATGAAGAAATAAAGAAATCCATTTTCACCATGACAAAGTCTGCAGCAGGAGGTCCAGATGGGTTTAATGATGTTTTTATTATCAACTGCTGGGATGTAATATCATCTGATATAAATAAAGAAGTGCACAATTTCTTTGAGAAATCCAAAATGCTAAGCTCTATTAACTCTACCAACCTAGCATTGATTCCTAGTAGAAGCTTGACAATCCCAGAAGTGTAACACAATATAGACCCATAGCCTGCTGCGACAAAACTGATAGCAATGATTCGTTCTGCTATGATCACATTTTTTTGGACAGGAACCACACATAATAGGAAACTATCTCCCATAGCATACAACAAGCTTGAAGTGCCTAAAAGAAATGGGGGTTTGGGAATTAAAAATCTGAGGAGATGGAATGTAGCAGCTCTATCAAAACACTTTGATAACCTTCTGAACAAAAGGAAGACAGTATGGATAGATTGATGCCTCAAACACAACCTTCAAAATGGTGATATATGGTTGGTGAAGCCAAAAGTAACAAGTTGCTGGGTTTGGAAACTAATGCTGAGAATTAGAGATGAATTTTTACCTCAATCAATTATAACCTTAAGCCAGATGAGCAATGAAAAATTATGGGATGTGCCATGGATAACAAAAGGCCTAATTTTAAGCAAAATTATGTCATATTCAGATATTCAAATGACAGCAATTCCTATGAATGCTAAAGCTGTCTCCTACATTAGGAATGGCTTAATTGCTCTGCCTACTACTAGCTGCGCTGAAATCAACTCCTAATGGAATAGATATAATAGGCAGCAGTACCTTTTTGATTCTAAAGATGAATATTACTGGACTGACAAACAAACTGAACATGCAACTGCCATATTATATTCTTTTTTATCCAATTACAATGCCAATCTGCAGATTCCCATGGTATAAAAGGATTTGGAATCTTCAAACTAGTGAAAAGCTAAGGGCATGTTTGGTTTCAAAATGAATTATGTGTTTTAAGTATTCAATTCATACTTCAAATGAGACAGAAGAAGACTGTAGTACGGAGAGGAGAAAACTTTTCCCTAAATCCCCTTCCGCCTCCCCTCATCTCCCATCGCTCTTTTAATACAAATTAAAAACTGAAAATTCAAAATTCATTTTGACGCCAAACAAGGCCTAAAATTTATGCTTTGGAAAATCCTTAAAAATGCATTGCATACAAAAGCTAATTTAAGAAGAAAAGGATTCAATGTTAGCACTGCTTGTATATTCTATAATACTAGTGAAGAGAATGTGCAACATCTATGCTTCTCAAGCCCTTACACGAATTTTATTTGGAAGAAGATAAAAGCAAGAGGTGCTTTTGATCAATCTATCTGGGACAGCAAGCTAGAATGGTGTCGGATTTTCAAAGCAACAAAGTGATTACTGATATGTCTTAAAGTTACTGCGGCAGAATTGCGGAAAGAAATGAAACAATTTTCAATAATAAAAGAAGTGATGTTTACTATGGAATTTGCTATGAAATCCATAATGCTATTTTCTACTCTCCCTGCCACTTTGATGCTGCAGTGGAACAGAAATGGTCTTAGTGGTTATTTCTTTTGTTCTTTTGTTTTTAATTTATTCATTTTTCAGTCCTCTTTGTTTTTTAATCTCTTCCTTCTCTTGAAATCCATGTATTCTGATTCATGATAGTAAGAACTTTCTTTTTGGCAGGTACCATTCAACCTGCTAGCTTTAAAAAAAAAATATAATAATAATAATTCATCATCGTTGATTCACAAAAAAAACACGTGTTTTTTGAATTTGATAGGATGCATACATCAATCAATAATTAATTAGCTTTCTCCTAAAGCTAATTTAATTACATGGAATACTTTTGTCAAACCCGAAAACCTCTAAAACTCATCCACTAGCCTTTCAGATTCAGAAGAATCTAAACAACATCGCTTCAATTTTAAATTCTGGAGATTCAAAAGGAAGGCTCACATTCATCATTTCATTGTGCCATATCGTTTAAGTATCATATATAGCATACCAAAAAAGGCAAAGTTTTAATCGTATGCACACACCTGCCTTCTTCTCCACAGTGCAAGCCTTTTCCAACAGTGTTTCTTGGTCGATTATAATGGAAAAAAAACGAAAAAAAACAGCTAAGCATCAAAAGAACCAACAGGTAAAGTGCATCCAACTGTGTCAGTTGCATTTATATAGATAATATCTCCGTTACAAGCAATATAATTATCTTCGTTACAAAGCAGAAATTTACGATTATTCTTTGAGGCAGCAATCAGGATCTTTGTTAAAAACAATATAATCCATCTCCGTTACTGAGAATTTTCCATTGATTCTTGGAGGCGGCTAAAGTGCCGTCACATCCTTCCTACTTTCCTCTCCATACTACAAACCTTTTTCGAAAGGGTTTTCAACAGACTGTTACGATTCTCCATGTCTCTGCTTTTAAGAGGAGGAGCAAGCTGAAACCAAACAAAAGCTGCAGCCAGAAACAAAATCTGAAGAGCACAAGAGAAACGAAAAAGAAAAAGAAAAATAAATTAGACTTGGCCTATACTTATCGTTGATTGTGATTGCGACTGTGAAAGGATAAAACTTACCAAAGCGTATAAGAAGACTTGTTCGACGAACCAAAACTGATCATCCATAATACCAAGAAAGAAACAGGCGGCTACGAAGCGGAAGAGATGCGAGATGGATTAGGGTAGATTTGCTCATATTCTGATTAAAATGGATCGGGTTTTGTTTGCTTCGGCCCGATTGTAATGCGGTATTGCAATTTGTTTTCGTTAGAATATTCTGACATTCTTTGCTTGGGGCTTTCAACTCTTGATCCATATTTTCAAAACCCTTTCACAAAACACCATCCGCTCAATACAGCTAAAAGTTTGATACTGTTTTATAATATAGATAATCTTCCTCAGTTACTCCCGTCGACACAAAGAAGAAAATTTTGCAAATTTTTAAATATACTTTCTAAGATAAGTATATGATTTCGTTTTTTTGCATGAAAAGTAAAATATTTTGGTAATATACTTATAACATTGAGGTGAATATATACACATTTTCCAAATATAAAACGAAATGTAAGGGGTTTGACAATAGTGTTTTGAAAAGATCCTGTGATTAGATTTTATAAAGTGATTTTATTAATTAAAGAGAATTATTAAGGACTTAGTGGATCCCATATAGAAATTAAAGCATGATTGAATGTTTGTTTATTTGATAATTAAATAACCGACTATCAAAACTGGACCAAAACATAACTTTGGAAATATCTGGGGGAAACACTAGAATTATATATTGCAGTTACCATCGAAGGTGATATGCTGTACGTATAAACTCGTTTCGTTCTTCTAGGACGAATGATAAGGAAATCTATCCACTAACAGTTAGGAGATAAACTCCGCTCTTGTCATTGTATGTTTATTTCTTAAAGAACCGGGTTTGAGTTTACTAGAAATGATTGATAGTTGTTCCGAAGAGACCCCGATCGGATATGTTATCCGAAAAACACTTCGATCCAACTCAAGTGTTGCGAACTGAAGACATCGTAAAGAGTATGGAATCAAAGATAGAGAGGTGAAGTGCAAGAAGTGATCGCTACTAAACCTGAGGGTGATTCCTAAATGGATGTATTAGGAATAATGTCTTTGGTTTCGTTCAGACCCAGAACGGACTTGTATGGATGAATGATATCAGCACATTGTCATTGGAGGGTAATGAGCATTCTAAGTGTAATGTTCTTGAAAGTTAATCGTAGCCTCAAGCCTCATCAAATGAGAATGACTAAAACATGGAAGATGTAGAAGGGTTGCGTGGGTCGCACCCATTAGGATATGTCATCGCTTATCTAGATGACCATTCATATTTCCATATTCAGTTGTGCACATGAGCTTAGTAAAATGGTTGGGAACAACCGGGGTGATGACATATTCGGTACTATCCAGCAAGGGATAGGTCAGTCCTGTGTTGGCAGGGGTTGTTAGGTACGATCTCGGTACATTGTTCTAGAGGTGTACTATGACGGGCGGTACCCTAATAGCTCAGTCATTGTTGGAATCCATTTCCAAATACAAGCTTTACGTTTTTAGTTGTATACCAAATATATTGGAACGTGAGATGCAAACATTCCAGTTATTTTAATATTTTACCATGAACCCTCAGACGTTATTATAATATCGTTGGATTTTATATAAACGTGTTTTGGATATCGTAAGGTAAAAACCAATCCGTGTTTATATAAAAGTGTTTTGGATATCGCTGGATTTTATATAAAACTGCACTTATTTAGCACATACTTAACAAATAGCTACAAAATATAGTGACACAGCATATATACAATTAGATTCAGCCAGATTAGTAGATGTGCGTGTATTGAATTTAAAACTGTATGTTGTACATAGTAAGTGAATTAGATAACATTTCAATTTAAATACCATCTTACGATGAAATTTTACATATTTTAGTTCGCCTATAACTTCACCATTTATAAATCATAAAATGAATCAATTATTGAGTAGTACACATGTACCAACAACAACAGATACATCTATTGCTATATATATGGAACTGCGATCTGTTTGCATTAATTATCTTTTATATTGCAGTAAGACATCTAATAAGTATTTCCAAATCAAAGGGCATGTCTTTTCATTTGAACAAACATTAGAATTCGAACTAACTTTTCTGTACATTTCAATATATTTAATTTTATATTCAGACATGATCATACTTAATTTTTATATTCAGACGTGATTAGAAAACTTCAAATTGAGGCTCGTTGATTTCTTTTTAATTCCATAGAGCTTCACACATATAACATTAACATCAGGAGCATTAAATAATTTTCTAAGGAGACCTTCACCTTATTTCATTAAAATTTTCAATAATTAACAACATCTTACTTCACTCTCTTAATAACCACGCTCACTTTTTAAAATTTTGGAATTTTTTGTTGATATTCCCTAGTTTAGCTACTGTACCATAGGATATACAATTACGTAAACTAATGCAGCACATATTTAAAACCACAACCTTACTTGGGGAGCAAAATCATATGAAAGTTGATATCATTTTGTCTATCAGCAGAATGAACATTTCAAAGTGTACAATGTATATTAACCCGTGTAGTTAATGCCCCGCTATTATCCCGCTATAACCCCGCTATACCGCAATGATTTTTCAATATAACCCCAAAATATAGCCTTTCCGCTTTAATCCCCGCTATTTCCGCTATATCCCGTTATTCCCGCTATATTTTGTTATTTCCGCTATATCCTCTTTAATAAAATGAATTAAAAAATTTGATTTATACATTATAAAAATTATGAAACTAATTTATTTGATTTAATTTTTAATATATTTTTAGAAATGAAAATACTCTAATATTCTACTAAATTCAATTATGTTATATAACAGTTTTACGTTTATTTAAAGTATATTCGCACGTGTTTTTTGTTTAAAATTATTTATGTATTAATTATAATTCAATTGAATGATAATTTTTCATTAACTTACCAATTATACATTTGTAAAAATATTAAGTACGAGTTTTATATGCTATTTTAGAGTCATCCGCTATATCCCGCTATATCCTCACTGTATCCCAGCTATGACTTTTTGCACCTTCACCGCTTCGAATATGCCGAGCGTTTTAACTGCACAGATATAAACAAAGCTCGAGTATGATATGTTATGTATACTACTATTATTTTTTATTATTCATGCTGCACATAACATGATAATCATTAAATCATTAAAGTCTGTCAATCATTAGATCATTAAATCTTAGGACGAAAACATCATACCGGTGTCTGTTGATATAAATTCGCATTTCAAAAATAACATATTAGGAACTGCCAATGAATTTAAATTGAACAGAGAGTGCCTAAAATCAGTTAAGTTAAATTTTAACGGACAGAATTCAAAGTCACCTAGATCGTCGTTGAGGTTAGTTGTCAGTGATTCAGCTAAATCGTTAATCGCTAACCATTATTAATTGGCAGTATGTCGTTTGGTGCTACGTGGGGGAATAGAAGACCAACATAGTAAGAGGTAAAAATGAATTTAAACTTAACGGATCGTAACTAAAAAACGGTCGAGCACCTGTGGTCGAAGTCCAATTGGCATGCGTGCAGCGATGGATATGCATAATCGTCGGTAAGTCATAATATTCATCACATGCAAACCGTAGTTAGCAGGTAATGGGCGTTGCTAGCGCGGAAGGTTTGGAAAAAGATTGTTATGTTAGGTTTTGAGTGAGAGGGAATGGAAAAGGGGAATTAGGTTTTTTTACTTTTTAAGGAACAGTGTGAAAAATAAGGGGATGAGATTTGCAGGACAATGGTGAAAGCAAGATACATTTAGGATTTTTAAAAGACACCGTTGAAATCTATTTAACGAGTTCTCTTTGTTAGTAGTAAAGATTATTATTACATAACTTAGTTATTCTTATAAAAAAAATTAGTTAACTTGGTTTATATTTTACATATTTTTTTTACTATCACAAACTTAGCTAATTTTCATAAACATAGTTGAAAATGAAGCCGGATTTGAAATCACAACTTACACTAGTTGTGACGACCCAGAAATTTTAGACATTTGAAATGGGAATATTTAATTAATTTTAAATATTCGAAAGTTAATTTTTAACTTGAATTTCAAATGTCAATATTTATTGGATAATTAAATACTGAATTTAATTATCACAATTAGGTAAATTATTGAATCTGGAATTTTGAGCCAGTTAAAAATAACTTGAAGGCTTGTAAAATTCGTATTGATAATACTGAAGATAATAGAAGTGTTAAAATTAAATTTAACACTGATTTGATCAGTTTTGAAGTTATATCGTTTAAATCGATATTTAAAATAGTCTTCCTAGGCACAGTCTCGGAATTCGACGAAACAAGCTCCATTGGATCCGTAATATCGAATTATTGTCGGATTTTAAATTTCGTAGTGATTGGAGTTGTGGAGTGAGCATGCGGTATATAAACGCATGGAAAATCTACTGAGTCAAATTAAATCTAAATAAATATATTTGCTATTCTTTAAATCGACATATAGTACAACCCGCCTCCCTCTTGTCTCCTTCGTACCCTCGTTTTCTTTCCCTTCTCCTGTACGCTACCTATTGGTCCTTAGATCTTGTCGTTCTCTTTCAATATCAGATAGAACGAATTCACATCAACAGGAGAAGAAATGGCCGAGCCACCCTCCTTCAAAATCTCGAACAACAACTAATAAAAAAAATTAAATCATCTCAGTCACGTTCGAATCAAAAGCGAGCGTCACAAAGGAGCTCGATGTAGCGGTCTTCGAGAGCAGTGGGGCCGAGGTCTGGGATGGATCTGGTTTCGAAATCGAGCTTTACAATCTTCTGTGTTTTGGTAGCGGATGGGGGAATCGATTTTCGTGCTAGGGTTTGAGGCGCAGGTTCGTTGTTCAAACACGTGGCCAAGACAACACGTTCATACGCTCGTGTGGGTCGCGATAGCGGAGTTTGGGGGCGGCACGACTTCGAGGTGGCGACGATGCTAGAAAGGGCTCGCGAAGCTCGTGGTAGGTCAGAGGAGGAGCAGCGAGGCGCGGATGGCTGGAGCGTTGTGGCGTGAGGTTACAACAGCGATGGCTTATTAATTGCGTTGAAGAGGGAGGGGGCGTGACAGTGGGTGTCACGATGGCGAAAACTGGGGTCGCGAATTTGAGGTCGCGTGGGAGTTGGGACCGCATGGTGGCGCGTGGATTCGCAAGGCGGTGGTGTTTGGTGTCGAGCAGCGGTGAGGTATTGTTTATTTAGTTCAATTTAATAAATACATATTTATAGGCAGTCGATAAAATATATACGGATAGGATTGTGGTAGAAGGTAGAAGTTTTTAAAATATTGTTTTGAGAGTAGAAAATTTATATTTATATAGATAAAGTTTGAAAATAAAAGGGGTTTTAAAATGATGAATCAGCTATGCATATTTATATTTATATAGACAGTAAGGTAAATTTTATAATATATATATATATGGAAATAGTTACCTTTATTGTAAATTAATATAATTATTTGAGTAATATATTTATTTTAATTTTAAATCAGTAACTATGTTAAATAATATTTTTCTGGTTTTCAATTAAAATCTAAAAAATGAAGTATATACATTTTTTTTAAATTTACCTTGGTTACTGGAAATAATTTATTATAGGAGGATTAATTCAAGTGAAACTATTAAGTTGAGTAAAAATGTATTAAATGGTAATTGATCTTCGATTAGTTCATAATATTTATAAACCATAAAATGAGATAATTGATCCGGTTATTAAAATGTTAACGAATGCATATAATGTTTTACAAGGTCTAATTGTGAAGAAAATAAGTAGAGATTGAAGTGGATCACAATCAAAATCAAAGGTGAGTTAATCTCACTCAGTTAAATTTAAATTTAAATGATTAAATTTAAATAATTGTTGGATGGTTGAATTTGATTGATGTGATATAGTACGATAGTTTTGGAATTGGCATATTATATTGTGCTAACATTTGTGGATGCCAGGAAACAGGTTGGAGGGATCCAACTGGACCCCTCACATTTATTTAAATTATTCAATATTCCCTGTTGTGATTATTTGATATCCTATGATGAGTTATATTGGAATATTGAATGTTATGGTTTGATTGGATATTTGGGTATAATGAATTACCAAAATATATGAATTGGATCGTCGAAAAGAAATTAAAAGAAAGTAAAGTTGTAAGCGAAATAAATATAGAAAGTTTGAATAAATTAAGAATGAATTGAAAAGAAATAGAAGTAATATGAAAATAATAATAAATAACTTCGAGTATGAAGAGAAATGGAATTTTGAATAAAATGAAATTGACGAATTGTAAACCTAAGTTATATCAATTAAAGAAATAAGGAATTATTTTAAAATTTAAAGTTTAAATTTATTTAAGGGAATAAAGAAGTAATTGAGAAATCTAAAAATTGGAATTTTTAGTTAAAGTATTTTTAAAAATCATAATCAAGAAATGAAATCTGAAATTGATAGATTCTGAATTAAAAGGGAATACATTGGAAATCAATTTGGGAAATTGATTTAAGAGATTGAAGTTGGAATTTTTCTCTGAATAACCAAGTACATTTTTTAAAGTAAATTTTTAAATGTAAGTTAAAGGTTTTAAAGTTATTTATAAAGGTTTGTTTTGGAAAATTTATTATTTCTAATATTCAAATTCTAAAGTAAGTATTTTCTCAAATCTATTATAGCAGTAATTACTTTAAAAAGTGACTTAGTATTTTGTTTTCAAAAGTGAAAATCTAGTTTATATTTATTAAGTAACTTTATTTTCAAATATTCATATAGTATTAATTTTTAGCAATTATTAAAGTAGTTTTCATTTGAATGTTTTAAAGTACATATTTCAAAGTAAAGTGTTAAATTTTTTTTTTTTTAAATCTAGTTTTGTACTTGGTAATTTCAGAGGAGATAGAAAATATTTGGGAAAGTTTATTCTGGGAAAGAAAGATGATTTTGAAACATTTTTCAAAGGATTGAAAATAGAAATACATCTTGTAAAGATATTTTGAGGTAAATAAATAATTTGGGAAAAATTATTTATTGTTAGATGGTTGTTTGTGAATATTAATTGATAGTTAAATAACCGACTATCAATATTGGCCAATGCGCTGATCGTTTCGAAGAGACCGGGATCGAGATTTATTTCTCGAAAACCACTTCGATCCGGTTTGTACGTTTCATGAAACGTGTTCGGAGTCGAAGATGGAGCAGTGAAGTGCAAGGGCTAGTCGCTACTAATCCTGAGGATATTTCCAAAACGGATGTAGTAGGAATAGTGCCTTCGGTTCCGTTAGAACCTGGGACAGACTTGTATGGATTGAATGCTTTCAGAACATCGTCAGGTGGACGATGAGCATTCTAAGGAAATACGTTCTAAAGGTAACGTTTAACCTCAAGCCTCATCAACCGAGAATGACTGAAAATCAGGGGATATGCAACAAGGCTTCGTGGGTAGCACCCACTGGAGAGTAAGGTCATCCCTATCTAGATGTCCCTTTTTATTTCGGCTTAGTGGTGCGGTTGCTGATCCCAACCATGGGGTGGTCTTATTCGGAACTGTTCAGTAAGGAATGGGTCCGGCCTTGTGTTGCAGGGGATGAAGGGAGTAATCCTCGGCACAGTGATCTAGGCCCCGTACTGTGTCAGGTGGTACCCCAGTGCCTAGTCATTATTGGAAATCCATTCTCCATACGTGCCGTCACGGTTTTGATTGTGCCCAGCTATTGCTGAAACGTGAGATGCAAGCATTTCAGCTAGATTTTAATAGTACTTGTACATAGACACTATTATAATATCAGAGAATTTTAATAAAAAGAGTTTTAGCTATCGTAAGGTAAAAGCCCGACATGTTTATTTGTGGCGTGGTCTTACGAGATGCTTTTGTTTTTAAAAGGATTTTGAAACTTTAATAATTAATTGAGTGTGATTTTCTCACGCTGGTATTCCAGACTGACTCGGGTGTTATTTAACTATAATGCTCGGGTCAGACCGAGTATTATATGATAGATGATTGATGCTGTGGAGCTCAGGAGACGAGCTGGATGGTGATGCGTATATTCATACTTGTTTATATATATGTATTCCGCTGTGTTGAGTAGCTGTGTATCCTTTTGTATGTTATTGATGTTGTATGAACTCTGATGATGTACTCTGATGATGTATGTATAAAGAGATATATATTTATTTTGAGTAAAGATTATTGTTTATCTATTATATTTTATTCCGCTACGATGGTTAGATTCTGATGTTGTTTTAGTTTTCTCTTCTTCTACCTCTTCTTCTTAAATCAAAATGGTTCGTATTTCTGTGCAACTTGAGTTGTTATGTGTAGAATAGTGTGACTCAAGGGGTACGGATTTGCGGGCCGTTACACTAGTCGAAAATATAGAATACGATATATTTTGTTATTTAGTAATATTATTGCAAACTTAGTTATTTTTCATAAAACATAATTAGCATTACTAATACTTCATAAGTTACTTGTAACGACCCAGAATTTCTGTCATTTAAAATTCGTATATTTAATTTATTTTTAAATATTAACAAGTAAAATTGTAAGTCGAATAAATTTTATTTCAAATATGGTGATTTAATTTTGATAATTAAATCGATAATTTAATGTTTGAAATTATAGAAATAATTGGAAATTGGGTTTAATTTGATTAAAAATGATTTATAAAGTTGTATTAAATCATATTAGAGTTTGAATGATGTCATGGAACTTTTAAAATTGAATTAAAAGTTAAATTGTGGAAATTGAATATTTTAATATTTAATTGGCGAGTTAAAATAGACATTTTTCAAACAGTCTCGGAATTTGACAAAATCAGTTTCATTAGATCCGTAATGTTATATTATTGTAAGATTTCAAATTTCGTGTCAATCGGATGTACGGTTTGTCCGAGGCAAGCCAAAACGCATAGAAATTAGTTTAATCGATTTAATTTAAATTTGATCGTTTATTTCCTTAACTCGCACATATGTCGAATTGGCTCTCGATACCTATTCCATTGTGTCCGGAACGCGGGGTAAACCCTAGAAACCCCAGCCTGCATGCTTCGTTTCGAGTTCGGAAAATTTCGAATGAATAACATATTAAGAATTTTCTATAAAAGGACCTCTATTTTTCCATTTGCAAAAGAAAACCCTGGGATTTCATCTCAAAGCTTCAGCCGCCACTTGATATTTCAATGGTCGAGAATTTCACTTCTTCTTCCTCGTTTTTCTTCAAATCCACACATTAACTCAAAAAACTTCCAACTAGTAAATCATAGAGCTTGAGCTGATCTACGAATCCAATGGCTAAGATCGAATTTCGAGCCTCGGATCGAAGGAAATTTGCATTCAAGCATGGTGCGTTCAATCGCGTTTTTTGAGGAGTACACACGATCGAGCTTCGTCCCGTTTGGGCCGATGATAGGGCTAGTGATGGCGCACGAAGTGGTGGAGCTGGATCATCGTCGAAGTCGATGTGGGGGTGGCGGCATCAAGGTTTCGAACGGCTTCATGGGTTCGAACGCAATTTTCATCACCTGGAGTAACGTGAGGGAAGGGAGAAGCAAATTGTAACGGCCTTGATTTGTTTGACTTGAAATGCACAGCTCAGATTTTACTAAGGTTAAAAATAATAAAAGAGATTGTAAATGTTAATTACATTTAATTGTATAAACTTTAAAATGCTGTAACTTTGTCGTACGAGGTTCGTTTTGGACGAAACAACTTGCGTTGGGTTCGTATGGATGAACACTACGCGATGAAGCTAGATTGGAGTTAATTAGATCTAGTGATAATTTTGGGTAAAATTAAATGAGTGTTTAATTTCATTCAAAACAAAACACTGCAACTGTATTGGAAGTAATGTGAGAACTTCTCACTCAATCGAATTGTTTCAATTTAAATTTTGAATAGTTAGATTTAAAATTGCTTGGTTGTGTTGATTGTATGCTTGGATGATAAATTGCTATCTGTTGTATTGAAGTAGACCGCATACGCCGTATATTAAGCGGAGATTATTTATTAAACACATATACTGCGATATTCCACCTTGAAGTGGAATTGGTATTATGTACGTACTTAGAGTTGATTTTCTCGCATTATATAGTGGATCTGACCCTACTGCGCCGTATAATAGCGGATAATATTTTAAAAACCCATGTACCGCGATATTCCGTATTGAAACGGGATTGGTATTGTGCTAACATCTGTGAATGCAGGGAAAACATGTTGGAGGGATCCAACTGGATTCCTCACCCATATTGATTTATTTACAGATATTGTGATATATTCTATTATCATATGATATATGACGTTTTGGATGCCTTGATTGTTATATTCAGTGTTATTGCAGCATTGTGCCTATTTTGGAAAATTAAAAGTATTAAAGTGATGATTTTTAAATTTAAAAGGGTTTTTTAAGTGATTTTTGAAAATATACGTTTTATTAAATTTTTGAATTGATTCATTTTAAATAAATAAACGTTCTAATTTTAATGTTATAAAAATTATGATTTTTGAGAAATATAGTTGAAATGTGATTTTTGAAATATGGAGTTAATGATTTTATAAAATAATTTAAATGGTGATTTTTTGAATTTATTATATAAGCTTTATATATAAGATTTATAAAATAGGTTTTTTATATATCAAAGTGATGAAATTATAAAGGGGTTTTGAAAACATTTTAAAATGATGTTATAAATGGATTTTATAAAAGAATAGAATCTACGATTTGTGAAGTTATAAAATGAATAAATTTGTAAATAGAGAATTATAAGTAATTTTCTTATAATTTGGATTTTGGCGTGGAAATGGAATATGGATAGAATTTATTAATAAAGTAATTTTTTAGGTTGAAGTTGTTATAAAATATAAATGGAATTTATAAACATTGTTTTATTAATCCGAAATCGACTTATTTTGATAAGTTAATTTTTATAGCTTATTAAACGAGGTATATCCACGATTTTGGACAGTGGATAATCCTTTAAATAAAATGTGTAGAAATGTTGAATTTGGTTAACGAAGTATATTCACGATTTTGGACAGTGAATAATATATTAAAGAAATGTTTTGGGGAAGTGATATTTTAAATAGAATTAAAATGATTTGAAGATGTTTTAAAATGTATTAAGTATCAAAACCCTAGATTTCAACGTTCATTGTTGAAATAGACGTTTTCGATAAATAAGGAAATGGTGGACTATAACACTATTGTTGTAGTAAATGATTTTCGAAAGGAAATGTTTTATATAGTATTGGGATTTTTATATCTATCTTAATTTCGAATCCCTATACTAGTGATTTTGGGTTTTCGTAATGATGTTTTACGCAACGTTCATTTTGACTCAAATAAATGTGTTAAGAGAATGTTTTCCTTAAAGAATAAAATATATTATTAATTGTGATTTAAGTATATTGAATATTTTCCAAATGTTGAAAATAAATAGATTTGTGAATTACTTATTATTAAATAAGTATAGAAATGTTTTTCCACTTTGAAGTGAAATGTTTTGAGATTATCTTTAAAGATAAATTGAAAGTGAATATTTGAAATCGATTTGAAAGTCGTATATCAGTGGATATTTGGAAATTTAAATTCACCATGGAATTTATAAAGGAAAGGGAAATAAATTTTATGGATTTGGAACGTAAATTTAAAATAAATCGGTAAGGATTTATTTAATTGGTTTAAATGAACCATTTTGAAATAAAAGTGTTTCCGCGTAAGGAATTTGATTTGAAATTTGTTTTCAAAAATTGTAAAAGTGAAAACTGGTTTGAAATTGTTTTCAAATGGTTGAAGTGTGAAAAATTATATCTTGTAAAGATATTTTTGGAAAATAAATAATTTGGGAAATTATTTGGAATTTGGTGATGTTGTGCATATCTATTGATAGTTAAATAACCGACTATCAATATTTACCTTTAAATAGGTATTTGTTGTAATTTGCTTGAATTTGAATGCTACACTTATTTTAAAATAAGCGCTCGTTATTTGGTTTAGCCAGGAGATGACCTTTGGTCATAAATCCCATTTCGAATAGTGATATGTCGTAATGGACAGCATTTGAAGACCGGTGTTGAAGACCGGGTATTTTGAAAACGGAAGGATTACCGTCGGATGTCTCTGCATCGGCTGATCTCCGATATAGAGATTTTATCACCCTTTGTAATGGGACGTCCGGACGTAATAAGTGAATATCCGGATTGCAAGGGCTTCTTTGGAAGTGCCTTCGGTTCCGTTCTATCCCGGAATGGACTTGTATGGATGCGTGTCTGACGTTACAATTTGAGATGTAAAGCTGGTTTCTATCAAATACATTTCTGTTGGTGGCGGAGAATTTATTCTCTTAGCTTAACACCCTTCTCTGAGACGTACGAGCTTAGAGGTTATGTAGTTGATGGTTACTGGTGATACATTCCCAATTTGGTAATGTGGCGTATGAAGTGCTGCTGATCATTTGTTGATCAAAGCACAGCTTTTTTATAAAACGTGGCTTTGTGGACAAGACTTCATCGGACCTCACACCTGGTAATGGTCAAAACAGGAAAGATGCGGCAAGGTTATTAGGGGATAGCGCCCCCTTAGTGTATGTCATTCCTTCTGGATAAAGGTGATATCATGGTTTGGAGCCCAGATACTTAACATATGTTGTTGCTGCAAACTTATTATGTTGTGGTTGTTGGTGAATCCCGGGATATAGATCAGTTACGATCGGGGGATGGCATACTCGTGTCAGTAGTTACCCAGTTAAGGGGTAACCCGGCCTTGTGTTGGCAGAGATCCGGTTAGGTTCTCGGGGCGTCCTTCCAGAGGCGTACCCATGTGGCAATGGGACGTTTCTTGGCCTGACCATTAGTTGGAAATCCAAAGAAACAATACGAGCACTATACGGTTTTAATTATAGAACTTGCCATTTACTTATGCTGGCGCCCCACTGTTTAGATGGTAGCTATAGTAGGCATAAGTGTGGAATGCCTATGCTGGCTAAGATTTATATCATACTTTCGAAAAGTTTTCTTGTACTTTGCACTTATAGTAATAATTAATATCAAAGAAATTTGCGTATCAAGCATATTTAACTATCATAAGGAGAAATCTCCTCCGATTCTGAGTTTGCATTGTGTGTGTGTGCGAGAGGCCTTATGGTAGTTACATTTTCTAAAAGCGTTGCGAATCTATTTAAATATATTTCCTTGTTTGTTTTTAAAGGTAAACTGTTTTAAGTTCTAACACCAGTCACATGACTGACTTGGATTTTATTGTACCCTTCCTGAACTCTGGGTGCCCACCAATTTCCACACGGGCAGTCTAGAGTCAGGTTATCAGGTCATTCTGGAATTCAGGAGTTGCTGTAGAGATCTGGAGGCAAGCTGGATGGCATGGCGTATCAATTAGTATATAGTATTTCTTTTCCGCTGTTTGATGTTGTGGACTCTGATAATGTAATGTAATGTGATGTAATGTAATAACTGATATAATTCTTTGTTTTAAAGATATTCATTTATCTATTATATATTGTTCCGCTGCGATTGTGAGATTCTGATGTTGTTTCTGTTGCTTCTTCTTTCTTACTTCTTCTATCTTTTTCTTCTTCTTAAACCCTAAGGGTTCGGTTTTTCAACATTCGATTGTTCGGCAGTTAATACAGTGGACGTATTAATGTCAATTTTCGGAAGTTGAAGAATCAGTTTCTTACAAAGTGGTATCAGAGCTTTTGGTTAAGCGACAACCTTGGCTCTGTTAGGAATTACTCTTTAGAGGTAGAGTCAGCGGTACTCTAGAATGAGTTTGAGTTTAATAATAGAGATGAGCGTGTATTTGTTAATGAATATAAAATTGTTTTATATTGTGATGATAGGTTTGTGGAGTGGTATATGGATTCTGGTCGGTATAGTCTGTACAACTCTATCGATAGGGATGTCTAAACACTGGTACAAAACAATTCGACATGATATTGTTTTAAAATAGGGTAAATGAAATAATTTTACCTTGATTATATTTTATATATAAAGGAATAATTTTTCAAAAATTATTAAAGTGTATATAAATTGATTGTTTGGTTGTTGAAAATGTAAGAATATATATAAGTTAATTAAAAGAATAATTGTATACGAAATGAATTATTAAGTATGGAATTATAATTAATATGATTTACAATTGTGAAATAATCTTATATATAAGAAGTGAAACTATATGAATATATTTATAAATACGGGTTGTAAATAAAAATGGATTTGGCCTATGAATTTGAAAGTTTTGAATCACGTTTATTTTGAAAGTTGTTTTTCAAAGTTATAGATGTTGTTAAGTAAGATAAATCAATTTGGAATAATCTTATGTAAGTGAAGAGGAATAGTTAAATTATATAGGTAAAAGATTTGTATATGTGATTTATGAATAAAAGGAAAATTTTGAAAGAATTTAAAACATTGAATTCACTACTGTTACTGGGAAATAATAAGAGTGATGACTGCAGCATCATCAGTATCATTTTCAAGTAACTGTGTGATGGATTTGTTACCATAGTAATTGAAAAAAAATTGAAGTTTGGTTGTGATAATCAAATTTGAAATTAAAATCCAAGCTGTAATTGTTGAATATAAGTGAAACAAGTTTTGAATTTATAATATGAGATAATAAATTTGACTTTGGTAAAAGTTAAATAGAATTTACTTTAGAATTGAAATCTGAATTGGATTTATAAGTGGAAATTTAAGATTAAGTTAAACAAATGATGTTTGAAATGGAATGTAACCTAAGTGATGTTGAATGAAGTTGATTTTGGTATCGAAGTAAAATAATAAAGTGAATTAAATGGATGTGACTTGAGTTATATAAATGAAATTCAACTTTATATGGTAAAATGAATTAGCAATTGAATTAATGAATGAATTGAATATAAATCAATTGAATGTAAATAAATTGATATGAAATAATGGACATAAGTGTTAATTCATTAAAGCTAATTAAAAGTGATGAACCAAATTGAATGAATGTAAGCCAAGTAAAGCAATTTGGTAATGTTTGATATACATTGTTTGTTAGATGATGGTTAGTTGATTATATAGAAATCCATATGAATTTGAATTAATGAAATTGAAAGCTAAAGTAATTGAAGTCAAATTGGAAGTTAAGTGAATCTTAAATAGAATGGAATTTGATTTGGAAGTGAACCAACTTGAATATAAATTAGTGAATGTAAACTAATTGAATATGAATAAATGAATGTTAGTAAAAACATCCAATGTTAATGAATCAAATGTGATTTAAATTCGAAAACCAATTCATTGAATATTAATGAGAAGTGAAAGTGGATTGATTTGGTTATGGATGTTAGTTGAATGCTAGTTGGTTGATGGTTGAAATTGTTGCTTTTGTTGCATTTGCTATATTGGCACATATTGTTGTTGCTTCTGGTATATGTTGTATATCGATATTATTTTCTATATACATGTTTCTCATGGTTTATTGAGTGTTTAGTAGGTGCGGATTGCGCTTGCTTCGCATTTGGAGCTCGCTTTCGCGTTATATTAGCTGTATATGTGTTAGGAACTGAGTTGATGATGTTTTGATGACAACAACCTTATATAGTTATTATACTTTACTTTATAAAATATATACTAACATTTCCATTGATATATATATGTATATAGGAAGTATATGCAGGTATTGTCGAAGACTGATCAGTATAAAGACTCAAACATCTAGATGAAGATTAGAGACTCAAGTTTCAAGACTCTAGAGAATCAAGATTTCAAGATCTCAAGATAAGTATCTAGTATTTTGTTAAAATTTCATAATAGCACTCTCATCTTTCTTCCAATTTTCTTTTGGGATGGAACCCAATTTCTATGGAAACCAGTGGCTTACAAACCCACAACAAGTAGCTTACAAACCTACGACAAGTGGCTTACAAACCCACGAAAATCAAAATCATTTAAACAACTTTGTACAAGTTCTCGAGTCCTATGGAGGAGCTCTGCAGGAAGGTTCTTGCAATTTCAGTTTGAATAGATTTTTCAAAATGTTTTTAAATCTGTTTTCAAAATGTTTTAGCTTTCAAAATCATGCTTTCAAAAATGTTTTCAAACTTTGTTTTAGCCTTGAAATATTCCTCTATTCTGATTTTAAAAACTTCTATTTTTAAAACATCAAAACTTATTCTGATTTTAAATATTACTTATATGATTGACGGTCTATATCAATTATATATATATTTAAAATAATGTTTTATATTCATTCTCTATTGTTTAAACACTTTACTTTGCTCTAGAAAAATTTCAACTTGTTTTAAATTCAATTGCTTTTACAAAACAACATCTCTACAATTTTGAACTAAGGGTTGTCGACATGAGGGGATACCCCTTGTCGACATGGTGGCCGTTGGATTCAAAAATCAATTTTCAAAAGAAATGTCCATTCGTTCGAAAACCTTTCGCCAACGGTTATGATTGTTGTGCATCTATATAAAGGCTTCCAAAATGAATTTTTTTAACAACTACTTTCTTATTTTTTCACTCCTTCTTCTCCACCATTCCATATCCATAAAACTTCATATTTTCAATATCGTGCCATCATTCTGCCAAATTCTCAATAGGAAATCATTTAGATACTCTCTCTATTTGATTCTCCATCACTCTACTAAAGATCAAAGTGCTATTCAGAGTTATAGGATCAATTTGTATTCAAAAAGTCCATAGAGTCTATCCATTCAAAAGGATTGTTATTAAGAAGTATTAGGGTGAACTTGTGTCCCGAAAAATCAAGAGAGTTTGCCCCAGACTCGAAGATAGGAGGGTTCCTCAAGGCCTTAGAATTTGAGGGTTGTAATTTGGATATTGGCTTATAAAAATCTGTACAGGGATACTGCCTTGGTGCAGGACTGGATGTAGGAGGATTTCGAACCAGTATAAAATCCGGTGTGTTCTTTCCTTTTACTTTCTTTACTTCACTATTTGCATTTGTTATACGTTCTGTGATCATTCTGTGTTAGAATTCTGTTTAGATTTGTGTTGAAAATTTTAATTTAGTCATATAGTTCATATATTCTTTAAAACACTATTCACCCCCCTCTAGTGTTATTTCTGCCTTAAGATCCTTAATCCGCATCCCTAAAAATTGGTATCAGAGCATTGGTTTTCATTGTTTTCATAATCCGAAACTTGAAAAATATAAAAATGGCATTTTTGGAAAATTGTGTTAAAACTATTTTGAATCTATGCATTTCATCAAAGTTTCATAAGTCTGCATATAGTTATTTTGAAAAATCAAGTTATCTACCGAATTAGTGTGTTATGCAGGAACAGACATGTTATATGGCTTTTGACGAATCAACACCCAATGGAAAAACTGTGCAAATTGAGAAAGATAAATGGATACTTGATAGTGGCTGTTTAAGGCACATGACTGGAAATCCCGAGATACTCAAGGACATTACTTATCAAGATGGTGGATTAGTCAATTTTGGTGACAACTCTAAAGGATATGTGGTTGGCGTCGGCAATGTCGGTAACTCTAAAACTTTACTTATTTCTGATGTTTTATTAGTTAGGAACTTAAAACATAATCTGCTTAGTATAAGTCAACTATGTGATAAAGGTTTTAAAATTAAATTTGGAAAAGATAAATGTCACATTGAAGATGATAAGTCTAATATAATTTTTGAAGATATTAGGAAGAAAAATATTTATATCCTTGGTATGAAAATTTCAAATGATAAACTATGTCTTTTGGCTAATATAAGTGACCCTTGGATTTGGCATAAAAGATTTGTCCATTTGAATTTCAAATTATTATCTAGGCTATCAAAACTTGACTTAGTTAGAGGTCTACCCAAGTTAAACTTTAAAGTAGATAGTATTTGTGATGCGTGTCAATTAGGAAAACTTAAGAAAAGTTCATTTAAATTAAAAGATGTTATTTCTACCTCTAGTCCTCTAGAATTACTTCATTTAGATTTATTTGGTCCATTTCAAGTTCAATCAATTAACCATAGTAAATATGTTTTTGTTATAGTAGATGATTGTTCAAGATATACTTGGACAATCTTTTTAAAATATAAAAGTGATGCTTAAATATTTAAAAACTTTTCTAAAAGAATTCAAAAACAACATTCTTTCAAAATTAAAACTATTCGAAGTGATCACGGTGGTGAATTTGAAAATGAAAATTTTGAGAATTTCTGTACTCAGAAGGGAATTACTCACAACTTTTCATTTCCAAGAACTCCACAACAAAACGGAGTAGTAGAATGTAAGAATAAAACGATTCAAGAGTGTGCTCGTACAATGCTATCTGATAGTAATTTACCTAAACATTTTTGGGTTGAAGCAGTTGCTACAGCTTGTTATATATTAAATAGAATTTTAATTAGACCATTAACAAATAAAACTCCATATGAATTACTTTATAATAAGAAACCTATAGTTGCTTATTTTAAGGTCTTTGGGAGTAAATGTTTTATACTTAATACAAAAGATAATTTAGATAAATTTGAACCAAAAGCTGATGAAGGATTCTTTATTGGTTATTCTAATAGAAGCAAAGCATTTAGAGTTTTTAATTTAAAAACTAATACTATTGAAGAAACTATGCATGTATCTTTTGATGAAAATCTTAAAGATATTGTACAAATAGATGATGAAGAAGATTTTATTAATTTAAATCAATCTAACGAAACTATTATTGAAATTAATCAACCTAATAAGAGATTTAAAATATCAAAAGATCATCCTATAGAAAATGTTTTAGGAAATATTGAATCTGTAGTAAGAACTAGAAATCAATTAAGCAGTATGAGTAATGTAGCCTTTATATCAACAATTGAACCTAAAAATCCTAAGGATGCATCGTCTGATGATTCATGGATTCTTGCTATGCAAGAAGAATTGAATCAATTTACCAGAAATGATGTATGGGAACTTGTTCCTAGACCTGAGGATAAAAGTATAATTGGAACTAAATGGGTTTACAAAAATAAAATGAATGAACTCGGTGAGGTCGTAAGAAATAAAGCTCGTTTAGTCGCGCAAGGTTATTGTCAAGAAGAAGGAATTGACTATGATGAAACCTTTGCCCCCGTAGCAAGATTAGAAGCTATAAGAATTCTACTTTCTTTCGCTAATTATAATAATTTCAAATTATGTCAAATGGATGTTAAAAGTGCTTTTCTAAATGGTTTTGTAAAAGAAGATGTTTATGTTGAACAACCTCCACTTTTTGAAGATAATAAATTTCCAAACCATGTATACAAGTTAAAGAAAGCTCTATATGGTCTAAAGCAAGCTCTTAGAGCCTGGTATGAAAGACTAAGATCTTATTTACTTCAATCTGGTTTTGAAATTGGTAAAGTAGATACAACACTTTTTATTAAAAGAAATTATCGAGATATTCAACTAGTTCAAATATATGTAGATGATATAATCTTTGGATCAACTAATAACATAATGAATAAAGAATTTTCAGATATAATGATTAAAGAATTTGAAATGAGTTATATGGGAGAATTAAGTTTCTTCTTAGGGCTTCAAATTAAACAACTAGAAAATGGAATTTTCATAAGTCAAGAAAAATATGCTAAAGACTTAATCAATAAATTTTGTTTAAGCACCTCTAGTGGGAAACCAACTCCAATGTCAACAAATGTAGGTTTACGAAAGAAGATAAATCAAAAGATATTGATCAAACCTTATATAGGAGAATGATTGGTTCGTTGCTCTATATAACAGCGAGTCGTCCTGATATTATGCATAGTGTTTGTCTCTATGCAAGATACCAATCACAACCCAAAGAAACTCACTTAAAAGCTGTTAAAAGAATTTTAAGATATGTAAAATACACTTTAGATTATGGTTTATTTTATCCTAAAAATAATACTTTTGATTTAAAATCATATTGTGATGATGATTATGCTGGTTGTAAATCAGACCGAAAAAGTACAAGTGGAACTTTCACTCTCTAGGACATTCACTGGTTTCCTGTTTCAGCAAGAAACAAAATACTGTTTCCTTGTCAACAACTGAAGTAGAGTATATATCTGCTGCTCTGGCCTGTTCACAAGTCATATATATGCAACAAACTTTAAAAGATTTTGGAATTAACATAAGTAAATCACCAATATATTGTGATAACACTAGTGCAATAAATCTATCTAAAAATCCAACTCATCATGCTAGAACTAAACATATTGATATAAGACATCATTTTCTTAGAGATAATATAACTAAAGAAATAATAACTCTAGAATATATAAAAACTAAAAAAAAATTGCTGATATATTAACTAAACCATTAATAGAACATAA
Organism: Allium cepa; assembly: GCA_030765085.1. Classification (NCBI taxonomy): domain Eukaryota; kingdom Viridiplantae; phylum Streptophyta; class Magnoliopsida; order Asparagales; family Amaryllidaceae; genus Allium; species Allium cepa. The sequence continues at coordinate 916,992,283 of CM060929.1, read as the reverse complement.
TTTTACTAAATTTAGAAGAGAATTAGGTATTTGTTCAAAATCTGAAATATAATATAATATAAATAATCAATAAAAATTCAAAATAAAAATTACACTTTTTCTGAAGGACATGTCGACATGCCCCATCTCCTGTTGTCGACATACCCAACGAAAATTTGAAAATTGAATTTCCCTCCAAAGTTAGTTATTCGGTTTTTCTATCTATTTATTTTGTTTTCTCTCCTCTTTCTTCACTATATTCTCTGTAAACAACTTCTGAAACAATAAAATAATGGCCTCCTCTTCTACTAATGAACCCACTTCACCCACATCTCCTCATTCTGGTCCATTTCAACGAACTACGCACGCTCCAGTGATCAAATTGCAAGAGAAGATGAAAGATATCCTTCAATTGATGACTGAAATTCAAGTAAGTCAACTTAGGATGGCTAGAGAACAACAAAGGCAAGGGGATATTATTAGGAATGTACAAAAATTCCTTATGGATAACCGTACAAATCCTATTAATATTGAAGACTCTTCACAAGCCATGGAATCAGAGGAAGAAGAACCTATGGAAGAGCCATAAGAAGACAAAGAGGAAGATCAACCTTTACCTCACCCCGAAGTCCCTATGAATGAGGACGAGAGCGTTATTTGCGTTGGTGAGATCCTTGTTGATACTAATGGAAACATAATTGAACAATGTGGAAACTTTTGTCTCCACTACCCCAATTGTTTGATTCATAAGTCTCCTATAGTTAAGGATTGCCATTAAAGCGTACTTTCATTTTGTTCTTTGTTTTAATTGTTTTATTTGTTCGTGTTTATGTATGTTCTTATATGTGTTGTAATAAATAAAATGTGTTCACTTATACTCATTGTTTCATGCTTGTTCTATACATATTATTTGTTTTTACTAATCATTCTTGAATTCTTAGGTAGTTAATAGTTTTTGTTGATGACAAAGGGGGAGCAAGTTATAAAAATATATGTGCTTGGTGTAAGGGGGAGTCATGGAGTAAGGGGGAGTTGTAGTTTTAAGAAGAAGTCACGGAGTAAGGGGGGTTATGGAATGGTAAGAATATTTTATAAATAAAGGTTGTCATCATCAAAAAGGGGGAGATTGTTAGGAACTGAGTTGATGATGTTTTGATGACAACAACCTTATATAGTTATTATACTTTACTTTATAAAATATACACTAACATTTTCATATAGATAGATATATATGTATATAGGAAGTATATGCAGGTATTATCTAAGACTGATCAGTATAAAGACTCAAGCATCAAGATGAAGATTAGAGATTCAAGATTCAAGACTCTAGAGAATCAAGATTTCGAGATCTCAAGATAAGTGTCTAGTATTTTGTTAAAACTTCATAATAGCACTCTCATCTTTCTTCCAATTTTCTTTTGGGATGGAACCCAATTTCTATCGAAACCAGTGGCTTACAAACCCACGACAAGTAGCTTATAAGCCTACGAAAAGTGGCTTACAAACCCACGAAAATCAAAATCATTTAAACTACTTTGTACAAGTTCTCGAGTCCTATGGAGGAGCTCTGTAGGAAGGTTCTTGCAATTTTAGTTTGAATAGATTTTTCAAAATGTTTTTAAATCTGTTTTCAAAATGTTTTAGCTTTCAAAATCATGTTTTCAAAAATGTTTTCAAACTTTGTTTTAGCCTTGAAATATTCCTCTATTCTGATTTTTAAAACTTCTATTTTTAAAACATCAAAACTTATTCTGATTTTAAATATTACTTATATGATTGACGGTCTATATCAATTATATACATATATATATATATATATATTTAAAATAATGTTTTATATTCATTCTCTATTGTTTAAACACTTTACTTTGCTCCAGAAAAATTTCAACTTGTTTTAAATTCAATTGCTTTTACAAAACAACATCTCTACAATTTTGAACTAAGGGTTGTCGACAAGAGGGGATACCCCTTGTCGACATGGTGGCCGTTGGATTCAAAAATCAATTTTCAAAAGAAATGTCCGTTTGTTCGAAAACCTTTCGCAGATGGTTATGACTGTTGTGCATCTATATAAAGGCTTCCAAACGAATTTTTTTAACAACTACTTTCTTATTTTTCACTCCTTCTTCTCCACCATTGCATATCCATAAATCTTCATATTTTCAATATCGTGCCATCATTCTGCCAAATTCTCAATAGGAAATCATTTAGATACTCTCTCTATTTGATTCTCCATCACTCTACTAAAGATCAAAGTGTTATTCAGAGTTACAGGATCAATTAATATTCAAAAAGTCCATAGAGTCTATCCATTCAAAAGGATTGTTATTAAGAAGTATTAGGGTGATCTTGTGTCCCGAAAATCAAGAGATTTTTCCCCAGACTCGGAGATACGAGGGTTCCTCAAGGCCTTAGAAATTGAGGGTCGTAATTTGGATATTGGCTTATAAAAATCTGTACAAGGATACTGCCTTGGTGTAGGACTAGATGTAGGAGGATTCCGAACCAGTATTAATTCCGATGTGTCCTTTCCTTTTACTTGCTTTACTTTACTATTTGCATTTGTTATACGTTCTGTGATCATTCTGTGTTAGAATTCTGTTTAGATTTGTGTTGAAAATTTTAATTTAGTCATATAGTTCATATATTCTTTAAAACACTATTCAAACCCCCCCTCCTCTAGTGTTATTTCTTCCTTAGTATCCTTAATCCGCATCCCTAACAATATGCTCGCTAATAAAATATAAGCTACATATCTCGGATTACATATCGTACTTTTACACTTTTTCCCTACGGGATGCCTCATTACTTGATGAGATGTATATTTGTGATATATATATTGCCATTTTTTTCCGATCGAACCGCGCAAAGGAGACTATGGCGAATTTTTCTGAAAATTTAAGGCGTTAGAATATTTTTGAGAAAATTGGAAAATTTGGAAAAGATAACTAAGTATGATTTGAAAACTTAGTAAAGTTATTGTAAGAAGTTTAAATATGGATTCTGTAAAAGTTAAGAAAATAAAATGAATCTGAAATCAAGTTGGAATGGTTTATTTTTGGAAAAAAGTTAATGGATTCTGTAACTTTTTCTTACTTGGTAATTTCGAGGACGAAATTCCTTTAGGGGGGAAGTTTGTAAGGACCCAGAATTTCTGTCATTTGAAATTCTTATATTTGATTTATTTTTAAATATTAACAAGTAAAATTGTAAGTCGAATAAATTTTATTTCAAATATAGTGATTTAATTTTGATAATTAAATCGATAATTTAATATTTGAAATTAAAAAAATAATTGGAAATTGGGTTTTATTTGATTAAAAATGATTTATAAAGTTGTATTAAATCATATTGGAGTAAGAATGATGTTATGGAATTTTTAAAATTGAATTAAAAGTTAAATTGTGGAAATTTAATATTTTAATATTTAATTGACGAGTTGAAATAGCCATTTTTCAAACAGTCTTGGAATTCGTCGAAACTAGTTTCATTGGATCCGTAATGTTATATTATTGTAAGATTTCAAATTTCGTGTCAATCGGATTTAGGTTTGTCCGGGGCAAGCCAAAACGCATAGAAATTAGTTTAATCGATTTAATTTAAATATGATCGTTTATTTCCTTAACTCGTACATATGATCGAATTGGCTCTTGATACCTATTCTATTATGTCCGAAACGCGGGATAACCCTAGAAACGCCAGCCGGCATGCTTCGTTTCGAGTTCGGAAAATTTCGGATGAATAGTATTTTTAGAATTTTCTATAGAAGGACCTCTATTTTTCCATTTGCAAAAGAAAACCCTAGGGTTTCATCTCAAAGCTTCAGCCGCCACTTGATATTTCAATGGTCGAGAATTTCACTTCTTCTTCCTCGTTTTTCTTCAAATCCACACATTAATTCAAAAAACTTCCAACTAGTAAATCATAGAGCTTGAGCTGATCTACGAATCCAACGGCTAAGATCGAATTTCGAGCCTCGGATCGAAGGAAATTTGCATTCAAGCATGGTGCGTTCAATCGCGTTTTTTGAGGAGTACACACGATCGAGCTTCGTCCCGTTTGGGCCGATGATAGGGCTAGTGATGGCGCACGAAGTGGTGGAGCTGGATCATCGTCGAAGTCGATGTGGGGGTGGCGGCATCAAGGTTTCGAACGGCTTCATGGGTTCGAACGCAATTTTCATCACCTGGAATAACGTGAGGGGAGGGAGAAGCAAATAGTAACAGCCTTGATTTGTTTGACTTGAAATGCACGGCTCAGATTTTACTAAGGTTAAAAATAATAAAAGAGATTGTAAATGTTAATTATATTTAATTGTATAAACTTTAAAATGCTGTAACTTTGTCGTACGAGGTTCGTTTTGGACGAAACAACTTGCGTTGGGTTCGTATGGATGAACACTACGCGATGAAGCTAGATTGGAGTTAATTAGATCTAGTGATAATTTTGGGTAAAATTAAATGAGTGTTTAATTTCATTCAAAACAAAACACTACAACTGTATTGGAAGCAATGTGAGAACTTCTCACTCAATCGAATTGTTTCAATTTAAATTTTGAATAGTTAGATTTAAAATTGCTTGGTTGTGTTGATTGTATGCTTGGATGATAAATTGCTATCTGTTGTATTGAAATAGACCGCATACGCCATATATTAAGCGTAGATTATTTATTAAACACATATACCGCGATATTCCACCTTGAAGTGGAATTGGTATAATGTTATAATTTTAATGTTTATTTGAAAATATACGTTTTATTAAATTTTTGAATTTATTCATTTTAAATAAATAAACGTTATAATTTTAATGTTATAACAATTATGATTTTTGAGAAATATAGTTGAAATGTGATTTTTGAAATATGGAGTTAATGATTTTATAGAATAATTTAAATGGTGATTTTTTGAATTTGTTATAAAAGCTTTATATATAAGATTTATAAAATTGGTTTTTTATAAATCAAAGTGATGAAATTATAAAGGAGTTTTGAAAACATTTTAAAATGAAGTTGTAAATGGATTTTATAAAAGAATAGAATCTACAATTTGTGAAGTTATAAAATGAATAAATTTGTAAATAGAGAATTAAAAGTAAATTGCTTATAATTTGGATTTTGGCGTGTAAATGGAATATGGATAGAATTTGTTATTAAAGTGATTTTTTAAGTTGAAGTTGCTATAAAATATAAATGGAATTTATAAACATTGTTTTATAAATCCGAAAGCGACTTATTTTGATAAGTTAATTTTTATAGCTTATTAAACGAGGTATATCCACGGTTTTGGACAGTGGATAATCCTTTAAATAAAATGTGTAGAAATGGAATTTGGTTAACGAAGTATATTCACAATTTTGGATGGTAAATAATATATTAAAGAAATATTTTGGGGAAGTGATATTATAAATAGAATTAAAACGATTTAAAGATGTTTTCAAATGTATTAAGTATCAAAACCCTAGATTTCAACATTCATTGTTGAAATAGATGTTTTCGAGAAATAAGGAAATGGTGGACTATAACACTATTGTTATAGTAAATGATTTTCGAAAGGAATTTTTTTATGCAGTATTGGGATTTATATATCTATCTTAATTTCGAAACCCTATACTAGTGATTTTGGATTGTCGTAACGATGTTTTACGCAACGTTCGTTTTGACTCAAATAAATGTGTTAAGAGAATGTTTTCCTTAAAGAATAAAATATATTCTTAATTGTGATTTAAGTATATTGAATATTTTTCAAATGTTGAAAATAAATAGATTTGTGAATTACTTATTATTAAATAAGTATGGAAATGTTTTTCCAATATGAAGTGAAATATTTTGAGATTATATCTTTGAAGATAAATTCAAAGTGAATATTTGAAATCGATTTGAAAATCGTATATCAGTGGATATTTGGAAATTTAAATTCACCATGGAATTTATAAAGGAAAGGGAAATAAATTTTACGGATTTGGAACGTAAATTTAAAATAAATCGGTAAGGATTTATTTAATTGGTTTAAATGAACCATTTTGAAATAAAAGTGTTTCCGCGTAAGGAAAATGATTTGAAATTTGTTTTCAAAAGTTGTAAAAGCGAAAAGAGATTTGAAATTGTTTTCAAATAGTTGAAGTGTGAAAAAAAATATCTTGTAAAGATATTTTTAGAGAATAAAAATTTGGGAAATTATTTGGAATCTGGTGATGTTGTGCATATCTATTGATAAATAAATAACCAACTATCAATATTTACCTTTAAATAGGTATTTTTTGTGATTTTCTTGAATTTGAATGCTACACTTATTTTAAAATAAGCGCTCGTTATTCGGTTTAGCCAGGAGAGGACCTTTGGCCATAAATCCCATTCCAAATAGTGATATGTCGTAATGGATAGCATTTGAAGACCGGTGTTGAAGACCGAATATTTTTGAATACGGAAGGATTACCGTCAAATGTATCTACATCGGCTGATCTCCGATATAGAGATTTTATCGCCCTTTGTGATGGGAAGTCCGGACGTGATTAGTGAATATCCGGATTGCAATGGCTTCTTTGGAAGTGCCTTCGGTTTCGTTTGATCCCGGAACGGACTTGTATGGATGTGTGTTTGACGTTACAATTTGAGATGTAAAGATGGTTTCTATCAAATACATTTCTGTTGGTGGCGGAGAATTTATTCTCTTAGCTTAACACCCTTCTCTGAGACGTACGAGCTCAGAGGTTATGTAGTTGATGGTTACTTGTGATACATTTCCAATTTGGTAATGTGGCATATGAAGTGTTGCTGATCATTTGTTAATCAAAGCACAGCTTTTGTATAAAGTGTAGCTTTGTGGACGAGACTTCGTCGGACCTCACACCCCGGTAATGGTCAAAACAGGAAAGATGCGGCAAGGTTATTAGGGGATAGCGCCCTCTTAGTGTATGTCATTCCTTCTGGATAGAGGTGGTATCATGGTATGGAGCCCAGATACTTAACCTATGTTGTTGCTGCAAACTTATTATGTTGTGGTTGTTGGTGAATCCCGGGATATAGATCGTTTACGATCGGAGGATGGCATACTCGTGTCAGTAGTTACCCAGTTAAGGGGTAACTCGGCCTTGTATTGGCAGAGATCCAGTTAGGTTCTCGGCGCGTCCTTCTAGGGGCGTACCCATGTGGCAATGGGAAGTTCCTTGGCCAGACCATTAGTTGGAAATCCAAAGAAACAATACGAGCACTGTACGATTTTAGTTGTAGAACCTGCCATTTATTATGGTGGCGCCCCACTGTTTAGATGGTAGCTATAGTAGGCATAAGTGCGGAATGCCTATGCTAGCTAAGATTTATATCATACTTTCGAAAAGTTTTCTTGCACTTTGCACTTATAGTAATAATATCAAAGAAATTTACGTATCAAACATATTTAACTATCATAAGGAGAAATCTCCTCCGATTCTGAATTTGCATTGTGTGTGTGCGGAAGGCCTTATGGTAGTTACATTTTCTAAAAGCATTGCGAATCTATTTAAAAATATTTCCTTGTTTGTTTTTAAAGATAAAATGTTTTAAGTTCTCACACCAGTCACATGACTGACTTGGACTTTATTATTCCCTTCCTAAACTCTGGGTGCCCACCAATTTCCATACGGGCAGTCTAGAGTCAGGTTATCCGGTCATTCTGGAATTCAGGAGTTGCTTTAGAGATCTGGAGGCAAGCTGGATGGCATGGCCTATCAATTAGTATATAGTATTTCTTTTCGCCGTTTGATGTTGTAAACTCTGATAATGAAATGTAATGTGATGTAATGTAATAACTGATATAGTTCTTTGTTTTAAAGATATTCATTTATCTATTATATGTTGTTTCGTTGTGAATGTGAGATTCATGTTGTTTCTGTTGCTTCTTCTTTCTTACTTCTCCTATCTTTTTCTTCTTCTTAAACCCTAAGGGTTCGGTTTTTCAACATTCAATTGTTCGGCAGTTGATACAGTGGACGTATTAATGTCGATTTTCGAAAGTCGAAGAATCGGTTTCTTACATTGCTATCGCTGTTATTATTATTATTTTAAACATAGATAATTGTTATTTGAAGCTTTGTTAATTTTATAAAATTTAGTTGCATGTAATTCGATTAGAAACATCAGAATAAGAAATTGCAAAACAAAATCAAATGCGCTTTGTTCTGTTGTTAAAAAATTGAGTCCATATTTATTGTAAGATTTGACAATTTTTTACAACTTATATAATGTTTCGATACCGTTAACAAGCATGCTAGTTGTTTTAGAAATATAGATAACTTTCTACTACCACATTATTCTACGAACATGTTAAAAGTTATTTGTACAAATAGGTCTCTATTCTCTGTAGAAAGTGGCCAAAATTCGTAGCATGGTTTCAAATAAGTTAGTTTTGTAGAAAGTCCATAAAAGTGACCAGTTGTATTATATATTATATATGTTACTGGATAGCATGCTACATGCATATTTATAGTTAATTATCAAATTTATGAAAATTTCTTGTATTGCTTACTTGACCATAAGTACAAGCAAAATCTATACAATTAATGATCTTCTCATGTATTTGTATTTGTTCAGTTTAATAGAAATTTGCAGTTGTCAGGTCAAATAAGTTACCGTTGACCAACTGATATATTCAAAACTTACCCGTCTTTATGGGATGCTACAAGTAACTGAGGTAAACCTATTAAAGGAATCACTTTTGATAGATGAAGCATAGGAATTTTACTTTATAGAGCTGATAAAAGGATATTCAAAAATAGTTGTATAAGAATATCGATAATAAAATTTATTTTTATACTTTTGATAATATTGTGGTATAGGAACTAACCTAACCTATTTAACCAATCCTGAAGAACTTGGTGCCATGGCTAGGAGCTAATGTAAAAGGAACAAACTGACCAGTTTAACCAATCCTGAAGACCTTCATGCCTCAGCTAGGGAATAATTGTGGCAAATAAAAGGAAACTAGTTAAAAATCCGTGCAATGCTGCAGGTCCAAAACTCTAGTAAGCACGTAGAAACCATCTAGCATTTATAACTTATGCTGAGAAGGTATAAAAAGTGAAAATTGGTCGGGTGATTTCTTTGTTTGACATGCCTATGTTACCTATCGAATGATTGATTAACTTCATCTATTTATTCACACCTATCAAACAAACAAATTTAAATGTCAAGGATGGTTGATTGCTAATTGAATATTAGCTAAAGCAAATTATTTGGAAATCCAAATCATGATATGGATTGTTGAAAGCCGGTCACAATAATTATCTGATGATTAACTCAGAAGTGACAAGCGAAGCTAAGAGATAATAAAAGAATATTCAAAAACAATAATCGGATATTCGCTAACTGAAGTAAACCCGTTACAGGAATCACTTTTTTTGATGAAATACAAGAATCTTACTCTGTTGAGCTGATAAAAAGATATTCAAAAATAGTTGTAATAAGAATATTGATAACATAGTGAGCAGTGACAATTGCAGATTGCAAAGGCTTGAACTTGTGATATATTATTAGATTATTATGTTACCAACTGGGTAACCTCACGAGGTACACATTTATTTATATAAATAACAGAGATTTTATATTTCTAAATCATTTAATAAAATGTCATAAACTTAATGCTATGAGAATAAGTTCAAAAAAATGAGACATCCATTAGAACCTTAAAAGGTCAAATAATATTAGGAAAACACAGTTATATTAAATTCTAGTTTATTTGGTTTCTAGATTTAAAAAAATAACTAAAAATACCAAAATATATAGACATTGTGCCAATGTCATATTCCATGTGCATTACACCGAACATTTTTTGTATTCTCTAACAATACAATTGAACTTCATATTATATTAACCAGGTTGTTTTCGACTAAAATTGCTTTATTTGCGGCCCAAATATGTGAGACCCCATAAAATATCCACTTCCATATATCCAAATACTGAATACATTTTGGTTCAAAAATAAAGAGGCAAAATGACATAGGTATGAAAAGAGTTGGATGACTCCCTTCCTTCCCCTTCCAACACCCCCTTCCCAAACACGTGCGTGCATGTTGATGAATGTTGAATCATTACATTTTACAACAGCCATATAATTCTGTGGTATATATTTTGTGCAGTCTTAAGGTATAAATTAACTAGAGAAGTAAACTCCTTGGTATTTAAATCTAACAGTAACTCCAAGTTGTGAGCTATAAAGAATGCATTTTGGAAAACTAACTCATTCGAATTTTCAAGCAGTAAACAAAGAATGTTTCTCTACTAAAATTGTGCTTGGAAAACCGGTGACAGCAAAAAGTCATTTGGGACTAGTTATTACATTTCAAGATCCCTCCAATTCATTTCATTTCTATAAAATCATCATTTTCGTAAGAAATAACCAAAAGGAACTACATTTGTGAAACTCAAGGGAAATATATAATTTAAAGAATCTTTTCAACATGTGTTTCATAATAAAAAATTGGTGTAACTGTATCTGTATAAAACCTTACCATGAGAGTGTAATAACATTATACCATTGAATATTACGCTGTTGAATAACAAAACTAGTTTCATTGGATCCGTAATAGTGAATAATATTACACTATCGAATGTCGTAGGAATCAGACATATCATTTTGTTGTGTGAGATCGAAATATGTTGAAATTAATATCGAAAATTTGATATATTAATTGGGTCAAAAAACCTATCTTCTGCATACGATAGAATCAGGCCTTAAAACAAGTTCCATTGCGTTCAGAATAGGGGCATAACATACGGAATGCCATGCGGCATGCCTCATTCGGAGTTCAAAATTTCAGGTATGTTGTGTGAATATTTAAAATTAAAATAACATGTAGATATCTGTACATATGTTCCATTTCTAGCCCATACCCTTGCTTTTCAGGTCATACCCATGCATATTCCCCTTATATACAAGGAAAACTCTTTTCACCCTATAAAATGTTGCCTGTAACTAAGATTGTATTTTTCACCTTTGAGTTCAAATTTCAAAAATCAAAATATAATGTTATACTCAATTAAAAATCATTAAATCAATTTTTAAAAGAGGTTTTTAGGCTCAAAGAAAAAGTTGAAGAAAAATTTAGTTTCAGGAATAAAAGGTTTGCTTTTTAGGTTGAAAGACACTTTTTAGTGTAAATCACAAAATGATAGTTGCAACTATCTTTTTTTGTTCACATTGAAATGTGTCCTCCAGGCTAAGAAATAAACTTGTCGTTCCTGAAACTATTTTTTTTGCAACTTCTTCCCTATGCTTATTTTCTTGTTTTAAAAATCTAGTTTTGGTTGGAGCTTCATTCCACACCTATTTGGTAGCTTACGGCAGTGATTTGGCTGAAGTGTAGTTGAAGGAGAGCTAGGGTTTCGAATTGCGGAGCGTATGGTGGAGGACGGGGCGAACGGAGCCCGGGTATGAACTCGTAGAGGAACGAATCACCTAGGCGTGGGTTTTCATGAGGATCGATGCAGGTCACATGTGTAGAGGATGGCCATTGGGTTTGGAGTTTGGTTCGAGTGGGTGTGGTTCGAGTAGAGCAAGTCATCGGTGAAGTCCGTTCGTCGAACAGTAGTCTGGAGCTCAGTATCAGTGCTTTTCCATGCAATCGTGATATGGTTTTATTGTTTCTATATCTATTTGTTTGTCTAAATTGGGGAAGAAATCAGTAAGGGATAATGCTGTAATTTATATTAAGTTGTTATGATTTTAATTAAATTTATCGATAACTTCTAATTTGTTATGATTTTAATTAAATTTATCGATAACTTCTAATCGTATATCTCACTCATATGAGGTTCGATTCAGACGCTGTTTTTTGCATTGGGTTCATGTCATCGAGATCTTCATAATGGAGTTGTTGGTTGGATTTTGAGCATGTGAGAATTTAGGCTAAAATCGGACGGTCGTTCAGTTTTAGTCCGAAATCGCGGCGTTTCGACGGAAACGAAAATCAATGTCAGTTTAACTCACATTTAATTTTATTATATCATATCAATGAAGGTATAAACGTTTATTGATTATTTCGATGTTAATTAAATTGTTTGATTGCTTGTTTGGTAGAATTTTCGATTGGAAAATGAATGACATCTAAATTTGACCCTTATAAACCCATATGATTATCTATATATTATCTATCACTATTGTTTTGCAGAAAAAATACGTAGAGAGACCCAAATGGGAATTCTCACCCATATATTATTTATTTACATCGATATGTCATTATTGACGGTTAATTGATATAAATTTTTGATATTTCATTTTAAATGTTGTTATAGCGATTTCTATTATACCGTCAATTATTAAATTTCATCCCTAAAACCCTATCATACGAGCTTGAGCTTATGTTTCCTCTAAAAAAGAATATTGAAAATTTATCAATCATTTTAATTAGTGATAATTAAACTAGTTAATCGTTTTAATTAATTAATTTCAGATTAATTAACCAATTTAATAAATAATGATTAAAAATTGGTTTATATTATGATTTAATTAATCTTTTTGCTAATGATGTTTTATACTTATTAATCATTTTAATTAATGATTATTTGAATTTAATTAATTCTTTTAATTAAGGACAATGGAGTTTAATTAATTTATTGAACTTAATTAATCATTTCATTCAATGATAATTGATATTAATAATCTTTTTAATTATTGATATTTAAAAGTAATTAGTCATTTTAAATAATGATATTTGAATTTAATTAATCATTTTAAATAATGATTATTTAAAATTTAATTAGTTGTTTAACTAATGATTTTTGGGAAATCAGATTAAATCATTTTAATTGATGATGTTTTATAATTAAATAAATCATTTTAAAAATGGTGTTTTAATTAATTTTTTAGTTAACAAGGATTTAAATTTAATCAATCTGGTTAAATTATGATTATTTAAATTTAATTAACTAATTTAATTAATGGAATCTAAAATTACTCATCATTTTAATTTTAATGATTTTTGAGATTAATTATTCATTTAATTAATGATTATTTTAATTTAACAAATCTTTTTAATTAGTTGATATAATAAAAGTGATTAAGTAAATTATCTAATATAATAAAATTGCTTTACTCAACCGATTTCTACTTAACAAACTATTTCAGTAAAGGTTTTGAAGTTGATTTAACAATGTTGTAAAAGTATTTGTTAATAATTATCTATTTTATTATAGATAATGGATCTGTTTATTAAAAGAGATTTTAAATGTGATTAATTATCTTTTGGGATAATTGATATTGATTAAAGTTATGAAAGCGAATTTGAACTCGACTATTAGGATGTTAAGTTGGATAATTTTCTGAGGGTTCGGTTTGATGTTGATTTAGGCCTTTTTGGGTCATGCACTTGAAAAATTATTCTCTTAATATTTTGACAATCAAAAACTAATTCTAAAAGTGTTTTACAAATACGAAAATCAAGCACAGGTTCGGTTCATTTTTAAAAGAAAATGTTTGATTCATTTATGGAAATGAATTACTTCCATAAAGCGAATCACTTATGTGGAAACGATTTATTTGTATAATTAGAACTAAACATCGAATAAGTAAACTTGTCGCAATTTCAAAAGTTAAGAATAATCATTGGACATGACTTTGGGGTAACACTACCTTGACATATCTGGTATTGGTTTTAACAAGAAAAATCACAAGTTCGAATTTAATGAGTGGTGATAAGTATACAAGACTTAATTTCCATATACGATCATTTTATATCATTGGTAGTTGGTGTCTCAGCTATCGATTACTTCAGCTACTTTAATTTCGTCATTCTCAAACGATTTATTGCTCTATTGAGCATTGATTATCCTTTGTTCAAAATGACTAAACCAAAGTGCGTGGTTTTTAGGGGCCTAGTTATGTGGGGTTACTCCCATTAGGATATTTTCACATCTCATCTAGATTTTTATTTACCATCACGTGAAAAATGGTTTGGTAGTTTTTAGATGTGGAATATTCGGATTCTCGGTAAGGTCTGGCTAGGCCCGGCTTGGAGTTCCCGGTGGTTTTTAGTATATTGCTAGAGGTATACTCCTTTTTAGGGGAATGCACCCTCCTTGTTAATTTTTGGATAATTTCCTTTCCTTATTTGATTCGTATCTCTGAATCTGTTTTAGCTTTAAAATTGCCACGAGTAGAGCCAACTCCTCATCATGACATTTAAATATTGATTTAGTCCATTTTATCAAGGTGGTTTGTTCCCTATTCTGTCCATTCTACCAAGTTGAACGGTTACCTTATTCAGTCCATTCTATAAAGTTGGTTTGTTACCTTATTTAGTCCATTTTATCAAGTTGGACTGGTTCCAATGATCTATCCATTTTGTTCAGTTTGGATTTTACTTGGTTCATTTCCATTCTAACAAGTTTGGTTTAATATTATTATAGTCATTCATATTTGAATTTGTTTTTTATATTTATTTCTGCTCTTACCAGTATGAATGTTATTCTTGTGAGGTAAAAACCCATTTCATGTTAGCGGCGTGGTCTCACATAGCTTTTATATATGTTCCCCATTATTCGAGTTATCCCACTTGGGTATTTCCAGATTGATCCAGGTGTTATTCATTTATAATGCTCGGGTCAGACCGAGTACTTTCCCAGGTTGTCCTTTGTAACGACATGGAATTTCACTACTTTGATTTGCAAATATTTAATTAATTTTACGTATTCAAATATATAGGTATTATAATGAAAATAAAAGTCTTTTAATAATATATAATAATGGTAATATAGTTTTGAAATTTTTTTTACAAAAATAAATAGTTCGAACAAAAATCGAAAATGTTACCGGAATTTGTTTTTCGAATTTTCGATTTTTCACCAGCTAAAAGTTGTCGGAACGTTGTAATCTCTAGTGGAAACATATAAACATTCAAAATGGAAATAAATGAGGGCATATTGGCATATATATGGGTGTATGTATGTATTAGTGTATGTATGCATGCATTTATACTAAGTATATAAAGTTATAAAAGAAAAAAAGATGCTTCTTTAGACATGATTTGACACTTTGGGGGCTAGGGTACAATGCCTTAAATGCATGTCTACATGTGGGGGAGAAATTTTGAGTTTTTCAAGATGGAGGGGGACAAGCCAAGTGAGGTGTCGTGTGTGTAGTGGAGGGTAGTATTTTAAGGGCATATATGTAATTTAACTATGTCATTTTATATAAAAGCAAATTCCTAACATTTATTTTCATTTCTTTCATTCATTATCTCTTTCATTTCCATTCTCTAAAGCTTGCTTAAGCTCTTCAAAAATTTCCATGGCTTTCAAAGTGTTTCAAGTTTTATATTTTCAAATTATAAAATTTTTAAAATTGTTTAAACTTGGCTTCAAACTCCTCCTTTCCACTTCAAAATTGTTCCATTTTACCCGAAATGGTTTCGCCCATAGCTTCTTACAAACAACTCCAAAACCAAATTTCTTTCTTCAAAAAGTTAGTTATTCATATATTTAATATTTATTGAAATAAATTCTTATTTTTATAGTCAGCTTTGTAAATCAATTAGTTTATTTAAAAATGAATTGGAAATGAATTATCGATGTTTATTTAAAAGTGTTTTAATACATTAAATAATTACTTAAATATGTATTTTAAAATGAATTATTATTTAAAGATACTTATTATACATATAGTTTTGAAATGATTGAAATTTATTTATAAATCCTCTCGAGATTTGTAAACGAAGTTTGTTTAACGCATATGATTTTTGTAAGAGAAATCTTATAGTAGAATTCTGGGAACTTAAGGAAATTTTCGAACCGTTGAAATAAGAGAACTTCAAAAAATGAATTAGAATTAATAAAAGAAGTTAGAAATGAGTATTTGAAGTAATAGACAAGTGTAATCGATTTTGGAAATATTAAAGGAAATAAATTAATGAATTCCGAGGACTTATAGAATCCATTATGGATGCATTAAGGGATTTACGAGTCAATTGTAAATGATTTTGAGAAAAAGAAAATAAATGGAATATTTTCTAAAGTTTTGGAAATAGAATGGTTTTAGAGGAAAAATTGACTTGCGATTGTTTCTTAAGTATTGAAATAGAAGATTTTGGAAATATTTTAGCAACGAAATTATTTGTATAGAAATATTTCCTAAGTAATGAATTATAAAAAGGGGATTTAAAAAATATTTTAAGCATTGAAATGATTCGAAAATATCCTGTTATGGATATAAGTATTTGAATTTTTTTCAATTATTGGATATACTAGAAGGGATTTGAATATAGATCTTCATAAAGATATTTTGAATAATGTTTTGATAGATTTATAAAATAATGTTTTGAAAGATTTATAAAATCGGGCTAGTGACTGCTTATGGATGTTATTTGATAGTTAAATAACCGACTATCAAAAACGACTAAATTCAACAATAGTTTTGAAGAGACTAGGATCAGATTTAATTATTCAAAAACCACTTTTAAACGATTTATGCATTACGAATTGTAATATCATGAAGATAATGGAGACGGATTTTGGAGACTCCGGTTTGTTCAGACGTAGAACAACTTGTATGGATGAATGCTATCATTGCATCATTGCCTGTAAGGCAGTGTTAGCATTCCAAATATGAATGCTATTTTAGAGATAAAACATAGCCTCAAGCCTCATGAACCAGGAATGGCTAAAACAGGGGAGACGCAGCATGGCTAAGTTGGTCGCACCCTAGCAGGGTATGTTGTCACTATCTAGACACCCTTGGATATATTATATTAAAATTATGGTTATGGTTGTGCATAGAAAAGAGAGCGCTCGATTAGGTTGGGAACACCCTGGGTGATAATATATTCGGTACTATCTAGGTTAGGGTAGGCCGGTCCTTTGTTGGTAAGGGATCCAGGCGAGGTCCTCGGTATATTTTTCTAGAGATGTACTGTAACGAGCGGTTCCCCAGTAGCCCGATCATTGTATGGAATCCAATATCCACTACGAGCCTGTACGGTATTGATTGTATAACAAATATTGCTGAAATGTGAAATGCAAGCATTTCAGCTATTTTATAATTTATTTTCTATAGACACTATTATAATATCAGATGATTTTGGTCTAAAATGTTTTGGTTATCATAAGGTAAAAACTCATTGTTAGCGCCAAAATTGGTCACTAACACCCAAATGTAAATGAATGCACCAACTAACAGTCATTGATAACAGATAGAGTGTGTGTAGAGAGTAATAATATGAAGAGCAGTTAAAATTAAAATGAAAGCAGTAATGAACAACAAGTTTTATAGTGGCTCGGCTAACTTTGGCCTACGTCCACTCTAGAAGTTTTCTTTTTATTGATGTTCGAATCAATTACAGTTACAAAGTGGTAGACTAGCCTTAGTCTTAGGAAATAAAAAGTCAGAGAGCAGAAGAGAAGAAGAAGATCCCCCTTTCTGAACCCCTACAAGCTGTATTTATAGGCGAATTTTGAGTTGCTGGGCTTTCTGAACAGTAAAGGCCCATTAAGAATTTCCACCGAGCCACATTCGTCTTATGCCGAACGACTTTCCACCGAGTCATCTTCGTCCCATGCCGAACCGCCAATGCCGAGCGAGGTACGATGCCGAGCGAGGTGCGAGGTGCATTGCTGAGCGAGGTGCCGAGGTATCGAGGTGCGAGGTATCGAGGTGCGAGGTATCGAGGTGAGGTATCGAGGTATCGAGGTGCGATTCCTTTATGCCGAGTGGCAACCAATGCCGAACCATTCCTTATGCCGAGCGGCAACCAATGCCAAATCATTTCTAAGGCCGAACCATTCTTTTATGCCGAGCGAGATGAGGTATGCCAATCGAGTGGAGGTATGCCGATCGAGTGGAGGTGTCCCAAACGAGTGGAGGTGTGCCGAACGAGTGGAGGTGTGCCGAACGAGTGGAGGTGTGCCGAACGAGTGGAGGTGTGCCGAACGAATGGAGGTGTGCCGATCGAGTGGAGGTGTACCGATCGAGTGGAGGTATGCCGATCAAGTGGAGGTATGCCGAACGAGTGGAGGTGTGCCGAACGAGTGGAGGTATGCCGAACGAGTAGAGGTATGGCGAACGAGTGGAGGTATGACGATCAAGTTTATCTTCCAGACCGAGCCATGCAACCCCACCATTTCTTGACCAAATGACATATCAATGTGAACTTCATTTTTCGAAATCAAATCCATCATATTCCAGCCTCGATAATCGTGGAGCCAGTTAGGTTGAATCCATCTGCTTATGGCTTTGACAAAAGGCGGGTTAACACTTTGCCCCCCAAAACATGCCTTGCTATTGGAAGGTGTGTTTTGTAGCTCAATAAGCTAGATGTTCTTATCCTGTTAATGACCTACAATGAAGTTAATAGCCTTATCTGACCGCGAATGACGATAGTTCGGGATCGTATGTCATTCGGGGTAGTATGTGACCGTTCGAGGTCGAGTGCCATTCGCGGCGAATTGTGACCGTTCGCGGTCGGGTGCCGTTCGAGGCGAGTTATGATCGTTCGCGATCTGGTGCCATTCGAGGCGAGTTGTGACCTTTCGCGGTCGGGTGTCGTTCGAGGCGAGTTGTGATCGTTCGCGATCCAGTGCCGTTCGAGGCGAATTGTGACCGTTCGCGGTCGGGTGCCGTTCGAGGCAAGTTATGATCGTTCGCGATCTGGTGCCGTTCGAGGCTAGTTATGACCGTTCGCGGTCGGGTGCCGTTCGAGGCGAGTTGTGATCGTTCGCAATCTAGTGTCGTTCGAGGCGAGTTGTGATCGTTCGCGACCTAGTGCCGTTCGAGGCGAGTTGTGATCATTCGTGATCTAGTGCCGTTCGAGGCTAATTATGACCGTTCGTGGTCGGGTGCTATTCGAGGCGAGTTGTGTGTGCCTGGGGGGGGGGGACTTAGTATCATTAATGTCATATTTCATGTTCGAGTGAGTTTTTGAACTGTTTGCTGTGGCGGTTTATCGCCATCTCAGAGCATGCCTAAGGACCATTTACGACTCCGTACATGTGTAAGTGGCTTAGCCGTCATGGAATCACAAACAACAGATTTTCATTCAAAATAAGTCTTTCAATGGAAATGTCGAACTAAATCAAGGCCAAACATGAGAAATGGAAAATAAAAGCCAAACCGGGACGTCCAAGTGCAAAGACCTACATTGATGCGATTTATAGCCGTATTAGAGCATGCTTGAGGATCGTTCGCGGTCATGTACATGCGTAAATAACTTAATCGCGTTGGTGTGGAGTTTGCTACTTATTCGTCATTATTTCAATCAACTAATGACAAGCTGACGCCCCGATCCCGAACCATTCCCAGTTGGTGTAGGTGGTGGCCGCTCTCGTTCCACCGTCCTTATTCCCCTTCTCATATATTGCGATAGCAAACCATTCCGGATATGTCCCTCAACCTCATCCTTCAAGTGCCTGCAGTCATTCGTTCTATGACCGTTCAGTTCGTGGAATAAACAATACTTAACTGACCTTTTTTCATTGCTGGTCAGATCCTTTCTCACTGGCCTCTGATAGGGAATCTGTCCCCTGGTGTCTTGGTAAATTCGTTCCAAAGTTTTGTTCAGCTCTAAATAAGAGGTGAATCTCGGTTCCTGTCG
This sequence comes from Allium cepa, assembly GCA_030765085.1. Lineage (NCBI taxonomy): Eukaryota > Viridiplantae > Streptophyta > Magnoliopsida > Asparagales > Amaryllidaceae > Allium > Allium cepa. Next base: position 916,972,756 of record CM060929.1, on the reverse strand, counting down.
TGGTCGCGTTGGTCCATCGTCATTATCCCTGGCCTTCCGTTTCCCTTTATAAGCTCCTGAATCTTTTTTAGAAAGATTTTCACCCTTGACTGCATAAACATCATCTTCTTCTCCTTCCTCTCTCTCAGCATTTGCATCCTTTAATCGTAAAAATCCTCCGGCCTCGTGATAAAACTCCCATAGATCCATAGGTGGATCCCTTGTCAGTGAATTTTTGAACTCTGTTCCATTAGCTATGCCAGATACAGCTACCATTAAGACCATGGATGGATCCGGTCGATCCACCGATGCTGCCGCTGCATTGAATCGCGTCAGAAAGCTCCTCAAAGATTCCCCGGTCCTCTACTTTAGTGCTGCCAAACTCATCACATTCTTAGGTCTCGAAATGTGAACTCTGAACTGCCTCATAAACTTCTTAGTCAACTCAATCCACGTTCCAATGGAACCGCTCTCCAATTGTCTAAACCATAGTGCTGCTATGTCTGTCAGATACAATGGGAAGCATCGGGCCATGACTTCCTCTGATGCCTCCAGCACTTCCATATGTCTCATATACTTTGTAAGATGAACCGTAGGATCCATCCTCCCATTATATATCTCCACTGATGGTAGCTTAAAATCTGGTGGGTACCTAGCTCGCCAGATAGTAGGAGTAAATGGACTCCTATTCACATCATCCCAGTCTTTTTTTACCAATCCACCTCTCATAGCTCGTCTAAACATCTCCGCCAGCCTGTCATTGTTTCCAAGCTGTAATCCTTGTCCGTTGCCCCCGGTCTGCCCCCGATTCCATGAGGAAACTCTGCCAAGTATTCCTCATCTCGTACTCCTGGCACTCTTGTTGGTGTCGGGTTGGACAGCGTTATTCGGTATCCCTCCATGGATTGGTTCAGCATTCCCTAGTGGTATGCCCTTGAGTCTAGATCCATCCGGATTGATAGCCATCTGCTGATTGGGTGCTGCCCTCTACTGAGCCATTCCCCCTGCTTGGTTGGTTGAGCGCTTCTAATCCAACCCCGCAGATCTGAGCTCCTGCGTTTCCAGCTTGTGCAAATTGTTTAAGAAGAGCATGTATCATCTCCTCTTGTCTTTTCATCATCGCTTCCATTTCCTCTCTGGCGATGTAGATGGATGCTCCACCTGCTCCATCCCCAGAGGAAGCCTCTTGAGTTCCCTCCTGATTACTCCTTTCTTTCACTTGCTTCCTTATTGATAGTCTAACCATTGTTTCTTAGAATCCAAGCTCCTAGCTTCAAAATTCCTGAGCGCTTGCCTTCTAAGTGAAAGCACCAAAATGTTAGCGCCAAAATTGATCACTAACACCCAAATGTAAATGAAAGCACCAAATAACAATCACTGATAACAGATAGAGTGTGTGTAGAGAGTAATACTATAAAGAACATCTAAAATCAAAACGAAAGCAGTAAAGAACAACAAGTTTTATAGTGATTCGACTAACTTTGGCCTATGTCCACTCTAGAAGTTTTCTTTTTATTGATGTTCGAATCAATTACAGTTACAAAGTGGTAGACTAGCCTTACTCTTAGGAAATAAAAATTCAGAGAGCAGAAGAGAAGAAGAAGAAGATCCCCCTTTCTGCACCCCTACAAGCTGTATTTATAGGCGAATTTTGAGTTGCTGGGCTTTCTGAACAGTAAAGGCCCATTAAGAATTTCCACCGAGCCACATTCGTCTTATATCGAACGACTTTCCACCGAGTCATCTTCGTCCCATGCCGAACCGCCAATGCCGAGCGAGGTACGATGCCGAGCGATGTGCGAGGTGCAATGCCAAGCGAGGTGCGAGGTGCGAGGTATCGAGGCTTGGAGGTACGAGGTGCGAGGTATCGAGGTGCGAGGTATCGAGGTGAGGTATCGAGGTGCGATTCCTTTATGCCGAACGGCAACCAATGCCGAACCATTCCTTATGCCGAGTGGCAACCAATGCCGAACCTTTTCTAATGACGATCCATTCCTTATGCCAAGCGGCAATCAATGCCGAACCATTTCTAATGCCGAACCATTCTTTTATGCCGAGTGAGGTGAGGTATGCCGATCGAGTGGAGGTATGCCGATCGAGTGGAGGTATGCCGAACGAGTGGAGGTGTGCCGAACGAGTGGAGGTATGCCGATCGAGTTTATCTTCCAGACCGAGCCATGCAACCCCCCATTTCTTGACCAAATGACATATCCATGTGAACTTCATTCTTCGAAACCAAATCCATCATATTCCAGCCTCGATAATCGTGAAGCCGTTTAGGTTGAATGCACCTGCTTTGGCTTTAACAAAAGGTGGGTTAACATCCATCGTATTTATGTGTGACGTGGTCTTATGAGATACCTTTGTTTTTCAAAGGATTTTTGAAAATAGTAATAATTCAAATTGATTGTGTTTTCTCACGCTGGTTTTCCGGACTGACTCGGATTTTATTTTATTATAATGCTTGAGTTAGACCGAGTATTACAGATTCAGATTAGGATGCTATGGAGCTCAGGAGAAGCATTTGAGGATTTCAAGTGTATTTTACATACTTGTTTATATTCCACGATGTGTGTAGACTGTATAATCAGCACTGGTGAGGATAAGTTATAATAACGGCCTACATTGATGTATTGTTTGTTGTACTCAGATGATTATATGTATATTAAAAGCTACAAATTCTTTTATATAAAAATCTGTTGTTATGTATTATATTTTGCTCCGCCGTGATTGTGAGATTCTATGTTGTTGTTTTCAATTTTCTTCTTTCTCTTTCTTCTTCACCCCTAAAGATTCGTATTCCGGTTCTATTTGAGTTGAACTGATGTGAATTATTGTTGACTCAAAGAGTACTTAAATATGGGCCTTTATAACACACATTTCTAAAATTTCAGAAATCACTCTAAAAATAGACCATCGACGTCCGTATGTAATTTTCTATCCTATGGTCAAGTGGTATGAATATTTATCATTTCAATCCGCAACAATTTAATATTTACGGGTATATACCATTTCAACATGCAATCCTAAATTTCCAAAATAAATAAAATCGCTTGGGCTTATCATTTCAACCAATAACAATTTTTCCTAATCTATAAGATCATTTGGGTATGTATCATTTCAACCCCTAGTGATTTCCTACAACAAAGAGAACTTGCAGCATGATTTGCATAAAAAAAAAACAAAACACATAACTTGCTTACATAACATAGCACATAACTTACATAACAAATTACATAACATAGCACATAACTTACATAACAAATTACATTACATAGCATATAACTTGAAACAAATTAAATAATAGAGCATATAACTTGCATAACAAATTTCATAACATAACATATAACTTGCATAACAAACTTCAAAACATAGCATATAACTTGCATAACAAATTTCATAACATAACCAATTTCTAACATAACACTTATGTTATTCACTATGTTAAAAGCATATCGTTTCCTTTTCTTTCTTTTTTTCTCTTTTTTTCCCTTTTCTTTTTCCTAACACAAAATTTTCACATAGCACAATAGTACCATATTTAAATATAACACGTGCTACAAAATTCAAATCAACATAACACTTTTCTTTTCTTCTTTCAACATAGCATTTCCATATTAACGTATCATCACATCCATTTTATAAGTGAACATCATATTATTGATGTGCACGTAAATGTGCATATTTTTACCACCATATTTAATCTATTTAAATTTAATAAATGATTATATTGGGTATTTTAACTTGTTTAAACCAAAATTCAAATTATTATCAAATTGTCACATATTCATCTTCATACTGGGGGTAAAATGGTCGTTTTTGTGCATTTATTAAATTGTGAAAATTTAGTTAGAATTTTCTACGTTGTTTTTTAGGAAATATGATGAATTTTACAAATGGTTTTATGATGAAATATGCATGCACAAAGAAGATACAAAAGAATGAAGATGGAAATAATTCAAAGTGAAGAACATGGAGGACCCCACCCACTTACCTTGATTTTCAATTAGAGGCTAATGCATATGCTTATGGAGTTTATGGCTTCATGTCCACTTAAATGATGATTAGTAGAAGCTAAAGCTTACTTGGCCTCCACACTTTCTCAAGGGCATTTTGGACATTCCCTAAAAATATTAATTAGGGTTTAACACATGTATATATACCCCTTATTTTTCATGTAATCCCCTCTTACTTAGTCTCTCTTTAGTTTAGTTTAGGCTTAAAATAAAAAGACAAGCTCTCTTTCTCTTTTCATGGCAACTTAGCCATTTTTCTTTTATGTAATTCTTTTTATTTATGCAATTTCAATACATGTTTTTTTCTTTTCTTGTTTATTTTCTTTCAAGTTTTCCCTTTGCATTTGCATTTCTACTAAAAAAAGCATACAAAAATTCTATAAAAAAAATTCTATTTCACTTGCATTTTTCATTTACATTTTCATTTACATTGTTTTGAAGAAGAAAGAAACTTTACATTTCACATTTTTGTGCACTGTTCACTGTGAATATACAGTGAAAACTTTACTCGCTTCTTGCTTCTGCACATACTCCTCAACCCATTCAACATCCTTCCCTGTTACAACCTTCATACTACAACCTCTATCTCCACTTCATACTACCCCTGTTCAAACTTCACAACACAAACATTACCACTTAAGAACCCCTTCCCCTGCTGCTACCTTTTCCCTTAAATCATCCCTGCCAGAGCAAACACTTCCATCACAGTGCCTGCACCATCCCCTAGACATCTACATACTTTGCTACAGCCAACAACTCTTTCCATACGACAGCAGCAACTCAACAATTTTGCAACTACCAAAAACAAACCTTACCATTATCATTGCTACATTTCTGTTGTAACTGCTACACCTACCAGAGCAACCTTACTGCCTTAACAGTTTCCACTGTCTTCGTTGCTTCATAGTCACCCATTCCTTCTACATCATTGCAACTCCTTGCTTCTTGCCTCCCCATATATCACAACATTCAAATTTTATCACTGCACAACGACCACAGCAGCTACACCATCTCCGTTACACTGCTCATCTACAAACCATCATCCTCTTTTCTGCAGCACTCATACCACAATTCACCATCCACTTTCACACATACAATATCCACTTCAAAACTTGCATGCTCCCTTTGTCCTGCTCCACTTCAAAACTGCAGCTTCTACCTTAACCCAATCAATGCCCAGTTACATAACCAAAACAGTTGACACTCACCAGTCACCCCACTATTATACACCGACCCAATCCCAATCTCATTCTCCTTCTCCAATAATTACAAAAACTTTACTGCCTTTCGCCACATAATTGCAGCAGCACTTCGCCAACCCCAATCTCCTTCTCCAATACCCAGACATCCACTGACCCAAAACATCTGTGCACATACATATGTGCGTCACCACTTCCCTGACCACAAAACTCAACACTACTCCACCCCACTACACACTACATATCTGCCATTCATCCACCACAGACAAACAACCATACTTCAACACTTCCATATCAGTTCATCAAACAGCAGTTCACCACCACATCATTGCCTTTAATCCACTCCAGTGCACAGCTATTCGCAACATCATTTCTTCCATCCCACCATCACCACTTCAACACGAAAAAAACGCAAAAACAACTAATGTCACTGTGACATTCATAAAACTGCCTCGACATCAAATTGACCAAACCGATCCCTTGCCACAACTGCCACCTGCTCCTCTGACTGCAGCCTCCAACAGCTCTGAACCACCCAACGACCACGACACTGCTTTGACAACACTTCAGACTACAAAGCCTACTCACCTATTGAACACCAGAAGACTCGCGACACCAGAAAACTTGAAGTCGACAACCAAAACCATCACCAAACCACGACTGTCAACTACTTGAACAGCCACCAACCTCATCGATCATCACTTACATCGCAAACCGCGAACTCATCCCGTAGTCCCCATCCATCAATTTCATCGCCTCTTCCTGTCGAAATCCTCTGTCGTGCACCTCACCCATCCCCTATTTCCAAATCGCCAGACTTCAATTTCCAACCCAAATTGCCTCACTGACTAGCAACTCCAGTCAATCCGCTCGCGCTGCACCTCCTCGCCAATTGAACAGCCGCTAACCAATTCGATTCGCGAACAAAAGAAAAAAAGAGAAGAAAAGCTTTCACTTTGTAATGTTCAACTCGATTGGAAATTTCATAACTCAGGCTGTTCTGTTGTTTTATTTTGTTGTCTTTGATTGGGAATGTGGTAGTGCGTTTTACTGTGTCTCTTTTAGTTGGGCTGGGCTTTATTTGATTTTTTTAAATAAAAAAAACAGAGAAGGGTTGGTTTAGTTTTCTAGCTAGGTCGGTGGGTATTGATTAGCTTGCAACTTATTTTCTTTATTTTCCGTTTTGTTTTTCAATCTTCTTCTTCATTTTTAAAAAAACAAAAACAAATTGTATCGGTTTCAAATTTTTCTTAGTTTCTTTTTTTCCAAAAAAAAAACACAAATAATTGTTATAGAAAAAGTTGTTTTGTTTTGCATCTTTTGTTTTGATTTTCCTTTGTTTTAACTACTTTTTTGATATTTAAAAAAATAAAAGTTGGACATATCTTGTTTTTATTTCAGATTGTCAAAGCAGAATTGCAGAGGAGCAGAAGTGCTTTCTAAAATTAATTGCTTACTTTGTTTAGCTTGCCAAAAAAATAACTCCTTGCTTGCTTATAATTTTTTTTTCATTTACTTGCCTTGCATTGTATATATCTATTGTTTTTTTGTCTTGCATTTTTGTTTGCTTGCATTTAAAAAAAATATTAGAAAAAAAACAAAAACAAAAATCCATTCGTAGTTGCATTGTTAATACACGTTTAATTTCTACTTTGCATTTCATCCTAAAATTTTAATTAATAATAGTTAAAAATCGTTTACACTTAATTGTATGTTAATAAGTTGTCTTCTTTGAACAATTTAATTTCTTGATGTCTAGGCTACGACAGAGCAATAATCAGTTATAAATATTATACTGAATTGTTTCTCTGAAGGTACTTAAATCTTCGGCTGCATTGCTATGGTGATTCGTGATGGATCGATAAATCCTGTTCGTTACCTGGTTGAGAACTATCTTGTTGATTTAAGACAATTTGTGATCATACAATTTTAGGTTAACTTAGGATAAATAATTTGTAAATAGACCCTTGCATTCATTTAGTTGCATTAGTTCATGCATATATAAAAAAAAAATTCAAAATCCAAAACTAAAAAAATTGTAAATATTCCTCTTCTTTTACTTTGAAATTTTTAAATCATTTTCCTTTGAAATTTCAAAAATCCAAAAAAAAATAGAAAAAAGAAGTCTTTTAAAAAAAATTGACAAATTAAAAACAAAACAAAAAAAATCAATTTCCTTTTGAAAAATAAATTTTATTTGTAAATATTTTTTCTTTATAAATAAAATTCTTAAAAATGTCCGAGTTTCCCCACACACTTGAATTTTACAACAGTTGTGAAAATCAATATAATTTATATAATTTCACTCCAAATTCATATGGATATTTTAGCGACAACTATTATTTAAACGATTCGAGTTTTGAACCACAAAATTTTCAAAATTACAAACAACCATCGAATCTCGAAAATAGCACTTCATCTCGACTTGAAATCTCTACAGAACAAAATCAAGAGATAAGTAATTTGTGTAATTCATATTTGTCCAACAAATCAAGTCAAAATTTTCAAAATAATCAATATTTCAACTCACTTCAAAATTCAAACGATTTCGATGATAACCCGTGCCAATTCAATTTCATACGCCAAGATGAATTTCAAACTCAAATCGAAAATGTGATCCACTTTTTGAATAATTTTGGCAATAGGAATAATCTCGACTACGATGCGATTGAAATTTTTGGTTCTCAACAAATCCAAATCGAAAATTCTCAAGTTAATAACTACAAATTGGATTTTGTTGAACAAATGAATGAAATTTACAATGATCACAAGGATTCGTTTTTTGAAACTTATATGAAACAACGTGAACAACAAAATCAAACCAACGTGTGACGAGTCAAACGATAATCCATCTTTTACCACAATCGACGTTTTTCAAACAACAACTTTTGAAACTAAAATTGATGATCTTAATGAAGTTGTTGAAAACACGGTAATTGAGTTGGATTTCAATTCTTTTGAGGGTGCGGAACCAAATTTTAAATTCGATCTTCCTTTTCTCGATTTTGAAAATTTGAACACAACAACTTTGGATTCTGAACTTGAGACATGTAATAAAGTTGTTGATGAACCAACAAAGGAAGACGAATTTAATGAACATGAATTTTTTGGACTTTTGGATGACGAGTTGTTAAATTCCAACGAGGAAGATGGAAATCACTATTTTGATCTTGAAATTAATAACTCTGAAAATGTTTTCAATGATAAGCTTGAATTTCAAATTGGTGAAAATAAACTTGAACTTCAATCAATTGTTTTATTGACCTCAAAAATCATCGAAAACAAAACAACTCGTACAATTTTCAATAAAACAACATTCGTTTTTCCAAATCAACATTCAACTTCGAAATCCTTTACGGTTTGGTTTTTCGAGCTTAAGCTGTGTCTCTCACACTTTACGAGACAAATGAATCGATCTTTGGAAGTCTGTTTCATTTTCTTTTTAACGATATACTTTCTGATGCCATGTAAATACATTTCATTTTGATGTAAATAATAATTAACGTTCCTTTCACTTGGGTTGACTATGGGGACACAGTCAAAATCAATTGTGTGGGGAGAATCATCTTCATTTTTAATTTTACATGGTTTATTTTTGCTTTTTCTTTTAAAAACACCAAAAAAAAATAAAAAAAATCCAAAAAAACAAATTTTCTTCTGATTTATTTTTAAAGAAACAGTATAGGATAAATATATGGTTTTGGCTTTTTAGATTGAAATTTTTAAAAATTTATTTGTCTTAGAAAAAATAAAAATGAAGTTTGATTACAAATAACGATAGTTTAACTAGTATATAGGAAGATTCATATGTGATAATTATGAATATATCCTAATTGAAAATTTTTGTTTTAAAAAGTGGTTGATTTAAAGTAAAGGATATAACATTTTTTTTCGTCTTCTAAGTTAAGTGGTGCTAAGATTATTTTAAAAAACTCTCTCTTTCAAAAAAAACTAAAAAAAACAAAACATTTGTATATATTAATTTTTTTCTATTAACACCTACGGTTTACTGGTGTACACACTTGTGTGTACACTCGCCATGCTCTGTACCTTTCTCACGTAAGCCCGAAAGGCAGTGCACGATCGGTATATCTGGCCTCAGTTTATCTGAGCCAGGTGTATATATAAAAATTATTTTTAATAACGCCTACAGTCAACAGGTGTTCACACTCGTGTGTTCACTCGCCACACTGTGTATTCCCTTCACATAAGTCCACAAGGCAGTGCATGTGTAATATATCCGGCCTCCGTTTATCCGAGTTAGGCATATGTAAATATTGTTAATATAAATAAAATTTTCAAATAAAAAATTAGAGAGTAGGCAAATGAAATCCAAACACCATTTTAACTTATTTGATTTGACTTGTTATTGAAAGATATGAAAATACCACTTTGATAAATTTTGATAATCAACTAAGGATCCATTTCATAATTACACTGTGTTATCAACCAAAACAAGGAGTTAAACTATAGTCTATTTGTTATGATAACTTTATTTTTATTGAAAATTTTGACGAGTAAATGACTAAAAATTTTCAAGATAATATCCAAAACCTAAATTTAACTTATTTGTGTCGATTTAAAAGTAAATTTTTCGTTGTAAATACTTTCAAAAACTTACATTCATCCCATTGTAAATAAATCTTCATTTTTTAAATATTTTAATCCTGCATTTGGATTTTGTGGGTAGTATCCGCTGAAGGCCCTCACGAGACAACACTCGTCCAACTGGGGACACCCAGATGTTTAATGGCTTGTTGCATACGCTCAATGCAAATCGTGCTTCCGACGAAAACGAATTTATCTTAGTTTTTTTCTTTATTCGAGGATGAATAAAAAGATAAGTTTAGGGGTATTTGATGTGCACATAAATGTGCATATTTTTACCACCATATTTAATCTATTTAAATTGAATAAATGATTATATTGGGTATTTTAACTTGTTTAAACCAAAATTCAAATTATTTTCAATTTGTCACATATTTATCTTCATACAGGGGTAAAATGGTCATTTTTGTGCATTTATTAAATTGTGAAAATTTACATAGAATTTTCTATGTTGTTTTGTAGGAAATTTGGTGAATTTTACTAGTGGTTTTAGGATGAAATATGCATGCACAAAGAAGATACAAAAGAATGAAGATGGAAATAATTCAAAGTGAAGAACATTGAGGACCCCACCCACTTACCTTAATTTCCAATTGGAGGCTAATGAACATGCTTATGGAGTTTATGGCTTCATGTCCACTTAAATGATGATTAGTAGAAGCTAATGATTACTTGGCCTCCACACTTTCTCAAGGGCATTTTGGGCATTCCCCAAAAATATTAATTAGGGTTTAACACATGTATATATACCCCTTATGTTTAATGTAATCCTCTCTTACTTAATCTCTCTTTAGTTTGGTTTAGACCCAAAATAAAAAGACAAGCTCTCTTTCTCTTTTCATGGCTACTTAGCCATTTTTCTTTTATGTAATTCTCTTTTTATGTAATTTCAATACATGTTCCTTTTCTTTTCTTGTTTATTTCCTTTCATGTTGTAGTGTAGATTTACTTTCATGCAGGTAGAATAGTTTTTCATTTAAGTTTGCTCGCTTTTCCTTTTCTTTTTCTTAAATGTTGCAGGCTATATTTGTTAATCAAATGACAAATATGAGAGGCTAAACCCCATCAATTTAGAGGGTAATGAAGCTCTCTAATCATGTAGCTTCAACTATTTGTTAATTCATGCTCCCCTTTTGTGCTTACTGATGATGATGGAAATGGTTTACTAGTTGTTTTTGTTTTGAATTTGATAGCCTATATTATTGACATCAAATAGGCTATGCTTAAACAATCAATAACACTAATTGCCTCTTCATCAAAATATGATTATGGAAAAAGAAAGTGATTTAAAATTAAAATTTGATGGTTTATATTTCTAATCAATAGTTAATAGGCCATACTTAAAATAGATTTCATTTTCATTTTCTTTGTCAAGTTTCATTAAAGTTAGTAAGTGCTTTAAGGGATGTGTTATAGTTTGATGACTTATGTTGGCTAATCAATAGCACAAATATGTCATACTTATGATAAGAACATCAATTAGAGCACTAATGACCATAAAAGAGAGATTATGATTTCATATGTGTTGAACTACATGATCTAGAGAGTAGATTTACTTCCTAAATTGTCACTTAACTCTTATATTTGCTTCTATTTTCTTTTAGTTAGTTAGTTAATTCTCTAATTTTCTAGCTTAACTTTCATTCGACTTTGGTTTAATTTGATTGAATCGAATTTTTAAAATCATCAATTTCCTGCGGATCAACCTGTATTCGCCACGTGCTTCATTCGTACACCGTGCGCTTGCGGTTATTTTAATTTTGAAATTTTTCGATGGTTTTCTAATTCCATAGAATTTCCGTCGATTAACAATTATGAATAACCATATCATGTCAAAAATCATTAGTGAACATAAGTGAATATATATCACATCAAAATCATAAACAAAACTATAAAAAATCCTAACTATCACAACACTCCATATGACATATCAATTGATGTTTATTCACTTAATATAAGATTATAAATCGTGAGTGAATGGCTCACCTTTCGAGGTCAGAGAATTTTGGCAACATAAAAGCTACGAATTTGAATCACAATCTCAACAAGCTCTAACAATTCCAAAGCAAAGAACGAACTTTAATTCGATAGATCACAAAATATACATACATGTATGTGTGTGTATATATATATATATGCATGGAGTTGGGTGGTGGTCGAATGCACGGGGTTTTATGGTGATTAGGCTCGACTATGGCTAGGGGAGGGCTTAGGGTTTTCAGCCTTTGAGTTGGTGGATTGTGACAACCGTGATTTTTGACTACTATCAAAAATAAAATTTAAAATAGTAATTTTAAATTGAAATTTGAAAAATAAATTTGCAATACAAAAATAATTTCATAGTCAGTTGCAAAGTCATTTGAAATAAATAGCAAGATTGTGTCATTTATCTTTGCCCTCACATGTGAAAAGGAATTGGTCCATTTCAAAAGCCAAAATATAAACTTGCTGTCACCAAAGTTGTAAAGCAAAATGTTTGAACACTTTTGCTCGCAAAGTTTGGACACACTTTGTTTTTGCTATCATCATTTTTATATGCGGCGTTTCCTTTTCCGCTGAAGCACGTTTCTCTAATAAATGCATTTCTACAAACTCTGCCAACATATATTTTATTCGACTTATGCACAATTTTAAGAAAAGAAAAGCGAGCTGTATCTTTTATTTCGTTCCTATTTTCTTTCAAGCAGCAGTTCATCACTTTGGTTTGTTCATTTTTCAATCTGCTCAGTGAAAATGCATTAGTGGCAGTCAGGTTTTTTTAGTCTCTTTTGGATCTGGGTTGCTTACTGATTTTTGAAGCAAGTTATTAGTGAGTTCAAAAACTGACACTTCTAGTTTATCTTTGGTGGCATTTGATTTCGTATTTCCATGCGTGTATGAAGCACTGTCCAGACTATACAATTGTTTTGTGCACTTGTATATATACCCAGACTTTGTCATTTTCGTATGTAGGGTGGGTTTGCATCTCTAATAGAAAAAAAACAAAACTTAGTTCAGGTCATTCTTGCATGCAAAGAGTAGTATACGAAAGTATTCATTTAAATCTCGACATTATTGCGTGCAAGGAGAAAAATAAGCTCAGACCCTCACTGCATTTCTGCATACGTGAATTATGACAGGTCACCTTAGATTCACGTTTTGATGCGTGCGTACCTAAGTTGTCTAGGCCAACATTTTATCAACTTCATTTGGTCAGGCGCTGTTATTTAATTACCAGCTTGCAAATGGTGAAGCACAAAATTTTTTAAAATCTAATACCGAGGCATCAATTTCATGCACACAGAAGTTTAAGCGTGCGTGAGTCCAATAAAAAAAATTACAAGTATGCAATTCACTCGAAATTGAGTCCAACTAAGTTTATAATTGTTTTACAGGTCGTGTGTTTCATTTGTTCAAACTTCATTTTTGTATAAAAGAGTTGAAGTTGTCAGATTTAAATTTCCTAAAGCCTTTGTCATTGTAATTATTTATTGCGTGCAAATGAGTCAATATGCTGTTCTCTTCCTTTTCATATGCATGTATTGTTTTAAATGCATGAATACAATGGAAAATGAGTTATAAGTCAGGCCGTGTGTACTAATACATACGTGACGATAATGTGTTTCAATTCATGCGTGCATTCAGAAATTTTGCAAAAAAAAACCATTTCATTTTCTGCATTTAAAATTTTTACGTGAATATGTGAAAGTAAAGTCCAAGTCTTGAATGCGTGCGTTAGTGTGTTTTATCCAGGTTGTTTTTTTTTAATCAAATTGAGTGTTTTCAAGTAACACGTGAAATAGAGTCAACATTTTGTATATCTATTTTATTAATGCACGCATGTAAATATCTTGTGCCTTCACTTAGTTTAGTTCATGCCTTCCCTTTACGCAATTGTACATATTAATTTAGATTTAAATGCAAATCTACTTGTTGTGAATAGTAGCATTTGCTACTTATTTAGTTTGTACGTCCATGCACCTTGCTATTGTCACGAATAGGACCCGCATGCACTAGTTTCTTGCTTCTACATGTACGTCCATGCTCTCTTTTGCATTGGATTGATTTGAAATCACCCATGCCTATTACACATGTTCTTGTTGTTTAATTCATGGTTATTATAATTGCACAGGTCACGTTTTTGTTGTTTGGTATTTTGCCGTGAGTATAAAAACTATGTTGTCCTGACATATAATTTTATTTTTGATGCGGTGAAAACGTATAGCCCGAAATATTGTCCAAGTTATTTTAAAAATTGCTTATTTCATTTCGTGTGTACACGTGTATATTGCCAAGCAGTGAAATATTTGATGAAAATATAGAAGTGCGGTCTACAATTTAATTTACGTTGAACCGGTGTTTAGTTTTAAAACATATTTTACGCTGTTATTTCTATAACGGAATTTTTACACCGGTATTAAATTTTTGAAGCGTGTTGTTTTGATGACATTTTTGACGAATAAAAATTACTGTTGTTTTGACTTCAGTAACCGTCAATTTTAAAGTGAATTTTCAGCGGTTATCCCGCAACGCTGATTTTATATCCGTTTTTACGGTGTTTTGTGAAGCGCAATTTTCTCGACGAAATTGCTACAGATGTTGCTATTTTAATCACGGGTTTTCAAATTGTTTTATTTTAAAATGGTTTCCAATTTATTTTTTACAGTTTACGCTTTCAAAAGAATGAGGAATCGATTTAAACGTTTCAGCAAAATTAAGGACTATGAACCCTTACTTTTACTGATTCGGTTAATTCCGAACATATCCGTTTGAGAACGTAAAATGTTATTTTTATAAAATACACAGTTTTGCACTTTCAAGGAAACGATGAAGAGATTTAAATGATTTAGCAAAAGTGCGGAGTATGGAACCACACTTTTACTATTTCGGTTAATTCCGGACTCGTTAATTGGAATATTTGCTGGGGATTTGTTGTTTGATGATTTGTTGGGCTTTCGAGCCACTCTGCTAGACCTTCAGGTCATTTGTTGGACCTTCGGGTCATCTGATGGAACTTCAGGTCAATTACCAGTAGTAGACCTTCGGGTCACTCTGCGGACCTTTGGGTCATCTGATGGGCGCCAAAAATTATAGTACTTGGTAGGCTTCGGCCATCTGAGATGCACGTGCGGCGTAGCTAAAACTCGCCATCTGCTGAGATCGATCCACTTTTATGTTGATTTTCTAGTTATCTTATTTTGAATTCTAGATTCTGCGTCTTGCTTTTCTGAATTCAATTGGGAATTTGAAGTTGATTTTGATGATGTTTAATGGGATTCCTTCCTTTGAACTATGTTGATTACTATGTTGTATAGTCTCACCCGAGACTATAATTTTGGTATAGTCTCATCCGAGATTATAATTTTGTGTATAGTCTCATCCGAGATTACAAATTTGCGTATTGCTGTTTTGAATTCAATTGGGAATTTAAAAGCTGATTTAATGGAGTTTAAATTAAGATTTCTTCATTTAAACTATGGTGATTATTTATGTTGAATAGTCTCATTTGAGATTATTGATTTTGATGGAGTTTAAATTGAGATTTCTTTATTTGAACTATGTTGATTATCTATGTTGTATAGTCTCATTCGAGATTATGATTATTTGATTAAGTGTTGTTTATCATACACTTATTTCTGAAGTTTAAATTAGACTGATCCGTTTATTATTTTCTTTTAAATAATACTCGGGTCAAACCGAGTTATTTTAGGATAATCGCTATCTCTGATTCATTTGTCGCTTCAGCTTTTGGGATTTCACATCATGTTTTGTCTAGACTTCGAGGTGTTACTTTGAGTTTATTGATTCTCGTCTCATGTATGTTGAGGACATGTATATGTGTATTTGGTTCATGTGAACTTTCGGTTGTTGTAGCATGTATTCCAGACTTGTCTTCCGCTATATTTCTGATATTTCTGTTCAAATGTGATTATACTTATCTGTGTTGTTGTTATTATGAGTTATTCTGAATTTTTCTTTAGCCACCGTAGTTTCGTTTTAGATTTGGATTGAATATATATCTTTGGGAGTAATTTACACAATTCCTATCGATGTAATCAATACTTGTCTAAGGCATAACTTACAGATGGTCGCTTTTAACAAGCCTTATTCTTCGCAATAGCAGACGTTATTTCTTATAATAACCTTTGTTATTGTAAGCATAGAGGTGGGGCATCACAGCTTGGTATCAGAGCTGAGATTCAGAACCAATTATAATAAACACAGAACAGAAATAGGATGGAACATGTGTTACAACTATTCAAGGGTTTTGTTCGTGCCTTTCTAATCGATTCTTTCGTTGTTCTTAAATCTTTATCCTCTTTAACATATTGGAGTATGTCTAGGGATAAATCTCATATCCCCATAGTATTCCATTTGTTAAATTCCTTATCAATCTTTGATTTTGGAAGGTTTTATTTTATTTTGTGGTCGTTCTATTAGAGTTCTTTTCGATACGGGTGCATCACATTCATTCGTATCAAAGGAGCTTTTTGATGTTATTCCTTTGGATGTTGTTTCTCTTTGCGATCCTTTGAGGATTGTGAATCCTATTGGTGGATCCGCTACTCTTGGTTTGTTATGTGTTGATGTTGGGATTATTCTTTGTGGTTTTTCCTTTCAGTCAAATCTGTAGGTTATGGATCATCTTAGTTTTGATATTATTTTGGGAATGGATTGGCTCGTCCGTTATGAAGTTTGAAAGAACTTTATATCTCAAGCATCCGATGCTATCGAGAAATTATCTATTATATTTCGAAGCATGGATCATACTTCGATTGCTCTTATTTCATCCTTCGAATCGGAGGAGTTCATAACTAATATTTCAGTTGTTTGTGATTTTTCTGTTGTCTTTGAGCCTATTTCGAGTTTGCCGCCAAGAAGGCAATTGAGTTCTGTATCGATATTATCTCTGGTGCTCATCCTGTCAGTCGTCCTCCTACGAGGTTGTCTGCTAAGGAAAATGAGGAACTCAAGCAACAATTATCTGAGTTGGAAGCCAAGCATTTTATTCGTTCTAGCTCGTCTCTTTGAGGCGCCGCCATTGTATTTGTTAAGAAGCCAGATGGTACTCTTAGGCTTTGCATTGATTATCGCAGGCTTAACGAGCTCGCTATCAAAAATAGGTATCCATTACGTAGGATCGATGACATGTTCGATCAATTAAGTGGCGCTAAATTGTTCTCCCAACTCAATCTTGCTACCGGTTTTCACCAGTTACGAATTGCAGAAGATAGCATTCCTCTTACCGCATTCCGTACTCGTTATGATTCTTATGAATGACTTATTGTGTCATTCAGTTTGCCCAGCTGATTTCATCCATTTTATGAATCAAGTATTCTACGAATATCTCAATCACTCCATTTGTGTATTTTTTGATTTTGGATGAAAACAACAATTTAAAATTTTGCAAATCTTTTTCATAAGATTTATTTACAAGTATAATTGGATTTGTGTTTATAATATAGAAGATGATTTTTTGATTGTATTTCCCATTGAGTGCTTTAAGAATTCTGGTCGATGCGCTTGATCAAGTTATCGATAGGAATCTCCTAAACGCTTTGATGAGACAATTTGACACAATAAATTGACCTATAAAAAGTAATTTTTTCTAGAAAATGATTTCATAAAGATGGTTGTAATTTTGGAAGTTTTAGTTTTTCAGGAAAGCAGATTATTTGAAAGAACTCTTTTCCGATACTCTTATCCTTGTGATTCCTGAAGGGAACCAAGACTTCATTATCTGTACAATACTAGCCGTATTGATTTCGGTGCTGTTCTCATGCAAAAAGATAGAGTAGTTGCATATGCTTCTAGACACTAAAGCCTAACGAGATTCGTTATGCTACCCATGATTTAGAGTTAGCCGCTATAGTCTTTGCTCTAAAGATTTGGCGACATTATTTTTGGACGAGCGTTTTATTCTTTTCACTGATCACAAATCTCAGAAATATCAATTCACTCAGAAGGAACTTAATTTGAGACAACAACGTTAGCTCGAATTTCTAGCTTCATATGATTTCGGTATTCAGTATACCCCTGGTAAGGGTAATTTAGTTGCTGATGTGCTCAGTCGCAAGCAGCAAGTTATTGTTTCCATGATGCTAGCAGAGTGGAATATTTTGGAAGCTTTATCTCTTCGTGATATTAGAGACCGTCCTTCAGTTTCTGATTCTCCCGTGCTTTTATTTAGCATGGAAGCTCGTCCTAGTTTGTTGGATAGTGTTGCCGATGCCCAGAATCAAGATCCAAAATCTCTTATCTTATTCAGTGTTGTAAATCGGAATCCCGAAGTGATGATCTAAAGGATTTCGATATTGATATTCATGGTTGTTTTCGGAAGAAGGGAAGGTTAATCGTGCCTAATGTTCCTAATCTTAGAAATGACATTCTTAAGGACTATCATCGTTCTAAGTATACTATCCATTCGGGTAGTAGTAAGATGTATGCTGATATGAAACGCTTATACTTTTGGGAGGGTACGAAGCGTGATGGTGTAAGTTATGTGAGTCGTTGCATGACTTGTCAATTTATTAAAGCAGAACACCATCGCCCTAGTGGTATTTTGCAGCCTTTTGAGATTCCATTATGGAAAGGGGATCAAATTTCTATAGACTTCGTTGATGGTCTACCTCGTTCGAGGTCGGGAATGCTAGTGTTTGGATGATTGTTGACCGATTGACCAAATCAGCCCACTTTATTCCTATCAAGTCAATCAGATTGCTTCTTTACTTTGGTGGTAGTTAGGAAGACCACTTATCTCTTATTGAATTTTCTTATAACAACGGTTTTCAATCCAGTATCGGTATGGCTCCTTTCGAAGCTCTTTACGGAAGACCGTGTCGATCACCATCTTGTTGGTTGTAATCGGGGGAAAAGTTAGTTCTCGGCCCCGATTATATTCATGATTCTTCTGAGAAGATTGGTTTGATTAGACAAAGAACGGAAGAGGCTCAAAATAGGAATAAATATTATGCCGATCATCGTAGGAAGCCTTTGGAATTTTCTGTTGGCGATCTTGTATTCATTCATGTTTCTCCGATGAAGGGTGTGGTGCGTTTTCGTAGCTCCGGAAAATTGGCTCCTCGTTATATTGGACCGTTTCCTATTACAGAATGCATTGGCTCTGTTGCTTATCGTGTATCGCTACCTCTTCAGTTTTCGGGAATTCGTGACGTATTTCGTGTATCCCAGCTTCGTCGATGTCTTCGAGATTCAGATTCTATTATTGATCCTCATATGTTGCAAGATCTTAATATCTCACCTGACTTGTTTATGGTGCAGAATCCTATTCGTGTGCTAGCTTCGGAGGCTAAACGTCTACGGAATAAAGAAGTCCAACTTGTGAAAATTTAATGGTCCGAAAACCCCAAAGATTGCGCTTGGGAAACCAAAGAATTCATCGAGCATTTTTATCTTGGTTTTCTCTCCTCTTCGGGTGGGGGGTGAGCATTCTTATTCATCTTTTCTATTTTTATTCCTTGTTGTGATGAATAATTTGTGTTATAAACAACTTCTAGTATAAAAATTGCGGGGACACAATTTTTATAGGGGGAGTTTGTAACAACCGTGATTTTTGACCACCGTCAAAAATAAAATTTAAAATAGTAATTTTAAATTGAAATTTGAAAAATAAATTTGCAATGCAAAAATGATTTCATAGTCAGTTGCAAAGTCATTTGAAATAAATAGCAAGGTTGTGTTATTTATCTTTGCCTTCACGTGTGAAAAGGAATTGGTCCATTTCAAAAGCCAAAATATAAACTTGTTGTCACCAAAGTTGTAAAGCAAAATGTTTGAACACTTTTGCTAGCTAAGTTTGGACACACTTTGTTTTTGCTATCATCATTTTTATATGCAGCGTCTCCTTTTCCACTGAAGCACGTTTCTCTAATAAATTCATTTGTACAAACTCTGCCAACATATGTTTTTATTTGACTTATGCACAATATTGAGAAAAGGAAAGAGAGCCGTATCTTTTATTTCGTTCCTATTTTCTTTCAAGCAGCAGTTCATCACTTTGGTTTGTTCATTTTTCAAGATGCTCGGTGAAAATGCATTAATGGCAGTCAGGTTTTTTTAGTCTCTTTTGGATCCGGGTTGCTTACTGATTTTTGAATCAAGTTATTGGTGAGTTCAAAAACTCACACTTCTAGTTTATCTTTGGTGGCATTTGATTTCGTATTTCCATGCGTGTATGAAGCACTGTCCAAACTATACAATTGTTTTGTGCACTTGTATATATACCCAGACTTTGTCATTTTCGTATGTAGGGTGGGTTTGCATCTCTAATAGAAAAAAAAACAAAACTTAGTTCAGGTCATTCTTGCATGCAAAGAGTAGTATACGAAAGTATTCATTTAAATCTCGACATTATTGCGTGCAAGGTGAAAAATAAGCCCAGACCCTCACTACATTTCGTGCATACGTGAATTATGACAGGTTACCTTAGATTCAAGTTTTGATGCGTGCGTACCTAAGTTGTCTAGGCCAACATTTATCAACTTCATTTGGTCAGGCGTTGTTATTTAATTATCTGCGTGCAAATGGTGAAGCACAAAAGTTTTTAAAATGTAATACCCAGGCATCAATTTCATGCACACAAAAATTTAAGCGTGCGTGAGTCTAATAATTTTTTTTACAAGTTTGCAATTCACTCGAAATTGAGTCCAAATCAGTTTATAATTGTTTTACAGGTCGTGTGTTTTATTTGTTCAAACTTCATTTTTGTATAAAAGAGTTGAAGTTGTCATATTTAAATTTCCTAAAGCCTTTGTCATTGTAATTATTTATTGCGTGTAAATGAGTCAATATGCTGTTCTCTTCCTTTTCATACGTGCGTATTGTTTTAAATGCATGAATACAATGGAAAATGAGTTATAAGTCAGGTCGTGTGTACTAATACATACGTGAGAATAATGTGTTTCAATTCATGCGTGCATTCCGAAATTTTGCAAAAAAAAAACCATTTCATTTTCTGCATTTAAAATTTTTAAGTAAACATGTGAAAGCAGAGTCCAAGTCTTGCATGCGTGTGTTAGTGTATTTCATCCAGGTTGTTTTTTATTATCAAATTGAGTATTTTCAAGTAACATGTGAAATAGAATCAACATTTTGTATATATATTTTATCAACGCATGCATGTAAATAATTTGTGCCTTCACTTAGTTTAGTTCATGCCTTTCCTTTACGCAATTGTACATATTAATTTCGATTTAAATGCAAATCTACTTGTTGTGAATAGTAGCATTTGCTACTTATTTAGTTTGTACGTCCATGCACCTTGCCATTGTCATGAATAGGACCTGCATGCACTGGTTTATTGCTTTTACATGTACGTCCATGCTCTCTTGTACATTTGCTGTTAATTGATTTGAAATCACCCATGCCTATTACACAAGTTCCTCTTGTTTAATTCATGGCTATTATAATTGCACAGGTCACATTTTTGTTGTTTGGCATTTTGCCGTGAGTATATAAACTATGTTGTCCTGATATATAATTTTATTTTTGATGCGTGAAAATGTGTAGCCCGAAATATTGTCCAAGTTATTTTAAAAATTGCTTATTTCATTTCGTGTGTACATGTGTATACTGCCAAGTAGTGAAATATTTGCTGAAAATATATTAGTGCAGTCTACTATTTAATTTACGTTGAACCGGTGTTTAGTTTTAAAACGTATTTTACGCGGTTATTTTTATAACGGAATATTTACACTGGTATTAAATTTTTGAAGCGTGTTGTTTTGATGACATGACGAATAAAAATTACTGTTGTTTTGACTTCAGTAACCGTCAATTGTAAAGTGAATTTTCAGCGGTTATCCCGCAATACTGATTTGATATCCGTTTTTACGGTGTTTTGTGAAGCGCAATTTCCTCGGCGAAATTGCTACAGATGTTTGCTGTTTTAATCATGCGTTGTCAAATCGTTTTAAAATAAAATTATTTGCAATTTTTTTTACAGTTTATGCTTTCAAAAGAATGAGGAATCGATTTAAACGTTTCAGCAAAATTAAGGACTATGAACCCTTACTTTTACTGATTCGGTTAATTCCGGACTTGTCCGTTTGAGAACGTAAAATGTTATTTTTATAAAATACACAATTTTGCACTTTCAAGGATTCGATGAAGAGATTTAAACGATTTAGCAAAAGTGCAAAGTATGGAACCACACTTTTACTATTTCGGTTAATTTCGGACTCATTAATTGAAATATTTGCTGAGGATTTGCTGTTTGATGATTTGTTGGGCTTACGAGCCACTCTGCTGGACCTTCGGGTCATTTGTTGGACCTTCGGGTCATCTGATGGACCTTCGGGTCAATTACTAGTACTAGACCTTCGGGTCACTCTGCGGACCTTCGGGTCATCTGATGGGCGCCAAAAATTATAGTACTTGGTAGGCTTCGGCCATCTAAGATGCACGTGCGGCGTAGCTAAAACTCGCCATCTGCTGGGATCGATCCACTTTTATGTTGATTTTCTAGTTATCTTATTTTGATTTCTCGATTCTGCGTCTTGCTGTTTTGAATTCAATTGGGAATTTGGAAGTTGATTTTGATGATGTTTAATGGGATTTCTTCCTTTAAACTATGTTAATTACTATGTTGTAGACTATAATTTTGGTATAGTCTCACCCGAGACTATAATTTTGGTATAGTCTCATCCGAGATTATAATTTTGTGTATAGTCTCATCCGAGATTTTAAATTTGCGTATTGCTGTTTTGAATTCAATTGGGAATTTAAAAGCTGATTTAATGGAGTTTAAATTAAGATTTCTTCATTCAAACTATGGTGATTATTTATGTTGAATAGTCTCATTCGAGATTATTGATTTTGATGGAGTTAAATTGAGATTTCTTTATTTGAACTATGTTGATTATCTATGTTGTATAATCTCATTCGAGATTATGATTATTTGCTTAAGTGTTGTTTATCATACACTTATTTCCAAATTTTAAATTAGACCGATCGGTTTATTATTTTCTTTTAAATAATACTCGGGTCAGACCGAGTTATTTCAGGATAATAGCTATCTCAGATTCAGTTGTCACTTCAGCTTTTGGGATTTCACATCATCTTTTATCTAGACTTCGAGGTGTTACTTTGGGTTTATTGATTCTCGTCTCATGAATGTTGAGGACATGTATATGTGTATTTGGTTCATGTGAACTTTCGGTTGTTGTAGCATGTATTCCAGACTTGTCTTCCGCTATATATCTGATATTTCTGTTTTGATGTGATTATACTCATCTATGTTGTTGTTGTTATGAGTTGTTCTGAATTTTTCTTTAGCCACTGT
Source organism: Allium cepa (assembly GCA_030765085.1). Lineage (NCBI taxonomy): Eukaryota > Viridiplantae > Streptophyta > Magnoliopsida > Asparagales > Amaryllidaceae > Allium > Allium cepa. Next base: position 916,949,672 of record CM060929.1, on the reverse strand, counting down.
AGTTTCATTTTAGATTTGGATTGAATATATATCTTTGGGAGTAATTTACACAACTCCTATCGATGTAATCAATACTCGTCTAAGGCATAACTTATAGATGGTCGCTTCTAACAAGCCTTATTCTTCGCAATAGCAGATGTTATTCCTTATAATAACCTTTGTTATTGTGAGCATAGAGGTGGGGCGTCACATGGATGGTGGCCAAGAGGGGGAGGGGAGGAGATGTTCGGAGTTGTGGTGGAGGGCGACAACAATAGGAGAGGAGTTGAAGGGTTCTGAAGAGAGGAGGAAAGGAGTGTATGGATTTGAGAAATTTCAGAGTTTGGGGTTCTGTACATTTGGCGAAGAAGAATAGTACGCATAAAGTTTCTCAAATGAAAAAAAATTGTTGTACATACTTGGTTTTGGTCAGATAGGAAATAGAAGGTCAATAGGTAGGAAAAGGAATGGTTACATGACTCTTAGGATTACTAGAGTCTCTTGGTTTACTAAGGAGCACATAAGACCAAACAAAACCAATATGACTTAGCCAAGTAAACACAAATATACACTGCAATTTTTTTTCAGTTTTTCACAATAATTTATATTTTTACAGCAATAGGGATCTGATTTCGACAAAATGAAAAAGGGAGAGTTAGAATTCATTCTAGAATCATATAAAAAGAATAAAATTTTAAAATTCAAATTTAAATTTTTCAACCAAAAGTCAAACTTTGACTAAGTTTGACCAAAATTTGAAATTTTAGAAATTATTCTATTTCATTGAATTTGGAAATATTTATAATCAATATTCCAAAAATTGTTATTTAAAATTCAAAGTTATTTAAGATTTAAAATATTTAATTCAAAATTCAAATAAAATTCTATTTAAAGTTTGATTGAATTTACTGATCGTTACACTCTCTCCCACTCAAAACATTTCATCCCCGAAAAGGAACGGAATAGAAGGAAAGAAACAATAGAAAGATAAGATAGATTTGAAACAAAAGTACCTGATGCAAACAATTTAGGGTTCGAAGTGCGCATGGACTCCTCGGTCTCCCATATGCAATCCCGATCATCTGTACTCCACTGTACTTTAACTGGACAGACAGATTTCCTCCTAAGCTGTTTCATACCTCTATCGACCATATGAAATGGCTTCCTCTCAATAGTGAGATTTGGCTCGACATCTAAATTCTCTAATAAAGTAGGCTGAACAATCAAGGATGGATCGTGAAGATATTTGCGAAGATTAGATACGTGAAACACATTATGCACACTCGATAGCTTCTCCAACAAATCCACTCTATAAGCTAAAGGATAAGACCAATGAATCTAGGAGCAAGCTTCCCTCTGTGACCAAAGAAAACCACATTCTTCAGTGGATAGATCTTAAGAAAGACTTGATCACCCATTGAAATTCCAAATCTCTCCTCCACCTATCAGCATACTTTTTCTGCCTATCCCGATCAATCCTCATCTTCTTCCTAATCTCCTCAACCTTCTCAGATGCTTCCATAATCATATTGGGCCCAAGAACCAAACGATCGTCGGATTCAATCTAGCAAGATGGAGATTTGCAAGATCGTCCGTAAAGAGTGGCAAACTACGACATCTCGATACTTGCCTGAATTCAAAAGAATGGGATTTTAATCGGTTTAAGCTTAAGATGAGTTAAATTTCAAAAATAAAGTCATACCTGATAGTTGTTGTTATAAGTGAATTCAATGAGATGCAGGTGATTTTCCCAAGATCCTCCATAATCAAGAATACAGGCACAAAGAAGATCTTCCAGAATTTGATTCACCCTTTCCGTCTGACTATCAGTCTGGGGATGGTAAGAAGTACTAAGTTTCAAACGGGTACCTAAAGCTTCCTGAAAGGAATTCCAAAACATGCTGGTAAAGATAGGATCGCGATCACGAACAATGCTAGAAGGAACACAATGAAGTCGGACAACCTCTCACATATAAACCTAAGCTAAGCTCGAAGCGGTTTGATTCGACTTAATTGGAATAAAATGAGCAAATTTGGTTAATCGATTGACAACTACCCAAATACTCTCGTCACCCTTTCTCGTCCTTGGTAAACCATCGATAAAGTTCATAGAAAACTAATCCCACTTCCAAATGGGATTCTCAAGTGGTTGTAGCAATTTAGCGGTCTTCTAATGATTAGCCTTAACTGTTGACAAGTGGCACATCTACTACCAAAAATGGAAACATTCCGACTAATACCATTCCACCAGTACAGATTCTTCATATTCTGATACATCTTGGTAACTCCAGGATGAATAGAGAGTCTGGACTGATGATTCTCCTTAAGCACTTCGTTCCTTAGTCCATCAACATTCGAAACACAAATTCGGTTATTAATCCCTAGAATTCCATTATGGTCAATTTGTGCTCCTAACCCACTCTGGTTATCAGCTTCCCTACTATGAATATTCTCCTTCATGAGTTTAAGCATCTCATCCTCATCCTACTTGGCTGTTGTACGATCCATAAGAGACGAAGAAGCGAAAATCTAACACAACATGTCATTTTTCTGACTTAGGGCATCGACTACAACATTAGCTTTCGTAGGTATGTAGTTGATGTCGAGGTCATAAGATGCTATGAACTCAAACCATCTGTAACACCTCACATTTTTAGATAATTAAATAATCAAATAACAATGAATAGTGAAAATAAGAATTTATGGAATTGTCAGAATATGGCCTTGAACCTTACACCATTGTGCTTGTGGTGATTTTCCAATCAATTTTCATGTATAATTTTTCGAAACTCGAGTTAATATGAAGAAGTTACGAGAAGGATAAGAAATCAAAAATAAAAATAAATAATAGGACCCCATAGGTCGACCCACAAAGTACACAGGTGGACCCATAGGTCGACCCGCAAAGTAGTGAGGTCGACACATAGGTCAACCCGCGTTTCTCCCTAGACGAGAAATTGTTTAGGGATGTGCCGAAGTTTTCTAATTGGATTTTTGCGCAATCTCGAGTGTAGTTTTCTGGATCCAACAATTCGCAGCAAGCCTATGACGTGGTTGCACTAGACTCAGTCCTAAAATCAGACGGTCTTAGATCCTCAAACTACACTATAAATAGAACTCTAGGCCTAGTTATTTTCTCATAATCATATTTTCTCCCAGTTTGGTTCATTGCCTGAGGGTGAACCCTAAATAGAAAATATTTCTACGGAGAATATCATTTTAATAAAAATATTAGATGCCTTAGAAGGGGATCCAGGAAGGTCATGGAGTAAAGCTAAGGACGATAGGTGAATGGATTTAAATTATATCTCTTTTATGCTTATGATATATAATATCATTAGATTCCCATTAAATATTTTAGTTTGGCATTTAAACTAATTTCAGTAATTAGTTCAACTAGTTAGTTATGCTGAAACTGTAAATTTTATAAGAGAAGTGTACTTATATTTAAATGTTAATATGAGAAAAAAGAAAGGAATCCAATTAAATATAAGTAATATTACGCTTAAAAGTTGTAGAGAAAGGCATAAGCCTAAAAGTAAGAAATTTATAGTAAATAATGTTAAAATGGGAGAAATGAATTAACAAAGGGAAAATCTAATAACTTGATTTGAAAGATAGTGATAGATTAGTTGGTTGGTTTAGAAAAGGGAATACATTTCCATAGTTTAATGTTGTAATAATAATGATAAACGTAATTGCAAGAATAAAAGCTAGGAAAATGGAATTAGAGCAAAATAGAGACATTACTGTATTTTGCATTATCCAACAATTATAGAAACAATAAAAGAAATATCATGAGGTTACGAGTTATTATTTATGGCATTATTTAGTATTAAAATATGAAAATGGATTTAGTACAGTTTTTATAACCAACCAAATAGAATTGAACTACTTCCAGAATAAAAGAGAATAACGTGGAGCATTAAAGAAATTAAAGAAGAGGAAATAATCAAGTTAATTATTTGGCAAGACTAGAAACAATAAGCAGAAAATGTGACTAGATCCGCATTTATTGCGCAGATAGTAGAGTAAAAATTAAAACAGTTATTAATGTAAGTAACTTATAGCAGTTGGACGTAGTCCCAAGTTAAGATTTTTATATAATAATAAAGATAATTTAGTATCATTATAAAAGAAGACAGACTAGAATAGAAAAGAGACACTTGCAATTACAATTATAATATGCAGGTTATAAAAGAAAGAAAAGAATATAGAAGCAAAAATTGTGGGTATAACTGTAACAAGTAGGTTATAATTGCAAAGAAAGAAATAGAAGAGGATTATTTTATCAAACTTAGATATTGGATTAAGTTAATAAGAAAGAATAATAACAGTGGCCTATACCGGTAACATTCCCTTTTAGGTCTAGGATCGATGGTCTCACACATATGTGGGGCTAGGCATGTGTATTAGGGTAAAAATGTAGCCAACTGAGTAAGAAAAGTAAACTTAAGGCATAATAAAAGATTAGACGTAGGGTCCAATAAAATGGTAAGGTGTGTTTGGAGTAGCCCAAGAGAATCTGGATAAAGAGCCTAATGAAGCAGTTCATCATAGATTTTTAATGCAGAAAGAGCACGTCCAACTTAGTTATTTTAGGCTAGAAGGAAGTACGAGACTTCAATGGGACGTGTGGATATTCTAGAATGGCCCTCTAGGGTAGGCCTAACGAAGCTGCATCCCTAGGGGTAGGTCCTTTGGTGTTCCATCAAGAGAGTATGCCTTGGCTGCTTTTGCATGCAAGCCTAACAAAGTGGACCTTTGTAGGCAGCCAAAAGGTTGATGATGGAGTAAGGTATTCGTATGACAGCGTACTCTAGTTTGCGAGTAGGTTGTAGTTAGCAGGACCCAAAAGGATAGTCACATGCAGAGATCAGCCATCATCAGTCAGAGCGAGTTTGGGTAAGACTACAGTTAAACTATTAGGCCAACGATTCTTTAACTATCGAGACATTAGATGAGGGGCACAACCAATTGAATGTTTAGATTGTTTGCAGTAGGGAAAAGCCACTTAGCTCTTGAAAGGTCTTTCGATTAGTTGAGGAGGGGCTACGTGGGGCCATAGCCACGATGAGAAAAGAGACAGACTAAGTAGAATATCTGTACTATAGGCCTAACTAAGCGGACCTTTACAGATATAGAAAATCCCCGATCGAGTTCCGTACTATGTAGATCTTGTTGGAGAAATTCAGGGAGTAGATAGAACAATTACGTGTAGTCCTCAAGGTACGCACTGGGTGGTACATTGTGGATGTTCGAGCACTAGTATAAGCTAGTGGATGCAGTTTCATGATTTCCTAGCAAATGACGGAACATCTATATTGTAGGCCTCACGAAGCTGTTCTTTATAGATGTAGTACGCTCTATTAGCGAGATGATGAAGTCCTTTTCGAGGAGGATAAGAAAGGTACTAATGGTAGTACGTAGGACCGATGCGGTCTTTGGGCATGTAGCTATACACATACACACATATATTAATTATTAGGTTTTAACGTACTAGGGAGTAGATGGGTGCTATTCATGCACAGAGGCAAGAGTATTATAAACCCAACAAACCTAATATGAAAGAAAATTGAAACAGAACGACATATGTAGACTTATGCTTAGAAGTGTATAATTTTTCTATTCACCAGAACTTTAGTTCCGACCACTCCTCATGTCATCCCATAGGTTAGATAGATGGTAGAGAATTTTCAGCCTTGAGACACTTGTTTAGAAAGTGTTATTACCTTAGTGAGTATTTACTTACCATTATATTTTAGTCAGTTCTGCTGTGAGATATTTATTTGAGCTCTGGTATATTTATCTTTGCCTATTTGCAGGATACCAGATACCCAACTCGGACTTCAATGGTCTGGATTTCAGCATTTTTGCGAAAAATCCGGACCCACTGGAATTCGGATTGTTACATTTGATATCAGAGCTTAGGTTAGTAGATCCTAAGTAAATTAGGAAATATGAGTGAACTTATTTGTATTTTTGAATAAAATATAAATAAATTATGTACTAAAATCCAAATAGTCCCCAATTATATATTTTAATATATGGAAAGTTTTTAGAAGGTTTGGGACGACCCAAGGATGTTGAGCCCTATGTTATTGTCGATTATAATGTACAATATGCTATGTTTTGAGAGAAGATTGGTGTGATGACCCAGAATTTTAGGCAATATCAATTTAATAATCTGCATTAAAATTTAAATTGATTTGATAATCTTGATTTAATAAAAGTTTAATTGATTTAATAATCTAATTAAATAAATATTTAATTAGTGAATTATATATTTTAAAAACTAGTAAATTGTTTTCCATTTATAATGTATATATATTTGTATATATTATAGATAAGCTTTGATTTGATAATTTGGAAATTATGATTTAATTTAATATATAGCTTTTCAAAGATATTAAAATAAATAACTATATGGTTTTAAATACTTAAGGTAAATGTTAATTGCTTAAAATTATATCTTAGTTTAAGTTTAAGTTTAAATAGAAAGGTTTGTTTTATTTCTTTTTAAATATTACTTGATAAACACGATTTGAAAATAGAAGTTTAAAATGAAATATAGCATATGATATATTAATTTATTTAATAATAGAAGTAATTTATAATCTATTTTATAAATTATTTAAAATTTTCAAATTTGTTATTTTCAAATAATAGTTATAATACTTAGTTTTTATAAACATAAATAGATTTTATAGAAATAGAATTGTTGTTTCCCAGGGAATCGACCGGGCAACTTAGCACGCAGACTCCCCATCGTTCGGCATCAACGGGCGTTAGGCATGGGATAGCGTCCGGCATCTGGGAGCGTTCGACATCAAAAAGCGCTCGGCATCGAATACCGTTCGGCCAGAGAGGGACGCTCGGCATAAGATCATTCTACGAACAGAGGATTGTTCGGCCTCCCGAGTACGTTTGGCCTAGCCATCGTTCGGCTAAGACAATGGTCCGGCCTCTAGTTTCATTCGGCACAAGTACTCCCCACGGTAGCTTGTATGTTCGGCCTCATCTTGTTCGGCTAAAGGAGAGTGTTCGGCTAAAGGAGATCGTTCGGCATCCCAGCTTGGTTCGGCGTGGCATGTTCGGCATCCCAGCTTGGTTCGGCGTGGCACGTTCGGCGAGCCTATATCGCTCGGCGTCCCAGCTTGGTTCGGCGTGGAACGTTCGGCGAGCCTATATCATGCGACATCCCAGCTTGGTTCGGCGTGGCACGTTCGGCAAGCCTATATCGTTCGGCATAAGAACATTGTTCGGCATAAATGCTTTGGCTCGGCATCTTACTGTTCGGCCTCCTTGGATCGGCGCGCCGAGCTAGCACTATTTGGACTAAGATATTCACCTAGCAGGCCCACCAGGGAAGTCCAACCCACATTCGCCTATAAATAGAGGGGCAGGGGCACAGGAAAAGGGATCTGATTTCAGAGAACACTGGGGAGACTCTGCCATTTTCAAGACTTAATCTAGACTTATTTCTTTTACTTTGCAATTGTATTCAAGTAAAAAAAAAAGGATTGTATCTGTAATCTACTGTCAAGGAAATCAATGGAAATCAACTTCAAAGTGGGTGTAGGAAGTTATGTCGAATCACTATAAATTTGGTGTTCTTACTTTCTGCATTTAAGTTTATATTATCTTCTCTGTTTTAATTTGTTTTCTTCATTATTCCCTCTACACAATCTTTATAAGGGTGTTAGTGACCAATTTTGGTGCTAACATTTTGGTGCTTTCACTGAGAATTGAATTCTCAGGCTATTAGGATCTACTTTGTAGCTACTGGATTGCATAAGTCCCCCAAAGGAGATCCATAACCATTCGTAAGGCATCTGTTGATCCTACTTAGAGTTACAACCAACAACTCTACCATGGGAAGAACACGAACTAGATAAGCCTCTCAAAATGCAGATGTCCACGAAACTGCCAGTGTGCAACAACTTGGACCTAGCAATCAGCAAGCAATTCGAGGTGTAGAGCCCACCAACCAAAACCAAGCAGAAGTTGTTTCCTGAGCGGAATTCAATGACTTGATAAGGGAACTTAAAGAAAGTAGAAGGCAACTTGCTGAGCAAATGCAAGCCAATGCTGACCTTATGACTCAGCTTACTCAATAGCAGCATCAGAATGCTGGAGGTAGCCCTGCCCCTTACCATGAAGATGATAGTTCAACCTCTACTGATGAACCCCCTAGGCGTAGATGCCGTAAGGAAGAAGATGCGCATGCGGGTGCTACTGATCGATCTACTAGAAACCGAGACCCAAATCGGATGGGACATCAACCTGCATGGTCCCGTGGAACGGAACCCAACCTCCCATCTTCCATAAAAACCTCAGATTTGACAGCTATGGTCAGACAGTTGATGAAAGAAAACCAAGGTTTAACTAATGAAGACTGGGGAGTGTCTAAGAGTCATTCTCCCTTCACGGATACCATTTTACAGGCTGAATACCCAAGGAAGTTCAGCATGCCCACCATTCCAGCCTATGAAGGGAAGACCGATCCTAGACAACATGTGATGAGGTATGGATGGATTCTGCAAGAGCCAATGACGCAACCAAGTGCAGGTGCTTCCCAATTACTCTGTTCGGAATTGCCACCATGTGGTTTACTCGACTTCCCCTACGATCTATATCCAGCTTCGACGAATTAACAATGAAATTCATACAACAGTATAGGATACACACCACTCTTCCAAAGGACGTGATATCCTTATCAAGTGTGACCCAAGCTCCATGAGAGTCGCTAAAAGCATACTTGCAGAGATTTCATGTTGCTGCTACTGAAGTGAGCAATCCTAGCGACCATGCAATTTTGATGGCAGTGATGCGTGGAGTGGATCCTGATTTTGAATTTGGAAATTGATTGGCAGGAAAGCCCCCAACTACATCGGAGCATTTTTATTCGAAAGCTCACCAGTTCGTAAGGAGGGAAGAAGCTCGGTGGACAAGGAAAGACAAGGCACCAGGGCCCGTTCAAGAATCTGTGAAGAGTAACATCGCCGTGAAGACAACTGGCAATAACCCTGGAAAGACTCAAGCCAACGTCTAGAACAAGCCCGGGCAGTCTAAAGGATCCGGAGGTAGAGATCCCGGAAAGAGAAAAGAAACAAGGAGATGGAAGTCAAGGATCCCAACCTACAATGAATACACTCCACTGAATGCATCTCTTGAGAACATCTACTTATCAACCTGCAACACTTTTCAGCATAGAAAGCCATGCCCAAAGGAATCGACAGAGGAACAGAAGTAGACTGGGAAATATTTCCGCTTTCACGAGTATTATGGTCACAACACAGAGGAGTGTAGACATCTTCATAACGCTATAGAAAAGCTGATTAGACAGAAGAAGCTACAGGAATTTGTCAAAGACCCACAGGACGGGAGGCAAGTGACATCAAACCCTGGGCGAGGGCCAGGCCCACACCAACCAGAACAACCTATTCGAACGATGGGTTGATTGGTTATTAACACGATTGCTGGCGGACCTCACCCTGCAGATAATAATTGGCAGGAGATAGAGCGATATGCTAACTCTTTGAAACATGTGGACTATGAGTGTTGTTCGAATGTGGAGGATGGAACTCCCGCAAAGCAGCAGGCATGATGAATGATGACATCGTATTCAGGAGCAGAGATGCAGATAAGGTAGAGGCCCCTACTATCAACCCAATGGTCATATCCGCGACCATCGGGCCAGCATTCGCAAAGAGAATTCTAATTGACTGCGGAAGTTCCGTTAACATCATCATCCGGAAGGCATACGACCAAATGAAACTGGAAACCAAGGATTTGAAACCATCCAAAGCCAGGATCCATGGCTTTAATGGTGCGGCAACTGATGCCATGGGATATGTGGAGTTACCAGTCGAACTGGGGAAAGATGAACGCATGAGAGTGCGAATCCTACCATTCATAGTGCTGGATGTTGATTCCCCATACAACGTGTTTCTGGGACGTCCAGCCCTGGCAGAATACAGGGCAGCTTTGGCCTCATAGTGTTTGACGTTAAAATTTCCCATAGACAAAGGAGTAGGAGTAGTGCACGGTGATCAGGTAACCGGTCGTGCATGCTATGTGGCTGAGCTCATAGAGGCGCAGCGTAGGGAGAAAAGAAAGGTTGCGGACAGCTCGGTCCACATCCAAAATTCTGATGATTGACAACTAGCGCTCGAGCCCTGGTTCGGGCGACAATCTCAGATCCATAGAGACATAGATCTGAGAGATGATGATGGGGAACCTAGGGAAATAAATGCAGCACCAGCTGAACTGACCGTTGACATCTCAGTTAGCTGCAATGACCCATCACGAGTTCTTAAAATAGGATCACAGCTAGACCCCGTGGCAACTGAAAACCTTACTGATTTCCTCCGAGCGAACCTTGATGTTTTTTCTTGGACACATTTTGATATGTGTGGGATTTCTCCTACAATGGCGAGTCATATGTTGAACATAGACCTGAGACGTGCCCCTGTGAAACAGAAAAGGAGAGGCATGGACGCAGAGAGGTCCGCAGCTCTCAAAGAGGAGGTAGACAAACTCAAAGCCAACGGGTTCATCCGCGACGCCCTCTACCCTGAATGGTTTTCCAACTCGGTGCTAGTAAAGAAAGAAAACGGGAAATGGAGGACTTGTGTTGATTACTCTGATTTAAACAAAGCATGCTCGTAGGATAGCTTTCCATTACCTAGAATTGACCAACTGGTCGATTCTACAACCGGACATGAGTTGCTGTCCTTTGTGGATGCATACTCTGGATACAATCAAATCCCAATGCACATTCCCGACCAAGAAGTTGAAGAAGTTGAAGAGACTATGACCGGTTCTATGACCAAGAAGTTGAAGAAGTTGAAGGGAGAAGAAGAAGTTGAAGAGACTATGACCGGTTCTACCGGTCAAGACGATATCGTTCGGCTATCACAGTTCGTTCGGCCTGGGCTAACATGGAATCGTTCGACACTCGTCTTCAGCTGGATTGTTCGGCATATGAAGTCATACCTTGTAACGTGGATCGTTCGGCCTTCTCCACTACGTTCGGCCAAGAGGATCATGCGACCCCCAAGAGTGATGACCAAGGCTCGAAGAGAAGCATGGAAGATACATACCTCAAAGCATATCATGTTTGATCACGTAATACGCTTTGCAGGGCAAGTGTTTCCCAGGGAATCGGCCGGGCAACTTAGCACGCAGACTCCCCATCGTTCGGCATCAACGGGCGTTAGGCCTAGGATAGCGTCCGGCATCTGGGAGCGTTTGACATCAAAAAGCGCTCGACATCGAATACCGTTCGACCAAAGAGGGATGCTCGACATAAGACCATTCTACGAAAAGAGAATTGTTCGGCCTCCCGAGTACGTTCGGCCTAGCCAACGTTCGGCTAAGACAATGGTCCGGCCTCTAGTTTCGTTCGGCACAAGTACTCCCCACAGTAGCCAGTATGTTCGGCCTTATCTTGTTCGGCTAAAGGAGAGTGTTCGGCTAAAGGAGATCGTTCAGCATCCCAGCTTGGTTCGGTGTTGCACGTTCGGCGAGCCTATATCGTTCGGCATCCCAGCTTGGTTCAACGTGGAACGTTTGGCGAGCGTATATCGTGTGTCATCCCAGCTTGGTTCGGCGTGGCACGTACGGCAAGCCTATATCGTTCATCATAAGTACATTGTTCGGCACAAATGCCTTGGCTCGACATCTTACCGTTTGGCCTCCTTGGATCGGCGCGCAGAGCTAGCACTGTTTGAACCAAGATATTCAGCTACCAGGCCCACCAGGGAAGTCCAACCCACCTTCGCCTATAAATAGAGGGGCAGGGGCACAGAAAAAGGGATCAGGTTTCAGAGAACACTGGGAGACTCTGCCATTTTCAAGACTCAATCCAGACTTATTTCTTTTACTTTGCAACTGTATTCAAGTAACAAAAAAATGGATTGTATCTGTAATCAACTGTCAAGGAAATCAACTTCAAAGTGGATGTAGGCAGTTACGCCGAACCACTATAAATTTGGTGTTCTTACTTTCTGCATTTAAGTTTATATTCTCTTCTCTGTTTTAATTTGTTTTCTTCATTATTCCCTCTACACAATCTTTCTAAGGGTGTTAGTGACCAATTTTGGTGCTAACAATTGTTATTTTTAAATTTAATATGTAGTTATATATGTATATATATAACTTGATTTTTAAATTGGATTTTATAATTTAATTTGAGTTTGAATTTAAAGTTTTGAAATTCAAAAGATAGATATTTAAAATGTTTTGGATTTTAAAGATATATGTATAAGCTTTTATTTATATATAATTTGTTTTTATTTATATTATCTTTAAGGTAATTTATATATATAGATAAGAAATTCAAATATACATTTACATAAGAATAATAAAGTAAATTAAAAGCTTTTATTAACAATTTAAATCAAAATAAAATACTTAAAAGACATGTGTTAATTCCTTAAGACATCTAATGACAAATGTTATAATATTTGACAAGTGTCATGTTTGATTTTGTAATTTTCCTTTATTTTTATTAAATGATTTTCAGCCTAATACGTCTACTTCTAATCTTATATTCTTTTTCAAATTAAAAAGCTAAAAGACAAATCTGAATCTCAAACCAATTTCTCTAAACAATCTAAAATCATCCTCCTCAAACTAGAATTTATCAAACAATAAAAGCCTGAATTAAATTCTTAAACCAAAGGTCATATTCAAATCAATAACCAGTCATCCTCAAAATCAAAGCAAGTTCAAAATCAAAACCTAAACATCTGCATTTTTCAAAATCCGGAATCAAAAAAAGACTACAGATCATTTTCTTCAAACCTGGAACTTGTCAGAAGCAAGCAAGCTCAATTCAAGTCTTCAGTCATCTTCAACAAGTTTGAATAGCATGCAATTTTTAAATCAAAACAAAGAAGCAACTCATTTTTAATGTTCAAAGCTATTTCAAAATCAATGGTGCATTTTCTGTTTTCAGGCGAGTAACATCACAATTTTAAAAGCTTTAAGTTGAATCTGGTTGCTTGATTGTCTTTGGAAATAAGTATGCTGTGTGGATATCTATGAGTGCACTTATGTTTTTCTTCTGTGTGTGTATATATATATATATATATATATATATGAATATATATGATTGTGTTCATGCTGCTGTGTATTTCTGTTTTCCTGTTTTAGTTCCAAACTTAAGTTATATTCAAAAATTTGATATCCTCTTATACTAATTGAGGTTAGAACTTAAGATTTAAACCAGATTTGTTTGTTTGGTTATTAAGTATGTTTTAAATTTTAATTAAGCCAAAATGAATTTGAGATGGCTCTGGAATCAAAAATAAAAGAACAAAACTAATTATAAGTAAAAATTCAAACATTCCAATTCATAAATTCAGGATCATAAATTGAATCCTTAATTCGAATCATGATTTTTAAAACTGAAATCTCAACATTTAGAAGAAGATTGAGTAAGCATTGAGGGTTTGATCAGGTTTTGCGTTTTTAATAGTTTCTGGTCATCAAGTCGATCTAAGGAGACGTGCTTCTTTCTGGAAGTAGAAGAGGGGTCGGAGACTTATGGAAAAATGCGTGTATGGTGATCAAGTTATTGTGGCAATGACGGTGATCAATATAAGTTTATTACCCTAGTTTGGTTAGGTTGGGAATTTCTGATCGTCACGGCATCTCTGGTGGACCGAGCTCCACCAGATCTTGGGAAATGAAAGCTTGGACGTTGGCGCAGTGGTGGCTGGGGCCTCTGACATTCCAATGGTCAGAGAAACGAACACGATACGATTCCAGGTTTATCTTTGGTTCCAGTTTTGGGTTACTAAGCTCGAATTTGATTTCGAGTTTGTAGTGACGATTTGTTGGTCGGAATCGTGTTCAAGGGTGATTGCCGACATGCGTAAGCCATCGTGAGTGGTCGAAAAGGGTTGCAGTGCTGGTGCATGTGCATGGAGGTGATGGTGTATCTGCATTTGACTTGGGAAGAAGGGTACTCGAGTATTTATTCGATTTGTTTCGTGTTTTGCTCGAAGCATTGGGGTGATTGACTCGATGTATTTTTAGTATAGGCTCGGGTCATTGTTTTGATTACAGCTTTCTTTTAAAACCTGTCAGTGTTTAGTTTTTAAATTTAAACAAAATTTAAAAATGAAAGGCAAGATTTAAAAAAAGTTTTAAATAATTTTAAAGCATGGATTCAAAATGAATTTGAATCCTAGCTTAAAATAAATAAGTTTTATAAAGATGAAATATTTTTAAACAACTTAAAATTATTAAAGTATTTTAATAAATGATTTTAATATCTGAAAATAAAGATTTAAACAGAGTTTTAAATCTAAGTTTATATCTGGATTCAAGTTTAGTTTGAATCCTAGTTTTGAAATAAAATAAAGTTTTTGAATTTAAATTGTTTTAAAACAAATTTGGATGATAATGTATATTTTAAATATGGATTGAATTTAAAAATGAATTTGGTTTTAAAATTCTTTTAAATTTCTTTTATAAGACAAATATTTCTTTAACGTGTAATACAAAAGGTTTTTGAATTATTTTAAAAACATTGTTAAAGTTAAAATTGTATTCATTTTAAATCTTAAATTTAAAATGGAATTTGAAAGTAAATTTAAGTAAATTGTTTTTAAATAATTTTGATAATGATAATTTAATCATTAATAAGAATAAAGTTTTATCTTAAAGATAATTAAAATTTAATGATTTATAATTCATTAAATTATTAAGGTAATTAAAATAGATATTTAATTTATTTAATTAATGATTTGGGTTAATTAATTAAGTAATTAAGGGTTTTAAATTAATTAATTGATAATAAATTAAATTATAATTAAAAATCATTAGTTAGTTAAGTAAAGAATATTAATTAATAATTAAAGATTAATTAATCTAGTAATTAAAGATTAATTAAGTTACAGTTGAAACTTAATTAATTAAATAATAAGGATTAATTAATGGATTATTTAAGATTAATTAGTTTGTAATTAATATTGAATTATCTAAGATTAATTACTTAGGAGAAGTAATTAAAGATTTGTTAATTGTTAATGAAGATCATTAACTATGGATTATTAAATAATCTATTAATGGGATTAATTTTAATAATTAATTTGATTAATTAATTAAAGATAGTCATTTGTGAAATTGTTTAAGTGAAATTACTTAATGAAAGTAATTAAGGAATTAATTACTCATCGTATTTAATTGAGTTAAATATGATTAGTTTAAATTAATTAATTATGTTTAATTAATTTAAGATAATCACTGGTGATTTGATAAGTAATTACCTAATGTAATTAATGAAGTATAATTACATAGTGAAGTAATCAGTAATGGTAATTATAGGATGTTATTAATTGAAGATTGAAAGTAATTTTGGATTTAATTACTTTGTGAAACTAATCAAGGGATTTATTAAAGATAATTAATTAAGGAGTAATTAATTTATTTAATGAGTAATTAAGGGTAGTTAATTACAAAATTAGATTAATCAAGAGTGATTAATAAATGTGGTTTAATTAAAGATTAATTACTTAATGTGATCAATTTAAATAGGGTAATTATAATTAAAAAGTAATTAGGGATCATTAATTAATATAATTAATGATGTAATTAAATGTTGATTAATTAAGGATAATTAATCAATGAAGTGATTTAAGAGTAATTAATTATTGTAATTAACTAAGGATTAATGTAATTAATTATAGTTAATTAATTATTAGAGTAATTAAAGGTTAATTACTGTATATGATTAGGAATAGTTAATTTGTGAAATTAATTAAAAGATAATTACTTAAATGTAATTAGAGAATAATTAATCAAGGGGATTAATTAAAATGGAAATTAGATGGTGATTAATTAATTAATTTTAAATTAATTAATGGTTATATAAGCAGGATTTATAGAATGAAGTAATTAATTTAATTCACTTTAAATTAATAGAGATGGTATAAATCATTGCTTATGGATGTTGAATGATATTGGTTGCCTTGAAAGGTTTAAGATCTCAGATATGAGATAAGTGATGCTGTGTGATATGGATGCTTTGGTTGAATTATCTATTGGTAATGATAATGTGAATTATATATTGATGATGATAATGTGATTATCTATTGTGATATTGTGAATTATCTATCTGTGTGAATATAGATAATAGAATTGAATTGTTTAACTTTAAAACAACTTGGACCTAAAAGATACGTTTTGGATTTTGATGAGACCGGAATCAGGTTACCAGATTTGGATATCCGAAAACCACATCAATCCAAATTTACGATAGGTCTTGAATCTCAAGTGAAGACGAAGATTTAGAGTGCAAGGGTTATCGCCGTTAACTCATAGGGTGATTCCAAAATGAGTGTAACGAGATAATGCCTTCGGTTTCGTTCGAACCCTAAACGAACTTGTATGGATTGAATGCTTTCAACACATCGTCAGGTGGACGATGAGCATTCTATGAGATGTGTTCTCTAAAGGTAATCGTAGCCTCAAGCCTCATCAATTGGGAATGGCTAAAACAGGGGAGGTGCAACAAGGCTAAGTGGGTAACACCCAAGTAGGATGAGATGAACCCCTGTCTAGAAGTCCCTTTATATTCAGTTGTGTGGGCAGTTGGTTGCAAACAACTACGGGTTATCTTGTTCGGGACTGTCCAGTAAGGGATGGTTCCGACTTTGTGTTGCAGGGGATTGGGAGTAATCCTCGGTATGGTGATCTAAGCCACGTACTGTGACGAGCGGTACCCTAGTAACCCTGCCATTGTATGGAAACCCAAACTCCAATAAGTTCCCTCGGATTTAATTGTAAACTTATGTATGCTGGAATTTAGTAAATGTAAAAATTTCAGCTATTTCTTACTTACTTGAAAACCTTAGACCTATTATAATATAGCTGGATTTCCTATCAAATGTTTTGGTTAGTGTAAGGTAAAAACTTACCCATGTTTATGTGTAGGGAGTCTTACGTGATATCATTTGTTTCAAAGGTTTTCAAAGTTAAGCAACTTTAACCTGTTACTCACACTAGACCCATGTCTGACCCGGAGTTTATTTCTGTTTTCTTAAACTCTTGGGTACTCAAATTTTTACGAGTAGCCAAGGGATTCAGGTTAGCTTTGATGAATTGTGGAGGAGCAATGGAGCAGGATTCTTCAACGTTGTAGATATATATAGTGTTCCGCTGTGTTGGTTTCTCTGTGATTGTATTGAGTTGTAATAACTAGACCGGTGTTTATAACTGTCTAGTATGTGATGTGTAATCCGTGTAACTCTGATAATGGTTGTATATTATGTAATACTTATGTTATTAATATAATTTATTCGTTCCGCTGTTGAGATTCTGATGTTGTTTTTTCTTTCTTCTCTTTCTTCTCTCTTTTCTATCCCTTTCTTTCTTAAAGATGTTGCGACTTTTGTGGAGAAAATGTCGGGTCATCAATGTCGAGTCATCACAGTTGGTATCAGAGCGCTAGGTTGAGTGAATACCTAGGATTTGGAGTGATTTCTTTCTTAAGAGAGCGTACTTGTAATATATATATATATATATATATATATATATATATATATATATATACCTATCTGTTGGGTTACCTGTTCGTGTTTTCCAATATAAGTTATAAAGGTAGATAAGGTAGTGGTGTGTGTAAACACTACTACTACCAATGGTTAGAAGTTTGAGTGTTGAGGTTGGAAGTGTATCTATCGAGACTGTAGACCTAATACCGTCCCTAGTGAGCTTTGTGGCGGTGTAAGGATTTCATTGATCTTTGAAGGAAACCTGTTAAGGTTTGGAGTATATCTTTGAAGTGCAAGTTTGGATCTGTTGGAATAGGCAGAAGCAAGTGATGGTATCTTGGCAACCTCAGGAAGTAAGAGCTGCATGATGAGATGCAGTGACTATGGATATCTTCAAAGATGTTTCTTTGGAGAAAAGTTTAAGGAAGTGTGTCTGCTTCGATGTTGTGTCCGAGTTCAGCAAGGTGTTTATGTTTGATTTGAGGTCTGAGTTTCTCGAAGAGCTTTTGATTAGGAAGTTTTTGGCATCTGTGTTAGCAGTGCATCTCAGAGTGTTCTGTGTGCCGGTTGGAAGTTTTTTGGCTTAGCAGTTTTTCTAGAGGTTAAGTTCAGAAGCAGCAGAGTAGATCCTTTTCTTCAATGGATTGGTTAGTCCTGCGTAAGCTGTTCTGATTGGTAAAGAGACAGCAGTTTCTTTGGAATTAGGCTGGGTTGATCGCAAAAGTGACTTGCGATAGTTTGAGTGTTCTCTTGAGTTATCAGAGATTTTTCTGGATGTCTTCAGAGAAATCTATATTGGCCTTAGCATCTGCAGATTGAGTTTTCTTATCGACTTGGATTCCAGGAGTGATACCGGTGCTCCAGCTTAGTAGAAGGATGGTTCCTAGAGATAGAGTTTGGTGAAGCAACTCAGGTTTTGGTGGAACTTCTGAGTTTTCTCTTTATGGATTCGTTGAACCATATTTCTGGGATGTGTTGTCTAGCTTGTGCTAGTGTTCATCATCAGCATTTTCATCTACTCCGGATCAGAGTTTTGCAGCGAAAGTGGTTTGGGAGTGCATCTGTTTTGTATTTTATGAATAGGAGAAGTAAGTTCAGTCTTCTGATATTTGAGGAGTAGAGGTTGTGTTCTTGATTTTGGTTGATGTTGGAAAGATCATTTTGTTGGGTTGTTTTTGGTCCAGTTTGTTTCTAGAGGCATCAACGAAGGTTGAGCTAATAGAAAGGATGTAGACAGCCAGGGTTGTCAGGAGAGTTTTTGTGGATAAGAGATGGGGTAATTTAGATTCCGGAGTCGGAGATTTGATTTTGAATAAGTTTTCTTGGTTAAAGTAGCTATAAGATTGGGTAAGACTGGGAAGCTAGCTCCGAGGTATTGGATCTTTTTTGTGTTCTTGTGAGGAAAAGTGTTTGGTCTTCAGGATTTAATTGCCAGTTTGGATAATTGGGATTCAATGTGTTTCACGTATCTCTGAGGGAATACGTGTTTGATCCATCTCTGGTTATGGAATCAGCAGTTCAGGAGGATTTGGTTATTGAGTCAGACTTGTTTGTGGTCTGATATCCTATTCAGTTGGAGATCTAGATGAGTAGGAGCTCTGTAGCTTAGTAGTTTGGGTTCTGTGGAGCGAGTATCCCGGTATTTATACTCGGGAAACTCTTGGAAGTACTATCCAGAATTTTGTCTGGATAGCTAGATTTGTTTGATTAGGTGAATTGGTTGCTATGTTTGTTAGCATATGGTTGATAATATATGTTTATGATTTAAAATTAAAATCTTAGATAGATCATTAAATTAACTTTGCTTTTAAATTTTGGGGACGAAATACTTTAAGGGGGGAGGAATGTGATGACCCGGAATTTTGGGCAATATCAATTTAATAATTTGCATTAAAATTTAAATTGATTTGATAATCTTGATTTAATAAAATTTTAATTGATTTAATAATCTAATTAAATAAATATTTAATTGGTGAATTTTATCTTTTAAAACCTAATAAATTGTTTTCTATTTATAATGTATATATATATATATATTTGTATATATTATAGATAAGCTTTGATTTGATAATTTGGAAATTATGATTTAATTTAATATATAGCTTTTCAAAGATATTTAAATAAATTACTATATAGTTTTAAATACTTAAGGTAAATGTTAATTATTTAAAATTATATCTTAGCTTAAGTTTAAATTTAAATTGAAAGGTTTGTTTTATTTTCTTTTTAAATATTACTTGATAAATATGATTTGAAAATAGAAGTTTAAAATACAATATAGCATGTGATATATTAATTTATTTAATAATAGAAGTAATTTATAATCTCTTTTATAAATTATTTAAAATTGTCAAATTTGTTATTTTCAAATAATAATTATAATACTTAGTTTTTATAAACATAAATAGATTTTATAGAAATAGAATTGTTATTTTTAAATTTAATATGTAGTTATATATGTATATATATATATATAAGTTGATTTTTAAACTAGATTTTATAATCTAATTTGAATTTGAATTTAAAGTTTTGAAACTCAAAAGATAGATATTTAAAATGTTTTGGACTTTAAAGATATATGTATAAGATTTTATTTATATATAATTTTTTTTAAATTATCTTTAAGGTAATTTATATATATATATAAGAAACTCAATTATACATTTACATAAGACTTAATAAAGTAAGTTAAAAGCTTTTATTAACAATTTAGATTAAAATAAAATACTTAAAAGACATGTGTTAATCCCTTAAGACATCTAATGACAAATGTTATAATATTTGACAAGTGTCATGTTTGATTTTATCATTTTCTTTTATTTTTATTAAATGATTTTCAGCCTAATACATCTACTTTTAATCTTATATTCTTTTTCAAATTCAAAAGCTAAAAGACAAATCTGAAACTCAAACCAATTTCTCTAAATAATCTGAAATCATCCTCCTCAAACCAGAATTTATCAAACAATAAAAGCCTGAATTAAATTCTTAAACCAGAGGTCATGTTCAAATCAATAAGCTGTCATCCTCAAAATCAAAGCAAGTTCAAAATCAAAACCTGAACATCTGCCTTTTTCAAAATCTGGAATCAAAAAAAGACTACAGATCATTTTCTTTAAACCTGGAATTTGTCTGAAGCAAGCAAGCTCAATTAATGTCTTCAGTCATCTTCAACAAGTTTGAATATCATGCAATTATTAAATCAAAACAAAGAAGCAACTCATTTTTAATGTTCAAAGCTATTTCAAAATCAATGGTGCTCTGTTCATCATCTATTTTCAGGTAAGTAACATCACACTTTTAAAATCTTTAAGTTGAATCTGGTTGCTTGATTGTCTCTGGAAATAAGTATGCTGTGTGGATATCTATGGGTGCACTTATGTTTTTCTTCTGTATGTATATATATATGAATATATATGATTGTGTGAATGCTGCTGTGTATTTCTGTTTTCCTGTTTTAGTTCCATACTTAAGTTATATTCAAAAATTTCATATCCTCTTATACTAATTGAGGTTAGAACTTAAGATTTAAACATGATTTGTTTGTTTGGTTATTAAGTATGTTTTAAATTTTAATTAAACCAAACAAATTTGAGATGGCTCTGGAATCAAAAACAAAAGAACAAAACTAATTATAAGTAAAAATTCAAACATTCCAATTCATAAATTCAGGATCATAAATTGAATCCTTAACTCAAATCATGATTTTTAAAACTGAAATCTCAATATTTAGAAGAAGATTGAGTAAGCATTGAGGGGTTGATCAGGTTTTGTGTTTTTAATAGTTTCTGGTCATCAGGTCGATCTAAGGAGACGTGCTACTTTCTAGAAGTAGAAGAGGGGTCGGAGACTTGTGGAAAAATGCGTGTATGGTGATCAAGTTATTATGGCGACGACGGTGATCAATATAAGTTTATAACTCTAGTTTTGTTAGGTTGGGAATTTTT
This sequence comes from Allium cepa, assembly GCA_030765085.1. Taxonomy (NCBI): domain Eukaryota; kingdom Viridiplantae; phylum Streptophyta; class Magnoliopsida; order Asparagales; family Amaryllidaceae; genus Allium; species Allium cepa. The sequence continues at coordinate 916,928,233 of CM060929.1, read as the reverse complement.
GATCGTCATGGCATCTCTAGTGGACCGAGCTCCACCAGATCTTGGGAAATGAAAGCTTGGACGTCGGCGAAGTGGTGGCTGGAGCCTCTGACATTCCACTGGTCGGAGAAACAAACACGAGATGATTCCAGGTATAACTTTGGTTCTAGTTTTGGGTTAGTAAGCTCGAATTTGATTTCGAGTTTGTACCGACAATTTGTCGGTCGAAATCGAGTTCGAGGGTGATCGCCGACATGCGTAAGCCATCGCGAGTGGTCGGAAAGGGTGGCAGTGCCAGTGCATGTGCACAGAGGTGATGGTGTATCTACAGTTGACTTAGGAAGAAGGGTGCTTGAGTATTTATTCGAGTTGTTTTGTGTTTCGCTCGAAGCATTGGGGTGATTGACTCGAAGTATTTTTAGTATGGGCTCGGGTCATTATTTTGATTACAGGTTTGTTTTGAAACCTGTCAGTGTTTATTTTTTAAACGTAAACTAAATTTGAAAATGAAAGGCAAGGCTTAAAAAATGTTTTAAATAAGTTTAAAGTATGGATTCAAAATGAATTTGAATCCAAGCTTAAAATAAATAAGTTTTATAAAAATGAAATGTTTTTAAACAACTTAAAATTGTTAAAGTATTTTATAAAATGATTTTAATATCTGAAAATAAGATTTAAACAGAGTTTTAAATCTAAGTTTAAATCTGGATTCTAGTTTAGTTTGAATCCTAGTTTTGAAATAAAATAAAGTTTTTGAATTTAAAATGTTTTAAAACAACTTTGGATGATAAAGTATATTTTAAATATGGATTGAATTTAAAAATGAATTTGGTTTTAAAATTCTTTTATAATTCTTTTATAAGACAAATATTTCTTTAACATGTAATAGAAAAGGTTTTTGAATTGTTTTAAAAACTTTGTTAAAGTTAAAATTGTATTCATTTTAAATCTTAAATTTAAAATGGAATTTGAAAGTAAATTTAAGTAAATTGTTTTTAAATACTTTTGATAATGATAATTTAATCATTAATAAGAATAAAGTTTTATCTTAAAGATAATTAAAATTTAATGATTTATATAAATATGATTTTCAAAAAATTCATATTTATAATAAGGATTTCTTTATATCCATTAAGAATCAATGGCGACCGTGTTGTCACTACTGGCCACTTTTGATTTGGCTATTTTCGCTACCAATTCATAATTTTCCCATTTCTGGTTCTTCCGCTGCCTGCCCCCTTCGTCTTTGCCCATCCCTTCCTTTTGCCCTCCTCTCTCCATATGCCCTTGATGAAGAATTCGTCATCAGATCTAGTTTGCGTTTGGCGAGTTCTTGGCTCCTATGAACACTATTGCTTCGGTGCCTCCATCTAACGTGCTTCCTGCTGCCATTTGTTCGTACCGCAACTGCGCCGTGCCTAAGGAGGTGCTCGTTTGCCCTTTGTCTGGTACTTTGTTAGACTTTATGTCCCCAATTTCGTCCGATCCTGATGTTCATGGCTTCAAACCGATTTCTGGTACGTCCCCTATGTCGCCGTTTTTAGCTTCAACTTATGATAATGCTTGGTCGATATTGGAGGTGGGTATACCTGTAGACTCTAATTTGGCAATTGTTGGATTTGAGATTCCTGATAATTGTATGGGGGTTAAGACTGCCATGTTTATAGCTACGGCCGATGATAATATGGCTGTTAACCATACTATAGTGGTGCCAAATGGTGGTATGGTGGATGCTGATGACCGTGTTGACGCTGTTGTGTTCTTCAAGGCTAATACTGGGTTAACTTTGGGTAGCACATCAGGTGCTTGTTGTAGGATCTAGTTTTAACCCTAGAGGGGGGGTGAATAGGGTTATAGCAAATTTTCTCGATTTTAAACACAGAAATAAAAACTGCAGAAATGTAAATCACACACAAAATTTACCCAGCTTCGGCAAACCCTGCCTACTGCTGCATTCACAGATTTCTATTAGAATTAAACAGTATCACGCTTACAAACACTATACTAGACTCGCAGACATTTGCTCCACGCTCACAAACACTCTACTAGACTCGCACACCCTGCTCGCAAACATCTGCTCCGCTCACAAACACTCTACTAGACTCGCACACCCTGCTCGCAAACATCTGCTCCCGCTCACAAACACTCTACTAGACTCGCACACCCTGCTCCGCCTATAGAGTTTCGATCACTCGCAAACTTTGCCTCCCGCCTATAGAGCTTCGATCACTCGCAAACTTTGCCTCCCGCCTATAGAGCTTCGATCACTTGCAAACTCTGCTCCCGCCTATACAGCTTTGCAAACTCGCACACCCTGCTCACTGAACTAATTCTAACTAGACAATCTGACACTACCTAACCCTAGGTGGTGATTTACCAGTTTTCGTTTTGAAAAATAAAAACAAAAAAAATTAAAACAGTAAATAAATAACCCTATTTAATTTAAACCCTAATGTAACGACCCAGAATTTTTAGAAATTAAAATTTTAATATTTAATTAATTTTAAATATTTATAAGTGAATTTTTAAGTCAAATAAATTTTTATTTGAATTATTGGACTTAATTGAATAATTTAATCGATAATTTAATATGTTAAATTATGGAAATAATTGAAAATAGAGTTAAATATGATAGAAAATAATTTGGAAAATTTTATTTAATCATACTGGAATTATAGAAATATTTTAGAACTTTTAAAATCGAATTAAAAGTTAATCTGTGAAAATTGAATATTTTAATATTTAATAATCGACTGTAAAATAGTCAATTTTTGAACAGTCTCAGAATTGAACGAAACCAGTTCCATTGGATCCGTAATAGTTAGTTATTACTGGATTTCAATTTTCGTGTCAATCGGAGTTATCGTTTGATCGTGGCAGCTCGAAACGCATCGAATTATTTTTAATTTAAATTTGGCGAGTCAAAATAGCCATTTTTCAAAAAGTCTCGGAATTCGACGAAACCAGTTTTATCGGATCCGTAATGTGATATTATTGTAAGGTTTCAAATTTCAAGTCAATTGGATTTACCGTTTGTCCGGTACAAATTAAAACGCCTAGAAATCGATTTAAATCGGTTTAATTCAAATTGAGCGTTTTCAGCCATAACTCGCACATACTTCCGAATTAGCTTCCGAAACCTGTTCCATTGTGTCCGGAACGCGGGATAAACCCTAGGTACGCTGGTTACGGCGTCTAAATCGGAGTTCGGAATTCCCGGGATGAATAGTGTTTACGCAAGCTCTTTCTATAAATACACCTCTCTCCTCTTCACAAATTAAAAATAAAAAAAAAAAAACCTAAAACCCTAAATTAAAAACTGCAGCCGCCACCTATAGATGGATGGCCAGAAATGAGTGATCTTCTCCTCTCAATCTCTCTCTATCTACAATGAATTAGCTAATGTGTTCAACATGAAAGTTGTTGAGAATCTCGAGAGCTTGAAATCCATACGGATATGATCTTGGTTGGAGTCGCGGAGAGGGAGAAAAGGGGCCGTGATGACCATCAGGTCGGCACGCAATTCGAGGCCTATCTCAGGGCCGAGCTCCCTGTGGTTGCAGCCGAACATAGCTTGCATCGAGTGCTTCGTCATGGCGTTGGTATGATCGGGTTTCGTCGAGTATTAATGGCGAATTAATTAACCCTAGTTTGAGATGGGGTGGGTTCTCTTGCGTTTGTTATTGCTGTAGAAGTTGCGTGCAAAATGAAGGGGAGGGAGAAGGATGGGGACGGCCTAGATCTGTTGGATTGGGATCCTATGGCTATAGATGGATATAGGTTATAAATTATTAAGTTTAAGTTGTAATTATTAAGTTTAAATTTGTGTAAACTTCAATAATTCATAACTTTTTCATACGAGGTCGAAAAAATGCAAACCCAGTTGCGTTGGAATCGTATCGACGAGCACTACGCGATGGAGTTGGTTTGGAGTCGTTTGGAGTTGGTGAGAATTTCGGGTAAAATTAAACGCGCGTTTAATTTTATTCGAAATAAAAGCTAAAACGGAAATTAAAACCAAGGTGAGAATTTCTCACTCAATCGAATAGATTTCGATTTTATTTTAAATAGTTAGATTTAAAATATTTGAATGCATGTTTGAATGATAACTGTAAATTATTGATTGTTAAAATAGACATTATGCGCCGTTAGTAAGCGGATGTTATTTAATAAAAACATATACCGCGAATATTTCATAAACAGTGAAATTGGTATTATATATAGTATCTATATATATATATTGGCATATGTATATATTGCAGTTGATTGATTTCCCGCATTTTTTGTTTAGCGGATGAGACCCTATTACGCCGTTATTAAGCGGATAATATTTATTAAGAACATGTACCGCGATAATTTCGTACTGGAGCGAAATTGGTATTGTGCTAATGTTTTTGGATGCAGGAAACAGGTTGGAGGGATCCAACTGGATTCCTCAACAGTATTTATTTAATTTCAGATATTTTGATATTTGATTGATTATCATATCGATATATGATATCGTTGTTGTCGTGATTGACTATTTGGTGTGTAGCATCATTGGACCCAGATTTTGGGATTTTAAAATGATTTTAAAGTGATTTTTGAAAATATACTATATTTTTGGAATTGATCCATTATAAATAAATAAACGTTATAATTTTTAAAGTTATAAAAATTATGGTTTTTGTGAAATATAGTTAAAAAGCCGATTTTTAGAAATACGATTAAAAGTCGATTTTTGAGAAATATGAACTAATGATTTTTATAAAATAATTTAGATTGGATTTTTGAATATATGATAAAAGTTTAAATATAGGATTTATAAAATTTGATTATTTTATAAATCGAAATGATGAAATTATAAAGGAATTTAAAGACGTTTTAGAATAATAATATAAACTGATTTATATTAAGAGATTTATAAATGGATATTTATAAATTGAAATATGGACATTATAAAACGAGTTTTTATAAGTGTTTGAATGTAGTGAAAATGAATTTCCTAAATGAATGAAATTTATGAAATTATAAACTGTGAAGTTATAAATGAAATTTTATAAGCAATAGGTTTATAAAATTTATAAAGTTATCGAAAGAATGAATTTTGGATAAATAAACAATCTTATAAGTTAAGATTAATAATTTGGGAAGTTAAATGAACGATTTTGTAAAATAATCGTTTTATAAGTAATTAACTTATAATATGAACGTTTAGTTTATAATTGAGTTATAAACTGGGATAGGTTAATAAAGAAATTTATAAAAAGGAAGTTTTTATAAATAAATAGAAATGGAATTTATAAACGTTGTTTTATAAATTCGCAAACGACTTATTTTGATAAGTTAATTGTTATAACTTAGAAATAGAGTTATATTCACGTTTTAGACAGTGAAAAATCCTTAGAGTAAAATGAATAAAAAAGATGAAGTTTGTTAACGGAGTTTATTCACGTTTTTGAATAGTGAATAACACGTTAAAGAAATTGTTTAGAATGTGAATGTTTTAAATAGAATTAAAACGATCTAACGATGTTTTAAAAGGGATTGAGATTCGAAACCATAGATTTCAACATTTATTGTTGAAATAGACGTTTTCGAGAAATAAAAGGAAATGGTAGACTATAACACTGTTGTTATAGTAAATGATTTCCGAAAGGAAGTATTTTTGAATAATATTGGGATTTATATATCTATTTTAAATTCGAATCCCTATACTGGAGATTTTGGGTTGTCGTAACGATGTTTTACGCAACATTCGTTTTGGCCCAAATAAATATGTTAAGTGAATGATTTCCTTAAAGAATGAAATATATACTTAATTCGATTTAAGTATATTGAATATTTTCTAAGTGTTGAAAATAAATGATTGTGAATTACTTATTTAATAAATATGGAAATGTTTTCCAATGTGAAGTGAATATAGAGAATTTATCTTTTTTGAAGATAAATTGAAAATGAATAATTGAAATCGTATATGCATGAATATTTTGAAATATAAATTCATTATGGAATTTATATGTGAAAGTGAAATTTGTTTGAAAATAAATATTGATTTATTTTTGAAGTGTTGAAATAAGATATCTTGTAAAGATATTTTGGAAAATAAATAATTTGGAAAATTATTTGGAATCTGGTGATGTATGCATATCAATTGATAGTTCAATAGCCGACTATCAATATTTCCCTTTGATTGGGTATTTGATGTGAATTGTTTGAATTTGAATGCACACTTATTTTTGAATAAGCGCTCACTATTCGGGTTAACCGGGAAAGGACCATGGGGTCGTATAACCCATTCCGAATATGTGATACGTCGTTGTGAATTGCATTAAAGATCGGTGTTGAAGACCGAGTATTTGTGAAAGCGATAGGATGACCTATCGATTGTCTCTGCACTGGGTAGCTCCTGGTATAGAGATCTCTTAAGTGATGGGAAATTCGATCGGGATTGTGAATACCCGTATTGCAAGGGCTTCGTAAGAAGTGCCTTCGGTTTTGTTCGATCCCGGAACAAACTTGTATGGATTGTATGCCTGACATTACAATTTGAGATATAAAGCCGATTTCTTTCAAATATATTTCTGTTGGTGGCGGAGAATTTATTCTTTGCTTAACACCCTTCTCTGAGACGTACGAGCTCAAAGGTTATATAGTTGAAGTTATCAGCGATATATCCCATTTTGGTAATGTGACATGCTGAGTGATGCTGAAATGATCATTGTGTTGATTATTTGTGATAGGATCATTTATTTGATCGTCTATCTTAGTGATCATTGTGTTGATCATTTGTTGACCCAAAGCATGGCTTTTATATAAAGTATGTTTTTGTGGACGTGACTTCGTCGAGCCTCACATCCCGGAAATGGTCAAAACAGGAAAGATGCGGCAAGGTTATTAGGGGTTGTTGTAGCTCCCCTTAGGGTATGTGCATTTCCTTCTGGAAAGGGGTGGTATCATGGTATGGAGCCCAGATACTTACTCATGTTGAAAACACTCTATTTATTATGGTGTGATGTTGGATATCGAGCGCTCGGTTGAAAAGGTCCTAAAGGACCGGGGAATGGCGTGCTCGTGTCAGTAGTTACCCAGTTAGGGGTAACCCGGCCTTGTGTTGGCAGAGTTCCGGTTTGGTTCTCGGGGATGTCTTTCCAGAGGCATTCTCAGTGGCAATGGGAAGTTCCTTGGCCTGACCATTTATTGGAAATCCAAAGAAACAATACGAAACTTGTACGGTTTTAGTTGTAGAACCTGCCATCTAATATGGTAGCTATTAGTAGGCATAATATAATGGTACCTATGCTGGCTAAGATTTATATTCTACTTTCGAAATGAATTTTTCCTACACTATGCACTAATAATAATATCAAATGCTCTTTTTAAATACGTATCAAGCATGTTTGACTATCATAAGGAGAAATCTTCTCCAAGTCTGCGTTTGCATTGTGTGTGTGGCAGGAGGTCTTATGGTAGTCTCATTTTTAAAAAGCATTGCGAATTGATTTAAAAATATTCCTCTATTTTGATTTTAAAGATAAATAACTGTTTTGAGTTCTCACACCAGTCACATGACTGACTCGGAGTTTATTGTTTTCCTTCCTAAACTCTGGGTGCCCACCAATTTCCACACGGGCAGTTAAAAGTTAGGTTTATCAGGATATTCTGGATATTCTGGAGTTGCTGGAGGCAAGCTGGATGGCATGGCGTATTACTAGTTTATATAGTATTTCTTTTTCCGCTGCACTGTTTGTTGATGTTGTATGTTGTTGTACATTCTGATGATATGATGTAATGAAATGAAATGTAATGTAATAACTGATATAGTTCTTTGTTTAAAGATTATTCATTTATTATTATATGTTGTTCCGCTGCGAATTGTGAGATTCTGTTGTTGTTCTGTTGTTCCCTTTCTGTCCCGTCCTATTTTCTTCTGTTTTTTTTTCTTTTTCCTCTATTCCTATTTTCTTCTATTTTTAAAATTCTTCTATCTTCTATTTTTCAAATTCTCTGTTTTTCTAATTCTCTGTTTTCTAAAAAAAATTGTCTATCTTCTTTTCCCTCTATTTTTCTTTTTCTTTCTTCTTTTTCTCTCTTCTTTCTTTTCTTTTCTTTTTAAAACCCATAACTATTCGGTTTTTCGGCAACGAAAATCCGTCTCGTTACATTTGGTATCAGAGCTCTGATGGTTAAGCGACAACCATGGTTCTGTTGGGTATTAATTCATTAGAGATAGAGTCAGCAGTACTCTAGAATGAGTTTGAGTGTAATAATAGCTATGAGTGCGTATTTGTTAGTGAATATAAAATTGTTTCATATTGTGATGATTGGTTTATTGAGTGGCATATGAACTTTCGTCAGCACAGCCTCGAAACTGAGCCGAAGGGGTTTCTAAACACTTGAATAGAACAATACGACACAGTATTGATTTTTAAATTGGGTAAATGAAATAATTTTACCTTGATTATATTTTTATATATAAAGGAATAATTTTTCAGAATTATTAAAGTGTATATAAGTTGATTGTTGAATAAGTTGTTTGAATAATCTAAATAAAAGAATAATTGTATAAGCAAAAGAATTATAAGAATTGAGTTATAATTAATGTGAATTACAATTGTAAAATAAACTTATATATATAAGAAGTAAAATTATATGAATATGAGTTGTAAATAATCAAGTGGATTAAATGGAAGTATAACTTAAGAGATATTGAATTAAGTTGATTTTGGTATCGAAGTAAATAATCAAGTGGATTAAATGAATATGAACTTGAGTTATGTAATAGAATTCAACTTTGTAATTGAATTAAATGAATGTTAAGCAATTAAATGTAATTTAAGTTGATATGGAATAATGAATGAAAGTATTAATTCATTAAATCTAATGTTATTAGAAGTTGAATAAAATTGAATGAAAATCAATTTAAAGCAAAGGAATTTGGTTGAAATTAATATACATTGGTTGTTATATGATTGTTGATTGATTGTATATAAGTCATTAAGAGTTAATGAAATTGAAAACTATGAAATTGAATTCAAACTTGAAGAAAATAAGTTGAATAGAATTGAATGTGAATTAGATTTAATTAGTAAATGTAAACTAATTGAATTGAAAATGAATGTTGATAAAATCCAATGTAAATAAATCAAATGTGATTTAAAGTGAAAACCAATTCATTAAATATTAATGAGAATATAAATGAATATTATTGGTTATGGATGTAATTGGTTGATGGTTGAATATATATTGCATTTGTTGTTTTACTACATGTGCTATGTGACATGTATAGTTATGTTGTTATATGTTGTATATTGAGATTATTTGCATATGTGCATGTTCTCATGTTGTTTGTTAAGTGTTGAGTAGGTGCGGATCGCGTTGCTTCGCATTTGGAGTTCGCTTTTGCGCTATATTAGCCGTATATGCTTGCTAATAAAATATAAGGTACATATCTCGGATTAAATATCGTACTTTTATACTTTTTTCCCTTCGGGATGCCTCATTACTTGATGAGATGTATATTTGTGATATATATACTGTCATTTTTTTTTCGGATCGAGCCGCGCAAAGGAGACTATGGCGAATTTTTTCGGAAATTTAAGGCGTTAGAAAAATTTTGAGAAAATTGGGAAAATTTTGGAAAACTTTAAACTTTGATTTGGAATTGAAAGTTAAACAATAGTAGTTGTTTTTGAAAAGATAACTAAGTATGATTTGGAAAACTTAGTAAAGTATTGTAAGCAGTTTAATTATGAATTTTGGAAAGTTAATAGATTTTGTAACCTTTCTTACTTGTAATTTCGAGGACGAAATTCTTTTAAGTGGGGAAGATTGTAACGACCCAGAATTTTTAGAAATTAAAATTTTAATATTTAATTAATTTTAAATATTTATAAGTGAATTTTTAAGTCAAATAAATTTTTATTTGAATTATTGGACTTAATTGAATAATTTAATCGATAATTTAATATGTTAAATTATGGAAATAATTGAAAATAGAGTTAAATATGATAGAAAATAATTTGGAAAATTTTATTTAATCATACTGGAATTATAGAAATATTTTAGAACTTTTAAAATCGAATTAAAAGTTAATCTGTGAAAATTGAATATTTTAATATTTAATAATCGACTGTAAAATAGTCAATTTTTGAACAGTCTCAGAATTGAACGAAACCAGTTCCATTGGATCCGTAATAGTTAGTTATTACTGGATTTCAATTTTCGTGTCAATCGGAGTTATCGTTTGATCGTGGCAGCTCGAAACGCATCGAATTATTTTTAATTTAAATTTGGCGAGTCAAAATAGCCATTTTTCAAAAAGTCTCGGAATTCGACGAAACCAGTTTTATCGGATCCGTAATGTGATATTATTGTAAGGTTTCAAATTTCAAGTCAATTGGATTTACCGTTTGTCCGGTACAAATTAAAACGCCTAGAAATCGATTTAAATCGGTTTAATTCAAATTGAGCGTTTTCAGCCATAACTCGCACATACTTCCGAATTAGCTTCCGAAACCTGTTCCATTGTGTCCGGAACGCGGGATAAACCCTAGGTACGCTGGTTACGGCGTCTAAATCGGAGTTCGGAATTCCCGGGATGAATAGTGTTTACGCAAGCTCTTTCTATAAATACACCTCTCTCCTCTTCACAAATTAAAAAAAAAAAAAAAACCTAAAACCCTAAATTAAAAACTGCAGCCGCCACCTATAGATGGATGGCCAGAAATGAGTGATCTTCTCCTCTCAATCTCTCTCTATCTACAATGAATTAGCTAATGTGTTCAACATGAAAGTTGTTGAGAATCTCGAGAGCTTGAAATCCATACGGATATGATCTTGGTTGGAGTCGCGGAGAGGGAGAAAAGGGGCCGTGATGACCATCAGGTCGGCACGCAATTCGAGGCCTATCTCAGGGCCGAGCTCCCTGTGGTTGCAGCCGAACATAGCTTGCATCGAGTGCTTCGTCATGGCGTTGGTATGATCGGGTTTCGTCGAGTATTAATGGCGAATTAATTAACCCTAGTTTGAGATGGGGTGGGTTCTCTTGCGTTTGTTATTGCTGTAGAAGTTGCGTGCAAAATGAAGGGGAGGGAGAAGGATGGGGACGGCCTAGATCTGTTGGATTGGGATCCTATGGCTATAGATGGATATAGGTTATAAATTATTAAGTTTAAGTTGTAATTATTAAGTTTAAATTTGTGTAAACTTCAATAATTCATAACTTTTTCATACGAGGTCGAAAAAATGCAAACCCAGTTGCGTTGGAATCGTATCGACGAGCACTACGCGATGGAGTTGGTTTGGAGTCGTTTGGAGTTGGTGAGAATTTCGGGTAAAATTAAACGCGCGTTTAATTTTATTCGAAATAAAAGCTAAAACGGAAATTAAAACCAAGGTGAGAATTTCTCACTCAATCGAATAGATTTCGATTTTATTTTAAATAGTTAGATTTAAAATATTTGAATGCATGTTTGAATGATAACTGTAAATTATTGATTGTTAAAATAGACATTATGCGCCGTTAGTAAGCGGATGTTATTTAATAAAAACATATACCGCGAATATTTCATAAACAGTGAAATTGGTATTATATATAGTATCTATATATATATATTGGCATATGTATATATTGCAGTTGATTGATTTCCCGCATTTTTTGTTTAGCGGATGAGACCCTATTACGCCGTTATTAAGCGGATAATATTTATTAAGAACATGTACCGCGATAATTTCGTACTGGAGCGAAATTGGTATTGTGCTAATGTTTTTGGATGCAGGAAACAGGTTGGAGGGATCCAACTGGATTCCTCAACAGTATTTATTTAATTTCAGATATTTTGATATTTGATTGATTATCATATCGATATATGATATCGTTGTTGTCGTGATTGACTATTTGGTGTGTAGCATCATTGGACCCAGATTTTGGGATTTTAAAATGATTTTAAAGTGATTTTTGAAAATATACTATATTTTTGGAATTGATCCATTATAAATAAATAAACGTTATAATTTTTAAAGTTATAAAAATTATGGTTTTTGTGAAATATAGTTAAAAAGCCGATTTTTAGAAATACGATTAAAAGTCGATTTTTGAGAAATATGAACTAATGATTTTTATAAAATAATTTAGATTGGATTTTTGAATATATGATAAAAGTTTAAATATAGGATTTATAAAATTTGATTATTTTATAAATCGAAATGATGAAATTATAAAGGAATTTAAAGACGTTTTAGAATAATAATATAAACTGATTTATATTAAGAGATTTATAAATGGATATTTATAAATTGAAATATGGACATTATAAAACGAGTTTTTATAAGTGTTTGAATGTAGTGAAAATGAATTTCCTAAATGAATGAAATTTATGAAATTATAAACTGTGAAGTTATAAATGAAATTTTATAAGCAATAGGTTTATAAAATTTATAAAGTTATCGAAAGAATGAATTTTGGATAAATAAACAATCTTATAAGTTAAGATTAATAATTTGGGAAGTTAAATGAACGATTTTGTAAAATAATCGTTTTATAAGTAATTAACTTATAATATGAACGTTTAGTTTATAATTGAGTTATAAACTGGGATAGGTTAATAAAGAAATTTATAAAAAGGAAGTTTTTATAAATAAATAGAAATGGAATTTATAAACGTTGTTTTATAAATTCGCAAACGACTTATTTTGATAAGTTAATTGTTATAACTTAGAAATAGAGTTATATTCACGTTTTAGACAGTGAAAAATCCTTAGAGTAAAATGAATAAAAAAGATGAAGTTTGTTAACGGAGTTTATTCACGTTTTTGAATAGTGAATAACACGTTAAAGAAATTGTTTAGAATGTGAATGTTTTAAATAGAATTAAAACGATCTAACGATGTTTTAAAAGGGATTGAGATTCGAAACCATAGATTTCAACATTTATTGTTGAAATAGACGTTTTCGAGAAATAAAAGGAAATGGTAGACTATAACACTGTTGTTATAGTAAATGATTTCCGAAAGGAAATATTTTTGAATAATATTGGGATTTATATATCTATTTTAAATTCGAATCCCTATACTGGAGATTTTGGGTTGTCGTAACGATGTTTTACGCAACATTCGTTTTGGCCCAAATAAATATGTTAAGTGAATGATTTCCTTAAAGAATGAAATATATACTTAATTCGATTTAAGTATATTGAATATTTTCTAAGTGTTGAAAATAAATGATTGTGAATTACTTATTTAATAAATATGGAAATGTTTTCCAATGTGAAGTGAATATAGAGAATTTATCTTTTTTGAAGATAAATTGAAAATGAATAATTGAAATCGTATATGCATGAATATTTTGAAATATAAATTCATTATGGAATTTATATGTGAAAGTGAAATTTGTTTGAAAATAAATATTGATTTATTTTTGAAGTGTTGAAATAAGATATCTTGTAAAGATATTTTGGAAAATAAATAATTTGGAAAATTATTTGGAATCTGGTGATGTATGCATATCAATTGATAGTTCAATAGCCGACTATCAATATTTCCCTTTGATTGGGTATTTGATGTGAATTGTTTATATTTGAATGCACACTTATTTTTGAATAAGCGCTCACTATTCGGGTTAACCGGGAAAGGACCATGGGGTCGTATAACCCATTCCGAATATGTGATACGTCGTTGTGAATTGCATTAAAGATCGGTGTTGAAGACCGAGTATTTGTGAAAGCGATAGGATGACCTATCGATTGTCTCTGCACTGGGTAGCCCCTGGTATAGAGATCTCTTAAGTGATGGGAAATTCGATCGGGATTGTGAATACCCGTATTGCAAGGGCTTCGTAAGAAGTGCCTTCGGTTTTGTTCGATCCCGGAACAAACTTGTATGGATTGTATGCCTGACATTACAATTTGAGATATAAAGCCGATTTCTTTCAAATATATTTCTGTTGGTGGCGGAGAATTTATTCTTTGCTTAACACCCTTCTCTGAGACGTACGAGCTCAAAGGTTATATAGTTGAAGTTATCAGCGATATATCCCATTTTGGTAATGTGACATGCTGAGTGATGCTGAAATGATCATTGTGTTGATTATTTGTGATAGGATCATTTATTTGATCGTCTATCTTAGTGATCATTGTGTTGATCATTTGTTGACCCAAAGCATGGCTTTTATATAAAGTATGTTTTTGTGGACGTGACTTCGTCGAGCCTCACATCCCGGAAATGGTCAAAACAGGAAAGATGCGGCAAGGTTATTAGGGGTTGCTGTAGCTCCCCTTAGGGTATGTGCATTTCCTTCTGGAAAGGGGTGGTATCATGGTATGGAGCCCAGATACTTACTCATGTTGAAAACACTCTATTTATTATGGTGTGATGTTGGATATCGAGCGCTCGGTTGAAAAGGTCCTAAAGGACCGGGGAATGGCGTGCTCGTGTCAGTAGTTACCCAGTTAGGGGTAACCCGGCCTTGTGTTGGCAGAGTTCCGGTTTGGTTCTCGGGGATGTCTTTCCAGAGGCATTCTCAGTGGCAATGGGAAGTTCCTTGGCCTGACCATTTATTGGAAATCCAAAGAAACAATACGAAACTTGTACGGTTTTAGTTGTAGAACCTGCCATCTAATATGGTAGCTATTAGTAGGCATAATATAATGGTACCTATGCTGGCTAAGATTTATATTCTACTTTCGAAATGAATTTTTCCTACACTATGCACTAATAATAATATCAAATGCTCTTTTTAAATACGTATCAAGCATGTTTGACTATCATAAGGAGAAATCTTCTCCAAGTCTGCGTTTGCATTGTGTGTGTGGCAGGAGGTCTTATGGTAGTCTCATTTTTAAAAAGCATTGCGAATTGATTTAAAAATATTCCTCTATTTTGATTTTAAAGATAAATAACTGTTTTGAGTTCTCACACCAGTCACATGACTGACTCGGAGTTTATTGTTTTCCTTCCTAAACTCTGGGTGCCCACCAATTTCCACACGGGCAGTTAAGAGTTAGGTTTATCAGGATATTCTGGATATTCTGGAGTTGCTGGAGGCAAGCTGGATGGCATGGCGTATTACTAGTTTATATAGTATTTCTTTTTCCGCTGCACTGTTTGTTGATGTTGTATGTTGTTGTACATTCTGATGATATGATGTAATGAAATGAAATGTAATGTAATAACTGATATAGTTCTTTGTTTAAAGATTATTCATTTATTATTATATGTTGTTCCGCTGCGAATTGTGAGATTCTGTTGTTGTTCTGTTGTTCCCTTTCTGTCCCGTCCTATTTTCTTCTGTTTTTTTTCTTTTTCCTCTATTCCTATTTTCTTCTATTTTTAAAATTCTTCTATCTTCTATTTTTCAAATTCTCTGTTTTTCTAATTCTCTGTTTTCTAAAAAAAATTGTCTATCTTCTTTTCCCTCTATTTTTCTTTTTCTTTCTTCTTTTTCTCTCTTCTTTCTTTTCTTTTCTTTTTAAAACCCATAACTATTCGGTTTTTCGGCAACGAAAATCCGTCTCGTTACACCTAAATAGAAACTTAAAAATAAAACAAAACCCCTTTTAACATATTAAGAAACAAGGCCGGCCCATCTTCTTTTAACCCGTCCCTTTTTTTTTTCTTTCTTCGTTCGTACGTTCTTTGGCTGGTGAAAAAGAATAGCGGCCTCCTCCTGCAAATTTAGGGCTTCGTCCCTTCGATCCAATTTAGCGCTTCGTCCCTTGATACAATTTAGGGCTTTTGATGGTTGATCGGCCACCTCCTTGTAGCTTGCTTCGGTTGCTTCTCTGATTTTCAATTCTCGCTCGTTTGCAGCTACTTGATCGAGTTCGTTGATTATGACTTTCTGGTATGTGTTGTTTCCTTTTGCTTTTCTGGTTTGGCTTGTTCGAACTCGATCGTGATTCGAGTTGGATGATTTTTTCTTTATTGTGCTCGAACTCGAATGCTCTCTGCCGATGATGATTTTGGGTATTTATAGGATTTGATTTCCTATATTCTCGTTCGTATATTATCAGTTTGAATTCGTCTGATTATTTCAAAATTTGTTGCTTTGTCGTTCGATTACACTTTGATGCTGATGATTTACTCTGACTGGTTCATAATCGTATTTATTTTGTGATGCTTGTCATTCACGGCATCAACTCCTTTCGTGATGACCACGGCTTCGAATTTCAGACTTTTTCAACTTTGGCCTTGACTTGATTTTGTTTTCTGGATAAAAAATTCGAACTGCTGTATTATCATATCACGGCTTTGATTTTTAATAATTTTTGCGTTGCCTTTCTTGTTGACTTTGGCATGACCATCTTCACTGTAATTGTTCAACTTGAATTCATTAGATTTGAGCATTTCTGGTTTGTATGTTCGATCACTGACTTAGTTGGAATATTGCTGCACTTATGTTGGTATAGATACGCACTTTCTTATTACTGCTTTATGGTCGTTGTTTGTTCTGATCATTGCACTGACTGTTGTGTGCTTAATATCATGATGTACATGAGAGTCTGGTTGTTTGATTGATCACTTGTTCATGTCTTCACTGCTCTGTATACATCTCCACTACTTCATTTTGTTGCACTGTATATACATGCCTCTGGTTATACCTGGTGTATCACTGGTCTTGACCCTGTTTCATTATTCACTAAGCATTTCTATGTTGAGTTATATTTTTGCATTGCCTTTGATTGATTGTGTCAGTTGCATTTGTTTTGTACTGGTGCATAAAAAAAATGTTGTACTTCACTTGGTTGTTGCAGTCAGTGTTGCATTTAGTTGCTGTTGCCTCTGGTGTATGTTGCATTTGCTTGTAGTCATCATTTGTCTGTGCATATTGTTGCATGCATTTGTTTGTTGTCAATGTTGTACACTTGCTTACTGAGCATTTTTCATCTGACTTTGGTCTTGAGAATTTTGCATCGAGCATGCTTGCTGTCCACTGCAGCTATGTTGATCAAGTCTGTGTTGAATCCAGTTTCACAACTCGGGTTTAACCTTGTGCAGAAATTTTGACATTTATATTATTGCACGTGAGTTGAACCCGGCTTTTTATTTGGGTTTGACCTGTGCTCACCTGTCCCTGTAAATCAATCAAGTGTATATATCGGTGTGCACGGCCTTGTGGCATATACAGTAATATACTGTGTATGTCACAAGTTGTTCGTGTATGATGAATTCGAATTTAAATTATGACGAACAACCCAAATAACTGAGGCACATAATATTTTCAAAATCCATCTTTTAATTTATATTGCAAAAATATTTTCTTTTCAATTTTACTGCGTTAGTGAATATTTTTGCAGATTGCTCAGATGCTGGATTCAAACTGGAATGCAGTTGAAGATAAATACGAGTGTGAGTGATATGTAGTGAGGTGAATATGTAAATGTGAAATGTGATATATTGTAATCAGAATTGTATATGTATAGTGAGAGCTTGAAATTGTACTATCAAAGTTGTAATAAATATTTGTTTGAATAAAATATTCGTTTGAATTCAAAAACTGTGTTATTTATTTTTATTCAGCAAATATTTATTTATTCTGTGAAAAATAAAATAGTACGTTAACAAATACATTTAAGCGAATGTATATATGTTTATTATCATCAAACAAAAATCATATAGCGCAAAGCGCATATTCAACAATCTCCCCCTTTTGATGATAACAAACATATATTTAAGATTTTGAATATATTAAATGTATTTGATAATTTCAATTGCTCCCCCTATTTGAATGCTTCCTTTCTATATAATACTCCCCCTACATATATGACTCCCCCTACATATATGCATACAAATAAAGAATATGAATGAGCCTATATGCAAATGGAAAATTATTTGACGTTTGCTTGATTCTATTTGACAAAATCTTAACTTTTCTCTCCCCCTTTTGTTATCAGCAAAAGAATAATAGTAATAGAAAAGTAGAGATATAGTGATCGATATTAATTCAACATTAAAACTCAATTGAATATAAAAATTAAATTTCGATAAAAAAATCAAACAAAAATCATAAATCCTTTAATTGACGCATATTCCACTTTAGAATGGTATGAATGATTTCATCAAATAAAACTATATAGTCGTGTCTATTTGTGGTATATTTATTTCAGGAAATTTGAATATCTACTAACCATGCATAACCGTTAGGACTTTTAAATGAGATTAGTAGTATTCATAATTTTTATTTTTATTTTAAAAATGAATTCAAGTATCTTCTAACCACACATAACCGTGAGGACTTTTAAATGGGATTAGAATCAACTTGTCTATTTAACCAATTAATTTTGATATGCGTTCCATACATGCATAACCGTGAGGACTTTTAAATGAGCATGGAAGCACATAATCAAAAATCCAAGTAATTCACCCATGCATAACCGTGAGGACTTTTAAATGAGAGTGAATACTTTGGATATTTATTTTTATTTTTTGCTAAAAATATAATAAATTGAAGCACAAATGATTTCCCGTTTAAAATACCACATATTGACATACTATATAGAATTTTGATGAGTGATGTTCGATAGAAAAAATGAAAGACATAGAAATGGTCATGGAATATTTATCAACAAAAAGTTTTTATAACTCTTGTTTAAATTTCTAAAGAAATTTACTAATTATATTGTCTCGAGTCATAATATATGATTAATATCAACACTCATCTTATTTTCAATCACTATTCATCTTTTCGATAATTATTAGGAAGTTAGATAAGTAAAAAAATAGTCATTTAGAATCAAATCAAATTTGTTATTTATTTATTTTTTTTAAAATGATTAGTCAATTTCTATAATTCCCAAATCCAAACGTAATTTGGAAAATCTGTCTTCAGGGAGAGGTTTTGTGAAAATATCAGCAAGTTGAGTTTCAGTTGAAATATATTCAATGCATATGTCTTCTTTAGCAATGTGATCTCTAAGGAAGTGGTGTCTCACATCAATGTGTTTTGTGCGTGAATGATGAACAGGATTATTTGACAAATCTATAGCACTCTTACTATCACATTTTAATGGAACTTGTTTATAGACTATACCAAAATCAGAAAGAGTTTGCATCATCCATAAAATTTGAGCACAACAACTTCCCAAAGCAATATACTCTGCTTCAGTGGTGGATAATGCAACACAATTTTGTTTTCGACTTGACCATGAAACTAATGAATGTCCTAGCATGAAACATGTCCCACTAGTGCTTTTTCTGTCAACCAATGACCCAGCATAATCAGCATCGGAATAACCTACTAAATCAAAATTTTCACAAGAAGGGTACCATAGTCCAAATTTGTGTGTGTGTGAAAGATATCTCAAGATTCGTTTAGTAGCTTTTAAATGAGATTCTTTGGGATTAGCTTGAAAACGTGCACAAAAACATACTGAGAACATAATATCAGGTCTAGAAGCAGTAAGATAGAGAAGTGAACCTATTATCCCTCGATATTTCTTCTGATCAATTGCAATCCCTTTCTCATCTTTGTCCAACTTTATTGATGGACTCATAGGAGTTCTCAATGGTTTAGAATTTTCGATTCCAAATTTCTTCAATAGCTCCAACACATATTTCGATTGTGAAATGAAAATACCATCACTGCTTTGCTTGATTTGAAATCCAAGAAAGTATTTCAGTTCACCAACCAAACTCATCTCAAATTTAGCCTGCATGACTTGTTCAAAATTCTCACACAAGAGTTCATTAGTAGTACCATAAATAATATCATCCACATAAATTTGAACAATCAAAAAATCACTTTCTTTAGGTAATATAAACAATGTCGTGTCAGCACTACCCTTTTTAAAGCCATTTTCCAAAAGATATGTACAGAGGCAATCATACCAATCTCTTGGAGCTTGCTTAAGACCATACAATGCTTTTTCTAACTTAAACACATGATTTGGAAATTCATGATTTTCAAAACCAGGGGGTTGTTCCACAAAAACTTCTTCTTTTAAATCACCATTCAAAAAGGCACTTTTTACATCCATTTGTTTAAGTTTGAAACCCTTATAACATGCAAAACTCAGCAAAATTCTAATGGCTTCTAACCTAGCAACTGGAGCAAATGTTTCATCAAAGTCTATACCTTCTATTTGATTATAGCCTTTTGCAACCAACCTAGCCTTGTTTCTAATTACATTTCCTGATTCATCAAGTTTATTTTTGAACACCCATTTAGTTCCTACAATTGGATAGTCATTAGGCCTAGGAACTAATTTCCAAACTTTGTTTCTCTCAAATTGATTCAGTTCTTCTTGCATTGCTAAAATCCAATTTTCATCATTAAGAGCCATTTCAACAGAATCGGGCTCGATCTCAGAAATAAAACCACTATGACAACAAAATGCACATAAATTTTTATTAAATGAAGACCGAGTTCGTATACCTTCCGTAGGATCACCAATAATTAATTCGGGAGGATGATTAGGTTTGAACTTTAATCTACCAGCATCAACAGTCCTCTTTTCAGTTTTCTCACTAAATATTCCTTCTTCAGTGCCTTCAGGATCTACCCCATTGTCAACCATCTTTTCAGTTGTTCTATCTTGATCTGATTCATCAAATTTCACATTGATTGATTCTACAATTGTTTTTGTTCATTTGTTGTATATTCTGTAAGCCTTGCTCCTTGTTGAGTATCCCATGAAAATTCCTTCATCAGCCTTAGATTCAAATTTTCCAAGTTGATCACCGTTGCCAACTTCACCTTTACCAATGATCTTACACTTACTGTTGTCTCCCATGATCACATTTCCACCTTTAAAATTCTCTAGACTAAGGAACTTCGATTTGTCACCTGTCATATGTCTAGAACAACCTGAATCTAGAAACCATTCTTGTTGCTCCTTAGTCCGCCAACAAATCTCACTAGTTTCCTCTGAGCTGTCTTCTGAATCTGATTTTGCCATCAAACACAAATTAGCTTTCTTTCCTTCTTGCTCATCACAACTATTATTTACCAATCCTGTTAAGCACATTTTTTTAGCTGAGTCAGTTGTGGGGGACATCTCATTGCTGTTGACTTTTGCACCATATATTGCATCGAAAGTATTCCAGATTTTCTGTGCATTTTCACAAAGAGAAACGAGATTAAAAATATCACGATTAATATAAGAATATAATATATGCATAGCAAGAGCATTAATCGAGATACTTTCTTTAGCTGTTCTATCATACCCATTTTCAATAATATCCCAACATTTAATATTAACAGATTTTAAATAAAATTCCATTTTCAATTTCCAATTCAAAAAATCTGTTCCATCGAAAATAGAAGGAAAATTATTGGAATGCCCTCTAGTAAAAGTAGCCATTTTAAAAATTCAAATTTTTTAAAACAAAAATTGGTTTTTGAAAAAAAAAAAATTTAAAAAACAAAATGGCTTTTGTAACCTGGCTCTTATACCACTTGTAGGATCTAGTTTTAACCCTAGAGGGGGGGTGAATAGGGTTATAGCAAATTTTCTCGATTTTAAACACAGAAATAAAAACTGCAGAAATGTAAATCACACACTAAAATTACCCAGCTTCGGCAAACCCTGCCTACTGCTGCATTTACAGATTTCTATTAGAATTAAACAGTATCACGCTTACAAACACTATACTAGACTCGCAGACATTTGCTCCACGCTCACAAACACTCTACTAGACTCGCACACCCTGCTCGCAAACATCTGCTCCGCTCACAAACACTCTACTAGACTCGCACACCCTGCTCGCAAACATCTGCTCCCGCTCACAAACACTCTACTAGACTCGCACACCCTGCTCCGCCTATAGAGTTTCGATCACTCGCAAACTTTGCCTCCCGCCTATAGAGCTTCGATCACTCGCAAACTTTGCCTCCCGCCTATAGAGCTTCGATCACTTGCAAACTATGCTCCCGCCTATACAGCTTTGCAAACTCGCACACCCTGCTCACTGAACTAATTCTAACTAGACAATCTGACACTACCTAACCCTAGGTGGTGATTTACCAGTTTTCGTTTTGAAAAATAAAAACAAAAACAATTAAAATAGTAAATAAATAACCCTATTTAATTTAAACCCTAAATAGAAACTTAAAAATAAAACAAAACCCCTTTTAACATATTAAGAAACAAGGCCGGCCCATCTTCTTTTAACCCGTCCCTTTTTTTTTCCTTCTTCGTTCGTACGTTCTTTGGCTGGTGAAAAAGAATGGCGGCCTCCTCTTGCAAATTTAGGGCTTCGTCCCTTCGATCCAATTTAGCGCTTCGTCCCTTGATACAATTTAGGGCTTTTGATGGTTGATCGGCCACCTCCTTGTAGCTTGCTTCGGTTGCTTCTCTGATGTTCAATTCTCGCTCGTTTGCAGCTACTTGATCGAGTTCGTTGATTATGACTTTCTGGTATGTGTTGTTTCCTTTTGCTTTTCTGGTTTGGCTTGTTCGAACTCGATCGTGATTCGAGTTTGATGATTTTTTCTTTATTGTGCTCGAACTCGAATGCTCTCTGCCGATGATGATTTTGGGTATTTATAGGATTTGATTTCCTATATTCTCGTTCGTATATTATCAGTTTGAATTCGTCTGATTATTTCAAAATTTGTTGCTTTGCCGTTCGATTACACTTTGATGCTGATGATTTACTCTGACTGGTTCATAATCGTATTTATTTTGTGATGCTTGTCATTCATGGCATCAACTCCTTTTGTGATGACCACGGCTTCGAATTTCGGACTTTTTCAACTTTGGCCTTGACTTGATTTTGTTTTCTGGATAAAAAATTCGAACTGTTGTATTATCATATCACGGCTTTGATTTTTAATAATTTTTGCGTTGCCTTTATTGTTGACTTTGGCATGACCATCTTCACTGTAATTGTTCAACTTGAATTCAATAGATTTGAGCATTTCTGGTTTGTATGTTCGATCACTGACTTGGTTGGAATATTGCTGCACTTATGTTGGTATAGATACGCACTTCCTTATTACTGCTTTATGGTCGTTGTTTGTTCTGATCATTGCACTGACTGTTGTGTGCTTAATATCATGATGTACATGAGAGTCTGGTTGTTTGATTGATCACTTGTTCATGTCTTCACTGCTCTGTATACATCTCCACTACTTCATTTTGTTGCACTGTATATACATGCCTCTGGTTATACCTGGTGTATCACTGGTCTTGACCCTGTTTCATTATTCACTGAGCATTTCTATGTTGAGTTATATTTGTGCATTGCCTTTGATTGATTGTGTCAGTTGCATTTGTTTTGTACTGGTGCATAAAAAAAATGTTGTACTTCACTTGGTTGTTGCAGTCAGTGTTGCATTTAGTTGCTGTTGCCTCTGGTGTATGTTGCATTTGCTTGTAGTCATCATTTGTCTGTGCATATTGTTGCATGCATTTGTTTGTTGTCAATGTTGTACACTTGCTTACTGAGCATTTTTCATCTGACTTTGGTCTTGAGAATTTTGCATCGAGCATGCTTGCTGTCCACTGCAGCTATGTTGATCAAGTCTGTGTTGAATCCAGTTTCACAACTCGGGTTTGACCTTGTGCAGAAATTTTGACATTTATATTATTGCACGTGAGTTGAACCCGGCTTTTTATTTGGGTTTGACCTGTGCTCACCTGTCCCTGTAAATCAATCAAGTGTATATATCGGTGTGCACGGCCTTGTGGCATATACAGTAATATACTGTGTATGTCACAAGTTGTTCGTGTATGATGAATTCGAATTTAAATTATGACGAACAACCCAAATAACTGAGGCAAATAATATTTTCAAAATCCATCTTTTAATTTATATTGCAAAAATATTTTCTTCTCAATTTTACTGCGTTAGTGAATATTTTTGCAGATTGCTCAGATGCTGGATTCAAACAGGAATGCAGTTGAAGATAAATACGAGTGTGAGTGATATGTAGTGAGGTGAATATGTAAATGTGAAATGTGATATATTGTAATCAGAATTGTATATGTATAGTGAGAGCTTGAAATTGTACTATCAAAGTTGTAATAAATATTTGTTTGAATAAAATGTTCGTTTGAATACAAAAACTGTGTTATTTATTTTTATTCAGCAAATATTTATTTATTCCGTGAAAAATAAAATAGTACGTTAACAAATACATTTAAGCGAATGTATATATGTTTATTATCATCAAACAAAAATCATATAGCGCAAAGCGCATATTCAACACTTGTTGCATTGCCAATGACAATATTCCTCTGTCTGCTGGTTCTCAAGCTAATCTATTGGTCCCTCCATTGCCATGGCCTGCTCCTAAGTGGTTATCTTTGTTTTCCAAGCTTCCTAGTAATGCCGGTAATCATTCGCCTTGTCGCTTTGATATAGCTGAGAATGAGGGTGTGATGATTCCACCCATGGAAGTGATTGAGACCGACGTGGATTTTTGGAAAGAGCACTTGGTTGGTTTCTTTCTTGACTCCAATCCTCCATATCATTTAGTTAAGTCGAGGTGCAACATGGCATGGAAGCCTAGGGGTGGATTGAGTGTTCACTTTGATAATGAAATGTTCTTTTTTAAGTTCTTGCATAGTGATGAAAGGCAACGTATTCTAGAGGCCAACCCTATTCTTGTTGTTGGAAAACCATTCATTATCACGACGTGGTGTCCTTCTGTGGATCGTGCGAAGGAACAAGTTTTATCTATTCCTGTCTGGGCTCACTTTTCTCATATTCCTTCTGTTCTCCAGCCTCTTATCGGGATCGACTGGTTAGCTGGTCTAGTAGGTAAGGTGATATGTTTTGATGCTAATACTATGGCCAGAAAGAAGCTAGTTTATGCCAAAGCTTTAATTGAGATTACTCCAGACAAACCTTTGCCTATGGTTTTAAAGGTCAAATTAGATGAGAGCCATGTGGCTGAGGTCAGAGTTCGCTATAGATAGAAGCCTAAGATTTCTACGTCTTGTCAGTCTTTTGGCCATTGTGCTGATGCTTATTTTGGTCCGGTTGTTCCCCTTGTTGACCGGATTCCTCTTCCTCATCCACCTGTCCGGAAGTGGGTTAAGAAGGTTGCTCCTCCTATTCCCTTAGTTGATGCTCCTGTAGCTCCCATTGTTGTTCCCCCATTATGGATCCTCCTGCTGTTTCTCCAGTTTGCGTAGCTCCTACTATTTCAGCGCTTGTTATAGCCCCAGCTTTTGGTTCTCCTCTTTCATCCCTGGAGGTGGATCTTTCTGCTTCCTCATCTGATATCATTTCCTAGAATTCTGATGAACGTGCTAGGGTTCATGCTCCTTTTGATATGAGATATTCGCCTGAGAGGGTTACTTCTTATGCATTTATCAGTGATATAGGGAGCGAGAGTCATTTTCTTATCTACCATATTGAGGGAGATGGTTTGTGCCTCACTGGGGTTGGTAAGATTGGTGAGGAGAACAAAAGTAAGTTTTGTGATGTCACATGAGATAGGAAATTTCTATACTCACCTGACTCAGTTGGTTATGATCCTCGTCTGGCTGCTCTCTTCCCAGGGTATTCTCATGTTATTGGACCTTCTTCGGTTGTTGGTCGTGATTGTTCTTCCACTTCTGAGGAAGATTAGTTTGGCTGTTTTAGTAGTTTAGGCACTTCGGTCTAGCTCCTTTGCTTTCAATTTTCACCTGTTTAGTTGCTCTTTGCATGTGCAGAGTACCCGTTCTCCCATTTTATACACAGTGGCATGGCCCACTTTAAAGCCGGCCAGCTTTGGTAAAAATTTTTAATGATTTATAATTCATTAAATTATTAAGGTAATTAAAATAAATAATTTAATTAATTAATTAATTAATTAATGATTTGGGTTAATTAGTTAAGTAATTAAGGGTTTTAAATTAATTAATTAATGATTAATTAAATTGTAATTAAAAATCATTAGTTAGTTAAGTAGAGAATATTAATTAATGATTAAAGATTAATTAATCTAGTAATTAAACATTAATTAAGTTACAGTTAAAACTTAATTAATTAAATAATTATGATTAATTAATGGATTATTTAAGGTTAATTAATTTGTAATTAATATTGAATTATCTAAGATTAATTACTTAGGAGAAGCAATTAAAGATTTGTTAATAGTTAATGAAGATCATTAACTAAGGATTATTAAATAATTTATTAATGTGATTAATTTTAATAATTAATTTGATTAATTAATTAAAGATAATTATTTGTGAAATTGTTTAAGTGAAATTACTTAATGAAAGTAATTAAGGACTTAATTACTCATTGTAATTAATTGAGTTAAATATGATTAGTTTAAGTTAATTAATTAAGTATAATTAATTTAAGATAATCACTGGGTGATTTGATAAGTAATTACTTAATGTAATTAATGAAGTATAATTACTTAGTGAAGTAATCAGTAATGGTAATTACAGGATGTAATTAATTGAAGATTGAAAGTAATTTTGGATTTAATTACTTTGTGAAATTAATCAAGAGATTTATTAAAGATAATTAATTAAGGAGTAATTAATTTATTTAATGAGTAATTAAGGGTAGTTAATTACTGAATTAGATTAATCAAGAGTGATTAATAAATGTGGTTTAATAATGATTAATTACTTAATGTAATTAATTTAAATAGGGTAATTATAATTAAAAAGTAATTAGGGATCATTAATTAATATAATTAATGATGTAATTAAGGGTTGATTAATTAAGGAAAATTAATCAATGAAGTGATTTAAGAGTAATTAATTAATGTAATTAATTAAGGATTAATGTAATTAATTATAGTTAATTAATTATTAGAGTAATTAAAAGTTAATTTTTGTATATAGTTAATAATAGTTAATTTGTGAAATTAATTAAAGGATAATTACTTAAATGTAATTAGAGAATAATTAATCAAGGGCGATTAATTAAAATGGAAATTTGATGGTG
This sequence comes from Allium cepa, assembly GCA_030765085.1. NCBI lineage: Eukaryota > Viridiplantae > Streptophyta > Magnoliopsida > Asparagales > Amaryllidaceae > Allium > Allium cepa. The sequence goes on along the minus strand of CM060929.1, from coordinate 916,901,431 downwards.
ATTAATTAATTAATTTGAAATTAATTAATGGTTATATAAGCAGGATTTATAGAATGAAGTAATTAATTTAATTCACTTTAAATAAATTAGAGATGGTATAGATCATTGCTTATGGATGTTGAATGATATTGGTTGCCTTGAATGGTTTGAGATCTCAGATATTAGATAAGTGATGCTGTGTGATATGGATGCTTTGGTTGAATTATCTATTGGTGATGATAATGTGAATTATCTATTTGTGATGATAATGTAGATTATCTATTATGATATTGTGAATTATCTATCTGTGTGAATATAGATAATAGAATTGAATTATTTTAACTTTAAAACAACTTGGACCTAAAAGATACGTTTTGGATTTCGATGAGACCAGGATCGGGTTTCCAGATTTGGATATCCGAAAACCACATCAATCCAAATTTACGATAGGTCGTGAATCTCAAGTGAAGATGAAGATTCAGAGTGCAAGGGTTATCGTCGTTAACTCTGAGGGTGATTCCAAAATGAGTGTAACGAGATAATGCCTTTGGTTTCGGTTTCGTTCGAACCCAGAACGAACTTGTATGGATTGAATGCTTTCAGCACATCGTCAGGTATACGATGAGCATTCTATGAGATGTATTCTCTAAAGGTAATCGTAGCCTCAATCTCATCAACCGGGAATGGCTAAAACAGGGGAGGGGCAAAAGGCTAAGTGGGTAGCACCCAAGTAGGATGAGATGAACCCTTGTCTAGAAGCCCCTTTATATTCGGTTGTGTGGGTAGTTGGTTGCAAACAACTGCGGGGTTATCTTGTTCGGGAAAGGGATGGTTCCGGCTTTGTGTTGCAGGGGATTGGGAGTAATCCTCGGTACGATGATCTAGGCCATGTACCGTGATGGGCGGTACCCCAGTAGCCCTGCCATTGTATGGAAACCCAAACTCCAATAAGTGCCCTCGGATTTGATTGTAAATTTATGTTTGCTGGAATTTAATAATTGTAACAATTTCAGCTATTTCTTATTTACTTGAAAACCCTAGACATATTATAATATCGCTGGATTGCCTATCAAATGTTTTGGTTAGCGTAAGGTAAAAACTTAACCATGTTTATGTGTGTGGAGTTTTACGTGATACCTTTTGTTTCAAAGGTTTTTCAAAGTTAAGCAACTTTAACCTGTTACTCACACCAGACCCATGTCTGACCCGGAGTCTATTCCGTTTTCTTAAACTCTTGGTACTCAAATTTTTACGAGTAGCCAAGGGATTCAGATTAGCTTTGACGAATTATGGAGGAGCAATGGAGCAGGAGGCTTCAGCACTGTAGATATATATAGTGTTCCGCTGTGTTGGTTTCTCTATGATTGTATTAAGTTGTAATAACTAGACAAGTGTTTATAACTGTCTAGTATGTGATGTGTAATATGTGTAACTCTGATAATGGTTGTATATTATGTAATACTTATGTTATTAATATAATTTATTTGTTCCGATGTTGAGATTCTGATGTTGCTCTTTCTTTCTTCTCTTTCTTTTCTCTTTTCTATCCCTTTCTTTCTTAAAGATGATGCGACTTTTGTGGAGAAAAAGTCGGGTCGTCACAATTGGTATCCATATGTTATAAGAAGTGGGAAAGTTACCTACGGATAGTAGGGAGAGTATTTTTATTTTAGAAGGAATAAAAGATTTTGGAAAGGAAATGAGATTTCCAAGGTTTAGGAAGGGTATTCCTAGGGTAGTAAGAAGAAAATCCACTTTATGTCTACCCCAATAAAATGAAACTTTTGGAATTGAAAATTTGAAATATATAATTGTTAATATGTTTTAGGAAGAAAATATTGGGTTTTTGTAAAAAATGGTATGAAATTTAAATTGGTTTTTATATGATGTAAATTTTATTAAAAGTGATTCTTTTTGAAGAGTTATAGAGCATATATAGCTCATTAGTTTCTTTATAGGTAAACAAATATTTTAAATATAAAAACCTAGAGTGTGCTAAGTATCGAAAACGTAGTTTACAACATTTATTGTTGTAATAGATGTTTTCGTGAAAAAGAAAGGAAGCATAGACTATGACACTATTGTTATAGTAGGTGTCTCCCAAAGGAAATGTTTTTACGTAGCATATGAGATTTATTAATATTTATTTTAATCGAATCCATATACTAGTATTTTTGGATTGTAGTAACGGTGTTTTACGCAACATCTGTTTTGACCCAAATAAAAATGTGTTTTGAAGATAATTTCTGCAACGACCCGTAATTTTGCTACTTCGAGAATGAGAGATTTCATTTGTTTTAAAACTTAAAAGGTTTAAAAAGTTTAAATAAATATGTTACATATATTAAATAATTATCTAGTCTTATTGTTAATAAATCAAAAAGTATAAATTTGGATTTTAGAACAAATCGGCAAAAGTTAAGTTTTGTTAAAAATAAATAAATGCTTTAATAAATAGGTTTAAATATTTATTTGAAAAGATAAATATTATTTAAAAAATATAATAAATATAATAAAAGTATATTAACATATTTAAAAGTATGTTAATAATCGTTTTACAAAAATAACCAAATTTTGTCGTATTTTGTCAGTTGTACATACAGTGTAAAATTAGAGATTTTGATATAAATTAAACATGATTTTAAAATATGAAGAGAAATATTTTAATTTATTTAAGGAAGAAAAAAGTTCATTTTAAATTTTGGTTTACATTAATACATAGCCTAACAACAACATAAAATTCTGACTATAAAATTTGTCGACAAAAACACCGTTTTTCAACCAAAACAAGTTGTCATCAAGTTGTTCCAACTTGATACATTTTCTAACATGTAAATACAAGTTTACAAACTATTTAAAATTTACATTTAGCACCAAAGACAAAAAAAGTACTTTTGAAAAGTCTAAATAATAAAAAATTATAAAAGTTATTATTTGACAAATTTAAATTTAATTAAAGACTTTATAAACAACATCATTACCTTCTTCTCATCTCATTAATGATATGTTATGCTTATACATAGAAAAGAAGCAAAAATTTATGATTCAACAATTACAAACCATAAGAAAGTGACATCTCTTCACCTCTTAACACACTCTTCCATAACCATCATTCCATACATTAAATGCAACTCAAATCAAAAGCTAATCAAGTTCAAAAGTAAACAAGGTTATTTGTATCATTTACCACCAAAATCTTCACTTATAAATACAAGCTCAAACCTCTTCATTTTCACTCCACTTTCCTTTCAAAAAATTTCCAAAATCCTTCTACAAAATTTCCGAAATCCTTATCTACTTCCTCCATTTCTCTTCTACCTTCAGGCTACCACCTCCACATCACCATACCATTACCTTACACCCTCAAACCCGAGCCAAGCTTCCACCTACCCACCTCCTACACCCTCCTACCCTCGGCCACACCACCAAACCCGAGCACGCCTAGTCCGTACCCCCTCCTACAAACCAAGGCCGAGCCCAAAACCCACCTACCCAAGCATTACAAACCATACCCTCCCCGACACTCACATACCCAAGCCAATACTCCCCATACCTAATGCTGTACACCCCATGCCCCTCTAAAACCTCACGGCCAAACAAAAAATGAAAAAAAGAGAAAAGAGAAAGAGAAAAAAAAAAGAAAAAAAAAGAAAAAGAGAAGGAAAATAAATTAAGACGAGAGTTCGAGACGTTCGGAAAAAAGAGCACTTGTTCGAAAAACATGTTAGCCTACAAATTTTTTAACGGAATAGATACGAAGGTGATAAATCCTCATCGTTTTTGAACTCATATTTTGGTTATGTTAAAACAATCACATTTATACCCTTATGACATATGAATGTTAATACCAAATTGATTGTTAATATGGATGTTTGATTTGTTGGTTAGATAATTGAATTGTGATAATATATCCCGTTATGATATTAATAGTGAATGTTGAATTTGAAGTCATATGTTATGTGATTGGTTGAATGGATGTTATGTTAGTGATGAATATTGACATTTGTTATGTTCATTTTGATTTAATAATCCCTTTATTAATAAGACCATATTTTAGTGATATGAGATACTTTGGAAAAATAGGTATCTTTTCAGTTAGTAGTGAAATTAAAGTTAAAATAAAAGAGAATTTAAAATTTAAAGTGAAACGAATTTAAAAAGGATAGTTAAATTGAAATTGAGATGACTTGTGAAATTGAAATCAATTTTGAAAATTGAATTTGAGTTTAAGGTCTAATTGAAGTTTAAATTGAAATTTGATTTGAAATCTAAATTTTAAATGAGTTTAATTTGAAGTTAGAATTGAAATTGGAATTTAAAATTTAATATTAAAATAATAGGAATAAAATAATATTATAATATGGCAATAGTGAAAATACATTTTAAATACTTAAAAAGTGAAAATATTGATTTAAATGATTTGTAATGATTTTATAAGTGTTAAAATACAATTTGAATAGATTATTTCAAATATTGAAAAATAAGTTAAAACTAGGTGCGTCGTGCAACGGTAGTTCGCGATTTCGTGCCGAAAAGTTCAAATGAATGTGTAGAGTGGAATATAGCTCGGAGTTCTCCGAGAGAAGAAAATTCCAGACTATTATATTCATGTCTTCCAAACGAAGAAAGAAAATCAAAATTTCATTGAGAAGATTTTGAATTAAGTCCAAATCAATTTTCTAGAAAAATCGTGTTAGTGAAGTTAAGTGATCATAACAGGAAATTTGTTTAAATGAACGTTTTTAATTATGAAAAAATATGAAATAAATTTGATAAATCTATTTAAATGATTTTAAAGAGATTTGGATTGGAAAATATGAATTATCGAATGTTTAAAAGTTGTTTAAATCAATTAAACTTATATAGCGCTTTCCGTAGCACTTTTATGCTGTGAATTGTATAACTTTTTGAATGTGAATTTAAATGTAACGGTTTTCCTCAGAATCAATTGTGAATGTTTTAAAAGGATAACTAAGCATTTGAAAGATAATTTGGAATCTTTATAAGCAATCCCAAAATAAAGTTGATAACTGAGTATGCGGAAACGACTAGTATATTTGTCCCACTTGTGAGATCTGGGAAGATAAAACAAGATGTTTAACTAAGGTTAGGGATGGAGCAACCAGTGCCCTGAACTTACCTAGCTTATGTTTTCTTTTCTTAGGCGAGGGGTGGAACAGATCGAAAGGAAAGCCTAGATGCTTTTAAATAAAAACGATTGTATTAAGTCTCCAAAATAAAAGAAGATTAGTACTATCTAAAATTTAAGCAGTCTCCAAATATGAATGATTTCTATGATCGTATTTACTCAAAAATGTTTTGCTAAGATTGATTTAGGGTTTATCATAAACGATGTCTTAAATAACATTATTTTTGGCCCGCCTAAAAGTTAAAGAATTTGGATCGAGAGTTTAGTGAGAAAATTTGAGATATTTTCCAAAGCAAAAGAATGAATTACTTAGAATTATCCCAAGTCAAAAGAAAGAGATTTCAAAATCAGCCGAAAAGAATTAACGTGAAAAGAGACTCAATAAATCCTGCATACTCATATTAACTTTTTATCGATAATTGGATTTCGAACGAACTGCGGTCGGATTTGGATGATTCCTATCAGAAAACCACTTTGAACCAATATATGCGTTCGAATGTGAAGACTTGTTGAAGATGATGATTATTGAAGACTGTGGATCTTCATAGCGTGAAGACTGCTTGTTGAACATGCTCTAGGTAGCTCCCATTATAGAGTTATTTATAATAGTGGTCTCCTCGTGATGGAGATTTTTTGGATTGCAAGGACTACTCGCTACTGGTGGTAGTAGGAGAGTGCCTTCGGTTTGTCCTGTTCCTAGACAAATTGTATGGGCATTTATCTGACATTGCATTTCTAAAAATTACGTACATTGGTTTTTACAAACGTACATCAGTGGTGGCGGAGAAGGCAACCTCTCTTAGCTTAACACCCTCCTTCAGACGTATGAGCTCAAGTGTTGTATTTTTGTGGAAGGCAATTATTAGTTAATGGAAATGGCAATGAGGCATTCAAAGATGTTATATGTGCTATGTGAAAAGGTAATCATTACCTCAGGCCTCATCAAAGCGAAAATGACCAAAACGGGACTAGATGCAACAAGGCTAAGTGGGTCATATCTAAGTAGGGTATGGTCATCCCCTTCTTGATATATTTCTTCCCCCTATGACGTTCGGGATGTAAATTAATGTGGTGTATGGATAACGAGCGCTCTGTTAAAGGTCGGTAGTGACCGGGGATGACATATTCGGTACTATCTAGTTATAGAGGTAGGCCGGTCCTGTGTTGGTAGAGGTTCCTTTGTGCTGTTCCTCGGGGCATCCATCTAGAGGTTTACCCATTTCGGAAGGTTGATCCTTCACCTCGTCATTTGTATGGAAATCCATTCTCTAATAAGAACCTACGATTTTGTTTGTAGAGCCTAGTATGCTAGAATTTAATAATGGTAACAATTTTGGATAAGATTAATAAGATTATTTGCACATGTTTTCATAGAGATGTCATTAAAAACAATATCAAATGTTTTGATATAAAAGTGCTTTAGTTATCATAAGTTATAAACCAGTCTGTGTTTATGTTTGGGCATGGCCTTATGAGATACTCTTTCTCTTCAAAGGATTTTATTTAAAGGCTAACATATGACACTGTCATTTGTTATTAAGTTTTTCTCACACTGGTTTATCAAGCCTGATCTGGGTATTTTCAATACTCGGGTTAGATCTGTGTAGTTTTAGGTTTTGTCCAAGATAGTTGGAGTTTTCAGAGGAGAGCTGGAGAAATTCATCTGCATATGGACATATTCTATTATCCGCAGTACTCAGTGTATTTTGGATGATCTTTGTCTGCAAATTGTAATAACAGGTGTTTATAACTGTCCAACCTGAATTTAGGTTAGACTCTCATATATGTATTTAAAAGTTTTCCACTATAAAAATATTTATTCAATATTATATGTTATTCTATTCATGTGAGATTCTGTTCTATCTTTATTTTCTTTCTACCCTTAATGATCCACTTATTCGTGCAATTTGAGTTGGACATGTGTGGCTTATTGTCGATTCAAAGGGTACGGAAAAAAAGGCCAATACATTTGGTATCAGAGCTGAAGGTTAAGCGAGAACCTTAGCTTTGTTATGGGTGAGTCTCATCAGAGATAGGATTAGAATATCCTAGGATGAGTAACTCATTAGAGATAGGGTTAGTAACACCCAAGAATGAGTTATGAGAGTGTTATGTATATGAGCGCGTATTCGTTAATTTTATAAAAATGATTTTGTTTTAAATGAAATTGGTAAATTAAATAATTTTACTTAGATTTATATTTTAAATATCAAAAGAGATATTATTATTTTGGTTAGAAATTAAGGAATGGTTATAATTTATCTTAGTAAAACTAAAAATATGAATATCTTGCGATTAGAATCACACAATTTGACTATAAGATATTTCATATACAATCAACTGTTTGAGAACTAGAAAGTAGAACTTTCATCGTATGACTCTAGACATCCGGCCTTAAGAGATAATAGCGATTTGATAAGTATAAACTCGATTAAATTTAAAAGGGACTTAGAACAAATACCATGTGAATTAAGTTTCACAATTTTACTATAAGGTATTTGATGATAATATGTAGAAAAATAATATTCCTTTCAGGAAAGACCAAACCCACAGAACTTCACTTCACTTTATTGAGAATTCGAGTTCTTAAGTCAAAGAAAGTTTTTAGAATCAGAAAATATCATCGAAGTTAAGGATTGGCTAAGAAAGTGTGATGAGCTCCAACATAGCATAGTGAGTTTCATCCATGGATCATTTAGGGAAATGGTAAGCAATGCCCTGAAATTCGAGGATGCTGTTCCACAGCCAACTACTGAAGTACCGGCCAAGAAGAAATGGCCTAAGAGGAACAAAGTTTATTATTTCTAATGTACACAAAAAGGTCACCTTACAAAAGAGTGTTGATCAGGAGTAAACATCAAGACTTTTAAGAAAGCTACCCTGAAGAGTTGTTATTCTGCCATATTATGGGACATGTCGCCAGAGACTGTCCAATGCTCAAGGCGGCAGAGCAGCCTAGGTCTTTTGTTATCCTTACTCGTCCACCTACTGCTGCAGAAAAAGGAAAAGTGATAGTGGAAGCATAAGTTAGTTAAGCATGTATTAGTAAGCACCATCTAAGTATTTTAACCGTATGACTTTTGTAAAACCTCTTTGAGTGTACTTCATAGAAGTCACTTAGTATGAATGTATTTTGGGGAATCCATACATATACATATAGACTATCATCTTGCTGCTTTGTCAATACCAAATTCTATTAGAACTTATTAGAGGAGTTAGAAAGATTTAATCCCATTTAAAAAGAACGAAAAGAGAAACGATAATAATTAAGTAAGAAGCACTTAATGAAATGAGATAGAATAAAAAAATGAGATAGGATCTTTGATAAGGAATGATAACTGATTTTAAGCTCTTATATAAATTGTAGAGAGCAACCAAGGCCGAAAGACTAGCAATTAGAGAGAGATTTAGGGAAGCCTTGTCCAAATACGAAGACTTAGAAGTTATGGATACAACGATCATAAGTGATAAGGAGGATATGCAAGTAGGGGAGCCCTCGAGGATAGTACTAGGATCATTCGACCATCTGATAGATATTTTAGATGATGATGAGTTGATAGTTATTTTAGGTGTGGAGGATGTGTTGCCAGTTGGCGTAGATATTGATGTAGGGGTACATGCCAATGATGAGGCAGATGACTGGTTGTTGGATCCTATGAGTGAGGACGAGGAGCCTGAGGAAGAGGAACCTATAAAGGAGCCGATGGAAGTACCAGTAGAGATCGATCTGCTGATCGAGGAACCCATGGAAATAGAGATGGAAAATTCGGGGATTTACGATGCATGGTTATATGAGGATGACGATTCGGAGAATGATGAGTAGATCATTCGGGAAATGGATACGCCCATTAAGGAGATAGGATCTCCCGTCCCAGAGATAGTTGAGGATCTCGGTTTGGAGGATATTGAGATGGAGGAGCGTGAGCCATGGATTCCGGGAGGCCAGCAGTGGCAGCCATTAGGTTGGGACATAGCTCAAGAGATGATAGATGATGAGGAGCCAGTTGAAGACATAGAGGAACCAAAAGAGATCGACTTGAAGGCACCATCAGAGGGTTCATCCGATTAGTAGTGTTTCTCTTTGGGATATTTTGGGTTTGTATTATAGCAGTTCTGATTATCTTAAGCACGTAGTGCGTGCTAAGATATGGGATTTAGTCCCTTTGTATGATATTTTGGTTGACTGATGTTGATAGTTGACTTATGACTATGTATTTACCTCAAGCGAGTAGTATGCACTCAGGTTGGGACTAGGATCAATGATCGTATTTCATGATTAGTAGCTAGTAGTAGTATTTCCTTTGACATATATTGTTGACCTTTGTAGTTCTGTATCTTTGATTTCATTTCGAGGACGAAATGTTTTTAAGTAGGGGAGAATGTAACGACCCGTAATTTCGCTACTTCGAGAATGAGAGATTTCGTTGTTTTAAAATTTAAAAGGTTTATAAAGCTTAAATAAATATGTTATATATAATAAATAATTATCTATTCTTATAGCTAATAAATTAAATAGTATAAATTTGGATTTTAGAACAAATTAGCAAAAGTTAAATTTTGTTAAAAATAAATAAATGGTTAAATAAATAGGTTTAAATATTTATTTGAAAAGACAAATCTTATTTAAAAAATCTAATAAAGATAATAAAAGTATATTAATATATTTAAAAGTATGTTAATAATCGTTTTACAAAATCAACCAAATTTGGTCGTATTTTGTCAGTTTTACATACACTGTAAAATTAGAGATTTTGATATAATTTAAATATAATTTTAAAATATAAAGAGACATGTTTTAATTTGTTTAAAGAAGAAAAAAGTTTATTTTAAATTTTGGTTTACAACAATATATAGCTTAACAAAAACGATAAATTTTGATTGTAAAATTTGTCGAAAAAACACCGTTTTCAACCAAAACAAGTTGTCATCAAGTTGTTGCAACTTGATACATTTTCTAGCATATAAATACAAGTTTAAAACTATTTAAACACTTTAAATTTAGCATTAAAGACAAAAATAATTTTCTTTTGAAAAGTCTAAATAATAAAAAAAGTATAAAAGTTATGATTTGACAAATTTAAATTTAATTCAAGCCTGATCCAGTATTTTCAATACTCGGGTCAGATCCGAGTAGTTTCAGGTTTTATCAAAGACGGTTGGAGGTTCTAGAGGAGAGCCGGATATTCATCTATGTATGGACATATTCTATTTTCCACTGTACTTAGTGTATTTTGGTTGATGTTTGTCAGCAAATTGTAAGGATAGATGTTTATAACTGTCCAAGCTGAATTTAGGTTAGACTTTGATATAAGTATTTTAAAGTTTTTCGTTGTAAAAATATTTGATCAATATTATATGTTATTCCATTCATGTGAGATTCTATTCTATCTTTATTTTCTTTCTACCCTAATGATCCGCTTATTCATGCAATTTGAGTTAGATATGTGTGGTTTATTGTCGATTCAAAGGGTACGAAAAAACGGGCTATTACAATTTCTAAGCATAGAAATAAAGTGGTTTGTAAGTACACTTATTATTTAAATAAGTATATGGAAACGTTTTCTAGTTATAAAAATATTAAAACAGTTTTGAAAATGATTTCTTCTGGAAAAAAAAAGATGTAAGTTAAATATTAGGAAATTAATAATTTCGTAGGAAATGTCTATTGTAAGAATATAGATAAAACATACTTTAATCTATTGGAATGAAATGAATAATGATATGATTTTCTATGAAACGAAATCACAAATAAAGATGTTTTGTGCAAGTTCACGTGAAAGAGATGTACAAGGTGTGGAAAGCACCATATTTTGTATTGCCTATTTCGATAAAATATAAAATAAGTCCTTGTAATTCACATAAACATGAAATCCTCTTTCAAAGGATTTATAAAGGTTTTAGCGTTAATTGTTTCTCATAAGAGAAAGTGGTTCCAATGCATTAAGGTATACAACCATTAGGTGTAATAAGAAGTGTAACAATTAGAGACGGTGTTGGTTAGGAGGGATATTATAGAGAGCCTTAGTAAGAAAGCCAAGCAATGAAATTTTCATATTTTCCCATTGACTATGCGCATAGGTTGCCTGCCTATGTAGAAAGACCCCATTTGTAGTAAGTTAGAAACTCCTCCAAGGTTAGGAAATTGGAAAAGTAGGAAAGTTAAGGGATATTTGATAAAATAATTGTTCTTATCTACTACAGTTTTTGTAAATTGAAAATCTATGAAAATAAAATGTTTTGAAAACATGTGAGTACATTTTTGGAAGTCAAGAAAAAAAATGTTTTAAGGACAAGTAAGGCACTTTTAAAGAAAAATGGGTTGGTGAAAAAGTAAATAATTTTTTGGAAGAGAAAAACTTAATAAACAGTTAAATTTAAAAATCCAATTTTTTTTAAAGCTGTAAAGGTCTTTAAAAGAAAAAGAGGAATAAGTTTTGAATTTTGTAAGTTTTCCCTCTATGTTTGGGGAATAATTTGAATTCAAAGAGCTGTTAAGATGCAAATCTAAAAAGATAAAATGTTAAGTAACCAAGTAGCTTTGAATTTAATAGAAACTTCAAAGTAACTCTTTTAAAGGCAAGGATTTTGGGATTTGATGTTTCAAAAAAATTTAGAAGCATTAATTTTTTGAAATAAATGATAAATACCAAACCAAACTTTTAAATATGGAGTAGTTAAGAGTCATTTCCTAGGTGTGACGGGAAAAGTGTAAGGTTATGTAGCAGATAATAGTGATTACTTTTAGTCGTAATAATAAAAGTTCCCGTAAAGTGTATAGGACATTGGTGAGAACCTAGGAATATTTCTTCATGTGTGTTGACTATAGAAGAATAGTGAAGTGATATTAGTAAGATAGTAAGACACACGTGGTTGAGATAGGTAGACCTTAGTTGGAGGGAAAATGAAAGATAAAGGTAAAGAGAAAATTGCTCCAAGCTTAGTTTCCTTTTTAGATAGAGACTACATAGATTGAAATCCTTAATTGTTGTAGTAAACGAGACTTGGTTATCCCATTTTGAGTATGGAATGGAAGAGATGAATTGATCTTATTCACTATGAGTAGTAAAACGTAAGTTAGTAACGAGTAATAGGCGACAGGAAGAGCATATGAGTTACTTGGATTCCTAGAGTAGGACCTTTCTGTATCAGGATGAACATGATCCTAGACCTCCTCGCCCTAGATGATAGTTGTGTTTAGCTGCTATAGTTACCTATCTAGTATCGCCTTGTAGTAGGACTTGTTTTCTCTTTTAGTTATCAGATTGTACTCCTATGTAAGCATTTAGTTGCTATTGTAGCAAATTAGTGATGATTAATATGATGCTCTTTTTCATTGATATTCACAAGAAGAGAATAAAAACATAGGATGTAAATAATAAAAGAAAAGTAAAAGCAGATAAAAGTAATTAAAAGAAAACGAAAATATTTGAAGAAAGCGACATAAGCATCAACAGAAAAAAAATTGAAAAGAAAATTTTTCTTATGCGAAATGTGCTTCGGAAAGAAAATAGAGATTTTTGTAGAATAGTGGCTCATGTTCCAAGTACGGAGAAAGAGGGGCGCAAAGGTAAAACGGTAAATGTGAGGTTTTCCATTTTTCCGCCATCTTTCTAACATAAGAAATCGAGTTCGAAAAATTAGATTTTTCTAAAGTTTGAATATTAAAAATTGTATGGTAGGATTTGGATGTAAAATTCGATGAATTACGCCCATATTCAGTTGGAAAAATTAGATAAAAAACGTTTTGAGCTTTCAAAAGATTGCATTCATATAGAAATTGCAAGTATATTTAACGTGTGTGCATCATGTTTTAAATAGATTTTTAAAGAAGAAAAGCATTCATATAGGAGGTACCACTTAGAAATTCATGTACATGCATATATTTTATGTTGAATGACACTTTGCACAAGGACACAGATGGTTGCAAAATTGGATTTACACGAAATGGATGCGAATGATGCGAGGAATTACATAATTTTACCTTTGTCGAATTTCGAGGACGAATTTTCCTAAAGGGTGGGAGAATATAACATCCCGCATTTTTAGACAATTAAACAATCAAATAACGTGAACAATGAAAATAAGAATTTTTTGAATTGTCAGAATATAGCCTCGAAACTTATACCATTGTGTTTGTGGTGATTTTCTGATTAATTTTCATATATAACTTATCGAAATCCGAGTTAATATGAAGAAGTTACCAGAAGGATAAGAAATCAAAATTAAGGACCCCACAGGTCGACCCATAGGTCGACCCGCAAAGCACATGGATCGACCCATAGGTTGACCCGCAAAGCAATGAGGTCGACCCATAGGCCGACCTCCGTTTTTCCCTAGACGAGAAATTGTCCAGGGATGTGCCGAAGTTTTCTAATTGGATTTTCACGCAATCTCGAGAGTTGTTTTCTGGATCCAACGATTTGCAGCAAGCCTGCGACGTGGTTGCACCAGATTCAATCCTAAAATCCAACAGTCTAAGATCCCCAAACTTCACTATAAATGGAACTCTAGGCCTAACTACTTTCTCACAATCAGACTTTTTTTCCAATTGGGTACATTGCCTTTTGAACCCTAAATAGGAAATATTTCTTAAGAAAATATCCTTTTAATAAAAAGATTAGATGCCTTAGAAGGGGATCCATGAAGACCATGGAGTAAAGCTAAGGATGACAGGTGAGTGGATTTAAATTATATCACTTTTATGTTTATGATATATTATATTGTTAGATCCCCGTTAAATATTTTAATTCAGCATTCAAACTAATTTCAATAATTAGTTCTACTAGTTAGTTATGTTTAAACTGTAAATTTTACAAGAGAAGTGTACTTATATTTAAATGTTATTTATATGAAAAAAGAAAGGAATCCAATTAAATATAAGTAATATTGGGCTTAAAAGTTGTAGAGAAAGCATAAGCCTAAAAGTAAGAAATTAATAGTAAAATTTTTAAAAAAAGGAGAAATGAATTAAAAAAGGAAAAGTCTAATAACTTGATTTGGAAGATAGTGATAGATTAGTTGGTTGGTTTAAAAAAAGGAATACATTTTCATAGTTTAATATTGTAAGAATAATGATAAACGTTATTGCAAGAATAAAAGCAAAGGGAGTTAGCGCAAAATAGAGACATTGCTATTTTGCATTATCTAACAATTAAAGAAATAGTAAAATAAATATCTTGCATTTACGAGTTATTGTTTATCGCATTATTTATTATTAAAATATGGAAATGGATTTTAGTATAGTTTTTATAACCAACCAAATAGTATAGAACTACTTCCTAGAATAAAAGATAATAACTGAAGCGTTAAAGAAATTAAAGAATAGTAAATAATCAAGTTAATTATTTGACAAGACTAGAAACAATAAACAGAAAATGTGACTAGATCTGCATTTATTGCGCAGATAGTTAAGTAAAAAGTAAATAAGTTATTATGATAAGAAACTTATGACAGTTGGACGTAGTCCCAAGTTAAGGCTGTTATATAATATAAGAGAACGAAAGAGAATTTAGTATCATAGCAAAAGAAGATAGACTAGAGTAGAATAGAGACACTTGCAATTACATTTACATGTAGGTTATAAAAGAAAGAAAAGAATATAGAAATGACAATTGCTGGTATAATTGTAACATGTAGGTTATAATTATAAAAAAAGAAATAGAAGAGGCTTATTTTATCAAACTTAGATCTTGGATTAAGTTAATAAGCAAGAATAGTAGCAGTGGCCCGTACCGGCAGCATTCCCTTTTAGGTCTAGGACTGATGGTCTCACATGCTGGTGGGGTTAGGCATGTTGATTAGGGTAAATAAGTAGCCAACAGAATAAGAAAAATTAAACGCATAATAAAAGATTAGACGTGTGGTGTAATAAAATGGTAGGGTGCGTTTGGAGTAGCCTAAGAGAATCTGGATAAAGAGCCTAACGAAGTAGTTCATCGGAGATTTTTAGTACAGAAAGAGCGCGTCCAACTTAGTTATTTTGGGATAAAAGGAAGTACAATGCTTCAATGGGACATAAGGAAACTCTAGGATGGCCCTCTGAGGTAGGCCTAACGAAGCTGCACCCCTGGTGGCAGGTTTGTAGGCATTCCATCAAGAGAGCATGCCATGATTTCTTTTGCAAGCAGGCCTAACGAAGTGGACCTTTGTAGGCAGTCAAAAAGTTGATGATGGAGTCGAATATTCATATGATAGTGTACTCTTGTTTGCATGTAGGTTATAGTGGGCAGGACCCAAAAGGATAGTCGCATGCATAGATCAGCCATCGTTAGTCAGAGCGAGTTCGAGAAAGACTAGAATTAAACCAACAGGCCAATGATTCTTTCAATATCAAGACATTGGATGAGGGGCATAGCCAATTGGATGTTTTGATTGTTTGTAGTAAGGCACAACCCCTTAGCTCTGGAAAGGTCTTTCGGTTAGTTGAGGGAAGTGCTGCATGAGGCCATAGCTAGATGAGAAAAGAGACAAACCAAGTAGAGTATTTGTATTATTGGCCTATTTAAATGGACCTTTACAGATACAGAAAATCCCAAACTGAGTTTCGTACAAGGTAGACCTTGTTGGCGGAATTCAGGAAGTAGACAGAACGATTACATGTAGTCCTCAATGCATGCACTGGGTGGTACATTGTGGATGTCCGAGCACTAGTATAAGCTAGTGCAGATGCAGTTCCACGTTTTCTTAGCAGACAACAGAACATTTGTATTTTAGGCCTCATAAGGCTGTCCTTTACAGATGTAGTTTCAGTGCACTCAAGTAGCGAGACGATGGAGTCCTTTTCGAGGAGGATACAGAAGGTACTATGGGTAGTGCCTAGGAGCGATGCTGTCTTTGGGCATGTAGCTATATATATATATACACATATATATTAATTATTAGGTTTTAACCTACTAGGAGTGGATGGGTAGGATTCACGCACAGAGGCGAGAGTATTATAAACCTAATATAACAGAAAATGGAAATAGAACAATATATGTAGAATTATGCTTAGAAGTGTATAATTTTTCCATTCACTAGAACTTTAGTTCTGACCCCTTCCTCATATCATCCTATCGGTTAGATAGATGGCAAATATTTTCCAGCTTTGAGGCACTTTTTTACAAAGTGTTATTAATTTGGTAAGTATTTACTTACTATTACATTTTAGTCAGTTACGCTGTGAGATATTTATTTAAGCTCTGATATATCCATCTTTGCCTATTTGCAGGATACTAGATACCCAACTCGGACTTCAGTAGGCTTGGATTTTAGCATTTTTGCGAAAAATCCAGACCCATTAGAATTCGGGTTGGTACATCATCTAACTTGTCTTTGGTTCAAATACTTCAGGGTGAAAATATACTTAGTAGACCGATGATCCGTAAAAAGCTCGAACTTAGTTCCTAAAAGATGATGCCTCCATAAATTCAAAGCAAACACAACAATAAGAAATTCCAAATTATGAGTGGCATAGTTAGCTATGTGGGGCATCAACTGACGATTGGCATAAGCAATGAACTTTCCAACCTGCATCAAGACAGCACTCAAACCTTCTCGACAAGCCTCAATATAAACTGATAATCCTTTGCTCCCATTCAGAACAGTAAGAAAAGGAGTGGAGGTAAGCTTCTGCTTTAACTCTTTAAATGTGCTTCACGCTTATCACTCCAAACAAACTTAGCATTCTTACAGGTCAAAGCAGTAAGAGGTGCAGCTATGCGGGTCAAATTCTCAATGAATCTCCGATAATAACCACTAGGCCCAAAAAGCAATGAATATCGAAAGGAGTCTCAGGTATCTCCCAATCCTAGAATAGAATAAGGTGGATAAGCTCAAAGAAGATAAGATAATTAAATTTTAAGGAAATGTGGATAGACTTACATTAATCACAGCGACCTTGACCAGGTCAATCGAGACTCCATTTTCAGAAACAATGTGCCCAAGAAATCAGTCTTCATTCCTTCAGAAATGGCGTTTAGAAAATTTAGCTTTCAACTGATGACTCATAAGAGTTTGGAGAACATAGCTCAAATGTGCCTCATGCTCCTTCTCTGATTTAAAAAAGATGAGAATATCATCAACAAAAACTAGGACAAACTTGTTAAGAACATCGTGGAAAACACGATTTATAAGATCAACAAAGAAGGAAGGAGCATTGGTTAATCCAAAGGGCATAACTTACCATTCATAGAAACCATTCTCTGTTCAGAAAGCTGTTTTGGGAATGATCTTCTCTACTACATGAAACTGGTAGCAAGGTCAAGCTGAGAGAATACTTTAGCTTCATAGAGCTGATCGAACATATCATTGATACGAGGCATAAGATATCTGTTCTTCAAGGTAAGCTTATTCAGCTCCCTATATCCAACACACATCCTTAAAGAACCATCAGATTTAGTGACAAAGACCATTGCTGCTCTCCATTTAGAAAAACTCTGCCTAATCAAACCCTTAGAGAACAAGTCTTCAATCTGCTTCTTTAACTCTGCTTTCTCTCTAGGTGCCATCCGTCTAAAAGGAAGAACAACAAGTTGGGCTCTAGGAATAAGATCGATAAGGAATTCAATTTCCCGCTTAGGAGGTAAGGAAGTGACTTCACCAAAAACATCGAGAAAATCTTTGACAATAGGGGCGGAGTCAAAATCACTAGGCCGAGAATCAAGAGTGAAGATAAAACTTCCTACATAATCCCAAGTCATTCGACATATGATCACAAGAGAATTACCCTGATCATCTACTAAAGAGACTATTCAGGCTTTGCAAGAAATAACTACATCATATCGCTTTAACCAACCATCTCCAAGTAAGATATCAAATGCATCAAATCCAGAACATAGAACTCTCTCGTAAATTGACGCTTGTTGTAAAGGAATTTCACCCCTCTACAAATCATATTAAGGTTGGTGGGACTATCGATGGGATTAGTCACACACAAGGATTCAGTTGCCAATTAAGGTTGCAAGATGTGCGCAAACTTATTACAAAGATCAACAAAAATAAAGCTATGGGATGCACCAGTATAAAAAATAACACGAATAGGATAATCATGCTAAGTAAAGGTGCCCTGAAGAGTACCTTGGGTATCACTGGCAGAAGGAGGAGTGGAAGAGTTCATAGCAAAGATTCTAGATGTCTTGCCTCTCTACTGAGTGGGACAGTTATTCTTGATGTGGCTTGGCTACAAACAAATGTGTCAAAGGTTGTTCCTGGTTATCTAAGCTGGAGGAATACCTGCTCTGGCAAAAGATGGACAGCTGTTGGCATAATGACCCTTCTAGTCACACTTGAAACAAGTGATGGAAGATAAGTCAAGCAGTTGCCACTAAGAAGAATATCCAATACCCTGAGAATTCTGCCAATTCTTCTTCTGCTACTGAAAGTTGAAAATTCTCTTCTCCGAACTGCTGAAATTTCTCTGAGATGCTTACATAGCGTGCTTTCCTTTAGAGTTAGGGTTCTCAAATCTGGTCGCCATATCCATAAGAGAAATGATGGTGCAGTGAACATGACTAATCAAATGATCATAATACTCCGGATGAGCACCATGGATAAACTTCTCATGCTTCTTGAGTGGAGTGTCAATCAAACTGGGTCTAGACTTAGATAACTCATTAAACATGCTCTCAAACTCTTCAAAAGTTATATTCCCTTACTCAAGCTCCATAAATGCCCAATATAACTGAGAACTCCTATCTTCGGGCATCCACTTAGCCACAAAAGCATCCCTAAAAATACGTATCCAAGACAAAGCTAAAGTCCAAAGAGATAAATTTCAAAGAGATAATCTAGCACAAGGATAACTAATGATCTCACCTAAACCACTCCCAAGAGATATTTGCCTCGATAGTCTAAGCAATGACTGATTCCCACCAATCCCGAGCAGAGTCCTACAACTGCCAAGTAGCTAACTAACGCATTTGAGAGTCGGTGATCTCAAGTCCGGTGAAAATCATCTCTAAAGTCTTCATCCACCGCTGAGCCTCAATAATACTCTCTGCTCCAGAGAACTTGGTACCACCAAGCGGAGAGTACTCCTAATAAAGCTGAGTGAATCTAACAGGCTGAGCAGGTGGAACTGGTGCAATAGCTAGTGGTGCGGGGGCATTTCCACGACACCTACCTTGAATGTTCCTACGGTTACTCATCCGGAATAGACAAAAATAGGTTTTAGAGCAAAGGTAAAGTTCCAAAATTCAAAAGAAATCCTAATCAAAGAGAATTCTAACTAAAATTTACAAGCACGAATGGAGATGGTTCCGTAATTAGTTCTACTCATTCTAGGATATTACTACCCTATCTCTAATGAATTTTTTACTCCATAAGCTAAGTTTTGCTTAAACACAGCTCTAATACCCACTGGAACGACCCGCTATTTTGAACCATTCAAATCAACAATAAACCACACACGTCAGACTTGAATTGCCCAAAATAACAGATTGTAATTTATATTTAGCAAAACTTAGCATATACAGTAAATAAATCAATCATAGAATCATGACACTGAGTAATACAATAATAAGCAACAGAAGTAGATAAATAGTAGTTCATGAAGTTAATACATAAACATCAGAGTCCAAAGCAAATACAACAAAAGTCCAAATACAAAGAAGTCTCTAATACCGAAGCAAATGACAAGTCCGAACATAATAACTAGAAATAACTGAGATAATTGAAAAGCCAAATGGATAAAAGGTAAATCTCCAAGCAAAGCTCCAAGCTCCAAAGGTGATTCTCAAATGCTATGATACTCAGGCTGACTCGAGCATAAAGCAAAACAAAAAACACTCGAGTCAGGGTTAACATTCTTATGTAAGTAAATCAACTCAAGTGAAATGTCCAAATAAAATGCAATATAACTTAAAGTATGTTTGGGATTTCCATCCTTTAAGGACCCGTTGGACTACCC
Organism: Allium cepa; assembly: GCA_030765085.1. NCBI lineage: Eukaryota > Viridiplantae > Streptophyta > Magnoliopsida > Asparagales > Amaryllidaceae > Allium > Allium cepa. Next base: position 916,881,416 of record CM060929.1, on the reverse strand, counting down.
ACATACATAATAAAGTACGCTACATGGATAATGTCTACAGTAAAGTAAAATATTAAAGTAGCGTTAAGGTGTTGTCCATATCCCTCTTAACACATTTTTATATAAATACCGTAGTCTATACAAATACTGTAAACCCCACCAAACTGGTAGGATACTCAAGGAGCACTCCATAGGTACGATACAAACCAAAGTCGTAATGGGCTCAATCAGGATAAATTTGACAAGGCATGAGAGGCAATACCCACGGTAGGATACTACCGTTTTGCAGATCCAGACTGATGGTAACGAATAATAGCTACTACCGCCCACCTCAAGACAAACTCCTGAATCGAATGTATGCACAACAAAATCAAATCACAAAAGTAATAGATATTGTTTTGAAGAAGCATGCTCAATAGTGGGAGCGACCCCACTTGGCCGGGCATGGCTCCTGTTTTAGTCATTTTAATTATAACTTGAAGGTCAAAGCTATCCATCATCGTTTTCTTACTTCATTCCAGTAGCGTTCGCCAAACCATCCTACTCCATTCTAGATTCTCCACCACATGCACAGTTATTAAAGTGGTTTTCGGTATTGGTAGAGAGTATGACAATATTTGATCCCGGTCTCTTTAAAAACCAAACGCTTATTTCACACCATGTTCAATTTATAAAAATCACTTTAATAAAATCTTAAATTACAAATTAAAATAAAAAATAAATATTCAACTTCAGTTTTATTTAATTCTAAAAATATTAACTTAACCGTCTTTGATCAAATCAAAACTTAAATATCACGCCTTTAAAATCAATAAGTTTCAAATCAATTCTTCTTTGGATTCAATTCCTAAAACAATTTAAATTACAAATTAATCCTAACTTACTCTTCTTAATCTCATTGATTAAGTTATTACAAAAATCTATATTATTATATTAATTTAAGTTTTATTAAAATGTTTTAAAACATAATGTACATATATTATTAAATTTTATATTTACATTTTAAAAATAAAGCTATAAGTAAAATCTTAAATTTACATTTTAAAACTTTACTTGCAATTTAAAAATTATCAAAACATATAATTTAAAATCTAAATTTACATACATACATACAAATACATATATATATTAAAATAGAAATCTTTATATTAAATTTTAAAACACATATTTCCAAAATTTCAGAAATCACTTTAAAAACAGAGCAACGTGTTCGTATGTAGTTTTCTATCCTATGGCCAAGAGTTTATGATTTTTATCATTTCAATCCGTAATAATATAAAATTTACAGGTTATATCATTTCAACCCACAATCCCAAATTTCCAAAATAAATCGCTTAGGTTTACCATTTCAACCCATAACGATTTTCCTTAATCTATAAGATCATTCGGTTATGTATCGTTTCAACTGATAGTGATTTCCTAAAAATATGGGAACTTGCAGCATGATTTGCATTAAAATAAAAGAAATAAAAAAACATAACAAATAACTTGCATAACATATTACATAACACAACACATAACTTACATAACATATCACACAACCTACCTAATAATTTACATAACATAGCATATAACTTGCATAACAAACTACATAACATAGCATATAACTTGCATAATAAATTTAATAACATAGCATATAACTTGCATAACAAATTTCATAACATAGCATATAACTTGCATAATAAACTACACAACATAACTAATTTCTAACATAACACTTATGTCATTCACTATGTTAAAAGCGTATCATTTCCTTTTCCTTTTTTTTCCTCTTTTTTTTCTTTTTCTTTTTCCTAACACATATTTTTCACATAACACAGTGGTAACAAATTTAAATATAACATGTGTGAAAAAGTTTAAATCAACATGACACTTTTTTCTTCTTCTTTCAACAAAGCATTTTCATATTAACATATCATCCCGTCGTTTTATAAGCGAACATCATATTATGAATAGCCATATCGTGTCAAAAATCATAAGTGAACATAAATGAATATATATCATATCAAAATCATATACAAAACTATACAAAATCCTAACTATCACGATAGTCCATATGACATATCAATTGATGTTTATTCACTTAACATAAGAATATCAATCGTGAGTGAATGGATCAACTTTCAAGGTTAGAGAATTTTGGCAACAAAAAAGCTACGAACTTGAATCACAATCTCAGCAAGCGCTAGTAATTCCAAACAACAATTCCAAAGCAAAGCACGAACTTTAATTCGATAGATCATAAAATATATATTTCTCTTTTTTTATAAGATAGAGGAGGAGGAGAGGGATGGAGGATTCGGCCTAGGGAGGAAGGGCATGACTTAGGGTTTTTGGGTCGGTTGCGACCAAGGAGGGCCTGGCTAGTTTTCGGGTGTGGCTAGGCTATGGATTTGGGTGGTGGTCGAATGGATGGGGTTTGGTGGTGATTAGGTTCGGCTACGACCTACAGGAGGGCTTGTAGTTTTCGGCCTTGGAGTTGGTGGATGGTGTTATAAAGGAGAAGTGGAGGAGATGGTCGGAGTTGCGGTGGACGGCGGCGGTAAGAGGAGAGGAGTGGAAGGATTTTGAAGAGAGCAGGAAAGGATTTTGCGGATTTGAGAAATTTCGAAGTTTGGAGTTCTGTAGATTTTGGAAAGAAGAAGAAGAGTACGCAGAAAGTTTCTCAAATGAAAAAAAATCTGTATGTGCTTGGTTTTAGTCAGACGGAAAATAGAAGGTTAATAGGTGGGAAAAGAAATGGTCATAAGACTCTTAGGATTACTAGATTCTCTTGGTTTACTAAGGAGCCCATTAGACCAAACAAACCCAATATGACTTAGCCAGATAAACTCAAATATACACTGCAAATTTTTGTCAATTTTTCACTGTAATTTATATTTTTAGAGAAATAGAAATTTGATTTTGACGACATGAAAAATGGAGAGGAGATTAGAATTCAGTCTAGTTTCATATAAAAAGAATAAAATTTTAAAATTCAAATTTAAATTTTCAACCAAAAGTCAAACTTTGACTAAATTTGACCAAATTATGAAATTTCAGGAAATCTTCAATTTTATTGAATTTGGAAAAATATATTACTCAATATTTCAAAATTTTTTATTTAAAACTCAAATATATTTAAGCCTAAAAATATTTAAAACTCAAATAAAATTCCTTTTAAAGATTGAGTGAATTTACTAGTCGTTACAAACCGTGCGTCAATTGGGGCTCGTATGAAAAAGTTATACTAGATAGAACGTTGAAAATTTAAATTTAAATTAAAAATAAAGGTGAAGTTGTAATTCACCTTATCTTCCCAAACCCTCACGATCGACAACACAACCCAACCCATCATAGCCAAACTTTTACCGCCGACCACTCCACCTACATGCTAATATAAGAAATGGCACCATCGCCGTTGATCTTGGCTCGCCTAGCCACATCCTCCCAAAGCACTTTGGCTACCTTTGGCCTACTTTACTGCTATGCCTTCTAGGGTTTTTCGAACCCTAGATCGCCACATTCGTCTACCACAGGCTGAAATCATACCACTGGCCGCTACCATTCAACCCCATTCAACGAGCTCTTCGATTCCCTTCAACCATTTTGCCAATCGTAGCCGCAATTGAAACACACAAATCAGCAATTTGGGTTTCACGATCATAGATTTTGATCATAATTTGCATTAACTTGGGAATCATTTTTAAAAATGAACAATTGCCATTGATTCGTGTCGTTGAGGGCTTGACAATGATACATTATATGATAGGATTTGAGCGGTTTGAATTTTTTCAATTTGATTTGGAATTGTAATTTAGGGTTATGAGATGTCTGCCATTGAGAAGGAACAGATAATGGAATAGAGAAGAACATAAATTTTTCTTATAGAAAATAAAATAGAAAGCTGCTAGGATTTATAACAGTATGTATACAGACAAATGTGAATAAAAATGGATGGAACAGATCGAACGGAATCGAAGCGATAATAAAGACCCGAAAAGCCTGTTTCGTTTCCGAAATGAAAATAATCATCCCATATGTCGAAATATAGGTGCTACTAAAAAGATCCACCTCCCGTCCAAGTCAGAGGGTCTTTCAGTAAGAGACAAAAGGAAAGATGTTCAGATCAGACCGTTCGAAGAAGTCGAAGCGATGTAGTCGACAATGTGAAGCAATTCAAGACCTTTCGAAGGGTATGGAAGGTTTCATTCCACAGTATTCAAGAAGTTCTTACCTTCCAAAGAGGGTGAAGAAGTCAAGGCATGGGCATGCAACTCTATAACGACCTTTTCGAAAGCATAATAAGCCTTTTAGACTGGTTGGAAAACGTACTAAACACCTTTCGACAGTGTCAAAAGGTTTATGATGAATGCAACATTCATAAGTTAGCAAAGAGTGAAAGACAACATTCCGACAAAATTCAAGAAAGGCATGCTTCTCGATAGCAATCAAGTGAAGAGCAACCTTTCGATAAGGCCGAAGGTTCTCAACAATCAAGTGAGAGAGAAACCTTCTGACAAGGTCGAAGGGTCCACAATTTTACATAGAAGACAGACCCTTCGGCAAAGATGAAAGGTTCACACAAACATATAGAGGAATAGACCCTTTGACAATGTTCAAAGACCCATGATGGCATGTAAAAAGAAAACCTTTCGACGAAATCGAAAGGTTTGCAACTGCATATCAAGAGGAGACCCTTCGACCCGGTTAAAGGTATGAAGTCGAAAGCATAGCCGTTGGCATTTATAAATAAGACCTAAGGGGTCCTGTTTTGGGAATGATTTTTTCTCATTCTAATCTTGTAACCTCTTAATCAGAGACCAGTAACCCTAAATTGATTGTGATTTGGAAAATTTAATAAAAAGGAAGACTTTTCTAGATTACACAGGGGAATCCTTAGTTCTGTTAATTACTTTATTATTTGCTTAACCCTTTGCTAGATTGTTTCATATTTCCACGTTCAGTCTCTCTGGAAGGTTCTTGTCGACAAAGACAATAATTTGCTTTTATAAATAATTCTTACATCCCAAAAGAGTCCTCAACCCTCCTACCTAAACCCTTCGACCAAAGGGGCAACTTATTTGAATCAACATTCCTAAAAACCTTCTGAAATCATTAGTACTATGGTTTGAACCTTTTGATATGGTTCACAATCTCTTATACTCCAAAACCTTCATAACCCTCCGAATCTAAACAATTAGTTGCATAACCCTTCGGCAAGGTCGACATCTACTTCACATCCCCAAAATCTATCATACCCTATCTAAGACAAAGAAGGATACTCATTTCAACCTTCCGACAGGGTCAAGATTAACCCTTTTTAAAGAACAAAATAAGGGAATTTCAACTCAATCAAGAAGATAACTTTAGTAGAGGTCATATAAAGGTTCAACTAAGATTGTAGCCAATGTGCACCAACTCAGAATAGCCGAAAGTTTTCCATAATCCTATGTCTAAACCTACTGACCACGTCGAAAGGACTTCGAAAGTTATCTATAAGTAGAGATACTAAGATAATTCCAAAGGTTATCCATCCCTCTGTACAGATCAGGTTAACCATATCATTCACAGTAACTTTGGAATATTGACAAAACATTTACTAATTTCCCGAAAGGTTCTACATACAACCATTTTCCTTTAATCCATCTACTTGGATTCTTTGGGATGTTGACCATAAATTTGGTTAACATTTTGGCGCTAGAAGGAGGGCCTTGAACGTTCGATTTGGTTGACTCTCTAACACTACAATTCTCTAACCCCTAATGGACCAATTTCACATCAAATTCACTTATTTTGGTTTTGATCATGGCCAAAAGATTCAAGAGATATGAACAATGGGCTTCCGAACCACACTTAACAAGTTACTCCCACGTAAACATCAAAGTCTCCAATCAAGATGAGGAAAAAAGACCAAGGCTCAAAGCCTTGAAGATTATAAACAAAAGGAAATAGAATCTTATGACCTTGAGAAATGGAGCTTAAACCCCTTTCATGTAGAACCGACCCAATTTCACGCTTGGAAAAAGAATAAGTGTAAGTGACAACTTTTTTAACCAAACGAGAAGAACTATTCAGTCATATTCCCATGGGAATACCTTTGAAAGAGAAATTTTAAACGATTATGTTAGTTTCACACATAAATGGATTAAGATTATAAATGAGGCTCACCATTCAAGGGAAGACTATGGACACAGAGAAAAATCCACAATGGAAGAGATAAGGATGATAAAGGAATTACCTAGTGGAAGTATAAAATTATCAAGAAATTTCCAACCGAAACCTTAAGACTAAAAGAAAGGCCCTTGAAAGAAGATCAACAAGTCATGAGAAGGAAACTTACTCCTCAAGAAGAAGTATTTGAACCAAGCTATAAAAGATTTAGATGCCAGTCAAAGGCGAATCAAACCTCAAGACTTCTTGGAGAATATAATCTTACAACATCAATCGAAGACATTTATATCAAAACCAAAGAGGAACTGAATTATTGGCCTTCTCTTAAAAAGAAGCCAGAGTTTGAAAGAAGACTTAAGGGATCATATTATAACTTTCATCTCATAAATGAACATGATATAAATCAATTTAAGTTACTTGGGAAAATGATCCTACACTTTCTAAGACGGGGAAAACTTAAACAATTTATAAGGGATTGAACAAATTATGGAATAAAGACTCTATTCACAAAATAAAAGAAGTCTACATGGTCGAGAGTAAAAATCTCCTTGAAAACTTAGACTACCTAAAATGGTAGGCTACCAATAATGGTAAAAAGCCCTTGGTCGTGCTAAGATGCCAGGTCAAGGAAACTCCTAGAGTGAGGGCATAAGCCTTTATCCATGCTAAAGTCAGAAATGGCCGGGTTAAAGCAGCATAAGCCCTTATCCACGTCATGCTATGGCTAGGATAAGGTAGTTCCTGGAGGGAGGATGGGTAATCCCCTGGTCCCGCCACGCTATGGCCTGGCCAAGCTACCGAACAAGCCCTTAGCCGTGTCACGCTATAGCCAGGTTAAGGCACCTCTTGAAGGAAGGTCTGATAAGTCCTCGGGCCCTACTTGAGTATAAGTTAGCCGAGCGCACCGGAGACCTTAATGAAATATCCAGCGGAATAAGAAAAGTCCATGCCTGGAGTGGGCACCACCAGAAATCGGCATCGCCTAAAATGTCAATAGCCAAAAGATTTGTGATGTCTAAAATGACAAACAGCCAAAAATGGGTGCTGCTTAAATAAGAAAAATATTGGACTAAAGAGTCCCTGCCTAAAATAGGCCAAAACAATTTGATAACGAAAACTCAAGGCCGAGAAAGAAAAAGCATGCAATATATCATTAAAGCCTAAAGAATTATCAGAAAGCTTACAAATAAAAGGATCTTTGTAAGATTAACTTCGTTCAAGCTCCGCTGTTAACCCATCTCTGATTGTTACAAATCTCGAAGCAGGGACTTCAGAAAGTAAAACCAATCTTGCTTGAGTCTCCTATATAAACAAATAAAATGGAAAATCAAATTTCTTTACTTCAACAATAAGAATACATATTAAGGTGTGTTTCTCATTGCGACTTGCTGTTGTTAATAAGAAACAATTCACCATAAGCTTTTAAATTAAAAACCTAAACTATTACAACTTGCCTAATCTTGCCAAGAGAGCTGATGAGAAGAGGCGCATTGAGAATTACTATCTGTCAATTGTAATCCCAAATCGCTTATTCGATAAATGAGTTTGGGCATCTCTTCACCGAAGATTATTGTGGGAATTTGCTTCAATTACCGTTTTAGTATGCTGATCGATTCATCTTTTCTCTTAATCTTAGTCCCAAGATAGTCAATGTAATTCTTACGATTGTTGGCTATGATCTGTTGGATGAGATACCTTTTATGTCACTTCAAGACTACAACGTTGCAACTAAAATACTCGAGAAGAACTCCGTCGTGAACTACCATCCCATCACTTCAGCTCAATAATCTATCTTTAATAACGTCAACGTGAGAAAGTAAAAGTCTGGGGGCAATGTATCATAGATAACTCTGGCTCCTATTTTGGATCAAAATTATATATATATACACACACACACATATGCATGTATGTATATGTATATATACTTATACACAAACTTTAGTAATGGAGTACAACTTAAAATAGAAGCAAATTTAAGAAATACAATAACTACTCTAATCATGATCAAAGTTAAGAGACATTGTTCCTAACTTTTCCAAAGGCAATAGTGGAAAGCGCAACTGTTAAGTTGGATGATATAATAATTATGTCCAGAGTAATAATTAATGTACATTTACTGTAATCTCATTTTCGGGCTAATAGGCTATTGTGACATGACCACCAATCAATGTTGAGTGAAATATTCTGGTTTCATTAAAGAATATTATCTTCTGCTCTCTGAGAAAGCCAAAATGGAGATGAGGGTATTTTAACCATAGAATTTGTAAAGCAATATTTCGCTAACCTCGAGGTCTTTAGCATTGAGTCATTTTTGGACTAAAACCTCCTCTAGATAACATATTGGCTTAGGTGGCCTCCTAGGATGACACGATCTAAGGAATAGATATTGTGAAATAACATAGTAAAGAAAACCTAAACGTAAGAGATATAACAAAAATATATATTCACAATGTGATTACTCATTACGTATTTATGATCACCCCTCCAGTTCATACAAAATAGACTTAGACAAGAACTCAAAAATAAATTTGTTCTTATAATACTCGAACCATTTAAAGGAATTTTTTGAGAAATCAATCTGCAAGGCAAATTACAACATGCCCTAGGATTCTGGTCAAATCCTAATTCGTCTGAAAATGGAAACACCTATGTAAACCCCCGCTGAATTCACCTAAATATGAAAAATCTATGATTAAGTGTCAACAATATACTTTATATAGAATTAATCAAAATATCTCTCTCTACCACCATCATCCAGAATAGGGTTGGAAACTCACTATTTTTCTTTGAGAGGCATCATACAAAAGACGCGCATTCTCTAGCAAAGAAGCATCCCACTGATATTTAAAAGATACTAGCGCAAAAATTGTTGACAAATTATGGATTTTGCAGTAATCCACTAATTTAAAACAATTTTAAAAAAAATTGTCCTACGTAAGACTTCGCTAGATAATTCCTATTCATCATTTAACTTTAAATCAAAATGAAAGCTATAATCATATGAAATGACAAAATCATTTAATTACATTCTCTAGAAATACGAGAGAGTGTCTAATTTTTCTCACCAAAACTGCAATCAGAGCCCATTCATCTTCTTCCCTCTCTTATAATAATAATTATTATAAAATTATTTATCTCCACAATGAAAAGAGCATCCATAACAGCCTATAACCTCCAGAAAATTCGTCCTGATTTTGTTGGCGTGGAAGTGCCACACTATTGTTGTTGTTGATATGCATTAGGACTATTAAATAAACCTTAAGAGGCAGAAGAAATACCTAGTGCTCAGTCCATAAACACAATTCACCAACAGCCTAATGCCTTTAATCATCATATATATATACTCCATGCTTTACGATTTGGCCACAGCTACGTTCTGGATGGATTTAGCCATTTGGAATGCTTCTAATGAAGACCTTGCGCTGGTAACATATTCACCTTATCAGCCAATCTGGGTTGAACCCATCATCATCATCAAACGAGTCAATTTGGCTCTAGACTTGCCACCACTTCCAAATGAACTATGATTAGGAAATTTTCTTACCTTTTTGCTAATTGTCTCTAGTATTTAGTCCTAAGATAATGACATCATTTGGGATATGTGTATATTGACTGATTATTTTGAAAAATGTATCATATAACAATATATAAGTAAATATTTTGATATTTTTAGTTTATTGGAATTTCTAAACTGATGTACGTAACTGATATTGTGTTTAATGGATTGATATATTTGGTTATATGATATTGTTTGCACAAAAAATGGGCAAACACCTCCAAGTCGTATGATTTATCTGATTTTGTGTTGTTTTTAGCGATTAGGGTGATTTATGCAAATATGTAAAAAGCAGGGGCTGAACTGTAAAAGACACACAGATTTATAGTGGTTCGGCCAGAATGTGCCTACGTCCACATTATATGTTATTCTCCGTTTTGATATTCAGATTACAAGTACAAAGCTTTGTATACAAGTATATGAAGGTAGTTTGAAAGTTCCTTCCGTGCTTGAGCTCTCAAACTTGTCTGCCATTGTTGTACCTCTCCCCCTTTATTTATAGAGTGAGGCTGGGGGCAGGGGTCTTGGATGTATATAGCTGCTGGTGGGCCTGGGCTGAAGCAATCTGGCCTGGCACATCTGGTTCGGCGGAGCTTGGTTCGGTCGTAGCTTGGTGAAGTTTGATTCGGTGGTGCGTAGGTGGTTGGTCCGGTCTTGGTTTGGTTCGGTAGGTGAGGGTTGGTCCGGTCTTGGTTGGTTCGGCAGTTGTTGGTGAGGGTTGGTCCGGTCTTGGTTGGTTCGACAGTTGTTGGTGAGGGCCCGGTCCGGTAGGAGATGGAAACTGTGTTGGTTCGGCTAGGTGCTGGTTAGGTAGGCTGTTTGATCCGGTAGTGCATGGAGTTGGACCGGTTGTGTATGGGAATGGATAGGCTTTGGACCGGCATTTGGTTGGTTTGGTGGCCTTTCCCTTGCTTCCGATCTGGTGGTGGAAATGCACCCAACACTTGCCCCCTAAAGCAGGGTATGTGCATGCTCATGGCGTGCTTTGTTTTGAACTTGTGTTTTTTCATCGGGCTTCTTACGCCGAATCAACTGGTCCGGTCAATGATATTTTCTTATAAGCAGGTGCCTAGCACTTCCATCTTTCATCATCAGCCGAACCAGCTTCCTGTCTTCTGCCGAATCAAACTATCATCCTTGCCGAGCCGATCGTCTTTAGCCGAATCAAATCCTCTCCTTTGCCGAACCGGGTGAGGCCCTATGCTGCCGAACGTACTTTTGTTTTTGTTTTCCGAATGGGCTCAGGGTCCTTGCGTTCCAGATGGAATTGAAAGATGTGGTTTACCGAATGAGCTCGTGTTCGAAAGCCGAATGAGAAAGGGAAATGCCGAATGAACTTTTACTTGAATCCTGAATGAAATCTCAGACTTATATACGCTTTCCTTTTTATATTTCCGTACTTCTTGTTCTAACAACATGTCTCTCTCGTGTTGCAGATAAATGTCTAAAAAAGTGGAAACCCGATCAGAGAAGAAGAGATCTCAGGATAGAGCGGAGCCTTCTGTCGTGCCCCCAGCTCAGCCAAGACCAGAACGTCATGGACCTGCCCCGAGGTCATTAGTGGACGGATATGGTCCTCAGGAGCTTCTGAATTCTCCGCCCGACTGCTTTCCTAGTTCCCTTAAAGAGGAGCAGCTCGATGTCATCTCTCGCTCTTTTGGGATTGATAGAGCACTTATGCTATTGCCGGGGGATGGAGTGATGCCGTACAATCCCCCCGTAGGATATTTTGCCTGTAGTTGGTACCACTGCATGTGTGGGGCCATTCCTCCCATCAATGCCTGGATAGTCAGCTTTATTACTTATCTGAAGGTGGCTCCTTTCCAGCTTCAGCCCAACTCATACGCCATCTTAGTGTGCCTATTTGTTATCTTCCAAAGGAAGTATGGGCGCCCCCCTTCCAACCGGGAAATCCGATACTTGTATAATCTGAGGGGCTACAGGAAGGGGTCTGTTCGGACGACAAAATTCTATCGGTTTAGAAAACCGTCGAACGAATTTAAATTTAAAAATAACCGCAAGCGCACGGCGTACACTTGTAGTACGTGGCGAATACGGGTCGATCCACAGGGAATTGATGATTTTAAAATTCTACTCAATCAAATTAACCAAAGTTGAAAGAGTGATTAACTAAAAAAAGAGAAAAATGACAAAAGAAAATAGATAAAAATATGAGAGTGTTAAGACAATTTAGAGGCAATTTCCACTTTCTAGATTACATAAATCAACAAAATGAAGTTATGATCTCTCTTTTCTTGTCATTAGCGAATTAGTTGATGTGCTTATCATAAGTATGGTATATTTGTGCTATTAATTAGCTCAATATAAACCATCAAACTATAACACAACCACTAATACACTTTTAAATATCATAAAATATGACAACAAAGTTGAAAGCAAAATCTATTTTAAGCATAGCCTATTAACTATTGTTTAGAAATATAGGCTATCAAATTTCAATTTCAACATTCACTTCTTTGCCATAATCATATTTAGATGAAGAGGCAATTTGTGTTATGTTTGTTTAAGCATAGCCTATTTGTTATGAACAACATAGACTATCAAATTCAAAGCTAAACAACATCATTAAACCACTTCAATCATTCTCATTAAGCACAAAAAGAGAGTATAAACATCAAAATGTTGCATCTACATACTAGAGAGCTTCATTACCCCTAAATTGTAGGGATTAAGCTCTCATATTTGTTATCATAAGAACAAATGTAGTAAACAACATTAAACAAGAAAAGAAAGAAAAAGAGAGTAAAAAGAAAAACTATATTACTTGCATGAAAAATAAATCTACACTACAACATGAAAGTAAATAAGCATGAAAATAAAAAGAACATGTATTGAAGTTGCATAAAAAAACTACATAAAGAGAAATGGCCAAGTAGCCATGAAAGAAAAAAAGAGAACTTGTCTTTTATTTTGATCCTAAACTAATGAAGAGAGACTAAGAAAAGAGATTAAGAAGATGAGGCTACATGAAACATATGGGTATTTATACATGTTTAAAACCCTAATTCCTATTTTTGGGGAATGCCGAAAATGCCCATGAGAAAGTGTGGAGGCCAAGTTATCATTAGCATGTTTTAATCCCCACTTAAATTTACATGAAGCCATTAAATCCATAAGCATGTGCTTTAGCCTTTAATTTGTACATTAAGGTAGGTGGGTAGGTGGGGTCCTCCATGATCTTCACTTTGAATTATTTCCATCTTCATTCCTTTGTATTGGTTTTGTGCATGCATATCTTCATGAAACCACTTGTAAAAGTCACCAAATTTCCTACAAAAAACATAGAAAATTCTAAGTAAATTTTCACAATTTAATAAATGCACAAAAATAACCATTTCACCCTTGTATGAAGATGAATGTGTGACAATTTGGAATTAATGTGAATTTTGGTTAAAACAAGTTAAAATACCCAATATGATCATTTATTTAATTTAAATAGATTAAATATGGCGATAAAAATGTGCACATTTACGTGCACATCAGGGTCTCCATACATCAGCCTGGAATCGGCCGTATCCTTCAAGCCAGTCCTGGACCTATACTCGAAGTACAGCATGTTTAAAAAGGAATGGTTCTTTGTCAGGGACGACTCTATTTCCATCCGTCGCTTCACCTCCGTATGTAAGTCCAAGCTTTATTTACAATTTCCATTCTGTTTGCAATGCTTCTTCTTATGTATTTCTGTTTCTTGCTAGCAACAGGTGGTTTTGCGGTCGTGGAGAACTATCGCCTAGTTCAGATGGCAGCGGAAATAGAAGCTATCACATGGAGAGATAGGTCGGCTGCTTACTTGACCAGGAATGCTACACTTTTGGGGCACAATCTGATCCTGCCACACCAGTCCGTGGTCAAGCAGAGGGATATGGCGGAAGAGAGGGCTGCCCAAGCTAAAGGAGGAGCCACAACGAAGAGTGGCAAGAGGAAGCCTTTCACAAAACATCCAGCTGTTGGAGGTAAGAAGCTCAAGAAGTCTAACGGCCCTTCCCCTAGCACTTGCCCAATTACTCCGGGGGAGGAAGACGTGGAGGAGGAGAGAGGTGAGGGCGAAGGAGGCGATGTAAGGGAAGAGGCAGAGGGTGGAGATGAAAGAGAAGGCGGTGGCGATGGCACAGGGGCTTTCCCTTCTGGGCAAGCGGGCGAGATTCAGGAGTGGACAGATGATGCATTCCGCCAAGCTTTTGAGGGACTGGAGGGAGAAGCGGCTCTGGTGAAGGAGTCCGGGAGAGCTGACAAGGTCGGGACCGGTGCCAGTATGTTTTCTCAGATTTCTCCAGTCAAGGCGACTCCAACGATTCAAGGTGAACTCTTGACTTCTGGAAACTCCATTTACGATAGGGACTTAGGAATATTTTATGGTTCGCTTCCGTCTTGGAATGAAATTCAAGACCTATTGCAGTATCTTGCTCCTCCCAAGGGTTTGTATAATAGATGTGTCTTCTTACTCCTTTTAACTCATCATATTTCTTTAGTTATGTATCATTGTATGCTCGTAACACTTGTTCTCTATTCCAGGGGTAGGTGAGGTGGCCAAGACCTCATACGTTCGACACCGCCTCGAACAATACAGACTTCTCAAAGCTTCTACCAAGCCAAAGCCTCCTACTAACCGCCCTGGAGACGTAGTCGGCTATCGCCCCCTCCTCGGAGTTATTGAGGAAGATGTGTTAAAGAGGCGGAGGAGCCGACCTTTGTCTGAACCTTCACCTGGCACTCAGCCCCCAGTCCAGCCTATCCACGATATCACAGAGGAAGATACTGGGTTTATGACTTCCCCACATCAGTCAGAAAATCCAACTGTTACCCCGATAGATCGTCCTGGTTTGGTTCGCAACCCTTTTGCCGGCCATCTGGACCTGGACCCGAGTTCTCAGGATATTTCATTTGACGAGGCCACGGACGAGCATCTCCTTCCCCGCAATCCCATGGTATGGGTGCTTGATGAGGCTAAGTCCCTAGACCTTGATTTACTTACTACTCGGATGGTTACCATGGGGGACGAAGCCAAGGCTAACATTGACCGGGTCGCAGAGGAGACCAGGAAGCTGATGGGGCATCATGCCCGACTGGTCAAGGCGGGAGAGGAGAGTAGGAGCGCAAACATCCGGCTACGGTTAACTGTTTCTGACTAGGCCAAGCAGCTCGCCGACCAGGCCATTCAGATTTCTCAGCACGAGGCGGCCTCCAGGCGGTTGAAGAAGACCATGGAAGAGGCTAGCAAGGCAGAACTGCGGAAGATGGAGGCCACCTGCAAGGAGCGGATTGACATAGCCATAACGACGGTGGATGAGGTTCGGAGGGCGGATCTTGAGCAGGTCGAGGAGCTATCTGGGAGGCTCGAAGCCGCAGAGCTTGCTCAGGCCAAGCTAAAGGAGGAGATGGAGGAAATGAGGCGATCCCTTCAGGCTGACTGCTCGCGGTACCAACTGGAGTGGGATGCCGCCGTTGCAAAGTTATCGGCCTCCGAGGCTCGCATGAGGGAGTATGAGGAGAACGAGGGGATGATGGATGATATGCTGCAGGATATTTATTTCCGCACTTGGAAGCAGGGCGGCTTGTCTTGGATGGACGATCACCCTCGGGTCATGGCTAGGATATATCTCTGGGCTTTGGAGGAGGCAAAGGCAGATGCGGATAAGGAAGGTGGAGCGGCCTTCGGGATGGATGCGGTTACTGCCCAGTTTTCCGAGGAGGATAAAGTGGCGGTGAAGGAGGGCATGCGGCTGCTTACCGCTGAGGAAGTGGGCGTACAGTTGGAGGATGAGGACCAAGGAGCGGATGCTGGTGAGTTTTCCCTTCTTAGATTTTCATAACTTGATCGTCTATTGTTTGTTTAATGGATTCCTTTCTTGAATTGGACAGGTGGGACCTCCGATCGGCATGCTAGGAGCTCCGATCCTGCAACCAAGTAGATACGGAGAGCTGGTAGGATGAGAGCGGAGCACTGATGCAGTTATTATTTCATTTAGTCTGCTTGACATTCCTGCATATGCTAGTTCAAAATATTAATGTACTTTCAAGCTGTAATTATGTCATTGAACGACTGTTTGAATGCTGTTATTATTTTGATGTGCCGTATAAGAAACATAGCTATGCATATGCCTGTGATTTGATTGTGTTTGATGCTTAGCTCTTGCTTGAAATACAATTTCATGTGTTGCAATGTTAATGTGATGTATGAATGAGTTATGGCTACATGTTTCACGAACAAGAGAAAAGAATACCACCCTTCATGTTTTAGTTGTAGGGGGTAGCTTTGAACGTTTTGCGTAACTGATCATGGATACAGTTGAGTGCTTCGTCATCCAGTTAGTTGGCTCCGATTCTTATGAACGAATGTTTCCTATTTGGCGTCCTGTACTTTAGAGACCGTTATAAAGGATAGGAGTAAAGTATTTAAATGGAATGGAAATATAGGAAAAGTAAAACTTCCAGTCACGGAAGGCCGTCGAAGTGCTTAAGTTCGTGGCAAACGGGTATTGTAGTCACTTTCCTAGCCGTGGGTCTTGGACACATTTTGTCACCCATCTTACGCCTCCACGGGGAGTTTTCTTTTTTACCACAGCCGCACTTAAGACACATCGAAGTCGAGATCGCGCACAGTAACTACCCAGCCATTTTGGCCCGTAATCGTGGGGATTATTCGATTTACTGTGGCCGGCTAGCGTGGGTGCCGATCGTCAACCATGAGCTACCCCTGGCTGGCCACACCTTATGTTGGGGCTTAAAGTAGGTTCACAGTTGCCGGCGAGCCGAATGCCGTAATGAGCTGCCATCGGCTATAGTCGGCCTTCTTGATGACTTATAATCGGCTCATTACAGTTGGCTTTAAGTGCAGTCGTGAGCAATGAGTTAACCCGCAGCAGAAGGACGCTAGAGCAAAAGTGTCTCATTGGCGAGTGCGTAGAATCGCATAGTACCTGTTAGGCCTTGTCCAGATGAGGCCGCGCCGTGATGTGACTTGAATGGGAGTGCCATTGCGCAGGATTTTGTTCAACAGAAAAGGATACAGTTAACAAGAAGCCAGGATATAAAGGAACAAGTTAAAAAGAGACAAGTTTTTTTAAGTGGTTCGACACGAAAATGCCTACGTCCACTGATTCTCTTTGTTAATTCACTTCATATGGGCAGTACAAGTTAAGAAAAGTATTGACGGAGGTGTTGGATGTTCCATGCCCTCTGGAACACCTCTCCATCCACTGTTGACAAAATATAGGCTCCGTTGTGGAGATCTTTATGAATTACATATGGTCCGTCCCAGATGGGGTCCAGTGCCCCGGGGCGCGAAAAGATTCGTTTGTGGACAAGATCTCCTTCTTGTAAGCTGCGATGCTTGACTTTGGAGTTGTACTGGGCTGCCACTTTTTGTTTGTGAGCTGCTACTTTGAGTGCTACATTGTTTCTCCTTTCCTCAATCAGATCCAAAGACATGAGGAGGAGTTCTTCATTTTCTTCTGGATTGTAGTGGATCCTACGGTGAGAAGGCACAATAGTCTCAACTGGGAGCATTGCTTCCGATCCATATGCCAAAGAGAAAGGAGTATGCCATGTTGATGTTCTGAAAGATGTGCGGTAGGCCCAAAGTGCCGTAGGAAGTTGATCCACCCAAGCGCCCTTCGACTTTTCAAGTTTCTTCTTGATTAGAGTTTTGAGGATTTTGTTGACAGCTTCGACTTGGCCGTTTGCCTGGGGATAAGCCACAGATGAGAAGCTTTTGTGAATTCCGTGTTCTTAGCACCAGTCGGTGAATTACTCGCTGTCAAAATGAAGTCCATTGTCTGATATGATTTTGAGTGGGACTCCGTACCTGCTTAGAACATTTTTGATCAAGAAGTTAATGACTTTTGTTGAAGATATTTTATTCAGAGGTTCCGCTTCCACCCATTTGGTGAAATAGTCGACTGCCACTATAGCATATTTGGCCTCGCCTCGGCCCATCGGCAGTTCGCCGAGTAAGTCAATTCCCCATACTGCAAAGGGCCACGGGCTGGTCATCTGAGTAATCTCATTGGTTGGCAATCGAGGAATCTTAGCAAACTTCTGACATCTATCACATTTTCTGACGAAGCCTAAGGCATCTTTGTTTAAGGTGGGCCAGAAATATCCGTATCGGAGTATCTTTTTTGCCAGAGTCTGCCCCCAGTGTGGTCTCCGCAACTTCCTTGATGGATGTTGGATAGGATTTCTTTGGCTTCCCTTCCAGCGACGCACCTTAATAAGGGGTTAGAGAAGACACGCTGATAGAGGACGCCTTCTTGTATTGTGTAGTGGGAAGCTTTCCTCAAGATTTTCCTTACTTCATTACGCCCGTCGGGTAGTATGCCACTTTGTAAGTACTTTCGGATGGGAGTCATCCAAGTTTCCTCTTCGATTGCAGCTATCAGATTCACTTGCTCGAAACTTGGAGTTAGTTGCTTTGAGATGGCTACTATTCCGGAGATGGGGCCGCTTTTCATGCTAGCTTGCTTTGCCAGTTCGTCGGCCTCTTGGTTTTCTTCTCGAGGAATGTGTTTGATCAAATAGTGATCCAATTGATTGAGCTGTAGCTTGGTCTTCTTTAGATATGCTGTGAGTCGTTCTCCTCGGGTCTGAAATTCTCCTAGTATTTGATTTACAATAAGTTGAGAATCACTATGAAGACATAAAGAATGAACTCCAATTTCTAAGGCAAGTTCTAAGCCCGCTATTACTGCTTCGTATTCTGCATCGTTGTTGGTGGCGGCGAATTCCAACCTTAGAGCATAGTGTAGCCTTCTTCCCCTTGGGGTGATTATCACAATGCCTGCCCTCGAGCCTTGCTCGTTTGATGCTCCATCCACGAAAAGATTCCACTTGATGTCTTTTTCTATTTCAGATTGCTCCTTGCCTTCGTTGGTAGTGAATTCGGCAATGAAATCAGCCATGGCTTATCCCTTGATGGCAGTGTGAGGGTGGTAGGTAATATCATATTGACTTAGCTCAATGCACCATTTATGTAGTCGCCCAGAGATGTCGGGGCGATGGAGTACCTGCCTTAGCGGTTGATCGGTTAGGATCCTGATGGAATGAGATTGGAAATAGTGTCGAAGTTTCCGTGATGCGATCAAAAAACAGTATGCTTGCTTCTCAAGTTTAGGATATCTGGCTTCTGCCCCCGTAAACCTCTTGCTTACAAAGTATACGGGTCGTTGCGTGTGGTTGCCTTCTCTCACCAAAGCGGCGCTTAGAGCATGTGGTGACACAGCAAGGTATAGGTATAACTCTTCGCCTTCACTTGGAGTTGAGAGTACTGGTGGTCTCTGGAGGTGTTCGAGTGGGTTATGGAAGGCTGTCAAACATTCGTTAGTCCATTCGAACTTTCCTTTGTCTTTCTTTAGAGCTTCGAAGAAGGGAACGTACTTGTCAGTCGCTTTAGAGATGAATCTGCATAGGGCTTCTACCTTCCCATTTAGGCTTTGCATTTCCCTTCGGGTGGAAGGTATCCTGACATCTTGCAGAGCCCGGACCTGCTCGGGGTTTGCTTCAATCCCTCTGGCATGGACGATGAATCCTAAGAACTTCCCTGATGATACTCCGAAGGAGCACTTTAGAGGATTCAGCTTCATGCCGTATCGACGAAGTACTTGAAACATCTCGCCCAGATGGCTTACGTGATCACTGGTTTTCTTGACTTTACTAGCATGTTGTCCACATAAACTTCCATAGTTCGTCCTATTAGTTCTGCAAACATCTTGTTGACGAGGCGCTGATAGGTAGCTCCGACGTTTTTAAGTCCGAAAGGCATCGCTCTTTAGTAGTACAGCACCCGGTCAGTGATGAAACTAGTGTGGTCCTGATCGGGAGCGTGCATAGGAATTTGGTTGTATCCTGAGTATGCATCCATAAAAGATAAGAGTTCATGCCCGGCGGTGCTGTCCACGAGCTGATCAATTCGGGGAAGTGGGAAGCAATCCTTCAGGCAAGCATCGTTTAAGTTAGAGAAGTCGATGCACGTTCGCCACTTCCCGTTAACCTTCTTTACTAGTACCGGGTTGGCGATCCATATTGGATAGATGGCTTCACGTATGAAGTTATTAGCGAGTAGGTTCTTTACTTATTCATCGAGGGCTGCTGATCGTTCTGCCCCCATGCTTCTCTTTTTCTGTTTCACTGGTACCCTGGTGGGGTCGATGTTTAGCGCGTGGCATGCTATGTCTGGGGGGATTCCAGTCATGTCAGCATGCGTCCATGCAAATACATCTAGGTTGTGGCGGAGGAAATCAATGAGTTGATCCCTTAGTTCTGCTTTTAGCTGGGATCCGATCTTCAATGGTCTACTTGAGTTGTGTTTATCTACAGATACAAACTCCATAGCCTCTGCGGGCTCGGTGGCAGCCTCTTCCTCTCCGCCCCTTGGTTCTAGTTCGTTGAAGGGATCACTTGTATATCGGAGAGGAGGGGCTTTCTTTAGTTGCTATGCTTCCAAGTTTTTCAGGCAGAGAGCAGTCTCTACATTCTTCCCTTTGTCCCTCCTGCGGTTGTTGCGAAGTTCGGTTACGTAGCAATCTCGAGCGGCATCTTGATCTCCTTCCACTTCCCCTATTCCGTTGTCCATGGGAAATTTCATCTTCAGGCACCACGGGGCCAGAACAATTTGAAAGTCAGCCAAGGCTGGTCTTCCTAGAAAGGCGTTGTAGGCCGAGCGGTTCTCTATCAGCATAAATGTTTGTTTCCGCACAACGGAGCGGGGATGACTTCCTATCTCGACAAAGAGATGCATCTCTATTGAAGCCGTGTAGAGGCTTATTGCAGGGAGACACATCCTTCATTGACAGCTTCATTTTATCGAAAGCATGTTTGAACAAGATATTTACAGAGCTTCTAGTGTCTATTAAAATTTGGAAAACTTCGGCTGGACCGAACCAGGCAGAGATGACCATAGGATCCATGTGGTGGTACTGCCTTCCTTCTAGATCACGCCCACTGAATGTGATGTCGTCACTTTCTTTCCTCTTCGGGTGGCGTTCTTCTATAACAGAGTTAACGTCATCTTCATTGTTCTAAGGGACTTTCCATACCTTTCCATCTCTGCCCAGCTTCTGTCGGCGATGTGTGGTCCTCCCGATATGGTGTGGACCACTATCTTCTCTTGATTGGAGCCACTGGTGTTGTGCTTTCCTCCACCCATCTCTGGGGGAGGTAGCCTAGGGTCTTCATTGGCAGGAACCGGAGTCCTGTTATGGCTTTTCACATAGCGTTCTAGTTTCTTCCTTCTGATGTGTTCTTCAATCAAATCCCGGAGATGATGGCATTCATTGGTGTTTCCATTATTAGGTAGCATGACGGGTTCAGCTACATCCGACCCTGCCTGGTACCTCCCCTGTTGGGTTCGGTTCCAATTGTTTCCTCGGGTCGGAATTCGGGCTGAATCCGGGCTCGGCCCCTACCATTGTTGTTTCTGTTGTTAGTATCTTCAAAGAAGAAAGATCTTTGTTGTCTCCCAGATCCTCCAGACTGGGACTCACCCCATGATTCAGTGTTGCGGTTGGATTCTTCAGCATCCCTTAAGCGTGACATGAGTTGGTCCACCAAAGCTTCTTGTTGGGATGTGAAGCGGTTAGTTACTTTAGCCACAACTCTGTCTAGATCTGCCCTAGTAATTGCTGCTGGTTGTTCCATGGCGGGGGCGGTTGGATTTTCCTGATTCTCGTTCTGAACTACTATTGGAATGGGATTGGGATGATTCCCCTGATCTATGATCACTGGATCTGGAATACTGGTAGTTGCGATGTCCTTCCCTTTGCCAACATCCTTCCTTGGTCTAGGAGCCATGTTTTCCAGGCAAGAAGCGATGCTGTCGGAAAGAAGGTTGATTGGGAGAAGCTGAAGCTTCGAGTTCTAGCCCTCTCAATGAAAGCACCAAAAACGTTTGCACAAAAAATGGGCAAACACCTCCAAGTCGTATGATTTATCTGATTTTATGTTATTTTTAGCGATTTGGGTGATTTATGCAAATATGTAAAAAGTATGGGCTGAACTGTAAAAGACACACAGATTTATAGTGGTTCGGCCAGAATGTGCCTACGTCCACTTTATATGTTATTCTCCTTTTTGATATTCAGATTATAAGTACAAAGCTTTGTATACAAGTATATGAAGGTTGTTTGAAAGTTCCTTCCGTGCTTGAGCTCTCAAACTTGTCTGCCATTGTTGTACCCCTGCCCCTCTATTTATAGAGTGAGGCTGGGGGCAGGGGTCTTGGATGTATATAGCTGCTGGTGGGCCTGGGATGAAGCAATCTGGCCTGGCACATCTGGTTCGGCGGAGCTTGGTTCGGTCGTAGCTTGGTGAAGTTTGATTCGGTGGTGCGTAGATGGTTGGTCCGGTCTTGGTTTGGTTCGCTAGGTGAGGGTTGGTCCGGTCTTGGTTGGTTCAGCAGTTGTTGGTGAGGGTTGGTCCGGTCTTGGTTGGTTCGGCAGTTGTTGGTGAGGGCCCGGTCCGGTAGGAGATGGAAACTGTGTTGGTTCGGCTAGGTGCTGGTTAGGTAGGCTGTTTGATCCGATAGTGCATGGAGTTGGACCGGTTGTGTATGGGAATGGATAGGCTTTGGACCGGCATTTGGTTGGTTCGGTGGCCTTTCCCTTGCTTCCGATCTGGTGGTGGAAATGCACCCAACAAATATTTTGTAATGTAGGAAGAAATCGAAAGGTTTGGGTCACTAACTATAAAGGAAAAAAGGTTTCACCAATTATTAAATTTACCGATACCACCTAATAGGGTAGAAACAAGCTTCCTTAAAAGTTCCGAGTGCAAACACACAAAAAGTTTAAGTAAAAAACTTGACAGTCTAAGCTTTTGGCAAAGCCGAAAGGTTCATAGAGAAGGCTTTCAGTGATGTCAGAAGGTTTATAGGAAAGTCCTTTGATTAAGTCGCAAGGTTAGTAGAAAAGCTTCATCATCCTTTTCGAAAGCTCTATGAAAACATGAACTTATTCCAATATAACACGAGGATAAGTTGCAAGACCTTTTGACACGATCGAACCCAAAACCTCAATATTCCAAAATTAGGGAACATTGATATTATTAATATTGTCAAAAGATCTAGTCAAGAGCTTATTGTCGAAGGGTTAAACCAAAATTGTAACGCCCGGCCCTTATACCCATGCCAACCAAGAGCAATACTAAGTATTGCTGTCAGAAAGCACGGAGAATGAGTCTCGATAGGGCTAAATGTTGTACTCATTCCCTTGAACTAACACTGGCACGAGAAATTTTTTTAGTTTTTTTTCTACTTATCATTCGTGCGCAGTGTTGGTTCAAAGCAATGGTACAAGATAAAAAATTTCCAGGTTACATAGTACAGAATATAATAGAATGTACAGTTCAGCACAACAACAACATGATGCATAATACATATTATAAAAGTAATGTCCACGATACATAGTCCGTAGTACATATCACTTCCAAAATACATAATAACATACATACCATAATACATATATTAACTACTTCTAAGTCCAAGCTGTAAAGTCCAAAACCCCAAGACGTGGAAAATAATATGAATACTGCCACAGTTCATGCAACCTAACTTGCAACCACAATCCTCAGACTGACCCGAGGATTATAAAACAAATCACACGGGTTAGACTATTTCTAGTGTGAGTGAAGTAAGATCTATGAACAATAATTGTCTCAATCAACAAAAAGGAAAAGAAAGCGCCGCATGTATAAACCAACATGAGGCATATGTGTGTGTGAACCAACATGCAAATTTGGTTTCATAAAAAATTCATTTAATCAAACCATGGTTTTAGGCCAAAAACATCGTATGTAATCCAATACGATACCAACCCAATTATCATATGTAAAACAATAAATAAGTTCATACACACATTCTCCAAAGATACTGGGTTTTCAAAATCAACTTTAACATTTCCCATATAGGTCATAAGATAAAGAAAATTGCAATGTGGGAATTATGGGATAAATGTAACATGACTCATAAAATATACCAAATAAACAGACGCTAGTATTGTAAAATCACAGTGGTAGAGCACGAGCGCGCGCGGAGACATCAGCACCGTAACCTACTCATAACGCCATAATAAACCTGGCGATCAACCCAGGATAACCAAGACGGTCTAAGGCAAAGGCCGTATGCTACCCGTTCACGGCTACACGTGGGACCCCCACGCCTCCATCCATCATAGTCCGTGACCCGCCGTTCGAAGATCTCGATCAAAACTAAAATTAGCCCCGTGTAGCAGACCGTTGACCTTTGGTGGTAAGAGGGCAAGTGATATACCACCGATTCAGGCAGCGATCCTGAATCAGGTCGGCCAAGATGGAGTTTTGGCCCGTTGGTACAACAGAGTCCAATCTATCCCGACCCAAAAATCAAAAGTCTACAATTTTAAAACAATTCAAAAAAAGTCAATGGCGACAACATCTTTCAAAAAAACCCTTGATACCCAGTATAATATTCAAATAGCAAATAAAATTTAGCAAAACAATTGTCCATACAAAGAAAAACAATACATCTCCTTTCGCATTAAAACACAAGTACCCCATAATACTTATGTATAAAGGCGAAACATGGAAACTTAACTTATTGCATTAAAATTATTCAAAATTCGTTAAATTAGATAAAAATTCATAACCATTTACTTATATAAAAAAACAAAACAACACTTGTTTTAGTATGTAAAATGCTATCAAAATTATAAATAAATTTCCTTCATTTTCAAAATACGTATAAAGCGAATAATTTTTTATTCATTTACTCAAAATAACTAAATATGACGTTTTAAATTAATTTAAACTAATTTTTACTTTTATTTTATTTTAATATTTTTTTATTTATTAATATTTTTTTATTTTTCCAGCCAATCTGGACTTCATAGTACAGCCCTGAATTGGGTAGCACACGCAGCTCGCCGCGGAGCTGGGCTATACAGTGCAGCCCAAGCCCGTCTGGGATGCACAGCCCAAAGCTGGGCTGCAATTGTACAGCCCGAGCCGGGCTGCACCAGGCAGCCCGGAGCAGGGCTGCTCATGCAGCCCCTCCTGGGCTGCAGCCCTGCCTGGGCTGCAGTGCTTGGGCCGCAACAGCCTGGAGCCAGGCTGCACCTGCAGTCCAGGCTCTGTCTGGAACCGGGCTGCACCTGCAGCCCTGCTTTGGCTGCTGCTGTAGCCTTGCCTGGGATGCAGCCCAGGCTCACCTTGGAGCAGGGCTGCACCTGCAGCCCTGTCTGGGGTGCACAATGCAGTCCCAGTTGGGCTGCACTGTGCGGCTCCGTGCAGGTGCAGCTATTTCGGCTACACCATTGTTATTTTGAGAGGCCCTATTATCTCTTTTTTTTGAAGAGAAGGCTGCTGCAGTTCATTGTGGCAATTAAACAAACACAATGCATGAATTCAAATTATATGCATTGGTTCTCATTCCTTCTTCAACCCAATATTTCAATCAACAAACATGATTTATGGAATGAGCAAACAACCATTATTCAAAAATTTCATACCATATTTGCATGCATACATGAAAATAAAATAATGCTATAATTTCACTCACCTAAAACTCTAAGTAGCAATCTTCAAGCTCTAGGTCAGTTGGCCTTTAATAGTTTGGCTTTCACCTTTCAATTGCTTACAAATTAGAAAACCCTAAATTTTTATTTACTGAAAAAGAAAGATGCTAAGGGATTATAAGAATACTTACACATAGAAATTGAGAATCTTTCTCTTAGATTTGATTTCAACTTTATTTAGTAAATCTTGGATGAGAGAATTAGAAATTAGGTTTCCTCCTTCCCTCCTTTCTTTCTTTGCTTTCTGTTTTTTTTTTCTTTTCTGTACGTACTGTAATGCATACAGAAAGAGAAGAGGGGATGTTGTGTTTTATTATAAAGTCCCTCTTCTAGATTGTTCTCTTAATTACCCCCTATTATTATATTTATTTTTCTTCTTTTTAATACAATGTATTCTTTTTATTTTGTTCTTGTTCTAGAAATTTCTTTTGCTTAACATTATTTTATTCACTTTCTAGATCTTTCCAACATGACATTATAAAAAATGATATTATTATTTATTTATTATTATTATTTTCTTGTTATTATTATCATTTTGTATAATTTGTAAATTAGTTTGAAAATTTCTCCCTTTTTTTTCAATGCATAACATGAGAATTAATATAAAACTTTATTTTATTTAAGCTTTTCCTCTTTTTTTTTAAAAACTTTTTAAGTAACAACAACTCCTCTACTTTTTTTTCTAAGAAAATTTAATTCATTAAATGAATTTCCTTATTAAAATAAAACATGCAATTCATTACATACAATATACATAACAAATAAGTCACCGATCATTCATTTCCCTCTTATCCACTTTAATATTTTATTTCTATTTTTCAAACAAAATATTTATTTATTTACTTTGTTATTATTACCAAATAAATTATAATAATTTTTGTTAACTTTTCCTTTTTTTCCTATTGTACCAAATTGTAAATCAACATAAGAAAAATCTCATCTAAACTTTTCATACATAAAACACATTCTATCTAATGTAATTAGTTATCATTCTTTCATAAAAAAAACATAACATTCTCAATGTTTAACTTTCCAAATAGTTTAGGTTAATAAGTTACACTTCCACTAAAAAGACATAATTTAAAACTCCAAATAAAAGCAAATGAATTCATTGCCATTTATTTTCCTCTCAACCATGTTAATATTAAATTTCCATTTTATTTTCTTTTGTTTTCATTTATTTATTTTTTTCTCCATAAATATTTGATTGTTTATTATTATTAACAGATTAATTATCAACTTATTAGTTTATTCCCAATAAAGTCCTTAAAAATCGGGTTGTTACAAACTTCTCCCCTTACAAAAATTGCGTCCTCGCAATTTATAAGTAAGGACAATATATGTAACTCGAGGAGCAACATTAGGAGCAGGTGCCGCTTGAGGCATGTTCCGCTTCAACTCTAACCACTACTCCGTCGTCAAACGGGGAGGTCTTCCAGCCATCTTTCCCACTACTCTGCATAGTGAGAAATGTTGTTAAGCTGGAATTAAAATAATTCTCATAATAAAACGTTCAAGGATTTGGGGTTTTGGTTTAGGTATGTACAACTATTATTATATTATGGGAGTGATACTTATGGTATTAGACATTTACAATGCTTCTACTGTTTTGTGCTAACTTATATTCTAAATGCATTCTATACTATTGTTAACCTGGGCTCTGATACCAAAAATATAACGCCCGGTCCCTATACCCATGCCAACCAAGAGCAATACTAAGTATTGCTTTTAGAAAGCACGGAGAATGAGACTCGATAGGGCTAAATGTTGTACTCCATCCCTTGAACTAACACTCGCACGAGAAAATTTTTCAATTTTTTTCTACTTACCATTCATACGCAGTGTTGGTTCAAAGCAATGGTACAAGATAAAACTTTTCCAAGTTACATAGTACAGAATATAATAGAATGTACAGTTCAGCACAACAACAACATAATGCATAATACATATCATAATAGTAATGTCCACGATACATAGTCCATATTACATATCACTTCCAAAATACATAATAACATACATACCATAATACATATATTAACTTCTTCTAAGTCCAAGCTGTAAAGTCCAAAACCCCAAGACGTGGAAAATAATATGAATGCTGCCACAGTTCACACAACCTAACCTGCAACCACAATCCTCAGACTGACCCGAAGATTATAAAACAAATCACATGGGTCAGACTATTTCTAGTGTGAGTGAAGTAAGATCTATGAACAATAATTGTCTTAATCAACAAAAAGGAAAAGAAAGCGCCGCATGTAAAAACCAACATGAGGCATAAGTGTGTGTGAACCAACATGCAAATTTGGTTTCATAAAGAATTCATGTAATCAAACCATGGTTTTAGGCCAAAAATATCATATGTAATCCAATACGATACAAACTCAATTATCATATGTAAAACAATTAATAAGTTCGTACACACATTCGCCAAAGATACTGGGTTTTCAAAATCAACTTTAATATTTCCCATAAAGGTCATAAGACAAAGAAAATTACAATGTGGGAATTATGGGATAAATGTAACATGACTCATAAAATATACCAAATAAACAGACGCTAGTATTGTAAAATCACAGTGGTAGAGCTCGAGCGTGCGTGGAGACATCAGCACCGTAACCTACTCATAACGCCATAATACACTTGGCGATCAACCAAGGATAACCAAGACGGTCTAAGGCAAAGGCCGTATGCTACCCGTTCACGGCTACACGTGGGACCCCTACTCCTCCATCCATCATAGTCCGTGACCCGTCGATCGGAGATCCCGATCAAAACTAAAATTAGCCCCGTGTAGCAGACCGTTGACCTTTGGTGGTAAGAGGGCAAGTGATATACCACCGATTCAGGTAGCGATCCTAAATTAGGTCGGCCAAGATAGAGTTTTGGCCCATTGGTATAACAGAGTCCAATCTATCTCGACCCAAATATCAAAAGTGTGAAATTTTAAAACACTTCAAAAAAAAGTTAATGGCGACAACATCTTCTAAAAAACCCTAAATACCCGTATAATATTCAAATAGCAAATAAAATTTAGCAAAACAATTGTCCATACAAAGAAAAAGAATACATCTCCTTTCGCATTAATACACAAGTACCCCATAATACTTATGTATAAAGGCGAAACATAGAAACTTAACTTATTGCATTAAAATTATTCAAAATTCGTTAAGTCAGATAAAAATTCATAACCATTTACCTATATAAAAAACAAAACAACTCTTGTTTTAGTATGCAAAATCCTATCAAAGTTATAAATAAAATTTCCTTCATTTTCAAAATACGTATAAAGCGAATAATTTTTTATTCATTTAATCAAAATAACCAAATATGACGTTATAATTTAATTTAAACTAATTTTTACTTTTATTTTGTTTTAGTATATTTTTTATTTATTAATTTATTTTTATTTTTCCAGCCAATCTGGACTGCATAGTATAGCACTGAATTGGGCTGCACACGTAGCCAGGCGCGGAGCTGGGCTGTACAGTGCAGCCCAAGCCCGTCTGGGCTGCACAGCCCAAAGCTGGGCTGCAATTGTGCAGCCTAGACCTGGGCTGCAATTTGCAGCCCACCTGGGCTGCAGCCATGTGCAGCCCACCTGGGCTGCAATTTGCAGCCCCCCCGGGCTGCAGCCATGTGCAGCCCATCCGGGCTGCAATTTGCAGCCCCCCCGGACTGCATGAGCAACCCACCTGGGCTGTGCACCTGTGTAGCCCGTCCGGGCTGCACATGCAGCCCAGAGCAGGGCTGCTCATACAGCCCCGCCTGGGCTGCAGCCCCTCCTGGGCTGCAGCTGCAGCCCTGCCTGCGCTGCAGCAGCCTGGAGCCAGGCTCTGCCTGAAACAGGGCTGCACCTGCAGCCCTGATTTGGCTGCGGCTGTAGCCTTGCCTGGGCTGCACCTACAGCCCAGGCTCACCATGGAGCAGGGCTACACCTGCAGCCCTGTCTGGGGTGCACAATGCAGTCCCAGTTGGGCTGCATAGTGCAGCTCCGTGCAGGTGCAGCCATTTCAGCTACACCATTGTTATTTTGAAAGCCTCTTTTTTCTCTTTTTTTTTGAAGAGAAGGCTGTTGCAGTTCATTGTGGCAATTAAGCAAACAAAATGCATGCATTCAAATTATATACATTGGTTCTCATTCCTTCTTTAACCCAATATTTCAATCAACAAACATGATTTATGGAATGTGCAAACAACCATTATATTCAAAAATTTCACACCATATTTGCATGCATACATGAAAATAAAATTAGACTATAATTTCACTCACCTAAAACTCTAAGTAGCAATCTTCAAGCTCTAGGTCAGTTAGCCTTTATTAGTTTGGCTTTCACCTTTCAATTGCTTACAAATTAGAAAACCCTAAATTTGTATTTACTGAAAAAGAAAGATGCTAAGGGATTATAAGAATACTTACACTTAGAAATTGAGAATCTTTCTCTTAGATTTGATTGCAACTTTATTTAGTAAATCTTGGATAAGAGAATTAGAAATTAGGTTTCCTCGTTTTCTCTTTTCTTTCTTTGCTTTCTGTTTTTTTTCTTTTCTGTACGTACTGTAATGTAAACAGAAAGAGGAGAGGGGATGTTGTGTTTTATTATAAAGTCCCTCTTCTAGATTGTTCTCTCAATTAACCCCCTATTATTATATTTTTTTCTTCTTTTTAATACATTGTATTCTTTTTATTTTATTCTTGTTCGAAATTTCTTTTGCTTAACATTATTTTATTCACTTTCTAGATCTTTCCAACATGACATTATAAAAAAAATGATATTATTTATTATTATTATTATTATCATCATCATTTTGTATAATTTGTAAATTAGTTTGAAATTTTCTCCCTTTTTTCAATGCATAACATGATAATTAATACCAAACTTTATTTTATTTAAGCTTTTCCTCTTTTTTTTAAAACTTTTTAAGTAACAACTCCTCAACTTTTTTTTCTAAGAAAAATTAATTCATTAAATAAATTTCCTTATTAAAATAAAACATGCAATTCATTACATACAATATGCATAACAAATAAGTCACTGATCATTCATTTCCCTCTTATCCTCTTTAATATTTTATTTCTATTTTTCAAACAAAATATTTATTTATTTACTTTGTTATTATTACCAAATAAATTATAATAATTTTTTTTTAACTTTACCTTTTTTTCCTATTATACCAACTTGTAAATCAACATAAGAAAAATCTCATCTAAACTTTTCGTTCATAACACACATTTTATCTAATGTAATTAGTTATCATTCTTTCATAAAAAAACATAACATTCTCAATGTTTAACTTTCCAAATAGTTTAGGTTAATAAATTACACTTCCACTAAAAAGACATAATTTATAACTCCAAATAAAAGCAAATTAATTCATTGCCATTTATTTTCCTCTCAACCATGTTAATATTAAATTTCCATTTTATTTTCTTTTGTTTTCATTTATTTATTATTATTATTTCTCCATAAATATTTAATTGTTTGTTATTATTAACAAATTAATTATCAACTTATTAGTTTATTCCCAATATAGTATCCATAAAAATCGGGTTGTTACATAAATTATTAGATCTTCTGACAACAATGAAAAGTTGGACTAAGAATAACTTCCGACCTCGTCGAAAGGTTCAAAGAGGGAAAATTCATCATTGCCACATTAAACTCTTCGAAGGAGTAGAAAAGTCATTTTAAATTACCAAAATTACACCTTGATGAGTTCTAGGTTGCCCTATTTAGTCTAATCCAATACTAAATACAGTTTTAAAATCCCACCAGAGAAATGAGTAAGATGGGAGGCTAATCTAAAGTTCTAAATAAAATTTATGAAGTGGCCTCTTTGTTTTAAAGAAAAGGTCAAGATGTTTGAGAGAATTCCCTTACTTGTACTCGACAATTAAGCTTGTAGGAAAAAGAGGCTGGAAATTTTATAGCTTTCGAAAAAGATGACTTGGAAAGTCAAGAACATCACTTCGCATTGGGTGGTAAATGTTACTCAAAAAATCAACATTTTTTCTAAGTCGGAGGGTCTTTCAACAAGAAAAAAAAGGAAAGGAGTTCAGATCAAACCTTTTGAAGAAGTTGAAGGGATGCAGTCGACAGCATGAAGCAATTCAAGACCTTTCGGAGGGAATGGAAAGTTTCATTCCATAGTATTCAAGAAATTCTTACCTTCCAAAGAGGGTGAAGAAGTCAAGGCAAGGGCATTAAACTCTATGACGACCTTTTCAAAAGCATAATAAGCCTTTCGGACAGATTAGAACACAAACTTGATACCTTTCGACAGTATCGAAAGGTTTATGATGAAGGCATCATTCATAAGTATGCAAAGAGCGAATGACAACATTCTGACAACATTCAAGAAAAGCACGGCTCTCGACAACAATCAAGTGAAGAGGAACCTTTCAAAAAGGCCAAAGGATTCTTAATAGTCAAGTGAGTGAGAAACTTTCCGACAAGGTCGAAGAGTTCACAATATCATATAGATGATAGACCCTTCGGTAATAACGAAAGGTCCACGAAAGCATATAGAAGAATAGACCCTTCGACAATATTCAAAGACCCATGATAGCGTGCGAAAGAAAAACCTTTCGACGAAATCAAAATCTTTGCAACTACATATAAAAAGGAGACCCTTCAACCCGGTCGAAGGCCTAAAGTCGAAAACATAGCCGTTGGCATCTATAAATAAGACCCAAGGTGTCCTGTTTTGGGGATGGATTTTTCCTCATTCTAATCTTGTAACTTCTTAATCAGAGAGCTGTAACCCTAAATTGATTGTGATTTTGGAAATTTAATAAAAAGGAAGACTTTTCTTGGATGCACAGGGAGTCCTTAGTTCTCTTAATTACATTATTATTTGCTTAATCCTTTGCTAGATTGATTCGTATTTCCAATTTCAGTCTCTTCGGAAGGTTCTGGTCGACAAAGACAATAATATTCCTTTTATAAATAATCCTTACAACCCTAAGGAGTTGTAATGACCCGAGATTTTCGACATCGAAAATTCGATGCAAATACGTTCACTATAGAAGTGTCGAGCAATCGAACGCCGAAAATTCCAGATTGTTAGGGTAAAGAAGAAAAAGAGGTAGAAGAAGAAACAGAAAACAATAGCATAGAATCTCACAATCGTAGCGGAACAAAATATAATACACAAATAGCAGCATTTACACAAAGAAAGATGTAAATGTCAATTTATATACAATATATCAGAGTACAATCATTCACAATAATTGGACAATTATAATGACCTATCCTTAAATCCAATCTAAACAATCTACACTTCACAACGGAATATAATTAATACGTCTCTGCCATCCAGCTCATATGCTGAGCTCCATAACATCCTAACCTGAAAATCTGAAATACTCGGTCTGACCCGAGCATTACAATAAAGCAACACACGAGTCAGGATGGAAACTAGCGTGAGTAAACCCATTTAATATGAAATACTTAAGTTGTAAAGCTTCTTCGAAAACCCAGGTAACTCGTTAAACATTACGAGTTTTGTCTTGCTATAACCAAACTTTTGTTTCACAAAATAATATCTAAGTACCGTTACTTAGTTCAAGTGGACAAGTTTACTTAATTTGTTCCATTTCAGTTTATTAATTTTAAAATCAAATATATAAAGAATTATAGACTATTAATCGAAATGGTTCCGGATATCGCTGATATCTGACCCTGATCTCTTCGAATCCATCACCATCCTTTAAACAAGTTGTTTAAGTAGAAAAACAATTTAATTTAAATTTCAGAATGTCATATTCGCACAGAAATTCATCATAGATAAATAACTCACATTTATCACAGTTCAATCCAAGGCTATTCATATCACAAAATATCACAATTTAACATACTAGAGATATTAAGAAATCCAAAGCATTCAATTCAAATTGAACATTTATAAGCTAGATTAATTGGTTACACCATTTCTAATTAATTTAATTAACACAAAATAGATTAGTTACTTATAAATCCTGCTTAATTATCATTAACTTATTTATAAGCCATTTATATTTTATTTAAATTAACGTTTCGAATCAATTTATAATTAACATGTAAAATAAATAAGATCTTTGATTAGTTTAAAGTTTAATATATTTCCTCAATTATCCACTTAATTACATCATTTAATTTTATTTTAAATAAACTTAAGAATTAATTTAAAAAAAATTAACCTAATATATAATTACCCTAAATCAAAACAAATTAAGTTTAGAACATTTTACTTCAATTTTTTGTTTTGAAACTTGCTCAAAAATTTACTCTTTTTAAAACTTGGTTAATTCATTAATTTCCTTTCTAAAATACTCGGGCCCAAGCCCAAAAATCACGATCACCTACTCGAGCCAAATCCAAACCACCCCGACCATTATTCCTTCTTCCTCTCTTCTCTAATCACAGCAACAAACCCACCCAGACACACACTGATAAACATGCACGCGAACACGGCACCGGAGCTACGGCGATCATCATCGACCACGTCACCAAGTCGCCATCGACCTCATCGTCCACTTCAACCACCTAGAAACTCGACACTAACCTCCCATCGAAAACGAGAAAGCGAGCAACAGTAGGCACCAAAACCGATCGCAAAGATCCACAATGCACAGCCACCTCCGACCACCATAAACCACGTCATCACGCCTAGAGACTCGCTAGACCACCCTCTTCCTATTTCCCCTACTCCGGCCCCTTCCGATGCCACCTTGACGTCGCACAAGCCTCGTAATCGCCGTCGACTCGAGCCTAACCTTAAACCCTACAACGTCGTCGTTCAACCACCACGTTGATCTGAAAAATCGATTGCCATTTTTTCCGAGCTCCTCGACCCTCACGCTACCTCCAGCAACAACCCCGACCTCCCACCATTCACCGATCGTCAGAAATCACCCAAAACACATTTCACGTTCATCTAGCAATACCTCACAAAATACTAACCTAAAATTCTTCATATTATCATTAAAAATCATGGTTTTCAAAATCGAATCTGATGATATACGCAAATCCCAAGATTTAAACAATTTATTTTTTTATATTTGACTTTTCACTGTTCTTTCTTCTTTCAGTAAAACTACTTGCTAACTATACTTAAAAATATTTTTAAAAATAGAATTTAGTTATTACAAACATTTCTCCTTTAAAGATCATAACCTGAAAGAGCATGAGGGAAGAGAATTGAATTTTTTTACTTATTTAAATATGTTGGAATCAAAACAGAGACATGCATATTTAAACTCAGGCATGCAATATAGTTTTTCGTACATATATACCAGGAAAAATGCATTTATACATTCATGCACAACATTTTCACAACACTACTTTCATTATATAACACATGTATCAGAATATAGAGATGATTTAGCTTTAAAAGGTGAAGTTTACTTATTTGAAAATTGAACAGAGGAAAGTTGAAATCTGGAAACTTGATTTTGAATACTGCTAGTTGAAATTTTGAAACAACAACTTGATCTACTTGATTAAGTTGAGTTGAATCTGAATTAAATCTTTGCTTCAGTTAGAAATTATAAAGAGTTTGATTTAGTTGTTAGGTTTGGTTTTTCTCTAGTTTTATTTTTTGGTTTGATTTAAAGAAAATGAAAGAAAGGAGTAATTGTGATATATATATAAGTATATAAAACAAATAAATTTGACACTTATATTAGTAGAGCCTCTCAAGTCTGCAAATGTCCATATACATTTATTTTATATTTTCTTTTTATATGATTTATATTTATACTTTTATATTTATACTTATTTTAATTTTAAATTAAGATTATTAACGTTTTAAATCAATAACTAAGTATATATATACTAGTAGTTAAAATGTAGAGTTTCAAATCTGTAACGACCCGAAAATTTCGATCCCGAAATTTCCAGATAGTTAAGAAAAGAAGAAAAGAGAAAGAAGAAGAAGACAGAAACAAGTCACAGAAACCTCACATTCGCACCGGATAAAATATAATATCAATAATAGTTATACAAAAGAAACGGTATCATCAATTTACATCAATATCAGAGTTACAACAATTTTATTCAACATTTGATAGATACAACTTAACATGACTCAGATATATACAATATCATAGTGAACTCTCCATACGTCCCTGTCATCCAGCTTGCCTCCTGAACTCCAGAACGTCCTTACCTGAAAATCTGTAATACTCGGTCTGACCCGAGCATTACATCAAAGTAACACCCGGGTCAGGCTGGAAACCAGCGTGAGTAACTCTTCTAACATGGAATACAAAAGCATACAATTTATATAAAACCCGGGTAACTTATATCAATTTCAACTTCACAAGTTATTATAGACATCATCTATATCACACAACAATTTCTAAGTGTCCAAACTTAGATTAAATGGTCCAATTCACTTAAGTCAATCCAAACCAGCTTATTGATTTTACAAATCAATCTATAATGAATCGAAGTGGTTTCGGGTATTGACTAATACCCGTCTCCGGTCTCTTCGAATTTAATTCTATCATATCCAAATTTCAAATGAAACATAATTCAAATTTCAAATACTGGGTGTCGCCTATACATATTAATTCATCTCTAATGAATGACCACATTTTCTCAGTTTAAATCCAATCATATCACATCACTCAGCATCCCAGAATACATACCCAAGAATTAACCTTAACCTATTCAGTAATTAACCTTTTAATTACTATCATTAATTACAATAATTAATGATCCTTCATTAATTAATTAACTATAATTAATTACATTAAGTCTTAATTAATTACAATTAATTAATCATATTTTAATTAATTACTTTTATTAATCAACCTTGATTAATTTCATTAATTAAATAATCCTTATTAATTAAACTATTAATTAATTAAATAAATAACTTATAATTAATCATCTCATTAATCAGTAATTAACAACTTGTAATTACCTATCTAAATTAATTAACTTCTAAATTAATTATATTAATCCTTGATTAATTAATCCATTTAATTAATCTTTAATTACTTTATTAAGTAATTATTATTCAATTTAAGTTAATTAATAATCCTTAATTAATAACATTAAGTGATTAACCATTAATCACTTCCATTTAATTACTTCCATAAGTAAATCCTCTAATTACTTTCATAAGTAATTACCTTTTGAAATTACATTCCATAATTAACCATTAATTACTTTATTAAGTAATTATACTTAATTAATCCATAATTAAGTGATTATATAATTAACTAACTATTTAAAATAATTAAACAATTAATTAATTAACTACTAATATTTTAAGATCCTTAATTAATTAAGATAATCATTAATCTTAATAAAACTCTTTTACTTATTAACCAAACATATTTAATTTAGTATTCTTACAAAGATAAATTAACCTTATTCATCTTCATAAATAATCATTTGGAAATTAATCAGATTTTATAACTTAAAATAAATTATTCAATTTGGTTCACAAAAATATAACTTAAACTTTATTTGAAATAAAGTATTTAGAAATTAACTTCAAAATTTAAAACACATTAAACATCTAATTTAATATTCTGATTTAATACCTAAATTCAAAACTCTCTTTTAAAAATTGAAATTCAAATTTTACTTAAATAACTACTTCCTAAAGCAACATCTTAAACATTTTAAATTTGAAATGAATTCAATTATTTGATTTACATTTATTTCAAATAACAAGATCTAACTTTGTAATCCATTTCCATATAAAACTTGTTGATAATTTTAATGCTTAGTTTCACTTATTCAATCAACAAGTTTGATTTGTAAACTTGATATCTTATTTTACGATACTTAATATCTTCCCTTTTAGTCTACCAGATTAACATATCTATACCCGGATCAACTCCATTTCCCCTTCCCAAACAACCCACAGAACACTACGTATTCTCCTTCGAGACAATTCACTAATCTATACGAACCAAACTCGAGAACCAAACCTCTACACAACTGCTAACTCCTACTCAAAAACTTCGAGTCGCCCCTCAGGAAACGCGAGTTACCCTTCGGTCCCAACCCGAGAGAAATCGTCTTCCCAATTTGAAGATCCCAGTGCACAAGAATGTGCACTGTGCACCTACCCACGAACTTCCGGCCGCCGACGACCAACACTACCCCCCATTCTCATCACACAATCGCATGCGAACCCAACCATAAACTCAGATTCGAGAATAAGCAAGCGAATCAAAATACGACCAATTTGCTCGAAACTGCAGGAAGCACCGTTCCAAAAACCACCCCATCGCCGACCATCTCGTCGCCATTAGATCTCGCTGACCCCACCATTGAAACGCCTAGTCCACGAGCAACAACTTCCCCAAATACGATCAAACCCGATCCACAAACAAAGTCGCAAATGCCTCCAAAGCCATGCCGAAACAAGAAAAACTAAAACCCTAGTTCATACGATTTCAAACAATTCATAAATTGGAAAAATTCTAGAATAATTTTCCCATCATCCATAACATACTAGCAAGCTTCGACCAAAGTTAAAGCTCCGATCAACATGCCGATCATCGGCAAATCACAAAAACCCAAATTTCATACAAAACCCAATTTGACATGAATTCCTCAATTAAAATTTATGATATGTACTTTAAAAATCTTAATTCTTAGTCCTTAACACATTCATGGAATCCAAATCAGAAAACATACAAGTTGATTTTTTGACATGAAATTTATTCTTACTGTATGTTTCATTTTTAAAAATAATTTACTCCAGTAAAAATCCTAATTCCATTTTTAAAATCATTATTATGCAATAACAAACAACTTCCATGTAATCATCAAAGTCAATTTTTGATGTTTTTGGGAGATTAAAAATTTTTGATTGCAAACCTGGTCTGAAAAGAAACAGGTACAGAGTTTAATAAATATACAGACATATATACACATATTCATCAATTCAATAATATAGAGACTGAAAGATTTTCATGCAACCTAGATTGATCTACAGATCATCACATGCATGAATAGAATTTCTACTCATCTGCTTTTAAAATCTGTTTGCTCACAAATTATACTGAAACTGTATTATTATTTCTATTTTTTTTTTAAAAACATTTCCTCACTTGTTTCTCTGTTTAAAACAATATGCACAAGATAGTTCATATTATATCTCAAAGAGCTTCACATGCAAATTTAAGATATGCCAGAAGTTCAGAGTAACTCACCTGTAAACAAGATGAACAGAGCATTTATGCTGAAACAGCCCTTGCATCTTTTAAAACTTGAATTGTTTTTAGCTTCTGATTATGTGATAACTGGTTGTAATGATCTGAAGGTTGTTGCAGTGATGACTTCTTTGATTTCCAGGTTTATTTGCTTTGATATTAAAACATGAATTACAGGTTTTGCCTTAGATATGTCTCAGGTTGAAATGATGCTGCAGGTCCTATCTTTTCCTTTTCTTTTTGCTAGCTTGCTCAGTCTTGATTTCGTTTTACTGGCTTTTAGAGGAAGTGATTACTGATTTGGTTTTGATTTGTAATGTTTCAGCTGAAAACATTTTTTTTTTTTTATTTCTGTTGGTATATTTGCTTCCAAGCCATTGTTTCTTTGTTTAGAAAATGAAAATGGAAAAGAACTTAGAGAGGAGATAGATATGTTTTATATAGATTTAATTAGGATTAAAATAAAATGATAATAAAACCAAATGGATGACACTTGTTTTTTTCCATTTGCTACCTTCTTTACATTTGTTAAATACCTATTCTATTTAAGTAACACTTGTCACTAATAGGGATTTTATGTCTAAACTCAAATGTTAACCTTATTTATAAGTTTATGGCTTAAATCTTATTATTTTTCTTGTATTTGAAAATTCATGTTTATATGTTTTTATGTGAATGTACATGATGTTCTAAATTTAGCTTTTATACTTATAATGTCTTATGTTAAATAAAATAAAATAATTTACTTAACTATATATATGTGTTTGTTATAAATTTATATTCCCACTTTTCTTTTATTTGTATTTATATATATAACCTTTAAGAAAATAAATTTGAAACTAATTTATGTATAAATAAATAAATAATCACATTCTCATATATGTATTCAAATCCAATTTCATTCCAGGATATTTATATATATATATTTTTATATTTCAAATCTCAAATTCAAATTAATTTTAAATTCATTCATTTATATATCTAAACAAACATATATTACATTTGATTGAAAATATTGATTTTGCAAATTTTAAATAATTATACAAGAAGAATATCAAATCAATATTTATCCAAATATCAATATTTATCATCATATAATTTGTTAAATCAATATTCTGCAAATTAACCCTATTATTTTCATTTACAGATGCCCAGAAATCCGGGTTATCACATTCCTCCCCCCTTAGAATCTTTTCGTCCTCGAAAAGAACGAAATCAGAATTTATTAACTATTTTAAAACCAGTTAAAATATTCTTTGATCATTTTAAAACACTAAAATTATATAATATTTTCAAAATAGCTTC
The DNA here is from genome assembly GCA_030765085.1 of Allium cepa. NCBI lineage: Eukaryota > Viridiplantae > Streptophyta > Magnoliopsida > Asparagales > Amaryllidaceae > Allium > Allium cepa. Next base: position 916,841,692 of record CM060929.1, on the reverse strand, counting down.
TTATAGAAAATATCATTTTATAACTCGATGTCTCAACAAGTCCATCCTCGTTCTCATATAAATTCGGTCATCCGTTGATCAGGCGTATGACTGAAAATCTATAAGTACTTAGCAGACCTGTTTTAACACCCAGTGAAAATACTTTGAAAATGATTTTATTGAAAATTTAGAAAACAGTTTTTTTTTTTTTTTTTTTTTTGAAAATAGAGGATATATCTTTGGTGAGAATGCTCTGGAAATCATCACCCCCATCCATGGTCGCAGTTAACCCGGTGATTACGTTGCCATCCCGACAAAATCCACAGATAACTGTAGGCCTCCGCGCCCCACGATTACACCATGGAACCTCGCTACAGATCGCAGCTATAACTGGAATTACGTAGCTATCACAGCTAAAACCCATATAACTGTAGGCATCAGCGCCCTCGAATTTCGCTGCCAAAAATGAAACTTCTCCACTCCACTTGACCATAGATCGCAGTCTACCGATGTTGCGTTGCCTTCCCGGCAAAATCAAGTGTAGACCGTTGACACTCATCCTCCACACGATTTTCGCTATGGTCCCCACAGTAGATCGCAGCGACATCGAGTTACACTGTCGTCACAGCATAACCCAAATGCCCCTGTAGGCATCAGCGCCATCGACTTTCGCTACCCAAATAATCCTCAGGAACTAGTTTTGTCCGGACTCCTCACAGGATCAACTTTAGAACCCCCCTTGGGGCTCAATGCAGTACCACCCAGTGGTACTCCTGAGAAGTCCATTCTAAGGGAGCGCCTTTTTCCCCAGAGCATCATCAAAACATTTTATACTATACATATATAGTATCTTCAAATCATACACCTAGTATGATATCATACAAAGCTTCTTTACACAAAATCGATTATCCCAAAATCGATAATTCTCAAACTAGGCTTTCCAAATTCAATATTGATTTTACCTAAAAATCAAAAGCCTTTCCAAATCCATAGGTTCTCAAAACCCTTTTTCCAAAATCCTCATATGATCCTTTATATATATAGATATATATAAAATCCTTTATAAAAATCTTTGGATCATTATAAACTTGTATAAAATCCCTTTTATACTTTAAATACTTCCAAAATCCTTTCTTTCTGGCAAAAGATTCATCAAGAGGAGTTTTATCTTATATAACAAAGATATATAACTTTGTTTATTCAAAAATCAAATATTCAAATTTGATTACCCTTTTTAATATCAATTTCATTCAAATCTGTACGATGTACACACATCATTCGTACGCCATACCAATCTGATCGCTCACTCGATCACACAATTTCACTTCCGAACTAGTATCGTCCACCCGACTTCCTAGTGCGGACACAGATCTGGTTTCTTGATCAGAAACCGTTATTCTCCTTGCATAGGCATAACTATGATAGAGAATACCCAGAACCAATCAACAACCCATGTCCATGTTCGCCTTCAAAAATCGAGTGGAAAATTCCAACTCGGATCGATATAACTATCTCGAAATTCTATGCTCGAATCTGGATCCCATTACTATGCGAATAGAATAACATACGTACACCTTACGTATTTGTCTTATTGGTTATTAGCCAAATTAATTCCATTTCTATTCACATTTATTTTGATTTTCATTCACTAACTCTCAATTGCTCCCATCCATTTGGATTATTCCTCTATTCTTATCTCGATTGGGTATCCATCCAATAACAGTTTAAACTCCGTCCAGTTTAAATTCAGAAAATAGTTTGAAAAGTTAAAGAAATAAATAAGTAGTTGAAAAATAATTGCTAGTTTGTAAATAACTGTAAAATAGTTCAGTAATTGTAAAATGATTTGAAAATAGTTAAATAGTCATAGAAATTTTAAATAATTGCAAAATATTATAAAATAGAAATTAATAGTTGAAAACAGTAATTAGTTTATAAAACACTTGGAAAACATTTTCAAAAATAATTGTAAAACAAGTATAAGATAGTTTGGCTTTTTAAAAGAAAGGTTGTATGTAAAATAAATAGCTTTGAAAATAGGTTTATATTAAAACAATTTATATTAAAAATAGTCCAGAGTCAAAACTGTTCACTTCCCAATCACCATTCCAAAATAATTCAATTTAAATTTCCATTAAAATTTGATTCACTCCCCAATTCAAGTTGAATTTATTCTCAATTCCTTTTTTAAATTTAAATCAAATTCCATTTGATTTTAAACATGTTCAACTTTAAATTTAATCCCAAGTTATTCCAATCACTTTGGACTAATATCCATTCAATTGAACCCACTTCAATTTCAATCCATTCCAAATCAAGTTGAATTATCCTTGATTTCTTCTCAATATTCAATTCAAATTCCATTTGAATTTAAAATTATTCAACTTTAATTATAATTCCAAATTATTCCAATAAATTTGGACAAATTTTCAAATTGAATCCACTTCAATTTCAAATCGTTACAAATTAATCCAATTCAAATTTTTCATTTGAATCTTATGCTCATACATCTTTAATCACACTTTCAATTACTTCAAATAAAATTCAATTTGAACTAATTTCAATTCAAATTCTAGATTTAAACCATCTCGAATTATATAAATTCGAGTTAATACTTCAATTGTTGATTTAATTCCTTTAAATCAATTTACCTTTTATCCCATCCATGGATTACCATACTCCATTTCTCATTTATTAAAACAAATCTAATTCACAACTTAAAGATTTGTAACAATAGGATGATATTATCTAATTTATTTTAAAACATTCATCCATTTACAATTTCCAGTTCTCAAACCCATTTTGAGATCACACAAACTCCCAATTCAGATTAATCATTTAACTACCCAAATTAAATTCCAATTTCATTTTGAAATTTCCAAATCAGGTTGTTCCTTCCAACTTATTTAACCTTTTCCCAAGTTAGACTCAATTCACTTAATCCAGTCAATCTTACCCAATTTGAATTTCCATTTCAAATTCTAAATATAAATAATCTTCCCACTTATTAAGTTCAAAAACTTATCATTTTGGGTTTTCACATCTCATTCCGATTTAAAACTCAATATTTAGAGTTTATCTCAAACTACCTTTGATATTATGTATATCCACATATATACATATTAATTTCTTTTGCATACCAAGTTATACTTTTAAAATTTTAATCCACCTTTTGTTTTTAATTCAAAACAATTTTCTTTAAAATTTTCAAACAACTCTTGTTTGAAATAGGACAGTTTCATTCGAATGCATTAAATAATATTATTTATTATTTCTTCAAATTAATTACATCATTAATTAATCACATTCGGTAATTAACTTATTTCTTAATTACCTTCATTAAGTAATTGTCCTTTAAATTACTTACCTCTAGTTACTTCATTAAGTAACTCCCTCTTTATTTTTCATTTTCAATTATTATCCATTAATTAATCTCATTAAATAAAGTTTAATTAATTACATAAATTAATTGATTATCCTTATCCTGAAACCTTTCCCAATTTCAAGATTTAATTTCAGTTTGAATTCATTTCAATCTTGTCTTTAATATAATTTCAATTTGGTTGTAATTGTATTATCGCTTAATTCTTACTATTACCTTTAATTATATTAATATTACAACCAATTTCCTTAATATAATAGATAATCTATTTCTTATATAAGATTCATTTACTTTTGAAATCATTGAAAAACCCTTATATAAGAAAATAACAAGTACGCTCTGTCATATTTATACACTCAACTCATTATAGGGTACCACTTACCCTATTCTTAATGAGTAATCCCACCAGAGCCAAGGTTCTCGCTTAACCTTCTGCTCTGATACCAAATGTAACGACCCGAAAATTTCGATCCCGAAATTTCCAGATAGTTAAGAAAAGAAGAAAAGAGAAAGAAGAAGAAGACAGAAACAAGTCATAGAAACCTCACATTCGCAGCGGATAAAATATAATATCAATAATAGTTATACAAAAGAAACGGTATCATCAATTTACATCAATATCAGAGTTACAACAATTTTATTCAACATTTGATAGATACAACTTAACATGACTCAGATATATACAATATCATAGTGAACTCTCCATACGTCCCTGTCATCCAGCTTGCCTCCTGAACTCCAGAACGTCCTTACCTGAAAATCTGTAATACTCGGTCTGACCCGAGCATTACATCAAAGTAACACCCGGGTCAGGCTGGAAACCAGCGTGAGTAACTCTTCTAACATGGAATACAAAAGCATACAATTTATATAAAACCCGGGTAACTTATATCAATTTCAACTTCACAAGTTATTATAGACATCATCTATATCACACAACAATTTCTAAGTGTCCAAACTTAGATTAAATGGTCCAATTCACTTAAGTCAATCCAAACCAGCTTATTGATTTTACAAATCAATCTATAATGAATCGAAGTGGTTTCGGGTATTGACTAATACCCGTCTCCGGTCTCTTCGAATTTAATTCTATCATATCCAAATTTCAAATGAAACATAATTCAAATTTCAAATACTGGGTGTCGCCTATACATATTAATTCATCTCTAATGAATGACCACATTTTCTCAGTTTAAATCCAATCATATCACATCACTCAGCATCCCAGAATACATACCCAAGAATTAACCTTAACCTATTCAGTAATTAACCTTTTAATTACTATCATTAATTACAATAATTAATGATCCTTCATTAATTAATTAACTATAATTAATTACATTAAGTCTTAATTAATTACAATTAATTAATCATATTTTAATTAATTACTTTTATTAATCAACCTTGATTAATTTCATTAATTAAATAATCCTTATTAATTAAACTATTAATTAATTAAATAAATAACTTATAATTAATCATCTCATTAATCAGTAATTAACAACTTGTAATTACCTATCTAAATTAATTAACTTCTAAATTAATTATATTAATCCTTGATTAATTAATCCATTTAATTAATCTTTAATTACTTCATTAAGTAATTATTATTCAATTTAAGTTAATTAATAATCCTTAATTAATAACATTAAGTGATTAACCATTAATCACTTCCATTTAATTACTTCCATAAGTAAATCCTCTAATTACTTTCATAAGTAATTACCTTTTGAAATTACATTCCATAATTAACCATTAATTACTTTATTAAGTAATTATACTTAATTAATCCATAATTAAGTGATTATATAATTAACTAACTATTTAAAATTAATTAAACAATTAATTAATTAACTACTAATATTTTAAGATCCTTAATTAATTAAGATAATCATTAATCTTAGTAAAACTCTTTTACTTATTAACCAAACATATTTAATTTAGTATTCTTACAAAGATAAATTAACCTTATTCATCTTCATAAATAATCATTTGGAAATTAATCAGATTTTATAACTTAAAATAAATTATTCAATTTGGTTCACAAAAATATAACTTAAACTTTATTTGAAATAAAGTATTTAGAAATTAACTTCAAAATTTAAAACACATTAAACATCTAATTTAATATTCTGATTTAATACCTAAATTCAAAACTCTCTTTTAAAAATTGAAATTCAAATTTTACTTAAATAACTACTTCCTAAAGCAACATCTTAAACATTTTAAATTTAAAATGAATTCAATTATTTGATTTACATTTATTTCAAATAACAAGATCTAACTTTGTAATCCATTTCCATATAAAACTTGTTGATAATTTTAATGCTTAGTTTCACTTATTCAATCAACAAGTTTGATTTGTAAACTTGATATCTTATTTTACGGTACTTAATATCTTCCCTTTTAGTCTACCAGATTAACATATCTATACCCGGATCAACTCCATTTCCCCTTCCCAAACAACCCACAGAACACTACGTATTCTCCTTCGAGACAATTCACTAATCTATACGAACCAAACTCGAGAACCAAACCTCTACACAACTGCTAACTCCTACTCAAAAACTTCGAGTCGCCCCTCAGGAAACGCGAGTTACCCTTCGGTCCCAACCCGAGAGAAATCGTCTTCCCAATTTGAAGATCCCAGTGCACAAGAATGTGCACTGTGCACCTACCCACGAACTTCCGGCCGCCGACGACCAACACTACCCCCCATTCTCATCACACAATCGCATGCGAACCCAACCATAAACTCAGATTCGAGAATAAGCAAGCGAATCAAAATACGACCAATTTGCTCGAAACTGCAGGAAGCACCATTCCAAAAACCACCCCATCGCCGACCATCTCGTCGCCATTAGATCTCGCTGACCCCACCATTGAAACGCCTAGTCCACGAGCAACAACTTCCCCAAATACGATCAAACCCGATCCACAAACAAAGTCGCAAATGCCTCCAAAGCCATGCCGAAACAAGAACAAACTAAAACCCTAGTTCATACGATTTCAAACAATTCATAAATTGGAAAAATTCTAGAATAATTTTCCCATCATCCATAACATACTAGCAAGCTTCGACCAAAGTTAAAGCTCCGATCAACATGCCGATCATCGGCAAATCACCAAAACCCAAATTTCATACAAAGCCCAATTTGACATGAATTCCTCAATTAAAATTTATGATATGTACTTTAAAAATCTTAATTCTTAGTCCTTAACACATTCATGGAATCCAAATCAGAAAACATACAAGTTGATTTTTTGACATGAAATTTATTCTTACTGTATGTTTCATTTTTAAAAATAATTTACTCCAGTAAAAATCCTAATTCAATTTTTAAAATCATTATTATGCAATAACAAACAACTTCCATGTAATCATCAAAGTCAATTTTTGATGTTTTTGGGAGATTAAAAATTTTTGATTGCAAACCTGGTCTGAAAAGAAACAGGTACAGAGTTTAATAAATATACAGACATATATACACATATTCATCAATTCAATAATATAGAGACTGAAAGATTTTCATGCAACCTAGATTGATCTACAGATCATCACATGCATGAATAGAATTTCTACTCATCTGCTTTTAAAATCTGTTTGCTCACAAATTATACTGAAACTGTATTATTATTTCTATTTTTTTTTTTAAAAAACATTTCCTCACTTGTTTCTCTGTTTAAAACAATATGCACAGGATAGTTCATATTATATCTCAAAGAGCTTCACATGCAAATTTAAGATATGCCAGAAGTTCAGAGTAACTCACCTATAAACAAGATGAACAGAGCATTTATGCTGAAACAGCCCTTGCATCTTTTAAAACTTGAATTGTTTTTAGCTTCTGATTATGTGATAACTGGTTGTAATGATCTGAAGGTTGTTGCAGTGATGACTTCTTTGATTTCCAGGTTTATTTGCTTTGATATTAAAACATGAATTACAGGTTTTGCCTTAGATATGTCTCAGGTTGAAATGATGCTGCAGGTCCTATCTTTTCCTTTTCTTTTTGCTAGCTTGCTCAGTCTTGATTTCGTTTTACTGGCTTTTAGAGGAAGTGATTACTGATTTGGTTTTGATTTGTAATGTTTCAGCTGAAAACATTTTTTTTTTTTTTCTGTTGGTATATTTGCTTCCAAGCCATTGTTTCTTTGTTTAGAAAATGAAAATGGAAAAGAACTTAGAGAGGAGATAGATATGTTTTATATAGATTTAATTAGGATTAAAATAAAATGATAATAAAACCAAATGGATGACACTTGTTTTTTTCCATTTGTTACCTTCTTTACATTTGTTAAATACCTATTCTATTTAAGTAACACTTGTCACTAATAGGGATTTTATGTCTAAACTCAAATGTTAACCTTATTTATAAGTTTATGGCTTAAATCTTATTATTTTTCTTGTATTTGAAAATTCATGTTTATATGTTTTTATGTGAATGTACATGATGTTCTAAATTTAGCTTTTATACTTATAATGTCTTATGTTAAATAAAATAAAATAATTTACTTAACTATATATATGTGTTTGTTATAAATTTATATTCCCACTTTTCTTTTATTTGTATTTATATATATAACCTTTAAGAAAATAAATTTGAAACTAATTTATGTATAAATAAATAAATAATCACATTCTCATATATGTATTCAAATCCAATATCATTCCAGGATATTTATATATATATATTTTTATATTTCAAATCTCAAATTCAAATTAATTTTAAATTCACTCATTTATATATCTAAACAAACATATATTACATTTGATTGAAAATATTGATTTTGCAAATTTTAAATAATTATACAAGAAGAATATTAAATCAATATTTATCCAAATATCAATATTTATCATCATATAATTTGTTAAATCAATATTCTGCAAATTAACCCTATTATTTTCATTTACAGATGCCCAGAAATCCGGGTTATCCCAAAATCTAAATTATTTTTAAGATATTTACTTTGGATTTCAAATCATAGTTTTAATCACAAACCATATATTTATAAATAATAGTAAAGAGATAGCATTATTTATTTGCTTTGAAATGATGTTTTGCAAATTTAAGTAATTATATTAGAAGATTATCAAATTAATATTGTCAAAATCCCGAGTCATCACCTTCCTTCCCCCTTTAAATCTTTTCGTCCCTGAAAAGGAACAAAGAAAGAATTTTAAATTATACTGACGAAAAGGAACAAAGAAAGAATTTTAAATTATACAGTGAATTATCAGTTAAATTATCCTTAAACATTCTTAACTCTCTACTCTTTTTATTCTAAAGTTTCAAAACACTTTAAAATATACATAATATTACTAAAATTTCTTTATAAAAATACTTTTTTTTAACTCGATATCTCAATAAGTCCATCCTTGTTCTCATAGAAATTCGATCATACGTTGATCAGGCGTAGAACTGAAAATCTATAAGTACTTGGTAAACCCGTTTTCAACACCCTGTGAAAATACTTGAAAATATTTTGTGAAAATTTAGAAAACAATTTTGTGAGAATGCTCTGGAAATCATCACCCCCTCCATGGTCGCATTTAGCCCGATGATTATGTCGCCATCCTAGCGAAATCCATAGAAAACTGTAGGCATCCGCACACCTCGATCACACCCTGGAACCGCCACAGATCGCAGCTACACCCAAGGTTACGTTGCCATCATGGCAAAAACCATGTAACTGTAGGCATCAGTGCTTTCAAATTTCGTTGCCAAACGAAACTTCACCACACAGACCACATAGATCTCAGACTACATCAGTCGAGCCCCAATGTAGCCTGTAGGCACTCACTACCACAAGAATTTTTCTATGTCTTCATAGATTGCAGTGTACCGATGTTACGTTGCTCTCCCAGAGAAAACAAACGTAGACCTTAAGCAATCACTGCCCCTCAACTTCCGCTATGGAACGTAGTAGATAGCAGTTACACCGAGTAACACAGCAGTCATAGCGTAACCCGAATGTCTCTGTAGGCATCAGCGCCCTCGACTTTCGCTACCTCAACCATAATCCTCAGGAACTACAGTTTAGTTCGGACATCCTTTGGGTTCAAATTTAGAACTCCCCCTTAGGGCTCAAGGCAGAACCACCCTGTGGATCTCCTACTATAAGCTTCAACTCTAAAAGGGAGCGCCTTTTTCCTCACAGCATTCTCAAAACCTTTTTATACTATACACATATAGTATCTTTCAAATCATACTCTTATATGTATCACATATAAATCCCATTTACACAAAATCGATATCTCAAATCGATAGTTCTCAAACTTGGCTTTCCAAATTCCCAAATTTTGCTTTTTCCCAAAATCAAAAGCCTTTCAAAATCAATGGGTTCCAAAAACATTTTTCCCAATTTCATAAAACATGTATATATATAGATATAGATAAGTTTATTCCTTCCAACTTGAAAAACCTTTGGATCACTTCATACTTATATAAATTCCCTTTCTATACTTCAAATATTTTTCAAAGATCTTTTCTTCTGGTTATAGATTCAACAAGGGGAGTTTATCATATATAACAAATATATATATATATATATATATATATATATATCTTTATTTATGCCAAAACAAATATCCAAGTTTGATTTCTTTTATAAAGTTATTTACCACCTTAATTACTCTTCATAAAGTAAATTTCAATCATAGAGATATCCAACTTCCACTTTTATTCATTGTATATTTCTCAAAATATACCTTTTCCTTTAAAAATCATTTTTACATTTCTTTTCAAAATTTTCAGTATCTATTACATTCAAGTACGTACAATGTACATATATCATCCGTACACAATATCAAATCCGATCACTCACTTGTTCACACAATTTCACTTTCGAACTAGTATCGTCCACCCGACTTCCTAGTGCGGACTCAGATCTGGTTTCTTGATCAGAAACTGTCATTCTCCTTGCATAGCCATAAATATGATAGAGAATTTCCAGAATCAATCAAAAATCCATATCCATGTTTGTCGTCGAAAATCGAATGAAAAATCCCAGCTCGATTTAATATACTATCTCGAAATTCTGTGCTCGAATCTGTATCAAATCGTTATGCGAATAGAATAACACACGTACATCCTATGTATTTATCTTCATTGATTATTAGCTAAATAAATTTTCTTTTTATTCACATTCATTTTGATTTCTATTCACTTATTCACAATTGCTTCAATTTCCATTTGGGTTATCACTTCAACTCTTATCTCAATTGGTATTTAATTATAAACAGTTTGCACTCTGACCAGCTTGAATTTAGAAAATATCTTTGAAAAGTTTAAAATGGATAAGTAGTTGTAAAATAGTAATTAGTTGTAAAATAGTGGTAGAATAGTTAAGTAGTTATAACATAGTTGTAAAATAGTTGTTGAATAGTTAGATAGTTGGAAAATAGTTGTAAAATAGTAATTAGTCTTCAAAATAGTTATAAAATAAGTATAAGATTGTCTAGGTTTTAAAGAGAAAGGTTGTATAGTAAATAGCTAGGAAAAATAGATTTAAGATAGTTTATATTAAAACAATTTATTTGAAAATAGTTTCAGAATCAAACTGGTTCAATTCCCGATCTCCTATTCCAATCAATTTTCAATTTCCGCTTGCTTTTAAATTGATTCAATTCCAATTCAATTTGAATTAACCTCGATTCCCATTCTGTGATATCTCAGAAATTTCAAGAAAAATTAGATGTGATAATCCTCTTTATAAATTATTTTAAATTGATAAAAATTATTATTTTCAAACAATAATGATAGTGGATTGTTTTTAAAAATAGATAAATAAATAGAATTATCAATTACAAATTGAATCCGGGTTTGTTTAAAATATGTATGTATTGTTGAATTGATTTTGAATTTGAATTTGGATTTAAAATTGAAATTCAAAAGATAAATATTTTAAAATGTTTTGTTTTTTAAAATATATGAATAAGATTTTATATGTATATAATTTGTTTCATTTATATTTTCTCTAAATGTAATATATATATACGTTTAGTATTTATAAAATAGTATATTAAGTATAAAGCTTATTATTAATATTTAAAATAAATGAAAATCTCTTATATGACAAGTGTAAATTTATTAAAGTTTCATAATAACATATGTAAACTAATTAACAAATGGAATGACAAATGTCAAGTTTTTTAACAAGTGTCATATGTTATTTTTGACTTTTCTTTCATTCTTAAAATAAATCATTTTAAATTATAAAAACAAATGTTTTCTCACCTTCATTCTTTTTTGTTTTTTTCTATTCTAAAGCTTAGAAACTCAAGCTTGTAAACCATTCTCAAAACACAAATCCTTATAAACAATCTGAAAATCAATCCAATTCTAAAAACCAGAAATCAAATTCTAAGCCTATAATTCATTTTCTAAAATCAAATCATCAAAGCCTGAACACTTCCTTTAACCTGGAATAAAGCCTGTAACAATTATCAACCAAGCAAGAAAACCTAAAATCAGATAAGAATCAAAGTTCCAGCAAGTTTATCAAGCATTCAAGTTTCCAGTGCTTAAATAAAAAACAATAACAAAGTTTTTCAAGTTTCAAAAGGAATCAGCAATTCAGTTTTTCAAAATTCCAGTAAAACAAGCCTCTGCCTTCTAAATCAGCGAGTAAACTTTTATTCTTAAAAACTGGTTTAATCTGTGATATTGTGATGGATTTTTATAGCAATATGGTTTGTTTATGTTGATATATGTGAATGCATGCTTGTGTAAAGGAAATGCCTGAATAAAACTCTATGTGCATGAATATGAACTTCTCTGTTCTTGGTTAGATTTAACCATTTAATATTAAATTTCATTTCACTTTAAACATTCAATTAAAGCTAATTAATCTTCGGTTGAAAATGTTTATTTCTGTGTAGTATTAACATTAAAAATAGTTATAGGATTTTATATTTAGTAAATTTCATAGGAAAAACAAATATAGTGAAAATCTAAATAATAGCTAAAAATCAATCATCACAAATTCAGAATTTGATTATAGAATCTGGTTAGTGTTAGAAATTCATGAATTTTAAAATAGGTTTCATGATTTTTAGTATTTTATTTGGTGAGATTTTCTGAGATGAAAGTTTAGGGTATTTTGGTCGATTGTCGATGAACGGCGACGAAGTTTGTGATGAAGTTTGGTCTATAGGAGGCCGGGGTGCCGGGGATCAAGGGAAAATTAGGATGTGATTTTTTCTAATGGCCGAGGTTGGTGATCGAAGGTTATTTAGGGTTCAATAGCCTGATTTGGATGTCGGGGTAATCGTGGTGATCTCGGCGACAACGGAGCTTCGGGCTCGATTGTGATGGTTGCGACCGCGACGTGATGATGCGAGGCTACTAGGAAGGGAGGCCTGGGCTCCGGTTGTCATATTCGTCGGCGATGAGTAGTTCTCCCTTTCGAGTTTGGGTTCCAGTTGGGATTGAAGCACTCGATTTTGATTCGTGATAGGACAGTGGAATCTGGACGATGGGGATATTTGGCGAGGTCATCGGTGATATGCAGGAGACTTTCTAGTTGATCGGCGTCGCGTGGTTCGTCGTGCACCATGCATGCGTGTACATCTGTTACAGATGTTTGGACTTCGGGGAAGATCGATGTTTTGCTCGAAGACGTTACGTGTTTTTCTCGAAGAAGTGAGGGGACGAGTGGCGTGGGAACTGGAATGTTTTGTTTCATGGACGAGACTTATAGGCTTGGGTTTTTTTTAGTTGCCAGTTTTTAAGTTTATAAAGTAAAAATGGTATTTTTTAGAAATTTTTTATAAAAATAAAACCCTGATTTTTTTAAAACAAGGTAATGATCATGTTTCGATAGAGATTAAATTAGGTATGGTAAATTATAAAAAGTGTTTCATTAAACATAAGAATACAAAGTTTAAAGCAAAACAAAATGGATATTTTTCCAAATTTAAAGCAATTAAAGTGACAAAGTGTTTTAACCAACTTATCTAATCAAGCTTTTAAAATGAATAAGCTTCCAAAGATTTATTGACCAAATTCCATAGTAAAGTCATTTAATATGATATTGAAACAAGTTCAAGTTTTAAATATAAAAGTTAAATGATTTAAATTTGTTGGTCTTAAAGGTAATTAATTAAGGAGTAATAAATTAGTGGAAGCAATTAAGGGGATTAATTACTCAATATAATTAATTAAATTAATGTGATTAGTTTAAGTTAATTAATTAATTTAATTAATTTAAGATAATCACTTGACGATTTGTTAAGTATAAATACTTGATGTAATTTATTAAGTGTAATTACTTAGTGAAGAAATTAATGGGTAATTACTGGATATAATTAATTGATGGATTTATTAGTGGAAGTAAATTTGAGTTTAATTGCTTTTTGTAACCAATCAAGGGATTAATTAAAGATAATTAATTAAGGACTAATTAATTAATTAATGAAGTAACTAAGGGTAGTTAATTTTTGAATGAGATTAATCAAAGGTGATTAATAAATGTGATTAATTAAAGATTAATTATTAAATGTAATTAATTTAAATAGAGTAATTAATTAAATAAGTAATTAAGAAATCAATAATTAAGTAATTAACGATGAAATTAAGGGCTGATTAATTAAAGGATAATTAATCAATAAAGTGATTATAGAAGAGTAATTAATGATATTAATTAAGGATTAATTAATTAATTATGGTTAATTAATTAATGGAAGTAATTAAAGGTTATTTACTGCAATTATTTGAGGATAATTAATTTGTGAAATTAATTAGAGGATAATTACTTAATGTAATCAGAGAATAATTAATCAAGGATGATTAATTAAGATGAATAATTAGAGGGTGATTAATTAATTGATTTGTAATTAATAATGGTTAAGTAAGCAAGATTTATATGATGTAAGTAATTAATTTAATTTATTTTAAATTAAGTAGAGATGTAGGTAATTAATTCAATTCATTTTAAATTAATTATAGATGGTGTGATTAATAGATCCTTGCTTAAGGATGGCTGATTTATATTGAATGCCTTGTATGGTTTGATATCTCTGATATGAGATATGTATTGATCTTAGATATTGAGATGCTTTGGTTGAATTGTATTGATATGAGTTATCTATTGTGATATTGTGAATTATCTATCTGTGTGAATATATATAATGAATCAAATTATTTTAACTTTAAAACAACTTGGACTTAAAAGACGACGTTTTGAATTTCGAAGTGACCGGGGTCGGGTATTAGTAAATACCTGAAACCACTTCGATTTATAATCCACTATGATTCTTTATAAGATTGATATGTGAAATCAACAGACTGGAATGGAATGATTTAAATGAATTGGACTATTTAATCTAAGTTTTGGTATTTAGAAATTGCTGTGTGAATAAATGATGTCTATATCAAATTATGAATTTGTAAATTGATACGAGTTACCCCCAGGTTTTAAATAAGTTTTATACATTAATATTTCTTGTTAGATGGGTTTACTCACGCTGGTTTCCAGCCTGACCCGGGTGTTACTTTAATGTATGCTCGGGTCAGACCGAGTGTTACAGATTTTCAAGTAAGGACGTTCTGGAGCTCAAGAGGCGAGCTGGATGGCAGAAACGTATGGAGTGTATTCCGCTGTGATATTATTGTTTATCTGGGACAAGTTAATCTTAACTGTCCAGTGATTGAGTAAATGTTGTATCTCTGATGTATTAAAATGTAATTGACTGATACAACTTTCTTTGTGTAAAGAATATTATTTGATACTATATTTTGATCCGCTGCGAATGTGAGATTCTGTGTTTCATTTCTGTTTCTTCTTTTCCTAACTATCTAGAATTTTTAGGATCGAAAATTTCGGGTCGTTACATTTGGTATCAGAGCTGAAGGTTAAGCGAGAACCTTGGCTCTGGTGGGATTACTCATTAAGGATAGGGTCAATGGTACCCTAGGATGAGTTGAGTGTGTGCATATATATATGAGAGCGTACTTGTTATTTTCTTAGATAACGATTTTAAATGATTTTATATAAGAATATATTTTGATATATAAAGCAATATTTCTTTCTAATAAATATTAAGGTAATTGGTTGTTAAATTATTGGAATTAAATTAAGTGGTAATAGAAATACAACCCAATTGAAATTAAATAAAGAAAAGTTTGAAATGGATTCAAACTGAAATTAAAATCTTGAATTTGGGGAAGAGTTTCAGAGTAAGATAATTATGAATTGGTTTTCAGATATGATAATCTTGGTTATTATCATAAATGATTGTTATGTTTAATAATAAAATGTTTATTAATGAGTAAGTAAAATGAAATGTTTTAGGGAAGTAAAACATTTAGGCAAGTATGACTTATAAATTGGAACTGAATATGATCTAAATTGTGAAGTTTTAAATCTAGGTCCAGAAATTTGGAAATTTGTTTCAAAGTAATAAAGAAATAATACATAATATTATTTAATGTATTCGAATGAAAGGGTCCTATTTCAAACAAGAGTTGTATGAAAATTTAAAGGAATTTGTTTTGAATTAAAAACCAAAGGTGGTTTAAAATTTAAGGATAACTTGGTGTGTAAAGGAAATAATATGTATAAATGAAGGATATACATAATATCAAAGATGGTTTGAAATAAACTCTAAATGTTGAGTTTTAAATTTGGAATAAGATGTGATACCCAAAGTGATAAGTTGTTGAACCTATAAGTGGGAAAATTATTAATGTGAAGTTTAGATTTTGAAATGGGAATTCAAATTGGGTAAGGTTAGCTGGATTAAGTAAATTGAATTTAACTTTGGAAAGTTAAATAATTTAATAAACAACCTGAATTGGAAATTTCAAGATGAAATTGGGATTTAACTTGGAAAGTTAAATGGTTAATTTAAATTGGGAGTTTGTGTGATCTCAAATGGAATTTGAGATCAAGAAATTGGAAATGAATGGATGTTTTAAAATAATTTGAATGATACCATCCTGTTGTTATTAATAACCTTTAAGCCGAAATTGGATTAAATGAATGAAGAAAGGGGTATGGTAATATATCCATTATTAAGATAAAATGGAA
This sequence comes from Allium cepa, assembly GCA_030765085.1. Lineage (NCBI taxonomy): Eukaryota > Viridiplantae > Streptophyta > Magnoliopsida > Asparagales > Amaryllidaceae > Allium > Allium cepa. The sequence goes on along the minus strand of CM060929.1, from coordinate 916,825,296 downwards.
TCATTTTGGACTTAAGATTTGAATGTTTAAGATAAAACTTCAAAGGTTTGGTTTTAAAATTGAAATTTGGTGATAAATTGAATTTCAAAGATTTAGTTGTTTAAAAAGGATTTGAATTATTATTATTTGAATTTCGAAATAGGTTAAAAATGGAATTTGGATTCAGAGTAAATGGTTTAAAGATATAAGTTGATTTGATTTAAAGGATTAAATCAACATTTCGAAATTTAACTCGAATTTATATAATTCGAGATGGTTTAAAGTTGAGATTTAAATTGAATTAGTTCAAATTGGATTTGATTTGAACTAATTGGATTTGTGATTGAAGATGTATAAGTTTAAAAATTCAAATGGAAAATTTGAATTGGATTGTTTTGAAATGAAATTGAAGATGAATGAGTTCAAATTCAAATGGGAATTGGGATTAATTTAAACTAGAATTGAGATGATTTGAAATTGAAGCTGGTTCAATTTGAAATTAATCTAAATTGATTTGAATAATTTGGAATTGTGATTAAAGTTGAATGGGTTTAAAATTCAAACGGAATTTGATTGGAATTTGGAAAAAAATTGAGGTTAATTCAACTTGAATTGGGATAAAATCAATTTCAATGGAAATTGAAGTTATTGAGTCAATTTAAATGGGAGTGGAAATTTAAATTGAATTGATGGAAAATTAATTGGAAATGGAGATTAGGAAGTTGAACAGTTTGGCTCTAGACTATTTTCAAAATAAATTGTTTTAATATAAATCTATTTTTCTAAACATTTACTATACAACTTTTCTTTTCAAACCTAAAACTATCTTATACTTATTTTACAATTATTTTTGGAACTGTTTAACAATTTTTCAGTTGTTTTATAAACTAATTACTGTTTTTCAACTACTTTATAACTAAATACTTTTTTACAACTATTTTGCAATTATTTAAAATTTCCATAACTATTTGCCTATTTTCCAACTATTTTACAATTACTTAACTATTTTACAGCTATTTTACAAACTAATAATTATTTTTCAACTACTTATCTATTCTTAATTTTTCAAGCTATTTTCTAAGTTCAAGCTGGACAAAGTTCAAACTGTTTGTGATTAAATATCCATTTAAGATAAGAATTGAGGTGATAATCCAAATGAGGATTTAAGCAATTGTGAGCAAGTGAATGAAAATCAAAGTGAAGGTGAATAGAAAGAGAATTGATTTGGCTAATAACCAATAAAGATAAATACGTAGGATGTACGTATATTATTCTATTCGCATTGTGATTTGATCCAGATTCGAGCATAGAATTTTGAGATGGTCATATCGATCCGATTTGGGATTTTTCACTCGATTTTCGAAGGCGAACCTGGATAAGGATTGTTGATTGGTTCTGGATATTCTCTATCATAGTTATGACTATGCAAGGAGAATGACGGTTTCTGATCAAGAAACCAGATCTGAGTCCGCACTAGGAAGTCGGGTGGACGATACTAGTTTGGAAGTGAAATTGTGTGATCGAGTGAGCGATCAGATTGGTATAGAATATGGATGATATGTGTACATTGTACGGGTTTGAATGAAATTGATATTAGGAATTTGTGGATAAGAAATGTGAAATGGTTTTTGAAATGAAAGATACATTTTGTAAAATATACGATGAAGTAAAGTGGAAATTGGATATTTCTATGGTAAAAATTTACTTTATGGATGTAAGTAATTTGGTAAGTGACTTTATAGAGTAATCAAATTTGAATATTTGATTTAGAAAAAAAAAGTTATATATCTTTGTTATATAAGATGAATCTCCGCTTGTTGAATCTTGTAATGACCTGCAAATCCGTACCCCTTAAGCCGACACTATTCTCCATCAACCAACTCAAGACGAACGAAAATACGAACCATTTGGGTTAAAGAAGAAGAGGTAGAAGAAGAAAATAGAAAACAACAACAGAATCTAACCATCGCAGCGGAATAAAATATACTAGATAATAACAGATCTTTACACAAAAGAAAATTTTATTTGTTTATAGATTACATCATCAGAGTATACATAACACACAACTGGATAGTAATCGTAACCTGTCCTCAAATCTGAATACACAACGGAATATTTGACACAAATACGGAAGTACGTATTGCCCTCCACCTTGTCTGCTGAGCTCCACAGCATCCTTTCCTGTATCCTATAATACTCAGTCTGGCCCGAGCATTAACCGAGCATTATAGTAAAATAACACCTGAGTCAGTTTGGAATCCCAGCATGAGAAAACGCAATCAAATTGTTTAATAAAGTTTCAAAATCCTTTGAAAATCAAAAGCATCACGTAAGTCCACGCTACAAATAAACATGTCGGGTTTTTACCTTACAATAGCCAAAACACTTTTTATTAAAGTCCTCCGATATTATAATAGGGTCTATCTACAAATACTTATTAAAATAGCCGAAATTGTTACATGATTAAATTCTAGCTACTAGCCACAAAGTGGGTAATACAAACAAAAATCGTAAAAGGTGCATAGGGAGAATGGATTTCCAACTAATGACTAGGCACTGGGGTACCAGCAGTCATAGTACGTCGCCTAGATCATCGTATCGAGGATTAATCCCAATCCCCTTCAACACAAGACCGGGACTAACCCTTACTGGATAATCCCGAGTCAGATCACTCCACGGATGGGATCAGCAACCGCACCACTAAGCCGAATAAAAGGGACGTCTAGACTGTGATGACCTCACCCTAATGGTCGCTACCCACCTAGCCTTACTGCATAACCCTTGATTTTCAGTCATTCCTGGTTGATAAGGCTCGAGGCTAAGCGTTACCTTTTAGAACATTTCATTTAGAATGCCCAGCGTCCATCTGACGATGTTCCGAAAGCATTCATCCATACAACTCCGTCCCGGGTTTGAACGGAATCGAAGGCACTACTCCTACTACATCCATTTTGGAATTATCCTCAGGATTAGTAGCAACTAGCCCTTGCACTTCATTGCTCCATCTTCGAATCCAAACTCATCTTCCATACGAAAACGTACAAACCGTATCGAAGTGGTTTTCGAGAAATAAATCACGATCCCGGTCTCTTCGAAACGATCAACGCATTGGCCAATATTGATAGTGAATAACTATCAATTAACATTCACAAACAACCATCAAACAATAAATAATTTCTCCAAATTATTTATTAATCTCAAAATATATTCGCAAGATATATTTCCATTTTCAACCCTTTTGAAAAAAGTTTTCAAACCACACTTTCTCATGGAATGAATTCCCAACTATTTATTTCCACTGAAAACACTTTGCACAAAAACATTAGATTTAAAAATAATTTAAAATCACTTTATTATAAAATATCCTTTAAAATGTTTAAATTTAGAATTACTTTAATACTTATTCAAAATACATACTTTAAGAATATTTAAAATAAAACCACCTTGTACAATATAAAACCAAATTTCTAACTTTTAAAACATAATACCAAGCCACCTTTAAATAATTACTGCTACAATGAATTAGAAAATAATGCTTACGTTAAAATTTAAATATTTAGAAATAATAATTTTTTTAAAACATACCTTTAAACAACTTAAACTTTTTACTTATACTTTAAAATTTGCTTTGAAAACGTACTTGGCTATCCAGGGAAATACGCTTCCCTTTCACATCTTTAAAAATAAATCATCATTTATTTTTAAACAAGTTTACCCATTCCTTTAATAAATTCCCACCCTGAATTTATTCATCCAAATATCCATTGATATATTGCTTTACTTTTATAAACCCATTTTATAAATATCAGGTCTCCCTTCTCTTTTTAAAATTCCCGGTTTTACACACTTAAATCATTTCCAAAATTGATTTCCAATTTACTTCACTTTGAAATAAATTTCTTTACTTACTCTGTTTATTTCAAAATCCATTAACTTTAGATTATATTTCCCTGATTATGGTTTAATTTCTTTTAACTGAAAACACCAATTTCAGATTTCCCTAAATTCCTTCTTTACCCTTTTAAATAAATTCAAACCTTAAATTTTTAAAGTAAATTCTTTATTCCTTCAAATAATATCACTTAAGTTTTGCAATTCATTATTTTCGGTTTATTCAAAATCCCCTTTTTTCCATACTCGGAATTATTTATTAGAATTTTAAAATCACTTTTATTCTTATCCAATTCATTCTTAAATTTATTCAAATTCTCTACGATTATTTTACTTAAAATTCACTCTTTTATTTTCTTTCAAAAATTCCAATTCTATATATTTTGATAGCTCAGTGTACCGAAATATATTCAAGCAAACTATAGCATTCAATATTCCAATTATAAATATAATTCAACACAGAATATCAAATATTCATAACACAGAATATTAAACAATAAAAATAATTCTGAGGAATCCAGTTAGATCCCTCCAACCTATTTCCCTGCATCCACATATGTTAGCACAATATAAAATACCAATTCCACTTCGAGGTGGAATATCGCGGTATATGAGATTTATATAGTATCATCCGCTATTATGCGGCGTATAGGGTCTCATCCGCTATATAGTGCGAAAAATCAATCACTCCAATATATACAATATACTACTATATATAATATAGCACATCAAATAAATTCAATCATTTGACCAATTATTTAAATTTAACCATTTAAATTTAAATAGCAACCAGATGAGTGACATTAACTCACTTTTGATTTCGTTTGCCATATACTTCAATCTTGGCTTGATTCACGATTTTAGACCTTGTATAAGCATTATATGATTTATTAATATTTAAACTAATCGAACCATCAATTACAATTTATTAATTTAATTTTAACCGATTTTCCTTTAAATAATTTTTTTAGTAACTAAAATAATTTAATTAAACAAATTTTCTTGTAAAACATATGTATTTTCAATTTCTTTTTGAACTACAGATATATTCATAAAAATCTATATAGATTTTAAATTATAAACTCTTCAAACATTAAAATCCCCATACTTTTCCAAATTTTATTCATATATATATTTCTTCGTTTATCTATATACATATATATTTAAAATAAAAATGTATGTGTATTCATATATATATATATATATATATTTCTTTTCTTTTTCTGTAAAAATCAAAAATCGAAATCTGCTTTACTGTTAAAACTGCCCCTCAACATAAACCTCGTATGAAACCGACATGTAGTATTTATGAGCTGACAAGACCCGAAATTCAACATTCGAAAATTGACATCAAATACCTCACTTGTACTCGTCTGTCAATGATTCAAACATCGAACTCCACTCGGATGGAGCTTATAACAACATTAGATGAATATAAAGCAGCGGAAATAAAATGAATATCATGCATTACATCACAGATACAACATTATAATAATATCTGTTACAACATCAGAGTACATAATACATGAATCACATCTCCAAATAAAATGGCATAATAGAAAAACTAGATATCATGTGCCAAAAGTCTTCAAAAAGATAGAGAATGATAGTGAACACCAAACTAAGCACCTCGAGATCCAAAAGCTTCCAAAATGTCTCTAAGGTATGAGCCTCCAAAAACCAAAAATCTCCAAACCAAAATACTCCAAAATGTAGCTAGAGCCAAAATACAGAAAACCTGCTACTAGGCTGCCCGTGTAGAAATGGTGGGCACCCAGAGTTTAGAAAGGAAACAATAAACTTCGGGTCAGTCATGGGACTGGTATGAGTAAACAAAGATAATTGCTTTCAAGTAAAACAGATATATACAAGGAAAACCGGTATGCTTTTGGAAAATGAAACTATCATAAGGCCTCTCGGCACACACACAATGCAATCACACACTTGGGGGAGATTTCCTCTTATGATAGTCAAATATGCTTAATACGAGGAAAATTCTTTGATAGTGCTACTAGTGCATAGTGTAGAAAGTCATTTCAAAAGTAGAATATTAATCGTAGCCGGCATAGGTACCATGATACTATGCCTACTATAGCTGCCATGTTAAATGGCAGGTTCTGCAACTAAAACCGTACGAGGTTCGTATTGGGAATTGGATTTCCAACAAATGGTCAGGCTAAGGAACTTCTTATGCCACATGGGTATGCCTCTGGCGGGACGTCCCAAGAACCTACCTGGCTCTCTGCTAACACAAGGCCGGGTTACCTCCGTAACTAGGCAACTACTACTCGAGTATGCCACTCCCCGGTCCTTTGGGACCTTTATCCGAGGGCCCTCCATCACAAAGCAACAACCACACAGAATAATGAGATTGAAGCAACCTCATAGGTAAGTATCTGGGCTCCATACCATGACACTACCTTTTCCAGAAGGAAATGACATACCCTAAAGGGCGCGACCCTCATAACCTTGCCGCATCTTTCCTGTTTCGACCATTACCGGGGTGTGAGGTCGGATGAGGTCTCGTCTACAAAGCTATGCTTTACACAAAAGCCATGCTTTGATCACAAGTGATCAACAAATGATCATCACTATACAGCAGCACTTAGCATGCCACACTACCAAATTGGAAGTATATTGCTGATAACCTTCAACTACATAACCTCTGAGCTCGTACGTCTCAGAGAAGGGTGTTAAGCTAAGAGAATAAATTCTCCGCCACCAACAGATATATATTTGAAAGAAATCGGCTTTATATCTCAAAGCGTAGTGTCAGACACACGACCATACAAGTCTGTTCCGGGTTCGAACAGAACCGAAGGCACTTCGTCCAATAAAGGAAGAAGCCCTTGCAAATCCGGGCGTCCACAATCCCGATCGGACTTCCCATCACTTAGGGAATCCCTATACCGGAGCAACTCGGTGCAGAAACAATCGATAGGTTATCCTATCGTTTTCGAAGACACCTGGTCTTCACCGCCGATCTTCAAATGAAATCCATTCGTCGAATCACTATTCGAAATGGGTTATACGACACAAAGGTCCTCTCCCGGCTAATCCGAATAGTGAGCACTCAAATTTTAATACATGTGGGTGTATCAATCACAAAGGTTCACATTCAAGGTTCGATGTGGGTTTCAGATAACAAACTAAAATCCGACTCCCTATCGCATCGAAGTTTAAATGTCGTTTTACGGGCAAAAGGGTTTTCACATACATATAGGAACAAATCACAAATCACGGTCCATCACAAAGCAATCACAGCATCACAACAAAAATGTCAATACAGTATAGAGTATTTGACGATGGTCAATCATCGTTGATTCAAGTGATTGTGATTAAAGTGAATTGGCCATATGATTGTCTTTATTAATAAAATTAATGTTGAATTTTACTTAATTATAAATTAGTTTAATTGGCTTAATTAGTTAATTATCCTTTGATTTATTTTTTAAAACTTATGGATTCTTAATTGTTAATTTATTAAGTTTTTAATTTTATTTTATAAATTCCCTTTTCTTTAATTAATTAATTTTAGATGGTAAAATCATTGCAAGCCTTAAGGGTTAATTATTCTTCATTTTTATAAATCAATTTGGTTTTAAATTAACATTTAAATATTTATTTTTCTTTTTAAAAAATTTGTTAAGTTAAACTTTAAAACAACTTTTATAAAATTATAAATTTGAAACACCATTTGTTCCATATGCTATTTACCATCATCATTAATTTATTCAGAACATAAATTTACTTGAGTTTTCAAAAATTTGGTAAAAACAAACTGGTTGCTGTTTTAAATTCACTCACCTGAGACTTGCTTCGGGTTTACCCCGAGAAAATCGCCCTTTTACTTCGGGTTTTCCCCAAAGTGACCCGTGCTTCATTTTTTTTTCTTTCGAAATTTGTTTAAGGTCAAGCATCGTCACGATTCAACACTAGAGTGACCCGAGTGTGACTTCGAGTTTTCCTTCCATTCCCCCGTGTTGTGCTTCGAGTTACCCCTCGTCCTCCCCAATGCATCACATTGACACACCACCCATCAACGTGCACGTGCACGGCTATCTTCGCCGCCGTTGGACGGTGCTGCGGCCACCAACACTTCAAGGTCCACCCCCCAAGACACCACGAACACACAGATTTCGAATTTATTTTGAAACCACCAATCGAGCAACATGACCCAAAAACATCAGGCATGCCATCAGAAAACGGTCCCGCTCCACCTCCTCTGGCCATCAGAGGCCATGAAAACTCGACTGAAGCTTCGCCTTTACCAGATGCTTTTATCCCCACCGGAGGCTCGAAGTCCGATCGCCTATTTACGGCGCAACACCATCCTTTCTTACACGAACGAAAATGGGTTCTTAAACCTTAGTTTGATCTCTAATCAAAAGTGCAATGGTTTAAAATTTTATTTAGCATTTTTCTAGTGATGTCGATCCTTAAATCTCGTTGCGAAAACGAACACGAGGCCCACCATTACTTGGATCACCAGATTTTGATGAAACTTCAATTTACAGATTTTTGAAAATGCTCCAGTGGAAAGCCCATGAAAAAATTTGATTGTAGTTTCAAAAATCGTTATTTTATGAGTGGATTCACTTAAAGTTATGGAAGTTAAGATTCGTGAAGTTTGAGTTTTCTTGGGGACTTGAAGTTTTTACTGTGTTTAAACTTTCCAGGAAGTATGTGATATTTGTTTTAATTCTTTTCTGGAATAAAATCTAGGTTTAAGCAAAAAACTTAACTTGTTTACATTCTCCTTTTTTTTCAGAAGTAAAAAAGAGAAAGATTTTTAAATTTCCTTTAATATTGATTACCCTTTAAACCAAAGTTCAGATGTACTATTTTTTTTTCTTTTTTAATTTCCAGTAAGACTACAAACCAGTTTTGATTAGTTTTCTGAAGCACGGTGCAAGCTCAAACACAATTTCAACTTGTTACAAATTTATTTTAGAAGGAATAAAGAAGAGAAAGATTGGGTTGGATTTTGATATGCTTTATTCTTGTAAACAGAAAACTATATGAAATTCAGTGCACAGTTTCCAGGAAGAAAGAGTTATATATGCTTTTTTTATTCATTGCTGACACACAGTATAGAGTTAAACCATAATTTTATTTTATTTTAACTTGTTTAAAATCATTTCCAGAAGTAGAGAGGGAGAGAGAGAGAGATTTAAAACTTTGGTATAGTTTACTTTGTAAAAACCGATACTTTAAAATGATTCTGTTTCCAGTAAAAACAATTACAAAGACTGGTTTTTGATTTATTACTGGGACATGATGTAAGTTTAAACAAGAAGACCCCAACTTGTTAACTGAAACATCATGCATGACCAACCGGAGTTTATCACATTGGTCAAATAGAAACAAAGGGGAAAGGAAATGGATTTCTTTACAGGTTTTCACTTTTGTTTTTCTTGAAACTAAACAGTGGCTAACATTTTGTACAGTCAACATGACCAGCCAAGCATTCAATCATACATTCAAATCTCTTGCATGCAAACAAAATTTAAGTTTCCTATATCACCCAAAACATACACATAGCAACACTGATAAGAGTGATACAGGGTTTACTCACTTGTTTTTCCAGAGATTACTGACAGTTTTCAAATAGAGAGATGAGGCCTGCAACTTCCCTTCTTTTCTACTTTAATTCTCTTGGGGTTTTAGATCTGAAATTGATGGGTACAGATCTATGATTATTTTTAGTTGTATTTATGCATTCAAATTATCAATAACATGGGTTTTCATTGCACTTACATTTGAGATTTATAGCAGAGAAGACTTTTTTTTTCTGAAACTTGAAACCAAAAAAGATTAAACCTTGATCTTCCTGCAATAAAATTAGATATTGTTGTATTAAGCCCACGTTGTTTTCATTTATTTTAATCATTAAAAATAACAAATTTTTCCCCAGATCACTTACAGCTTGAATTCTTAACGGAGAACCTTTTCCTGAACTTGAAAACCAGTAATAGCCTTTAATTCTTGATTTTTTTTCTTTTCATGCAATAGATTAAATATTGTTGAATTAAACTCTTACTTCATTAGAAATTACAACTTCAAGTTCAAGCTTTTAAAATGAAAATTTACTTGCCATATTAACTTATTTCCAGAAATAGAAAAGAATTGCACTGCCTTAAAACCAGAAACCCCTTTGCTTCACAAATCTGCAGTTTTTTTGTTTTGAATTGATTGTTAACACTTGATTAAAAAATCAAAATTTCATAAACTATAAATTTTAAAACAAAACTTACCTGAAAGTATCACACTACTGTTATGAAGCATGAGAAAATATTTCAGATTTTTTTAGCTTGAATGGAAGAAGGCAGTTTCTTTTTTTCTTCTGAACTTTCCTTTTTTTTTCTTTGAATGTTAAAGTAAAAATTGCAAATATCTTTTGATTACTGAACATTAGGTGTTAGGGGATTTAAAAATTCGAATTTTAGAAGGTGAAAAGTTTCCCTGAATTGTTTATTTGAATTTTTTTTATTAAGGAGTTGATGCCTTGTGCCATTTGTAAGAAGAGATCTTAAACCCTAGATTTTTTTAATCATTTTACTCCATTGTGAATATATGTTTCAGCCTTTGTTATTTACAAGGCAAAAGAAAACTTCATAAATTTTATTTTCTGTATTATATATACTTTCATAAACCAATACATGTATATATTTTTACTCATTTGTATATATATGCATATGTACAATGTCAAAAGAAAAGTTGTTTTTACCATTGTATACTTTATTTCTCAATGATTTTAAACTTGAAATATAAACATTTATCTTTAACAAATTTAAATTAAATTCCAGTGTGTGTCAAATTTTACTAATGTATGTAATGTTCATATGTATAAGATTTTAGATCCAAATGACCTTTACAAACATTTATTATCTCAATATTTTAAACCCAAAATAAATTTGGAATTTTATTTCGTATATTATTTCCACTTATTTTATTTGTTTTAGATTTTTCTTCCAATTTATCCTCAAATTAAACCCCAAGAGTTTAAATATATTATTTATTTTAATTGATAATTTTGGGATGTTACAAATACCCCCTCCTTAAGAAAATTTCGTCCTCGAAATTGAAAGAGAGAAAAAACAGACAAAGAATATACGATTCAAAAAGAGTAAGGAAATGGCTTACCGGCTAAGCCGAGATATCCATTGTGCAATTGGGATAGGATTTCTGCATATTATCTTCAGTTTCCCAAGTGCAGTCCTTTGGATCGCCACTCTAATGAACTTTAACAAGCTTCACAACTTTGTTCCTTAATTGCTTCTCCTCACGATCCATAATCTTTATCGGTTCTCTTTTAACAGTTAGATTTGGAGTGATGTCGAGATCTTGTTGGGCAGCTTCTTCAATAATACTGTCTGGATCGTGCATATACTTCCGAAGGCTAGAAATGTGGAATGCATCATGCACACCCGATAACCAGCTAGGAAACTGCACATGGTAGGCTAGAGAACCAATCCTCTCCAGAATAGGAAAAGGGCCAATATATCGTGGTGCTAGCTTACCGGTCTTCCCAAATCTCAGTACACCTCTCATAGGAGATACTTTAAGAAAAACAGAGTCTCCAACCTGGAATTCCAAATCCCGTCTTCTACGATCGTAATAGCTCTTTTGACGACTCTGAGCTGTCTTCAATTTCTTTCGAATAAAATCAACTTTCTCAGTGGCTTCTTTAATCATGTCCGGTCCAAGAATGAGTCTATCACCTGCCTCAATCCAGCATGCCGGTGATCGACACGGTCGACCATATAAAGCCTCAAAGGGAGCCATCTCAATACTGGCCTTATAGCTGTTGTTATAGGAGAACTCGACCAGATGCTAATGGTCCTCTCAAGAAACACCAAAATCAAGTATACAAGCTCGCAATAGGTCCTCCCTCCTCATAAAAAAGTATACATTTGGGTGCCCCAAGGCCCCCATGCAATCATATCCTCACAACAAAGTAAAAATTTATATTTTTTTCTTCAGAGGAACGGAACTGAAATTACCCAGGAGAAGCCTAGCCAACGAACGAAGAATGCTGCCTCCTCCATGTGGCGTTGGTGACCACCGCAGTTCCACTCGACCAGCCTCTCGTCACTGTAGTAGCCTTCGCTCGCACCTACCTTGACCAAAAAGAGCGACGACCACTGCCGCTAATTCGCCTCGCGTGTGCCCACACGAACGCCAGTCCTTTATGCCCTACCGATCCATTGCGCCCTATCTATCAACGTGACAACCCTCCCTTTCACCTCGATTCGACGACCGTAGTTCATCCCATCACTAACCCTAGTTTCGCCCCTTCTCGTCAATCAAAAGCCAAAGTCGCCCCATTCGATCGTGAATTAACCCTCCATTTTTTTTAATTTTGCCGATTCGGTTTTGAAACAGAAGCTCGGTTTGGTTTCGAATAGAAGGAGAAGAGCATCCTTGATTTTATACCAAAATTTCGTCTTTTTTTTTCGGTTGTTCGAACAAAAGGAGGTGGAAGATTAATTTCAAGAGAGGAAAGGAAAACTCGGCGTTGATTTTGAATATGAACGAGGAATGGGAAGAAAAATATGGAGACGATTTCTTAAGCTCAGCCATTATTTGTTTTCTTTATCTTGATTTTGAGGTGAAAGGTTGCGTGAATATTAAAAAGAACAAAGGGAGATAGGAAGCGCGATTTCAAGATAGTGGGTAGCGTAGGGAAGAAAAAAAAGGCTACAGCGATTTTGAAATGAAAGGAAAGTAGCTGATGTGAGATAATTTCAACTGCAGTTGACTAGTATAAATATTCAAATTAAATTTAAATCCAAACCGTTCCGGTAAACGCAACTTAAAAACTTGACTTCCTGTCGAGGCGTGCCGCTAGGCATTTATAATGTTATACCCCTATTCCGAACGCAATGTAAAAGGTTTTGAGTCCTAATTCGATCGTATGTAGAAGATAGCTTTTTGAACCAAGTTATTATATTAAATTTCGATTTAATTATCAGCGCGTTTAATTATCGTACGGCCAAACGGTCACTCCAAACACTGCGAAAATTGCAATCCAATAATAATACAATATTATGGATCTAATGAAATTTGTTTCGTCTAATTCCGAGACTGTGCCTTGGAAGGCTATTTTTAAATATCGATTTAAATGATATATTTTTAAAACCGAATGAATCACTGCTAAATTCAATTTTAAAACTTCAATTATCCTCAGCACTATCAATATAAATTTTATTGGCCTTCAAATTATTTTTAACTGGCTTAAAACTCTAGATTCAACATTTTACCCAACTTCAAATTATTTAATTTAATAATTGAATTATCAAGAAATTGTGATATTTGAATTCAAGTTAAAAATTAACTTTTAAACATTTAAAATCAAATAAATATTCTAATTTCAAACATCCAAAAATTCCGGGTCATCACATTCTTCCCCCCTTAAAAGAATTTCATCCCCGAAATAGCTAGTTCCGAAGAATGATCCAATACCCATTACTATTTTCCAAAACCAAACAGTTTTATCAACTTGCCATAACATATCCTTTATCAAAGACCCAATATTACTTTAACCAACTTCTCAAAACCTTCCATAGTTTCCAACAACATTATTTACTCCACTTATTCAAATTTAAATTTAGATCCAAATTTAAATTATCAAAACTTTCTCAAAAATTTTCTAACTCTCTAAATTTTCGAATTTTTTTGCCAACATCTCTTTTGCACGGCTAGCTCGGTACAACTACAAAATGCCTCTACGGGCTACCAAATTCCAAAAAAAACAAAATCCAAGTGGCTAGATAAAAAATCCAATCAAATTTCATACAGTAATTTAAACACATACCTTTGATGAGCAAATTTCAATTTATTCTCTGAAATCAAAAATCCCAAATTCACTTTCCTAATCCTTTAGTTCCGACTAAACAATTAGTTTCAATTTCCATTTCCAAAATCTCTTATTTCAATTCCAATTTGAAATCGTTTTGTCGCTAACAAAAATTTTCCCAAAAATTTTCAAAAATTTTCTAACTCCCAAAAATTTTGGAAAATTTTGGCAAAGTCTCCTTTGTACGGAGGAGCTTTTGCAATTTAATAAGAGATATAAATATATATAATCGACCCACACGGTCGGAAAAACCAAAACAGGTCATATTTTCTATTTTTATTGCGTAGGCGTACCTTTATTTAGCATTTTTAAGCAAGTGGCTTATTATTTTAGCAATTAGCGCGTCCAAATCCAGCCAAATGGCTTCCCGGTACCTGTACTTACTCAATTTAAATATGTAACTGCCAAAATCATGTTACCTAACAACATTTTACATATTTAACTAGTAAACATAAGAGTTTCTATAAGCAATGCAGGTTAAACAATATTTATAAGCAACTTATAGGGTTCCGACATTTATTTTAATTGTTTACAACCAATTCATATACAACTTCATTCAATTTAAATGGTTTACAACTCAATTGCTTACATTCAATTCATTTTTTAACCCAAACAACTCACATTTTTTTTCAATTGATTCCAAAAATCAGTTTTAATTAAAGTCTCTTCACATATTAACTTATTTACAAGCCATACACCTGCATTTCATTCCATTTTCGCATTTTGTTTCATTCAAAGACATTTTATTAAGCTTGGCACATTCAATACTTATTAGGTAATAACCATTTCCAAAATTAATTTAACCCAGACTTTTATTTAATGGACTTTCACTTTTACTCGAAGCCAAACTTCTATAAATTTTAAAATTAAGTCAATTTACTATCTTCAAATTATTTCAACTTCAAACTTAAGTTTACTTCTATTTAATTTGATTCTCATCTAATCAAATTCCATTTAATTTTTTTTTTCCATTCTTAATTCGTTAAAATAATATCCAAGGCCATATATAATTTATCCATACTCGAGTTGGACTTATTGCAACTCAAATCATTCCTATTTTAATCCAATTCCATTTATTTTTACAACATTTCCACTTATTTTAATTCATTATCAATCCAAGTCGAATTCTATTTATAATTCAAGTTTATTTCCAAACTTCATTATTAACTTACAATCCATTTTATTTAACCGAGTTAAATTTTATTAACATACTCCATCAAATAATTTATTTAGCTAATTAGCTTACTTCCAACTATTAAATCAATATTAGATTTTATTACAAAAATCACTTCATTAAATTTTCCCGAGTTCAATTTTTTTTCTTCACAATTCCATTTTGGATTTTCTTCCATTTTCCAAAATTCCAACACTTTTATTTTGGCTTATTTATTCGCTTTTTACATTTTTATAAGCTACACACTTATTTATATTCATACTTCTCCATCCATTTATAGTCAACCACATTTTCTCTTTACTTTTAACTAGGGATTATATTTTTATTTCAATGCTTTTCAATTCCTTTATAAGCTTCCAAAGCTTATTTATCCCAATTCAATACTTATTTAATTTACGCTATTTATTTAAGTAAGAATTTTATTCCATTCAATATTATCTATAACTCAACTTAATTTATTTGAATTCAATTTTATTTAACTTAATTTCAATTAAATCTAGCTGCATACCATTCTTTTTAATCCACTCAATCCACTTGAATTTTAATTAAGTAAGAACTTATTTTCACTTAATATCGTCTACATCTCAATTTATTTCAATTCAATTCCAACTTAATTCAAATCCAATTCATTATTATTAACTTTGCTTAAGTTAATTTAATTCTAATTAATTTTGTTTCTCATCCCAAATTTAATTTATTTTCCCATTCCAATCACATTCAAGCTTTACTAATTATTTCTTCCAATCATCCATTAAATTCTCCACAATTTAATTTCTCCAAATAAATTTTATTTAACCTTTTCACTTTAAATTTTAATTCCAACATTAAAGTTCATATTTTTCTTCCTTATTTAAAAATCATCTAAACTTTACAAGTTTATAACTTACCTCATCAGGATTTTAAATTCAAATAAGGATTCAGGATTTCAAACACCCGGCTTTTGGTTCAAACCATTTTACAACTACCATTATCCCAAAATCACATTTCCCAAATTTCTAAACCAATCCTGGTTTTCACCCGCATCAATTTCCTTTGAAATTTCAAAAACAAAACTAGTTCTTCTGAATAAATCAATCTGGCAGCAATCCGTCACTTAGATACTCGAAAATGAACATCGATGATGCTGCAGTCATCACCGAATTTATTTTCTAGCGACTGAAGTGAGTTCAATGCTATATCCCTTCCCAAAATTTATTTGAAACAATTTCCTTTCAGAAATACTTCTAAAATAATAATGCTATTATTTGTCTTCAAAACACTTCGAAAGGCACTTCCAAATTCTCCGAAGTTTTAAATTTTCAATTTTGACTTAAATCAAATTTTAACTATAATTCATTTGTATAATTTATGCTCATACAAATTTCCATTTGATTATCCAAGTCATTCCAATTTTTATAATCTTATTTGTTTAAAATCTTATCATCCAAACATCCAATTTATATAACAATTTAAGGAAATATTTCTTTTATATCAAAATATAATTTTGGGTAAAATTATTTCATTCACCCACCTTTAGAACAATACGGTATCAATTTATCGTGTGAGGTGTTTATAAATTCTTCTCGAATAGTGGCCGCTTACTCAATCAGAATTCATATTCCACTCAACCAATAAATCAACACAATATTAAAACAATTTATATTCACTAACAAATACACGCTCATATCTATTAATACCCTTAAACTCATTCTAGAGTACTACAGACTCTATTTTCAATGAGTAATCCCCACCAGAGCCAAGGTTATCACCAACCTAAGCTCTGATACCAGCTGTAATGACTCGCAAATCCATAACCCTTAAATCGACACTATTCTCCATCAATCAACTCAAGATGAACGGAAATACAAACCATTATGGTTAAAGAAGAAGAGGTAGAAGAAGAAAATAGAAAACAACAACAGAATCTAACCATTGCAGTGGAATAAAATATACTAGATAATAACAGATCTTTATACAAAAGAAAATTTTATCTGTTTATAGATTACATCATCAGAGTATACATTACACACAACAGGACAGTAATCGTAACATGTCCCCAAATCTGAATACACATCGGAATATTTAACACAAATACAGAAGTACGTATTTCCCTCTAGCTCGTCTGCTGAGCTCCATAGCATCCTTTCCTGTATCCTATAATACTCGGTCTGACCCGAGCATTATAGTTAAATTACACCCGATTCAGTCTGGAATACCAGCGTGAGAAAACCACACTCAAATTGATTATTAAAGTTTCAAAATCCTTTGAAAATCAAAAGCATCTCGTAAGACCACGCCACAAACAAACAAGTCGGGTTTTTACCTTACGATAGCCAAAACACTTTTTATTAAAATCCTCTGATATTATAATAGGGTTTATCTACAAATACTTATTAAAATAGCCTAAATTGTTACATGATTAAATTCCAGCTACTAGCCACAAAGTGGGTAATGCAAACAAAAATCGTCAAAGGCGCGTAAGGAGAATGGATTTCCAACTAATGACTAGGCACTGGGGTACCACCTATCTCAGTATGTGGCCTAGATCACCGTATCGAGGATTACTCCCAATCCCCTGCGACATAAGACCGGGACTACCCCTTACTGGTAATCCCGAGTAAGATCACCCCACGGTTGGGATCAGCAACCGCACTACTAAGCCGAATAAAAGGGACGTCTAGACAGGCATGACCTCACCCTAATGGGCGCTACCCACATAGCCTTGCTGCATAACCCCTGATTTTCAGTCATTCATGGTTGATGAGGCTTGAGGCTAAGCGTTACCTTTTAGAACGTTTCACTTAGAATGCCCATCGTCCACCTGACGATGTTCCGAAAGCATTCATCCATACAAGTCCGTCCGGGTTCGAACAGAACCGAAGGCACTACTCCTACTACATCCATTTTGGAATCATCCTCAGGATTAGTAGCGACTAACCCTTGCACTTCACTGCTCCAACTTCGAATCCAAACTCGTCTTCCTCAAGAAAACGTATAAACCAGATCGAAGTGGTTTTCGAGAAATAAATCTCGATCCCCATCTCTTCGAAACAATCAACGCATTGGCCAATATTGATTGTCGGTTATTTAACTATCAATTAACATTCACAAGCAACCATCAAACAATAAATAATTACTCCAAATTATTTATTAATCTCAAAATATCTTCGCAAGATATATTTCCATTTTCAACCCTTTTGAAAACAGTTTTCAAACCACACTTTTCTCATGGAATGAATTCCCAACTATTTATTTCCACTGAAAACACCTGGCACAAAAACATTAGATTTAAAAATAATTTAAAATCACTTTATTATAAAATATCCTTTAAAATGTTTAAATTAAGAATTACTTTAATACTTATTCAAAATACATACTTTAAGAATATTTAAAATAAAACTACCTTGTACAATATAAAACCAATTTTCTAACTTTTAAAACATAATACTAAGCCACCTTTAAATAATTACTGCGATAATGAATTTGAAAAATATGCTTACTTTAAAATATAAATATTTAGAAATAATAATTTTTCTAAAACATACTTTTAAACAACTTAATCTTTTTACTTATACTTAAAATTTTGCTTTGAAAACATACTTGGCTATCCAGGGAAATATGCTTCCCTTCCACATCTTTAAAAATAAATCATCATTTATTTTTAAACAAATTTACCCATTCCTTTAATAAATTCCTGCCCTCAATTTATTCTTCCAAATAACCACTGATATATTGCATTACTTTTATAAATTCAATTTATAAATTTCAGGTCTCGCTTCTCTTTTTAAAAATCCCGGTTTTACACACTTAAATCAATTCCCAAATTGATTTCTAATTTACTTCACTTTGAAATAAATTTCTTTACTTACTCCGTTTATTTCAAAATCCATTAACTTCAAATTTTATTTCCTTGATTATTATTTAAAATCTTTTACTGAAAACACCAATTTCAGATTTCCCCAAATTCTTTCTTTACCCTTTTAAATAAATTCAAACCTTAAATTTTTAAAGTAAATTCTTTATTCCTTTAAATAATATCACTTAAGTTTTGCAATTCATTATTTTCTGTTTATTCAAAATCCCATTTTTTCCATACTCGGAATTATTTATTAGAATTTTAAAATCACTTTTATTCTTATCCAAATCAGTCTTAAATTTATTCAAATTCTCTATGATTATTTTACTTAAAAATTCACCCTTTTATTTTCTTTCAAAAATCAAATTCTATATATTTTGATAGTTCAGTGTACTGAAATATATTCAAGCAAACTATAACATTCAATATTCCAGTTATCAATATAATTCATCATATAATATCAAATATTCATAACATTGAACATTAAACAATCTAAATAATTTTGAGGAATCCAGTTGGATCCCACCAACCAGTTTTCCAACATCCACAAATGTTAGCACAATATAAAATACCAATTCCAGTTCGAGGTGGAATATCGCAGTATATGGGATTTATATAGTACCATTCGCTATTATGCGGCGCATAAGGTCTCATCCGCTATACAATGCGGCAACATCAATCACTCCAATATATACAATATACTACTATATATAATATAGCACATCAAATAAATTCAATCATTCAACTAATTATTTAAATCTAACCATTTAAATTTAAATAACAACCAGATGAGTGAGATTAACTCACCTTAGATTTTGTTTGCCATCCACTTCGATCTTGGCTCGATTCACGATTTTAGACCTTGTACAAGCAATATATGATTTATTTATATTTGAACTAATTGAACCATCAATTACAATTTATTAATTTAATTTTAACTAATTTTCCTTCAAATAATTTTTATTAACTAAAATAATTTAAATAAACAAATTTTCTTTTAAAACGTATGTACTTTCAATTTCTTTTTAAACTACATATATATTCATAAAAATCTACATATATTTTAAATTATAAACTCTTCAAACATTAAAATCCCCATACTTTTCCAAACTTTATCCATATATATATTTCTCCGTTTATCTGTACATATTTAAAATAAAAATGCATGAGTATTCATATATATTTATATATATTTTTTCTTTTTCTGTAAAAATAAAAACTCGAAATCTGCTTTACTGTAAAAACTGCCCCTCTACTTAAACCTCTTATAAAACTGACATGTAATATTTATGAGCTGACAAATTATAATTTAACAAAATTTATATATTTTTTTCAAAAGGAACGGAAATGAAATTACCCAGGAGAAGCCTAGCCAACGAACGAAGAATGTTGCCTCCTCCATGTGGCATCGGTGACCACCGCAGTTCCACTCGACCGGCCTCTCATCGCAGTAGCCTTCGCTCGCACCTACCTTGACCCAAAAGAGCGATGACCACTACCGCTAATTCGCCTCGCGTGCGCCCACACAAACGCTAGTCCTCCACGCCCTACCGATCCATCGCGCCCTAGCTATCAACGCCACAACCCTTCCCTTCACCTCGAGTCGACGGCCATAGTACATCCCATCACTAACCCTAGTTTTGCCTCTTCTCGTCAATCAAAAGCCGAAGTCGCCCCATTCGATCATGAATTAATCCCTTTTTTTTTAATTTGCCGAGTTCATTTTGAAACAGGAACTCGGTTTGGTTTCGAATAGAAGGAAAAGAGAATCCTTGATTTTATATGAAATTTCTTCTTTTTTTTCGGTTGTTCTAACAAAACGAGGGGGAAGATTGATTTCGAGAGAGGAAAGGAAAACTCGGCGTTGATTTTGAGCATTAACGAGGAATGGGAAGAAAAATATGGAGACGATTTCTTAAGCTCGGCCATTATTTGTTTTCTTTAACTTGATTTTGAGGTGAAAGGTTGCATGAATATTAAAAAGAACAGAGGGAGACAGGAAGCGCGATTTCAGGATAGTGGGTAGCGTAGGGAAGAAAAAAAGGCTACAGTGATTTCGAAATGAAAGGAAAGCAGCTAATGTGAGATAATTTCAACTGCAGTTGACTAGTATAAATATTCGAATTAAATTCAAATCCAAACCGTTCCGGTAAACGCAACTTAAAAACTTGACCTCCTATCGAGGCATGACGCTAGGAGTTTATAATGCTATACCCCTATTCCAAATGCAATGGAAAAAGTTTCGAGTCCTAATTCGATCGTATGGAGAAGATAGCTTTTTGAACCCAGTTATTACCTTAAATTTCGATTTAATTATCAGCGCGTTTACTTATCGTACGGCCAAACAGTCACTCCAAACACTGCGAAAATTGAAATTCGATAATAATACAATATTATGGATCCAATGAAACTAGTTTCATCAAATTCCGAGACTATGCCTCGGAAGGCTATTTTTAAAACCGAACGGATCATTGTTAAATTCAATTTTAAAACTTCTATTATCCTCAGCACTATCAATATAAATTTTACAAGCCTTCAAATTATTTTTAACAAGCTTAAAACTCCAGATTCAACATTTTACCCAACTTCAAATTATTTAATTTAATAATTAAATTACCCAATAAATAGTGATATTTGAATTCAAGTTAAAAATTAACTTTTAAACATTTAAAATCAATTAAATATTCCGATTTCAAACATCCAAAAATTCCGGGTCGTCGCAAATCTATTGCCGGAAGGAAAAGATTTTCGAAAGTGTTTGAAGTATAAAAGGGAATTTATACAAGTTTGAAGTGATCCAAATATTTTTAAAGTTATATATATATATATATATATGTAAAGGAACTTATAAGAATGATTTTAAGAAAAGTTTTTTGGAACCTTTGGATTTGGAAAGGCTTTTTGATTTTTGGGTAAAATAAATATTGGAATTTGGAAAGCCTAGTTTGAGAATTATTGATTTTGGGAATCGATTTTGTGTAAAGGGGATTTGGATGAAAATCATAAAGGGTATGATTTGAAAGATACTATAAGAGTATAGTATAAAGTGTTTTAAGATTGACTCTGGGGAAAAAGGCGCTCCCTTGAAATGAACTTCTCAGGAGTGCCACAGGGTGGTACTTCCTTGAACCCTAGGGGGGGTTCTAAAGTTGATCCTGTGAGGAGTCCGGACAAACTAGATCCTGAGGATTATGTAGTGTGTAGAGAAAGACGAGGGCGCTGATGCCTACAAAGGCATTTGGGTTATGCAGTGACGATAATTTAATTCGATGTCACTGCGATCTATTGCAGACCATAGCGAAAGTCATGTGTGCCGCTGAGAGCCAACAGTCTACGTTTGATTTTACATCGGTAGACTGCGACCTATGGTAATATAGCGAAAGTTGTGTGTGCCGCTGAGAGCCAACAGTCTACGTTTGATTTTATATTGGTAGACTGCGATCTATAAAGACATAGCAAAAGTCGAGAGGCCGTGAGAGCCTAAGGCTACACTGGGACTTGATTGATGTAGTTTGCAACCTATGTGGGAGTGGAGAAGTTTCATTCTTTTGGCAGCGAAATTCGAGGGCGCTGGTGCCTATAGTTACATGGACTTTTGGTTTGATAGAAACGTAACCTTGGATGTATCTGCGATCTGTAGCGGGTTCCATGTCGTAATCGAGGGGCGCGGAGTGCCTACAGTTACATGGACTTTTGCTACGGTGGCTACGTAACCCAGGATGTAGCAACGTCCATGGATGAGGGTGATGATTTTCAGAGCATTCTCACCAAAGATGTTTCCTTTATTTTCAAAAATGTTTTCTGTATTTTCAAAAATTATTTTCCAAATATTTTCACTGGATGTTGGAAACTGGTTTACCGAGTACTTATAGATTTTCAGTCTTATGCCTGATCAACGTATGACCGAATTTCTATGAGAACGAGGACGGACTTGTTGAAACATCGAGTTATAAAATGATAATTTTATAAAAACTATTTTATAAATATTATATAGATTTTAAAATGTTTTAAAAATGTTCGAAGAGAAAATTTAACTGATATTAAGTATTTTAATAAATTCTGGCTTCGTTCCATTTCGAGGACGAAAAGATTCAAAGGGGGGAAGAATATGATATCCTGGAAATTTAAAGCATAATTAGATGTGATAATCCTCTTTATAAATTATTTTAAATTGATAAAAATTGTTGTTTTCAAACAATAATGATAATGGGTTGTTTTTAAATATAGATAAATAAATAGAATTATTAGTTACAAATTAAATCTGGGTTTGTTTAAAATATGTATGTATTATTGAATTGATTTTGAATTGGACTTTTAAATTTGAATTTGACTTTGGATTTAAATTGAAATTCAAAACACAGATATTTTAAAATGTTTTGGATTTTAAAATATATGAATAAGATTTTATATGTATATAATTTGTTTCATTTATATTTTCTCTAAAGGTAATTTATATATATACATTTAGTATTTTAAAAAAAGTAAATTAAGTATAAAGCTTATTATTAATATTTAAAATAAATGAAAATATCTTAAATGACGAGTGTAAACTTATTAAAGCTTGATAATAACATATGTAAACCAATTAAGAAATGGAATGACAAATGTCAAGTTTTTTAACAAGTGTCATATGTTATTTTTGATTTTTCTTTCATTTTTAAAATAAATTATTTTAAATTATAAAAACAAATGTTTTCTTACCTTCATTCTTTTCTATTTTTTTCTATTCTAAAGCTTAGAAATTCAAGCTTGTAAACCATTCTCAAAAACAAATCCTCATAAACAATCTGAAAATCAATCTACTTCTAAAAACCAAAAATCAAATTCTAAGCCTGTAATTCATTTTCTAAAATCAAATCATCAAAGCCTGAACACTTCCTTCAACCTGGAACAAAGCCTGTAACAATGATTAAGCAAGCAAGAAAGCCTGAAATCAGATAAGAATCAAAGTTCCAGCAAGTTTATCGAGCGTTCAAGTTTCCAGTGCTTAAATAAAAAACAATAACAAAGTTTTTCAAGTTTCAAAAGGAATCAGCAATTCAGTTTTTCAAAATTCCAGTAAAACAAACCTCTGCCTTCTAAATCAGTGAGTAAACTTTTATTCTTAAAAACAATTTTAATCTGTGATATTGTGATGGATTTTTATAGCAATATGGTTTTCTTTTGTTGATATATGTGAATGCATGCTTGTGTAAAGGAAATGCTTGAATAAAACTATGTGTGCATGAATATGAACTTCTCTATTCTTTGTCAAATTTAACTAGTTCAAATTAAATTTCATTTCACTTTAAACATTCAATTTAAGCCAATGATCTTTGGATGAAAATGTTTAATTCTATGTAATATTAACATTAAAAATAGTTATAGGATTTTATATTTAGTAAATTTCACAAGAAAAACAAATAAAGTGAAAATCTAAATAATAGCTAAAAATCAATCATCACAAATTCAGAATTTGATTATAGAATCTGGTTAGTGTTAGAAATTCATGAATTTTAACATAGGTTTCGTGATTTTTAGTATTTTATTTGGTGAGATTTTTTTAGATGAACGTTTAGGGTATTTTGGTTGATTACCGATGAATGGCGTCGAAGTTTGTGACAAAGTTTGGTTTGTAGGTGGCCGGGGTGTCGGGGATCAAGGGAAAATTAGGATGGGATTTTTTCTGATGGCCGAGGTTGGTGATCGAAGGTGATTTAGGGTTCGATATCCTGATTGAGATGTCGGGGTAATCGTGGTGATCTCGGCGACAACGGAGCTTCGGGCTCGATTGCGATGGTTGCGATCGCTACGTGATGATGTGAGGCCACTATGGAAGGGAGACCATGGGTTCCAGTTGTCATAATCGTCGGCGATGAGTGGTTCTCCATTTCGAGTTTAGGTTCCAGTTGGGATTGAAGTACTCGATTTCGATTTGAGATAGGATAGTGGAATCTAGACGATGGCGATATTTGGTGAGGTCATCGGTGATATGCGGGAGGCTTTGCAATTGATCGGCGTCGCGTGGTTCGTTGTGTACCATGCACGCGTGTACATCTGTTACAGATGTTTGGACTTCAGGGAAGATCGATATTTTGCTGGAAGACGTCGCGTGTTTTTCTCGAAGAAGTGAGGGGTCGAGTGGCGTGGGAACTGGAGTGTTTTGATTCAGGGACGATACTTGTAGGCTCGGGTTGTTTTTTTTAGTTGCCAGTTTTTAAGTTTATGAAGTAAAACTGGTATTGTTTAGAAATTTTTTTATAAAAATAAAACCCAGTTTTTTTTAAAACAAGGTAATGATCATGTTTAGATAAAGATTAAATTAAGTAAGGTAACTTATAAAAAGGGTTTTATTAAACATAAGGATACAAAGTTTAAAGCAAAACAAAATGGATATTTTTCCAAATTTAAAGCTATTAAAGTGATAAAGTGTTTTAACCAACTTATCTAATCAAGCTTTTTAAAATGAATAAGTTTCCAAAGATTTATTGACAAAGTTCCATAGTAAAGTCATTTAATATGATATTGAAACAAGTTCAAGTTTTAAATATAAAAGTTAAACGGTTTAAATTTGTTGGTCTTAAATGTAATTAATTAAGGAGTAATTAATTAGTGGAAGTAATTAAGGGGATTAATTACTCAATATAATTAATTAAATTAATGTGATTAGTTTAAGTTAATTAATTAGTTTAATTAATTTAAGATAATCACTTGATGATTTGTTAAGTATAAATACTCGATGTAATTTATTAAGTGTAATTACTTAGTGAAGTAATTAATGGGTAATTACTGGATGTAATTTATTGAAGGATTTAATAATGAAAGTAAATTTGATTTTAATTACTTTGTGTAATTAATCAAGGGATTAATTAAAGATAATTAATTAAAGAGTAATTAATTAAGGAGTAATTAGTTAATTAATGAAGTAACTAAGGGTAGTTAGTTACTGAATGAGATTAATCAAGGGTGATTGATAAATGTGATTAATTATTAAATGTAATTAATTTAAATAGAGTAATTATTTAAAGAAGTAATTAAGAAATCATTAATTAAGTAATTAATGATGAAATTAAGGGCTAATTAATTAAAGGATAATTAATCAATAAAGTGATTATAGAAGAGTAATTAATGATATTAATTAAGGATCAATGTAATTAATTACGATTAATTAATTAATGGAAGTAATTAAAGGTTAATTACTGTAATTATTTGAGGATAATTAATTTGTGAAATTAATTAGAGGATAAGTACTTAATGTAATCAGAGAATAATTAATCAAGGATGATTAATTAAGATGAATAATTAGAGGGTGATTAATTAATTGATTTGTAATTAAGTAATGGTTAAGTAAGCAAGATTTATGTGATGAAAGTAATTAATTTAATTTATTTTAAATTAAATAGTGATGAAGGTAATTAATTTAATTCATTTTAAATTAATTATAGATGGTGTGATTAATAGATCCTTGCTTATGGATGGCTGATTCATATTGAATGCCTTGTATGGTTTGATATCTCTGATATGAGATATGTGTTGATCTTAGATATTGAGATGCTTTGGTTGAATTGTAATGATATGAGTTATCTATTGTGATATTGTGAATTATCTATCTGTGTGAATATAGATAATGAATCAAATTGTTTTAACTTTAAAACAACTTGGACTTAAAAGATGACGTTTTGGATTTTGAAGAGACCAGGGTCGGGTATTAGCAAATACCCGAAACCACTTCGATATATAATCCACTATGATTCTTTGTAAGATTGATATGCGAAATCAATACACTGGAATGGAATGATTTAAGTGAATTGGACCATTTAATCTAAGTTTTGGTACTTAGAAATTGCTGTGTGAAATAAGTGATGTCTATATAAAATTGTGAATTTGTAAATTGATACGAGTTAACCCCTAGTTTTAAATAAGTTTTATACATTAGTATTTATTGTTAGATGGGTTTACTCACGCTGGTTTCCAGCCCGACCCGGATGTTACTTTGATGTAGTCCTCAGGTTAGACCGAGTATTGCAGATTTTCAGGTAAGGACGTTTTGGAGCTCAGGAGGCGAGCTGGATGGCAGGAACGTATGGAGTGTATTACGCTATGATATATTGTTGTTTATCTGGGACAAGTTAGTCTTAAATGTCCAGTGATTGTGTAAATGTTGTATCTCTGATGTATTAAAATGTAATTGACTGGTACAGCTTTCTTCGTGTAAAGAACATTATTTGATATTATATTTTGATCCGCTGCGAATGTGAGATTCTGTGTTTCATTTCTGTTCTTCTTCTATCTATTTTCTTCTTTTCCTAACTATCTGGAATTTCCGGGATCGAAAATTCCGGGTCGTCACACATTCCAAATTCAAATCAATTCCTATTTGAATTTAAACTTATTCAGCTTCGATTACACTCCTAATTAATTTAATTCAATTTCAAATTCCAATTAATTCATTTCAGTTCCACCTTTGAATTAATTCCAATTCCATTTTCAAATTTTAAATCATCTCAATTTATACAAATTTAAGTTAAATTTTCAAATGTTGATTTAATCCATTAAATCAAATTAACCCTTACTTTTAATTTAACAACCTAAGTCTTTAAACAATTTAATTCTGAGTCCAAATTTCTATTATTCATTTAAATTACTTTTACTTAACTTATTTCAAGGTACAAGTAAGAGTTCAAAACTTTTTAAATAATTTAATCTTCGAAATCCAATTTATTACCCAATTTTAACATCTAACTTTGAAACCAATTCTTAACGATTTCAGTTTGTAAGTTCAATTTTAACATTCAAACCTTAAGTTCAAAGTGATTCCATTCCATAATTACAATTTTATTTCAAAAAACAAAATCTTTTAAATAGTTTTTAAAATAAGGTTTTATTTCCATTTAATTTCAGTAATGGATATATATTATCTCAAACCACTTCTTAATTCATTCAAAATAATCCAATTCACAGTTTCATAGATTTTTAATGACAATAGGATGATAGAAGGATATGTCAAAGTGAATAAACATCCAAATTATCTAAAACATCCATCAATAGCATCCATTACAAATTTTCAGAACTCAAACTCGTTTTGAGATCACACATAACTCCTTTTTCAATGCGACCCATTTAACATCCCTAAGTTAAATCTCAATTTCAGCTTGAAATTTCCAATTCAGGTTGTTCGTTCTAAACTTATTTAACTTGTCCTAAGTTGAATTCAATTCATTTAATCCATTCAACCTTACTCAATTTGAATTCTCCATTTCAAATTTTAAACTTCTTATCAATATCCTTTCCCACTTATAAATTCAAGAACTTATTTCACTTTGGTAGAATTCAGAACTCAACACTTAATATTTATTTCAAATCAACTTTGATATTATGTATATCCACACATATATACATATTTATTTCATTTGCACACCAAGTCATACTTCCAATTTTAAACCATCCTTGGTTTTTAATTCAAAATGATTTCCCTTGAAATTTTCAAAACAATTCTTGTTTTTAAACAAGATTCCTATATTCAAAAATATTGTGAACAATACTATTTATTATTTCTTTTAATACTCTGAAACACTTCCAATTCCAAATTTCTTTGGGTATATATATAAATCTTCAAAATTTAAATCCATTTCAATTTATAAATCGTACTTATCTAGGCTGTTACTTCCTTAAAACATTTCATTCTGCATTATCATTGTTTATTTAGAAAATAAACATCCCTTTATTAAGATACAATACCCAGTTTATGATAATTATCATATCTAGAAATAATACACACCATATATTCCATAATCATTTGCTGGAAAATCAAATCATGGTAATTTATTGCAAAATTTTGAAAATTCTTTCGAATTTTCTAGGATTTAAATTCAGCTTTGAATCAATTTTTAGCTCAACTTATTTGCATAGTTCATATTATCCGATTCCTATTTGGATATATATATGTGTGTGTGTGTGTATATATTACCACTTAAATTCTTATGATCTTATTCAATTTCAATAATCAACAACCAATTATCTTAATATATTAAAATAATTAGAAAAGTTAATGCTTTATGTACCAAAATATAAACTTATATAAAAACTACTTTTAAAACTGTTTTTAAAATCATTATATAAGAAAATAACAAGTATGCTCTCATATATGAGACACTCATCTCATTCTAGGGTACTACTGTCCATATCTCTAATGAGTACACCCACCAGAACCAAGGTTCTTGCTTAACCTTCAGCTCTGATACCAAATGTAATGACCCGAGATTTTCGACACCGAAAATTCGACACTGATACGTTCACTGCAGAAGTGCTGAGCAATCGAATGCCGAAAATTCCAAATTGTTAGGGTAAAGAAGAAAAAGAGGTAGAAGAAGAAACAGAAAACAACAGCATAGAATCTCACAATCGCAGCGGAACAAAATATAATATACAAATAGCAGCATTTACACAAATAAAGATGTAATGTCAAATTATATACAATATATCAGAGTATAATCATTCACAATAACCGGACAGTTATAATGACCTATCCCTAAATCCATTCTAGATAACCTATACTTCGCAGCGGAAGATAATCAATACGTCTCTGCCATCCAGCTCGTCTCCTGAGCTCCAGAACGACCTAACCTGATAATCTATAGTACTCGGTCTGACCCGAGCATTACAATAAAGTAACACCCGAATCAGGCTGGAAACCAGCGTGAGTAAACCCATTTAATATGAAATACTTAAGTTGTAAAGCTTCTTCGGAAACCCAGGTAACTCGTTCAACATTTCGAGGTTTATCCTGCTATAACAAAACATTTATTTCACAAAATAATATCTAAGTACCGTTACTTAGTTTAAGTGGCCAAGTTTTCTTCATTTATTCCATTTCAGCCAATTGATTTTAAAATCAAATTTATAAAGAATTACGGATTACTAATCGAAGTGGTTCCGGATATCGCTGATATCCGACCCCGATCTCTTCGAATCCATTGCTATCCTTTAACTAAGTTTTTTTAAGTAAAACAATAATTTAATTTAAATTTCAGAATGTCATATTCGCAAAGAAATTCATCACAGATAAATAACTCACATTTATCATAGTTCAATCTAAGGCAATTCATATCATAGAATATCACAATTTAACATACCAGAGATATTAAGAAATCCAACACATTCAATTCAAATTAAACATTTATAGGCAAGATTAATTCATCACACCATTTCTAATTAATTTAATTAACACAAAATAGATTAATTACTTATATATCCTGCTTAATTATCATTAACTTATTTATAAGCCATTTATATTTTATTTAAATTAACATTTGGAACTAATTTATTATTAACATTTAAAATAACTAAGATCTTTGATTAATTTAAAGTTTAATATATTTCCTTAATTATCCACCTAATTACATCATTTAATTTTATTCGAAATAAACTTAGGAATTAATTTAAAACAAAATTAACCAAATATATAATTACCCTAAATCAAAACAAATTAAGTTCAAAACATTTTACTTCAATTCTTTGTTTTGAAACTTGCTTTGAAACTTGTGCAAAAATTTACTCTTTTTAAAACTTGGTTAATTCAATAATTTCCTTTCTAAAATACTTGGGCCGAAGCCCAAAAATCACGATCACCTACTCGAGCCAAATCCAAACTACCACGACCTTTCTTCCTTCTTCCTCTCTTCTCTAATCACAGCAACAAACCCACCCAGACACACACTGATATACGTGCACGTGCACACGGCACCGGAGCTACGGCGATCACCATCGACCACGTCACCAAGTAGCCGTCTACCTCATCGTCCACTTCAGCCACCTAGAAACCCGACACTAACCTCCCATCGAAAATGAGCAAGCGAGCAACAACAGGCACCAAAACCGATCACAAAGATCCTTTATGCACCGCCACCTCCGACCACCATAGACCACGTCATCACGCCTGGAGACTCGCCAGACCACCTTCTTCCTATTCCACCTAATCCGGCCCCTTCCGATGCCACCTTGACGTCCCATAGACCTCGTAATCGCCGTCGACTCGAGCCTAACCTAAAACCCTACAACATTGCTGTTCAACCACCATGTTGATCGGAAAAACGGTGGCCATTTTTCTCGAGCTCCTCGACCCTTACGCTACCTCCAGCAATAACCCTAACCTCCCACCATTCACCGATCGCCAGAAATCACCCAAAACACGGTTCCCGTTCATCTAGCAATACCTCACAAAATACTAACCTAAAAATCTTCATATTATCATTAAAAATCATGGTTTTCAAGATCGAATCGGATGATATAGGCAAATCCCAAGATTTAAACAATTTATTTTCTGATTTGATTTTTCACTATTCTTTCTTCTTTCATTACAACTACTTGCTAACTACATTTAAAAATATTTTTAAAAATAGAATTTAGTTATTACAAACATTTTTCCTTTAAGGATCTTAACCTGAAAGAGCTTGAGGAAAGAGAATTGAATTTTTGAACTTATTTAAGTCTGTTGGAATCAAAACAGAGACATGCATATTTAAACTTAGGCATGCACACAGTTTTTCATACTTATATACCAGGCAAAACACATTTATACATTCATGCAAAACATTTTCACAACATTACTTTCGTTATATAACACATGCATCAAAATATAGAGAATATTTAGCTTTAAAAGGTGAAGTTTACTCACTTGAAAATTGATCAGAGGATAGTTAAAATCTGGAAACTTGATTTGGGACACTGCTAGTTTAAATTTTGTAACAACAACTTGATCTACTTGATTAAGTTGAGTTGAATCTGTATTAAATCTTTGCTTCAGTTAGAAATTTGAAAGAGTTTGATTTAGTTGTTAGGTTCTCTAGTTTTTGTTTTTGGTTTGATTTAAAGATAATGAAAGAAAGGAGTAATTGGGATATATATAAGTATATAAAACAAATAAATTTGACACTTGTATTAGTATGTGCCTCTCAAGCCTACAAATGTCCATATACATTTATTTTATATTTTCTTTTTATATGATTTATATTTATACTTTTATACTTATCCTTATTTTAATTTTAAAATAAGATTATTAACATTTTAAATCAATACCTATGTATATATACTCGTATTTAAAATGTAGAGTTTCAAATCTAAATTATTTTTAAGATATTTACGTTGAATTTCGAATCATAGTTTTATTCACAAACCATATATATATGAATAATAGTAAAGAGATAGCATATTTTATTTACTTCGAAATGATAAGTTTTGCAAATTTAAATAATTATATGAGAAGATAATCAAATTAATATTGCCAAAATCCCGGGTCATCACAGGAGTCCTCAACGCACAAACTAAACCCTTCGACCGATGGGGCGACTTATTTCAATCAACATTCCAAAAAACCTTCTGAAATTGTTAGTGCCATGGTTTAAACCTTTCGATATGGTTAACAATCTCTCATACTCCAACAACTTTAATAACCCTTTGAATCCAAATAATTAGTTACCTAACCCTTTGGCAAGGTCAACATCTACTGCACATCCACAATATCTATCATACCCTGTCTAATCCAAAGATATATACTTGTTTCAACCTTCTGACATGGTCAAGATTAACCCTTTTTAAAGAACAAACTAAGGGAATTTCATCTCAATCAAGAAGATAACTTTAGTGGGAGGTCCTATGAAGGTTCAATTAAGGAAGGTTTAATTAAGATTGAGGCCACTGTGTACTAACCCAGCAGAGTCGAAAGGTTTCGATAGTCCTATATCTAAACCCAATGACCACGTCAAAAGGACTAATACGAAAGTTATCTACAAGTAGAGATGCCAAGATAATTCAAAAGGTTATTCATCCTTCTGTGCAAATAAGCTTAACCATATCATTCAGACTTACTTTGGAGTATTGACAAAACATTTGCTGATTTCCCTAAGGGTTCTACATACAACCATTTTTCACTAAGTCCATCTACTTGGATTCTTTGTGGTGTTGACCACAAATTTGGTTAACAATAGGTTTTCAGTATTTTTAAACTCGATGAAATTTGTTTCAAACCCTAATACTATCATATATTGAGGTTAGCTCTAAAATCGAATTATATTCATTTAAATTCCATAAATTGATTTCTACACGTTTTGAGCTCTCACAATCAAATGATAAATACGATCACTGCAAAACTTCAAATCTTATAATAATTCACTATTACATATGCGATGAAACTAATTTCGTCGAAATCCGAGACAGTGACCAAAAAGACTAATTTTACACGTCAATTAAAATAATCTATTTTAAAAAATCAATTTAATCACTTTTAAATTCAAAATTAAAAGTTTTCTATCATTATTCTAGATCAACATAATTTAATAATCTTTTGAAAAGCAATTTTTCATGTTAAATCCAAGATTTCAATCACAAATTAATTTCAACGTTTAAATTACAACGGTAATAAACATGTTCATTATATATTTAAATTTCAACAAATTCTTTTACTTTGATTTACATTCTTATTATTAAATCAACAATTCCCTTATGAAATTATTTAACATAAGTTTCCATCTTATTATTCTCGTCACTATACAGTTAACGTCTTTTCTTATACTAACTGCAATATTTAATTACATTAAATTTCATTGATTTCCAAATAAATTTCAATGAATTTAATAATGAGATGATAAATAAAATAATTTTTACCATCAAGTAATTTAAACATATTTATAAACACATTTATATTTATTGTTTACAATAAAAACTGAAAAATTTACGTACTAATGAATTGATGCCATATTCTACATTAAAACCTTTTACAATTAAATAACATAAAATTTCACTATTAAATACAACATTGATATTAATCCTAATTTACCTTTACCATGGCAATTGATTGGACTTATATTAAACGGTTGTTAGTTTCATTCAATCAACATTATTAAATTATATTCTAATAATTTTTCCTATTAATAAATCATAAATTTTAATTTATGACAATATTAAAGTCCAAAAATCTTATTAAATTTAACGTTTTTAATTATCAATAGTACATGTCGTTACAATCTCTCTCACTCAAAACTTTTCACCTTTGAAAAGAAACAAGAAAGATTCAAGAGGTATAACGAACTGGGATTTTCGACTCTCAATATTCGCATCAATACGTTCACTATATAACATGCCGAAAATTCAAGAACCGAAAATGCCAGATCATTGAGGGTGAAGAAGAAAGGGATAGAAGAAAATAGTAAACAACAACATCAGAATCTCATAATCATAGCGGAACAGTATATAATATGTAATAATAGATCTTTATATGTAAAGAACTGTAGCGATTAATATTCATACAATCATTGGAGTACAACAATCAACAAATTAATCTGAACAATCACAATAACTTGTCCTCACAAGTGCTAAATATACAACATACACACACAAAGAGCGGAATATAATCAAATATGTGAAATATGCCTAAGAATCGTCCCACACGTCTTTTATGCTCCATGGCATCCTAACCTGAATCTGTAATACTCGATCTCACTCAAGCATTATAATAACATAACATTCGAGTCAGTCTGAAAAACCAACGTGAGAAAAACACACTCAATTTGAATTATTACTCTATCAAAATCCTTCGAAAACAAAGGTATCTTGTAAGATCACGCTACACATAAATACGACGGGTTTTTACCTTTTGATAATCAAACCATTTTATATCAAAATCATCTAAAATTATAATAGTGTCTAAAAAAAATAAACTAGAAAATAGCTGAAATGCTTGCATCTCATTTTCAGTATAGTTGAGAACATCTAAAACTGTACCGGCTCAAAGTGGATATTGGATTTCATGCAATGACAGGGCTACTGGGGCACCGCCCATCATAGTATATCTCAAGAAAAATGAACCGAGATCGTACCTAACAATTCTTGCTAATGCAGGACTGGCCTACCTTTTGCTGTGTAGTACCGAATATGTTATCACCTTGGGTGTTCCCACACTAATTGAGCGCTCTCTTTTCCACGCATAACCATATTCATCATTATAATATAATATATCCGAGGGTATCTAGAAAAGTGATAACATACCCTACCTTGGTGTAACCTACTTAGCCCTGTTGCATCTCCCATGTTTTAGTCATTCTCGGTTAATGAGGCTAGAGGCTACATTTTATCATTAGAATAACATTCATTCTTGGAATGCTAACACTACCTTCCACACTATGATGCAAATGATAGCATTAATCCATACGGTTTTTTCTGGGTCTGAACAAACTGAATCTCCAAATCACCATCTTCATTAACTTCACGATATCCCAATTCGTAATGCACAAATTGGATCGAAGTGGTTTTCGGATAATTAAATCTATTCTCAGTCTCTTCGAAACAATAAATGAATTTGGCTAGATTTGATAGTTAGTTATTTAACTATCAAATTTCACACATAAGCAGTCACTAGGCCCGATTTTATATATCTTTCAAAATATTCATTTCAAAATAACTTTATCAAGATATATATTCAAAATCTCTTACAATAATTCAATATTTTGAAAACAATTCCAATACTTTTATCCATAACATGATATTTTCAAATCATATTTTACTATAGTACTTAGTGAAATACTTCCAAATTTGATATATAACCCATTAGTTGGGGAAAATATTCCTATATAATCATTTCGTAGTTTAATATTTCCAAACCCTTCTTTTCAATCATTAGGAAAATATATTTCCAAATCATTTTTAATATCCATACTTAGGAAATGTTTATAAGTATATTCTCCAAAAATCATTTTTATTTCCAATACTTTGAAAATATTCTATTTATTTCCTATTTCTCAAAATCATTTACAATTTATATTGTAAATTCCTTAACTCTTTCATAACGAATTCCATAAGTTTTCAGAATTCATTAATTAATTTCCTTTAGAATTTCCGAAACTCGATTACCCTTGTCTAATATTTCCAAATACCCATTTCTAACTTCTTTTATGAATTCTCATTCATTTTCCAAAGTTCTCTTATTTCAACGATTTGGAAATTTCCTTAAGTTTCCAGAATTCCGCTATAATATTCTCTTATAAAATCTCATCTATTAAATAAACTCAGTTTACAGATCGCAAGAGTATATATAAATAAATTTCAACCACTTTCAAAACCCTATATATATCAAGTATTTTTTAAAAGAATAAAAATTTATTTCAAAACATGTTTAGGTAATTATTTAAAATATTAACACATTTTTACATAAACATCGATAACTCATTTCCAATTCATTTTTAAATAATACAAATTGATTTTTGAAAGCTTATTATAAAAATTAGAACTTATTTCAATTAATGTTATTTATTTGAAAATCCACTTCTTGAAATATTTCAATAATAAACCATATTAACTATATAATTTAATAAATAAAAGTCACATTTGAAAACAACCTTAACCTCTCGATAATAATTTATTTTTAAAATTCAACACGACCATTCTTATATTTATAAACCCCTTTCAATTTATTTCCAATCGGTTTTCATTTCCAATTCCATGACTATTTCCATATTCCAAAAATAGAATCCACTATCTTTCCCCTAAACTGATTTCTGTATCTCACTTTAAATTCCTATGGTGAATTTATATTTCCAACTTATCAAATGATAATCATTTCACTTTATTTATAAACACCATTTGTAAATTTATAACTGATTTCCGGTTGTTCTTTACTAATAACAGATTTATATTAAACAAATCTCATTTATAAATCGGTTTCTATTACAAAACCTAGAAGTTTATTTCTAATAAAATCCAATTTTATTCAAAATCCATTCAAAAACTCGATTTCAACTGCCATTTAAAATTTTAGAAATATCATTAAATCTATTGTTCCACATTCCCAATATAAATTAATTTCAAAATATTTATTTAAAAAACAATTCGTAAATAGTTAAGTGAAATCCAAGTCAAATCTTATTAAATCCACATTCATTCCTTATCAAATATTCCAAATCAATATAAATATTTTTATTTCCACAAATCCCCTTTAAATTTCTTTTTAAAATCCAAAAATATTCGTTATGGTTATCAAAATAAGGCCAGTGCTACTATAGCTTCTAAAAATTTCTAACCATAACATAATCTACAACAAATTATCTACACACATCATATATCACTATATATGAAAACCAATCAATATATTTGAGGAATCTAGTTGGATCCCTCTAATCATCCAATAATTAATCCCACTTCATGGCGGGATATCGCGGTAATAAAGGGTCATCCGCTATTATGCGGAGCACATAGTGTCTCATCCGCTCCAATAGGCGGGAATATATCCAACTACTAATATATATACAAATATATATAATATAACATTCAACTAATAATAATATATCAATTCAACCAATCATCCAATAATTAATTTTTAATTGCTATAAATTAAACTAGTCAACCAAATTAAGTGATATTTACTCAACTTGATTTTTATTTGCTGATCGTTCAAATTTTAAATTAAACTAAACCGACTTTCAATTTAATCTATAATTCTAGCTGACTGCAAAAAATCTCCAAACCAATTCTAGATTATAGATTTCATAGCTACGAATCAAACATGATAGATTCCATGGTTTTAGGACCTCGTATGAATTAGTCATGAATTTATAAATATTGATTATGATTTAAAATTAATAAAAATACTATGAAATTAACTTAAAAATAAATGTTTTCGAAACCTCTTCCTCAATTTGACACTAAAGGTTGCCTCGTGTCTTTGTTCGTGATAATTTCTCTTTTTTTTAAACGTGAGAGAGAAATCGCCGACATCACTTGAGGCCTCCGACCCTGCAGGCCATCACCATTGCCACCCCGGCCATCCTGCCACCTAGCCTGCCCTTGACAATTCGCGCTCACGTGTACAACTCAATGCCAAACCCTAGAACGTGCCTTCTGATTCCATCATAAATGACGACCACGACCATCGTTTTGCCCTAACCCCAGTGTGCCTTCGCCCTCCTCTAGCATTGACTTCGATTCGATTTGGTTTTTTTTGGATCGAGATCACCCTTTTTTTAATTCCAACAGGCTTCGTTTCTTTTTTTAAGGAGGAGTGTGATTTTGAACAAAAGAAAGAGTAATCGATGCGAGTAGAGAGTTAGGTCGGCTCAACAGGCCATAGGGATTGACTTTAAAAATTTTATATATTAAATTCCAAAATATCCCATTTAGCTACTTAAAATCCCAATCTCCTACCGAGGCGTGCCGCCTGGCGTTCCTAATGTTATACCGCAGTTCCGAACCCAATGTAAAAGTTTCAAGCTCTAATTCGATTGTAATGACCCAGAAATTTTAGTGATTGGAACTGAAACATTTAATTGATATTAAATATTTAAAGTTAACATTATAGATTTAATAACTTGAATTTCAAATATAACGATTTATTGGATAATTTAATTGTTAAATTTAATAATTGAAATTGGTTAGATAATGGAATCTTGAATTTTAAGTTAGATAAAAATTATTTTTAAAGGCCTATTAAATTTATATTAATAAGAATTAAGGTAATAAAACTAATTCATAAATGATTTAGCAAAATTTTAAAATATCTCGTTTTAATTAACATATAAGAATAGCCTTTCGAGGCACAATCTCAAATTTCGATGAAACCAGTTCCATTGGATGTTTAATAGTGTATTATTATAGGATTTTAAATTTTGTAGTGATTGGATTTACCATTTGGCCATACGTGATATAAATGCGTAGAAATTTATATCGGAAATTTAATATTATAATTAGGTTCAAAAAGCTATCTTCTCCATATGATCGAATTAGGTCCCGAAACTTTTTCTATTGCATTCAGAATCGAGGTATAACAATATAAATGCCTGGCTGCACATCTTGATTGGAGTCCGTAATTTTAGCCAGATATTTTGAAAATTTAAATAATAAATTTTATATGATTTGACCTTATATTTCCTTTCAGCCGACCTCATTTTTCTCTTTAACCAACCTACAGCCAAACCTACTCTATTGACTTCAATATCTTTCCCCTCTTATTTAAACTTAGCTTAGCAGTGAAGAAAAAAAATCTGAAAGCTTCAAAAATTTATGATTCAACTTTTACCCAATGAAAAATTCCCAAACTAATTTTAAAAATTATTGTGGAGATTTTTGACTTGAGATGTTTTGTGTTGGGTGCGACGTTGTCTGGCATTCGATAGTGGAAAGTATAGCAGCTAGGGTTTGATTCATCTCAAGTTTTGGTTATTGATCGGGAATTTGGATATTGGAATTCGATTAGTGACGTGAAGGAGCACCCGGTAAGTTTTTCTGGTGGTCCAATAAACTCTACGGGGACATGATTTCATACGGCTTGGGCGATCTCCTACAGGTCGCATTTTAACGACCCGTAAATTTTAATGGTTTTATTTATTTAATTAATTGAATTTTTGAGAAATTTTAAATAATTGAATTTTGAAATAAAAATTTAATATTTGGAATACGTCTATTTAAATATAGTAAATGGTAAATTTTCGTCAGAAAATATAAAAATTATCTTCTTGTGTAATTTTATTTAAACTCAAATCAGTTAATATTAGATGCTAATAAAATGTTTTCCAAACCTGAATACTTTATACAATTGTTAATTGGTACAGTATTAAATATAATTTGTAAGAACAGACATAGAGGAGAAAGAAAAAGCAACTTATTTTATTTATCCCATCTAATTGATATATAAGAAGAGGTATTTATATATCACACCAAATAGTTAAATCAGAAAAATTTATAATAGAAAAGTTTATAATAGGAAAGTTAATAAAAGAAAACAATTACACCCTATATTTAACACTCCCCCTCAAGTTGGAGCATAGATGTTAATCAGCCCCAACTTGTTACACAAGGCCTAAATTTTCTGAGAAACCAAATCAACGAATTTTCTTAGAAACCAAATCAACGAATTTTCTGAACACGAATTTTTTGAGAATCGAATTTTCTGAACACGAATTTTCTGAGAATTGAATTTTTTGAGAGGGGCAAGTTGAACACGAATTTTCTGAGAATCCACAACCAAAGAAGTAAGCAGATCAAACAATTCAAAGGCACTTCCACGCTTGTACACACTGTTCTTCTTGCTTCTATTCTTACTTATCAATTTGGATGCCAGTACCCTCCATCCAAACAACAACACTGCTGTACTACCCTTAGTTACAAGCATAAATGGAATTTTTGGAATATGACCTGAAGTTCCGCTTCTAATAAGAATTCCCAATGGAATCCCAACCATCCAAGACTTTGCGGTAGCAGCTATCGCCTTACTGGTACCGCCCAAGATATATCAAACAAAGAATTTAGAGTTGGTGAAATTAAGGGAGGTGTTTGGTTCGAATATTGTTTCCAATAGAAACGGAAATAGGTGCAATTTTGTGTAGGAGTATGAAAATTTTCAAGCTTCTCATCCTCAGGTTTGGAAATATCAGAAGACAGAGAGCGTTGCACATAGTGCTTTGGAGCAGATGCATGGCACTCTTCAAACAACAGAAGGCTTGAAAGAAACACACCATTTGTTGGTTGGGAGTACATCTGAGTTACTCAGGCTTTATGGTTTTGAAAATGTGGGACAAACTGATTTTGATAATGAATGCACACCTAGTTCTGTTTAGCCAACAGGAAGAAAACATGAAGCAGTTGGAAGTATCTAGAGTTTATTGTCTTCATATGTACTCGATACTAGGATATCTTGCATTCAAAAATTGGGAAGAGAGTCTTCATCTTTTCAACGTGCATTGGTGACAACTCTTGGTTCTGGCGTACCTAGATCCGTTGACATCATGGATCTCCCTGAATCTTACGAATTCTCAAATTACCCTAGATTCCATGAAATAATTAAGAATGTTAAGTTATACCATGCTACAATATGGACTGCTGATTGCAGCTGGAATGGAAAGCATGCAGTAATTGGCACTAATTTGGGAGCAGAATTGATAGACTTAGAGACTAGTGCTTCATCAAGGATATACCACTCTAAAAGTGATATCTTCTCGCAGCAATACGATAACTCGGGTAATATAGTTCTTAATGGTCTTCGTAATGGAGGTATTGTTGTAGTTGATGTCAAAGAAAAGCAATTTGGATCATCTGGAAGTTCTTCCAGAAATCCTGCTGCTTTAGCAAGCATCAGAACATCGACACATCGAAGAAAGTTTGGAAAGAAATCAGAGGCCATGACATTCATGCGCCATCATCTGTTTGCAGTTAGTAGCACTTCAATCCGATGATCAGTACTTCCTAAGAAGCTCAGTGGATGGATCTACAAATCTCTTTGACCGAAGACTGCTTCAAAGAGGAGCAATTCAATCTTACAAAGGACATACCAACTCACACAGCCACCTGCATCTTTCTGTTAATCCAACAGAAAGACTTGTGCAATCCGGTGGAGAGGACATGTATACAAGGATCTGGAGCATCAAAACTGGAGATTTGGTATTTGAGGAGAAAATAAGCGCTCAGAAACCATCCAGCAACAAAGGGATCAGCTGTTTGAAGAGTTTCCAAATCGAACACAGGAAACCCACGAGTGAATCTTCCAACTGCAGCGAAGATGAGAAGGCACAGAACGTCGCCTCCTGCTAGAATCCCGACCTGCGCCCACTCAATCAATTTGGAAGACGATGCGTCTGGCTTGTCGAATTGGACGACTCCTTCGAGTGGGACGTCGTCGTCTCCGACGAATTTGATGTCGTTATTGCCCTCTTCGGAAGGTACGTGAGAGGTGGGCCTTACATTGCCGTCTGCGGCGGAGCGAGTGAGACTGGGTTTGGTCGTTCTTCTTATTTTAGGGTTTTGGAAGAATGTGAATCTGGAAGTGGGGGGATAACTTGAATCAGGGGTTGAAGGAAAGAGGTTTCTAGATTTTGATTGTTCGGAAGAAGGGAAGGAGTACGAGATTGAATTTTCTAGAATCGGTGGTGATGGAGACGGGATCCATCGCCATCGGAGAAGGGATGGAGTTGAGAGCGAAGTACAAAATGAATCCCTTAATTGAGTCGAGGAGTTGGTCGATTGGCAGCAAAAAGGAGCAAAGTAATGAAGAAAAGATAAATCAGCCGAAGAGGAAAGAGAGCAGAGACGAAAAGGATTTTAAGAGAAGATGACAGGGAAGGGAAGAGGGCACCAAACCCTAATTCGCCATTAATCTAAAGTATTACATTTTTGATTAATTTTCAGATTTTCAGATTTTCTGATTTAAGATACTCTTCTAAGATGGCTCTGATACCATGTTAATTGGTACAGTATCAAATATAATTTGTAAGAACAGACACAGAGGAGAAAGCAAAAACAACTTATTTTATTTATCCCATCTAATTAATATACAAGAAGATGTGTTTATATATCACACCAAATAGTTAAATCAGGAAAATTTATAATAGGAAAGTTTATAATAGGAAAGTTAATAAAAGAAAACAAGTTATTTCTTATGTAATTTTATTTAAACTCAAATCAGTTAATATTAGATGCTAATAAAATATTTTCCAAACCTAAATACTTTATACAATAAATTTGTAAATCATCTTCTAAGTGAGACGTCATATTTCATTTTCCCAAATATGAATTGTTATTGCTCCGTTTACCTTATTTTCGGCAGTTTGGCAGCATTTTTGGTATCAAATATCTACTTTTGATAGGATGGTTGTGCCATTGATATCTATATACAATTTTGATCGTCTCGTCATGCTGATCTCTGCGGTATATTCACTTTTGTATTTCGAAGTACGGTGTGTTGTGTGATATGCGAAACGCCCAGCGTATCGGTTCCGCCACCGAGTCTTTTTGGTTTCCCGCCCCTTCATTTTCTCCTGCACTCAATAGCCATTTGCATTTTGACTATTTCTATTCCCTATGATTCAAATATTCATCTGTTTGTTTCCTAGTGCCTTCCGTTCATTTTCTTCTGCCTTACTTCAAAGAAAAAAGAAAAAAAATTCGAAATAAATATAACATTTGCTTTGTTTGAGATTCCTCACCTTCCTCCATTTTTCCTATGATACTTCCAGCTTTGCCCGTGCGACAAAACTCGTATCTACTTGTTGCCGCCATGTTTCTCCATCCACCAAGCACGGCCTCCCTATGCTCTTCCCCATGCTTGTATCTCCTTCGGCCACCATCTTCCCATGCAGCCTATCTGTAACGAACGCGATTTTTCGTTGCCGAAAAACCGAACCGTTTTAAAGAAAAGAAAAAGGTAGATAAGAGAGAAAATGGAAGATAGAAGAGAACGGAACAACAACAGAAACACAGAACAGAAAAACAGAAACAATATCAGAATCTCATAATTCGCAGCGGAACAACATATAATAGATAAATGAATAATCATTAAAACAAAAGAACTATACATTTTATACATTATATCCCATTACATTACATTACATCATCAGAGTGTACAACAAACAAACAGCGGAAAAGAAATATCATATACAATAAATAATATGCTACGCATCCTGCTCGCCTCCAGATCTCTACAGCGACTCCGAATCCAGGATGACCCGATAGACATTAACTCCGACTGCCCGTGTGGAAATTGGTGGGCACCCAGAGTTTAGGAAGGGAACAATAAATTCCAGGCCAGCCATGGGACTGGTGTGAGAACTCAAAAACAGTTTATCTTTAAAAATAAACAAAGAAATATTTTTAAAGTAAATTCGCAATGTTTTTGGAAAATGAAACTATCATAAGGCCTCCCGCCACACACACAATGCAAACGCACACTTGGAGGAGATTTCCCCTTATGATAGTCAAAGATGCTTACTACGAAAAAAATCAAATCACTTTTGATATTATTATTAGTGCATAGTGTAGAAAACATTTCGAAAGTAGAATATAAATCTTAGCCAGCATAGGTTCCATTATAGTATGCCTACTATAGCTGCCATGTTAAATGGCAGGTTCTACAACTAAAACCGTACAAGGCTCGTATTGTTTCTTTGGATTTCGAACAAATGGTCAGGCCAAGGAACTTCCCATTGCCACATGGAAACGCCTCTGGAATGACGTCCCGAGAACCTAACCGGATCTCTGCCAACACAAGGCCGGGTTACCCATAACTAGGTAACTACTGACACGAATATGTCATTCCCCGATTATAATCGATCTATATCCGAGGATCCCCGATTTCCAACAACCACAAAGTAATAAATTTGCAGTAACCACATAGGTTAAGTATCTGGGCTCCATACTATGATACCACCTCTATCCAGAAGGAATGACACACACTAAAGGGACGCTACCCCCTAATAACCTTGCCGCAACTTTCATGTTTTGACCATTTCCGGGGTGT
The DNA here is from genome assembly GCA_030765085.1 of Allium cepa. NCBI lineage: Eukaryota > Viridiplantae > Streptophyta > Magnoliopsida > Asparagales > Amaryllidaceae > Allium > Allium cepa. The sequence continues at coordinate 916,781,312 of CM060929.1, read as the reverse complement.
GAGGCTCGATGAAGTCTCGTCCACCAAGCCACGCTTTTAAACAAAAAGGAGATGAAGTTCATCACTTTCTGGCCGTTCATTTTAATGGAGGCGGCTACGTTGTGAAACCCTAATTTTTTTCTTTTATTTTTTGTGAATTATAAGCCTATTTATAGAAAACGACGAATACTATTCATCCGGGTTTTGCGAACTCCGAATTTCGGGCGACAACTGACATTCCTAGGGATTATCCCACGTTTCGGATGCAATGGAATAGGTTTCGGAAGATAATTCGGACATATGTGCGAGATATGGCAAGAAACGATCAATTTAAATTAAACCGATTTAAACCGACTTCGATGCGTTTTAATTTGTACCGGACAAACGATAAATCCGATTGACTTCAAATTTGAAATCTTACAATAATATCACATTACGGATCTGATGAAACTAGTTTCGTCGAAATCCGAGACTTTTTGAAAAATGACTATTTTAACTCGTCAAATTAATATAAAAACAATTTCGATGCGTTTCGAGCTGCCACAGTCAAACGACAACTCCGATTGCTACGAAAATTGAAATCCGATAATAACTAACTATTACGGATCCAATGGAACTGGTTTCGTTTAATTATGAGACTGTTCAAAAATTGGGTATTTTTCAATCAATAATTAAATATTAAAATATTCAACTTTTACAAATCATCTCAAAATTCAGTTTTAATAGTTCTAAAACATTTCTATAACTTCAATATGATAAAATAAAAAATTTCAAATCTTTTTCAATCATTTTAAACCCAATTTTCAATTATTTACGTATTTTTCGCTATTCAATTATCGATTTAATTATCCAATTAAATCCAGAAATTCGAAATAAAATTATTCGACTTAAGAATTTAATTTATTAATATTTATAGTTAATTAAATATTCAATTTTAAATTATCAAAAAATTCGGGGTCGTTACTGTGACGCCCCACCTCTATACCCACGCTAGCCAAGAACGCTACGGTGTAATGCTGTCGACTAGCACGGAGAATAAGGCTGTTGAGGAGCGACCATCCGTGTAATTTCTTTGCGCGAGCACCGATATGTCAGATAGTATAGGATGCATTTCATTTAAGGAGGAAATCCGACATACCGATGCAAACTCAAAGCTATCACGCGGTGGCTATATATAGTCTTCGGAAACGAATATAGAAATAAGCATAACATAAATCAGTCACAGATAATTCATATCACAACGGCGGAAATAGATATGAATATACCACACTTAGAAGTGTTTATCAGAGTAGTGGTCTAACAAGATCCACAATAACACAAAAGAATATAAATAAATGCGGAACACAGATTAAACAGAAAAGTCTCATATATATAATAACTGATGGCAGTTACAATACATTTGATACGGTACATATGATACAACTACAACAGTCGACTCAGGAAGTTATACATACAAGTACATTTTTAATATAATATACATGAATACATATCTTCTTATACAGTCACATCGACTACTATACATGACGACTACTCCAAAAGATATGAAAGGACTTCATAGCTCAAGCAGCAACCCGAAGCATGATATCTATAACCTGTAAATACTCGGTCTGACCCGAGTATTAAATTCAAAAGAAAATAATACCCGGGTCAGTCTAATTCAAACTCAGTTATTAGTGCATAGAGGCAGTAATAATCAAATAATAATTAGACGACAGTTAAAATAAATTTACCTATCCGATTTTTTAAATACAGAAATCGGATAACGGTAAATATAACGCGAACCAATTCAAACAATTGGAACATCAGTATAAAGGTAAACACGGGTAGGGCTGCAGTGAACGCACGCGTGCACTGCGACGCCACTACAACATATGGAATACGAAATAGATCCATAAATCAAAAGCAAAAGAAATAATAATAAAAACAATACCGTGTGGCTGCAGTTCACGCTTGCGTGCACTGCCTTGCCACAACAGTGATGACGTACCCAATGAATACCGTGTGGCTGCAGTTCACGCTTGCGTGCACTGCCTTGCCACTACAGTGATGATGTACCCAATGAAAATTCACAAGCAAACACAAGATCAAACCCGAGTCACCGGATTCAACTCAAGTGTAATTCGAAAATCAATCCAAATGCCATCAAGTGGTACAAGGCCACAGATACAAATATGTAGAAAATGACAATAACTAACTCAGAAATGCAGTACAGTGTACCACAAAGAAAACCCATATGACAAGCATACAGGGATTTCAAGTGAACTCAACAAGATTGTTGAATCCAAATGAACAAAATAATGCAAACCAACATCAGTGGCACATGTACAAAGATTGACCAGAAATGCAACTGCATATTACATGGGGGATGACACTGTAAAATGAACCAAAGTTCGATTGAGAAATGAATAAGGCAAGCCGACATCAGTGACACAGCCTCAAAATGTAATGGTTATAAATAACCATATATGCACACTGCAGCAAAGTCAAGTCAAGCCGTGTGTTATCAACCAAACGACACAAATGCATCAGCAAACACTAAATGAAATTGGACAGTAACAACAAGGTGCATGGACAAAGCATGCAACAGCCGAAACAACAATGAAGACTAGAAAAAAAAACCATGCTCAGTGCACAGCACAACCGGCTCAAGAAAGAATGGACCTGGGCCTATCAAGTGCAACATCAAGTGACACAAGTGATACAAAACAGAACTACAAACTGCACGTGAATTACATGAAGGCAGTAGGATGAAGGTGAGGGCACCAAAATTATGGCACCACAGCACACAAACAATTAAATACAATAGACCAAATGCAAATGAATACAAGGCATCAATGCAATGTATCAAACTCGAGCACTAACAAAGGCGATATCAACTAGGCCTATCAACATGTAACTGCTGTTACAAGTGACTCAAGCTAATGCACAGAAGCATCACCAACTACAGACGCAACTTAATGCAACAGGGGACAGGGTCAATACTTCATAAAATAGGTAGGTAAACTGTCTCGAATGGTCATGACAGCTGCAACAAATGGTCAAACTCGAGGTGATGGCCAGGTGACAGTACTGGAAAGACACACTGATGGTCATATGTGGTATGAAGAAGATGGAGAGTGATTCCAAATACATAAACTCGAAACTACATATGATCAAACTGCAATGGTCACAAAGGCACAAGTGAACAACTACATAAAACTGGACAGTGCAACCCAAATGTGAAATATATGTGAACATGAATCAGACAAGTGTACAAGTATCACAATAACACACAATACAGTGATACACATCATGAATTTGATGCTACGCAAAAACATGATGGCCAGATCAGACTACAAAAATTAAAAAGAAACAATTGGAACAGTAGACAGGGACAAGGCTACAACTCAAAATTCATGTGTAAACTGAAATAGGCAGTGACAACAAAAAAAAAGACCACCAAGTTCAATGTATCAGTGAAGCATCTACACAAGTGGCCGAAACAAATTAGTTGACAAATTCAAATATAGTTTGAATCAAAATCTGCTGATACCACCAGAAATCCCCAAAACCAAAACTGCAAAACCTATAATCACAATTATACGAATTCGAGAAGTTATATGAATTCGAGCAAAGTCCATGTCAGGAGAACAAAACCAAGAAACACGAAATCGAATCGAGCCAGGAAAATTCATCAATAAGGAATTAAAATCGAACGACCTAAGCACGGTCTTACGAGTGAATTAGATGTGAGTAACGTGATTTACTCACCTTAGTTCGAAGCGGCCAAGACCCCAGCGAGGAGGAGGCATCGATCGCCACTCGATCGAGCTTCGGTAGTTGGAGCCTTCAATTTTTCGCGAGCCTTAGTGGATCGAAGAAGCCCTAATTTCTGAGGGATGAACGAAAACGAAAGGGAGGGGCCGCCATTATTTTCTCGTTCGCTTACGTTTTGTTTTAGGGTTTTTGAATTGAATGAAAATGAGAGAGGGGATCGGGTTCGAAAGGAACGAAAACAAGAAAAGGGGAATGGGTTTTGGATTTTCACGGCAACCAAAAAAAATAAATGGGCCGGAATCAACTTTAATGCCCGCATACCATTTCAACAATTTTACAAAAGAATTTTAATTAAAAATTTAAAAACTTCATTAGGCAAATTTGGAACCATCTTAATCGTTTAAATGTCGATTATTAATAGTTGCGAAGTACCGGGTTGTTACAGTTACAATCTTCCCCCCTTAAAAGAATTTCGTCCTCGAAATTGCAAGTTAAGAAGAATGATCCTAATCCGTTTATTATTTTTCACAATTCAAATAGTTTTATCAACTTTCTAACACAAATCTTTTAATTAAAGATTCATTATCATTTCAACTAGCTTTCAAACTTCAATCATAAATTTCAAACAACATTGTTTACCTCACAATTCAAATTCAAATTCAAATTCAAATTTTAAACTTTCAAAATTTCTCAAAATTTTTCTAACACCCGAAATTTTCGAAAAATTTCGCCAGCATCTCCTTTGCGCGGCTAGACGACTACAAAATGGCACCACGGCCCCTCGGATCCAAAAAGAAAATGAAAAGCCAAGCGGCTGGAGAAGAAAATCACCAAATCTCATACAAAAACTGAAATACATACCTTTTTGTCAAGTGATTCAATTTTTATCTTTGAAACTAAAATTCCAATTCCTTTATAACTTGTATATCCTACTAGTAGTAGTATCCAATTCCAACATTCATACCATTTTGCATATTTCTTTACAAAATTCTCAATATATACTTCTTATACACTTTGGTTTGCTATTGAAGTTGCATATTCAATTTCATTCGTTTCAATTTCAATTCAATTCTATTCAATTTCACTTGAATTCAATTACATTGCTTCCAATTCCACTACTTCAATTTCATTAACACTTAATGAATTATACACAATCAACTAACAATCAATCAACCAATTTTATTTCAACATAACCAAATTATATTCATTTTACATTCGATTTGGTTTACGCTTTTAATTCCAATTGGTTTGATATTCAATTGACTTTCATTTAATTATTCAACTTGCTTTAGATGTATTTACACTTATATTCATTATTTCCTATCAATTATTTACATTCAATTGATTCTCATTCAATCCATTCTTTAATTCAATGGCTAATTCATTTTACAAATAAAATTGAATTTCATTTATATAACCCAAGTTTACTTCTAATTTATTCCAAATTCTATTTCATTTAACTTTTACTTAAGTCAAATTCATATCAACATTCAAATTCCATCTCATTTTGCTTAACAAAAATTGTTTAACCACCTATCTTCTGGTTTCACTTTTATTTTCACATTTTATAAGTTATACAACTTACATTCAACAATTACTACTTGGATTTTTTTATTGGTTCACTTATACTTCTTTAATTTGACTCCATCCTTTAAGTTAAATTTATTCTATCAAAATTCAAATTGTATAAGATTTCGACTCAATTATTATTCCCATAAATATTTAAAAATAGGATTCCAGAGTCCTTCAACCTTTCAAAACCATTTTTGAAATCAATTCAATTTTCTTTTGAATTTCCAAAGCAAATCCAATTTTTTCCAAACAACTTTCATTTAAATAATTTGGCAGCAATCCCTCTTTTGGAAACCCGAAAATGAACACCAATGATGTCGCGATCATCATCGGAATTATTTTCCAGCGACCAAAAAGAGTTTAGAGCCTTCATCTCTCCAAAACAATTTTCCAAAATATCCAATCATTTCAAAACACTTTTCTGGAATTTTATTTCACATTATAAATCACTTTTACAACCTTTTACTTATATACTTTCACTATTTATTTATAAGATTATTCTACAATTGTAAATCGTTATTAATTATAATTCCATACTTATAATTCAATTGCTTATACAATTTATTCTTTTATAACTGTTGTTTTTTTATTTAACTTATTTAACAAACAAACAATCATTTTTACACACTTTAATAATTCTGAAAAATTATTCCTTTATATATAAAATATAATCAAGGTAAAATTATTTCATTTACCCAATTTAAAACAATACTATGTCGACTTGCCTCGTTTAAGTGTTTAGAAATTCGTATCGATAATATGGCGTCCCACATACCGACCAAAATTCACAAACAGCTCAACGGATAAGCAAACATAATATAAAACAATTTATATTCACTAACAAATACGCACTCGTATCTACTATTACACTCACACTCATTCTAGAGTACTACTGACTCTATCTCTAATGAGTAATACCCAACAGAGCCATGGTTGTCGCTTAACCATATGCTCTGATACCAAATGTAACGATCGCGATTTTTCGTTGCTAAAAAACCGAACCGTCATGGTTAAAGAAAAGAAAAAGGTAGAAGAAGAGAGAAAATAGAAGATAGAAGAGAACGGAACAGCAACAGAAACACATAACAGAAAAACAGAAACAATATCAGAATCTCACAATTCGCAGCGGAACAACATATAATAGATAAATGAATAATCATTAAAACAAAAGAACTATACATTTTATACATTACATCTCATTACATTACATTACATCATTAGAGTGTACAACAAACAAACAGCGGAAAACAAATATCATATACAATAAATAATATGCTACGCATCCTGCTCGCCTCTAGATCTTTGCAGCGACTCCGAATCCAGGATGACCCGATAGACATTAACTCCGACTGCCCGTGTGGAAATTGGTGGGCACCCAGAGTTTAGGAAGGGAACAATAAATTCCAGGCCAGCCATGGGACTGGTGTGAGAACTCAAAAACAGTTTATCTTTAAAAATAAACAAAGAAATATTTTTAAAGTAAATTCGCAATGTTTTTGGAAAATGAAACTATCATAAGGCCTCCAGCCACACACACAATGCAAACGCACACTTGGAGGAGATTTCTCCTTATGATAGTCAAAGATGCTTACTACGAAAAAAATCAAATCACTTTTGATATTATTATTAGTGCATACTGTAGAAAACATTTCGAAAGTAGAATATAAATCTTAGCCAGCATAGGTACCATTATAGTATGCCTACTCTAGCTCCCATGTTAAATGGCAGGTTCCACAACTAAAACCGTACATGGCTCGTATTGTTTCTTTGGATTTCCAACAAATGGTCAGGCCAAGGAACTTCCCATTGCCACATGGAAACGCCTCTGGAATGACGTCCCGAGAACCTAACCGGATCTCTGCCAACACAAGGCCGGGTTACCCCTAACTGGGTAACTACTGACACGAATATGTCATTCCTCGATCGTAACCGATCTATATCCGAGGATCCCCGATTTCCAACAACCACAAAGTAATAAATTTGCAGTAACCACATAGGTTATGTATCTGGGCTCCATACCATAATACCACCTCTATCCAGAAGGAATGACATACACTAAAGGGGCGCTACCCCCTAATAACCTTGCCGCATCTTTCCTGTTTTGACCATTTCTGGGGTGTGAGGCTCGATGAAGACTCGTCCACAAAGCCACGCTTTTAAACAAAAGCCGTGCTTTAGGTCACAAATGATCAAAGAAATGATCATCAAGATAAACGATCAAACAAATGATCCTATCACAAATGATCATTCAACGATCATTTCACAGCAACACTCAGCATGCCACATTACCAATATAGGAATGTATCACTAGTAACCATCAACTATATAACCTCTGAGCTCGTACGTCTCAGAGAAGGGTGTTAAGCTAAGAGAATAAATTCTCCGCCACCAACAGAAATATATTTGATAGAAATCAGCTTTACAACTCAAATTGTAACGTCAGACACACAATCCATACAAGTCCGTTCCGGGATCGAACGGAACCGAAGGCACTTCCAAAGAAGCCCTTGCAATCCGGATATTCACTAATCACGTCCGGACATCCCGTCACTAAGGGTGATAAAACCTCTATATCGGAGATCAGCCGATGCAGAGTAACTCGATGGTAATCCATCCGTTTTCACAAATATCCGGTCTTCGACACCGGTCTTCAAATGCAATTCATAACGACGTATCACATATTCGGAGTGGGTTATACGACCCCATGGTTCTTTCCCGGTTAACCCGAATAGTGAGCGCTTATTTTAAAATAAGTGTGGCATTCAATTCAAGCAATCACAACAAATACCTACTTAAAGGTAAATATTGATAGTCGGTTATTTAACTATCAATAAAGATGCGTAACATCACCAGATTCCAAATAATTTCTCAAATTATTTATTTTCCCAAAAATATCTTTACAAGATATAAAATTTTCCACACGTCAAAATAAACAACGTTTATTTTGAAAACCAATTTCCCTTTCCATTTATAAATTCCATAGTGAATTTATATTCCAAAATATCTACCGATCTACAGTTTTCAATAGATTTCAATTATTCAATCCCAATTTATCTTCAAAAAGATAAATTCTTAAAAACGTTCCATTTCATATTGGAAAAGCAATTCCATACTTGTTTAATAATAAGAAATTCACAAATCTTATCTATTTTCAACAATTTGAAAATATTCAATATACTTAAACCATAGTTAAGTATATTTTTCATTCTTTAAGGAAAAACATTCTCTTATTCACATTTATTTGGGTCAAAACGAATGTTGCATAAAACATCGTCACGACAACCCAAAAACACTTGTATAGGGATTTGAAATTAAAATTGATATATAAATCCCAATACTATATAAAATATTTCCTTTTGGAAATCATTTACTATAACAACAGTGTTATAGTCCACCATTTCCTTATTTTCTCGAAAACGTCTATTTCAACAATAAATGTTGAAATCTATGCATTCGATAGTTAATGCATTTCAAAACATCTTTAAATCGTTTTAAATTCCATTTAAAACATTCATTTCCCAAAATATTTTCCATTTTATTCAATAATATATTCACTGTTCAAAATGGTGAATATAACACCTTTAACAACTTCCATATTCAATTTATCAAATTCAATTGATTTCGAATTTATAAACAATGTCTATAAATTCCATTTCTATTTATAAACTTCGATTTATAAAACTCTTTTATCAATCCAATTCTATTTATATAACTCAATTTTCTATAACAAAAGTCTATACTATAAGTTAAGTACTTATAATCCATTTATTTACCAAGTCGTTCTTTTAAAAACTTCACAAATTTGAAATCTTATTGCTTATAAGATTTCTTATATTCTATGACAATTTTAACTTATAAAAAATTCCTTTATTTACAATTTCTATAAATAACCCATTTAAATGCCCAAAATCCATTTTATAAGTTAATTACCTATAAATCTTTTATTTTGGATATCTATTCATTTAAAACTTCTACAATTTATAAATCCACAAATTCCAATGAAATTCATTTTATACTTCAACTTAACACTTAATCAACTCGTTTTATAATTCCAATATTTTTAATTTTTAAATATCAATTTTTTTAAATCTCTTATATAAACCGTTTATAATAATTATTCAAAAATCCAAATTTAATCCATTTCATAAATTTATCAACTACTTATCTAAAAAATAACAATTTGGTTATATTTTGCAAAAATCTTAAATTCTATAACTTTAAAAATTGAAAATTTAAATTTATTTAAAATGAATCAATTCAAAATGTAAATAAAAACATATACTTTGAAAAATCAATTTAAAATCCTTTTAAAGATCAAAATATTATTTTAAACTTTAAAAATGGATCCAATGATGCCACAGCATCCAATAGTCAATCACGGCAATAAATATCATATATCGATATGATAATCACAATCATCACAATATCTATAATCAAATGAATATTTGTGAGGAATCTAGTTGGATCCCTCCAACCTATTTCCCTGCATCCACAGATGTTAGCACAATACAAATTCCACTTCAAGGTGGAATATCGCGGTGTATGGGATTTATAAAATATTATCCGCTTAATAGGCGGCGCAATAGGGTCTCATCCGCTATACAAGGCGGGAAATCAATTCCAATATATATATATATATATATATATATATATATATATATATATATATTGCTATATATTGTATATCCTACTGTATCTACTATCACAATCAAACAACAATCAATAATTGCAATCATCATTCAAAAATTTTAAATCTAACTATTTAAAATTTAAATCGAAACCGTTCGATTGAGTGAGGAGTTCTCACCTTGATTTTATCTCCGTTTCAGCTTTTATTTCGAATAAAATTAAACGTGCGTTTAATTTTACCCAAAATTTTCACTGACTCCAATCGTTTCCAATTCAGCTCCATTGCGTAGTATTCGTCCATACGATTCCAACGCAACTGATTTTGCATTTTTTCGACCTCGTACAAAAAAGTTATCACATTTTAAACTTTATACGAATTATAATATAATTAATTTTACAATTTCTATTTTTTTTCAAACCCACACGAATCAGAGCCGTTGATTTTGAATTGCATCATACAGGCCGCGTGATCTCTTCTTCCCTAGTATGAATGAACGCGTTCGAACAAAGACAACCCACCAGCACGTTGAAATCCTCCAAGTCGTGCCCCCCTCTGGTGGCGTTTGCCTCGATCGAAGACCGCCACGACGTTCGCCATTGCCGACCCCATCTATAGTTGCAACAGTGTGAAGCTCGGTCACCATATGATTGAGAAAAACGAGCACGAACGGCTAGGGTTTAGCCCATGATTTCTCCCTCCACGCTGCTCGAAACTCGATCACCACCGGTCATCATGAAGGTCTCACTTCCCTGTACGATTCTCTAGTTGAGACCGTGGCCTAAAAACGCGTAGATGAGGAGATCGAAGGAGATGAAGTTCATCACTTTCTGGCCGTTCATTTTAATGGAGGCGGCTACGTTGTGAAACCCTAATTTTTTTCTTTTATTTTTTGTGAATTATGAGCCTATTTATAGAAAACGACGAATACTATTCATCCGGGTTTTGCGAACTCCGAATTTCGCACGACAACTGACGTTCCTGGGGTTTATCCCGCATTTCGGACGCAATGGAACAGGTTTTGGAAGCTAATTTGGACATATGTGCGAGATATGGCAAGAAACGATCAATTTAAATTAAACCGATTTCGATGCGTTTTAATTTGTACCGGACAAATGATAAATCCGATTGACTTGAAATTTGAAATCTTACAATAATATCACATTACGGATCCGATGAAACTAGTTTCGTCGAAATCCGAGACTTTTTGAAAAATGACTATTTTAACTCGCCAAATTAATAGAAAAACAATTTCGATGCGTTTCGAGCTGCCGCGGTCAAACGACAACTCCGATTGCTACGAAAATTGAAATCCGGTAATAACTAACTATTACGGATCCAATAGAACTGGTTTCGTTTAATTATGAGACTGTTCAAAAATTGGGTATTTTTCAGTCAATAATTAAATATTAAAATATTCAATTTTTACAAATCATCTCAAAATTCAGTTTTAATAGTTCTAAAACATTTCTATAACTTCAATATGATAAAATAAAATTTTCCAAATCTTTTTCAATCATTTTAAACCCAATTTTCAATTATTTACGTATTTTTCGCTATTCAATTATCGATTTAATTATCCAATTAAATCCAGAAATTCGAAATAAAATTATTCGACTTAAGAATTTTATTTATTGATATTTAAAATTAATTAAATATTCAATTCTAAATTATCAAAAAATTCTGGGTCGTTGCAATCTTCCCCCCTTAAAAGAATTTCGTCCTCGAAATTGCAAGTTAAGAAGAATGATCCTAATCCGTTTATTATTTTTCACAATTCAAATAGTTTTATCAACTTTCTAACACAAATCTTTTTATTAAAGATTCATTATCATTTCAACTAGCTTTCAAACTTCAATCATAAATTTCAAACAACATTGTTTACCTCACAATTCAAATTTAAATTCAAATTCAAATTTTAAACTTTCAAAATTTCTCAAAATTTTTCTAACACCCGAAATTTTCGAAAAATTTCGCCAGCGTCTCCTTTGCGCGGCTAGACGACTACAAAATGGCACCACGGCCCTCCGGATCCAAAAAGAAAATGAAAAGCCAAGCGGCTGGAGAAGAAAATCACCAAATCTCATACAAAAACTGAAATACGTACCTTTTTGTCGAGCGATTCTATTTTTATCTTTGAAACTAAAATTCCAATTCAATTATAACTTGTATATCCTACTAGTAGTAGTATCCAATTCCAACATTCATACCATTTTGCATATTTCTTTACAAAATTCTCAATATATACTTCTTATACACTTTGGTTTACTATTGAAGTTGCATATTCAATTTCATTCGTTTCAATTTCAATTCAATTCTATTCAATTTCACTTGAATTCAATTACATTGCTTCCAATTCCACTACTTCAATTTCATTAACACTTAATGAATTATACACAATCAACTAACAAGCAATCAACCAATTTATATTTCAACATAACCAAATTATATTCATTTTACATTCGATTTGATTTACACTTTTAATTCCAATTGGTTTGATATTCAATTGACTTTCATTTAATTATTCAACTTGCTTTAGATGTATTTACTCTTATATTCATTATTTCCTATCAATTATTTACATTCAATTGATTCTCATTCAATCCATTCTTTAATTCAATGGCTAATTCATTTTACAAATAAAATTGAATTTCATTTATATAACCCAAGTTTACTTCTAATTTATTCCAAATTCTATTTCATTTAACTTTTACTTAAGTCAAATTCATATCAACATTCAAATTCCATCTCATTTTGCTTAACAAAAATTGTTTAACCACCTATCTTCTGGTTTCATTTTTATTTTCACATTTTATAAGTTATACAACTTACATTCAACAATTACTACTTGGATTTTTTTTATTGGTTCACTTATACTTCTTTAATTTAACTCCATCCTTTAAGTTAAATTTATTCTATCAAAATTCAAATTGTATAAGATTTCGACTCATTTATTATTCCCATAAATATTTAAAAATAGGATTCCAGAGTCCTTCAACCTTTCAAAATCATTTTTGAAATCAATTCAATTTTCTTTTGAATTTCCAAAGCAAATCCAATTTTTTCCAAACAACTTTCATTTAAACAATTTGGCAGCAATCCCTCTTTTGGAAACCCGAAAATGAACACCAATGATGTCGCGATCATCATCGGAATTATTTTCCAGCGACCAAAAAGAGTTTAGAGCTTTCATCTCTCCAAAACAATTTTCCAAAATATCCAATCATTTCAAAACACTTTTCTGGAATTTTATTTCACATTATAAATCATTTTTACAACCTTTTACTTATATACTTTCACTATTTATTTATAAGATTATTTTACAATTATAAATCGTTATTAATTATAATTCCATACTTATAATTCAATTGCTTATACAATTTATTCTTTCATAACTGTTGTTTTTTTATTTAACTTATTTAACAACCAAACAATCATTTTTACACACTTTAATAATTCTGAAAAATTATTCCTTTATATATAAAATATAATCAAGGTAAAATTATTTCATTTACCCAATTTAAAACAATACTATGTCGACTTGCCTCGTTTAAGTGTTTAGAAATTCCTATCGATAATATGGCGTCCCACATACCGACCAAAATTCACAAACAGCTCAACGGATAAGCAAGCACAATATAAAACAATTTATATTCACTAACAAATGCGCACTCGTATCTACTATTACACTCACACTCATTCTAGAGTACTACTGACTCTATCTCTAATGAGTAATACCCAACAGAGCCATGGTTGTCGCTTAACCATATGCTCTGATACCAAATGTAACGATCGCGATTTTTCGTTGCCGAAAAACCGAACCGTTATGGTTAAAGAAAAGAAAAAGGTAGAAGAAGAGAGAAAATAGAAGAGAATGGAACAGCAACAGAAACACAGAACAGAAAAACAGAAACAATATCAGAATCTCACAATTCGCAGCGGAACAACATATAATAGATAAATGAATAATCATTAAAACAAAAGAACTATACATTTTATACATTACATCTCATCTCATTACATTACATCATCAGAGTGTACAACAAACAAACAGCGGAAAAGAAATATCATATACAATAAATAATATGCTACGCATCCTGCTCGCCTCCAGATCTCTGCAGCGACTCCGAATCCAGGATGACCTGATAGACCGTAACACCGACTACCCATGTTGAAATTGGTGGGCACCCAGAGTTTAGGAAGGGAACAATAAACTCCAGGTCAGTCATGGGACTGGTGTGAGAACTCAAAAACAGTTTATCTTTTAAAATAAACAAAGAAATATTTTTAAAGTAAATTCGCAATGTTTTTGGTAAATGAAACTATCATAAGGCCTCCCGCCACACACACAATGCAAACGCACACTTGGAGGAGATTTCTCCTTATGATAGTCAAAGATGCTTACTACAAAAAAAATCAAATCACTTTTGATATTATTATTAGTGCATAGTGTAGAAAACATTTCGAAAGTAGAATATAAATCTTAGCCAGCATAGGTACCATTATAGTATGCCTACTATAGCTACCATGTTAAATGGCAGGTTCTACAACTAAATCCGTACAAGGCTCGTATTGTTTCTTTGGATTTCCAACAAATGGTCAGGCCAAGGAACTTCCCATTGCCACATGGAAACGCCTCTGGAATGATGTCCCGAGAACCTAACCGGATCTCTGCCAACACAAGGCCGGGTTACCCATAACTGGGTAACTACTGACACGATTATGTCATTCCCCGATTGTAATCGATCTATATCCGAGGATCCCCGATTTCCAACAACCACAAAGTAATAAATTTGCAGTAACCACATAGGTTATGTATCTGGGCTCCATACCATGATACCACCTTTATCCAGAAGGAATGACATACACTAAAGGGGCGCTACCCCCTAATAACCTTGCCGCATCTTTCCTGTTTTGACCATTTCCGGGGTGTGAGACTCAATGAAGTCTCGTCCACAAAGCCACGCTTTTAAACAAAAGCCGTGCTTTAGGTCACAAATGATCAAAGCAATGATCATCAAGATAAACGATCAAACAAATGATCCTATCACAAATGATCATTCAACGATCATTTCACAGCAACACTCAGCATGCCACATTACCAATTTGGGAATGTATCACTAGTAAGCATCAACTATATAACCTCTGAGCTCGTACATCTCAGAGAAGGGTGTTAAGCTAAGAGAATAAATTCTCCGCCACCAACAGAAATATATTTGATAGAAATCAGCTTTACAACTCAAATTGTAATGTCAGACATACAATCCATACAAGTCCGTTCCGGGTTTCGAACGGAACCGAAGGCACTTCCAAAGAAGCCCTTGCAATCCGGATATTCACTAATCACGTCCGAACATCCCGTCACTAAGGGTGATAAAACCTCTATATCGAAGATCAGCCGATGCAGAGTAACTCGACGGTAATCCATCCGTTTTCACAAATATCCAGTCTTCAACACCGGTCTTCAAATGCAATTCATAACGACGTATCACATATTCGGAGTGGGTTATACGACCCCATGGTCCTTTCCCGGTTAACCCGAATAGTGAGCGCTTATTTTAAAATAAGTGTGGCATTCAATTCAAGCAATCACAAAAAATACCTACTTAAAGGTAAATATTGATTGTCGGTTATTTAACTATCAATAAAGATGCGCAACATCACCAGATTCCAAATAATTTCTCAAATTATTTATTTTCCCAAAAATATCTTTACAAGATATAAAATTTTCCACACTTCAAAAATAAACAACGTTTATTATGAAAACCAATTACCCTTTCCATTTATAAATTCCATAGTGAATTTATATTCCAAAATATCTACTGATCTACAGTTTTCAATAGATTTCAATTATTCAATCCCAATTTATCTTTAAAAAGATAAATTCTTAAAAACGTTCCATTTCATATTGGAAAAGCAATTCCATACTTATTTAAATAAGAAATTCACAAATCTTATCTATTTTCAAAAATTTGAAAATATTCAATATACTTAAACCATAGTTAAGTATATTTTTCATTCTTTAAGGAAAAACATTCTCTTATTCACATTTATTTGGGTCAGAACGAATGTTGCGTAAAACATCGTCACGACGACCCAAAAACACTAGTATAGGGATTTGAAATTAAAATAGATATATAAATCCCAATACTATATAAAATATTTCCTTTCGGAAATCATTTACTATAACAACAGTGTTATAGTCCACCATTTCCTTATTTTCTCGAAAACGTCTATTTCAACAATAAATGTTTAAATCTATGCATTCGATAGTTAATGCATTTTAAAACATCTTTAAATCATTTTAAATTCCATTTAAAACATTCCTTTCTCAAAATATTTTCCATTTTATTCAATAATATATTCCCTGTTCAAAATGGTGAATATAACACCTTTAACAACTTCCATATTCAATTTATCAAATTCAATTGATTTCGAATTTATAAACAATGTCTATAAATTCCATTTCTATTTATAAACTTCAATTTATAAAACTCTTTTATCAATCCAATTCAATTTATATAACTCAATTTTCTATAACAAAAGTCTATACTATAAGTTAAGTACTTATAATCCATTTATTTACCAAGTCGCTCTTTTAAAAACTTCACAAATTTTAAATCTTATTGCTTATAAGATTTCTTATATTATATGAGAATTTTAACTTATAAAAATTTCCTTTATTTACAATTTCTATTATCCCATTTAAATGCCCAAAATCCATTTTATAAGTTAATTACCTATAAATCTTTTATTTTCGATATCTATTCATTTATAACTTCTACAATTTATAAATCCACAAATTCCAATGAAATTCATTTTAAACTTCAAATTAACACTTAATCAACTCATTTTATAATTCCAATATTTTTAATTTATAAATATCAATTTTTTTTAAATCTCTTATATAAGCCGTTTATAATAATTATTCAAAAATCCAAATTTAATCCATTTCATAAATTTATCAACTACTTATCTTAAAAATAACAATTTGGTTATATTTTGCAAAAATCTTAAATTCTATAACTTTAAAAATTGAAAATTTAAATTTATTTAAAATGAATCAATTCAAAATGTAAATAAAAACATATACTTTGAAAAATCAATTTAAAATCCTTTTAAAGATCAAAATATTATTTTAAACTTTAAAAATGGATCCAATGATGCCACAGCATCCAATAGTCAATCACGGCAATAAATATCATATATCGATTTGATAATCACAATCATCACAATATCTATAATCAAATGAATATTTGCGTGGAATCCAGTTGGATCCCTCCAACCTGTTTCCCTGCATCCACAGATGTTAGCACAATACCAATTCCACTTCAAGGTGGAATATCGCGGTGTATGGGATTTATAAAATATTATCCACTTAATAGGCGGTGCAATAGGGTCTCATCCGCTATACAAGGCGGGAAATCAATTCCAATATATATATATTGCTATATATAGTATATCCTACTATATCTACTATCACAATCAAACAGCAATCAATAAATGCAATCATCATTCAAAAATTTTAAATCTAACCATTTAAAATTTAAATCGAAACTGTTCGATTGAGTGAGGAGTTCTCACCTTGATTTTATTTCCGTTTCAGCTTTTATTTCGAATAAAATTAAACGTGCGTTTAATTTTACCCGAAATTTTCACTGACTCCAATCGTTTCCAATTCAGCTCCATCGTGTAGTATTCGTCCATACGATTCCAACGCAACTGATTTTGCATTTTTTCGACCTCGTACAAAAAAGTTATCACATTTTAAACTTTATACGAATTATAATATAATTAACTTTACAATTTCTATTTTTTTTCAAACCCACACGAATCAGAGCCGTTGATTTTGAATTGCATCATACAGGCTGAGTGATCTCTTCTTCCCCAGTATGAATGAACGCGTTCGAACAAAGACAACCCACCAGCCGTTGAAATCCTCCAAGTCGCGCCCCCCTCTGGTGGCGTTTGCCTCGATCGAAGACCGCCACGACGTTCGCCATTACCGACCCTATCTATAGGTGCAACAGTGTGAAGCTAGGTCACCATATGCTTGAGAAAAACGAGCACGAACGGCTAGGGTTTAGCCCATGATTTCTCCCTCCACGCTGCTCAAAACTCGATCACCACCGGTCATAATGAAGGTCTCACTTCCCTCTACGATTCTCTAGTTGAGACCGTGGCCTAAAAATGCGTAGATGAGGAGATCGAAGGAGATGAAGTTCATCACTTTCTGGCCGTTCATTTTAGTGGAGGCGGCTACGTTGTGAAACCCTAATTTTTTTTTTCTTTTATTTTTTGTGAATTATGAGCCTATTTATAGAAAATGACGAATACTATTCATTCGGGTTTTGCGAATTCCGAATTTCGCGCGAGAACTGACGTTCCTAGGGTTTATCCCACGTTTCGGACGCAATGGAACAGGTTTCGGAAGCTAATTCGGACATATGTGCGAGATATGGCAAGAAACGATCAATTTAAATTAAACCGATTTAAACCGATTTCGATGCGTTTTAACTTTTACCGGACAAACGATAAATCCGATTGACTTGAAATTTGAAATCTTACAATAATATCACGTTACGGATCCGATGAAACTAGTTTCGTCGAAATCCGAGATTTTTGAAAAATGACTATTTTAACTCGCCAAATTAATATAAAAACAATTTCGATGTGTTTCGAGCTGCCACGGTCAAACGACAACTCCGATTGCTACGAAAATTGAAATCCGATAATAACTAATTATTACGGATCCAATGGAACTGGTTTCGTTTAATTATGAGACTGTTTAAAAATTGGGTATTTTTCAATCGATAGTTAAATATTAAAATATTCAATTTTTACAAATCATCTCAAAATTCAGTTTTAATAGTTCTAAAACATTTCTATAACTTCAATATGATAAAATAAAATTTTCCAAATCTTTTTCAATCATTTTAAACCCAATTTTCAATTATTTACGTATTTTTCGCTATTCAATTATCGATTTAATTATCCAATTAAATCCAGAAATTCGAAATAAAATTATTCGACTTAAGAATTTCATTTATTAATATTTAAAATTAATTAAATATTCAATTCTAAATTATCAAAAAATTCTGGGTCGTTGCAATCTTCCCCCCTTAAAAGAATTTCGTCCTCGAAATTGCAAGTTAAGAAGAATGATCCTAATCCGTTTATTATTTTTCACAATTCAAATAGTTTTATCAACTTTCTAACACAAATCTTTTTATTAAAGATTCATTATCATTTCAACTAGCTTTCAAACTTCAATCATAAATTTCAAACAACATTGTTTACCTCACAATTCAAATTCAAATTCAAATTTAAATTTTAAACTTTCAAAATTTCTCAAAATTTTTCTAACACCCGAAATTTTCGAAAAACTTCGCCAGCGTCTCCTTTGCGCGGCAAGACAACTACAAAATGGCACCACGGCCCCTCGGATCCAAAAAGAAAATGAAAAGCCAAGCGGCTGCAGAAGAAAATCACCAAATCTCATACAAAAACTGAAATACGTACCTTTTTGTCGAGCGATTTAATTTTTATCTTTGAAACCAAAATTTCAATTCCTTTATAACCTGTATATCCTACTAGTAGTTGTATCCAATTCCAACATTCATACCATTTTGCACATTTCTTTACAAAATTCTCAATATATACTTCTTATACACTTTGGTTTACTATTGAAGTTGCATATTCAATTTCATTCGTTTCAATTTCAATTCAATTCTATTCAATTTCACTTGAATTCAATTACATTGCTTCCAATTCCACTACTTCAATTTCATTAACACTTAATGAATTATACACAATCAACTAACAAGCAATCAACCAATTTATATTTCAAAATAACCAAATTATATTCATTTTACATTCGATTTGGTTTACGCTTTTAATTCCAATTGGTTTGATATTCAATTGACTTTCATTTAATTATTCAACTTGCTTTAGATGTATTTACACTTATATTCATTATTTCCTATCAATTATTTACATTCAATTGATTCTCATTCAATCCATTCTTTAATTCAATGGCTAATTCATTTTACAAATAAAATTGAATTTCATTTATATAACCCAAGTTTACTTCTAATTTATTCCAAATTCTATTTCATTTAACTTTTACTTAAGTCAAATTCATATCAACATTCAAATTCCATCTCATTTTGCTTAACCAAAATTGTTTAACCACCTATCTTCTGGTTTCACTTTTATTTTCACATTTTATAAGTTATACAACTTACATTCAACAATTACTACTTGGATTTTTTTTATTGGTTCACTTATACTTCTTTAATTTAACTCCATCCTTTAAGTTAAATTTATTCGATAAAAATTCAAATTGTATAAGATTTCGACTCATTTATTATTCCCATAAATATTTAAAAATAGGATTCCAGAGTCCTTCAACCTGTCAAAACCATTTTTGAAATCAATTCAATTTTCTTTTGAATTTCCAAAGCAAATCCAAATTTTTCCAAACAACTTTCATTTAAACAATTTGGCAGCAATCCCTCTTTTGGAAACCCGAAAATGAACACCAATGATGTCGCGATCATCATTGGAATTATTTTCCAGCGACCAAAAAGAGTTTAGAGCTTTCATCTCTCCAAAACAATTTTCCAAAATATCCAATCATTTCAAAACACTTTTCTGGAATTTTATTTCAGATCATAAATCACTTTTACAACCTTTTACTTATATACTTTCACTATTTATTTATAAGATTATTTTACAATTGTAAATCGTTATTAATTATAATTCCATATTTATAATTCAATTGCTTATACAATTTATTCTTTTATAACTGTTGTTTTTTTTATTTAACTTATTTAACAACCAAACAATCATTTTTATACACTTTAATAATTCTGAAAAATTATTCCTTTATATAAAAATATAATCAAGGTAAAATTATTTCATTTACCCAATTTAAAACAATACTGTGTCGACTTGCCTTGTTTAAGTGTATAAAAATTCCTATCGATAATATGGCGTCCCCATACCGACCAAAATTCACAAACATCTCAACGGATAAGCAAACATAATATAAAACAATTTATATTCACTAACAAATACGCACTCGTATCTACTATTACACTCACACTCATTCTAGAGTACTACTGACTCTATCTCTAATGAGTAATACCCAACAAAGCCATGGTTGTCGCTTAACCATATGCTCTAATACCCAATGTAACGATCGTGATTTTTCATTTCCGAAAAACCGAACCGTTATGGTTAAAGAAAAGAAAAAGGTAGAAGAAGAGAGAAAATAGAAGATAAAAGAGAACGGAACAGCAACAGAAACACAGAACAGAAAAACAGAAACAATATCAGAATCTCACAATTCGCAGCGGAACAACATATAATAGATAAATGAATAATCATTAAAACAAAAGAACTATACATTTTATACATTACATCTTATTACATTACATTACATCATTAGAGTGTACAACAAACAAACAGCGGAAAACAAATATCATATACAATAAATAATATGCTACGCATCCTGCTCACCTCCAGATCTTTGCAGCGACTCCGAATCCAGGATGTCCCGATAGACCTTAACTCCGACTGCCCGTGTGGAAATTGGTGGGCACCCAGAGTTTAGGAAGGGAACAATAAACTCCAGGTCAGTCATGGGACTGGTGTGAGAACTCAAAAACAGTTTATCTTCAAAAATAAACAAGGAAATATTTTTAAAGTAAATTCGCAACGTTTTTGGAAAATGAAACTATCATAAGGCCTCCAGCCACACACACAATGCAAACGCACACTTGGAGGAGATTTCTCCTTATGATAGTCAAAGATGCTTACTACAAAAAAAATCAAATCACTTTTGATATTATTGTTAGTGCATAGTGTAGAAAACATTTCGAAAGTAGAATATAAATCTTAGCCAGCATAGGAACCATTATAGCATGCCTACTATAGCTACCATGTTAAATGGCAGGTTCCACAACTAAAACCGTACAAGGCTCGTATTGTTTCTTTGGATTTCCAACAAATGGTCAGGCCAAGGAACTTCCCATTGCCACATGGAAACGCCTCTGGAATGACGTCCCGAGAACCTAACCGGATCTCTGCCAACACAAGGCCGGGTTACCCCTAACTGGGTAACTACTGACACGAATATGTCATTCCCCGATCGTAACCGATCTATATCCGAGGATCCCCGATTTCCAACAACCACAAAGTAATAAATTTGCAGTAACCACATAGGTTATGTATCTGGGCTCCATACCATAATACCACCTCTATCCAGAAGGAATGACATACACTAAAGGGGCGCTACCCCCTAATAACCTTGCCGCATCTTTCCTGTTTTGACCATTTCCGGGGTGTGAGGCTCGATGAAGTCTCGTCCACAAAGCCACGCTTTTAAACAAAAGCCGTGCTTTAGGTCACAAATGATCAAAGCAATGATCATCAAGATAAACGATCAAACAAATGATCCTATCACAAATGATCATTCAACGATCATTTCACAGCAACACTCAGCATGCCACATTACCAATATAGGAATGTATCACTAGTAACCATCAACTATATAACCTCTGAGCTCGTACGTCTCAGAGAAGGGTGTTAAGCTAAGAGAATAAATTCTCCGCCACCAACAGAAATATATTTGATAGAAATCAGCTTTACAACTCAAATTGTAACGTCAGACACACAATCCATACAAGTCCGTTCTGGGATCGAAAGGAACCGAAGGCACTTCCAAAGAAGCCCTTGCAATTCGGATATTCACTAATCACGTCCGGACATCCCGTCACTAAGGGTGATAAAACCTCTATATCGGAGATCAGCCGATGCAGAGTAACTTGACGGTAATCCATCCGTTTTCACAAATATCTGATCTTCAACACCGGTCTTCAAATGCAATTCATAATGACGTATCACATATTCGGAGTGGGTTATACGACCCCATGGTCCTTTCCCGGTTAACCCGAATAGTGAGCGCTTATTTTAAAATAAGTGTGGCATTTAATTCAAGCAATCACAACAAATACCTACTTAAAGGTAAATATTGATAGTCGGTTACTTAACTATCAATAAAGATGCGCAACATCACCAGATTCCAAATAATTTCTCAAATTATTTATTTTCCCAAAAATATCTTTACAAGATATAAAATTTTCCACACTTCAAAAATAAACAACGTTTATTTTGAAAACCAATTTCCCTTTCCATTTATAAATTCCATAGTGAATTTATATTCCAAAATATCTACCGATCTACAGTTTTCAATAGATTTCAATTATTCAATCCCAATTTATCTTCAAAAAGATAAATTCTTAAAAACGATCCATTAAATATTGGAAAAGCAATTCCATACTTATTTATTAATAATAAATTCACAAATCTTATCTATTTTCAACAATTTGAAAATATTCAATATACTTAAACCATAGTTAAGTATATTTTTCATTCTTTGAGGAAAAACATTCTCTCATTCACATTTATTTGGGTCAAAACGAAAGTTGCGTAAAACATCGTCACGACGACCCAAAAACACTAGTATAAGGATTTGAAATTAAAATAGATATATAAATCCCAATGCTATATAAAATATTTCCTTTCGGAAATCATTTACTATAACAACAGTGTTATAGTCCACCGTTTCCTTATTTTCTCGAAAACGTCTATTTCAACAATAAATGTTGAAATCTATGCATTCGATACTTAATGCATTTTAAAACATCTTTAAATCGTTTTAAATTCCATTTAAAACATTCCTTTCCCAAAATATTTTCCATTTTATTCAATAATATATTCACTGTTCAAAATGGTGAATATAACACTTTTAACAACTTCCATATTCAATTTATCAAATTCAATTGATTTCGAATTTATAAACAATGTCTATAAATTCCATTTCTATTAATAAACTTCGATTTATAAAACTCTTTTATCAATCCAATTCAATTTATATAACTCAATTTTCTATAACAAAAGTCTATATTATAAGTTAAGTACTTATAATCCATTTATTTACCAAGTCGTTCTTTTAAAAACTTCTGAAATTTTAAATCTTATTGCTTATAAGATTTCTTATATTCTATGACAATTTTAACTTATAAAAATTTCCTTTATTTACAATTTCTATAAATATCCCATTTAAATGCCCAAAATCCATTTTATAAGTTAATTACTTGTAAATCTTTTATTTTCGATATCTATTCATTTATAACTTCTACAATTTATAAATCCACAAATTTCAATGAAATTCATTTTATACTTCAACTTAACACTTAATCAACTCATTTTATAATTCCAATATTTTTAATTTATAAATATCAATTTTTTTTATATCTCTTATATAAACCGTTTATAATAATTATTCAAAAATCCAAATTTAATCCATTTCATAAATTTATCAACTACTTATCTAAAAAATAACAATTTGGTTATATTTTGCAAAAATCATAAATTCTATAACTTTAAAAATTGAAAATTTAAATTTATTTAAAATGAATCAATTCAAAATGTAAATAAAAGCATATACTTTGAAAAATCAATTTAAAATCCTTTTAAAGATCTAAATATTATTTTAAACTTTATAAATGGATCCAATGATGCCACAGCATCCAATAGTCAATCACGGCAATAAATATCATATATCGATATGATAATCACAATCATCACAATATCTATAATCAAATGAATATTTGTGAGGAATCCAGTTGGATCCCTCCAACCTGTTTCCCTGCATCCACAGATGTTAGCACAATACCAATTCCACTTCAAGGTGGAATATCATGGTGTATGGGATTTATAAAATATTATCCGCTTAATAGGCGGCGCAATAGGGTCTCATCCGCTATACAAGGCGGGAAATCAATTCCAATATATATATATATATATATATATATATATATATATATATATATATTGCTATATATTGTATATCCTACTGTATCTACTATCACAATCAAACAACAATCAATAATTGCAATCATCATTCAAAAATTTTAAATCTAACTATTTAAAATTTAAATCGAAACTGTTTGATTGAGTGAGGAGTTCTCACCTTGATTTTATCTCCTTTTCATCTTTTATTTCGAATAAAATTAAACGTGCGTTTAATTTTACCAGAAATTTTCACTGACTCCAATCGTTTCCAATCCAGCTCCATCGCGTAGTATTCGTCCATACGATTCCAATGCAACTGATTTTGCATTTTTTCGACCTCGTACAAAAAAGTTATTACATTTTAAACTTCATACGAATTATAATATAATTAATTTTACAATTTCTATTTTTTTTTCAAACCCACACGAATCAGAGCCATTGATTTTGAATTGCATCATATAGGCCGCGTGATCTCTTCTTCCCCAGTATGAATGAACGCGTTCGAACAAAGACAACCCACCAGCACGTTGAAATCCTCCAAGTCGTGCCCCCCTCTGGTGGCGTTTGCCTCGATCGAAGACCGCCACAACGTTCGCCATTGCCGACCCCATCTATAGTTGCAACAGTGTGAAGCTCGGTCACCATATGCTTGAGAAAAACGAGCACGAACGGCTAGGGTTTAGCCCATGATTTCTCCCTCCACGCTGCTCGAAACTCGATCACCACCGGTCATAATGAAGGTCTCACTTCCCTCTACGATTCTCTAGTTGAGACCGTGGCCTAAAAACGCGTAGATGAGGAGATCGAAGGAGATGAAGTTCATCACTTTCTGGCCGTTCATTTTAGTGGAGGCGGCTACGTTGTGAAACCTTAATTTTTTTTCTTTTATTTTTTGTGAATTATGAGCCTATTTATAGAAAACGACGAATACTATTCATCCGGGTTTTGCGAACTCCGAATTTCGTGCGACAACTGACGTTCCTAGGGTTTGTCCCACGTTTTGGACGCAATGGAACAGGTTTTGGAAGCTAATTCGGATATATGTGCGAGATATGGCAAGAAACGATCAATTTAAATTAAACCGATTTTGATGCGTTTTAATTTGTACCGGACAAACGATAAATCCGATTGACTTGAAATTTGAAATCTTACAATAATATCACATTACGGATCCGATGAAACTAGTTTCGTCGAAATCCGAGACTTTTTGAAAAATGACTATTTTAACTCGCCAAATTAATATAAAAACAATTTCGATGCGTTTCGAGCTGCCACGGTCAAACGACAACTCCGATTGCTACGAAAATTGAAATCCGATAATAACTAACTATTACGGATCCAATGGAACTAGTTTCGTTTAATTATGAGACTTTTCAAAAATTGGGTATTTTTCAGTCGATAATTAAATATTAAAATATTCAATTTTTACAAATCATCTCAAAATTCAGTTTTAATAGTTCTAAAACATTTCAATAACTTCAATATGATAAAATAAAATTTTCCAAATCTTTTTCAATCATTTTAAACCCAATTTTCAATTATTTACGTATTTTTCGCTATTCAATTATCGATTTAACTATCCAATTAAATCCAGAAATTCGAAATAAAATTATTCGACTTAAGAATTTAATGTATTAATATTTAAAATTAATTAAATATTCAATTCTAAATTATCAAAAAATTCTGGGTCATTACAATCTTCCCCCCTTAAAAGAATTTCGTCCTCGAAATTGCAAGTTAAGTAGAATGATCCTAATCCGTTTATTATTTTTCACAATTCAAATAGTTTTATCAACTTTCTAACACAAATCTTTTTATTAAAGATTCATTATCATTTCAACTAGCTTTCAAACTTCAATCATAAATTTCAAATAACATTGTTTACCTCACAATTCAAATTTAAATTCAAATTTTAAACTTTCAAAATTTTTCAAAATTTTTCTAACACCTGAAATTTTCGAAAAATTTCGCCAGCGTCTCCTTTGCGCGGCTAGATCGGTACGACTACAAAATGGCACCACGGCCCCTCGGATCCATAAATAAAATGAAAAGCCAAGCGGCAGGAGAAGAAAATCACCAAATCTCATACAAAAACTGAAATACGTACCTTTTTGTCGAGCGATTCAATTTTTATCTTTGAAACCAAAATTCCAATTCCTTTATAACCTGTATATCCTACTAGTAGTAGTATCCAATTCCAACATTCATACCACTTTGCACATTTCTTTACAAAATTCTCAATATATACTTCTTATACACTTTGGTTTACTATTGAAGTTGCATATTCAATTTCATTCATTTCAATTTCAATTCAATTCTATTCAATTTCACTTGAATTCAATTAAATTGCTTCCAATTCCACTACTTCAATTTCATTAACACTTAATGAATTATACACAACCAACTAACAAGCAATCAACCAATTTATATTTCAACATAACCAAATTATATTCATTTTACATTCGATTTGGTTTACGCTTTTAATTCCAATTGGTTTGATATTCAATTGACTTTCATTTAATTATTCAACTTGCTTTAGATGTATTTACACTTATATTCATTATTTCCTATCAATTATTTACATTCAATTGATTCTCATTCAATCCATTCTTTAATTCAATGGCTAATTCATTTTACAAATAAAATTGAATTTCATTTATATAACCCAAGTTTACTTCTAATTTATTCCAAATTCTATTTCATTTAACTTTTACTTAAGTCAAATTCATATCAACATTCAAATTCCATCTCATTTTGCTTAACCAAAATTGTTTAACCACCTATCTTCTGGTTTCACTTTTATTTTCACATTTTATAAGTTATACAACTTACATTCAACAATTACTACTTTGTTTTTTTTATTGGTTCACTTATACTTCTTTAATTTAACTCCATCCTTTAAGTTAAATTTATTCTATCAAAATTCGAATTATATAAGATTTCGACTCATTTATAATTCCCATAAATATTTAAAAATATGATTCCAGAGTCCTTCAACCTTTCAAAATCATTTTTGAAATCAATTCAATTTTCTTTTGAATTTCCAAAGCAAATCCAAATTTTTTCAAACAACTTTCATTAAAACAATTTGGCAGCAATCCCTCTTTTGGAAACCCGAAAATGAACACCAATGATGTCGCGATCATCATCGGAATTATTTTCCAGCGACCAAAAAGAGTTTAGAGCTTTCATCTCTCCAAAACAATTTTCCAAAATATCCAATCATTTCAAAACTCTTTTCTGGAATTTTATTTCACATTATAAATCACTTTTACAACCTTTTACTTATATACTTTCACTATTTATTTATAAGATTATTTTACAATTGTAAATCGTTATTAATTATAATTCCATACTTATAATTCAAATGCTTATACAATTTATTCTTTTATAACTGTTGTTTTTTTATTTTACTTATTTAACAACCAAACAATCAATTTTATACACTTTAATAATTCTGAAAAAGTATTCCTTTATATATAAAATATAATCAAGGTAAAATTATTTCATTTACCCAATTTAAAACAATACTGTGTCGACTTGCCTCGTTTAAGTGTTTAGAAATTCCTATCGATAATATGGTGTCCCACATACCGACCAAAATTCACAAACTGCTCAACGGATAAGCAAACACAATATAAAACAATTTATATTCACTAACAAATACGCACTCGTATCTACTATTACACTCACACTCATTCTAGAGTACTACTGACTCTATCTCTAATGAGTAATACCCAACAGAGCCATGGTTGTCACTTAACCATATGCTCTGATACCAAATGTAACGATCGCGATTTTTCGTTGCCGAAAAACCGAACCGTTATGGTTAAAGAAAAGAAAAAGGTAGAAGAAGAGAGAAAATGGAAGATAGAAGAGAACGGAACAGCAACAGAAACACAGAACAGAAAAACAGAAACAATATCAGAATCTCACAATTCGCAACGGAACAACATATAATAGATAAATGAATAATCATTAAAACAAAAGAACTATACATTTTATACATTACATCTCATTACATTACATTACATCATTAGAGTGTACAACAAACAAACAGCGGAAAAGAAATATCATATATAATAAATAATATGCTATGCATCCTGCTCGCCTCCAGATCTTTGCAGCAACTCCGAATCCAGGATGACCTGATAGACCTTAACTCCGACTGCCCGTGTGGAAATTGGTGGGCATCCAGAGTTTAGGAAGGGAACAATAAACTCCAGGTCACTCATGGGACTGGTGTGAGAACTCAAAAACAGTTTATCTTTAAAAATAAACAAAGAAATATTTTTAAAGTAAATTCGCAATGTTTTTGGAAAATGAAACTATCATAAGGCCTCCAGCCACACACACAACGCAAACGCACACTTGGAGGAGATTTCTCCTTATGATAGTCAAAGATGCTTACTACGAAAAAAATCAAATCACTTTTGATATTATTATTAGTGCATAGTGTAGAAAAAATTTCGAAAGTAGAATATAAATCTTAGCCAGCATAGGTACCATTATAGCATGCCTACTATAGCTACAATGTTAAATGGCAGGTTCTACAACTAAAACCGTACAAGGCTCGTATTGTTTCTTTGGATTTCCAACAAATGGTCAGGCCAAGGAACTTCCCATTGCCACATGGAAACGCCTCTGGAATGACGTCCCGAGAACCTAACCGGATCTCTGCCAACACAAGGCCGGGTTACCCCTAACTGGGTAACTACTAACACGAATATGTCATTCCCCGATCGTAACTGATCTATATCCGAGGATCCCCGATTTCCAACAACCACAAAGTAATAAATTTGTAGTAACCACATAGGTTATGTATCTAGGCTCCATACCATAATACCACCTCTATCCAGAAGGAATGACATACACTAAAGGGGCGCTACCCCCTAATAACCTTGCCGCATCTTTCCTGTTTTGACCATTTCCGGGGTGTGAGGCTCGATGAAGTCTCGTCCACAAAGCCACGCTTTTAAACAAAAGCCGTGCTTTAGGTCACAAATGATCAAAGCAATGATCATCAAGATAAACGATCAAACAAATGATCCTGTCACAAATGATCATTCAACGATCATTTCACAGCAACACTCAGCATGCCACATTACCAATATGGGAATGTATCACTAGTAACCATCAACTATATTACCTCTGAGCTCGTACATCTCAGAGAAGGGTGTTAAGCTAAGAGAATAAATTCTCCGCCACCAACAGAAATATATTTGATAGAAATCAGCTTTACAACTCAAATTGTAACGTCAGACACACAATCCATACAAGTCCGTTCCGGGATCGAACGGAACCGAAGGTACTTCCAAAGAAGCCCTTGCAATCCGGATATTCACTAATCACGTCCGGACATCCCGTCACTAAGGGTGATAAAATCTCTATATCAGAGATCAGCCGATGCAGAGTAACTCGACGGTAATCCATCCGTTTTCACAAATATCCGGTCTTCAAATGTAATTCATAATGACGTATCACATATTCGGAGTGGGTTATACGACCCCATGGTCCTTTCCCGGTTAACCCGAATAGTGAGCGCTTATTTTAAAATAAGTATGGCATTTAATTCAAGCAATCACAACAAATACGTACTTAAAGGTAAATATTGATAGTCGGTTATTTAACTATCAATAAAGGTGCGCAGCATCACCAGATTCCAAATAATTTCTCAAATTATTTATTTTCCCAAAAATATCTTTACAAGATATAAAATTTTCCACACTTCAAAAATAAACAACGTTTATTTTGAAAACCAATTTCCCTTTCCATTTATAAATTCCATAGTGAATTTATATTCCAAAATATCTACTGATCTACAATTTTCAATAGATTTCAATTATTCAATCCCAATTTATCTTCAAAAAGATAAATTCTTAAAAACGTTCCATTTCATATTGGAAAAGCAATTCCATACTTATTTAATAATAATAAATTCACAAATCTTATCTATTTTCAACAATTTGAAAATATTCAATATACTTAAACCATAGTTAAGTATATTTTTCATTCTTTAAGGAAAAACATTCTCTTATTCACATTTATTTGGGTCAAAACGAATGTTGCGTAAAACATCGTCACGACGACCCAAAAACACTAGTATAGGGATTTGAAATTAAAATAGATATATAAATCCCAATGCTATATAAAATATTTCCTTTCGGAAATCATTCACTATAACAACAGTGTTATAGTCCACCATTTCCTTATTTTCTCGAAAACGTCTATTTCAACAATAAATGTTGAAATCTATGCATTCGATACTTAATGCATTTTAAAACATCTTTAAATCGTTTTAAATTCCATTTAAAACATTCCTTTCCCAAAATATTTTCCATTTTATTCAATAATATATTCACTGTTCAAAATGGTGAATATAACACCTTTAACAACTTCCATATTCAATTTATCAAATTCAATTGATTTCGAATTTATAAACAATGTCTATAAATTCCATTTCTATTTA
Organism: Allium cepa; assembly: GCA_030765085.1. Lineage (NCBI taxonomy): Eukaryota > Viridiplantae > Streptophyta > Magnoliopsida > Asparagales > Amaryllidaceae > Allium > Allium cepa. The sequence goes on along the minus strand of CM060929.1, from coordinate 916,750,044 downwards.
TAAACTTCGATTTATAAAACTCTTTTATCAATCCAATTCAATTTATATAACTCCATTTTCTATAACAAAAGTCTATACTATAAGTTAAGTACTTATAATCCATTTATTTACCAAGTCGTTCTTTTAAAAACTTCACAAATTTTAAATCTTATTGCTTATAAGATTTCTTATATTCTATGACAATTTTAACTTATAAAAATTTCCTTTATTTACAATTTCTATAAATATCCCATTTAAATGCCCAAAATCCATTTTATAAGTTAATTACTTATAAATCTTTTATTTCCGATATCTATTCATTTATAACTTCTACAATTTATAAATCCACAAATTTTAATGAAATTCATTTTATACTTCAACTTAAAACTTAATCAACTCATTTTATAATTCCAATACTTTTAATTTATAAATTTCAATTTTTTTAAAATCTCTTATATAAACCGTTTATAATAATTATTCAAAAATCCAAATTTAATCCATTTCATAAATTTATCAACTACTTATCTAAAAAATAACAATTTGGTTATATTTTGCAAAAATCATAAATTCTATAACTTTAAAAATTGAAAATTTAAATTTATTTAAAATGAATCAATTCAAAATGTAAATAAAAACATATACTTTGAAAAATCAATTTAAAATCCTTTTAAAGATCAAAATATTATTTTAAATTTTAAAAATGGATCCAATGATGCCACAGCATCCAATAGTCAATCACGGCAATAAATATCATATATCGATATGATAATCACAATCATCACAATGTTTATAATCAAATGAATATTTGTGAGGAATCCAGTTGGATCCCTTCAACCTGTTTCCCTGCAACCACAGATGTTAGCACAATACCAATTCCACTTCAAGGTGGAATATCGCGGTGTATGGGATTTATAAAATATTATCCGCTTAATAGGTGGCGCAATAGGGTCTCATCCGCTATACAAGGCGGGAAATCAATTCCAATATATACATATGCCAATATATATATATATATTGCTATATATAGTATATCCTACTATATCTACTATCACAATCAAACAACAATCAGTAATTGCAATCATCATTCAAAAATTTTAAATATAACTATTTAAAATTTAAATCGAAACTATTCGATTGAGTGAGGAGTTCTCACCTTGATTTTATCTCCGTTTCAGCTTTTATTTCGAATAAAATTAAACGTGCGTTTAATTTTACCCGAAATTTTCACTGACTCCAATCGTTTCCAATCCAGCTCCATCGCGTAGTATTCGTCCATACGATTCCAACGCAACTGATTTTGCATTTTTTCGACCTCGTACAAAAAAGTTACACATTTTAAACTTTATACGAATTATAATATAATTAATTTTACAATTTCTATTTTTTTTTTCAAACCCACACAAATCAGAGCCATTGATTTTGAATTGCATCATACAGGCCGCGTGATCTCTTCTTCCCCAGTATGATTGAACGCTTCGTACAAAGACAACCCACCAGCACGTTGAAAACCTCCAAGTCGCGCCCCCCTCTGGTGGCGTTTGCCTTGATCGAAGACCGCCACGACGTTCGCCATTGCCGACCCCATCTATAGTTGCAACAATGTGAAGATCGGTCACCATATGCTTGAGAAAAACGAGCACGAACGGCTAGGGTTTAGCCCATGATTTCTCCCTCCACGCTGCTCGAAACTCGATCACCACCGGTCATCATGAAGGTCTCACTTCCCTCTACGATTCTCTAGTTGAGACCGTGGCCTAAAAACGCGTAGATGAGGAGATCGAAGGAGATGAAGTTCATCACTTTTTGGCCGTTCATTTTAATGGAGGCGGCTATGTTGTGAAACCCTAACTTTTTTTTCTTTTATTTTTTGTGAGTTATGAGCCTATTTATAGAAAACGACGAATACTATTCATCCGGGTTTTGCGAACTCCGAATTTCGTGCGACAACTGACGTTCCTAAGGTTTATCCCGCGTTCCGGACGCAATGGAACAGGTTTCGGAAGCTAATTCAGACATATGTGCGAGATATGGCAAGAAACGATCAATTTAAATTAAACCGATTTCGATGCGTTTTAATTTGTACCGGACAAACGATAAATCCGATTGACTTGAAATTTGAAATCATACAATAATATTACATTACGGATTCGTTGAAACTAGTTTCGTCGAAATCCGAGACTTTTTGAAAAATGACTATTTTAACTCGCCAAATTAATATAAAAACAATTTCGATGCGTTTCGAGCTGCCACGGTCAAACGACAACTCCGATTGCTACGAAAATTGAAATCCGATAATAACTAACTATTACGGATCCAATGGAACTAGTTTCGTTTAATTATGTGACTTTTCAAAAATTGGGTATTTTTCAGTCGATAATTAAATATTAAAATATTCAATTTTTACAAATCATCTCAAAATTCAGTTTTAATAGTTCTAAAACATTTCTACAACTTCAATATGATAAAATAAAATTTTCCAAATCGTTTTCAATCATTTTAAACCCAATTTTCCATTATTTACGTATTTTTCGCTATTCAATTATCGATTTAATTATCCAATTAAATCGAGAAATTCGAAATAAAATTATTCGAATTAAGAATTTCATTTATTAATATTTAAAATTAATTAAATATTCAATTCTAAATTCTCAAAAAATTCTGGGTCGTTACACTATCCTTCGCTCGAACCCAGCGCATGTAAGCTCGGCCTCACGCCCTCCACCACAGCTTCCTCGTAAGCTCACCACAACCGCTTCAAACTTCGGCCTCCTCCTTTTTGAGCATGCCTCAATCTACTCTTTCCTGTTCTTTTTTCGACTGTTGCATTTTTTTGGGTAATATATCTGTTGTTGTAAATATATGTATTCTTTCATTTACAATTTTTTTCCTTTTTATATTTTCAAGCATACATGACTTTTCACACACACACACACATATATATTTTACGTGTTATTTTTGTACATAGCAGAGATATATTGATGTTTGGGTTTTAAAAATATATATGAGCTTATATATTGACTATATAGGTAGTAATATGCATACAACAATATACATGATTACGAAGGTAGCATATTATTTATTAAAGGCTGATTTTTTTTGAGAAAAATGTGTGATCCTCTACGCATAGAGGAGAGCACACATGTGAATATATAAATATATATATGTATATATATATATATATATATATCACGAATATAGGGAGCTTCCAACATGCCTAGCAGGTAACAAGAGCAAAATACATATAGCTAATCTCTAGCACTCCTAAGATGGGTTCCGACAAGGCCACCACCCATCATATCTCAATATCAAGCTCCGGCATGGCCACCGTCTGATATTAAGATGTTAGAAGTGCTAAAAAGACTAAAGAGAAAAAAGAAAACATCGAGTTACGACTCAAACTAATAAGAAAGCTCCAAAAGTCTAAATCAAATGAAGTGAAAAAGCATCTACTTTGAAGAGAATCTGCTGAATAGATAGACCGCTCTGAAGGCTCTGAATAAGAAGGAGTGTCAAACTAAAGAATAGATCATCCTGAAAAGTACTCCATACCGAAGATAGCAGAATCCTATATCTAAGGGGTTAACTGCAAGAAGTCTTGGACGAAGAAACTCTGCTCTGATGACCTCTCTACAAAACCTGCAAAATGAACCTGATATCCTATCTCCCAAAACCTATATCTGAAACAAGACAAGGAAAAAATTAGAAAGATACATATATATGTATATATTTATATAATAAATATACATATATAAATGTATTTATAAGGAATGAAATAACAACCTAAATAAAACCATTGGGACAAAAACTAAAGGAATGAATAAACTGTAAACAAATACCAAACAGAGACTAGAACAGAAATTGAGACAGATCAGACTTAGTTATCTTTAATCCTAAGTAAGCTATGATTTAAAGTGAGATCATCATAAAAATTTGGAAAAATATTAATAATACTATTATTAGTGCTATAAAAGTTATTGTTATATTTAAAAAAGTTAATATTATAACTAACCTTGTTAAGATACCGTTTGAAAAGGATATTTTTAGCTAATTTATATTTGGGATTAGAAATCCAATTAAAACAAAATGTAGAAATTTAAAAAATCAATTTGTTAAGATGACTATTATTATTCTTATTAAAAATTCTTTGATTTCTCTCAAACCAAATAAACCAACTAATAATAATAACAAATGAAGTGTCTAGTATAAATCTAATATTTTTATTGAATTTGAATCTATATTTTTTCCAGTGGAATACACAATCCGAAATATTACTTATTAAAGTTAAAAAATTTAAGAGTATTAATTAGGATGTAATTAGTATCCAAACAATCATTATATATATGATTTATGTACTCAAGATGCAGATTGCAAAAATAACATTTGTGACGACCGCCCACGACTCCTGCACTAAACAATGAAATAGTGCGCTGAAGAGTGTGCCAGGCAGCCATGGATGATCGTCAGGGTAGGTTAGAAAATAGTAGAATCTATCGTATTACTCACAGCGCATGGATAAAATACAATAGAGAAGTATATACATAGCGAAGCTACACAATAGAATCACATCAAATAAGCTTCATAGTAGTATGATACAAAAATATGAATAGTCAATACATCATGCCTAACTACATATAACTCAGAGAATATACAAGCAGCGGAACATCCAGTACATATAGTAAGAAAAAAATATGCAAGCCTCCAGCTCGTCTTCGTCATCAGCATCGTTGATTACTAAGAACAGCACCTTTCACCTACTACCTAGTCTGCCCATCCCAAAATGGATGAACAACCCAAGGTAATAAGAGTTGAACATAAAACCTTGAGTCAGACAACAGTCTTAGAGAGCGGTAAATTAACTAACAACATACCAAAAGAGCATAAAGGTAAAAGGAATAGGAACCCAAACCTCCCACTCCACCTCTTTCTACAGTGATAGCCCCCAGACACACTAAGAAGAAGTGAACATAGCAAAGCAGACATTTAAAGTAATGCAATTATCACACGAGTCAAGGTCAATGTTTTCCAAGTACAAACCCCCAAGACCTAAACCAAGATCAGATAAGCACCTAGAAAATATCGCTCTTGAGACCGAATGACGATACAAACAAAACATCCAAACATCCATGACTCTGGCTATCACTATTATCATTGCTTCGATACCATCGTTAATTGAATGACCGGCACATTCTTTCAGCCATCCGTCAAGGGCTAATGGCAACCCCGGTTCTAAACAGAACTCTGCAAGTCGTCGCAGCCCGTGTCTAGGACTATCCAATCTGCCTAGAGTACTCGACCACCAACTGTAGTCTTTTGGGACCATCGAATCTGCCCAGCGTAATCTTGCTTTGAGTCTACTAGAACCTTCAATAACGATGAAATCTCAGCCTTCTAGTCATCCTCCTCGACGACTATTTCCATACTAGCCCAAGTGCCTCTCGAGCCAACCATTATCCTCTAACTCGAACCATCCCTCGAGTTATCAACATGCTTGGAATGATCCCATCTGGATTACACCAAAGCTACCTCATATCATGCCTCGCTTCATCTCGATCATAGCAAAGCCCTATCTCATCATCATCATCGAATCTATCCGTATGAGTCTCATCATCCGCTACATATGCCACGAGCAGCCTTTCTATCCAAGAGCCTTTCCCTCAGCTTTTGAATCATCTTCGACCAACTTGTCCAAATTCAACCACTAACTAATTTATAACAATCAATCAAGTCAATCATTAATCCAAGTAATCAGCATTCAAATAAGATCTAAAAGCAATTATAACTAAAATGGCAATTTTGTAAATAAAGAGTCCAAATCTAACAAGCATGAATCATGAGCAATATCTCTACAACTTGATGAATGAACTTGCACAGGTTAAAGTATATTAAAATGGATGTCAAAACTTCATGAACAACGGATCGATACTTAGGCTTAAGAAAAATGCATGAAATCACTATCTTTAACACAAAATTAAGCCACCAATCCGATATACTCCTTTAGGTCCGTGTGAGAGAAACACCACTCATCGAATCACCTAAACACCTCAAAAGCAACAAACTTCAGATCTGGACAGCGAAGGATCTAGCTTGATCCGCCAAAATTCCACTTCAAACGATGAAATCCCTCTTCAATGGATGTAGATCTTCAACTTTAGCTCTTGGATCTTCGATTTGATCTTCAATCTTGGATGGAAGGAAGCACAAGATTAAAGAGGAGAAAAGAAGTGAAGAAGTGTAGTACTTAAGCTCTTAAAATGGCAGGACTTCGTCGCTTCAAAATCCGGATCCCAAAAAGTGAGGCAAACCCTTCTATTTATAGGTGAGCCCATAAGTCGTTCACCTGCTCTTAGGTCGTCCATGACTTATCAAACCCTACGACCTAAAACTCCCCACGACCTATCAATCTAACCATGATGCCGACCTAACGACTCAAGACTTCACACGACCTAATCCAAACACGACCTAACAAACAAGCCGCGTTTCTTCCTAAGTCGTCTGGACGACTTAACGACCTAATGACTCAACGACTTAGCGACTTATCAAAGGTCGCGACCTAACTGGGACACGAATTAGAGACTTATCATAAGTCGCTACCTAACTATACTCGGCCTAGCGACTTAACACTAAGCCTAAGTCTCAACGACTTACGACCTAACTCCAACACAAGTTCTCAACGACTTACGACCTAACTCCAACATAAGGTCTCAATGACTTACGACCTATACTCTAACGACTTAAGCTTTATCTCATCCATGACCTATCTACACACAGATCTAACTTAGGTCGTTCACGACCTAACTACAACACTTAGCTATTCCTTGAGTCGCTCGAACGACCTACCTCCCTTAGGTCGTTAACCCTCTTTGCTTGTTAAGTCGCTTACTCCCCTAAGCTTCTAACTCCTAGGTCGTTAAACCCCTTAGGTCGTTTACTACTAGGTCGTTAACTTCCTTAAGCCGCTAACCTTCTTGCATCGTTAACTCCTGGACCGCTAATTCTACTAAGCCGCTAGTTCCCTTAAGTTGCTCGGTCGACCTAAACTACCATACGACCTAAGCTTCTACACGACCTAAGCTTCTACACGACCTAAGCTTCGACACAACTTATACTCTGGTCAACTTAACTCTGGACGACCTAACAATCCTAACGACCTAATCACCCGTCACGACCGAACTCCTAGGTCGTTTCAAATCTCTTAAGTCGTCTAATATTCTTAGGTCGCTCAACACTCTAGAACCTCTCTAAGCTGGGCTACGACCTAACCTCTGGATGACTTAACATAGCTTGGTTCCCAAACTTCCTGGAAGCTCTTCCAAAATCTACTAGTGAACAATGGGTCTCGATCGCTCACTATACTTTTTGGGATACCATGGAATCGAACTATCCACTTAACATACAACTCAGCCAATTTCGATGCAGTCCCGGTTGATCGAACATGAATGAATCTTGCACTCTTAGTCAAACGATCTACGATGACCCAAATCCCTTCGTTTCCCGCTCTTGTTCTAGGTAGCCCATCGATAAAATCCATCGATATTTGCTCCCACTTCCATGTAGGAACTTCTAATGGCTGAAGCAATCCACTGGGCTTCTTCTGCTCGGCTTTTTCCAACTGGTAGTTCATGCAGATGGAAATAAAATTTCCAACATCCTTCTTCATACCTTCCCAGTAATAGGTTATCTTCATATCCTGATACATCTTGTTTCCACCTGGATGAATTGTCAGCTTCGAGTGATGACTTTCCTTCAGAACTTCATGTCTCAATTCATCTATGTTGGGAACAACTAGTCATCCTTGCTTTCGAAGCCAACCCTCTCGATCGACCTCGAATCCTATATCCTTATCTGAGTTCAATCCAGATTCCAAATCACGGATAATCTTGACAAGCTTACCATCTCGCTTTTGGCTCTCACCAATTCTTTCCACAAGAGTAGGTCTTATCGATAAGTTTTCCAACACCTCAAGTTCCAATTCACATCTGGGCCTGAAGTCAAATCCAGCCAAATACTCAAGACTCTTCCATTCTGAAAACCTGGCCCCCAATCCTGCATGTCTTCGACTTAACGCATCTGCCACCGCGTTACCCTTTCCCTGAGTATAGGCTATACCAAAATCATATGATGCCAAAAACTCTAGCCATCGTTGCTGCCGAAGATTCAAATCCTTTTGGGAGAAAAGATACTTCAACGACTTATGATCTGTAAACAACTCGAATCGAACTCCCAATAGGTAATGTCTCCACATCTTCAGAGCAAATACAATCGCCGCCAACTCTAAATCATGAGTTGGATAATTCCTTTCATGTGGCTTCAGTTGTCGACTTGCATACGCAACAACTTTACCCTTCTGCATCAGCACTGCTCCAAGTCCAGTACCAAATGCATCGGTGTAAACCACCATCTCATCATTTCCACTTGGAATAGTCAAAATAGGAGCACTTTTTAGTCGCTCTTTCAGGGTTTCGAAAGCTTGCTCACTCTTAGCATCCCATCTGAATACTTGGTTCTTTTTCGTCAATCCTGTTAATAGTGCAGCTATCTTGGAAAAGTCTTTGATAAATCGACGGTAGTATCCTGCTAATCCAAGAAAACTTCTCACATCAGATGCATTCTTAGGTCTAACCCAATCCTGGATTGCTGCCACCTTGGCGGGATCAACCGCTATTCCATTTCCAGATATTATATGGCATAAGAACCTCACTTCACTCTTCCAGAAGTGACACTTCGAAAACTTAGCCTTCATCTGATGTTTCCGCAACGTTTCCAAAACAATTCGCAAATGCGTCTTGTGCTCTTCTTCAGATCCGGAATAAATCAAAATATCATCCACGAACACTAATACGAACTTATTCAATTGATCCCGGAACACTCTATTCATAAGATCCACAAAATATGCTGGTGCATTGGTCAATCCAAACGGCATCACCAGCCACTCAAAGAAACCAGATGGTGTCCTGAAAGCAGTCTTCGGCACACTATCCTTTGCAACTCTTAGTTAGTGAAATCCCGTTGCCAAATCCATCTGGGAAAACACCTTGGCTTCATGAAGTTGATCAAACAAGTCATCTATTCTGGGCAATGGATACTTGTTCTTCTTAGTCACTTTATTCAGCTCACGATAATCCACACACAACCTCAACGATCCATCCGCTTTGGTTGCGAACACAACTGGTGCACCCCATTCAGATACACTTCGCCGAATGAATCTTTTCTGTAAAAGATCATCAACTTGCACCTTCAACTCTTGCTGTTCCCTAGACGCCATTCGCCTAAGAGGCATCACAACAGGCCTGGCTCCTTCAACTAGATCGATGCGAAATTCGATCTCTCTATGCGGTGGTAACCCTTTGACCTCATCAAAGACATCCTCAAATCCATTTGCAATCGGCACCGATGACAGTCCATCCCGTGGAACAACCAGCGAATACATGAAGCTCGTGAAGATGCCTTCCTCATGCTTACATCGTATCACAACCTTTCGCCATTCCACATTCTCGACTGTCACCTCCAACCTTTTACAATCAACCTTTGCCGCATACTTCCTAAGCCAGTCCATACCCAAAATAATTCCAAACCCCTCAAAGTTCAGAACAAAACAATCACAAACAAAAGAGCAATCATGACTCGATACAACCAGACCATGGCATAGCATACACAGACAAAACAAACCCCCAACTGGATTAGTCGCAACCAATGGCCTATCAACGATATCTGGTTCTAAACCCAACCGGCATACAAGTTCAATACAAACAAAAGAATGCGATGCCCCAGTATCGAATAACACTCTGACTGGAACACCACTGATGGAAAGAGTACCTTGAACCACTACACTCTTTCCCTTCTCTTCTGCAGTAGGAGCTTTTGAAGATGATGGCACAGCCCCCAAAGCATAAGCTTGCACAATCTGTTTGTCCTTCCGCGGTTCTGGACAATTCTTCTTGATATGCCCCAGCTTGTCACAGTTGTGGCACTTCACCGGCACCTTTGGATTCTTGCAATCTCTGGAGAAATGGCCCTTCTGCTGACAATTGTAGCAGGTCACTTCGCCCTTCGGCTTCATCTGGCCATCCTTACCCTTTTGTTGCTGCTGCTTCCTCTTCTTGTTTCCACCTTGCTATGGTTTAGACTCCTCCTTGGTCACAGCAACAACAGATCCTTCTTTAGGAAACAGATTCTCGTTCCTGAGAGCTTTCTCCACAAGTTTCTCAAATGGATCGTCCAGATGATCCACCAACTGCCTCCCAAGATAAATGTCCAAGCCTGTCACAAACTTCTCATTCTTCTGATATGGAGATTCAATATACGACCAGGCATACTTGGACAAGGCTTCAAACTCAAAAACATACTCATGAACTGGTCTTCCACCTTGCTTGAGCTCTACAAACTTCTTGAACAGAACAGATTTCTGGGCTGTAGAAATGAACTTAGCTTCAAATCTGGCTTGGAACTATACCCAAGTAATTTCTTCCTCCGGAGTATCAATGGTGATAGAGTTCCACCAATCAGAAGCTCTCCCTTGTAGCTGTCTTGATGCGAGCTTCCTTTTGGTTGCATCCATGATTCCCAAGTCACCAAAGATCCTTCTACAAGAATCTATCCATCTCTGGACTTCAATAGTTGACTTTGTTCCCAAGAAAACCTTTCCTCCAAGAGCAGTATAGTCTTTACACAGCTTAGCAAAATCCACCGGTTTTAGAGCTTGAACTTGAACTCCAACATTTACTGCTGGCCCCGGAGCTGGCATCCTCCTTATGATCGAAGTCATCATAGCCTCGAACATAGCAGCTTAATCAGCAGCTCCCTCAGCAGCACGACTTTCCCTAGCAGCTGGTCTCCCTTTTAGACTCATTCTTAATATTTATAAAAAAGAAATGATTAGTAAACCTTGAGATCAACTGCATAAGGTATTCAAATCTTTCTAAGCTACTATATTATATATAGTAACCATCCATCAAAATACAATTACGTCTCTCATACGTAGTTACGTCAGCGAGCATTGGCTAAAATCGATTAAAGAAAGCTCTGATACCAAATGTGACGACCGCCCACGACTCCTGCACTAAACAAGGAAATAGTGCGTTGAAGAGTGTGCCAGGCAGCCATGGATGATCGTCAGGGTAGGGTAGAAAACAGTAGAATCTATCGTATTACTCACAGCGCATGGATAAAATACAACAGAGAAGTATATACATAGTGAAGCTACACAACAGAATCACATCAAATAAGCTTCATAGTAGTTTGATATAAAAATCTGAATAGTCAATACATCTTGCCTCACTACATATCACTCAGAGAATATACAAGCAGCGGAACATCCAGTACATATAGTAAGAAAATAATATGCAAGCCTCCAGCTCATCTTCGTCATCAGCATCGTTGATTACTAAGAACAGCACCTGTCACCTGCTACCTAGTCTACCCATCCCAAAATGGATGAACAGCCCAAGGTAATAAGAGTTGAACATAAAACCTTGAGTCAGACAACAGTCTTAGTGAGCGGTAAATTAGCTAACAACATACCAAAAGAGCATAAAGGTAAAAGGAATAGGAACCCAAACCACCCACTCCACCTATTTCTACAGTGATAGCCCCCAGACTCACTAAGAAGAAGTGAACATAGCAAAGCAAACATTTAAAGTAAAGCAATTATCACTCGAGTCAAGGTCAATGTTTTCCAAGTACAAACCCCCAACGCCTAAACCAAGATCAGATAAGCACCTAGAAAATATCGCTCTTGAGACCGAATGACGATACAAACAAAACATCCAAACATCCATGACTCTGGCTATCACTTTTATCATTGCTTTGATACCACCGTTAATTGAATGACCGGAACATTCTTTCAGCCGTCCGTCAAGGGCTAATGGTAACCCCGTTTCTAGACAGAACTCTGCACGTCATCGCAGCCCGTGCCTAAGACTATCAAATCTGCCCAGAGTACTCGACCACCAACTATAGTCTTTTGAAACTATCAAATCTGCCCAGCGTACTCTTTCTTTGAGTCTGCTAGAACCTTCGATAACAATGAAATCTCTGCGTTCAAGTCATCCTCCTCGACGACTATTTCCATACTAGCTCAAGCGCCTCTCGAGCCAACCATTATCCTCTAACTCGAACCATCCCTCGAGTTATCAACATGCTTGGAATGATCCCGTCTGGATTACACCAAAGCTACCTCATATCATGCCTCACTTCATCTCGATCATAGCAAAGCCCTATCTCATCATCATCGAATCTATCCATATGAGCCTCATCATCCGCCACATTTGCCACGAGCAGCTTTTCTATCCAAGAGCCTTTCCCTTAGCTTTTGAATCATCTTCGACCAACTTGTCCAAATTCAACCACTAACTAATTTATAACAATCAATCAAGTCAATCATTAATCCAAGTAATCAAGCATTCAAACAAGATCTAAAAGCAATTATAACTAAAATGGCAATTTTTTAAATAAAGAGTCCAAATCTAACAAGCATGAATCATGAGCAATATCTCTACAACTTGATGAATGAACTTGCATAGGTTAACGTATATTAAAATGGATGTCAAAACTTCATGAACAATGGATCTATACTTAGGCTTAAGAAAAATGCATGAAATCACTATCTTTAACACAAAATCAAGCCACCAATCTGATATACTCCTTTGAGTCCGTGTGAGAGATAATCACCACTCACCGAATCACCTAAACACCTCAAAAGCAACAAACTTCAGATCTGGACAGCGAAGGATCTAGCTTGATCCGCCGAAATTCCGCTTCAAATGATGAAATCCCTCTTCAATGGATGTAGATCTTCAACTTTAGCTCTTGGAACTTCGATTTGATCTTCAATCTTGGATGGAAGGAAGCACAAGACTAAAGAGGAGAAAAGAAGTGAATAAGTGTAGTACTCGAACTCTCAAAATGACAGGACTTCGTCGCTTCAAAATACGGATCCCAAAAAGTGAGGCAAACCCTTCTATTTATAGGCTAAGCCCATAAGTCGTTCGCCTGCTCTTAGGTCGTCCACGACTTATCAAACCCAACGACCTAAAACTCCCTACGACCTATCGATCTAACCATGATACCGACCTAACGACTCAAGACTTCACACGACCTAACACAAACACGACCTAACATACAAGCCGCGTTTCTTCCTAAGTCGTCCAGACGACTTAAGATTGAGCGTGCAAATGTGTTCGGATTGAATCAGATAATTTCAAACGCATTCGGATTGAATCGGAACTGAACGTGAAAAAACAGAAAAATCAATGTGAGTTAATCTCACTCAATTGTGGACTACTAGTAAATTTTAAATAGTTAAAATTAATTATTGATTGATTTATTGAATTGATAAATTATTATCAGTTGAATGTGATATTATATGCAATAGTATATATAATTGTAGTTGGATTGATTTTCCCGTATATATTTAGCTGATGAAATCCTATGCGCCCCGCATAATAGCGGATGATCCTATATACCACAATATCCCTCTCGAAGTTGATTGGTATTTTTATGTTGTGCTAACATCTGTGGATGCAAGGAAAAAGGTTGGAGGGATCCAATTGGATTCCTAAAAAATGATGAATTTAATTTTCATATGCAGTGATATATGATCTGTTGGATACTTTATGATAGATTATAGAGTTATTTGAATTGATTGTATGCTACAGTAGCATGGACCTAGATTTTTGGAATTCTAATATACCATAATTATATATTTGAATTTGAAAGGAAATTAAAAAGGGGTTTTGGAAGTAAATATTTATATAGGATTTTGAATTAATTAAAAGAAATTTTATTTGGATAAAATAAATGGCTGACCTTAAAATGTACCTAACTATTTAGGAATATTGCAAATAGAGATTTTTGGAATAATGTGTATAAAGGATTTTTAATAATAATTCTTAAGTGGTACTTGTTTAATATAAAAGGTTTTAAAAATCAAGATATAAAAATATATCCGAAGAACAAAAAGGGGATTTGGAAATCATTATAAAATTGGTTGTATTAGATCTTTAATAAGATTTCTAAATTACGAAATGTAAGTAAAACCGAGATTTGGGTTTATTTGGAATATAGTTGGGTTATTTAAGAAGTGAAATTATAAATGAAATTTAATTTATGGAGTTGATTAATAAATGGAATTTAACGTAGAAATCAACTTATAATGGGTTTAAGTGATGTGAAAACTTTTATAAACTGGAATTGAAACTATGAGGTTTATTGTAACACCCCACCTTTTTTGCACTCTTTAAATTGACGATAAACCACACACGTCAAATTTAAACCATACAAAAGGGCGGATTGTTATGGGGTAAATAAGAAAAAGCAGGGAAAGAAAAAAAAACAAAATAGAATCTTGCAGCGGAACGATAAATATAATTGGAAGCTGTTTTATAAACATTTGATTATATTTATGCAATACATATCGAAGTTGCACATACCAGTGAATAATGATCAATGCAGCGGAATACAGTGTAGTGGAATAATATATATATATATATATATATATATATATATATATATAATAATGAAATCTTTGTCTTCGTCCTCCAGAAAACGGTCTTCCAAATCCTGAAATGCTCGGACTGACCCGAGCGAATTGAAAAAAAAACACTCGAGTCAGAACTAAAAGATCTTATGTAAGTTAAATCGATAGAAATAAATATGAGTGCAGTAACTCAAGAGATGCTCGGGATTCACATCTCCTAAGGATTCGTTAAACTATTTACTATGTAGTAATATTTCGCTATTATAATAATGTCTATTAGTAAAATAAACTTACTTTTAAATAGCGTTAAGGCTTTTCATTTTCCACCTTAACACGTAATAGTGCCAATAGTCTATACAGTGCCTGCATATCTCCTGACCGGGAGACTACGAGAAGACACTCCATAGGTACGAAACAAATAGAAACTCGTAGTAAGGGCTCGACATGGTAGGTGAAACGACACAACTAGGCAAAATGCCAGGGTAGATATACCAATTACGCTTCTAGGTCGGTGGAAATGCATAGCGCGCAGCTACCGCCCACTTCGAACAACACCACCAAATAAAAAATCAAAAGTGGACACCGAATCAATCCAAAAGTCAAAGTATAATATCGAAGGGATGTGTCCGATCAAAGGTGCTGCCTTATTAACCTGTCAATTGCTCTTATTTTAGCCATCTTATGCCAACTCACGGGTGTTGGGTCCACGTATTTACCTCAAAGGAAACGCCGCCACCATCCTACTTTATAATGGAATCTCCACCGCATACACAGTTGTTAAAGTGGTTTTCGGAGTTGGCAGAGAGTATGACAACTTCCGATTCCGGTCACTTCAACAACCAATCGTTATTATAACACCGCAGTCTTTCAAAATAGTTTATACTTTAAAACCAGAATATAATATCCATTTCAAAAACATATATGATATCATTTCTATTTTAAAACCTAAATCAATATGATATCATTTTATTTCAAATATATCCTTTTCAAGAAATCATAGCACTTCTAAATCTACATACCTTGAAACCCATAGCTTTGAAACATAACTTTTAATACTTATAGTTTAAATATTAAATTACTTTTTATAATAGAATAGCTTCTTTAATTTCAGCAATAAATTTCCAAATACCGATTTGGATCTCCAAATACACCATTTTAATTTTCATATATTTCAAAGCTTAAATATTCAATATTTCAAAACTATAATTCCAAATATATCAAATTCAATTACTATTATTCAGATTTGAAATGCTTACTTAATAAATCCCATGTCATTTAAGTAAAACTTTTAACTTCAAATAACAGGATATTCTTTCTATTTAATTAACTTGATAATATTCATTTAAATCGCCTTGATATTCTTTTAAGTCCTCTAGACCAAAATCAAGTTAGAAAAATCATAACTTTTAAAATCTCAAATTTATGTAAATTTCAAATAAATTTTATTCGAGGATAATTCTCAAATACTTTAATTCAATCAAATTCATATTTGTCTTCCAACCTCAACTTTATTTAAGTCATTATAAACTCCATACATACATTTAAATAAATACTTAATTGTATTTTATCTTAATAAAATTAAACATTATTACTTTATACTTTAAATCAAATTTATACATAGCTTAAATTCAAGAATTTAACTGTATGTATATAAAATAATATTTATAGAATATCAAAAATTAATATTTATTAAATTGTATTATATAAAATAATCAAACTTTATTATTGGGCTTATTTTATATTCCAAAGCATATTTATATATGTAACGACTCGCTATTTTGGACCATTCAAATCGACAATAAAACCATACATTTCCGACTTGAATAACTCAAAATACCGAATTGTTAATTAAAATTTGGCAAAACTTAAAATATACAGTAAATAAATCAATCACAGATCACAGAGTAATATAATGCAACGGAATAGATAAAGAATAGTAGTTCATGAAGCTACTATATACATCAGAGTTAGAAAAATACAACCGAATAGTTCAAATGCAGTGAAGTCTCCAATGCAACAGATGACTTCTCTGAACCAACCAACTGGAAAGGCTGGAATCTGAATCGATAGTTGGATTTCCAAATGAAGCTCCGAACTCCAAAGGTGAGTCTCAAATGTTGTATCACTCAGTCTGACCCGAGCGTAAAGCAAAACACAAAACACTCGAGTCAGGATTAACATTCTTATATCAATAAATCCAACTCAAGTGAAATATCAACTGAAATACAAATAACTTAAAGGATGTTTGGGATAACCATCCTCTAAGGGTCCATGGAACTATCTACAAGGTAGAAACATACACTATAACACCGTGGTCATTTCAGCTTAATTTATACTTCAAACCCAAATATCATTTCACTTCAAATATCTCTATATTTCCCAAAATAGTATTTATATATATTAAATAATTTATACAATAAAGTATTTCAATCCCTCAACTTAACAAAGTCATCACCCGACCTTCCCATTTAAATTAAATTCAGCCTCGATTTATCAATTTAAATTCAACTTAGTTTCTAAAATAACCACTTAAATTTTATTGATCTCAAATATTTCAATATTTCAAAACATTAAATATTAAACATTTCAAAGTTCAGTTTAACAGTTTCATAAAGATCTTGATTCAACCAAATTATTATTTAGCCTTGAAATATTTCCTCCTTAGATTCAATATCATTTAAGTACCCTGAAATTTCATTCTACTCAAAATTTTCTTTATTTTATTTAAACATGAAATATTCATTAAATCACTTAAATCAAAAATCCAGTTACA
Source organism: Allium cepa (assembly GCA_030765085.1). Taxonomy (NCBI): domain Eukaryota; kingdom Viridiplantae; phylum Streptophyta; class Magnoliopsida; order Asparagales; family Amaryllidaceae; genus Allium; species Allium cepa. The sequence goes on along the minus strand of CM060929.1, from coordinate 916,732,819 downwards.
AAATCATACCTTCAAATTTTCCTATTCAATAAATTTCAAATCGATTTAATTAAATAAATTTTTTCTTAAATACCATTCCAAATAAACCCAAATTCACCTCCCAATCTTAATTATTCAGTTTATCACCAGAAAATTTATTTGAAATATAGATCTATGTAAATACTTAACCATATTATATATATTAAATCAATCTTAATTTAATTAGATATTATTATTAAATCTATATATAAAATTTCCATCAAAACCCATATATTGCTTTTCAAAATATTTATATAGACCAACGTCGTCTGTATATATTTCCTATCATATAGTCAAGTGCTACGGATATTTATCATTTCAATCCGAACACTAAATATATACGGGTGGATATCATTTCTACCCGTAATCCCAAATTCAATTAAATGAAAATCGCTTGGGTTTATCATTTCAACCCATAACGATTTTCTCCTATTCTAAAGTCCGTTCGGGTATGTATCATTTCAGCCCGTAATGATTTCTATACTAACTGGGAACTTGCAGAGTGATAACAGATATGAAAATAATAATAATAACAGGTATATATCATCAAAATAAATACAACAATAGGATATGGTGTCATATCCCATAAGTGAACAGTTATAGATAATAGTATATACAACAATTTAAATAACTACAGCCTCGTATTTCAATTGTCGTTTCAATTGAAATTAAATTTAATAAATAAAAGAACGTTAATCGTGAGTGATTGCTCACCTTTCGAGGCTAGAGATTTTTGACGATGAAAAGAGTTACGAATCCAGGCACGAAATCCTAACAAGGCAAGATTTGAACTCAAATCGACAAACGAAGCAGACAAATAGAAGTTAATGGAGATAAATCAGAATCATCCGGATATAACTAAAACAAAATATATATTATATCCATATATCTACTTTCTAAAATTAACATAAATTTTTAACTCATATTTAAAATAACGTGTGTTTATACATATGTATATATATATTTAAAGAAAAATCTAATTACCAAATTTATATTATAAAAGTCAATACAAACAATTTGTAATAATATAACAATAGCTTATACGCTTTTAAATAACTTTATATATAAATATATACTAACAACCCTTGTACATATATATTCCCAAACCGATAATACAATTTTCCTAAAGCAAACAGGTTAGACACAATGCAGATAAACTTGCATTTAAAAATCCATAGTTACATTTATTCATGTATAACCTTCCCTGGTAAAACTTATATACATATATTATATTGCAGACTTTAAAACACTGTATAACTTTTATAACTTAATAAACTTATATTATAAAAATACTATATACTCTTAAAACCTGCACATGTAATACTTATATTTTAATAATAATATAACCATTACGACATATTCCGCTTAGTCATGCTTAAAATTTACTTTCAAAACCGTTATAAATACCGAAAATATAAGATAAGGAATAAAAGCAGCTTCAATATATACTGTCAAAACCAAAACTCACGTGTATAAACTCACTTTATATAAACTATTATAAACCTTTATTCTAACGACACATATTAAAATAACATCTTCATAATTCATTTTTTTTATTGAACACCTAAAAATGAAATCTATCTATATTCTACTTTAAAAATAATTATTTCTCAAAACCCATATTGTCTGCAGATCAATGCATACATATAATATTTTAAAAATTAATTCTTAAAATCAATATAAAATTAATAAATACCCTCATACTCACTCACAACCGTATATTACAACCCTTAAAAACATAGTCATACATCCCTATAAACCTATTTTAAAAAAATCGAAACATATATATATATATTCATAACTAAACACGCTACTATAAGCTTTCCTACAAAAAGCATGAACTAGAGATACTTTTAAAGATCAACATTAAATACGTAACTATATATATAAGAGAACATGAAGACAAATGCTTGGTCACGAAAGTGAAAGTGGAGCCACACATGCAACTTAAATTTTTTTCATACTTGTAATATATAGATAAATACCTCCATGTATGCAAGCTAACTTGGCCGGAGAAGAGGAGGAAAGCAAGGCCGGAGGGGAAAAAGACAACGGGCGGGTAAGAGAGGGAGCAGCGGAGGAGATGGTGGTTGCTGGCATCGATGGTGGAGTGGAGCACGAGGCTGCGGGGTTGGTTGGTGGAGATGCGCTCAGATTTTCGTGGGTACGGTCAGCATGGGATAGTGGGTCCGAAGGTGGTGACATGCAGGCGGAGGGTGATGGGAAGGTTCTGCGGTGGTCGATGGGGCTCGGTGAGGAGGCGCGTTGGGTGCACGACAGTGGTTCAGGCAGAGGATAGGATGGCGGAAAAGGAGGTGGTTCATGCGGAAGAATGGGCACGGATCTCGGCTAGGTGGATGCGGTGACTGAAAGGGGTAGGCTAGGAGATTTGCGTGCTCGCTGTGAGGAGGAGGAGCGAACGGAGGGTTGGTGGTTTGAGCAGGGGATTGGAAGAGGTATGGCGGAGGCAGTTTGATATGCATCGGCGGTGAAGGGTAGAAAATGGCCGGAGCTTCGAAGCTGAGGGTAGGGCGTGGGAAGACGGGCTTGCGATTTGGAGGGTGCTTTGGTGCCTGCGGGTCTTGGTAGGGGAAGGTCACGTTTTGTAGGGTAGAGAAAAAATGGGAAGAGGAAAGAACAGATCTGGGGAAAAAGATGATGAACTTGTATTTATATATATTATTTAGTAACGGATGTTCAAAAGTCAGAGAAGTAAGCGTAATAAATAAAATATAAGAGTAACCGTGAAAAGATAGAGGTAGAGCAAATGGTTTTCTATATAGTATAGGTTTGAAATAGTGTGAACAGGGGAAAACAAATAAATATAAAGGCTGAATGAGACGAAGCGAAGAAATAAATAGGCACTCAATTATGAATGGACCAATTAAATTGAAATGAATATAATAAGGTAACTGCAACAGCCGAGTCTCTGGATTTGAGTTGAGCAATTTGTTATTATTAATTTTTTTTCCGGCACGTTTCAAAGTTTTAATTGCAAAAGAAACGTATAATTGCCCATTGATTCATAAAAACGCGATTCAATCAAAATAAAAGGAAATGAAGAGTAACTGTCAAACGTTTTGATTTGGTGAATAATCAAAGCAAATTATTATTATGGTCCATGCTGTACGTTTAAATTTTAAATCGGAAGAAAGAAGTAAAGATGGCACCATTTCTGGTGTCGTTACAACGAACAATTTATTTCTTCCGTTATGCAACGGATCTCAAAATACAAAAATAAATATACTATTGAGATCAGCACGATGAGACGGTCAAAACGGTATACAGATACTGGTGGTACGATTTAATTGGAAAATTCGAATTTTCCAATAAGAGAAAGTGCAGAAAAACACAGAAAATAAGATCGACGGAGCTAAAGAAGTCCGAATTTGGAAAAATAACAACCATTCATCCAATATCAATCATCAACCATTTATAACAATTATCATCCAATATAACAATAACCTCACTATAGAACGGATAATAAACAACAAGTATTGACAGGCAGTTTATATTCAATAATAAATTAAAATTGTTTAGCTGGCAGTTTATATGCAATAATAAATAAATAAAATTTAACTGGCAGTTTATATGCAAAAATAAATTAAATAACAATTTAATTTAAATAAATGCAATCTACTGAGATGACGATTAAATATATGCCCAAATAATCATAGATAAATTTTAAATCACATCAAAATTTAATTAAAAAAAGATAAGAAATCTTAGAAGATGTGAGTGGGTTAAAACTCTCACCTTTTGAATTTAAATTCAATTTAAACCCAAAAATTTAACAATCTCGGAATTCGTCCAAACAAGCGCCAAAATGTTCGGAATCCCACAACGAACCTAGCGGAGAAAACCGCGCATGAATTGGATCACGTATGTAAAAGTTAAGGCGATTAGTGCGTTAAACAAAAAAATTTAAAATAAAACAAAAGTCAAAACTCACCTCATCCAAATCAATGCCACGTCAGCCATCACTCATGCAATTTCCTATTAGGAAAATGAACGTACCCCTCTTCCAACGAACACAACACGCACCTAGTACCAATCACGCACGAGAAAAAAATCCAACACCGCATGCAGACGCCAGCGACGACCCATGGCTTGACCACCACCGTTGACTTCGCCGCGGCCTTCCTCATCCTAAGGCATCACTCAGCACGACGATCGAGACCACCAAAATCACGCAGCTGCACCCAAAAATCGAACCTTAAACCGCGATTCGCCGACGAACTAGCCGTCTATTCCTCTGATGAACCATACCGATGGACAGCGCACATGAGTCTCTACAAAACCCAGAAAGGAATTTACGATCCGACACCGTTCATCGACGCGCGATGAACGGACGAGAAGAAACCATTGATTTCTGAGCAAACAACGATTCGCATTGGAAAACGAACAGCAGATCCGAGATGCATACATCGAGAGCTTCGAAATATATTTTTTTCTGAATTTTTTTGAGGAGTTTGGATATTTGACTTTGATTTTTGAATTGAAATTGAATTGGATAAATTAGGGTTTACAGCCATTGAGGAAGAGGAGCTCAAAAGTTTTTGTATGTCTAGAAATAAAGAATAGAGGCCGCTAGGTTTTATAATAGGGTATTTATAGGCAAAGTTGAAAATAGAATAGATGGACCCGATTGGATAAACGTGCTAATGACAAAGTGGCTCAAAAAGCGCGTTTCGACTCCGGAACGAAATTGGGTCACCCCATATATCAAAATAGATGTTTTAAATTTTTTTAAACGCAATGGAAAAGGTTTCAAGTCCAAATTCTATCGTATGAAGAAGTTATGCTAAAATCAATATTTTTCAAATTGATTTCAATTTCATTTCTTTCAAGGCGTTTCGAGTCCGTACGATCAAACGACAAGCCCAATCGCTACGAAACTTCAAATCCTACAATAATTCACCGTTTTGGATCCGATGAAACTTGTTTCGTCGAAATCCAAGTCAGTGGCCAAAATGGCTATTTTTATATTAATTAAATAAATTAAAATTTCATTAATTAAATCACTTTTTCAATTTCACTTCCAAAATTTTCAAATCTTATCAGTTTTGTTTTTCTTAAACAATCTCAGTGAATTAGATCAATTTAGATGTCAATTAAATGTTTATTCAATCATAAATTTCAGCGTAAATTCAAATTTCATTATATTCATCAATTATAAATTAACTTTTCAATAATTCCATTGAATTCACTAATCATTCTTATTATTCAATCCGTTATAGTCAAATGGATGAAATTAACATTGGGTTTAAATCTATTATTTTACATAAATATTTTCCAATTTCAACTTAATTTTCAATTAACGTAATAATAAATGTTTAATTCTGCTCAATTGCAGTAAACGCAATTACCTTAATTCTTTACATTCAAATAAATAAAATTAACATTATTTTCGAATATTACTTTAATTCACATTAACAAACGTAAATTTAAATTTATTGCAATTGATTATCCATTTTTTTAACACACTAAATAAACAAGCAACCTATATTAATTTCCACCTATTTACTTTTAATTGCACTTATAAGTTCGTTACTTTTCAATTTGAATTTATAATTCCACATATACGCTAATTTTGTTTCATGACATTAATATACGCTTATTTACATCTTAATTTAAATAAATATTACGTTTCTAAATGTGTACTTCTATCAATTGAACACATTAATTAAGGTTTTAAACCAATTAATGGATTTACCTTAATTCCATTCCTATACCAGTTTATTACTTTACATACATTACGTAATAAATTATCAATTAACATAATTTGAACTTATTTCCTAGTTCACCCATTACAGTGTTTAACTTCAGTTTCCATAAAATTATAAATTATAAATTTACTTGATTTAACTTCAATCCTTTTTATCAAATCGATTATTATTCAATAAACAAAAATAACATTTATTTACCCTTTATTACAATAGTACGTTCAAATTTTCATCTTTCCCTTTTTATTGACTACTCTATTCCCAATTATATTGATTCCTACATTATGAATAAATTTACAATTCCATTTATTTCATTATTACATTAACACCTTTCGTTACAATTCTTAAATACTTTTGCTTTTATTTAATTACCGTTACTATATTATTATTATTCCATTAGCTAATTAAGTAATTACATTAATACATCTTTATTTCTTTCCTTAAATTTACACTTAAGTTTATGTTCTATTCATTCCTTAAATTTACACTTAAGTTTATGTTCTATACGACTAATTATCATAACACTGAATAAAATTTACGTTATTCCAATTATTACCCAAATTTACATTAACGTAACGTTTAATTCAGATTTATTGTAATTTCATTATTTATTATAATTTCTTACATCATATGAATTCATTCCATTGCCCTAAATCAGACATTAATTCATATATTCATACAATACTTATATATATTTACTTAAATTGGCATTTATAACTAAGTCCTAACATTTAAATTTAATTTCATTAATTTGGAATTTCCTTCCATTCATTCATTATTAACTTTTATTAACCTTGTTACTTTCCTCTTAGTTAATTTTCATTATTACAACCTTTATTGTAGGATCTAGATTAACCCTAGAGGGGGGGGGGTAAATAAGGTTATAGCAAATTTTCTTGAATTAAACACAGAAACAAACTACAGAAAAGTAAATATGCTGAAAAGTAAATCACACACAAAATTTACCCAGCTTCGGCAACCCCTGCCTACTGCTGCATTCCTAGATTTCTATTAGAATTAAACAGTCTCACGCTTACAAACACTCTAACAAACTCGCAAACCCTTGCTCCCGCTCATAAACACTCTAATAGACTCGCAACCCGTGCTCCCGCCTATAGAGTTTCGCAAACTTGCAAACTCTGCTCCCGCCTGTAGAGTTTTGCAAACTCGCACACCCTGCTCACTTTACTAATTCTAACTAGACAATCTGACACTACCTAAACCCTAGGTGGTGATTTACCAAGTTTTGATTTGAAAAATAAAAACAACAATAAAAACAACAACTAATTAAAACCCTTTTAAATCAAAGCCCTAATATTTTAAACTCAATCCCTTTAAAAATAAATAAGCCGGCCCTATTCTCTTTCCTTCTTATTTTAGCCCGGTCCTCTTCTTATTTTCGTGAGAAGAAAATACGGTGGCTTCAACGTCGTTCTTTCTCAGATCTGTAATTAGGGCTTTGAAATAAAATTCGAAGCCGCGCCCTGTTGATTGATTAATAGATATCTCCGTGTGCTTCGTTCTAGGTTGTTCGCTCTTGGCCGCTTCTATTTGATCGAGTTCACTGTTTGCTTCGGTGTGTAATTTTGCCTTTTGTGCTTTTCTGATTTTTGCTCGTTTGAACTCGATTGATGATTCGAGTTGAATGATTATGCTCTGTTTTTCTCGAACTCGAATACCTTTAGCCGATGATGATTGTGGGTTTATATATGCATTCGATTTCCTTGAATTGCGTTCGTCTAATTGTTTCAATATTTTGCTTTGGTCGTTCGATATTGTTTTGATGCTGATGATTTCTTTGACTTTTTCAATTTCGTATAAATTGTTGCTTGATTCACACGATATTGATTTCGATTACTGCTTGAATTTTTCAACTTCTTGATTGCCACGGCTTCAGCTCCGATCATTTTACTGTTGACTTTATTTTCTGACTTCATTTTGACTTTGGCATTGACTAACCTTGATTTTGTAAATTTCTCTGTTGGCAACGGCTCTTGATAACTTTGAGATGAAACTGTTGATTTCGACACTAGATTGAATTCCTTGAAATTTTTTTTTGCATCACCGCACCCTGTACTTTTGAAGCTCGATTCTGGTCGACACATGTATTTTTTTGCACTGTGTTTGATATGGTCTTGTTTCAGTTGCTTAGTGTCTTGATGCTCGGTCTATTGTGAATTCGTGTCATAGTTTGTATTCTCTGATTCATTATTGAATATGTTGGCTGCATTGTTGATCTTGCTTGCATTGTCACTTGGTCGTTCTCTGATTTTTTCATATTCATTTGAATTGTGCATTTGTCTGCACTGTGCATTTGTCTGCACTCTCTCATCTGGAAGCATTCTATTGTTCATTGCTTGGTCTCTGAGTCTTGTACATGCATTGTCCTTCTAGAGCTTGTATAATTTGAACCTGGTTTGAATTTTTGCTTCGAGCATGCTTTTGGTCTGAGTGTGCTTGCATCTGAGTTGTATTCATGTGTGATCATCTTGTCTAGTTGCTATGTGTATTTGCTGTTAGATTTTGTGTTTTACTGACCACACATGTTCATGCTTGCATCTTTGTAGTTGCACTCCATTCTCGTGTGTCCATCCCTGTAGTATATGCTACTGTCTACTTGAGTTTGCTTCTTTTCTGGTTGGTCTAACCTTGTATGCTCTGTTTTGAGTCACTTCCATACTTGGTCGTGCTATCCACCTGAGTGTGCTTCGGTGCACTGTTGAGTTTGTGTAGACTGTGCATTATACTTAAGTTGAATCTAGTTTCACAACTCGGGTTTGACCTTGTGCTGAAGTCGAGATTTTATTTATGTTGCACCTGAGTTGAACCCGTCTTTCTATTTGGGTTTGACCTTGTGCTCACCTGTCCCTGTAATTTTATCAAGTGTATATATTGGTGTGCACGGCCTTGTGACATATGCAGTGATACACTGTGTATGTCACAAGTTGTTCGTGTATGATGTATTCAAAGTTAAATGATGATGAACAACCCAAATAACTGAGGCAAATAATATTTTCAAAATCCATCTTTTATTTTATATTGCAAAAATATTTCTTTTTCAATTTTACTGCGTTAGTGAATATTTTTGCAGATTGCTCAGATGTTGCATTCTAACTGGGATGAAGCTGAAGATAAACTACGAGTGTGAGTGATATGTAGTGAGGAATTTATGTAAATTGAATTATGATGTAATCAGAAATGTATTGTAATTGAAAATGTATAGTTATAGTGAGAGCTTGAAATTGTACTGTCAAAATTGTAATAAATATTTGTTTGAATAAAAAATCTGTTTGAATTCAAATTCCGTGTCATTTAATTTTATTCAGCAAATATTTATTTAATCTATGAAAAATAAAATAGTACATTAACAAATACATTTAAATGAATGTATATATGTTTATTATCATCAAACAAAAAATCATATAAGCGCATATTCAACAAGCGCATATTCAACATTTAATTATATGAATTTTTTTATTTTATTCAATATTAAATTTCAAAATTTCATTAAATTAATAATTTTAATTATTGAAAAATTACGGCTCGTTACACTCTCCCCCACTCAAAACTTGTCGTCCCCGAAAAGGAAAAAGGAAGGGAAAAGAAGTGTTAAGAAATCAATATATCTTACTTAAATATGGAATTTATAAACAAATAAATTCACAAAATTTAATAATTTAAATGAAATATCAATTTATAACTATTAAATCCCTTTATACTTAAATTACTAAAGTTTGGAAAACATTTTCAAAAATTTCTAAGTCCAAAATTTACGGAAAATTTTGGCAGTCTCCTTTGTACGGAGAGGCTCGGAAGAAAATATAATATCCAATATAATAATATACAACATATATTTTTCAAAATAATATATCCCAACACGGGAAAAATAATATAATCACACTATAAACCATAATCTGAAGATGTACCTATTGGTCGGACAATTAACGCTTATTTATGGAACCAAAAGTAGTAGCAATTGCTTCCATAACCTGCATTTCACTTATATAATCTGAAAAGAGTTAACAATTATATAAAATGAAATATTTAAAGTTGTTTCACCCATAAACAAACAAATCAATACAAACAACAATCACTTGCAACCAGGTATACAACTATCACAAAGAAATCAACACAAATCAATCACTCATTCATATCAAACAAAACAAATAGTTGTTCGGGTTCAAACTTTAAATTGTACGGAATGAAAAATAAAATACTAAGTGTACCCTTCACTCAACAGTCTTAGGTGAAACTAAATAGATTATTCATACATCCAAACAAATTTAAAGTATCCTTCCCCAAACAATTATAACGAAACAAACAACAATTTCAAACAACATATCAATTTCATTTTTATTAATTTCATTTCATACATTTGTTGTTTGATTTTCCTTTTTATTCTTATAATGATTTCTTTTAATTCTCATTTATTTCTTGCAAATTTTTATTTCATTTATTTATTTATTTACATTACATTCATTCATTTCTCAATTTCATTTACTTAGCATCTTAATGCATGAACTTTAGTCTATAATCATATGTTTAATGATTCATCTTTTCTACTCATTTTATTTATAATTAGCTTCAACCACTTACTAAAGTTTATTATCATTTATTTATAATTGTAACGACCCGTATTTTTACGGATCTAAAGATCGTTAAACTGTTGTTATTAGGTCGTTAGTATTGATAAGTCGTCCAAAGTTTAAGTCGTCCAGGGTTAGGTCGTGTAGAAGTCTGGGTCGGTTGAGCGACTTAGTGAAGTGGAGTGACCTAAGGAGAATGAGTGACCTAAGGATTGGGACGACCTAAGGAAACTAGTGGCATGGGTGAGCGACTTAAGGAAGTCAACGACCTAGTAGGTAACGACTTAATAGGGTAAGCGACCTAGGAGTTAACGACATAAGCAAGTTAACGACCTAAGGGATTAAGCGGGTCAACGACTTAAGGGAGTTAGGTCGTTCGAGTGACTTAAGGAAATAGTATAAGTTGTTATAGTTAGATCGTAAATGACCTAAGTTAGATTCTGTGTAGTTAGGTCATGGACGAGATAAGGCTTAGGTCATAAGTCGTGTGAAGGCGAAGGTGTTAGGTCTCTGTAGTAGTTAGGTCGCGACCCTTGATAAGTCACCAAGTCGTTGAGTGTTAGGTCGTTAGGTCATCCAGACGAGTTAGGAAGAAACGCGGCTTGTATGTTAGGTCGTGTTTGTGTTAGGTCGTATATGAGTTAGGTCGTTGAGTCGCGCGAAGGGCTCAGTCGTTAAGTCATGTCTGTTTTAGGTCGCGCATAGGCTCGAGTTGGTAGGTTGTTAGGTTGGGGAACTGCTAGGTCGTAGGTCGGTCATAGTTAGGTCGTGAGCGACCTAAAAGCGAGCGACCTAAGGGGCGTTTTAGCTATAAATACACGGGTTTTGCCTCACTTTTTGGGATTCAGATTTTGAAGCGACGAAGTGCTGCCATTTTGAGAGCTTGAGTGCTACACTTCTTCACTTCCTATCTCTTCATTAATCTAGTGCTTCCTTCAATCCAAGTTGAAGATCAAATCGAAGATCCAAGAGCTAAGATTGAAGATCTCCATCCATCAAAGAGAGATTTCATCGTTTGAAGCGGAATTTCGGTGGATCAAGCTAGATCCTTCGCTGTCCAAATCTGAAGTGTGTTGCTTTTGAATTGTTTAGGTGATTCGGTGAGTAGTGGTTATCTCTCACACGGATCCAAAGGAGTATATAAGATTGGTGGTTTGATTTTGTATTAAAGATAGTGATTTCATGCATTTTTCTTAAGCCTAACTATAGATCCATTGTTCATGAAGTTTTGACATCCATTTTAATATATGTTAACCTATGCAAGTTCATTCATCAAGTTGTAGAGGCATTGTTCATGATTCATGCTTGTTAGATTTGGACTCTTTATTTACAAAATTGCCATTTTAGCTATAATTTCTTTTAGATCTTGTTTGAATGCTTGATTGTTTGGATTAATGATTGACTTGATTGATTGTTATAAATTAGTTAGTAGTTGAACTTGGACAAGTTGGTCGAGGATGGTTCAAAAGCTAAGGGAAAGGCTCCTGAATAGGAAAAGCTGCTCGTGGCATATGTGGCGGATGATGAGGCTCATATGGATATATTTGATGATGATGATGAGATAGGGCTTTGCTATGATCAAGATGAAGCGAGGCATGATATGAGATAGTCTTGGTATAATCCAGAGGGGATCATTCCAAGCATGTTGATAACTCGAGGGATGGTTCGAGTTAGAGGATAATGGTTGGCTCGAGAGGCGCTTGAGCTAATATGAGAATGGTCGTCGAGGAGGATGAATAGAAGGCTAAGATTTCATCGTTATTGAAGGTTCTAGAAGACTCAAAGCAAGAGTACACTGGGCAGATTCGATAGTCCGAAAAGACTACAGTTGGTAGTCGAGTACTCTGGGCAGATTCGATTGTCCTAGGCACGGGCTGCGACGACGTGCAGAGTTCTGTCTAGAACCAGGGTTACCATTAGCCCTTGACGGACGGCTGAAAGAATGTGCCGGTCATTCAATTAACGGTGGTATCGAAGCAATGATAACAGTGATAGCCAGAGTCATGGATGTTTGGATGTTTTGGTTGTATCGTCATTCGGTCTCAAGAGCGATGCTTTCTAGGTGCTTATCTGATCTTGGTTTAGGCCTTGGGGGTTTGTTCTTGGAAAACATTGACCTTGACTCGAGTGATAATTGCTTTACTTTAAATGTCTGCTTTTCTATGTTTATTGCTTCTGCTTAGTGTGTCTGGGGGCTAACACTGTAGAAAGAGGTGGAGTGGGAGGTTTGGGTTCCTATTCCTTTTACCTTTATGCACTTTTGGTATGTTGTTAATTAATTTACCGCTCACTAAGACTGTTATCTGACTCAAGGTTTTATGTTCAACTCTTATTACCTTGGGCTGTTCATCCATTTTGGGATGGGCAGACTAGGTAGCAGGTGACAGGTGCTATTCTTAATGATCAACGATGCTGATGACGAAGACAAGCTGGAGGCTTGCATATTATTTTCTCACTATATGTACTGGATGTTCCGCTGCTTGTATATTCTCTGAGTGATATGTAGTGAGGCTTGATGTATTGACTATTCAGATTCTGTTACAAACTACTATGAAGCTTATTTGATGTGATTCTGTTTGTGTAGCTTCACTATTTATATATTACTCTATTGTATTTTATCCATGCACTGTGTGTAATACGATAGATTCTGCTGTTTTACCTTACCCCTGACGATCCTCCATGGCTGCCTGACACACCCTTCAGCGCACTATTTCCTTGTTCAGTGCAGGAGTCATGGGTGGTCGTCACATTTGGTATCAAAGCTGAGGTTAATCGATTTTAGCCAACGCTCGCTGACGTAACTACATATGAGAGACGTAATTGTATTTTGATGGATGATTACTATATATAATATAGTAGTTTAGAAGGATTTAAACCCCTTATGCAGTTGTTTCTCAAGGTGTGCTAATCATTTCTTTTATAGATATTAAGAATGAGTCGAAGAGGGAGACCGGCTGCTAGGGAAGGCTATGCTGCTGAGGGAGCTGCTGATTATGCTGCTATGTTCGAGGCTATGATGACTTCGATCACGAGAAGGATGCCAGCTCCGGGGCCAACAGTAGATGTTGGAGTTCAAGTTCAAGCTCCAAAACCGTTGGATTTTTCTAAGCTGTGTAAAGACTATACTGCTCTTGGAGGAAAGGTTTTCTTGGGAACAGAGTCAACCATTGAAGTCCAGAGGTGGATAGATGCTTGTAGAAGAATCTTTGGTGACTTGGGAATCGAGGATGCAACCAAAAGGAAACTCGCATCAAGACAACTACAAGGGAGAGCTTCTGACTGGTGGAACTCTATCACTATTGAAACTCCGGAGGAAGAAATCACTTGGGTGCAATTTCAAGCCAGATTTGAAGCTAAGTTCATTTTTACAGCTCAGAAATCTGTTTTGTTTAAGAAGTTTGTGGAGCTCAAGCAAGGTGGAAGACTAGTTCTTGAGTATGTTTCTGAGTTTGAAGCCTTGTCCAAGTATGCCCAGTCGTATATTGAATCTCCATATCAGAAGAACGAGAAGTTTGTGACAGGCTTGGACAATTATCTTGGGAGGCAGTTGGTGGATCATCTGGACGATCCATTTGAGAAGCTTATGGAGAAAGCTCTCAAGCACGAGAATCTGTTTCCTAAAGAAGGATCTGTTGTTGCTGTGACCAAGGAGGAGTCTAAACCACAGCAAGGTGGAAACAAGAAAAGGAAGCAGCAGCAGCAAAAGGGTAAGGATGGCCAGAAGAAGCCGAAGGGCGAAGTGACCTGCTACAATTGTCAGTAGAAGGGCCATTTCTCTAGAGATTGCAAGAATCCAAAGGTGCCAGTGAAGTGCCACAACTGTGACAAGCTGGGGCATATCAAGAAGAATTGTCCAGAACCACGGAAGGACAAGCAGGTTGTGCAAGCTTATGATTTGGGGGTTGTTCCATCATCTTCAAAAGCTCCTACTGCAGAAGAGAAGGGAAAGAGTGTAGTGGTTCAAGGTACTCTTTCCCTCAGTGGTGTTCCAGTCAGAGTGTTATTCGATACTGGGACGTCGCATTCTTTTGTTTGTAATGAACTAGTATGCCAGTTGGGTTTAGAACCGGATATCGTTGATAGGCCATTGGTTGTGACTAATCCAGTTGGGGGTTCGTCTTGTTTGTGTATGATATGCCGTGGTCTGATTGTATAGAGTCATGATTGCTCTTTTGTTTGTGATTGTTTTGTTCTGAACTTTGAGGGGTTTGGAATTATTTTGGGTATGGACTGGCTTAGGAAGTATGCGGCAAAGGTTGATTGTAAACGGCTGAAGGTGACAGTCGAGAATGTGGAAGGGCGAAAGGTTGTGATACGATGTAAGCATGAGGAAGGCGTCTTCATGAGCTTCATGTATTCGCTGGTCATTCCACGGGATGGACTGTCATCGGTGTCGATTCCAAATGGATTTGAGGATGTCTTTGATGAGGTCAAAGGGTTACCGCTGCATAAAAAGATCGAGTTCCACATCGATCTAGTTGAAGGAGCCAGGCCTGTTGTGATGCCTCTTAGGCGAATGGCGCCTAGGGAACAACAAGAGTTGAAGGTGCAAGTTGATGATCTTTTACAGAAAGGATTCATTCGGCGTAGTGTGTCCAAATGGGGTGCACCAGTTGTGTTTGCAACCAAAGCGGATGGATCGTTGAGGTTGTGTGTAGATTATCATGAGCTGAATAAAGTGACTAAGAAGAACAAGTATCCATTGCTGAGAATAGATGACTTGTTTGATCAGCTTCACGAAGCTAAGGTGTTTTCTCAGATGGATTTGGCAACGGGATTTCACCAAACAAGAGTTGCAAAGGATAGTGTGCCGAAGACTGCTTTCAAGACACCATCTGGTTTCTTTGAGTGGCTGGTGATGCCGTTTGGATTGACCAATGCACCAGCATATTTTGTGTATCTTATGAATAGAGTGTTTAGGGATCAGTTAAACAAGTTTGTACTTGTGTTCGTGGATGATATTTTGATTTATTCCAGAACTGAAGAAGAGCACAAGACCCATTTACGTATTGTTTTGGAAACGTTGCGGAAACATTAGCTGAAGGCTAAGTTTTCGAAATGTCACTTCTGGAAGAGTGAAGTGAGGTTCTTAGGCTATATTATCTCTGGAAATGGAATAGCGGTTGATCCCGCCAAGGTGGTAGCAATCCAGGATTGGGTTAGACCTAAGAATGCATCCGATGTGAGAAGTTTTCTTGGATTAGCAGGATACTATCGTCGATTTATCAAGGACTTTTCCAAGGTAACTGCACCATTAACAGGATTAACGAAAAAGAATCAAGTATTCAGATGGGATGATAAGTGTGAGCAAGCTTTCGAAATCCAGAAAGAGCGACTAACAAGTGCTCCTGTTTTGACTATTCCAAGTGGGAATGATGAGATGGTGGTTTACACCGATGCATGTGGTACTGGACTTGGAGCAGTGCTGATGCAGAAGGGTAAAGTTGTTGCGTATGCAAGTCGACAACTGAAGCCGCATGAAAGGAATTATTCGATTCATGATTTGGAGTTAGTGGCGATTGTATTTGCTCTGAAGATGTGGAGACATTACCTATTGGGAGTTCGATTTGAGTTGTTTACAGATCATAAGTCATTGAAGTATCTTTTCTCCCAAAAGGATTTGAATCTTCGGCAGCAACGATGGCTAGAGTTTTTGGCATCATATGATTTTGGTATAGCCTATATTTCGGGAAAGGGTAACGCAGTGGCAGATGCGTTAAGTCGAAGACATGCAGGATTGGGGGCCATGTTTTCAGAATGGAAGAATCTCGAGTATTTGGCTGGATTTGACTTCAGGCCCAGATGTGAATTGGAACCTGAGATGTTGGCAAACTTATCGATAAGACCTACTCTTGTGGAAAGAATTGGTAAGAACCAAAAGCGAGACAATAAGCTTGTCAAGGTTATCCGTGATTTGGAATCTGGGTTGGACCCGGAAAAGGATAAAGGATTCGACGTCGATCGAGATGGTTGGCTTCGGAAGCAAGGACGACTAGTTGTTCCCAATATAGATGAATTGAGAGATGAAGTTCTGAAAGAAAGTCATCATTCGAAGCTGACAATTAATCCAGGTGGAAATAAGATGTATCAGGATATGAAGAGAACCTATTACTGAGAAGGTATGAAGAAGGATGTTCGAAATTTTATTTCTAAGTGCATGAACTGCCAGTTGGTAAAAGCCGAGCAGAAGAAGCCAAGTGGATTGCTTCAGCCATTAGAAGTTCCTACATGGAAGTGGGAGCAAATATCGATGGATTTTGTCGATGGGTTACCGAGAACAAGAGCGGGAAACGAAGGGATTTGGGTCATCGTAGATCGTTTGACTAAGAGTGCAAGATTCATCCCTGTTCGATCAACCAGAACTGCATCGAAGTTGGCTGAGCTGTATGTTAAGTGGATAGTTCGATTCCATGGTGTTCCGAAAAGTATAGTGAGCGATCGAGACCCATTGTTCACTAGTGGATTTTGGAAGAGCTTCCAGGAAGTTTTGGGAACCGAGTTATGTTTGAGTACAGCTTATCACCCCCAAACAGATGGTCAGACCGAGAGAGTCAACTGAGTTTTGGAAGATCTCCTCAGAGCACGTGTTTTGGATTTTGGAGGATCATGGGAAGATCATCTTCATTTGGTGGAATTTTCGTATAATAACAGTTACCAGTCAAGTATTGGTATGGCGCCGTATGAAGCATTGTATGGAAGACCGTGTAACACTCCGACATGTTGGTTGGAAACGGGAGAAAAGTTGATACTTGGGCGAGAAATGATTAGACAAACTTTGGATTGTATATAGATCATTCGGCAATGAATGAAGGCAGCCCAAGACCGTCAGAAAAGTTATGCCGATAAGCGTCATAAGGATTTGGAATTTGACGTAGGTGATATGGTTTTTGTGAAGGTTTCTCCACTGAAGAATGTTATTCTATTCGAGAAGAAAGGAAAATTGATTCCGAGATTTGTTGGACCATTCCCGATCATCGAGCGAATTGGAAAGCTCTACCTATAAATTAGAGTTACCAGAAAAGATGGCGGGTGTGCACAATGTTTTTCATATATCGTACCTACGGAAGTATGTGAACGACTCGAATGCAGTGGTTTCTGCTGATAGCTGTGAAGATTTTGAGGTTGATCCAGTGGTTAAGAGACCTCGTAAGCCACTTCGTGTTGTGGAAACTGACACACAATAGCCTAGGAGGAAGGTAGTCGGGTTGCTCAAGGTACAATGGAGTGATGATGTTAACGACTGTACATGGGAGGTCGAAGAGAGGATGAAGGCAGCTCATCCTGAAATCTTCAAGGTATGGCCATAAGGTGTCGTGTCATCTCATGACATTGTAACTTGTTCTAGTCTTAGAATTCTGTATGGTAGGCTAGAAATTGGATGCATGGTTTGTTGATTGCTATGGATGGTAGGCGTGCAGAATATTTTTGGTTGCTTTTGTTTGTTTGGAATTTCGGGGGCGAAATTCCTAAGGGGGAGAGAATGTAACGACCTTTATTTTTACGGATCGAAAGATCGTTAAACTATTGTTATTAGGTCGTTAGTATTGATAAGTCGTCCAAAGTTTATGTCGTCCAGAGTTAAGTCGTCCAGTGTTAGGTCGTGTAGAAGTCTGGGTCGGTTGAGCGACTTAGTGAAGTGGAGCGACCTAAGGAGAATGAGCGACCTAAGGATTGGGACGACCTAAGGAAACTAGTGGCATGGGTGAGCGACTTAAGGAAGTCAACGACCTAGTAGGTAGCGACTTAATAGGGTAAGCGATCTAGGAGTTAACGGCATAAGAAAGTTAACGACCTAAGGGATTAAGCGGGTTAACGACTTAAGGGAGTTAGGTCGTTCGAGCGACTTAAGGATATAGTATAAGTTGTTATAGTTAGGTCGTAAATGACCTAAGTTAGATTCTGTGTAGTTAGGTCGTGGACGAGATAAGGCTTAGGTCGTAAGTCGTGTGAAGGCGAAGGTGTTAGGTCTCTGTAGTAGTTAGGTCGCGACCCTTGATAAGTCGCTTAGTCGTTGAGTGTTAGGTCGTTAGGTCGTCCAGACGACTTAGGAAGAAACGCGGCATGTATGTTAGGTCGTGTTTGTGTTAGGTTGTATATGAGTTAGGTCGTTGAGTCGCGTGAAGGGCTGAGTCGTTAAGTCATGTCTGTTTTAGGTCGCGCATAGGCTCGAGTTGGTAGGTCGTTAGGTCGGGGAACTTCTAGGTCGTAGGTCGGCCATACCTAAGGGGCGTTTCAGCTATAAATACACGGGTTTTGCCTCACTTTTTGGGATCCGGATTTTGAAGCGACGAAGTGCTTGCATTTTGAGAGCTCGAGTGCTACACTTCTTCACTTCTTATCTCTTCTTTAATCTATTACTTCCTTCCATCCAAGTTGAAGATCAAATCGAAGATCCAAGAGCTAAGATTGAAGATCTCCATCCATCAACGAGAGATTTCATCGTTTGAAGCGGAATTTTGGCGGATCAAGCTAGATCCTTCACTGTCCAGATCTGAAGTGTGTTGCTTTTGAAGTTTTTAGGTGATTCAGTGAGTGGTGGTTATCTCTCACACGGATCCAAAGGAGTATATCGGATTGGTGGTTTGATTTTGTGTTAAAGATAGTGATTTCATGCATTTTTCTTAAGCCTAAGTATAGATCCATTGTTCATGAAGTTTTGACATCCATTTTAATATATGTTAACCTATGCAAGTTCATTCATCAAGTTGTAGAGACATTGTTCATGATTCATGCTTGTTAGATTTGGACTCTTTATTTACAAAATTGCCATTTTAGCTATAATTGCTTTTAGATCTTGTTTGAATGCTTGATTGTTTGGATTAATGATTGACTTGATTGATTGTTATAAATTAGTTAGTAGTTGAAATTGGACAAGTTGGTCGAAGATGGTTCAAAAGCTAAGGGAAAGGCTCTTGAATAGGAAAAGCTGCTCGTGGCATATGTGGCGGATGATGAGGCTCGTATGGATAGATTTGATGATGATGATGAGAAAGGGCTTTGCTATGATCGAGATGAAGAGAGGCATGATATGCGATAGTCTTGGTATATTCTAGACGGGATCATTCCAAGCATGTTGATAACTCGAGGGATGGTTCGAGTTAGAGGATAATGGTTGGCTCGAGAGGCGCTTGAGCTAGTATGAGAATGGTCGTCGAGGAGGATGACTAGAAGGCTGAGATTTCATCGTTATTGAAGGTTCTAGCAGGCTCAAAGCAAGAGTACGCTGGGCAGATTCAATAGACCCAAAAGACTACAGTTGGTAGTCGAGTACTCTTGGAAGATTCGATAGTCCTAGGCACGGGCTGCGACGACGTGCGGAGTTCTGTCTAGAACCGGGGTTACCATTAGCCCTTGACGGACGGCTGAAAGAATGTGCCGATCATTCAATTAACGGTGGTATCGAAGCAATGATAACAGTGATAGCCAGAGTCATGGATGTTTGGATGTTTTGGTTGTATCGTCATTCGGTCTCAAGAGCGATGCTTTCTGGGTGCTTATCTGATCTTGGTTTAGGCCTTGGGGGTTTGTGCTTGGAAAACATTGACCTTGACTCGAGTGAAAATGCTTTACTTTAAATGTCTGCTTTGCTATGTTTATTGCTTCTGCTTAGTGTGTCCGGGGGCTATCACTGTAGAAAGAGGTAGAGTGGGAGGTTTGGGTTCCTATTCCTTTTACCTTTATGCTCTTTTGGTATGTTGTTAGTTAATTTACCGCTCACTAAGACTGTTGTCTGACTTAAGGTTTTATATTCAACTCTTATTACCTTGAGCTGTTCATCCATTTTGGGATGGGCAGACTAGGTAGCAGGTGACAAGTGCTATTCTTAGTGATCAACGATGCTGATGACGAAGACGAGCTGGAAGCTTGCATATTATTTGCTCACTATATGTACTGGATGTTCCGCTGCTTGTATATTCTCTGAGTGATATGTCATGAGGCTTGATGTATTGACTATTCAGATTCTGTATCAAACTGCTATGAAGCTTATTTGATGTGATTCTATTTGTGTAGCTTCACTATGTGTATATTTCTCTATTGTATTTTATCCATGCGCTGTGAGTAATACGATAGATTCTACTGTTTTACCTTACCCCTGACAATCCTCCATGGCTGCCTGGCACACCCTTCAGCGCACTATTTCCTTGTTTAGTGCAGGAGTCATGGGTGGTCGTCACAATAATACTTATATTTCTATTAAACTAGTAGCATTTCAATTATACTTAAGTTTATAACCCTACAACATCAAATTCTTATTCATTAAGGTGATTCATTTAACCTTTTCATTATATAAATTTTTCTTATACAAATTTCCATTACATTTTCTTATTAAACATTCCAACTTTTAATATTTGGTAAGTTATATATATATATATATATATGCTTTTTAAGAATGTAATTGAAAGTTATACAAGTTTTCTCAATTCTTTTAACTAATTAAATATTCAATAATTATATCCCTTGTTTTATAAGTTACAATTTCAAATTTTATTTAATACCATTTATAACTTAGCATTAAATCTCTTATTTCATTTAGAGGTTTCAATTATTAGTTGATTTCCATTTCACTACACTAGTTGGAATTATTAATTAATGGAAGTTAAGAACTAACTACAGGGTTTAGTTTCACATTATTTAAAAAAATAATAGATAATTATATACTTACAACTTATATATCCAATTATAATTAAAACAATTTAAAATTTATATTTGTTTATCAAAATAAATCCGCAGTAAAGCTACTACAGTGGCCTTCCCACTTCGAAACCCGAAAATGAATGTCGATGATGCGGCCGCCATCACCGAGATTATTTTCCAACGACTGAGAGGGAAGTACAGATCCAAAATTCTTAAAAATAGTTCTTTTAATTTATATTAAAATATTTATATCAAAAAAATACTTTTAAAT
This sequence comes from Allium cepa, assembly GCA_030765085.1. Taxonomy (NCBI): domain Eukaryota; kingdom Viridiplantae; phylum Streptophyta; class Magnoliopsida; order Asparagales; family Amaryllidaceae; genus Allium; species Allium cepa. The sequence continues at coordinate 916,711,583 of CM060929.1, read as the reverse complement.
AATATTATTATTATATTCCAAAATTATTTGAAAGAAATTTCAAAACCTCGGAACTTAAGTTCTAAAATTTCCAAATTTTATTTATTTTATTTCAATCTTATTTCACTATTATCTACAAATTTCATTACCTAACACCCAACAAATTGCAACCAAAAATATATCATTTATAAAAATTTATTTTATAAATACAGAAAATATAATAGGCAAATACATTGACCTATATTAAAATCAAATATTATGTCTGTCTGTTCTATTAAGTGTTCATAAATCCCTATTAATGTCACAGCGTCCCATGCACCAACCAGAATTTATAAATACAAAACGGAACAAATTAACACAATATCAAAACCTTCTTGTAACACTAGCAAATATGCTCTCTCATATATATACACTCAGCGACTCATCACAGTGTATTACTACCCTATTGATAAGAGTCAGACCCCACAAAGCTAGGGTTTATCGCTAAACCAAAGCTCTGATACCAGATGTAATGCCCCGCCTTTTTTGCACTTTTAAATCGACGATAAACACACACATTAGACTTAAACCATACAAAAGGGCGGATTTTTATGGGGTAAATAAGAAAAAGTAGGGAAAGAAAAAAACAAAATAGAATCTTGCAGCGGAACGATAAATATAATAATCAAATATACAGTTCATGAAGCTGTTTTATAAACATTTGATTATATTTATACAATACATATCAGAGTTGCACTGAAGTGACCCACTACTCTTCACATCTATTTTAATAATTTTTTTAGCTGAGTTTTTTTTTGAAAAACAAGCGATCACTTCTTTTAATTAATTCTCCCAAGATCCAGAATCTACCAATATAAAAATATTAGTATTTAAATCAAGTCATATCATTTATATATATGAAGATATATAAATGTTTCTTTGCCTATCAGAGTATTTAGAATAGCAAAGAAATTTAATCACACAATATTTCCCGTAGTTGAGAGGTTTTGTGTCACATAGCTTTTTCTACATTTTAATTTTTTTTAACTCAAGCTTGATTAATATGTGATTCAAATATTACCACTTATTATTTTCTTGTTTTATTTCCCAGATTGTTCTATAGCCCAGATTAATTAATTCCTAATTTATGTCAAGTAAAATGCACATATTCTGGTTTAAAAAGAATATAATGATCATGTGAGTAATAAGATTGTAGACTAGTTTAAAGGTCATGCGGATGAAAACAATACAAATGAGTAAAGTGCAAACTCAGACCACATTCCAAATGAGGACTTGCCATGAATATGAAGGCAGCAATTACAACTGGTTAAAGTGAAAGCCAGGTATACACATAAAGTCAGTATGATCAAAGAAACAAGCCCTTAACCTAGATTAGATATGACATCAATGTGTGCAATAGTCAGGCAATGTCAATAATCAGGAGAATGCAAAACCTCCAAATGAACATATGGTGAAGACAACTGATGAATCTCAAAGTAAAGAACAAATGATAATGATCAGAATGCTATAGAGTAATTGACATGCTTATTACAAACAAGATTACATGATGCTACAAGCTACAACAGGCTTGACTAAAACCAAATGCAACCAGACTTGAATCAAGTATCTAAATAGTAGGGTTTAGCTCAATATAGTTGCAATGAAGACTATAAGTACAAAGCATGCACATGAACTAACTACACAAAGCAATACAAGTTTCTACTAGAAAATCAAATGTCCAGATAGGATTACAGGCTATGTCTTTAAGCTTTTGCATGTACTTATATTAATTACAAGACATGCTCAAGCCCTATTGGTTATCCTAGACCTTGTTCAACCCATTCACTTAAAACTTTGGCACATATTCATTCAAGTACAACTAGAACATTATAACTGAAGTAAAACAAATATGTCAAGGAAAACTGTGACGACCCGTATTTTACGTGTCGATAAAACGTAGAATTTACAGGTCGTTAGTGTTATGTTATCCCTAGCCTAAGTCGTATGGGAAGTTAACTCGTGTATGAGTTAGGTCGCAACGTGTGATAAGCCTCATCCCAGATGAGTCGTAGGTCGTTGGGTTGATGAGTCGTAGGTCGTTGGGTTGATGAGTCATAGGTCGTTGGGTTGATGAGTCGTAGGTCGTTGGGTCGTGACCGACCTAAGAGCGACCGACCTAAAACGCGCGATCTAAAAATCTGCCTATAAATAGAGGGCTTTGGCTCACTTTTTGGCACCGGTTTTTGAAGCGATGAAGTGCTGCCATTTTGAGAACTCGACTACAACATTTCTTCACTTCTTTTCTCTACTTTAATCTTGTGCTAACATCCATCCATGATTGAAGATCAAGATCGAAGAACCAAGAGCCAAAGTTGAAGATCTTCATCCAACGAAGCTAGATTTCATCATTTCAAGCAAGATTTTGACGAATCAAGCTTGAATCCTTGCTGTCCAGATTTGAAGTGCTTTGCTTTTGGGTTGTTTTGGTGATTCGGTGAATGGTGGTTATCTCTCACGCGGACCCAAAGGAATATATTGGATTGGTGGTTTGTTGGAGTGTTGTAGATAGTGATTTCATGCATTTTCTTTAGATCCAAGTCTAGATCCATTACTTATGAAGATGTTTACCTATGCAAGTTCATTTATCAAGTTATAGAAACAAAACCCATGTTTTATATTTGTTAGATCTATGCTAGAAACCCATAATTCATGTATGTTAGACTTATGCTCATTTATTTACGAAATTGCCATTATAGTTAATATTGCTTGTTAGATCTTGTTTGAATGCTTGATTGTTTGGATGTATGATTGAATTGATTGTTTGGATGTATGATTGAATTAATTTGGAACAAGATGGTTGAAGATGATTCAAAAGCTAAGTGGAAAGGCTCTTGAATGGTGAAAGCTGCTTGTGGCATATGAAGCGGATGATGAAGCTCATATGGATGGATTCGAGGACTTTGCTATGATTAGAGGAAGCAAAGCATGATGATGATGATGAAATTTTCTAAGATGCGATGAAGCAAAGTTTGATGTGAGATAGTCTTGGTCTAATCCAGGCGGGATCATTCCAAACATGATGATGACTCGATGATGCGATGCGAGTTGGGTGATAATGGATAGCTCGAGAGGCGCTTGAGCTAGTATGAGAATAGTTGTCAAGGAGGATGACTAGGAGGCTGAGACTTCATCGTTGTTGAAGGTTCTAGTATGCTCAAAGCAAGAGTACGTTGGGTAGTTGCGAAAATTCCCAAGCACGGGCTGCGACGACATGCTAGTACTCTGCGTAGTTGCGAAAATTCCTAGGCACGGGCTGCGACGACGTGCGGAGTTATGTCTAGAACCGGGGTTGCCATTAGCCCTTGACTGATGGCTGAAAGAATGTGCCGGTCATTCAATTAACGGTGGTATCGAGGCAATGATAATAGTGATAGCTAGAGTCATGGATGTTTGGATGTATTATCATTCGGCCTCAAGAGCATTGTTTTCTGGGTGCTTATCTGATCTTGGTTTAGGCCTTGGGGGTTAGTATTTGGAAAACATCGACCTTGACTCGAGTGGTTATTGCTTTACTTTAGTTATCTGTTGCTATGCTTGCTTCCCCTTAGTGTGTGTCTGGGGGCTATCACTGTAGAAAGAGGTGGAGTGGGATGATATGGGTTCCTATTCTTTGTATCCTTTATGTTCTTTTGGTATGTTTGATAGTTGATTTACCGCTCACTAAGACTGTTGTCTGACTCAAGGTTTTATGTCTCCTCTTATTACCTTGGGCTGTTCATCCATGTTTGGGATGGGCAGACTAAGTGACAGGTGGCAGGTGCTGATCTTAGTGATTGACGATGCTGATGGCGAAAACGAGCAGGAGGCTTGCGTATTATTTCCTTAATAATATGTACTGGATATTCCGCTGTTGTATATTCCCTGAGTGCTTATAGTGAGGCTTGACTGTACTGATTTTCAGATGCTTGTATCAAACTACTATGATGTCTATGTGATGATATTCTGTTTGGAGCTTCACTACATATATTTCTCTATTGTACTTTATCCATGCACTGTGAGTTGTACGATAGAGTTTGCGATGTATATTCTACCCTTGACGGTCACCCATGGCTGCCTGGCACACTTTCAGCGCACCATTACCTTGTTTCCGTGCGGGAGTCATGGACGGTCGTCACATTTGGTATCAGAGCTTTGGTTAATCGATTTTAGCCAATGCTCGCTGAAGTAACTGCGTAAGAGAGACGTAATTGTATTTTGATGGATGATTACTATATATAATATAGTAGCTTAGATGGATTTGAACTCCTTATGCGGTTTTTTCTCAAAGGTGTTCTAATCATTCCTTTTTCTAGATACTAAGGATGAGTCGAAGAGGGAGTCCAGCCGCAAGGGAAGGCCGTGCCGCTGAAGGAGTTGCTGATTATGGTGCTATGTTCGAAGCGATGATGACTTCGATCATGAGAAGGATGCCAGCTCCAGGGCCATCTATAGATGTTGGGGTTCAAGTCCAAGCTCCAAGACCAGTGGATTTTGCTAAGCTCTGTAAGGATTATACTGCTCTTGGAGGGAAGGTTTTCTTAGGGACTGAATCTACCATTGAAGTTCAAAGATGGATTGATGCTTGTAGAAGGATCTTTGGAGATTTGGGAATTGAGGATGCAACTAAGAGGAAACTTGCATCGAGACAACTTCAAGGGAGAGCTTCTGATTGGTGGAACTCTATCACCATTGATACTCCAGAGGAAGAGATTTCTTGGGAGCAGTTCCAAGCTAGATTTGAAGCTAAGTTCATCTCTACCGCTCAGAAGTCTGTTTTGTTTAAAAAGTTTGTTGAGCTTAAGCAAGATGGAAGGTCGGTTCTGGAATATGTTTCTGAGTTTAAGGCTTTGTCTAAGTATGCTCGATCGTATATTGATTCTCCCTATCAGAAGAATGAGAAGTTCGTGACAGGCTTGGACAGTTATCTTGGAAGGCAGTTGGTGGATCATTTGGACGATCCATTTGAGAAGCTTGTGGAGAAAGCTCTCAGGCATGAGAGTTTGTTTCCTAAGGAAGGGTCTGTTGTTGCTGTGGCCAAGGAAGAGCTCAAACCACAGCAGGGTGGAAATAAGAAGAGGAGGCAGCAACATCAAAGGGGTAAGAATGGCCAGAAGAAGCCGAAGGGTGAAGTGATCTGCTACAACCGTCAGCAGAAGGGCCATCTCTCCAGGGATTGTAAGAATCCGAAAGCGCCGGCGAAGTGCCACAACTGCAACAAGCCAGGGCATTTCAGGAAGGATTGTCCGGAACCACAGAAGGACAAACAGATTGTGAAAGCTTATGCTTTGGGGGCTGTTCCATCGTCTTCGAAAGCTCCTACTGCTGAAGAGAAGGGGAAGAGTGTGGTGGTTCAAGGTACTCTTTCCATTTGTGGTGCTCCAGTTAGAGTTTTGTTTGATACTGGAGCTTCTCATTCTTTTGTTTGTAATGAGTTGGTAGACCGATTAGGTTTGGAACCGGAAATTGTTGATAGGCCATTGGTTGTGGCTAATCCAGTTGGGGGTTCGTCTTGTTTGTGTATACTAAGCCGTGGTCTAGTTGTATCAAGTCATGATTGCTCTTTTGTATGTGATTGTTTTGTTCTAAACTTTGCGGGGTTCGGAATTATTTTGGGTATGGACTGGCTTAGGAAGTATGCGGCAAAGGTTGATTGTGAGAGATTGGAGGTGACAGTCGAGAATGTGGAGGGGCCAAAGGTTGTGATACGATGTAAGCATGAAGAAGGCGTCTTCATGAGATTCATGTATTCGCTGGTTGTTCCACGGGATGGACTATCATCGGTACCAATCGTGAATGGATTTGAGGATGTCTTTGACGAGGTCAAAGGGTTACCGCCGCATAGGGAGATCGAGTTTCGTATCGATCTATTTGAAGGAGCCAGACCCATTGTGATGCCTCTTAGGCGGATGGCGCCTAGAGAACAAAAAGAGTTGAAGGTGCAAGTTGATGACCTTTTACGGAAAGGATTCATTCGGCGTAGTGTGTCCGAATGGGGTGCACCAGTTGTGTTTGCAACCAAAGCGGATGGATCGTTGAGGTTGTGTGTTGCTTATCGTGAGCTGAATAAGGTGACTAAGAAGAACAAGTATCCATTGCCGAGAATAGATGACTTGTTTGATCAGCTTCACGAAGCTAAGGTGTTTTCTCAGATGGATTTGGCAACGGGATTTCACCAGTTGAGAGTGGCGAAGGATAGTGTGCCGAAGACTGCTTTCAGGACACCATCCGGTTTCTATGAGTGGCTGGTAATGCCGTTTGGATTGACTAACGCACCAGCATATTTTGTGGATCTTATGAATAGAGTGTTCAGAGATCAGTTGAACAAGTTCGTACTTGTGTTCGTGGATGATATTCTGATTTACTCCAGAACTGAAGAAGAACACAAGAAGCACTTGCGTATTGTTTTGGAAATCTTGCGGAAACATCAGCTGAAGGCTAAGTTTTCGAAGTGTCACTTCTGGAAGAGTGAAGTGAGATTCTTAGGCCATGTTATTTCTGGAAATGGAATACCGGTTGATCCCGCTAAGGTGGCAGCAATCCAGGATTGGGTTAGACCTAAGAATGCATCAGATGTGAGAAGTTTTCTTGGATTAGCAGGATATTATCGTCGGTTTATCAAAGACTTTTCCAAGATAGCTGCACCGTTGACTGGGTTGACGAAGAAGAATCAGGTATTCAGTTGGGATACTAAGTGTTGGCAAGCCTTTGGAATCCTGAAAGAGAGACTGACCAGTGCTCCTGTTTTGACTATTCCAAGTGGGAATGATGAGATGGTGGTTTACACCGATGCATGTGGTACTGGACTTGGAGCAGTACTGATGCAGAAGGATAGAGTTGTTGCGTATGAAAGTCGACAACTGAAGCCGCATGAAAGGAATTACCCGACTCATGATTTGGAGTTAGCGGCGATTGTGTTTGCTCTGAAGATGTGGAGACACTATCTATTGGGAGTTCGATTCGAGTTGTTTACAGATCATAAGTCTTTGAAGTATCTTTTCTCCCAAAAGGATTTGAATATTCGGCAGCAACGATGGTTGGAGTTTTTAGCATCATATGATTTTGGTATAGCTTATACACCGGGAAAAGGTAACGCAGTAGCTGATGCGTTAAGTCGAAGACATGCTGGATTGGGAGCCATGTTTTCGGAATGGAAGAGTCTCGAGTACTTAGCTGGATTTGATTTCAGGCCCAGATGCGAATTGGAACCTGAGATGTTGGAAAACTTATCGATAAGACCTAATCTTGTGGAAAGGATAGGCGAGAGTCAAAAGCAAGACGATAAGCTTGTCAAGATTATCCGAGAGTTGAAATCTGGATTGGACCCAGAAAAGGATAAGGGATTCGAAGTCGATCGAGAGGGTTGGCTTCGGAAGCAAGGACGACTGGTTGTTCCCGATATCGATGAATTGAGAGATGAAGTTCTGAGGGAAAGTCATCACTCGAAGTTGACAACTCATCCAGGTGGAAATAAGATGTATCGGGATATGAAGAGAACCTATTACTGGGAAGGTATGAAGAAGGACATTGGAAATTTTATTTCCAAATGTATGAATTGCCAGTTGGTTAAAGCAGAGCAGAAGAAGCCAAGTGGATTGCTTCAGCCATTAGAAGTTCCTACATGGAAGTGGGAGCAGATATCGATGGATTTTATCGATGGTCTACCTAGAACAAGAGCGGGAAATGAAGGGATTTGGGTCATTGTAGATCGTTTGACCAAGAGTGCAAGATTCATTCCTATTCGATCAACTAGGACTGCATCAAAGTTGGCTGAGTTGTATGTTAAGTGGATAGTTCGTTTCCATGGCATTCTGAAGAGTATAGTGAGCGATCGAGACCCATTGTTCACTAGTGGATTTTGGAAGAGCTTCCAGGAAGTTTTGGGAACCGAGTTGTGTTTGAGTACAGCTTATCATCCCCAAACAGATGGTCAGACTGAGAGAGTCAACCGAGTTTTGGAAGATCTCCTCAGGGCTTGTGTTTTGGATTTCGGAGGATCATGGGAAGATCATCTTCATTTGGTGGAGTTTGCGTATAATAACATTTACCAGTCAAGCATTGGTATGGCACCATATGAAGCCCCGTATGGAAGACCGTGTAACTCTCCGACATGTTGGTTGGAAGCTGGAGAAAAGCTGATGCTTGGGCCAGAGATGATTCGTCAGACTACGGGTTGCATAGAGATCATTCGGCAATGAATGAAGGCAGCCCAAGATCGTCAGAAAAGTTATGCAGATAAACGTCGAAAGGATTTGGAATTCGATGTAGGTGATATGGTTTTTGTGAAGATTTCTCTTCTGAAGAATGTTATTCGATTCGGGAAGAAAGGAAAGTTGACTCTGAGATTTGTTGGACCATTCCCGATTATCGAGCGAATTGGAAAGCTCGCTTATAGATTAGAGTTACCGGAAAAGGTGGCGGGAGTGCACAATGTTTTTCATGTATCATATCTACGGAAGTATGTGCACGACTCGAGCACGGTGGTTTCTGCTGATAGCTGTGAAGATTTGGAGGTCGATCCAGTTGTTAGAAGACCTCGTAAGCCACTTCGTATTGTTGAAACCGACACGAAACAGCTTAGGAGGAAGACAATTACGTTGCTCAAGATACAATGGAGTGATGATGTTAACGACTGTACGTGGGAAGAGGAAGAGAGGATGAAGGCAGCTCATCCTGAACTCTTCAAGGTATGGCCCTAAGGTATCGTGACATCTCATGAATTTGTAACTTGATTCTTATCTTAGAATTCTGCATGCTAGGCTAGAAATTGGATGCATGGTTTGTTGATTGCTATGGATGGTAGGCATGTAGAATAGCTTTGATTGTTGTTGTTTGTTTGGAATTTCGGGTGCGAAATTCCCAAGGGGGAGAGAATGTAACGACCTGTATTTTACATGTCGATAAAACGTAGAATTTACAGGTCGTTAGTGTTATGTTATCCCTAGCCTAAGTCGTATGGGAAGTTAACTCGTGTATGAGTTAGGTCGCAACGTGTGATAAGCCTCGTCCCAGATGAGTCGTATGTCGTTGGGTTGATGAGTCGTAGGTCGTTGGGTTGATGAGTCGTAGGTTGTTGGGTTGATGAGTCGTAGGTCGTTGGGTTGATGAGTCGTAGGTCGTTAGGTCGTGACCGACCTAAGAGCGACCGACCTAAAATGCGCGACCTAAAAATCTGCCTATAAATAGAGGGCTTTGGCTCACTTTTTGGCATCGGTTTTTGAAGCGACGAAGTGCTGCCATTTTGAGAACTCGACTACAACATTTCTTCACTTCTTTTCTCTACTTTAATCTTGTGCTAACATCCATCCAAGATTGAAGATCAAGATCGAAGAACCAAGAGCCAAAGTTGAAGATCTTCATCCAACGAAGCCAGATTTCATCATTTCAAGCAAGATTTTGACGAATCAAGCTTGAATCCTTGCTGTCCAGATTTGAAGTGCTTTGCTTTTGGGTTGTTTTGGTGATTCGATGAGTGGTGGTTATCTCTCACGCGGACCCAAAGGAATATATTGGATTGGTGGTTTGTTGGAGTGTTGTAGATAGTGATTTCATGCATTTTTTTTAGATCCAAGTCTAGATCCATTACTTATGAAGATGTTTACCTATGCAAGTTCATTTATCACGTTATAGAAACAAAACCCATGTTTTATATTTGTTAGATCTATGCTAGAAAGCCATAATTCATGTATGTTAGACTTATGCTCATTTATTTATGAAATTGCCATTATAGTTAATATTGCTTGTTAGATCTTGTTTGAATGCTTGATTGTTTGGATGTATGATTGAATTGATTGTTTGGATGTATGATTGAATTGATTTGGAACAAGATGGTTGAAGATGATTCAAAAGCTAAGTGGAAAGGCTCTTGAATGGTGAAAGCTGCTTGTGGCATATGAAGCGGATGATGAAGCTCATATGGATGGATTCGAGGACTTTGCTATGATTAGAGGAAGCAAAGCATGATGATGATGATGAACTTTGCTAAGATGCGATGAAGCAAAGTATGATGTGAGATAGTCTTGGTCTAATCCAGGCGGGATCATTCCAAACATGATGATGACTCGATGATGCAATGCGAGTTGGGTGATAATGGATAGCTCGAGAGGCGCTTGAGCTAGTATGAGAATAGTCGTCAAGGAGGATGACTAGGAGGCTGAGACTTCATCGTTGTTGAAGGTTCTAGTATGCTCAAAGCAAGAGTATGTTGGGTAGTTGCGAAAATTCCCAAGCACGGGCTGCGACGACGTGCTAGTACTCTGGGTAGTTGCGAAAATTCCTAGGCACGGGCTGCGACGACGTGCGGAGTTATGTCTAGAACCGGGGTTGCCATTAGCCCTTGACTGACGGCTGAAAGAATGTGCCGGTCATTCAATTAACGGTGGTATCGAGGCAATGATAACAGTGATAGCCAGAGTCATGGATGTTTGGATGTATTATCATTCGGCCTCAAGAGCGGTGTTTTATGGGTGCTTATCTGATCTTGGTTTAGGCCTTGGGGGTTAGTATTTGGAAAACATCGACCTTGACTCGAGTGGTTATTGCTTTACTTTAGTTATCTGTTGCTATGCTTGCTTCCCCTTAGTGTGTGTCTGGGGGCTATCACTGTAGAAAGAGGTGGAGTGGGATGATTTGGGTTCCTATTCCTTGTATCCTTTATGTTCTTTTGGTATGTTTGATAGTTGATTTACCGCTCACTAAGACTGTTGTCTGACTCAAGGTTTTATGTCTCCTCTTATTACCTTGGGCTGTTCATCCATGTTTGGGATGGGCAGACTAAGTGACAGGTGGCATGTGCTGATCTTAGTGATTGACGATGCTGATGGCGAAGACGAGCAGGAGGCTTGCGTATTATTTCCTTAATAATATGTACTGGATATTCCGCTGTTGTATATTCCCTGAGTGCTTGTAGTGAGGCTTGACTGTACTGATTTTCATATGCTTGTATCAAACTACTATGATGTCTATGTGATGTTATTCTGTTTGGAGCTTCACTACATATATTTCTCTATTGTACTTTATCCATGTGCTGTGAGTTGTACGATAGAGTTTGCGATGTATATTCTACCCTTGACGGTCACCCATGGCTGCCTGGCACACTTTCAGCGCACCATTACCTTGTTTCCGTGCGGGAGTCATGGGCGGTCGTCACAAAAACATATCCACATATCAGATTATATGGCATTGTGATATTCCGGAATTCTAGACATCTGTAATTGATAAAATATTTGAGTTAATTAATATAATATTGAATTTTAGATTGAACGATTGAATCTGATCAGATAAATATTTATATTTGTAATTGTGTTGTATATGTATATACATAGATTTTAAATAAAATTATTGATTACAAATTTAATTTGTGTTGCTTAATACATACATATTTACACATATAAAAGATCTAAACATGTATAATATTTTAAACATAAAATTTTTATTTTAAAATTTAATTAGTGCATGAATATAAGACAAGTGTAACAACTCTAAATAAACATTAAAATAACTGTAATAAAACATTTAAAAACATGATTATATTTAATAAGAAATTAATTTAGGATAAATTTAAATACATTTATAAAATAAGAAATTTATTTTTAATATCAAAATGAACATGTGTTAAGTTTTAACTCATAGAGAAGACACTTGTAATTAATCTACAAACTAAAGTAACAAGAGGCAATGTTAAATTTTTTTTGAAATTAATTATTATAGACAAGAAAAACTCAATAATTCATTATTATTGAAACCCTTTTCTTCAAATGAAAACCGAAATCAGGTTTAAAGAAATTCAAAACTACATTCAATTTAAAAAAAAGAACTTAGGTTTTCATTTTCTACCCACTATCAAAACCTGGAAACATAAACCTGAGAGAAGGAATGAAAGAAACAAGTATTTCCTGTAAGATCTAGTGCAAAACTCAAAACAAAGTGCAACGACAAAATTGAAGATGGGATCAAAGCTTCAAACAAACAAATCAAATCAGCATACAAATCAAAATTTCCAGATTTTCAAGTTTAAGTAAAATTCCAGAAATTTTCTGCTCTGTTCAAATTATTCAAGGTGAGTAAACCAGGCCTAACTGTTTATATCTGATGCATGCTAATAATGTTTGAAAGGAATGATGAGTTAGTAGTTTGCATGTATGAAATTATGTTTGCAAGTTTAAAATTATAGAACCCGAGTACAGATTCTGTTCCCTGTTCAAAATAAATTTGGTGAGTAAACTCTTTTACTTAAAATAGTTTAAAAACCTGTGATGTAACCTTGTTGCATTTGTAGAAATATAGACTATTAAACTTACTTGAATATAAAGGTGCGCATTGAGTATAAGATGTCTGCAATGGCCTTTGTGTATTTATATATGTACTCTGTTGTTAATAACAGACTAAACATATCCAAATATAATTCCTATTTTACTGTGTAATCAATATTAGACTGAGATTTCTGAAAGAAAGATGACAATAGTAGTGTGATCTTGTTTTTAAAAATAGTTGTAGGTAATCACATTTACTAGGTAGTCTGGAAAATACTAGTTTACAGTGAAAATTTGTTATTTTGTTGAAAACCAATACCTATACTTTCATGATTTGATTATATAAATGGATTCAAGCAAGGAAATCATGAATTTAGGTATGAAGATTTTGATTTTTATTTTGGGTTTCGTTAAGATAATCTGAGTTGCTCGTCTTTGGGATCTTGCATAATTGCCGATGATCAGCAACAAGTGGGGGTGTGGGGTTTGACCGGGAGGTGGTCGGGAAGTGGGTGAACTCTGGAAAATTGGCGACGGGTTTTTTTGTTGGCCGGGGTGGTCGGAGAAAGGGAAAATAGTGTTTTTTGGGAAGTTTTGGAGGTCGGCTGTGTCGAGATGAGAACGACGATGATGGCGCACCGGGAGAGATCGCATAGGAGGAAATGGACATGGGGGTTCGAGGCGCAACTGCGGTTAAAGCAGTTTTGTTCCAAGTGGCACGGTTCGTCGTTGGTCATTGGTTTTGCAGATCATGCTACTTCCAGTTTCCGATTTGAAATGGTGATTTTGAGGTTGACCTCGTTTTGGGTTGTGTTGTGTCGCTGGAGTGGTTGTTGAGGTCGAAGGTGAGTTGCTGAAGGCCAGGGGATCGATCGGCGGTGGGATTTCCGGTCGTGCATGTGCACAATGGCGATGGCGTGCATCCCTGTTGTTGAAGTTTGGGGGAAGAACGAATGGCTAGGGAGATTTTCGCAATTCCCTCATGTTCACCTCGGCGTAGTAGTGAAGAGTGAATTTTGGGTTACTCGAGTTAGTTGGTTCAAGTTTGAAACTTGACCTATTTCCTAAATTTAAACTTAAAATTAAAAGTATAAAGCAAAATATTTAAATGAGTTTAAAATCTAAATTTTTAAATTATGGATTCAAGTTTAATTTGAATCATAGTTGGAAATGAATTAGTTTTAAATTCAAATTTTGTTTAAAATACTTTAAAAAGGTTTATTGTTAAAATTGTTTTTAAGGAAATTTGAATTTAAATTGGTAATTGAAATGTAAAGTAATTAAAGGTTTAAACTTAAAAGTTTAAGATTAATTATTCTTAGAATAATTAACTTGTAATTAGGAATAATTAATTAAATAAGATTTGATTTTAATTAATGATTAATAATTAATTAATCAAGTAATAAGGAATTAATTAAGTTATAGTTGACATTTAATTAAATAATTAGGGGTTAATAAATGATTAATTAAATTGTAATTAATAATGATTGAAATAAGTTAATTATTTTAGATAAATAATTAATGAATTTTTAAACAGTTAATGAGGGTCATTAACTAAGGATTATTTAACAATTAATTAATGTGATTAATTTTTTTATAATATATTAGATTAATTAATTGATGATAATCATTTGAGAATTGTTAAATATAACTACTTAATTGAAGTAATTTAGAAATTAATTACTTAAATGTAATTAATAGAGTTTAATGTGATTGGTTTAAATTAATTAATTAAGTTTAATTAATTTTGATCACTTGATGATTTGATAACAATTACTCAATGTAATTAAGGGAAGTGTAATTACTTAAGGAAGTAATTAATGGTAATTACTGGATGTAATTAAAGATGTTGATGATGAAATTAATTTTGTTTATATTAAATTCCTATGTAATTAATCAGGGGATTAATTGAGATAATTAATCAAGGATAATTAATTTTTGAAATAAAGTAAGTAAGGGTAGTTGATTACTGAATGGGATTAATCCAAGGACTAATTAGAGAATAAATTAGGAATTAATTTATTCAATGAAGTAATTAAGGGTAGTTAAATTCGGGATGTTATTAATCAGCGGTGATTAATAATTAGGGTTGATAATTAATTAACAAAGTAATTAAAGGTTAATTACTGTATTTGGATAAGGGTAAATTAATTTGAGAATTTATTAAGGGATGATAGAATGATATTGGAAGCTCTTCGATTAATTTTTATCTCTAATAAGTAGTTCGTGATGATATGTGATATGGCATGTTTGATTTAGACTATGATGATATGGTTATCTATTGATGATGAATTACTATGACATCCGGTATTTAAAGTTGAATTGTATTTCACTTGAATAATTTAAGTTAGGATGACATTGGATTCGAAGAGACCGGGGTCAGGTATTAGTTAATATTCGAAACCACTCGATTCTTATAATTTGGTATGTGTACTAATAGGCTGAGGTGGAATGATTTAAGTGAATTGGACTATAAAATCTAAGTTCTGACACTTAGAAATTGACGAATATAATAAGTGTTGTCTATACCAAACCTGTGAATTTGTAAAATTGTTATGAGTTACCCCGAGTTAAAAATTGGTTATTGTTTTTTTGTATTTCATATTAGATGGGTTTACTCATGCTGGTGTCCAGCCTGACCCGAGTGTTACTTTGATGTAATGCTCGGGTCAGACCGAGTATTACAGATTTTCAGGTAAGGATGTACTGGAGCTCAAGAGGCGAGCTGGAGAGCAGGAACGTATGGAGAGCTTATGATGTTAATATATTATAGTAAATAGATTGATTTATCTGTTCTGTGATAGTAAATCTGTTGTAACTCTGATATATATAATAAAGTGTAATTTGAGAAGTACAGTTTCCTTTGTATAACTATTTTTTATGTGATATTATATTTTATCCGCTGCGTATGTGAGACTTTGGGTTTGGTTTTCTGTTTCTTCTTCTTCTTCTATCTCTTCTTCTTTTCCTAACTATTTGGAAGTTTCTGGATCGAAATTTCCGGGTCGTTACATTTGGTATCAGAGCTGAAGGTTAAGCGAGAACCTTGGCTCTGGTGGGATTACTCATTAAGGATAGGGTAAGTGGTACCTTAGAATGAGTTGAGTGTAAATATATATGAGAGAGCATACTTGTTATTTTCTTATATAAAGTTTTTTTAAATGATTTCAAAAGTAAATGAATCTTATATAAGAAATAGATTATCTATTATATTAAGGAAATTGGTTGTAGTATTAATTAAATTAAAAGTAATAGTAAGAATTAAGAAGTAATATAATACAACCAAATTGAAATTAAATAAGCACAAGTTTAAAATGGATTCAAACTGAAATTAAATCTTGAATTTGGGAAAGGTTTCAGGATAAGGATAATCAATTAATTTATGTAATTAATTAAACTTTATTTAATGAGATTAATTAATGGATAATAATTAGAAATGATAAATTAAGAGGAAGTTACTTAATGAATTAACTAGAGGTAAGTAATTTAAAGGACAATTACTTAATGAAGGTAATTAAGAAATAAGTTAATTACCGAATGTGGTTAACTGGAATTAATTAATGACGTAATTAATTTAAAGAAATAATAAATAATATTATTTAATGCATTTGAATGAAATGGTCCTATTTCAAATAAGAGTTGTTTGAAAATTTAAAGAAATTTGTTTTGAATTAAAAACCAAAGGTGGTTTAAAATTTTAAAGTATAACTTGGTATGTAAAAGAAGTTAATATGTATATATGTGGATATACATAATATCAAATATGGTTTGAAATAAACTAGAAATGTTGAGTTTTGAATGTGGAATAAGATATGATACCCAAAGTGATAAGTTTTTGAACTTATAAGTGGGAAAGTATTTTGAAAATTTGAAATGGAGAATTCAAATTTGAGTAAGGTTAAACGGGATTGATTGAATTTAACTCGGGGGAAGTTAAATAAGTTTGAATGAATAATTTGATTTGGAAATTTCAAGATGAAATTGAGATTTAACTTGGAAAGTTAAATGGTTGATTTGAATTAGGGGGTTTGAGTGATCTCAAATTGGGTTTGAGATCTGCAAATTGGAAATTGTTGGATATTTAAAAATGAATTAGATGATATCATCCTATTGTTATTAATAATCTTTAAATTGTGAACTGGATTTGTTTAAATGAATGAGAAACGGAGTATGGTAATCCATTGTTGGGATAAAAAGGTAAATTGATTTAAAGGAATTAAATCAACAATTGAAGTATTAACTCGAATTTATATAATTCGAGATGATTCAAATTTGGAATTTGAATTGAAATTAGTTCAAATTGAATTTAATTTGAATCAATTGAAATTGTGATTGAAGATGTATGAGTATAAGATTCAAAGGGAAAATTGAATTGAATTATATGGAAACAATTTGAAATTGAAGTGGGTTCAATTTGAAATTAGTCCGAATTGATTTGAATAATTTGGAATTGTAATTAAAGTTGAATAAGTTTAAAATTCAAATGGAATTTGAATTGAATTTGGAGGAAATCAAGAATAATTCAACTTGATTTGGAAATGGAGTTTGAAATTGGGATTAATTCAAACTGGAGTTGAAATGAGTTGAAATTGGAACAATTTAATTGAAATTTATTTGAATTAGTAGAATTTGAGATCAAGGTTGAATAAAGTTAAATTTGAAAAGAAACTGAGGTTAATTCAACTTAAATTGGGATTGAATCAATTTCAATGGAAATTGGAGTTATTTAAATTGGAAATAGGTCAATTTAAATGGAAGTGGAATTTAAATTGAATTGAATTGGAATGGAGATTGGGGATTGAGCAGTTTTGACTCTGGACTATTTTTAATATAAATTATTTTTAATATAAACTTATTTTTCCAAGCTATTCATTATATATACAACCTTTCTTTTAAAAGCCAAATTATCTTCTACTTGTTTTACAATTATTTTTGAAACTGTTTAGTAAATTTTCCAACTGTTTTATAAACTAATTACTATCTTACTATTATTTTCCA
Source organism: Allium cepa (assembly GCA_030765085.1). Classification (NCBI taxonomy): domain Eukaryota; kingdom Viridiplantae; phylum Streptophyta; class Magnoliopsida; order Asparagales; family Amaryllidaceae; genus Allium; species Allium cepa. Next base: position 916,694,340 of record CM060929.1, on the reverse strand, counting down.
ATTATCTAAAATTTCTATAATTATTTTAACTATTTTCTAACTATTCTACACCTATTTTACAAAATAGTAATTATTTTTCAACTACTTATCTATTTCTTTAACTTTTCAAGTTATTTTCTAAATTTAAACTAGACAGAGTTTAAACTGTTATTGGTTGAATACCCAATCGAGATAAGAATAGAGGTGATAATCCAAATGGATTGAAGTAATTGTGAGTAAGTGAATGAAAATCAAAGTGAATGTGAATAGGAATGGAATTGATTTGGCTAATAACCAATAAAGATAAATACGTAAGGTGTACATATGTTATTCTATTCGCATAGTGATTTGATCCAGATTCGAGCACAAAATTTCGAGTTAGTTATATCGATCCGAGTGGGATTTTTCACTCGATTTTCGATGGCGAACCTGGATATGGGTTGTTGATTGGTTCTGGATATTCTCTATCATAGTTAAGACTATGCAAGGAGAATGACGGTTTCTGATCAAGAAACCAGATCTGCGTCCGCACTAGGAAGTCGGGTGGACGATACTAGTTCGGAAGTGAAATTGTGTGATCGAGTGAGCAATCAGATTGGTATAGCGTACGGATGATATGTGTACATCGTACGGATTTGAATGAAAATGATATTGAAAAGAGTAATCAAATTTGAATATTTGATTTTGGATAAATAAAGTTAAATATCTTGTTATATAAGATAAAACTCCCCTTGATGAATCTTTTGCCAGAAGAAAAGGATTTTTGAAGGTGTTTTGAAGTATAAAAGATGTTTTATACAAGTTTGAAATGATCCAAAGTTTTTAAAATTATATATATAAAGGATCTTATGAGGATTTTGGAAAAAGGTTTTGGGAACCTATGGATTTGGAAAGGCTTTTGATTTTTGGGTAAAATCAATATTGAATTTGGAAAGCCTAGTTTGAGAATTATCGATTTTGAAATAATCGATTTTGTGTAAAGGAACTTTGTATGAGATCATACTAGGTGTATGATTTAAAGATACTATATATATGTATAGTATAAAATGTTTTGATGATGGCTCTGGGGGAAAAGACGCTCCCTTGAACTGAACTTCTCAGGAGTGCCACCGAGTGGTGCTGCCTTGAGCCCCAAGGGGGGTTCTAAAGTTGATCCTATGAGGAGTCCAGACAAAACTAGTTCCTGGGGATTATGAGTAGAGTATACCATAGCGAAAGTCGTGTTTGTCGTTGAGAGCTAACAGTATGCGTTTGATTTTATATCGGTAGACTACGACCTATGGTATAACATAGCAAAAGTCGTGTGTGCCGCTGAGAGCCAACATTCTGCGTTTGATTTTATATCGGCAGACTGCGACCTATGTAGGAGTGGAGAGGTTTCATTTCGACAGCGAAAATCAGAGGCCGCTGAGAGCCTGCAGTTACATGGACTTTTGCTGTGACGGCAACGTAACCCTGGATGTAACTGTGATCTGTTGTGTGGGTTCCATGGCGCAATCGAGAGGTCGCGGAGAGCCTGCAGTTACATGGACTTTTGTTGCGACGGCAACGTAACCCTGGAATGTAACTGTGACCATGGATAGGGGTGATGACTTCCAGAGCATTCTCACCAAAGATATTTCCTCTATTTTCAAAAACTGTTTTCTATATTTTCAATAAAAATTATTTTCCAAGTATTTTCACTAGGTGTTAAAAACGAGTCTGCTAAGTACTTATAGAATTTCAGTCATACGCCTATTCAACGTATGACCGAATTTCTATGAGAACAAGGATTGACTGGTTGAAACATCGAGTTATAAAATGTATTTTTATAAAACTATTTTGGAAGTTTTTCAGATTTTAAAAGTTCTTTAAAAATGATCAAAGAACTTTTTAACTGGTTTTAAAATATTTATTAATCCTGGCTTCGTTCCTTTTCGAGGATGAAAAGATTCAAAGGGGGAGGAATGTGATATTCCGGAATTCTAGACATCTGTAATTGACAAAATATTTGAGTTAATTAATATAATATTGAATTTTAGATTGAACGATTGAATTTGATCAGATAAATATTTATATTTGTAATTGTGTTATATATAAATATACATAGATTTTAAATAAAATTATTGATTACAAATTTAATTTGTGTTGCTTAATACATACATATTTACACATATAAAAGATCTAAACATGTATAATATTTTAAACATAAAATTTTTACCTTAAAATTTAATTAGTGCACGAATATAAGACAAGTGTAACAAATCTAAATAAACATTAAAATAAATGTAATAAAACATTTAAAAACATGATTATATTTAATAAGAAATTGATTTAGGATAAATTTAAATACATTTATAAAATAAGAAATTTATTTTTAATATTAAAATGAACATGTGTTAAGCTTTTAACTCATAGAGAAGACACTTGTAATTAATCTACAAACTAAAGTAACAAGTGGCAATGTTAATTTTTTTTTGAAATTAATTATTATAGACAAGAAAAACTCAACAATTCATTATTATTGAAACCCTTTTCTTCAAATGAAAACCGAAATTAGGTTTAAAGAAATTCAAAACTAAATTCAATTTTAAAAAAAAAAGAACTCGGATTTTCATTTTCTACTCACTATCAAAACCTGGAAACATAAACCTGAGAGAAGGAATGAAAGAAACAAGTATTTCCTGTAAGATCTAGTGCAAAACTGTCACGATCCAAATTCCAGCGTTCGAAAATCGACATCCGTACTCCACTGTACTTGAATGCCGTAGATTCAAACGTTGAAATTCGAGTCATGCCGGAGCTTATAACACATTAAGTAGAACAACACAGCGGAAGAAAAATGAATAATACATTTGATATATATAACATTTGATACAATATCTGATACAACAGAATACAATTGAATGGTACAACATATATCAACGCTAATAGAGAAACAAGAAAATAGCAACGGAAAGATAGTGTCTTCAATGCCAAACTCCAATAGCTCCATCTCCAATCCAAAGCTAACGAGAACTCTAGATCACGTTGCACAAAGCTCAGCAAGGTCAGTCGTCCGAGCTTGAAGAAGATCCCAAACACTGAAAGCTACCAATCCAAAGGCTTCGAAGGCTAATGAATCTATACATATTACTGGAATATCTAAAAACCCAACTCTAGACTGCCCGTGTGGAAAATAGTGGGCACCCAGAGTTTAGGAAAGAAACAATAAACTCCAGGTCAGTCATGGGACTGGTATGAGCAAACAAAAACATTTGGTCTTTTAAAACAACAAAAGAATATAAATTTGAAATCCGCAATGCTTTTTGGAAAATGAAGCTACCATAAGGCCTCCCGCTACACACACAATGCAAACGCAGAATTGGAGGAGATTTCTCCTTATGATAGTCAAAAATGCTAGATACGCGAAAACCATTTGATATTATTATTATAAATGCACAGTGGAAAACAATTTCGAAAGTATAATATTAATCATAGCCAGCATAGACATTTCGAACTATGCCTAGTATAGCTACCATCCAAACAGTGGGGCACCACCATAAGTAGATGGCAGGTAATACAACTAAAACCGTACAAGGCTCGTATTGGATTGAATGGATTTCCAACAAATGGTCAGGCTAAGGAACTTCCTATTGCCACATGGGAACGCCTCTGGCGGGACACCCCGAGAACCAACCTGTTCTCTGCTAACACAAGGCCGGCTACCCCCTTCCCGGGGAATAAAACCTGAGATATGCCACCCTCGGTCCTTTGGGACCTTTATCCGAGAGCTCTCCAACAACAACATCACACAGTAATAATATAGTGTGTCCGGATGAGTAAGTATCTGGGCTCCATACCATGATACCACACTTTTCCATAAGGAATGGTCATACCCTAGGGGAGCTACCCCTGAAACCTTGCCGCATCTTTCCTATTTCGACCATTACCGGTTTGTGAAGCTCGATGAGGTCTCGACCACAAAGCTACGCTTTTCCACAAAGCCATGCTTTGATCAACAAATGATCATCAACACACAGCAGCACTTAGCATGCCACACTACCAAATTGGAAGTATATCGCTGATAACCTTCAACTACATAACCTCTGAGCTCGTACGTCTCAGAGAAGGGTGTTAAGCTAAGAGAATAAATTCTCCGCCACCAACAGATATGTATTTGAAAGGAATCGGCTTTATATCTCAAAGTGTAGTGTCAGACACATGACCATACAAGTCTGTTCCGGGCTCAAACAGAACCGAAGGCACTTCCGAAGAAGCCCTTGCAAATCCGGGTATCCACAATCCCGATCGGACTTCCCATCACTTAAGGGATCTCTATACCGGCACGACTCAGTGCAGAGACAATCGATAGGTCATCCTATCGTTATCGCAAATACCCGGTCTTCACCACCGGTGTTCAGTGCTATCCAGAATGACGTATCACATATTTGGAATGGGCTATACGACACAAAGGTCCTCTCCCGGGTAAACCGAATAGTGAGCGCAATATTTAAAAAAAATATGGATATGGGATTTCGGTTAAGTCACAACTTAAAAATCCAAAGCTTTTTCTTTCAAATGGTTAAACAAATCACCATTTTAAATCTTTACACAAAAAGATTTATTTCACAAAGTTCACCCAGTTTCACAAAGATCTATTCATGGATTCCAAAACAATTCCCATTCAATTTGGGTTAACCCAATTAAATCTTTAAATTAAGGATTTGTAGCTTTCAAAACATGTTTCCAAAGATTTATCTATAATTTGGAAAACTATTTTCATTTTAGACTTGAAATCCTTTAACACAAATTGGAAATTCATTCTTATATGAAAGCTTCAATCATTTGAAAACAAATAGTTTTCGTTTCAAAAAAATCCAATTTGTACAAGTTGAAATCTTGGGTTGAATTTAAATTCCAAAACATCACCTTTAAATTGGTTTAAAAAGCCCATATAAACACATTAATAAGTTGAATAACTTTTTAAACCCCAGTTCCCAAATTTTAGAATTCAAATTTAAATCCAATTATTTAAATTTCAAAACTCAATCGAGTTATTCAAAATAACTTTTATTTTTGAAATTCATTTTCAAAAGCTTTTTATTTTATACCAAATCCATTTCCAAATCCATTTGGATTCCAAAATTCAAATTTTAAACTATTTTTGAAAAAATAGGTGACTTAACCCGTTTCTACGTGCAATCCATATTTGTGTGTGTATATGTGTGGTCCAGGGGTTCAAAACAATAGTGCACAACATCATCATCACAGATTCAATCATATCGATAAGAGATATAACTCATAACGCTTATATGTATTCACAGATTAATAGATAAAGTAAATTACCAATCACAAAGGTTCACTGATATGATTCGATGTGGGTTTCGGATAACCAACTGGAAACCGACTCCCTGTCGGATCGAAATTCAAATGTCGTTCTACGGGTCAAGGGTTTATATAAAAATCTATACGCCACAGATATAACAGCTTAGCACCAAGCATCACATAGCATCACATCACATATCAAATATATCAACCCATCACATAGCATTCAATAACAATCAAACATCTACAATTAAGGTGAATAAATCGTGTGGTTTAAATCTGTTACCCACATAATTACTTCTATTTGAAATCTTTAAATCAATGATTAATTATCATTAACTATAATTAATTAAGCCTTAACCACCTTCATTTATTAATCATTTATTTAATTAATTATATTAATTAATTAACCTTTAATTGTAATTAATTAAATCTTAATTACTTATTCCTCAATTAATTACTTTAATTGGTAGACCATTAATTATTAATTTATCTTAGTTATAATTGATTGCCCTTAATTGATTAATCAATAGAATTATTATTCCTTAATTAATTACAAAAAAATAATTACTCCTTAATTAATAATGGTTTCTTAGTCACTTTAAGTTAATTAACCTTAATCAATTTAATTATCTTGATTAATTAACCACATTTACTGATTTTTCTTTAAAATAATTAACCCTTAATATTTGATTTATCGATTTTAACCTTTAACTATCTACTCTTAATTACTTTCACTAAGTAATTACTATTTTCATTTGATCATTCATTAATTACTTGATTAATTGACTTAATAATTTAATGAATCCAAAACATTAAATTTTATTTATTTATTTTTAAGATAAAACATCTCTTACTTAAATAAAGCATTTAAAATCAATTTGCTTTCAACTTTACTTTAAATTTCATTTTAAATTTTAGATTTAAAATGAATACGAACTTAACTTAACCAAAGTTTTAAAAAAACAATTCAAAACCCTTCCTATCTCACAACTATTCATTTTATAAAAGAGGTTTAAAAGAATTTTAAACCAATTTCTTTTTTTTTATTTCAAATAAATTGAAAATACACTATAACATTCAAAGTTGTTTAAATTATTTTTAAAATTAAAAAACTTCTTTTTATTCTAAAACTGGAATACATATTTAGATTTTGATTCCAGGTTACTTACATTCAAAAACTTACTTACATTTAACTTCCTTCTAAATTTCAAAACATTTAACCATTTTTAAAGTAGTCAAACAATTTAAATTAAGAAAACTTTATTTTATTTTAAAAACTGAGATTCAAGTTCACATTTCAGATTTTAAAACTTATATTTAAACTTACTTAAACCTTTACTTTACAGTTCAAACTTTTTCAGTTTTTTTACATTCAAGCCCAATACCTTTTTATATATTTAAAGGTGTTAAAGCAAGTTTAAATTTCAAAAACTTAAATTGTTTCAAAAACTAAAGTTCAACCTATTTGAATTCAGATTCACTTAGGATTCGAACTTAGTTTTAAAACTTTGATTTTCATTTTTAAACATCAGCTAAAATTTTTGAGACAAAGCACTTCAGGTTTCTGTTGAAGCCTGTATCTTATTTTTTTCTTTACCGAGGCAAACTCAAAAATATCAAAAATGCACGGTGCACGTGCACCGTGCCTCCGACCCACTCCAGCCACCTCCGGTGGTCTTCCCACATCAGTGACCAACACCACGTTCAACCACACCCATCAGATCACCCTTCCATAGTACAAAAATCGAATTTGAGTTTTATCAGAAACCTGGAAACATAACAGGTCCACCTCTCAAACCTTTCAACGCCAAAACCCAACTGCTCCGACCACAGTTAGCGCTGAAATTCCGGCCATACCCTCGTCATCGACCCAGCTACCCATGCCCAAAGTGCCATCACGCTCGATCATTCCTAGAGACCGAGATGATTAAATTTTCTAACGAGATCAAAAACTAGGTTTAAATAGTTATTTTGGTCAGCGCCGTCACCACCCTAATCTGATCCACCAACTGACATTTTTGCCAAGATACCAGATCCCTCTACTTCCTCCACTATGAATCCTGACCATCCCAATCACCTCGTTCGCCAGAAAACACCCCAAACTCCATTTCCAAATAAATATGAACTACTCCCATAATCCCAAATTAAAAATTATGGTTTTGGTTTTAAAAATCATGTTTTAGATTAGGTAATCAAGTTATATTCCTGAATCAAGAAATCAGGATATTTGAATTTTTACTTGTATAAAGTTTGCCTGTTATTCTTGATTCCAGAGGATTTCTACATTTGTTTTGCTTAAATAAGATTTTTAATCTTAAACTATTGTTTAAACAAACATATCATGTTTAAATCTTGAATCCTAACAAGGAACTGATAAGAAGATTTGAATTTTTCTTCTATTCCTACTCTATGTAGTTTAAAACAAAGAAGAACAATCAAAGGAAATACAGGCACAGTCATGTAATTCATACACACATATCATACACTTATATATACACATGCAAGCATCAATTATTTCAGAAATTTGTCAAGCAAAAGATAATTAACCACTTAATTTTTAGTTAAAATGTTCACTCACCATCTTACTTCAGAAGTCAACCACATGCATTTTAGTATAGATTAAAGGTTTTAAATTAGAAATTTGCTCACCTGTTGGTTTCCTTCCTTTCAGTAAACCCATCTATATTTGCACTTAACAGTATTTTTCAAAAATAAGCTTATATTGTTCTAAACTTTTCTGCTTCAAAAATTTAAGTTTAATATTGAGTTACAAAGAGAATTTAAATTTAGGACTTAAATTTGGAAACCTGTTATTAAGAACAGGACCTATCTTTTTTTCTTATATATATTTATACAAGCACATGCACTCAGTTCCATTTTTATAAGTAGTGTTACTCTTATATAAACATTTCCCAGTAGTTCATTCAGTAATCAAAGCATGCAGTGTTTTTTTTTTGTTGGGATGTTTTAAATTTTAGAACATGTTTTATTCAATCCAAGTTATGTATAAACAGAGATATACATACCTGTATACACACAAAACACATACGCAGGCAAGCATTTATCAATATCAACAAGCAATCATATCAAGATAATCCACAGTAACCAAGAAGGCTGGTTTAAAAGAAAGTTTGCTCACTTGAATATCATATTGACAGAGAACAGTGGTTTCTTGCCCAACCTTGATCTTTTTTTTCCTTTTCTTTAAATCTTGAAGTTTAGATCTGCAAGTTGCAAATGAAAATCTTTAATTATGCTCTGTCATGTTCATTTACTTAAGCCATTAATAACAGTTTTTTTTTCTTTTATTTTACTTACAATGTGAATCTCTACTGTACACAGAGAACCCTTTTTTACTTCTACAGTTGAAATCCAGAGATGGATTAAGTCTTTGATCTTGATTTTGTTTTCCTGCAACTTGTTAATAAATTTGTTTAAATCTTTGTTTTAATACTGATTACTAACATCAAATTCAAATTTTAAACAGAAAGAAATTCACTTGCCTTTTTTATTCCCAGAGAAAACTGCATTTGATTCCCAGATTTGATTTTTGTATTTCAGTTTGAATTTGTTGAAGCTTCCAGATTTTGAATCTTTACTTTTGCCTTCAGGTTGATTCCTTTACTTATTGGATTATTTTGCTTTTTAGTTTGGAAAACTGGGAAGAGTTTTAATTCTTGGTCTTAAACTTGCATGTTTACATACTTTAGATTTTTTTCAATTTCTTTGGTGTTTAGATTGAAGTGCCAAATCTTTTGTTTACTATTATTCAGATTTGCTAAGTTGTTTAATAATGGTATATGGGAAAATGAAGAGTTTTTGTAATTTTTTTTATCTTATTATTTTATTTAAACAATGATGTTGAATGCCACTTGTAAGAAGAAAATCATAAGCATTAGATTTTGTTGATTACTCTACTCCATTCTCACATGTGCATGTTTGTATATGTTTATATTTAAATTTTTAAAGACAAAAGAATGTTTATTTTTATTTTTATATCATATTTACTTTATAAATAAATGTACTTTTTTTTCTATTTACTCAAACAAAATTCTATTTCAATCAATCTCTTACATTTAATTTTTTTCGTTCAACATGTTTATACACAAATATATCTATACCATTTACATTCATATTTTTTTATTATTTATTTATTTTGTACAACTCTATAAAAAGAAAAGAATGGATTTAAACACTTTGATTTCATATTAACAATTGTTATATTTATTTATATAAGAGAATTAAATCCTAAAAATAAATCTTTTTGAAATTTGTTACATCTACCAAATATATTTAATATTCAAGAAAACAACTATCATTATCTTTTTGTCAATCTCAGGCTTTTAATTTCCATTTTATTTTTAGTACATTTTATTTTGAAGTTCAATACTTGTTTAATAAATCACATATTCTTAAATTTCTAATTTAAATTTCTATTTATAATCAAAATTATTTATTTATTCTAGAAAATTTTCTAAATAATTCACAATTAATTTCCAAAAATTAATTTAATTGCCAAATTAAACTTAATGAATTTTCAGGAATGTTACAGATTCCCCCCCCCCCCTTAAAAGAATTTCGTCCTCGAAATTGCAAGGAAAACGAGAAAGAAAAGATTATAGGTAAAGAAATGATTGATCAGATCAGATCGAAATATTTATTCTGCATTCGATTTACCAAATCTGAATATCGACAATATGAGAACAAACTCATATAATTATTTCACAAGATTTTTGGGTCCACCGGTCTACGAATATGTAAGGGCATTGATTAGTTTAAAGGGATAACTAATCGTTCTTAGAATATATCGCATCCTAGAGAAAAGATTGATGGACTTAATTTTCAACAATTCCCAAATGCTAGATATGGATACCAAATTCGGGTCGGAATACCCCAAAGTATATGGACTTTGATATACACACGAAATTACAATAGAATTTCAAATTTGGTTTTAATCGAAATCTTTTATTTATACAATTCAAATTTAGCCTTACATTCTATTAACTAATTTAACTCAATTTAAAATTTTCAATTTATTTAATTTAAATCTTCAAATTCATTAGAGTTTAGAACGAAAAGCCGATAAGAAACCGATGAAGATACGAAGTAAGAATTTTCTACAACGATTCGTAGGGCCACCATCACACCGAAACTTCTTCCTCGAGCTTCCACAATGACATCAAAGAGTTCAAAATATGAATCGAAGGAGATTGATAGAGAAAGTTGTTTCCGCTATTGCAGGGTATTGACCATTGGTAGTGGTATTCCCCCATCCCCTATCTCGTCCTCTTCTCGCACTCATACTTACTATCAGTGGATAGTAAGAGAATTTACTGAGGCACTCGAATGGATATCTTAGGGATATACTCATTCTAGGGTATATTTCACCCTTTCTCTAATGAGCTACTTAATGTGTTATACCCCTGAGCTAAAGTTTCAACCTTCAGCTCTGATACCAAAATGTCACGATCTGAATTCCAGCGTTCGAAAATCGACATCCGTACTCCACTGTACTTGAATGCCGCAGATTCAAACGTTGAAATTCGAGTCGTGTCGGAGCTTATAACACGTTAAGTTCAACAACACAGCGGAAGAAAAGTGAATAATACATTTGATATATATAACATTTGATACAATATCTGATACAACAGAATACAATTGAATGGTACAACAGATATCAACGCTAATAGAGATACAAGAAAATAGCAGCGGATAGATGGTGTCTTCAATGCCAAACTCCAATAGCTCCATCTCCAATCCAAAGCTAACGAGAACTCTAGATCACGTTGCACAAAGCTCAGCAAGGTCAGTCGTCCGAGTATGAAGAAGATCCCAAACATTGAAAGCTACCAATCCAAAGGCTTCGAAGGCTAATGAATCTATACCTATTACTGGAATATCTGAAAACCAAACTTTAGACTGCCCGTGTGGAAAATAGTGCGCACCCAGAGTTTAGGAAAGGAACAATAAACTCCAGGTTTGTCATGAGACTGGTATGAGCAAACAAAAACATTTGGTCTTTTAAAACAATAAAAGAATTTAAATTTGAAATCCACAATGCTTTTTGGAAAATGAAACTACCATAAGGCCTCCCGCCACACACACAATGCAAACGCAGAATTGGAGGAGATTTCTCCTTATGATAGTCAAAAATGCTAGATACGCGAAAACCATTTGATATTATTATTATAAGTGAACAGTGGAAAACAATTTCGAAATTATAATATTAATCATAGCCAGCATAGACATTTCGAACTATGCCTACTATAGCTACCATCCAAACAGTGGGGCGCCACCATAAGTAGATGGCAGGTTATATAACTAAAACCGTACAAGGCTCGTATTGAATTGAATGGATTTCCAACAAATGGTCAGACTAAGGAACTTCCTATTGCCACATGGGAACGCCTCTGGCGGGACGCCCCGAGAACCAACCTGTTCTCTGCTAACACAAGGCCGGCTACCCCCTTCCCGGGGAATAAAACCTGAGATATGCCACCCCCGGTCCTTTGGGACCTTTATCTGAGAGCTCTCCAACAACAACATCACACAGTAATAATATAGTGTGTCCACATGAGTAAGTATCTGGGCTCCATACCATGATACCACCCTTTTCCAGAAGGAATGGTCATACCCTAGGGGAGCTACCCCTGAAACCATGCCGCATCTTTCCTGTTTCGACCATTACCGATTTGTGAGGCTCGATGAGGTCTCGACCACAAAGCTACGCTTTTCCACAAAGCCATGCTTTGATCAACAAATGATCATCAACACACATCAACACTTAGCATGCCACACTACCAAATTGGGAGTATATCGCTGATAACCTTCAACTACATATCCTCTGAGCTCGTACGTCTCAAACACAACGCCATAGATGACCTTCTGCAACATTTTTGCAAGGTGTTGCTAGCTAAAATGTTGCGACAGCTATAAAATTTTGGGCCTACTGCAACGTTGTATTTTTGGCGTTACCTTAGCCATAAAAATGTGTTGCTCTAGCTAAACAAGTGTAACACGATGCAACATTTTTATATAGTGTTGCCATAGATATATTCTAATTAAAAAAATGATAAATTTTCAAAAGAGGTTGGTTTTTTAAACTATTGGCATAAATAGGCTAGTTTTCAAACTATTTGCAAGTTTATGCCAATTTTTTTAAAAAAAATATTACGGGGCGCATCTGTGAAATGCGCCCATACAAAATTACACTAGCGCATCTGTCAAATGCGCCAGTGTAATTAAACTAGCATTCTTTTAGTTCTTTGCTATTTAGTGTTGAATGTTTTTTTTAAAAATTTTGTCAAATAAGATCCCCTACGGAGGGGGGGTGGCAACCCCCCAAGGTGGGGGTGCGGGGGCAACGCCCCCGCTACGGGGTTCGACCTGCCCGGTCAGGTCGCGGGGGTCCAGGGGGCAGCGCCCCCGGCGGGGTGCGGGCAGCGCCCCCGGCTGGGTGCGGGGCAGCGCCCCGTCCAAAACGGTACGTTTTATTGACCGTTGAATTCAAATTCAACAGCCAATCACTCACTATATAACAGTGCATTCCATCAACGCAAGTGTAACACGATGCAACATTTTTATATAGTGTTGCCGTAGATATATTCTAATTAAAAAATTACACCTCAGCGATCCACACCACCAGTTAAAACAAAATCTCAACCGTCAATTCACAGCATCGATCCACACCTTACCAATTTCCATTTCCCGCTTTACTTTTCTTTCTCATTCCTCTCTGTTTGAAAATTAGGGCACGCGATTTTTCTTTCTCGTTCCTCTCTGTGAAAACTAGGGCACGCGATTTTTCTTTCTCGTTCCTCTCTGTTAAAACTAGGGCACGCGATTCCAGTTGCTTTGATGCTTTGATTGATCGAATCTAGTGTAAGAAACATTCCTGGTAGCTTGCTCCTTCGTCCTCCTTGATTGATTGCTCGAATTGATTTGACTTCGTCGTCGGGTGCGATGTGATATTATTTGGTATGTTTTCTGCCTTCTGGTTTACTTGATTATTCTCAATTTTGGTTACACTCGCGCGCTTTTGCCGATGATGAATTGGGATTTATTTATAGGCTTTATTTCCTATAATCTCGAGTTTAATCTTTCTGTTGGACTTTGAGAAATTTGGTATGTTGGATTGCGATGATGTATTGGTATGTTGGATTTTGGTCCACTGGCTTGATTTTGCTTTGCCGATGATGAATTGCGATGTGATATTATTTGGTATGTTGGATTTTGGTTCGCTGGCTTGTTTTTGATTTCTGATCTGAGCTTGTTAGCTCCTTTCTGATGCATTTGTTAAACCAGAACTTGAACCTTTGTTAAACTTGTTCACATACCTTTGTACCTTGCTGCATTTGTTAAACCAGAACTTGAAGTATTTGTATTCTGTTGTCCTCTTGAAAACTGCTTCACTTGAAAACTTCTGCATTTTTGAAAATCAGAACTTTGAAAGTGATCTTTGGTTTTATTAAACTGTTGACTAATCTGAACATTGAGTTTTGATTTCCACAATATATTCAAACATTTGTGTGTTGAGCTTTGTTGGTTTTGCTTGGTCTGGACTGATTTGGTACCATGCTAACCTTGTTCTTTAACATGAACTAATGCTCCAAGTCCTCTGTATATCATATTACTGCCTATGTTTCTCTTGTACATGCCTGATGCATTCACTGTTTTTGCTTGATGGGCTGCCTATGTGTACTGCTGTGTTTCTTGCACTAGCTTGTCTACATTTTGCTGAACCTGGTTCTTGTTTGTTTTGTTGGTTGCTTGGCCCTGAGTTGAATCCAGTCGATGACTTGGGTTTGACCTTGTGCCGTGTCCATTTTTTTTGGCTTGTCTACATATCTGGCTGCACTTGAGTATGAACTTGCACTTGAATAGTTGCACTTGAGTAGTTTCTTGTACCAAGCCTTATGATGCATGTATGTTCATCCATGTACATGCATTTCTTGGTCATGTTATGTCGCTTGCTGTGTTGAGTACTACTTTGTGCACTTGGCTTCTCCTTTGTGCATTTTTGCCTGGACTGTTGCTTGCTGTCTTCCATACTGTCTTGTATCCATGTGTTGCATTCATGTTTGGCTTATGCACTTGTGAATAGCTGACTTGTGCATTCACAGGTTGTCCGTGCAAATATTTGGTCCCTGTCGGAAAAAAATATGAAAAGAAACAACCCAAATACCTGAGGCAAATAATATAACAAAAATATTTTCATTTTCTGTTCGAGTTAAATATTATTTTCCAGATTACTGCTTTTGAATTATATGTGACAGGTATTGAAGACTGGACAGCTGGATACAAGCTTGAAGACAGAGTCAAATTAAATGTGCATGAGCTTGAAGACTGGACCCGCTACTCGGCTCGCCTTCGGCTTGGCACTCGGCTCGTCATATATTTGTCAATGTCGGTGTCTGTATAAATTGAAACTGCATATGTAATGAGTGAACTAAGTGATGTAGCGAGGAATATCTATATTAGTGAATATCAGTGTTATATATCATTGAATTGTAAAATAGTGGAGTCAGAAATTTGTACTATTTCAAATGTTGAAATAAAATATTTATTTAAATAAATTATTGTTTGAATATCAAATTCTGTGCAATAGCATTTTATTAAATAAATATTTATTTCGATTAAAAAATCAAATATGCTCTACATTGTGGGCCCCACAAATTCAGAAAGTTAATATCTATAGCAACATTTTGTAATGTTGCTACAGACACCTATGGATGTTGCTATAGACCCAAATAGGGTTCTATTGCAACAATATTACTTATGTTGCCTTAGATAGTCAAAATGTTGCCTTTGAGGTCTAAGGCAACAGCAAAAATTGCATCACCCCAAAAGTGTTGCCATAGACCTATGGCAACATTTTTTGGGCCTGACCCAACATTTTTTTTGTGTTGCAGAAGGCCATTTATGGCGTAGTGAAAGAAGGGTGTTAAGCTAAGAGAATAAATTCTCTGCCACCAACAGATATATATTTGAAAGGAATCGGCTTTATATCTCAAAGTGTAGTGTCAGACACACGACCATACAAGTCTGTTCCGGGCTCAAACAGAACCGAAGGCACTTCCGAAGAAGCCCTTGCAAATCCGGGTATCCACAATCTCGATCGGGCTTCCCATCACTTAAGGGATCTCTATACCGGTGCGACTCAGTGCAGAGACAATCGATAGGTCATCCTATAGTTCTCGCAAATACCCGGTCTTCACCACCGGTCTTCAATGCTATCCATACTGACGTATCACATATTCGAAATGGGCTATATGACACAAAGGTCCTCTCCCGGGTAAACCGAATAGTGAGCGCAATATTTAAAAAAACATATGGATATGGGATTTCGGTTAAGTCACAACTTAAAAATCCAAAGCTTTTTCTTTCAAATGGTTAAACAAATCACCATTTTAAATCTTTACACAAAAAGATTTATTTCACAAAGTTCACCCAGTTTCACAAAGATCTATTCATGGATTCCAAAACAATTCCCATTCAATTTGGGTTAACCCAATTAAATCTTTAAATTAAAGGTTTGTAGCTTTCAAAACACGTTTCCAAAGATTTATCTATAATTTGGAAAACTATTTTCATTTTAGACTTGAAATCCTTTAACACAAATTGGAAATTCATTCTTATATGAAAGCTTCAATCATTTGAAAACAAATAGTTTTCGTTTCAGAAAAATCCAATTTGTACAAGTTGAAATCTTGGGTTGAATTTAAATTCCAAAACATCACCTTTAAAATGGTTTAAAAAGCCCATATAAACACATTAATAAGTTGAATAACTTTTTAAACCCTCGTTCCCAAATTTTAGAATTCAAATTTAAATCCAATTATTTAAATTTCAAAACTCAATCGAATTATTCAAAATAACTTTTATTTTTGAAATTCATTTTCAAAAGCTTTTTATTTTAAACCCAATCCATTTCCAAATCCATTTGGATTCCAAAATTCAAATTTTAAACTATTTTTTAAAAAATAGATGACTTAACTCGTTTCCACGTGCAATCGTAATGGCGACCGGTAGGCTTTGCAACCATCCCAGACCCACCGTGGCATAACGCTGGTACCTCGCAATTGCTTTTACGGCCAGCCTCTCGACTGTCACGGCTTATGCCTAACCAACCCCTTATCACTAAGAGAGGACATATAGGGGTAAGAGTCTCCGGTTCGCCACCAAACCGCGAAGCGAGAACCTCAAACTCCATTTCCAAATAAATATGAACTACTCCCATAATCCTAAATTAAAAATTATGGTTTTGGTTTTAAAAATCATGTTTTAGTTTAGGTAATCAAGTTATATTCTTGAATCAAGAAATCAGGATATTTGAATTTTTACTTGTATAAAGTTTGCACTGTTATTCTTGATTCTAGAGGATTTCTACATTTGTTTTGCTTGAATAAGATTTTTAAACGTAAACTAATGTTTAAACAAACATATCATGCTTAAATCTTAAATCCTAACAAGGAACTGATAAGAAATTATGAATTTTTCTTTTATTCCTACTCTCTGTAGTTTAAAACAGAGAAGAACAATCAAAGGAAATACAGGAACAGTCATGTAATTCATACACACAGATCATACAGTTATATATACACATGCAAGCATCAATTATTTCAGAAATTTGTCAAGCAAAAGATAATTAACCACTTAAGTTTTAGTTAAAATGTTCACTCACCATCTTACTTCAGAAATCAACCACATGCATTTTAGTATAGATTAAAGGTTTTAAATTAGAAATTTTCTCACCTATTGGTTTCCTTCCTTTCAGTAAACCCATC
Organism: Allium cepa; assembly: GCA_030765085.1. Taxonomy (NCBI): domain Eukaryota; kingdom Viridiplantae; phylum Streptophyta; class Magnoliopsida; order Asparagales; family Amaryllidaceae; genus Allium; species Allium cepa. The sequence goes on along the minus strand of CM060929.1, from coordinate 916,677,286 downwards.
TATATTTGCACTTAACAGTATTTTACAAAAATAAGCTTATGTTGTTCTAAACTTTTTTGCTTCAAAAATTTAAGCCTAATATTGAGTTTACAAAGAGAATTTAAATTTAGGACTTAAATTTGGAAACCTGTTATGAAGAACAGGATCTATCCTTTTTTCTTATATATATTTATACAAGCACATGCACTCAGTTCCATTTTTATAAGTAATGTTACTCTTATATAAACATTTCCCAGTAGTTCATTCAGTAATCAAAGCATGCAGTGTTTTTTTTGTTGGGATGTTTTAAATTTTAGAACATGTTTTATTCAATCCAAGTTATGTATAAACAGAGATATACATACCTGTATACACACAAAACACATACGCAGGCAAGCATTTATCAATATCAACAAGCAATCATATCAAGATAATCCACAGTAACCAAGAAGGCTGGTTTGAAAGAAAGTTTGCTCACTTGAATATCATATTGACAGAGAACAGTGGTTGCTTGCTCAGCCTTGATCCTTTTTTTCCTTTTCTTTAAATCTTGAAGTTTAGATCTGCAAGTTGCAAATGAAAATCTTTGCTTATGCTCTGTCATGTTCATTTACTTAAGCCATTAATAACAGTTTTTTTTCTTTTATTTTACTTACAATGTGAATCTCTGCTGTACACAGAGAACCCTTTTTTACTTCTGCAGTTGAAATCCAGAGATGGATTAAGTCTTTGATCTTGATTTTGTTTTCCTGCAACTTATTAATAAATTTGTTTAAATCTTTGTTTTAATACTGATTACTAACATCAAATTCAAATTTTAAACAGAAAGAAATTCACTTGCCTTTTATTATTCCCAGAGAAAACTGCATTTGATTCCCAGATTTGATTTTTGTATTTCAGTTTGAATTTGTTGAAGCTTCCAGATTTTGAATCTTTACTTCTGCCTTCAGGTCGATTCCTTTACTTGTTGGATTATTTTGCTTTTTAGTTTGGAAAACTGGGAAGAGTTTTAATTCCTGGTCTTAAACTTGCATGTTTACATGCTTTAGATTTTTTTTCAATTTCTTTGGTGTTTAGATTGAAGTGACAAATCTTTTGTTTACTATTGTTCAGATTTGCTGAGTTGTTTAATAATGGTATATGGGAAAATGAAGAGTTTTTGTAATTTTTTTTATCTTATTATTTTATTTAAACAATGATGTTGAATGCCATTTGTAAGAAGAAAATCATAAGCATTAGATTTTGTTGATTACTCTACTCCATTCTCACATGTGCATGTTTGTATATGTTTATATTTAAATTTTTAAAGACAAAAGAATGTTTATTTTTATTTTTATATCATATTTACTTTATAAATAAATGTACTTTTTTTTCTATTTGCTCAAACAAAATTCTATTCCAATCAATCTCTTACATTTAATTTTTTTTGTTCAACATGTTTATACACAAATATATCTATACCATTTACATTCATATTTTTTTTATTATTTATTTATTTTGTACAACTCTATAAAAAGAAAAGAATGGATTTAAACACTTTGATTTCATATTAACAATTGTTATATTTATTTATATAAGAGAATTAAATCATAAAAATAAATCATTTGAAATTTGTTACATCTACCAAATATATTCAATATTCTAGAAAACAACTATCATTATCTTTTTGTCAATCTCAGGCTTTTAATTTCCATTTTATTTTTAATACATTTTATTTTGAAGTTCAATACTTGTTTAATAAATCACATATTATTAAATTTCTAATTTAAATTTCTATTTATAATCAAAATTATTTATTTATTCTAGAAAATTTTCTAATTAATTCACAATTTATTTCCAAAAATTAATTTAATTGCCAAATTAAACTTAATGAATTTTTAGGAATGTTACAAAAACTCAAAACAAAGTGCAAAGACAAAGTTGAAGATGGGATCAAAGCTTGAAACAAACAAATCAAATCAGCATACAAATCAAAATTTCCAGATTTTCAAGTTTAAGTAAAATTCCAAAAATTTTCTGCTCTGTTCAAATTATTCAAGGTGAGTAAACCAAGCCTAACTGTTTAGATCTGATGCATGCTAATAATGTTTGGAAGGAATGATGAGTTAGTAGTTTGCATGTGTGAAATTATGTTTGCAAGTTTAAAATTATAGAATCTGAATACAGATTCTATTCCCTTTTCAGAATAAATTTGGTAAGTAAACTCTTTTACTTAAAACAGTTTAAAAACCTGTGATGTAACCTTGTTGCATTTGTAGAAATATAGACTATTAAACTTACTTGAATATAAAGGTGCGCATTGAGTATAAGATGTCTGCAATGGCCTCTGTGTATTTATATATGTACTCTGTTGTTAATAATAGACTAAACATCACCAAAAATAATTCCTATTTCACTGTGTAATCAATATTAGACTGAGATTTCTGAAAGAAAGATGACAATAGTAGTGTGATCTTTTTTTTAAAAATAGTTGTAGGTAATCACATTTACTAGGTAGTCTGGAAAATATTAGTTTACAGTGAAAATTTGTTATTTTGTTGAAAACCAATATCTATACTTTGATTATATAAATGGATTCAAAGGAAATCATGAATTTAGGTGTGAAGATTTTGATTTTTAGTTTGGATTTCGTCAAGATAATCTGAGTTGCTCGTCTTTGGGATCTTGGGTAATTGCCGATGATCGGCGACAAGTGGGGGTGTGGGGTTTGACCGGGAGGTGGCCGGGAAGTGGGTGAACTATGGAAAATTGGCGAGGGGTTTTATTGTTGGTCGGGGTGGTCGGAGAAGGGGAAAATAGGGTTTTGTGGGAAGTTTTGGAGGTCGGCTGTGTCGAGATGAGAACGACGATGATGGCGCACCGGGAGAGATCGCATAGGGGGAAATGGATTCTGTGATAACCCGGAATTTCAGAATATCAGTAATTGATAAAGTAACTGAATTTAACTGTTGAAAATACTGATTTATAGATCGAACAAATAAAATATATGGAAATGATATGTTGCTTTATAGTAAATTTAGGTATAAATAATAATGTGCAAACGTAATAATGTTGAAAATTTTAAGTGGGTTCATAGACAAGTGTAAATATATATATATATATATATATATATATATATATGTTTTGTTTTGTAAGAACATTAATTTGAATTCAATACATTAAAATTTTAAAGGAGATTTAAAGATAGAATTCAATATTTATAAACATTAGAGATAAATACTTACTAGATTTGAATATAGTGGCTCAAGTTTAAAATAGGATTAATAAAGGATTCATTAATCCATTGGTTTGCAAATTGTAAGTTAAAAGTTTACATAATTGCAATTAAAAACATACAATGTATCTAATTATAAGTATAAACAATTATAAAAATATTACATAACTAATAAAAAATATATGAAATTCATGAATGAGGAGATTAAAACATAAAATATATTGCCTTTAAACATTTGAAAAAAAATACACTTGTAAGGCTTTGAACACATACAAACAACATTTGTAAGCCAAGCATCCTCTAAACCAACAAGTGGCAAAGTAATTCTTAATTAGTAATTAAATTAAAATAAAGTTTTGAGAAAATGATTTGTTTATTCAATCTCATCTTTTAATTAAAACTGTTAATCCAAAATTCAAAGGAGAAAGGGAAAAGGGTTTCAGCCTGTTCAAAACTCAACAACATTTTCTGCATGGGCATTCTCTTTCCCAATCTGGAAATTGATTACTACATGCAACTGCATTTTAAATTGAAGCAAGCACTCCCGTTTAAAAGAAAAATAAAATTCAAAGTAGCAAGCAAAATCAACATCTTCAGATTTCAAAAGCAGGAGTAGGGTCTCTGATTTCCTGAATTAAGGTGAGTAAAACTACTCTGTAAATATTTCAAAACCCACCTGAATTATTGATTGGAATAAAGTGATTATCAAAGTTTGGATGGAAATTATGTTTGCATGGCTATTTAAAAATGAAAGCAAGTATTTGTAAGTTAAAAAAAAATTCCAGACCAAGAACAGGAGACTGTTCTCTTCTTTAAAAATGCGAGTAACACATTTTAAAAATAAGTATAAGTTTGTTGCTTAAATAAGTATGTTTGTGTATGTTTATATGAATTGCATGTTGATTAATCTACCTTTATATACGATCTTAAATACATTACTGTATATATGCATACTAATGATAGAATGTATGTGCTGTAAATGTTCCTTCCTGTGCTTAACTTCAAAAGTACAGATTTTAATAAAAATCCATTTTTTTTCCTTTAAACAAGTTATGGTAGGATCTAAGATTCAAATAATATTTGATTGTTTGATTGTAAAGAAAACTTTAAATTGTACTTAAGTTAAATTAATTGTAATTTGCTCTGTAATCTAAAATAAGCAGTAAAGTTTAAATTTTGGGAAAATTCAAACTTATGAAATCATGAATTCAGGATTAAATTATAAATGCTTATACTAAATCATGATTTTTAAAAATCAATTACAAATTTTAAGGGTAGAATTGAAGAGCAGTTTTGTTTTTTTCTAGAAATTGATTTTTGGGTTTTTACTGATGCTTTCAAGGGTCAGGGTGGTCGTGGTTGCTTCCGGTGATGGATTAGGGGTCAGTGATGTAGGATAAAATGGGGGTGGTGGTGGAAATTCACTGTGGTGAAGGTGGTGGTCAAATTGATTCCTAAACCTAGTTTTTAGGCAATGCAAAAATTTGATCAGTATGGAGACTACAGGGGACCGAGTGCAGTGATTTTTTGTGTGATGGCTGTTGGGGTGTCGAAGAGGAGTTGGACGGCATTGCAGAGCCTTCGATGGCCGGAGGAGAGAGGATGGGCGATTTCCAGGTTTGGAATATAATAGGTGCTTGTTGCTGCCAGGTTCTGATTTGGGTGCTCGATTGCGTTTTGTGATGTTTGGGTGGATTCCTATGGTCGCGATGTGATGTAGTGATGGTCGGCGACTTGCTCGTTGGCTGGGTAGTGGCCGAAGGTGGCTATAATCATCGTGCATATGCACGGTGAAGAAGGAGTGTCAGGTAATGTTTAGGGTTGCTGTGTTTTAAGACTCGAGATTTACTCGGGTAAGTCGAGTTTTTACTCGAAGTTGAGTATGGTTATCCTCGAAGTAAAACAAGAGAGGCTCGGGTATGTAAGGTTTACAGGTTTATGGGGAAACCTGTTTTCAAATCAAATTTTGGTTTTAAAAATCTGAAACAAGGTTTTAAATAGAATTGAAAACTAAACTTAAAGTATGGTTTCAATCTTAGTTTGAATTCCAGTTTTTTAAATCTTAATTTAATTTTTTTTTAAATTAAAATGTTTTAACAACTATAAAGAGTTATATAATTGAATTTAAAGATAAATCTTTAAATTAAAATAGAATATTTAAACATAAGTATAAATCTGGAAACAAGATTCAAACTTGAATTATTTTGAAAATAAAAGAAGTTTTTTTAAATTTTGAAATGTTTAAACAGCTTTTGATATTGAATCATAATTTAAATATGATTTGAATCTTAAATAAATATGGTTTAGATTTCTTTTATAAAATGAGAAATTATTTAGCATAAGTATAAAAAGGTTTTAGAATGTTTTTAAAACTTTGATAAAGTTAAGTTTGGTTTTCATTTTAAATTTAAATTTTAAAATGAAATTTGGAAACAAATTTTAAAAGTAAGTTGTTTTAAATATTTCTTTGTTAATGATATTGAAATTATTAATAAGAAATGTTTTATTTAAAATAAATCAAAGATTTAAATGATTTTGGTTTATTAAATTAGTAAGGAAGTTAGATGGTTAAATAATTAATTTATTTAATAAATTAATGAAATGGATAATTACTTAAGGTAATTAAAGGTTTAAACTTAAAAGTATAAGGTTAATTATTCTTATAATAATTAACTTGTAATCAAGAATAATTAATTAAATAAGATTTGATTTTAATTAATGATTAATAATTAATTAATCAAGTATTAAAGGAATAATTAAGTTATTGATAGCACTTAATTAATTAAATAATTAAGGGTTAATTAATGAGTTATTAATGATTAATTAATTTGAAATTAATAATGATTTAAAATTAGTTAATGATAAATAATTAATGAGTTGTTAATAGTTAATGAAGGTCATTAAATAAGGATTATTTAATAATTAATTAATGTGATTAATTTTAATAATTAATTAGGTTAATTAATTTAAAGATAATCATTTGTGTAAGTTGTTAAGTATAATTACTCATGGAAGTAATTAAAGAAATTAGTTACTAACTGTAATTAATTGAGTTTAGTTTGATGAGATTAAGTTAATTAATTCAGTTTAAATTAATCATTTGATGATTTGTGAAGTATAATTACTTATTGTAATTTAATGAAGGAAAATTACTTAGCGGAGTAATTAATGGGTAATTACCGTATGTAATTAATTAAAGGTGATTTGATGATGAAGTAATTTGGATTAAATTCCTATGTAATTAATCAAGGGATTAATTAAAGAAATAAATTAAGGAATAATTTATTCAATGAAGTAATTAAGGGTAGTTAATTATTAGATGTTATTAATCAAGGGTGATTAATAATTATGGTTAATAATTAATTAATGGAATAATTAAAGGTTAATTACTATATTTGGTTATGAATAAATTAATTTGTGAAATTAATTGAAGGGATAAATAGAATGATATGGGAAGCCTTTGATTTAATGTTATCCCTAATATGTGGTTCATGATGCTATGTGATAAGATATGTTAAATTTAAACTGTGATGATGTGGTTTTCTATTGATGATGGATTACTGTGACAACCTGTATTAAAAGTAGAATTGTATTTCACTTGAGTAATCTAAGTTAAGTTGACAAGGGTTTCGGAGAGACCGGAGTCGGGTATTAGTTAATACCCGAAACCACTTCGATTCCTCATAAATTTCTATGTGAAATCAATATGCTGAAATGAAATGATGTAAGAGAATTGAACCATTTAATCTAAGGTTTAGGTACTTAGAAATTGATGATGAAATGACAGATGTCTTTATCGACTTGTGAACTTGTAAATTGATATAAGTTACCCGGGTTCATATCAGTTGCATACTTTTGTATTACATGTTAGATGGGTTTACTCGCGCTGGTTTCCAACCTGAACCGGGTGTTACTTTGATGTAATGCTCGGGTCAGACCGGGTATTACAAATTTTCAGGTAAGGACGTTCTGGAGCTCAGGAGGCGAGCTGGATGGCAGGAACGTATGAGATGTTTCACTATATTTATCTGGGACAAGTTAGTTTTTAACTGTCCGGTATTTGTGTAATGATGTAACTCTGATGTATAAAGATATAAGTGTAATGATATAGTTCTTCTTATAAAACTATTATTTATGTGATATTATATTTTATCCGCTGCGAATGTGAGATTATGTGTTTCTTTTCTGTTCTTCTTCTATCTCTTCCTTCTTTCTCTTTCTTCTTTCCACTAACTATCGGGAAATTATGGGATCGAAATTTTCAGGTTGTTACATTTGGTATCAGAGCTGAAGGTTAAGCGAGAATCTTGGCTCTGGTGGGATTACTCATTAAGGATAGGGAAGTGGTACCCTAGAATGAGTTGAGTGTATAAATATAAGAGAGCGTACTTGGTATTTTCTTATGTAAAGGTTTTTAAATGATTTCAAAAGTAAATGAATCTTATATAAGAAATAGATTATCTATTATATTAAGGAAATTGGTTGTAGTATTAATTAAATTAAAAGTAATAGTAAGAATTAAGTGGTAATAGAATTACAACCAAACTGAAATTAAATCTTGAAATTGGGAAAGGTTTCAAGATAAGGATAATCAATTAATTTATGTAATTAATTAAACTTTATTTAATGAGATTAATCAATGGACAATAATTGGAATTGTTGACAAATAAGAGGGAGTTACTTAATAAAGTAACTAGAGGTAAGTAATTTAAGGGACAATTACTTAATGAAGGTAACTAAGAAATAAGTTAATTACCGAATGTGATTAATTAATGATGTAATAATTTAAAGAAATAACAAATAATATTATTTAATGCATTTGAATAAAATGGTCCTATTTCAAACAAGAATTGTTTGAAAATTTAAAAAGAAATTTGTTCTTGAATTAAAACCAAAGGTGGTTTAAAACTTTAAAGTATAACTTGGTATGTAAAAGAAATTAATATGTATACATGTGGATATACATAATATCAAAGGTGGTTGGAAATAAACTCTAAATGGTGATTTTTGAGTTTGGAATAAGATGTGATACCCAAGGTGATAAGTTTTTGAACTTAATAAGTGGGAAGATTATTTATGAGAATTTTAAAATTTGAAATGGAAGTTCAAATTGGGTAAGGTTGACTGGATTCAGTGAATTGAGTTTAACTGAAGAAAAAGTTAAATAAGTTGGAATCATCAACCTGATTTGGAAATATGAAGATGAAATTAAGATTTAACTTGGGAAGTTAAATGGTTAATCTGAATGGGATGTTTTGTGTGATCTCAAAATGGGTATTGAGATTTGGAAACTGGAAATATTTAAATTGTGAAATTGGATTTGTTCAAATGAATGAGAAATGAAGTATGGTGATATATCCATTAGTGAGATAAAAGAAAATCTAACTTTAATTTGAAATTAAATTGTTTAAAAGTTTTTAATAAAGGTTAATTTGGTTTAAAGGGCTAAACCAACCTTAGTGAATTTAACTCGAATTTATATAATTCGAGATGGTTTAAATTTGGAATTTGAATTTGAATTAGCTCAAATTGAATTTGATTTGAATTAATTTAAAATGGTGATTGAAGATATATGAGTATAAGATTCAAATGGAAAATTCAAATTGAAATTTGATTCAAATAATTTGGAATTATAATTAAAGTTGAATGGTTTTAAATTCAAATGGAATTTGAATTGAATTTGGGAGGAAATCAAGAATAATTCAACCTGATTTGGAAATGGAGTTTGAAATTGGGATTGATTCAAACTGGAGTTGAAATGAATTGAAATTGGAACTAGTTCAATTGAAATTTATCCGAATTAGAAGAATTTGAGATCAAAGTTGAATAAAGTTAAATTTGAAAAGAAACTGAGGTTAATTCAACTTGATTTGGGGTTGAATCAATTTCAATGGAAATTGAAGTTATTTAAATTGGAATTTGGTCAATTTAAATGGTAGAGGAAATTTAAATTGAATTGATGAGAATGGAGATTGGGAAGTGAACAGTTTTGACTCTAAACTGTTTTTAATAAATTAGTTGAATATAAACTTATTTTCCGAGCTATTCATATATAAACAACCTTTCTTTTAAAAGCCAAACTATCTTATACTTGTTTTACAATTATTTTTGAAACTGTTTAACAATTTTCTAACTATTTTATAAACTAATTACTATTTTCAACTACTAATTACTATTTATAGCTATTTTGCAATTATTTAAAATTTCTATGACTATTTAACTATTTTCCAATTATTTTACAATTACTGATCTATTTTACAGCTATTTTATAAACTAGTAATTATTTTCCAACTACTTATCTATTTTTAACTTTTCAAGCTATTTTCTAAATTTAAACTGGACAGAGTTTAAACTGTTAGTGGTTAAATACCCAATCTAGATACGAATAGAGGTGATAGTCCAAATGGATTGAGGCAATTGTGAGTAAGTGAATGAAAATCAAAGTGAATGTGACTAGAAATGGAATTATTTGGCTAATAACCAATAAAGATAAATACGAAGGGTGTACGTATGTTATTCTATTCGCATAGTGATTTGATCCAGATTCGAGCATAGAATTTCGAGATAATTATATCGATCCGAGTGGGATTTTCACTCGATTTTCGAAGGCGAACCTAGATATGGATTGTTGATTGGTTTTGGATATTCTCTATCATAGTTATGACTATGCAAGGAGAATGACGGTTTCTGATCAAGAAACCAGATCTGTGTCCGCACCAGGAAGTCGGCTGGACGATACTAGTTCGGAAGTAAAATTGTGTGATCGAGTGAGCGATCAGATTGGTATGGCGTACGAATGATATGTGTACATCGTACTAATATGAATGAAATTGATATTGAAAAGAATAATCAAATTTGAATATTTGATTTTGAATAATCAAAGTTATATATCTTTTTTATATAAGATAAAACTCCCCTTGATGAATCTTTTGCCAGAAAGAAAGGATTTTGGAAGTGTTTGAAGTATAAAAGGATTTTATACTAGTTTATAATGATCCAAAGATTTTTATAAAGGATTTTATATATATCTCTATATATAAAGGATCATATGAGGATTTTGGAAAAAGGTTTTGGGAACCTATGGTTTGGAAAGGCTTTTGATTTTTGGGTAAAATCAATATTAAATTTGGAAAGCCTAGTTTGAGAATTATCGATTTTGGAATAATCGATTTTGTGTAAAGGAGCTTTGTATGAAATCATATTAGGTGTATGATTTAAAGATACTATATATATAGTATAAAATGTTTTGATGATGGATCTGGGGAAAAAGGCACTCCCTTAGAATGGACATCTCAGGATTACCACCGGGTGGTGCTGCCTTGAGCCCGTAGGGGGTTCTAAAGTTGATCTGGTGAGGAGTCCGGACAAACTAGTTCCTGAGGATTATTGGGTAGCGAAAGTCGAGGGCGCTGATGATTATAGGGGCATTTGGGTTATGCTGTGACGATAGTGTAACTCGATGTCACTGCGATCTACTGTGGGGACCATAGCGAAAATCGTGTGGAGGATGAGTGCCAACGGTCTACACTTGATTTTGCCGGGAAGGCAACGCAACATCGGTAGACTGCGATCTATGGTCAAGTGGAGTGGAGAAGTTTCATTCTATTGGCAGTGAAATTCGAGGACGCCGATGCCTACAGTTATATGTGTTTTTGCTGTGATAGCTACGTAACCCTAGTTGTAACTGCGATCTGTAGCGGGTTCCTTGGTGTAATCGAGGGGCGCGGAGGCCTACAGTTATCTGTGGATTTTGTCGGGATGGCAACGTAACCATCGGGTTAACTGCGACCATGGATGAGGGTGATGATTTACAGAGCATTCTCACCAAAGATATATCCTCTATTTTTCAAAAACTGTTTTCAATATTTTCGATAAAATTATTTTTCAAGTATTTTCACTAGGTGTTGAAAACAGGTCTACTAAGTACTTATAGATTTTCAGTCGTACGCCTAATCAACGTATGACCGAATTTCTACGAGAACAAGGATGGACTGGTTGAAACATCAAGTTATAAAATGATATTTTCTATAAAAACTATTTTGAAATTATTATGTAGATTTTTTAGTATGATCAAAAGAATATTTTAACTGGTTTAAATACATTTTAATAAATTCTGGCTTCGTTTCTTTTCGAGGACGAAAAGATTCTAAGGGGGGAGGAATGTGATAACTCAGAATTTCAGAATATCTGTAATTGATAAAGTAACTGAATTTAACTATTGAAAATACTAATTTATAGACCGAACAGATAAAATATATGGAAATGATATATTGCTTTATAGTAAATTTAGGTATAAATAATAATGTGCAAATGTGATAATGTTGAAAATTTTAAGTGGGTTCATAGACAAGTGTGTGTATATATATATATGTATGTATGTATGTATGTATGTATGTATGTTTTGTAAGAACATTAATTTGAATTCAATACATTAAAATTTTAAAGGAGATTTAAAGATAGAATTCTATATTTATAAACATTAGAGATAAATACTTACTAGATTTGAATATAGTGGCTCAAGTTTAAAATAGGATTAATAAAGGATTCATTAATCCATGGGTTTGCAAATTGTAAGTTAAAAGTTTACATAATTGCAATTAAAAGCATACAATGTATCTAATTATAAGTATAAACAATTATAAACAATATTACATAACTAATATAAAATATAAGAAATTCATGAATGAGGAGATTAAAACATAAAATATATTGCCTTTAAACATTTGAAAAAAAATACACTTGTAAGGCTTTGAACACATACAAACAACATTTGTAGCCAAGCATCCTCTAAACCAACAAGTGGCAAAGTAATCCTTAATTAGTAATTAAATTAAAATAAAGTTTTGAGAAAATGATTTGTTTATTCAATCTCATCTTTTAATTAAAACTGATAATCCAAAATTCAAAGGAAAAAGGGAAAAAATGTTTCAGCCTGTTCAAAACTCAACAACATTTTCTGCATGGGCATTCTCTTTCCAAATCTGGAAATTGATTACTACATGCAACTGCATTTTAAATTGAAGCAAGCACTCCAGTTTAAAAGAAAAATAAAATTCAAAGTAGCAAGCAAAATCAACATCTTCAGATTTCAAAAGCAGGAGCAGGGTCTCTGATTTCCTGAATTGAGGTGAGTAAAACTGCTCTGTAAATATTTCAAAACCCACCTGAATTCTTGATTGGAATAAAGTGATTATCGAAGTTTGGATGGAAACTATGTTTGCATGGCTATTTAAAAATGAAAGCAAGTATTTGTAAGTTAAAAAAAAATTCCAGACCAAGAACAGGAGACTGTTCTCTGCTTTAAAAATGTGAGTAACGCTTTTTAAAACTTAAGTATAAGTTTGTTGCTTCAATAAGTATGTTTATGTATGTTTATATGAATTGCATGTTGATTAATCTGCCTGTGCATATGATCTTAAATACATTACTGTATATATGCATACTAATGATAGAATGTATGTGGTATGTAAATGTTCCTTCCTTTGCTTAACTTCATAAGTACAGATTTTAATAAAAATTCTTTTTTTTCCTTTAAACAAGTTATGGTAGGATCTAAGATTCAAATAATATTTGATTGTTTGATTGTAAAGAAAACTTTAAATTGTACTTAAGTTAAATTAATTGTAATTTGCTCTGTAATCTAAAATAAGCAGTAAAGTTTAAATTTTGGGAAAATTCAAACTTATGAAATCATGAATTCAGGATTAAATTATAAATGCTTATACTAAATCATGATTTTTAAAAATCAATTACAAATTTTAAGGGTAGAATTGAAGAGCAGTTTTGTTTTTTTCTAGAAATTGATTTTTGGGTTTTTCTGATGCTTTCAAGGGTCAGGGTGGTCGTGGTTGCTTCCGGTGATGGATTAGGGGTCAGTGATGTAGGATAAAATGGTGGTGGTGGAAATTCACTGTGGTGAAGGTGGTGGTCGAAATTGATTCCTAAACCTAGTTTTTAGGCAATGCAAAAATTTGATCAGTATGGAGGCTACAGGGGACCGAGTGCAGTGATTTTTGGTGTGATGGCTGTTGGGGTGTCGAAGAGGAGTTGGACGGCGTTGCAGAGCCTCCGATGGCCGGAGGAGAGAGGATGGGCGATTTCCAGGTTTGGAATATAATAGGTGCTTGTTGCTGCCAGGTTCTGATTTGGGTGCTCGATTGTGTTTTGTGATGTTTGGGTGGATTCCTATGGTCGCGATGTGATGTAGTGATGGTCGGCGACTTGCTCGTTGGCTGGGTAGTGGCCGGAGGTGGCTACAACCACCGTGCATGTGCACGGTGAAGAAGGAGTGTCAGGTAATGTTTGGGGTTGCTGTGTTTTGAGACTCGAGATTTACTCGGGTAAGTCGAGTTTTTACTCGAAGTTAAACAAGAGAGGCTCGGGTATATAAGGTTTACAGGTTTATGGGGAAACCTGTTTTCAAATCAAATCTTGGTTTTAAAAATCTGAAACAAGGTTTTAAATAGAATTGAAAACTAAACTTAAAGTATGGTTTCAATCTTAGTTTGAATTCCAGTTTTTAAATCTTAATTTAATTTTTTTTAAATTAAAATGTTTTAACAACTATAAAGAGTTTAAATAATTGAATTTAAAGATAAATCTTTAAATTAAAATAGAAGATTTAAACATAAGTATAAATCTGGAAACAAGATTCAAACTTGAATTATGTTTTGAAAATAAAAGAAGTTTTTAAATTTTGAAATGTTTAAACAACTTTTGATATTGAATCATAATTTAAATATGATTTGAATCTTAAATAAATATGGTTTAGATTTCTTTTATAAAATGAGAAATTATTTAGCATAAGTTTAAAAAGGGTGTAGAATGTTTTTAAAACTTTGATAAAGTTAAGTTTGGTTTTCATTTTAAATTTAAATTTTAAAACGAAATTTGGAAACAGGTAAGGACGTTCTAGACCTCAGGAGGCGACCTGAATGGCTGGAACGTATGAGATATTTCGCTGTATTTATCTGGGTCAAGTTAGTTTTTAACTGTTCGGTATTTGTGTAATGATGTAACTCTGATGTATAAAGATATAAGTGTAATGATATAGTTCTTCTTATAAAACTATTATTTATGTGATATTATACTTTATCCGCTGCGAATGTGAGATTGTGTGTTTCTTTTCTGTTCTTCTTCTATCTCTTTCTTCTTTCTCTTTCTTCTTTCCACTAACTATCTAGAAATTTCGGGATCGAAATTTTCGGGTCGTTACAGACTCAGGGCTTCGAGGCGCAACTGTGGTCAAAGCAGTTTGGTTCCAAGTGGCACGGTTCGTCGTTGGTCATTGGTTTTGCCGATCATGCTACTTCCAGTTTCCGATTTGAAATGGTGATTTTGAGGTTGACCTCGATTTACGTTGTGTTGTGTCGTTGGAGTGGTTGTTGAGGTCGAAGGTGAGTTGCTGAAGGCCAGGGGATCGATCGGCGGTGGGATTTTCAGCCGTGTATGTGCACAATGGCGATGGCGTGCATCCCTGTTGTTGAAGTTTGGGGAAAGAATGAATGGCCAGGGAGATTTTCGCAATTCCCTCATGTTCGTCTCGGCGTAGTAGTGAAGAGTGAATTTTGGGTTACTCGAGTTAGTTGGTTCAAGTTTAAAACTTGACCTATTTCCCAAATTTAAACTTAAAATTAAAAGTATAAAGCAAAAGATTTAAATGAGTTTAAAATCTAAATATTTAAATTATGGATTCAAGTTTAATTTGAATCATAGTTGGAAATGAATTTGTTTTAAATTCAATTTTTTTTTAAAAATACTTTAAAAGGGTTTATTGTTAAAATTGTTTTTAAAGAAATTTGAATTTAAATTGGTAATTGAAATGTAAAGTAATTAAAGGTTTAAACTTAAAAGTTTAAGATTAATTACTCTTAGAATAATTAACTTGTAATTAGGAATAATTAATTAAATAAGATTTTATTTTAATTAATGATTAATCATTAATTAATCAAGTAATAAGGAATTAATTAAGTTATAGTTGACACTTAATTAAATAATTAGGGGTTAATAAATGATTAATTAAATTGTAATTAATAATGATTGAAATAAGTTAATTATTTTAGGTAAATAATTAATGAGTTTTTAAACAGTTAATGAGGGTCATTAACTAAGGATTATTTAACAATAAATTAATGTGATTAATTTTTTATAATTAATTAGATTAATTAATTAATGATAATCATTTGAGAATTGTTAAATATAATTACTTAATTGAAGTAATATAGAAATTAGTTACTTAAATGTAATTAATAGAGTTTAATGTGATTGGTTTAAATTAATTAATTAAGTTTAATTAATTTTAATCACTTGATGATTTGATAAAAATTACACAATGTATTTAATGGAAGTGTAATTACTTAAGGAAGTAATTAATGGTAATTACTGGATGTAATTAAAGATGTTGATGATGAAAGTAATTTGGTTTATATTAAATTCCTATGTAATTAATAAGGGGATTAATTGAGATAATTAATTAAGGATAATTAATTTTTGAAATAAAGTAAGTAAGGGTAGTTGATTAGTGAATGGGATTAATCCAAGGATTAATTAGAGAATAAATTAGGAATTAATTTATTTAATGAAGTAATTAAGGGTAGTTAAATTCGGGATGTTATTAATTAGGGGTGATTAATAATTAGGGTTGATAATTAATTAACAAAGTAATTAAAGGTTAATTACTGTATTTGGATAAGGGTAAATTAATTTGAGAATTTAGTAATGGATGATAGAATGATATTGGAAGCTCTTTGATTAATTTTTATCTCTAATAAATAGTTCTTGATGATGAATTACTATGACATCAGGTATTTAAAGTTTAATTGTATTTCACTTGAATAATTTAAGTTAGGATGACATTGGATTCGAAGAGACCGGAGTCGGGTATTAGTTAATATCCGAAACCATTTCGATTCTTATAATTTGATATGTGTACTAATAGGCTGAGGTGGAATGATTTAAGTGAATTGGACTATAAAATCTAAATTTTGACACTTAGAAATTGATGAATATAATAAGTGTTGTCTATACCAAACCTGTGAATTTGTAAAATTGTTATGAGTTACCCCGGGTTAAAAATTGGTTATTGTTTTGGTGTATTTCATATTAGATGGGTTTACTCACGCTGGTGTCCAGCCTGACCCGGGTGTTACTTTGATGTAATGCTCGGGTCAGATCGAGTATTATAGATTTTTAGGCAAGGACGTACTGGAGTTCAGGAGGCGAGCTGGAGAGCAGGAACGTATGGAGAGCTTCTGATGTTAATATATTATAGTATCTGAAACGGATAGATTTATCAGTTCTGCGATTGTAAATCTGTTGTAACTCTGATATATATAATAAAGTGTAATTTGACAAGTATAGTTTCCTTTGTATAACTATTATTTATGTGATATTATATTTTATCCGCTGTGTATGTGAGACTTTGGGTTTGGTTTTCTGTTTCCTCTTCTTCTTCTATCTCTTCTTCTTTTCCTAACTATCTGGAAGTTTCTGGATCGAAATTTCCAGGTCGTTACATGCATGTTCTCATTCATTCCAATCCCTCAGATTTTACTTTAGAGTATGTTGCTTAAATAGTAACTCACAAGCACATATGATACTTAAGTTTTTACATATTCTTTTCAAAACCAAGCAAATATCAATCCTGAGAAATTGCATAAGACATTAGAGAGTTTGCCTAGCTTATTTATTACAATGAAACTGCTACATTTTCTAAAGCCTTTTTTTAAAATCAACCAGATCTTCAAACATCCATGCAAGCAAGCTACTCATACATCTTTCCCTGTAGCAATACTTTGAACTGCCTCAATAAAATGAGACACCCCAAATATTGCAAAGGCAACAAATAGAGTCTGAAAATAAATTCTGACGTGAGTGAAGTCAAGGATTAAAGATAACTTGTAAATTCCTAAGACTGTGTAGAGAATTTATATGGTTGATGCTATTCGAATTCATATTAAAACCTGAGTATATGTATATATGTAAGCTTTTCTAACAAACATGCACCCAAGCATTCATCCATTCACTTCATTCAGTTATACATGCACATGCTCCTATGGATTAACTCCCTAAATTCCATAGCTAAATTTCTCCATCTCATTTTTTTTCATTTTGTTGGTCTTAATTCTTTCCATTGAACACCATGTGTGCATTCCAAAGGGACTCAATTCTGTTAACCCTTTACACATAGGCCTACAGGACTTAAGCAAGTCATGCACATACCCATCACCCACCTGATGATGAATTGATCAAGGCACTACTCCTAAATTAGCTTATAATTTAGAGACCATGCTTATTTATGTTCAGAAGAATTTTATTAAAACTTGAAATGCTTTATATTCATTTCTTCCTTCCATAGATCAAAAAGTATGAGACTCGCTTAGGGATTTTAGCCAGTCATAACAAGCATTCATGCAAAATACTACTTCCCATTTCAAGGTCATTTTATTTATTCATATTTTCTGAAACTGGCATAAGTATTTATTTCCAGATGCATTCCCATGCCTTACATAAATATGGGGAAGTCATATAAAATTTTCATTTATTTTACTGTGAACATAGGGCATGGTTTTTGAGAAAAACCCATAAAAACATGTTAACCTATGATCTGAACAAATCAGCACATATATATAATATTGCATTGTTCACATCATTTTTTGGAACTAGACATAAGCATGAATCTCCTTATTCACACTGCCTACTCCATTCTTCATTAGTACCCTATTTCTTGGTAAAAATGTTTAGTTCGTCTCCATATAAAAACTAGATTATAAGCTATAGAGTTCATTTCTGTGATCAGGGGGTTTGCCTTTTTCAAATCATTAATAATAAAACAATTAAGACAGATCAAAGCATCAACTAATAACTCAGCCAAAATACCAACCATAATCATCATTTATTATTATTTTTTCCAGGGAATAAAAATCAAACAGAACATAATCATGCTTTTATGAAAATAATATGGCTGCCCTTAACTTGGGTCTTAGTGCCTTGAATCTCATCGATGATTAATCACTCATCTTCCTTCTTCTTTTCCCCGAGAATGCTTAAATTTGAAGACAGTGTGAGTTTTCTCTTGTATTTTTTTTAAAACATCTTTCCGTTTTTCACTCAGAGTAAACTGCTGCTATCCTTTTATCTTTAAAACATTTAGCTAGGGTTTTGTAGAGTGAAAAACCCACTTTATCCTTACACAAATAAAAGAACTTTGTATGCATGTTTGTGGCTAAGTATGCCATTTTCTTTTTGATTTCCATTTCATTTATTTTAGTTGCCTTTCTGCCTTTTGCTGTGTACATGCCATATGCATGTTTCACACTATTTTCATGTGGCTTCTCTTCATTGTATATTTTCTTAAACCTATAGTGTTCACGCATGTATTTTTTCCCATTAATTCCTTGCTAATATTTTGAACCATTTGTTTTCTCTTGATTTATTTCTAAAATGTATTTATACACATATAGTACTAAACTAGTTTCTTATATTTTAATTATCATAAGAATTTATTTTATCATTCTACACTCCTCTGGCTACTTATATACAATATATATAAGACATGCTCAATTAATACTCATTCATACGTAGTTATTTTCTTTTCATTCTTTTTATTTACTTAAAACAATTATCCCCTTACTTATTTATTTCACTCATTCTTGCTATTTATTTTTCAAGCTATTTTATCTTTTGTACATTTTCCATTAACTAATTTTTTTACCATTTTTTAAAATTATTGTTATTTCAATAATTTGGGTCTTCACATACTCTCCTCTTAAAAGGAATTGTGTCCCACAATTATTAATTTTTTTAAGTATATTTCCATTCAATTTCATATAAAGCATAATTTCATTTCAGAAATGTATGCATTCAAAACCAATCAAACACACATAAGTAATATTTAAATTTATCATAATTTTAGGCATACCTTTAAGCAGAAAATAGATTAGGATATTTATCTTTCATCCTATCTTCAACTTCCCATGAACAATCATTTTTATCTAAGCTCCACTGGATTTTAACCAATTTAATTATTTTATTTCTCAATTTCTTTTCTTCTCTAGCCACAATACCCACTGGTTTCTTCTTATAAACCAGATTTTCTTGAACTTAAACTTGTGTAGGGGATTCCATATGGGTCTCCTTATCATGCACCCATTTTCTTAATTGAGATACATGAAATACATCATGTATATTACTCAATTCCTCTGGCAATTTCAACTTATAAGCCAAAGTTCCTATTCTTTGAATAATTTCATATGGCCCTATATATCTTGGTGATAACTTTCCTGCCTTGCCAACCTTAATATTTTTCTCATTGGTGAAACTTTGAGAAATACATAATTTCCTACCTCAAATTCCACTGGCCTCCTTCCTTTATCTGCATAGGCTTTTTGTCTCTCTTGTGTTGCTCTCATTCTTTGCCTTACAAGTGCAATCCTTGCAGAGGTTTCTTTAACATGTTCGGGTCAAGCAACACTCTTTCACCTGCCTCCATCCAGCATGCAGGAGATACACAAGGCTTTCCATATAAAGCCTCAAATGGAGCCATACCTATAGTGGACTGGTAACTGTTGTTATAAGCAAATTCTGCTAAGTAGAGATGATCTTCCCAGTTGCCTCCAAAATCAAGTATACATGCTGTAAGTAAATCCTCTAGAATCTTGTTAACAATCTCAGTTTGCCCATCTATTTGTGGGTTGTAGGCTGTGCTCAAGCTTAATTCTGTCCCCATGGCCTCTTAAAAACTACCCCAGAACCTTGAGGTAAACAAGGTATCTCTACCACTAATAATAGTCTTGGGGATGCCATGTAATCTCACTATCTCCTTCACAAATAATTGAGCTAATTTGTGAACATTTTTATTTGAATTAACTGGAATAAAGTGAGCTGTTTTTGTGAGCCTATCTCTTGTTCTTGGCAAACCATCCACAAAATCCATTAAAATGCTTTCCTACTTCCAGGTAGGCACTTCCAGAGGTTGTAGTAGGCCTGAGGGTCTTTGATAATCTGCCTTGACTTGTTGACATGTTAAGCACTTTGCCACATATTTTGCCACTGCCCCTTTCATTCTTAGCCACCAATAATTTCTTTTTAGATCATGGTACATTTTTGTACCACCTGGATGTATAGTGTATTTTGTCTTGTGATGCTCATCCATAATCTCTTGCTTCAGTTCTTCTACATTGGGTATGCAGAGCTTCCCTTTCTTTCTTTAGTAGCTTCTATCATCAACTTCATAATTTTCCACTGATATGCCTTGTGATATCATGTCCTTCTTTTCTTTTAAATTAGTGTCTTGATTTTACATCTTTCCTATTTTATCAACCAGGGTTGATCTTAAGGAGATGAGACTTAATTTTCCATATTCAATCATGTCACTATGTGCATTATCTGATGCACCAATTTCTTCCTTTATTTCTACATCACCGAGGATTGTTAAATCCTTGAATTCAGTCATCATTAAGCTTGCCAATCTTGCTTGATGCCTGCTCAAAGCATCTGCTACTTTGTTAGCTTTTTCAGCAGTATATAATATATCAAGATCATATGCAGCTAGAGATTCTACCCACCTATGTTGCCTCATATTCAAGCCTTTTTGGGAAAACAAATACTTAAGTGATTTATGGTCTGTAAAAAATTCAAATTTAGTACCTAACAAGTAGTGTCTCCACAGCTTCAATGCATAAACAATGGCAGCCAGTTCTAAGTCATGAGTGGCATATCTAGTTTCATTTGACTTGAGGTTCTTGATGCATATGCTATGACACTTCCATGTTGCATGAACACTGCCCTTAACCCAGACCCAGTAGCATCTGTGTAAACCACTAATCCTTCATTTCCCTCTGGAACTTGCAAGACTGGAGCTTCCATCAGTGCTTTCTTCAATGATTCAAAAGCTTGTTCACATTTTTCTATCCACACATATGGTTGCTCTTTTCTGGTTAGCTTGGTCAGTGGAATGGCTATCCTTGCAAAGTTTTTTATAAACCTTCTATAGTAACCTGCCATTCCTAAAAATGACCTCACCTCAGTCACTGATTTGGGTCTTCTCCATGATTGCACTGCCATGACCTTGTTTGGATCTACACTAATCCCTTGTTGAGATATAATGTGTCCCAAAATTTAACTTCATTTTTCCAAAATGTACACTTAGTAAATTTTGCCTTTAAATTATGTGCTCTTAATCTTTACAAAACCAGATGCAAGTGCTTTGCATGCTCCTTTTCTGATTTTGAATACACTAATATATCATCAATGAAGACAACTACAAATTTATCTAGAAAATCTCTAAATGTTCTATTCATTAAATCTACAAAATAGGATGGTGCTTTTGTCAATCCAAAAGGCATTACTAAAAATTCATATAGCCCATACCTTGTGCTGAATGCAGTGTATTTAATACTCTCCTCCTCAAGCTTCATTTGGTGGAATCCAGAGGCTAAGTCTAGCCTTGAAAAGATTTTTGCTCCATTTAATTGATCAAATAAATCATCAATTCTGGGGAGTGGGTATTTATTCTTGATGGTAACTTTGTTTAATTCCTTGTAATCAATACACATCCTCATTGTACCATCATGTTTCTTTACAAATAGCACTAGAGAACCTCAGTTTGAATTACTAGGCCTTATGAAGCCTTTCTGCTCCAATTCTTCCAATTGTTGTTTTAATTCCACTAATTCCTTTGGACCCATTCTGGTAGGCTTCTTGATGATAGGACTTGATCCTGGAATTAATCTTATTTGAAATTCAACTTGTCTATTTTCTGGAACTCCTATAACCTCTCCAAAGACATTTGGGTATTCCTTTATTATTTTATATCTTCTAGAGTTAATTCTTTTTCAGTTATGCTCCTCATTTGATTAAGGCAAATTGTTTTGGCTATTTCACTCATAACTACAATATTTCTACCATTTTCTGTTTTCAAAGAAATAGTAAAATTTTCTAAGTTCAAAATTGCTTTGAGTTTACTCAACCAATCTACTCCTAGAACAATTCCTATTCCAGGATATTTTAACACAAACAAATCAGATTTAAACATATTTCCGCCTATGTTTAATTCTACTCCCAAACATCTTAATCCTAGCAGGCAAGAGCTACCTAGGGGACTCTGAATAAACAAAGGTTTTTCAATTAAATTGCATGTGAGAGCCAATTTATCCATTATGTCTAGTGATATTAAAGAATGTGTAGCCCCGGTGTCATATATAACTGAGATTGGATAATCTTTAGCTAGAAGTATACCTTCCAATTGTCCAGAATTTCCCACTGCGCTTGCTTTTGCATTGCCTTCCAATGCTCCTACCTTTGCTCCTTTCCTGAAATCTGGGAAATTCCTTTTGATATGACCTTCTTTCCCATAATTAAAGCAACTGAATGGAGTCTTCTTAGCTGCTTGACACCTATTACTCATGTGTCCTTCTTTGCCACAGTTGTAGCAAATAACTTTCTTCTTAATTTCCCCAGTGGCTGCTCCTTCAACTTTCTTGTCTACATTCTTCTTGTCATAAGGATGTGCTCTATTTTTCCCTTTCTTTTGGCTATTAGCCCTCATGATCCTGAATTTCTCCCTTGCAGTATCATGTTGTTCAAAAGAAAGAGTGAGATCTATGACTTGATAAATGTTTTGTCCTTTTATGGTAGCATTGCTCTACTTCAACAAGCATTATGTCCTTGAATAAATCTTGAATTCTTTGGTTCCTTATTCCCTATGAGCATGGTTCCATACTTAGACATGCTTTCAAACTTTTGAGTGTATTCAGTCACACTCATTGGCCCTTGCCTCAGCCTTATGAACCCCCCAAGCGGTGTTGCCTTAGCTGTTGCTGGGACAAATCTAGCCTCAAGCATATCCTTGAATTGATCCCATGTTATCTCATTTTCTGTTCTTCTTGTGATGATTACCTCCCACCAATCCAGTGCTGCTCCTTTGAGCCTTCTAGAAGCTATCTGCCTCTTCCTTTGGTCATTAATTTGCATGTCTGCAAATATCCTTTCTAAGGTTCTTAGCCATGTCTGCACACCCATGACCCCTTCAGTGCCTTCAAAATCCTTGCCTCATAGATTTGAGAATGTTTTCAGTAGCTTAGCTAACTCCTCATGAGGATTTTCTTCCCTCTGCACTACTCCTTCCCTAAATGCCCTCACCAAATCTTGCAAATTAACCAATGATTTTGCATCAGAGGGTCCTGCTCCAGAGCTTGGTGGTCTTCCTACCATGATTCACTATTCAAATTATATAGCTAGTTAGTCTTGTTTCTGATTTAACTATTTCAGCAATTTATTCCTACTGAGGATATTATTATTATTTTTGTCTCTTCCTTAGAATTTTATCCATATAAGAAAATTAGATTTTACATATATAAGCTATGTTTTAAGTAACATAGCTCTGATACCAACTGAAGTGACCCGCTACTCTTCACATCTATTTTAATAATTTTTTTAGCAAAGTTTATTTTTGAAAAACAAGTGATCACTTCTTTTGATTAATTCTCCCAAGATCCAGAATCTACCAATATAAAAATATCAGTATTTAAATCAAGTCATATCATTTATATATATGAAGATATATAAAATGTTTCTTTGCCTATCAGAGTATTTAAAATAGCAAAGAAATTTAATCACACAATATTTTCCATAGTTGAGAGGTTTTGTGCCACATAGCTTTTTCTACATTTAATTTTTTTTAACTCAAGCTTGATTAATATGTGATTCAAATATTACCACTTATTATTTTCTTGTTTTATTTCCCAGATTGTTCTATAGCCCATATGTGACGCCCCACCTCTATACCCACACTAGCCAAGAACACTACGGAGTAATGGTGTCAACTAGTACGGAGAATAAGGCTGTTGAGGAGCGACCATCTATATAATAGCTTTGTGCGAGCGCCGATATGCCAGATAAAAATATAACTTTTCATCTCAAGAGGAAATCCGACATACCAATACAAACTCAAAGCTACTACACAGTGGCTATATAAAATCTTCGGAAACAAATATAGAAATAAACATAACACAAATCAGTCACAGACAGTTCATATCACAAAGGCGGAAATAGATATGAATATTACACACAAGAGTGTATATCAGAGTAGTGGTCAAATAAGTTCCACAATAATACAAAAGTATAGCACCATGCTATGCAAAAGAATAAATATACATCATAGAGTCAATATCCCAAATGTATACATCCAAAAACTACTAGTCTATGTAGTTAACCAAAAGTCAGATTGGAAAATCCCTGGAGAAAAGTCAAGCAGATGCACCTGCAACATCTCGGTCTGACCCGAGTATTATTTATATGAAAATAATAAACGGATCAGTCGAGCTATAGATATCAGATAACATGATAT
This sequence comes from Allium cepa, assembly GCA_030765085.1. Classification (NCBI taxonomy): domain Eukaryota; kingdom Viridiplantae; phylum Streptophyta; class Magnoliopsida; order Asparagales; family Amaryllidaceae; genus Allium; species Allium cepa. The sequence goes on along the minus strand of CM060929.1, from coordinate 916,652,747 downwards.
AGTGTAAAAGATATGACATATACATAAGATGTCCATAAGGCATACTATGATTAGTATGAAAGTGATGATCAACTGGAGATCAACCAATGAGAGAGGATCTTCTCAAAGATCCAAAGAGGGCATCATACCCTAAACTTGCACTCATAACAAGTCAGTGACATAAATTCCAAAAATCAACAAAGATTGTGGTCTAGACTAACCAAGAAGGCAAAAAGGTATGTGTGAATGGAATCACACAAGTGGTGTCTAGTCTAACCTCACAAACAAAAAGATATGTGTGAGTGGAATCACACAAAAGGTGTCTAGACTAACCAAACGACCAAAAAGGCATGTGTGAATGGAATCACACAAGCGGTGTCTAGTCTAACCAAAAATCAAAAGGGTATGTGCGAGTGGAATCACACAAATGGTGTCTAGACTAACCAAACGACCAAAAAGGTATGTGTGAATGGAATCACACAAGTGGTGTCTAGTCTAACCAAAAATCACAAAGGTATGTGTGAGTGGAATCACACAAATGGTGTCCAGACTAACCGAGCGACCAAAGAGGTATGTGTGAATGGAATCACACAAGTGGTGTCTAGTCTAACCGAGCAAACAAGAGACATCGCACAATTGCTAGTCTAAATCATAAGAGTGATCGTCATGATCAACGAGGAGTGTCAATTGCACTAAGCTAGTAAATATAAAAGTTTAGCTTCGTGTCCCATAACCACTTGCTTAAGTTAAACATTTACGAACAAACTGTAAATCTTCACTAGAAAATTGTCACAAGAGGTTCAATCGAACAAGTCCAAGAATTAACCGACTAAGTGAACGCAAGCGTTTCATACCACTTGTTTTACTAAGCCGTTTAATTAGATTTCTCATACGAATGAGGTAAAGGTTTGTATATACTAATAGGTAGGAAAACGGTTTTAGATAACAAGCTTTGTAATTGAAAATAGAGTTGAAATCGTTTTAATGAAAAGGGTTTTGATATTTACTACTAGTATTGAAAACCTTCATATTTTAAAGTGACAAATCACAAGGGGGATTGAGAAACAATCAATCACAAAGATCACATTCGAAGACGTGAGTTAATTCCAATAAATCGATATAAAGTCCATCGAAATGGATATTTCTAAAATTCCAAGATAAAAGTCATCAAAGTCAAATAATTGATAGTAACTATTAGGAATCAAAACGAATCGATAAAAATTGGAATCTAAGCATAACTAGACCCAAATAGGCATAGCATGCTTTTATAAGCAGGTCAGTCAACTGACCTCTGAGTTCAGTCGACTGAACTCATTCCCGAAAAACTCGCTGGAGGCTGGTCAGTCGACTGAACTCAGAGTTCAGTCGACTGACTGAAGAAAACAGAGCCTTTAAGGCTCTGAAAATGACCCTCGGAGTGCCTAGAGGCTACAGCCAGTCGACTGACTGAAATGGTCAGTCGATTGACTGATGCTGAGGCAGTCTCCTTGGTCTATAAAAGTGAGGCGCAACCTCCTCCGATTCGCGACCGAACGAGCAACGGCGCTAGGGGTTTATGCCAATCGACTACCCGGCCCTTTAGGCTCTTCGATGCGTCACTAAAACATGTTAAGATATCCATAAAAGGATTTTCATAGATTTTGATTTCAAAACACCAAAAATTGGAATGTACACCAAATCAATTCAAGCCAATATCAAATGCACATGAATATGTGTTAGGAATTCATACCTAACAATAGAGATAGTTATAGACCTAGATGTGAGATTAAAAATCTCACCTTTGAACGAAATCAAACAAGAAGAAGCTTGAAAGCAAATGGAGAATCAACCTCTCTTGAACACAATTCCAAATGAGCTTGAATCTATGCTCAAAAACAAGAACATTCCCAAAATTAGGTTTAGGAATTTCATAAATTGGTAAGAGAACAAGTTAGAGAAGAAGAAGAAGAAGCTTACCAATGATGTCTCTTGAATTTGGGGCTAGAAATTTGAAGTTGCAAGAGGAACTAGGGTTTTGGAGTTTTTAATTTCCAATCTTCTCCACCATTATAGCCTAAGAATTGAAATGAGGGAGAAATGAGGGTGAATGGAGAGGAGTGTTTCAGTTTAGAGTATATGTTGGCTAGTGGGCTGAACCCAAACTCAAACCTAAAGTGAAAAAGGTCGAATTTTTGACTAACTCCAAATATATCAAAGTTTATACTCAAAAAGTTGCAAACGACGTTTTGAACTCAATGGAAGTGGTTTCGAGTCCTAATTTGACCGTTTGCAAAAAGTCGCCTCTCGGACTAAAATCCGATTAACGATAAAATATTTAAATAAAATATTTAAATACAAAATCGATAAATATGTGGGTTGTTACAGACTCCCCTCCTTAAAGAAATTGCGTCCTCGCAATAATTAAGAAGAAGATATATATAGTAACAACCATGAAAGCATATTCACACAAAAGAAATTCGAAATAAGAAGTTCACCTCAAAGGTCATGAAGTAAGTCCGGATGTGTTCGCTCGATGAATTCTCCAGATTCCCAAGAGCAATCTTTAGGATTTGAGGACCATTGAACCTTCACAAGCGGAACATCTTTATTTCGAAGATGTTTGACCTCCGAAGCAATAATTCGAATGGGATGCTGCTCATAAGTTAAATTCGGCGAAACTTCAATTTCATCCACAACACCGGGCTCAAGAGTAGAATCGGAATCTCGAAGACATTTCCGTAATTGAGAAACGTGAAACAGGTCATGCATGGCAGAAAACTGAGCCGGTAATGTAAGGCGATAGGCCATGGAACCAATATGTTCAGTGATAGGAAATGGCCCAATATATCGAGGCGCTAATTTTCCCGAGCGACTGAAACGTACAACACCTTTCATAGGTGAAACACGAATAAAAACAAGGTCTCCAACAGAAAATTCTAATCTCCTTCTTCGATTATCGGCATAGGATTTTTGTTTACTCTGGGCTTCTTTCATCCTATGACGAATACGTTCAATCTTTTCTGTGGAATCACGAATAAAATCTGGACCTAAAACCAGCTTCTCACCGGCTTCAAGCCAACAAGAAGGAGATCAGCATGGCCTTCCGTAGAGTGCCTCGAAAGGTGCCATACCAATACTAGATTGGAAGCTATTATTATAGGAAAATTCAACAAGAGGAATATGGTCTTCCCAACTTCCACCGAAATCGAGCACACAAGCACGAAGAAGATCTTCAAGGGTTTGATTCACACGCTCGGTTTGTCCATCGGACTGGGGGTGATAAGCGGTGCTAAAATTGAGCTTTGTTCCCAAAGCTTTTTGAAGACTCTTCCAAAATCCACTAGTAAAAAATGGATCACGATCACTAACAATAGAAGTAGGAACTCCATGCAATTTAACAATCTCTTTGATAAAGAGTTTGGCCAAGAGTGGAACGGTTCGATTAGACCGAACGGGAATAAAATGGGCAGACTTAGTAAGTCTATCAACAATCACCCATAAGCTATCATGACCCGAACGAGAACGGGGAAGGCCATCTATAAAATCCATGGAAATTTGGTCCCACTTCCAAATTGGAATTTCTAACGGTTGCAATAACCCACCGGGCCTTTGATGTTCAGCTTTAACAAGTTGGCAAGTCATGCAACACCTAACAAAGTTAGCAATGTCGGATTTCATTCCCTCCCAATAAAAAAGTCGCTTCATATCAGCGTACATTTTACTGCTACCGGGATGAATGGTAAATTTAGACCGATGGGAATCTTCTAAAATATCTTTCCGAAGGTCACTAATATTTGGTATGATGAGTCTACCAAATTTTCGGATGTCGCCACGAGAATCAATGTCGAAGTCTTTCAAACCTTCAATATCAATTTTATCCTTAACATTTTGGCCAAGAAGAGCCAATTCGGGGTCTAGCCTTTGAGCTTCAAGAATGCGGTCTAAAAGAGAAGGATGAGCCTCAAGGCTACTTAACACAAGAGACGAACATAAATCGGATACGCGGTCTTGAATCCCACAAGAGGATAAAATTCTGAGTTCATTCCACTCGGATATCATCATGGAAACAACCGCTTGTTGCTTGCGACTAAGTGCATCGGCAACTCGATTTCCCTTTCCGGGAGTATAAAGAATGTCAAGATCATATGGTGCAAGGAACTCGAGCCAACGCTGTTGACGCAAATTAAGTTCCTTCTGGGAGAATAAATATTTCAAAGACTTATGATCGGTATAAAGAACAAATTTCTCCCCTAAAAGATAATGTCGCCAAATCCGAAGAGCGAAAACAATAGTCGCGAGCTCTAAATCATGAGTGGCATATCTAGTCTCAGCAGGCTTCAATTGCCTAGAAGCGTAAGCAATAACTCGTTCTTTTTGCATAAGAACGGCACCCAAACCAATGCGACTAGCATCGGTATAGACAATAAAATCTTGATACCCTTCGGGAATAACAAGAATAGAAGCATCAGATAGGAGTTCTTTTAATTTCTGAAAGGAAGTTTCACATTTGTCCGACCAAATGTATTTAACGCCTTTCTTGGTTAAGCTTGTAAGAGGCACGGCAATTTTAGAAAAGTCTTTTATAAAACGGCGGTAATAACCCGCCAATCCAAGAAAGCTACGGATTTCCGTTACACTCTCCGGTCTCTTTCAATCTTGAATCGCTTCAATCTTTGAAGGATCCACGGAAATTCCGGATTCGGAAATAATATGACCAAGAAACTTCACCCGAGATTGCCAAAAGTGGCATTTAGAAAATTTAGCTTTTAATTGATTACTCCTAAGAGTTTCCAATACAATCCGAAGATGCTCTTCATGTTCCTCTTCGGTTTTTGAATACACAAGAATGTCATCAATAAAGATGAGAACAAATCGATCGAGAAAACCTTTAAAAACTCGATTCATAAGGTCGACGAAATAAGCTGGAGCATTCGTCAAACCAAATGGCATAACAAGCCATTCATACGATCCATAACGAGTACAGAAGGATGTCAAAGGAATATTATCCTCTGCAATACGAAGCTGATGAAAACCGGTAGCCAAGTCCAATTGTGAAAAGACCTTAGCACCACTAAGCTGATCGAATAGATCATCAATCCGAGGCAAAGGATATTTATTTTTGATCGTGAGATCATTAAGCTTGCGATAGTCAACGCAAAGCCTAAGAGTACCATCGGATTTTTTTACGAAAATAGCTGAAGCTCCCCAAGGCGAGGAACTAGAGCGAATGAATTGCTTCGTCTCCAACTCGGATAATTGTTTGCGCATCTCCTCATTCTCCTTATTGGACATGCGGTAAGGAGGACGAGTAATAGGTTAAGCTCCAGGGATAAGATTAATTTTGAACTCAATTGCTCGTTTAGGTGGTAATCCTAGAACGGGCTCAAATATGTCGGAGAATTCACGAACGACGTGAATTCGAGAAATGACATCTTCCTCATCATCATCATCATCACGAGGATTTAAAGAATATAAAGATGCACCCATGCTGGAATCCAAATTTTTGAGAATAATGGAAATCTGCTTAACAGATTGTGGATGACGAAGATGAATAGTCCTCTCAGGGCATAGAATACGGGCTTCATAACGGTTAAGCCAATCCATTCCCAAAATCATTCCGAAGCCTAAGTATCGCATAACATGCAAATCGGCAAGGAAGGAAAAATCACATAAAATAATCTCCACATCTTTACAAAGCAAACTAATTGATGCAGATCCACCAACCGGATTAGAAATTCTCAAAGAAGTCATTAAACATAAAACATCCAAAGAAAAAGTATCAACAAGCTCTTTTGAAATAAAAGAGTGAGATGCACCAGTATCAAAAAGAACTCGAATTGGTTGATCATGAAATAAAATAATGCCATCGAGAATGGAATGAGAAATACCTTGGCCACGAGATGTGTTGCTAGGGGCTTGAGCAACGTTTAACTTTCCCTCCTTTTTGCCTTCACGTTTGAGGCATTGATGTATATAATGATCTGGGCTCTTGCAATAGCGACAAGATTTGGGCTTTGAGCGCTTATTCGCAAAATGATCCCCAGATCCACAATTGAAGCATCTCACACTACTAGAAGAAGGAGCCTTTGTAGCAGGAGTTGCTAGCTTTCCCTTTTTGTTGGGATAAGGACCTTTAAATCTGTTAGGCCTCTTTTTGTTGCTGAAGTTGGGTTTGGAAGCTACTACTTCGACACTACTTTCTTTATCAGCCTCTTCAAGACGAAGAGCGGTATCTATAAGTTGGTCGAAAGGGACTTCTAACTTCAGAAGTAGTGGCTTCTTGAGGCTTTTGTTTAAGCCATAAACGAACCTCTGGTTCTTCTTCAATGGGGTGTTGATGTATTCAACCCCATATTGGGAAAGCGACTCGAAAGCTGCGACGTAATCAGTCACAGAGGACTCACCTTGAACAAGGTCTATAAAGCGCCGAGCCATAGTTACTTTCTCCGCTTCTGGTACAAACTTTAACGCAAAGCGTTCCCGGAATTGCTTCCAGGTGAGATCCGCTTCATTGACTTCAGAAATAAGGAGTTCATACCAGTCCAATGCTCGCTCTTGGAGCATACTGGAAGCCACCTGAACACGGTGAAGATCGACGAGATTCATGCAAGTAAAGACTCGATCGCATGTTCGTAACCAGGCCTGGACCTCGATGATAGTTTCCGAACCTTTAAAGGGTTTCCCACCCAAATTAGTGTAATCGCCGCACAAGCGTGCAAATCCTGACTTTGGGTGAGTAGGTTCTCGATTAGGACCAGCCGCCTGAGCATTTGTTACTAGATCAAGAAGTTGCTGGGTAGTCTTAAAAACTCCATCCTGGGGAGCAGCACTGGATGATCCAGTTCTGGGACGACCAGGTCTAGACATTCTCTTCCTTTAAGAAAGAAAGAAGAGAAAGAAGAAGGTTAATCACCAATGAATATCAAGCAATCTTGATCAATAAACAAGGAATCATAAAAGAGATAGGATGAATCGGTACGAAGACTCAAATTAATCCTAAAGCACGACTCCTAAGATGGACTTAGGACGATGATCCTTGTTATGTTATTCTACATTGTTCCGAAGATTGGCTCTGATACCAAGCTGTGACGCCCCACCTCTATACCCACACTAGCCAAGAACACTACGGAGTAATGCTGTCAACTAGTACGGAGAATAAGGCTGTTGAGGAGCGACCATCTATATAATAGCTTTATGCGAGCGCCGATATGCCAGATAAAAATATAACTTTTCATCTCAAGAGGAAATCCGACATACCGATACAAACACAAAGCTACTACACAGTGGCTATATAAAATCTTCGGAAACAAATATAGAAATAAACATAACACAAATCAGTCACAGACAGTTCATATCACAAAGGCGGAAATAGATATGAATATTACACACAAGAGTGTATATCAGAGTAGTGGTCAAATAAGTTCCACAATAATACAAAAGTATAGCACCATGCTATGCAAAAGAATAAATATACATCATAGAGTCAATATCCCAAATGTATACATCCAAAAACTACTAGTCTATGTAGTTAACCAAAAGTCAGATTGGAAAATCCCTGGAGAAAAGTCAAGCAGAAACACCTGCAACATCTCGGTCTGACCTAAGTATTATTTATAAGAAAATAATAAACAGATCAGTCTAGCTATAGATATCAGATAACATGATATAGTGTAAAAGATATGACATATACATAAGATGTCCATAAGGCATACTATGATTAGTATGAAGGTGATGATCAACAGGAGATCAACCAATGAGAGAGGATCTTCTCAAAGATCCAAAGAGGGCATCATACCCTAAACTTGCACTCATAACAAGTCAGTGACATAAATTCCAAAAATCAACACAGATTGTGGTCTAGACTAACCAAGAAGGCAAAAAGGTATGTGTGAATGGAATCACACAAGTGGTGTCTAGTCTAACCTCACAAACAAAAAGATACGTGTGAGTGGAATCACACAAATGGTGTCTAGACTAACCAAACGACCAAAAAGGTATGTGTGAATGGAATCACACAAGTGGTGTCTAGTCTAACCAAAAATCAAAAGGGTATGTGTGAGTGGAATCACACAAATGGTGTCTAGACTAACCGAGCGACCAAAGAGGTATGTGTGAATGGAATCACACAAGTGGTGTCTAGTCTAACCGAGCAAACAAGAGACATCGCACAATTGCTAGTCTAAATCATAAGAGTGATCGTCATGATCAACGAGGAGTGTCAATTACACTAAGCTAGTAAATATAAAAGTTTAGCTTCGTGTCCCATAACCACTTGCTTAAGTTAAACATTTACGAACAAACTGTAAATCTTCACTAGAAAATTGTCACAAGAGGTTCAATCGAACAAGTCCAAGAATTAACCGACTAAGTGAACGCAAGCGTTTCATACCACTTGTTTTACTAAGCCGTTTAATTAGATTTCTCATATGAATGAGGTAAAGGTTTGTATATACTAATAGGTAGGAAAACGGTTTTAGATAACAAGCTTTGTAATTGAAAATAGAGTTGAAATCATTTTAATGAAAAGGGTTTTGATATTTACTACTAGTATTGAAAACCTTTATATTTTAAAGTGATAAATCACAAGGGGGATTGTAGAAACAATCAATCACAAAGATCACATTCGAAGACGTGAGTTAATTCCAATAAATCGATATAAAGTCCATCGAAATGGATATTTCTAAAATTCCAAGATAGAAGTCATCAAAGTCAAATAATTGATAGTAACTATTAGGAATCAAAACGAATCGATAAAAATTGGAATCTAAGCATAACTAGACCCAAATAGGCATAGCATGCTTTTATAAGCAGGTCAGTCGACTGACCTCTGAGTTCAGTCGACTCAACTCAGTCCCGGAAAACTCGCGGGAGGTTGGTCAGTCGACTGAACTCAGAGTTCAGTCGACTGACTGAAGAAAACAGAGCCTTCAAGGCTCTGAAAATGACCCACGGAGTGCCTAGAGACTACAGCCAGTCGACTGACTGAAATGGTCAGTCGACTGACTGATGCTGAGGCAGTCTCCTTGGTCTATAAAAGTGAGGCGCAACCTCCTCCGATTCGCGACCGAACGAGCAACGGCGCTAGGGGTTTATGCCAATCGACTACCCGGCCCTTTAGGCTCTTCGATGCGTCACTAAAACATGTTAAGATATCCATAAAAGGATTTTCATAGATTTTGATTTCAAAACACCAAAAATTGGAATGTACACCAAATCAATTCAAGCCAATATCAAATGCACATGAATATGTGTTAGGAATTCATACCTAACAATAGAGATAGTTATAGACCTAGATGTGAGATTATAAATCTCACCTTTGAACGAAATCAAACAAGAAGAAGCTTGAAAGCAAATGGAGAATCAACCTCTCTTGAACACAATTCCAAATGAGCTTGAATCTATGCTCAAAAACAAGAACATTCCCAAAATTAGGTTTAGGAATTTCAGAAATTGGTAAGAGAACAAGTTAGAGAAGAAGAAGAAGAAGCTTACCAATGATGTCTCTTGAATTTGGGGCTAGAAATTTGAAGTTGCAAGAGGAACTAGGGTTTTGGAGTTTTTAATTTCCAATCTTCTCCACCATTATAGCCTAAGAACTAAAATGAGGGAGAAATGAGGGTGAATGGAGAGGAGTGTTTCAGTTTAGAGTATATGTTGGCTAGTGGGCTGAACCCAAACTCAAACCCAAAGTGAAAAAGGTCGAATTTTTGACTAACTCCAAATATTTCAAAGTTTATACTCAAAAAGTTGCAAACGACGTTGTGAACACAATGGAAGTGGTTTCGAGTCCTAATTTGACCGTTTGCAAAAAGTCACCTCTCGGACTAAAATCCGATTAACGATAAAATATTTAAATAAAATATTTAAATACAAAATCGATAAATATGTGGGTTGTTACACCATATTAACTAATTCACAATTTATGTCAAGTAAAATGCACATTTTCTGGTTTAAAAAGAATGTAATGATCAGGTGAGTAATAGGATTGTAGACTAGTTTAAAGGTCATGCAGATGAAAACAAAACAAATGAGTAAAGTGCAAACTCAGACCACATTCCAAATGAGGACTTGCCATGAATATGAAGGCAGCAATTACAACTAGTTCAAGTGAAAGGCAGGTATACACATAAAGTCAGTATGATCAAAGTAACAAGCCCTAAACCTTGATTAGAGATGACATCAATGTGTGCACATAGTCGGGCAATGTCAATAATCAGGAGAACGCAAAACCTCCAAATGAGCATATGGTGAAGACAACTGATGAATCTCCAAGTAAAGTACAAATGATAATGATCAGAATGTTGTGGAGTAATGGACATGCTTATTACAAACAAGACTACATGATGCTACAAGCTACAACAGGCTTGACTAAAACCAAATGCAACCAGACTTGAATCAAGTATCTAGATATTAGGGTTTAGCTCAATATAGTTGCAGCGAAGACTATAAGTACAAAGCATGCACATGAACTTACTACACAAAGCAATACAAGTTTCTACTGGAAAATCAAATGTCCAGATAGGATTACATGCTATGTCTTTAAGCTTTTGCATGTACTTATACTAATTACAAGACATGCTCAAGACCTACTGGTTATCCTAGACCTTGTTCAACCCATTCACTTAAAACTTTGGCACATATTTATTCAAGTACAACTAGAACATTATAACTGAAGTAAAACAAATATGTCAAGGAATACATATCCAAATATCAAATTATATGGCATGTTCTCATTCATTCCAATTCATCAGATTTTACTTCAGAGTCTGTTGCTTAAATCAGTAACTCACAAGCACATATGATACTTAAGTTTTTACATATTCTTTTCAAAAACAAGCAAATATCAATCCTGAGAAATTGCATAAGACATAAGAGATTTTGCGTAGCTTATTTATTACAATGAAACTGCTACATTTTCTAAAGCCTTTTTTTAAAATCAACCAGATCTTCAAACATCCATGCAAGCAAGCTACTCATGCATCTTTCCCTGTAGCAATACTTTGAACCGCCTCAATAAAATGAGACACCCCAAATATTGCAAAGGCAACAAATAGGGTCAGAAAATAAATTCTGGTGTGAGTGAAATCAAGGATTAAAAATAACTTGTAAATTCCAAAGACTGTGAATAAAGTTTATATGTTTGATGCTATTCGAATTCATATTAAAACTTGAGTATATGTATATATATAAGCTTTTCTAACAAACATGCACCCAAACATTCATCCATTCACACTACAAGAAAAATGATTTTTAACAGCTCATAATTACAGCGTTTTAAGACAATATGTTGTATATTTACACCATAAAACTTAAAATTATATAAAACAGCTAGTTAAAACGCTGTATATTTCTTTTCCCCACCAACTTTTTGTTTCCCTCCATTTGGCCGCCACGCAACCTCTTTCTCAGAAGAAGAAAAATAAAAAACTCCTTTATCGCTCCATCCCCAAATCGCTTCCATTATCCCAAATCGCTCCCACCATCCCAATCGCCTTCGCTTGGTTCAACATTTTCTATCACCTCATCAAGCCATTGCCGTTCATCTCCTTCAACCGCATCAAACAACTGCCACCCCAATCTCCTCCGATTTCATCTAGTAGCTGCAACAACGATGAGAAGACAACAAACACATGCGGTATTTTCTACTCCTCCTGAGATTTCACTTTCTTTCTTTATTTCACTTTTATATACTTGCGGTATTTTTTTATTCATCTATGGCCATGATTCATTTTTCCTGGTATTGTTATTGTTTTCTACACATAGCTTGCAAGTTTATTCATATGTAGTATTTAACAAAATAGCAATATATTCAGTACAGTTTTATACATCTTAAACTTAGGTATATACAAAAAATTGCATAATAATTGTGTTATATTCAATACAGTTTTAGACCCTTGAAACTTAGATAATCAATATTGCATTATATTCAGTACCAAAGTTGCATTATAATCATTAAAAAGGTGAAATGCATGAAATTAAGATCTCTGGTGTATGAAAAAGATAAAAGTACAAATGAATCGAACCCAGAACCAAAAGCAGATTTTGACACATTTAATATCAGCTATATTCACATCGTGTTAGGAATGTGTGTATAAGTAAAAAGAAAAAGAACAGCTGGCTTATTTAGATATTCAAATGTTCAAATACACAGCCTTTCTTCTTTCATTATAGCCCATTCACTGCATTTGTTCATGTCATACGTTCACTAAATGCGAGGATATGTCCTTGTTCCTTACTTAATGCTGCATATGCATTTTGTACGAGTAACGAGTCATTCATGGACAATATGTATGAGTGACGAGTCATGCATGTGCAAATTGAACATACTATTTTTTTACAATAATAATAATAATAATATCATTATTAACGCTTTGTGGGGTATGAATATGAAACTTCTAGTGAAAAGACGTGTATTTTTGCTACTGTAAAGTAAGCACGGTATGCTTATGTGTATTATTTCAACTTTGGAATATATTATAGTTGTATTGGCTGTAGGGATGTGTGTTGGTCTAGGATACATGATTGTCTTGTCAATGTAGACCTACCTCATCTCTTTTCAACTGAGTCCGATCTGATTAACTTTTGTTTCATGCTTACGTAAATGTGAATTAACATTTAGACCTGTATTGGTTGATCATAGTCGAGTTCACGCTACTCTACTGATTAGGCGAGTTGATTTAAGGTTTAAAATAAGAACACACATGTGTTTGGTTTATGCTAGACCTGGCACATCCTTGTACATGTCTAGAAATAACAAACAAATGAAGGCGTATTACTGATGCTGCTCCTCCTCCTTTTATTTTTATTTTTATGTTTTTAATTGCTGCTTGTATGTATCCTGATAGATTTTTAGGGTGCATATTCTTATAATTCTGGCTTTGAATAAGTTCAATTTTTTTTCAACAAACACTTCTGTTAACTTCAATTTTCAAATCGTAACGAGTACACAATCGGTAATCATGGGTTAATACATATAGTTAAAATACGCAAGTAGTTGCAAGGTGACATCCCTTTGGAGTATTTGAACGTACCAATTATAGATTGATTATAGACCTAAACTATTAAATAAATCAGCAGTTACGTTATGGTGTTTAATCAAATCAGGTTTAGAGCAGGACTCAAACTTGTGGGATACGCATTTCATCTAATTGTTATTGATATTTGTAAAATAAAAAATAAAATAATATGTTAAACCTAAAATTTTAGAATACTACATCAATTTGTTTCTAATGGTTATAGATACTTATATTGAAAAAATGTACTCAAAAATTTGAATAATTGAATTACACTTACAGTGGTATCTAATTGTTATTGATATTTGTATAGAAAAATATCTAATTGTTATTGATATTTACATAACCTTTCTTGTTTTTAATTTTGATTAATTGATGTTATACAGTTCGAAAAAACAATATCTGTATTGTTTCTTGATTCAACAATTTAAAAAGTTACAGTAAAATTTTCTCTATTTGAAATTTAATTTGAAGTAGTCATAGATCTACATACTTAGTGAATTGAACGTCATAAAGTAAAAGTTCACTTTATTTCAGCATTTGCTGAAGTAGTTCAAATACAACCTCCAATTGTTTACATAATGACGACATGAATAATCATCTTAAGTTTATACTAAGTCACATGGAGATGTCCAAATGTTGCTTAAAGGCTACGCAAGTAGCTCAATCATGTTAACTAATATTTATTTTACCTTAATTCTAATTCTACATGTAAAACCTTTCAAGATACCATGTAGATCCATGCATTTCATATAGTAAAAACCCAGTCGTTCCTAATTAGTTTTTGTGCTGAAGCACTTTCTCTGATGTCTTTATTCTTTTATTTATTTTATACAGATTTTTGAAAGCAAGAAAATTTGATATTGAGAAAGCAATAATCATGTGGGCCGAAATGCTCAGGTGGAGGAACAAATTTGGTGCTGACGCTATTCTAGAGGTAATTATAGCTTATTTGCCTTTTTTACTTGCCAAGTTTGATTGAGAAGCACCAGTTTTTTCAAGCTTAGGAGATTCTGCTAACAGAGGGTTTTATACATACATGCATGCATGAATTTATTACTCTTAGACTTTTTCCTTAAAAAAATGCTTTACGAACTCATGTTTAATTCTTACACACGTTAGTAATTTTGGCACCTTTATGTTTTTATTTTATATGCAAATTGATGTGGAGCATAACTGATTCAAGTATTTTTGACGTATGTATACTTAGGGCTGTTACAGTTGATATATTCAACTTTCAAATCATGGTAACAATATGCATGATAACCATTACAAAACTAAAATGGTAATCATTTCAAAGCTCAAAATGGCAACCTTTTAGCTTTTACTGATGATGGTTATACTTTTCAAATTGATGGTTGGTCACATTGTTTGTAACTGTTATCAAAATTTGATATTAGCAGTCAGTTCATATAGTAAGTAGTTAATATCTCAAAAGTTCCTTATAACTTTGTTTATCTTGTTTTAAGGCTAGTGGTCATCCCTAATTAGTTAGAATATAAACTGAAGGAAAAATTCATCATTAAGGCTTGTTTGCTGAAGTATAATCGAAACAAAACATGATTTTTCTACCACTGTGACAAAGGTTTGAAAAAGTGAACTGAAATGATCGTAAATCAAGCAAATTAACCTTTTTAGTAAATCATACCATGAACTTGTTGCACCTATTCCTATGAGTATCAACAATGCAACTTCTATTGGAAACCAACTACAGTTCATTGCACATCGTCATCTAATTTGAATGAGCATGTTGGTATAACTAAACTGAACCTCTTTTAGAAAGGGAATGAGTCATCTACTTCAGCACCTATGGACATTGTTCCAAATTTAAACAGGCGTTCTGCATTCCATAGCAAAAGTAATTCAACTGTGTGTGTATATGTAAAATTTCATTCACATCTAATTCCTTTCTGTCCTAGAAACTGTCTCCAAAGATGCCATTTCAGCTTGCCTTGGATGTTATCGTGAAAGTGTTGAGAGCTTGTGCTCACCATCATCGCCAAGGACAGGTAACAAGTAATTCAACTACACTTTTACCGTTAATCTTAAAACGTTGTTTACATATTTGCAGAGTTTCTAAAACAAATAGAAATTTTTATGCCTTTGTATTCTCATTCCTAGACCATAGGTTTTTGTTATGCATGAAAATCGACAGCATGACTAGTTTCCGTTTGGCAAATAATAATGGATTTGTTACATTTTTCACTGCATAAATAAGAATAGAGGTACAACAGACTAGTTTGTCTTTAAGGTTATGTTATAAAGCTATCTTGCTAAACCAAAACCACTTTAGCAGTTTAGCAGTCTAGTGATCATGTTTCCATATTTGCTTTTTGCAGCTATATGTACATGGTGAGAAGTTTAACCAGCCAATATTCCATTGCAACAACATTTCTGGACTAGTGGAGCCTGTAAGTATACACTGCAAAGGAACATTTCACTTGTAGTCCGTATTATGATACCAATAGTGTGAATGAATCAATGATATTAATTGTTTAGGTAGTCCCAGAGGACCAAAATAGAGCTCTATACTCAACTCATCACTTCAAGATATTGTTCAAGGAAGGCGGGTGTTGAACCTTTGTGCCACTTTTCTTCAATCTTCTGCAATCTGTAAGGCAGTATAACCAGTTTCAAGCACAACATCCATCCGCTGCTCCAGACTTTGCACCTCTAGTAGACCCTTTGCAAGCAGCCCAAACTCCAGTAGATGAAATGATGAGACATGCGTAAGCATATCGACCTTAAGTTAGATGTATTACCGTATTTAATTTTCATTTGATTGATTTCGATGTGTTTCTTTTTTTGCTTGTTTTGGTACTATCCAGATATGTGGATCCAAACGTACCAATTATAGATTGAAAATAGTGTAGTTTGCTTGTTGCTTCCTCCATCATTGTTACTCATTACCTGCAAAAATTAAAATATGTTAGTTTCTCATAACAGTACATCTTTATTATGCTAGAAGTTCTCTAATTTTTCTTTTAAATGGTTATAATTATGTCAGGCACGTTTAAACTGAAACTTCAGTTTACTAAGGATTATCCAAACATGTCACCAACAGTGCGCTTTGTTTCTCAAATGTTACTTCCAAACAGTAAGTTGTAACATCAATTTATTTAAATAATTTACATGTTTTTGATATTAATTTTTATCATATTCAAACACATTAATCTTGTGAAACGTAAATACTACTACTGTCCATGATAAGTACACGGGAATGATAATAATATGTTTCATGTTATCTCAAGTTTAACTCAATTCGATCTTCATTGCTTGGGAGTCAATGTTTGGTTATGGTAATTTGGGAATCAAATGCGGTTTCTTGCTAGCGAATTAGCGAATTATTTTTAATTATCATCACTCATTGATACTATACAAGAGTTTGTAATTAGACGACAAAATGTGCAATAACACTTTGATATAGGTTGTCTGTACCATTGAGAAATCTTTTACAGTATTCACCAAAGAAATCTTTTACTTACTGTTGTATTATCACCGACAAAATTCATTTAGACAAGTTTAGAACTGGAAGGTTGTAACATTGTGTGTGTAGATCATATTAGAACAATATGCTCATTAACTGATGCTCATTAACTGGAAGGTTGTAACATTGTGTCTGTAACATTGTCTGTGCTCATTAACTGATGCACTATTTGGAACAGTATGCACAATTTGTCCACTTATTATGCAGCAGCAAATAAGACAGTATATGTTCCAGAGCCTTTAGATGTTGGGCGATTATTGTAAGTGTAGATCATATTAGATGAAGATAAAATTACATTATCAATAGCTGTGCCAATAAATCCTTGTCCTCTTCTTTGTTCCCTGTTCGCATACATCCAGTAATTTAATTTTGGCAATCAAATATAATTTTTATTTATTTATGCAGACAACTTTTTCTTATGCAGCTGCAGGACTAGGAAGCTATGCACAATTTAAAACTGAGCTATGCACTATTTAAAAATTGAGCTATGCATAATTTAAAAATTGAGCTCGGCTCAGTTTTAACAAACTGAACTTAGCTACCATATGTATATAGAGACTCGTTAATATGTAAGTCCATTAATATCCAAGTCCATTTGCTAGTTCTTTCCTTTCCTTTTCTTTCTTTCTTTTTATTTTCTTCCACTGTTTTTTCTCTCATCAAACTTTGATCACCAGCAATTTTTTGCTACATGATTTTTTTTACCGTTACAGTAAATCAGCACACTAGTTGGGAATCTAACTCCAAGCTATTTTGAATGGGAAGTGTTATTCGCTATGGCCATTATTGGATTAGGGCTGCTTCTATTTGCCTTGCTTATTGGAAATATGCAGAATTTTCATCTTGCTCTTAGAAGAAGGTGAGTTTGCTCAAAAAAAATTGGATTCAAACATATCACGCAGTATAGCTGATAAAAATGAGGACACGTGCTTATATTTGTTGCAGCTGCTAAGATCATATGAAGAATCAGAATTTGAATAATGTCTTTCGATGCTTGTTTATAGTATATAATGTTGATGGATACCAGTTTAGTCTTATTTCATTATATGACAGGCAGTTGGTTTGGTATATAATGTTGAACTATAATGTTGAACTATAACCAGTTTAGTCTTGTTTATAGTATATAATGTTGATGCTTGTTTATAGTATATAATGTTGATGGATACCAGTTACTATGATCATATATTTTTATTCATCTTATTTCATTATAAAAAATTTTATCGTTGAAAAAGGTAGTTGAAGTGTTCAATAATGATGGTTGTATCTCTTCATTTTCTGGCCACTTTAATTTAAAAACGTTTTTGTAACGACCCGAAAATTTCGATTCATAAATTTCCAGATAGTTAGTGAAAAGAAGAAAGAGAAAGAAGAAAAGAACAGAAAGAACTCATAGCCTCACATTCGCAGCAGATAAAAATATAATAGCAAACAATAATAATCGTTATACAAAAGAAAACTGTATCTATCAATATGCATCGATATATCAGAGTTACAACACTTTTTATTACAACATTGAGTTTATACAATTTAACATGTCTCAAGAATATACTATATCATAGTGGAACTCTCCATACGTCCCTGCCATCCAGCTTGCCTCCTAAACTCCAGAACGTCCTTATCTGAAAATCTGTAATACTCGGTCTGACCCGAGCATTACATCAAAGTAACACCCGGGTCAGGCTGGAAACCAGCGTGAGTAAACCCTTCTAACATGGAATACAAAAGCATACAACTTATATAAACCCATGGTAACTTATCAATTTACAACTTAACAAGCTGTTATAAACATTACCTATATCACACATCCATTTGTAAGTGTTAAAACTTAGGTTAAATGGTCCAATTCACTTAAGTCAATCCAAACCAGCTTATTGATTTTACAAATAAATCTATAATGAATCGAAGTGGTTTCGGGTATTGATTAATACCCGACTCCGGTCTCTTCGAATCCAATGTCATCCTAACTTAAATTATCCGAGTGAAATACAATTCAACCTTTAAATGCAGGATGTCACAGTAATTTATCATAAATAGAAAACCACATCATCACAGTTTAAATTAAACTTATCTTATCACATAGCATCACGAACACATATTAGGGATAGTAACTAATGAGGGCTTCTAATATTTTTCAATTTATCCATTAATTATATTTAAGTAATTAACCCTTAACTAATTTCTCAAACTAATTATACTTAACCCAATACAGTAATTTACCTTTAATTATTTCATTAATTAGTTGCTAACCATAATTATTAATCACCCTTGATTAATAACACCAGTAATTAACCATCCTTAATTCCTTCATCAAATAAATTAATTACTCCCTAATTAATTTCTTTAATTAATTCCTTGATTAATTATAAAATAATTTAATCCAAATTATTTCCCCACTTAAACCATCTTCCACTAATTACATCCAGTAATTATCTTTAATTACTTTACTGAGTAATTGAACCTCATTAATTACATTAAATAATTATTATCAAACCAACAAGTGATTAAAATTATTTAAACTTAATTAATTAATTTAAACTAATCATACTAAACTCCATTAATTACATCAAGTAATTAATTCTTTAATTTCTTCCATTTAGTAATTAAACTTAAATAAATTACACATTTGAATATCATTTAATTAATTAATCTAATTAATCATTACAAATTAATCATATTAATTAATTATTAAATAATCCTTGGTTAACGACCATCATTAACTATTATTAGTTCTTTAATTACTTTTCTTAATTTATTTCTTAATTAATCTCAAATTTTAAATTAATCCAAATTATAAATTAATTCAATAATCATTCCTTAATTATCTTATTTATTTAATTATCTAACACCTTAATAATTTCTAAGAAAATCCATTTCTTATTAACAATTTTATTAATATTGTGTACTTAGAACATTTCATTTTTAAATTTAAATCCAAATTCCATTTTGAATCTAAAATTCAAAATGATATTTATTTAAGCATTAAATAATTTAAATTCCATTTATATTCTTCTTAAAATAAATGTGCATAACATTTATTACTTATAATTAAAACTTACATAAGATAAGTTTTGATTTACTTAATTTAATTTAAAATCAAGTTTTAAGTACATTATTATTTAAGTTACAAATTTCAAGTTAACAAATCATTTAACTTTTTTTTTAAAACCTTTTATAATGACTTCATTCAAAAGGAAAATCAAATTAAAATATTTGTTGAAAACAATTTTACTCCTAATAAACAATTTAAACTTAAACTTGTTTAAACACATTCAAAATCTGAAATTTATTCACATATCCAGATTTAAACTTAGATTTAAAATTTAGTTTAAAATTTTGCTTTCCTTCCTATACTTTAGTATGAAATTTTTAAACAACATTTTAAGTTTTGCTTTTAACTCCTTAAAGTGGTTTTAAATAATTTAAATTTACAAGACATCCTTAAATTCCAAACTAGATTACAAAATTATTTGGATCCATATCTTAAAATTGGATTTAAACCTTATGTAAACTGCTTTCAAAATCTGTTTAATGGTTAAACAGACAGTCTTCAAAAACCTGAAACAAGTGCACTTACTCGAGCCAACTCAAAATCTACTTCGAGTCAACTAGCCTTCTACTTCGAGCAGTACACAGCGCATACTCGAGAAATTCTCGAGTTCTCTCTCTCTTCCACTCAGAAATCAACAGGAGTTCCAAAGTGCACGGTGCACGTGCACCGTGCCTCCGGTCCACTTCATCCACCGCCGGTGGCCTCCCCAAATCGACGTCCAACTACTCGTTCCAACATAACCATCGATCCTCTCTTCTACGGTCCTAAATTGAATTCGAGTTTCAACTTCAACCTGGAAAAAACAACCGAACTCACCATCTTCAACCTGTCATTGGCTCATCCACAGCCCTCTGATCACCGGTAACTCAGCAACTCCGTCCATAGCCTCATCATCCACCATGCTATCGTATCCCAAATTCTTGTTGAACTCGATCGCCTCTATAGGTCGAGCCAAACAAATCAATTTACCTAGCTAAAACTAGGGTTACAGGAGATAAATTGCTCCCGCAACCTCCTCGACGAAGTTCAACACCACTCACCATTTTTTCACTCATCACTGATCACTCCTCTATCAACATCCAAGACCTCGACCCCTCCAAACTCATAGATCAACAGAAATTCCCAAAAACCCAAAAACAGTGCAAATCAGAATTGCACCTTCAATCCTAATTTAAAAATTGGGATTTTAGTGTTATAAATCATGGCTTGGATTTTTTATTCACTCTATAATGCTGAATTCATAGATTTTGCAGTTTGAAATTTTCATATTATTCATCATTCGCTGAATTTCTTGGTTTAACAGAGATACTAGATTTAAATTTAGCTACATTAAGTTTTTAATCCTTAACCTATACTAATTCAAACATCCTTGGTTTGTAAATCAAGTATTGACAAACAATAGATCAGGTGGTAAGAAATTAGAAATAAAATCTTGAGTTTGAGAAACAAGAATAAGAACAGAACAGCCAAAAACATCCATATAAATATTCAGAAATATGCTTGTAAATGCATTCAAAATCATAACATGATTTTTACTGTAAACCATTTATATTATGATGTTCACACAGTTTTAATCATGTTTATTCTCTGTGATAGAACATGCAACACAATTTTTTTACTGTATTTTCCCAGATCCCAACCAATTTCATTCCTAAAATACTCAAACATTACTTATAAACCTTATACTATGTTTAACAACCTGATCTTGTTCGAAAACAAGGCTTATTAGAGATTAGTTAAGGAGGTTTTAATTTTTATTTTTTTAATTTAAACTCCGTAAAAAAAAAACAGAGAAACTCAGACATGCATGGTTCATCACAACATACAGGATCTACACCTGTGCATATATACATGCAAAACATGAATCATTCAGAAATCATATGCGCATAATTTACTTTATTTAGGCTTTAACAAAAGTGTTTACTCACCTTTAATTGAAGCAGATGATACTCAGAGATGCATTCATTCCTGGAATCTGACTTGCATCTGCATTTGTAAGTTGATTACTGAAGTTGCATGTTGTATGAGCAATTGCAGGTTGAAGTTGATTTTAACTTGTATTTGCTGTTGATTGATCTAGTAAATGCTTGCAGTTGTATTTGATTTAAACTCTTGCAGCTGTTGTTGTTGATTTAGATTTGCAGTTGATCTTTACTTTAGATTGGAGATTTGCTTTTGAATTTGGTTTTTATCATGATTTTTCTTTCTTGGTTTTGTTTCAGATTTTGTTTTGTATCTTGTTTAGTTTTGAACCTACGAAAAGAAGAATAAGAAAGGAAACAGTGTTATATAAACATAACTTGTTTTACTTTTAACTATCCTTTTTATTTTATTTTTGTTATTATATTTTTTTTTACAAAAGAAGAAGCTAATGACACTTGTCACAACCTCTCTTAAATGACTAACATGTGTTATTAAGGCGATTAACATGGTTACAAATGTCATTAAATATTTTTAAATTGAATTTTTATTTAATTTTAAATGTACATATAAACTTACATTTTTAATTTACTTTATTACTAAATACTTATATGTGTAAATAAAAATTTACTTTAAAGAAAGTATTATAAAACTAATTACAATACAAATAAACTTATATATGTAATTTAAAATCTTGAACTTTTATTTTTATACACTTATAACCATTTTCAAATTAAACCTTTTTAAAGGAAACAAAACAAAACTTATTTAAATCCTTTTAAACTTTCATATTTAAAAACAAACAGTTTATCTTATATTTTAAAAATAATTGAATTAGTCTTTAAATTAGCTTTTGAAGAATTTTAGTTTTATTTATATCCAGATATCTATATATATAATAATTTCATTTGTTAAATTAACAAATAAGTATTTTAACAAATTTTATTCCTGTTAATTTCCAATTAACAGATGCCCAGAAATTCGGGTTATCACATTCCTCGCCCCTTTGAATCTTTTCGTCCTCGAAAAGGAATGAAACCAGAGTTTACTAAAATGCTTACTTTTTAGAAAAATTATTCTTTGAAGCACTTTTAAACTCTACATAATATTATAAAATGGTTTTATATAAAAATACTTTCTATAACTCGATGTTTTAACCAGTCCATCTTTGTTCTTACAGAAATTCGGTCATACGTTGATCAGGCGTAAGACTGAAAATCTATAAGTACTTGGCAGACCCGTTTTCAACATTCAGTGAACATACTCTGAAAATTATTTTATTGAAAATTTAGAAAACAGTTTTGGAAAATAGAGGATATATCTTTGGTGAGAATGCTCTGGAAATCATCACCCCCATCCATGGTCACAGTTACATACCAGGGTTACGTTGCAGTCACAACAAAAGTCTATGTAACTGCAGGCTCTCAGCGGCCTCTCGATTACGCCATGGATCCCCACACACAATAGATCACAGTTACACCCAGGGTTACGTTGCCGTCGCAGCAAAAGTCCATGTAACTGCAGGCTCTCAACGGCCTCTAATTTTCGCTGTCCAAATGAAACTTCTCTACTCCACTCCGACATAGGTCGCAGTCTGCCGATATAAAATCAAACGCAGACTGTTAGCTATCAGCGGCACACACGACTTTCGCTATGTTATACCATAGATCGCGGTCTACCGATATAAAATCAAACGCAGACCTTGGCTCTCAGCGACACACCCGACTTTCGCTATGGTATACTCTACTCATAATCCCCAGGAACTAGTTTAGTCCGGACTCCTCACAGGATCAACTTTAGAACCCCCCCTTGGGGCTCAAGGCAGTACCAACCAATGGTACTCCTGAGAAGTTCATCCCAAGGGAGAGCCTTTTTCCCCAGAGCCGTCATCAAAACATTTTATACTATACATATATAGTATCTTTTAAATCATACACCTAGTATGATCTCATACAAAGCTCCTTTACTCAAAATCGATTATTCCAAAATCGATAATTCTCAAACTAGGCTTTCCAAATTCAATATTGATTTTACCTAAAAATCAAAAGCCTTTCCAAATCCATAGGTTCCCAAAACCTTTTCCAAAATCCTCTTAAGATCCTTTGTACATATATATACAAATATATAAAATTTTCAAAACCTTAGATCATTTCAAACTTGTATAGAACTCCTTTTATACTTTAAACACTTCCAAAAACCCTTTCTTCCGGCAAAAGATTCATCAAGGGGAGTTTTATCTTATATAACAAAGATATATAACTTTGTTTATTCAAAAATCAAACATTCAAATTTTGATTACCCTTTTAATATCAATTTCATTCAATCCGTACGATGTACACATATCATTCGTACGCTATACCAACCTGATCGCTCATTCGATCACACAATTTCACTACCGAACTAGTATCGTCCACCCGACTTCCTAGTGCGGACACAGATCTGGTTTCTTGATCAGAAACCGTCATTCCCCTTGCATAGTCATGACTATGATAGAGAACATCCAGAACCAATCAACAACCCATATCCAGGTTCGCCATCGAAAATCGAGTGAAAAATCCCACTCGGATCGATATAACTATCTCGAAATTCTATGCTCGAAACTGGATCAAATCACTATGCGAATAGAATAACATACGTACACCCTACGTATTTATCTTTATGGTTATTAGCCAAATTAATTCCATTTCTATTCACATTCACTTACTCACAATTGCTTAAACCCATTCGGATTATCACCTCTATTCCTATCTCGATTGGGTATTTAACCAATAACAGTTTAAACTCTGTCCAGTTTATCAATTTAGAAAATAACTTAAAAAGTTAAAGAAATAGATAAGTAGTTGAAAAATAATTACTAGTTTGTAAGATAGCTGTAAAATAGTTCAGTAATTGTAAAATAATTTGAAAATAGTTAAATAGTCATAGAAATTTTAAATAATTGCAAAATACTATAAAAGAAATTAGTTGTTGAAAACAGTAATTAGTTTATAAAACAGTTGAAAAACATTTTCAAAAATAATTGTAAAACAAGTATAAGATAATTTGGCTTTTAAAAGAAAGGTTGTATATATAACAAATAGCTTTGAAAATAGGTTTATATTAAAACAAGTTATATTGAAAATAGTCCAGAGTCAAAACTGTTCACTTCCCAATCTCTATTCTCATCAATTCAATTTAAATTTGCACTTTCATTTAAATTGACCCAATTCCAATTTTAAATAACTTCAATTTCCATTGAAATTGATTCAACCCCTATTCAAGCTGAATTAATTCTTAGTTTCCTTCCAAATTCAATTCAAATTCTATTTGAATTTAAAATTATTCAACTTTAAATACAATTCCGAATTATCCAAATCAATTTGGACTAACTTCAAATTGGACCTACTTCAATTTTCAAATCTTTCAAATTAATCCAATTCAAATTTCAATTTGAATTTTATACTCATACATCTTCAATCACCATTTCAATTAATCCAAATCAAATTCAGTTCGATCTAATTTTAATTCAAATCCCAAATTTAAACCATCTCGAATTATATAAATTCGAGTTAAATTTCAAATGTTGATTTATTTCCTTTAAATCAATTTACCTTTTAATCCCAACAATGGATTACCATACTCCATTTCTCATTCATTTAAACAAATCCATTTCACAACTTAAAGATTTTTAACAACAATAAGATGATATCATTTAATTTATCTTAAAACATTCATCAATTTACAATTTCCAGATCTCAAACCCATTTTGAGATCACACAAACTCCCAATTCCATTCAACCATTTAACTTCCCAAGTTAAATCTTAATTTCATCGTCAAATTTCCAAATCAGGTTGATCATTTTAACTTATTTAACTTTTCCCCAGTTAAATTCAATTCACTTAATCCAGACAACCTTACCCAATTTGGATTTCCATTTCAAATTCTAAAATTCTCATAAATAATCTTCCCACTTATTAAGTTCAAAACTTATCACTATGGGTACCATTCTCATTCCAAATTTAAAACTCAATATTTAGAGTTTATCTCAAACCATCTTTGATATTATGTATATCCACATATATACATATAAATTTTCTTTTACATACCAAGTTATATTTTAAAAATTTAAACCACCTTTGGTTTTTAATTCAAAACAAATTCCTTTTAAATTTTCAGACAACTCTTGTTTGAAATAGCATCATTCCATTCAAATGCATTAAATAATATTATTTATTATTTCTTTAAATTAATTACATCATTAATTAATCACATTCGGTAATTAACTTATTTCTTAATAACCTTCATTAAGTAATTGTCCCTTAAATTACTTACCTCTAGTTACTTCATTAAGCAACTCCCTCTTTATTTATCATTTCTAATTATTATCCATTAATTAATCTCATTAAATAAGTTTAATTAATTACATAAATTAATTGATTATCCTTATCCTGAAACCTTTTCCAATTTCAATATTTAATTTTAGTTTGAATCCATTCAAACTTATCTTTATTTAATTTCAATTTCAGTTTGGTTGTGTTTTATTACTTCTCAATTTAATTCCAATAATTTTTTTTAACGACCAATTTTCTTAATATTATAGATAATCTATTTCTTATATAAGATTCATTTACTTTTAAAATCATTTTCAAAACCTTTATATAAGAAAATAACAAGTACGCTCTCTCATATATATATACACTCAACTCATTATAGGGTACCACTTACCCTATCCTTAATGAGTAATCCCACCAGAGCCAAGGTTCTCACTTAACCTTCATCTCTGATACCAAATGTAACGACCCGAAAATTTCGATTCATAAATTTCCAGATAGTTAGTGAAAAGAAGAAAGAGAAAGAAGAAAAGAATAGAAAGAACTCATAGCCTCACATTCACAGCGGATAAAAATATAATTGCAAACAATAATAATCGTTATACAAAAGAAAACTGTATCTATCAATATGCTTCGATATATCAGAGTTACAACACTTTTTATTACAACATTGAGTTTATACAATTTAACATGTCTCAAGAATATACTATATCATAGTGGAACTCTCCATACGTCCCTGCCATCCAGCTTGCCTCCTGAACTCCAGAACGTCCTTACCTGAAAATCTGTAATACTCGGTCTGACCCGAGCATTACATCAAATTAACACCCAGGTCAGGCTGGAAACCAGCGTGAGTAAACCCTTCTAACATGGAATACAAAAGCATACAACTTATATAAACCCAGGGTAACTTATCAATTTACAACTTAACAAGCTGTTATAAACATTACCTATATCACACATCCATTTGTAAGTGTTAAAACTTAGGTTAAATGGTCCAATTCACTTAAGTCAATCCAAACCAGCTTATTTATTTTACAAATCAATCTATAATGAATCGAAGTGATTTCGGGTATTGAATAATACCCGACTCCGGTCTCTTCGAATCCAATGTCATCCTAACTTAAATTATCCGAGTGAAATACAATTCAACCTTTAAATGCAGGATGTCACAGTAATTTATCATAAATAGAAAACCACATCATCACAGTTTAAATTAAACTTATCTTATCACATAGCATCACGAACACATATTAGGGATATTAACTAATGAGGGCTTCTAATATTTTTCAATTTATCCATTAATTATATTTAAGTAATTAACCCTTAACTAATTTCTCAAACTAATTATACTTAACCCAATACAGTAATTTTCCTTTAATTATTTCATTAATTAGTTGCTAACCATAATTATTAATCACCCTTGATTAATAACACCAGTAATTAACCATCCTTAATTCCTTCATCAAATAAATTAATTACTCCCTAATTAATTTCTTTAATTAATTCCTTGATTAATTATAAAATAATTTAATCCAAATTATTTCCCCACTTAAACCATCTTCCACTAATTACATCCAGTAATTATCTTTAATTACTTTACTGAGTAATTGAACCTCATTAATTACATTAAATAATTATTATCAAACCAACAAGTGATTAAAATTATTTAAACTTAATTAATTAATTTAAACTAATCATACTAAACTCCATTAATTACATCAAGTAATTAATTCTTTAATTTCTTCCATTTAGTAATTAAACTTAAATAAATTACACATTTGAATATCATTTAATTAATTAATCTAATTAATCATTACAAATTAATCATATTAATTAATTATTAAATAATCCTTAGTTAATGACCATCATTAACTATTATTAATTCTTTAATTACTTTTCTTAATTTATTTCTTAATTAATCTCAAATTTTAAATTAATCCAAATTATAAATTAATTCAATAATCATTCCTTAATTATCTTATTTATTTAATTATCTGACACCTTAATAATTTCTAAGAAAATCCATTTCTTATTAACAATTTTATTAATATTGTGTACTTAGAACATTTCATTTTTAAATTTAAATCCAAATTCCATTTTGAATCTAAAATTCAAAATGATATTTATTTAAGCATTAAATAATTTAAATTCCATTTATATTCTTCTTAAAATAAATGTACATAACATTTATTACTTATAATTAAAACTTACATAAGATAAGTCTTGATTTACTTAATTTAATTTAAAATCAAGTTTTAAGTACATTATTATTTAAGTTACAAATTTCAAGTTAACAAATCATTTAACTTTTTTTTTAAACCTTTTATAATGACTTCATTCAAAAGGAAAATCAAATTAAAATATTTGTTGAAAACAATTTTACTCCTAATAAACAATTTAAACTTAAACTTGTTTAAACACATTCAAACTCTGGAATTTATTCACATATCTAGATTTATACTTAGATTTAAAATTTAGTTTAAAATTTTGCTTTCCTTCCTATACTTCAGTATGAAATTTTTAAACAACATTTTAAGTTTTGC
This sequence comes from Allium cepa, assembly GCA_030765085.1. Classification (NCBI taxonomy): domain Eukaryota; kingdom Viridiplantae; phylum Streptophyta; class Magnoliopsida; order Asparagales; family Amaryllidaceae; genus Allium; species Allium cepa. The sequence goes on along the minus strand of CM060929.1, from coordinate 916,624,463 downwards.
TTCTAACTCCTTAAAGTGGTTTTAAATAATTTAAATTTACAAGACATCCTTAAATTCCAAACTAGAATACAAAATTATTTGGATCCATATCTTAAAATTGGATTTAAACCTTATGTAAACTGCTTTCAAAATCTGTTTAATGGTTAAACAGACAGTCTTCAAAAACCTGAAACAAGTGCACTTACTCGAGCCAACTCAAATTCTACTTCGAGTCAACTAGCCTTCTACTTCGAGCAGTACACAGCGCATACTCGAGAAATTCTCGAGTTCTCTCTCTCTTCCACTCAGAAATCAACAGGAGTTCCAAAGTGCGCGGTGCACGTGCACCGTGCCTCCGGTCCACTTCATCCACCGCCGGTGGCCTCCCCAAATCGACGTCCAACTACTCGTTCCAACATAACCATCGATACTCTCTTCTACGGTCCTAAATTGAATTCGAGTTTCAACTTCAACCTGGAAAAAACAACCGAACTCACCATCTTCAACCTGTCATTGGCTCATCCACGGCCCTCTGATCACCGGTAACTCAGCAACTCCGTCCATAGCCTCATCATCCACCATGCCATCGTATCCCAAATTCTTGTTGAACTCGATCGCCTCTATAGGTCGAGCCAAACAAATCAATTTACCTAGCTAAAACTAGGGTTACAGGAGATAAATTGCTCCCGCAACCTCCTCGACGAAGTTCAACACCACTCACCATTTTTCCACTCATCACCGATCACTCCTCTATCAACATCCAAGACCTCGACCCCTCCAAACTCATAGATCAACAGAAATTCCCAAAAACCCAAAAATAGTGCAAATCAGAATTGCACCTTCAATCCTAATTTAAAAATTGGGATTTTAGTGTTATAAATCATGGCTTGGATTTTGTATTCACTCTATAATGCTGAATTCATAGATTTTGCAGTTTGAAATTTTCATATTATTCATCATTCACTGAATTTCTTGGTTTAACAGAGATACTAGATTTAAATTTAGCTACATTAAGTTTTTAATCCTTAACCTGTACTAATTTAAACATCCTTGGTTTGTAAATCAAGTATTGACAAACAATAGATCAGGTGGTAAGAAATTAGAAATAAAATCTTGAGCTTGAGAAACAAGAATAAGAACAGAACAGCCAAAAACATCCATATAAATATTCAGAAATATGCTTGTAAATGCATTCAAAATCATAACATGATTTTTACTGTAAACCATTTATATTATGATGTTCACACAGTTTTAATCATGTTTATTCTCTGTGATAGAACATGCAACACAATTTTTTTACTGTATTTTCCCAGATCCCAACCAATTTCATTCCTAAAATACTCAAACATTACTTATAAACCTTATACTATGTTTAACAACCTGATCTTGTTTGAAAACAAGGCTTATTAGAGATTAGTTAAGGAGGTTTTAAATTTTTTTTTTAAATTTAAACTCTGTAAAAAAAAACAGAGATACTCAGACATGCATGGTTCAACACAACATACAGGATCTACACCTGTGCATATATACATGCAAAACATGAATCATTCCAGAAATCATATGCGCATAATTTACTTTATTTAGGCTTTAACAAAAGTGTTTACTCACCTTTAATTGAAGCAGATGATACTCAGAGATGCATTCATTCCTGGAATCTGACTTGCATCTGCATCTGTAAGTTGATTACTGAAGTTGCATGTTGGATGAGCAATTGCAGGTTGAAGTTGATTTTAACTTGTATTTGCTGTTGATTGATCTAGTAAATGCTTGCAGTTGTATTTGATTTAAACTTTTGTAGCTGTTGTTGTTGATTTAGATTTGCAGTTGATCTTTACTTTAGATTGGAGATTTGCTTTTGAATTTGGTTTTTATCATGATTTTTCTTTCTTAGTTTTGTTTCAGATTTTGTTTTGTATCTTGTTTAGTTTTGAACCTACGAAAAGAAGAATAAGAAAGGAAACAGTGTTATATAAACATAACTTGTTTTACTTTAAACTATCCTTTTTATTTTATTTTTGTTATTATATTTTTTTTTTACAAAAGAAGAAGCTAATGACACTTGTCACAACCCCTCTTAAATGACTAACATGTGTTATTAAGGTGATTAACATGGTTACACATGTTATTAAATATTTTTAAATTGAATTTTTATTTAATTTTAAATGTACATATAAACTTACATTTTTAATTTACTTTATTACTAAATACTTATATGTGTAAATAAAAATTTACTTTAAAGAAAGTATTATAAAACTAATTACAATACAAATAAATCTTATATATGTAATTTAAAATCTTGAACTTTTATTTTTATACACTTATAACCATTTTCAAATTAAACCTTTTTAAAGGAAACAAAACAAAACTTATTTAAATCCTTTTAAACTTTCATATTTAAAAACAAACAGTTTATCTTATATTTTAAAAATAATTGAATTAGTCTTTAAATTAGCTTTTGAAGAATTTTAGTTTTATTTATATCCAGATATCTATATATATATAATAATTTCATTTGTTAAATTAACAAATAAGTATTTTAACAAATTTTAATCCTTTTAATTTCCAATTAACAGATGCCCAGAAATTCAGGTTATCACATTCCTCCCCCCTTTGAATCTTTTCGTCCTCGAAAAGGAATGAAACCAGAGTTTATTAAAATGCTTACTTTTTAGAAAAATTATTCTTTGAATCACTTTTAAAATCTACATAATATTATAAAATGGTTTTATATAAAAATACTTTCTATAACTCGATGTTTTAACCAGTCCATCTTTGTTCTAACAGAAATTCGGTCATACGTTGATCAGGCGTAAGACTGAAAATCTATAAGTACTTGGCAGACCCGTTTTCAACATCCAGTGAAAATACTCTGAAAATTATTTTATTGAAAATTTAGAAAACAGTTTTGGAAAATAGAGGATATATCTTTGGTGAGAATGCTCTGGAAATCATCACCCCCATCCATGGTCACAGTTACATACCAGGGTTACGTTGCAGTCACAACAAAAGTCTATGTAACTGCAGGCTCTCAGCGGCCTCTCGATTACGCCATGGATCCCCACACACAACAGATCACAGTTACACCCAGGGTTACGTTGCCGTCGCAGCAAAAGTCCATGTAACTGCAGGCTCTCAGCGGCCTCTAATTTTTGCTGTCCAAATGAAACTTCTCCACTCCACTCCAACATAGGTCGCAGTCTGCCGATATAAAATCAAACGCAGACTGTTGGCTCTCAGCGGCACACACGACTTTCGCTATGTTATACCATAGATCGCGGTCTACCGATATAAAATCAAACGCAGACATTGGCTCTCAGCGACACACCCGACTTTCGCTATGGTATACTCTACTCATAATCCCCAGGAACTAGTTTAGTCCGGACTCCTCAGAGGATCAACTTTAGAACCCCCCCTTGGGGCTCAAGGCTGTACCAACCAATGGTACTCCTGAGAAGTTCATTCCAAGGGAGCGCCTTTTTCCCCAGAGCCATCATCAAAACATTTTATACTATACATATATAGTATCTTTTAAATCATACACCTAGTATGATCTCATACAAAGCTCCTTTACTCAAAATCGATTATTCCAAAATCGATAATTCTCAAACTAGGCTTTCCAAATTCAATATTGATTTTACCTAAAAATCAAAAGCCTTTCCAAATCCATAGGTTCCCAAAACCTTTTCCAAAATCCTCTTAAGATCCTTTGTACATATATATACACAAATATATAAAATTTTCAAAACCTTGGATCATTTTAAACTTGTATAGAACTCCTTTTATACTTTAAACACTTCCAAAAACCCTTTCTTCCGGCAAAAGATTCATCAAGGGGAGTTTTATCTTATATAACAAAGATATATAACTTTGTTTTTTCAAAAATCAAACATTCAAATTTTGATTACCCTTTTAATATCAATTTCATTCAATCCGTACGATGTACACATATCATTCGTACGCTATACCAACCTGATCGCTCACTCGATCACACAATTTCACTTCCGAACTAGTATAGTCCACCCGACTTCCTAGTGCGGACACAGATCTGGTTTCTTGATCAGAAACCGTCATTCCCCTTGCATAGTCATGACTATGATAGAGAACATCCAGAACCAATCAACAACCCATATCCAGGTTCGCCATCGAAAATCGAGGGGAAAATCCCACTCGGATCGATATAACTATCTCGAAATTCTATGCTCGAAACTGGATCAAATCACTATGCGAATAGAATAACATACGTACACCCTACGTATTTATCTTTATGGTTATTAGCCAAATTAATTCCATTTCTATTCACATTCACTTACTCACAATTGCTTAAACCCATTCGGATTATCACCTCTATTCTTATCTCGATTGGGTATTTAACCAATAACAGTTTAAACTCTGTCCAGTTTATCAATTTAGAAAATAACTTAAAAAGTTAAAGAAATAGATAAGTAGTTGAAAAATAATTACTAGTTTGTAAGATAGCTGTAAAATAGTTCAGTAATTGTAAAATAATTTGAAAATAGTTAAATAGTCATAGAAATTTTAAATAATTGCAAAATACTATAAAAGAAATTAGTAGTTGAAAACAGTAATTAGTTTATAAAACAGTTGAAAAACATTTTCAAAAATAATTGTAAAACAAGTATAAGATAATTTGGCTTTTAAAAGAAAGGTTGTATATATAATAAATAGCTTTGAAAATAGGTTTATATTAAAACAAGTTATATTGAAAATAGTCCAGAGTCAAAACTGTTCACTTCCCAATCTCTATTCTCATCAATTCAATTTAAATTTGCACTTTCATTTAAATTGACCCAATTCCAATTATAAATAACTTCAATTTCCATTGAAATTGATTCAACCCCAATTCAAGCTGAATTAATTCTTAATTTCCTACCAAATTCAATTCAAATTCTATTTGAATTTAAAATTATTCAACTTTAAATACAATTCCAAATTATCCAAATCAATTTGGACTAACTTCAAATTGGACCTACTTCAATTTTCAAATCTTTCAAATTAATCCAATTCAAATTTCAATTTGAATTTTATACTCATACATCTTCAATCACCATTTCAATTAATCCAAATCAAATTCAATTCGATCTAATTTCAATTCAAATCCCAAATTTAAACCATCTCGAATTATATAAATTCGAGTTAAATTTCAAATGTTGATTTATTTCCTTTAAATCAATTTACCTTTTAATCCCAACAATGGATTACCATACTCCATTTCTCATTCATTTAAACAAATCCATTTCACAACTTAAAGATTTTTAACAACAATAAGATGATATCATTTAATTCATCTTAAAACATTCATCAATTTACAATTTCCAGATCTCAAACCCATTTTGAGATCACACAAACTCCCAATTCCATTCAACCATTTAACTTCCCAAGTTAAATCTTAATTTCATCGTCAAATTTCCAAATCAGGTTGATCATTTTAACTTATTTAACTTTTCCCCAGTTAAATTCAATTCACTTAATCCAGACAACCTTACCCAATTTGGATTTCCATTTCAAATTCTAAACTTCTCATAAATAATCTTCCCACTTATTAAGTTCAAAACTTATCACTATGGGTATCATTCTCATTCCAAATTTAAAACTCAATATTTAGAGTTTATCTCAAACCATCTTTGATATTATGTATATCCACATATATACATATAAATTTTCTTTTACATACCAAGTTATATTTTAAAAATTTAAACCACCTTTGGTTTTTAATTCAAAACAAATTCCTTTTAAATTTTCAGACAACTCTTGTTTGAAATAGCATCATTCCATTCAAATGCATTAAATAATATTATTTATTATTTCTTTAAATTAATTACATCATTAATTATTCACATTCGGTAATTAACTTATTTCTTAATTACCTTCATTAAGTAATTGTCCCTTAAATTACTTACCTCTAGTTACTTCATTAAGCAACTCCCTCTTTATTTATCATTTCTAATTATTATCCATTAATTAATCTCATTAAATAAGTTTAATTAATTACATAAATTAATTGATTATCCTTATCCTGAAACCTTTCCCAATTTCAATATTTAATTTTAGTTTGAATCAATTCAAACTTATCTTTATTTAATTTCAATTTCAGTTTGGTTGTGTTTTATTACTTCTCAATTTAATTCCAATAATTTTTTTAACGACCAATTTTCTTAATATTATAGATAATCTATTTCTTATATAAGATTCATTTACTTTTGAAATCATTTTCAAAACCTTTATATAAGAAAATAACAAGTACGCAATCTCATATATATATACACTCAACTCATTATAGGCTACCACTTACCCTATCCTTAATGAGTAATCCCACCAGAGCCAAGGTTCTCGCTTAACCTTCAGCTCTGATACCAAATGTAACGACCCGAAAATTTCGATTCATAAATTTCCAGATAGTTAGTGAAAAGAAGAAAGAGAAAGAAGAAAAGAACAGAAAGAACTCATAGCCTCACATTCGCAGCGGATAAAAATATAATAGCAAACAATAATAATCGTTATACAAAAGAAAACTGCATCTATCAATATGCTTCGATATATCAGAGTTACAACACTTTTTATTACAACATTGAGTTTATACAATTTAACATGTCTCAAGAATATACTATATCATAGTGGAACTCTCCATACGTCCCTGCCATCCAGCTTGCCTCCTGAACTCCAGAACGTCCTTACCTGAAAATCTGTAATACTCGGTCTGACCCGAGCATTACATCAAAGTAACACCCGGGTCAGGCTGGAAACCAGCGTGAGTAAACCCTTCTAACATGGAATACAAAAGCATACAACTTATATAAACCCAGGGTAACTTATCAATTTACAACTTAACAAGCTGTTATAAACATTACCTATATCACACATCCATTTGTAAGTGTTAAAACTTAGGTTAAATGGTCCAATTCACTTAAGTCAATCCAAACCAGCTTATTTATTTTACAAATCAATCTATAATGAATCGAAGTGGTTTCGGGTATTGATTAATACCCGACTCCGGTCTCTTCGAATCCAATGTCATCCTAACTTAAATTATCCAAGTGAAATAAAATTCAACCTTTAAATGCAGGATGTCACAGTAATTTATCATAAATAGAAAACCACATCATCACAGTTTAAATTAAACTTATCTTATCACATAGCATCACGAACACATATTAGGGATATTAACTAATGAGGGCTTCTAATATTTTTCAATTTATCCATTAATTATATTTAAGTAATTAACCCTTAACTAATTTCTCAAACTAATTATACTTAACCCAATACAGTAATTTTCCTTTAATTATTTCATTAATTAGTTGCTAACCATAATTATTAATCACCCTTGATTAATAACACCAGTAATTAACCATCCTTAATTCCTTCATCAAATAAATTAATTACTCCCTAATTAATTTCTTTAATTAATTCCTTGATTAATTATAAAATAATTTAATCGAAATTATTTCCCCACTTAAACCATCTTCCACTAATTACATCCAGTAATTATCTTTAATTACTTTACTGAGTAATTGAACCTCATTAATTACATTAAATAATTATTATCAAACCAACAAGTGATTAAAATTATTTAAACTTAATTAATTAATTTAAACTAATCATACTAAACTCCATTAATTACATCAAGTAATTAATTCTTTAATTTCTTCCATTTAGTAATTAAACTTAAATAAATTACACATTTGAATATCATTTAATTAATTAATCTAATTAATCATTACAAATTAATCATATTAATTAATTATTAAATAATCCTTGGTTAATGACCATCATTAACTATTATTAATTCTTTAATTACTTTTCTTAATTTATTTCTTAATTAATCTCAAATTTTAAATTAATCCAAATTATAAATTAATTCAATAATCATTCCTTAATTATCTTATTTATTTAATTATCTAACACCTTAATAATTTCTAAGAAAATCCATTTCTTATTAACAATTTTATTAATATTGTGTACTTAGAACATTTCATTTTTAAATTTAAATCCAAATTCCATTTTGAATCTAAAATTCAAAATGATATTTATTTAAGCATTAAATAATTTAAATTCCATTTATATTCTTCTTAAAATAAATGTACATAACATTTATTACTTATAATTAAAACTTACACAAGATAAGTCTTGATTTACTTAATTTAATTTAAAATCAAGTTTTAAGTACATTATTATTTAAGTTACAAATTTCAAGTTAACAAATCATTTAACTTTTTTTTTTAAACCTTTTATAATGACTTCATTCAAAAGGAAAATCAAATTAAAATATTTGTTGAAAACAATTTTACTCCTAATAAACAATTTAAACTTAAACTTGTTTAAACACATTCAAACTCTGGAATTTATTCACATTTCCAGATTTAAACTTAGATTTAAAATTTAGTTTAAAATTTTGCTTTCCTTCCTATACTTCAGTAGGAAATTTTTAAACAACATTTTAAGTTTTGCTTTTAACTCCTTAAAGTGGTTTTAAATAATTTAAATTTACAAGACATCCTTAAATTCCAAACTAGAATACAAAATTATTTGGATCCATATCTTAAAATTGGATTTAAACCTTATGTAAACTGCTTTCAAAATCTGTTTAATGGTTAAACAGACAGTCTTCAAAAACCTAAAACAAGTGCACTTACTCGAGCCAACTCAAAATCTACTTCGAGTCAACTAGCCTTCTACTTCGAGCAGTACACAACGCATACTCGAGAAATTCTCGAGTTCTCTCTCTCTTCCACTCGGAAATCAACAGGAGTTCCAAAGTGCACGGTGCACGTGCACCGTGCCTCCGGTCCACTTCATCCACCGCCGGTGGCCTCCCCAAATCGACGTCCAACTACTCGTTCCAACATAACCATCGATCCTCTCTTCTACGGTCCTAAATTGAATTCGAGTTTCAACTTCAACCAGGAAAAAACAACCGAACTCACCATCTTCAACCTGTCATTGGCTCATCCACGGCCCTCTGATCACCGGTAACTCAGCAACTCCGTCCATAGCCTCATCATCCACCATGCTATCGTATCCCAAATTCTTGTTGAACTCGATCGCCTCTATAGGTCGAGCCAAACAAATCAATTTACCTAGCTAAAACTAGGGTTACAGGAGATAAATTGCTTCCGCAACCTCCTCGACGAAGTTCAACACCACTCACCATTTTTCCACTCATCACCGATCACTCCTCTATCAACATCCAAGACCTCGACCCCTCCAAACTCATAGATCAACAGAAATTCCCAAAAACCCAAAAACAGTGCAAATCAGAATTGCACCTTCAATCCTAATTTAAAAATTGGGATTTTAGTGTTATAAATCATGGCTTGGATTTTGTATGCACTCTATAATGCTGAATTCATAGATTTTGCGGTTTGAAATTTTCATATTATTCATCATTCACTGAATTTCTTGGTTTAACAGAGATACTAGATTTAAATTTAGCTACATTAAGTTTTTAATCCTTAACCTATACTAATTTAAACATCCTTGTTTGTAAATCAAGTATTAACAAACAATAGATCAGGTGGTAAGAAATTAGAAATAAAATCTTGAGCTTGAGAAACAAGAATAAGAACAGAACAACCAAAAACATCCATATAAATATTCAGAAATATGCTTGTAAATGCATTCAAAATCATAACATGATTTTTTACTGTAAACCATTTATATTATGATGTTCACACAGTTTTAATCATGTTTATTCTCTGTGATAGAACATGCAACACAATTTTTTTACTGTATTTTCCCAGATCCCAACCAATTTCATTCCTAAAATACTCAAACATTACTTATAAACCTTACACTATGTTTAACAACCTGATCTTGTTTGAAAACAAGGCTTATTAGAGATTAGTTAAGGAGGTTTTAATTTTTTTTTTTTAATTTAAACTCTGTAAAAAAAACAGAGAAACTCAGACATGCATGGTTCAACACAACATACAGGATCTACACCTGTGCATATATACATGCAAAACATGAATCATTCCAGAAATCATATGCGCATAATTTACTTTATTTAGGCTTTAACAAAAGTGTTTACTCACCTTTAATTGAAGCAGATGATACTCAGAGATGCATTCATTCCTGGAATCTGACTTGCATCTGCATTTGTAAGTTGATTACTGAAGTTGCATGTTGGATGAGCAATTGCAGGTTGAAGTTGATTTTAACTTGTATTTGCTGTTGATTGATCTAGTAAATGCTGGCAGTTGTATTTGATTTAAACTCTTGCAGATGTTGTTGTTGATTTAGACTTGCAGTTGATCTTTACTTTAGATTGGAGATTTGCTTTTGAATTTGGTTTTTATCATGATTTTTCTTTCTTGGTTTTGTTTCAGATTTTGTTTTGTATCTTGTTTAGTTTTGAACCTACGAAAAGAAGAATAAGAAAGGAAACAGTGTTATATAAACATAACTTGTTTTCCTTTTAACTATCCTTTTTATTTTATTTTTGTTATTATATTTTTTTTTTATAAAAGAAGAAGCTAATGACACTTGTCACAACCCCTCTTAAATGACTAACATGTGTTATTAAGGTGATTAACATGGTTACACATGTTATTAAATATTTTTAAATTGAATTTTTATTTAATTTTAAATGTACATATAAACTTACATTTTTAATTTACTTTATTACTAAATACTTATATGTGTAAATAAAAATTTACTTTAAAGAAAGTATTATAAAACTAATTACAATACAAATAAATCTTATATATGTAATTTAAAATCTTGAACTTTTATTTTTATACATTTATAACCATTTTCAAATTAAACCTTTTTAAAGGAAACAAAACAAAACTTATTTAAATCCTTTTAAACTTTCATATTTAAAAACAAACAGTTTATCTTATATTTTAAAAATAATTGAATTAGTCTTTAAATTAGCTTTTGAAGAATTTTAGTTTTATTTATATCCAGATATCTATATATATAATAATTTCATTTGTTAAATTAACAAATAAGTATTTTAACAAATTTTAATCCTGTTAATTTCCAATTAACAGATGCCCAGAAATTCGGGTTATCACAGTTTTTGAATAATAAATTTGAAACTCTTTTGACCGAATAAAAATTACCAAATTTTAACAAAATAAATCTCACCACACTTATATGAATTTATGTCATCTTCTTTATTTGCATTGGACCAGTGGAACAGCTGCTCTGTCATTTTAGAGTTTGCAACAAATCTAATGTAGAATATATCTATTTATTTGAAAGTTTGCGATTTGGTGGTTGTTGCTTGCGATTTGTGAGGGTACTGGCAACTTCAGTTGATATTTTTTTTCTTGAATCAGTTTGGTGGTGAAGCAAGGGCATGTAGATGGTAGGCAGTTGGTTTGGTAGTCTGTCGATAGCAGAGGGTATGGTTTGGTTGTGGGATTTTTTGTTAGGGGCAGTATGAAAGTTGTAGTGGAGATTTGGTTATGGTGAAGTTTGATATTTGCAGTGGTGATTGGGGTTGCGGACACAGTGTGCAGAGAGCTGTGGTGCTGCAGAGTTGAAGTCAGTTGTTTGATACTATTGCAGTTCAGGTAGCTTGGTGTAGCAGTTGACAGTAAGGATGATGTTGAAGTAATTGTAGTGTTGAAGTGATGGTTTGCTGTAATGTTGCAAGGTAGTTTATTGAAGAGTATGCGGCAAGTAAAGTTGAAGTATATGTGGTGGATGAAGTTACTGAATGAAGAGGTGAGGCTGCAGTGAGTGTTCGGGAAGGAAGTAAGACGTGTCTTTGTTTAACAGAATTTGTGGCAACTTGGTTTACTTTGTTATTTTTGTTTATGGATATTATTGAAACTTGGTTTATGGATGTCTTTTGTTTATTAATATTATCTTAACTAGTTTATGTAACCAATTAATAGTTATTTGAACCTGTTATATATACTAGTTGCTTGAATATGCTTAAAATATAGTTTTGGAATATTCAAAAATAGAGTGGAATATTAAAGCTTATATAAATAGAAGACAGCGTTTGATTAATGCTGTCAATGAAGAAACAACAGCGTTTAATTCGTGCTGTAATTATCTTGAAATTGTAAATAACAGCGTTTTTTACATGCTGTCGAAAATAGTTGATGATTCAATAACAGCATTTTTAACATGCTGTCGAAATTGTTGATGATTCAATAACAGTGTTTAGAAAAAGCTGTTGTAAACAGTTAAAGTAGAATTTAAACATCTTCGACAACTAAATTATAAACGGTGTTGAAACATAATACAGCACGTCTGAAAACGCTGTAAAAACATTATTGACAGCTCGTAATAAACGCTGTCAAAGAGATGTTTCAACAGCGTTTATAGAAAAGCTGTTGTAAGTTCTGTATATACGACAGCATGTCGTTATACAGCGTTTGAACTAACGCTGTTGTACCATATTACAGCGTTTATCAAACGCTGTTAAAAGCCTTTTGTGGTGTAGTGTCACTTCATTCAGTTATACATGTACATGCTCCTATGGATTAACTCCCTAAATTCCATAGCTTAATTTCTCAATCTCATTTTTTTTTCATTTTATTGGTCTTAATTCTTGCCATTGAACACCATGTGTGCATTGCAAAAGGGCTCAATTCTGTTAACCCTTTGCACAGAGGCCTACAGGACTTAAGCAAGTCATGCACATACCCATCACCCACCTGACGATGAATAGATCAAGGCACTACTCCTAAACTAGCTAATAATTTAGAGACCATGCTTATTTATTTTCAGAAGAATTTTATTAAAACTTGAAATTCTTTATATTCATTTCTTTCTTCCATAGATCAAAAAGTATGAGACTCACTTAGGGATTTTAGCCAGTCACAACAAGCATTCATTCGAAATACTACATCCCATTTTAAGGTCATTTTATTTATTCATATTTTCTGAAACTGGCATAAGTATTTATTTCCAAAAGCATTCCCATGCCTTACATAAATCTAGGGAAGTCATATAAAATTGCCATTTATTTTACTGTGAACATAGGGCATGGTTTTTGAGAAAAACCCATAAAAACATGTTAACTTATGATCTGAACTAATCGACACATATATAAAATATTGCATTGTCCACATCATTTTTTTTGAACTAGACATAAGCATGAATCTCCTTATTCACACTGTCTACTCCATTCTTCATCAATACCCTATTTCTTGGTAAAAATGTTTAGTTCATCTCCATATAAAAACTAGATTATAAGCTATAGAGTTCATTTCTGTGATCAGGGGGTTTGCCTTTTTAAAATCATTAATAAAAAAAAATTAAGACAGATCAAAGCATCAACCAATAATTCAGCCAAAATACCGACCATGATCATCATTTATTATTTTTTCAAGGGAATAAAAATCAAACAGAACATAATCTGGCAGCCCTTAACTTGGATCTTAGTGCCTTAAATCTCATAGATGATTAATCACTCACTTTCCTTCTTCTTTTCCCCGAGAATGCTTAAATTTGAAGACAGTGTGAGTTTTCTCTTCTATTTTTCTTAAAATATCTTTCTGTTTTTCACTCAGAGTAAACTGCTGCTATCCTTTTATCTTTAAAACATTTAGCTAGGGTTTTGTAGAGAGAAAAACCCATTTTATCCTTTCATAAATAAGAGAATTTTGTATGCACGTTTATGGCTAATTATGCCATTTTCTTTTTGATTTCAATTTCAGGTATTTTAGTTGCCTTTCTGCCATTTGCTGTGTACATGCCATTTGCATGTTTCGCACTATTTTCATGTGGCTTCCCTTCATTGTATATTTTCTTAAACCTATAGTGTTCACACATATTTTTTTCCCATTAATTCGTTGCTAATATTTCGAACCATTTGTTTTCTCTTGATTTATTTCTAAAATGTATTTATACACATGTAGTACTATACTAGTTTCTTATATTTTAATTATCATAAGAATTTATTTTTTCATTCTACACTCCTCTGGCCACTTATATGCAATATATATATCTAAGACATGCTCAATTAAAACTCATTCAAACTTAGTTATTTTCTTTTCATTTTTTTATTTACTAAAAACAATTATCCCCTTACTTATTTATTTCACTCATTCTTGCTATTTATTTTTCAAGCTATTTTATCTTTTGTATATTTTACACTAGCTGATTTTTTTCATTTTTTAAAATTATTGTTATTTCAATAATTTGGGTCTTCACAATACCTGTGAATAATGATCAATGCAGCGGAATACAGTGTAGTGGAACAATATAATATATAATAATAATAATAATAATGAAATCTTCATCTTCGTCCTCCAGAAAACGATCTTCCAAATCTTGAAATGCTCGGACTGCCCCGAGCGAATTGAAAAGACAAAACACTCGAGTCAGAACTAAAAGATCTTATGTAAGTTAAATCAACAAAAATAAATATGAGTGCAGTAACTCAAGACATGCTCGGGATTCACATCTCCTAAGGATCCGTTAAACTATTTACTATGTAGTAATATTTTGCTATTATAATAATGTCTATTAGTAAAATAAACTTACTTTTAAATAGCGTTAAGGCTTTACATTTTCCACCTTAACACGTAATAGTGCCAATAGTCTATATAGTGCCTGCATATCTCCTGATCGGGAGACTGCGAGAAGACACTCCGTAGGTACGAAACAAATATAAACTCATAGTAAAGGCTCGGTATGGTAGGTGATATGACACAACTAGGCAATACCAGGGTAGATATACCAATTACGCTTCCGGGTCGGAGGAAATGTGTAGCGCGCAGCTACCGCCCACCTCGAACAACACCCCCAAATCAAAAATTAAAAGTGGCCACTGAATCAATCCAAAAGTCAAAGTATAATATCGAAGGGATGTGTCCGATCAAAGGTGCTACCTCATTAACCTGTCGATCGCTCCTGTTTTAGCCACCTTATGCCAACTCAGGGGAGTTGGGTCCATGTATTTACCTCAAAGGAAACACCACCACCATCCTACTTCATTATGCAATCTCCACCATGTACACGGTTGTTAAAGTGGTTTTCTGTAACATCCCGGAAATTTTGGATATAAAAAATTTGTTATATTGTTTGAACTTTTGAATTTAAATTGGAAATTTTCAAAAGAAAATAAACTATTGTAAAAAAAATTAATATTACAAAGTTATATGGAATTGAATAAATAATTAATAGTTTCAGTTTAAATAAATAAATGATGAATAAAAAATTGTGTAACAAAACAAGAAATTGTTTTGAGCTTTAAAAATAAAATAAAATATAGGCTATAAATTAAATATTAATAGTGAAATCTGGAATAGAAATAAAAAAATTAAAAAATGTATGTTTGTAATAAAATTTAAATTAGTTGATTAACTAAATGTTAATAATTAAAACAACCTTTCTTTTGAAACAAAGTAAATTAGAAAAACGAATTAAAATAAGTTTGTATTAATAAAATAGGAAACAAAGTAACCAAACAAAAACAAGCACTTTCAACAAGTGCTGAAAGTATAAAAACAAAGTAACATGACATGTGAAATATACAAATTTGCAAATGAATTGTACACCAAGAAACTAAACCAATATACAAACAAATTAAAGTAAGTTTTGTAATAAATAAAATAAGAAAATGAACAACACATATGCAGGTGAGAAGAAGAAAAAAAAAAAAAAACAAGGTTACAAACAAGAGATGGATATCTGAAAAACAAAATAATGAGACAAGTTGTAGTACTAAAATCAAACCAGCCGAGACATGAATCATTGCATATGAAATAAGGCTGCATGTTACCCAAAGGAAAGAGCAAAGGCATTAAATGCCATCTTCTCATGCAAGCAAAAAGAAAGGTATCTCAGCCAAAACCAAGTTTATTTAGTCAACAAATAAATGTATAAAATAAGAAAATAATTGTACTTTCACTGAGAACATGCTGGTTGTATGCAAAAAAAATCTATGCTAGCATTAAATGCATTGCAACTCAGCCATGAGCAAGTCAAATTCGAAATATCAGGGAAGGGGAAAAGGAGGCTGTGTTGAAGATATGCAAATATTTGTAAAGTACAATTGAAAATAAAAAGGAAAAGAAAAGTCTGATCAAAGAAAATTAAGTACTGGCAATACCTGTTTTTATACAAAACCTGTCTTCTTATATGCATACACATATTCATATTTACCTCATTTCGTTCAACCCAAAGATTGTAAACAAAAGAAAAACACCACTTTAAATTCAAGCTTGAAAGAAAATCTCTGAAAGGAAAAGGAAAACAGGGGAAAGGGGAAGCATCAATACTGCAGTTTTTTCAAAACAATAAAAAAAAGTGCTTTCTGCCTCACTCTTTCTAGGTGAGTAAACAAAGTTTGTTTTATTTATATAGCTCATGATTCTTTAACTAGTATAATGTGTATATTGTTATATTTGGTATGAATCTGTGAATATATATGTGACATACTGTATATACCTTATCTGCTATGTGCTCTCTGTAACATTGTTACAGTTTGCCCATTTATGGTTTAAAACTCAGGTTGCTCTCACTTACATTAATAGTCTGTATTTATTTCAACTCAAACAAAATGTTAAACCAAATCAAGTTTTGTTTTAGAAGCTAATTTAACTGTGGTAAGAGATTCATACTGTAATATGTTATACAGTTAAATCAAATACTTCTTTGATAAAGTTGAATGCTTTAAATTATTAATTTGAGCTTATATCTTGAATTAATACAAAAAGTTATGATTTTTAAAATTTGTATGAAGATTTTTAACTCAGTATTTTTAAAACAGTTTGCCTTTGAACTAAAACTGCACTCTTGCCAATTTCTTGTTATTCAATCAAATTTAATTACTGAAAATCGAGTTGAAGCAAGTCTAACTACTCATGATGTTGGGAAAAATGTAAACTATTTTTTCCATTGCGTGAAATTCGAATACGAGATCAAATTAGGGTTTAAAGCTCGAAAAATTATATGGCCTGGAAACATAGCCACCGCTCCGCCTATAGATCACCGGACCTCGTCGCACCGGTGCCAGTTGCGGCGTCTCCTATCAGCGGAGTTTGGGTCCAAATTTGATAGCCCACAGTGGCCGAGGGTGGGAGAACAGGACGATGACAGGGATCGTGGTGGTTCAAACTTATGTTCAGGTTGCAAGTTTGAACCCAAAATTTTGAATTTGAGATGACGAAGGGATTGTGGTGATGGGGGATTGAATTAAGAAGGATTGTCGACTTGCTCGTCGTCGCAGCGACGCCGGAAGACAATCAACGGCGTCGTGCACGTATACGTGCACGAATTTATGGCCTGGAAAGAATTTTTTGTTGTTGAAGTGCTTCAGTTTTCACTCGCGTGGGTGACTCGAAGGGATGATCGGGGAAATAGGCCAGGAACCCGAAGCAGGTCTCGGGTGGTTTCAGGGGTGTATAGGTTGATTTTTTTGACTTAGACAAATTTGTGAAAAAAATTTAGTTCTCGGGTAAGTTGGTCAAAAAACTCGAAGCAGCATGCTATTTTTACTAGGGATGACCCGAAGCAAGGCTCGGGTGGGCAAGTGAAGGCCTAGAACCCAGTCCAACAAAATTTTTTAACCAGTGAGAAATTATTTTCTGAAATAAATGAATGATATTTGTTGATGAAATATGATGTCAAATGATAATTAGAATTTATGAAATTTAAGAACATTTTAAAAAAAATTAATAAAAGTTGTTTTTAAAAGTTAACTTAATGACAAATTTAAAGGTAAAGCAAATATCTAAGTGAAATTTTAAATCAAATTAACGTGAAATGATAATTTGCAATTAAAATTTGGTAATGATTTTATAAACAAATAATTAAATAAATTTAACGAATAACCAATGAATAAAAGTAATTAAACTAAATTAATTAACCAAAATAATAATAATCATATTAGTGATAATAAATTAAAATCATAAACTAAGGAATCATTATTAATTAAGCCAATTAAATAAATTCATAATAAGAATTTGAATAAACATTGATTTAAAATAGAATAAAAGAGAACAAAAGATATAATAAATAAATAATTATTTGGTTAAATTATATCATTTACTTTAAATTAACAAATAATTAACTATTATTGTGCATTGTATTGATATACTGTTCTGATTGTGACCCTGTGTGATGTTGATTGCTTGGTATTGTCCTATGATTCTGATCTATTATGTATTGAATGTGAAAACCCTGTTGCCCATAAAACGGCATCTAAACTTCGATGCGACAGGGAACCGGATTTCAGTTTGTTATCCGAAACCCACATCGAACCTGTGAATTGTTATGAATGACATCCACATTGTTTTTAAATTAACGCTCACTATTCGGTTTAGCCGGGAGAGGACCTTTGTGTCAAATAACCCATTCCGAATATGTGATACGACGCTGTGGATAGCATTCAAAGACCGGTGTTGAAGACCGGATATTTGCGAGAACGATAGGATGACCTATCGAATGACTCTGCACCGAGTTGCTCCGGTATAGAGTTCTCCATATGTGATGGGGAATCCGATCGGGATTGTGAATATCCGGATTGCAAGGGCTTCTTTGGAAGTGCCTTCGGTTCTGTTCGAACCCGGAACAGACTTGTATGGATTGCATGTCTGACATTACAATTTGAGATATAAAGCCGATTTCTTTCAAATACATTTCTGTTGGTGGCGGAGAATTTATTCTCTTAGCTTAACACCCTTCTCTGAGACGTACGAGCTCAGAGGTTATGTAATTGAAGGTTACCAGCAATATACCCCAATTTGGTAATGTGACATGCTGAGTGTTGCTGTGAAATGATCGTTGAGTGATCATTTGTGATAGGATCATTTGTTTGATCGTCTATCTTAATGATCATTGTTTTGATCATTTGTTGACCCAAAGCACTGCTTTTGTAAAGCGTGGCTTTGTGGACGAGACTTCGTCGAGCCTCACACCCCGGAATGGTCGAAACAGGAAAGATGCGGCAAGGTTATTAGGGGGTAGCGCCCCTTTAGGGTATGTACATCTCCTTCTGGATAGAAGTAGTATCATGGTATGGAGCCCAGATACTTACTTATGTGGATATCACAAATTTATATATGTCTTGTTTTTGTGATTTGATGTTGGGGCCCCGGTTAAAGGTTGTTACAACCGGGAGGTGGCATACTCGTGTCAGTTGTTACCCAGTTAGAGGTAACCCGGCCTTGTGTTGGCAGAGATCCGGTTAGGTTCTCGGGACGTCTATCCAGAGGCGTTTCCATATGGCAATGGGAAGTTCCTTGGCCTGACCATTGTTGGAAATCCAAAGAAGCAATACGAGCCCAGTACGGTTTTAGTTGTAGAACCTGCCATTTACTTATGGTGGCGCCCTGGTAGCTATAGTAGGCATAGTTCGAAATGTCTATGCTGGCTAAGATTAATATTCTATTTTCGAAATTGCTTTCTACACTATGCACTAGTAATAATATCAAAGAATTCTTTTCTCGTATCAAGCATATTTAACTATCATAAGAAGAAATCTCCTCCAAGTCTGCGTTTGCATTGTGTGTGTGGTGGGAGGTCTTATGGTAGTTTCATTTTTAAAAAGCATAACGAAATTTCTTTTATATTTCTTGTTCTATTTAAATGCAACTGTTTTGTTTACTCATACCAGTCCCATGACTGACCCGGAGTTTATTGTTTATTTCCTAAACTCTGGGTGCCCATTATTTTCACATGGGCAGCCTAGTAGCAGGTTTCCGTAGTTTGGAGTAGCAGTATTTTGGAGCTCTTATCTTCGAGATATTCTTAGGAGCTTTTTGGAGATATCAGGTGTTTAGCCTTTGGGAGTTCGTTATCACTTCCGTTATTGCAGACTTTTGGATATATGGATCATGTTGTATTACTATGATGTTTATTTGGAGATGTTGTGATTCATGTATGATATGTACACTGATGTAGTATGGATATGTATCTGTGATGATATGTATGATATTGATTCTGTTCCGCTATTTTATATTCATCTAATTGTTGTTATAAGCTCCGGCGATACGAATTTGATGTCGTCTATTTGACATCGAGTTTGGGTCGTCACAAGTGGTATCAGAGCTTTTGGTTGAGTAAGAACTTAAGCTACGGAGTATGACACATTAGATGGCTCATTAGAGATAGGGTGAAGTATATCCTAGAATGAGTATAACCAAGATTGAAACTTTGAATTTTCCTAGTCGATTACTTTATACTGCTGATGTTCTTTAAGATATTTGTCCGTATATCTGAATCAATTTTCTTACCATTTTCAGATAGTAAATATGAGCGGACGCAGAGGAAGAACTAGGGGTCAGGGAAATGCAGCAGCGCCCAATCAAAATCCCCCAGTAGTGACGGCAGCAATGGATATTCAGCCTCAGCCAGACTTAGCTGATTTACATAAGAAGTTCGAAAGGCTGGGTGGAAAACCATTTACTGGCAAAGAAACCATCATCGAGTCTCAAGCTTGGATTCGATCATGCGAGAAAATTTTCAAAGGACTGAAACTACAAGACGATCAAATGAGACTAATTGCTTCTTGGCAACTCCAAGGAGAAGCATCAGCTTGGTGGGAAACAATAATTGTTGAAAAACCCGAGGAGGAGTTTACTTGGGATCATTTTAAAGAGGTGTTCGAGAAACGTTATATACCATCGTCGGGGATTTCCAGAATGTACCAAGAGTTTCTGGATTTGAAACAAGGAAGCATGTCATTTGAGGAATATTTAAACAGGTTTAATGAATTGTCTCGCTTTGGCCCTGAATTGCTAAACACGCCACTGAAGAAGAATGAAAGATTTATCCGAGGGATGAACCAAAAATATCACGAGAGAATGACCGCACATGTCAAGGAGTCTTTCTCTGATCTTATCGATATGGGCTACAGATATGCCACATTGGATGTGCAGGAGATTCCGAAAGGAGGAAATTCAAATAATTCGAATTGGAAGAAAAGGAAATTTGGGGGCAAAGGTCCACAGCAAAACAAAAAGAACGGCCAAGGAAATTCTGCAAGCAATGTAACTTGTTTTAACTGTCAAGAGAAGGGCCATTACTCCAACAGCTGCCCAAACCCGAAAAAACAGGTTAAGAAGGAGGAGACTGTTAAAGAAGCTAAGGAGTTCTATAACTGCCACAAACCGGGACATCTTGTTAAGGATTGCCCAGTGATGAAGTCAGCACAGGTAGCAAAGGTTTATGCGGCAAAGAAGGACCCCTCCTCTTCAAAAGCTGATAAAGGGAAAAGTGTTTTGGAAGGTAATCTTACTATTTCTGATAGAACTGTTAGAGTTTTATTTGATACGGGAGCTTCCCATAGTTTTATCTCCCAACAAATCGTAGGTGAATTAGGACTTAAAACTAAATTTGTTGAAGATCCTATTTGCGTGAGAAATCCAGTTGGAGGTCCCACAAATCTTTGTTCATATTGTAAGAGAGTTCCTATTTCATATGCTAGCTATCGATTTCCTATTAACCTCTATGTCCTCGATTTCAACGAGTTTGAAATTTTACTCGGCATGGATTGGTTATCAAGGTACGAAGCTATATTAGATTGCAATGATTGGACAGTTTTAATCAAAACAAGCTTTGGGAATTTTATTGAAATCTCTTGTCAGAATCCAAATCCAAGGAGAGATAGATTGATGTATACTCTGGGATATCCTGAACCCACTTTGCAATCTATACCTGTTGTTCAGGAATTTTCTGATGTGTTTGGAGAAGTAAATTCTTTACCTCCTCACCGAGAAATAGCATTCCGAATTGATTTAGTACCTAATGCTCGTCCTGTTGTTCACGCTAGTCGCAGGATGGCACCCAGGGAAAAGATTGAATTGATAAATCAAACTGATGAACTACGAGCAAAAGGATTAATTCGACCCAGTGTTTCTGAATGGGGCTCAGCCGTCGTATTTGTTGCCAAGTCAGACGGGTCTTTGAGATTGTGTGTTGATTACCGCGATCTCAATAAGCAAACTCTCAAGAATAAATTTCCACTGCCCAGAATCGATGATTTATTTGATCAGTTGAACGGCGCTCGTTTCTTTTCAAAGATGGATCTAGCCCAAGGATTCCATCAATTACGTGTCGCCGAAGATTGTGTGCATTTAACTGCTTTCAGAGGTCCCGATATGTTCTACGAATGGTTGGTTATGCCTTTTGGGCTAACCAATGCTCCAGCATATTTCGTAGATCTCATGACTCGTGTGTTCCGGGAAGTTCTGAATAAATTCGTGCTTGTATTCATTGATGATATTCTGATCTACTCCAAAACGAAAGAAGAGCATGCCGAACATCTTAAAATCGTTTTGGAAATATTAAGGAGAAATGTTCTATATGCAAAATTTTCCAAATGCCACTTCTGGGTCAATGAAGTTAAATTTCTGGGTCACATTGTTAGTGAAGAAGGATTTCAGTCGATCCGAGCAAGATTTCCTCTATTCTTGATTGGAAACAGCCCACTACTCCAAAAGAAGTTCGAAGTTTTCTCGGTTTAGCAGGCTATTACCGGAAATTCGTTCAAGATTTTTCTAAGTTGGCTAGCCCATTGACCAAGCTGACAATGAAAAACGCTAAGTATGATTGGGCTCCAGAATGTGAAGAAGCTTTCCAAGAGCTAAAGAAGAGATTAACCACCTCTCCTGTTCTCGCTATTATTAACGGGAATCAGGGATTATCTGTCTATACAGATGCGTGTGGTGATGGGGTAGGTGCAGTATTAATGCAAAATGGAAGGGTAGTTGCCTACGCGAGTAGACAATTACGTCCGCACGAAAAGAACTACCCGACTCATGATTTGGAGCTTTTGGCTGTTGTTTTTGCCTTAAAAATCTGGCGACACTATCTTCTGGGTATGAATCTTTTCAGCTTTCTTAACAATTTACGAAATTAATATAAATTGAATAATATACTTAATAAACTCTCTTTGTTTTAGGTGAAAAATTTGAATTATTCACCGACCATAAATCCTTGAAATATCTTTTCACCCAAAAGGATCTGAATTTGCGACAACAACGCTGGTTGGAATTTCTGGCATCTTATGACCTGGACATTCTATATACACCAGGAAAAGCAAATGTGGTTGCCGATGCTTTGAGTAGAAGACATGCTGTTCTCGCATATCTTGTTATAACTCCTACTCTTCTTAAGAAGATCGCGAGCAAGCAAAAGGAAGATGAGTTTCTTCGAGGAATCCATACAAGAATTTGCGGGGGGGAGGATACTAGTTTTGAGATAGATAATAGAGAAGTTATAAGGATGAAAGGAAGAATTTGTGTTCCTGATATTCCGGAGCTGAAACGTGAAATTTTAGATGAATGCCACAAATCTAAATTCAGCATCCATCCAGGAGTCAACAAAATGTATCGAGATATTAAAAGAACTTTCTGGTGGAAGACGATGAAGAGAGACATATCCATTTATGTAAGTCGCTGTGCTACTTGTCAGCAAATCAAAAGCGACCAAAGAAAAGTGGCTGGTTTACTTCAACCTTTGGAAATACCGAAATGGAAGTGGGATCAGGTATCGATGGATTTCATCGACGGATTGCCACGAACCAAGAAGGGTAATGAAGCAATTTGGGTTATAGTAGATCGTTTGACCAAAACTGCGCACTTTATTCCAGTGAAATCCACTCGAACTGCAGCAAGCTTAGCAGCTATTTATATAAAGGAGATAGTTCGACTCCATGGAATTCCCAGGAGTATAGTGAGTGATCGTGACCCGATCTTCACTAGTAGATTTTGGGAAGCGTTTCAGGATGCATTGGGAACTAAATTAAATTTCAGTACTGCTTACCATCCACAATCTGATGGGCAAACTGAAAGAGTAAACCGAATTCTAGAAGATCTTTTGCGTACTTGCATTCTTGATTTTGGTGGTTCTTGGGAGGACCATCTACATCTGGTCGAGTTCTCTTATAATAACAGCTATCAGGCCAGTATAGAAATGGCTCCTTTCGAAGCTTTGTATGGTCGTCCATGTCGATCGCCCACATGCTGGATTGAATCGGGTGACAGACTCGTTTTAGGACCAGACATGATCAAAGAAGTCACTGAGAAGGTAGATTTCATTCGAAAGAAGTTATTAACTGCCCAAAGTCGGCAGAAGAGCTATTATGACCGTCGAAGGAGAAATTTGGAATTTCAAGTTGGAGATTCTGTATTCCTGAAAGTATCTCCGATGCAAGGTGTATTGAGATTCGGGAAAACTGGAAAGTTAGCACCGCGTTATATTGGTCCTTTTCCTATTCTGGAAAGGATTGGTTCTCTGGCATATCGAGTACGACTACCCGATTGGTTGTCTGGAGTGCATGATGTATTCCACATCTCTAATCTTCGGAATTATGTGCATGATCCGGATGATATTATCGAAGAAGCTGCTCAGCAGGATCTTGAAATCACTCCTAACCTGGCAGTTAGAAGAGAGCCGATAAAAATTATCGATCGTGATGAGAAGCGATTGAGGAACAAAGTTGTGAAACTGGTCAAAGTTCAATGGAGTGGCGATCCAAAGGACTGCACTTGGGAAACCGAAGATAATATGAAGAAATCATATCCCAATTGCAGAATAGACATTTCGGCTTAAGACTGTAAGTCATTTCCTTATTTCCAAATTCGTATATTCATTGTTGCATTTCTCTCTCTTTCAATTTCGAGGACGAAATTTTCTTAAGGAGGGGATATTGTAACATCCCGGAAATTTTGGATATAAAAAATTTGTTATATTGTCTGAACTTTTGAATTTAAATTGGAAATTTTCAAAAGAAAATAAACTATTGTAAAAAAAATTAATATTACAAAGTTATATGGAATTGAATAAATAATTAATAGTTTCAGTTTAAATAAATAAATGATGAATAAAAAATTGTGTAACAAAACAAGAAATTGTTTTGAGCTTTAAAAATAAAATAAAATATAGGCTATAAATTAAATATTAATAGTGAAATCTGGAATAGAAATAAAAAAATTAAAAAATGTATGTTTGTAATAAAATTTAAATTAGTTGATTAACTAAATGTTAATAATTAAAACAACCTTTCTTTTGAAACAAAGTAAATTAGAAAAACGAATTAAAATAAGTTTGTATTAATAAAATAGGAAACAAAGTAACCAAACAAAAACAAGCACTTTCAACAAGTGCTGAAAGTATAAAAACAAAGTAACATGACATGTGAAATATACAAATTTGCAAATGAATTGTACACCAAGAAACTAAACCAATATACAAACAAATTAAAGTAAGTTTTGTAATAAATAAAATAAGAAAATGAACAACACATATGCAGGTGAGAAGAGAAAAAAAAGAAAAGAAAACAAGGTTACAAACAAGAGATGGATATCTGAAAAACAAAATAATGAGACAAGTTGTAGTACTAAAATCAAACCAGCCGAGACATGAATCATTGCATATGAAATAAGGCTGCATGTTACCCAAAGGAAAGAGCAAAGGCATTAAATGCCATCTTCTCATGCAAGCAAAAAGAAAGGTATCTCAGCCAAAACCAAGTTTATTTAGTCAACAAATAAATGTATAAAATAAGAAAATAATTGTACTTTCACTGAGAACATGCTGGTTGTATGCAAAAAAAATCTATGCTAGCATTAAATGCATTGCAACTCAGCCATGAGCAAGTCAAATTCGAAATATCAGGGAAGGGGAAAAGGAGGCTGTGTTGAAGATATGCAAATATTTGTAAAGTACAATTGAAAATAAAAAGGAAAAGAAAAGTCTGATCAAAGAAAATTAAGTACTGGCAATACCTGTTTTTATACAAAACCTGTCTTCTTATATGCATACACATATTCATATTTACCTCATTTCGTTCAACCCAAAGATTGTAAACAAAAGAAAAACACCACTTTAAATTCAAGCTTGAAAGAAAATCTCTGAAAGGAAAAGGAAAACAGGGGAAAGGGGAAGCATCAATACTGCAGTTTTTTCAAAACAATAAAAAAAAGTGCTTTCTGCCTCACTCTTTCTAGGTGAGTAAACAAAGTTTGTTTTATTTATATAGCTCATGATTCTTTAACTAGTATAATGTGTATATTGTTATATTTGGTATGAATCTGTGAATATATATGTGACATACTGTATATACCTTATCTGCTATGTGCTCTCTGTAACATTGTTACAGTTTGCCCATTTATGGTTTAAAACTCAGGTTGCTCTCACTTACATTAATAGTCTGTATTTATTTCAACTCAAACAAAATGTTAAACCAAATCAAGTTTTTTTTTAGAAGCTAATTTAACTGTGGTAAGAGATTCATACTGTAATATGTTATACAGTTAAATCAAATACTTCTTTGATAAAGTTGAATGCTTTAAATTATTAATTTGAGCTTATATCTTGAATTAATACAAAAAGTTATGATTTTTAAAATTTGTATGAAGATTTTTAACTCAGTATTTTTAAAACAGTTTGCCTTTGAACTAAAACTGCACTCTTGCCAATTTCTTGTTATTCAATCAAATTTAATTACTGAAAATCGAGTTGAAGCAAGTCTAACTACTCATGATGTTGGGAAAAATGTAAACTATTTTTTCCATTGCGTGAAATTCGAATACGAGATCAAATTAGGGTTTAAAGCTCGAAAAATTATATGGCCTGGAAACATAGCCACCGCTCCGCCTATAGATCACCGGACCTCGTCGCACCGGTGCCAGTTGCGGCGTCTCCTATCAGCGGAGTTTGGGTCCAAATTTGATAGCCCACAGTGGCCGAGGGTGGGAGAACAGGACGATGACAGGGATCGTGGTGGTTCAAACTTATGTTCAGGTTGCAAGTTTGAACCCAAAATTTTGAATTTGAGATGACGAAGGGATTGTGGTGATGGGGGATTGAATTAAGAAGGATTGTCGACTTGCTCGTCGTCGCAGCGACGCCGGAAGACAATCAACGGCGTCGTGCACGTATACGTGCACGAATTTATGGTCTGGAAAGAATTTTTTGTTGTTGAAGTGCTTCAGTTTTCACTCGCGTGGGTGACTCGAAGGGATGATCGGGGAAATAGGCCAGGAACCCGAAGCAGGTCTCGGGTGGTTTCAGGGGTGTATAGGTTGATTTTTTTGACTTAGACAAATTTGTGAAAAAAATTTAGTTCTCGGGTAAGTTGGTCAAAAAACTCGAAGCAGCATGCTATTTTTACTAGGGATGACCCGAAGCAAGGCTCGGGTGGGCAAGTGAAGGCCTAGAACCCAGTCCAACAAAATTTTTTAACCAGTGAGAAATTATTTTCTGAAATAAATGAATGATATTTGTTGATGAAATATGATGTCAAATGATAATTAGAATTTATGAAATTTAAGAACATTTTAAAAAAAATTAATAAAAGTTGTTTTTAAAAGTTAACTTAATGACAAATTTAAAGGTAAAGCAAATATCTAAGTGAAATTTTAAATCAAATTAACGTGAAATGATAATTTGCAATTAAAATTTGGTAATGATTTTATAAACAAATAATTAAATAAATTTAACGAATAACCAATGAATAAAAGTAATTAAACTAAATTAATTAACCAAAATAATAATAATCATATTAGTGATAATAAATTAAAATCATAAACTAAGGAATCATTATTAATTAAGCCAATTAAATAAATTCATAATAAGAATTTGAATAAACATTGATTTAAAATAGAATAAAAGAGAACAAAAGATATAATAAATAAATAATTATTTGGTTAAATTATATCATTTACTTTAAATTAACAAATAATTAACTATTATTGTGCATTGTATTGATATACTGTTCTGATTGTGACCCTGTGTGATGTTGATTGCTTGGTATTGTCCTATGATTCTGATCTATTATGTATTGAATGTGAAAACCCTGTTGCCCATAAAACGGCATCTAAACTTCGATGCGACAGGGAACCGGATTTCAGTTTGTTATCCGAAACCCACATCGAACCTGTGAATTGTTATGAATGACATCCACATTGTTTTTAAATTAACGCTCACTATTCGGTTTAGCCGGGAGAGGACCTTTGTGTCAAATAACCCATTCCGAATATGTGATACGACGCTGTGGATAGCATTCAAAGACCGGTGTTGAAGACCGGATATTTGCGAGAACGATAGGATGACCTATCGAATGACTCTGCACCGAGTTGCTCCGGTATAGAGTTCTCCATATGTGATGGGGAATCCGATCGGGATTGTGAATATCCGGATTGCAAGGGCTTCTTTGGAAGTGCCTTCGGTTCTGTTCGAACCCGGAACAGACTTGTATGGATTGCATGTCTGACATTACAATTTGAGATATAAAGCCGATTTCTTTCAAATACATTTCTGTTGGTGGCGGAGAATTTATTCTCTTAGCTTAACACCCTTCTCTGAGACGTACGAGCTCAGAGGTTATGTAATTGAAGGTTACCAGCAATATACCCCAATTTGGTAATGTGACATGCTGAGTGTTGCTGTGAAATGATCGTTGAGTGACCATTTGTGATAGGATCATTTGTTTGATCGTCTATCATAATGATCATTGTTTTGATCATTTGTTGACCCAAAGCACTGCTTTTGTAAAGCGTGGCTTTGTGGACGAGACTTCATCGAGCCTCACACCCCGGAATGGTCGAAACAGGAAAGATGCGGCAAGGTTATTAGGGGGTAGCGCCCCTTTAGGGTATGTACATCTCCTTCTGGATAGAAGTAGTATCATGGTATGGAGCCCAGATACTTACTTATGTGGATATCACAAATTTATATATGTCTTGTTTTTGTGATTTGATGTTGGGGCCCCGGTTAAAGGTTGTTACAACCGGGAGGTGGCATACTCGTGTCAGTTGTTACCCAGTTAGGGGTAACCCGGCCTTGTATTGGCAGAGATCCGGTTAGGTTCTCGGGACGTCTATCCAGAGGCGTTTCCATGTGGCAATGGGAAGTTCCTTGGCCTGACCATTGTTGGAAATCCAAAGAAGCAATACGAGCCTAGTACGGTTTTAGTTGTAGAACCTGCCATTTACTTATGGTGGCGCCCCACTGTTTAAATGGTAGCTATAGTAGGCATAGTTCGAAATGTCTATGCTGGCTAAGATTAATATTCTATTTTCGAAATTGCTTTCTACACTATGCACTAGTAATAATATCAAAGAATTCTTTTCTCGTATCAAGCATATTTAACTATCATAAGAAGAAATCTCCTCCAAGTCTGCGTTTGCATTGTGTGTGTGGTGGGAGGTCTTATGGTAGTTTCATTTTTAAAAAGCATAACGAAATTTCTTTTATATTTCTTGTTCTATTTAAATGCAACTGTTTTGTTTACTCATACCAGTCCCATGACTGACCCGGAGTTTATTGTTTATTTCCTAAACTCTGGGTGCCCATTATTTTCACACGGGCAGCCTAGTAGCAGGTTTCCGTAGTTTGGAGTAGTAGTATTTTGGAGCTCTTATCTTGGAGATATTCTTAGGAGCTTTTTGGAGATATCAGGTGTTTAGCCTTTGGGAGTTCGTTATCACTTCCGTTATTGCAGACTTTTGGATATATGGATCATGTTGTATTACTATGATGTTTATTTGGAGATGTTGTGATTCATGTATGATATGTACACTGATGTAGTATGGATATGTATCTGTGATGATATGTATGATATTGATTCTGTTCCGCTATTTTATATTCATCTAATTGTTGTTATAAGCTCCGGCGATACGAATTTGATGTCGTCTATTTGACATCGAGTTTGGGTCGTCACATTTTCGGAGTTGGCAAAGAGTATGACAACTTTCGAAACATATAAATACAATATCATTTCTATTTTAAAACCCAAATCAATATGATATCATTTTATTTCAAATATATCATTTTCAAGAAATCATAGCACTTCCAAATCTACATACCTTGAAACCCATAGCTTTGAAACATAACTTTTTATACTTAAATGGTCTAAATTAAATTACTTTTTATAATAGTATAGCTTCTTTAATTTCACCAATAAATTTCCAAATACCGATTTGGATCTCCGAATACACCATTTCAATTTTCATATATTTCAAGGCTTAAATATTCAATATTTAAAAACTAAATTTTTATAATTCCAAATATATCAAATTCAATTACTATTATTTAGATTTGAAATGCTTACTTAATAAATCCCATATCATTTAAGAAAAACTTTTAACTTCAAATAACAGGATATTCTTTCTATTTAATTAACTTGATAATATTCATTTAAATCGCCTTGATATTCTTTTAAGTCCTCTAGACCAAAATCAAGTTAGAAAAATCATACCTTTTAAAATCTCAAATTTATTTAAATTTCAAATCAATTTTATTCGAGGATAATTCTTAAATACTTTAATTCAATCAAATTCATATTTATCTTCCAACTTCAACTTTATTTAAGTCATTATAAACTCTATACATACATTTAAATAAATACTTAACTGTATTTTATCTTAATAAAATTAAACTTTATTATTAAAATTCCTTTATATTTTAAACCAAATTTATACATAACTTAAATTCAAGAATTTAGCTGTATGTGTATAAAATAATATTTATAGAATATCAAAAATTAATATTTATTAAACCATATTATATATAATAATAAAACTTTATTATTAGGCTTATTTTATATTCCAAAGCATATTTATATAGCTTGAATCAATAATAAATTTGACATTTAAATAGCATTAAAATCAATATTTATATAACCCGTATATTTTCTTTACAAAACCATAGAAATCATTTCAAAAATATTTTTATATATAGATCGTGGTGCCTGTATATGATTTTCTATCACATGGTCAAGTGATACAGATATTTATCATTTCAACGCAATTTAAAAATAAAATACGGTTATATATCATTTCAAACCGCAATCCCGAATGAAATGGAAATGCACAATAACTTGTAGTTTATACAATATAAAATACAACATCCATTCATTCAATATCAATCATCAACCATTTATAACAATCATCATCTAATATAACAATAACATCACTATAGAACGGATAAAAAACAACAAGTATTGACTAGCAGTTTATATTCAATAATAAATTAAAACTGTTTAGTTGGCAGTTTATATGCAATAATAAATAAATAAAATTTAACTAGCAGTTTATATGCAAAAATAAATTAAATAAAATTTAATTTAAATAAATGCAATCTATTGAGATGATGATTAAATATATGCCCAAACAATCATAGATAAATTTTAAATCACATCAAGATTTAATTTAACAAACATAAGAAATCTTAGAAGTTGTGAGTGGGTTAAAACACTCACCTTTTGAATTTAAATTGAATTTAAATTCAATTTAAACCCCAAAATTTAACAGTCTCGGAATTTGTCCAAACCAGCGCCAAAATGTTCGGAATCCCAATACAAACCTAGTGGAGAAAACCGCACGTGAGTTGGATTGTGTATGTAAAAGTTATAGTGATTAGTGCGTTAAACAAAAAAATTTAAAATAAAACAAAAGTTAAAACTCACGTCACCCAAATCAATGCCACGTCAGCCATCACTCACGCAATTTCCTCCCAGGCAAACGCACATACCCCTCTTCGAACTAACACAGCATGCACCCCGTACCAACCACGCACGAGAAAAAAAAAATCCAACACCGCACGCAAACGCCAGCGATGACCCACGGCCTGACCACCACCGTTGACTTCGCCGCGGCCTCCCTCATCCCCGGGCATCACTTGGCACGATGATCGAGACCCCCAAAATCATGCAGCCGCACCCAAAAATCAAACCCTAAACTGTGATTTGCCAACGATCTAGCCATCTATGCCTCTGATGAACCATACCGATGGACAGCGCATAGGAATCTCTATAAAACCCAGAAAGGAATTTACGATCTAACACCTTTCATCGATGCGCGATGAACGGACGAGAAGAAACCATCGACATCTGAGAAAACGATGATTCGCATTGGAAACGAACAGCAGATCCGAGTTGCATACATCAAGAGCTTCGAAATATATTTTTTCTGAATTTTTCTGAGGAGTTTGGATTTTTGACTTTGATTTTTGAATTGAAATTGAATTGGATAAATTAGGGTTTACAGCCATTGAGGAAAAGAAGCTCAGAAGTTTCGTACATCTATAAATAAAGAATAAAGGCTGCTAGTGTTTATAATAGGGTATTTATAGGCAAAGTTGAAAATAGAATAGATGGACCCGACTGGATAAATGTGTTAACGACAAAGTGGCCCAAAAAGCCCGTTTCGACTTCGGAACGAAATTGGGTCACCCCATATATCAAAATAGATGTTTTAAAATATTTTAAATGCAATGGAAAAGGTTTCAAGTCCAAATTCCATCGTATGAAGAAGTTATGCGAAAATCAATATTTTTCGAATTGATTTCAACTGATTTCAATTTCATTTCTTTCAAGGCGTTTCGAGTCCGTACGATCAAACAACAAGCCCGATCGCTACGAAACTTGAAATCCTACAATAATTCACCATTTCGGATCTGATGAAACCTGTTTCGTCAAAATCCGAGTCAGTGGCCAAAATGGCTATTTTTATATTAATTAAATAAATTAAAATTTCATTAATTAAATCAATTTTTCAATTTCACTTCCAAAATTTTCAAATCTTATCAGTTTGGTTTTTCTTAAACAATCTCAGTGATTTAGACCAATTTAGATGTCAAATAAATGTTGATTCAATCATAAATTTCAGCGTAAATTCAAATTTCATTATATTCATCAATTATAAATTAACTTTTCAATAATTCCATTGAATTCACTATTCATTCTTATTATTCAATCCATTATAGTCAAATGGATGAAATTAACATTTGGTTCAAAGCTATTACATAAATATTTTCCAATTTCAACTTAATTTTCAATTAACGTAATAATAAATGTTTAATTCTACTCAATGGCAGTAAACTCAATTACCTTAATTCTTTACACTCAAATAAAAAAACAAATCTTGATTTGCACTCTTTACATTAACCAATAGTCATTTTATACATAAAATTAACATTATTTTCGAATATTACTTTAATTTACATTAACAAACATAAATTTAGATTTATTGCAATTGATTACCCTTTTTTTAACACACTAAATAAACAAGCAACCTATATTAATTTCCACCTATTTTCTTTTAATTGCACTTATAAGTTCGTTACTTATCGATTTGGATTTATAATTCCATATATACGCTAATTTAATTTCATGACATTAATATACGCTTATTTACATCTTAATTTAAATAAGTATTACGTTTCTAAATGTGTACTTCTATCAATTGAACACATTAATTAAGGTTTTAAACCAAGTAATGGATTTACCTTAATTCCATTCCTATACCAGTTTATTACTTTACATACATTACGTAATAATTTATCAATTAACATAATTTGAACTTATTTCCCACTTCACCCATTACAGTGTTTAACTTCAGTTTCCATAAAATTATAAATTTTAATTTTAATTGATTTAACTTCAATCCTTTTTATCAAATCAATTATTATTCAATAAACAAAAATAACATTTGTTTACCCTTTATTACAATAGTACGTTCAAATTTTCATCTTTCCCTTTTTATTGACTACTCTATTCCCATTATATCGATTCCTACATCATGAATAAATTCACAATTCCATTTATTTCATTATTACATTAACACCTTTCGTTACAATTCTTAAATACTTCTGCTTTTATTTAATTACCATTACTATATTATTATTATTCCATTAGCTAATTAAGTAATTACATTAATACATCTTTATTTCATTTCTTAAATTTACACTTAAGTTTATGTTCTATTCGACTAATTATCATAACACTGAATAAAATTTACGTTATTCCAATTTTTACCCAAATTTACATTAACGTAACGTTTAATTCAGATTTATTGTAATTTCATTTTTTATTATAATTTCTTACATCATATGAATTCATTCTATTACCCTAAATCAGACATTAATTCATATATTCATACAATACTTACATTTATTTACTTAAATTGGAATTTATAACCAAGTCCTAACATTTAAATTTAATTTCATTAATTTGGAATTTCCTTCCGTTCATTAATTATTAACTTTAGTTAGCCTTGTTACTTTCCTCTTAGTTAATTTTAATTATTACAACCTTTATTTATATGAAATTTTTTATTTTCTTCAATATTAAATTTCAAAATTTCTTTAAATTAACAATTTTAATTATTGAAGAATTACGGGTTATTACATTTATAAACAATGTTTATAAATGAAGCAAAGTGATTATCGGTGGATAAATTAAAGAGATAAATTCACGGTAAGAATTTATAATAAGATGGGTAAACTAGTTTAAAGTAAAAATGATAAATTAACTTTTAGAAATATGAAAAAGAGGTTGACGAAATTGGGACGTAAATCAAATTGAGACGTAATTATTGAGATGTAAATCCATGGTTGATGTCACGTGGTGCTTTCCTTATT
This sequence comes from Allium cepa, assembly GCA_030765085.1. Taxonomy (NCBI): domain Eukaryota; kingdom Viridiplantae; phylum Streptophyta; class Magnoliopsida; order Asparagales; family Amaryllidaceae; genus Allium; species Allium cepa. The sequence continues at coordinate 916,590,182 of CM060929.1, read as the reverse complement.
TATTTCAAAAAGTTTTCAAATATTTTTTGAAAAGAATGGTTAGTGAATATGTGACGACCGCCCATGACCCCTGCACCAAACAAGGAAATGGTGCGCTGAAAAGTGTGCCAGGCAGCCGTGGATGATCGTCGAGGTAGAACGAAATAGCAAAATCTATCGTATTACTCACAGCGCATGGATAAAATACAATAGAGAAATATATATAGTGAAGCTCCACAGAACAGAATATCATCATATAAGCTTCATAGTAGTTAGATACAAGAATCTGAATAGTCAATACATCAAGCCTCACTACATATCACTCAGAGAATATACAAGCAGCGGAACATCCAGTACATATAGTAAGAAAACTAATATGCTAGCCTCCAGCTCATCTTCGTCATCAGCATCGTCAGCCACTAAGAACAGCACCTGTCACCTGCAACCTAGTCTGCCCATCCTAAAACGGATGAACAGCCCAAGATAATAACAGTTGAACATAAAACCATGAGTCAGACAAAAGTCCTAGTGAGCAGTAAATTAACTACCAACATACCAAAAGAGCATAAAGGAAAAAGGAATAGGAATCCCAACCATCCCACTCTACCTCTTTCTACAGTGATAGCCCCCAGACACACTAAGCAGAAGCAAACATAGCAAAGCAACCATTTAAAGTAAAGAAATTATCACTCGAGTCAAGGTCGATATTTTCCAAGCACAAACCCCCAAGGCCTAAACCAAGATCAGATAAGCACCCAGAAAATCTCGCTCTTGAGACCGAATGAAGATACAACCAAAACATCCAAACATCCATGACTCTGGCTATCATTGTTATCATTGCTTCGATATAACCGTTAGTTGAATGACTGGCTCATTATTTCATCCATCCGTCAAGGGCTAATGGTAACCCCGGTTCTAGACAGAACTCCGCACGTCGTCACAGCCCGTGCCTAGGACTATCGAATCTTCCCAAGGTACTCGACCATCAACTATTAGTCTTTTGGGACTATCGAATCTGCCCAGCGTACTCTTGCTTTGAGCCTGCTAGAACCTTTAACAATGATGTTATCTCAGCCTCCTAGTCATCCTCCTCGACGACTATTCTCATACTAGCTCAAGCGCCTCTCGAGCCATCCATTATCAACGAACTCGGACCATTTCACCGAGTTATCAACATGCTTGGGATGATCCCGTCTGGATTAAACCAAGGCTATCTCACATCATGCTTTGCTTCATCGCATCCTAGCAAAGTCCCATCTCAACATCATCATGCTTTGCTTCATCTCATCATAGCAAAGTCCCATCTCAACATCATCATCAAATCCGTCCATATGAGCTTCATCATCCGCCACATATGCCATGAGCATTTTTTCCAATTCAAGAGCCTTTCCCTTAGCTTTTGAATCATCTTCGACCATCTTGTCTAAATTCAACAACTAATCAACTAGTTCATAACAATCAATCAAATCAATCTGTAATCCAAGTAATCAAGCATTCAAATAAGATCTAAAAGCAATTATAACAAAAATGGCAAATTCTAAATAAAGCGTCCAAATCTAACAAGCATGAACTATAAGAAATATCTCTACAATTTGATGAATGAACTTGCATAAGTTAACATGTAGTAAAATGAATATCAAAACTCCATAAACGATGGATCTACATGCAGACTTAAGGAAAATGCATGAAATCAGTAACTTTAACACACAAACAAGCCACCGATCCAATATACTCCTTTGGGTCCATGTGAGAGATAACTACCACTCACGAATCACTTAAACACCTCAAAAGCTACTAACTTCAGATCTGGACAGCAAAAGATCTAGCTTGATCCGCCAAAATTCCTCTTCAAAAGATGAAATCCTTCTCCGTTGGATGTAGATCTTCAACATGGCTCTTGGATCTTCGATTTGATCTTCAATCTTGGATGGATGGAAGCACTAGATTAAAGTGGAGAAAAGAAGTGAAGAAGTGTTGTAGTCGAGTTCTCAAAATGGCAGCATTTCGTCGCTTCAAAAATCTGGATCCCAAAAATGAAGATAAGGTCGAGTATTTATAAGCAGAAATTTAGGTCGTTCGCACTTAGGTCGGTCGCTCTTAGGTCGGTCACGACCTAACAACCTAGCATACCTAACGACCTAACACACAACGGAGATGCACGACCTAACGATCTTACCTCATGGCCGACCTAAAACACATGCGCATCCCTGACCTAACAAATCTAAGGATCCAACGGCTTAAGTCTTACGCGACCTAAATGGGATACGACCTAACGACCTACCAACATAGCCGACCCAACGACTTACGACCTATCAAACCCACGGCCTATCGACTTGAGACATCATATGGCCTATCGACTTAACACAAGTGTCGACCTAACGACTTAAGACTCATACACAACTTACGACCTATCACTCCTGCGGCTTAGCGACTTAGCTAACCCTACGACCTAACGACTTAAGACTAACGCGACCTAACGACTTAAGACTCCCACGACCTAACTCAACACAGCGCTAACCACTAGGTCGCTAACTCGTTAACTCTTAAGCCGCTAGTCACTAGCTCGCTTAACCCTCTTAGGTCGCTTAATCCACTTACCCGCTAACCACCTTAAGTCCTATCCCCTTAAGCCGTTAACCACTAAGTCGTTAGTTCCCTTAGGTCGGTAACCTTCTTAGGTCGGTCCATCTCCTTAACTCGCTCACCTCCTTAGGTCGTTCCAAAACCTTAAGTCGCCCCATCCTATAGGTCGGTCAAATCTCCTAACTCGCTCCATTGACCCAAACCACAACACGAGTTAACAACACTACGATGTTTTCGATCCGTAAAATACGGGTCGTTACATTCTCTCCCCCTTAGGAATTTCGCCCCCGAAATTCCAAAAAAACAAGAGTAACCAAAAATTATTCTGCATGCCTACCATCCATAGCAATCAACAAACCATGCATCCACTACTAGCCTAGCATGCAGAATTCTAAGACTAGAACAAGTTACAAATTCATGAGATGTCACGACACCTTAGGGCCATACCTCGAAGAGTTCAGGATGAGCTGCCTTCATCCTCTCTTCCTCCTCCCATGTACAGTCGTTAACATCATCACTCCATTGTATCTTGAGCAACGTAACCGTCTTCCTCCTAAGCTGTTTCGTTTCGGTTTCAACAACACGAAGCGGCTTACGAGGTCTTGTAACAACGGGATCAACCTCTAAATCTTCACGGCTATCAGCAGAAACCACTGTATTCGAGTCGTGCACATACTTCCGTAGATACGATATATCAAAAACATTGTGCACACGCGACATCCTTTCTGGTAACTCCAATTTATAGGCGAGCTTTCCAATTCACTCAATGATCGGGAATGGTCCAACAAATCTTGGAATCAATTTTCCTTTTCTCCCGAATCGAATAACATTCTTCAGTGGAGAAATCTTCACAAAAACCATATCACCTACGTCGAATTCCAAATCCTTACGACGTTTATCGGCATAACTTTTCTGATGGTCTTGGGCTGCTTTCATTCATCGCCGAATGATCTCTATGCAATCTGAAGTCTATCGAATCATTTCTGGCCCAAGTATTAACTTTTCTCCTGTTTCCAACCAACATGTCAGAGAGTTACACGGTCTTCCATATAATGCTTCATATGGTGCCATACCAATGCTTGACTGGTAACTATTATTATATGAAAATTTCACCAAACGAAGATGATCTTCCCATGATCCTCCGAAATCTAGAACACATGCTCTTAGGAGATCTTCCAAAACACTATTGACTCTCTCGGTCTGACCATCTGTTTGAGGATGATAAGTTGTACTCAAACACAACTCGGTTCCCAAAACTTCCTGGAAGCTCTTCCAAAATCCACTAGTGAACAATGGGTCTCAATCGGTCACTATACTTTTCGGAACACCATGGAATCGAACTATCCACTTAACATACAACTCAGCCAACTTCGATGCAGTCCTAGTTGATGGAACAGGAATGAATCTTGCACTCTTGGTCAAACGATCTACGATGACCCAAATCCCTTCATTTCCCGCTCTGGTTCTAGGTAACCCATCGATAAAATCCATCGATACTTGTTCCCACTTCCATGTAGGGACTTCTAATGGCTGAAGCAATCCACTTGGCCTCTTCTGTTCAGCTTTTACCAACTGGCAGTTCATACATTTGGAAATAAAATTTCCAACATCCTTCTCCATACCTTCCCAGTAATAAGTTCTCTTCATGTCCCGATACATCTTATTTCTACCTGGATGAATTGTCAACTTCGAGTGATGACTTTCCTTCAGAACTTCACTTCTCAATTCTTCTATATCGGGAACAACTAGTCTTCCTAGCTTTCGAAGCCAACCCTCTCGATCGACCACGAATCCTTTATCCTTCCCTGGGTCTAATCCAGATTCTAAATCACGGATAATATTGACAAGCTTATCGCCTTGCTTTTGGCTCTCGTCAATTCTTTCCATAAGAGTAGGTCTTATCGATAAGTTTGCCAACATCTCAGGTTCCAACTCACATCTAGGCCTGAAGTCAAATCCAGCAAAATACTTGAGACTCTTCCATTCTGAAAACATGGCTCCCAATCCTGCATGTCTTCGACTTAATGCATCCGCCACTGCATTACCTTTTCCCAGTGTATAGGCTATACCAAAATCATATGATGCCAAAAACTCTAGCCATCATTGCGGCCGAAGATTCAAATCCTTTTGGGAGAAAAGATACTTCAACGACTTATGATCTGTAAACAACTCGAATCTAACTCCTAGTAGGTAATGTCTCCACATCTTCAGAGCAAAAACAATTGCTGCCAACTCCAAATCATGAGTCGGATAGTTCCTTTCATGCGGCTTCAGTTGTCGACTTGCATACGCAATAACTTTATCCTTCTGCATCAGCACTGCTCCAAGTCCAGTACCACATGCATCGGTGTAAACCACCATCTCATCATTCCCACTTGGAATGGTCAAAACAGGAGCACTTGTCAATCGCTCTTTCAGGATTCTGAAAGCTTGCTCACATTTATCATCCCATCTAAATACGGGGTTCTTCTTTGTCATTCCTGTTAACGGTGCAGCTATCTTGGAAAAGTCTTTGATAAATCGACGATAATATCCTGCTAATCCAAAAAAATTTCTCACATCAGATGCATTCTTTGGGCTAACCCAATCCTGAATTGCTGCTATCTTGGCGGGATCAACCGCTATTCCATTTCCAGAGATAATATGGCCTAAGAACCTCACTTCACTCTTCTAGAAGTGACACTTCGAAAATTTAGCCTTCAGCTGATGTTTCCGTAAGATTTCCAAAACAATACGCAAGTGCATCTTGTGCTCTTCTTCAGTTCTGGAATAAATCAGAATATCATCCATGAACACTAGCACGAACTTGTTCAACTGATCCCTGAACACTCTATTCATAAGATCCACAAAATACGCTGGTGCATTAGTCAATCCAAATGGCATTACCAGCCACTCAAAGAAACCGGATGGTGTCCTGAAAGCAGCCTTCGGCACACTATCCTTTTCCACTCTTAACTGGTGAAATCCCGTTGCCAAATCCATCTGAGAAAATACCTTAGCTTCGTGAAGCTGATCAAACAAGTCATCCATCCTCGGCAGTGGATACTTGTTCTTCTTAGTCACTTTATTCAGCTCACGATAATCCACACATAACCTCAACGATCCATCCGCTTTGGTTGCAAACACAACTGGTGCACCCCATTCGGACACACTATGCCGAATGAATCCTTTCCGTAAAAGATCATAAAATTGCACCTTCGACTCTTGCTGTTCCCTAGGCGCCATCCGCCTAAGAGGCATCACAACGGGTCTGGCTCCCTCAACTAGATCGATACGAAACTCGATCTCCCTATGCGGCGGTAACCCTTTGACCTCATCAAAGACATCCTCAAATCCATTCGCGACCGGCACCGATGACATTCCATCCCGTGGAACAACCAGCGAATACATGAAGCTCATGAAGACGCCTTCTTCATGCTTACATCGTATCACAACCTTTCGCCCTTCCACATTCTCGACTGTCACTTCCAGCCTTTCACAATCAACCTTTTCCGCATACTTCCTAAGCCAGTCCATTCCCAAAATAATTCCGAACCCCGCAAAGTTCAGAACCAAACAATCACAAACAAAAGAGCAACCATGACTCGATACAACCAGACCACGACATAGCATACACAGACAAGATGAACCCCCAACTGAATTAGTCACAACCAATGGTCTATCAACGATATCCGGTTCTAAACCCAACCGGTCTACAAGTTCATTACAAACAAAGGAATGCGATGCTCCAGTATCAAATAACACCCTAACCGGAACACCACATATGAAAAGAATACCTTGAACCACCACACTCTTTCCTTTCTCTTCTATAGTAGGAGCTTTTGAAGATGATGGCATAGCCCCCAAAGCATAAGCTTGCACAATCTGCTTATCCTTCCTCGGTTCTGGACAATTCCTCTTGATATGCCCCAGCTTATCACAGTTGTGGCACTTCACTGGCACCTTTGGATTCTTAAAATTTCTGGAGAAATGGCGATTCTGTTGACAATTGTAGCAGGTTATTTCTCCCTTCAACTTCTTCTGGCCATCCTTACCATTTTGTTGATGTTGCGTCCTTTTCTAGTTTCCACCTTGTTGTGGTTTAGACTCCTCCTTAGTCATAGCAACAACAGATCCTTCCTTAGGAAACATATTCTCATGTCTGAGATCTTTTTCCACAAGCTTCTCAAATGGATCGTCCAGATGATCCACCAACTGCCTCCCAAGATAATTGTCCAAGCTTGTCACAAACTTCTCGTTCTTCTGATATGGAGATTCAATATATGACCGGGTATACTTGGACAAGGCTTCAAACTCAGAAACATACTCAAGAACTGGTCTTCCACCTTGCTTGAGCTCCACAAACTTTTTAAACAAAACAAATTTCTAAGCTGTAGAAATGAACTTAGCTTCAAATCGAGCTTGAAATTGCACCCAAGTAATTTCTTCTTCCGGTGTATCAAAGGTGATAGAGTTCCACCAATCAGAGGCTCTTCCTTGAAGCTGTCTTGATGCAAGCTTCCTTTTGGTTGCATCCTCAATTCCCATGGCACCAAAGATTCTTCTACAAGCATCTATCCACCTCTGGACTTCAATGGTAGATTCTGTTCCCAAGAAAACCTTTCCTCCAAGAGCAGTATAGTCTTTACACAGCTTAGCAAAATCCATCTGTTTTGGAGCTTGAACTTGAACTCCAACATCTATTGCCGACCCCGGAGCTGGAATCCTTCTCATGATCGAAGTCATCATAGCCTCGAACATAGCAGCATAATCAGCAGCCCCATCAACAGCACGGCCTTCCCTAGCAGCTGGTCTCCCTCTTCGACTCATTCTTAATATCTATAAAAAGAATGATTTGCACACCTTGAGAACAACTACATAAGGGGTACAAATCCTTCTAAGCTACTATATTACATATAGTAATCATCCATCAAAATACAATTACGTCTCTCATACGTAGTTACATCAGCGAGCGTTGGCTAAAATCGATTAACCAAAGCTCTAATACCAAATGTGACGACCGCCCATGGCCCCTGCACCAAACAAGGAAATGGTGCGCTGAAAAGAGCGCCAGGAAGCCATGGATGATCTGGGGTAGAATGAAACAGCAAAATCTATCGTATTACTCACAGCGCATGGATAAAATACAATAGGGAAATATATATAATGAAGCTCCACAGAACAGAATATCATCATATAAGCTTCATAGTAGTTAGATACAAGATTCTGAATAGTCAATACATCAAGCCTCACTACTTATCACTCAGAGAATATACAAGCAGCGGAACATCCAGTACATATAGTAAAAAACTAATATGCTAGCCTCCAGCTCGTCTTCGTCATCAGCATCGTCAGCCACTAAGAACAGCACCTGTCACCTGCTACCTAGTCTGCCTATCCCAAAATAGATGAACAGCCCAAGGTAATAAGAGTTGAACATAAAACCTTGAGTCAGACAAAAGTCCTAGTGAGCAGTAAATTAACTACCAAAAGATCATAAAGGAAAAAGGAATAGGAATCCCAAACATCCACTCCACCTCTTTCTACAATGATAGCCCCCAGACACACTAAGCAGAAGCAAACATAGCAAAGCAACCATTTAAAGTAAAGAAATTATCACTCGAGTCAAGGTCGATATTTTCCAAGCACAAACCTCCAAGGCCTAAACCAAGATCAGATAAGCACCTAGAAAATCTCGCTCTTGAGACCGAATGAAGATACAACCAAAACATCTAAACTTCCATGACTCTGACTATCACTGTTATCATTGCTTCGATATCACCGTTAGTTGAATGACCGGCTCATTATTTCATCCGTCCGTCAAGGGCTAATGGTAACCCTGGTTCTAGACAGAACTCTGCACGTCGTCGCAGCCCGTGCCTAGGACTATCGAATCTGCCCAGAGTACTCGACCATCAACCATTAGTCTTTTGGGACTATCGAATATGCCCAGCGTACTCTTGCTTTGAGCCTGCAATAACCTTCAACAACGATGTTATCTTAGCCTCCTAATCATCCTCCTCGACGACTATTTTCATACTAGCTCAAGCGCCTCTCGAGCCATCCATTATCAACGAACTCGAACCATTTCACTGAGTTATCAACATGCTTGGGATGATCCCGTTTGGATTAAACCAAGGCTATCTCACATCATGCTTTGCTTCATCGCATCCTAGCAAAGCCCTATCTCAACATCATCACGCTTTGCTTCATCTCATCATAGCAAAGTCCCATCTCAACATCATCATCAAATCCGTCCATATGAGCTTCATCATCCGCCACATATGCCATGAGCAGTTTTTCCAATTCAAGAGCCTTTCCCTTAGCTTTTGAATCATCTTCGACCATCTTGTCTAAATTCAACAACTAATCAACTAGTTCATAACAATCAATCAAATCAATCATTAATCCAAGTAATCAAGCATTCAAATAAGATCTAAAAGCAATTATAACAAAAATGGCAAATTCGTAAATAAAGCGTCCAAATCTAACAAGCATGAACTATAAGAAATATCTCTACAATTTGATGAATGAACTTGCATAAGTTAACATGTAGTAAAATGAATATCAAAACTCCATAAACGATGGATCTACATGCAGACTTAAGGAAAATGCATGAAATCAGTAACTTTAACACACAAACAAGCCACTGATCCTATATACTCCTTTGGGTCCATGTGAGAGATAACTACCACTCACGAATCACTTAAATACCTCAAAAGCTACTAACTTCAGATCTGGACAGCAAAAGATCTAGCTTGATCCGCCAAAATTCCTCTTCAAAAGATGAAATCCTTCTCCGTTGGATGTAGATCTTCAACTTGGCTCTTGGATCTTCGATTTGATCTTCAATCTTGGAAAGATAGAAGCACTAGATTAAAGTGGATAAAAGAAGTGAAGATGTGTTGTAGTCGAGTTCTCAAAATGGCAGCACTTCGTCGCTTCAAAAATCCGGATCCCAAAAATGAAGATAAGGTCGAGTATTTATAGGCAGAAATTTAGGTCGTTCGCACTTAGGTCGGTTGCTCTTAGGTCGGTCACGACCTAACGACCTAGCATACCTAACAACCTAACACACAACGGAGATGCACGTCTTAACAATCTTACCTCATGGCCGACCTAAAACACATGCGCATCCCCGACCTAACAAATCTAAGGATCCAACGGCTTAAGTCTTAGACGACCTAAATGGTATACGACCTAACGACCTACCAACATAGTCGACCCAACGACTTACGACCTATCAACCCCATAGCCTACCGACTAAAGACATCATACGGCCTACTGACTTAACACAAGTGCCGACCTTACGACTTAAGACTCATACACAACTTAAGACCTATCACTCCTGCGGCTTAGCGACTTAGCTAACTCTACGACCTAACGACTTAAGACTAACGCGACCTAACGACTTAAGACTCCCACGACCTAACTCAACCCAGCGCTAACCACTAGGTCGCTAACTCATTAACTCTTAAGCTGCTAGTTACTAGCTCGCTTAACCCTCTTAGGTCGCTTAATCCACTAACCCGCTAACCACCTTAAGTCCTATCCCGTTAAGCCGTTAACCACTAAGTCGTTAGTTCCCTTAGGTCGGTAACCTTCTTAGGTCGGTCCATCTCCCTAACTCGCTCACCTCCTTAGGTCGTTCCAAAACCTTAAGTCGCCCCATCCTATAGGTCGGTCTAATCTCCTGACTCGCTCTACTGACCCAAACCACAACACGACTTAACAACACTATGATGTTTTCGATCCGTAAAATATGGGTCATTACAGAATGTACTTACTCCGATAAGATAAGTACATAAATTTTGATAAAGAGATTTAAATTATTAAAATTAAATTAAATGTGACTTAGTGTTTTTTAGTGGAATATGAACTCTTTGGTTGAATGATTGTTTATTGGATAGTTAAATAACCGACTATCAAATCTATACCAAAAACATAACTTTGGGAATATCTAAGGGAAACACATGAATTATATGGTACAGTTACCGTCAAAGGTGCTATACTATATGTATAAAGTCGTTTCATTCCTCTAGGACGATGATGAGGAAATCCGTTCACTAACGGTTAGGAGGTGATCTTCGATCTTCTTTTCATCTGTTTATTTCTTAAAGAACCGAGGTTGAGTTTATCGAGGATATCGAACATTGTTTCGACGAGACCAGGATCAGATTTTCTTCATTATAGCATGATAGTAGGTTCTCGGTTTGTGTTTGGTGGCGAGCATGAGATTCTTACCCCTACATGTCCTGAAGTGGTTGGTTGTAGTCGAGAGGCTGGCCATAAAAGCAAATTCGAGGTACCAATGTCTGCCATGGTGTAAAGTGGCCGCTGACCGGGTGGTTGTAAAGCCTACGGTTCATCACACTTGGTATCAGAGTTGAAGGTTAAGTTAGAGCCTTGGCTTTGATGGGTAACTCATTAGAGGTAGGCTCAGTAGTACCCTAGAATGAGTTTGAGTGTATTAATAGATATGAGCACATATTTGTTTGTGAATATAAAACTATTTTATATTATGTTGATTGATCAATTGAGTGGCTTATGGATTCTGGTCATTATGAGTAATTAACGTTATTGATAGGGATCTCTAAACATTTGAACGGAGCAACTCGACATAGTATTGTTTTGAAATTGGGTAAATGAAATAGTTTTACCCAGATTATTTTTATGAAAGAAATAGTTTTTCATAAATTATTATAGTTATATATGGTGTGATTGGTTGTTAGGAAATGATAATATTTACTATTATCATTTGTTGTTGTGGTGATTGAATAAAAGTTAATATTATAAACAAAAGTTAAGAAATAATTCATATGACAAAATGGAATTTGTATATATAAGTTTGTAAATGTGATTTATATTTTGAAATGAAATGAAATTCCAGAGGAATATTTAAATATAGATTTAAAAGCGGTTTAAAGGTTGAAAGTTTGGGAATTTAAATCCCATCGGTTTTGAAAATGATTTACAATGTCTTGGAAAAATAATAGTGATATTATTTGGAGATTATTTTTAATTGGAAATATTTAAAATGATTTTAAAGAAAAACAAAAGCACTGAACTCACTTCGGTTGTTGAAAAATAATTACGGTGATGACTACAGCATCATCGACATTCATTTTCGAGTTTCCAAGGGAGGAATTGCTACCTTAATGATTTGCATTAGAGTTTTTTTGGAAAACTGGTTTTGGTTTTGAAATTCAAAGGAATGATTTGATATACCTAGGAATGTTGGGTATATATGATTTCAAAAATGATTTTTAAATATTTAGGAAATTGACTAAAACTTTGGAGTTTTGATTTAAAATGTTTTATGGAATGAGAGTAGGTTTGATAAATTATAAAAGTTTGAAATTTGATTGGGAATGGAAATTAACTTTAATTAAGTCAAATATAGAGATTTTTGTAAGTCTAGCATAAGTTAGGTTAAATAAAGAGACTGTGACAATAGAATTTATTAAGACTGGAAATAAATTAGAGGATGAACTAATTAATTTATTTAGTAAGTAAATGGAATTGACATTGAATATTGGAACGAGATTTGACTTGAATTATGTTAAATAAAGTGAAATGGAAAAATTAGTTTCAATTGGGCTAAATAAAATAAACTTGGAAACAAAATTGATTGAGTAAAATGAGATTAAAATTGGAGTTGATTTAAAACGTATAAGGAATTTTGTATAAAAATTTATAATTGACCTAAGAAAATTTGATGGTGGGATTCTTAAGTGAAATTGGTATTAAGGAAATATACTAAGTGAATAACAAATGTGAATAAACCAATGAGAATAATAATTATGGATGATTAATTATAAGTAAAATGCACATGAATAAAATAAATTGATACAGCTAAGAATCAATTAAAATAATACGTAAGTTGTACGTATATTTTTTTATTGGAATAACGACTTGATCCAGATTCGAACACAGAATTTTGAGATAACTTATATCGATTCGAATTAGGATTTTTCACTTGATTTTCGACGACGATAAGTGGATATGGATTTTTGATTGATTCTGGGATTCTCTACCATAATATATGGCTATGCAAAGAGAATGACGATTTGTGATCAAAAAGCCAGATCCGAGTCCGCACTAGAGAGTCGTGTGAATGATACTGGTTCGGAAGTGAAATTTTGAGATCGAGTAAGCGATCAAAGTTGATATTGCATATGGATGATATATGTACATTGTATGGGTTTTGGTGAGGTAATATTGGTATAGAAAATGCTGAATAAAATGATTTTGGAATTTATAATTGGATATCATTAGTAAATTAAACGCAGTAATAAAAAAGCAAGAACTAAATTGATGTCTTTGATATCAACAGAGAAATTGGATTGCCCGACAAAAAGGTATGTGTTTAAATTGTGTTTGAAATTGATGGTTTTCTGATTGTGCCACTTGGCTTTTCTTTTGATGATTTGAGCTCGTAGTGGCGATTTGTAGTTGTTTCGGCTAAGCTACGCAAAGGAGACGCTGGTGAAATTTTTCAAAAATTTAAGGAGTTAGAAAATTTTAATATCTAAAATTTGATATTGGATTATAACTTGAAATGGTTGAGTAAATGATATTATTTGGAATCTATGGATGAATTTGGAAACTAGTAAAAGTGATAATGTGGTTTCAATAAAAATTGTTTCAAAAAGTTGTTTAAACTTTTTGGTTCTGGAAAATAGTTAATAGATTTTGGACCGTTCTTCTTACCTTGGTAATTTTGGGGACGAAACTTTTTAAGGGGGGATGAATGCAACGACCGAGAACTTTGGTTATTTGAAATTGAAATATATAACTAATTTTACATATTTAAAGGTTAATTTTTAACTTGAATTTCAAATAAATGATTTATTGTTTAATTTAATTATTGAATTTAATAATTGGAAATTGGTTAAAACATTGAATCTTGGGTTTTAAGCTTGTTAAAAATATTTTAAAGGCTTATTTTAAATTTTTTTAACAATAATGAAGATAATAAAACTTTTTAAATTGAATTTAAAATTGATTTGTTCAATTTAAAAATATATCGTTTGAATTAACGTATATAAATAGCCATCCAGGGCACAGTCTCGGATTCTAACAAAACCACTTCCATTGGATCCATAATAGAGTATTATTATTGGATTTCAAATTTCGTAGCATTTGGAGTTATCATTTGGTCGTACGGAATAGAAACGCGTTGAATTTAATATCGAAAATTCAATATAATAGTTGGGTCCAAAAAGCTATCTTCTCCATATGATCGAATTAGGACTTGAAACCTTTTCCATTACGTTCGAAATAGGGGTATAACATTATAAATGCCTAGTGGCATGCCTCGATAGAGGTTCAATAATTTAAGCTATGAAAATCAAGACGTTTTGAAATTTAATATTTATATTGACTGGTCAACCTTTATTTTCAGCTGTAAATTCTACCTTATCACTGTTGCTTTGTATTCATGTTTCTCTCATTTTAAATCATGTTCTTTTCATTTCAATCAACGTGCATATTACACGGTAAGAAAGAAAATGAAAATCAAACTTCAAAAATTATTCTCTCATTATATTCTATTAAAAATATTGAAACTTGTTTTGTAAAATCTTGTTTCTTCATCCCCTTCAATCTGATATACATTGGGTAAAGTGCAACAATGAGTGGGTTGTTTGGCACTGAATGTCAAACGAGTTGTTCTAGCTAGGGTTAGAGATTGTTCTTATTCTGGGCTTCGATCTGGAGATTCGAGGTTAGGTATGGGTTTGTCTTCAAAAATCGCACCTCGGCGCAAAAATTCGTGATGGCCGATCATTTATTAGTATCGTGTTGCTATGGTGTCCGAACGAAGGGAAGCAGGTCGCTTTTTGGTTGGAGTTCGCAAGGGTGGGGACTTGGTGATGGTTGAGTTGAGTTCGAGGTGAGAGAGTCGATGGCATTGATGGATTTTGGTTTCGAGCTTCGAAGCTCCGTGTCGTCGTAAATCCATGCACTCGTGATATGGGTTTTCTGTGCATTTCCATTTTTGAGCAGTGAAAAAGGAAGATGGAGTTTTAGGTGGGCCGGTTAAAAAGAAAAGGTTAGAGGAAAAAAAAGAAAAGAAGAAGGAGAGCTCAAAATCTGGAAGCGGGATTCTACTTCGGGGAAGAAGCTTTTTTCTTAGCGGGCCTGGTTGCATTGGTAATGGACTTGTTTTTATATAAAAAAAAATATAAAGGGTAATTTTATTATTTAAATTCTTATAAACTTATAAAGTCTATAACTCATGCATACGAGGCCCGATTCGGAGGAGTCAAGTTGCGTTGGGATCGTATTATCATCACCTAGGCATAGGAAATGGATTGGTCAAGATCTGAGCTTGCAAAATTTTTAGATAATTTCAAACGCGTTCGGACTGAATCGGGATCGGAATGCGAAAAAAACAGAAAAATTCAATGCGAGTTAATCTCACTCAATTTTGGACTACTAGTTAATTATAAATATTTAAAATTAATTATTGATTAATTTGTCGAATTGATAAATTATTACCAATTGAATGTGATATTTTATATAGTAGTATATATATTAGTAGTCGGATTGATATTCCCGCATATATTTAGTGGATGAGACCCTATGCGCCCCGCATAGTAGCGATGGCCCTATATTCCGCGATATCCCTATTGAAGTGGGATTGGTATTATTATGTTGTGCTAACATCTGTGGATGCAGGGAAACAGGTTTCAGAGACCCACTAGATTCCTCTAAATGTTGAATTTAATTTTCATATATAGTGATATATGATCTGTTGGATAATCTATGACAGATTATAGTGTGATTTGAATTGATTAGATGCTACAGTAGCATAGACCTAGATTTTTGGTATTTTAAAATACCATAATTATATTTTGAATTTGAAAGGAAATTAAAAGGGGATTTTGGAAGTAATGTATTTACATAGGATTTTGGATTCATTAAAAGAAATTTTATTTGGATAAAATACATAGTTGACTTTAAAATTTGTACCTAACTATTTCAAAATTTTGCAAATAGATATTTTTGGAATAATGTGTATAAAGGATTTTTAATAATAATTCTTAAGTGGTACTTGTTAAATATAAAAGGTTTTAAGAATCGAGATTTAAAAAAAGATTGGAAGAATAAAAAGGGGATTTCAAAATAATTAAAAAATTGGTTATATTAAATCATTAATAAGATTTCTAAATTACGGAATGGAAGTAAAATCAAGATTTGGTTGTTTTTGGAATATAGTTGGGTTATTTAAGAAGTTTAAATATAAATGGAATTTAATTTAAGGAATTGATTAATAAATGGAATTTAATGTAGAAATAAATTTGTAATGGGTTTAAGTGATGTGAAACCGTTATGAACTGGAATTGAAAACCGCGAGGTTTATAAACAATGTTTATAAATAAAATGAAGTGATTATCAGTGGATAAGTTGAAGAGATAAATTCGTAAATTGGTTTAAAGTAAAAATGATAAATTCTCTTTTAGAAAGGTGAAAAAGGGATTTACGAAATTGGGACGTAAATCAAATTGGTGATAAATCGAGAGATGTTTATAAATGTTAGAGTGGTTATATTGGAATTGAAAATTCTATTTTATCGAGAAGTTAAGTTTGTTTTCAAAAGAGGATTTTAAATTATTAAACTAGGTAATTTAAAAGTGTTTAAAAATATTCCAGAAAGTTAGTTATTTAAATATTTTTAAATTGTCAAAAATGAATTATAAGTTTTATAAATAAGTCTTGTAAATCGATTAGAATTTTGTTAATAAATCAAAATTAATCATTATTCCGAAATTATGTGATTATTTTAAACTTTTTAAACTTTATTTAATTATTAATTAAGTTAGTTTATAATGAATTAATATTAAGTTAATTATTATTTAAGAATTAATTGGTACTATTATTTTAAAGGATAAATTATTCAATATTATATAGTTTATATAATAACTTTTATTTAAGAGTAATTGTCTAAATTAAACTTGGAAAAATTATTCTAGAAATTTTATAAGCTTATTTTGAGAAAATTATTAGGTAAAGTTTTCGGAAAGTGATGGTATACTTTCATGGCGGAGAGGCAGAGATTGCCTGCAGTTAAGTTTTAGATTTCTCTGGGATAGAGACGTAATCATTGAGCTATGAATCCATGGTTGATATCGCGTGGTGCTTTCCATATTTATTTTAAAATGTTTTCAAATATTTTTTGAAAATAACGGTTGGTGAATGTGCTTACTCCGATAAGACTAGTACATACCTTTTGATAAAATGATATAATTTATTAAAATTAAATCAAATGAGACTTAGTGTTTTTCAGTGGAAAATGAACACTTTGGTTAAATGATTGTTTATTTGATAGTTAAATAATTAACTATCAAATCTGGACCCAAAACATAACATTAGGAATATCAAGGGGAAACACTGGAATTATATGGTATAGTACCGTCGAAGGTTCTATACTGTACGTATAAACTCTTTTCGTTCTTCCAAGATGATTATAAGAAAATCCATCCACTAACGGTTAGGAGGTGATCTCCGATATTATTTTCTATTTATTTCTTAAATAACCGGGTTTAAGTTTACCGAGAATATCGAACATTGTTTTGAAGAGACAGGGATCAAATAAGTTATCCGAAAACCACTTTGATTCAACAAGTATGTTTTCGAAGTTAAAACAAGAGCATGTAATTGAAGATGGAGCATTGAAGTACAAGGGCTAATCACTACTAATCCCGAGGATGATTCCGAAACGAATGTAGTAGGAATAGTGCCTTCGGTTTCGTTCAAACCCAGAACGGACTTGTATGGATGAATGCTATTAGTACATTGTCATTGGGGGACAATGAGCATTCCAAGTATAAATTCCTTATAAAGGTAATCGTAGCTTCAAGCCTCATTAACCAAAAATGACTGAAAATCAGGGGAGATGCAACGAGACTAAGTGGGTTGCACCCAATTAGGGTATGTACCCTCGGATATTACTACTATGGTACATGGAAAGGACTCGGAAAGGGTGTGAACACCCGGGGTGATAACATATTCGGTATATCCAAGTTAGGGATAGTCCGGTCTTGTGTTGCAGGGGATCCTGGCGTGGTCCTCAGTACATTTTTCTAGATGTGTACTATGACTGATGGTACCACAGTGCTTATTCATTCGTATGGAATCCATTCTCTAATACGTGCCTTTATAGTTTTGGTTGTAGAGCCTAGTATGCTGAAATTTAATTAATGTAACAATTTCGGCTATTTGAATAAGTATTTGTAGTTAGACGCTATTATAATATTAGCTAGTTTTGATATAAAATGTTTTGGTTATCATAAGGTAAAAACCCATCGTGTTTATGTGTGGCGTGGTCTTACGAGATACCTTTGTTTTCAAAGGATTTGATAACTTTAATAATTCAAATTGAATGTGTTTTCTCATGCTCGTTTTCCAAACCGACTCGGGTGTTATTTTAGTTTAATGGTCAGGTCAGACCGAATATTATAGATACATGATAGGATGCTATAGAACTCAGGAGACGAGCTAGATGATAAAGAAGTATAACACGTATTTGATTTTATTCCGTTGTGTATTGTAGGCGGCATATTCAACACTTGTGAGGACAATTTATTATAACTGTCCAGTATTGAGTTATTGATTTATTTTACTCTAATGAATTAATTGTACTCTTATGATGTAATGTACAATTAATGTTTTATAGCTCTTTTGTATAAAGACATGTTATTATCTATTATATATTTTGTTCCACTGCGATTGTGAGATTCTGTGTTGTGTTTCTATTTTCTTCTTCTACCTCTTTCTTCTTTTCCCCTAACGTTCTAGTATTTCCAGCATTCGATTGCTCGGCATGTAATAAAGTAAACGTATTGACGTCGACTTTTGAGCATGGAAAATCAGGACCGTCACAGGGAATTAATAAAATTCTAGAGATTTAAAATATAAGTATGGAATATTTCCTAATTATGGATATTAGAAATTATTTTGGGGAATTGACTTACAATATTTTCGTAAGTGTTGAAATCAATGGTTTGGAAATATTATAACTACGAAATGATTTTATAGGAATATTTTTCTATGTAGTAGATTACAAATTGAAATGGAAAATATATCTAAGTGCTAGAAATATCCTGATATGGATAGAGTATTTGAAATTTTGTCCAAATATTGAAATATTGGAAGAGATTTGAATATATATCTTTGTAAAGATATTTTGAGATAAATGTTTGAAAGATTTATAATATGGCTTTGTGACTTCTTATGTGTGTAATTTGATAGTTAAACAACCGACTATCAAATCTAGCCAATTTCATTGATCGTTTCGAAGAGACCGGGATCAGATTTAATTATTCGAAAACCACTTCAATCCGATTTGAGCGTTGCGAATTATGATATGGTAAAGATAATAAAGATGGTCATTTTGGAGATTCGGTTTATTCATACCTAGAACAACTTATATGGATGAATGCTATCAGCAAATTGTCATGAGAGGGCAATGAGTATTCTAAGTGATTTTTTTTTTGAAAGGTAGTCGTAGCGTCAAGCCTCATCAACCGAGAATGACTAAATCAGGGAAGATGCAGTAGTGCTAAGTCGGTCAAACCCAGTAGGCTATGTTATCACTTTTCTAGATACCGTCGGATATATATTATGATTATGGATATGGTCATGCATGGAAAAGAAAGTGCTCGATTAGGGTAGGAATACTCGAGGTGATAACATATTCGATAGTATCAAACAAGGGGTAGGCCGGTCTATGTTGGCAGAGATTGTTAGGTACGATCTTGGTACATTTTTCTAGAGGGTACTGTGGCGGTTGGTACCCAGTACCCCTGTCATTGTATGGAATCCAATATCTACTATGAGCCTGTACAGTTTTAGTTGTATACCAAATATGTTGAAACGTGAGATGCAAGCATTTAAGCTATTTTATAGTTTACTTTCTATAGACACTATTATGATATTAGATGATTTTAATATAAACTGTTTTGGTTATCGTTAGGTGAAAACCCATCGTATTTATGTGTGACGTGTCCTTATGAGTTGCCTTTGTTTCCAAAGGATTTTGATAAGAGTAATAATTCCAATTGAGTGTGCTTTCTCATGCTGGTTTTCCAGACTGACTCCGGTGTTATTTTATTATAATGCTTAGATCAGACTGATTATTACAGATTTAGGTTAGGATGCTATGGAGCTCAGGAGATGAGCTGGAGGAGTCTCAGGCTTATTCCAAGTACCTGATCGTATTCCGTTGTGTGTGTAGACTGTATAGTCAACACTAGTGAGGACGAGTTATAACAGCTGTCTATATTGATTGGTTGATTGTTGTTCTTTGATAATTGTATATATATTAACAATAATAGTTTATTTTGTACAAAGATCTGAATTTATCTATTATATATTGTTCCCTTACGATTGTGAGATTTTGTGTTGTTGTTTCTTTTTTCTTCTATCTCTTTATTCTTTACCCTTAATGATTTGGTATTTCCGGCACTTGATTTCTCGGCATGCTATATAGTGAACGTATTGATGTCGATTTTCGAGGGTCAAAAATCCATGAGTCATTACAGTGGTATCAAAGTGCAAGGTTGAGCGAGATCCTTGGCTTTGGTGGGGTAATTAATTAGAGACAGGGTCAGTAGCACCCTGGAATGAGTTCGAGTGTGTGTATATATGAGCACGTATTTGTTAGCGATATAAAAATGTTTTATACTGCGTTGGTTGATTTGCTGAGTGGCTTATAGATTCTGGTCAATATGAGTAATTAACGTTATTGATAGGGTTCTCTAAACACTTGAATAGAGCAACTCGACGTAGTATTGTTTTGAAATTAGGTAAATGAAATAATTTTACCTTGATTATTTTATATATAAAGGGAATAATTTTTTAGAAAATTATTGTGGTATGTGTAGTGTACTTGGTTGTTAGAGAATAATAATATGATTATTATTTGTTGATTGTTGTTTGTGATCGAATAAAGGTTGATATGGTAATGTAAGTAAGAATAGAAATTACGGAATAATTTTCATAACAAAGTGAAACTATAAATATATGATTTATAAATGTGATTTATAAATTAAAAAGAAATTCAGAAGTATATTTTAAAAATGATTTATATAAAGGATTTAAAAGTTGGAAACTTGGGAATTTAATTTCAGTTTGTTTTCGAAATTGTTTTTCAAAGTTTTGGGAAAATAATGATAGTATTATTTGGAAATATTTTTGAATAGAAATAAAAAAAGGTTTAAAAGAATAGAAAGCACTGAACTCACTTCGGTCATTGGAAAATAATTATGATGATGACTGCGGCACCTTTGACATTCATTTTCAAGTTTCCAAAAGAGGAATTGCTGCCATTGAAGTGTCGTTTTGAAAATGCTAGTTTTGATTTTGAAAATCCAAAGGAATGATTTGATATACAAAGGGATTTTGTGTATATAGGTGTATATGATTTCAAAAATGATTAGAACTATTTTAGAACGAGGTGATTAAACTCTAGGAGTATCATTTAAAATATTTTATTAGAAATATGAGAAAATAAGTTGATAGCTTATAAAATTCGTAGATTACAAGTTAAAACAATGTTTTAAAATCGTTGAATGGGAATGTAAGAAAAGTAAAATTTTGAAATTGAATTATGGAATGAAATTTAACTTAAATTAAGTTAAATAAAGAGAAATTGAATATTTAAGCTTAGTTGGACTAAACGAAAAAAAATGGAAATAAAATTGATTGAGATTGAGACAAATTAATGAAATAGGCTAATTAAATTAATTAGTGAATTGGATATGGTTTGGAATGCTGATTGATAAAATTGAGTGTTGAAATTGGAGAATGAAATTGAATTTGATTAAAAATAGACAAGGACTTGGATGGTGAAGTAGTAATAAACATAATAACTTTTGTATATATGTTATAATAGGCTTAAAAAAATTTGATGGAAAAAATTCTTAAGAGGTGATTAGTATTGAAAGGATATACTAATTAAGTAACGAAATATGAATTAAGCAATGAATAAGTGAATACAAATGAAATGAATGTGAATAAAAGGAATTAAGTTAGATATGAACCAATGGAAAGGGTTGTACGTATGTTATTTTGTTTGTATAATGGTTTGATTCAGATTCGAGCACAGAATTTTGAGATAATTTATATTGATCCGAGTTGGGATTTTTCATTCAATTCTCGACAACGAACAGTGGGTATAGATTTTTGATTTTGGGAGGATCTATCATAGTATATGGTTATGCAAGGAGACTGGTGGTTTTTGATCAAGGAACCAGATCTGAGCCCGCACTAGAGTGGTCGTGTGAACGATACTAGTTCGGAAGTGAAATTGTGTGATCGTGTGAGCGATCAAATTTGATACTGTGTACGAATGATATTACATCATATGGGTTTTAGTTGGGTAAGTGAGGAAAAATCGAAATATGAAAAATAAAATGATTTTGAATAATATGATTAGATATCATTAGTAAATAAGATGGAGGTATATAAAAACAAGAACTAATTGGATGCCTTTGGTTTCATAAAAAAAAGCTGGGTTGCTCAACAAAAAGGTACATGTTTAGATAGTAGTTTGATTTGATGTTTTTATGATTGAGCCACTTGGCTTTTGTTTTCTTTTGCTGATTGGGCCCGTAGCGGCGATTTGTAGTTATTCTGATCGAGCCACGCAAAGGAGACACTGACAATATTTTTCGAATATTGAAAGAGCTAGAAAATTTTGATGAAATTTTAAATAACTATAATTTGGTTTTGATTATGACTTGAACTAATTGGATGAATAATACTAGTTGGAATCTATGGATGAATTTGGGAACTTAGTAAACATAATAACAAGGTTTCAACAAACTAATTTTGGGAAAGCTAAAAGCTTAAGTGGATTTGGGAAGTTATTTCAACCAACAGGTTATGAATAAAAAGTAAGGAATTTGGGCAGTTTTCCTACCTTGGCAATTTCGGGGATGAAATTCTTTTAAGTGGGGAAGAACGTAATAACCCAGAATTTTAGTGACGGGTAATTGGAACGATTTTAACTATTCAAAAGTTTACTTTATAGATTTAATAACTTGAATTTCAAATATAACAATTTATTGGATAACATAATTATTAAATTTAATAATTAAAATTGGTTAAATAATGGAAGGTAATAAAACTTTTAAGTTTGATTCATAAGTGACTTAGCTAATTTTTAAAACAGCTCGTTCTCATTAACATATAATAACAGCCTTTCAAGGCACAGTCTCGGATTTTGATAAAACAAGTTCCATTGGGTCCGTAATAATGTATTATTATAGGGTGTCAAATTTCATAGCGGTTGATTTTACCGTTTTGCTGTACGGGATAGAAACACATTGAAATTTATATCTAAAATTTAATATTATAATTGGGTTTAAAAGCTATCTGTAAGGGACTGAGATTTTTCGATCTGTGAAAATCGACATCAATATGTCCAATGTATAGAATGTCGAGCAATCGAGTGCCAGAAACACCAGTTCATTAGGGATAAGAAGAAAAGGTGGATGAATAAACAGGAAACAAAATCATAGAATCTCACAATCACAGCGGAACAAAATTTAATATATAACATCAGATTTTAAATACAAGAACTGTACTGTTAATATATATATACCATTATTAGAGTACAATAAAAAAAAATCAAACTGGAAGTTTAATACCTTGTCCTCACGTACATAACATACACAGCGGAAATAAAAATCAAATATGAGGATACGTCTCTGTCATCCAGCTCGTCTCCTGAGCTCTATAGCTTCCTATCCTGAATCTGTAATACTCGGTCCGACCTGAGCATTATAATAAAATAACACCCGAGTCAGTATGGAAAACCAGTGTGAGAAAACACACTTAATTTGAATTACTATTATTTCAAAATTCTTTGAAAAACAAAGATATCTCTTAAGACCACGTCACACATAAATACGACGGGTTTCTACCTTACGATAACCAAACATTTTTATCAAATCTGTCTAATATTATAATAGTGTCTAAAACCAAGTAAATAGAAAATAGCTGAAATGCTTGCATCTCACGTTTCAGCGTAGTTGGGCACAATCAAAACCGTACGGCTCTTATTGGAGAATGGATTCCATAGAATGACTAGGCACTGGGGTACCACCTATCACGGTACACTTCTAGAAAAATGTACTGAGGACCTCGTCGGGATCCTCTACCATACAAGACCGGCCGTATCCCTAATCTGGATAGAACCGAATACGTTGTCCCCCCGGGTGTTCCCACCATTATCGAGAGCTCTTTTGCATTCACCATTGTATCCATAATTTATAATATATCCGAGGGTATCTAGAAAGGTGATAACATACCCTAATTAGGCGCGGCCCAATTAGCCTTGCTGCATCTCCCCTAATTTCCAATCATTCTTGGTGATAAGACTTGAGGCTACGATTACCTTTCATGAACAATTTTCACTTAGAATGCTCATTGTCCTCAACGACGATGTTCTGATAGCATTCGTCCATACAAGTTGTCCTGGGTCAGGACAAACCGAACCACCGTCTTCACTATCTTCAGGTGTCCATTCGTAACGCTCAAGCCAGCTCGAAGTGGTCTTCAAATAATTAAATCCAATACCGGCCTCTTCCAAACAATTAACGAATTGGCCAATATTGATAGTCGGTTATTTAACTATCAATGTAACATCCATAAGGAATCACCAGACCATTATTTGTATTTTCTTCCAATTTGCTCTTTTCAAAATATCTTTACAAAGATATACATTCATTTCTTCAATATTTTAATATTCAAAAACAATTTCAAATATTTATATCTATAACAGGATAATTTCAAACCATCTCAACACTTAGAAATATTTTCTTCCAATTCCATTTATAATTCAATACATTGAAATTATTTCTATAATAATAACCTCATGGTTAAAATAATTCAAATCCATCTAGTCCAACACTTAGAAAATATCCTTGAGTATAACTTCCCAAAATCATTTATTTTTCCAATACTTAGAAAATATTTCATTTATTTCCTATTTGCTCAAATCCATTACAATTCACCTATAAATTCCTTACCTCACTTTTAAAAAATTCCGTGAGTTTTGGAATCCATTAATTAATCCCCCTTAATATTTCCAAAGTCAAATATATCTGTTTATAATTCCAATTTTCCTTTTTACTTCCTTTATGAATTCTATTTCATTTTTCAAAGTTCACTTTTATTTAACTACTTTAGAAATCTTCTTAATTTTTCCCCAATTCTATTTTTAGAATTCTCTTATAAATCCTGTATACTGAATAACCCCATTTCCAGATTTCCAAGAAGATTTATAAATAAATTTAAAACTTTTTTAAAACTCTATATATATATACAATAAGTATTTAAAAGAATAATAATTTATTTTTATGACATGTTCAAGTGATTATGTAAAATATTGAAACCCTTTTTATAACATCACTTTTCAAAGCTGATTTTAAAGTTTGGGACTTATTAGAATAAATATTAAGTATTTGAAAAATTCGCTTCTGAAGTATTTCAATACTAACTAACTTTAAATTATATAGTTTAATAAATAAAATTTTCCTTTAAAAAAAATAAAACTTAACTTATTAATAAAAATATATTTTTAAATCTCAGTAACCAAATTTCAATTTATAAATCCCTCTCGATTAACAACACATCGATTTCATTCCGATTCCTTAACCACTTTCACTTTTAAAAATAGAAGTCACTGTTTTTCCTCAACCGCATTCCCATATCCTAATATAAATTCACCCTATGAATTTTATATTCTCAAATTATCTTCCGAAATCAATTTCCCTCATTAATAACATCGTTTTTAAATTTATAATTTCCATGAGCTTCACTTTTTATGAACTACTCTCACTTATAAAATCTTACTAATAAAATCTCATTTCATAAACCCATTTCTTAATAAATTCCATATATTTTATAATCTATTTAAAATATCGTTTTCAAACTCCTTTTCATATTTCTAAAAAAATATCGTTTAAAAATCCACGGTTTAACAATCCTCTATATTAATTGTTTTAAAATCTCTCTTTCCAAATTATTTTTGTGAATAGTTAAATACAATCGAAAATCTATATTTTTTTATCCAAATCCATTTCTTTAAAAATAATCCAAAATGTAGATATTTCTATATTCAAAATCTCCTTTTAATTAAAACCTTTAAAATTCCAAATAAATATACTTATGGTATTTAAAATACCAAAAGTTAGGCCAATGCTACCATAGCATCCAATAATTCACATCACATCAATAATCTATAAAACATTATTCTAACACATCAGATACAATTATATATGAAAAACAATTAATATAAATTTGAGGAATTTAGTTGGTCCCTCCGACCTATTTCCCTGCACAGATGTTAGTCAACAATAAAAATACCAATCCCGCTTCGAGGGGGATATCGCAGTATATAGGGTCATCTGTTATTATGCGGGACACATGGGGTCTCATCCGCTAAAATATGCGGGATTATTAATCCGACTACTAATATATATACTACTATATATAATATGATCATCCAACAGATAATTCTAATTTATCAATCCAATCAAGCATCTAATATTTAAATTTAAACATTTAAATTTAAATTTGTCAATCCAAATGAGTGAGGATTTCTCACCTTGATTTTTCGAATCTGTTTGTCGCTCCAATCCCAAATTAAATCCATTGTGTAATTATTCTATCGCCATGGATCCAACGTGATCAATTTTGTATTTTGGACCTCGAACGAATTTAACATGATTAATGAACATTTTAAAGAATTAATCGATAGTAAATTCAAATTAGTAACCCTCTAAAACTTAAGTGCTACCTTAACATTTCCCCACCGTCTCACATCATCGCTTCAGCTAAGATCACAACCGCGACCAACATCGACCAACGCTGCCCATCACTATTTGTCATGCTTTCCCACATATCAGTGCCCTTCCATCCTCACGTTCGAAACCCCCAGGCAGCATGCTTCCAATATCAAGACTCTTCCCCCACCAGTCAATAGTTTAAAGAACCAACCTCTCCATCGATCACCTCTCCCCGAACTCCACCCACCCAACTCCTCAAATACAAATCGTGACACAACCCAACAAATGCGCACGATTGCACTCCAAACCCTAAAGTGTTTTCGACCACCTCAAAGCGAACTCCACCAACTCACATCGCTTCACACTCCAGTCGCCACTCCACTCTAAGCCCCTCGCGCGCGCTTCTAGACGCGTGAAATTATGATGGCTCGAATCATCATCGTGCGATTCTTTCCCCATGTCAAGGTCGCACCTCCCCCTTGTTGTACATACAAATCCAAAAAACCCCCTTCCCCAATTGAACTGCAGGCTCGACCGCGAGTCCCCTTCTTTTATCTAAAATCCCTCTTAATTCGAACATGAATCATTCTCCTTTTTTTCATTTTTGAATTCGTTTATAGCGTTGTTAATTAGAAGGAAGAAATGAAATAGGCATATGTAATTTAAAAGTGAAAGAGGCGGCTTCGTTAATTTTTTTTCGAATCGATTCTGGATTGAAAAGGAATGAAAGGAGAAGGGACGTGATTTTTGAATTGAGATGAAAGGTTGCATGAAGGAGGCCAGCTATAGTAGCTATGAAGTGAAGGGAAAAAGGGTTGATGTGAAAATATAGGTTAAGTCAACATAAAATTATATTATTTAAATTTTAAAATGTCTCGATTTACATAACTCAAAATCTTAAACCTTTATCGAGGCATGCCGCCAGGCGTTCATAATGTTATACCCTTATTTTGAATGCAATGGAAAAGGTTTTGATTCCTAATTCGATCGTATGGAGAAGATAGCTTTTTGGACCCAATCATTATATTGAATTGTTGATATAATTTCAATGCGTTTATATACCATGCGGCCAGACGATAACTCCAAACGCTACGAAATTTGAAACCCGATAAAAGTACACTATTACGAATCCAATGGAACCAGTTTCGTCGAATTCTAAGACTTTGCCTTGGACCGCTATTTTAACGCGTCGATTAAATGACGATTTCAAAAATTTGTGAAATCGCTTGAAATTTTCAGTTTTAAAACTTTCTAACTCAATTACAGTTCCAAATCCAACATTTAAACCATTTAAATATTCAAAATTAAATGATATAAATATCGAGGTCAGGAAAAATGCTCCAAACCAATTAACTTTAAAAAACCCACCTAGTAAAAATTCGATATTTCACTTTTCTAATCCTTTAGTTTCAACAATTCAATTAGTTTCCATTACTAGTTAAAACCCTTTATTTTATTTATAATTCTATGATCAGCTTTTAGCTAACAAAAATTTTCCAAAAATTTTCAAAAATTTATAACTTCCTAAATTTTTGAAATTTTTGGGCAGAGTCTCCCTTGTACGGCGATTCTTTAACAATATAACATGAGAAATAAAAATGCCTACATCGACCCACATGATCTATTTACAAAATATATATCAATATTTATATTTTTTGCTGTATTTAATCTGAAAATGTACCTTATTTTAGCGTTTTTAAGCAATCGACTTATTTTATATGCCATTACGCAACCCAACTCTGGCCCAATAGCCTTCGGGTACCTGTACTCACTCAATTTAACCACATAAGTACTAAAATATGAAAATTCAATAACATTTCATTCATTTAACAACTCAAACACATAATTTTCAACTAACAACCATGTCATAGTATGAATTTTTTAATAACCACAATGTTCGGACATTCGATCATTCATTTCAATTGATTTATATATCATTTCATTAAATTCGAATGATTTACAACCCAGTTTATTGCATTCAACTCATATTTATACCAAACAATTTCATATCCATTTCAAATTGTTTAAAAATCAAACTATTCACTTCCAATTAATTCATAAAATTTTATTACTTCTGTTTACGTCGAACGACAATTTTTCCATGCAAATTCGGTGCTATTCTTTTAATAAAATAACATTTCAGTTTATTGCTATTTCAAATTGATTCCAAATTAATTTATGTTCAATTCTACTCCATTTTAAATCTATTTACGATCAATTCAGTTGCATTCCATTTATATCCACCTTCACTATATTCAAATCCATTTTAATAAGTTTGGAATCATTCCACACGATTTATTAAATAACCATTTCACAATTTATTCGAGCTAAACTTCCATCCAAAATATTAACTTAAGTTAATTCATTTATTTCAACTCTGTAACTTAAGTTTATTACTCTTGCAACTTGTTAGCGCCAAAGTTGGCTACTAACACCCTTAAATAGAATTGAGTAGAGAGATTAATGAAGAAAGTAAATTAAAACAAAGGAAGTAACACAATAGCGTATAAAAAGAACAACAGAAAAGGGTACACTAGATTTATAGTGGTTCGGCGTAATTACTTACGTCCACTTTGAATACGATCCTTATTTCTTTTCCAATCGCTTAAGTACAGATACAATCCGTAAACAAACAGCTTGAATGCAAGTTTGAACAGAAAGGAAATCAATACAAAAAATGGCAAAGTATCCTTGGAGTTCCCAAAAAAAGGCCCTTTTAACTGGACCGCTGCCCCTTTATTTATAGACAAAGATAGGCTTGTTGCCCATGCAGGCCCATGAACAAGATAGTTCGGCCCACAAGAGATGATTCAGGTTGACCAATCCAGATGCACCAACACTCTATCACCGACCCACGTGATGCCGATCCTGGGTTTCCTTGCGGATGACTCGAAGCGAGCTGTCACGTGACTCGGAGTAGCTAGGTACGCGACTCAAAGCATGAGAGCAACAACCCTATCCCTCTGTGGTAATTTGTAGGCTTCCCTGATACATTCCGAACCAGATATGTTGAGCAACCAAGACTGGATTCAAGCTACCGAACCATATGCACTGAATGACACATGCCGAGCCATGTATGACCGATCCACCTTAGCCCTCTCGCCATGACCGAACGATATATGTCGAGCCATATATGACCGGTCCACCTAGACCAAGTGGATCCATACCGAACCATACATATCATTCAACCAAAGCCGAATCACAATGTCCGGGCCGCATACGAATGCCGACCCACATGTATCAATTCTCCTAAGGTCGCTGCAACTTACACCGAACCATCTAGGATCGAGACGCCTGATATAATCCCTCCAAGGCCGAACCAGTCAGGCCAGACTATCATGATCGACCCAGTCTGACTGACTAACGAACAACCCTATTCCAACAAGGCTAATCTCATCAATACTGATCCATTTTCATCTTCCCCCAATGACAAGCCACTCAAATAGGCAGACCCATATATATCTACTGAACTATGAGTATATGCTAAACTATCTAGGTTGGATCTATCCCTTATATCTCCAATCTCTCCTTGGCTCGAGTCTTGTCTAGATTCAACCAAAGCCTCTGCTAATATCACCTTGTAGTCGGGCCAAGTAACCGGGTAACATTTTCCGACCAAAGCATGTCTTATGAATCAACATGACGAGCTTTGAATTAGCGAGTAATCCCTATTTCCATAAGCTAGTTCGTTCAAACCGACAACTAATTGCTGCTTTTTGTTAGCCTTTGAGGAAGCTCTACGTCATTTGAACGCATTAATCTTGTCTCAAAGGAATTCCTAGAATCATGTTTTAACTTTTCAAAAGTTGAATGCATATTACATTTCGAAGGCGGAATCACACCATGTTTTCCAAACCCATGCTTCTTTGCCTATCAGGCAAAATTCATCTTTCCATCACACTACCACCTTCATTTATCATTACATGCACCTAAATACATATACATACATATGCATACATACATCTACATATTTTTTATTTTTAACATTTATTTCTCCTTTCTTCTTAAAAAATCGAGGAAAAGGGAGGGGTCAACATATGAAGGCCGATCCTTTGATTGTTTTACCTAGGCTTGGGTTGGCATGTTGACTAGCCAACCCTTTGAAACCAGGTGACCGGGTCTTTAAGAAAACACCGATTCACATCCTACTCTCCATATAATAGCCTAGGCCCCTACTTTCTTCTTCCCACTTTCGCTTTATTATTTTCCTCCTTCGGCTCTACTCAAAACCCAAGCTCCGTATCTCTACCGAATTGCTATCCTCCTCCATTCAATCATCTTCCCAAACATGCTTCCCCATCATTCTCGACTTAAACCCCCAGAAATCACTCGCCCCAACTTCAAATTACTGCATAGGTAAGGATCCACACTCCGTTTAGAACTATTAGGGTTTCCTTCCTGAACTTGACCTAAGCTCGAGCCGTGTATGCATACGACTCTTCGTGGTGAGTGGGAGACGAGAGAAATATGGGGAGTGGGAGTATAGGCAAAGATAGTGGAGATTTTTTTGGCATGGATTGGCACTGACTTGAGAGAGTTTGAGATAGGTGTTTTTAGAAAGGGAGGTTGGTAAGTTTGGGATCGGTGCATAGGCTATAGAGTCACGCTCGGCATACCGATCGAAGGAGAGGAGTCGGTGGGTTCATGGAGTAGGGTTGGATCTGTAGGCTTTCAATGGACGTATGGGTTGGTAGGAGATGTGAGCGATCGGTCGGTATAGGTCGTGTTAGGCTGGGTCGGTTTTATCAGTGAAAGTGGGTCTGTCATTTTAGTTTAGAGGAGCGATCGATATAAGTGGTCATGAGGTCGGGTCGGCATTTTGAGAGAAAGTGGGTAGGTCATCTTAGTTTAGAGGAGCAGTCGGGTCATTTTCAGGAGTTAGGTATAGAGGCCGGTATTGATTGGCTGGGTTCTACATTGGCAATTGGGACCACTTCAATTTAATCAATACAAACAGTATGACCATACATGTAACGATAGGGATTTTCGTTGCCGAAAAACCGAATAGTTATGGGTTTTAAAAAGAATTTAAGAAAAGAAAAAGAAAGAAGAGAGAAGAGATAGGAAATAGAGAGAAAAGAAGATAGATAATTTTTAGAAAACAGAGAATTTTAAAAATAGAAGATAGAAGAATTTTAAAATAGAACGGACAAAAGAAAACAACAGAACAACAACAGTATCTCATAATTCGCAGCGGAACAACATATAATAATAAATGAATAATCTTTAAACAAAGAACTATATCAGTTATTACATTTTATACATTTCATTACATTACATCATATCATCAGAGTGTACAACATACAACATCAAACAATGCAGCGGAAAAGAAATACTATATAAACTAGTAATACGCCATGCCATCCAGCTTGCCTCCAGCAACTCCAGAATATCCAGAATATCCTGATAAACCTAACTCTTAACTGCCCGTGTGGAAATTTGTGGGCACCCAGA
The DNA here is from genome assembly GCA_030765085.1 of Allium cepa. Lineage (NCBI taxonomy): Eukaryota > Viridiplantae > Streptophyta > Magnoliopsida > Asparagales > Amaryllidaceae > Allium > Allium cepa. The sequence continues at coordinate 916,558,383 of CM060929.1, read as the reverse complement.
GTTTAGGAAGGAAAACAATAAACTCCGAGTCAGTCATGTGACTGGTGTGAGAACTCAAAACAGTTTATTTATCTTTAAAAATCAAAAAGAGAAATATTTTTAAAACAATTCGCAATGCTTTTAAAAATGAGACTACCATAAGGCCTCCCGCACACACACACATGCAAACGCAGAATCGGAGGAGATTTCTCCTTATGATAGTCAAAGATGCTTGATACGCATTTAAGATAACATTTTGATATTATTACTAGTGCATAGTGTAGAAAAAATTCATTTCGAAAGTAGAATATAAATCTTAGCCAACATACGACCATTATCGTATGCCTACTATAGCTAACTATGTTCAATAGCAGGTTACCGCCACATTCCATAGCAGGTTCTACAACTAAAACCGTACGAGTCACGTATTGTTTCTTTGGATTTCCAACGAATGATCAGGCCAAGGAACTTCCCATTGCCACATGAGAATGCCTCTGGATGGACATCCCCGAGAACCAAACCGGATCTCTACCAACACAAGGCCGGGTTACTCCTAACTGAGTAACAACTGACCGAATATGCCATCCCCCGGTCCTTTGGGACCTTTATCCGAGAGCTCTCTAATCAATTCACACAATCATAAAAACAAAGTGTTTCAACATGAGTAAGTATCTGGGCTCCATACCATGATACCACCCTTTTCCAGAAGGAAATGGACATATCCTAAAGGGTGCTACCCCTCATAACCTTGCCGCATCTTTCCTGTTTTGACCATTCACGGGATGTGAGGCTCGACGAATTCACGTCCACAAAAACACACTTTATATAAAAGCCGTGCTTTGGGTCAACAAATGATCAACACAATGATCACTAAGATAGACGATCAAATAAATGATCCTATCACAATAATCAACACAATGATCATTTCAGCATCACTCAGCATGTCACATTACCAAACTGGGAATATATCGCTGATAACTTCAACTATATAACCTTTGAGCACATACGTCTCAAAGAAGGGTGTTAAGCAAAGAATAAATTCTCCGCCACCAACAGAAATATATTTGAAAGAAATCGGCTTTATATCTCAACTTGTAATGTCAGGCATACAATCCATACAAGTCTGTTCCGGGCTCGAACAAAACCGAAGGCACTTCTTACGAAGCCCTTGCAAATCCGGGTATTCACAATCCCGATCGAATTTCCCATCACTTAGGAGATCTCTATACCAGGAGCTACCCAGTGCAGAGACAATCGATAGGTCATCCTATCGCTTTCACAAATACTCGGTCTTCAACACCGATCTTATAATGCAATTCATAACGACGTATCACATATTCGGAATGGGTTATACGACCCCATGGTCCTTTCCCGGTTAACCCGAATAGTGAGCGCTTATTCAAAAATAAGTGTGTATCCAAATTCAATCAATTCACATCAAATACCCATTCAAAGGGAAATATTGATAGTCGATTATTGAACTATCAATGGATATGCATACATCACCAGATTCCAAATAATTTTCCAAATTATTTATTTTCCAAAAATATCTTTACTAGATATATAGTTTCAACACTTCAAAAATAAATCAATATTTATTTTTATACAAATTCCACTTTTCACAATATAAATTCCATAATGAATTTATATTTCCAAAATATCCATGCATATGCGATTTCAATAATTCATTTCAATTTATCTTCAGAAAAAGATAAATTCTAATTATTCACTTCATATTGGAAAACATTTCCATACTTATTTATTCATAAGTAATTCACAAATCCCTTTTTATTTTCAACACTTAGAAAATATTCAATATACTTAAATCGAATTAAGTATATAATTCATTCTTTAAGGAAATCATTCTCTTAAACATATTTATTTGGGCCAAAACGAATGTTACGTAAAACATCGTTACGACAACCCAAAATCACTAGTATAGGGATTCGAAATTAAAATAGATATATAAATCCCAATACTATTCAAAACATTTCCTTTTGAAAATCATTTACTATAACAACAGTGTTATAGTCCACTATTTCCTTTTATTTCTCGAAAACGTCTATTTCAACAATAAATGTTGAAATCTATGGTTTCGAATAACAACACCTTTTAAAACATCGTTAGATCGTTTTAATTCTATTTAAAACATTCACATTCTAAACAATTTCTTTAACGTGTTATTCACTGTTCAAAAACGTGAATAAACTACGTTAACAAACTTCATCATTTCTATTCACTTTAACTTAAAGGATTATTCACTGTCTAAAACGTGAATATAACTCTATCTCTAAGTTATAACAATTAACTTATCAAAATAAGTCATTTGCGGATTTATGAAACAACGTTTATAAATTCCGTTTCTATTTATTTATAAAAACTTCCTTTTTATAAATTCCTTTATTTACCTATTCCAGTTTATAACTCAATTATAAACTAAATGTTTATATTATAAGTTAAATACTTATAAAACGATTATTTTACAAAATCGTTCTTTTAAAAGACTTTTCAATTTATAAACCTTATAACTTATAAGATTTATTTATTTAATCAATCTATTCTTCAAATAATTTCACCAAATTTATAAATCTTACTATTTATAAATTTCATTTATAACTTCACAGTTTATAATTCTATAAATTTCATTCTATAATGAAATTCATTTTCACTTAATTCAAACACTTATAAAAACTCATTTTATAAGTCAATATTTCAATTTATAAATATCCATTTATAAATCCCTTAATATAAATCAGTTTATATTATTATTCTAAAACGTCTTTAAATTCCTTTATAATTTCATCATTTCGATTTATAAAATAATCCAATTTTATAAATCCTATATTTAAACTTTTATCATATATTCAAAAATCCAATCTAAATTATTTTATAAAATCATTAGTTCATATTTCTCAAAAATCGACTTTTAATCGTATTTCTAAAAATCAGTTTTTTTACTATATTTCACAAAAACCATAATTTTTATAACTTTAAAAATTATAACGTTTATTTATTTATAATGGATCAATTTCAGAAATAAAGTATATTTTCAAAAATCATTTTAAAGATCATTTTAAAATCCCAAAATCTGGGTCCAATGATGCTACACACCAAATAGTCAATCACGACAACAACGATATCATATATCGATATGATAATCAATCAAATATCAAATATCTGAAATTAAATAAATACTATTGAGGAATCCAGTTGGATCCCTCCAACCTGTTTCCTGCATCCAAAAACATTAGCACAATACCAATTTCGCTCCAGTACGAAATTATCGCGGTATATGTTCTTATTAAATATTACCCGCTTACTAACGGCGTAATAGGGTCTCATCCGCTAAACAAAAAATGCGGGAAATCAATCAACTGCAATATATACATATGCCAATATATATATATTGATATTATATATAATACCAATTTCACTGTTTATGAAATATTCGCGGTATATGTTTTTATAAATAACATCCGCTTACTAACGGCGCATAATGTCTATTTTAACAATCAATACATAACAATCGACATTCAAACATGCATTTAAATATTTTAAATCTAACTATTTAAAATAAAATCGAAATCTATTCGATTGAGTGAGAAGTTCTCACCTTGGTTTTAAATTCCGTTTAAGCTTTTATTTCGAATAAAATTAAACGCGCGTTTAATTTTACCCGAAATTCTCACTAACTCCAAACGACTCCAAACCAACTCCATCGCGTAGTGCTCGTCCATACGATTCCAACGCAACTGAGTTTGCATTTTTTCGACCTCGTATGAAAAAGTTATAAATATTTGAAGTTACTCGAGTTTATACTTAAACTAATTACAACATAAATTTTATAAATATAAACCTAAATCAAATCTTGGCCTTAGGATTTTGCCTCCCACCCTCATCACCGTAGAACGCAACCCCCTCCTTCCTCACGTTCTTCTCCAGGAACACACGCACAACACAAGAACCCATTAGCTAAAATTAGGGTTAAATAGCTCGGCCACCACACTCAACTAAATCCCATCACACCTCCGCCATTTTGAAGCCCACGACCCAAGCTAGGTTCGGCCCAACCCTGGTGGAGCTCGGCCATGCCTACAGCCTCGTATGGCGTGCGCAAGTTGCTGCCTTCCTGGTCGATTTGCCGTTGATTCATTGATTTGTTTTAGATCATAGCCGTTGGATCTGTAGATCACAACGTGCTCTTCAACTTTCATGTTAGAAGTTTTCTCTAATTGCTAGCGGATTGGAAGATTTTTGGTGATGAAGATGGAGCATTTCTGGCCTTTCAATTGTAGGTGGCGGCTGGACATATTGGCTAGGGTTTTGAATATTTTTTTTTTATTTTAGAGTGAGGTTGTATTTATAGGAAAAGCAAGCGTAAACACTATTCATCCCGGGAATTCCGAACTCCGATTTAGACGCCGTAACCAGCGTACCTAGGGTTTATCCCGCGTTCCGGACACAATGGAACAAGTTTCGGAAGCTAATTCGGAAGTATGTGCGAGTTATGGCTGAAAACGTTCAATTTAAATTAAACCGATTTAAGTCGATTTCTAGGCGTTTTAATTTGTACCGGAGAAACCGTAAATCCAATTGACTTGAAATTTGAAACCTTACAATAATATCACATTACGGATCCGATGAAACTGGTTTCGTCGAATTCCGAGACTTTTTGAAAAATGGCTATTTTGACTCGCCAAATTTAAATTAAAAATAATTCGATGCGTTTCGAGCTGCCACGATCAAACGATAACTCCGATTGACACGAAATTTGAAATCCGGTAATAACTAACTATTACGGATCCAATGAAACTGGTTTCGTTCAATTCTGAGACTGTTCAAAAATTGGCTATTTTACAGTCGATTATTAAATATTAAAATATTCAATTTTCACAGATTTACTTTTAATTCGATTTTAAAAGTTCTAAAATATCATTCTAACTTCAATATGATAAAATAAAATTTTACAAATCATTTTCAATCATTTTTAACTCAATTTTTAATTATTTCCATAATTTAACATATTAAATTATCGATTTAATTATTCAATTAAATCCAATAAATCAAATAAAAATTTATTTGACTTATAAATTCACTTATAAATATTTAAAATTAATTAAATATTCAAATTTAAATTATTAAAAATTTTGGGTCGTTACAATACACTTCCTTTCCTGAGCATAAAATGATGAACAATGACATGGACTATTGACTTATATCCTTATGGACTTAACTTGGACCAACGAATCCACCGCCTAAGCAACTTTATACGTGAATCAAACCCAACAAATGCAAGAAACAGTCTTCAGAGTCTGTAATGCCAATGATTAATTCCAAGACTTCCGCCATCGACCATATGACAAATTACTGGAGACGGCCGGCGGTGACGGTCAATAGGGCGATAACTCAAAACCTCATTATGTCACATTTGTTCTTAAAATCCCAGTTCTCTGGGAATTGTCGCACTAGTTCACCCACAACACGGGAGAATATTTTTTTGTTATATCTGATGTCTATTATCTTTCAAGTATAGCTTAAACAAGTATCTATTCACACCAATAATATTTTTTTGTTATATCTGATGTCTATTATCTTTCAAGTATAGCTTAAACATGTATCTATTCAAATCGATCGTTCTTTGGAGATGTCTAAAAAGTAAAGCTCCGCTACAGTTTCTGACAAACTTGAGCTAAGTTCTCGGCAGGAGGTAGTAGGATCCTCGAATCCTCCGTCAACCTCCACGCCTGGCATTTCGGATCCATCTGCCATGGTTACAGGCCCGACTCTTGATGTCGTAGACAGACCCGTTGTTCTAGATAACCCTTGATTCATAAGCCTTAAAAATTAGTGAAACCGCTCTTCGTTGGTTGTGCCCAATCTATAGAATCCCCTTTGACGATGTTTTGGTTTCGCCAGGACAAGATCAGCCTCACCTGCCCCTAGTCGGATATTCAACATGCGGCAAATTTATGTGCTGGGTTGGAAGTGTGCCACCTTTTAATTCATTTCTCCGTGAAGTGTTGCGGTATATCGGGATTTCTCAGGCCAATTACACCCTAATAGCCATGTGTTTATTCATGGTACATGCGTCCTCTTTATGAGCACCTTATTCAGACATCCTACTCCCGAAGATATCTGTGATGACCCAGAATTTTGGGAAATAACAATTTGATAATCTTCATTAAAAAAATTTAAATTTGACATTATTGACTGATAATCTATTTTTTTAATTTAAAAAAATTCATCTTTTCAAAACTAATAATAATTTAATTTGGCAATAATAATTTGGGAATCATCTTTTATAATCTTTTAAAATGTGCAATATAGGTTTAATAATATCTTTTAATTATTATTTAAATTTGGCAAAGTTAATCATTTTCAAAGCTAATAAAAATGTTTCCAAATTATAATGTATATATATGTATATACATTGTGGATAGAAAACTTGGTTTGAATTTAATAAAAAGATATGTTTTCAAATTATAATATATATATATATTGTGATTTGGAATATATGTTTTAAATTCAATGTATTAATTTTCAAAAAGCTATTTAAAAGATAAATTCTATATTTTCAAAGAATCAATATAGTGTGTGTGTATATATATATTAAAAGTATTTTAGCTTAAAAAGAGTTTAATGAAAAGTTTTATTTTGCTTTCTTTTAAAATTTTACATGGTTTGTAAATATACATAAGTTTAAAACTTGAACATAAATTGATATAAATATATACATATTTCATAATTGCTAAAAAAATAAGTAATTAAGGAAAATATTTAATAAGGGTTTAAACGTAAAATACATTTTATTTTAACATTTGTAAGCTAAGTAATATATATTGACATTTGTAGCTTGAGATAACTTACGATTATACAAGTGGCAACATGTGTTTTTCTTTTAAGATTTAATTATATATAACAAAGAGTTTGAGAGAAACCTGGCTGTTGTATTTTAGTTCAAAAACTTCTCAATTCTTTCTTCTTTTTCTAAACTAAAAAGAAACTACAAAATGAAAATCAAAATCAAAAGAAAATCAAAACTAAACCACTTCATCTATTTCAAGTTTAACCTAAGCTAAAGAGAAAATCTATAACCAGAAGAGATTCAAATCAATAACAAAGTTCCTGATCAACTCAACATAGATTCAACTCAACCTAAATTCAGATCATCAAGCAAAGATACAAATTCAACTTAATACACATCAACTATCAAGAACAGATCAAACAGTTCCCGATAGAAGACATAACCTCTGTTCTCTGTTTTTATAACTGGTGAGTAAACCTTTCTTTTAAAAATAGTTTAAAAATCATTAATTAAACTTTGATGCATGTGATAGATCTGTGTTGTGATGATGTATATATGGTTTGTAGGAATGTTTTCAATTTGAATATAGCTTGAATTATTTTGTATATTGTGTTGTCTGTGTATATATATACATACTGGCCTCTGTTGTTTCATAGTGTCAAAAAACAACATATAAAATTCATATCTACCCATGCAAATGATCTTAGGCTATGATTTATGAATGAAATATGATTATAACAATGTAATATCAATTATAAAATTGGTTTCAAGAATTTATATTAAGTAATTACTTCAAAAATGATAAATTACAGAGATAATCAAAGACAAGTCAAAATTTGACTATCTAGAAATTATGTTTTGATTATGTAAGCAAATTCGTGTTTGAAAATTATGAATTTTGATATAAATTTCATGATTTTAAAGTATGTGAATGTTGAAGAATTCTGAGATGATCAGGTTTGGGTTTATCGTCATTTTTTCGACAATCGGCGGCGAGTGGCGTGTCGAGACTGAAACTGGAGGAGGATGAAAGGTGGGGGAACTCAGGAAAAATGGAGGAAGGTTTTATAGTTAGTAATGGCGGCCAGGCAGCATCGAACTAGGGTTCGATGACTTGATTTGGTCGAGGTAGTTGTCGAGCTTCGTGCGACGATGATTGTTCACCGGAGGCGATCGCATGTAGTGGGATCGAAGCATGGCGAGGTGACACAACTCTGGACGAGGCGGCATGATTTCAGGCGATCAGTGGCGTTTAGGCGAGCAAATTTTCGTCGTGGTGTTTAGGTTCCAGTGGGAATCGAGTAGTTCGATTTCGTTTCTCTGGCGAGGATGTCAACGACTTGTCGAGGGTCAGGAAGTTGGTCGGAGGAGCGTGGAGTCGACATGCACGTGCATGTGTGCATGTTTGTTTAGGTTGTTTTTGGATTTTGGGGAAGATGAGGTTCGACTCGGGTTTGGCTCGAAGTAGGCAGTAGTTTTTCTCGAAGTCGAGTGTAAACGTGAGTGATTCTGACATTTTGAGTTTTTGTTCAGGTTCTTGCTCGAGTTTTGGTGAGTGTGGCTCGGGTATAGTTTGTATGTTTCCAGGTTTTAAAATGTGAAAATACAAAGTTTAAAAGCTAATGCAAATTTTAATGCGTACTTAAATAAATGAGTTTTCAAAAGAAGATAATCAAGTTTTAAAACTAGTTTCAAAGATTTAATTTTAAAGTTAAATGTTTTCTTCAAAATTACTTTGGTTTAAATAATGATTTAGCAAGTTTTATTAAAAAGGCAAAAGAAAATGTTTAACCAAGTTTTAAAAAGTGTATTAAAAAAGAATAAGTTTCTAAGGGATGTTAACCAAGCTTTCAAAATAATTTATTAAACAAGATTTTAAATAAGTTTCAAAGTTTAAAATTTAAAGTTAAATGTTTTTAAATTGTTTGGTTATATAATTATATACTAGGTTAATTATGTAATTAATTCCCAAATGATTTTCAAAATAAAGTTTAATGATGTGATTAAGTAATTAATTAAGTCAAAGAATTTATCTTTAATTAATTAAGGTTGTGATTAATTGAAGATAATTAATTAGTGAAATTAATTAAAGGTTAATCACTTAGTGTAATTAATAAGGGTTAATTAATTAATGAAAGTAATCAAAGGATAAGTAATTAATGAAAGTAATTAAAGGATAGTTAATGAATGTAATTAATGTAAGGATCATTAACTAGTGATTAAGAGATAATTAATTAATGTAATTAATTTAAGATAATTAATTAATTTAATTAACTAAGGATAATTACTTAATGAAATTGATTAAGCATAATTACTTAATGTAATTAATAAAGTGTAATTACTTAGTGTAAGTAATTAATGGATAATTATTGAATGTAATTAATTAATGGGAAATTATTTAGTTAAAGGGAAATTACTTAATGGAATTAATTAAGGATTAATTACTTAGTGTAATTAATTAAAGGATTGATTAATTAAGGTAACTAATTAAAGGGTTAGTTAATTAATGAATGTGATTAATTAAAGGATAAATAATCAATGTAAGTGATTGTAGAATAATTAATTAATGTAATTAATTAAGGATTAATGTAATTAATTATAGTTAATTAATTAATGAGAGTAATTAAAGGTTAATAAATGTTAATGGTTGAAGGACAATTAATTTGTGTAATTAACTAAAGGATAATTACTTAATGTAATTAAAGAATAATTAATTAAGAATGATTAATTAAGATGATAATTAAAGGATGATTAATTAATTGGTTTGTAATTAATTAATGTTAAGTAAGCAGGATTTAAAAGTGATTGAAGTAATTAATTTAATTTATTTAAATTAATTAGAAATAGTGTGACTAATTAATCTTGCTTATGGATGATTGAACGATGTTGAATGCCTTGGATTATTTGATATTTGTTATATGTGATATGTGTTGCACTGTGATATGAGATACTTTGGTTGGATTGTGATAAAATGGATTATCTATCTGGGATAATTTGAATTATTCTATCCATGTGCATATGTTACTCTAAATATAAATTAAATTGTTTTTAACCTAAACAACTTAGCCTTAAAAGACAGCGTTTTGGATTTCGGTGAGACAGAGATCGGATTCCAAATTGGATATCTTAAAACCACATCGATCCAAATTAAAAGATAGGTCGTGAAATCTCAAGTGAAGATCGAGATGAATATTCAGAGTGCAAGGGCTGTTATCGTTAACTCTGAGGGTAATTCCAAAATGAGTGTAGCGAGATAGTGCCTTCGGTTTCGTTCGAACCCGGAACGAACTTGTATGGATGAATGCTATCAGACCATCGTCAATGGAGGACGATGAGCATTCCAAGATAAGTGTTCTAAAAGGTAATCATAGCCTCAAGCCTCATTAACCGGGAATGGCTAAAACAGGGGAAGTGCACGCAAGGCTAAGTGGGTAGCACCCAAGTAGGATTAGATTTTCCCCTGTCTAGAGGTCCCTTTTATTCAGCTGTGTGGGCGGCTGTTTGGCCACAACCGTGGGGTTGTCTTATTCGGACTATCTAGTAAGGGGTAGCTCTGGCTTTGTGATGCAGGGGATCAGGGTGGATCCTCGGTATGGTGATCTAGACCATGTACCATGACGGGCGGTACCCCAGTAGCTCTGCCATTGTATGGAATCCAATCTCCAATAAGTGTCGTACGTTTTGATTGTGCCCAACTATATCGGAATGTGAGATGTAAGAATTCCAGCTATTTTCTATTTAACTTGAAAACCCTAGACACTATTATAATATCACTGGATTTCCTATCAAATGTTTTGGTTATCGTAAGGTAAAAAACCGACATGTTTATTTGTGGCGTGGTCTTACGAGATACCTTTATTTTCAAATGATTTTCAAAGTTAAGCAACTTTAACCCATTTACTCACACCAGATCCATGTCTGACTCAGAGTTTATTTTCTGTTTACTTAAACTCTTGGGTACTCAAATTTTTACGAGTTGCCAAAGGATTCAGGTTAGCTTTGACGAATTCTGGAGAAGATATGGAGCATGAGGCTTCAACGTATATAGATATTGTGGTTCAGCTATGTTAATCTTTGTGTTGTTTCTTGAGTTATATGATAGACAGGTTTTCATAACCGTCTAATGTGTTATGTATAAGCTGTGTAACTCTGATAAATGTTGTATATTATGTAATAATTATGTGATGTATTATAATTTTTCGCTCCGCTGTGAGATTCTGATATTGTTTAGTTCTTTCTTTCCTATCTTTTCTCTTTTCTATCTCTTTCCTTCTTATTGATGATGCGTCTTTCTGTGGAATGAAAGGCGGGTCGTCATAATATCCATTATATTTACCGCTTCAAGAGACGTTCCAACAGTCCATCCTTCATATTTCTCGAGCCACACTTCAAATGCCAAATCCTTACGGGTGCTAGAGTAAATTTTCCCAGTATAAACAATAGTGGTTTTACGTACGATGTCCTCCCAGGTTTGCGACAAGATGGCTAGAAGGGAGTAAGTCTCATTTTTATTCCAATCTTCATCTTAAGGCTTGAAGTGCACCTTTTCTAAACCTCTTTCAACTCTTACATATTTCCGCCCACGACCTAAAGGCGTTGGATATTCTAAGGCCGTTGAGGCCATTCAAGCTATTCCCGTGAGAGACCGAGATATCGAATCTGTTATCTCTAATGAGCTGCTTTCGAAGTTCGGATTACTAGAGGAGGGCCGTCGGACTAGCCTTCCAATCGGCTCCACTACAACCGGACCAGCTGCGGAAAAAAGCAAAGAGCAAGCCGAACCTTCGGTGCCCCATGTAGGAGGGGCCTCCGATACGACCGAGGAAGGTGAAATCAAAGAAACTGAGGTGCCAGAGGCGATCGATGAAAACATAATTTTCGCCTAAGTGCCAGGGTATGATTCACCCGGTGCTGACGAACCACTGCGTCCTTCGAAAAGGAAGAAGAGACTAGCTTACAAGCTGAAAAAGAAAAATGTTGGCGGAACTTCAAAGGTTACGATAACTCAAACCGAAAAGATGTTATCTTCCCATAACTTAAAGGCTCACTAAAAGGACAGTCTGACTTGAACATTCCTGACTAAATATTGAATTGCAGTTTCAATAACCCTAAGGCTATGGAATTCAATTTGTCCGCGAGAAGCGATAAAGGCATTCAGGCTCACCCTCGAGGAGAGAAAATTCCAATAAGTAAATCATAAAGCACTTGTCCGTCGGGGGAGGAGGGACATTAGGACATACACTTACACTCCACCACGCATTCGAATTTCACTCATCGTGTGATTCTACTAACTCGTAGACATGGCATTGACCGCCTTTGCTGATCTTCCATCTTTTATCATTCCAGCCGGGATTTCGAACCAGGGAAACGGTGAGACAGGGACGACAGCGAATTATCATCCTAGAGAGTTGTCATCTTCTAGAAGGAGAACTTATAGCCATTCTTAATATCCAAGCGATCATCCCCCTCACCCAGTGCATAGTAGGGAAAAGATTGCTTAGATGGGATCTCATTCCGAAGTTCCTCGCGACCAACATTCTAGCTCTTCGAGTACTAAGAAATCCCGCGAGCCCTATAAGAAATCCGTGACTCTGGTTAGGTAGACTCCTTTAGCCCTCGCACACGATCCTTCGACAGTAGAAAAATTTGCTGAACTCAAGGCTTCTTTCGCAAAGATATGCTTCGATGGATTGAAATTTCTCCCTGCGATTCATCATATTCCCAGACATGTCAAACAAAGCGCCATCGCCTACAACAACGATGTTTATATTCAGCATGTTGTGTTCGTACACTTGGTGAAGAAAGTTTAAGAGGTTTTCATGGAACGTCAATATGAAATTGATCGCTTGAAACTTGAAGCTATTCATGACAAAGATATAATTAAAGCCCCAAATGAATAGCTATCCTTATACAAATCTCAACTTAAGGCTGTCCAGAAAAATGCTAAGGAAACGACCGAGGCAGTTAGTCTCTTAGGGGCCACTCACAAGAAGGAAATCGATGAGGCAATCCAACGCAGTGGTGCTCTAGCTTCAGATAAAGACTCTATCCAGAAAGAAAAAAGATACTCTCGCTCGACAAGTTAAAGAGCTAGAGGAGCTTCTCTCTAAAGTGAAATAAAAAAGTTGCTGCACACGAAGAATCACAGCGATATTGCGACGAAATTCTCGCAAAACGACTTCTAAAGATGAAGCTTCATGAGGAGATTTCTAAGGTTGAAGTGCTAAAGGAGGCAGCATGCGAGGAGGGTAAGAAAATGGCGCTCATAGAAGTCGACTCTTGCCTTGAGGCGGCTATTAAAGCCGGTAGAGAAAAAATTAAGTGCTTATTTGATCCGCTCATTGCGAGTACAATGCACGAGTTCTCATGCACCATGACCTATCTTTTCTAGGCGATGTTTACCTCGAATCATTGGCCGAAGCCTGGGATACTATGATAAAAATTAAAAGAGTTGAGCTGGGCGTCAAAGAGGTTGATGAAGAAGCTCTTGTGAGGGAAGTGCTTCGAGGAGACGAGCCTTCAGAAATGTGGCAAAAGCCCTCTTCGAAATAGATTCCTCGTAATCAAAGGGTAAGGACGATGTTACTGGCTCGTCCGACACTGAGTCCCCAGTTCCTCCTCCCATTCAGCCGGCTGATAGCCCATCATATAGGCCTCCCAAGCAGCATGTTGGTTATGACCCGGAGAAGCCCAGGCTTAGTATTCACATTATATCCCCTATTCTGAAGGGTGATACTCCCAAGACAGCTGAGAGTCAACTTGAAGTTGGTATGTAGCTTTTCCTTCGGGAGTTCAAGAAACTATAGCTTTTGGCGAGTAACAAATTTATTCTAACATTTGTCTTTTATGACTTCATGTATGCCATTCTGATCTCGAACCAATTCCAAGGAGCGATGTCGCCACGGAGCGGGAAGAAAAAGTGTCTGAGGCACTTCACAATGGGGATACCCTTGGACCCGATGCTCAGGTGATCAGGGCACTGGATGAAGATAAACTTGAGAATCCCTCGCTTGTAGATGAACATGACGAGGTCAAAATCGCAGGCGCTTCCAAACATACTTCAAAGCCTAGCATGAAGGAGCAAATCAAGGAAGAGGAGAAAAAAAAGTTGAAGTTAAGATAGAATTTCAGGTGGCGGAACTCGATGATCCCCTAAATAGGCCCCTGAAGGTCATTCTCCAGGATGGGACCACGCCTTTGGAGGCCCCTCTTCCTTCTTCGGATACCACATCGCTGGGAAGCAAGGGGTCCCGGAGAAAATGTTCAGCTGAGGAGACTTCAGGCTAATAAGGAGAAAAAATCAAAGAAGTAGCTATCATTTGGTCATGCCTCGCTCAGTTTAAACAAGCCAGAATCATGTAGTTGTTTCTTTTCTTTTTTATAGTCGTTGTAGATAAACTTTGGCTCTGGACTTCGGAGAAGTTGCAATGGAACTTAATTTTTGATTAGTAAATAAACTTGTGTTTCTTTGTATTCCATGACTCTCATTGTTTAACTTATCACCTAACTTGTAATTGAGATTTCGAGTCGTGTGGGTTGCGTAAGCTCCAGTTTCGCTTTCACATGACTCAGAGATTTTCGAATTAAAAGTACTCTAGTTCGCGCTTTGGGGATTCAGAGTACTCTAGTCCATGCTCTGGGGACTTAGAGATTTTTAAATCATTTATACTCTAGTCCGTCTCTGGAAACTCGGAGTACTTTAGTCCGCGCTCTGTGGAATTAGAAACTTTTGAATCGTTTATACTCTAGTCCGCACTCCGGGGACTCAGAGTACTCTAGTCTGTGCTTTGGGGACCAAGAGTACTCTAGTCTGCACTCTAGGGAATTAGAGATTTTTGAATCATTTATACGCTAGTCCGCACTACAAGGACTCAGAGTACTCTAGTCTGGGCTCTGGAGACTTAGAGATTTTGAATCATTTATACTCTAGTCCACACTTCGGGGACTCAGCGTACTCTTGACCGCGCTCCGAGGACTTAGAGATTTGTGAATCATTTATACTCTAGTCCACACTTTGGGGACTTAGAAGAGTACTCTTGTCCGCGCTCTGAGGACTTAGAGATTTGTGAATCACTTATATTCTAGTCCGCATTCCGGAGACACAGAGTACGCGCTTTGGGGACTTACAGATTTTTGAATCGTTTATACTCAAGTCCGCACATCGTGGACTCAGAGTAACCTAGTCCGCCCTTTAGGGACTTAGATATTTTTGAATCATTTATACTCTAGTCCGCACTCTGGGGACTCAGAGTACTCTAGTCTGCCCTCCGGGAACTTAGAGATTTTTGAATCATTTATACTATAGTCCGCACTCTGGGGACTCAGAGTACTCTAATCCGTGCTCCAGGTACATAGATATTTTTGAATCATTTTTAGTCTAGTCCGCACTCCTTGGTCTCAAAGTACTCTAGTCCGCGCTCTGGGGACTTAGTTTTTGAATCGTCAGCTGATCAACTTTTAGTTTTGTGCGTACATTCGTACGCCAGATAGATTAATGCAGTTTTATTTTGGCACAAAATTACAAAATACAAACACTAATGGTTCATAGGAAAACAGCTTTAAGCTTTATTGATTGTGGAAAAAAATGACAAACTGAATTGTCTTATTACATGTCGAAAATCGAGAATAACAAAAAAAGAAACATTTACTGAAACAATTTCCATAAAAATGCAAAAGAAATGGACTAAGTATAATAACAGTGCAAATGCTCATTATTCCATGCTATGGAGAGTGTCATGCTATCAACAGTCGCTAGCCTGAAGGTTCCTTCTCCAAGCTTCCGTTCGATGACGTAAGGACCTTCTCATGTGGGATTCATATACGATGGGACCGTAAAAACACACTTCAAAAATAGGTCGCTCGCGTTGCAGGTTCTTGGTCGAACTTTTTCTTTATAACATCGAGCGACTCGGTGGCGATATGCAGCCGCTCTTAAATCAACTTCTTCACATTTCTCGTCGACAAAGTCCAGCGATTCCTGTAAAATATCGTTATTCGTTCTAAGATCATAATACGTTACCCGATGGGAGGGAACTTCAAGTTCAATGGGTATAATAGCTGCAGTGTCGTATGCCAAGGCAAATGGAGTATGGCCAGTCGTAGACTTGTGGGTGGTTCTGTTGACCCAGAGTGCTGTTGGAAGCTCATCCATCCACTTGCTTTCAGCCTTCTCCAAATATTTTTTCAAGATGGATTTGATTATCTTATTTACGGCTTCAACTTTTCCATTTGCTTTGGGATGAGCGACTGATGCAAACCTTTTCTCAATGCAATATTTTTGGCAGAACTCTTTGAACTCTCTACTTTCAAATTGAGTTCCATTGTCAGTAATGATAGTTTACGGGAGGCCAAAGCGGCATATAATGTTTCACACAATAAAATTAATGACCTTCTTGGTGGTGATTGTTGCTAAGGGCTCTGCTTCTGCCCACTTGGTGAAGTGATCAACTACGACAATTGCGTATTTCACACCTCCTTTGGAGATTGGCAAGGAGCCAATTATATCGATCCACCATATTGTAAATGGCCATGGACTAACCATTTGCATGAGTTCTGTCGGTGGTGCTCTTGGGATTTTGGCGTATATTTGACATTTGTCGCACTTCCTTACATAGTCTGCGACATCCCGATTAACAGCCGGCCAATAGAATCCACAACGGGGGACCTTTTTGGAAAATGTTTGCCCCTAGTATGGTCATTGCATTCTCCTTCGTGAACTTCTTTCAAGACCCGCTTTATTTCATCATGGGCGATGCGCCAGAGTAAGGGACTAAGAATCCCTTTCGGTACATTATTCCATCCTGCATTATATACCGTGAGGCCTTGCGGACGACTTGTCACCTCACGTTCTTTCTCTCGGACAAGGTTCATTTACCAGGTATTCTTTGAACGGGGTCATCCACGACTCCCTTTCAGTTTCCGTCCCTAACACAAAATCTACTTCCATTTCACTTATACTTGAGAGCTGTAAGGTTTCGATGGGAACCGAGCCCATCTGTTATGCATCACCAGTACCTATGAATTTCGACAATGAGTCGGCTTCCTTAATTTGTTCACGTGGGATATGCATAATATCATAATATTCAAGGTCTGCCAATAGTTCTTAAACCCGAGCGAGGTATGGGGAAAGCCTTTCCCCTTTGCTTGATAGTCTCCCTATAGTTGGTACACCACCAACTGTGAATCACAAAAGATTTCAATCAATTTCACTCCAAGTTCTTTGGTAAGTTTCGAGCCTACAATCAACGCTTCATATTCAGCCTCATTGTTCGTAACGGGGAAACCATGTTTCAAAGAATAACAAATAGAATGGTTCTTGGGGGTTATAAGAATAACACCAGCCCTACAACAATGGACGTTGGATGCTCCATCTGTATATAGCTTCCATCGAACAACGTGAACATCACTACCACTTGGCTTGTCTGATATGGTGAACTCTTTAATGAATTTTGCTAGCGCTTGTTCTTGGATTGCCTTCCATGGAAGGTAAGTGATATCGAACCGATTCAGCTCAATTTTCCATTTGAGTAGCCTTCTATAGGTTTCAGGTCGTTGGAGCACCTGCCGTAGAGGTTGATCGGTATAAACACTAACCGAGTGTGCCTGAAAATACGGATGGAGCTTGGGTCATGCGATTACCAAGCAGTAGGCTAGCTTCTCAATCTTAGGATAATTTCTCTATGCCCCTGTTAAATGCTTACTAACATAGTACACTGGCTTTTGATTTGGTCCTCTTCACGAATCAAAGCTGCACTAATGGCATACTGAGATACATCCAAGTAAACATATAACTCCTCATAGTCTACAGGCTTTGACAAAACCGAGGGCCTCTCCAAGTGTCTCACCAGAGGTCAGAATGCAACCTCACAGTCTGGCATCCATTCAAAATTTCTCTTCCCTTTCCTTATCACATCGAAGAAAGGAATACATTTGTCGTTAGCTCTTGATATGAATCGACTCAACGCGGTGACTTTTCCATTCAGGCTTTGTACTTGCTTTATAGTTCTGGGTACTTGTATGTCTCGAATATCTTGAATCTTTTTTGGGTTGGCTTCGATTCCCAGCGCATTGACAATAAAACCCAAAAATTTTCCTAACGCAACAACAAAAGGAACATTTTAGTGGATTGATTTTCATTCCGCAATACCTGAGTTTATCAAACATCTCCGCTAAGTCTCGAATGTGGTCATTTGACTGTCTTGACTTCACGAGCATGTCATCCACATAGACTTCCATCGTTCTACCAATCTGGTCTTTAAACATCTAATTCACCAAACACTGATAAGTTGCTCCTGCATTCTTCAACCCGAAAGGCATCTTTACTTAATAGTATATTCCAATGTCTGTGACGAAATTGGTGTGCTACTGATCCGGAATGTGCATCGAGATCTGATTGTATCCTGAATACGCATCCATGAATGACAATAATTCGTGTCCCACTGTCGAGTCGACCAGCTGATCAATTCTGGGCAATGGAAAACTATCGTTAGGGCACGCCTTGTTCTGGTTTGAGTAATCAACATAGGTCCTCCACTTCCCGTTTGCTTTCCTCACCAGTACGGGATTGGATACCCATTCAGGATAGAGAGCATCGCCGACGAACCCATTGGCTTTAAGTTTATCCACTTCCTCTCTGAGAGCAGCAAACTTCTCTGGGTCCATGCCTCTCCTCTTTTGTTTCACTGGCACATACTTTGGGTCAATGTTCAACATATGGCTTGTGATGGCAGGAGAAATCCCGCACATATCAGAGTGGGTCCAAGAAAAAACATCCAGATTCGCTCGGAGGAAATCGGTAAGACCCTCAATCATCGAGGGGTTGAGTTGTGATCCAATCCTAAGCACCCGTGATGGGTCATCATGGCTGATTGGAATGTCAATCGTCAGTTCAGCTGGTGTTGCTTTAGCCTCCTTAGGTTCTTCATCATCGTCTCTTGGATCTATATCTCTATAGATACGACCCTGTTGCCCGAGCCAAGGCTCGGGCATTACTTATCAATTTTCAGCAACACGAATGCGGACATAATTGTCCACACCCTTTTCCTTCTTTCTATGCTGGGCCTCTCTCAGCTCAGCCACATAACATGCACGACCAGTTGCTTGATCGCCATGCACTACACCAACTCCTCTATCCGTTGGAAACTTCAAGGTTAAACACCATAGGGCCAAAGCTGCCCTAAACTCCGCCGGGGCCGGTCGGCCCAGAAAAACATTATACGGGGAATCAACATCCAAAACAATGAATGGTAGGATCCGTACCCTCCTACGTTCACCTTCTCCTAACTCAACTGGAAATTCAACAAAACCCATCGCATCAGCGGCTGCACCATTAAATCCGTGATTGCGGGCTTTAGATGGTTTCAAATCCTTCGCCTCCATCTTCATTTGGTCATACACCTTTTTGAAGATAATATTAACATAACTCCCACAATCAACCAGTATCCTTCTCACAAACGTCGGTCAAATCTTGGCTGAGATGACAATCAAGTCAATGGTAGGTGCCTCCACCTGATCAGCATCCCTACTTCTCAATACAATATCATCCGTCGTCATTCGTTTTTTTTTGCTGGAGTCCCGTCTTCTGTGTTGAAGCAGCACTCGAAATCCGCATGCTTTAGGGAACTAGCATATCGTTCCATTTCTTTCCAACCCTTGTCTACCGGATAAAGTCCACCGATTATCGTGTTTATTACCAGCCTTCCTCCGGTCCAAGCAGGTTCCTTAAGTCGATGTAAAGCCTGCCCGCGATTGGGGTCGGATGTCCCCTGTCCGCCTTCCTACGGACACTTAACAAACTGCTCCAATTTCTTCAACAAATCAGCTTTTCTATAGCATCATGAAAGTGTCTATACTCTTCGGTGTTGTGCCCATAGGTCTCATGGAACAGACAATACTTTTCAATTTGCTTTTGTTCCTCAGTGGACACCTATGGGCATGGCTTTCGGTATTGGAATATTTTACAAGTTGATAAATAAATAATCTCTAGAGATGTGTTCAGAGGAGTATATTCGCCATAGGTTGGGATTCTTGGTTTCCACTTTCCTGCTTCTCTCTTTCTTCCGCAATTTCCTCCTCCAGGTCCTTTAGACTGTTCCGGCTTATTCTGGACATTGACATGGACCATGCTAGAGTTGTCACCAGATTGCTTTACCGCAATGTTGCTTTGCACCGCTTCCTTGCTGGGCCCTAGCGCATTGCTTCGCCTTGTCCACCTGGCCTCTTCCCTTCTAATGAATTGGTTCGCCTTTGTATAAAAGCATGCTAGGGTGGTCGGTGGTTTTCTTGACAGCCAATCACCAAACTCTAAGTCCGGATCTACTCCTTGCATCATGGCCATAAGAATAGCATGGTTGTTTGGATTGCGAACTTCGGTAGCAGTGACGTGAAATCTTTGTAGATAATCCTTTAATGACTCCCCCGGAGCCTGGATCACACGGATAGAGACATCACGTTCTTTGGGCGAGTGGCATGTATCCTAAACTACTCCATAAATTTCATCTCTTACTCATCAAAACTGGAAATCAATTGTAGGGGAAGTCTGGTGAACCACATGGTTGCGATCCCAGACAAGGTTATTAGGAAGCATCTACATTTGGTCACATCATTGGCCCGTGCCAAATCCGTCATCCACTCATACTCATTATATGCTGTCAGGGATCAGTCTTTCCTTCATAAGCTGGAATAGTAGACATACTGAACCTTCGGGGGTACTTAGCCTAAAAGATAGCATCTGCGAACGGAGGGTAGCTCCCAGATGCGCCCCAATCATCGTTAAACAAGCCCTGATTCTCCCTCAGCAGTTTTTTGACCATTGTTGATAAATTCAGGGTCTAGATGGACGGTCGTAGGCTGGAATCCAGCCCGCATGATCAGTTCGGCTAGTGCCTCCTTGGTAGGCGATCTCCCAAGTGTACATCCTGAGGACCCATTTCGCTACGATCCTGGCGAGGTGGTGGACTAGCTTCCACTTGTACTCCAGATCCTAATTTTCCCACTCTATTTTAGGTGCGATTTCCCAGGTGCAAGTGAGGGGCCATGGTCCCAGGTAAGGAACCTGGACCATTTCTGTTGGATTGCTCTGCTGCAACTATTTGTGTCGGTTCAATCTTATGGCATCTACACCTGGATGTTCATCTGATGAAGCGGAGCTGTCAGATGATGAGTAGGAAGTGGGGCTTCCTCTAGTGTTCTGACGCTATTGCTGAGCGATCAGGGTCAAGAGGTTGGAGTTTACTTGAATCCGCTCGTTAAGCTGTCTCCTACTTTCCACGAGCTCTCTTATCAGCTTATTAAACTCCACCCTGGTGACAATATCTGATTGGCTTAGGGCGGTGGCGGTTCCTGCTGCTAGATTAGCTTGCTGATTACTGGGTCCCACTTGTTGGACGTTGGCGGTCTTATTGACATCTGCATTGTAGGAGGCTGATCTGGTACGTGATCTTCCCATCTTAGAGTTATCCATCGGAACTCTGAATAGAATCTATGAACTTTTGAGAATGAACTTGGATCTCCCTCGGGGGATTTCTTCAATCCAATAGCGACAAAGTAGATCCTAACAGCCTGAGAATGCACGTTCTCAGTGAAAGCACAACGCCAAAATTGGCTACTAACACCCTTAAATAGAATTGTGTAGAGAGATTAATGAAGGAAATAAATTAAAACAGAGGAAGTAACACAATAGCGTATAAAAAGAACAAAAGAAAAGGAAACACCAGATTTATAGTGGTTCGACGTAATTGCCTACGTCCACTTTGAATATGATCTTTATTACTTTTCCATACGCTTGAGTACAGATACAATCCGTAAACAAACAGCTTGAATGGAAGTTTGAACGGAAAGGAAATAAATACAAAAAATGGCAAAGTATCCTTGGAGTTCTCAAAAAAGGTCCTTTTAACTGGACCCCTGCCCCTCTATTATAGACGAAGATAGGCTGGTTCCCCTATGCAGGCCCACGAACAAGACAGTTCGGCCTACAAGAGATGATTCAGGTTGATCGATACAGATGCACCGGCCCTCTATCACCGATCCACGTGATGTCGATCTAGGGCTTCCTTGGATGACTCGAAGCAAGCTGTCACTTGACTCGGAGCAGCTAGGTACGCGACTTAAAGCATGAAAGCAATGACTGTATCCCTCTTTTGTAATTTGTAGGTTTCCTTAATACATTCCGAACCAGATATGCCGAGTTACTAGGATTGGATTCTAGCTACCGGACCATAGGTATTGAATGGCACATGCCGAGCCATGTATGATCGATCCACCTTAGCCCTCTCACCATGACCGATCCACCTTAGCCCTCTCACCATGACCGAACGATATATGCCGAACCATATACGACCGACCCACCTTAGCCCTCTCACCATGACCGAACGATATATGCCGAGCCATATATGACTGGACCACCTTGACCAAGAGGATCCATACCGAACCATACATATCGTTCAACCAAAGTCGAACCATAATGTCCAGGTTGCATACGAATGCCGACCCACATGTATCAATTCTCTTGAGGCCGCTCCCACTTACAACGAACCATCCACGACCGAGCCGCCTGGTATAGTCTCTTTGAGGATAAACCATTCAGGCCAGACTATCACGTCCGACCCAGTCCGACTGACCCACGAACGACCCTATTCCAACAAGGCTGATCTCATCAATACCGATCCATAGGCATCTTCCCCCTATGCCGAGCCAGTCAAATAGGCCGACCCATATATATCTGCCAAACCATGATTATATGTTGAACTATCTAGATTGGATCGATCCCTTATATCTCTAATCTCTCCTTGGTTCGAGTCTTGTTAAGATTGAACCAAAGCCTCTGCTAATATCACTTGTAGCCGAGCCAACTAACCGGATAACAAACTAAATTCCGTTTTCATTTTCAAATTGATTCTCATTCAATCAAAATTCATTCCCTTTTACTAGTTAATT
The DNA here is from genome assembly GCA_030765085.1 of Allium cepa. NCBI lineage: Eukaryota > Viridiplantae > Streptophyta > Magnoliopsida > Asparagales > Amaryllidaceae > Allium > Allium cepa. The sequence continues at coordinate 916,535,663 of CM060929.1, read as the reverse complement.
TAATTAGTTTATTCATTTATTACACTTCACATTTAATTCCATACTCGAATTCATTCTCTAATTCTTTTAAATAATATCCATGGCCATATTCAATTTATTTTCACTTAAATTGAATTTATTTATAACTCAAGTCATCACCATTTCAATCCAATTCTATTTTATTCGATCACGTTCAACATATATTCAATCAACTTATATGTAAGTCGAATTTTATTTATTACTCAGTTTCCATTTTCAACTTCAGTTTCAGTCCACAATGCATTCTATTTAATCATGTTAAATTTCATTCCCAAATTCAATTAACTAATTAATTTATCTAATTAGTTCTCTTCCATTTCAATTTACTTGAGTTCAAATTCATTTTATAATTCAAGTTCGGATTTTATTTCTTTACTTTAAATTATCACATCATTTTTATTTTGGTTGTTATATTCTATTTTTCCAATTTAACGAGTTACACACTTATTTTTCACATTCCCATAAACTTTTATACTTGAGTATATTCACATCCTATTTTTAACTCAAGATTATACATCGATTTATAGCTTAAGTAAATTTTTATTCCATTAATTTCAATTTTTATGAGCTCTATAAAATTATTTATTCACATTTCTAGAATTTTTCCTTTAAATTTTATTTCATTCAAAATATATATACCTTATAGTTATCTCATCAATTTATAATTCAAACTCTATACTAAATTTAAATCGATAACATTTCTAGTTCCAATTCAAATTTTTATTTAACTTAACTCAAGTTAAATTCCAATTCATACTATTTATTTTCCACACTTCATAAATACGTTATCTAAGTTGATTCCATTTCCAATTTTATAATTTTTAGTCGTATATCCATTTCACAACTCAACTATATTCGATATCTTTCATCTTATTCAATTCAATCGATTATTAAAAAAAATTCAATTGACATCATTAGTTCTTTCCAGTTATACACATCCAATTTTTTTTCATTCAATTTATTCACATCCTAATTTAATTCATTTAATTAGTCCACTTCACTAATTTATTCCATTCAAATCACAATCAACTAAATTTCTAGAATTTAATTCCTTCAACTTAACTTAAGTTACATTCCATTTTAACTTTTTTAATTTAAATTTAAATTCAAAAATTCAATTCCCATGCTTCTTTCCTTATAAATATCATCCTCCACCTATAAGTTTTAAAAACTTATTTTTGATATTTTCTATAACATTTAGCTAGGAATTCAAAATTCAAACACCTAGCTTAAAAAACCATTCTTTGGAATTTTCGAAACCAATTTGGTTTTATCCAACACAAATTTCCTTTCCAAACAATACTTGTTTTTCAACAAAATACTCAAATCAAATTACTACAGTAGCCACCCGTCACTTAGAAACTCAAAAATGAACACCAATGATGTCACGATCATCATCGAAAATATTTTCCAGCGACTGTAGTGAGTTCAGTTCTATATCTCTTCCAAAATCCATTTAAAACCATTTTTTATTCCAAAAATAATTTTAAAATAATACCCCTTTTTTTCTCACCACTTTGGAAAATATTTTTCGAAAATCTCTAGGATTTAATTTTCCAATTTCTGGTTTGAATCCATTTTTAGTTTTTAATCTACTTGTATAACTCATTCTTATACAATCTTGTTTGGTTTTTTTATAAAAAATATATTCCAAATACTAAAATCTTGTTAGATTATTATATTATCAACCAAACACTCCAATATACTATAATAATTTTAGAATATTCCTTTTATATAAAAATATGGTTTGGGTAAAATTATTTCATTTACCCACTTTTTAAACCAATATTGTGTAGGTTTACTTAGTTTAAGAGTTTAGAAAGCTCTATCAATACAGTTGTTCAGACTGTACATACCAGAATTCTTAAACACTCACCCGATAAGTCAACACAATTTAAAACAATTTATATTCACTAACAGATATGCACTCATATTTATTAATACACTCAGACTCATTCTAGGGTACCGCCGCCCCTATCTCTAAGAGTAATCCCCACCAAAGCCAAGGTTCTCGCTTAACCTTCAGCTCCAATACCAACTATAACGGAGCGGGATTTTCGATCTTCGAAAATCGGCATGTATTTTCATTGTATAGAATGTCGAACAATCGAGTGCCGGAAACACCAGTTCATTAGGGGTGAAGAAGAAAAGGTGGAAGAATAAACAGGAAAAAATATCATAGAATGTCACAATCACAGAAGAACAAAATATAATATATAATATATAATTTTAAATACAAGAACGGTACTATTAATATGCATACCATTATCAGAGTACAATAGACAAAAATCAATCTGGATAGTTTAATAACTTGTCCTCACATACATAACATACATAGCGGAAATATAAATCAAATACGGGGATATGTCCCTATCGTCCAGCTCGTCTCCTAAGCTCCATAGCATCGTATCCTGAATCTGTAATACTCGATCTGACTCGAGCATTATAATAAAATAACACCTGAGTCAGTCTGGAAAATCAGCGTGAGAAAACACAGTCAATTTGAATTATTAATATTTCAAAATCTTTTGGAAAACAAAGGTATCTCGTAAGACCACGTCAAATATAAACATGACGGGCTTTAACCTTACAATAACCAAAACATTTTTATTAAATCCGTCTTATATTATAATAGTGTCTAAAACCAAGTAAATTGAAAATAGCTGAAATGCTTATATCTCATGTTTTAGCAGAGTTGGGCACAATCAAAACAGTACGGCGCTTATTAGAGAATGGATTCCAGTATTCCATGCAATGACTAGGCTTTGGGGTACCACCTTTCACGGTACACTTCTAGAAAAATGTATCGAGGACCTTGTCGGGATCCTCTACAACACAAGCCGGCCCTGTCTCTAACCTGGATAGAACTGAATATGTTATCACCCCCGGTGTCCCACGCTTACTACGAGCTCTTTTGCATGCACCACCATATCCATAATGTATAATATATCCAAAGGTATCTAGAAAGGTGATAACATACCCTAATTGGGTGTGATCCACTTAGTCTTGATGTATCTCCCTTGATTGTCAGTCATTCCGGTTGATGTGGCTTGATACGATTACCTTTCAAGGACAATTTCACTTAGAATGCTCATCGTCCTCTAATGACAATGTTCTGATAGCATTCGTCCTTCTAAGTTGTCTTGGGTCTAGACAAACCGAACCACCATCTTCACTATCTTTACGGTATCCATTCGTAACGCTCAAATTGGATCGAAGTTGTTTTTGGATAATTAAATCCAATCCCGGTCTCTTCGAAACGATTATTGAAATTGGCCATTATTGATAGTCGGTTATTTAACTGTAAATATAACATCCATAAACAATCAACAAGCAATTATTTATATTTTCTTCCAAATCACTCATTGCAAAATATCTTTACAAAGACATACATTCATCTCTTCAATATTTCAATATTCGAAAAAAAATTCAAATATTATATCCATAACAGGATAATTTCAAACCATCTCAATACTTAGAAATATTTTCTTCTAATTCCATTTATAATTCAATACTTTGAAATTATTTCTATAATAATAACCTTGCAGTTAAAATATTTCAAATCCATCCAGTCCAACACTTAGAAAATATCCTTAAGTATAACTTCCCAAAATCATTTATTTTTTTAATACTTAGAAAATATTTCGTTTATTACCTATTTGCTCAAATCCTTTACAATTCACCTATAAATTCCTTATCTTACTTTTAACAAATTCTATAAGTTCTGATGTCCATTAATTATTTCCCTTTAATATTTCTAAAGTTAAATATATCTTTTTATAATTCCAATTTTCCTTTCTACTTCCTTTATTAATTCTATTTAATTTTTTGAAGTTCAGTTTTATTTAACTACTTTGAGAATCTTCTTACTTTTTCCCCAATTCGATTATGAGAATTCTCTTGTAAATCCCTTATATACTAAATTACCCCATATCCTGATTTTCGAGAAGATTTATAAATTAATTTAAAACATTTATATATATATATATATATATATTTATGTGTGTATATACACAATAAGTATTTAAAAGAAAAATAATAATTTATTTTTTAGACATGTTCAAGTAATTATCTAAAATATTAAAACACTTTTTATAACATCACTTTTCAAAGATGATTTTAAAGTTTAGGATTTATTAAAATAAATATTAAGTGTTCGAAAAATTCACTTCTAAAGTATTTTAATACTAACTAACTTTAAATTACATAGTTTAATAAATAAAATTTTCCTTTTAAAAAGATAAAACTTAACTTATTAGTTAAAATATATTTTTAAATCTCAATAACCAAATTTCAGTTTATAAATCCCTCTCGATTAACAACACATCGATTTCATTCTGATTCCTTAACCATTTTCACTTTTAAAAATAGAATTCACTATTTTTCCTCGACTTCATTCCTATATCCTAATATAAATCACCCTACGAATTTTATATTCTCAAATTATCTTCTAATATCGATTTCCCTTATTTATAACATTGTTTATAAATTTATAACTTCCTTGAGCTTCACTTTTTATAAATAATCTCACTTATAAAATCTTACTTATAAAATCTCATTTCATAAACCAATTTCTTAATAAATTCCATATATTATACAATCTATTTAAAATATCATTTTCAAACTCCTTTCCATATTTTCTAGAAAATATCGTTTAAAAATCCATCATTTAACAATCCTCTATATAAATTGTTTTAAAATTTCTCTTTAAATTATTCTTGCGAATAGTTAAATACATCCGAAATCAATTATTGTTTTATCCAAATCAATTTCTTTAAAAATAATCCAAATTTGATATAGATATTTTTATATTCAAAACCTCCTTTCAAAACCTTTAAAATTCCAAAAAATATACTAATGGTATTTAAAATACCAAAAGTTAGGCCAGTGCTAGTATAGCATCGAATAATTCACATGACATCAACAATCTATAACATATTACTCTAACACATCATATATTATTATATATGAAAAATAATCAATATAAATTTGAGGAATCAAGTTGGATCCCTCCAACCTGTTACCCTGCATCCACAGATGTTAGTCAATAATAAAAATATCAATCCCTCTTCGAGGAGGATATTTGGTATATAGGGTCATCCGCTATTATGCAGGACGCATAGGGTCTCATCCGCTAAAATATGCGGGAATACCAATCAAACTACTAAAATATATACTATTATATATAATATAATCATCCAATGGATAATTATATTTTATCGATCCAATCAAGCATCTAATAATTAAATTTAAATATTTAAATTTAAATTTGGCAATCTAAATAAGTGAGGATTTCTTACCTTGATTTTTCGAATCTGTTTATCGCTCCAATCCCAAATTAAATCCATTGTATAATTATTCTATCGCTGCGGATCCAACATGATTGATTTTGTGTTTTGGACCTTGAACGAATTTAAAAAGGATTAATGGACATTTTAAAGAATTAATTGATAGTAAATTAAAATTAGTAATCCTTTAAAACTTAAGTGCTACCTTAACATTCACTCACTGTCTCGCATCATCGCTTCAGCCAAAGTCACAATCGCGACCACAACATCGACTAACGCTGCCAATCAACATTTGCAGAGCTTTCCCACATACCAGTGCCCTTCCATCCACACATTCAAAATACCCAGGCAGCATGCTTCCAACATCATGACACTTCCCCCACCAGTCAACAGTTTAAAGAATCAACCTCTACATCGATCACCTCTTCCCGAACTCCATCCACCTGACTCCTCAAATACAAATCATGACACTACCTAGCAATCGCGCATGATTTCACTCCAAACCCTAAACTATTTTCGACCACCTCAAAGCGAACTCCACCACCTCGCGTTGCTTCAAACTCCAGTCGCCACTCCACTCAAAGCCCCTCACGCGTGCTTCTAGACGCGTGAAATTGTGATGGCTCGAATCTTCATCGTCCAATTCTTTCCCTAGGTGGAGGTCGCGCCTCCCCCTTGTTGTACATACAAATCGAAGAAACCCCTTCCCCCAATCGAACTCCAGGCTTCGACCGTGAGTCCCCTTTTTTTTATCAAAAATCCCTCTTAATTCGAACATGAATCGTTTGCCTTTTTCCTTTTTCTAATTCATTTGTATCAATTTTAATTAGGAGGAAGAAAAGAAACAGGCATACACGATTTAAAGGGGGAAGAATGCGGCTTCGTTAAACCTCCGTAGCAATGATATGAATAGGATGTTGCTCATTAGTCAAATTAGGTGAAACCTCAATTTCTTCAATAACACCGGGCTCAAGAATAGAATCGATGTCTCTAAGGCATTTCCATAGTTGAGAAACATGGAATACGTCATGAATAGTAGAAAATTGAGCCGGTAATAAAAGGCGATAAGCCATGGAAACAATTCATTCGGTGATGGGAAATGGGCCAATATATCGAGGCGATAATTTTCCCGAACAACTAGAACGCACAACACCCTTCATAGGTGAAACATGAATAAATACCAAATCTTCCATAGAAACTTCCAAATACCTTCTTAGGTTATCAGCATAGGGTTTTTGTCTACTCTGAGCTTCTTTCATCTTATCCTATGACGAATAAGGTCAATCTTTTTCGTGGAATCATGAATAAAATATGGACCTAAAACCAATTTCTCACCGGCTTCAAGGCAACACGAAGGAGATCGGCATGGCCTTTCGTAGAGTGCCTCGAAAGGTGCCATACCAATACTAGATTGAAAACTATTATTATAAAAAAACTCAACAAGAGAATTATGATCTTCCTAACTTACACCAAAATCAAGAACACATGCACAAAGAAGATCTTCAAGAGTTAGATTCACACGCTCGGTTTGTCCATCGAACCAAGGATGATAAGCGGTGCTAAAATTAAGCTTCGTTCCCAAAGCTTTTTGAAGACCCTTTTAAAGACCACTAGTGTATAATGGATCATGATTGCTAACAATAGAGGTAGGAACTCCATGCAATTTAACAATTTCATTAACATAAGTTTAGCCAAAAGAGGTACGGTCCGATTGGACCGAACGGGAATAAAATGGGCAGATTTTGCAAGTCTATCTATAATCACCCATAAACTGTCATGACCCGAAGGAGAATAGGGAAGACTGTCAATTAAGTCCATGAAGACTTGATCACACTTCCAAACTGGAATGTCCAAAGGTTGCAATAACCCACCGGGCCTTTCATGCTCGACCTTAACAAGTTGGGAAGTTATGAAACACATAATAAAGTTAGCAATATCATATTTCATTCCATCCCTATAATAAAGTTGCTTCATGTCCGCATATATTTTACTACTACCGGGATGAATGGTAAATTTAGATTGACGAGAATCTTCTAAAATGTCTTTACGAAGATCACTAATATTTGGCACAATAAGTCTACCAAATTTTCGAATGCCTCCACGAGCATCGATTTTAAAGTCTTTCAAACCATCCATATTTCTATCCCTACACTTTGGCTAGGATGAGCCAATTCAGGATCTTGCCCTTGAGCTTTAAGGATGCAGTTTAAAAGAGAAGGATAAGCCTCAAGGCTACATAAAACAATTGATGTACATAAACCGGATTCATGATTTCAAATCACATAAGTGGTCAAAGTCTCGAGATCATTCCATTCGGATATCATCATGGAAATAACCGCTTGTTGCTTATGACTAAGGCATTGGCAACACGATTTCCCTTTTTGGGAGTATAAAGAATATCAAGATCATAAGATGCAAGGAATTCGAGCCAACATTGTTGACGCAAATTAAGTTCCTTTTGAGAAAAAAATACTTCAAAGATTTATGATCGGTGTAGAGAATAAATTTTTCTTCCAAAAGATAATGATGTCAAATTCAAAGGGCGAAAACAATGGCTGCGAGCTCTAAATCATGAGTGGCGTATCTAGTCTCGTCAGGCTTTAATTGCCTAGAAGCATAAGAGATAACACGTTCCCTTTGCATGAGAAGGGCTCCTAAACCAACCGACTAGCATCAATATAAACAATCTAGTCTTGGTTCCCTTCGGAAATTACAAGAATATGAGCATCGGAAAGGAGTTCTTTTAATTTCTAAAAAGCAGCTTCACATTTGTCTGACCAAATATACTTAACTCCCTTCTTCGTCAAACTAGTAAGAGTTATGGAAATTTTAGAAAATTCTTTTATGAACTGACCGTAATAGCCTGCCAATCCAAGAAAGCTACAAATTTCCGTCACATTCTCCGATCTCTTCCAATTTTGGATCACCTCAACCTTTGATGGATCCATGGAAATTCCAGATTCAGAAATAATATGTCCTAAAAATTTCACATGGGATTGCCAAAAATGGCACTTAGAAATTTTTGCTTCGAATTGATTGCTCCTAAGAGTTTCCAACATAATCCGTAGATGTTTTCATGCTCTTCCTTGATTTTAGAATAAATTAGAATATCATCAATAAAGATGAGAACAAATCGATCGAGGAAGTCTTCGAAAACTCGATTCATATGGTCAACGAAATAAGCTGGAGCATTCGCTAAACCAAATGGCATAACAAGCCATTTATAAGATCCATAATGAGTATGGAACAATGTCAAAGGAATGTTATCCTCTGTAATTCGGAGCTGATGAAAACCGATTGCTAAGTCTAACTGTGAAAAGACTCTGGCACCGCTAAGTTGATCGAATAGATCATCAATCCAAGGTGAGGATTATTTATTCTTGGTGGTGAGATTATTACGCTTGCGGTAGTCAATGCAAAGCCTAAGTGTACCATCAGATTTCTTCACAAAGCTAGCTGAAGCTCCTCAAGCAGAGGAATAGAATGAATAAACTGTTTTGCTTCCAATTCGGATAATTGTTTACGCATCTCCTCATTTTCCTTATTGGACATACGATAAGGAGAACGAGTGATAGGTAGAGCTCTAGGAATTAGATTAATTTGAACTTAATTGCTCGCTTAGGTAATCATCGTAAAACGAGATCAAATATATCAGGAAATTCATGAACAATGTGAATGAGGGAAATGATACCTACCTCATAATCATTATCGTCATCATGCAGATTTAGAGAATATAAGGATGCCATCGAATTAGAATCTGAATCTTTAAGAACAATAAAAATCTGCTTAATAGATTGGGGATGTCGAAGATGGATAGTCCTCTTGGGACATATGTTGCGGGCTTTATAATGATTAAGCTAATCCATTCCCAAAATCATTTCGAAACCTAAGTAACACATAACATGCAAATCGGCACGGAAAGCATAATCACATAGAATAATTTCAACATCCTTACAAAATAAACTGAGTGTTGCATATCCACCAACCGGATTTGCAATCACAATTCTTAATGAAGTCATCAAGCCCATAACAATTAAAGAAAAAGTATCAACAAGTTCTGTTAATATAAAAGAGTGAGATGCAACCAAATAAAAAATAACTCGAATAGGGTGATCATTAAACATTATAATGCCATCAAAGAAAGAATGAGAAATATCTTGACCAAACGAAGTGTTACTAGCGGCTTGCACAACATTCAGCGTTCCCTCTTTCTTGCTTTAAAGTTTGGGACATGAAGATATAGGATGACCCGAACTTTTGTAATAGCAACAAGTAAGGGACTTTGAACACTTATTTGCATAGAGGTCCTTAGATCCACAATCATAGAATTCTCAACGATTAGGGGTAGGAGTCTTTGCTACCGAAGTTGCTTGATTCCCTTTCTTGTTGGATTAGGGCCTTTGGACTTACTGTCGAGTTGCCTCTTCGTGTTGCTATTGAAGTCCTGTTTGGCACCCACAACTTCAACATCACTTTCTTTATTGGCCTCTTCAAGTTGAAGAGCGTTATCTACAAGCTGATCGAAAGAAACTTCTAATTTCAAAAGTAAAGCCTTGTTGAGATTCTTATTCAACCCATAGATAAACCTTTAATTTTTCTTCAATGATGTATTAGTATACTCAACCCCATATTTAGAGAGGGATTCAAAAGATGCGACATAATCTGTCATAGAAGATTCACCTTGAACAAGGTCAATAAAGCATCTAGCTAAAGTTACTTTTTTAGCTTCCGGCACAAACTTCAACTCGAACCTTTCCCGGAATTGCTCTCAAGTAAGATCCGATTCAACAATTTCCAAAATTAAAAACTTATACTAATCTAATTCTCTCTCTTGGAGCATGCTAGAAGCCACTTGGACTCGATGTAGATTCACCAGATTCATGCGAGAAAAGATGTGATCGCATGTTCTAAGCCAATCCTGGACTTCTATAATGCTTTCGGAACCCTTGAATGGCCTTCTACCCAAATTGTTATAATCGCAGCACAAGTGTACTAACCCAAATTTAGGATGAGTAGGCTCAGGATTGGGTCGATGGCTTGGGCATTCTTTACCAGATCCAAAAGCTATTGAGCAGACATGAATACGCCATCCTGAGGAGAACCTCTGGATTGACCAATGCTAGGAAGGCCAGGTCTAACCATTTCTCTTCTTTAAGAAAGAAAAAAAGAAGAGGAAAAAGGTTATTCTCATAATGAATATCAAACAAACTTTATTGATAAAGCAAGGCATCATAAAAGAAAATAGGATAGAACGGATCCTAAGCCTTGGATTAAATCCTAAGGCACGATTCCTAAGAGAGACTTATGACAATGATCCTTGTCAAATTATTCTATATCATCTCGAATTTTGGCTCTGATACCAAGTTGTGACACCCAACCTCTATACTCACACTAGCCAAGGACACTACGGGGTAATGCCATCGACTAGCACAAACAATAAGGCTACTGAGGAGCGACCATCTGTGTAATTGATTTGAGCGAGTACCAATATGCCAGATAGAATATCATGCATTTCATTTCAAGAGGAAATCTGACATACCATATACAAACTCAAAGCTACTACACACTGACTATGTGGACTTTAGAAATAAATATAAAATAAGCATAACATAAATCAGTCACAGAAATTCATATCACTAAGGCAGAAACAGATATGAATATACACATAGAAGTGTACATCAAAGTAGTGGTCATACAAGATCCATTACATCACAAAAGAATAGGTACAAGTGTCAGACAAAAGAATATGTATACATCAAGGAGTCTCTATCTCATATACATGAAAAACCAAAATTACTAAGCTAAAGTATTTAGCCAAAAGTCAGAAGCTAGTCCCTACTAAGAAGTCAAGTGGAAGCCTGAAACACCTCGGTCTGACCCGAGTATTATTTAAGAAGAAAAATAATAAACGGATCAGTCTAGCTATAAATATCATACAATATGAGATAGGATAAGAGATATGACAAAAATATATGATAACAATAATGTCATACTGTGACAAGTATATATTTGATAACAATGAAAATCATACAATATCTCAAATCTCCTTAAATATCCAAAAAGAATATCATATTCTTTAGCTTATTCACCAAACCTCCAATATTGACAAAACATATCAATGCAAATCACAAAAATTGGTGAAACAAAAATTCCAGAAATCAATAATTAGAAATCCAGAAAACACAAATGAGGGAGGCCTATCACAAATGGGAGCATGAAAACTCACCAACATATGTATCATAAATGGAACATTATTCCATGGTCGCTAACCATAAAATTTGAGCCGAGGCTCCATAAACGGCCCAAAGACCATGGGTCGCTACCCCACCAAGCTGAAGCTCCATTGAAATGGGGTTTATCTCCCATGCAAACAAAGAGACATCGCATATCCCTAGTCTAAATCACAAAATGATCAACATTGATCAATAAGTGTAAATTACACTATGTTAGTAAATAAATGAGTTAGGCTTCATGTCCCATTACCATGGGCTTACCTTAAATATTTACGAACAGATTGTAGATTTCCACTCAAAAATTTTCACGAGATTTCAATCGAACAAGTCTAAGGATTAACGGACGAAGTAAACGCAGGTGTTTCATACCACTTGTTTTGCTAATTCGTTTAATTGGATTTCTCATATGAATGTGGTAAAGGTATGTATATCCTAATAGATTGGAAAATGCTTTTAAAACGAGTATTGCATTAAAATAGTGTTGAAACCATTTTTGTGAAAGATTTTTAGTATTTACTACTAGCATAAAAACCTTTGTATTTTAAAGTGAAAAATCACATAAACGAATGTAAAAACAATCTATCACCAAAAATCCATATTTCAATAACGTGAATCAAAATCATGAAAATCGATATCAAATCCATCAAATGGATATTCCCAAAAGTCTAGAAAAGAATTCATCAAAGTTGATAATACATGACAACAACTGACTAGATCAACAAAAATCGATAAAAATTTGGGAATCCACTCAAAAACAGAAAAAATAGGCAAAATTCAACTGGACCAGACGTTTGGTTGGTTTGGCCAGACGTCTAGCACGGGGTTCTGGAAGTTCATTTTTTTTTCTCTCTTTTTTTCCTTTTCTGAAGCTTCCCAGAGGTCTGGTCCTAGGCTCTGCCATTTTTCTTGTATTCGTCATATAATTTTTTCCAAAGGCCCCTACCAGACGTCTGGATTTTTCAACCAGATGTCTAGTTGCCTAGGCCTGGCCAGAATTTGCCTAGGCCAATGATGGCCAAATCAATTCGAAAGCAATCGAATTGGCGATAGAGACTAGGGATTTACACCAAGCGACAACCCAGCCCTATAGGCTCTTCGATACACCCCAAATAACATATCCAAACGTCCAAGATAGGATGTTTAAAGATTTTGACTTCAAAATACTAAAAATTGGAAAATTCACCAAACCAATTCAAATCAAAAGCAATTTAACATGAAATAGATGTTTGGAATTCATACTTAACAATAATGTAAGCTATGGACGTAGATGTGAGTTTAAGAACTTACCTTATAATTCAAAAATAATGAATGAGAAGCTCTAAAACAAAGAAAGATCAGTTCCTCTTCAACTACACCTCTAAGATCTTCAATCTATTATCACATGCAAAGATTTCCTAAGTTAGGTTGCAGGAAATTCTGAAAATTGAAGAGAGATTGAGATGGTGAAGATGAAGAGGATACTTACCTAAGCTTATCTTTGATTTATAACTTGAATTTTAATTTCCTAACAGAATTAGGGCTTAGGAATTTAGTTTCCTTTCTTTTCCCTCATTTTTCCTTTTGTTTGAGAGTGTTAGGAAATTATGAAAGGAATGAATGAAGAGGAGTGGAGTTAAGGTATTTGGTAAAGGAGTTTGGATTATCTTGTGGGGTTAGTGGGCCAGAACGAAACATAATGCCCAAATGAAAATACCAAAATCCTAATCAACTCTAAACATATCTATGTTTATACTTAATCAAGTTGTATATGTCGTTTTGAATGTAATGGAAGTGGTCTCGAGTCCGTATTCGACTGTTTACAAAAAGTCACATTTCAGACTTTAAATTCAACTAAAGGTGTTATATTTAAATAAAACATTTAAATATATGATCGTAAAATATGTGGGCTGTTACAAGTAGTTACTATCATTCACCAGACCTTTAGTCTGACCCACTCCATTATGTTCCCCTTTTCCCCCTTAGGCGATCAATGGAGAAGTCGGTAGATTGATGTCGTTGGGAGTTTGCTTGGAGAAGATTTATACTATGTATATCTTTTATTTCAGCTTTAGTCCTTTTTGTGTACTGGCTTACTATGAGGGAAATATGTACTCTGATTTTTGAGATTATGAGTTTTTTGTTTCATGAGACATATTGGATTTTTAGAGATGTATTTGGTATTTGACTTATTTATGAAGCTTGTTTTAATTAAGTTATTATTTTAAGTTTTCGTTGTTTTTATCCATTTTTTCTTGTGAATCTTAGCCTTTGTTAGTCTTATTTATACCTACAGCGCACCACGCCTTTTATTATGTCCTTATTGGGTATATTAAGGGGTGTAGGGTGTTTCACTTCGTGTCAGAGCCCAACGTTACATGATTCCTAAAAATTTATTTTGAAAGTAAAGTATTTTCCAGAATAGTTGGTTTTAAAAGTACTTTTCAGAAAAGAACTCTTCGAAAAAGTTTTTAAGTATAAAAGAGTTTTTATAAAAATCTCCTCAAAATGTAGTTCAACCTTCTTTCGATTCTTTTGAGCCTAAGTTTATTTTTCTTTACATAGTATGGCTGACTAGTTCCGTAGAGCTACAACACCTAGGGTGCAAGGGCAAGCATCCAATACAACAATATTGGTAGTGGGAATCCCTTTAATCCACCAACACCGGCCAATTTTTCTAAGCTATGCAAGGACTTCACTAGCATGGCGGGCGGAACGTTTTCTCGCATAAAGGATTTCAAGAAGACGCAAGCTACGTTGGAAGATATAGAGCGAAAGTTTAGGCAGTTAAGTTTGGAGAATAGATAGAGTGGTCAACCTATATCTTGGCAGCTGGAAGAAGAGCTTAAGGCGGTTCCTACAAGCTCTAAGAAGCCATGGTGGAAGGGCGAGAAAGATTAGAGGAAAAGGGAAGGCCTTCAGAAGTGAATCAACAAAAGTGGGAGATGTAACCGTTATAGAATGACTAGTCATTATGCAAGAGACTGTAAGAAGTTTGGAATGAAGGGAAGGTGTTTCAATATTGGATAGCTTGGTTACTTTAGTAAATTTTGTCCTAAGAAGATGGGGCAGGGAGCTAGTACACATGCAGTGCAGATTACTGCTTTGGATGCAGCACCTTCCAGCAGCAGACCGGATCGAGGTAGGAAATTCGGTTTCTATTTCTGATTTTCCCATTCAGACTCTTTTCAATCCAAGAGCATCCTACTCTTTCATCTCTAGTTCTTTGGTAGATTGTTTGCACTTAGACATCTCTTTAGTAGCAAACCCCATTATTGTTTCAAACCCCATAGATGGATCGACACACTTGTCTATGGTTTGTAGTGGTTTGAAAATTTATATCCTAGGCATAGAATTTGAATATGACACTTATATATTTGGATTTCTGGGTATGGGATGATTTTAGAAACAGATTGGCTATTTATATAGGGAGCTATATTAAATTGCGAGAGGAGAGTCGTTAGACTAGAGACATGCATCAGTAGGACTCCCGATATTTCTTGTGACCAGCAAGGCTCAGTTATGTTGAGCTTCCTTTATTCCCTCAATTCATCATCATCAGAGTTAGATTTGGTTCCTGTCATCAAAGATTTTTCCAAACATCTTTGAGGAGGTTAGGGGACTATCCCTATAAGAGAGAGATTGACTTCAAGATTTATTTGGCTAGCCAGTAACATTATCCATAGGGCATATGGC
The DNA here is from genome assembly GCA_030765085.1 of Allium cepa. Lineage (NCBI taxonomy): Eukaryota > Viridiplantae > Streptophyta > Magnoliopsida > Asparagales > Amaryllidaceae > Allium > Allium cepa. The sequence continues at coordinate 916,520,452 of CM060929.1, read as the reverse complement.
GCCTAAGGAAAGGAAGGGATTGAGGAAGCAGATCCGTGAGCTTTCGAGAAAGGTTTCATAAGAAGAAACGTATCAGAATAGGGAGCACTAGTCATCTTCGCTACCAAAGCAGGTGGTTATCATCGACTTCGCATTGACTATAGAGAATTGATAAGCTCATAAAGAAGAACCATTATACACTCTCTAGGGTAGATGATCTTCTCAACCAGTTAGTTGGCTCTTTAGTAATCTTCCGCTTGATTTAGCCACTGGATTTCATCAGCTTAGGGTCGCTGATGGTAACATTGATAAGACCGCATTTAGGACACCATACGGATTCTTTATGTGGATAGTCATGACTTTTGGGCTAACCAATGTCTCGGCCTATTCTATAGATTAGATGAACCACGTTTTGAGAGATGTCCTAAAATAAAGTTCATGGTGGTATTCGTGGTCGAAATTTTGGTGAAACATGGAAGAGCATGTTATACACCTAAAGGAGGTTCCTTGTACGCTTCCTGTTCGTCAATTGAGAGCAGAGTTCATGAAATATCACTTTTGAAGTGCATTTATTAGGGCATAGAGAAAGTCTACACATGATAGAGATTTAAGAGACGGTTTTGTACATTTAGGATTTAGGATTATGGAAATACAAAGAGAGATAGGCAATGGTTAGAGATATATATAATAAAATTTAGTAAATAAGCAGAGAAGAAAGTCTATGTATAGGTAATTGTAAAAATTATAATTGTCTCAAACAAGTGGATCAGACAGTAATGCCTTAGAATAAATATGAGTATAAAAGAGGAATAGGAGTAAAATGCTTTAGTTTTGGAAAAGAACTCTGAGGGTCGTAAGTAGGAAGATTCACTTTATACTAAGCCCAATAAAATGAAATTTTTGAAATTTGAAAAAGTTGGAAAAATAAAATTGTAATTGTTGGAATTGAAAATTTTCATTGTTAATATTTTCTTTCATAAAATAAATATAGGGTTTTTGAAGAATGGTGTGAAATTTAAGTTGGTTTTTATATAATGAAAAATTGGAATTCTTTTTTTGAAGAATTATAGAGAGTGTGTGTGTCTATCATGGTTTTAAATCTCCTATATCTCACCCGAGATCTCGCTCGAGATCTCATTTTCACACTTAAACAAGACGAGACATCAAATCTCCTCCATATCTACCTCGACACTCATCTCGTCCGAGATATTCAAATCTCACCCGATATATGGATCAAAATCTCAATCCGAGATCTCACCCGAAACTATACATTTTTTTATTTTCCATAATAATTTTTATTTTCATATTGATTCAAAAGAAACTAGTCAATCCAATTATAATTTACCAACTTCTTGAACATATTCTTTACTTTTTATCTTAATGAGTCATAGCGAAAGGTTTCACTTCTTTATTACGTTCAAATAAAAGGACATTATTCAATCATTACCAAATCAATTAAGCTAATCAAGCTACTACTCTTCTAAAAATATTTCTTTTTCCATGTAAATCAAGTATGTTACCCTTTTTATTTTTACTAAGAAAGTTATAATCGTTAAATAAATTTTGGACACATCAATTTTAAACACATAAGTACATCCGAGATATTCCCGAGATGCATTAGAAGACCCGAGATGTCAATCCGAGATGTACACCCGATACGTACTCATCTCGTCCAAGATCTCTCCCGATACGAGATAACTTGTGTAAAAATTCCGAGACGAAACGTGACTGAAATCCGATATTTAAAACCTTGGAGTATATATATATATATATATATATATATATATATAACTCACTAGTTTCATTATAAGTAAACAAAGGTTTTAAACATAAAAACGTAGAGTGTATCAAGCATCGAAAACGTAGAATACAACTTTTATTGTTGTAATAAATGTTTTCGTGGAAAATAAGAGGAGCATACGTTATAACACTATTGTTATAGTAAGTGACTTCCAAGAGAAATATTTTTACATAGATATAAGAGATTTTTTGGCATTTATTTAGTTGAATCCATATACTAGTATTTTTGGGTTGTACTAATGGTGTTTTATGCAACATCTGGTTTTACCCAAATAAAAATGTACTTTAAAAGGATACTTCTAAGTATAGAAACAAAACGGTTTGTAAAGTACATTTATTATTGATAAATATAAGGAAGTGTTTTTGCAGTTATGGAAATATTAAAACTGTTTTGAAGATGAGTTTTTCTGAAAGGAAAATGTGTAAGTTAGATATTAGAAAATATTTATCATGGAAGAATATAATTTAAACATATTTTAATCTATTGGAATGAAAAGAATAATGGTATGATTTTCTATGAAACCAATAAAAATGTTTTGTGAAGTTAGAAGGAATACATGAAAGAGATATATAAGATATGAAAAGCACTATATTTTGTATAGTCTATTTCGAAAAATATAAAATAAGTTCGTTGTAATTTCACATAAACATGAAATCCTCTTTTAGAAGGTTCATGGAGATTTTGGCGTTAAAATTTTTTCATAGGAGAAAGTAGTTCCAATACATTAAGGTATGAGACCGTTAAGTGTAATAAAAAGATGTTTTGAAACCACAAAAGGATATTTTAAAAGGAAATGGTTTGGTGAAAAAGTAAATAAGTTTTTGAAAGCGAAAAACTTAGTAACAGTTAAATTTAAAAAAAAATCCCAATTTTTATAGAAAATTGAAAAAGTCTTTGAAAGAAAGCAAGGAATAAGTTTTAGACTTAAATTTTTGGAACTTTTCCCTTCAGGTTTGGGAAAATAATGTGAATTCAAATTGCTGTGAAGATGTAAGGCTAGAAAGATGAGATTTTAAGTAAAATATTATTTTTGAATTTAATAGAAATTTAAAGATAATACTTTTAAAAGACAAAGGTTTTGGGATTTGATGCTTTAAAAAAATTTAGAAACCTTAAGTTTTAAAATGGAACTATAAACACCAAACCAAACTCCTAAATGTGAAGCAGATATGAATAATTTCCTAGGTTTAACAGAAAAGATGTAAGGCTACAAAGGAGACATCAGTAATTACTTTTGAAAGTAATAATAGAGTTTCCGTAGAGTATATAGAGCCCTAATGAGAACCTAGGAATGTTGATTCATGAGAGTAGAGAAAAGAAGAACAGTGAAATGAAGTTAGTAAAATTGTAAGACACGCATGGTTGAGAATGGATATTCCTGATTTTGGAAGAACTTGGGAAAAGTTTCTTTCTTTTGTAGAATTCATATGGTAATAGTTTTTAAGCTAGCATTGGAGTGACACCTTTTGAATCTCTTTTTGGGAAAGCTGTGTAAGATGTCTTCATGTTGATCGGAGTCTACGGAAAGGTTGCTTCTTGGTTCCAACATGGTTAGAGAGATTTTGGAGAAGACTAATTTGATTGGGAGGAAATTTCGCATCTCATATCCATGCCTCTTTGATTACAGGTTTTATAATTCCATTTTTTCAACTTTAGATTTGAATAGGTTCCTTCCTTTATTATCCTTTGGAAGGGTGGAACTTAGGATTTAACCTATGGATGGTAGGATTTGATATAAACATGTTAATAGAATATGTTATGAATGATGTATGCGAATGGTTGCAAGTGTTTGCTAGTGGATGTTATGGACACATATAGGTACACTAGGCACTATTATTCCTTAGGGATCAGATTATGTAGGACACTAGAGCATACACATATGGATATGAGTACATTCTTACTTTATTTCCATGGTTGTCATAAATGGATGTTTATCACATGACTGTTGCATTTGGATGATATTTGTAGAACGCATATAAAATTATTCGTTATCATTAGGAAATTTTTGCATCATTTGGATACATGGCACGAACATGATTACATAAAAGGAGGTCAACTGAATCAGTGGATTGCCTAATATTTTGCATTAGTTAGGGACATTTACACTACACTAATTGCATAAGTATCATAAATTGCATTTGAAAAACTTAAGGACAATGGATGAATGGTTGATGATTGAGTAGTTGGTTGTAGAGTTGGATGAAAACATTTAGTACATTCTTTTATCCTTAGAGATTTCGGGGACGAATTCCCTTAAGGAGAGGAGAAAGTAACAATCTGAAATTTAACTCGTAATAATTAATTCGTTAATTAATGAAAAAATAAAATAACTTTGTGAAATTATCAGAATTGAGCCACGGGTATTGCCCCACTGTGTCCGTGGTAATTTTCTGGTCAATTTCCATATACAGAACGTCAAAAACCGAGCTAATATGACTGAGTTATAAAATAAACAAGATAAAAGAAAAAAATATACATATAATATAGGTCGACCTGGGTAAGAGGGCCGTCAACCGCTCGGTCGACCCGCCTTCGCTTTTAGCTAGCAAAAGAACATTCGTTTATGAGTGGCATGTTTCGCATCGTTTTAATTAATCTGGTCCCTCTGTTTCTACATCTGATGGCTCCTACTCAGCCCATGACGTGGTTGCATCCTATTCAATCTCCGAATCCAATGGTCTGACATTTACTTCCACACATATAAATAGATCCATAGACCTAACACTTTTTCTCATTCTATATTTTCTCCTCTTGGGTTCACCTTTTCAGGAAGGACCCTAAAAGGAATAATTTTCTAAGGAGGGAATCTTTTTAATAAAAAATTATTTTACAACTCCAAGCGGATCCAAGAAGACCAAAGGATGAGCTTAGGACTGAAGGTGAGTGATTGTAATTATTTTAAGATTTCTTTAAAAAATTTAAAATAATAAGGTTTCCAGTAGTTGTAGTTTTACTACGATTTTTGGAATAACCTTTTTAGCAGTTTTATTTACACTTTTCAGAATTATTTTCAGTCTATTTCTTCCTAGCTATTTTTTGATTTAATTTTAGTTATTACTATTAATTACAGCTTTTCCATTTATTTACACTTTATTTATAGTATTTTAATCTATTTACTGTAAATTATGCGTTATTTACATCTTCTTCCTACGCCTTGGATTTTATTCTATTTTCAGTTTTCTTTTATTTCTTCTTCTTCTTCGCGTATGGATAAGAATAGAATTAACGTGAAATTGGATTAAATTATAAGAATTCTGAAATAACGAAAGATAAGATGTACATTATAAAGACTATAATAAAATGGAATTAAGACTGAAATTATGACTAATTAGAATATTAATTGGACTGAATTAAAGAGATTGGCCTATTTATAATTATGTAAATTATAAAGACTATAATTGGACTGAAATTATGCCTAGTTATGATGTAAATTGGACCGAATTAAAAAGATAATTGCATAGTTATAACTTAGAGTTATAACTATAAAGAGAAAAAGAAGAAAGAGGCTTATTTTCATACTTAGACCTTGGGTTAAGTAATAAGCGTAATTATAACGTAGATTATAATAAGAGAAAGAGCAGAATAAAGCTTATTTTAAGACTTAGGATAAATTAATAAGCACAGATAGTAGAAAAAAATGTAAAGGCTTGTTTAAATAATTTATCTAAGTTAATAAGTAAAGATGAAAGTAGGACCTGTACCAAATAGCATTCCTTAGGGCACGCTTATACTAAGAATGGTAGTAATTGGTCAAATAGGAGTCCAAATCTAAGCGATCTGGAGAAGAGGCGAAACTAGATATTGTTTGGATGAAGGGACAGTACCCACAACATTTCCCTTATTTTTCTATGGACACATGGTGATCTCGCATTAGCCTGAAGTGACATGAGGGGCACGCTATGCTGTACGTTGGAGGTAATAAGAAGACCCAATAGGTGGAGCAAAAGGTAGCATGGGTATGGTGGCAGTTACGCATGCGACTTCCATTTGGGTGCTCACTAATAGTTATGGGTTCCAAGTGCTTAGTATGGTGTCTTAGTAGACTTCATTGCCTTCTATGTAGGGAGCTATATATGTCGTCTGAATCCACAGTTGCTACTCTATGCATCTTCCATAGATACCATTGGCTGCTGTGTAGGGAGTTCTATAGCGGCTGGTCCACAAAAAGGTCTATGGAGTAGCAGGCCGATCGAAAAGGATAGAATTAGGATCACATCCTAATTATAGGATTAGGAATTCAGCCTAATCAAAGCAAAAATCAAGGATAAGTGCAAGTAATCAATGTTAACCTATCTTATAAACTAAGCAATATTTAATCGTACTTGCTTCTAGTTTATCTCTTTCCTATTTCCTTTATTATCCTTATTTGTGCTAGAACTGTTGCAGAGTATATTACTTTTATCTTTCTTAACGACTCGAGTAATTACTATCATTCACCAAACTTTTAGTCTGACGCACTCTGCTATGTTCCCCTTTTCCCCCTCAGGCAATCAAGAGTGAAGTCAATAGATTGCTGTTGCTGGGAGTTTGCTTGGAGAAGATTTCTACTATGTATTTCTTTTATTTCAGCTTTAGACCTTTTTGTGTAGTGGCTTTCTATGAGGGATGTTATCTACTCTAATTTTTGAGACCGTGTGTTTTTGTTTCATGTTACATACTTGATTTTTGGATAGGTATTTTGGTATTTGACTTATTTATGAAGCTTGTTTTAATTAAGTTATTATTTTAAGTTTCCACTGTTTTTATCCATTTTTGTCTTATGATTCTTAGTCTCTGTTAGTTTTATTTATACTTACAACGCACCAAGCCTTTTAATGTGCCCTTTTTGAGTATATTAAAGGATATAGGGTGTTTCATGGACAGCCTGTCCACTTTAGTAAAGCCTGTCCATAGAAGATGAGGAAGGGAGCAAGCGCACCGACAACATAGATACAGGCTTTGGATGCAGCGCCTTCTAGCAAAAGACCAGATAGAGGTAGGAAAGTCATAATTGAAGGTTTGATTTCTATTTCTGATTTTCCCATTCAGATTCTATTCGATTCTGGAGCATCACACTCTTTTATCTCTAGTTCTCTTATGGATTGTTTGCACTTAGACATTTCTTAAATAATAGACCTTGTTTTTGTTTCAAATCCCATAGGAGGATCAGCACACTTGTCTACGGTTTGTAGGGGATTGAAATTTTTTATCCTAGGCGTAGAATTTGACTGTGACGCCTATGTTTTAGGATTTTGGGGTATGGGATAATCTTAGGGATGGATTGGCTATCCACATATGGAGCTATATTAGACTGCGAGAGGAGAGTCATTAGACTAGAAACATGCAGGGTAGGACTCTCGAGGTTTCTTGTGACCAGCAGGAGTCAGTCATGTTGAGCTTCCTTTATTCCTTTGATTCATCACTGGGAAAGCTAGATTATGTCCCAGTCATTAACGATTTTTTAGACATTTTGAGAAGTTTCTTCGTACACTTCGTGTTCATTAGTTGGAAGCAAAGTTTTTGAAGTGTCACTTTTGGTGTAAGGAAATAAGGTTTTCAAGGTTTAGGAAAAGTACTCCTAGGTGAGTAAGAATAAAATCCACTTCATGCCAAACCTAATAAAATGAAAATTTTAAATTATAGTGGAAAAAAATGTAATTGTTAGAATTGAAAATTTTCATTGTTAATATTTTCTCTTAGAAATTAAATATGGGGTTTTTGAAGAATTGTATGAAATATAAGTTGGATTTTATATAATGGAAAAATTGGAATTCTTTTTAAAGAATTATGAAGTGTGTGTGTATAACTCAGTAGTTTCTTTATAAGTAAACAAAGATTTTAAATATAAAAACCTAAAGTTTATCAAGTATCGAAAACGTAGATTATAACTTTTATTGTTGTAATAAATGTGTTCGTGAAAAATAAATGGATCGTAGGCTATAATACAATTGTTATAATAAGTGACTCCCAAGAGAAATATTTTTACATAGGTATATAAGATTTATTGGTATTTATTTAATTGAATCCATGCACTAACATTTTTTTAGGTTGTAGTAACGGTGTTTTACGCAACATCCACTTTAACCCAAAAAAATGTATTTTAAAAAGTTAATTTTTAAGTACAGAAACAAAATGGTTTAGAAGTATATGGAAGTGTTTTTGGAGTTATGCAAATATTAAAATAGTTTTGTAAATGAGTTTTTCTGAAAGGAAAATGTGTAAGTTAAAAATTATAAAATAATTATCATGAAAGAATATAAATTAAACATACTTTAATCTATAGGAATGAAAAGAATAATGGTATGATTTTCTATGAAACCAATAAAAACGTTTTGTGCAAGTTACAGGGAATACGGGAAAGAGATATACAAGGTATGAAAAACACCTTATTTTGTATAGCCTATTTCGAAAAATATAAAATAAGTTTCTTGTAATTTCACATAAACATGAAATTCTCTTTTAAAAGGTTCACAGAAGATTTTAGCATTAACAATTTCTCATTTCAGAAAGTAGTTCCAATATATTAAGGTATGAGACCGTAAGGTATAATAAGAAGATGCTTTGGAAACACATAAAAATAGTTTAAAGGTATTCTAAAAGAAAATGGTTTGGTGAAAAAGTAAATATATTTTTTGAAATGAAAAAATAAATAAAAGTAGAATTTGAAAATTCAAATTTTTATAGAAAACTGAAAAGGTCTTTAAATGAAAAGGAAAAATAATATTTGGACTAAGAATTTGAAAGTTTTCCCTTCTAAGTTGAGAAATAATGTTAAGTAACCAAGTATTTTTGAATTTAATAGAAACTAAAAAATAACAAGTTTTAAAGACAAAGATTTTGGTATTTGATGTTTTAAAAATTTAGAAACCTTAATTTTTAAAATGGAAATATAAACACCGAACCAAACTCCTAAATGTGAAGTAGACAGCGATGTTGATTCATGTGAGCAGACTAAAGAAGAACAGTGAATTGGAGTTAGTAAAATTGTAAGACACGCATGGGTGAGAATGAATATTCCTGATTTTGGAAGAACATGGGAAAAACATCTTTCTTTAGTGGAATTCGCATAAGATAGTAGTTATCAAGCTAGCATTGGAATAGCACATTCCGAAGCTCTTTATGGAATATCACGCAAGTCGCTTTCGTGTTGGATGGAGTCTACAGAGGATAAAAAGACTTCGAAGAAGATTAAATTGATTAGGAGAAAATGTGTACTTCTTATCCACATCTCTCTTTGATAGTAAGTTTTGAATTTCCTATTTCCATCTTTAGTTTTGAATAGGTTCTTTCCTTTATTATCCTTTGGGAGGGTAGAACTTAGGATTTAACATATGAATGGTAGGATTTGATGTAAATGTGTTAATAGAATGTGTTATGAATGATGTATGCTAGTGATTGCAAGTGTTTGCTAGTTGATGCTAATGGATGCATACAGGTACACTAGGCACTATTATTCTTTAGAGATCGGCCTAACTAGGACATTAGAGCATATGCATATGGATGTGTGCGCATTTTATTCTATTTTTCATGGTTGCTATAAATGGATGATTTTCACACGGCTGTTGCATTTGGATGATGTTTGTAGCATGCATATAAAATTATCAGTTATCATTAGGAAATTTTCGCATTCATTTGAATACATGGAATGGACATGATTGCATAAAAGGAGGTCAACTGAATCAGTGGACCGCCTAATCTTTTGCATTAGATAGGGACATTAACACTACACTAATTGCATAAGTATCATAAATTGCATTAGAAAAACTTAAGGACAATGGATGAATGGTTAATGATTAAGTAGTTGGTTATAGAACTTGGATGGAAATATTTATTATATTCTTTTATCCTCGGAGATTTCGAGGACGAAATCCCATAAGAAGGGGAGAATGTAACAACCTGAAATTATACCCATAATAATTAATTTGTTAATTACTAAATAATAAAATAACTTTGTGAAATTATCAGAATTGAGCTATGACAGTTGCACCATTGGGTCCGTGGTAATTTTCTGGTCAATTTTCATATATAGAACGTCAGAACCCGAGTTTATATGAGCAAGAAACGGAATAAACAAGATATCAAAAAAAATGTATATACGTTGAGAGGTTGACCGAGAGGTTGACCATCCCAAGGCAATGGTTGGTCGGCCTGTTGACTGTGCCCTATGGGCGGTTGACCTTAAGGTCGACCTGCCTAACATTTGAGGAACAAAGAAAAATACTTCGTTCCAATTCATTCGGGAAGCCTCCTATGCATTGTTTTGCATTCTTTCACTCAATCCGGTCCTTCCATTCTTGTATCTGATGGCTCTTATTCAGCCTATGATGTGGTTGCATCCTATTCAATCCCCAAATCTAATGGTCCAAGATCCACTTCTACCCCTATGAATAAGACCCTAGGCCACGCACTTTTTCTCACTCTAGATTTTCTCTGCTTGGGTTCACCTTTTCAAGAAGGACGCTAAAAGCAATAAGTTTCCAAGGATAGATCTTTTTAATAAAAATATTTTAATACCCTCAAGCGGATCGGCAAAGACCAAAAGGGAAGAGCTTAGGACCATAGGCGAGTGATTGTAATTATTTTAAATTTCTTTAAGTAATTTAATATAATAAGGTTTCCAATAGTTGTAGTTTTACTACGATTTTTGGAATAACCTTTTTAGTAATTTATTTATAGTTTTTAGAATTATTTTCAGTCTATTTCTTATAGCTATTCTTTTTAATTAATTTCAGTTTATTTCTAGCTTTTCTATTTATTTACAGTATTTTAGTTTATTTATTGTTATTAATGCTTTATTTGCATCTTCTTCTTACTCCTTGGACTTCCTTCTATTTTCAGTTTTCTTTTATTTCGCCTTCTTCTTCTTTGCATATGGACTGGAATAGAATTGACACGAAATTGGATTAAATTATAAGGAATCTGATATAATGGATTATAAGATCTAAATTATAAAAACTGTATTATAAATAGAAATGGACTGAAATTATGCCTAATTACGATATTAATTGAACTTAGTTAAGAAGATTGGCCTAGTTATAACTCATAATTATAACTAAAAAGAATAAAAGATGAAAGAAGCTTATTTTCACAATTAGACCTTGCGTTGAGTAATAAGCATAATTATAACGTAAGTTATAAATTGATAAACTATGGAAACTATGGTAAACTATGGAAACTATGGAAATTATGTTGCTTATTTTAAGACTAATGATAAATATATAAGCAATAATAGTAATTGATAAAAATAAAGGCTTATTTAAATAATTTATCTAAGTTAATAAGCAAAGATGAAAGAAAGGATCCATACCAGCAGCATTTTTCTTACGCTGTTTAGGGTAGATAAGTGGTCAATAATTAAAAGAAAAGATCCGTACCAGCAGCATTTCCATTATGTTGTTTAGGGTAGATAAGTGGTCAATATTTAAAAGAAAAAATCCGTACCTGCAGCATTTTCCTTATGATGTTTAGGATAGATAAGTGGTCAATACTTAAAAGAAGAGATTCGTACCGGCAGCATTTCCCTTATGCTGTTTAGGGTAGATAAGTAGTCGATACTTAAAAGGAAAGATTCGTATCAGCATCATTTCCCTTGGGACGCGCTTAAGCTGTTTAGGGTATATAAGACGTCAATAATTAAAAGAATAAATCATGGGGATTAGGACAACAGGCACAACTAGATTTTTTTTGATAGGAACCAGTACCAACAGCATTCCCTATTTTCTATGGACATGGCATTTCACAATAGCCTGAAGTGAGACGAGGGCACACTTACGTTGTCTAGGGTTAATAAAGGGTCAAAAGAGGGAGCAATAGATAGTGCTAACTAGGGGTGACTGAGTGTGCGACATCGATTAGGGGAGATAAGTCGCTATTGAGTTCCAAGTGCTTAGTGTGTGTCTTTCATAGACATCATTGCCTTCTGTGTAGGGAGCTATCCTGCGTCTATTCCATAGTAGGTAATATGGAGTAGCAAGCCGATCAAAGATTAGAATTAGGATTTCAGCCTAAATAAAATAGGATTAGGAATTCAACCTAATCAAAGCAGTTATCAAGGATAAGGGCAAACAAACAATGTAAACCTATCTTATTAATTGAGCAGTTGTTTAATCATATTTATTTTCAGTTCATCTCTTTCCTATTTCCTTTATTTCCTTTTATATATTAGAATTATTGAAGGGTCTATTACTTTTATTTTGCTTAAAGATTCAAGTAGTTACTTTCATTCACCATACTTTTATCTAACCCGCTCCTCTATTTTCCCTTTTCCTCCCATAGGCAATCAAGGGAGAGGACAGTAGATTGCGGTTACTTGGAGGATTCTTAGAGAAGATTTCTACCATGTATTTCTTTTATTCTAGCATTAGCTCTTTCTATGTACTGACTTATTATGAGGGATACTTGTACTTTGATTTTTGTTGAGACTACGAGTTTTTATTTCATGAGACATGTATGTTGTATTTGGATTTTGAGTTATTTGGTTTATGAAGCAATTATGAAGCTTTTGTTTTAAATAAGTTATTATTTTAGTTTCCACTATTTTTACATATTTTTGTCTTGTGAATCTTAGTCTCTGTTAGTTTCAGTTATACCTACAACGCACCACGCCTTTTAACGTGTCCTTTAATGTGTATTAAGGGGTGTGGGTGTTACAGAAACAGGTTGGAGGGATCCAATTAGATTCCTTAAAATGGTTGATTTTATTTCATACGAGTACTTTGGCACGTGCGATGCACGTTTACAGAAGGAACTGATATTAAAAATGCTATTTGTAAGATTTTTTTTGAATTTACAAAATGACTTTGGTGTGTACGTAATGTTGCAATTTTTATGTGTGTACATGCATGAATTAAACTGAAAGAGGAAGGTATCATATACGCATTTATCTATCTTGGACAGGCTGAGCTATTAGTGAGATAGGATTACATATTTGAATAGCACAACTGTAAACGATAATTAGTCAAAAGATAGTTAAAGCTTGTGTAGATCTAGTGAGAAAATCATTTTTATAATAGTAAAAACGTTTTTGAGTACAAAAATCATATTAAAGACGGTGACAAATAAACTTATGATCCACATATCGTATAGTAAGACTTATACATCTTTTGTCTGCAGATGCATACCTACAATAATAATTTTCTTTTCACAAATTAAACTCAATATGAAGTATCACTTTATACGGTAATACTTACAATACTTACAGTAATAATTCGAATAGTAATTTATAATTCATATATTGTACAATAATACTCATCAATCTTTTCAATATGAAGTAGCAGTTTGCATTCTAGTAATAATTCTATTAGTAATAACTATGGATAATAAACTTATAGTTCACAATATCTGAATAAGCAGCAGCAGCATGTACGGTATGAGTAGCGGTTTTAAGTCACAATTTGAATACTTAAGAAGAAATTCATGAGCTAATCTTCACCATGAGAACATGCTTCTCATGGTCAATAATGTAGAACTAAACAATACGTCAAAGATTTATGTATCTTTTAAGAACCTCAACATAGGAACCATTGCATTAGGTTGTGTGTTCATTTCTATGAGCTATGCAAATGAAAGTACATTTGTTTTCAGTGTGATGAAAATATAGAAAATTGAACAAAAGAGCCAATTGCGTAACATATTAGGAGAAGACATTGTTAGTTTTCTAATTTACATTCGATTGGATTTGACCAAATGAAACTTCCAAGTAGATATTTTACAGTATGCACACATACGTTCAGCATTTGTTTTCAGTATGATAAAAAGAATTCATTTTGATTGAAATATCAAAGGTTTTACTTCATAGTAAGTACACATATATATGTATACACACTCAAATAGGTATATACATATCATATTGTTAACTCCTATTTATGTAGCGACCTAAGAGTACCAGCGACCTAAAGAGTACCAACGACCTAACTATAAGCAGCGACCTAACATAGCAACGACCTAACTAGAGCTGCGACCTTACTAGAGCTGCGACCTAACTAAAGCTGCGACCTAACGAGTCAACAGGCAAGCGACTTAGCAGCTAAAGGAGGGAACGACCTAGCGACCTAATGGCTTAACGAGCTAAGTTATAGGTCGCGTACGACCTATCAATTGTCACCTGGCTCAGTCAGATTAAATGCATCCTATGTCCTACCATAGATCGTTCACGACCTATGATAGGTCGCTCGCGACTTAAGTAGATGAAAGAAGGTTTTAAACATAGCAGATATGAGATGTCCCCTAGGTCGTCGCCGACCTATGACGTGACTATTTTGGAATAATGGGAACTGTTAGGTCCTGGCTCGTGCTTCTTAAGTCGCAGGCGACCTACGACCTGTGTTAGGTCGTTCACGACCTAACACCTACCCAGAAATTTGCCTATAAATACCAGCCTACATTGAACTTAGAGGGTACTTTTGGACAATTTCTTGAAGCGCCAATACTCTGCCATTTTCCAAACCGACTCTACACTTGAAGCTCTCAAGGCACGAAGAACGCTACAAGCAACTTTGTAAAGAGATTTCATAACTTTCTACATGGATTTGAAGACTCTTATCGACAACAAAGTTTGAGCTACTTGTTCGAAGTGTCTTGTAATTGAAAGAGATTTGAACTTGAAGTGAATTGTATCGTTTTGTAATCAAATCAGCAATAAAGATACTTAAAGTGGATGTAGGCTTCTCCTTAAGCCGAACCACTATAAAATTGTTGTCTTTTACCGTATTTTCTATGATTTACTTGTTGACATTCTGTTCCCGAACCATCGGGTGGTGCTTTCATATTCACTCTGTATACACCGGGGTGTTAGCGTCGGATTTTTACGTTAACACATAGTCACCCCTTCCTTCAACGATCCATCAACAACATCCATCAATCCATCTGCCTCCACTTTCCTCCCCATGTATACTGCCAAATTCACATCATCCATCCCCTTCCAAAATGACTTACCATCTTTAAAGTCAACAGCTCCAAAATCACCACTCCATAATTGTACACATCGCTCTTATTAGCCAGCTAATAATTCCTATAAGACTCCGAATTGAGGCACCCAAGCGTCCCATGTGCACCCGTTGACACTTGGCTGAGTCCTCGCTCGGCCAGTCTAAAAAGCCCAAAATCTGACACTTTTGCATTGAATTTATCATCCAGTAAAATGTTGCTTGATTTTACGTCCCTGTAGTAAATCAGAGGAACCGCAAATGAGCACAAGTAAGCTAACCCTTCTGCTGTTTCATATGCCACAGCGAATCTCTTTTTCCATGTTGAAATGGGTGGTTGAAGGTTCCCATGAAGATGGTCATGTAGTATACCTATTTAAAATGATTCCAATCAATAAAAAATTCAACAGAAGGTGTTTTATAGAGATTATTCACTGAATAAATTATTCGGATACTTGTAACTCTCTACTGCATATGTACTAAATTAACGGTTGTAATAAGTAAATCTCAACAAAAGGTGTTTTGTAGTGATCAGACTATACTTATGGCGTGGACCAATGTAATACATACCATTGGAAATGGATCAATTATTACAAAATAATGGTTGTAATATCACTAAAAAGAACTATAGCTGCTCTTCTATGATATTGGTATTACATAGAAGTGGAACAATGGCTTAAACCCAGAAACATATACATAATATACGATCAAAATTAAAAATATCGGGCTACTAACATTTTAAAAAATTTGTAAATTTAATTCAAATTAAATACTTACATGCACACGCAAAAAATATAACAGTAAATTAAAAATTAAAAATTTGGTATTTATTCATTAGCATCCAGTTGTTAAAAGTAATATACCTTTGTAATATATAAAATGAAAGAGAGAATGATAAGTACTTACATTAAACAACCCAAAAATCTCAAGCATAATGGACTTGTTCTTTCTTCTAGAAAGCTGCAGAAAAGAAAAAGCATAACAAAAATCATAGTGGTAATAGAGGATAAGTTATTGAGTTGTCCATCTTGCCTGAACTTCAAACATATTTTATCATTCTAAATATATGAATATTTATGCAACATTTCATTTCTCAAATCGTTCACTACACAAATAAATAATGAATAGCTTTGAGATGTATGAAACAAACGTATATCCTAATAAACAGAAGAGAATATAAAGGGAAAATCTTACACTTCAAATCGGGAGTACTCATACCATTTCAACAAACGAAAAAATTAAAAAAAGAAAGTAAAAAAAAAGATTGCCTTCAGATCGCCTATTCATTATGAGGAGACAGACTATGCTAGAAGAAACAGCTTTCAAACTCTGAAATAGGAGAGAAGAACCAAAATCGATCTATTGATTAATTACCAACATCAATATCGGATATGAAATTCCCAGTTTTAATGTATTTTTCCCCTTTTTTTAGGTTCAGATAGAATGTGAGGAAATAGAGTAGGGAAATGTGAGGAAGGAAGCAAATGGAAACCGCGAACGTGTTGAGTTAGTGGAGTGGGGATGAAAAAGACGATAAAACAAAGTTATACACCACCAGTACATGGAAAACATAGCTATGAAAATTAATGTGAAGGTTATTCTACTTATCATTCTGTTCACTGCATTTGAAAAAGTTAA
The DNA here is from genome assembly GCA_030765085.1 of Allium cepa. Lineage (NCBI taxonomy): Eukaryota > Viridiplantae > Streptophyta > Magnoliopsida > Asparagales > Amaryllidaceae > Allium > Allium cepa. The sequence goes on along the minus strand of CM060929.1, from coordinate 916,504,132 downwards.
TCTGAATCTCTTGCTATCTTTTGCTGTTAATTTAAATCAATTCAAATTAATTTGCAGGCTGGCCGTAGAAATACTGTATTAGCTGAAACACTTGCTAGGAGGATCCCTCTTGTACCCAATAAGCCTACAATTATTTTTGGAGCTGATGTCAAACATCCAAGATCCACCACCAGGAGAATATTCATTAGCTTCAATTGTTGTTGTAATCCATAATTCTTATCCTCTAATATTTTTAAAATTTGCAATTGATTGCTATCACTGCATTTTAGGTCGTTGCATCCATGGATTGACCTGAAGTTACTAAATACAGAGGGCTAGTTTCTGCTCAAACATATCGAAAGGAAATGATAAAGGATTTATACAAGAGAACAAATATTATTAATGAATTTGTTTGGTGCGATCTTATTTTTGCAAGGAGCTTCTTATATTTTTTAAGAGATCTACCACCCATAAGCCTCACAGAATAATATTCTATAGGTTCATAGTTACTAATACCTCTTATATTTTATGAAGCTATCTAATGCCCTGTATATATGTTCAGAGACGATATGAGTGAAGGATATCAGATCTATGATAGGTATTACTCAAAATTCTAAGCAGTTCTTGCTCAATCGTCTGATTGCCATTGCAGATTCTAATCGACTATCACTCTAATCATAATCAAAAGAAATTAATGAAAATTAGCAAGTAATTGCCTGAGTCTGAACTCTGACGGATATTGAAAAGCGATGCTTGAGCTTACTCTTTACCTGTTGGTCGATAATGGCCATTAGAGGCAAGATCGCCTATTTAGGGTTTTGGATGAATACGGTGAAAACAGAACGTAGAAAGGATACTAATCAAGATCATAAGAATATCAGCAAATAATAACCCGAGTGTGGAAAGGAAAGGATACGAAAATCGATCCTTGAGCTAAACTGTTAGTAGATAATCGCCATTAGAGATGAGAGCCGATTTAGGTTTTTCTCTATAGCAAAGTGAGACGGGACAAATGCGTAGAAAAATAACATGAAAAAAGGAGAAGGGTATCTTGGGTATTCCAAAAAGACGCAGTTGAATTCCTATTCGATGAATTATCATTATTAGTAGTAGATATATTGGGTTATGTGATGTTATTTGATAATTGTTACATATTACGATGTGATGTGACTTATTGGATGCTATAGTACAACTGGCCTTAATTTTAGTATTTTAAACACTATAAATAATATTTTTGAATTTAAAAAGGAAATTCAAAGGCGATTTTTGGAATGAAATTGTGATGTCCCGAAAATTTAGGCAATATTTATTCAATAATTTCCATTAATAATTATTTTAAAATGTAAATTGTTGATTTAATAATCTAATTCAAACAAAATTTATCTTTTGAAAATTTATAATAATGAAAACTTTATATTTGGGAATTTTATTCTTTTTAAAAATTGAAAATATTTAAATGGTAAAATTTTCTTTCCAAAGCTTATTCAAAGATATTTTATTTATAATATATATGTGTATACATTGTAAATAGGAGTTTTGATTTTAATTTAAATTTAAATTTAATAAAGACTATTTTCCAATTTATTTTATATATAGATGTATAGATTATGAATTGATTAATTTGATTTAAAATTTGTATTGAAAACTTTTCAAAAGTTAATTTAAAAGTCTATCTTATATTTTCATAAGAGATTAAAGTAAATATTTAGTTTGTTTAAAATTGTATTATTATAATTAAAGTTTATTTTGTTTATTTTAAAAATTGTTTTTCTTTTGTAATAGATTTAGTTCAATTATATTAGAATATAATTTGGTTAGAAGCTTTGAAATAAAAAGAATTCAACATTATTTTTTTTTAAATCTTCTCTTTTGAAAATTAGTTTTAAAATATTATTTTAAAAATATTCAAGCAAACATTAAAATGTATAATGTTAAAAAAAAAAAAGAAGTTTTCATGTGAACATGTAAGGCTAAAATTTGTAACAAAACATTTATAAATTAAGAAATCTCTTTTAATATGAAATTGTATATGTGTTAAGCATTTATATTTTTAAAATGGACACTTGTAATTAACCTTCATACTTAAGTAACAAGTGGCAATACTAAAACAATATTGAATTAATTATTTTAGATAAGAACTTAACAAATCTTTTTATTTCAAACACTTTATCTTCTATGAAGAATCTAAATCAGATTTAAGAAATTAAAAATCCAAATTTACTCTAGAATCTACAATCCAAATTCAATCAATATTCTGCAAATATCAAAACGGTATAAGATCTGCAAACAAAATTTAGAACCTGTCAAAGAAAACCCAAATCTGCTAATTCAATCATGATCTGCAAAAAAACAATCTTCAATAAATTTCTATCCAAAATCTGCAAACTACAACATCAAATTTGGGATCAGTTTCAACTCAAGCATGTGAAGAATGAGGTCTGCATGCATTTAGGCTAGGATTGTCTTCATCCAGCTGCAGTTTTTAATAACCTACAAATGAACAAGAGAATCAACTTCAACAGTAATCAAAACAGTAAAAGGGGAGATCAAATCTGGTTCCAGGAGATTCAAATTTGCAGTTCCAAGAAACAGAATTTGCAACAAAGTTTGTTCTCTGCATCTTCATAAAATGTGAGTAAACTGCACCTTCGAACTAAATCTATCAGTACTCTGTGAATGATTTAAATATATTTTTTTCTCCCTGATGCATGTATTAGGATCTGGAAGTATTAGTATGAAATGACTGAATGAAGTGAAAACATGTTTGCATGTATAATAGATGAGTTCAATATGCATATTAGAAGCAGGTCTCTGTTAACAGTCCATAAAGATATTAAATTTAAAACCCACCTTATACAAATTTAAATAGAATATTATGTTTTAGGGGATAGTGATTTGGGTAACTAATCTGGGAAAATGTTCATGAGTTAGATTAGAAAGTAATCAGCTAGAAATTTACAAACTTACAGTAGAAAATGAATTCAAGTAAGATTTGGATCTGCACTTGGAATTCATGATTTTTAATCTAGAAATAAGTTTACTATTCTTTATTTGGTAAGTAAACTTTAAAATAGAATAAAATAAAAGTGAGTGATTTTAAGAATCTTAAATTCTTACTTGGGTTGCATGCTTGTTTGTTTTGAAATAAATATGTATTGTTTATGTTTGGTAAAAATCTGATATGGAAATGTATTGTGGATGCCGGCTGTTATGAGCACTGTTTTGTTCCTGTTCTATCTTTCATAAAAAACAAAAAAATCCCCTACACTTGATTTAATTTGTGATGGTATCTGAATTTTTAAACCAAGCGAGTTTGTTTATCATAGAGTAAAAAAAAAAAAATTAAAAAAACAATTATTAAACTAAAACAGAGTTGTTGACTCTGGGAACATAAAGGAAAAAATAATATATACAGTGCATGTTCATTTTTACACAAAACCAAACATGTTAAATTTGTAATTCGGTATTACAATTCTAAAGCATTAACAAAATCATGATTTTTAAATCAAGAACCATAATTTTTAGCAAGAATTTAAAGGCACAGTTTTATGATGAACTGTAATGAGAATAACTGCATTTTCTGGTGATCTATGATTATTGGTGTCTTGGGCTTCTTCTGGGTGATAGAGTAGTGTTAGGTAATGCTATGAAAAATCATGAATGCCGATGATTGTCATTCAGGAAGGTGCAGATTTGGTTATTCACTTTTAAACCCTAGTTTTGTCTGGGTTTGAAGATTTGATCATAGTGGATTCATAGATGCATCGAGTTGGGTGAAATTGAAGGAGATTGAACATGTGACATGAGTGAAGTAGTAGGCAAGGGCGCGGCATTTTCTGGTGGTCAAAGCCTAGGGAGCGAATCGAAGCAGGAAGCGGGTTGCCTTGTTCCAGGCATCATGATGAAGTACTCGAATTTTGTTTCACTGCCTTTTTCGTAAATCCAGGGGATGGAAGGAGGTAATGAGGTTGGATGTGTTTTGCGAGTTCGGAAGGCGGTCGGTGGTTCGGCCGGAATTGGATGTGCACGTGCACGATTTTGATGATGCACGTTTGCCTCAGAGAAATTTGGGAAAGACATGAAGTTTTGGGTGGAGAAGAAAGATGTCGGGAGGTTGGGCTTCGGCCCAGTTAAATTAATTACGGTTTTGGTTTGAGTTTAACTTAAGTTTTGTTACTTCGTTGTCAAATTTTATGTTTGTTAAAGAGAAGGGCACTGGTCCGTATTTGTAGTTTGGGCTTCGGCCATTGCATTAGGGTTGTAAGTTATTAGGGCCAATGAGATTAGTTTGGGTTGTGGAGTTATGGGCCGAAGGAGTTTTTTTTTTTATATAATTTAAGCAAGATTTTATTTTATAATGAATCTAGTTTGAGAGTTATTTTTAAACTAAAATTTTCAAATGTATTTAAGTGTTAAATAAAAATAAAGATTCATCTTTGAGTTAAATTAAGGTTTGATAATTAAGGATTAATTAAATAAATTAAGGTAATTCATTAGTTTAATTGATTAATGATTAAAGTCTAATTAATCAATAATTGAGAGTTATATTTAATTAATTAGAGAAGAATTAATTGATAATTAATGTTTATTAATTAATAATTAAAGAATAATTAATCCGTAATTAAGGATTAATTAAAAAGTTGTTAAGTGGTAATTAATTGATTAATCAATGGTAGTTTAGGGATTAATCAAATGGGAATTAAGGCTTGATTATCTGCTAATCAAGGATGGATTAACAGTTAATTGAGGAATATTAATTGATAAATAAAGGGTAATTAATCTAGGATTAAGGATTGATTAATTGATTAAGTGAGTTAATCAAGAATGTAATTAATTAATTAAGGCTAGTAATTAATTAATGATTGTATAAGCAGGATTAAGTGATTGATTCTTAAGGAGTTAATTTACGTAATTAAATTAATTATGATATGAATTGATAACACTTGCTTATGAATGATGGTTGTTAAATGTCTGAATTTAGATGACATCTATGGAATTAATATCTATTAAAGATTTATTCCGTATTGGGTTAAGGATAATTAGATTGTGAAATTAATTAAGGATTGATTACTTAAATGTAATTAAAGGATAATAGAATGATATTGGAAGTTTTGAGTAATTGTTATCCCTAATAGGCGGTTCGTGATGCTATGTGATATGATATGTTTGATTTAAACTGTGAAGGTGTGGTTATCTTTGATGATGAATTACTGTGACATCCTGTATTAAAAGTAGAATTATATTTCACTTGAATAATTTAAGTAAAGCTGACAATAGTTTCGAAGAGACCGGAGTCGGGTATTAGTAAACACCCGAAACCACTTCGATTCTTATAAATTTGATATGTGAAATCAATAGGCTGATATGAAATAATTTAAGCGGATTGGACCATTTAATCTTAGTTTTGGTACTTAGAAGTTGATGTGTGAAATAGGTGGGTCTAACAACTTGTGAAGTTGTAAATCTGTACGAGTTACCCGCGTTTTAAAAGGTTGTATGTTTTGTTATTCCTTGTTAGATGAGTTTACTCACGCTGGTTTCCAGCCTGACCCGGGTGTTACTTTGATGTAATGCTCGGGTCAGACCGAGTGTTACAGATTTTCAGGTAAGGACGTTTTGGAGCTCAGGATGCGAGCTGGAGAGCAGGAACGTATGGAGAGCTCCTGATGTTATATATATTACAGTATCTGAAATAGATTGATTTACCGGTTCTGTGATTGTAAATCTATTATAACTCTGATATATGTATATTAAACTGAAATTTGACAAGTACAGTTTCCTTTGAATAACTATTATTTATGTGATATTATATTTTGATCCGCTGCGAATGTGAGGTTTTCTGTGTTGTGTTCTGTTTCTTTCTTCTTTCTTTTCTTCTTTTTACTAACTATCTGGAAATTTCAGGATCGAAATTTCTGGGTCGTTACATTTGGTATCAGAGCAAAGGTTAAGCGAGAACCTTGGCTCTGGTGGGGTAGCTCATTAAGAATAGGGTAAGTGGCACCCTAGAATGAGTTGAGTGTGTATATATATATGAGAGAGCGTACTTGTTATTTTCTTATATAAAGGTTTTTAAATGATTTCAAAAGTAAATGAATCTTATATAAGAAATAGATTATCTATTATATTAAAGAAAATGGTTGTAGTATTAATTAAACTAAAAGTAATAGTAAGAATTAAATTAAAGAAGTAATAGAATGCAATCAAATTGAAATTGGAATTAAATAAAGATAAGTTTGAAATGGATTCAAACTAAAATTGAAATCTTGAATTGGAGATGAATTTTATAATTAGAAATGATAAATAAAGAGGGAGTTACTTAATGAAATAACTGGAGATAAGTAATTTAAGGAACAATTACTTAATGAAGGTAATTAAGAAAAGTTAATTACCGAATGAATTAATTAATGATGTAATTAATTTAAAGAAATAATAAATAATATTATTTAAGGAAATTGAGTGAAATGGTCCTATTTCAAACAAGGGTTGTTTGAAATTTTAAAAGAATTTGTTTTGAATTAAAAACCAAAGGTAGTTTAAAATTTTAAAGTAAAATTTGGTTTGTAAAAGAGGATTAATATGTATATATGTGAATATACATAATATTAATGATGATTTGAAATAAACTCTAAATATTGAGTTTTAAATTTGGAATGAGATATGATACCCATAGTGATAAGTTTTTGAACTAAATAAATGGGAAGATTATTTGTGAAAATTTCAAAATTTGAAATGGAAAGTCAAATTGGGTAAGGTTGACTGGATTAAGTGAATTGAGTTTAACTTGGGAAAAAGTTAAATAAGTTGGAATGATCAACATGATTTGGGAATTTCAAGATGGAATTGGAAATTTAACTTGGAAAGTTAAATGGTTAATCTGAATTGGGAGTTTGTGTGATCTCAAAATGAGTTTGAGAACTGGAAATTGTAAATTGATGGATGTTTTAAAATGAATTAAGTAATATCATCCTATTGTTATTAATAATCTTGAAATTGTGAATTGGATTTAATTGAATAAATGAGAAATGGAGTATGGTAATCCAGTGTTGGGATAAAAAGGTAAATTGATTTAAAGGAGTTAAATCAACACTGGAAGTATTAACTCGAATTTATATAATTCGAGATGGTTTAAATTTGAAATTAGTTAAAATTGAATTTGATTTGAAATTGTGATTGAAGTTATATAAGTATAAGATTCAAATGGAAAATTTGAATTGGATTAATTTGAAACGATTTGAAATTGAAGTGGATCCAATTTGAAAGTAGTCCAAATTTATTTGAATAATTTGGAATTATGATTAAAGCTGAATAATTTTTAATTCAAATGGAATTTGAATTAAATATTGAGAAGAAATCAAGGATAATTCAACTTGATTTGGAAATAGAGTTTGAATTTGGGTATAATTCAAACTGAAGTTGAAATAAATTGAAATTGAAGCGAGTTCAATTAAAATGATATTAGTCCAAAGTGATTGGAATAACTTGGGATTGTAATTAAAGTTGAATATGTTTAAAATCAAATGGAATTTGATTTAAATTTGAATAGAAATTGAAATTATTTAAAATTTGAATTGGGTCAATTTAAATGGTAGAGGAAATCTAAATTGAATTGGTTTGGAATGGAGATTGGGAAGAGAACAGTTTTGACTCTGGACTATTTATAATATAAATTGTTTTAATATAAACCTATTTTTCCAAGCTATATATTATATATACAATCTTTTTTTAAAAAAGACAAACTATCTTATACTTGTTTTACAATTATTTTTGAAAATGTTTTTCAACTGTTTTATAAATTAATTACTGTTTTCATCTACTAATTTCTATTTTATAATATTTTGCAATTATTTATTATTTTACAATTACTGAACTATTTTACACCTATTTTACAAACTAGTAATTATTTTCCAACTACTTATCTATTTATAAACTTTTCAAACTATTTTCTAAATAAATTGGACAGAGTTTAAACTGTTATTGGATGGATACCCAATCGAGATAAGAATAGAGGTGATAATCCAAATGGATTGAAGTAATTGTGAGTGGGTGAATGGAAATTAAAGTAAATGTGAATAGAAAGAGATTAATTTGGCTAATAACCAATAAAGATAAATACGTAGGGTGTACGTATGTTATTCTATTCGCATAGTAATGTGATCCAAATTCGAGCACAGAATTTCGAGATAGTTATATCGATCCGAGTGGGATTTTTCACTCGATTTTCGACGGCGAACCTGGATATGGATTGTTGATTGGTTCTGAATGTTCTCTATCATAGTTATGACTATGCAAGGAGAATGACGGTTTCTGATCAAGAAACCAGATCTGTGTCCGCACTAGGAAGTCGGGTGGACGATACTAGTTCGGAAGTGAAATTGTGTGATCGAGTGAGCGATCAGATTGGTATAGCGTACGAATGATATGTGTATATCGTACGGATTTGAATGAAATTGATATTAAAAAGGGTAATAAAATTTGAATATTTGATTTTTGAATAAACAAAGTCATATATCTTTGATTTATAAGATAAAACTCCCCTTGTTGAATCTTTTGCCAGAAAGAAAGGATTTTGGAAGTGTTTAAAGTATAAAAGGGATTTTATACAAGTTTATAATGATCCAAAGATTTTTATAAAGGATTTTATATATATCTATATATATAAAGGATCATATGAGGATTTTGGAAAAGGGTTTTGAGAACCTATGGATTTGGAAAGGCTTTTTATTTTTAGGTAAAATCAATATTGAATTTGGAAAGCCTAGTTTGAAAATTATCGATTTTGGGATAATCGATTCTGTGTAAAGAAGCTTTGTATGATATCATACTAGGTGTATGATTTGAAGATACTACATATGTATAGTATAAAATGTTTTGATGATGCTCTGGGGAAAAAGGCGCTCCCTTGGAATGGACTTCTCAGGAGTACCACCGGGTGGTACTGCCTTGAGCCCCAAGGGGGGGTTCTAAAGTTGATCCTGTGAGGAGTCCGGACAAAACTAGTTCCTGAGGATTGTTGGTAGCGAAAGTCGATGGCGCTGATGCCTACAGGGGCATTTGAGTTATGCTGTGACGATAGTGTAACTTGATGTCGCTGCGATCTACTGTGGGGACCATAGTGAAAATCGTGTGGAGGATGAGTGTCAACGGTCTACACTTGATTTTGCCGGGAAGGCAACGCAACATCGGTAGACTGCGATCTATGGTTAAGTGGAGTGGAGAAGTTTAATTTTTTGGCAGCGAAATTCGAGGGCGCTGATGCCTACAGTTATATGGGTTTTAGCTGTGATAGCTACGTAATCCCAGTTGTAGATGCGATCTGTAGCGGGGTTCCATGGTGTAATCGTGGGGCGCGGAGGCCTACAGTTATCTGTGGATTTTGTCGGGACGGCAACGTAATCACCGGGTTAACTGCGACCATGGATGGGGGTGATGATTTCCAGAGCATTCTCACCAAAGATATATCCTCTATTTTCAAAAACTGTTTTCTATATTTTCAATAAAATTATTTTTCAAATATTTTCACTGGATGTTGAAAACGGGTCTGCTAAGTACTTATAGATTTTCAGTCGTACGCCTGATCAACGTATGACCGAATTTCTGTGAGAACAAAAATGGACTTGTGGAAACATCGAGTTATAAAAGTATTTTTATAAAACTATTTTGGAAATATTATACGGATTTTTAAGAACTGTTTTAAAATAATCAAAGAATATTTTAACTGGTTTTAAAATATTTAACGAATTCTGGTTTCGTTCCTTTTCGAGGACGAAAAGATTCAAAGGGGGGAGGAATGTGATGTCCCGAAAATTTAGGCAATATTTATTCAATAATTTCCATTAATAATTATTTTAAAATGTAAAATGTTGATTTAATAATCTAATTCAAACAAAATTTATCTTTTGAAAATTTATAATAATGAAAACTTTATATTTGGGAATTTTATTCTTTTTAAAAGTTGAAAATATTTAAATGGTAAAATTTTCTTTCCAAAGCTTATTCAAAAATATTTTATTTATAATATATATGTGTATACATTGTAAATAGGAGTTTTGATTTTAATTTAAATTTAAATTTAATAAAGACTATTTTCCAATTTATTTTATATATAGATGTATAGATTATGAATTGATTAATTTGATTTAAAATTGGTATTGAAAACTTTTCAAAAGTTAATTTAAAAGTCTATCTTATATTTTCATAAGAGATTAAAGTAAATATTTAGTTTGTTTAAAATTGTATTATTATAATTAAAGTTTATTTTGTTTATTTTAAAAATTGTTTTTCTTTTGTAATAGATTTAGTTCAATTATATTAGAATATAATTTGGTTAGAAGCTTTGAAATAAAAAGAATTCAACATTTTTTTTTTAAATCTTCTCTCTTGAAAATTAGTTTTAAAATATTATTTTAAAAATATTCAAGCAAACATTAAAATGTATAATGTTAAAAAAAAAAATAAGTTTTCATGTGAACATGTAAGGCTAAAATTTGTAACAAAACATTTATAAATTAAGAAATCTCTTTTAATATGAAATTGTATATGTGTTAAGCATTTATATTTTTAAAATGGACACTTGTAATTAACCTTCATACTTAAGTAACAAGTGGCAATACTAAAACAATATTGAATTAATTATTTTAGATAAGAACTTAACAAATCTTTTTATTTCAAACACTTTATCTTCTATGAAGAATCTAAATCAGATTTAAGAAATTAAAAATCCAAATTTACTCTAGAATCTACAATCCAAATTCAATCAATATTCTGCAAATATCAAAACGGTATAAGATCTGCAAACAAAATTTAGAACCTATCAAAGAAAACCCAAATCTGCTAATTCAATCATGATCTGCAAAAAAACAATCTTCAATAAATTTCTATCCAAAATCTGCAAACTACAACATCAAATTTGGGATCAGTTTCAACTCAAGCATGTGAAGAATGAGGTCTGCATGCATTTAGGCTAGGATTGTCTTCATCCAGCTGCAGTTTTTAATAACCTACAAATGAAAAAGAGAATCAACTTCAACAGTAATCAAAACAGTAAAAGGGGAGATCAAATCTGGTTCCAGGAGATTCAAATTTGCAGTTCCAAGAAACAGAATTTGCAACAAAGTTTGTTCTCTGCATCTTCATAAAATGTGAGTAAACTGCACCTTCGAACTAAATCTATCAATACTCTGTGAATGATTTAAATATTTTTTTTTCTCCCTGATGCATGTATTAGGATCTGGAAGTATTAGTATGAAATGACTGAATGAAGTGAAAACATGTTTGCATGTATAATAGATGAGTTCAATATGCATATTAGAAGCAGGTCTCTGTTAACAGTCCATAAAGATATTAAATTTAAAACCCACCTTATACAAATTTAAATACAATATTATGTTTTAGGGGATAGTGATTTGGGTAACTAATCTGGGAAAATGTTCATGAGTTAGATTAGAAAGTAATTAGCTGGAAATTTACAAACTTACAGTAGAAAATGAATTCAAGTAAGATTTGGATCTGCACTTGGAATTCATGATTTTTAATCTAGAAATAAGTTTACTATTCTTTATTTGGTAAGTAAACTTTAAAATAGAATAAAATAAAAGTGAGTGATTTTAAGAATCTTAAATTCTTACTTGGGTTGCATGCTTGTTTGTTTTGAAATAAATATGTATTGTTTATGTTTGGTAAAAATCTGATATGGAAATGTATTGTGGATGCAGGCTGTTATGAGCACTGTTTTGTTCCTGTTCTATCTTTCATAAAAAAAAAAAATCCCCTACACTTGATTTAATTTGTGATGGTATCTGAATTTTTAAACCAAGGGAGTTTGTTTATCATAGAGTAAAAGAAAAAAATTTTAAAAAAAAATTATTAAACTAAAACAGAGTTGTTGACTCTGGGAACATAAAGGAAAAAATAATATATACAGTGCATGTTCATTTTTACACAAAACCAAACATGTTAAATTTGTAATTCGGTATTACAATTCTAAAGCATTAACAAAATCATGATTTTTAAATCAAGAACCATAATTTTTAGCAAGAATTTGAAGGCACAGTTTTATGATGAACTGTAATGAGAATAACTGCATTTTCTGGTGATCTATGATTATTGGTGTCTTGGGCTTCTTCTGGGTGATAGAGTAGTGTTAGGTAATGCTATGAAAAATCATGAATGCCGATGATTGTCATTGAGGAAGGTGCAGATTTGGTTATTCACTTTTAAACCCAAGTTTTGTCTGGGTTTGAAGATTTGATCATAGTGGATTCATAGATGCATCGAGTTGGGTGAAATTGAAGGAGATTGAACCGGTGACATGAGTGAAGTAGTAGGCAAGGGCGCGGCATTTTCTGGTGGTCAGAGCCTAGGGAGCGAAGCGAAGCAGGAAGCGGGTTGCCTTGTCCAGGCATCATGATGAAGTACTCGAATTTTGTTTCACTGCCTTTTTCGTAAATCCAGGGGATGGAAGGAGGTAATGAGGTTGGATGTGTTTTGCGAGTTCGGAAGGCGGTCGGTGGTTCGGCCGGAATTGGATGTGCACGTGCACGATTTTGATGATGCACGTTTGCCTCAGAGAAATTTGGGAAAGACATGATGTTTTGGGTGGAGAAGAAAGATGTCGGGAGGTTGGGCTTCGGCCCAGTTAAATTAATTACGGTTTTGGTTTGAGTTTAACTTAAGTTTTGTTACTTCGTTGTCAAATTTTGTGTTTGTAAAAGAGAAGGGCACTGTTCTGTATTTGTTGTTTGGGCTTCGGCCATTGCATTAGGGTTGTAAGTTATTAGGGCCAATGAGATTAGTTTGGGTTGTGGAGTTATGGGCCGAAGGAGTTTTTTTTTATATATAATTTAAGCAAGATTTTATTTTATAATGAATCTAGTTTGAGAGTTATTTTTAAACTAAAATTTTCAAATGTATTTAAGAGTTAAATAAAAATAAAGATTCATCTTTGAGTTAAATTAAGGTTTGATAATTAAGGATTAATTAAATAAATTAAGGTAATTCATTAGTTTAATTGATTAATGATTAAAGTCTAATTAATCAATAATTGAGAGTTATATTTAATTAATTAGAGAAGAATTAATTGATAATTAATGTTTATTAATTAATAATTAAAGAATAATTAATCCGTAATTAAGGATTAATTAAAAAGTTGTTAAGTGGTAATTAATTGATTAATCAATGGTAGTTTAGGGATTAATCAAATGGGAATTAAGGCTTGATTATCTGCTAATCAAGGATGGATTAACAGTTAATTGAGGAATATTAATTTATAAATAAAGGGTAATTAATCTAGGATTAAGGATTGATTAATTGATTAAGTGAGTTAATCAAGAATGTAATTAATTAATTAAGGCTAGTAATTAATTAATGATTGTATAAGCAGGATTAAGTGATTGATTCTTAAGGAGTTAATTTACGTAATTAAATTAATTATGATATGAATTGATAATACTTGCTTATGAATGATGGTTGTTGAATGTCTGAATTTAGATGACATTTATGGAATTAATATCTATTAAAGATTTATTCCGTATTGGGTTAAGGATAATTAGATTGTGAAATTAATTAAGGATTGATTACTTAAATGTAATTAAAGGATAATAGAATGATATTGGAAGTTTTGAGTAATTGTTATCCCTAATAGGTGGTTCGTGATGCTATGTGATATGATATGTTTGATTTAAACTGTGAAGGTGTGGTTATCTTTGATGATGAATTACTGTGACATCCTGTATTAAAAGTAGAATTATATTTCACTTGAATAATTTAAGTAAAGCTGACAATAGTTTCGAAGAGACCGGAGTCGGGTATTAGTAAACACCCGAAGCCACTTCGATTCTTATAGATTTGATATGTGAAATCAATAGGCTGATATGAAATGATTTAAGCGGATTGGACCATTTAATCTTAGTTTTGGTACTTAGAAGTTGATGTGTGAAATAGGTGGGTCTAACAACTTGTGAAGTTGTAAATCTATACGAGTTACCCGGGTTTTAAAAGGTTTTATGTTTTGTTATTCCTTGTTAGATGAGTTTACTCACGCTGGTTTCCAGCCTGACCCGGGTGTTACTTTGATGTAATGCTCGAGTCAGACCGAGTGTTACAGATTTTCAGGTAAGGACGTTTTGGAGCTCAGGATGCGAGCTGGAGAGCAGGAACGTATGGAGAGCTCCTGATGTTATATATATTACAGTATCTGAAATAGATTGATTTACCGGTTCTGTGATTGTAAATCTATTATAACTCTGATATATGTATATTAAACTGAAATTTGACAAGTACAGTTTCCTTTGAATAACTATTATTTATGTGATATTATATTTTGATCCGCTTCGAATGTGAGGTTTTCTGTGTTGTGTTCTGTTTCTTTCTTCTTTCTTTTCTTCTTTTCACTAACTATCTGGAAATTTCTGGATCGAAATTTCCGGGTCGTTACAGAAATAGTAATATCAAATTTTGGGATGATTTAAAAAGGAATTGAATTGGATAAAATAAATGATTAGATTTTGGATACTTATTTAGCTATTTCGTAACATGGTGTCAAATAGTGAATTTTAGATTAGGGATATTTTAGACAATGGATTTGAAATAGGATTCTTAAAAAATACGAAATAGGAGTCGAAATTGAGATTTGATCGGTTTTGGAATATAGTTTGGATTATTTAAGAAATAGATTTATAAATAGGATTTTAATTAGAAAAGATTTATAAATGAATTTTAGTGATATGAATCTGTTATAAACGAGAAATGAGATTATGAAATTTATAAACAATATTAATTAATAATGTGGAATGATTAGCACTCGAAGAAATGCAATTATAAATTCACAACGGGAATTTATAATGAGATGGGGATCGGTTTAGAAAGAAAAATGGGATTATATATTCGAATTTGTAAGAGGATTAAGGAATTGGAAATGTAAATCATATGTGACGAATCAAGAGATATTTATAAATATAAAGTTGGTTTTATCAGGAATTTTATAAAAAAATTATAAAGAAGTGAAAGTTTGTTTTGGAAAGGATTTTTTTTATTAATCTATGTAGTTTTAAAAACTATTAATTGGACAAAATTATTTCAATAAGCTAGTTGCTTAAATATTTAAAATTTTTGTAATGGATTATAAGTTATAAACAGGTTTTATTAATCGATTAGTCGCTTAATAAATAAACTGGAATTTGTTATTGATGTGTATTTTGAAAAAGTACTTTGATATTTTAAATAAATATTTAACCTTGTTTCCAAATATTATATTTATAGTTTAAAATTAAGCGATTAAAATTTATTTATAAATGCTCTCAAGATTTATGAATCGGATTCTATTTAATGGATGCGATTTTATAAATGAAAATATTATAATGGAATTCAGGAACTTAAGAAAATTAGAGAAAGGTAAATTCCAAAATTATTTAGATACGGGAACTTCAGAAATGAAGCTAAATTCATTAAAGGACTTATAGTGTAACAACCCGCATATTTATCAATTTTATTTTAAACATTTTATTTAAATGTTTTATCATTAATCGGATTTTAGACCGAAAGGCGACTTTTTACAAACGGTCAAATAAGGACTCGAGACCACTTCCATTGAGTTCGAAATGTCGTTTGCAACTTTTTGAGTATAAACTTTGATATGTTTGGAGCTAGTCAAAAATTTGACCATTCTCACTTTGGGTTTGAGTTTGGGTTTAGCCCACTAGCCAACTTATACTCAAATCTGAACCACTCCTCCCCATTCACCCTCACTTCTTCCTCTTTTCAGTTCTAAAGCAAAAATGGTGGGAGAGATTGGAAATTAAAACTCCAAAACCCTAGTTCCTTTTGCAATCTCAAATTTCTAGCTTCAAATTCAAGAGAACCCATTGGTAAGCATCCTCTTCTTCTTCTCCAACTCTTTCTCCTTTCAATTTTAGAAATTCATAAACCTAATTTTGGTAATGTTCTTGTTTTTGAACCTAGATTCAAGCTCATTTGAGTTGTGTTGAAGAGTGATGGATTCTCTATTTGCTTTCAAGCTTCTTCTTGTTTGATTTTGTAAAAGGTGAGATTTTTATCTCACATATATGTCTATGATTATCTTCGATTGTTAGGTATGAATTCCTAACACACATTCATGTGCATTTGATTTTGGTTTGAATTGATTTGGTGTATATTCCAATTTTTGGTGTTTTGAAATCAAAATCTATGAAAATCCTTTTATGGATATCTTAACATGTTTTAATGATGCATCGAAGAGCCTAAAGGGCCGGGTAGTCGATTGGCATAAACCCATAGCGCCATTGCTCGTTTCGGCAGCGAATTGGTTGGGATTGCACATCTTGTGCAAAGGCAGGAAAACTGCCTTAGCTGCAGTCAGTCAACTGGATTTCAAAGCCAGTCGACTGGCTGTAGCTAATAAGCAGTATAAAGGCTTCCTTCAAAGCCTTGGGATTATCTGTTTACTACAGTCAGTCGACTGACCCACTGAGTTCAGTCGACTGACCAGAATCCCGAGAGTTTTTTTGGGAATGTGATCAGTCGACTGAACTCAGTGAGTCAGTCGACTGACCTGCACCTATTTGTCTTCCATGCCTTCTTCAGCCTATTTTTGCATGGTTTCCAAATATAAATCGATCCGTGTTTATTCCCAATTGTTGTTATCATTTATTATCTACTTTGATGACATTTTCTTCGAGATTTATGTGAACATTCCTTTTGATGGATTTAGAATCGATTTCATGGATTTTATTCACATCATCGAATGTGATCTTTGTGATTGATTGTTTCTACAATCCCTCTTGTGATTCGTCACTTTAAAATATAAAGATTTTAATACTAGTATTAAATATCAAAACTTCTTCATCAAAACGATTTCAACTATATTTTTCAATATCAAACTCGTTTATAAAACCAATTTCCAATCTACTAGTATACACAAACCTTTACCTCACTCGGATGAGAAATCTAATTAAACGGCTTAGTAAAACAAGTGGTATGAAACGCTTGTGTTTACTTCGTCGGTTAATTCTTGGACTTGTTCGATTGAATCTCTTGTGACAATTTTCTAGTGGAAATCTACAATCTGTTCATAAATATTTAAGTTAAGCAAGTGGTTATGGGACATGAAGCTAAACTCATTTATTTACTAGCTCAGTGTAATTTACACTTATCGATCAATGATGATCATTTTTGTGATTTAGACTAGCAATTTGCGATGTCTCTTTCTCTGCGTGGGAGACTAAACCCTGCTTCGTGGAGCTTTGGCTCAATTCGTGATGGGGTAGCAACCCATGGTCTTTGGGCCGTCTGTGGAGCTTCGGCTCAATTCGTGATGGTTAGCAACCATGGAATTAGCATTCCGTTCGTGATACACGTGTAGGGAGTTTTTATGCTCCCGTCCGTGATAGGCCTCCCCCTTTTCTTTCTGTGATTTCTGGATTTCCATTAATGACTTCTAGAATTTGTGTTTCACCAATTTTCGTGATTTACATTGGTAAGTTTTATCAATATTTGTGCATTGGTGAATTTGTGTGTCATTAACTTTTGTGATTGGCATTGATATAATTATCAATATTTATGGTTTGGTGAACGAAATAAGGAGCATGACATTCCTTTTTATCTTTGAGAAGATTCTTGTGATATTGATTAATCTTTTGTTGATTTTCAATTGCATACTTATCATAGTATGACTTTATGGTTATCATACGTATTTTGTCATATCTCTCATTCTATATCATTTCGTCTGATATTTATAGCTAGACTGATCTGTTTATTATTTTCTTATTAAATAATACTCGGGTAAGACCGAGATGTTTCAGGTGCTTCTGCTTGACTCCTCGTCAGAGATTATTATTCTGACTTTTGGCTAACTACTTAGATTAGTAGTTTATTTTGTTGTATACATTTGAGATGTAGACTCTATAATGTATACTTATTCTTTTGTGTAGCACTTGTATCTATCTTTCTGTGTTATCGTGGATCATGCAGACCACTACTCTGATAAACACTTTTAAGTGTTGTATATTCATATCTATTTCCGCCTTTGTGATATGAATTATATGCTACTGATTTATGTTATGCTTATTTTTATATTTGTTTCCGAAGATTTTACATAGCCACTGTGTAGTAGCTTTAAGTTTGTTTCGGTATGTCGGATTTCCTCCTTAAATGAAATGCACGTTATATTTTTATCTGGCGTATCGGCACTCGCACAAAGCAATTATACAGATGGTCGCTCCTCAACAGCCTTATTCTCCGTGCTAGTTGACAGCATTACACCGTAGTGTTCTTGGCTAGCGTGAGTATAGAGGTGGGGCGTCACACTTTGGTATCAGAGCCAAACTTTGGAACAATATGGAATATTATAATAAGGATCATCGTCCTAATTCCACCATAGGAGTCGTGCTTTAGGATTTAATTCGAGTCTTCGAACCGATTCGTCCTATTTTTCTTTTTATGATTCCTTGTTTTATCTATCAAGATTGCTTGATATTCATTTTGTGAATAACATTTTTCTTCTTCTTTCTTTCTTTCTTAAAGAAGAAGAGATGGTTAGTTCTGGCAGCCCTAGCGCTGGTCAATCCAGTCGTCCTTCTCTGGATGGCGTATTCATGTCTGCCCAACAACTTTTGGGTCTTGCTCAGAATCAAAGGTTTATCTGTGCTTTGATTATGAATCCCACAAAGGTCTTACCTCTGAAACTGGAAGTTCCTTTTGATCAACTTGTAGATATCACTCTACAAGGAGAAGGGGTCGATAAAGAAAGTAACAGTGATGTTGGAAGTTCCAAAAAGAGCCTCATTTGCAACAAAAGGAGGTATATTAAGTTCGAAGGCCTTAATCCCTACAAGAAAGGGAGACATGCAACTTCAGTAGAAAAGACTCCAATCTCTAATCATGGACACTGCTACAATTGTGGTTCTAAGGACCACTATGCGAAGGAGTGTCCGGAACCACTCTTTTGTCGTTATTGCAAACATTCAAGTCATCATATATCTGTCTGCCCCAATCTTCTAGGCAAGAAGTAGGTGGAACCAGAAACTTCAGTAGCCAAGCCACCTACCTCAAGTCGTAAACGATGCTACAATTGTGGTTGCACAGACCATTATGTAATTAAGTGCCAGAAGCCCCTTTATTGTCGCTATTGCAAATGCTCGGGTCACTACTTATCTACATGTCCCAAGCTTCCAAGCAAAAGAGAAGGAAAGCTAAAAGCTCCTAGCGAAACTTCTCTGGGTCAAGGTATTTCTTATTCAATCCTTGATTTCACTTGTTTGCGATTATTCGATTCGAGTTCTTTTTGATATGGGGTCATCTCATCATTTTTATATCAAAAGAACTTGTTGATTCTCTTTCTTTTATATTTTGGGCTTGATGACTTCTTTGAGGATTGCGAATCTAGATTAGTGGATCCGCAACACTCAATTTGCTTTTTATGGATGTCGAAATTATTTTATGCGATTTTCTTTCCGAACCAATTTGCATGTTATGCGTTGCTTAGGCTTCGGAATTGATTTGCGTAAAAGGACTGGCTTATTGCAAAGCCTATATCCAATTTTTCTGAATGGACTATTCATTTTCGACATTTTCAATCTGTTAAGCAGATTCATATTTTTCCTTTGTGATTTTGATTCCAAATTGATGGCATCATTTTATTCTTTAAGCTCACATGTTGAGTAAAGTGATATTTCTCTTATTCATATCGCTTGAGAATTTTCCGATATTTTTGAGTTTGTCTTAGGATCATCACCTAAGCAACGTTTTAAGTGGTGTTAAGGTATTTTTAGTTCGACCTTACCACCGAATTTCAATTGCTACGAGTTGCGGAAGTTAGCATTCCACTTATCGCATTCCACACTCGTTACGATTCACATGAATGATTTTTTTTATGTCATTCAGTTTATTCAGTTTATTTCACCCGTTTTATAAATCGAGTATTCTACGAATATTTCGATGACTCCATCCTTATATTTATTGATTTTGGATGAAAATAGAAATTTAAAATTTTGCAAATCTTTTTCATAAGATTTATTTATAGGTACAATTTCTTTAAAAGATATTTTCATCCTAATAGAAAATGATTTTGTGTTGTATTGCCCATTTAGTGTTTTAAGAATTCTGGTCGATCCGCTTGATCAACGTAATCGATAGGGATTTCCTAAACGCTTTGATGAGACAATCAGACACAATAAATTAACTTGTAAAATATAAATTTTTCTACAAAGGTAATTGTGGTTTTGAAAGTTTTAGCTTTTCAGAAAAGAAAATTAAATTCTTTCTTTTTGATACTCCTATTCTTGTGATTCCCGAAGGGAACCAAGACTTTAACTTTTGTACCAATGCTAATCGTATTGGTTTGGATGTCGTCTCCTGCAAACGAGAAAGTGCAAACACTTTTGCTTCTAAATCATTAAAGTCGATCGAGACTACGTATGCCACTTATGATTTGGTGCTCGCGGCTATTGATTTTGCTTTCATAAGGGTATCAACATTGCGAGGGAGAAATTTGTTCTTCACCTTGATTTTTAATCATTAGGATATCTATTTTCTCATAAGAAACTTAATTTGTGTCAACCACGTTGGCTCGAATTCCATACATCTTATGATCTTGATATCCTTTATACTCCCAGAAGGGGGATATCGTGTTGCCAATGCACTTAGTCGCAAGCATCGTGCGGTTGTTTCTATGATGATATCCGAATGGAATGATTTCGAAGTTTTATCCACTTGTGAGATTCGAGACCGTGTTTTCGAATTGTGCTCATTTTTTGTTTTTATGTGGCCTTGAGGCTCACCATTCTCTTTTCGACCGCATTCTTGAAGCTTAAAGGCTAGGTCCCGAATTGGCTCTTCTTAGCCAAAGTTGTAGGGATAAAATTAATATTGAACCTTGGAAAGACTTCGATATTGATTTTCAGTGCGACATTTGAAAATTTGGAAGACTTATAGTACCAAATATTTGTGATCTTCGTCAATATATTTTAGAGGATTCACATCGTTCTTATGAATAATACCATTCTTCCCAGTAGTATTAAAAGGTACGCAGATATGAAGTGACATTATTATTGGGAGTGAATAAATTCGGTTATCGCTAACTTTGTTAAGTGTTGCATGTCTTGCCAACTCGTCAAGGCCCTACACCAAAGGCCTGATGGGTTAATGCAACCTTTAGAAATTTCAATTAGGAAGTGAGACCAAATCTCCATGGATTTTATAGATGGCCTTTTCGGTTCTCGTTCGGGTCATGATACCTTATGGGAGATAATTGATAGACTTATTAATCCGCCCATTTTATTCCCGTTCAATTTAACCGAACCATCCCTCTTTGGGCCGAACTCTTTATTAAAGAAATTATTAAATTGCATGGAGTTTCTACTATTATTGTTAGCGATCTTGATCCATTGTTTACTAGTGGATTTTTGGGAAGTGTCTTCAAAAAGCTTTAGGAACGAAGCTAACCTTACCACCGCTTACCACCCAGTCCGATGGACAAACAGAGTGTGTGAATCAAACTCTTGAAGATCTTCTTCGTGTTTATGTGCTTGTTTTAGTGGAAGTCGGAAAAATCATACTTCTCTTGTTGAATTTTCCTATAATCATAACTTCCAATCTAGCATTGGTATGGCATCTTTCGAGGCACTCTAAGGAAGGCCATGTCAATCTCCTTCTTGTTGGCCTGAGGCCGGTGAGAAGCTAGATTTAGTCCAGATTTTATTAGTGTTTCACCTATGAAAGGTGTTGTGCGTTTCCGTCGATGGAGAAAAATTAGCGCCTTATTATATTGGGCCATTTCCTATCGCCAAACGTATTGGTTCCATGGCTTATCGCCTTACACTACCGGCTCAGTTTTCTGCCATGCATGACGTGTTTCATGTTTCTCAATTACAGAAATGTCTTCGAGATTCCGATTCTATTCTTGACCATGGTGTTGTGGAAGAGATTGAAGTTTCGCCTATTTGACTTTTGAGCAACATCCATTCGCACCATTGCTTCGGAGGTTGAGCACCTTCGAAATAATGATGTTCTTTTTGTGTGAGTTCTATGGTTCTCAAATCCCAAGGATTTCTCTTGGTAAATCTAGAAAATTCATCGAACGAAAACTTTCGAATTTACTTTTTCGTGCTCTTTGAGGTGAACTTCTAATTTCAAATTTCTTTTGTGTTAATATGCTTTTACGGTTGTTACTTTTTATTTCCATCTTCTATATATTGCGAGGACGTAATTTCTTTAAGGAGGGGAGTCTGCAACAACCCGCATATTTATCAATTTTATATTTAAACATTTTATTTAAATGTTTTATCGTTAATTGGATTTTAGTCCGAAAGGCGACTTTTTACAAACGGTCAAATAAGGACTCGAGACCACTTCCATTGAGTTCGAAATGTCGTTTGCAACTTTTCGAGTATAAACTTTGATATGTTTGGAGCTAGTCAAAAATTTGACCATTCTCACTTTGGGTTTGAGTTTGGGTTCAGCCCACTAGCCAACTTATACTCAAATCTGAACCACTCCTCCCCATTCACCCTCACTTCTTCCTCTTTTCAGTTCTAAAGCAAAAATGGTGGGAGAGATTGGAAATTAAAACTCCAAAACCCTAGTTCCTTTTGCAATCTCAAATTTCTAGCTCCAAATTCAAGAGAACCCATTGGTAAGCATCCTCTTCTTCTTCTCCAACTCTTTCTCCTTTCAATTTTAGAAATTCATAAACCTAATTTTGGTAATGTTCTTGTTTTTGAACCTAGATTCAAGCTCATTTGAGTTGTGTTGAAGAGTGATGGATTCTCTATTTGCTTTCAAGCTTCTTCTTGTTTGATTTTGTAAAAGGTGAGATTTTTATCTCACATATATGTCTATGATTATCTTCGATTGTTAGGTATGAATTCCTAACACACATTCATGTGCATTTGATTTTGGTTTGAATTGATTTGGTGTATATTCCAATTTTTGGTGTTTTGAAATCAAAATCTATGAAAATCCTTTTATGGATATCTTAACATGTTTTAATGACGCATCGAAGAGCCTAAAGGGCCGGGTAGTCGATTGGCATAAACCCATAGCGCCATTGCTCGTTTCGGTTGCGAATTGGTTGGGATTGCACATCTTGTGCAAAGGCAGGAAAACTGCCTTAGCTGCATTCAGTCAACTGGATTTCAAAGCCAGTCGACTGGCTGTAGCTAATAAGCAGTATAAAGGCTTCCTTCAAAGCCTTGGGATTCTCTGTTTACTACAGTCAGTCGACTGACCCACTGAGTTCAGTCAACTGACCAGAATCCCGAGAGTTTTTTTGGGAATGTGATCAGTCGACTGAACTCAGTAAGTCAGTCGACTGACCTGCACCTATTTGTCTTCCATGCCTTCTTGAGCCTATTTTTGCATGGTTTCCAAATATAAATCGATCCGTGTTTATTCCCAATTGTTGTTATCATTTATTATCTACTTTGATGACATTTTCTTCGAGATTTATGTGAACATTCCTTTTGATGGATTTAGAATCGATTTCATGGATTTTATTCACATCATCGAATGTGATCTTTGTGATTGATTGTTTCTACAATCCCCCTTGTGATTTGTCACTTTAAAATATAAAGGTTTTAATACTAGTATTAAATATCAAAACTTCTTCATCAAAACGATTTCAACTATATTTTTCAATATCAAACTCGTTTATAAAACCAATTTCCATTCTACTAGTATACATAAACCTTTACCTCACTCGGATGAGAAATCTAACTAAACGGCTTAGTAAAACAAGTGGTATGAAAAGCTTGCGTTTACTTCGTCGGTTATTCTTGGACTTGTTTGATTGAATCTCTTGTGACAATTTTCTAGTGGAAATCTACAATCTGTTCATAAATATTTAAGTTAAGCAAGTGGTTATGGGACATGAAGCTAAACTCATTTATTTACTAGCTCAGTGTAATTTACACTTATCGATCAATGATGATCATTTTTGTGATTTAGACTAGCAATTTGCGATGTCTCTTTCTCTGCGTGGGAGACTAAACCCTGCTTCGTGGAGCTTCGGCTCAATTCGTGATGGGGTAGCAACCCATGGTCTTCGGGCCGTCTGTGGAGCTTCGGCTCAATTCGTGATGGTTAGCAACCATGGCATTAGCATTCCGTTCGTCATACACGTGTAGGGAGTTTTTATGCTCCCGTCTGTGATAGGCCTCCCCCTTTTCTTTCTGTGATTTCTGGATTTCCATTAATGACTTCTAGAATTTGTGTTTCACCAATTTTCGTGATTTACATTAGTAAGTTTTATCAATATTTGTGCATTGGTGAATTTATGTGTCATTAACTTTTGTGATTGGCATTGATATAATTGTCAATATTTATGGTTTGGTGAACGAAATAAAGAGCATGACATTCTTTTTTATCTTTGAGAAGATTCTTGTGATATTGATTAATCTTTTATTGATTTTCAATTGCATACTTATCATAGTATGACTTTATGGTTATCATACGTATTTTGTCATATCTCTCATTCTATATCATTTCGTCTGATATTTATAGCTAGACTGATCCGTTTATTATTTTCTTATTAAATAATACTCAGGTCAGACCGAGATGTTTCAAGTGCTTCTGCTTGACTCCTCGTCAGAGATTATTATTCTGACTTTTGGCTAACTACTTAGATTAGTAGTTTATTTTATTGTATACATTTGAGATGTAGACTCTATAATGTATACTTACTCTTTTGTGTAGCACCTGTAACTATCTTTCTGTGTTATCGTGGATCATGCAGACCACTACTCTGATAAACACTTTTAAGTGTTGTATATTCATATCTATTTCGCCTTTGTGATATGAATTATCTGCGACTGATTTATGTTATGCTTATTTTTATATTTGTTTCCGAAGATTTTACATAGCCACTGTGTAGTAGCTTTAAGTTTGTTTCGGTATGTCGGATTTCCTCCTTAAATGAAATGCATGTTATATTTTTATCTGGCATATCGGCACTCACACAAAGCAATTATACAGATGGTCGCTCCTCAACAGCCTTATTCTCCGTGCTAGTTGACAGCATTACACCGTAGTGTTCTTGGCTAGCGTGGGTATAGAGGTGGCGCGTCACATATAGATTGTTAGTTGGATTATATATAAGTATTGTCTACAAGTTTTGGGAATTGTAAAGGGAATTAAGAAAATTCTGGAGAATTAAGAGATAATTACAGAATATTTCCTAAGTATGAATATTAGAAATGATTTTGGCGAATTGACTTATAATATTTTCCTAAGTGTTGAAATCAATGGTTCTGGAAATATTTTAACTATGAACCGATTTTATAGGAATATTTTCCTAAGTACGGGATTTCAAATTGAAATGGAAAATATTTCTATGTGTTAGAATTATCCTGTTATGGATAAGTATTTGAAATTGTTTCCAAATATTGAAATATTGGAAAAGATTTGAATATATATCTTTGTAAAGATATTTTGAGATAAATCTTTGAAAGATTTATAGTATGGCCTAATGACTGCTTATGTGTGTAATTTGATAGTTAAACAATGGACCATCAAATCTGGCTAATTTCGTTGATTGTTTCGAAGAGACCGGGATCGAATTTAATTATCCGAAAACAACTTCGATCCAATTTGAGCGTTATGAATTGTGATATCGTAAAGATAATAAGATTGTGATTTTGGAGATTCGGTTTGTTCAGACACATGGCAACTTGTATGGATGAATGCTATCAGCACATTATCATTAAAGGGCAATGAGCACTCTAAGTGTAAATTTCTTGAGAGGTAATCGTAGCCTCAAGCCTCATCAATGAGGTATGACTAAAACATGGGAGATGCAGCATAGCCAAGTGAGTCGAACCAAAGTAGGGTATGTTGTCACTTTTCTAGAGACCCTCAGATATATATTATAATTATGGATAGGTTGTGCATGGAAAAGAAAGCACTCGATTACGGTAGGAACACCCGGGGGGATAACATATTCGATACAATCTAGCAAAGGGAAGGCCGATCATGTGCTGATAGGTATCGTTAGGTACGATCCCGGTGCATTTTTTAGAGATGTACTGGATGGGGAGTACCCCAGTAGCCTTATCATTGTATGAAGTGCAATATCCACAATGAGCTTGTACGGTTTTAGTTGTATACGAAATATGCTATAACGTGAGATGCAGGCATTTCAGTTATTATATAGTTTACTTTCTATAGACACTATTATGATATCAGATGATTTTGATATAAAATGTTTTGGTTATCATAAGATAAAAACATGTCATGTTTATGTGTGACGTGGTCTTACGAGATACCTTTGTTTCCAAAGGATTTTGATAATAGTAATAATTCAAGTTGAGTGTATTTTCTCATGCTAGTTTTCCAGACTGACTTGGGTGTTATTTTATTACAATGCTCGGGTCAAATCAAGTATTACAGATTCAGATTAGGATGTTATGGAGCTTAGGAGACGAGCTGGAGGAGTCATAGGCATATTCTAGATATTTGATTGTATTCCGTTGTGTGTGCAGACTGTATAGTCAGCACCGGCGAGGATGGGTTATAATACCTGTCCATATTGACTGGTTAATTATTGTACTCGGACATAGTATGTATATTGACAGTTGCAGTTTCTTTTGTATAAAGATCTGAATTTATCTATTATATACTGTTCCATTATGATTGTGCGATTCTGTGTTGTTGTTTCTATTTTCTTCTATCTCTTTCTTCTTCACCCGTAATGATCTGGTACTTTCGGCACTCGATTTCTCGGCATGCTATATAGTGAACGTATTGTGTCGATTTTTGAGAGTCGAAAATTAGTGGGTCGGTACATCAATCGTATGTGGAAGATAGCTTATGGATCGATTATTTTTAAGTAAATAAATCTTGTGTGTTTTCAACTCGCACGTCTAAACGGTAACTCCAAATGCTGCGGAAATTGAAATCTAATAATAATACCCTATTACGGATCCAATAGAGCTAGTTTCATCGAATTCCGAGACTATGCCCCAAAAGGCTACTTTTATACGTTAATTAAAACAAGGAAATTTCAAAATTAGCTAAATTACTTTTAAATCAACTTTAAAAGTTTTATTATCTTCATTCTTGCTAAGTAGTGATTATATAAGCTTTCAAATTGTAACGACCTATATTTTTAACTATTTTAAATTATAATATTTGATATAATTATGGAATGAAATGGCTAAAAATAAAATTTAATGAATTATTAGTATTGTTATATCGGGTAATTAAATTTAATATTGGAGATTTTGTTTTTCTTTGAATAAATTAACTATGGATTTAATATGATTAAAATGGTACCAAACATAGATTTAAATTTTACATATACATAAACACTGGACAAAACAATCATGTCCAGATACTACAATATCACAGTGGAAACTCTCCATACGTCCCTGCCATCCAGCTCACCTCCTGAGCTCCAGAACGTCCTTACCTGAAAATCTGTAATACTCGGTCTGACCCGAGCATTACATCAAAGTAACACCCGGGTCAGGCCGGAAACCAGCGTGAGTAAACCCATCTAACAAGAATACAAAAGCATGCAACTTATATAAACCCGGTGTAACTTATCAATTTACAACTTCACAAGCTGTTATAGACAATACTTATTTCACACGTCAATTTCTAAGTGGCAAACTTAGATTAAATGGCCCAACTTACTTAAATCATTCCATATCAGCATATTGATTCAACATATCAATCTATAAGGAACCGAAGTGGTTTCGGCTATTTACGATACCTGACTCCGGTCTCTTCGAATCCAGTGTCTTTTAAAACCAAGTTATCTAATTAAATACAACTCAACATTAATTATCGTATACATTTTACACATCAATTCCTAATTGATTGATAATCACATTATCATTGCCCATCCAATATATCATATCACAAATAAATTCAAAATAGAGATTTCCACCTATTCAAAGTACTCATCATAATTCAATCATTAATAAGCAAGATTGATCACTTCCATTAATTACATAAATTGAATAATCCTCTAATTACTTTTATTAGTAAATTATTCTTAAATATCATATAATAATTAACCTTTAACATAATTACATTCATTAATAAATCTTGATTAATCTTCAATAGATATCAATTCAATAGATATCATCCAATTCAGACGTTCAACAACCAATCATCTATAAGCAAGTATTATCAATTCATATCACATTTAATTTAATTACTTAAATTAAATTAACTCCTTAAGAATTAATCACTTAATCTTTCTTATATAATCATTAATTAATTACTAACCTTAATTAATTAATCACATCCAAATGTATAAGAAAGAAGAAACTCAAGTGGAACAGAAACAAATAGGAAGCTGCATGTTGGGTTAGGCTTTCAAAATACTGAAATTTCGATCTGCAATAATTATCCTGATGATGGTTCGTATTTCTGGAACCATTACGACGCATTTATATAAATTAATTATCCTTAAGAAATTATCTTAATATAAACCATAATTGTTAATCATCCTTGATTAACCCCATTCAGTAATTAACTACCCTTAATTACTTCACCAAATAAATTAATTACTCCTTAATTAATTATCTCAAATTAATCCCTTGATTAATTTTACAAAGTAATTATACTCAAATTACTTTCATCAACAAATTACCTTCAATTAATGACATCCAGTAATTACCCATTAATTACTTCCCTAAGTAATTTCTCTTCATTAATTACATTAAGTAATTATACTTCACAAATCTTCGAATGATTATTCTAAATTAATTAAACTAAATTAATTAACTTAATCTAATCAAATTATACTCAATTAATTACAATGAGTAATTAATTCCTTAATTACTTCCATAAGTAATTAATGATTCTTAGTTAATTCACAAATGATTATCTTTAAATTAATTAATCTAATTAATTATTAAAAATTAATCACATGAATTAATTATTAAATAATCCTTAGTTAATGACCTTCATTAACTATTAACCATTCATTAATTACTTATTTTAATCATTATTGATTACAAATTAATTAATCATTAATAGCCCATTAATTAACCCCTAATTATTTAATTAATTAAGTGTTAAATGTAACTTAATTAATCCTTTATTGCTTGATTAATTAATTACTAATCATTGATTAAAATATAATCTTATTAATTAATGATTCTTAAATTACAAGTTACTTATTCTAAGAATAATAAATCTTTATATTTTTAAGTTAAAAACCCTTAATTACTTTAAGTAATTATCCATTTCATTAATTTATTAGATAAATTAATTATCCATTTAATTACCCTAATAATTAAATGCATAACAAATCATTAAATTATAATTTAACTTCAATTAGTTTTATAATCAATTTAAAACCTTAAAATGATAAATAATACTTTTCTTATAAAAGAAATTTTACAAAAGTTTAAATCAAATTCCCTTTTTAAATTCAAACATTTATAATTTTCTTTATCATTCAAATTTGTTAAAATACATAAATTTATAAAACTTAAATTTATTTTAAACCAATGATTCAAATTCAGATTCAAATCAAATTTAAACTTTATTTAAAATATTTCTTTACATTTTAATTTCCAATTCAAATTCAAATTTCTTTAAAAATATTTTTAAACAATAAACCCCTTTAAAGTATTTTAAACAAATTTGAATTTAAAAACTTATTCATTTCCAGCTATGATTCTAATTAAAGCTTGAATTCATAATTTAAAATTAGATTTAAAACATATTTTAAATCTTGCTTTAAACTCTTAAAATTCAGTTTTAAATTTTGAAAACATAACAGGATTTCTAACCTGTAAACTAACTCGAACCCGAAATGATTCACTCGTGTAAAACACTAAATAAACTCGAGTAACATTCCACTTGCATTTATTCAAAACTTAAAGTATTGTCAGGTTTACACATAAACCTGTAACACTCCTACACTCAAGAACCCACTCAACAGCTACTCCGAGTCCAACACACCCCTGACTTCGAGTTCAACATCCAAATGCTTCGAGCAACTCATGAAAGAACCCGAACCAAACACGAGAAATCATCTTCCCCAAAAACAGCTGACACGCCATGATCACCGTGCACCTGCATCTCCGCTGCCGTCACCTCCGACCTCTCGCGACCACTCGCACAAGTCAGCGATCATCATCAAATACCAATTCGACCTTCAAACCAACTGCAGAAACAAGAAATCAAAATCGAGCTTCGAGCTCGAAAACTGGAAGCAATGTCGAACTGCAATTCGCTTCAAACTCCAAAATCCGGTCACTAGAGAAACTTTACCTCTGGACACGCCTTCATCCATACTCCATCAATCATCCATTCGAATCTAGAACAGCTCGGTCATTCATACGAGTTGCGGTGATCAATTTACTGACCAATTGAAGAAACTAGGGTTAAAATTTTCAACCCCAAATCATTACTGCCTCAATGCTCAGATCCACCTCCATCTATTTTTCCTTAATCTTCAATCATCACTCTATCAACAGAGCAAACAATGGCCACCCCGACCTCCTAGGTGGACAGTTCTAACCCCAAACATGATTTCTGGTTAAACCAGAAATACACAATCAATTTCAAACTAAATTTTCTAATTTTAGTTTTAAAATTCAAGTCTTTGTTTATGTAACTTGTTTATATTCTTGAATCAAAGAATCTGAATGATCAAATTCTTATTTTCAAAAGTTGTTCTATTGTACTTTGCATTTTCCAGAGACATTACAGGTTTTTCTTTTATTTTTTTTCATATTAAATAAAATTAAAACTTTAGCTTATATTCACAGCCACATTTTGATTGAATGTTAAATCTTAAAATCTTAACACAGCTTAGATTGAATGAAATAGAACTTCAAGAAATTCTAAAATCTGGAAACTTGAGTACAGAAAATAAATTATACTGCAGCAAGCACTTCTACATATAATCATATATTTTCCAGTAATAAACTTGTAAATTACATGCAAACACACTTATTTTTGGAGTAAAACAAGCAACCAATTTATACTTAAGTTTATTTAAAAAATAATGTTACTCACAGATTTTAAATATGCAGAGCAGAGCTTCAGTTTGAAAAACCCTTTTGAACATCGTTTGCAATTCTGCTTGAATGCTTTTAAGACTTGAGTTGTTTGATGCTTTATAAAATGCCTTTGCCCATGCTTTTAAAAGCTTGAATGTTGCTTGCTGAAAGATTGAGTTGATAATGTCTTTAACTTGCTTTTGATTGTTGCATGCAGGTAGCTTAACTTCCAGTTTTAAGAAGAATGCAGGAAATAAATTCTCAGGTTGAAAAGAAATGATGAAGGTAGGTAGAATAACAGGTTTTTTTGTTTGTTTTATTTGCATGCAGAAAAATGTTTCAGGGATTCCAGATTTGCATGTTGGTTTACAGGAATTGATATGCAATTTGAATTAATGAACAAGCTTCAATTTTGAGGAGAATGAATACAGGAAAAGATTTTTTTTTGAAAAGTGATTTCAGGTTATGGACATAAATTTTCTGGATTCAAAGAATAAGAATGAAGAAGGAATAGAAGTTTTATATGATGAAATTTAAGGTTTATAAAAATTAAAGAAAAGAAAAACTAATAAGGACACTTGTTAAATCTTGTTTACATTTGTCAAAACCATTGCTTAATTTATCACACATGTTAATCAATGAGGTTTAAAAATGAACAGATGTCATTCCTTACCTTTAAATTATTTTAAAAATGATTTTTAAAAGCCTTTATTGTTAATTTTCTTAATATGTAAATACTTTACTAATTCATAAATGCTTTTTTCATCTTCTTATCTTATGAAAATAAAACTTTCAAAAGAAAATAAGATATAAACTAATTAGATTTCAAATAAAATAATATAAATTATTTAATCCATTTTTACATGCTAATTTAAATGCTTTTGCATTTATTTACTACTAAATAAATATTTTCTAAATTTATAAAATTCTTTTGTTTTAAATTAATAAAAAATTTATTTTGGTTATTTATATTTAAGGATAACAATTTATCCATTTTAAATAATTTAATATAGGGATTATCACATTTTAATAGTTAAACTCAGATAATTATTCAATTATATGATACCCAAAAATCCGGGTTATTACATTCCATCCCCCTTTGAATCTTTTCGTCCTCGAAAAGGAACGAAGCCAGAATTTATTAAAATGCTTATTTTTAGAAAACTTATTCTTTGAAACACTTTAAAAATCTACGTAATATTATAAAATAATTTTATAAAAATACTTTTTATAACTCAATGTTTTAACCAGTCCATCCTTGTTTTCATAGAAATTCGGTCATACGTTGATCATGCGTAAGACTGAAAATCTATAAATACTTACAAACTCATTTTCAACATCCAGTGAAAATACCTGGAAAATAATTTTATTAAAAATATAGAAAATAGTTTTTGGAAATAGAGGATATATCTTTGGTGAGAATGCTCTGGAAATCATCACCCCCATCCATGGTCGCAGTTATATACCACGGTTACGTTGCCATCGTAGCAAAAGTTCATGTAACTATAGGCTCTCCGCGGCCTCTCGATTACGCCATGGATCCCATGATAGATCACAGTCTACCGATATAAAATCAAACGCAGACTGTTGTCTCTCAGTGACACACGCGACTTTCGCTGTCAAAATGAAACTTCTCCACTCCAACATAGGTCGCAGTCTACCGATGTAAAATCAAATATAGACTGTTGGCTCTCATCGGCACACACGGCTTTCGCTATGTTATCATAGGTCGCAGTCTACCGATATAAAATCAAACGTAGACTGTTGGCTCTCAGCGGCACACACAACCTTCACTATATTACCATAGGTCGCAGTCTACTGATATAAAATCAAACGTAGACTGTTGGCTCTCAGCGACACACACGACTTTCACTATGGTAACCTCTACTCAAGATCCCCAGGAACTAGTTTTTTTCCAGGCTCCTCACAGGATCAACTTTAGAACCCCCCGGGGCTCAAGGCAATACCACCCGGTGGTACTCCTGAGAAGTTCATTTCAAGGGAGCGCCTTTTTCCCTAGAGCCATCATCAAAACATTTTATACTATACACATATAGTATCTTCAAATCATACACCTAGTATGATCTCATACAAATCTCCTTTACACAAAATCGATTATTCCAAAATCGATAATTCTCAAACTAGGCTTTCCAAATTCTCATATTTATTTTACCCAAAAAGCAAAAGCCTTTCCAAATCCAAAGGTTCCCAAAACCATTTCTAAAATCCTCATAAGATCCTTTATATATATATATATATATATATATATATATATATATATATAAACACACACACAGATATATATATATATATATATATATATAAATATAATTTTTAAAACTTTGGATCATTTCAAACTTATATAAAACTCCTTTTATACTTCAATAATTTTCAAAAACCCTTTTCTTCTGGCAAAAGATTCAACAAGGGAAGTTTCATTTTATAAAACAAAGATATTTAAATTTGTTTACTCAAAATCAAATATTCAAATTTGATTACTCTTTCCAATATCATTTTCATTTGAATTCGTACGATGTACACATATCATCCGTACGCTATATCAATCTGATCGCTCACTCGATCACACAATTTCATTTCTGAACTAGTATTGTCCACCCGACTTCCTAGTGCGGACACAGATCTGGTTTCTTGATCGAAAACCGCCATTCTCCTTGCATAGTCATAACTATGATAGAGAATATCCAAAACCAATCAACAATCCATATCCAGGTTCACCGTCGAAAATCGAGTGGAAAATCCCAACTTGGATCGATATAATTATCTCGAAATTCTGTGCTCGAATATGGATCAAATCACTATGCTAATAGTGTAATATAAGTACATCCTATGTATTTAACTTCATTGATTATTAGCCAAAACAATTTCTCTTTCTATTCACATTTACTTTAGATTCTATCCACTTACTCACATTTGCCTTAATCCCCATTTGGATTATCACTTCTATTCTTATCTCGATTGGGTATTTAACCAATAACAGTTTGAACTCCGACCAGTTTATTTAGAAAATAGCTTGAAAAATCTAAAAATAGATAAGTAGTTGGAAAATAATCACTAGTTTGTAAAATAGGTAGTAAAATAGTTAGAAAATATTAAAAATAATTATAGAAATTTTAGATAATTGCAAAAGAATAGTAAGATAGTAATTAGTTTATAAAACACTTGGAAGATTGTTAAACAGTTTCAAAAATAATTGTAAAACAAGTATAAGATAGTTTGGCTTTTAAAAGAAAGGTTGTATATATAATGAATAGCTTGGAATAATAGTTTATATTAAAACAATTTATATTAAAAATAGTCCAGAGTCAAAACTGCTCACTTCCCAATCTCCATTCTCATCAACTCAATTTAAATTTCCACTTCCATTTAAATTGACCCAATTCCAATTTTAAATAACTTCAATTTCCATTGAAATTGATTCAACCCCAATTCAAGTTGAATTAACCTCAGTTTCTTTCCAAATTTAATTTTTATTTAACCTTAAAACCAATTTTCAACAATTTCTGTTGAAACTCTATTTTAAACACCCAAATCTCAAGTCCAAAGTGATTCCATTTCTCTATTTCCAAACTAAAGTTAAGTTTTCTTTTTATCTCAATAATAGATATATTACTATAGTCCATTTCTTCATTTATCAAATCCAATTTTAGCTTAAAGATTATTAATAACAATGGAATGGTATCATTCAAATTATTTTAAAACATCCATTCATTTTCAATTTCTAGATCTCAAACCCAATCTGAGATCACTCAAACTCCCAATTCCAATCAACCATTTAACTTCTCAAGTTAAACTTCAATTTCATATTGAAATTTCCAATGCGGGTTGCTTGTTAACTTTTTTTAACTTTTCCAATATTCAATTCATTCCTTCAGTCAACCCTTCTCAAATTTGAATTCCCACTTCCAATTTTAAACTACACATTAATAATCTTCCCATTTATAAGTTCAAAAACTTAGCACTTCGGGTATCACATCTTATTCCAAATTCAAAACTCACCATTTAGAGTTTATTTCAAGCCACCTTTGATATTATGTATATCCACATATATACATATTAATTTCTTTTACATACCAAGTTATACTTTAAAATTTTAAAACACCTTTGGTTTTTAATTCAAAAAAATTTCTTTAAATTTTCAAACAACTCTTGTTTGAAATAGGACCATTTCATTCAAATGCATTAAATAATATTATATATTATTTCTTTAAATTAATTACATCATTAATTAATTCCAATTAATCACATTCTGTAATTAACTTATTTCTTAATTACCTTCATTAAGTAATTGTCCCTTAAATTACTTACCTCTAGTTACTTCATTAAGTAACTCCCTCTTTATTTATCATTTCTAATTATTATCCATTAATTAATTTCATTAAATAAAGTTTAATTAATTACATAAATTAATTGATTATCCTTATCGTGAAACCTTTCCCAAATTCAAGATTTAATTTCAGTTTGGTTGTATTTCTATTACTTCTTAATTTAATTCAATAATTTAACAACCAATTCCCTTACTATTTGTTAGAAAGATATATTGCTTTATATATCAAAATATAATCTTATATAAAACCATTTAAAATCTTTATATAAGAAAATAACAAGTATGATCTCTCATATATATACACTCAACTCATTCTATGTGACGCCCCACCTCTATACCCACGCTAGCCAAGAACACTACAGAGTAATGCTGTCGACTAGCACGGAGAATAAGGCTGTTGAGGAGCGACCATCCATGTAATTTCTTTGTGCGAGCACCGATATGTCAGATAATAAAGCATGCATTTCATTTAAGGTGGAAATCCGACATACCGATACAAACTCAAAGCAATCACACGGTGGCTATATAAATTCTTCGGAAACAAATATAGAAATAAACATAACACAAATCAGTCACAGACAGTTCATATCACAAAGGCGGAAATAGATATGAATATTACACATAAAAGTGTATATCAGGGTAGTGGTCAAATAGGATCCACAATAACGCAAAAGAAAAGCAACACGTGCTATACAAAAGAATACAACTATGAGTCTACATCTCAAGTGTTTACAACAAAATAAACTACTAATCTAAGTAGTTAGCAAAAGTCAGAGTAATGGATCCCTGGAGAAAAGTCAAGCAGAAGCACCTGTAACATCTCGGTCTGACCCGAGTATTATTTAATAAGAAAATAATAAACGGATCAGTCTAGCTATAAATATCAGATGACATGATATAGAATAAGAGATATGACGGAAATAAAGGTACGATAACCATAGGGCCATACTATAATAAGTATGCAACAAAACCAACCAAAGATTAGTTGATATCACAAAAATCTTCCGAAAGATAAAAAGAATGTCATACTCAATAATTTCATTCACCAACCCACAAATATTGACAATTATATCAATACCAATCACAAAAGTCAATGATACACAAATTCACCAATGCACAAAGGTTGATAGAACTTATCAATGAAAACCACGAAAATTGGTGAAGCACAAATTCTAGAAATCATCAATAGAAATCCAGAAATCACAAAAAGGGGAGAGGCCTATCACAAACGGGAGCATAAAAGCCCACCAACCGGTATCACAAACGGAATGCTAATTCCATGGTAGCTAACCATCACAAATTGAGCCGAAGCTCCACAAACGGCCCGAAGACCATGTGTTGCTACCCCACAAATTTGAGTCGAAACTCCACAAAACGGGGTTTAGTCTCCCTCGCAGACAAAGAGACATCGCGCATCGCTAGTCTAAATCACAAAAATGATCGTTATTGATCATCGCAAAGTGTCAATTACAATAAGCTAGTAAATATATGAGTTTAGCATCATGTCCCATAACCACTAGCTTAACTTAAATATTTGCGAACAAATTGTATATCTCCACTAGAAAATTGTCACAAGAGATTCAATCGGACAAGTCCAAGAATTAACCGACGAAGTGAACGCAAGCGTTTCATACCACTTGTTTTACTAAGCCGTTTAATTAGATTTCTCGCACGAGTGAGGTAAAGGTTTGTGTATACTAATAGATTGGAAAACGGTTTGAGAAAAACGAGATTTGTTATTCAAAATAGTTGTTGAAATCATTTTGATAAAAAGGGTTTTAATATTTAATACTAGTATAGAAACCTTTATATTTTTAAAGTGACAAAACACAAGTATGATTGTAGAAACAATCAATCACAAAGGTCACACTCGAAGATGTGAATAAAATTCCAATAAAATCGATAAAGGATCCATCAAAGTGGATATATATAAAATTCCCAAAGAAAAGAAATCATCAAAGATAATAATAATTGATGACAATAGATAGGGAAGCAACACGAATCGATTAAAGTTGGATTTTTAATTAATATAGGCAAATAGGCAAAACACACTGAATTCAGACGTCTGAAACTAATGGTTCAGACGTCTGAATCTGGAAATATGAAAATTTCCAAGACTCAATTCAGACGTCTGAACCATTGGTTCCAGACGTCTGAAATAGGCTTATTTTTGCCTATTTCCTTTCTGGTTCGAGTTGAACCATTTCAGACGTCTGAAACTATATATTCAGACGTCTGAATCTGGGGTTTGAAATTCCCCTAGTACAATATTCAGACGTCTGAATATAAGGTTTCAGACGTCTGAATCTGGGGTCTCAGGCATTCCCTGAACCTAGGCCAGAAATGGCCAAATGGATATCGGAAGCGATCGTTCGAGCGACGGCGACTAAGGAATTACGTCGAGCGACAACCCAGCCTTAACGGCTCATTGATTCCCCTCCAATATCGATGTCTAAGAATCCATAGAAGGATGGTTATAGATTTTGATTTCAAAATACGAAAATTGGGATATACACAATATCAAGCGAAACCAAAAGCAAATACACACGAATAACTGTTAGGAATTCATACCTAACAATCGATTATAATTATAACATAGATGTGAGATTAACAGTCTCACCTTTCTCACGAAATCAACAAGAAGAAGCTTGAAAGCAAATGGAGAATCAACCTCTCTTCAACACAACCCAAATGAGCTTGAATCTAAGCTCAAAACAAGAACATTCCCAAAATTAGATTTAGGAATTTCTGAAATTGGTAAGAGAGTAAGTTGGAGAAGAAGGAGAAGAAGCTTACCAATGGGTTCTCTTTGAATTTGGAGCTAGGAATTTGAAGTTGCAAGAGATCTAGGGTTTTGGAATTCTAATTTCCAATCTCTCCCACCATTAAAGCTTCAAAAACTGAAAAGAGAAAGAAGTGAGGGAGAATGGAGAGTGAGAGGTTCAGTTTTTAGAGTTTTAAGTTGAATATAGGGCTGAACCCAAACCCAAACCCAAAGTGAAAAGGTCGAATTTTTGACTAACTCCAATTATAGCAAAGTTTATACTCAAAAAGGTCGCAAACGGCATTTTGAACTCAACGGAAGTGGTCTCGAGTCTCAATTCGACTGTTTGCAAAAAGTAGCTTTTCGGACCAAAATCCGACTAACGATAAAATATTTAAATAAAATATTTAAATATATAATCGATAAATATGCGGGTTGTTACAGACTCCCCTCCTTAAAGAAATTGCGTCCTCGCAATCATAAGGAATAAATGAACAAAAAGTAACAACCAAAAAGCATATCAACACAAAAGAAGGAACACCAAATAAGAAGTTTACCTCAAAGCGCACAAGTAAGTAAGTTTGGATGTGTTCTTTCGATGAATTCTCTAGATTCCCAAGAACAATCCTTAGGATTTGAAGACCATTGAACTTTAACAAGCGGAACATCCTTATTTCGAAGTCGTTTGACCTCCGAAGCAATGATTCGAATAAGATGTTGCTCATAAGTCAAATTAGGTGAAACTTCAATTTCTTCCACAACACCGGGCTCAAGAATAGAATCAGAATCTCGAAGACATTTCCGAAGTTGAGAAACGTGAAACACATCATGGATA
The DNA here is from genome assembly GCA_030765085.1 of Allium cepa. Taxonomy (NCBI): domain Eukaryota; kingdom Viridiplantae; phylum Streptophyta; class Magnoliopsida; order Asparagales; family Amaryllidaceae; genus Allium; species Allium cepa. The sequence continues at coordinate 916,465,250 of CM060929.1, read as the reverse complement.
GCAGAAAATTGAGCCGGTAATAAAAGGCGATAAGCCATAGAACCAATGCGTTCAGTGATAGGAAATGGCCCAATATATCGAGGCGCTAACTTTCCCGAACGACTGAAACGCACAACACCCTTCATAGGTGAAACACGAACAAACACAAGATCATCCACAGAAAATTCTAATTTCCTTCTTCGGTTATCGGCATAGGATTTTTGTCTACTCTGGGCTTCTTTCATCCTATGACGAATAAGATCAATCTTTTCTGTGGAATCGCGAATAAAATCTGGACCTAAAACCAGCTTCTCACCGGCCTCAAGCCAACAAGAAGGAGATCGGCATGGCCTTCCATAGAGTGCCTCAAAAGGTGCCATACCAATTCTAGATTGGAAGCTATTATTATAGGAAAATTCAACAAGAGAAATATGATCTTCCCAACTTCCACCAAAATCAAGCACACAAGCACGAAGAAGATCTTCAAGAGTTTGATTCACACGCTCGGTTTGTCCATCGGACTGGGGATGATAAGCGGTGCTAAAATTAAGCTTCGTTCCTAAAGCTTTTTGAAGACTCTTCCAAAATCCACTAGTAAACAATGGATCACGATCACTAACAATAGAAGTAGGAACTCCATGCAATTTAACAATCTCTTTGATAAAGAGTTTGGCCAAGAGAGGAACGGTTCGGTTAGACCGAACGGGAATAAAATGGGCGGACTTAGTAAGTCTATCAACGATCACCCATAAACTATTATGACCCGAACGAGAACGGGGAAGGCCATCAATAAAATCCATGGAAATTTGATCCCACTTCCAAATTGGAATTTCTAAAGGTTGCAATAACCCACCGGGCCTTTGATGTTCGGCCTTAATGAGTTGGCAAGTCATGCAACGCTTAACGAAGTTAGCGATGTCAAGTTTCATTCCCTCCCAATAATAAAGTCGCTTCATATCCGCGTACATCTTACTACTACCGGGATGAATGGTGAATTTCGAACGATGAGAATCTTCTAAAATATCCTTACGAAGATCAATAATATTTGGTACGATAAGTCTACCAAATTTTCGAATGCCGCCACGAAAATCGATATTAAATTCTTTCAAACCTTCAATATCAACTTTATCCCTAATATTTTGGCCAAGAAGAGCCATTTCGGGATCTAGCCTTTGAGCTTCAAGAATGCGGTCTAAAAGAGAAGGATGAGCCTCAAGGCTACATAACACAAGTGATGAACATAAATGTGATACGCGCTCTCGAATCTCACAAGTAGTTAAGATCTCGAGATCGTTCCATTCGGATATCATCATAGAAACAACGGCTTGTTGCTTACGGCTAAGAGCATCGGCGACGCGATTACCCTTACCGGGGGTATAAAGAATATCAAGATCATAAGGCGCAAGGAACTCGAGCCAACGCTGTTGACGCAAATTAAGTTCCTTCTGAGAGAATAAATACTTCAAAGATTTGTGATCGGTATATAGAACAAATTTCTCTCCTAAAAGATAATGTCGCCAAATCCGAAGAGCGAAAACAATAGCCGCGAGCTCTAAATCATGAGTGGCATATCTAGTCTCAGCTGGCTTCAATTGCCTAGAAGCGTAAGCAATAACACGTTCTTTTTGCATAAGAACGGCACCCAAACCAATGCGACTAGCATCGGTATAAACAATAAAATCTTGATTCCCTTCGGGAATAACAAGAATAGGAGCATTAGATAGGAGTTCTTTTAATCTCTGAAAAGAAGTTTCACATTTGTCCGACCAAATGTATTTAACGCCTTTCTTGGTTAAGGCAGTAAGAGGCACGGCAATTTTAGAAAAGTCCTTTATAAAACGACGGTAATAACCCGCCAATCCAAGAAAGCTACGGATTTCCGTCACACTCTCCGGTCTCTTCCAATCTTGAATCGCTTCGATCTTTGAAGGATCTACGGAAATTCCGGATTCGGAAATAATGTGACCAAGAAACTTCACTCGAGATTGCCAAAAGTGGCATTTAGAAAATTTTGCTTTCAATTGATTACTCCTAAGAGTTTCCAATATAATCCGAAGATGCTCTTCATGCTCCTCTTCGGTTTTAGAATACACAAGGATATCATCAATAAAGATGAGAACAAATCGGTCGAGAAAGTCTTTGAAGACTCGATTCATAAGGTCAACGAAATACGCCGGAGCATTCGTCAAACCAAATGGCATGACAAGCCATTCATAAGATCCATATCGAGTACGAAACGAGGTCAATGGAATGCTATCTTCTGCGATACGAAGCTGATGAAACCCGGTAGCCAAGTCCAATTGTGAAAAGACTCTAGCACCACTGAGCTGATCGAATAGATCATCAATCCGAGGTAGAGGATATTTATTTTTGATCGTGAGATCATTAAGCTTACGATAATCAACGCAAAGCCTAAGAGTACCATCGGATTTCTTTACAAAAATAGCTGAAGCTCCCCAAGGCGAGGAACTAGAGCGAATGAATTGCTTCATCTCCAACTCGGATAATTGTTTGCGCATCTCCTCGTTTTCCTTATTGGACATTCGGTAAGGAGGACGAGTAATAGGTTGAGCTCCAGGGATAAGATTAATTTTGAACTCAATTGCTCGCTTAGGTGGTAATCCTAAAATGGGTTCAAATATGTCGGAAAAATCACGAACAACATGAATAAGAGAGATGACATCCTCCTCGTCGTCATCATCGTCATCACGAGGATTTAAAGAATATAAAGATGCACTTAAAGTGGAATCCGAGTCTTTGAGAATAATAGAAATCTGCTTAACAGATAAAGGATGTCGAAGATGAATAATCCGCTCAGGACATAGGGTATGAGCTTCATAACGATTAAGCCAATCCATTCCCAAAATCATTCCAAAGCCTAAATAACGCATAACATGCAAATCGGCTAGGAAAGAAAAATCACATAAAATAATCTCCACATCTTTACAAAGCAAACTAATTGTTGCAGATCCACCAACCGGATTCGAAATTCTCAACGAAGTCATTAAACATAAAACATCCAAAGAAAAGGTATCAACAAGTTCTTTTGAAATAAAAGAGTGAGATGCACCGGTATCAAAAAGAACTCGAATTGGTTGATCACGAAATAAAATAATACCATCGAGAATGGAATGAGAAATACCTTGGCCACGAGATGTGTTGCCAGGGGCTTGAGCAATATTTAACTTTCCCTCCTTCTTGCCTTGAAGTTTGGGGCATGAAGGTATAACATGTCCGGGACTTTTGCAGTAGCGACAAGTGAGGGGCTTCGAACACTTATTTGAATAATGGTCCTTTGAACCACAATTATAGCATTCCCCACGACTAAAGGTAGAAGCATTTGGTGCCGAAGATGCTTGCCTACCCTTTTTGTTGAGGTAAGGACCTTTGAACTTGTTAGGCCTCTTTTTGTTGTTGAAGTTTGGTTTAGCTCCCACCACTTCAACATCTCCCTCCCTATCCGCCTCTTCAAGTCGAAGAGCGATATCCACAAGTTGATCAAAAGAAACTTCTAACTTTAGAAGTAACGGCTTCTTGAGATTCTTATTTAAGCCGTAGACAAATCTCTGATTCTTCTTCAGAGGGGTGTTGATGTATTCAACCCCATATTTGGAAAGGGATTCAAAAGAAGCAACGTAGTCCGTCACAGAAGAATTGCCTTGTACAAGGTCAATGAAACGACGAGCCATCGTCACTTTCTCAGCTGGTACAAATTTCAACTCGAAGCGTTCCCGGAATTGCTCCCAGGTGAGATCCGCTTCATTAATCTCAGAAATGAGAAGTTCGTACCAGTCCAATGCTCTTTCTTGGAGCATACTGGAGGCCACCTGAACTCGGTGAAGATCAATAAGATTCATGCGCGAAAAGATGCGATCGCATGTTCTAAGCCAAGCCTGGACTTCAATAATGGTTTCGGAACCTTTAAAGGGCTTCCCACCCAAATTAGTGTAATCGTTGCACAAGCGTGCAAATCCTGACTTTGGGTGAGTAGGTTCCGGATTAGTTCCAGCTGCTTGAGCATTTGTCACTAAATCAAGAAGCTGCTGAGTAGTCATAAATACTCCTTCCTGGGGAGCAACACTAGATGATCCAGTTCGGGGACGACCTGGTCTAGACATTCTCTTCCTTTTAAAAAGAAAGAAGAGAAAGAAAGTTATTCACAAATGTATATCAAGAAATCTTGATAATTAAAACAAGGAAGCATAAAATTTAGGATTGAATTGTTCGAAGACACGGATAAAATCCTAAAGTATAACGCCTAAGATAGTCTTAGGACGATGATCCTTGTTAAGTTATACTACATTGTTCCGAAGTTTCGCTATGATACCAAGCTGTGACGCCCCACCTCTATACCCACGCTAGCCAAGAACACTACGGAGTAATGCTGTCGACTAGCACGGAGAATAAGGCTGTTGAGGAGCGACCATCCATGTAATTTCTTTGTGCGAGCACCGATATGTCAGATAATAAAGCATGCATTTCATTTAAGGTGGAAATCCGACATACCGATACAAACTCAAAGCAATCACACGGTGGCTATATAAATTCTTCGGAAACAAATATAGAAATAAACATAACACAAATCAGTCACAGACAGTTCATATCACAAAGGCGGAAATAGATATGAATATTACACATAAAAGTGTATATCAGGGTAGTGGTCAAATAGGATCCACAATAACGCAAAAGAAAAGCAACACGTGCTATACAAAAGAATACAACTATGAGTCTACATCTCAAGTGTTTACAACAAAATAAACTACTAATCAAAGTAGTTAGCAAAAGTCAGAGTAATGGATCCCTGGAGAAAAGTCAAGCAGAAGCACCTGTAACATCTCGGTCTGACCCGAGTATTATTTAATAAGAAAATAATAAACGGATCAGTCTAGCTATAAATATCAGATGACATGATATAGAATAAGAGATATGACGGAAATAAAGGTACGATAACCATAGGGCCATACTATAATAAGTATGCAACAAAACCAACCAAAGATTAGTTGATATCACAAAAATCTTCTGAAAGATAAAAAGAATGTCATACTCAATAATTTCATTCACCAACCCACAAATATTGACAATTATATCAATACCAATCACAAAAGTCAATGATACACAAATTCACCAATGCACAAAGGTTGATAGAACTTATCAATGAAAACCACGAAAATTGGTGAAGCACAAATTCTAGAAATCATCAATAGAAATCCAGAAATCACAAAAAGGGGAGAGGCCTATCACAAACGGGAGCATAAAAGCCCACCAACCGGTATCACAAACGGAATGCTAATTCCATGGTAGCTAACCATCACAAATTGAGCCGAAGCTCCACAAACGGCCCGAAGACCATGGGTTGCTACCCCACAAATTTGAGTCGAAACTCCACAAAACGGGGTTTAGTCTCCCTCGCAGACAAAGAGACATCGCGCATCGCTAGTCTAAATCACAAAAATGATCGTTATTGATCATCGCAAAGTGTCAATTACAATAAGCTAGTAAATATATGAGTTTAGCATCATGTCCCATAACCACTAGCTTAACTTAAATATTTGCGAACAAATTGTATATCTCCACTAGAAAATTGTCACAAGAGATTCAATCGGACAAGTCCAAGAATTAACCGACGAAGTGAACGCAAGCGTTTCATACCACTTGTTTTACTAAGCCGTTTAATTAGATTTCTCGCACGAGTGAGGTAAAGGTTTGTGTATACTAATAGATTGGAAAACGGTTTGAGAAAAACGAGATTTGTTATTCAAAATAGTTGTTGAAATCATTTTGATAAAAAGGGTTTTAATATTTAATACTAGTATAGAAACCTTTATATTTTTAAAGTGACAAAACACAAGTATGATTGTAGAAACAATCAATCACAAAGGTCACACTCGAAGATGTGAATAAAATTCCAATAAAATCGATAAAGGATCCATCAAAGTGGATATATATAAAATTCCCAAAGAAAAGAAATCATCAAAGATAATAATAATTGATGACAATAGATAGGGAAGCAACACGAATCGATTAAAGTTGGATTTTTAATTAATATAGGCAAATAGGCAAAACACACTGAATTCAGACGTCTGAAACTAATGGTTCAGACGTCTGAATCTGGAAATATGAAAATTTCCAAGACTCAATTCAGACGTCTGAACCATTGGTTCCAGACGTCTGAAATAGGCTTATTTTTGCCTATTTCCTTTCTGGTTCGAGTTGAACCATTTCAGACGTCTGAAACTATATATTCAGACGTCTGAATCTGGGGTTTGAAATTCCCCTAGTACAATATTCAGACGTCTGAATATAAGGTTTCAGACGTCTGAATCTGGGGTCTCAGGCATTCCCTGAACCTAGGCCAGAAATGGCCAAATGGATATCGGAAGCGATCGTTCGAGCGACGGCGACTAAGGAATTACGTCGAGCGACAACCCAGCCTTAACGGCTCATTGATTCCCCTCCAATATCGATGTCTAAGAATCCATAGAAGGATGGTTATAGATTTTGATTTCAAAATACGAAAATTGGGATATACACAATATCAAGCGAAACCAAAAGCAAATACACACGAATAACTGTTAGGAATTCATACCTAACAATCGATTATAATTATAACATAGATGTGAGATTAACAGTCTCACCTTTCTCACGAAATCAACAAGAAGAAGCTTGAAAGCAAATGGAGAATCAACCTCTCTTCAACACAACCCAAATGAGCTTGAATCTAAGCTCAAAACAAGAACATTCCCAAAATTAGATTTAGGAATTTCTGAAATTGGTAAGAGAGTAAGTTGGAGAAGAAGGAGAAGAAGCTTACCAATGGGTTCTCTTTGAATTTGGAGCTAGGAATTTGAAGTTGCAAGAGATCTAGGGTTTTGGAATTCTAATTTCCAATCTCTCCCACCATTAAAGCTTCAAAAACTGAAAAGAGAAAGAAGTGAGGGAGAATGGAGAGTGAGAGGTTCAGTTTTTAGAGTTTTAAGTTGAATATAGGGCTGAACCCAAACCCAAACCCAAAGTGAAAAGGTCGAATTTTTGACTAACTCCAATTATAGCAAAGTTTATACTCAAAAAGGTCGCAAACGGCATTTTGAACTCAACGGAAGTGGTCTCGAGTCTCAATTCGACTGTTTGCAAAAAGTAGCTTTTCGTACCAAAATCCGACTAACGATAAAATATTTAAATAAAATATTTAAATATATAATCGATAAATATGCGGGTTGTTACATTCTAGGGTACCACTTACCCTATCCTACATGAGTAATCCCACCAGAGCCAAGGTTCTCGCTTAACCTTCAGCTCTGATACCAAATGTAACGACCCGAAAATTTCGATCCCGAAATTTCCAGATAGTTAAGAAAAGAAGAAAAGAGAAAGAAGGAGAAAACAAAAACAAGTCGCAGAAACCTCACATTCGCAGCGGATCAAATATAATATCAAATAAAATAGCAGTTATACAAAGAAAAATATATATGTTAATTTACATTTAAATACATCAGAGTTACACATATACAAAAACACTGGACAAAACAGTCATGTCCAGATACTACAATATCACAGTGGAAAATCTCCATATGTCCCTGGCATCCATCTCGCCTCCTGAGCTCCAGAATGTCCTTACCTGAAAATCTGTAATACTCGGTCTGACCCGAGCATTACATCAAAGTAACACCTAGGTTAAGCAGGAAACCAGCATGAGTAAACCCATCTAACAAGAGTACAAAAGCATGCAACTTATATAAACCCGGGGTAACTTATAAATTTACAACTTCACAAGCTGTTATAGACAATACTTATTTCACACGTCAATTTCTAAGTGCCAAACTTAGATTAAATGGCCCAACTTACTTAAATCATTCCATATCAGCATATTGATTCCACATATCAATCTATAAGAAATCGAAGTGGTTTCAGGTATTTACTACACCCGACTCCGGTCTCTTCGAATCCAGTGTCATTTAAAACCAAGTTATCCAATTAAATACAACTCAACTTTAATTATCGGATACATTTTACACATCAATTCCTAATTGATTGATAATCACATTATCATCGCCCATCCTACATATCATATCACAAATCAATTCAAAATAGAGATATCCACCTATTCAAAGTACTCATCATAATTCAATCATTAATAAGCAAGATTGATCACTTCCATTAATTACATAAATTCAATAATCCTCTAATTACTTTTATTAGTAAATTATTCTTAAATATCATATAATAATTAACCTTTAACTTAATTACATTCATTAATAATCTTGATTAATCTTCAATAGATATCATCCAATTCAGACATTCAACAACCACTCATCCATAAGCAAGTATTATCAATTCATATCACATTTAATTTAATTACTTAAATTAAATTAACTCCTTAAGAATTAATCACTTAGTCTTGCTTATGTAATCATTAATTAATTACTAAACTTAATTAATTAATCACATCCAAATGTATAAGAAACAAGAAACTCAAGTGGAACAGAAACAAATAGGAAGCTGCATATTGGGTTAGGCTTTCAAAATCCTGAAATTTTGATCCGTAATAATTATCCTGATGATGGTTCGTATTTCTGGAACCATTTCGATGCATTTATATAAATTAGTTATCCGTAAGAAATTAATCTTAATTTAAACCATAATTGTTAATCATCCTTGAATAACCACATTCAGTAATTAACTACCCTTAATTACTTCACCAAATAAATTAATTACTCCTTAATTAATTATCTCAAATTAATCCCTTGATTAATTTTACAAAGTAATTATACTCAAATTACTTTCATCAACAAATCACCTTCAATTAATGACATCTAGTAATTACCCATTAATTATTTCCCTAAGTAATTTCACTTCATTAATTACATTAAGTAATTATACTTCACAAATCATCAAATGATTATTCTAAATTAATTAAACTGAATTAATTAACTTAATCAAATTAAACTCAATTAATTACAATGAGTAATTAATTCCTTGATTACTACCATAAGTAATTATACTTAACAATCTACACAAATGATTATCTTTAAATTAATTAATCTAATTAATTATTAAAAATTAATCACATTAATTAATTATTAAGTAATTCTTAGTTAATGACCTTCATTAACTATTAACCATTCATTAATTACTTATTTTAATCATTATTGATTACAAATTAATTAATCATTAATAGCCCATTAATTAACCCCTAATTATTTAATTAATTAAGTGTTAAATGTAACTTAATTAATCCTTTATTGCTTGATTAATTAATTACTAATCATTGATTAAAATATAATCTTATTAATTAATGATTCTTAAATTACAAGTTACTTATTCTAAGAATAATAAATCTTTAAATTTTTAAGTTAAAAACTCTTAATTACTTTAAGTAATTATCCGTTTCATTAATTTATTAGATAAATTAATTATCCATTTAATTACCCTAATAATTAAATGCATAACAAATCATTAAATTATAATTTAACTTCAACAAGTTTTAAAATCAATTTAAAACCTTTAAATGATAAATAATACTTTTCTTATAAAAGAAATTTTACAAAAGTTTAAATCAAATTCCCTTTTTAAATTCAAACATTTATAATTTTCTTTATCATTCAAATTTGTTAAAATACTTAAATTTATAAAACTTAAATTTATTTTAAACTAAAGATTCAAATTCAGATTTAAATCAGATTTAAACTTTATTTAAAACATTTATTTATATTTCAATTTCCAATTCAAATTCAAATTTGTTTAAAAACATTTTTAAACAATAAACCCCTTTAAAGTATTTTAAACAAATTTGAATTTAAAAACTTATTCATTTCCAGCTATGATTCTAATTAAAGCTTGAATTCATAATTTAAAATTAGATTTAAAACATATTTTAAATCTTGCTTTATACTCTTAAAATTCAGTTTTAAATTTTGAAAACATAATAGGATTTCTAACCTGTAAACTAACTCGAACCCGAAATGATTCACTCGCGTAAAACACTAAATAAACTCGAGTAAACTCGAGTAACATTCCACTTGCATTTATTCAAAACTTAAAGTTTTGTCAGGTTTACACATAAACCTGTAACACTCCAACCCTCGAGAACCCACTCAACAGCTACTCCGAGTCCAACACACCCTTGACTTCGAGTTCAACATCCAAATGCTTCGAGCAACTCATGAAAGAACCTGAACCAAACCCGAGAAATCATCTTCCCCAAAAACAGCTGACACGCCATGATCACCGTGCACCTGCACACCCGCTGCTGTCACCTCCGACCTCTCGCGACCACTCGCGCAAGTCAGCGATCATCATCAAATACCAATTCGACCTTCAAACCAACTGTAAAAACTAGAAATCAAAATCGAGCTTCGAGCTCGAAAACTGGAAGCAATGTCGAACTGCAATTTTCTTCAAACTCCAAAATCGGATCACCAGAGAAAATTTACCTCCGGCCACGCCTTCGTTCATACTCCATCAATCATCCATTCGAATCTAGAACAGCTCGGCCATTCATGGGAGTTGCGGTGATCAATATACTGACCAATTAAAGAAACTAGAGTTAAAAATTTCAACCCCAAATCATTACCGCCTCAATGCTCAGATCCACCTCCATCTATTTTTCCCTTAATCTTCGATCACCACTCTATCACCAGAGCAAACAATGGCCATCCCGACCTCCTAGGTGGACAGTTCTAACCCCAAACATGATTTCTGGTTAAACCAGAAATACACAATCAATTTCAAACTAAATTTTCTAATTTTAGTTTTGAAATTCAAGTCTTTGTTTATGTAACTTGTTTATATTCTTGAATCAAAGAATCTGAATGATCAAATTCTTATTTTCAAAAGTTGTTCTGTTGCACTTTGCATTTTCCAGAGACATTGCAGGTTTTTCTTTTATTTTTTTTCATATTGAATAAAATTAAAACTTTAACTTATATTCACAGCCACATTTTGATTGAATGTTAAATCTTAAAATCTTATCACAGCTTAGATTGAATGAAATAGAACTTCAAGAAGTTCTAAAATCTGGAAACTTAAGTACATAAAATAAATTATACTACAACAACCACTTCTACATACAATCATATATTTTCCAGTAATGAACTTGTAAATTGCATGCAAACACACTTATTTCTGGAGTAAAACAAGCAACCAATTTATACTTAAGTTTATTTAAAAAAATGTTACTCATAGATTTTAAATATGCAGAGCAGAGCTTCAGTTTGAAAAACCCTTTTGAACATCTTTTGCAATTCTGCTTGAATGCTTTTAAGACTTGAGTTGTTTGATGCTTTTAAAATGCCTTTGCCCATGCTTTTAAAAGCTTGAATGTTGCTTGCTGAAAGATAGAGTTGCTAATGTCTTTAACTTGCTTTTGATTGTTGCATGCAGGTAGCTTAACTTCCGGTTTTAAGAAGAATGCAGGAAATAAATTCTTAGGTTGAAGAGAAATGATGAATGCAGGTTGAATAACAGGTTTTTTTGTTTGTTTTATTTGCATGTAGAAAAATGTTTCAGGGATTTCAGATTTGACTGTTGGTTTACAGGAATTGATATGCAATTTGAATTAATGAACAAGCTTCGATTTTGAGGAGAATTGAATACATGAAATGATTTTTTTTTTTGAAAAGTGATTTCAGGTTATAGCCATAAATTTTCTGAATTCAAAGAATAAGAATGAAGAAGATGAAATTTAAGGTTTATTAAAATAAAATAAAATAAAAACTAATAAGGACACTTGTTAAATCTTATTTACATTTGTCAAAACCATTGCTTAATTTATCACACATGTTAATCAATGAGGTTTAAAAATGAACACATGTCATTCCTTACCTTTAAATTATTTTAAAAATGATTTTTAAAAGCCTTTATTGTTAATTTTCTTAATATGTAAATACTTTACTAATTCATAAATGCTTTTTTTTATCTTCTTATTTTATAAAAATAAAACTTTCAAATGAAAATAAGATATAAACTAATTAGATTTCAAATAAAATAATATAAATTATTTAATCCATTTTTACATGCTAATTTATATGCTTTTGCATTTATTTACTACTAAATAAATATTTTCTAAATTTATAAAATTCTTTTGTTTTAAATTAATATAAAACAAATTTTATTTTGGTTATTTATATTTGAAGATAACAATTTTATCCATTTTAAATAATTTAATTAAGGGATTATCACATTTTAATATTTAAACTCATATAATTATTCAATTATCTGATACCCGGAAATTCAGACTATTATAATATCCCTCTACCCCTCCTCCTTTTCTTCAGATTTTTGAACGAGATTCACCCAAATAAAAAACAAAAAAAATAACAGTTCGGCACTAAAAAAAAGAAATCAAATGAAAAAAATCGCAAGCAATGACATCGCGATAGTGATGGGAAGCAGAGCGTATGACAGAAGGGAGGAATACAGCATGATGGGTCACGATTGGGTCTTAGATGCATGCATGGATAGTTGTGGGTGGCGTTAGCCGTGCGTGGCATCGCGAGAAGAATAGGAAATGGCAGTGGCAAACTAGAGCAGAGCTGAGGTGCTCAGTGTTGGGTTAGGTGGTGCTTCCGATGGAAGTGTGGAGGCGATGGGATGTGTTTGTGTTCTCTTGCTTGGGCGTCACGAGTTGAACGAGAGAGGGAAGGCTTGAGAAATGTGATTAAGCTAAGTAAGGTGATTAATTTTTTTAGGAGATTAGTTGATTTAATTTATCAAATCAAACGTTTAATGATATGTAATTCGTTCGTGTGAGGTCGGATTTGAGTGTCGTTTTATCATGGTGGAATCCTATCAAAATTGTCTTCATTGTGGAGTTGGAGTCGTTGTTGTTTGGAGAGTTTGAATTTTCCGATTCAAACAAAGGTGAGAGTTTTATACATTCACGTTTTGGCTAAAATATTTTTTTATGTAGTTGAATTGTATCATAAAGTGAACTGAATTTATCGATTGTTGCTTCATAAATTAAACAGACATCTGAATTTATTGATTGGATTTGAATTGACAGTTAAATTAAATTTGAATTTAATTGCCCGTAAAATACTCGATATTGATAATCATGAAATTGTTACAAATTTTGTTGACTGTGTGGATGATTTGTTGTGATGGATGCTATTGGTTGATATTTTGAATGTTTATTTATTTTGATATATCATGTTATCATCCGGTATATTATTTACAGTATATAAAACTGTAAATTGAATTATTTTGAATAAATTAAAAACATGTTGAAATGATATATACACCCATGACATTTATTTTGGATAGAAATGATATATATCGATCCCTGGAATTAAATTGGAATAGATGTTCCACTTGGCCATAGGATAGAAAATTATAAGGACACCAGAGTGGTTAAATTAAATGATTTTGAAATTGATCGATTTTAAATTATTTAAAATAATTTGATTTAAGAAATAAAAATTAAATTTATGGAAATCAAATTATTTTCGAATTAGCTCGGAATGTTGAAATTTAAAGTTGATAACAGGAATATTTTAAGTAATGGAAGTTGAGATTTTTAAGTTATAATGGAAATATGATTTGAATTACAAGAATTTATTTGTTTTAAAAGATTGGACTTTTATTCAAACTTTGAATATTGCTAAGTAAGAGTAATACATAAAGATGTTTCAAAATTGAGCTTGGAATTGAATTATATTTTATTTCTATATTGGATATTGAAGGATAATTTAATTTAAGTGTTTTGAATCGATATTATGGAAATCGAATTTGGCATTGATATAAATCGAAATGGTTTAAATTTTAAAATTGGAATTGAAATTGATTTGAAATTGGAATTTAGATTAACTTGGAATTGGAAGTAAAATTTATATGGAATTGGAATTTAAAATAATTTGGAATCGAACTTGAGTTCGATTTGAAATCGGAATTGAATCGACTAACTCGAAATGGAAATGGAAATTGATTTGAATCGGAAATTTTGGAATTGAATTAATTTTGCTTGGAAACTATTTTTAAATAAATTCTTTTAGTATTAACTATTTCAAAATCTATTTTATAAATATTCAAACTATTTTAATTTTCCCAATTATTTTACTATATAAACCATTTCGAATACTCAAAATATTTTCTATTTAACTATTTTAAAACTATTTAAACTATTTTCTAAAATTCAATCTGGTTAAAGGGTGGAATGTTTATATTTAAACCTTGGATTTAAATGCGAACTAGGTTAAAGTGAATTATAACCAAAACTGTAATTCAGATCAAGTTTTGAAGTGTAATCGATAAATCGAGTTGAATTAACATTTGAAGTAAAAATATGTTTTTTCAAGCGAATATGATGATTTAGAAATGGATTTGATATTGAAGCGAATATGATATTTTGATATCAATTACGAATTGTTTTTGAAATGTAAAAGAACTAGCTGATATGTAAAACAACGTTTGGTTGTTAAAGAGACCGGGGCCTCTTATCGGCACACTCTCTATCAATATTGGAACCAATTTGACAACTATATATGCGGTGGATGATATCTTGAATGTAGTGGTTGAATTGGCGACGTTTACTGGAATGAAGTAAGAGAACGATGATGGATAGCTTTGACACACGTGTCATAATTAAAATGACTAAAACAGAAGCCTATGCCTAGCCATCGAGGCTAGCTAGCTCCAGCGACGTTGATCCCTCGTATTAGTATTGTGATTTCGTATTCAATGGATGCACCTTTGTTCGTTTCGATTGATTGTCGCGGTCGGCCACGGATGGGTTACGACTAGCTAGAAAGGCTAAACTGGCAGGATCCTACATTGGGTTTTGCCTCACGTGCCTTATCATATTTATCCCTATATGAGCCCATTACGACTTTGGTTTAAACTGTAAAATGTGTTAAGCTGGACCAATGTAAATCCTTAACGCTATTTTGATATTTATTTTACTGATAGACATTATATATTATAGCGTATACTATTATATATAAATAGTTTAATAAATCCTTAGGAGATGGTAAATCCCGTAATATCTCTGAAGTTATTGCACTCATATTCTATGATATAGATTTGACTTACAAAAGAGCATTTCAGTCCTGGCTTGAGTGTTTTGTCCTTTCATTACGCTCGGGTTATTCCTGAGTTTTTTCAGCCTATTGAAGATTATTCTCTGGAGGACGAAGAAGATTTTGGAATATTACTATTATTATTATTCCCTTATTCAAGTTATCATGTATAGTGATCACTTATCTCTGATGTGTTTATATATAACTCTGATAAATGTGTATAGATTATAATCAAATGTATAGTAAATAGCTTCATGAATTGTTATTTAATTATTATATTTTATCATTTCCGTTGTGAGATTCTGCGTTTGTTTTTCTTCTTTTCTTGTTTTTCTTATTTAAACCCATTGATTATCTACGTTCTGGATTGTTTAAGTTGGCCATGTGTGGATTATTGTTGATTTAAACCGTCCAAAATGTGGATCATTACAAAAATTATTTTTATCCAAATAAAAGTCCAAGATTAGATTATTTAAACGATTTTCAATTATTCATTCAACAAATAAATCGATATATTTGGAACTTAAGTTTTATTCCACTTATTTGATAGATAAACTTCATATTAAAATGCCATTTAAATTCCAAATTCAACATTTATAATAAATTAAATGTTCAAAATCAAACGACTGAAAATCCGAGTCGTTACAAGACGTTTGATATAGTTTTATTCAAAATAATCAATTTATAAACAATTTAACTTACATAGTTAGGTTTAATAAAAATTTGAACATAACTCAACTTCTACAATAAAATCTAAGTCCTAAATTTATGAAAAATTTCGGCAGAGTCTCCTTTGCGCAAATAGGTGCAAAAAAATAACAATATCAATAATTTCAATATATCTAAATATATATATATCATAATAAAATAATAGATTATCCCAAACCATGGAAAAACAATAAAATATGCTATAAAGCCATAATCGGATAACATACTTATTTGTCGGCAAACAAACTTTATTTATGAAACCAAAAGCAACTGCTATTGCTTCCATAAATCTGTAATTTACTTACATAATCCTAAAGAGTTAAAACTATGTAAAAGAGTAATATTTTATCTGCTGCAATCAATAACACAAGCAACATGACATAAATAACCATATGCAAACAAAAGCAGTAAAACTATTACATGCAATAAAAGAATACATCATATATCCATAGCAATCAAAAACAAATGTTTGTTCGGGTTCTGGCACTTTTCATTGTAGAAGGATGATAAATAACTACCAAGTGTACCTTATGCTCAAGAGCCTTAGATGATTACTTAATAGATTATTCATACAACCTTAAATAATTCGAAGTACCGTTTCCCAAACTTCCCATAAGCCAAAAGACATAGATTTTTAATGTTACGACCCATAAATTTTGATAATTAAAACTATTAAATTAAATAAGATTTTGAAATTTAATATTGCGAGAAATTAATATTTATGATTTATTATTGAGGAAATAATTAAAGTATGATTTAATAATGTTGTTTGAATGCTATTGATAACTATTTAATGTAATTTCAATCAATTGAAATAAAATTTAGGTTAATTTGGTTATAATTGTAAATAATGAAATAAACTAAATGATGTATGTAATGGTGAGATTGTATGTAATTGATTGAAATTGGTTAATATAGAATATGAAATCAGTGATGTGGTAAGAAGTTATAATCTTTGTTCGTAAACAATAAATTTATAAATGTGATAAAATTTCTTAAAAATAACAATTGTTCATTTATCATCTCATTATTTAATATGTTTGGAATTAATTTGGAAATCAACGAAAATTTATGTAAAGAATTCTTGTAGTTAATATGGTAAAAGATGTTAACAGTAAAATAATGAATGTAGTAAAATGTAAACTTATGTTAATATAATTCATAGGGTATTTTTGATTGAATAATAAGGATGATAACATAGGTTTGAATGTAATTGGATGAGAATTGGATGTGTAGTTAACGGCATGAATTGGATAATAAAGGAAGTTTTAAGCGACGATAAAATGCATATTTATTTAAGGAAAATAAAACACGTGATTTAAATGGTAACTTACCAAGTGAATTTCAAATAACGGAATGAGGTAAAACAATTAATTGGTAAATGATGGATGTCTTTTGTTAATGCAGTGAACGTTATAACTATTTAATAAAGACAATAGAGGTTACAAATATGTTAGTTGCAATAAATTGGAAATAACCCCATTTAATTTTAAATATATTTATATATATAGAATTAATTGGCATTTAACCTTTTTAATATGATAAGAGGAAATGAATTAATGTCGCATTAATTGATATTACATTTTTAACTAAGATAAAGTGTAACGATCCGTACATTTAACAACTTTAAAATGATAGTATTTTGAATTTAAATAAAAAATTAAATATGAAAAAAAGTTTGAATTTGTGATGTCTTTGTGACACTAGACTTAACTAATTTAAAATGACAGTATGGGATGTCTTTATGAAGTTTCAAATTTTGGTCAAACTTAGTCAAAGTTCGACTTTTGGTTGAAAATTTTATATTTGAATTTTAAAATTTTATTCTTTTTATATGATACTAGACTGAATT
The DNA here is from genome assembly GCA_030765085.1 of Allium cepa. Lineage (NCBI taxonomy): Eukaryota > Viridiplantae > Streptophyta > Magnoliopsida > Asparagales > Amaryllidaceae > Allium > Allium cepa. Next base: position 916,447,700 of record CM060929.1, on the reverse strand, counting down.
CTAATCTCCTCTCCATTTTTCTTTTCATCAAAATCAAATTACTATTGCTCTAAAAATATAAATTACTATGAAATAATTGACATAAATTTGCAGTTATATTTGTGTTTTTTGGCTAAGTCTGGTCTAATGGGCTCTTTAGTAAACCAAGAGACCCTAGGAACACTAATAGACTTATGACTCCTCACTTTCCGACCTGTTGACTTTCAATTTTTCACTGGAGAACAAAACCAAGAGACCCTAGGAACACTAATAGACTTCTGACTCCTCCCTTTCCCACCTGATTTTCATTCCTCTGTTTGAAGCTTTCTGCTCACACTTCCTCCATCTTCCTCAAAACTCCAGAAACTCCAAAATTCCAAAATCGACAAATTCACAAATTCCCAAACTCCAAACTCTATCCCTCCTCTCTTCAAACTCCAAATTCCATCCCTCCTCTCTTGCTTCATTTCTCTAAAAAAAAAACACAATTTGTTCAATTTGCATTGTCGTGCTTTGCTTTTGGATTGCTTCTTTGGATATGATTGATTAGCTTTTCGTGTTTAGATTTCAACTTGGATCTATCTATAACGTCGCGCCTTTTTTGCATGCTTTAAATCGACGATAAACCACACACGTCAGACTTAAACCATACAGAAGGACAGATTATTATAGGGCAAATAAGAAAAACAGAAAAAGAAAAAGAACAAAATAGAATCTTGCAGTAGAATGATAAAATATAATGATCAAATATACAGTTCATGAAGCTGTTTTACAAAACATTTGATTTTCTTATACAATATATATCAGAGTTACTCATACCAAAAGATAATAACAATGCAGCGGAAAAATGGAATGTAGTGGAACACTATAGTAAATAATAGTAATAATAAAGTCTCTGTCTTCGTCCTCCAGAAATAAGGCCTTCAATTCCTGAAATGATCAAGCTGACCCGAGCGAATTGAAAAGCCAAATCACTCGAGTCAGAACTAAAAGATGTTGTGTAAGTTAACAATAGTAAAAAATATGAGTGGAACGGCGTCAGAGATGTTTACGGGATTTGACATCTCCTATCCAGTGTCTAACGTGAGTGCAGTAACTTAAGAGATGTTCGGGATTCACATCTCCTAAGAATCCGTTAAACTATCTACTATGTAGTAATATACGCTATTATACCAGTGTCTAAAGTAAAGTATAATATACTGAAAATAGCATTAAGGCTTTACATTTTCCACCTTAACACACTTTTATATTCCCATAGTCTATACAGTACCGTAATCTCCTCCGTACTGGGCGTCGTCAGAGGGCACTCCATAGGTATGGTACAAAACAAAATCGTATAAGGCACGCTAGGGTAGGTGACACGGCACAACTAGGCAATGCCAGGGTAGATATACCAATTGCTATCCGGACTGGTAGTAGCGCGTAGCTACTACTAGCGCCCACCTTGAACCACACCCCCGAATCAAAAATCAAAAGTGGCCACCGAATCAATCCAAAAGTCAGCGTATAATAGCTAAGGGGATGGGTCTGATAAGAGGTGCTACCTCCTTGGCCCGAGAATCGCTCATGTTTTAGCCACCTTATGCCAACTAGCGGGAGTCGGGTCCACGTATATACCTTAATAAAACGTCGCCACCATCCTACTTCATTCTAGAATCTCCACCACATACACGGTTGTTAAAGTGGTTTTCAGAGTTGGCAGAGAGTATGACGACTTCCGATCCCGATCTCTTTAACAACCAAACATTATTATAACACCGCGGTCTTTTCAAAATAGTTTATACTTTAAAACCAGAATATAATATCCATTTCAAAACTATATAAATGCGATATCATTTCTATTTTAAACCCAAATCAATATGATATCATTTTATTTCAAATATATCCTTTTTCAAAAATCATAGCACTTTCAAAACTATATATCTTGAAACCCATGGCTTTGAAACATAACTTCAAATACTTAAATGGTTTAAATATTAAATTACTTTATATAATAAAATAGCTTCTTTAATTTCACAAATAAATTTCAAATTCCGATTTTGAAACTCCAAATAAACCATTTCAAATTCAATATATTTCAAAGCTTAAATATTCAATATTTCAAAACTAAATTTTATAATTCATATATATATATATACACACACACACACACCAATTTCACTTTTTGTATTATTTAGTTTTGAAATATTTGCTTACTAAATTCAATATCCTTTAAATAAACTTCAAATTTCAATAACTGAATATTCCTCAATTTATTCACTTAAATCACCTTAAACCCGAATTAAGTTATAAAACCATATTCTTTTAAAAACTCAATTTCAATATGTTCCAAAGGGATTCTTATTAATTATAATTCTTGATTAAATAAATCTCAAATCAATTTCAAAACTATCTTCTCAACCTTGACTTATAAAAATCAGTATAAACTCTATATTAAAATATAACTTAAGTAAATACTTATTCATATTATATTTTAATTAATCAACTTTATTATTAAACTATAATTTATACTTTAAACAAATTTTATTCATAGCTTAAAACCAAGAATTTAACTATATATAAAATAACATTTATAAAATATCCAAATCAATATCTAATAAAATCATATAATTCTTTACAAAACTATAGAAATCATTTCAAAATATTTTTATATATATAGACCGCAGTGCCTGTATATAATTTTCTATCCTATGGTCAAGTGATATGGATATTTATCATTTCAATCCGTAATTTAAATTAAAATTACGGTTATATATCATTTCAAACCGCAATCCCGAATGAAATAAAAATGCATAACAACTTGCAGTTTATAATAATATATAATACAACATTAATTCATCCAATATCAATCATCAACCATTTATCACAATCTTTATCCAATTCAAACAATAACATCAATATATATCAGGTAATAAATAACAGGCTACAAGCAATTTATATTTAATAATAAATTAAACAACTATCTAACTGGCAGTTTATATGCAATAATAAATTAAATAACAATTTAATTTAGTAAATTAAATTTAACTGGGATGATGATTAAAATATATGCCAAACAGTCATAAATAAATTCTAATCGCATCATAAATCAATTTAACAAACATAAGAAATTTTAGAAGTTGTGCCTGGGTTAAAACACTCACCTTTTGAAATAAACAAGCAACCTATATTAATTGCCTTTAATTGCATTTATAAGATCGTTACTTATCAATCCAGATTATAATTCCATATAAAATGCTAATTTTATTTCATTACATTAATATACGCCTATTTACTTCTTAATTTGAATAAATATTACATTTCTAAATGTGTACTTCTACCAATTGAACCCATAAATTAAGTTTTTAAAACCAATAAATGAATTTACCTTAATTCCATTCTTATACCAATTTATTACTTACGAATATTCGTTTTCATTTAAAAAATGTCATGTCAGTTTCTTCTTTCATTGCATTATATTTATTCATTCCTTCATTATTAATTGCATAACTTTATTTATTTTCATTTATTTTTTTATAGTATTTATGCTTAATCCAAATTCTTAAAATCTCAATTGTTTACTTAAGTTTATAACCATTGATTTAAAATACCCTTACATTACATACTTCAATATTTCCATTTTATTATATTTGCCAAATATGTACATTAATCACGATTTATATTCTCGATCCATTTATTTACTAGGTATCATACTTTTATTACATCAATTTCTACCTTATAAATAAATCTATGTTTCTATTTAATTTACATTTAAAAAAAATCATTTCAAATTTTAATTAACAATATGTAACATACAATAAGCATTACCGTTACCCTTAAATCGCATAAATAAGCTTTTTTTTACTTACAAATCAATGTTGCCATTTATTTTCGTACTACTAATTTCATTCACTTATGTTCAATTAATAGCCAAACATAACATTTAGATTATTTTCTATAATTGAAATTTTATGCAAGTTCATTAATCGTTAACTTTAATTAGCATTGTTTCTATTAAATTTTCATTCGCACTTCCGTTACTACATTAATTATCACTAAAGTACATTTATTCATCTTATATGTTCATTCTTCCCAACTAATTACCACCTATTATATCACTTCGCACATTAATTCAATAATTACACTAATTCATCCCATTTCCATTCATTATACATTATTCCATTAGTAAGTCAACATTTAAATTATTAATTTACCATTTATATCCCATTATAAATTAATGCCCACATCAATTAAGATTTTAAATCAAATTAATCATTTCATCTTGGTAACATTGTTTTATTACAATAAAAATATAATTAACATTTACACTGTTTCACTTATTAGAATTACATCCAAGTTATTAACAATTAACTTACATTTGTACTGTTACATTCAAGTTATTAAAAATTAACTTACCAAATCTTATCCAAGTTATTATTTCCATTAATAATTCACTAAAAATTTTTTTTTCTAAATTTAAGTACAAAAAACTAATTAAATTAACCAATTTGTTTATCAAAATTTTCAGGTCATTACACTCCCCCCACTCAAAACTTTTCGTCCCCGAAAAGGAAAAGAAGGGAAAAGAGGAACTTATAAATCAATATATATTATTCAAAACATTAAATTCATAACAATAAGTATACAAAATTGGATAACTTAAATAAAATATATAGATTTATAAACAATTAAATCCTTTTATTTGAATTTATAAAGTTGGGAAAACATTTTAAAAGTTTCTAATTCCAAAGTTTACGGAAAATTCCGTCAGAGTCTCCTTTGTACGGAGAGGCTCGGGATAAAATATAATATCAAAAATAACAATATTCAACATATAATTCAAAAATAATATATATCCCAACACGGGAAAACAATATAATAGCGCTATAAAACCATAATCCGAGAACATACCTACTTGTCGGGCAATTAACGCTAAATTATGAAACCAAAAGTAGTGGCAATTGCTTCCATAACCTGTATTTCACTTATATAATCCAAAAGAGTTACCAAATATATAAAATGAAATATTTAAAGTTTGAACCCGAAAATTGCACCGAATGAAGAATAAACTACTAAGTGATCATTTACTCAACAGTCTTAGATGAAACTAAATAGATTATTCCTACATCCAAACAAATTTTAAAGTATCCTTGCCATAACAACCCGCGTATTTTACGATTGAGTATTTAAATATTTTATTTAAATATTTTATCGTTAGTGGGATTATAGTCCGAAAAGTTACTTTTTGCATATGGTCGAACTAGGACTCGAGACCACTTCCATTGAGTTCAAAATGCCATTTGCGATCTTTTTTAGTATAAACTTTGATATGTTTGGAGTTAGTGGAATTTTGCCACTTTTTCACCTAGGGCTTTGGTTTGGGTTGAGCCCATTTACCCCACTTATTAGCTCCGTCCCAACCCTCTCCTCTTCATTACTTCATTTCTAATTCCTAACATTCAAGCTTCAATGAAAATGGAGAGTGGAATGGGAAATTAAAATTTCAAAACCCTAGTTCCATTAGCAAATCCAACATCTAACCCCAAATCCAAAGAGAAGCTATTGGTAAGCATCATCTTCTTCTTCTCCAACTCATTCTCCTTTCAATTTTTAGAAATTCCTAAACCTAACTTTGGGAATGTTCTTCTTTTGAGCTTAGGTTCAAGCTCATTTGGGTTGTGTTGAAGTATGGTTGATTTTCCTTTGCTTTCAAGCTTCTCCTTCGTTGATTTTGTGAAAAGATGAGACTTTTATCTCACATCTATGCTTATATCTATCTTTGAATGTTGGGTATGAATTCCTAACACTTATTCATGTGCATTTGCTTTTGGTTTGGATTGGTGAATATCCCAATTTTTAGTGTTTTGGGTTCAAATCTTTAAAATCCTAACTTTGATGTTGGAACCTGTTTTTGGTGATGCATCGAGGAGCCAATAGGGCCGGGTTGCCGATTGGCGTAAACCCCTAGCGTCCGTGCTTACTCGATTGCAAATTGATTGAGTTTGAACTTCATTCAAAATGGGATACAAAATGCTAGAAATCAGGTTCGGTCGACCAAACTCCCTGAGTCGGCCGACCGAGCTGGAGCCCGAAATATTTCTGGACTATTTTCGGTCGATCGACTCAGAGAGAGTTTAGCCGACCGACCTACTCTTGTTTCACTTTTTTGCCTATTTATGCTCATTTTGCTTTGTTTTTCCAATCTTTAATCGATTCTTCTCCTTCGATTAGTTGTTATCACCTTTGTCGACTTTGATAACTTCTATTTTTGGAATTTTTGGGTATTTCCACTTTGATGGATTTGGAATCGAATTCTTTGGATTTTATTCACGCCTTCGAATGTGAATTTTAGTGATTGATTGTTTCTACAATCATTTTTGTGATTTGTCACTTTAAAAATATAAAGGTTTCAATACTAGTAGTAAATATCAAAACTCTTTCATCAAAATGATTTCAACAATATTTTATTACAAAGCTCGTTTCTTAAACCGTTTTCCAATCTACTAGTATATACAAACCTTTACCTCACTCATACGAGAAATCTAATTAAACGGCTTAGTAAAACAAGTGGTATGAAACGCTTGCGTTTACTTCGCCAGTTAATTCTTGGACTTGTTCGATTGAATCTCATGTGACAATTTTCTAGTGGAGATCAAAAATTTGTTCGTAAATATTTAAGTTAAGCTAGTGGTTATGGGACATGAAGCTAAACTCATATATTTACTAGCTTAGTGTAATTGACACTTCTTGATGACCTATGATGATCATTGTTTTTTATTTAGACTAGCAATGTGCGTTGTCTGTTTGTCTATGAGGGAGACTAAACCCCGTTTTTGTGGAGCTTCGGCTCAATTTGGTGGGTTAGCGACCCATGGTCTTCGGACCGTTTTGTGGAGCCTCGGCTCAAAATTAATGGTTAGCTGTAACAACCCACATATTTATCGGTTGTATATTTAAATATAACATTGTTCACCGGATTATAGTCCGAAAAGCTACTTTCTGAAAACGGTCGAACTGGAACTCGAGACCATTTCATTGAGTTGAAAATGGCGTTTGCGGTCATTTTGAGTGCAACTTCGATATGTTTAGAGATAGTAGAATTTTTCTACTTTTTCTACTGGGTTTTGGGTTTGGGTTAAGCCCACTAGCTTAACTTAACACCCTAACTCAGCCCTCTCCTCTCCATTCACTCATTCTCATTCCTCAAACTCAAGCTTCAACTGAAAATGGTGGAAAGGAAAGGGAATTAGAAACTCCAAGCCCTAGTTCCTCTTGCTAGCTCAAATTCTTGCTCAAAAATCAAAGAGAAGCTATTAGCAAGCCTCCTCTTCATCTTCTCCATCTCTTTCTCTCTTCAATCTCAGAAATTCCTAAACCTAAATTTAGGAAATACTTGTTTTGATCTTAGATTGAAGCTTGTTGAGTTGAAGTCGAGATTGGTTGGTCTTCTCCTTGCAAATTGAACTCCTTCTTTTTTGTTTTTGGGTTAAAGGTGAGATTTTTTTATCTCAATCTAAGTCTATGTGTAACATCCCGGAATTTTTGACAATATCAATTTAATAATCGGTATTAAAATTAAATTGATATTGATAATTTTGTTAATAGTAAATTTTGAATTGATTTAATAATCTTCTTTTAATAAATATTTAAATTGGAAGATTTTATCTTTTTAAAGCTAATAAAATTGTTTTCTGTTTATAATATATATAATTGTATATATTGTAAATTGATAAACTTTGATTTGGAACTTAATAAATGAATCAATTTTCTAATTTTAGTTTATATTTGGTAAATTGGAAATTTGATTTAAATTTAACATTTAACTTCTCAACGCAATTCAATAATCAATTATATGGTTTGTAAATATTAAAGGAACATCTTATTTGTTTAGATTTATATTTTAATTAACTCAAATATGAAGTTAAATTTGATTAACATAAAAGCTTTGTTTTATTTTCTTTTTAAAATATTGTTTGAATTTATATATATATATAAGAATTTAAAATACAATTTACAAATGATTTTAATTTATTAAGTAATAGAAGTAATTTATAATCTCATTTATGAATTATTTAGAATTGTTTAATTTGTTATTTTTAAATAATAATGATAACACTTAGTTTTTATAAACATAAATAAATTTTGCTAGAAATAGGATTTGTTATTTTTAAATTTAATAAGAGTTATATATGCATATATATATAACTTGATTTTTAAATTAGGTTTTATAATTTAATTTAAATTTGAATTTAATGTCTTGAAATTTAAAAGAATAAATACTTAAAAATATTTGAATAAGCTTATATTATTAATTTGTTTGTTTCATTTATCTTTAGTAAATTTAAAAAGAGATAAATTCATTTAGATATACATAAGAATGATAAATTTAGATTTAAAAGTTTATAAACAATTTTAAATTAAAATTAAAATATACTTAATACATGTGTAAATTTCTTAAAACACCTTAAAGACATGTGTAAGCCATTAATTAAATCAAGTGACAAGTGTTAAGGTTTTAGCAAGTGTATTCTTTAATTATCTTTTTCTTTTATTTTAATTAAATTAAAATTTTGTTTATGTAAACATTTCTCCTCATCTTATTCTTCTTTTCTTCAAAAACTTGAGAAAGTTTTCAGATCTAAAAATCTGAATTCATCTTCCATAAAAACAGAAAATTTCTGTTCAAATAAAATCTGTAAATTTCCCCTCAAAACAAATTTGAAAACCTATAATCTTCCTCTAAACCAAAACCTGAAATGAAATCTCCTCAAACCTGAAAAGAAAATCATGTATAAACCTGCAGCTATTCAAATCATCAAACTGAAGTGCAATTCATAAACCTGAAACCAACTTGCAAATTTCCAAAACCTGCATGCATCTGGAAATCACTGCATTTCTATTTTGAACTTCATCAGATCTGCATGCAAACCACAAAGCTCAATACAAGCCTGCAGTCTTCATTCTGTTTTAAATCAACCATGCCTGCAATTCTTTTCTATTAGAAAAAAAATCCAAACCTGCATTTTCTTTCTCTGCGTTCTCTAGGAAGCATGCACATGAATCTAGTAACTGCATGCGTCAAGGAACAAAGAAATTAATCAAGATTCAAGTCTTCAAATAAGCAAAAGCAAGATGAAAGTTTTAAAGCATCTGTAGTTTATAAACCAAACTGAAGTTCAAAATGCATAAGCAAGAATAAGAAGCAAATCTGAAACTTGTCTAAACCTGGATGCTCTGCCCCTAAAACTCAGTGAGTAACATTTTTATTTAAACTAATTTAAGTAAACTTAGTTGCTTGAAATTATTTACTGATTTAGTCATGATTATGTGAAAGAATATGATAGAATTCCCTATGTATGGTTACTAAATATATGCTTGCTGTTGGATTATGTTCTTGCCTGTTCTAGCATTCCAAGTTTAAACTCTGATCAAAATCATGATCTCATGATTCAAATATTGTTAGGGATTTAGATTTCAAATAATATTTGGTTAATTATGAAATATAAGTTATAGTTTAAATTTTATAAAAATAAAGAGAAAAAAATCATGTCTCTGTAACACAAATAACAGAACCATACTTTTGGAAATAGGAATTTAATCGTCCTGATTTATTGATTTAATATTATCAATAGATTACATGACCGAAGACATGAATTTTAAAACTAAAATTAGAATTTTCAGTTTGTATTTGATTAAGTATTTCTGGCTTAACCAAAAATCATATTTTGGGGTGGCTCTGTCATTTTTGAAAGATTGGGTGGCCAGTTTCTTTTCTAGTGATGGGGTATGGATCGAAGTTGCTGAGAAAAATACTGGATGATGGATTAAAGCATGTGGGCAGTGGTGATTTGGGATTGAACTTGATAAGCCCTAGTTTTCAATGTTGATCAGTAAATTGATCACCGCGACCTGTATAAGTGATCGAGTCCTTCCTAATTCGAACTGGAGATAGATGGGGTGTGGAAGTGGATGTGGCCGGAGGCATTGGTTCTCTGATGATCTGATCTTGGTGTTTGAGGCGGTTACAGGTTCGACCATTGATCCAGTTTTGAGCTCGAAGTTCGTTTTTAATTTTTGGGTTCTGCAGTTAGTTTGATGATCGGAATGGAGTTGGGGGATGACCGTTGACTTGCGAGCGTCGTCGCGAGGGGTCGGAATTGGGTGCAGCGTGGGTGCAGGTGCACAGCGTTCATGGGTTGTCGGTTGATGTTTTGGGAATGAAGGGCTCGTATGTTATTTCGAGTTGAACCGTGTTTTTACTCGAAGTTGAGGGGTATTGGACTCAAAGATATTGTTGTGTGGGCTCGGGTGAGAAGGGTTGTTTCAGGTTTATGTATAAACCTGTCAGTAATTGGATTGGAATGTTTTCTAATAGGAAGGTTACTAAAGTTACTTGAGTTGTTTTGAGTTTTGCTCGAGTTAGGTTAGGTTAGGCTCGAGTGTTTAAGGTGTAGCTCGAGTTAGTTTGTTCAAGTTTGAACTTGTCCTATTTTCTAAATCTAAATTGAATTTTGAAAGTATAAAGCAAAGATTTAAATAAGTTTAAATCTAACTTTAAATTATGAATTCAAGTTTAATTTAAATATTAAGATGGAAATGAATGAGTTTTTAAAAATCAAATTTGTTTTTAAATAACTTAAAAAGGGGTTTATTGTTTAAAAATGTGTTTTTAAAAGAAACTTGAATTTAAATTTGGAAATTGAAATATATAGTAATATTTAAACAAAGTTTAAATTTGATTCAAATTTGGATTTGAATCTTTGTTTCAAAATAGATTTAAGTTTTATAAATTTAAGTATTTAACAAATCTGAATGATTAAGAATAATTTAAATGTTTTAAATTTAAAAAGGGAATTTGATTTAAACTTTTGTAAAATTTCTTTATAAGAAAAGTATTATTTATTATTTAAAGTTTTAAATTGATTTTAAAAATTGTTGAAATTAAATTAAATTTAACAATTTTTTATGCATTTAATTATCAGGGTAATTAAATGGATAATTAATTTATTTAATAAATCAATAAGATGGTTAAGTACTTAAAGTAATTAAAGGTTTAAACTTAAAAGTTTAAGATTAATTATTCTTAGAATAATTAACTTGTAATTAAGAATAATTAATTAAATAAGATTAGTTTTTAATTAATGATTAATAATTAATTAATCAAATAATAATGGATTAATTAAGTTTTAATTAACACTTAACTATTTAATTAATTTGGGATTAATTAATGGGTTAATTAATGATCAATTAATTTTAATTTAAATTGATTAAAATAAGTTAATTATTTAGAAAAATAATTAATGAATTGTTTAATAGTTAATGAAGGTCATTAACTAAGGATTATTTAATAATTAATTAATATGATTAATTTTTAATAATTAATGAGATTAATTAATTTAAAGATAATAATTTGAGTAAATTGTTAAGTATAATTACTTATGGAAGTAATTAAGGAATTAATTACTAATTGTTATTAATTAAGTTTAGTTTGATTAGATTAAGTTAATTAATTCAATTTAATTAATTTAGAATAATCAATAAATGATTTATGGTGTATAATTACTTAATGTAATTAAATAAAGAGAAATTACTTAGAGAAGTAATTAATGGGTGATTACTAAATGTAATTAATTGAAGGTGATTTGATGATGGAAGTAATTAAAGTATAATTACTTTGTAAATTAATCAAGGGATTAATTAGAGATAATTAATTAAGGAGTAATTAATTTATTTGGTGAATTAATTAAGGGTAGATAATTACTGAATGAGGTTAATCAAGGGTGATTAACAATTATGGTTCAAATTAAGATTAATTACTTAATGTAATTAATTTAAATAAGGTAATTAATTTAAATGTAATTAGAGATGATTAATTAATATAATTAATGATATAATTAAGATTGATTAATCAATAATAAGTGATTAAAGGTAATTAATTAATGTAATTAATTAAGGATTAATGTAATTAATTATAATTAATTAATGAAGGAAGTAATTAAAGATTAATTACTATATTTGGTTAATTATAATTAATTTGTAAAATTAATTAAAGTATAATTACTTAAATGTAATTAAGGAATAATTAATCAAGGGGGATTAATTAAGGTGATTGATTAGAGATTAATTAATTAATTAATTAGTAATTAATTAATGGTTATGTAAGCAAGATTTTATTAATGAAGTAATTAATTTAATTCACTTTAAATTAATTAGACAATGACGTAGTTAATTTAATTCATTTTAAATTAATTATAATTGGTGATTATATATCATTGCTTATATATGGATGGATGATATTGTTTGCCTTGATTGGTTTGAATCTCAGGAATGAGATAAGTAATATTGAGTGATGTGGATGCATTAGTTGCATTGTGATGATGATTTGGATTATCTTTTGATAATGATAATATGGATTATATGTTGTGATGATAATGTTGATTATCTATTGTGAATCTATGATTTATCTATCTGTGTGTATATAGATAATTGAATTGTTTTAAAACTTTAAAACAACTTGGCCTTAAAAGACATGCTTTGGATTTCGATGAGACCGGGATCGGGTTTCTATATTTGGATATCCGAAAACCACATCGATCCAAATTAACGTTAGGTTGTGAATCCAAGTGGAGCAAGTGAAGACTCGAGGTGTAAGAACTATACGTAAGTATAACTCTGTGGGTGATTCCGTAATGAGTTTGACGGCATAGTACTTATAGGTTCGAGATGGTGATTTAGAGTGCAAGGGCTATGGTCGTTGACTCTGAGGGTGATTCCAATATGAGTGCAACGAGATAGTGCCTTCGGTTTCGTTCGAACCCATAACGAACTTGTCTTGATTGAATGCTTTCAGAACATCGTCAGGTGGACGATGAGCATTCTAAGTGATGTGTACTATAAAGGTAATCGTAGCCTCAAGCCTCATCAACCGGAAATGGCTAAAACAGGGGAGGTGCAGCAAGGCTTCGTGGGTAGCCCCCACTTGAGAACGAGATTTACCCCTGTTTAGAAGTCCCTTTTTATTTCGGCTGTGTGGGCGGTTGGAACGTACGCCAACTGCAGGGTTGTCTTGTTCGGGACTGTCCAATAAGGGATGGTTTCTGTCTTCTGTTGCAGGGGATCGGGAGTGGTCCTCGGTACGGTGATCTAGGCCACGTACTGTGACGGGCGGTACCCCAGTAGCCCTGCCATTGATGGAATCCAAAATCCAATAAGTGCCAACGGTTTTGATTGTATACCTATGTAGCTGGAATTTAATAAATATAACAATTTCGGCTATTTCATATTTACTTGAAACCCCTAGACCTATTATAATATCACTGGATTTCCTATCAAATGTTTTGGTTAGCGTAAGGTAAAAACTTTTCCATGTTTATGTGTGGGAAGTCTTACGTGATACCTTTCTTTTCAAAGGTTTTTTAAAGTTAAACAACTTTAACCTGTTACTCACACCAGACCCATGTCAGACCCGGAGTTTGTTTTTGTTTTTCATAAACTCTTGGGTACTCAAATTTTTACGAGTAGCCAAGGAATTCAGGTTGTCTTTGACGAATTGTGGAGGAGTAATGGAGCAGGAGGCTTCTGCGTTAGATATGTAGTTTTCGCTGTGTATTCTCTATGTTGGTATATCTCTATGTTGAGTTGTATTGAGTTGTATAACTAGACAGGTGTTTATAACTGTCTAGTATGTGATGTAAATTCTGTGTAACTCGGATTAGTGTTGTAAACTATGTAATATTTATGTTATTAATATAATTTAGTCGTTCCACTGTTTAGATTCTGATGTGTTGTTTCTTTCTTCTTCTCTTTCTTTCTATTCTCTATCCCTTTCTTTCTTCTTGATGATGTGATTTTCTGTGGTGAGAAAATCAGGTCGTCACAGATTATCTTCGATTGTTGGGTATGAAATCCTAACACTTATTCATGTGCTTTGATTTTGGTTTGAATTGATTTGGTATATATTCCAATTTTTGGTGTTTTGAAAGCAAAGTCTATAAAAATCCTTTTATGGATGTTTGAACATGTTTTTGGTAATGCATCGAAGAGCCTATAGGGCCGGGTTGTCGATTGGCATAAACCCCTAGCACCAATGCTCGTTTGTTTGCAAATTGGTTGTGTTTACACATCCAATTTATAGGCTAAGAAAACTACCTTGCTTCCAATCAGTCGCCTGGACTTTTGAGTCAGTCGACTGGCTTAGCTAATAAGCATTCCGAGGGCTGTCTGTAGAACTTTGGAGGTTCTGTTTTCTGCAGTCAGTCGAATGACTCTCTGAGTTCAGTCGACTGATCTACATCCCGCGAATATTCCGGGACTGAGATCAGTCGACTGAACTCAGTGAGCCAGTTGACTGATCTGCTCTTAAATGCCTATTTTTTCCTATTTGGGTTGTGATTCCAATTTCTATCGATTCGAGTTGGTTCTTAGTGGTTGTTATTGCATCTTTGGCTTCGATAACTTATTTTTGGCTTCATTCACGGGTTTTTATAAAATAATCTTTCGAATCGTATGAAAAGCTCCCTTCTCCAATTTATAAATTCTATTTAAAACACACACACATATCTTTGCACTCCGAGCGAAGTGGGAGGAGAATTAAATGATTAGATAAAACACATGCGTTCATCTTTTCAGTTAATTCCCAATCTATTCGTTTGAATGTTTTGACCTTTGGGTTTGGTTTACCGGTGAGATGAGGTAAACATTGTACTACTTTGAGTGTGAAATTGACTAGCGAATAGTAAACCGTTTAGTGCAAATGGGTGGTTATGGGACTCACGTTAACACTTTTCGGATTCCTTTCTGGGAGTTTGTGACACATGATGCCTTTGGGATAGTGTCCTCGGACTGTCTCCTTCTGGCTTGTTGCCTTTAGTATCGCTTTCGGAGTTGGTCCTTTGCCCCAGCTCGAGAGATATTTGGGATTGTTTGTTGCCTTTGGGATAGTGTCCTCGGACTGTCTCCTTCTGGCTTGTTGCCTTTAATATTGCTTTTGGAGTTGGTCCTTTGCCCCGGCTCGAGAGATATTTGGGATTGTTTGTTGCCTTTGGGATAGTGTCTTCGGACTGTCTCCTTCTGGCTTGTTGCTTTTAGTAGCGCTTTCGGAGTGGTTTCTTCACCACCGTCGAGAGATATTGGAGTGGTTTCTTCACCACAACTCAAGAGATACTTGGGTTTGTTGCATTTGGAATTTTCTATTGTTTCATTGATAATTACATTCCCTAGGTATCACCCTTCGGTGTTGGTCTTTTTGAGCCACACAATATATAGCGGTTACCTTGTGGAACTTGTCTTACCTTCATTGGTATTTGTTATTTGCCTTCTTGGCCTGATTTGGGATATTCATATCCATTGTCTATTTGAGCTGCTGATGACATGAGGTTTGTTTGATTCATCTTATGTTAGATGATTGAGTTATCTCCTTTAGAGATATTTGTTATACTTTATGAACTTGATGGTTCATTATTGTTCAATTTATCTAACTGATTTGTTTAGCTAGACTGACCCATGTATTTGTACTCGGGTCAGACCGAGATGTTTCAGGTTAGGTTCTTTTGGACTTAGCCTATTTTTCTTCCGCATGGACTATTCAACTTGCTCCTTTTTGTTATAGCTTTTTGTGTAGTCCTTTTTGGGTTGTAACTCTGATATGTATTCCATTGACTCATCTGTATATTGTGGTTTGCTATACCACTTGACATGTACCATTTTGTATACTCTGTTATGTATCAGTATATGTGTACATGATGATTCACTGTTCTGTGATGTATATTACATTGAGTTGTTATATTCTGTTCTGATAGATCCTCCAGCCACCTATGGTTTTGTTTTAAGTATTCATTGGATATGTCGATCTGCTTGGTATGACAATTGTCGATGTATTCAATAGATAGTTAAAGCAAGGCTATAGATGGTCGCTCCTATCCAGCCTTATTCTTCGCGATAGGAGACGGTATTACCTAGTAATACTCTTTGTTATCGTGAGTATAGAGGTGTGACATCACATTAGCAACCATGGAATAGCTTTCC
Source organism: Allium cepa (assembly GCA_030765085.1). Classification (NCBI taxonomy): domain Eukaryota; kingdom Viridiplantae; phylum Streptophyta; class Magnoliopsida; order Asparagales; family Amaryllidaceae; genus Allium; species Allium cepa. The sequence continues at coordinate 916,431,719 of CM060929.1, read as the reverse complement.
ATTTTGTGATACACGTGTTGGTGAGCTTCATGCTTCCGTTTTGTGATAGGCCTCCCCATCCCACTTTTTGTGATTTCTGGATTTCTATTGATGATTTCTAGAATTTGTGTTTCACCAATTTTTGTGGTTTCATTGATAAGTTCTATCAATATTTATGTATTGGTGAATTTGTGTGTCATTGACTTTTGTGATTGGCATTGATATAATTGTCAATATTTATAATTTGGTGAAGGAAATATAGAGTATGACATTTCTTTTGATCTTGTTAAGATTCTTGTGATATTGATTAATCTCTTATCGATTTTCAATTACATATTTATCACAGCATGGCATTGTGATTATTATACATTTTGTCATATCTCTTATTCTATATAATTTCATCTGATATTTATAGTTAGACTGATCTATTTATTATTTTCTTATTCGGGACAGACCGAGATGTTACAGGTGCTTCCACATGACTCCACTTCGGGGGTTACTATTCTGACTTTTGGCTAACTACTTAGATTACTAGTTTATTTTGTTGTATACCTTTGAGATATAGACTCCTTGATGTATACATATTCTTTTGTCTAGCGCTTGTAACTATTATTTTGTGATGTTGTGGATCCTGTTAGACCACTACTCTGATGAACACTTTTATGTGTTATATATTTATATCTATTTCCGCCTTTGTGATACGGATGTCTGTGACTGATTTGTGTTATGTTTATTTCTATATTTGTTTCCAAAGAATATATATAGTCAATGTGTAGTAGCTTTTAGTTTGTATTGGTATGTCGGATTTATGCATGTTATACTATCTGACATATCGGTGCTCGCACAAAGCAATTACACGGATGGTCGCTCCTCAATAGCCTTATTCTCCGCGCTAGTTGACGGTATTACCCCGTAGTGTCCTTGGCTAGAGTGGGTATAGAGGTGAGGCGTCACAGCTTGGTATCGAAGCCAAACTTTGGAACAATGTAGAATAATTTAACAAGGATCATCGTCCTAAGTCCATCTTAGGAGTCGTGCTTTAGGATTTAATTTGAGTCTTTATACTGATTCATCCTATTTTCTTTATGATTCCTTGTTTTATCTATCAAGATTGCTTGATATTCATTTGGTGAATAACCTTTTTCTTCTTCTTTCTTTCTAAAGGAAGAGAAATGGTTATAGCAGGCCGTCCCAGCGCAGGTCAATCTAGTGCTACTCCCTAAGATGGAGTTTTTATGTCTTCCCAGCAGCTTCTTGATCTAGTAAAGAATGCTTAAGCAGCCGGTTCTAATCCGGAACCTACTCACCCTAAGTCTGGATTTGCACGCTCGTGCAACGATTATACCAACTTGGGTGGGAAGCCATTCAAAGGTTCTGAAACCATTATTGAAGTCCAGGCTTGGCTAAGAACATGCGATCGAATCTTTTCACGCATGAATCTTATTGATCTTCACCATGTTCAGGTGGCCTTTAATATGCTCCAGGAAAGAGCATTAGACTGGTACGAGCTTCTGATTTCTGAAATAAATGAAGCGGATCTCACTTGGGAAAATTCCAAGAACGCTTTGAATTAAAATTTGTGTCAGAAGCTGAGAAGGTGACTTTGGCTCGCGTTTTATAGACCTTGTTCAAGGTGAATCCTCCGTGGTAGATTATGTCGCATCCTTCGAGTTGCTTTCTAAATACGGGGTTGAATACATAAACACCCCATTGAAGAAGAACCAAAGATTTGTCTATGGCTTGAACAAAAATCTCAAGAAGCCCTTACTTCTAAAATTAGAAGTTCCTTTTGATCAACTCATTGATATCGCTCTTCGTCTTGAAATGGCGCATAGGGAGAGTGATGTTGAAGTGTTGGGTGCCAAACCAAACTTCAACAATAAGAAAAGGTCTAATAAGTCCAAAGGTCCTTATCCCAATAAAAAGGGGAAACAAGCATCTCCGGCAGCAAAGACTTCTTCCTCTAGTAGTGGGCAATGCTACATATGTGGTTCTAATGACCATTATGCGAACAAGTGTTCTAAACCCCGTGCTTGTCGCTATTGCAAAAGCCCGGATCATTATTTGTCCTCTTGTCCCAAACTTCAAGGCAAGAAGGAGGGAAAGCTTAATGTTGCTCAAGCCCCTGGCAACACATCTCGTGGTCAAGGTATATCTCATTCTATCCTTGATGGCATTATTATATTTCGTGATCACCCTATTCGAGTTCTTTTTGATACGGGTGCATCCCATTCTTTTATATCAAAGGAACTTGTTGATACTTTTTCTTTAAGTGTTGTTGCTTTAATGACTTCTTTGAGAATTGCGAATCCGGTTGGTGGATCCGCAACACTTAGTTTGCTTTGTAAAGATGTGGAGATTATTTTATGTGATTTTTCTTTCCTAGCCGATTTGCATGTTATGCGTTACTTAGGCTTTGGAATGATTTTGGGAATGGATTGGCTTAACCGTTATGAAGCTCATATCCTATGTCCTGAGTGGACTATTTATCTTCGACATCCACTATCTGTTAATCAGATTCCTATTGTACTTAAAGATTCAAATTCCACTTTGGCTGCATCTTTATATTCTCTAAATCCTCACGATGACGATAATGATGAGGATGATGTCATTTCTCTTATTCACATTGTTCGTGAATTTTCCAACATGTTTGAGCCCGTTTTAGGACTACCACCTAAGCGAGCAATTGAGTTCAGAATTAATCTAATCCTTGGAGCTCAGCCTATCACTCGTCCTCCTTATCGCATGTCCAATAAGGAAAATGAGGAGATGCGCAAACAATTATCCGAATTGGGGACGAAGCAATTTATTTGCTCTAGTTCTTCGTCTTGGGGAGCTTCGGCTATTTTCATGAAGAAATCCGATGGTACTCTTAGACTTTGCATTGACTACCGCAAGCTTAATGATCTTACTATCAAAAATAAATATCCTTTACCCCGGATTGATGATCTATTCGATCAACTTAGTGGTGCTAGAGTCTTTTCACAAGACTTAGCGACCGATTTTCATCAGCTTCGTATTGCAGTGGATACCATTCCTTTGACATCGTTCCGTACTCGTTATGGATCTTATGAATGGCTTGTTATGCCATTTGGTTTGACGAATGCTCCAGCTTATTTCGTAGACCTTATGAATCGAGTTTTCAAAGATTTCCTCGATCGATTTGTTCTCATCTTTATTGACGATATTCTTATTTATTCAAATACTGAGGAGGAGCATGAAAAGCATCTTCGGATTGTGTTGGAAACTCTTAGGAGTAATCAATTAAAAGCAAAATTTTCTAAATGCCACTTTTGGCAATCTCGTGTGAAGTTTCTTGGTCATATTATTTCCGAATCTGGAATATCAGTGGATCCTTCAAAGATTGAAGCCATCCAAAATTGGAAGAGACTGGAGAGTGTGACGAAAATTAGTAGTTTTCTTGGATTGGCGGGTTTTTACCGTCGTTTTATCAAAGTCTTTTCTAAAATTGCAGTGCCTCTTACTAGCTTAACAAAGAAAGGCGTTAAATACATTTGGTCAGACAAATGTGAAACTTCTTTTCAGAAATTAAAAGAACTCCTTTCCGATGCTCCTATTCTTGTGATTCCCGATGGAAACCAAGATTTTATTGTTTATACCACTGCTAGTCGCGTTGGTTTGGGTGCCGTTCTTATGCAAAGAGAACGTGTTATTGCTTATGCTTCTAGGCAATTGAAGCCAGCCCGGACTAGATATGCCACGCATGATTTAGAGCCCGCAGCTATTGTTTTCGCTCTTCGAATTTGGCGTCATTATCTTTTGGGAGAAAAATTTATTCTCTATACCGATCATAAATCTTTAAAGTATTTATTTTCTCAAAAGGAACTTAATTGGCGTCAACAACGTTGGCTCGAATTCCATGCATCTTATGATCTTGATATTCTTTATACTCCTAGAAAGGGAAATCGAGGGATCGATGCACTTAGTTGCAAGCAACAAGCAGTTGTTTCTATGATGATATCCGAATGGAATGATCTCGGAATTTTATCCACTTGTGAGATTAGAGATCGTGTGTCCGATTTATGTTCATCTCTTGTTCTATGTAGCCTTGAGGTTCATCCTTCTCTTATTGACCGTATTTTTGAAGCTCAAAAGCTAGATCCCAAATTGGCTCTTCTTAGCCAAAGATTGAGGGATAAAATTGATATTGAAGGTTTGAAAGACTACGATATTAACACTCGTGGCGGTATTCGAAAATTAGGTAGACTTATCGTGCCAAATATTAGTGATCTTTGTAAAGACATTGTAGAAGATTCTCATCATTCTAAATTTACCATTCATCTCGGTAGTAGTAAAATGTACGTGGATATGAAGCGACTTTATTATTGGAAGGGAATGAAATCTGATATTGCTAATTTTTTTAAGCGTTGCATGACTTGCCAACTAGTCAAGGCCGAGCATCAAAGGCCCGGTGGGTTATTGCAACCTTTAGAAATTCCAATTTGGAAGTGGGATCTAATTTCCATGGATTTTATAGACGGTCTTCCCTGTTCTCGTTCGGGTCATGACAGCTTATGGGTTATAGTTGATAGACTTACTAAATCCGCCCATTTTATTCATGTTCGGTCTAACCGGACCGTTCCTCTTTTGGCCAAACTCTTTATTAAAGAAATTGTAAAATTGCATGGAGTTCCTACTTCTATTGTTAGTGATCGTGATCCATTGTTTACTACTGGATTTTAAAAGAGTCTTCAAAAAGCTTTGGGAACGAAGCTTAATTTTAGCACCGCTTATCATCATCAGTCCGATGGACAAACCGAGCGTGTGAATCAAACGCTTGAAGATCTTCTTCGTGCATGTGTACTTGATTTTGGTGGAAGTTGGGAAGATCATATTTCTCGCCTTTTGAGGTACTCTATGGAAGACCATGTCGATCTCCTTCTTGTTGGCTTGAAGCTGATGAGAAGCTGGTTTTAGGTCCAGAATTTTTTCGTGATTCCATAGAGAAGATTTATCTTATTCGTCATAGGATGAAAGATGACCAGAGTAGACAAAAACCTATGCCGATAACTGGAGGAGGAAATTAGAATTTTCTGTGGGAGATTTTGTTTTTATTCGTGTCTCACCTATGAAGGGTGTTGTACATTTCAGTCGATCGGGAAAGTTAGCACCTAGATATATTGGTCCATTTTCCATCACCGAACACATTGGTTCCATGGCTTATCGCCTTTTATTACCGGATCAATTTTCTGATATTCATGACGTGTTTCATGTTTCTCAATTACGGAAATGCCTTCGAGATTCGGATTCTATTATTGAGCCCGATGTTGTGGAAAAAATTGAAGTTTCGCCTAATTTAACTTATGAGCAACATCCTATTTGTGTTATTACTTCGGATGTCAAACACCTTCGAAATAAAGATGTTCCGCTTGTTAAGGTTCAATGGTCCTCAAATCCTAAGGATTGCTCTTGGGAATCTAGAGAATTCATCGAGCGAACACATCCGGACTTACTTTCTCGTGCTCTTTGAGGTGAACTTCTTATTTCAAATTTCTTTTGTGTTGAATATGCTTTCATGGTTGTTACTATATATTTTCTTCTTAAATATTGCGAGGACGCAATTTCTTTAAGGAGGGGAGTCTGTAACAACCCGCATATTTTACGATTGAGTATTTAAATATTTTATTTAAATATATATCATTAGTCGGATTATAGTCCGAAAAGTTACCTTTTGCATATGGTTGAATTAGGACTCGGGACCACTTCCATTGAGTTCAAAATGCCGTTTGCGATCTTTTTGAGTATTAACTTTGGTATGTTTGGAGTTAGTGGAATTTTGCCGCTTTTTCACTTAGGGCTTTGGTTTGGGTTGAGCCCATTTACCCCACTTATTAGCTCAGTCCCAACCCTCTCACTTCATTTCTAATTCCTAACATTCAAGCTTCAACGAAAATGGAGAGTGGAATGGGAAATTAAAATTTCAAAACCCTAGTTCCATTAGCAAATCCAACATCTAACTCCAAATCCAAAGAGAAGCTATTGGTAAGCATCATCTTCTTCTTCTCCAGCTCATTCTCCTTTCAATTTTCAGAAATTCCTAAACCTAACTTTGGGAATTTTCTTCTTTTGATCTTAGGTTCAAGCTCATTCGGGTTGTGTTGAAGTGTGGTTGATTCTTCCTTTGCTTTCAAGCTTCTCCTTCGTTGATTTTGTGAAAAGGTGAGATTTATATCTCACATCTATTCTTATATCTATCTTTGAATGTTGGGTATGAATTCCTAACACTAATTCATGTGCATTTGCTTTTGGTTTGGATTGGATTGGTGAATATCCTAATTTTTAGTGTTTTGGGTTCAAATCTTTAAAATCCTAACTTTGATGTTGGAACATTTTTTTGGTGATGCATCGAGGAGCCAATAGGGCCGGGTTGCCAATTGGCTTAAACCCCTAGTGTCCGTGCTTGCCCGATTGCAAATTGATTGAGTTTGAACTTCATTCAAAATGGGATACAAAATGCTTGAAATCAGGTTCGGTCGACCGAACTCCCTGAGTCGGCCGACCGAGCTGGAGCCCGAAATATTTCTGGACTATTTTTGGTCGACCGACTCAGAGAGAGTTCAGCCGACCGACCTACTCCTGTTTCACTGTTTTGCCTATTTATGCTCATTTTGCTTTGTTTTTCCAATCTTTAATTGATTCTTCTTCTCCGATTAGTTGTTATCACCTTTTTCAACTTTGATAACTTCTATTTTTGGAAATTTTGGGTATTTCCACTTTGATGGATTTGGAATCGAATTCTTTGGATTTTATTTACGTCTTCGGATGTGAATTTTAGTGATTGATTGTTTCTACAATCTTTTTTGTGACCTGTCACTTTAAAAATATAAAGGTTTCAATACTAGTAGTAAATATCAAAACTCTTTCAACAAAATGATTTCAACAATATTTTATTACAAAGCTCGTTTCTTAAACCGTTTTCCAATCTACTAGTATATACAAACCTTTACCTCACTCGTACGAGAAATCTAATTAAACGGCTTAGTAAAACAAGTGGTATGAAACGCTTGCATTTACTTCGCCGGTTAATTCTTTGACTCGTTCGATTGAATCTCTTGTGACATTTTTCTAGTGGAGATCAAAAATTTGTTCGTAAATATTTAAGTTAAGCTAGTGGTTATGGGACATGAAGCTAAACTCATTTATTTACTAGCTTAGTGTAATTGACACTTCTTGATGACCTATGATGATCATTGTTTTTTATTTAGACTAGCAATGTGCGATGTCTCTTTGTCTATGAGGGAGACTAAACCCCGTTTCTGTGGAGCTTCGGCTCAATTTGGTGGGTTAGCGACTCATGGTCTTCGGACCGCTTTGTGGAGCCTCGGCTCAAAATTAATGGTTAGCAACCATGGAATAGATTTCCGTTTTGTGATACACGTCTTGGTGAGCTTTCATGCTCCGTTTTGTGATAGGCCTCCCCTCCTTTTTATGATTTTTGGATTTCTATTGATGATTTCTAGCATTTGTGTTTCACCAATTTTTGTGGTTTCATTGATAAGTTCAATCAATATTTGTGTATTGCTGAATTTGTGTGTCATTGACTTTTGTGATTGGCATTGATATAATTGTCAATATTTATAATTTGATGAAGGAAATATAGAGTATGACATTTCTTTTGATCATTGAGAAGATTCTTGTGATATTGATTAATCTCTTATCGATTTTCAATTACATAATTATCACAGCATGGCACTGTGATTATTATACATTTTGTCATATCTCTTATTCTATATATCATTTCATATGCTATTTATAGTTAGACTGATCCGTTTATTATTTTCTTATTAAATAATACTCGGGTCAGACCAAGATGTTACAGGTGCTTCCACATGACTCCACTTTGGGGGTTACTATTCTGACTTTTGGCTAACTACTTTGATTAGTAGTTTATTTTTTTGTATACCTTTGAGATATAGACTCCTTGATGTATACATAATCTTTTGTCTGGCACTTGTAGCTATTCTTTTGTGATATTGTGGATCCTGTTAGACCACTACTCTGACGAACACTTGTATGTGTTATATATTCATATCTATTTCCGCCTTTGTGATATGGATGTCTGTGACTGATTTGTGTTATGTTTATTTCTATATTTGTTTCCGAAGAATATATATAGCCACTGTGTAGTAGCTTTGAGTTTGTTTCGTTATGTCGGATTTATGCATGTTAACTATCTGACATATCGGTGCTCGCACAAAGCAATTACACGGGTGGTCACTCCTCAACAGCCTTGACGGCATTACCCCGTAGTGTCCTTGGCTAGAGTGGGTGTAGAGGTGGGGTGTCACACTTAACCAAACAACCATAAACCAAAACAAACAACACAATTTCAAACAACAAATTTAGTTTATCCTTATTTATTCCATTCATACATTTATTGTTTGAGTTCTCTTTTTATTTATATAATAGTTCATCCTTTAATTTACTTTTATTTCTTACAAAATTTTACTTTTATTTATTCTCATTTATTCATACCATGTAAATTTTCCTTTTATTATATTACATTCATTTATTCACTGCTTAATTTCATTTATTTACATTATTCATCTTTCTGTTTATTAAGATAATTAACTTCAACATTTACTTAAGTCTATAATTACTTATTTACAACATCAATTCTTATAAATAAAAGCAATTTAATGAACACTTCATTACATACTTTTGCTTGTACAATTTCCATTACTTTTTCTTATTAAACATTTCAACTTTTAATATTTGGTAAGTTATATATATGCTTTAAAAGAATGTAATTGAAAGTTATACAAGTTTTTCTCAATTAATTAAATGTTCAATAATAATCCTTTGTTATATATGTTACAAATTTAATTTCATTTTTATTTAATTTATAAATTAGCATTAAATTTCTTACTTTCTTTGGAGGTTTCAATTATTAATTACCTATGTTCCAATCTACTACAATAATTGAAACAATTAATTAATGGATACTTAAGAACTAAATATCGGGTTAAATTTCAAATCATTTTAAAATAATAGATAAATATATACTTACAACTTATATATCCAATTGTATTTAAAACCCATTAAAAACTCACTTTTGTTTTCAAAATAAATCTGTAGTAAAACTACTACAGTGGCCTTCTCACTTCAAAACTCGAAAATGAATGTCGATGATGCGTGCACTCATCACCGAAATTATTTTCCAGCGACAGAGAGGGGAGTACACAAATTTTTTTTCCAAAATCTTCTTTAAAAAAGTGCTTCCAAATTATATTGAAATATTTATATCATAATATACTTATAAACAATATTATAATATTCCAAAATTATTCGAAAGAAATTTTCAAAAGCCCGGAACTTAAGTTCTAAATTTCCAATTTCATTTTTCTTATTTTCAATCTTATTTCGACTATTATTTAAAAATTTCATTACCTAACAACCAATATATTGCAACAAAATATATATATACCATTTATAAAAAATTTATTTTATATATAGAAAATATAATAGGCAAAATTATTTCATTCACCTATATTAAAAACAAATATTATTTTGGTCTGTCCTATTAAGTATTTAGAAATCCCTATTGATGACATAGCGTCCCATGCACCAACCAGAATTTATAAATACAAAACGGAACAAATTAACACTATATCAAAACTTTTTTATAACACTAACAAATACGTTCTCTCTCTCTCTCATATATATATATATATATATATACACGTTCAGCGACTCATCATAGGGTATTATTCGAATGAAATAATTTTGCCTATTATATTTTAGTTTATATGCAATAATAAATTAAATAACAGTTTAATTTAGTAAATTAAATTTAACTAAGATGATGATTAAAATATATGCCAAACAGTCATAAATAAATTTCTAATCGCATCATAAATTAATTTAACAAACATAAGAAATTTTAGAAGTTATGAGTGGGTTAAAATACTCACATTTTGAATTTAAATTGAATTTAAATCCAATTTAAATCCAAAATTCCAACAGTCTCAGAATTCGTCCAAACCAGCTTTAAAATGTCCCGAATTACAATACGAACCTAGCGGAGAAAACCGCGCGTGAATTGGAGTTCCTATGTAAAAGTTATTGCATTAAACGAGTTGAAATCGAATTAAAATAAAAAAATAAAACAAAACAACAAAATATATACTGTGACACGTCATCATCTTCCACGTGAATGCATTTCCCAGGCCGATCCCAAACCCTGACACGCGCACAGTGAAATGTGACACTACAGCCGTCGCCGCATGGAGGCTCACCGCGTCGCCGCTCCTCTAGCGACCCCCCTTGAACGACGTGCCGAGCACGTCTCCATTACTGGCCAACACCACGGAGGCCGCACGCACCCCATGAACCCAGCCGGCGCCTACCACGCCTAACCCTAATCCAATTATCCACCTCGATCCGACCATCAATTCGATGCAAAACCCGTACAGATGCATTCCTCTCTTCGATCTCTACGCTACGGTACCACCAATTTGTCGATCAGGCAGAATCAATTTCGGCGCAATGAATGGCCGAGAATTGATTGCCGAATTCTGAGCAAACGATGTATCGATTTGAAAAACGAATCACACCAGAAAGTTATGCTCTTCGAGAGCTTCGAATCCATATAAAATTTGATAGTATTTGAGGAGACTGAATTTTCATTTTATTTTTGAATTGCAATTGAAATTTGGGTTTGCAGCCATCGGAAAAAGGAGGAGCTTATAGAATTGTACGCACAGACAAATGAGAAATAGAGGTAGGCTAGGGTTTATAACAGGTTGTATATATGCAAGGTTGAAATAGAATAGATGGACCCGTTTTATAAACGCGCTGAACGATGAATGGCCCGAAAAGCCCTTTCTGACTCTGGAACGAAATTGGGTCAACCCGTATATTAAAATAGATGTTTTAAAATATTTTAAACTCGATATAACAAGTTTCAAGTCCAAATTCCATCGTATGAAGAAGTTATGCAAAAATCAAAATTTTCCAAATTGATTTCTAGGCGTCTCGCGTTCGTACGATCAAACGACCGGTCCGATCGTAACGAAATTTGAAATCCTACAATAATTCACCGTTGTGGATCCGATGAAACTGGTTCCGTCGAAATCCGAGTAAGTGGCCAAAATGGCTATTTTTACATTAATTAAATAAATTAAAAATTAATTAATTAAATCAAATTTTAAATTTCAATTCTAAAATTGACAAATTCCATCACTTATGATTCCTCAATCATTTACAATGATTTAAACAAATTTAAATGTAAATTTTGAGATGGTTAATTTATAATTTTCAATATTAATTCTCAATTTTATTAAATTCAACATTATAAATTTAATTTCCAATAAATCTATTAAATTCACTTTCATTCTATTATTCAACTCATTATTATCAGGCGGATAAAATTTAACATTGGATTTACAAACTATTACCTTAATATTCTTACATTTCATCTAAATTCCCATTTATGTAATATTTAAATAGTTAATCTCATTTAATTGCAATTAATCCTATTACCATACATTAAATTCCAATATATTGACAAAACTTTATTTTGCATTCCTTTTATCCAACCAACTATCATTTTAAAAATAAAATTAACATTATTTTCGATTATTACTTAAATTTACATTAACAAAACGTTAAATTTAGATTTGTTACAATTGATTACCAAAGTTTATTTAACACACTAAATAAAAAAGAAACCTATATTAATTGCCTGTAATTACATTTATAAGATCGTTACTTATCAATCCAGTTTATAATTCCATATAAAATGCTAATTTTATTCCATTACATTGATATACGCCTATTTACATCTTAATTTGAATAAATATTACATTTCTAAATGTGTACTTCTATCAATTGAACACAAAAATTAATTTTTAAAACAAATAAATAAATTTACCTTAATTCCATTTATGACGCCCGCCCATGACTCCCGCACCGAAACAAGGAAAAAGTGCGCTGGAAGTGTGCCAGGCAGCCATGGGTAACCGTCAAAGGTGAAAATAAACATCGCAGACTCTACCGTATAACTCACAGAGCATGGACAAAATACAATAGAGGAATATATATATATATATATAGTGAAGCATCACAAAACAGAATGTCATCATATAAGCTTCATAGTAGTTTGTTACAAACATTTGAACAATCCATACGTGAAGCCTCACTACGTAACACTCAAAGCATATACAAGCAGCGGAACATCCAGTACATATAGTAAGAAAACAATATGCAAAAGCCTCCAGCTCGTCTTCGTCATCATCAGCGTAGATCTCCAAGAACAGCACCTGTCACCTGCTACCTAGTCTGCCCATCCCAACATGGATGAACAGCCCAAGGTAATAAGAGTTGAACATAAAACCTTGAGTCAGACAAAAGTCCTAGTGAGCAGTAAATCAACTATCAAACATACCAAAAGAGCATAAAGGATAAAAAAGAATAGGAACCCAACCATCCCACTCCACCTCTTTCTACAGTGATAGCCCCCAGACACACGCTAAGGAGAAACAAGCGCAACAAAGCAGACAATTAAAGTAAAGCAATAATCACTCGAGTCAAGGTCGATGTTTTCCAAATACAAACCCCCAAGGCCTAAACCAATATCAGATAAGCACCCAGAAAACACCGCTCTTGAGACCGAATGATGATACAACCAAACATCCATGACTCTGCCTATCACTGTTATCATTGCCTCGATACCATCATTAATTGAATGACCGGCACCATTCTTTCAACCGTCAGTCAAGGGCTAATGGAAACCCCGGTTCTAGACATAACTACGCACGTCGTCGCAGCCCGTGCCTAGGAATTTTCGCAACTACCCAGAGTACTAGCACGTCGTCGCAGCCCGTGCTTGGGACTATCGAATCTGCCCAACGTACTCTTGCTTTGAGCATGCTAGAACCTTCAACCACGATGAAATCTCAGCCTCCTAGTCATCCTCCTCGACGACTATTCTCATACTAGCTCAAGCGCCTCTCAAGCCATCCATTATCAACCAACTCGAACCGCATCATCGAGTCATCAACATGCTTGGAATGATCCCGCCTGGATTAAACCAAGGCTATCTCACATCATACTTTGCTTTATCGCATCTTAGCAAAGTCCATCTCATCATCATACTTCGCCTCATCATATCATGGCAAAGTCCATCTCAACATCATGCTTTGCTTCCTCTAATCATAGCAAAGTCCATCATCATCGAATCCATCCATATGAGCTTCATCATCCGCTTCATATGCCAAAAGCAGCTTTCACCATTCAAGAGCCTTTCCACTTAGCTTTTGAATCATCTTCGACCAACTTGTCCAAATCAACTACTAGCTAATTTGAAACAATCAAATCAATCATAAATCCAAACAATCAAACATTCAAACAAGATCTAATAAGAAATAATAGCTATAATGGCAATCTCGTAATTAAAGTGTTCAAATCTAACAAGCATGAATAATAGGCAAATATCCCTACAACTTGATGAATGAACTTGCATAAGTTAACGTATAGCAAAAAGGGTATCCAAAACTTTATAGATGATGGATCTACATGCAGACTTAAGGAAAATGCAAGAAATCTCTATCTTTAACACATAAACAAGCCACCGATCCAATATACTCCTTTGGGTCCGCGTGAGAGATAACTACCACTCACCGAATCACCTAAACACCCAAAAAGATATCAACTCCAGATCTGGACAGCGAAGAACCAAACTTGATCCGACAAGATTCCGCTTCAAATGATGAAATCTCACTTCAATGGATGAAGATCTTCAACTTTGGCTCTTGGATCTTCGAACTTGATCTTCGATCTTGGATGGATGTAAGCACTAGATTAGAGTGGATAAAAGAAGTGAAGAAGTGTTGTATTCGAGCTCTCAAAATGGCAGCACTTCGTCGCTTCAAAAACCGGTGCCAAAAAGTGAGCCAAAGCCCTCTATTTATTGGCAGATTTCCCCATGTGTCGTCCGCCCCATGAGTCGTCCACGACTCACGACTCTAACCACTCAAGCCACTACACGACTCACGACTCAGCGACTCAAGCCACTACACGACTCACGACTTAACTATAATGCGGCATAGCTACCCAACACCTTTAACGACCTAACTCCAACATGGTGCTAACCACTAGGCTGCTAACCCATTAAGTCGTCCCAACCGAGTCAACTTCCATCCGACCTATCTTAACACAGTGCTAACCTCAAGGCCACTAACTTGATAACTCGTTAACTCCTATGAGTCGGCCAATCACTATAAGTCGCTTACCCTATGAGTCGGTCAACCTCTTAAGTCGCTTGCTCCTTAACTCGGTCAATTCCTTAAGTCGTTCGCCACTAAGTCGGCCACTCCTATAGGTCGATCATCTATAGGTCGGTCCATCCTAAGCCGTAACTTCTATAGGTCGCTCCACTCGACCTAACTCTCACATGACCTAAGCTTTGGTCGACTCAACTCTAAACGGCTTGACAACATCAACGACTTAATAGCAACTATTTTACGATATGTTGACACGTAAAATACGGGTCGTTACATTCTCTCCCCTTAGGAATTTCGCCCCCGAAATTCCAAACAAACAAGAGCAACCAAAACTATTCTGCATGCCTGCCATCCATAGCAATCAACAATCCATGCATCCAATTTCTAGCCTAGGATGCATCATTCTAAGACTAGAACAAGTTACAAATTCATGAGATGTCACGACACCTTAGGGCCATACCTCGAAGAGTTCGGGATGAGCTGCTTTCATCCTCTCTTCCTCCTCCCATGTACAGTCATTAACATCATCACTCCATTGTATCTTGAGCAATGTAATCATCTTCCTCCTAAGCTGTTTCGTGTCGGTTTCCCCAACATGAAGCGGCTTACGAGGTCTCGTAACAACTCGATCAACCTCTAAATCTTCACAGCTATCAGCAGAAACCTGTATTCGAGTCGTGCACATACTTCCGTAGATACGATACATGAAAAACATTGTGCACACCCGCCATCTTTTCCGGTAACTCCAATCTATAGGCGAGCTTTCCAATTCTCTCGATGATCGGGAATGGTCCAACAAATCTTGGAGTCAACTTTCCTTTCTTCCCGAATCGAATAACATTCTTCAGTGGAGAAATCTTCACAAAAACCATATCACCTACGTCGAATTCCAAATCTTTTCGACGCTTATCGGCATAACTCTTCTGACGGTCTTGGGCTGCCTTCATTCGTTGCTGAATGATCTCTATACAATCCGAAGTCTGTCGAATCATCTCTGGCCCAAATATCAGCTTTTCTCCAGTTTCCAACCAACATGTCGGAGAGTTACACGGTCTTCCATACAATGCCTCATATGGTGCCATACCAATACTTGACTGGTAACTGTTGTTATACGCAAATTCCACCAAATGAAGATGATCTTCCCATGATCCTCCGAAGTCCAAAACACATGCCCTCAGGAGATCTTCCAAAACTCGGTTGACTCTCTCAGTCTGACCATCTGTTTGGGGATGATAAGCTGTACTCAGACACAACTCAGTTCCCAAAACTTCCTGGAAGCTCTTCCAAAATCCACTAGTGAACAACGGGTCTCGATCGCTCACTATACTCTTCGGAATACCATGGAATCGAACTATCCACTTAACATACAACTCAGCCAACTACGATGTAGTCCTAGTTGATCGAACATGAATGAATCTTGCACTCTTGGTCAAACGATCTATGATGACCCAAATCCCTTCATTCCCTGCCATTGTTCTAGGTAAACCATCGATAAAATCCATCGATACTTGCTCCCACTTCCATGTAGGAACTTCTAATGGCTGAAGCAATCCACTTGGCTTCTTCTGTTCGGCTTTTACCAATTGGCAGTTCATACACTTGGAAATAAAATCTCCAACATCCCTCTTCATACCTTCCCAATAAAAGGTTCTCTTCATATCCCGATACATCTTATTTCCCCCTAGATGAATTGTCAGCTTCGAGTGATGACTTTCCCTTAGAACGTCATCTCTCAATTCATCTATATCGGGAACAACTAGTGGTCCTTGTTTCCGAAGCCAACCTTCTCGATCGATCTCGAATCCTTTATCCTTTTCTGGATCCAATCCAGATTCCAAATCACGGATAATCTTAGCAATCTTATCATCTTGCTTTTGACTCTCGCCAATTCTTTCCATAAGAGAAGGTCTTATTGATAAGTTTGCCAACATCTCAGGTTCCAATCCACATCTGGGTTTGAAGTCAAATCCAGCTAAATACTCGAGACTCTTCCATTCCGAAAACATGGCTCCCAATACTGCATGTCTTCGACTCAACGCAACAGCTACTGCATTACCTTTTCTCGGAGTATAGGCTATACCAAAATCATATGATGCTAAAAACTCTAGCCATCGTTGCTGCTGAAGATTCAAATCCTTTTGGGAGAAAAGATACTTCAATGACTTATGATCCATAAACAACTCGAATCGAACTCCCAATAGATAATGTCTCCACATCTTCAGAGCAAACACAATTGCCGCTAACTCCAAATCATGAGTCGGATTATTCCTTTCATGCGGCTTTAGTTGTCGAATTGCATACGTAACAACTTTATTCTTCTGCATTAGCACTGCTCCAAGTCCAGTACCACATGCATCGGTGTAAACCACCATCTCATCATTCACACTTGGAATAGTCAAAACAGGAGCACTTGTCAGTCGCACTTTCAGGATTCCGAAAGCTTGTTCACACTTAGCATCCCAACTGAATACCTGATTCTTTTTCGTTAATCCTGTTAATGGTGCAGCTATCTTGGAAAAGTCTTTGATAAACCGACGATAGTATCCTGCTAATCCAAGAAAACTTCTCACATCAGATGCATTCTTAGGTCTAGCCCAATCCTGGATTGCTGCCACCTTAGCGGGATCAACCGCTATCCCACTTCCAGAGACAATATGGCCTAAGAATCTCACTTCACTTTTCCAGAAGTGACACTACGAAAACTTAGCCTTCAGCTGATGTTCCCGCAAGATTTCCAAAACAATACGCAAGTGCATCTTGTGCTCTTCCTCGGTTCTGGAATAAATCAGAATATCATCCACGAACACAAGTACGAACTTGTCCAACTGATCTCTGAACACTCTATTCATAAGATCCACAAAATATGCTGGTGCATTGGTCAGTCCAAACGGCATTACCAGCCACTCATAAAAACCGGATGGTGTCGTGAAAGCAGTCTTCGGCACACTATCCTTTGCCACTCTTAACTGGTGAAATCCCGTTGCCAAATCCATCTGAGAAAACACCTTGGCCTCGTGAAGCTGATCAAACAAGTCATCTATCCTCGGCAACGGATACTTGTTCTTCCTAGTCACTTTATTCAGTTCACGATAATCAACACACAACCTCAACGATCCATCTGCTTTGGTTGCGAACACAACAGGTGCACCCCATTCGGACACACTACGCCGAATGAATCCTTTCCGTAAAAGGTCATCAACTTGCACTTTCAGCTCTTGCTGTTCTCTAGGCGCCATCTGCCTAAGAGGCATCACAACAGGTCTGGCTCCTTCAACTAGATCGATACGAAACTCGATCTCCCTATGCGGCGGTAACCCTTTGACCTCATCAAAGACATCCTCAAATCCGTTTGCAATCGGCACCGATGACAGTCCATCCCGTGGAACAACCAGCGAATACATGAAGCTCATGAAGACGCCTTCTTCATGCTTACATCGTATCACAACCTTTCGCCCTTCCACATTCTCCACTGTCACCTCCAGCCTTTTGCAATCAACCCTGGCCGCATACTTCCTAAGCCAGTCCATACCCAAAATAATTCCAAACCCCGCAAAGTTCAGAACAAAACAATCACAAACAAAAGAGCAATCATGACTCGATATAACTAGACCACGGCATAGCATACACAAACAAGACGAACCCCCAACTGGATTAGTCACAACCAATGGTCTATCAACGATATCCGGTTCCAAACTCAACCGGTCTACCAACTCATTACAAACAAAGGAATGCGACGCTCCAGTATCAAACAATACTCTAACTGGAACACCATCAATGGAAAGAGTACCTTGAACTACCACACTCTTTCCCTTCTTGTAACGTCCCGAAAATTTTCGACTTTCGAAAATTCAACATCGATACTCACTTTATCGACTGCCGAGTAATCGAATGCCGGAAACCCGAAATGTTATGGTTTAAGAAAAGAAAGAGGTAGAAGAAGAGAGAGAAAGATAGAAGAAGAACAGAAAAGAAACAAACAACTGAACAATATCAGAATCTCACCATCGCAGCGGAACAACATATAATAGATAAATGAATATTCTTTAAAGAAAAAGAACTATATCAGTTTATACATTTACATCATCATCAGAGTATACAACAACAATAGACAACAGAGTCAATACATCCATGGACAGTTATATAAACTTGTCCTCATATAGAATACACAGCCGAAAATGATAATATCATATATTATATACAAGTGGTACGTCTCGATATGCAGCTCGCCTCTAAATTTCTGTAGCAACTCCCAAATCCAGAATGACCTGATAACCAAACTCTAGACTGCCCGTGTGGAAATTGGTGGGCACCCAGAGTTTAGGAAGGGAACAATAAACTCCATGTCAGTCATTTGACTGGTGTGAGAACTTAAAACAGTTATTTAACTTTTAAAACAAAGAACAGGATAATTTTAAAAATAGATTCGCAATGCATTTTAGAAAATGAGACTAACATAAGGCCTCCCGCACACACACACAATGCAAACGCAGAATCGGAGGAGATTTCTCCTTATGATAGTCGAAGATGCTTGATACGTATTTAAAAGAATCATTTGATATTATTACTAGTGCATAGTGTAGAAAAATTATTTCGAAAGTATAATATAAATCTTAGCCAACATACGACCATTATCGTATGCCTACTATAGCTACCATCCAAACAATGGGGCGCCACCATAAGTGAATGGCAGGTTCTACAACTAAAACCGTACAAGGCTCGTATTGTTTCTTTGGATTTCCAACAAATGGTCAGGCCAAGGAACTTCCCATTGCCACATGGAAACGCCTCTGGAATGACGTCCTGAGAACCTAACCGGATCTCTGCCAACACAAGGCCGGGTTACCCCTAATTGGGTAACAACTGACACGAATATGTCATTCCTCGATCGTAACCGATCTATATACGAGGATCCTCGATAACCAACAACTACAAAGTAATAAATTTGGAGTAACCACATAGGTTAAGTATCTGGGCTCCATACCATGATACCACCTCTATCCAGAAGGAATGACATACACTAAAGGGGTGCTACCCCCTAATAACCTTGCTGCATTCTTCCTGTTTTGACCATTTCCGGGGTGTGAGGTCCCACGAAGTCTCGTCCACAAAGCCACGCTTTTAAACAAAAGCCGTGCTTTAGGTCACAAATGATCAAAGCAATGATCATCAAGATAAACGATCAAACAAATGATCCTATCACAAACGATCAACCAATGATCATTTCACAGCATCACTCAGTATGCCACATTACCAATTTGGGAATGTATCACTAGTAACCATCAACTATATAACCTCTGAGCTCGTACGTCTCAGAGAAGGGTGTTAAGCTAAGAGAAATAATTCTCCGCCACCAACAGAAATATATTTGATAGAAACCAGCTTTACATCTCAAATTGTAACGTCATACATACAATCCATACAAGTCCGTTCCGGGATCGAACGGAACCGAAGGCACTTCCAAAGAAGCCCTTGCAATCCGGATATTCACTAATCACGTCCGGACATCCCGTCACTAAGGGTGATAAACCTCTGTATCGGAGATCAGCCGATGCAGAGTAACTCGACGGTAATCCATCCGTTTTCACAAATATCCGGTCTTCAACACCGGTCTTCAAATGCAATTCATAACGACGTATCACATATTCGGAGTGGGTTATACGACCCCATGGTCCTTTCCCGGTTAATCCGAATAGTGAGCGCTTATTTTAAAATAAGTGTGGCATTCAATTCAAGCAATCATAACAAATACCTACTTAAAGGAAAATATTGATAGTCGGTTATTTAACTATCAATAAAGATGCGTCACTTCACCAGATTCCAAATTTTTTCCAAATTATTTACTTTCCAAAAATATCTTTACAAGATATATAATTTCCACACTTCAAAAATAAACAACGTTTATTTTGAAAACCAATTTCCCTTTCCATTTATAAATTCCATAGTGAATTTATATTTTCAAAATATCTACTGATCTACAGTTTCAATAGATTTCAAATATTCAATTCCAATTTATCTTCAAAAAGATAAATTCTTAAAAACGTTCCATTTCATATTGGAAAAGCAATTCCATACTTATTTAAAAATAAGTGATTCACAAACCTTATTTATTTTCAACAATTTGAAAATATTCAATATACTTAAGCCATAGTTAAGTATATATTTCATTCGTTAAGGAAATCATTCTTTTATTCACATTAAGTTGGGTCAAAACGAATGTTGCGTAAAACATCGTCACGACAACCCAAAATCACTAGTATAGGGATTCGAAATAAAATAGATATATAAATCCCAATACTATACAAAATATTTCCTTTCGGAAACTATTTACTATAACAACAGTGTTATAGTCCATCATCTCCTTATTTCCTCGAAAACGTCTAATTCAACAATGAATGTTGAAATCTACGACTTCTTTTCCTTCTATTTCTCGAAAACGTCTATTTCAACAATAAATGTTGAAATCTATGTATTCGACACTCAATGCATTTTAAAACCTCTTTAAATCATTTTAAAAATCTATTTAAACATCGCTTTCCCAATATATATCCATTTTATTCAATAATATATTCACCGTCTAAAAACGTGAATACACTGCCTTTATTAAACTTCTATATTTTATTTTATCAAATTCAAATAAATTTTCGAATTTATAAACAATGTTTATAAATTCCATTCCTATTTATAAACTTCGATTTATATATTTCTTTTATCAATCCAATGTAATTTACATAACCCAATTTCATACCGAAGGTTCATATTATAAGTTAATTACTTATAATCCTTTTATTCACAAAATCGTTCTTTCTTAACAGTTCACCAATCATAAATCTTATTACTTATAAGATTTTATCTACAGCCTTATTTTCAACATTACAAACCCCCTTTCACAGTTCCATTATTTTGATTTATAAAATATATTTTATAAATCTCATCTACAAACCATTTATGCTTTATCAAAGATTTCCACTTAACTGCCAAGACACGATTTATAAGATAATTACTTAAAAATTCTATATTTTATAAAATCTACTCGTTTTATTATCTTCACAATTTATAAATCTATGATTTTCAATGAAATCCATTTTATACATCTTTTTAACACTTAATAAACTCTTTTTAAAATTCCAACATTTTTAATTTATAGATATCAATTTGTAAAATCTTTTATATAAACTGTTTATACTACTTATTCAAAATCCCAATTTATCTATTTTATAAATCTATTTATTTTAAAATTTTCCTTTTGGTCATATTTCATAAAAATCATGAGTTTTATAACTTTAGAATTTAAATCTTAATTTATTCAAAATGAATCAGATTCAAAAATTTAATAAAAATATATACTTTGAAAAATCACTTTAAAATCCTTTTAAATTCAAAATCGTCATTTTTAACTTTAAAAATGGATCTGATGATGCCACAGCATCCAATGGTCAATCACGGCAATAAATATCATATATCGATATGATAATCATAATATCTATAATCAAATAAATATTTGTGAGGAATCCAGTTGGATCCCTCCAACCTGTTTCCCTGCATCCACAGATGTTAGCACAATACCAATTCCACTTCGAGGTGGAATATCGCGGTATATGAGATTTATAAAATATTATCCGCTTAATAGGCGGCGCAATAGGGTCTCATCCGCTATACGAGGCGGGAAATCAATTCCAATATATACATATGCCAATATATATATTGCTATATATAGTATATCCTACTATATCTACTATCACAATCAAACAGCAATCAATAATGGCAATCATCATTCAAAAAATTTAAATCTAACTATTTAAAATTTAAATCGAAACTGTTCGATTGAGTGAGGAGTTCTCACCTTGATTTTAAATTCCGTTTCAGCTTTTATTTCGAATAAAATTAAACGCGCGTTTAATTTTATCCAAAATTCAAACTGGCTCCAATCGTTTCCAATCCAACTCCATCGCGAAGAGCTTGATGATACGAACGCAACGCAAAAATTTTCGTTCGATTCTGACCTCGCAGCACAAAGTTATACCATTTATAAGTTACACGATTTAATAATTTACAAATTCCTTTTTACAAAACCCTCACTTGCAACTGGGCCGTTGGATCTAGCCTTCAGCAAATCAGGACCGTGCGCACTTGCTTCTCCATCTTCACGTCCAGGTGAAAATCGCGACTAACCCATATGCCGTTCGAACACTTCCAGGTCGCGACCACCATACGACATCGAGAAGTTGATCAGCATCCGCCGTTTGAAGCGCCTACCCTGCCTCGACCTTCGTGCCAAGTATGGGAGCACTCGGTCGCCCCTATAGCACGTGGTTCGATGATGAACGGCCGGCCTTTGTGGCAAAATCCTGGTCGATCCATAGCACTATTCTTCATCATAGCCGTTCACTTTGTAGAGCGTACTACCCTCTACAACTTTCATGTAGAAAGTTTCTTGAATTAAACAATGGATTCGAAGATTTTGAGGGAGGATGATGGACAATTTTCAGCCATCAGTTTAATCACTGGCGGCTCTGTTATCAAATTAGGGTTTGGGCTATTTGTGAAGAACATGGTGCTTTTATAGAATTTTAAACGAAAACACTATTCATTTTAAATTTTTCAAACTCCGATTTACGCGCCGAAACTGACGTTCCTAGGGTTTATCCCGTGTTCCGGACACAATGGAACAGGTTTCGGAATCTAATTTGATCGTATGTGTGAGATATGGCAATAAACGATCAATTTAAATTAAACCGATTTAAACCGATTTCGATGCGTTTTAATTTGTACCGGACAAACGGTAAATCCAATTGACTTGAAATTTGAAACCTTAAAATAATATCACATTACGGATCCGATGAAACTAGTTTCGTCGAAATCCGAGACCGTTTGAAAAATGACTATTTTAACTCGCCAAATTAAAATTAAAAACAATTCGATGCGTTTCGAGCTGCCACGGTCAAACGACAACTCCGATTGCTACAAAAATTGAAACCCAATAATAACTAACTATTACGGATCCAATGGAACTCGTTTCGTCCAATTCTGAGACTGTTCGAAAATTGGCTAATTTTCAGTCGATAATTAAATATTAAAATATTCAATTTTCACAAATTAACTCCAAATTCAATTTTAAAAGTTCTAAAATATTTCTATAACTCCAGTATGATAAAATAAAATTTTATAAATCATTTTCAATCATATTAAACACGGTTTACAAATTTTTCTGTATTTCTCACTATCCAATTATCGATTTAATTATCCAATTAAATCCAGAAATTCGAAATAAAATTATTCGACTTAGGAATTTCATTTATTAATATTTAAAATTAATTAAATATTAAAATTTTAATTATCAAAAATTATGGGTCGTTACAATCTTCCCCCCTTAAAAGAATTTCGTCCTCGAAATTGCAAGTTAAGGAGAATGCCCCTAACCCGTTTATTGTTTTTCCAAAACTAATTAGTTCTATCAACTTTTTAACCCAAATCTTCTTGTTAAAGATCCATTTTCATTTTAATTAACTTTCCAACTTCACTTATAATTTTCAAACAACATTGTTTACTTAACATTCAAATTTAAATTTAAATTCAAATTTTAAACTTTCAATTTTTTCTCAAAAATTTCCTAACACCCGAAATTTTCGAAAAATTTCGCCAGCATCTCCTTTGCACGGATAGCTCGGTACGACTACAAAATGGCACCACGGCCCCTCGGATCCAAAAAGAAAATGAAAAGCCAAGCGGCTGGAGAAGAAAATCACCAAATCTCATACAAAAACTGAAATACGTACCTTTTTGTCGAGCGATTCAATTTTTGTCTTTGAAACCAAAATTCCAATTCCTTTATAACCTGTATATCCTGCTAATAACAGTATCCAATTCCAATAACAATATTCAAACTTATTTGCCAATTCAATTACAAAATTTCCAATATATGCTTCTTATATATCTTTAGCTTTACTATTGAAGTTATACATTCAATTTCATTCGTTTCAATTTCAATTCAATTCTATTCAATTTCACTTGAATTCAATTACATTGCTTCTAATTCCACTACTTCAATTTCATTAACACTTGATGAATTATACACAATCAACTAACAAGCAATCAACCAATTTATATTTCAACATAACCAAATTTATTCAAATTTACTTTCAATTTGGTTCAACATTTCTAATTCCAATTTGTTAGTTAGTAAATTGACTTCCATTCAATTTACTTCAATGAATTTACACTTATATTCATTATTCCATATCAACTTATTTACATTCGATTGAATAACATTCAATTCTTTTATCAATTCAATTGTTAATTCCTTTAACAATATAAAGTTGAATTTCATTCATATAACTCAAGTTCACATTTATCACTTCATTTCATTAATTCACTTTATTAATTTACTTTGATACCGAAATCAATTTCATTCAATGTTGCTTAAGTTATTTTCCATTACAAACATCTTTTGTCTAACTTTAACTTAAGTTTCCATTTATAGATTTAATTCAGATTCCAATTCTGACAATAATTTTTATTTAACTTTTGCCAAAGCTAAATTTATTAACTCATATTATAAGTTCAAAATTCATTTCACTTATATTCAACAATTTCCACTTGGTTTTAATTGATTCACTTATACTTCTTTAATTTAACTCTATCCTTTAAGTTAAATTTATTCTATCAAAATTCAATTTGTATAAGTTATCAACTTCTATATTATTCCCATAAATATTTAAAAATAGGATTCCAGAGTCTTTTCGACCTTTCAAAAATCATTTTTGAAATCAATCCAAATTAACTTTTGAATTTCCAAAACCAAATCCAAATTTTCCAAACAACTTTCATTTAAAATAATCTGGCAGCAATACCTCTTTTGGAAACCCGAAAATGAACACCAATGATGTCGCGATCATCATCGGAATTATTTTCCAGCGACCTGAAAAGAGTTTAGAGCTTTCATCTTTCCAAAACAACTTTCCAAAATATCCAATCATTTCAAAACACTTTTTCGGAATTTTATTTCAGATTATAAATCACTTTTACAACCTTTACTGATATACTTTCACTTCTTATATACATATAAGATTATTTTACAATTGTAAATCGTTATTAATTATAACTTCATACTTATAATTTTTTTTTCATTTATACAATTATTCTTTTACAATATGTTTATTTAACTTATTCAAACAACTTTGGTACACTTATATATATTTATAATTTCAACAACCAAGCAATCAATTATATACACTTTAATAATTCTGAAAAATTATTCCTTTATATATAAAATATAGTCAGGGTAAAATTATTTCATTTACCCAATTTAAAATGATACTATGTAGGCTTGCCTCGTTTAAGTGTTTAGAAATCTCTATCGATAATATGGCGTCCCACATACCGACCAAAATTCACAAACAGCTCAACGGATAAGCAAACACAATATAAAACAATTTCATATTCACTAACAAATACGCGCTCATATCTATTATTACACTCACACTCATTCTAGTGTACTACTGACTCTATCTCTAATGAGTAATACCCAACAGAGCCATGGTTGTCGCTTAACCATATGCTTCGATACCAAATGTAACGTCCCGAAAATTTTCGACTTTCGAAAATTCAACATCGATACTCACTTTATCGACTGCCGAGTAATCGAAGGCCGGAAACCCGAAATGTTATGGTTTAAGAAAAGAAAGAGGTAGAAGAAGAGAGAGAAAGATAGAAGAAGAACAGAAAAGAAACAAACAACTGAACAATATCAGAATCTCACCATCGCAGCGGAACAACATATAATAGATAAATGAATATTCTTTAAAACAAAAGAACTATATCAGTTTATACATTTACATCATCATCAGAGTATGCAACAACAATAGACAACAGAGTCAATACATCCATGGACAGTTATATAAACTTGTCCTCATATAGAATACACAGCGGAAAAAGATAATATCATATATTATATACAAGTGGTACGTCTCGATATGCAGCTCGCCTCCAAATTTCTATAGCAACTCCCGAATCCAGAATGACCTGATAACCAAACTCTAGACTGCCCGTGTGGAAATTGGTGGGCACCCAGAGTTTAGGATGGGAACAATAAACTCCAGGTCAGTCATGTGACTGGTGTGAGAACTTAAAACAGTTATTTAACTTTTAAAACAAAGAACAGGATAATTTTAAAAATAGATTCGCAATGCTTTTTAGAAAATGAGACTACCATAAGGCCTCCCGCACGCACACACAATGCAAACGCAGAATCGGAGGAGATTTCTCCTTATGATAGTCAAAGATGCTTGATACGTATTTAAAAGAATCATTTGATATTATTACTAGTGCATAGTGTAGAAAAATTATTTCGAAAGTATAATATAAATCTTAGCTAACATACGACCATTATCGTATGCCAACTATAGCTACCATCCAAACAATGGGGCGCCACCATAAGTGAATGGCAGGTTCCACAACTAAAACCGTACAAGGCTCGTATTGTTTCTTTGTATTTTCAACAAATGGTTAGGCCAAGGAACTTCCCATTGCCATATGGAAACGCCTCTGGAATGACGTCCCGAGAACCTAACCGGATCTCTGCCAACACAAGGCCGGGTTACTCCTAACTGGGTAACAACTGACACGAATATGTCATTCCCCGATCGTAACCGATCTATATCCGAGGAACCTCGATAACCAACAACCACAAAGTAATAAATTTGCAGTAACCACATAGGTTAAGTATCTGGGCTCCATACCATGATACCACCTCTATCCAGAAGGAATGACATACACTAAAGGGGCGCTACCCCCTAATAACCTTGCTGCATTCTTCCTGTTTTGACCATTTCCGGGGTGTGAGGTCCCACGAAGTCTCGTCCACAAAGCCACGCTTTTAAACAAAAGCCGTGCTTTAGGTCACAAATGATCAAAGCAATGATCATTAAGATAAACGATCAAACAAATGATCCTATCACAAACGATCAACCAATGATCATTTCACAGCATCACTCAGTATGCCACATTACCAATTTGGGAATGTATCACTAGTAACCATCAACTATATAACCTCTGAGCTCGTACGTCTCAGAGAAGGGTGTTAAGCTAAGAGAAATAATTCTCCGCCACCAATAGAAATATATTTGATAGAAACCAGCTTTACATCTCAAATTGTAACGTCAGACATACAATCCATACAAGTCCGTTCCGGGATCGAACGGAACCGAAGGCACTTCCAAAGAAGCCCTTGCAATCCGGATATTCACTAATCACGTCCGGACATCCCGTCACTATGGGTGATAAACCTCTGTATCGGAGATCAGCCGATGCAGAGTAACTCGACGGTAATCCATCCGTTTTCACAAATATCCGGTCTTCAACACCGGTCTTCAAATGCAATTCATAACGACGTATCACATATTCGGAGTGGGTTATACGACCCCATGGTCCTTTCCCGGTTAATCCGAATAGTGAGCGCTTATTTTAAAATAAGTGTGGCATTCAATTCAAGCAATCACAACAAATACCTACTTAAAGGTAAATATTGATAGTCGGTTATTTAACTATCAATAAAGATGCGCCACATCACCAGATTCCAAAATGTTTTCCAAATTATTTACTTTCCAAAAATATCTTTACAAGATATATAATTTCCACACTTCAAAAATAAACAACGTTTATTTTGAAAACCAATTTCCCTTTCCATTTATAAATTCCATAGTGAATTTATATTTTCAAAATATCTACTGATCTACAGTTTCAATAGATTTCAAATATTCAATTCCAATTTATCTTCAAAAAGATAAATTCTTAAAAACGTTCCATTTCATAATGGAAAAGCAATTCCATACTTATTTAAAAATAAGTGATTCACAAACCTTATTTATTTTCAACAATTTGAAAATATTCAATATACTTAAGCCATAGTTAAGTATATATTTCATTCGTTAAGGAAATCATTCTTTTATTCACATTAAGTTGGGTCAAAACGAATGTTGCGTAAAACATCGTCACGACAACCCAAAATCACTAGTATAGGGATTCGAAATTAAATAGATATATAAATCCCAATACTATACAAAATATTTCCTTTCGAAAACTATTTACTATAACAACAGTGTTATAGTCCATCATCTCCTTATTTCCTCGAAAACGTCTAATTCAACAATGAATGTTGAAATCTACGACTTCCTTTCCTTCTATTTCTCGAAAACGTCTATTTCAACAATAAATGTTGAAATCTATGTATTCGATACTCAATGCATTTTAAAACCTCTTTAAATCGTTTTAAAAATCTATTTAAACATCCCTTTCCCAATATATATCCATTTTATTCAATAATATATTCACCGTTTGAAAACGTGAATACACTGCCTTCATTAAACTTCTATATTTTATTTTATCAAATTCAAATAAATTTTCGAATTTATAAACAATCATTATAAATTCCATTCCTGTTTATAAACTTCGATTTATATATTTCTTTTATCAATCCAATGTAATTTACATAACCCAATTTCATACCGAAGGTTCATATTATAAGTTAATTATTTATAATCCTTTTATTCACAAAATCGTTCTTCCTTAACAGTTCACCAATCATAAATCTTATTACTTATAAGATTTTATCTACAGCCTTATTTTCAACATTACAAACCCCCTTTCACAGTTCCATTATTTCGATTTATAAAATATATTTTATAAATCTCATCTACAAACCATTTATGCTTTATCAAAGATTTCCACTTAACTGCCAAGACCCGATTTATAAGATAATTACTTAAAAATTCTATATTTTATAAAATCTACTCATTTTATAATCTTCACAATTTATAAATCTATGATTTTCAATGAAATCCATTTTATACATCTTTTTAACACTTAATAAACTCTTTTTAAAATTCCAACATTTTTAATTTATAGATATCAATTTGTAAAATCTTTTATATAAACTGTTTATACTACTTATTCAAAAGCCCAATTTATCTATTTTATAAATCTATTTATTTCAAAATTTTCCTTTTGGTCATATTTCATAAAAATCATGAGTTTTATAACTTTAGAATTGAAATCTTAATTTATTCAAAATGAATCAGATTCAAAAATTTAATAAAAATATATACTTTGAAAAATCACTTTAAAATCCTTTTAAATTCAAAATCGTCATTTTTTAACTTTGAAAATGGATCTGATGATGCCACAACATCCAATGGTCAATCACGGCAATAAATATCATATATCGATATGATAATCGTAATATCTATAATCAAATAAATATTTGTAAGGAATCCAGTTGGATCCCTCCAACCTGTTTCCCTGCATCCACAGATGTTAGCACAATACCAATTCCACTTCGAGGTGGAATATCGCGGTATATGGGATTTATAAAATATTATCCGCTTAATAGGCGGCGCAATAGGGTCTCATCCGCTATACGAGGCGGGAAATCAATTCCAATATATACATATGCCAATATATATATATATTGCTATATATAGTATATCCTACTATATCTACCATCACAATCAAATAGCAATCAATAATGGCAATCATCATTCAAAAATTTTAAATCTAACTATTTAAAATTTAAATCGAAACTGTTCGATTGAGTGAGGAGTTCTCACCTTGATTTTAAATTCCGTTTCAGCTTTTATTTCGAATAAAATTAAACGCGCGTTTAATTTTATCCAAAATTCAAACTGGCTCCAATCATTTCCAATCCAACTCCATCGCGAAGTGCTTGATGATACGAACGCAATGCAAAAAGTTTCGTTCGATTCTGACCTCGCAGCACAAAGTTATAACATTTATGAGTTACACGATTTAATAATTTACAAATTCCTTTTTACAAAACCCTCACTTGCAACTGGGCCGTTGGATCTAGCCTTCAGCAAATCAGGACCGTGCGCACTTGCTTCTCCATCTTCACGTCCAGGTGAAAATCACGACTAACCCATATGCCGTTCGAACACTTCCAGGTCGCGACCACCATACGACATCGAGAAGTTGATCAGCCTCCGCCGTTTGAAGCGCCTACCCTGCCTCGACCTTCATGCCAAGTATGGGAGCACTCGGTCGCCCCTATAGCACGTGGTTCGATGATGAACGGCCGGCCTTTGTGGCGAAATCCTGGTCGATCCGTAGTACTATTCTTCATCATAGCCGTTCACTTTGTAGAGCGTACTACCCTCTACAACTTTCATGTAGAAAGTTTCTTGAATTAAACAATGGATTCGAAGATTTTGAGGGAGGATGATGGACAATTTTCGGCCATCAGTTTAATCACTGACGGCTCTGTTATCAAATTAGGGTTTGGGCTATTTGTGAAGAACATGGTGCTTTTATAGAATTTTAAACGAAAACACTATTCATTTTAAATTTTTCAAACTCCGATTTACGCGCCAAAACAGACATTCCTAGGGTTTATCCCACGTTTCGGACACAATGGAATAGGTTTCAGAAGCTAATTCGATCGTATGTGTGAGATATGGCAATAAACGATCAATTTAAATTAAACCGATTTAAACCGATTTCGATGCGTTTTAATTTGTACCGGACAAACGGTAAATCCAATTGACTTGAAATTTGAAACCTTAAAATAATATCACATTACGGATACGATGAAACTAGTTTCGTCGTAATCCGAGACCGTTTGAAAAATGACTATTTTAACTCGCCAAATTAAAATTAAAAACAATTCGATGCGTTTCGAGCTGCCACGGTCAAACGACAACTCCGACTGCTACAAAAATTGAAACCCGATAATAACTAACTATTACGGATCCAATGGAACTTGTTTCGTCCAATTCTGAGACTGTTCGAAAATTGGCTAATTTTCAGTCGATAATTAAATATTAAAATATTCAATTTTCACAAATTAACTCCAAATTCAATTTTAAAAGTTCTAAAATATTTCTATAACTCCAGTATGATAAAATAAAATTTTACAAATCATTTTCAATCATATTAAACTCAATTTACAAATTTTTCTGTATTTCTCACTATCCAATTATCGATTTAATTATCCAATTAAATCCAGAAATTCGAAATAAAATTATTCGACTTAAGAATTTCATTTATTAATATTTAAAATTAATTAAATATTCAAATTTTAATTATCAAAAATTCTGGGTCGTTACACTTCTCTTCAGCAGTAGGAGCTTTCGAAGATGATGGAACAGCCCCCAAAGCATAAGCTTGCACAACCTGCCTGTCCCTCCTTGGTTCCGGACAGTTCTTCCTGAAATGCCCCGGCTTATCACAGTTGTGGCACTTCGCCGTCACCTTCGGATTCTTGCAATCCCTGGAGAGATAACCCTTCTGTTGACAATTGTAGCAGGTCATTTCGCCCTTCGGCCTCTTCTGGCCATCCTTACCCTTCTGCTGTTGCTGCTTCCTCTTCTTATTTCCACCCTGCTGTGGTTTAGACTCTTCTTTGGTCACAGTAACAACAGATCCTTCCTTAGGAAACAGATTCTCATTCCTGAGAGCTTTCTCCACAAGCTTCTCAAATGGATCGTCCAGATGATCCACCAACTGTCTCCCAAGATAATTGTCCAAGCCGGTCACAAACTTCTCGTTCTTCTGATATGAAGATTCAATATACGACTGAGCATATTTGGACAAAGCTTCAAACTCAGAAACATACTCAAGAACTGATCTTCCACCTTGCTTGAGCTCCACAAACTTCTTAAAAAAGACAGACTTCTGAGCTGTAGAAATGAACTTAGCTTCAAATCTAGCTTGGAACTGTACCCAAGAGATCTCTTCCTCTAGAGTATCAATGGTGATAGAGTTCCACCAATCAGAAGCTCTTCCTTGAAGCTGCCTTGATGCAAGCTTCCTCTTAGTTGCATCGTCAATTCCCAAGTCACCAAAGATCCTTCTACAAGCATCTATCCATCTGTGGACTTCAATGGTTGACTCTGTCCCTAAGAAAGCCATCCCTCCAAGAGCAGTATAGTCCTTACACAACTTGGCAAAATCCACCGGTCTTGGAGCTTGAACTTGAACTCCAACATCCACTGATGGCCCTGAAGCTGGTATCCTTCTCATGATAGAAGTCATGATAGCTTCAAACATAGCAGCATAATCAACATCCCCTTCAACAGCACGGCCTTCCCTAGCAGCTGGTCTCCCTCTTTGACTCATCCTTAATATCTACAAAGAGGAATGATTAGAACACCTTGAGAAACAACTGCATAAGGAGTTCCAATCCTTCTAAGCTACTATATTATATATATATATATATAGTAATCATCCATCAAAATACAATTATGTCTCTCATACGTAGCTATATCAGCGAGTGTTGGCTAAAATCGATTAACCAAAGCTCTGATACCAAATGTGACGCCCGTCCATGACTCCCACACCAAAACAAGGAAAAAGTGCGCTGGAAGTGTGCCAGGCAGCCATGGGTGACCGTCAAAGGTGAAAATAAACATCGCAGACTATACCGTATATCTCATAGCGCATGGACAAAATACAATAGAGGAATATATATATATATATAATGAAGCATCACAGAACAGAATGTCATCATATAAGCTTCATAGTAGTTTGTTACAAACATTTGAACAATCCATACATGAAGCCTCACTACATAACACTCAAAGCATATAAAAGCAGCGGAAAATCCAGTACATATAGTAAGAAAACAATATGCAAAAGCCTCCAGCTCGTCTTCGTCGTCATCAGCGTAGATCTCCAAGAACAACACCTATCACCTGCTACCTAGTCTGCCCATCCCAACATGGATGAACAGCCCAAGGTAATAAGAGTTGAACATAAAACCTTGAGTTAGACAAAAGTCCTAGTGAGCAGTAAATCAACTATCAAACATTCCAAAAGAGCATAAAGGATAAAAAGGAATAGGAACCCAACCATCCCACTCCACCTCTTTCTACAGTGATAGCCTCCAGACACACACTAAGGAGAAACAATCACAACGAAGCAGACAATTAAAGTAAAGCAATAATCACTCGAGTCAAGGTCGATGTTTTCCAAATACAAACCCCCAAAGCCTAAACCAAGATCAGATAAGCACCCAGAAAACACCGCTCTTGAGACCGAATGATGATACAACCAAACATCGACGACTCTGGCTATCACTATTATCATTGCCTCGATACCATCGTTAATTGAATGACCGGCACCATTCTTTCAGCCGTTAGTCAAGGGCTAATGGAAACCGCGGTTCTAGACATAACTCGCACGTCGTCGCAACCCGTGCCTAGGAATTTTCGCAACTACCCAGAGTACTAGCACGTCGTCGCAGCCCGTGCTTGGGACTATCGAATCTGCCCAACGTACTCTTGCTTTGAGCATGCCAGAACCTTCAACCACGATGAAATCTCAACCTCCTAGTCATCCTCCTCGACGACTATTCTCATACTAGCTCAAGCGCCTCTCAAGCCATCCATTATCAACCAACTCGAACCGCATCATCGAGTCATCAACATGCTTGGAATGATCCCGCCTGGATTAAACCAAGGCTATCTCACATCATACTTTGCTTTATCACACCTTAGCAAAGTCCATCTCATCATCATACTTCGCCTCATCATATCGTGGCAAAGTCCATCTCAACATCATGCTTTGCTTCCTCTAATCATAGCAAAGTCCATCATCATCGAATCCATCCATATGAGCTTCATCATCCGCTTCATATGCCAAAAGCTGCTTTCACCATTCAAGATCCTTTCCACTTAGCTTTTGAATCATCTTCGACCAACTTGTCCAAATCAACTACTAGCTAATTTGAAACAATCAAATCAATCATAAATCCAAACAATCAAACATTCAAACAAGATCTAATAAGAAACAATAACTATAATGGCAATCTTGTAATTAAAGTGTTCAAATCTAACAAGCATGAATAATAGGCAAATATCCCTACGACTTGATGAATGAACTTGCATAAGTTAACGTATAGCAAAAAGGGTATCCAAAACTTCATAGATGATGGATCTACATGCAGACTTAAGGAAAATGCAAGAAATCTCTATCTTTAACACATAAACAAGCCACCGATCCAATATACTCCTTTGGGTCCGCGTGAGAGATAACTACCACTCACCGAATCACCTAAACACCCAAAAAGATATCAACTCCAGATCTGGACAGCGAAGAACCAAACTTGATCCGACAAGATTCCGCTTCAAATGATGAAATCTCACTTCAATGAATGAAGATCTTCAACTTTGGCTCTTGGATCTTCGATCTTGGAAGGATGTAAGCACTAGATTAGAGTGGAGAAAAGAAGTGAAGAAGTGTTGTAGTCGAGCTCCCAAAATGGCAGCACTTCGTCGCTTCAAAAACCGGTGCCAAAAAGTGAGCCAAAGCCCTCTATTTATAGGCAGATTTCCCCATGAGTCATCCGCCCCATGAGTCGTCCACGACTCACGACTCAAACCACTCAAGCCACTACACGACTCACGACTCAATGACTCAAGCCACTATACGACTCACGACTCAAGCCACTACACGACTCACGACTTAACTATAATGCGGCATAGCTACCCAACACCTTTAACGACCTAACTCCAACATGGTGCTAACCACTAGGCTGCTAACCCGTTAAGTCGTCCCAACCGAGTCATCTTCCATCCAACCTATCTTAACACAGTGCTAACCTCAAGGCCACTAACTTGATAACTCGTTAACTCCAATGAGTCGGCCAATCACTATAAGTCGCTTACCCTATGAGTCGGTCAACCTCTTAAGTCGCTAGCTCCTTAACTCGGTCAATTCCTTAAGTCGTTCGCCACTAAGTCGGCCACTCCTATAGGTCGATCATCTATAGGTCGGTCCATCCTAAGCCGTAACTTCTATAGGTCGCTCCACTCAACCTAACTCTCATATGACCTAAGCTTTGGTTGACTCAAATCTAAACGGCTTGACAACATCAACGACTTAATAGCAACTATTTTACGATACGTCGACACGTAAAATACGGGTCGTTACACCATTCTTATACCAATTTATTACTTACAAATATTCGTTTTCATTTAAAAAATGTCATGTCGGTTTCTTCTTTCATTGCATTATATTTATTCATTCCTTCATTATTGCAAAACTTCATTTATTTTCATTTTTTTTTAGTGTTTATGCTTAATCCAATTTCTTAGCATCTCAATTGTTTACTTAAGTTCGTAACCATTTATTTAAAATACCCTTGCATTACATACTTCAATATTTCCATTTTATTATATTTTCCAAATATGTAGATTAATCACGATTTATATTCTCAATCCATTTATTTACTTGGTTTCATACTTTTATTACATCAATTTCTACCATATAAATAAATCTATGTTTCTACTTAATTTACATTTTAAAAAAAATCATTTCAAATTTCAATTAACAATAGGTAACATACAATAAGCATTACTAGTACCCTTAAATCACATAAATAAGCTTTTTTTACTTACAAATCAATGTTGCCATTTATTTTCGTACTACTAATTTCATTCACTTATGTTCAATTTATAGCCAAACATAACATTTAGATTATTTCCTATAATTGGAAATTTATGCAAGTTCATTAATCATTAACTTTAATTAGCATTGTTTCTATTAAATTTTCATTCACACTTCCGTTACTATATTAATTATTATTAAAGTACATTTAATTATCTTGTATGTTCATTCTTCCCAACTAATTACCGCCTATTATATCACTTCACACATTAATTCAATAATTACTGTAACGACCCCAAATTTTGGAATTTATTTTAATTAATAGTTAATGTAAATATTGAATAAATTTTGGAATAAATTTAAATTTTGAATATTTGATTTGTATTTGAATTAGGATTTATAGTAAATAATAAATAAAATTTATAAGTAAAAGCATAGAAATAAAATGCATTCAAACATTTATAAAAGATAACAAAACAAATACATAAGTAAGCTAGGCAAATGAAATATATTAGCTAAAAATTCAAACAACTTGTTAAATAGAAGTTCACCTTATTTTATAAAAGTGATAAGGCCAAAGCAAAACGATTAATACAAATGAAAATATCTACAAACAAAACAAATAAAGTAAACAAAACATAAACAAAGCAAATGTAATATCTAGGATAGTACTTGCAACAGGAAGTAGAAAATATCAACATACAAAAAAAAGGGCTGCCAGGTAAGAAAATGAATGAGCATGAACTGTAAAACAATGCAGGAAAGAGGTGAGAATATAAACAAAGGAAATAAAAATGAATGCAGGAAAATAAATAAAAAGTGAGTATAAACAAGACAAAATAAAGTGTGTTGCTGGTAGGATAGTTATGCAAAGTAAGATAGTAAAACCAAGGCAAACAAAAGCATGTGACCAGACAAAGCAAGATGATAAGTTTGTAAAAAAAAAAAAAAAAAAGCTGCAGCCGAGATAAAGACAAAACAAAACAAAATATGCATATATAACAAGTATGAATAGAAATGAGAATAGTATATGTAGGTTTGTACAATAGTCATTAATACCAAATGTCCTTAACATTAAATGTTGCCATATCTTCTAGTACATCAGCCCCCGAAACAAATATCATCTCAGCAACTAAAATATTGATCATATCAGCCGAGCAAGCAAGAGGAAAAGCAAAGAAAAAATATATGCAAGTAAAGAAACGAAGTACATAAAGTAAAAATAAAATAAAAAAAGTAGAATAAGATGCTGTAACATACAAAGGGGAGCATGAACAATACATAGCATGCTTTCATTAAATGCCACATGCTCTAGTAACATCAAAACAAGACTATCAGCCCCAAAATGAAAATATATTTCTAATAAAGGTACAAGGAAGTTATGGCCTACCTTTGTCAAATATAATTCTCCTCGAGCCTTCCTTTATATATATACAACTCCTCATCATCAGTTCGTTCACCTTCAAAGTTAAGAAAAACTGAAATGAATATCAACTAAATCTTAAACAAACTTCAGCTTAAACAAAAATACAACCAACTACAAACCAGTGATCAAAAGAAGATCTTCAGCTAAAACAAATCAAGCAGTTTCAAAAGAATTGTTCTCTGTTCCAAGCATTTACATAGTGCATGCAGTTTTAAAAAGCAAAGCAAATCAAAAGCTAAGGCCATTCCAGTTTTCCAACAGAATATCACTTCTAGGGTCAAGTTCTTCCTCTGTTCCTTTCTGTCAGATTTCTCAGGTGAGTAAACTTATACTTCGCTCAATTCCTTTTCGTGTTGAAAGACTTGTATGGATATGGATAGCCTTTGCATAGGGATGAATGGTTGTGCTTATGTTTTGATTTTCTTGGAAACATTGTTTCCTGCTCTCTGTTCCTGTAACATCTTAGTTACAGGTAAGCTTGAAATCCCTCCCTCCCATTTCTATTGGAATCGCAAAGCAAGTTAAAGTGTGGTTTAACTTGCACTATGCTTCAGTAATAAATCAAACAAGATTTTCGAAACAGATCAAAACAGGTTAGTGGAATATGGCTACTGGAAGTCTTGTCTACAGGTAATCAAGCAATAAAATTGATAAAATCCAATTGTTATAAAAAGCTAATTCAAATTGATAATGTGAATGCTTACTTAAATTCATGATTTTTAAAACTAAAACGAAGATTTTTAGTTTGGGATTTTAAGAGCAATTTGAATTTGAACCAAAATTGCACTTTCACAAATTTCTAGTTAATTAATCAATGTAAAAGGTTGAAATTTGAATTGAAGCAAGTTTGAGTACCTATGATTTCGTAAAAATTATCAGAGAGTTTTTCTGTTGTATAAATTAAAGGAACAAAATTGATTTATGGTTTTAGTTGGAGTTTTGAACAAGTTTGTAACAATGGTATGTACGTCCTCTTCACGTGATCGAGTTGCTCGAGGGTCCGGTGGAAGGTGGCTTGGCGCGTTGTCGTTGCATGGCCGAAGTTCGAACGCCTCCAGTGGTCAGTGCGATGGTGGCGAAGTGATTTAGTCAATGAGGATGTTTGCAGTTTTTCATTCGAACTGCTATATTTCGAATTTGAATTTATTGAGGCCATTCGGGTTTAGTTTCTTGGTATTGGTGAGATTTGTGATTTGTCTGAAGCATTGGAGTTCGTCAGAGCTTGGATGCGCCGCCGTGCACGTGTACGTGCTAGCATGTGCACGTTGATTACAGGCAAAAGAAATGGGAAGAGAGGAAGAAAGAAAACTGGGAAGAGGAATAGAAGAAGAATAGGAAGGACGTGTGAAGGAGTGTGTCTCGAGTGAAACTGGTGAGAGGCTTGAAGTATTACTCGAGTTTAATAAGGGAAGTACTTGGTGCTTCTACTTTCAAAACTGCAGTTGTATATTTTTTTTAGAAGTAAAGTTCAGTAAACAGTTTTTCAACAACTTTGAACACTGTAAATCTTAAAAATATTTAACAATTTTAAGCTAGAAATTTAATACAAGTTTAAATTACTTTAGTTAATACTTTAAAATGTTTTAAGCTCTTAATTATTATTCTAATTAAGTAATTAATATAAGATAAGTATAAAACTTATTAACATATAAATTTTGTAATTAGTAATAAATTGGTTTCAAAAGTTAAAGAAGATTCCTTTAAAAATGTTAATTAAGTTAAATAATTAATATTTATTGATTATTTTGGGAAAGAAATTAAGAATAATTACTTTTAATTGTAATTAGTGATGGATTATAAGTAATAGATAAATTTGTAATTAACCACTTAAATTAATTTATGAATGATTTATAGTTAATTACTCAAGTGATTTAATAAAAAAATTAATCAATGATTAATTAAGTAATTAACAGTTAATGATGGGTAATTATGTTTTATTAATCAAAAATTAAGGTTATAAATTGATAATAAATTAAGATAAAGGAATTGATCTTAAAGATAATTAAGAAGTGATTTATTTGATGTTTTGAAATTAATAAAAGAATTAATTAATGTGTTCTTAATGGTTATTCAATTTATAATCAATAATGATCAATATGAGTGAATTTCTTTAGCCAAGCAATTAAAGAAATTTTAATTGTTAATAAAGGTTATTAACTAAGATTAATTTAGAAGTAAAAGATCAATTGATTCATAAATTAAAGGTGTTTAGTTAATAAATAAAAAGGGAAATTTATCTCAGACAATTTGAAATTAACTTATGTTAAGTAACCAGGATTGATGACAAGTAATACATCTAATCTAGATAAATCAGTTGATTAATAAATTTTACCTATAAATGTTTAGATCTTATTGGATGGTTGAATTGTTGATATTCCCGATGTCTGACGTTTTGTGATATACCCTGATTTGTGTTGTGATTTGTGATGTAATATATTAACTGTGATATATACCTGTGACCTGTGAATGAAAGATAAGTGTTACAATTGGTTTGTACCCCTTATCAAAGATAAGTGTTATAGTTTATACCGCTTATCAAACATATATTGTTGTATTTGAATCTTTGCTGATCGAATGATGTTGCACTATTGTGTGAAAACCCTGGACCACACCATACACACACATATATGGATTTCACGAAGAAATCGATTAAGTCACAGATTTTTTTTTTGGAAATAATTTTGAATTTGAATTTTTAAATTCAAATGGTTTGAAAATGAGATTGGGTTTAAAGTGAAAAGCTTTTGGAAATGGAATTTCAAAGATGAACTTTATTTTGAATAACTTGATAATGTTTGAAGTTTAAATAATTTGATTTAAACCTAAATACAAGATTTGAAATTGAATTCTATGATTCGAAAACTAGGGATTAAAAAAATGTTATACCAGTTATATATGGGTTGAACTATTTTAAATGTATTGATTTGAGAATTTGAATTTGAATTCAAGGGCTTTAACTCGTGTAAATATAATGGGATTTTTCTGAAAACGAAAACTGTTTGTTTTCAATAATAAGAGCTTTCACATAAGAAATGAATGTCCAATTTGTGTTAAAAAGGGATTTCAAGTTAAAATGAAAATGATTTCCAAGTTATAGAAATGGTCTGAAACTGTAAGTTAAATCTTTGATTTATAGAATTAATGAATTGATCCAATTGAAATGGAATTGTTTTGAAATACAGGAATGAATCTTTGAGAAACTAGGTGAACTTGTGAAATAAATCTTTTTTTGTAAAAAGATTTGAAATGGTACATGGTTTAAACCATTTGAAAGAAAGTTTTGAATTATTAAGCAGTGACTTAATTGAAATCCCAATATCCATATGTTTTTGAAATATTGCGCTCACTATTCGGTTTAGCCGGGAAAGGACCTTTGTGTCGTATAACCCATTCCGAATATGTGATACATCGTTATGGATAGCAATTGAAGACCGGTGGTGAAGACCGGATATTTTCGAAAACGAAAGGGTTTCTTGTCGATTGTCTCTGCACTGGCTGATCCCCGGTATAGAGATCTCCATATGTGATGGGAAATCCAGACGTGATTAGGGATTATCCGGATTTGCAAGGACTTCTTTGGAAGTGCCTTCGGTTCTGTTCGAACCCAGAACAGACTTGTATGGATTGTATGCCTGACATTACATTTTGAGATATAAAGCAGATTTCTTTCTAATACATTTCTGTTGGTGGCAGAGAATTTATTCTCTTAGCTTAACTCCCTTCTCCGAGACGTACGAGCTCAAAGGTTATGTAGTCGAAGGTTATCAGCGATATATTCCCAATTTGGTAATGTGACATACTAAGTGTTGCCGTGTAATGATCATTGTTTGATCATTTGTGATATGATCATTTGTTTGATCATTTATCTTTGTGATCATTACTTTGATCATTTGCAGACCCAAAGCATGGCTTTGAACCAAAGCGTGGCTTTGCGGACGTGACTTCGTCGAGCCTCACACCCCGGAATGGTCAAAACAGGAAAGATGCAGCAAGGTTATTAGGGGTAGGGCCCTTTAGGGTATGTTCATTTCCTTCGGGAAAGGGGTGGTATCATGGTATGGAGCCCAGATACTTACTCATGTTGAAACACTCTATTTATTATGGTGTGATGTTGGTTATCGAGCGCTCGGTTAAAGGTCCTAAAGGACCGGGGGATGGCATACTTGTGTCAGTAGTTACCCAGTTAGGGGTAACCCGGCCTTGTGTTGGCAGAGATCCGGTTAGGTTCTCGGGACGTCCTTCCAGAGGCATTTCCATGTAGCAATGGGAAGTTCCTTGGCCTGACCATTTGTTGGAAATCCAATCTTCAATACGAAACCCTATACGGTATTAGTTGTAGGACCTGCCATTTACTTATGGTGGTCACCACTGTTTAGATGGTAGCTATAGTAGGCATACGGTAATGGTCGTATGTTGGCTAAGATTTATATTCTACTTTCAAAATATTTTCTACACTATGCACTAGTAATAATATCAAATGTTTCTTTTAATGCGTATCAAGCATCTTTGACTATCATAAGGAGAAATCTCCTCCGATTCTGCGTTTGCATTGTGTGTGTGTGCGGGAGGCCTTATGGTAGTCTCATTTTTCAAAAAGCATTGCGAATTGATTTTAAAATATTTCTTTTGTTGATTGTTTTAAAAGATAAACTGTTTTTGTTGCTCACGCCAATCCCACGACTGATCCGGAGTTTATTGTTTCTTCCCTAAACTCTGGGTGCTCATTATTTTCTACACGAGCAGTCTAGAGTTGGGTTTTTCAGATAGTCAGATTAGTAGGTTATCTGGAGATAGTTCAGTCTTTGGATTAGACTGCACTTGCTTATCTTTGGGAGTTCGAGCTATTGCTGGATTGGTTCTTGGAGATGGAGTTACAGATTTAGAGTTCTTCATTGAAGACTATCTTAGAGTTATTTGTTCCGCTGCTAGTGTTATCTATTTCTTTTCCGCTGCTATTCTCTTGTATTATATCTCTGATGTATATTGATATCTATTGGATCATCTGTTGTATCAGATATTGTATCAGTGTTGTATATCAATGTATTATTTTTTTTATTCCGCTGTGTTGCTTACTTAATGTTGTTATAAGCTCCGGCGAACGGATTTGAACGGTCGAATCTGCACTCGAATACGATGTGAAATATGGATGTCGATTTTCGAGCGGGCAAAATTCGCGTCGTTACATTTGGTATCAGAGCTAAGGTTAAACTTTAGCTCAGGAGTGTAACACATTAAGTAGCTCATTAGAGATAGGGTGAAGTATGCCCTAGAATGAGTAATCCCTAAGATATCCGTTCGTATGCCTCTGTAAATTCTCTTACTATCCACCGATAGTGAGTATGAGTGCAAAAAGAGAACGAGATATGGGACAGGAGAATACGACTATAAATGGTTGATACTCTGTAACAACAATGGAAACAATCTTTCTTATCAATCTCCTTTTGATTCGTTTCAAAATTTCTTTTGATTGCTTCACGACAGCTCCAGAAAGAAGTTTTGATGTGATGGTGGCTCTACGAATCATTGTAGAGAAATCCTTACTTCGTATTTTCATCGGTTTCTCGCCAGTTTTTGATTTAAACTCTAATGAATATGAATTTGAAATTTGAAATTGGAATTTTAAATAAATCAAAAATTATAAATTAGAAATTTTAAAATTGAGTTAAATCGATTATGAAGGATAAAAATTGAATTGAATCGATAAAATGATTTTCGTTTGAAACCAAATTTGAAATTCTTATATAATTTCTTGTGTCTATTGTTGATATTCTGATTTGGTGAGCCAAATGCAGAATTGATATCCAGTTCGATCTGAAAAGATATTTCTCTATCTTTTATCTATCTTCGTTATCTCTCTCTGGCGAATTTCGAGGACGAAATTCTTTTTAAGGGGGGAAGTCTGTAACGACCCCAAATTTTGGAATTTATTTTACTTAACAGTTAATGTAAATATTGAATAAATTTTGGAATAAATTTAAATTTTGAATATTTGATTTGTATTTGAATTAGGATTTATAGTAAATAATAAATAAAATTTATAAGTAAAAGCATAGAAATAAAATGCATTCAAACATTTATAAAAGATAACAAAACAAATACATAAGTAAGCTAGGAAAATGAAATATATTAGCTAAAATTTCAAACAACTTGTTAAATAGAAGTTCACCTTATTTTATAAAAGTGATAAGGCCAAAGCAAAACGATTAATACAAATGAAAATATCTACAAACAAAACAAATAAAGT
This sequence comes from Allium cepa, assembly GCA_030765085.1. NCBI lineage: Eukaryota > Viridiplantae > Streptophyta > Magnoliopsida > Asparagales > Amaryllidaceae > Allium > Allium cepa. Next base: position 916,388,428 of record CM060929.1, on the reverse strand, counting down.
AAACAAAACATAAACAAAGAAAATATAATATCTAATTTAGTACTTGCAACAGGAAGTAGAAAATATCAACATACAAAAAAAGGGGCCAGGTAAGAAAATGAATGAGCATGAACTGTAAAACCATGCAGGCAAGAGGTGAGAATATAAACAAAGGAAATAAAAATGAATGCAAGAAAATAAAAAAAAGTAAGTATAAACAAGACAAAATAAAGTATGTTGCTGGTAGGATAGTTAGGCATAGTAAGATAGTAAAACCAAGGCAAATAAAAGCATGTGACCAGACAAAACAAGATGATAAGTATGCAAAAAAAAAAATTAAAGCTGCAGCCGAGATAAAGACAAAACAAAACAAAATATGCATATATAACAAGTATGAATAGAAATGAGAATAATATATGTAGGTTTGTACAATAGTCATTAATACCAAATGTCCTTAGCATTAAATGTTGCCATATCTTCTAGTACATCAGCCCCCGAAACAAATATCATCTCAGCAACTAAAATATTGATCATATCAGCCGAGCAAGCAAGAGGAAAAGCGAAGAAAAAATATATGCAAGTAAAGAAACAAAGTACATAAAGTAAAAATAAAATAAAAAAAGTAAAATAAGATGCTGTAACATACAAAGGGGAGCATGAACAATACATAGCATGCTTTCATTAAATGCCACATGCTCTAGTAACATCAAAACAAGACTATCAGCCCCCAAATGAAAATATATTTCTGATAAAGGTACAAGGAAGTTATGGCCTACCTTTGTCAAATATAATTCTCCTCTAGCCTTCCTTTATATATATACAACTCCTCATCATAAGTTCGTTCACCTTCAAAGCTAAGAAAAACTGAAATGAATATCAACTAAATCTTAAACAAACTTCATCTTAAACAAAAATTCAACCAACTACAAACTAGTGATCAAAAGAAGATCTTCATCTAAAACAAATTCAAGCAGTTTCAAAAGTAGTGTTCTCTGTTCCAAGCATTTACATAGTGCATGCAGTTTTGAAAAGCAAAGCAAATCAAAAGCTAAGGCCATTCCAGTTTTCCAACAAAATATCACTTCTAGGGTCAAGTTCTTCCTCTGTTCCTTTCTGTCAGATTTCTCAGGTGAGTAAACTTATACTTCACTCGATTCCTTTTCGTGTTGAAAGACTTGTATGGATATGGATAGCCTTTGCATAGGGATAAATGGTTGTGCTTATGTTTTGATTTTCTTGGAAACATTGTTTCCTGCTCTCTGTTCCTACAACATCTTAGTTACAGGTAAGCTTGAAATCGCTCCCTCCAATTTCTATTGGAATCGCAAAGCAAGTTAAAGTGTGGTTTAACTTGCACTATGCTTCAGTAATAAATCAAACAAGATTTTCGAAACAGATCAAAACAGGTTAGTGGAATATGGCTATTGGAAGTCTTGTCTACAGGTAATCAAGCAATAAAATTGATAAAATCCAATTGTTATAAAAAGCTAATTCAAATTGATAATGTGAATGCTTACTTAAATTCATGATTTTTAAAACTAAAACGAAGATTTTTAGTTTGGGATTTTAAGAGCAATTTGAATTTGAACCAAAATTGCACTTTCACAAATTTCTAGTGAATTAATCAATGTAAAAGGTTGAAATTTGAATTGAAGCAAGTTTGAGTACTTGTGATTTCGTAAAAATTATCAGAGAATTTTTTGGTGTATAAATTAAAGGAACGAAATTGATTCAGGGTTTTAGTTGGAGTTTTGAACAAGTCTGTAACAATGGTATGTACGTCCTCTTCACGTGATCGAGTTGCTCGAGGGTCCGATGGAAGGTGGCTTGGCGCGTTGGCGTAGCATGGCCGAAGTTCGAACGCCTCCAGTGGTCAGTGCGATGGTGGCGAAGTGATTTAGTCAATGAGGATGTTTGTAGTTTTTCATTCGAACGGCTATATTTCGAATTTGAATTTTTGGAGGCCATTCGGGTTTAGTTTCTTGGTATTGGTGAGATTTGTGATTTGTCAGAAGCATTGGAGTTCGTCAGAGCTTGGACGCGCCGCCGTGCACGTGTACGTGCTAGTATGTGCACATTGATTACAGGCAAAAGAAATGGAAAGAGAGGAAGAAAGAAAACTGGAAATAGGAAAAGAAGAAGAAGAGGAAGGACGTGTGAAGGAGTGTGTCTCGGGTGAAACTAGTGAGAGGCTTGAAGTATTACTCGAGTTTAATAAGGGAAGTACTTGGTGCTTCTACTTTCAAAACTGCAGTTGTATATTTTTTTTAGAAGTAAAGTTCAGTAAACAGTTTTTCAACAACTTTAAACATTGTAAATCTTAAAAATGTTTAACAATTTTAAGTTAGAAATTTAATACAAGTTTAAATTACTTTAGTTAATACTTTAAAATGTTTTAAGCTCTTAATTATTATTCTAATTAAGTAATTAATATAAGATAAGTATAAAACTTATTAACATATAAATTTTGTAATTAGTAATAAATTGGTTTCAAAAGTTAAAGAAGATTCCTTTAAAAATGTTAATTAAGTTAAATAATTAATATTAATTGATTATTTTGAGAAAGAAATTAAGAATAATTACTTTTAATTGTAATTAGTGATGGATTATAAGTAATAGATAAATTTGTAATTAACCACTTAAATTAATTAATGAATGATTTATAGTTAATTAGTCAAGTGATTTAATAAAAAAATTAATCAATGATTAATTAAGTAATTAACAGTTAATAATGGGTAATTATGTTTTATTAATCAAAAATTAAGGTTATAAATTGATAATAAATTAAGATAAAGGAATTGATCTTAAAGATAATTAAGAAGTGATTTATTTGATGTTTTGAAATTAATAAAAGAATTAATTAATGTGTTCTTAATGGTTATTCAATTTATAATCAATAATGATCAATATGAGTGAATTTCTTTAGCAAAGCAATTAAAGAAATTTTAATTGTTAATAAAGGTTATTAACTAAGATTAATTTAGAAGTAAAAGATCAATTGATTCATAAATTAAAGTTGTTTAGTTAATAAATAAAAAGGGAAATTTATCTCAGACAATTTGAAATTAACTTATGTTAAGTAACCAAGATTAATGACAAGTAATACATCTAATCTAGATAAATCGGTTGATTAATAAATTTTACCTATAAATGTTTAGATCTTATTGGATGGTTGAATTGTTGATATTCCCGATGTCTGACGTTTTGTGATATACCCTGATTTGTGTTGTGATTTGTGATGTAATTTATTATCTGTGATATATACCTATGACCTATGAATGAAAGATAAGCGTTACAATTGGTTTGTACCGCTTATCAAAGATAAGTGTCATAGTTTATAACGCTTATTAAACATATATTGCTGTATTTGAATCTGTGCTGATCGAATGATGTTGCACTATTGTGTGAAAACCCTGGACCACACCATACACACACATATATGTATTTCACAAAGAAATCGATTAAGTCACAGATTTTTTTTGGAAATAATTTTGAATTTGAATTTTTAAATTCAAATGGTTTGAAAATGAGATTGGGTTTAAAGTGAAAAGCTTTTGGAAATGGAATTTCAAAGATGAAATTTATTTTGAATAACTTGATAAAGTTTGAAGTTTAAATAATTTGATTTAAACCTAAGTACAAGATTTGAAATTGAATTCTATGATTCGAAAACTAGGGATTAAAAAAAATGTTATACCAGTTATATATGGGTTGAACTATTTTAAATATATTGATTTTAGAATTTGAATTTGAATTCAAGGGCTTTAACTCGTGTAAATATAATTGGATTTTTCTGAAAACGAAAACTGTTTGTTTTCAAATAATAAGAGCTTTCACATAAGAAATGAACGTCCAATTTGTGTTAAAAAGGGATTTCAAGTTAAAATGAAAATGATTTCCAAGTTATAGAAATGGTTTGAAACTGTAAGTTAAATCTTTGATTTAAAGATTTAATGAATTAATCCAATTGAAATGGAATTGTTTTGAAATACAGGAATGAATCTTTGAGAAACTAGGTGAACTTGTGAAATAAATCTTTTTTTGTAAAAAGATTTGAAATGGTAAATGGTTTAAACCATTTGAAAGAAAGTTTTGAATTAATAAGCAGTGACTTAATTGAAATCCCAATATCCATATGTTTTTGAAATATTGCGCTCACTATTCGGTTTAGCCGGGAAAGGACCTTTGTGTCGTATAATCCATTCCGAATATGTGTTACATCGTTATGGATAGGGATTGAAGACCGGTGGTGAAGACCAGATATTTTCGAAAATGAAAGGGTTTCTTGTCGATTGTCTCTGCACTGGCTGATCCCCGGTATAGAGATCTCCATGTGTGGTGGGAAATCCAGACGTGATTAGGGATTATACGGATTTGCAAGGACTTCTTTGGAAGTGCCTTTGGTTCTGTTCGAACCCAAAACAGACTTGTATGGATTGTATTCCTGACATTACATTTTGAGATATACAGCAGTTTCTTTCAAATACATTTCTGTTGGTGGCGGAGAATTTATTCTCTTAGCTTAACACCCTTCTCTGAGACGTACGAGCTCAGAGGTTATGTAGTTGAAGGTTATCAGCGATATATTCCCAATTTGGTAATGTGACATGCTAAGTGTTGCTGTGTAATGATCATTGTTTGATCATTTGTGATATGATCATTTGTTTGATCATTTATCTTTGTGATCATTACTTTGATCATTTGTTTACCCAAAGCATGGCTTTGAACCAAAGCGTGGCTTCGCGGACGTAACTTCGTCGAGCCTCACACCCAGGAATGGTCAAAAAAGGAAAGATGCAGCATGGTTATTAGGGGTAGCGCCCTTTAGGGTATGTTCATTTCCTTTTGGAAAGGGGTGGTATCATGGTATGGAGCCTAGATACTTACTCATGTTGAAACACACTATTTATTATGGTGTGATGTTGGTTATCGAGCACTCGGTTAAAGGTCCTAAAGGACCAGGGGATGGCATACTCGTGTCAGTAGTTACCCAGTTAGGGGTAACCCGGCCTTGTGTTGGCAGAGATCCGGTTAGGTTCTCGGGACGTCCTTCCAGAGGCATTTCCATGTGGCAATGGGATGTTCCTTGGCCTGACCATTTGTTGGAAATCCAATCTTCAATACGAAACCCTATACCGTATTAGTTGTAGAACCTGCCATTTACTTATGTTGGTCACCACTGTTTAGATGGTAGCTATAGTACGCATACGATAATGGTCGTATGTTGGCTAAGATTTATATTATACTTTCAAAATATTTTCTACACTATGCACTAGTAATAATATAATATGTTTCTTTTAATGCGTATCAAGCATATTTGACTATCATAAGGAGAAATCTCCTCCGATTCTGCGTTTGCATTGTGTGTGTGTGTGCGGGAGGCCTTATGGTAGTCTCATTTTTCAAAAAGCATTGCGAATTGATTTTAAAATATTTCTTTTGTTGATTGTTTTAAAAGATAAACTGTTTTTCTTGCTCACACCAGTCCCACGACTGATATGGAGTTTATTGTTTCTTCCCTAAACTCTGGGTGCTCATTATTTTCTACACGAGCAGTCTAGAGTTGGGTTTTTCAGATAGTCAGATTAGTAGGTTATCTGGAGATAGTTCAGTCTTTGGATTAGACTGCACTTGCTTATCTTTGGGAGTTCGAGCTATTGCTGGATTGGTTCTTTGAGATGGAGTAACAGATTTGGAGTTCTTCATTGAAGACTATCTTAGAGTTATTTGTTCCGCTGTTAGTGTTATCTATTTCTTTTCCGCTGCTATTCTCTTGTATTATATCTCTGATGTATATTGATATCTATTGGATCATCTGTTGTATCAGATATTGTATCAGTGTTGTATATCAATGTATTATTCTTTTTATTCCGCTGTGTTGCTTACTTAATGTTGTTATAAGCTCCGGCGAATCGGATTTGAACGGTCGAATCTGCATTCGAATACGATGTGAAGTATGGATGTCGATTTTCGAGCGGGCAAAATCCGCGTCGTTACATTTGGTATCAGAGCTAAGGTTAAACTTTAGCTCAGGAGTGTAACACATTAAGTAGCTCATTAGAGATAGGGTGAAGTATGCCCTAGAATGAGTAATCCCTAAGATATCCGTTCGTATGCCTCAGTAAATTCTCTTACTATCCACCGATAGTGAGTATGAGTGCAAGAAGAGAACGAGATATGGGACAGGAGAATACGACTATAAATGGTCGATACTCTGTAACAACAACGGAAATAATCTTTCTTATCAATCTCCTTTTGATTCGTTTCCAAATTTCTTTTGATTGCTTCACGACAGCTCCAGAAAGAAGTTTTGATGTGATGGTGGCTCTACGAATCATTGTAGAGAAATCCTTACTTCTTATTTTCATCGGTTTCTCGTCATTTTTTGATTTATACTCTAATGAATATGAATTTGAAATTTGAAATTGGAATTTTAAATAAATCGAAAATTATAAATTGGAAATTTTAAAATTGAGTTAAATCGATTAATAGAATATGAAGGATAAAAATTGAATTGAATCGATAAAATGATTTTCGTTTAAAACCAAATTTGAAATTCTAATATAATTTCTTGTGTCTATTGTTGATATTCTGATTTGGTGAGCCAAATGCAGAATTGATATCCAGTTCGATCTGAAAAGATATTTATCTATCTTTTATCTATCTTCGTTATCTCTCTCTGGCGAATTTCGAGGACGAAATTCTTTTTAAGGGGGGAAGTCTGTAACGACCCCAAATTTTGGAATTTATTTTAATTAATAGTTAATGTAAATATTTAATAAATTTTGGAATAAATTTAAATTTTGAATATCTGATTTGTATTTGAATTAGGATTTATAGTAAATAATAAATAAAATTTATAAGTAAAAGCATAGAAATAAAATGCATTCAAACATTTATAAAAGATAACAAAACAAATACATAAGTAAGCTAGGCAAATGAAATATGTTAGCTAAAAATTCAAACAACTTGTTAAATAGAAGTTCACCTTATTTTATAAAAGTGATAAGGCCAAAGCAAAACGATTAATACAAATGAAAATATCTACAAACAAAACAAATAAAGTAAACAAAACATAAACAAAGAAAATGTAATATCAAGGATAGTACTTGCAACAGGAAGTAGAAAATATCAACATACAAAAAAAAGGGCTGCCAGGTAAGAAAATGAATGAGCATGAACTATAAAACAATGCAGGCAAGAGGTGAGAATATAAACAAAGGAAATAAAAATGAATGCAGGCAAATAAAAAAAAAGTAAGTATAAACAAGACAAAATAAAGTATGTTGCCGGTAGGATAGTTAGGCAAAGTAAGATAGTAAAACCAAGGCAAACAAAAGCATGTGACCAGACAAAGCAAGATGATAAGTATGTAAAAAGAAAAAAGAAAAAAAAAGCTGCAGCCGAGATAAAGACAAAACAAAACAAAATATGCATATATAACAAGTATGAATAGAAATGAGAATAGTATATGTAGGTTTGTACAATATTCATTAATACCAAATGTCCTTAGCATTAAATGTTGCCATATCTTCTAGTACATCAGCCCCCGAAACAAATATCATCTCAGCAACTAAAATATTGATCATATCAGCCGAGCAAGCAAGAGGAAAAGAAAAGAAAAAATATATGCAAGTAAAGAAATGAAGTACATAAAGTAAAAATAAAAAAAAGTAAAATAAGATGCTGTAACATACAAAGGGGAGCATGAACAATACATAGCATGCTTTCATTAAATGCCACATGCTCTAGTAACATCAAAACAAGACTATCAGCCCCCAAATGAAAATATATTTCTGATAAAGGTACAAGGAAGTTATGGCCTACCTTTGTCAAATATAATTCTCCTCTAGCCTTCCTTTATATATATACAACTCCTCATCATCAGTTCATTCACCTTCAAAGCTAAAAAAAACTGAAATGAATATCAACTAAATCTTTAAAAAATTTCAGCTTAAACAAAAATACAACCAACTACAAACCAGTGATCAAAAGAAGATCTTCAGCTAAAACAAATTCAAGCAGTTTCAAAAGAAGTGTTCTCTGTTTCAAGCATTTACATAGTGCATGCAGTTTTAAAAAGCAAAGCAAATCAAAAGCTAAGGCCATTCCAGTTTTCCAACAAAATATCACTTCTAGGGTCAAGTTCTTCCTCTGTTCCTTTCTGTCAGATTTTTCAGGTGAGTAAACTTATACTTCACTCAATTCCTTTTCGTGTTGAAAGACTTGTATGGATATGGATAGCCTTTGCATAGGGATGAATGGTTGTGCCCTTTTTTAATTTTCTTGGAAACATTGTTTCTTGCTCTCTGTTCCTGTAACATCTTAGTTACAGGTAAGCTTGAAATCCCTCCCTCCCATTTCTTTTGGAATCGCAAAGCAAGTTAAAGTGTGGTTTAACTTGCACTATGCTTCGGTAATAAATCAAACAAGATTTTCGAAACAGATCAAAACAGGTTAGTGGAATATGGCTACTGGAAGTCTTGTCTACAGGTAATCAAGCAATAAAATTGATAAAATCCAATTGTTATAAAAAGTTATTTCAAATTGATAATGTGAATGCTTACTGAAATTCATGATTTTTAAAACTAAAACGAAGATTTTTAGTTTGGGATTTTAAGAGCAATTTGAATTTGAACCAAAATTGCACTTTCAAATATTTCTAGTGAATTAATCAATGTAAAAGGTTGAAATTTGAATTGAAGCAAGTTTGAGTACCTGTGATTTTGTAAAAATTATCAGAGAATTTTTCTGGTGTATAAATTAAAGGAACGAATCTGATTTAGGGTTTTAGTTGGAGTTTTGAATAAGTCTGTAACAATGGTATGTACGTCCTCTTCACGTGATCGAGTTGCTCGAGGGTCCGGTGGAAGATGGCTTGGCGCGTTGTCGTAGCATGGCCGAAGTTCGAATGCCTCCAGTGTCAGTGCGATGGTGGCGACGTGATTTAGTCAATGAGGATGTTTGCAGTTTTTCATTCGAACTGCTATATTTCGAATTTGAATTTTTGGAGGCCGTTCAGGTTTAGTTTCTTGGTATTGGTGAGATTTGTGATTTGTCTGAAGCATTGGAGTTCGTCAGAACTTGGACGCGCTGCCGTGCATGTGTACGTGCTAGTATGTGCACGTTGATTATAGGCAAAAGAAATGGGAAGAGAGGAAGAAAGAAAACCGGGAAGAGGAAAAGAAGAAGAAGAGGAAGGACGTGTGAAGGAGTGTGTCTCGAGTGAAACTGGAGAGAGGCTTGAAGTATTACTCGAGTTTAATAAGAGAAGTACTTGGTGCTTCTACTTTCAAAACTGCAGTTGTATATTTTTTTTAGAAGTAAATTTCAGTAAACAGTTTTTCAACAATTTTAAACACTGTAAATTTTAAAAATGTTTAACAATTTTAAGTTAGAAATTTAATACAAGTTTAAATTACTTTAGTCAATACTTTAAAATGTTTTAAGCTCTTAATTATTATTCTAATTAAGTAATTAATATAAGATAAGTATAAATCTTATTAACATATAAATTTTGTAATTAGTAATAAATTGGTTTCAAAAGTTAAAGAAGATTCCTTTAAAAATGTTAATTAAGTTAAATAATTAATATTAATTGATTATTTTGAGAAAGAAATTAAGAATAATTACTTTTAATTGTAATTAGTGATGGATTATAAGTAATAGATAAATTTGCAATTAACCACTTAAATTAATTAATGAATGATTTATAGTTAATTACTCAAGTGATTTAATAAAAAAATTAATCAATGATTAATTAAGTAATTAACAGTTAATAATGGGTAATTATGTTTTATTAATCAAAAATTAAGGTTATAAATTGATAATAAATTAAGATAAAGGAATTGATCTTAAAGATAATTAAGAAGTGATTTATTTGATGTTTTGAAATTAATAAAAGAATTAATTAATGTGTTCTTAATGGTTATTCAATTTATAATCAATAATGATCAATATGAGTGAATTTCTTTAGCAAAGCAATTAAAGAAATTTTAATTGTTAATAAACGTTATTAGCTAAGATTAATTTAGAAGTAAAAGATCAATTGATTCATAAATTAAAGGTGTTTAGTTAATAAATAAAAAGGGAAATTTATCTCAGACAATTTGAAATTAACTTATGTTAAGTAACGAGGATTAATGACAAGTAATACATCTAATCTAGATAAATCAGTTGATTAATAAATTTTACCTATAAATGTTTAGATCTTATTGGATGGTTGAATTGTTGATATTCCCGATGTCTGACGTTTTGTGATATACCCTGATTTGTGTTGTGATTTGTGATGTAATTTATTATCTGTGATATATACCTATGACCTATGAATGAAAGATAAGCGTTACAATTGGTTTGTACCGCTTATCAAAGATAAGTGTTATAGTTTATACCGCTTATCAAACATATATTGCTGTATTTGAATCTGTGCTGATCGAATGATGTTGCACTATTGTGTGATAACCCTGGACCACGCCGTACACACACATATATGTATTTCACGAAGAAATTGATTAAGTCATAGATTTTTTTGGAAATAATTTTGAATTTGAATTTTTAAATTCAAATGGTTTGAAAATGAGATTGGGTTTAAAGTGAAAAGCTTTTGGAAATGGAATTTCAAAGATGAAATTTATTTTGAATAACTTGATGAAGTTTGAAGTTTAAATAATTTGATTTAAACCTAAGTACAAGATTTGAAATTGAATTCTATGATTCGAAAACTAGGGATTAAAAAAATGTTATACCAGTTATATATGAGTTGAACTATTTTAAATGTATTGATTTGAGAATTTGAATTTGAATTCAAGGGCTTTAACTCGTGTAAATATAATTGGATTTTTCTGAAAACGAAAACTGTTTGTTTTCAAATAATAAGAGCTTTCACATAAGAAATGAACGTCCAATTTGTGTTAAAAAGGGATTTCAAGTTAAAATGAAAATGATTTCCAAGTTATAGAAATGGTTTGAAACTATAAGTTAAATCTTTGATTTAAAGATTTAATGAATTAATCCAATTGAAATGGAATTGTTTTGAAATACAGGAATGAATCTTTGAGAAATTAGGTGAACTTGTGAAATAAATCTTTTTCTGTAAAAAGATTTGAAATGGGAAATGGTTTAAACCATTTGAAAGAAAGTTTTGAATTATTAAGCAGTGACTTAATTGAAATCCCAATATCCATATGTTTTTGAAATATTGCGCTCACTATTCAGTTTAGCCGGGAAAGGACCTTTATGTCGTATAACCCATTCCGAATATGTGATACGTCGTTATGGATAGCAATTGAAGACCGGTGGTGAAGACCGGATATTTTCGAAAACGAAAGGGTTTCTTGTCGATTGTCTCTTCACTGGCTGATCCCCGGTATAGAGATCTCCATATGTGATGGGAAATCCAGACGTGATTAGGGATTATCCGGATTTGCAAGGACTTCTTTGGAAGTGCCTTCGGTTCTGTTCGAACCCAGAACAGGCTTGTAAGAATTGTATGCCTGACATTACATTTTGAGATATAAAGCAGATTTCTTTCAAATACATTTCTGTTGGTGGCGGAGAATTTATTCTCTTAGCTTAACACCCTTCTCTGAGACATACGAGCTCAGAGGTTATGTAGTTGAAGGTTATCAGCGATATATTCCCAATTTGGTAACGTGACATGCTAAGTGTTGTTGTGTAATGATTATTGTTTGATCATTTGTGATATGATCATTTGTTTGATCGTTTATCTTTGTGATCATTACTTTGATCATTTGTTGACCCAAAGCATGGCTTTAAACCAAAGCGTGGCTTTGCGGACGTGACTTCGTCGAGCCTCACACCCCGGAATGGTCAAAACAGGAAAGATGCAGCAAGGTTATTAGGGGTAGCGCCCTTTAGGGTATGTTCATTTCCTTTTGGAAAGGGGTGGTATCATGGTATGGAGCCCAGATACTTACTCATGTTGAAACACTCTATTTATTATGGTGTGATGTTGGTTATTGAGCGCTCGGTTAAAGGTCCTAAAGGACCGGGGGATGGCATACTCGTGTCAGTAGTTACCCAGTTAGGGGTAACCCGGCCTTGTGTTGGCAGAGATCCGGTTAGGTTCTCGGGATGTCCTTCCAGAGGCGTTTCCATGTGGCAATGGGAAGTTCCTTGGCTTGACCATTTGTTGGAAATCCAATCTTAAATACGAAACCCTGTACGGTATTAGTTGTAGAACCTGCCATTTACTTATGGTGGTCACCACTATTTTGATGGTAGCTATAGTAGGCATACGATAATGGTCGTATGTTGGCTAAGATTTATATTCTACTTTCAAAATATTTTCTACACTATGCACTAGTAATAATATCAAATGTTTCTTTTAATGCGTATCAAGCATCTTTGACTATCATAAGGAGAAATCTCCTCCGATTCTGCGTTTTCATTGTGTGTGTGTGCGGGAGGCCTTATGGTAGTCTCATTTTTCAAAAAGCATTGCAGATTGATTTTAAAATATTTCTTTTGTTGATTGTTTTAAAAGATAAACTGTTTTTGTTGCTCACACCAGTCCCACGACTGATCCAGAGTTTATTGTTTCTTCCCTAAACTCTGGGTGCTCATTATTTTCTACACGAGCAGTCTAGAGTTGGGTTTTTCAAATAGTCAGATTAGTAGGTTATCTGGAGATAGTTCAGTCTTTGGATTAGACTGCACTTGCTTATCTTTGGGAGTTCGAGCTATTGCTGGATTGGTTCTTGGAGATGGAGTTACAGATTTGGCGTTCTTCGTTGAAGACTATCTTAGAGTTATTTGTTCCGCTGCTAGTGTTATCTATTTCTTTTCTGTTGCTATTCTCTTGTATTATATCTCTGATGTATATCGATATTTATTGGATCATCTGTTGTATCAGATATTGTATCAGTGTTGTATATCAATGTATTATTCTTTTTATTCCGTTGTGTTGTTTCCTTAATGTTGTTATAAGCTCCGGCGAATCGGATTTGAACGGTCGAATCTACGGCATTTGATATGTGAAGTATGGATGTCGATTTTCGAGCGGGCAAAATCCGCGTCGTTACAATTACACTAATTCATTCCATTTACAGTCATTGTACATTATTCCATTAGTAAGTCAACATTTAAATTATTAATTTTCCATTTATATCCCATTATAAATTAATGCCCACATCAATTAAGATTTTAAGTTAAATTAATCATTTCATCTTGGTAACATTGTTTTATAACAATAAAAATATAATTAACATGTACACTGTTTCACTTATTAGAATTACATCCAAGTTATTAACAATTAACTTACATTTGTACTGTTACATTCAAGTTATTAAAAATTAACTTACCAAATCTTATCCAAGTTATTATCTCCATTAATAATTGACTAAAAAAAATTCTTCCTAAATTTAATTACAAAAATCTAATTAAATTAATCAATTTATTTATCAAAATTTTTGGATCGTTACACTATCTATTTATGTTGTCAAAAACTCTCTAACCTCGAAAGGTGAGCAATCTCTCATGATTAATATTTTTATTGTTTGGTAAATGAACATCGATTAAAATGTTATGAGAAATGTTTGCCTTAGATAGGAATATGAGATATACGTTGTTAAGTTCCATTGAATTTGTGTTATAATATTCACATGAACATGTTATGCCACAAATAGTATGTTATGTTGATTTGATTAATTGCCACATTTGTATGTTACATTCGTCACATATGACATGTTAGAAAATGTGTTATGTTAGAATTTTTTTTATATATGCCATGTTAAAATATGTCACAAATGCTATGTTGAAAAAAAAGTGTTAGGTTAATAAAATCATATGTTGCACATGCTATGTTAATAATATGTCACCTATGCTATGTGGAAATAATGTGTTATGTTTGGGAAAAATGGTATGACATGTTATTTTATTGTAAATCACCTTGCACTTTCCTTGTATATATGTCATGTTATATATTTATATGTTATGTTAGTATATGACATGTTAGAATTTGAAATATTCACTTATGTTGTTTATGATATGCGACACATGTGATATGTTAGTTATGCATTTATGTATATATCAAATTGTTAATTATGCACGTATATTGTTCATTGACATGTTATGTTACATATGTTATTATAGTTCTCACACTCCAAGTTTCCTAATAGTTGCAAAATCACTTGGGTTGGCATGATATATACCCGATATAAAACCACTTGGGGTTTATATAAATTGATTTAGAAATAAAATTGGAATATTGTAAGTTTAAATTTATGTTTAAACTTGAAATTATGAAATGGAAATTTAATGGATTTAATGAAAGTTTTAATTTAATTTTTAGATTTAAATTTGATGTTTGATTTTAACTTAATAGCTTTAAGTGAAAAATTGAAACATGAAGTTGAAACGAACATGAAAGTCGGTATTTGAACTGAACCGATTTATAATGTGAAAGATGATGTTTATTTAAACCTAAGAATTTCACTTATTGAGTTATCTGTACATTTCGGTTGAGTTGACTAACTTACATAAGAATGTTAGTCCCGACACGAGTGTTTTTATTTTACTTTACGCTCGGATCAGACCAAGAATTTCAGTTTAGCGAAGATATTTTGAAGACGAAGACGGAGTCGAGGACCGTATCTACTACTATTATAGAAATTGTCTATTTTGCTTGAAAAATATAATTTCTGATTTTGTTGAAAAATAGCTTCATGAACTTTTTATGTATTTATTTTGTGTACAATACTTTATCCTTCCACTGCGAGATTTTGCATTTTGTTCTTTTGAATCTTATTTCGTTCGAACAATCCCATTAATGTGAATCGAGACTATTTTCAAACTATTATTAGACTTACATATGAAAGATTTAATTGTTTATAAATTGATATATTTTATCTAAAATACTCAATTATGTAAGTTTAAAGTGTTTATAAATTGATTATTCTGAAGAAAAAATATTGGTTTCTTTATCCCTTCTTGTTCCTTTTCGAGGACGAAAAGTTTTGAGTAGGGGAGAATGTTACGACCCGTGGATTTTGATAATTAAAACTATTAAATTAAATAAGATTTTGAAATTTAATATTATGAGAAATTAAAATATATGATTTATTATTGAGGAAACCATTAGAATATGATTTAATAATGTTGTTTGAATGCTATTGATAACTATTTAATGTAACTTCAATCAATTAAAATAAGTTTTAGGTTAATTTGGTAATATTTGTAAATAATTAAATAAATTAAATGATGTATGCAATGGTGAGATTATATGTAATTGATTGAAATCAGTTAATATAGAATATGAAATCAGTGATGTGGTAAGTAGTTATAATCTTTATTTGTAGACAGTAAATTTGTAAATGTGATAAAATTTCTTAAAAGTAACAATTGTTCATTCATTATCTCATTATTTAATATGGTTGGAATTAATTTGGAAATCAACGAAAACTTAAGTAATTAATTATTGTAATTAATATGATAAAAGATGTTAACGGTAAAATAATGAATGTAGTAAAATGTAAACTTATGTTAACATAATTCACAGGGTACTGTTGATTGAATAATAAGGATGATAACATAGGTTTGAATGTAATTGGATGAGAATTGGGTGCGTAGTTAATGGCATGAATTGGATAATAAATAAAATTGTAAGAGACGATAAAAATGCATATTTATCTATGGAAAATAAAATGCATGATTTAAATGGTAACATACCAAGTTGATTTCAAATAACGGAATGTGGTAAAGTAATTAATTAGTAAGTGATGGATGTCACAACCCTGGTTTGGAGATTATCTTTCAATATTGAATTATAATGATAATTTAATATTGTAAATTAAATTAAAATTGGAGTAATTAATTTGTTCATTAGGAATAAACAATGAAGTTTGGAATTTAAAATGAGAAAATGAAATTCTAAGCTTTATTCTATTTTGTCTGGAGTGATAATAAATGGAATATTGGATTTAAATAATAAAAATGATTTCATTTTAGAGAAAATACAATAATTATATTAATTATTGTCCATTAGCTTTTCTAATAGTTTTTAAAAGAAGTATGTAATTTTTACAAGCGGTTTATTGAAATAAAAGATGGAACTTGGGTAAAAAGTAAGTATTGGCTATAAACAATGTTTTGAAATGGTTTAAAATATTAGTCTAAGTGAGAAAATAAATTTTATAGATTTTTAGAAATAAAAAACGATGTTATATTCGTTTATTTGAGTAAATGGTGTATTTTGGTTAAATAAAGGATTTTAATAACAAAAATGTTTTAAAATATGAATTAATCTTTTTATATGATAAGAGACTTTTTATTTTACAAGTATGTAAATTTTCATATTTTACTTTTGTGCAAACAAGAAGAAAATGAATTTTCTTTTGTGTATATGTGATATATACACATATTTCTTTGTTAAGTGTTCATTTTTAGCCTAAACCGTGTTATTTATTTTTATTTTCAAACCCAACTCAACCCATTTAACCTTAGTCTAGCTAAGAAAAGAGGAAAAAGAATGTACGTCCATTTCTTATTACCTTCTCCTTCTTTCTCCTTTATGCTAAAAGCAAAGCTAGTAAACCAACTTCTCAATTCAAAAATCAAGCTCAATTTTTAATTAAATTCAACCAAATTCAAGTATTTTTGCAAGTTAGAGATAAATAAAAGGTATAAAACTCCAAATCATATAATTTCATCACCAATTTTTACAGTAAGAAGCTTTCTAAATTTTTACTGTATTTGTTTTGTGTGTTCTGTAATTGTTCTCTATAGGCATTCAAGGATTATAATCTATAGCAAAGCTCCTTCTTTCATTAAATTTGAGCTTTCGCAACAGATCAACAAGGTGAGTTGATAAGCTCACAAATCTAGCAAAAACAAAAATGTTAAATGCTTGAATCTGTGCAAAATAAGCTACTGTAGTCGTTTTCTGTAGACAATTTTTCTTTTCTGTGAAATTATTTTATACTGCTTCTTTGCAAGCTTCTATCTTTTGATTCTGGCAACGAAATGCTGCCGGATTTCTTCATGTTGGTAGTTCAATTGTAGTAGTTCATGCCCATAAAATTTGGTAGCAAAATAATGTCATTTTAATGCTCAAATTTGTGCTTGAAAATCAGTACGAGGCAGAAAATACCCTGGAAAGAATATTATTAGCCTAGGTTGACCTAAAGGTCGACCCAGCACCATCCAGGTCAACCTAGCAGTTGACCCGGCCTCTGGTTTGGGCCGACCTCCTTGTCGGCCCAGGTGCGTACGTTGTGGCCTTGTGTTCCTATATCTTCATATATTATTTTGCGAATGTTGCCTTAGAATTGTGATGGTTTTGTCACTTGGTTTGCTGCAAATATTGAGATGATTATAGGCCATGATGTCTATCAATAGACTAGCCGAATTTTGGGAATTTTGAAATTCAAATTTGATTTGTTTTGAATTTAATTTGAATTTGAATTTGAATATCGATTTGAGTGATTTTTATTCAGTTTTTAGCACGGTTTTCTCCGAATCTTTTTGAAATGATTTTGAAAACTAATGGTCATTTCAAAATAATTATTATATAATATTTTGAAGTATTTTCAAGTGTAAAATCTATTTATTCTCTATAATAAGGGAATTTTCAAATATGGGTTTCAAATGATTTCGAAAATTGGATTTAAAAGCTTGTTATCCAAAGTAAATTATTTTATATATAAATTACATGATTTTGCACTATTCGAGCGAATAAGAAGGAGAATTAAACGGTTTGATAAAATATGTAGTATGGGACACGTGAGTTTATCTAGTCGGTTAATTTTCGACTTGTTCATTTGATCGTTTTGACCTTCGGGTCAAGTTCATCGATGAGATGAGGTAAACTTTTTACTAATTTGAGTGTGAAATTTACTAGCGGTTAGTAAACCGTTTAGTGTGAATGTGTGGTATGGGACACCGTTAACACTATTCGGGTTTCTATCCGAGAGTTTGTGATACATTTGTCTAAGAAAGTATTTGCCAGTACTAAATCTTCGGGTATTTGTCCTTCGGGATGTTTGTCTAAGAGACGTTTGCCATTGCGGCGTATTTGTCCTTCGTGATGTTTGTCTAAGAGACGTATTTATTTGCCCTTCGAGACATTTTTCTAGGAGACGTGGCACCTTATTTGAGAGAACGGTACTTGGCAGGCTTCGGCCATAAGCACGTGGTATATTTTTGAGATGATTTCATCGATGTTTGTGATTTCCCAAAAGTATCGCCTTTTTATTATTGGCCAATTGAGCCATTTATGATATTACATACACACACGACGATTACCTCATGAGAATTTGAACTCTCATGAGTTCTATTTTTGAGACTTATGTTGCCTACACTGGCGTCATTGAGATTTTCCTTTTGACATTTAAATTTTATTCTCCTCTTTGGAGATGTATTTATCTTATGGCATGTTTGAGATGGGATCTCTTTGTACATATTTTGGGTTGCCGATTTGGTAGGTTTCGGTTTTCCTCTAAACCATAATTGATGTTATATGAATGCCGATGATACGAGGCTCTCTACTCTTAGTGCTTTATGGGTTGTTCCATCTCTTTTGAGATTATATGTTGTGTAGTAATACCCTTCATCATATTAAGTAACTATACACTTTAAATTGTCCCTTTTAACTTTGGAATATTTTCATTTTATCCTTATGATCGTATTATGGCTTGTCCTTGTAAACTAATTTTTTTAGCTAGACTGACCCGTGTATTTATACTCGGGTTAGACCGAGGTGTTTCAGGTTAGGTACATTTGGACTTAACCTATTCTGCTTTCGCATGGATTATTCTTCTAGCTCTTATTGATATAGCTTTTTATGTAGTCCTTTTTATTTGCTATTCTGATATGTATATTCTTTTGACTGGTTTGTATATTGTGGTTGCTATACCACTTGACATGTATCATTTTGTATACTCTGTGATGTATCTATATATGTGTGTGTCTATATATGTGTGTGTGTGTGATGATCAACTGTTCTGTGATGTGTTCGCATTTGAGTTGGTATATTTTGTTCTGATAGATCATATAGCCACCTATGGCTTTGTATTAAGTATTTATTGGATATGTCGATCCTCTTGAGATAGAAAAAATATATAGCATTTGTTGACGTATACAATTGATATTTAAGACAAGAATATAGATGGTTGCTCCTAACCAGCCCTTTTCTCCGCATTACCAGATAGTATTACCCAGTAATACTCTTTGCTAATGTGGGTCTCGGGGTGGGGCGTCATAATTTGGTATCAGAGCTGAGTTCAAAACAAAATATGATAAACACATAACGGAAGCACATATTACGGTACATCTAAGTGTTATACAAGTGTTAAGAATCCTTTAATCATCGTTCCTTTAACCCTTTTCTTGTCCTTTAGGGTCGATAGAAATTTGGGAATACGTCTAGAAATGCATTTTAATTCCGTAGTATTCCTTATTGAATTAATGATATCTACCCTATGAATAATCTTTATCTTGTCTTAACTTTCAGCTAATGGTTGGAATAGCCAGAGGACGGCGCTTAGATGCTGGGCAATCCAGCGGCTCGCATTCGGACGGCATTCATATGTTTGCCGATCAGTTTATAGAGTTATTTAGGAGCACTCAGTCTGCAGCTCCTACTCGAGCATATCCTCTACACAAGTCTGTCTTTGCGCACTTTTGTAGTGATTTCTCTCATCTTGGAGGAAAGCCGTTCAAAGGCTCCGAGTCCATTATTAAGGTCCAAGCTTGATTTCGTACGTGCGAGCGCATCTTCTCTCGCATGGATCTTTCTGACCACGACAGAGTTCTCGTAGCATTTAGTATATTGCAAGAGCATTCCCTTGATTGGTACGAGCTTCTCATAGCCAAGCTTAATGAGTCTACTCTTTCTTGGACTCAGTTTCGGGAATGATTCAAACTCAAGTTCGTTCCTGAATCTGAGAAAGCTTTATTAGCCCGTCGCTTCCTTGAGTTGAAGCAAGGGAAGTCCTCTATTTCGAATTATGTTTCATCATTCAAGGCTTTATCTAAGTATGGTCTTGAATACATTAGCACTTCCTATAAGAAGAATCTGAAGTTTGTCTCTGGTCTTAAGATGTATATCAAGAAATCTTTGATGCTCCAACTCAAGCTTTCATTCAAGGAGTTCGTTGATTTGTCGCTTCATCTCAAAGCCATCGATAAGGAGTGCAAGAGTGGCGATCAGGTTGAGGTTCACAAGAATCTCTATAAGAAGAAGTTCCCATTTCATAAGCCGATGTTTTCCCTTCTAAGAAGAAGAAACCCGTTGGATCTGGTCCTACTTCTCAACCTAGTGGAACACCTCCTACTCAGAAGGGGTGTTTCAATTATGGTTCTCCTGACCACATGATTCATGACTGCCCTAAACCTATTATTTGCTGCTATTGCAAGAAGGAAGGTCATCGAGTTGCCACTTCTCCAATTGCTCTGAATACACATTCTGACAATCTAAATGTAGTGGATGCTTTTGGAGGATCTTCTAAACGCAGAGGTGCATCTCCTTCTATCCTTGAAGGCTATATTTTATTCCATGATCGTTCTATTCGAGTTCTCTTCGATACGGGTGTGTCACATTCATTCATATCGAAAGAGCTTGTTGATGCTATTTCTTTAGATATTTCATGTCTTGTTACTTCATTGAGGATTGCGAATCCTATCGAGGGATCCGCAACCCTTAGCATGCTTTATGATGATGTTGGGATTGTTTTATGTAGATTTTCTTTTCGTACGAATCTGTATGTTATTTCTTATTTGGGTTTTGATATGATTTTGGGTATGGACTGGCTAGTGTGATACGATGCCAGGATTATTTGTCCTGAGAGAGTTTTATATCTTCAACATCCATATTCGTCTGCTCTGTTGTCACTTGTTCTTTGGAATGTGGAAAATTCTGAAGTGGCTTTATATTCTCTATACTCACAAGATGATGATGATATGTCTTGTATACTATTGTTTGTCATTTCTCTGATGTATTTGGGCTTTTTTCGAGCTTGCCACCCAAGCGAGCGATCGAGCTCCGCATTGATCACATTCCAGGCACGCAGCCAGTTAGTCATCCTCTCACGAGGATGTCTACAAAGGAAGAGGAACTCAAGAAGCAGCTTTTAGAGCTTGAGTCCAAGTAGTTGATTCGGTCCAGTTTTTCACTGTAGGGTGCCACAGTCGTCTTCGTGAAGAAGTCCGATGGAACTCTTAGGCTTTGCATCGACTATCGCAAGCTTAATGAGTTAACCATTAAGAATAAGTATCCATTGCCTATGATCGACGATATGTTCAATCAACTGAGTGGTGCTAAGGTCTTCTCTCAGCTCGACCTTGCCACTGGTTTTCATCAGCTTCGAGTTGCGGAAGATAGAATTCCTCTTACAGCTTTCCGCACTTGATATGGATCTTACGAGTGGCTCGTTATGCTGTTCGATTTGACGAACGCTCCTACTTTCTTTATCGATATTATAAATCAAGTATTCCTGGAATATCTCGATAAGTTCATCCTTGTGTTCATCGACGACATTCTTGTTTATTCGACGTCGAAAGCCGACCATGCTAATCACTTAAGAATTTTCTTGAGCACTCTTCGTCGTCATTAGCTTAAAGCCAAATTCTCCAAGTGCCACTTCTGGGAGAATAAGGTTATGTTCTTAGGCCACGTTATTTCCTCTGAAGACATTTCGGTCGATCCTTCGAAGATCGAATCCATCCAGAATTAGAAGAGGCCTTGGAATGTTTATGAGATTCGCAGCTTCCTTGGATTGGCGGGTTACTACCACCAATTCATTAAGAATTTTTCCCGCATTGTGCTTCCTCTCACCGGCCTTACACGAAAAGGCATTTGATTTATTTGTCCCGACAAGTGTGAAGCTTCTTTTCAGCAATTGAAGGAGCTTCTCACTTATGCTCTTATTCTAGTGGTTCCTAAAGGGAATCATGATCTTGTTGTCTACACCGATGCTAGTCATTGTGGCCTCGGTGCCATGCTTATGCAGAAGTATCGGGTCACTGCTTATGCTTCTAGGAAACTACGACCGAATGAAGTTTGTTATGCCACTCATGACCTCGAGATAGCTGCCATTATCTTCGCCTTGAAGATTAAGCGACACTATTTATTAGGCGTGCACTTCATTCTTTATACCGATCACAAGTCCTTGAAATATCTGTTCACCCAGAAGGAACTCAATATGAGGCAATATCGTTGGCTCAAGTTTCTTTCCTTCTATGACTTCAATATCCAGTATACCCCTGGTAAGGGTAATCGTGTGCTAATGCGCTTAGTTGTAAACATTCGGCTGTTGTTTCTATGATGCTAGCCGAGTGGGATGTTCTAGAGATCTTATCCCTTTGTGATATTCGTGATTGAGCTCCATCTTCTAAATCTCCTATTTTATTATTCAGTTTGGAAGCTCGACCTAGTTTATTAGATCATACTGCCGATGCTCAGCTGCTTGATCTCGATCTTCTGCACCTTATTCAGATTTGTGAGTCTGAGTCTCGTGATGAGCGGTTGTCGGATTTTAGTATTGATTCTCATAGGTGTCTTCGTAAGAAGAACTATCTTGTCGTGACTTTGGATTCTGCACTTTGGCTCGGCATTCTCAATCATCGTTCTAAGTATACCATTCATCCCGGCAGTAGTAAGATGTATGCCGATATGCATCGCCTTTATTATTGGTAAGGCATAAAGCGCGATGTAGCAAGTTATGTGAGTAATTACACAACTTGTCAACCTATCAAAGCCGAACATTAGCGCCCTTCTGGTCTCCTTTAGCCTCTAGAGATTCCATTGTGGAAATGGGATCAGGTTTCAATGGATTTTATTGATGGCCTACCTCATTCGAGATTGGGCCATTCTAGCATTTGGGTTATTATTGATCGCCTTACTAAATCAGCTCATTTCATTCCTATTAAGTCTAATAGGAGTGCTTCTCTTTTAGGTAAGTTATATATCAAGGAAATCATGAGACTTCACTGTGTTCATAGTTCAATTGTGTGTGACCATGATCCGCTTTTCACGAGTCATTTCTGGAAGAGTCTTCAGCAAGCTTTGGGAACAAAGCTTAATTTCAGCACATCATATCATCCGTAGTTTGATGGATAGACTGAATGGGTGAATCATATTCTTGAGGATCTTCTCCGTGCTTGCATTTTAGATTTCGGTGGTAGTTGGGAGGATCACCTACCTCTTGTGGAATACTACGACAATAAAAGTTTCCAGTCTAGTATCGGTATGGCTCCTTTCGAAGCCCTTTACGGAAGGTCATGTCGATCACCTTCATGTTGGTTGGAATCTGGAGAGAAGCTTATTCTTGGCCTAGATTCTCTTCATGATTCTTCTGAGAAGATTGTTCTTGTTCGCTAGAGAATGAAAGAGGCGCTGAGCAGCCAGAAATCCTACATGGACAACCGTAGGAAGCTCTCGAGTTCTCTGTCGATGATTTCGTTTTCATTCGAGTTTCTCCTTTGAAAGGGGTTATGCACTTCAATACGACTGGGAAATTGGGTCCTTGCTTTATAGGACCATTTCCTATTACTGAACGTACAGGTCCTGTGGCATATAGAGTTTCACTTCCAACTCATTTATCTGGCATTCATGATGTGTTTCATGTCTCTCAACTTCGAAAGTGTCTTCGAGAGTCGGATTCTGTTATTGATTATCCTAATTTGTAGGAGCTTGAGATCTCACAAGACCAATCAGTTGTGCATCAGCCTTTTCGTGTACCTGCTTCGGAGGTGAGCAGCTTTTGAAACAAGGATGTACCGCTTGTTAAAGTTCAAAGGACCGCTAATCCCAGTGACTGCACTTGGGAAACCAAAGGGTTTATCGAGCATTCATATCCCGGTTTTCTATCTTCACGTAGCATTGGTGAGAATACCTCTTTATCTCAAGCTTATTTCTTTACTTTTGAGTGATGAAATTAAATAGTTGAATACAAATTCTTCTCTAGGAATTGCGAGGATGCAATTTTGTTAAGGAGGGAGTCTGTAACAAACCTGGTATGGAGATTGCCTTTCAATATTGAATTATAATGATAATTATAATTTAATATTGTAAATTAAATTAAATTGGAGAAATTAAATTATTTATTTGGAACAAACAATGGATTTTGGAATTTAAAATGAGAAAATGAAATTCCAAGCTTTATTATTTTTTATTTAGAGTGATAATAAATGGAATATGGGCTTTAGATAATAAAAATGATTTTATTTCAGTGAAAATACAATAATTATATTAATTATTGTCCATAGATTCTTTTAATAATTTTTAAAAGATGTATGTAATTTTTAAAGGTGGTTTATTGAAATAAAAATGGAAATTAGGTTAAATATAAGTTTTGGCTAAAAATAATGTTTTGGAATGGTGTGAAATATTTTTTTAAGTGAGAAAATAAATTTTGTGGAATTTTAGAAGTTTAAACAATGTTTTAATCGTTTATTTGAGTAAATGGTGTATTTTGGTTAAATAAAGGATTCTAATAATAATTTTTAAAGAAAATATAAATTAATCTTTGTGTATGGTAAGAAATTTTTTATTTTACAAGTATGTAAATTTTCATATTTTTCTTTTGTGTAAACAAGAAGAAAATGAATTTTCTTTTGTGTATATGTGATATATACACATATTTCTTTGTTAAGTGCTGATTTTTAGCCTAAACCATATTATTTCCTTTTATTTTCAAACCCAACTCAGCCCATTTAACCTTAGCCTGGTTAAGAAAAGAGGAAAAAAATGTAAATTCATTTCTTATTAACTTCTCCTTCTTCCTCCTTTAGCCTAAAAGCAAATCCAGTAAACCAACTTCTAAAATTCAAAAATCAAGCTCATTTTTTAATTAAATTCAACCAAATTCAAGTCTTTTTGCAAGTTAGAGATAAATAAAAGATATAAAACTCCAAATCGTACAACTTCATCACCAAAATATTTTTACAGTAAGCAGCTTTCTAAATTTTTACTGTATTTGTTTTGCATGTTCTGTAATTGTTCTCTACATGTGCTCATGGCTTATAATCTCTAGCAAAATTTCCCCCTTTCATCAAATCCAAGCTTTTGTAACAAATCAACAAGGTGGGTTAATAAGCTCACAAATCTAGCAAAAACAAAAATGCTAAATGCTTGAATCTGTGAAAAATAAGCTCTATAATCGTTTTCTGTTGACAGATTTTCTTTTCTGTGAAACTGTTTTATTCTGCTTCTTTGATGCATATATCATTTGAATCCAATAGTGAAATGTCATCAGATTTCTTTTTATTGGTAGTTCAGTTGTAGTAGTTCACGCATGTAAAATTTGGTCGCAAAATTGTAGCGACCCGACTTCCTAACTCCAGAAAGTCACATCACTAATGAAGAAAGAAAGGGATAGAAGAAGAAAAGATAAGAAAGAAGAAACTCAACAACATCAGATAACTCATAGCGGAACGAATGAAATATAATATATCATATAAAATATTACATAGTATCATATTACATCAGAGTACAACACTTATACAACACATATTAGACAGTTATAAACATTTGTCTAACTATACAACTCAAGTACACAAGATACAGATACAACATAAACACAGCGGAACCATAATATATCTACACGTTGAAGCCTCCTGCTCCAAATCTCCTCCAGAATTCGTCAAGCTAACCTGAATCACTTGACTACTCATACATAATATGAGTACCCAAGAGTTTAATAAAACAGAAAATAAACACTCGGGTCAGACAGGGGTCTGGTGTGAGTAAACGGTTTAAAATTGTTTAACTTTAGAAAAACCTTTGAAAAGAAAAGGTATCACGTAAGACTTCCCACACATAAAAATGGAAAAGTTTTTACCTTACGCTAACCAAAACATTTGATAGGAAATCCGGTTATATTATAATAGTGTTTAGGGTTTTCAAGTAAATAAGAAATAGCTGAAATTGTTACATGATTAAATTCCAACATACTAGCCACAGAGTGGGGTAATACAATTAAAACCATAGGGTCTCATAGGAAGAATGGGTTTCCATCAATGGCAAGGCTACTGGGGTACCGCCCGTCACAGTACGTGGCCTAGATCAACGTACCGAGGACCACTCCCGATCCCCTGCAACACAAAGCCGGAACCGTTCCTTACTGAATAGTCCCGAATAAGACAACCCCGTGGTTGGCACGACCAACCACACACACAGCCGAATAAAAAGGGACTTCTACACAGGGGTAAATCTCACTCTCAAGTGGGTGCTACCCACGAAGCCTTGCTGCACCTCCCCTGTTTTAGCCATTCCCGGTTGATGAGGCTTGAGGCTACGATTACCTTTATAGAACATATCTCTTAGAATGCTCATCGTCCGCCTGACGATGTGCTGAAAGCATTCAATCCATACAAGTCCGTTCCGGGTTCGAACGAAACCGAAGGCACTATCTCGTTGCACTCACTTTGGAATCACCCTCAGAGTCAATGACCATAGCCCTTGCACTCTAAATCACCATCTCGAACCTATAAGTACTATTCCGTCAACTCATTACGGAATCACCCACAGAGTTATACTGACGTATAGTTCTTACACCTCGAGTCTTCACTTGCTCCACTTGGATTCACGACCTAACGTTTAATTGGAATCGATGTGGTTTTCGGATATCCAAATATGGAAACCCGATCCCGGTCTCACCGAATCCAAACGCCATTTTAATGTCCAAGTTGTACTTAAGGGTTTAAACATTTAACTTACATTCAGGATGATATAAACAGATAGATGAATCACATTATCACAATAGATAATTCATATCAAACATTCATCTCACAAAGTAGCATATCACATATCAAAGATATCATACCAAATCATCCAATATCGTTCAACATCCAATATCAATAAACATCCAATATCAATCATCCAATATTGATCAATCATCCAAAAGCAGAATTGATTAACACTTAATCAATTTAATTAACCTTTAATTAAATTAATTACTATCCTTTAATCACTTGGATTATCTTAATCTTGCTTCATTGATTTATTACAAATCAAATTCATTATCATCTCTTAATGATCCTCCTTAATTAATCTTCCTTGATTAATTATCTTTAATTACATTCAAGTAATTATCTTTAACCATATTCAGTAATTAACCTTTAATTACTATCATTAATTACAATAATTAATGATCCTTCATTAATTAATTAACTATAATTAATTACCTTAAATCTTAATTAATTACAATTAATTAATCATACTTTAATTAATTACTTTTAGTAATCAACCTTGATTAATTATACTAATTAATAATCCTTATTAATTAATTAACCCTTTAATTAATTAAATAATTAATTTATAATTAACCATCTCATTAATTTTAAATAGTAATTAACAATTTGTAATTACTTATCTTAATTAACTTCTTAATTAATTACATTAATCTTTGATTAATTAATCTAATTAATTAATCTTTAATTACTTCATTAAGTAATTATTAATTAATTCAATTAACAAATAGTCCTTAATTAATTACTTTATTCATTAATCACATTTTAATTAATTACACTTAGTAATTAATATTAAATTAATCACATTCATTAATTAATCACATTAATTAATTAACTAAAATTAATTAAGTAATTAACCCTTAATTACTCACATAAGTAATTATCTCCTAATTACTTCATTAGAAATCTTGATTACTTCCTTAATTAATTTATTAACAAGTAATTAATTCCATTACTAAATAATTCTTAATTAATTATTCCATAATTAATTAACTTCAAAACAATTATATTAATCAATTCCTTAATTGATAACATTAAGTGATTATCCATTAATCACTTCCACTTAATTACTTCCATGAGTAATTTCCTTTAATTACTTCCATAAGTAATTTCCTTTACTTAATTACATTCAATAATTAACTATTAATTACTTCATTAAGTAATTACACTTAATTAATTCATAATTAAGTGATTATTAAAAATTAAATAAATAATTAACTAATTATTTAAAATTAATTAAATAATTAATTAATTAACTTCTTATTTTTCAAATTCCTTAATTAATTAAGAAAACATTAATCTTAATTAACAAATCATATTAGTTAAGTATTCTTAAGAAAAATTAACCATATTTATCTTCATAATAAATTATTTGAATTAACCAAATTTTAATAACTTAAATCAAACTATTCTATTTGGATTTCAAAATCAAATCAATAACCTTATTTGAAAATAAGCATTTAGAAACAATTTGAAATTTAAAACTATTTTAACCTTAAATTTAAACTTATTCATTTTTAATAAAATTTGAAAGCTTAGTTTTTAAAACATTGCTTTAAAATTTACTTTAAACTTTGATTTAACATTTTAAAATTTGAAAACACTCCTTTAAATTGAAACACTTCTTTCAAAACACTTCTTTAAATTGAAATTCAAAATCTACTTAGATAATTACTTTCTAAAACAAACATCTTAACCAATTAAATTTAAAATGAATTCAATTATCACCTTTAAAGGTTTGATTTACATTTACTTAAAAGAAACAAGTTTTGACATTGAAAATTCATTTCCTTTTATAAAAACTGTTGCATAATTTAAGCAATTTATAAACCCAGGTTAGCATACACTCAAACCCGAGTCAAACATTCGTTCAACACAAGAACCTCTCGGGCCTATTTACTTGCAAAAGATTCCAACCCAAACACAAGCAAGCCCCTTTCTTCCCCAAACTCCCATCCTTCCCAGATCCAAAGACGTGCACCACGTACACGTGTGTACGTGCGCGACCAAACCAAGCGACACCGATCCTTCCTCCGGTCATCTCCAAGTCGCCGATGACCACGACGTGCCTCACGACCAACCAAAACCATAACAACGTCGCCAAATCGAAATCGAGCACCCAAGCCCAAAATATGGAAACGCATCTCGAACGAAAACCTCCCTAACGCTGACGAACCTGATGCCTATAGACCATGTCGATCTCACCATCGAAACCCCTCGTCCCCGAGCATCATCTCCTCCTAATGCGATCGAACCCGAACCCTCGTCCATGCCGCAAATGCCTCGGCAACTAAGATAAACAAAACACAATCCTAAACCCTAGTTCGAACAAATTCCAACAAATCAGCCATTGGAAAAATTTGATAGCATTTTTCCCATCATCAACAACTCACACGCAAGCTTCGACCAGAATTCCAGCTTCAAACATTGATTGGATCATCGGCAATCCACCATATTGCCGAAACCCTTCTCCTCCAAATTCCCAATTGATTATCAATTTAAAATTATGAAATGCATGTTAAAATTCGTGATTTTCAAACACGAATCCATTCCTGTAATACAAATATAAAATTAAGAAAGTTGATTTTTATGAAAAATTGGGTTTTCACTGTTATTATAAATATTTCGAAATGAATGTTTATTATAAATACCTGGAATGATTTTTGGTAGTGATGTTTCTTGATTTCAATCATTTCTTGTTTGCAAATCAAAGACTAACAGTGATTAAAGAATGAGATATTAAATCTAAAGAGGAAAAAATCAAAATCTGTTTAAACAACAGAACCTACATTCCCATCTACAGGCATTCAACACTTATTACAAACATGCATTCATTTAATCCAAACATTTTAGGCAAACATCTTGATGTTTATACATCAGCCAAAATGAAAACAAGATTTTAAACTGTTTTTTTTTTAAATAATTTACTCACCATCAATTTGCAGGGCAGATTTTAAACAGAGCATGTCTTGATTTTCCAGGCTTTGAACATCTGAAGTGTTTTGCTGATGAAAACCTTACTGCATGCTTCAATTAGTTGTTTTAAACTGCCTTGCTGTTGAAATTCTTGCATGCTTAATCTCAGGTTTTAAACACTTGAAAACTGATGTTGATCTTGATTGCCTTTGAATTGTAGCTTTGCGGATTTTAAATTTTGCTTCAGATTTTATCTTTGCTTTTTGGGTTTCACTTTGCTTTTGGAATTTAAATCTCAGGTTTTGAAAAAGATTTTTGGTTTGCCATTAATTTGAGTTAAGAAAAGAGAACAAAGAAGTGAAAGTGTTATGTAAAAGAAACTAGTTTTTCTTCACATGTTAGGTTTATAAAAATTAAAGAAAGTAAAATTCAAAATGAAGACACTTGTTAACAAAAATTTACACTTGTCATTCAATTTGTTTAATTGCTTTACATATGTCACAAACATGTTAATATGTTAACACATATTATTAAGTGTTTTTAATTAAATTTTTATTTAATTTAAATGTAAATATGAACTTACATATTTAAGTTACTAAATTAATAAATACTTATGTATGCATAAATAAATTTAATCTTTAAAGAAAATATTATAAAGCCAGTTATAATACAAATAAATTCTTATACATGTATTTTTATAACCATTTTAAATTAAACACTTTAGAGAAAACAAAACAAAACTCTAAATTATCAATTTTTAAAAACAAACAATTATCTTATATTTTGAAAACAATTGAATTAAAATAATTTAACTTTTATTTAAAACAAAGATATTCTATTCACAATATATATCAAATATATATTATAAATAGAATTAAAATTTATTAGCTTTGAAAAATAATTCTTATCAATATTGCCAGATTAAAAATTCATTAACCTTTAAAAGATTAAATTCACCAATTTAAATTAAAATTATAAAGGAAAATTATCAAATCAATTAAATTATTAATACAGATTATTAAATTGATATTGCCCAAAATTCCGGGTCGTTACAAAAATAATGTTGTTTGAATGCTCAAATTTGTGCTTGAAAATCAGTACAAGGCAGAAAGTACCCTGGAAACAATATCTGTAGCCTAGGTCGACATGGAGGTCGACCAGCACCATCTAGGTCAACCTAGTAGTTGATCTTGCAGTTGACTAGACCAGTTGACCTAGCCTCTAGTCTGGGTTGACCTTCTTGTTGGCTCAGCTGCGTATGTCGTGGCATTTTGTTCCTATATCTTCATATATTATTTTGCGACTTTTGCCTTAGAATTGTGATGGTTTTGTCGCTTGTTTTGCTACAAATACTGAGATGATTATAGGCCATGATGTCTATCAATAGATTAGCCAAATTTTGGAGATTTTGAAATCCAAATTTTGAATTATTTTGAATTTAATTTGAATATTGGTTTGAGTGATTTTCTTCGTTTTTATTCGTTTTCAAGAACGGTTTTCTCCGAACCTTTTTGAATTGATTTTTAAAATTAATGGGCATTTCAAAATAATTATTATATAATATTTTAAATAATTTTAAAGTGTAAAATCTATTTATTCTTTATAATAAGGGAATTTTGGAATATGGGTTTCAAATTGATTTTAGAAATTGGTTTTAAAGGCTTGTTTTCCAAAGTAAATTAATTTATGTATAAATTATACGTTTCTGCATTATTTGAGAAAATGAGAAGGAGAATTAAACGGTTTGGTAAAACACACGGCATGGGACACTTAGGTTTTTCTTATCGGTTAATTTTTGACTTGTTTGTTTGATCGTTTTGACCTACGGGTCAAGTTTACTGATGTGATGGGGTATACTTTTTACTGATTTGAGTGTGAAATTTACTAGCGGTTAGTAAACCATTTAGTGCGAATGTGTGGTATGGGACACACGTTAACAATGTTCGGGTTCCTAACCAGAGATTGTGACACATTTGTCTAAGAGACGTATTTTCCAGCACTAGACCATTTATTCTTCAGGATGTTTGTCTAAGAGACGTTTGTCATTGCGATGTATTTGTCCTTCGGGATGTTTGTCTAAGACACGTATTTATTTGTCCTTCGGGACATTTTTCTAAGAGACATGGCGCCTTATTTGAGAGAACAATACTTGGCCGACTTCGGCCAAAAGCACGTGCTATATCTTTGAGATGATTTCATTGATGTTTGTGATTTCCTAAAAGTATTGCCTTTTTATTGTTTGCCAATTGAGCCATTTGGGATATTATATATACATACATACATACATACATACATACATACATACATATACATATACATATACATATACATATACATATACATATATACAGCGATTACCTTATGAGAATTTGATCTCTTATGAGTTCTATTTTTAAGACTTATGTTGCCTACACTGGCATCATTGAGATTTGCCGTTTGGCGTTTACTTAAGATTTTATTCTCCTCTTTGAAATATATTTGCCTTATGGATTGTTTGAGATAGGATCTCTTTGTGCATATTTTGGGTTGTCGATTTAGCGGGTTTAGGTTTTCCCCCTAAACCATAATTGATTTTTTATGAATGCTGATGATATGAGCCTCACTACTTTTAGCGTTTTATAGGTCGTTCCATCTCTTTTGAGATTATATATTGTGTAGTAATACCCTTCATCATATGAAGTAACTATACACTTTGAACTGTCTGTTTTCACTTGGTAATATTATCACTTTATCCTTATGCTCATATTATCGCTTGGCCTTGTAAATTGATTTGTTTAGCCAGACTGACCCGTGTATTTATACTCGAGTCAGACCGAGGTGTTTCAGGTTAGGTACAATTGAACTTAGCATATTCTGCTTCCGCATGGATTATTCTGCTAGCTCTTTTGATATAGCTTTTTGTGTAGTCCTTTTTGTTTGCTACTATGATATGTATATTCTTTCGACTTGTTTGTATATGTGCTTGCTATACCACTTGAAATGTATCATTTTGTATACTCTGTGACGTATCTATATATATGTGTGTGTGTGTGTGTGTATATATATATATGTATGTATGTATGTATGTAATGATATAGCGTCTGTGATGTGTTTGCATTTGAGTTGTTGTATTTTGTTCTGATAGATCCTATAGCCCCCTATGGCTTAATCTTATGTATTATTGGATATGTCGATCCTCTTGAGACAGAAAAAAATATTGCATTCGTCGACGTATTCAACAGATTTCTAAGAAAAAGCTATAGATGGTCGCTCCTAACAAGCCATATTCTCTACATTAATAGACAGTATTACCTCGCAATACTCTTTGTCAATGTAGGTCCTAGGGTGAGGTGTCACAACAATGAATGTTACAACTATTTAATAAAGACAATAGAAGTTACAAATATGTTAGTAATAATAAATTGGAAATTTATAACCACCAATTAATTTGAAATATATATATATATATACATATATA
The DNA here is from genome assembly GCA_030765085.1 of Allium cepa. NCBI lineage: Eukaryota > Viridiplantae > Streptophyta > Magnoliopsida > Asparagales > Amaryllidaceae > Allium > Allium cepa. The sequence goes on along the minus strand of CM060929.1, from coordinate 916,355,370 downwards.
TTGAATTAATTGGCATTTAACCTTTTAAATATGATAAGAGGAAACGAATTCATATTGCATTAATTGATATTACATCTTTTAATTAAGATAAAGTGTAATAATCCGTAACTTTTAATAACATTAAAATGGTAGTATTTTGAATTTAAATAAAAATTTAAATTTTAAAAAAAAAGTTTGAATTTGTGATGTTGAGTGTTTTATTTGACCAAATTTAATAGAATAAAATTTCTTCGTAAAATTTCAAATTTTGGTCAAATTTAGTCACAGTTTGACTTTTGGCTGAAAAAATTAAATTTGAATTTTAAAATTTTATTCCTTTTATATGGTACTAGACTAAATTCTAATCTCCTCTCCATTTTTCGTTTCATCAAAATTAAATTCCTATTGCTCTAAAAATAAAATTCCTGTGAAAAAATTGACATAAATTTGCAGTGTATATTTGTGTTTTTGGCTAAGAATGGTCTAATGGGCTCCTTAGTAAACCAAGAGACCCTAGAAACACTAAGAGACTTCTAACTCCTTACTTTTCCACACGTTGACTTTTCAATTTCCCACTAAAGAACAAAATCAAAGTATGTACATATTATTTCTCATTCCTCCATCTGAAGCTTTCTTCTCACACTTCCTCCTTCTTCCTCAAAACTACAGAAACTCTAAAATTCCTATATGCACAAATTCCCGAACTCCAAACTCCAAGCTCCATCCCTCCTCTCTTCAAACTCCAAACTCCATCCCTCCTCTCTTGCTTCTTCTCTCTAAAAGAACTAAAAAGAAGAAAACACAATTTGTTCAATTTGCATTGTCGTGCTTTGCTTTGCTTTTGGATAGGATTGATTAGCTTGTCGTGTTTGGATTTCAACTTGGATCAATCTATTTATGTTGTCAAAAACTATCTAACCTCGAAAGGCGAGCAATCACTCACGATTAACATTTTTATTATTAGGTAAATAAACATTAATTGAAAAGTTATGAGAAATGTTTGCTTTAGATAGGAATATGTGATATATGTTTTTTATCTTCCCTTTAATTTGTGTTATAATATTCACATGAACATGTTATGCCACAAATAGTATGTTATGTTGATTTGAATAATTGTCACATTGTGTGTTAAATATGTCACATGTGATATGTTAGAAAATGTGTTATGTTAGAGAAAAAAATTACATATGACATGTTGAAATATGTCACATATGCTATGTTGAAAAAAAGTGTTAGGTTAATAAAGTCATATTTTGCGCCTGCTATGTTAATAATATGCCACTTATGCTATGTGGAAATAATGTGTTATGTTTGAAAAAATGATATGCCATGTTATTTTATTGTAATTCACCATGCAAGTTCCTTGTATATATGTCATGTTACATATTTATATGTTATGTTAGTGTAGGACATATTGGAATTTGAAATATTCACTTATGATGTTTACGATATGTGACACATGTGATATGTTAGTTATGCATTTGTATATATATTAAATTGTTAATTATGCACATATATTGGTCATTGACAGGTTATGCTATTTATGTTATTATAGTTCTCACACTCCAAGTTCCCTGATATTTAGAAAAATCACTTTGGGTTGAAATGATATATACTCGATATAAAACCACTTAGGGCATAAATAAATTGATTTAGAAATAAAATTGGAATATTGTAAGTTTAAATTTATGTTTGAACTTTAAAAAATGAAATGGAGATTTAATTGATTTAATGAAAGTTTTAGTTGGATTTTTAAATTCAAACTTGTTTTTTAATTTTAACTTAATAGCTTTAAGTGAAAAATTGAAATCTAAAGTTGAATTTAATAATGAATCGATTGGAAACGAACATGAAAGTCGGTATTTGAACTGAACCAATTTATAATGTGAAAGATTGTAACGACCATGATTTTCCACCATTTATTTTTGAATATTTAAATGGTCTAAATATTGGATTTGAAATTATAATTTTGCTAGTAAGATTTTAAAATTAAAATCTTAAGTGATTTCGTAGAAATTGAAAATCGTCGATTTAATCGACGCTTTAAAATAGAAATCTGAGGCACAGTCTCGAAATTCGACGAAACCTGTTTCATGGGATCCATAATAGTGTATTATTTTCGAATTTCAAATTTTGTAGCGTTTGGAATTATCATTTGGTCGTACGGGATTGAAATGCATTGAACTAATATCGAAATTTAGTATAATAATTGGGTCCAAAAATATATCTTCTACATATGATCGAACTAGGACTTGAAACTTGTTCCGTTGGGTTCGGAATAGCGGTATAACATTATAAACGCTGGGCAGCATGCCTTAATAAGGATTCAGGATTTCAAGGTAGGCTAAGCGGGATATTTTGAAAATAAAATTTTAAATTTCAAATCAAGGTCAATTTATTTCATTTCAAAGACATCCTAATATTTCACGTCAGCCACCCTATATTCTGACACGAGCCACCTTTGTTTTTATTTAAAAACCATGTTCCCCTCTTCCTTCTTGAGAAAGTCTTTTAATATAAAATAAAAATTCAAAGTCCATGTAAAAAAATGAAATTGGTTGTCCTTTATTCTTTCTTCCAAATGAAATATCGAGTTCCTCCTCTTCGTATTCACCTTGCATTCCAAGCAAAATCAATTCAAGAATGAGAAAAAAGAATGTGTTGTCCTTGATTTCATGTGAGCACGTATGTGATAAGAAGCGGCGTTGATGTCGAGAACTTGGCAGCATCTCAATGGATGACAGTCGTTGCGTGCGTATGCGCAGGTGGAGGCGCACGTAGGGATGGCAGAAATGGCGAAGTCTGGGCGGGGTTGTGGCTCATTGCGATGGAGGGGCAACAGTTCAGGCGATTGAGGCGACATTGGTTGTGAGTTTGGCCTTGCGTGGAGGTCGTCGACAGAAGTTGAAGTCGCATGCGAGGAAAAAAATGAAAATGATGATGTAGTTCTAATCGCGATTGGAGGATGGGGAAGGTTGTGAGTCTGTTGTGTGAACGACAAAGGTAATTTATTGAATTTAAATGCAATTACGTTATATATATATACATACATACATATATATATATATATATATATATATATATATATATATATATATATATATATATATATCGTTAACTTATAAATGTTGTAACCTTTTATACGAGGTGGAAATTGGATGTAACAACCAAGTTGGACTTGTATCACCATCCTCTATGCGATGGAATTAATTTGGAGTCCGTTGGGAGTAGCTAGGATTTTAGACTTAATCGAATGTTAGTTCGATTTATCTAAAATGAGCATTCGCCAAATTAAAATTAAGGTGAGAAATTCTCGCTCATTTGGATTGTAGAATTTAATTTTAAATAGTTCAAATAAATTATTTGATGCTTGGTTGAATTTATAAATTTATATTTGTTGAATGGTATGCTATAATATATATAGTAGTACATATATTAGTAGTTGGATTGATATTCTCACATATTTTTAGCGGATGGACCATATTCGCCCCGCATAATAGTGGATGACACATATACCGCAATATCCCCCTCGAAGTGAGATTGGTTTTTTTATGTTGAATTAACATCTGTGGATGCAGGGAAATAGGTTGGCGAGATCCAACTGGATTCCTCAAAAATGTTGATTTTAAATTTCATATAAAATGATATATGATGTGTTAGAATAATCTACTATAAATTATTATTGTGATTGAAATATTAAATACTATAGTAGAACTGGCCTAAATTTTGATAATTTAAATACCATAAATATTATTTTTGAATTTGAAGGAATTAAAAGGAGATTTTGAATATAAAAATATGTATATCGAAGTTTGGATTATTTTAAATGAAATTGATTTTTGGGTTGTACTTAACTATTCAGAAAAATATATTTTAAATAGAGATTTCAAAAATAATTTATGTAGAAGACTTTTTAAACAATGGAGATATCTCTGGAAAAACTAATATGAAAAGGGGTTGAAATCGTTATTTAAAAAAGATCTATCATTTAAATGAAATTTATAAAGAAATGGAATTACAAAAATGGAATTTTATAAATGAGATTATTTTTATAAATAAGTAAAACCCCAATGAGTTATAATTTTTTTATAAGCGATGCTTATAAATAAGGGAAATGATATCAGTTGAGAAATTGAGAATATAATTTCACAGTGTGAATTTATATCGAGATATGAAAATAGGTTTTGAGAAAAATTTGTGTATTTTATTTTGGAAAGTGAGAATGGTTAGGAAATCGAAAAGAAATCGATGTGTTATGAATTGAGAGGGATTTATAAATTGAAATTGGTTATTGGGATTTTAAAAGTATATTTTTATTAAGAAGTTAAGTTTTTTATTTATTTATTAAACTATGTAATTTACAACTAGTTAGTATTGAAATACTTCGGAAATGAATTTTTCAAGTATCAAATGTTAATTGAAATGAATTCTAATTTTTATAACTGGCTTTGTAAATCGACTGATTTATTTAAATTGAATGGGAAATGATTTATTGATGTTTATTTAAAGTGTTTTAATATTTTAAATAATCACTTAAAAAATGTTTTAAAATGAATTAATATTATTTAAAAATACGTATTATATATATAGAGTTTCGAAATGATTGAAATTTATTATAAATTCTCCCGAGGTTTGTAAACTGAGTTTATTTAATGGAGATGAGTTTTATATGAGAAATCTTATAGTGAATTTCTAGGGGACTGAAGAAATTTTCCGAAGTGTAAAGGATTTTGAGAATACAAAGTAAATAGAATATTTCTTAAGTATTAGAAATAAAATGATTATAAGGAATTATACTTATAAATATTTCTAATTATTAGATGGGGAAGATTTGGATGTATTTAACTTCAAGATTATTATTATAAAAATAATTTTCAAAGTGTTGAAATTATAAATGGAATTGAGAGAAATATTCTAAATATTGATATGATTCAGAAATATCTTGTTATAGTTAAGTGTTGAATTTGTTTCAAATATTGAAATGCTGGAAAATATTTGAGTATATAAATCTTATAAAGATATTTTGGGGATAAATATTTTGGAAAATTTATATAGGGCCTAGTGACTGCTTGTGGATGTTATTTGATAGTTAAATAACCGACTATCAAATTTGGCCAATTTCGTTGATCGTTTCGAACAGACCGTGATTAGATTTAACTATTAGAAAACCGCTTCAATCCTATTTGAGGGTTACGAATGGATATCGTGAAGATAGTGAAGATGGCGATTCTTTTTGTCCAGACCCAGGACAACTTGTATGGACGAAGTCTATCAGAACATCGTCATTGGAGGACGATAAGAATTCTAAGTAGAATTAATCTTGCAAGGTAATCATAACCCCAAGCATCATTAACCGGAATGACTGAAAATCAAGGGAGATGTAGTAAGGCTGTAACAGCTCGCAAATCCGTACCCCTTTGAGTCGACAATATTCTCCATTAGTTCAACTCAAATTAGACGGAAATACAAACCATTAGGGAAAAGAAGAAAGAGGTAGAAGAAGAAAGTAGAAAACAATATCAGAATCTCACAATCCTAGCGGAACATACATAATAAATAACAATTGATCTTTATACAAAAGAACCATTACTATTTTATACATTACATCATCAGAGTACAACATAATTAATAGCATAAAACTAGAGAGTTATAATAACTTGTCCTTACAAAACTGACTATACAGCTTACACTGCACGGCGGAATATACATTAGATGCGTGATATACGTCTCCGTCATCTAGCTCGTCTCCTAACCTCCAAAGTATCCTATCCTGTATCTATAATACTCGGCCTGACCCGGGCATTATAATAAAATAACACTCGAGTCAGTCTGGAAAACTAGCATGAGAAAACACACTCAATTGAATTATTAAAGTTTTCAAAATCCTTTGAAATCAAAGGTATCTCATAAGACCACGCCACAAATAAACATGTCGGGTTTTTTACCTTACGATGACCAAAACATTTTTATCAAATCCATCTGATATTATAATTGTGTCTATGAAAAGTAGAACAGAATATAGCAGAAATGCTTGCATCTCACATTCTAGGATAGTTGGGCACAATCAAAACTGTACGGGCGCTTATTGGAGATTGGATTCCATATAATGGTAGGGCTACAGGGGTACCGCCCATTATAGTACCTAGCCTAGATCAGAGTACCGAGGACCACTCCCGATCCCCTACAACACAAGACTGGAGCTACCCCTTACTGGATAGTCCGAATATGATCACCCTGCGGTTGGGATCTACAACCACCACACAACCGAGATTAAAGGGACTATAGACAGGGATGACCTTATGCTAATTGGATGTTACCCACTTAGCCTTGCTGCACCTCCCCTGTTTTAGCCATTCTCGGTTGATGAGGTTTGAGGCTATGTGTTACCTTTTTAGCACACTTTCACTTAGAATGCTCATCGTCCTCCAATGACGATGGTCTGATAGCATTCATCCATATAAGTTGCCTTGGGTCTGGACAAACTGAATCACCATCCTCATCATGTTCATGGTATTCATTCGCTATGTTCAAACTGGATCGAAGTGGTTTTCGGATAATTAAACCTGATCCCGGTATCTTCGAAATGATCAACGCATTGGCCAATATTGATAGTCAGTTATTTAACTATCACATTAAACAATCATTTTACTAAATATTTTATTTCCACTGATAATCACCAAGTCTTATTTAATTTAACTTTCAAATAAATTAAATCACTTTATCCCAAAAAAACACTTAAAACATTTAAAATAAAACTATTTAAATCACTTTATTCAAGATAATAGTTATGAAATTCTATAATAAATTACCAAGTAAAACTTTAGCCAAAAACTACTTTTAGAATACAACTATTATATAAATATAAATATTTACCTTTAGAACTTTAAAACAATAAAATAATCATTTCCAAAAAAACATTCTTTTAAAACACTTTAAAACTCTTAATTTATATCTAGAAATCTTTCTTTGAAAATATGCTTAGCTTTTCAAGAAAATACACTTTCCATTCCAATATAACCCGTCTAACCACAAATTTTCTTTCCACGCTTTTAAAAATAAAACTACTCTATTTTTAAAATGATTTACTCATTCCTTTATAAATTCCCACCTTGAATTTAAACTCTCAAATATCCACTGTTATATGTTTCACCTTACTTATAAACCCCTTTATAAATTCCATAATCTCATTCTCCTTTTAAATCACTATTTCAAAATACTTAATCGATTTTCAAAAACCGATTTGCTGAATTAAATTTCCTTTAAAATTTATTTCTTGATTTATCCAAATTAATCCCAAAATCCATAAATTCCAGCTTCACTTCTTTATTATGATTTAAAACCCTATTTAAATCTGAAAATATCAATTCCATACTGTTCTTCAAAATTCTCCTTTTTATTTCTTTCCAATATTTTTCAAAATTTGAATTTTAAAAATAAAATCCTTTACTTCTTAGACAATATCGCTTAAGTCTTCAAAACTCCTTTATTTCTATTTATTTAAAATCTCTATTTTTCCCATATTCGGGATTTAGATAGTGGGATTTTGAAATCGATTTTTTATCCTTTTCCAAGTTCATACTTTTATTTTATCCAAACTCACTATAATTCTTTTACATAGAATTCTCTCTTTTATTTTACTTTACAAATCCAATCTTTCTATTTTTGATATCTCAAAATACCCAAAATATATCCAGTCAAACCATAGCATTCAATAATTTCAATTCCCAATATAATCTAACACAAATTATCAAATAAATCACATCACTGAATATGAAATAAATTCAATATTTTTGAGGAATCTAGTTGGATCCCTCCAACCTGTTTCCTTGCATCCACAGATTTTAGCACAATATAAAAATACCAATCCCACTTCGAGGAGGATATCGCGGTATATAGGGTCATCCGCTCTTATACAGGGCGCATAGGATCTCATCCGCTATATAATGCAGGAATATCAATTACTCCAATATATATATATATATATACATATATATATTGTTATATATAATATCACATCCAGACTGATATTAAATTATTAATTCAAGCAATCAATCAATAATTTAAATCTTTAACTAATTAAATTTAAACGGTAATCCAAATGAGTAAGAGATTCTCATCTCTATAATTTTTCCTTCGAATTTTCTGCCCAATCCCATCTTTACTTCCAACTTGTATTTCCTCACTTGATTTCACGATTATAGACCTCGTATAAACATTATATCATCTATAAATATTTGAAAGAATCCAATAATTTATTTTTACCACCTAATAAATTTTTATTAACTAGTTTTAAATAAACACTGGCCTGATATTTTCAATTTGCAACTAAAATAGTTTTATTCACCATTAAATTTATAAAAAGAGATTACCAGTATATATTTTAAAATAATCAGTTAGTTAAAGTGGGTGTATTTTTTCTTAATCCATATATATAAATATATGTATATGTTAAATTTAATTAAATTAATGGCAGAACTATTTATACCTTACTACAAATATATTTTTCTAACTTACCAGTATGCATACATTAAATCAATCAAAAAAATAAGATTACGCAAAACCCTACTGCAATCAACACCTCGACCCTCGCCCACCGCCGACTACCACCAGCTATAGCTCACGCACAATCCTAGCTTCAATCGAAAATGACTCATAACCCACCTTCGAATGCCAGCCCCCGCCCTACCCAGCTCACAACCGCACTTCGCCTCCAAGCCATATTGCGACCACCCCATCGTGAAACCCTACACGCGCCTTCATATCGGAGCTCACCATTCGATCTAGCTACCCCATGCCACCCAACACAGCGCTTCCGACGTCCCCTAAATCGAGACTGAGCTACCCCCAAGCCTCGGCTCTAACTATTTGAAATGAAATCAAATTCGATATCCATACGAGCGTGCATTGTTTAAGGCTTGATTTTGAAGAATGGATTAAAGGAAAAAAGAACGCGATTGATTTCGTATATTATTTTTTGATTTGCTGATTAGATTTTGTAAGAGGAGGAGCTTGGCTTGTTTGAACAGAAAGAAGAAGAGGGGGAAACTCGTTGTAAACAAATAATACGAACTTGCTTCCCCTTTTTTTCAACTGTTCGGCTATCAATCTCTAGAGAGGAGATGTGTGTGCTTTTTCAAGGAGGGAAGCGTGTTTTAAAAGAATGAAGTGTAATGAAGGTTGGGTGAAGGAATTTCTCTGTTATAGTGATTGAGGAGAATGCTAAAAAGTTCTGATGGAAAGAAATAGTTGATGGGAAGAATTTGACCAGTCAAACAAAACATATCTATATATATTATATTTAAATTTAAATCATCTCGAAATCATAACCTAAAATCTTGACCTCCTATCGAGGCATGCCGCTAGGCGTTCATAATGTTATACCCCTATTCCGAATGCAATGGAAAAGGTTTCGAGTCCTGATTCGATCGTATGGAGAAGATAGCTTTTTGGACCCAATTATATTGAATTCGATATTAATTTCAACACGTTTCTATACCGTATGATCCAATGACAACTTCAAATGCTACGAAATTTGAAATCTGATAATAATATACTATTACGGATCCAATGGGACGAATTTCGTCTAATACCGAGACTGTGCCCCGGAAGGCTATTTTTAAACGTCAATTTAAATATATTTCTAAAACTGAACAAATCACCTTTAAATTCAATTTTAAAGCTTTTATTATCTTTAATATTATCAATATAAATTTTATAAGCCTCTAAATTATTTTTAACAGGCTTGAAACCCCAGATTCAATGTTTTGCCTAATTTCCAATTGTTTAATTCAATAATTAAATTATAAATAAATAGTTATATTTGAAACTCAAGTTAAAAATTAACTTTTAAATATTTAAAATCAATTAAATATTTCAATTTCAAATATGCAAAATTCCGGGTCGTTACATTCCCCCCCCCCCTTAAAAGAATTTCGTCCCTGAAATTGCTAGTTAAGAAGAATGGTTCATAACCCGTTAACTATTTCCAAAACCCAACAGTTCCAAACAACTTCCCAAACAATCTTTTTATTAAAGTCACATTATCACCCTTACTAACTTTCCATACACATCTATAGGTTCCCAATAATATTATCCCCTCGATAATTCAAATTATAGTTTAAACCAAATTTTAAACTTATTAAAATTTTCTCAAAATTTTCTAACTCTCTAAATTTTCGAAAAATTTCGTCAGCGTCTCCTTTGCGCGGCTAGATCTGAACAACTACAAAATGCCGCTACAGGCCCTAGATTTTCAAAAGAAAACAAAGGCCAAGTGGCTAGATCAGAAAATCATCAAATTTCATGCGATAATTTAAATACATACCATTTTGTCGGGCAATTCAAATTTATCTTCTGAAATCAAAAACATCAATTTATCCTTTGCTTTTCATTGCTTGCACCCTACTTACCAATGATATTCAATTATTTAATTTCAAAAGCATCTTATTTATTTATTTACAAAAGTTTCAATATTTGCATTACATAAACCCGTACGATGTACGTATATCATCTGTATGCAATATCAGATCCAATCGCTCACCCGATCACACAATCTCACTTTTGAACTAGTATCGTCCACCCAACTCCCTAGTGTGGACTCAGATCTGGTTTCTTGATCAGAAACCATCATTCTCCTTGCATAGCCATACACTATGATTGAGAATTTCCAGAGTCAATCAAAAATCCATATCCAGGGTTCACCATCGAAAATCGAGTGAAAAATCTTAACTTGTATCGGTATAACTACCTAGAAATTCTACGCTTGAAACTGGATCAAATCACTATGCGAATAAACTAATATACGTACATCCAACGTTTTTATCTCAATTGATTATTAGTTATATCAATTTTCTTATTATTCGCATTTATTTTGGTTTCTAATCACTTATCCACCCTTATCATTTCACACACCTTTATTAAATCTTCATTCATATACTAACTTAGTATATCTCTAATACCATTTTAACTTAAAAATTTCTCTTAACTTCCATAAGTTTATATAAATATTTTATACACTTCTTATATTTATTTTCACTACACCACTTAAGCTTTCACATATATTTTCATTTAACGTAAATTTTCAATTCCTTTTTGAACTCAATTTATCTCCAAACTTTAAATATTGAATTCTATTAACCACATCTCAACCTATATTTACTTCGATAGTGTTTGAAATTAGTTTCACCCACTAATTCATTTCCAATCAAATTCAATTTTAAATCTGTTCAACTTACTAATTTAATTAATCACTCCATTAATTTCAAATCTCAATAAAAAGTTTATTTCCAAACTTTTACTTCTTTTAGTCCCTTCGAAAAATGCTACAATTTCACTTTGTTTAACATATTTCAATTTAAATTCCAATATTCAGTTTAAATTCCATTTGCTTACAATTTAAATTAGCTTGTTCATTCATAAATCATTTCCAACTTAATAAATTATATTTCAAAAAACTTATTCCATCTAGCCTACCTAGGCCAAATTTTCAAAACTCACTTTCTTTTTAAACTTTAAGTTGAGTTTTAATTCCATTCCAACTAAATTTTCAAACGCTTATAAGTTCAAACTTATTAATATTCCATGTCCATTTTTAAATAAAATCCCAGAGTTTAAACAATTTCTTAAACATTCAAAATTATTTTTGAAATTATATATACCCAAATCAAACAATTTCAAAATCAAACCCAATTTCGCAAACAATTCCCAATTCAAAACATCCAGGCATTAATTCCTCCTGTTGAATCTCGAAAATGAACACCGATAATGTTGCAATCATCATCAGAGTTATTTTCTAGCAACCGAAAAGAGTTCAGTGCTTTTATCTCAAAAACATTTTCAAATATTTTTAATTCCAAATCTCACCAGATTTCATATCCAATTCAAAATATTTTCGAATAATATCAGTATTATTCCTCCAAAGTCTTTGAAAACCATTTTCAAACTCAAAGGGAATTAAGTTTTACCAAATTTTTCGAATTTCAAATCGTTTCAATCAATATTCAAATATTACTCTGGAATTTTATTTCAGACTATAATTCCCATTTCAATTATAAATCACATTTATAATACACATTTACAAATTTTCTTGTGTTACATGAATTTATTTCCTTAACTTTTTATTATAATTACCAATCCCTTATTCAATTTCCACACAACAATGATAATAATTTAATATTATCACTTCCTAACAACCATGCAACCATATATATAACTATAATAATTTATGAAAATTATTCCCTTTATATATAAAAATTTGGGAAAAATTATTTCATTTACCCTATTAAAAAAACATTATGTTGAGTTGCTTTATTCAAGTGTTTAGAGAACCCTATCAATAACGTAATTACTCGTATAGACTAGAATCCATAAACCACTCAACAAACCAATCGACACAACATAAAACAATTTTTTATTCACTAACAAATATGCGCTCATATCTATCAATACACTCAACTCATTCTAGGGTGCTACTGACCCTATCCCTAAAGAGTAATCCCCACCAGAGCCAAGGTTCTCGCTTAACCTTTGCCTTTGATACCAACTGTAACGGCCCGCAAATCTGTACCCCTTTGAGTCGCGATATTCTCCATCAGTTCAACTTAGATTGGACGGAAATACAAACCATTAGGGAAAAGAAGAAAAAGGTGGAAGAAGAAAATATAAAACAAAATTAGAATCTCACAATCACAGCGGAACATATATAATCAATAACAACTGATCTTTATACAAAAGAACTATTAATGTTTTATACATTACATCATCAGAGTACAACACAATTAATAGCACAAAACTAGACAGCTATAATAACTTATCCTCACAAAACTGACTATACAGCTTACACTGTATATCGGAATATACATCAGATACGTGATATACGTCTCCGTCATCCAGCTCGTCTCCTGAGCTCCAAAGCATCCTATCCTGTATCTGTAATTCTCGGACTGACCCGAACATTATAATAAAATAACACCCGAGTCAGTGTGGAAAACCAGCGTGACAAAACATACTCAATTGAACAATTAAAATTTTCAAAATCCTTTAAAATCAAAGATATCTCGTAAGGCCACGCCACAAATAAACATGTTGGGTTTTTTTACCTTACGATAACCAAAACATTTTTATCAAATCCATCTGATATTATAATAGTGTCTATTGAAAGTAAAAAAGAATATACCTGAAATGCTTGCATCTCACGTTCTAGCATAATTGGGCACAATCAAAACCATCCAAGCGCTTAATGGAGATTGGATTCCATACAATGGTAGGGTTATAGGGTACCACCTGTCATAGTACTTGGCCTAGATCAGGGTACCGAGGACCACTCCTGATCCCCTACAACACAAGACCAGAGCTACCCTTTATTGGATAGTCCGAATAAGATCACCCCGCAGTTGGGATCAGCAACCGCCACACAACCGAGATCTAAGGGACTCTAGACAGGGATGACCTTACCCTAATTGGGTGCTACCCACTTAGCCTTGCTATACCTCCTTTGTTTTAGCCATTCCCGATTGATGAGGCTTGAGGCTATGCGTGACCTTTTTAGCACACATTCACTTAGAATGCTCATCGTCCTCCAATGACGATGGTCTGATAGCACTCATCCATACAAGTTGCCCAGGGTCTAGACAAATCGAATCACCATCCTCATCATCTTCACGTTATTAATTCGCTACGTTCAAACCGGATCGAACTGGTTTTCGGATAATTAAAACCGGTCCCGGTCTTTTCGAAACGATAAGCACATTGGCCAATATTGATAGTCGATTATTTAACTATCACATTAAACAATCATTTTACCAATTATTTTATTTCCACTAAAAATCACAAATTCTTATTAAATTTAGCCTTCAAATAAATTAAATCACTTTATCCAAAAATATACACTTAAAACGTTTAAAATAAAACTACTTAAATCACTTTATACAAGATAATAGTTATGAAATTCTATAATAAATTCCCTAGTAAAACTTTAGCCAAAAACTACTTTTAAAATACAGCTATTACATAAAGTATGAATATTTAAAAATTATCCCTTTTAAATCGTAATACTAATTCAGCCTTTAGGAATAATTAACTACTATACCTAATTTAATAAATATTACCTCTAAAATTTTAAAACAATTAAATAATATTTTCCTAAAAACATTCTTTTAAAACACTTTAAAACTCTTAATTTGTACCTAGAAATCTTTCTTTGAAAATAAACTTAGCTTTTCAGGAAAATACACTTTCCATTCCAATATAACCCGCCTAATCATTTATAAATCCTTCTCGATTTATCCCAATTAAATTTGCGTCCCAATCCCATAAATTTTCTTTCCACACTTTCAAAAATAAAACTACTCTTTTATTTTTAAAAAGATTTACTCATTCCTTTATAAATTCCCATCGTGAATTTAAAATCTCAAATATCCACTGATATTTATTTCACCTTATTTATAAACCTAATTTATAAGCTCCATAGTCTCATTCTCCTTTTAAATCACTATTTCAAAATACTTAATCGATTTTTAAAAACCGATTTGATGAACTAAATTAACTTTAAAATTTATTTCTCTATTTATCCAAATTTATCCCAAAATCCATAAATTCCAGCTTCACTTCTTTATTATGATTGAAAACCCTATTTAAATCCGAAAATATCAATTTCATACTCTGCTTCAAAATTCTCCTTTTTATTTCTTCCCAACATTTTTAAACTTGAATTTTAAAAATAAAATCCTTTAATTCTTAGACAATATCGCTTAAGTCCACAAAACTCCTTTATTTCCATTTATTTAAAATCGCTATTTTTCCCATGCTCGGGATTTATTCAATGGGATTTTAAAATTGACTTTTTATCCTTTTCCAAGTTCATTCTTTTAATTTATCAAAATCACTATAATTATTTTACTCAGAATTCTCTCTTTTATTTTCCTTTACAAATCCAATCTTTATATTTTTGATATCTTAAAATACCCAAAATATATTCAGTCAAACCATAGCATTCAATAATTTCAATTTCCAATATAATCTATCACAAATTATCAAATAAATCACATCACTGAATATAAAATAAATTCAACATTTTTGAGGAATCCAGTTGGATCCCTCCAACCTGTTTCCCCGCATCCAAGATGTTAGCACAATATAAAAATACCAATCCCACTTCGAGGGGGATATCGTGGTATATAGGGTCATCTGCTATTATGCGAGGCGCATAGGGTCTCATCCGCTATATAATGCTGGAACATCAATCACTCCAATATATATATATATATAATATCACATCCAGACTGATAATAAATTATCAATTAAAGCAATCAATCAATAATTTAAATTTTTAACTATTTAAATTTTTAACTATTTAAATTTAAGCGGTAATCCAAATGAGTAAGAGATTCTCACCTCCATAATTTTTTCTTCGAATTTTCTGCCTGATCCCATCATTACTTCCAGCTTGTATTTGCTCACTTGATTTCATGATTATAGACCTCGTATAAACATTACATCGTCCATAAATATTTTAAATAATCCAACAATTTAATTTTACCACTTAATAAATTTTATTAACTAGTTTTAAATAAACACTGGCCTAATATGTTTTCTTTTTAGTTTGCAACTAAAATAGTTTTATTCACCATTAAATTTATTTAAAGAGATTACTAGTATATATTTTAAAATAATCAGTAAGTTATAGTGGGTGTATTTTTTCTTAATCCATATATATATATATTAAATTAAATTAAATTAAGGGTAGAATTGTTTATACCTTACTACAAATATTTTTTTCTAACCATGCATACATTATATCAATTAAAAAAATAAGTTTACCCAAAACCCTACAGTAATCAACACCTTGGCCCTCACCTACCATCGGTCATAGCTCACACACAATCCTAGCTTCGATCGAAAATGACTCTAGACCCACCTTTGAATGTCGGCCCCCGCCTTACCCAGCTCATATCCGCACTTCGCCTCCAAGCCGTATCGCAAAACCCTACTCATGCCTTCATATCGGAGCTCACCCTACCATCTGGCAACCCCATACCACTCGACCCATCGCTTCCGACACCCCCTAGCTCGAGATCGAGCTACCCCCAAGCCTCGGCTCTAACTATTTGAGATGAAATCAAATTTGATTCCCACATGAGCATGATTGTTTAAGGCTCGATTTTCGATAATGGATTAAAGGAAAAAAGAATGCGATTGATTTCGTATATATTTTTTTGATTTGCTGATTCGATTTTGAAAGAGGAGGAGCTCGGCTTGGTTTTGAACAGAAAGAAGAAGAGGGGGAAACTTGTTTTGAACAAATAATTCGAACCGGCTTTCCCTATTTTTTCAACTGTTCGGCTATGAATCTCTAAAGAGGAGATGTGTGTGCTTTTATCAGGGAGGGAAGCGTGTTTTGAAAGACTGAATTGAAATGAAGGTTGCGTGAAGGAATTGCTCTGCTACAGTGGTTGAGGAGAAAGCTAAAAAGTTCTGATGAAAAGAAATAGTCGATGGGAAGAATTTGACCAGTCAAACAAAACATATATATATTATATTTGAATTTAAATCATCTCAAAATCGTAATCTAAAATCTCGACCTCCTATCGAGGCATGCAGCTTGGTGTTCATAATGTTATACCCATATTCCGGACACAATGGAAAAGGTTTCGAGTCCTAATTCGATTGTATGGAGAAGATAGCTTTTTGGACCCAATTATTATATTGAATTCGATATTAATTTCAATGCGTTTCTATACCATATGATCCAAAGACAACTTCGAGCACTACAAATTTTGAAATCCGATAATAATGCACTATTACGGATCCAATGAGACTGGTTTTGTCGAATTCCGAGACTGTGCCCCGGAAGGCTATTTTAAACGTCAATTTAAACGATATATTTTAAAAACTGAACAAATCACTTTTTAATTCAATTTTAAAGCTTTTATTATCTTCAATATTGTCAATATAAATTTTATAAGCCTCTAAATTATTTTTAACAGGCTTGAAACCCCAGATTCAATATTTTACCCAATTTTTAATTATTTAATTAAATAATTAAATTATAAATAAATAGTTATATTTGAAATTCAAATTAAAATTAACATTTAAATATTTAAAATCAATTAAATATTCCAATTTCAAATATCCAAAGTTCCGGGTCGTTACAAAGGCTAAGTGGGTCACATCGAATTAGGGTATGTTATCACTTTTCTAGATGCCCTCAGATATATTAAAATTATGGATATGGTTATGAATGGAAAAGAGAGCGCTCGATTTTAAGGGTGGGAGCACCCAGAGTGATAACATATTTGGTTATATCGAGGTTAGGGATAGGGCTAGTCTTGTAATATAGGGGATCCGGCGAGGTCCTTGGTACATTTTTCTAGAAGTGTACTATAATAGGTGGTACCCTAGTGCCTAGTCATTGTATGAAATCCATTCCCTAATAAGTGCTCTATGTTTTGATTGTGCCCAACTATGCTGAAACGTGAGATGCAGGCATTTCAGCTATTTTCTGTTTACTTTCTATAGAAACTATTGTAATATCAGATGATTTCGAAATAAAATGTTTTGGTTATCGTTAGGTAAAAACCTGTCATGTTTTTGTGTGACATGGTCTTACGAGATGCCTTTGATTTCAAAGGATTTTGATAAACGTTAATAATTAAAATTGAGTGTGTTTTCTCACGCTCGTTTTCCAGACTGACTAAGGTGTTATTTTATTATAATGCTCGGGTCAGACCGAGTATCACAGATTCAGTTTAGAATGCTATGGAGCTCAAGAGGCGAGTTGTGGATGACAGAGACGTATCTTTATACTTGGTTATATTTCCACTTCGTGAGGACAAGTCATTATAACTCTCCATATTGATGTATTGAATTGTTGTACTTTGGTGATTGTAAGCATATTAACAGACACTTTTCCTTGTATAAAAATATGTTATTATATATTATATTTTGTTCCGATGTGATTGTGAGATTCTGTGTATTGTTGTTCTTATTTCTTCTATCTCTTTCTTCTTCTTTACCTTAGTTATTCGCCCGGCCCTTTCATACAATTTGGGTTGAACAAGAGGAATTATTATCAACTCAAATGGTTCAGAACGGCGGGTCGCTACATTTAGTATCAGAGCTAAAGATTAAGTGGGAACCTTAGCTTTGGTGGGGATTACTCATTAGAGATAGGGTTAGTAGTACCCTTGAATGAGTTTGAGTGTATTAATAGATATGAGCGTGTATTTGTTAGTGAATAAAAAATGGTTTTATATTGTGTCGATTAATCTGTTGAGTGGTTTATAAATTCTGGTTGAGTAGTGGGATGCCACGACATCGATAAGGGTTTCTAAACACTTGAATAGAGCAATTCGACACGGTATGGTTTTGAAGCGGGTAAATGAAATAATTTTACCCAAATTATATTTGATATAAAAGAAATAATTTTCTGAAATTATTATATTGTAAATTGACGTGTTTGAATGTTATAATCAAAACAAGATTATAAAATTTGAAATGGTTTATATAACCAAATAGAGATTGTATAAGTATGAATTATACAAATGAGTTAAAAACTAAAAATCTATTCAAATAAGAATTTGGAAAACTAAATCCCAGAGATTTTTGGAAATGTTTTCTAAAGTGTTTTGAAATGAATAATAGTGATATTATTTGGATTATTTCTGAATGGAAATTATTTTAAATGGATTTTGGAATTGATGAAGCATTGAATTCACTATTATCGTTGGAAAATAACTCTGGTGATGACGGCCGCAACATCAGTGTTCATTTTCGAGTTTCTAAGTGACGGATTGCTACCGAAATAATTGATTTGGAGAATTTGCTGGAAAATAAATGTTGTTTTAGAAATTCCTTGAGAATTTATTTTGGATAATACAAAGTTTGAGTTTAAAATTCCAAGGAATGGTTTGTGGAAACAAAGAGTATATATATGTATATATTTGATTTCAAAGTGATTTAAAATAAGTACTGGGTGCTTAAAGATTCTGGAATCCTTATTTAAATGTTTTAGAAAGTATCAGAAAATGATTTTTTGAACTTATAAGTGGAGAATGATATCAACAAAGAAAGAAGTGTGAAAATTGAATTTTTTAAATTTAAATTTAAACTGAGAAAGTTAAAATGGTATTTAACCTAAGTTAAGTTGAAGAAATTAAATTTTAGAAATTAAATTGATTTTGATTTGCATGAAATAAATTAGTGAAGTGAACTAATAGTATGAATTGAATATAATGGAAGATATCGAATATAAAATTGAGTTGTGAAATGGATATATAACTATAAGTTATTAAACTGGAAATGAATCAACTCAAGTAAAAAATTTTATGAAATGTGGAAAAAAAATGGTATGAATTGGAATTTAACTTAAGTCAAGTTAAATAAAAATTGAATTGAAATTAGAAATGACATCGAATGGAATTATATATAGAATTAGAATTACAAAGTGACTATATGACTATAAGCTATAAAATTTGAATGGAATAAAAATTTAAGTGGAAATTATGGGATTTTAAGTAAATAAGTTTGCATAGCTTATAAAAAAATTGGAGTTAAGGAAATATTGAATGAATCATTAAATATGAACTTGAGTTTTAAAGTTGAATACATATAAACTTAAGAAATGGTATATATTGTTTATAATAAAGATTTAAGAAATAATTTAGAGGGAATGGTTTTCGAAATGGACTTAATTCAGGTAAAGGAATTTGAAGAGAATTAAGGATATGTTAAGTAGAATTGGATTTGAATTTGTAATAGCTTAAATAAATAAATATAGGACTTAAATATGGAAAACAAATTGAAGACAACTTGGAATGAATTAAGGGAAAGAAAGCTTAGCTGAAGAAATAAAAATCCAAACTTGAATTATAAAATAAATCCGAACTCAAGTAAATTGAATAAAGTGATTTTTGAAAGGAAAATTGGATTTTGAACTATAAAATGGAAGTGAACTAATTTGATAAATTAATTAGTTAATTGAATATGGGAATGAAACTTAACTTGGTTAAGTAAATGGAATTGCGATGAAAATTTAAACTGAATGTGGGACTTGAGTTATAAATGAAATTAGACTTAAAAAGTAAGAGAATTAATTATATTTGAAATGTTGTCAAATAAAATAGAAATGAATTGAAATAGTGATGACACAAATTATAAATAAATTCAATTTTAGTGTAAATAAATTGAATATGGCCTTCGATATCATTTAAACAAATTCAAGAATGAATTTGAGTATGTGATTAAATTTGAAGTGGAATAAGTGAATGAACTAATTAAATTAACTAGTAAACGGAATGGAATTTGGTTGAATAGAAATCCGTTTAAATAAAAATGATTTGAATGTAATGAAAGTAAATATAAACGGGATGCAAATAAATTGATTGTGGACAAATTTGAAATGGAATGGAATTGAGTATAAATTGATTTGGAATCAATTTAAAATAGCTATAAGCTTACAATGTTATTTTATTAAATGAATATCGCCGAATTTGCATAGAAAAATTGTCGTTCGACGTAAGCGAAAGTAAATAAAATTCTGTGAATTAATAAAGAATGAATAAATTGATTTTGAGATCAATTTTGAATGGATATGAATTTTTTGGTATAAGTATGGATTGAATGCAAGTAATTGGGTTGTGAATCATTTCGAATTGAATGAAATGGTATATGAATTGATTGAAAGTAATTAGATTAGTATAAAACCTCATAATTGCTTATGATTATGTGTTAGAATGCGTGGTTTATGAAATTTATGTGTTTAGCTAGCTAAATAAATGAAATTTTATTAAAATTTCATGTTTTGGTACTTACGTGTTTAAAATTGAGTAAGTACAGGTATATGGAGTTGTTTTGCTTGATTTGGTCGCGCAAATCGCTTATAAATTAAGCCGCTCACTTAAAAACGCTAAATATAAGATATGTTTTTGGATTAAATACCGCAAATGATATAAATATTGTTATATTTTTTTTGGACTGTGTGGTCGATGTATATATTTTTATCTCTCTTGCCGTATTGCAAAAGGTCCTTCGTACAAAGGAGACTACCACAAAATTTCGAAAATTTAGGGTGTTAGAAATTTTTTGGAAATTTCTGTTAACATAGAAGGGTGATTTTTAAAGTGCAACAGAAATAAGGAATTTGGAATTAGAAATGGAAACTAATTGTTTTGGTCGAAACTAAAAATTTTAGAAATGTGAAATATTTAGTTCAATTAAGTGGCTTTTGAATAAGTATTGGGTTTGGAGCATTTTTCCTACCTTAGCAATTTCGGGGACGAAATTCTTTAAGGGGGAAGGAATGTAACAACCCAGATTTTCAGCCATTTGTTTTTGAATGTTCAAAACGTTTAAATATTGGATTTGAAATTATAATTTAGTTAGTAAGATTATAAAACTGAAATCTCAAGCAATTTCATAGAAATTGAAAGTCGTCGATTTAATCGACGCTTTAAAATACCGATTCGAGACACAATCTCGGAATTCAACGAAACCAGTTCCATTGGATCCATGATAGTGTATTATTATCAGATTTTATTTTTTTAGCATTTGGAATTACCATTTGGCCATACAGGATAGAAAGGCGTAGAACTAATATCGAAATTTAATATAATAATTGGCTCCAAAACGTTATCTTCTCCATACGATCGAATTAGGACTCGAAACTTATTCCATTGTGTTCGGAATAGCGGTATTACATTATAAACGCCGGGTGGCATGCATCAATAGGGATTCGGGATTTGAAGATAGGCTAACCAGGATATTTTGGAAATAAAAATTTAAATTTCAAATCAAGGATAATTTATTTCATTTCAAAGCCACCCTAACATTTCACGTCAGCCACCCTATATTTTGACATGAGCCGCCTTCGTTTTTTTAAAAATCATGTTTCCCCTCTTCCTTCTTAAGAAAGCTGTTCGATATAAAATAAAAATTCACAGTCCATATAATAAAAAGTGAAATCGCGAGTTCCTCCTCTTCGTATTCACCTTACCATCCAAGCGAAATATATTTGAGAACGAAAAGAAAAAAGAATGCACAGTCCTTGATTTCACGTGAGCGCGTATGTGATAAGAGGTAGCATTGATGTCGAGAACATGGCAACATCTCGATGGATTATAGTCGTGACTGGGTGGGAGCTCGTTTTCGAGCTATAAGGGTTAGTGAAACATCGTGTGCACGTGCGTATGCACAGGTGGAGGCATGCGTAGGGAAAGCAGAAACATCGAAGTCTAGGCGAGGTCATGGCTTATCGCAATGGAGGAGCAGCAGTTCAGGCGATTGAGGTGACATTGACTGTGAACGCGGGCTTCCGTGGTGGTCACTGACAGAAGATGAAGTCGCGTGCGAGGAAAAAAATTGTAAATGATGATGCAGCACTAATCGCGATTGGAGGATGGGGTAGATCGCGAGTCTGTTGTGTGAACGACATAGGTAATTTATTGAATTTAAATGCAATAAGGTTAATTATATATATATATATATATATATAAATCGTTAACTTATAAATGTTGTAACCTTTTATAAAAGGTGAAAATCGGATGTAACAACCACGTTGGACTTGCATCACCAGCCTCTACGCGATGGAATTAGTTTGGAGTCGGTTGGGAGTAGCTAGGATTTTAGATTTAATCGATTGTTAGTTCGATTTATCTTAAATGAGCAGTCGGCAAATTAAATCCTCACTTATTTGGATTGCCAAATTTAATTTTAAATAGTTAAAATAAATTATTTAATGCTCGGTTGAATTTATAAATTGTTATATGTTGAATGATAAGTTATAATATATATATATATATAGTTGTATATATATTAGTAGTTGGATTGATATTCTCGCATATTTTTAGCGGATGAGACCCTACGTGCCCCGCATAATAGCGGATGACCCATATACCGCGATATCCCCCTTGAAGTGGGATTGGTATTTTTATGTTATATTAACATTCGTGGATGCAAGGAAACAGGTTGAAGGGATCCAGCGGGATTCCTCAAAAATGTTGATTTTAAATTTCATATAAAATGATATATGATGTGTTAAAATGATCTGTTATAAATTATTGTTGTGATTGAAATATTGGATGCTATAGTAGCATTGCCCTGAATTTTGGTATTTTAAATACCATAAATATTATTTTTAAATTTGAAGGAATTAAAAGGAGATTTTGAATATAAAAATATGTATATCAAAGTTTGGATTATTTTAAAAGAAATTGATTTCGGTAAAATGATAAATTGATTTTTGGGTACTTAACTATTCGAGAAAATATATTTTAAATAGAGATTTTAAAAATAATTTATATATAAGATTTTTTAAACGATGGATTGTTAAATGATATCTCAGAAGAAAAAATATGAAAAGGGGTTGAAATATATATTTAAAATAGATTTGTAATATAAATGAAATTTGTAAAGAAATGGATTTACAAAAATGGAATTTTATAAATGAGATTATTTTTATAAATAAGTAAAACACAAATAAGTTATAATTTATTTTATAAACAATGTTTATAAATAAGGGAAATGATATCAGTTGAGAAATTGGGAATATAATTTCACAGTGTGAATTTATATCGAGATAGGAAAATAGGTTTTGGGAAAAATTAGTGTATTTTATTTTGAAAAGTGAGAATGGTTAGGAAATCGAAAAGAAATCGATGTGTTATGAATCAAGAGGGATTTATAAATATAAATTAAAGTATATTTTTATTAAGAACTTAAGTTTGTCTTTTTTTTGAAAATAAAGAAAACTTTATTTATTAAACTATCTAATTTAAAACTTGTTAGTATTATAATAGTTCGAAAGTGAATTTTTCAAATATCTAATGTTAATTGAAATAAAATTCTAATTTTTACAATACGCTTTGTAAATCGATTGATTTATTTAAATTGAATTGGAAATGAGTTATCGTTGTTTATTTAAAGTGTTTTAATATTTCAAATAATTACCTGAAAAATGTTTTAAAATGAATTATTATTCTTTAAAAATACTTATTATATATATATAGTTTTGAAATGATTAAAATTTATTATAAATTCTTTCGGAATTTGAAAACTGAGTTTATCTAACGGAGATGAGTTTTAAAAGAGAAATCTTATAGTGAATTTCTAGGGGACTGAAGGAAATTTCCCAAGTATTTGAACATAGAAACTTCGAAAATGAATTAAAATTTGTAAAAGGGAGTTCGAAATGGGTAGTTGAGATTATAGACGAGTATAATCGATTTTGGAAATTTTAAAGGGAAGTAAATTAATGAATTCTAGAAACTTATATAATACGTTAGAAGTGTGTTAAGGAATTTACAAATAAAATTTGTAAAGGATTTTGAGAATACGAAGTAAATAGAATATTTCATAAGTATTGGAAATAAAATGATTGTAGGGAATCATACTTATAAATATTCCTAATTATTGGATGGGGAACATTTGGAAGTATTTAACTTCGAGATTATTAATTTAGAAATAATTTTCAAAGTGTTGAAATTATAAATGGAATTGAGAGAAATATTCTAAATATTGATATGATCGGGAAATATCCTGTTATGGATAAGTGTTGAATTTTTTTCTAATATTGAAATGCTGGAAAAGATTTGAATATATAAATCTTATAAAGATATTTTGGGGATAAATATTTTGGAAAATTTATATAGGGCCTAGTGACTACTTATGGATGTTATTTGATAGTTAAATAACCGACTGTCAAATTTGGCCAATTTCGTTGATCATTACGAAGAGACTAGGATCAGGTTTAATTATCTGAATACTGCTTCGATCCAATTTGAGCGTTACGAATGCATATCGTGAAGATAGTAAAGACGATGATTCGGTTTATCCAGACTCAGGACAACTTGTATGGACGAATGTTATCAAAACGTCGTCATTGGAGGACGATGAGCATTCTAAATGGAATTGATCTTGAAAGGTAATCGTCGCCTCAAGCCTCATCAACTGGAATGACTTAAAATCAGGGGAGGTGCAGCAAGGCTAAGTGGGTCGCACCCAACTAGGATATGTTATCACCTTTCTAGATACCCTCGTATATATTAAAATTATGGATATGGTTGTGTATGGAAAAGCAAGCGCTCGATTTTAAGGATGGGAACATCAGGGGTGATAACATATTCAGTTCGATCCAAATTAGGGATAGGGCCAGTCTTGTGTTATAGGGAATCCCAGCGAGCTCTTTAATATATTTTTCTAGAAGTGTACTGTGATAGGTGGTACCTCAGTTCCTAGTCATTATATGGAATCCAATCTTCAATAAGCGTCGTAGGGTTTTGATTGTGCCCAACTATGCTGCAACGTGAGATGCAAGCATTTCAACTATTTTCTGTTTACTTTCTATAGACACTATTATAATATAAGATGATTATGAAAAAAAATGTTTTGGTTATCCTAAGGTAAAAAACCCATCGGGATTTTTTGTGATGTGATCTTACAAAATACCTTTGCTTTCAAAGGATTTTGATAAAAGTTAATAATTCAAAGTGAGTGTGTTTTCTCATGCTGGTTTTCCAGTCTGACTCGGGTGTTATTTTATTATAATGCTCGGGTCGGACCGAGTACTACAGATTCATGTTAGAATGCTATGGAGCTCAGGAGGCGAGCTGGATGACAGAGACGTATCTCTGTACTTGGTTATATTTCCTCTGTGTGAGGACAAGTAATTATAACTATCCATATTGATATATTAACTTGTTGTACTCTCATTGTAACGACCCGCAAATCCGTACCCCTTGAGTCAACGCTATTTTCCAACATATCAACTCAAGGTGAACGGAAATACGAACCGTTAGGGTTAAAGAAGAAGAGGTAGGAGAAGAAAATAGAAAACAACATCTGAATCTAACCATCACAGCGGAATAAAATATAATAGATAATACCCAATCTTTAAAAAAAGCAAATATATCTGTTTATACATTACATCACCAGAGTATACATAACACACATTTGGACAGTAATCGTAACATGTCCTTACAAAACTGAATGTACAGCTAATCAACACAGCGGAATATTTAAAACAAGTACGGAAGTACGTATCGCCATCCAGCTCGTCTCCTGAGCTCCACAGCATCCTTTCCTGTATTCTATAATACTCGGCCTGACCCGAGCATCATAGTGAAATAACACCCGATTCGGTCTAGAATACCAGCGTGAGAAAACCACACTCAATTAGATTATTAAAGTTTCAAAATCCTTTAAAAATAAAAGCAACTCGTAAGACCACGCCACAAATAAACATGTTGGGATTTTACCTCACGATAGCAAAAACACTTTTTATTAAAATCCTCTGATATTATCAAGGTTTTAAATATCGGATTTCGGTTATGTTTTGTCTCGGAATTTTACACAAGTTATCTCGTATTGGGGGAGATCTCGGATGAGATGAGTACATATCGGGTGTACATCTCGGATTGACATCTCAGGCCTTATAATGCATCTCGGGAATATCTCGGATGTACTTATGTGTCTAAAATTGATGAATCAAAAATGTATTTAACAGTTATAACTTTCTTAGTAAAAATAAAAATGATAAAGTACTTGATTTACATGGAAAAAAGAATATTTTTAAAACAGTAGTAGCTTGATTAGCTTAATTGATTTGATAATGATTGAATGATATCCTTTTATTTGAACATAATAAAGAAGTGAAACCTTTTGCTATGACTCATTAAGATAAAAAATAGAGAATATGTTCAAGAATTTGGTAAATTATAATTGGATTGAGTGGTTTTTTTTGAATCAATATGAAAATAAGAAATATTATTGAAAATAAGAAAAATATATATTTTTGGGTGAGATCTCAGATTGAGATTTTGATCCATATATCGGGTCAGATTTGAATATCTCGGACGAGATGAGTGTCGAGGAAGATATGGAGGAGATTTGATGTCTCGTCTCGTTTAAGTGCGAAAAGGAGATATCGGAGGAGATCTCGGGCGATATATAGGAGATTTAAAACCATGGATATTATAATAAGGTCTATTTACAAATACTTATTAAATAGCCGAAATTGTTACATTTCTTAAATTCCAGCTACTAGCCACAATCGTGGGTAATACAAACAAAACCGTAAAAGGCACGTAGGGAGAATGGATTTCCAACTAATGACTAGGCACTAGGGTACCACCTATCACAGTACGTGACCTAGATCACCGTACCGAGGATTCCTCCCAATCCTCTACAACACAAGACCGGAACTACCCCTTACTGGATAATCCCGAGTAAGATCACCCCACGGTTGGGATCAACAACCGCACCACTAACACTACACCATACAGCCAATTTTGCCACACCCAAAGGCGGAAAAATTGCCACGGTCTTAAGCCGTGGCAATTTTACCACGGTTCAGAGCTGTGGTAAAACAATTTAGCATGGTTTTGGGCCGTGGCAATTTTGGAATGGCCGTAGACCGTTCCAAACTTACCAAAAAAAATTCACCCCTTCCTTTTTGACCTCTCACGCAGTCCATACACCCAGAACCCCCTTCCTTAATCGCGCGTAAAGAAAATATTTTCCGTGCCTACGTAAGAAATTCCATCCCTCGCGCGCCCTAACTCTTGTCCATTTTCACCCAAATCCCCATCTACGTCCTTTGATTCGCCCAGAAACATAATCGCTCCTTGGATTGCGTAAATCAATTTCTCAAATCAAGTCGTTGTTCTCCGTTTCGAGGTATTCGTACGAAAGTAATTTTTTTCCTTTAATTAGTATGGTTTGATTCAAAGTTCTTTGATTTAGATTTATCTTACAGAATTTATTCATACCCGTTTAGAATTTTTTCCGTTTAGAGTTTATCTTACAGAAAGTAAATCATAATTTGTTTAGGAAGAAGAATACTTTCAAGAGTAAAGGAAGAATATTTTCAAAAGTAAAGTTATTCCACCGAATTGATGATTGTGTGTGGGTACATTTACATGTGTATATCTGTACTTATCATGAATTGGAGTTTTCATTATCTAGATTTGGGACTGCTCTCATCATATCATGTGTAAATCATTGAGCCTATCTAAAAATTTAAATTTGAATAATACGTTTGTGTGACCGATTAACTAACTATAATCAAATAGTTGATGTATGTAGTGTCCCTTGCAAAAGGCCAAGTGTTAGTCGTGAGGAAAATTAGTGCAGTGTTTCCAGCAGGCAAAGAAATGAATCTGACATGGACGACACGCTACATGTCTCTTTTGTGGACCTTTTGTAGTTTTAACTCTATACATAATAATTGAACACAAAAGTTTTTGGTTTTTGTTTCATACTTATTCGTGAAAATTTCTTGACATTTGTTTAAAACTGTGATGATTTTTTTCTTCTTTGGGAAATTAACTGTTTCAGAGAAGTATGGATATTTTGCTTCAAAGAAAAAAAAAGGTTTATTTTTCTAATTTCTTTTTTATGTTAAAAGAACACAATTATATAACCACAAAATTTTCATTGGGAATAGCGGATGCACTTGTATTCATAATACTCTATGGGTGTGATTTTTCAATAAATTTTTAATAACTCATGGACATTATTCATTTTGACTTTACTTTACTTCTTCTTCTTTTTGTACAAAAAAATATTTAAAAAAAAAGGTAAGGCCATGAACGAAACCTTCTTAAATTAGATCATGAAAATAAACCACGTGTGAAAGATTTTGCATCTTATACTGGTATTGATACCCTACCTAAACATAAACACCATGATATTTAACATGAAGATATCAAGAACAGACAATATACCAGAAAGTATTGAAGATTCTTTTTTGATGATCTGTAGCGTATATATTTTTTATATATGCTTTTTATATGCTAATTTTGGATATTACAAAGTACACATCAATTGGGAACACCAAATCAATTTCAAACACATTGGTTAATGTAAAATGATAAAAATATGTTAAAAGAATAAGAATAAGTGTTGAATAGTTTAAAAGAAGGAAGGAGATAATATATGAAAAAGACTCTTTGTTACTGGAAACTTTTTTCTCCTTGATATAAACACAAAGATTTCACCTTTATTCATATGAGTGTGGCATCACCCCAAACAGTATATAGAGTTTTGCTAACACGGTTTAATCTAAGGATGCAAACCCCAGGCTATTTAGAAGGTCAAAATATTTTTAGGCATGGGAGGTAATAATGACAAGTGAGTGACTTGAGAAATTTTTTGACTAGTCAGTATGTTAATTGACCTTCAACACGACGCCTTACTCAATTGCAAAAGTTAATCAGAACCTTAAGTAGACACAGTTGTATTGAAGTGAAGTAGGGTGATGAAGTGAAGTAGATGAATGACTGGTGAAATGTGGTGGTGTAGTTTCGACAGCAGGCAGTGGGTTTCACAGAGCAGTGTGTAGAAGTTTGACAGTGGTGGTAGATGGTTGAAATGTGATGGGTTGTAAGGCAGTTATTCACGACGTAGGGATTGTGAAGTGTTTTCTGATGAACTAGAAGTATGGTTTGATATGTATGTAGAGGAGATGAGTTGTATGTAACAGCGGGCAGTGGCAAGAAGCAGTGGATGAGTTTGATATATATGTATGGCAGTGGTACAGTATTTTGGTTTTTGGAGTCATGTATGTTGCAGGAATGAGGTTGATGTTGAGTGAAGTGAGATGTACTACTATGATGTAACAGAGAGAGGGAGGGAAATGCACAGAACAGTGGGGAGTGGATATGTGCACGGTGGAGATTTTGTAAAATGTAACATGGTGAATGTAAAGTTGTAAGCCAATGAAAATGAAAATGTAATAAAAAAAAATGGAAATGAAAATGATTTTTTTTTCTTTTCTGTTTAATCACATGCTTTGAGATTGTTGTTGTTATTAGGTGATGAAATGGTTTTTACTGTCGCAGTGAATGATGATGATGGCAGTGCAATGTTTGGTTGAAGTGTAGAGGGATGTTTTGATAGTGTAAATAGTATGGTCTGGAGTGTAGTGTTGTTGATAGGAGGAGTATGAAGTTTAGTGGTCTAGAGTATGAAATTTAGTATGGTCAGGGGGAGTTTGCAGTGAGTCTGAAGTTGACAGTATGGGTTTGTATGTGGTGTGTTGCAACTGCTGGTCTGTACTTGTGGTTGAGGTGCAATTGGTTTGTGAAGGAGACTGTTAGCAAGGGTATGTGTGATGGCAGAAGTGGGAAGGACTGTCAGGTGCTTGTGATTGACAGTAAGGTGGCTATGTGGGTGCACAGTTGGTGACAAGGCTATGTGGCTATGTGGGTGAATATGATGGAGCATTTTGTGTGATGTAAAATGGTTTAGTGGGTGAATATGATGGAGCAGTTTGCAAGATGGATGGTGGAGTTTGTGAAGTTGGCAGCAGCTTGAAGTAAATAGATGAAGACAGTAGATGGTTTAAGGTGATAGTTTATGGTTTAAGGACAGTATTGATGAAATAAGTTGGATAATTGTGACAAGGAGGCTGTTGCAATAGATGAAGACAGTAGATGGTTTAAGGTGATAGTAAATGCAATTGTGACAAGAAGACAGTAAATGATGGTTTAAGTTGAAGGCTATTGCGGTTATTGATGAAGTAGGGTGGTGAGAGTAGAGATGATGGTGAAGTAGAGGATGAGCAAATGAAGGCAAGAGGATGCACAGAAGTGAGATGCACTGTAGCGGATGTGCAGTGACAGTTTTTTTTGTAAATGTAGAAAAAAAAGATGTAAAAAGGTAGATGCAAAAATGAAAATGCGAATGTGAATTAATAAAATATTTATTTTTTTAGAAATTGTGTATGTTTTTTTATAAATAAAAATGCAAATAGAATAACAACAAGCACATTTTCGTAGTCTAAATGCAAGTTGTTTTGATTAATTTGTTTTTTTATTTCATAGTGTAAAATAAGAAATGATATTGTTTACACTCATAATGTTGTATATCATGTATGATATAACAGGGCAATATGCCGTCTAGTATTGACAAACAATGGATGAAAGAATCTGATCGAAGAACCACACGATATATAGAAGGAGTGCAGAAGTTTATTGAATTCGTTGTGGAAAATGGTGGTGATAAGGAAATCTATTCTTGTCCTTGCACACAGTGTAAAAATATGAAAATGAAGATTAAAGTAGATGACATTCATTATCATTTACTCAGATGGGGAATTGTCCAGTCATATACCGTTTGGCATTTTCATGGAGAAGAATCGACGGAGAAGCAAAAACAATCTATTAGTCAAGCCGTAAGTACTAATGAGGCTGAACATCCTAGGATGGAAGACTTGGTCAATGATGCTGATAGATTTCATAATTTTCAACCTAACAGTCTGTTGCCCGATAATATTGGAGAACCGTCTATGGTTGATGTCGATCGGTCGACCAATCAAAGGAAGAAGTGCAAATCACTTTTTGATAATGCAAAAGAGCCATTGTATCCTTCATGTTCTAAAGGTATAACAACATTGTATGCCATTGTGAAACTGAATAGCTTGAAAACTCAATACGGCTTTTCCGACAATGGTGTGACTGCACTCCTCGAATTTTTAAAGGAGTTACTCCCTGAAGGTAACACACTACAGACAAAGTACCCCGACATGAAGAAGATGATTAAACAAGTTGGGATGAATTACAAGACTTATGATGCATGCATTAATGACTGCATGTTATATTGGAAAGATGACGCAAACAGAGTT
The DNA here is from genome assembly GCA_030765085.1 of Allium cepa. Classification (NCBI taxonomy): domain Eukaryota; kingdom Viridiplantae; phylum Streptophyta; class Magnoliopsida; order Asparagales; family Amaryllidaceae; genus Allium; species Allium cepa. Next base: position 916,323,776 of record CM060929.1, on the reverse strand, counting down.
TCTTGTACAATTTGCAACGAACCAAGATATAAGACAACATTCAACGAAGAGAAAAGAGCTACCAAAGTACCTCAGAAGACGCTGAGACATTTCTCTTTGATTTCTAGATTGAGGAGACTGTATACCATACCATGGATAGCAGATGCTATGACTTGGCATGCTCGTGCCAAGTTCGATTCAAATGTGATGCGTCATCCACGTGACACTTCTCAATGGCGAGCTGCAGATTCTTTTGATAAAATATTTGCTACTGACCCACGAAATATCACACTTGGAATAGCAACTGATGGTTTCAATCCACATGTGTCTCTATCCAGTCGTTATAGTTGTTGGCCAGTAATTATAGTACCATATAATCTTCCTCCATTAATGTGTATGAAAAGAGAGTTCTCAATGTTGACATTGTTGATTTCCGGACCAAAACAACCAGGGAAGGATATCGATGTTTATTTACAACCGTTGATAGACGAGTTAAAACAGTTATGGGAAGGAGTCAATGCATTTGACTCATTTAATAATTCCGAGTTCAAAATGAGAGCTAGGATGTTGTGGGCAATTCATGATCATCCTGCGCTTGGTACTTTATCGGGGTGCACAACTCACGGCTATTTTGCATGTCCTATTTGTGGGGAAGATACTTGTTCTTATTATCTTCCTAAAAGTAAGAAGATGTGTTACATGGGACATCGAAGATTTCTTCCTTCCCAACACAAGTTTCGAGATGATAAGGCAAACTTCAATAATGAACAAGAATATCGTCGTCCTCCATGGCCATTGAATGGTTATCAAGTTGAAGAAAAGGTAGCTAATATCAAGATGAAAGTTGGTAAAAACAAACAAGAAATCGGTCGAAAACGAAAAAAGAAAACCGATTATGAAGACCTTATCAATGTTCCTGCATGGTATAGGAGGTCTATTCTCTTTGATTTGCCATATTGGAAAGCAAATTTGGTCCGACATAATGTTGATGTTATGCATACAGAGAAGAATGTCACTGAGCATCTCATCAGTACAATTATGGGTCATAAAGACAAGTCAAAAGATGGCATCAATGCACGAAAAGATTTGAAAACCATGGGTATAAAACAAAAATTGTGGGTGAGGGAAGATCATGAAACAAATAAAATAACTATACCAGAAGCAACTTTCACTTTGAGTAAAGAAGAAAAGGTTCGATTTTGCACCATTTTGAAAAACCTTAAAGTACCTAGCAAATTCTCTTCTAACTTCCACAACAATGTGAGCATCAATCCTCCCGAGCTAACAAATACGAAGTCACATGATTATCATGTCATAATGCAACAATTACTTCCAGTATTGCTTCAACATTCTTATCCACAACATAAGGATCTGCGTAATGCTATACACCGTATAAGTCTATTCTTTAACATTTTATGCTCAAAGGTAATCAATAGGGAACATCTTTTAAAAGCAAAAGCTAGTTTGTTAGAAGCAATGTGTGTGATAGAAAAACATTTTCCACCCGCATTTTTTGATATCAGCATCCACCTTATGGTTCATCTAGCTGATGAAGCATTGATTTGTGGCCCTGTTAGATATAGATGGATGTATCCTTTTGAACGGTAAATTAGTAATTTTTGTTTTATTCTTCATCATTCGATTTAAATACCTACCAGTTATTTCAATTAATTACCTACATAGGTTGATGAAAACATATAAAGGATATGTGCGCAATAAAAGATATATTGAAGGGTGTATTGCAGAAGGATATATTGTACAAGAAGCTAGTTATTACTGCATGGAGTATATGCCAAGAGGAGGTGATGGCACTCATAAACATACCCATGAAGCGTTTTTAGACGAGGATGACGAGTTTGCTGGTGAGATGCCTCTAGACAGTGGTAAAGATATAACTTTGACCCAAGTGCAGTTTGAACAAGTTCGTAGATGGGTCCTTAATAAGTACGATGGATTGGATGAATGGGAGAAGTAAGTTCACCAATTTATCATGAATTCCCATTATTGTAAAATAAATTAACTCATATACGTATTGAAATGTCTATCGCAGGAGGTATAATATCTATGTGAAAAGTACTAAATCTAAATCTCGAAGTAGGGTTGCATTCGTGGAAACTTGTCAAAGTTTCACTCTATGGTTACATGATGAGGTATTACATCTTCTTAGGTAATCATGTGTATTTAAGTGGATCATACACCATCACGATCATGTTTTTTTTACTTATTATGTTTTTTTAGTTGGTCAAGACAAATGAAGTTGATTCAACTCTTTGGCGGTTGGTGAACGGACCGAAGTTCAAGGCGCGTAGTTATACGAAGTACCTAGTGAATGGATTCATATTTTCTCCAAAAAATTATGAAGAACGGATGGTAACACAAGATAGTGGCGTTTGTATGAGAGCAATTACAAAATTTAGAGCGAGCGGGAAGGATAAAAATTACAAGGAAGCGGAAACAATGTATTATGGAGTTATTCAGCAGATAATTGAGTTGGATTATATTGACTTCAAACAAACGGTTTTTTATTGTGATTAGGTAAAGGTGGAAGATAAGATCAATGGTTGTAAGATAGATCCCGTTTCAAACTTGATTACTGTTAACTTAGAGAAATTAAATACCAAAGATAGAGTGAATGATGAGCCATTTATTCTTGCATCAGAAGCGAATCAAGTGTTTTACTCAAAAGATTTAAAAAGTAGCGGATGGTTTGTGGTTTTGCATACACCAAAACGGTTGACTACAAATGTGGATGACACCGAGTTTCCTATTTTCTATCAATCATCTTTTGAAGACAATAAAAAATTAGAAAACCTTACCAAATGCATATGTTAATATAAGATGTATTTCTTACTTGAAATGAGTTGAATTTCAAGTGTGATTGAATTTAGAATTTCTTCACTATTTATGTTATGTGTCCATTGCAATATAATGTGCTAATGAGTTGATTGTGTTGTGAAGTTGACCATATGTTTAAAATTTTGTTGTGTGTATTGTGTTGTGTAACTTACCATATATAGTAAATGACCAGAAAAAAGTAGCATAGATGTTTAATTGTTCACAAATACACATCCTCTGGTCTGAGCATCTTCTAGTAGACATGGTCTGTCCGAACATTAATTTTAGTCGTTTTCACATTGTATTTACCTACATGGACTACCGGTGGTGGAGGATTCGGTTATGCCTATAAAGGCTGGACTGATGAGTTTACCCTGTCTCCATGGAAACCTGGTTTAGGCATGAAGGTCGCGATTAAGAAAAACGGGTAGTATCAAATAGGAAAAAGGTTGTGATTGACAGTATCATGAAGGTGGAACAGATTTTGAGCTAAATCAAAAATTTATTTTATTCTTTTGATTTATATCAGCGCATTATAAACTAAACTGGGTTAAAACATTGGATTTTCATAAATTTGCCTTTTATCTGTATGTATATAACAAAATAACTTAGCTTAACTATTTTTATATGCTGGATATTTAAGTTCACTTATTTATTTATTTTTGGATCCTCTCTGCAACATTTCATAAATGATTTTTTCAGAAGCTAAATGTAAGTGTAACTATATCATTTCAACTTATTTTTTCACTGTGATATGGGATTAATTAAGTTATTATTATCTTCGATAATTTTATCATAAGATATAATAGCTAGGCAATCATGTATAAGTTCTTAAAACCTGTATGACTGATTAATTATTAGTAAAATCACTTAACTCTGACAGTACCATTTAGTTCAGTAGGATGCATTGATAATTGGATTGAAATGCCTCATCCTAAATTTTATGAGTTCAGTAATAATATGCACGTCTGCAGCTACCATGGAAAGACCTTCATTATAGCACACGGTGATGTGTTCGTTTGTGATTTTGGTTTGTTTGGTCATAACCAAATTAGTCTTCAAAAGATTATTTCTTTCTCTGGAGGTAGTACTATATTTGATATGATTGAGAAGTCTTATTTGGTTGAGTCAGATGGAGATCTTTTGCTTGTTCTTAATCGCTACATAGACTTTGGTGTTATAGATAATAGCTACCGCTTTCAAGTCATCAAACTAGAGTTTGATTTTGGATGGCAGTCAGCAAAGACGGTGTTGGTGAAGAGCTTAGGTGACAAAGCATTGTTTCTGAGTCCACGCACTGTATTCTCTCTCACTGCAAGCAAGTACCTATTTAAACGAATATATGTTTGAAATATTCAGTTTTTCTTAACTTTGAAAATATCCAGTTTTTTCCTTTTTTTTGTGTGTTTCATTAGTGTATGTTTCTAAGTAACTGGTGTGTTGTGCTTTCTTGTGAATTATTGTTCGATTGGTTACTATTCTGTTGTGCTACACGACCCTTTAGCTCTTGTTTTTGTATGTGCACGTTTCGGTCCTAGTACTGATCATGATGCTTTAGTCTTTAATCAAATGAACTACTTATTTCTTTGCCTAAATTTATCAATTTACTAAGTTTAGCACTTACTAAGAGAAAATAAGTTTTGCCTAAATAATAAAGGATCTCTCTTCCGGTCTGCCAGTCCACAAAAGTTAAATAAAGGTTTTTTAACTCCATATTCCAGGGTATTAATAATAGGGACATATAGAAAAGCACATTTTCATTTTCGTTTTATATAGTTCAGTTACAATTTACTAAAAAGAATACAAATGCTATGGTACAAAAGCAGTAGTGTGGTTGCTTGTCAAAGTTTTGGATGCTGCAGTTCTGTATTGAGGCTGAAGGGGAATGCAGCAGGGGGATGATGGTGTTTTGTAGTATAATGGTGGAGATGTAAATGAAAACAGAGAATGTAAAGTGTAATGCAAATTGCAATGAATAAAAAGTTTGTGTTGAACTGGGAAATTTCTATTTTTGTTTTTTGATTTTTTTTAATGACAAAGAAAACTTAGAACACAAAATGAAATACAGAAAATGAAGGGGCAGAGAACAGAAACCTGAGAACACAAAATAATAGACAGAGAAAATTGAACTCAGTGAACAGTCCAGTGCAAACTGGTGCAATTTTTTTTATATACTAAAAATGCTAAATGGAAATGATTTTTTTTTGTTTTGTTTTAAAGAAAGACGAGAACATAAATTGAAACAAAAGAACACAATGAAGAGAAGCGATATGGCAAGACAGAAGTGCAACAATTTGAACTTATAAATTAAATGTTTATGATTTTTGTTTGCAGTCTTCAATAATAACATTATCTTATGTTACCATGATTGAAAGCATTATTATACAAATAAATAATACGATGCATATTTTTGTTATTAATCTATTTTTATTGTTTGTTGCAGGTGGTCTTGGTCGTTTGGATTGCAACCAAGAAGATAGTAGCAATGTCAGAACCTGCGGAAGCGTCAACCCATTCAATTACACAGTCATCCTCTACACAACCCAAAAAAGTTGAGATAAATGCATTAGGCGCTCCTATTTCAAAAAATGCTGGAAAAGTAAGCAGTCGAGTCGGTAAATTGGTTCGAATTCATGTGCCGATCTCATATGAAAGTTGGGATAAAGTACCTGAAAAATACAAGATTGACGTTTGGAATGAATTGCCGGTAAGAAAAAACTAATTTGTACCACTTTCAGTTTATATATATATGTATGTATGTATGTATGTTATATATACATATATATATATATATGTGTGTGTGTGTGTGTCTGTATTGCCACATAATTTCTTTTCTTACGTAAACAACTCTTAATTTTATAGACATCTTATGATATAGAGTCGGATTCAAAAGACTTGTTTTTTAAAAAAATGGCCAAGTCATTTAGGAAACACAAAAGCGAATTGAGGACAAACTATTATGACAAACATGATAATGACGAAGATAGGCTGAAAAATTGTCCACTAACAATCGCCCAAGAAGATTGGACCGAGTTTGTGAAAAATGAAGCAAAACCCGGTGCAAGGGAAAGAAGAGAGATAGGCAAAAAAACAGATCGCTGTACAACTACTGTCATCATACTGGACGTACAAGTCACGCTGTAGTAGAACATGAAATGGTATGTTTGTTTCATTTTTTAAATATTTAGTGTGCTACAAAATGCAGCAGGTCCAAAAATATTTAGTGTGCTACAAAATGCAGCAGGTCCAAAAATATTTAGTAGCAGTAGTGTATTGAGTTGATGATAGAGTGATTGTGGTGGCAGGCAATTGGACGGAGGTGGAAGTGATTGTATTGGTTATGTGGAGTAGTTGATGTATTTGTGTGATAGAGAAGTACTTAAATAGAGGAGCAGCAAGTTGTATGAATTGAATTGATGCATAGGGGTTTGTGCACATAGGCAGTGATTATGAATTGAATTGATGTTGTATCTGATATGTTGACTTGTTTGGTAGGAAGTGTGCACAGTTTTATGGTAGGGGGAACTGCAGTTTTGGTTGGTCGAGGATATGTTGCTGCTATTGTATTGACAGCAGTGTTGGTTTGAGAAATTAATGTAGAATGAAGGGTTAAGAAGTGCAGTGGAGGGGATGATTGATAGTTTGAAATGTTGATGTTGTTTGGTCCTTGGCAGTTTGGTTGTAGAAGTGGTGGCAGAGGAGTTTTTATGAGAGGACAGTTTCAGGTGGGGTGGTGACAGTGGTAGGAGGCTTGAGGAGGGTATAATAAAGTCGTTTGTTGTTTCAAGTCCACATACCGACGATTTGAAAGCAAAGTTATGATACATATTGCTACATATTGATTATATGTTGTTCATGTATTATTGCTCATGTCTATATATTTTTTAATTTGACAAGAACAATTTGCTTTTGGTAGGTACTCAACTTTAGAACTCTTTTGTTGTTGTAGGCCGGTGCAAATCCGACAAAAGAAATCACACGTCGTCAAGTATGGGAGAAGGCTCACACCAAAAAAGACGTTACCATATCAGATTCGGCTTCTACGTATTTCATAAGTTAAACAGATAATAATTCAGCTATTTTATAAAGTCTTTGTAGTAAATAACATCTACGTATTACCATATTTTAGGACAAAATTGCAAAAGCAAAGGAATCAATCATCGATAGTGATGAAGAAGACTTGCCATTGGATGAAGATATCCTATCACAAGTGTTTGGCAAGGATAAAAGAGGTCGGACTCGAAGTATTGGAGCTAAAATATCAAGGACTCAAGTTAAGGCTTGTACTATTGCACGTAAACAACTCAAAAAGGCTCAAGGAGGCATGGAAGACTTGAAAGCTAGAATGGATAATATGGAAGGCACATTGAAGTCATTGGTCGACTTGTTGAAGGGACAATATGCAGGTCAAGGAAATCATTTACCGGACATTGCTTCAAATGAAGGAGGAAGCGGTACACCATGTGGAAGTGTTGGAAGAATGCTGAATAATGACTTGGCAAATTCATTGAATTCGTCTGGTTTAGCCAATCAAAAATGCGAAATCCTGAACATTGACCTTGAGGTCATTGCAACAGCCACTGTCTGTAAAGATTCGACATCATCCATTATACATGGAAAATCATTACCTCCAACACATGAAAAGTTAGTTTTGGACAATATACTGCTACCAGAAGAGAAAACATGCAAACAAAATCATCCTCTTGCTACGACCTTTGGTGAAGTTGGAATCGGTGGTTATGTGTGTCATCCAAAGAGTAATATTCGATATCTATAGACCCATAAGCAGGTATGTATGTATTATTATACTTTGGCAATTTTTACTAGGTTAATTTTCGAAAATACTTTTAATCAAAGCATATTACTATTAATAAGCAGATTTGTTGTGGAGGGAATTAATTAGTAAAATACTTTTAGAACTGCTCCTTGCGGATCTTTTAGGTAGAGTAACGTTAGGGAGTGTGGGTTTCTTTATTGTCTCATACTTTTGCTTGTAATGAGGGTCCCCCGTAACCATGGGGGAAACATTTACCTTCCCTGAAGTTTGACAGGCAAGTATATGGCAGTGCAATATGTGCACAAAATAAATGCAAGTAAATTGAATGTATGATAGTTGAGAGAAATGTGCACAGGCAGGGGTTGAAGTTGAAAGATGGAAATGCAGAAGGGATGGTGAGTGATGATGTAGTTATGGGTAGTTTGTATTGATGAACTGTGAATGTGAAATTGTAGTTTTGCAATAGATGATAGAAGTGTTGTACAGGCAAGTGGTTTGGGGATGTATGAATGGATGTTTCAGGTGAATTGAAGTTGGAAGCAAGGAGTTGCAGGCAACAAATGATGGCACTGTCTAATGCAGTTGAATGTGAAGTAGGTTGGTGATTGAGAAGGTGGTCAGGTCGGGGTAGTTGTATTTGGGGACAGAGGTTGAATATGCAGGCAGGCAAAGAAGTGTGACAGGTTTGTGAAGTGCATAGTTTTTGGAATGTACAGTTGCAAGAGATGGTCAGTAGCACGGAGGTATGATGACTGCACTGATGCAGTCTTGTGGAACAGAGGTGCTGATTTGAGTTTGTAGGGTGATGTTGTATGTGGTGGAGTTTCCGATGTCGAAATGGCTGTGTGGGCAATGAGCAGGACAGAAGCTTGGATTGTGGCTGTTGGAAGGGTGCAAGATGCAGTGTTGTGAACTGAAGTGAAGGAGAATGCTCGGATTGATGATTTAGTGTCGCAATATGTGTGAAGAGGCACAATTGTTGCATGACTGAAGAACGACAACATGGATAAACTGTATGGCCTTAAAGTATGTGCGGAGGGGTTGTGTGAAGACTAAGGATGCACGTTAGGAGAGACAACGAAACATGTTTATATAATATAATTTGATTGGATAGTTGAAGTTATGGCTATACAGTAAGGGATGACATGTGCATTTGGCGAATGTGGCTTGACTGAATTACAATGGAGTGGTACATGGAAAACTTAAACAAAAGGGCCAATGTAGGGGTGTTCATGCAAGACTGAGCCTGATGCATGTGCTTGAGTGAACTGCAACCGAAATGGTGATTTTGTGTTAAAACCAAAATATATGGCAATGAGTACAACATGTTATATGGAGTAATTGATGAATCAGAGCAAGCACTGGTTTGACTGGCTGGCATCAAGAAATGAGTGCTGAATCACTAAACAAGTGAAGAAATTATGAAGCATAGGTGGGAGCTGAAGTAGATTTTGGATAATCTGCTAATTATTTCTCTAGTAGAAGAATGGGAAAAATATCGTACGGTGGAATGCTGCACATGATTTGATTGAGACAAGATCTATAATTTCAGTGTCTTCTACATGTCCCTGTCCAAAGTGAAATATGTTATGCAATAAAATATAGAAAAGAATAGTTTGATATGAATTGTCGAAAAGTTATTGATTTCTTTCATTCCAACGACCTCATCATGTAATAGAATACATTGGGTTCAAAATTTTCCTAAGTGAGTAAGTGTAGTTAAAAATTAAGCTTTTCCAATATTTGTATGGTGAAGGAACAATAGTGCTTTTGTCAAGGTTAAAATATCTAGGAGATTATCGGCTATATTTGAGTGAATTGGTAGTGGAAAGAAAGAAGTTGAAGTAGTGAAATGAAGTGTGGCTGCTGGGATATGTCCAGTGTAGCACAGAAGTGCACTGTTATGCACTGTGATGCACTGTGATGTGATGTGGAAAGGGTTTGGTTTGGTGAGAAGTTGATGTGAAGTGGGATGGTGAAGGTGGGAGGTTTGTATGTTGGAAGGGTAGCAGTATTGTGGCACTGTTGAAGTACGTGAAGGAAAGTATGTGAAGTGGGATTTGCAGATGTTTGAGAGCAAGGCAGTGAGTAATGATGTTTGAGAAGCAACAGTTGTTGGAAACAGGGCAGTGCAACAGAGAAGATGTAAATAGGAGAAGTGATGGTTGCGCATAAGGCTGTTGTAAGTGGTTTGTGGCAAATGGTTTCAAAGTTGTCACGAATTGGATTGTAGGCGGTGGTGGGTTTGGGCAAAGAGAAGCGTGGGTGATTGGGAAGGTAAAATTTTGGGGAATGGTTTGATGAAGTTGTGAATTGAAGTGTGAATGGAGAATTGAATGGTGGTTGAATGGAAGCAGTTGTGAGTCTGTTGTATCAGTGCATAATTGAATGGAGAATTGTAACATTCACAACCTCCTCTACAATTTGATTGAACATCCTCCAGCCTTCACTTCTTCCTCCACAACAGTTAACGACCGACCACTTCTATTATCAAAATCAACCTCACCTTCTACACAACCTACCAAATACCCTCTCCTCCTCCAAAATCTATTCATCACACTGCCAGTCGCCTCCCACTTTCATACAGAACATTCACCTACACTTCAACTTTTCCGTACAAAACAACCTCTTCACCAATCAAGCAACCGCTTAGCACACTTCCCTTTCCACTATATATACATCACTGCCCCAACTCATTTACACCACCGTGACAAACTATCACTGAATACCACTGATCACGTAACCATCCACTTCAACATTCAAACATTCTACATGCCATAACACCATTTCCACAGACCAAAACTGTCAACTCACTTCACCATCAATACCTGCTTCTGCACTGTGCACTGACCCAAACTACATATCACTTCTGTCATCCCATACATACAACTTCCTCCTGCCAAACACACATCATCAGTTACTGCCTTGAACCATCTCCACTTCACACACTTCCATCACAACACCACTGCCATTCATACAACCATACATAGCTGCTTTAACATTCACCACTCACTATTTCACAGATCAAAACAGATACCATCCACATTCTTTCAAATAACATTTGCTGCCTCCATCAGCCTTCTGTCACACCAGAGCCATGCATACAAGCATGCTTCGTATACTCCACCATACTATTACATTACTGTAACAAAATGTGCACATCCAAATATCAATTCCTCCCTACTGGCACTGTGCATATCTACACAACTGCATTACCACTGACCGCAACCTTCCTTCCTCAAAATTGTGTGCTGATTGTGTCAGGCTGGGTAGTTATAGCAATGTAAGTTGTGGTTTGTTGTGATGCAATGGCGCTGGGTTGTATGTTTGTATGTAAGTTGTGGTGATTGTGGTCTGAAAGAAGTAGGCAAGGGACTGTTACAAAGGATGGTAGAGTCTTGATAGTTTGGAAGGGGATGAAGTATTGTTGCAGTGAGTCTGGTTATGCAATGGGATGGTGATGACAGTTTCTGGTGAAGATGGGGAAGTGGAGATGTATGGTATTGATGTTAGTGAAGTGAGGAGGATGCACAGAAATGTTGAACTACTGTAAAGGGTTGGTGTGTTGAGATAGTATGTTTGTGCATATTTGAATGTCAGTTAGTACAGGCGGTTTTTGTGATATGGTGATTGAGGTGAAGCAGTTGTATACGTGGTCACAGCAAGGTGTGGTGATGGAATAAGAGATATGTTAGAGGTGGTTGAAGGTGATATGCGGTGCACAGTTGCACAGTTGGATGGTATTCAGCAATTTGTTGTGGTGATTATGTAGGATGTAGTGGATAAATCAAAGGCAGCAAGCAGATGGGTCGTTGCACAGTGCAGTTTTGACAGTTTTTATAAATACAAATGAAAGTATATTTTTTTTGTAAATATAAATGTAATTCAAGTAGGATAAAACTTTAGTAACATCTGATATATTGAACTATAGTATTATATGAATTGTCACCTATTGGAGAAATTTACAGTAACATCTGCTCAACACTAACATAATTTCTGTTTATTTTCCATTGTTGACTTTCTGCATATTTTCTGTTTATTTTCCATTGTTGACTTTTTCTGCATATTTTCTGTTTATTTTGCAGCTAGGGATTTTGCTTAGGAAGAGATGCATCTGAAATATCTTTAATTTGCGTCTGCACGTGGGCTACTGAGTTCAATTTGTTGCCTTCACTTATATATTAGATTCTACGGTTAGCTTGGAGTTGTCATTGCTTCACTAAGAGCTGCAGTCGTTATACTATGATGAAGTATATGCTTTGACGAATTCAGGAATCATTTCTTTCTTGTTGTTTAGTGTTTACATGAACAATAGATGTTGTTTACTTGTTTTTCTATGAACTGATGGTTTCACTATGAAGTTGTATTATGAACTGAAAATTGTAAGTTTGTAATCAATCACTTGTAGTAGTTGTATTATAAATTGGGTTTGTCATCTATTATTGGTTTTGTATTCACGTTATTTATTCCATGTACTATATATATATTGAAACTGCATGTAGAATGTCCGTGTATCATGAAACTGCATTTAGGAATGAGTTCGAGCTGTGGTTAAAAGTTCAATTTGCCACGACTCCGGGCCGTGGCAAAAGTTCATTTTGCCACGGCTCAGGGTTGTGGAAAAATATTAATTTTCCACGGCCATGAGCCGTGGCAATTTGAACTATTGCACAGAGTTTCGAGCCATGGCAAAAGTTCATTTTGCCACGGCTCTGGGCTGTGGCAAAAAATTAATTTGCCACGGCCCAGAGCCGTGGCAAATTGAAATATTGCCACTGCTCTTGACCGTGGAAAAATATTAATTTGCCACGGCCCGTAGCCGTGGCAAAATTTTTGCCACTGCTGATTTTGCCACGGCTGTCAACTGTGGCTAAACTGTTTTGCCACGGTTCTGAGCCGTGGCAAAATCGCTTTTCTGGTGTAGTGTAAGCCGAATAAAAGGGACATCTACACAGGGATGGCCTCACCCTAATGGGTGCTACCCACTTAGCCTTGCTGCATAACTCCTGATTTTCAGTCATTCCCGGTTGATGAAGCTCAAGGCTAAGCGTTACCTTTTTAGAACACACCTCTTAGAATGCTCATTGCCCACCTGACAATGTTCTGAAAGCATTCATCTATACAAGTCCGTCCCGAGTTTGAATGGAACCGAAGGCACTACTCCTACTACATCCATTTTGGAATCATCCTCGGGATTAGTAGAGACTAGCCCTTGCACTTCACTGCTCCATCTTCGAATCCAAACTCTTGTTTTCCACACGAAAACGTCCAAACCAAATCGAAGTGGTTTTCGAGAAATTAATCCTGATCTCGGTCTCTTCGAAACAATCAACGCATTGTCCAATATTAATAGTCGGTTATTTAACTATCAATTAACATTCACAAATATCCATCAAACATAAATAATTCTCCTAAATTATTTATTAACCTCAAAAATATTCGCAAGATAAATTTCCATTTCCAACCCTTTTGAAAACAGTTTTCAAATCACATCTTCTCATGGAATGAATTCCTAACTATTTATTTCCACTGAAAAAACGGAGTACAAAGCTTTAGATTTCAAAATAATTCAAAATCACTTTATTATAAAATATACTTTAAAACATTTAAATTGAAAACTACTTCAGAATATTTGAAAATGAGGTTACTTTATAAAATATAAAACTAGATTTTCTCTTTTTAAAACAAAATACCAAGTCACCTTTAAATAATTACTGCGATAATAGATTTGAAAAATATTTACTTTAGAATTTAAACATTTAGAAATAATTAATTTTCTAAAACATGCTTTTTAAAACAACATTAAAACTTTTAACTTATATTTAAAAATTTACTTTGAAAACGTACTTGGCTATCCAGGGAAATATACTTCTCTTCACATCCTTCAAAATAAATCACTATTTATTTTTAAACAAATTTTCCCATTCCTTTAATAAATTCCCATCATTAATTTATTCTTCCAAATATCCACTGATATATTACTTCACTTTTATAAACCCAGTTTATAAATTTCAAGTCTCACTTCTCTTTTGAAAATTCCGGTTTTACACACTTAAATCAATCCCCAAATTGATTTCCAATTTACTTCACCTTTAAAAAAAATTCCTTACTTACTCCATTTATTGCAAAATCCATTAACTTCAGATTTTATTTCTTCATTATGATTTAAAATCTTTTAACTAAAAACACCAATTTCATATTTCCCAAATTTCTTCTTTATCATTTCAAATAAATCCAAACCTTGAATTTCAAAATAAATTCTTTATTTCTGGAAATAATATCACTTGAGTTTAAAAATAAATCACTTATTCCCATTTATTCAAATTCTCATTTCCCGTGCTTGGAATTTTATTTATCACAATTCAAAAATCACTTTTTATTCTTTTCCATTCATTTTTAATTTATTAAAATTTCTATGATTATTTTACTCAAAATTCACTCTTTTATTTTCTTTTCAGAAATTCCATTTCTATAGATTTTGATAACTCAGTTCACTGAAATATTTCAAATCAACCATAGTATTTAACATTTCCAATTATCAATATAATTCATCACAGGATAGAAAATATTATATCACATAATATTTTAACAAATCCATATATTTTGAGGAATCCAGTTGGATCCCTCCAACCTGTTTCCCTACATCCACAGATGTTAGCACAATGCCAATTCCACTTCGAGGTGGAATATCGCGGTATATGGGTTTTAAATATAATACCATCCGCTATTATGCGGCGCATAGGGTCTCATCCGCTATATAATGCGGAAAATCAATCACTCCAATATATACTATATACCACTATATATAATATAGAACATCAAATCAATTTAATCATTTAACCAATTATTTAAATTTTACCAATAAATTTAAATTAAAACCCAGATGAGTGAGAATAACTCACCTTCGCTTTGTTGTAACCCGTTTCCATCTCGTAGAATTTACAGCTACGAACCCATCGTGATTTATTCCATGATTTTTGACCTCATATAATTTGCATATGGTATTTATAAGTTAACGAATTCAAATAAATTAAAATAATTAATTAATCACATAATTAATTACCAATATTAAGTAAATTAATTTCTCACCACTCAGGACAAGCTTCTGCTCGTTCCAGACTCGAGCACATGACAACAATGCCCAGACCAAACCCTAGTTGTGCTCGCTCGTGACATCGTGACTACGTGCCCTCCATCCTCTACCATCGCGCCGCAAGCCCTAACTATGACCGAACCTCTCCATCGATTTCTTAAAAGTCGACAAACACTGCTGCCACCTCCACTTCCCACTTGGAACCGTCGCGATCCCCTTCCTCCGGCCTCGCGATCGAAGCCTAACGCCATCGCGCTCGAAAACGAACGTCTCCCTTCCTCTGCACACACGGGGCTCATCACGAGCCTTCATGCCGATCACCACGACAAAGCCTTAGCTTCACGCAGTCTCGCGGCAAAGAATCGATCAAAATCAATCTAGGGTTAGGATATGGATGTTTCCCGGAAGAAAAAAAGAGGTGTAATTCGTGACTCGATTTGGTTAAGAATTTGAACTGGAGAGAGATCGATTATTTGGAGATGTTCAGCCCCTTTCAAACTCAATTCGATTCTCTATTTATTTATTTATTTTAAAAAAAAGTCTTCGGCCATTTATTTTTTTATAATGAACACGATTTGAAATCTTGCTAGAGAAGGGAACAGGGTCTCGTGCTTCTAAAAAGAAGAGAACGCACTCGAAACTGAGATTGAAGACGCATGGTAAATCAAGGAGAACACGTGTACAAATCTCTATACGTGTATGCAAGGTTTTGACACAGCATTTAAATGCAACAATATTATTATATTTTAAGTTTAAATTCATATTTGAATCGTCTCGATTAGCGCAATTAAAATCTCGATCTCCAATCGAGACATACCGCTAGACATTCATAAGGTTACGCCCCGATTCCGAATGCAATGGAAATGATTTCGAGTCCCAATTCGATCGTATGAAGAAGATAGCTTTTTGGACTCAGTCATTATATTAAATTTCGATTAAATTTTCAGCGCGTTTACTTATCGTACGGCCAAACGGTCACTCCAAGCACTGCGAAAATTGAAATTCGATAATAATACAATATTACGGATCCAATGGAACTGGTTTCATCGAAATGCGAGACTATGCCTCGGAAGGCTATTTTTAAATATCGATTTAAACGATATATTACTAAAACTGCACAAATCACCTTTAAATTAAATTTTAACCATTCTATTATCTTCAACATCATCATCATAAATCTTATTAGCCTTCAAATTATTTTTAACAGGCTTAAAACTGAAGACTCAATAATTTACCCAAATTCAAATTATTAAATTCAATAAATTCAATCGCCAAATTCAAACTGATATTTGAAATCCAAGTTAAACTATCTTGCAAATATTTAAAATTAATTAAATATTCCAATTTCAAATGCCTAAAAATTCTGGGTCGTCACATTGATGATTGTATATATATTAACAGATATAGTTTTCCTTGTATAAAAATCTGTTATTATATACATACATACATACATATATATATATATTCCACTGGGATTGTGAGATTCTACGTATTGTTGTTCTTATTTCTTCTGTCTCTTTCTTCTTCTTCACCATAGTTATTCGCCCTTTCGTACAAATTGGGTTGAACAAGAGTGAATTATTATACTCAAAGGGTACGGAACGGCAGGTCGCTACAAAAATGATGTTTATTTAAACCTAAGCATTTCACTTATTGAGTTATCTGTACATTTCACTTGAGTTGACTTACTTACATAAGAATGTTAGACCTGACTCGAGTATTTTTATTTTACTATACGCTCGGGTCAGACCGAGTATTTCAGCTTAGCGAAGACAATTATTTCTGAAGATGAAGATGGAGTCGAGGACCGTATCTACTATTATTATAGCAATTGTCTATTTTGTCTGAAAAAAATGTAAATTCTGATTTGTTGAAAAATAGCTTCATAAACTATTTATGTATTTATTTTGTGTATTATACTTTATCCTTCCATTGCGAGATTCTGCATTTTGTTCTTTTGAATCTTATTTCATTTGAACAATCTCATTAATAATATGTCTTTTCAACAATTTGAGTTAGACGTATGCGGTTTATTGTCGACTTTAACTGTCCAAAAAGGCAGGTTGTTACATTTAATATTATTCTATATGTTTCATTCACACATTATTCACTTCACTTATTGATGTGCACGTAAATGTGTATTTTTTACTATATATTTAATCTATTTAAATTGAATAAATGATCATATTGGGTATTTTAACTTGTTTAAATTAAAATTCAAATTATTTGAAATTGTCACGTATTCATCTTCATCCAAGGGCAAAATGGTCATTTTTGTGCATATATTAAATTAAAAAAATTTAACTAGAAATTTCAATATTATTTTGTAGGAAATTAAACTCAATTACAAGTGGTTTCATGAAGGAATATGCATGCACAAAGAAGATACAAAAGAATGAAGATGGAAATAATTCAAAGTGAAGAACATGGTGGACCCCACCCACTTACCTTGATTTTCAATTAGGAGCTAATGCACATACTAAAAGACCATTAAAGCTTCATACACATTTAAGTGGGGGATTATTGAAGCTAATAATAACTTGGTCATCACACTTCCTACAAGGAAATTTTGGGCATTCCCCAAAAATATGAATTAGGGTTTAACACATGTATATATAACGCTTATGTTTCATGTAACCCTCCCCTTACTTAGTCTATCTTTTAGGCTCTCTTCTCTTAGGAAAAATAAAATGAAAGCTCTTTTTATTTTCATGACTACTTAGTCATTTCTTATTTTATATAATTATTTTCTATGCAATTTAATACATGTTCTTTTCCTATTTTTGTGTATTTCCTTTCATGTTGTAGTGTAGATCTCTTTTATTTTATGCAAGTAGAATAGTAGTTCTCTTTTCCATTAGCTTTAATTTTCATTTTCTTTTCTTTTTGCTTTCATGTTGCTAGCTCCATTTGTTAATCAAATGACAAATATGACAGACTAAACTCTTTCAATTTAGGGGTAATGAAGCTCTCTAATTATGTAGCTGCAACTATTTGTTAATTCATGCTCTCTTTTTGTGCTTAATGATGATCAATGAAGTGTTTTATTTGTTGTTCTTGCTTTGAATTTGATTGCCTAGTACTGTCGACACCAAATAGGATATGCGTAAACAATCACTAACACAAATGTCTCTTCATCAAAATATGATTATGACATAAGAAAGTGATTTGAAATTAAAATTTGATGGTCTATATTTCTAATCAACAGTTAATAGGCCATACTTAAAATAGATTTCATTTTCATTTTCTTTGTCAAGTTTTATGAAAGTTAGTACGTGCTTTAAGGGATGTGTTATAGTTTGATGACTTATGTTGGCTAATCAATAGCACAAATATGCCATACTTATGATAAGCACATCAATTAAAGCACAAATGACCATAAAAGAGAGATCATGATTTCATATATGTTGAACTACGTGATCTAGAGAGTGGATTTATTCTCTAAATTGTCATTTAACTCTTATATTTGCATTTTTTTAGTTAGTTAGCTAATTTTCTAATTCTCTAGCTTAACTTTCACTCGACTTTGTATAATTTGATTAAATAGAAAATTTAAAATCAACTCCATGCAGATTGACCCGTATTGCCATGTACTATAAGTGTACGCTGTGCGCTTGCGGTAAATTTTATTATAAATTTTTTGACGTTCTTCTAATTCGATAGAATTTCGGTCGTTAAACAAGTTTTTGGCGCCGTTGTCGGGGAGTTGTTTTAATTTTGATTTTCTATTTTTTGAATTATTTTTCTTTTGATTTTTATCGTGTGTTTGTTTTGTGTGTATGAGTGCACTTAAAAAAAATAGTTATTGTTGTGTGTTTTTGTGTGAATTTAGTTTTCATTTGTTTGTGTGCATTGTGTGCTTGTTTTCCAGTCTATTTGCTTTTGCATTTGCATATTAAAAAAATACACAATTTCAAAAACACAAATATTTTATTTCCCACAATTGAATTTACATTTTCTCTTTTCATCATTTACATTTTTCTTGTTACCTTTGCATTTTCAGAAAGAAAATTTTCTACATTCACTGTTGCATTTGCATTTCTGTGCACATTTGCATTTCTGTGCACATTCATACAGTACACTTCCTTCTATTTCATCTAACAGACCATCAAATGCTTACTCTCCTAACCACCCACTGCCATAATAATGCACTGCTACAAATCCCTGACTTTTGCTACCATCACTTTCTGAAGCTCCTCCACATTGCTGCAACACTTCACCTATATCTTCGGCAAACACTGCATACAACAGCAGCTTCCTGCTTCTCTGCCCCATATTCATCTCCATCAACAAATTCCCACAAAAACAAACTCCTACCCGCCATTTCATCATTAGTCCTTCAACCACCTCTTACATACACACATACTCAGCAATACCCTCCACGACAAACACTCCTCTACTACACTTCCTTGATACACTGCCCTCATCGGTCACTACCAGCAACTATACAACACTACAGCCTCAACAAGTCTACTCCCCCATTCACTACTGCGAACGCAACATATCACCCCAAACTCCACCGCAATCCACCTCGCAATACTCACAAAAAAACTGCCCAAACACGACAATTCGACCATTTCAACCACCAGACATCCACTGCGACCCATCCAACAGCCTCAAGCTATAACCAATTTCCTGACCACCACCATCAAGTACAACTTCCAGACCATCACCATTATCACTCCACTGCTCCACTTCGTGGAACAAATTTGTATCCTCCATCACCATTATCACTCCACTGCTCCACTTCGTGGAACAAATTTGTATCCTCGCTGTCCCACACTCAACGAACTGCTCAACCACCATCACCGAATTAACCAAACTCATCTGCCTTCAATCTAACTTCTCACAGCACACAACAACCATAGCAATTCCATCACCTCAATTACTTGAACTTCAACTCAATTACTGCAACCGAAATTGCAACTCACAACTGCCTGTAGCTTGCAACCACCAGAGGCCCTACCCGTGCATCCCAAATCACCAACTTCACATCTCCAAACTTCAACCCAATCGAACTCCAGATAACCATAGTCGAACTCATTGACCATCACCAGCGACTCAAACCCAAAAAAAATCCAAAAAAAATAAATTTCCAACCCCATACAACATTTACCTGAACCTCTAAATCTTCTTCTACATTTCTCCCAATCGAACGAAGACCAGAAATCAAACCGCGACCTTGACCATCCTCAAATCGCCTCGCAGTTTTAACTTCGAACAATCCCAAACTCGCGGCCTCTTCAAACAACATCGAACCAGCCTTGACCTGAAATAAGCAGCCACAACCAAACACCCAAAATCACGAGTTCCCTAACCAATTACCCACTTCGACATTGCGAACTTCAAACAGACCTGCACATTTTTCGCGAACACCCAAAACCACTCGTCAAAATCGAGCAACCCAATCGCGATCGCTGCATCACCATTGTCTGAACCAGACCCCTCAACCACGAACTAATCAATTCGAACACCATCCAATGCCTCACCCAAACGAACTCCTCCACGCAACGCAATCGCCTCAGCCACTAAATAATTTCGAACTACCCTCGGCAACATAATCGAGCACGAGTCGCCTAGTTCGAGCATCGAATTCGAACACTCTAATACCCTAAACGCCTAAATTCGTGCTCGAGATAATTTTCTCTTTTCTCTGAGTTGAATTCGTGCGCACGAATAAGAATTTCTTTGTTATTGACGCACCCAACACCTATTAGTTAGAAAAGTAACATGGGGGATACATATTTACCCTTCGTTTTGAAAAAGCATCCTCAGTTAAAAAAAGAGAAGGCTGTTCTTCTTCCAAACATTTCGTACCTGTCTCCCCTAATTCGTCCTCCTGTCGCATCCAATATCAGAAGCTTCCACAAATTCGAATTGAAAATGATGAGGATGAAGAGGACAGCCAGCAAGCAGTTAAGCGAAAATGCTGATTCACCTCAATTGGAAGTCGAGTTGAAGAGGTAAGTGATTTTGATTATTGATTTTGATTTCGATCGGTGATTTTGTAGAAATCGATTTTAGGGTTTCGTTCGGTGCTTTTGCTGAAATCGAATTTAGGGTTTTGTTCGATTGAATGTAGCCGTTCGTGGAGTACGGTGGGGTTATGTCGAGTTAGGGATCTGTTTTTGGTGTTGCAAAATTATTTGGTATGTATCATTCGGTGACCCCTAGCCGTTCTATCATTCCATGAACACAATTTGAGCTGTAGAGGCAAATACGGCAGTGTCTGACCATAGAATAGTGGATGAAACGGCTGGGTCTTGCCGAGTTATACTAATTTATACTATTGTCCGTTGCCGTTTTATATGAAAATATAGGAATTTATGTAAAATAGATGAACAAAACAACCATGCTATGCATTTTTATCGTAGTCCATTATCCTTGTTTATAGGAAAAATGTAAATAATCTAGTATAAACTGTCTTGGTTTTATAGGGAATTAGAAATGTACTGAAATAAATTTAGGTAAATTGATTTCTATATATTCTTTTGACTGTTTGAAAATTATTTACTCTAAAGTTAATGCCGCATGTTTAATTGCAAATATCTCTGGATATTGATCTTTTTATATGTATGTAGAACTAAGGGAATATCATGTAATCTTTAGAAAGTAAATAATTAATGGGATGTACTTGCTATCAAAACCTTTAAATCATAACTGATATTTAATACGAAATAAATTTTGATTTATTGATATTTATTTATATGCATTTTTTAAAACTACAGGTTAGATGTTGCTATTACTAAGATCAATCCAATTAAATTAATTGTAAAGTCACAAATATGTATATATGAACATGTTGATAATTCAAGAAATATTGTGAAACTTACAATATTGAAAATTGTGGAGAATTCATTCAAGTTTTGTTTGTAAGTATGTGAACCACTAAAGAGCAAAAATGAGATTATATTTTTGGAAACAACCAACCAAGTATTAGTATAGAAATTCTTTATTTAAGCACAATTTGTACCTTCATATAATTAACCAAACTAATGTTGTTGTTAGATAGAACTTATTCATTATACAGTGACTATTTGTATGTGAACATAGGATGTTTAGGCATGTCAATTATTATATGCTCTTTCATATTGTATTTGCAGGAAACCAATGACAGCCTCCAATCGTAAAAGACTGCAAAGTGAAAGGCAAAAGCTAGAACTTGAAAAAAAACAGGAAGAGGGTACACGGAATGAAGCTGAGGATACGTTGAATGAATCTGAGGAAACAAACACCGAAGGAGATGATGAAGGTGAGGAAGATGATGATGTCGAAGTAGGGAGTGACGGAGAGCAAAGCAACGAAGATGAAGAATCAAATGACGGGGAAGATAGTAACGAAGAGGAATTCAATGGTGAGGAAGGTAGTGAAAGTGCTGAACAAGCGAATGTGCAGGAAGGAAATGAACCAGAGAAAGATGCAGAAGCAGTCGATGAAGGGGATGAGAGGCATGAACTTGGGGTAGTTGATGAGAGGCAGGTTGTTGAACATGGTAAAGCTGTAGTAGAGTAACAACCTAGAATGGTAGGAAAAAAATCAAGGAAGAGAACGAAAGAACAACCCAGTCAAAATCAAGAAGATGACACAGTGCATCCATCGCTCCTATTTGCTTATAAAGACCATATTGCACACAAAATTTGGAATTCGAAGGTAAATTGTTCACTATTGTATAATATTTAGTTTAATTTAATGCGTAGTGTATATTATTTAAATTATATTTAACAATCTTTAGGCTCCTAAAGGCGAATCTAGGATTGTGAAAGTTCATAGCCACGTTGGAACCCAACGATTATGGGACTTGGATGGCGAGTGTCAGTTTGTGAAGGACATAGTTATGGGGTCTGGTTTTTATCCACTTATATTACATGCACATGAAAAACTAGACAGGGTCCTTATTAACGCATTCATCGAGAGGTTTTATCCAGAGACAAATACATTTCATCTTCCATTTGGTGAGATGATGATAACCATAGACGAAGTTTTCCACATTACCGGGCTTCCAGCTGAAGGCAACGCTGTTACAGGAGCCCTCGGTGAATCAAGGTCAATTTCTTTTGAAAATATTTATTCGTTATTGGAGAAAAACCTTGGGGTTGGCAGACCAACGTCAATATCGGTTTTGGCTGGCGAAAAGAAGATTAGATTGGAATGGTTGAGAAGTCAGTTCTCAAATTCAAAAGAATCAGATATTCAGGAACGGAAAAATCATTGTGCAACTGCGTATCTACTGTATACCATAGGATGTTTAGTGTGTGGTGATAAGTCTGGTAACAAAGTAGGCATTCATTTTCTACAATGTCTTGGGGATCTCAGCCAGGTGCATAAGTATCCTTGGGCCACTTCATGTCTTAGTTGGTTAATTCATAGTCTTGGTCAGACAACTAGAAAGGATGTTCAACAATTTTCGGGGTGTATGACCTTGTTTCAGGTAAGGGTGTTTAAATAATGTTTTTTTGATCACCGTACATTACTAATATATTTAGCCTATGTAGGTATGGATATTCGAACACTTTCCGGTCTTACGGCGACATAGAAACTGTGTAGGAGCTGAAGTTGGTGACGTGAGAGCCGCATTTTATTTTGCAATGGAACAAGGGTCAAACTTGAATGACGAATTGGTAAGTACAAGGGAAAGAATAGATGATCTGCAGAGTTGTGATATTGTTTGGGACCCGTACAAAGATAAAAGAGATGCGTACATATTTCAACAGTGTGCATTGTTCAACGGCCCCATCGTGTGTTTTGAAACCGCTGAGTTGTACTTGCCACAAAGAACATTACGACAGTTTGGTTACGTCCAACCCATTCCTACTACTTCTTTCACTTTAGACAAAAAGAGGTCTAAGTCGTCAACTCGTTCGTTTAAAGCAATATATCACAATGTTGGGGATTTGGGATGGTCGGAGTGGAATAATCATCTGTTGCATGAAATCTTAACTTTGCAAGTAGCGGTGAATCCTTCAGACTGTGTTGAGTCGTATTCACAGTGGTACCGTATCGCATCTCATCCTATAGTGACCAATCCTAGCAAAAGAATTACCACACCGGTCGCCGATATTGAGTCCAAATCGTTTCTTGTACGCATTGTAAGTTTGTGTCATATTATGTTCTAATTTTTTTAATATTTACAAGTACACGTACACTTTTTAGTTTGACTATTACACATTTTTGTTAGAGTAATACCTATTTTTTTTCTAGAAACGCAGATTAAGTCATATTGCTAATTACATAAAGTCATGTCCTCCAACTGTGTATCGTGATAATCTTTTGAAGAAAGTTGAGAAAATAGAAAATCCAGAACCATTGGACTTGTATGGAGAGCATGGAGAAGTCGATGAAGACGTTGGTCCGTCAAAAAGTCAAAGAGAACAAGAGATGTACGAGGGAGTGGAAAAAAGAAATCGCAAACCGCATCAACGAGCAAATCTGCTAGAAAGGGAAAACGTGGTGGTCGCAAGTAATTTTTAGTATACTATTAAAATTGACACAACGGTAATTTTGATTCTTGCTTTGCTACCGTTGTAGTATATGTAAGCTAATGACAATTGTGTTTTTTGTGACGAATGGTGATGTAATTTAAGTTTGCCACTGACGAATGCTTATGATATGAAATGGTTGGGAAATGTGTTTGTGGTTTGGTAATTAATATTTTGTTAAATGATCTGTCTTCATATTTGAGATTGAATTTTGAAATGTTTTGGTCATGTGACTTGTGTTTGGGTTTGGTACACTGATTTGTGTTTGTGATTCAGTCAATGATTGTGATAAAAACAATGATATATGTGTATTGGTCAATGTTAGGAAATGCGGCAAATGCTCACCGTTAATCCTTTAAATGGTGATGGACAACCGAACTTATCACCATAATACGGCAAGATGAGGCCGCAAACTTTCGGGTTGGAATTGTTTTCATATGCTTTCTGTGCAGACGGTAACATTTGGCCGATGTTTGTATTAATGTACGGCGAAATCTTACCGTATAATGACTATATGGTGGCAATCTGCCATATATTAGCCGACAATACGGCAAGTCTTTGCCGTGAACTCTCGGTTATACATGTGAATAATTCATTTATGCAGACGGTGATCCTGTACCGTTTAAATTACATTTCTACGACATAAGGATGTCGTGTTGTTTAAATACAGAGATTGGGTTAGGTTATAACGGTGTACAACTACCGATATTTGTACTACAATACGGAAGTACTTGGCCGTAAACTCTCGGTTATACATCTTAATAAATCATTTATGCAAACGGTGGTGCTGCGCCGTTTAATTCATTTTTGTACGACATAGCGTTGTCGTGTTGTTTAAAAACAGAGATTGAATTAGGTTTTTAACGATGTACAGATATCGATATTTGTTCTAAAATACGGCAGGACTTGGCCGTATACTCTCGGTTAAAGGTTAGTATTTTTATGATTGTTCAGACGGTTGGTCTCTGACGTATAACTCATTTTTTTTCGGAGCACCACTTCCGTTTATGTTAATACAACACGACATTCCTTTGCCGAATAACTTGCTTTGAACTATTTGCTTCCAATATACCATATACGGTCTATATGTACCGAATAATACACAATAATACGGCAAGGATGGATCGAAACATCTCAGGTTGGAACCTGTTCATACAAAATTCACCAAAAAAATAACAAAAACTTGTACGCGTGCATAAATCAACCAAATATCAAAATGTTCATTCAAAATTCACAAAATACATAACAAAAACTTGTACGCGTGCATACATCCACCCAATATTACAATCTTCATATAAAAAACAAGTTAAGATTTCAGAAATATTAATGTTGAAACATGTTCATAATTTTCATTACACGCTAGTTAAGTCTACTGCCGTAGTCTGCTCTTCTTTTTCGCCATCATTCATGTAAACTAACCATTTGTTGATACGTTCCACATATGGTTTGATCCAGTCTTCAGCATTGATATTATAAAGTCGTTGAAAATATCCGAATTGTGGTGTTGGAGGGATAGGAGAATTTGGTGTTAGTGTAAGACCAACATAATGCGAGTTGTCTACATGTCCCATAACCACTATTCTATTTTCGTTCAACAAATTCATCCGTACCGTGGTGGGAACAAAAGTGCAGGACATGAGATTACTTATCAGCACTACCACGGTGCCAAATGTTTCTGCTATTATATATCCTGATTCGGGCATCTGCATCCACTCAGGATTTTGTATCCTATTCATCATTCCGTCGTATCCACAGTCATCCCACATATTACGGTACATCTCAGCAATAACAGTCAAATTGTCAACCATAGACTCACGAACAAACTTGCAGGGATTTGATGGTCGTCTATTTTGAAGATTCAATTGTTTAACGACGACCCAATAACCACAATCACCGTCCCTAGGCACATCGTCTATACTGAGTATGTAAGCTCTTATATGTTTGGGAAGTTGCCACAAATATTCGCTATCAAATTTTTTGGATGGTGACGCCTTCGTTTTTATGCCAAGCTTCTTCAAATATCTGCCGCAAGGTGTGATGTTTGAGCTAGATGACAATGACGCTTCAACATGTTCAAAGTGTGAAAGTTCTCGTTTGGTGGATTGTTCCTTTTCGGATGGTCTGCCTTTTTTGATAGTAGCCACCGGTGGTTCTAAAACAGCAGTTGTTTGTGGGAAAGCAATTGATTTTAACTGTTGTTGGATAACAAGTCGAACGTTATTCGGAGATTCTTCATACCTATTTTTCAACGCAATGATTTCTGGCAAATCGAAAAATGCAAACGTGGAACGATGCACAATTGGTGGAATACATGACAACTGCTTCCAGTAAGAGTCAACAACGGATAGGGGGATGAAACCATGGGTGTGTCTAAAATCTACAAGCATATGTGCACATGGTAATCCGTTAACTTTCCATAACACACAACCACATTGGTCGATTGTCATACCAACAGCTGACACACTTTTTAGTTCAGTTAGTATTAAATCCAATGCTTTATGCGATACATTCCCCAATAACTCTTTAAACATTGGTTCGATTCTAAATCGATGCATTATTTTAGACGTACTTGTTTCGAATGCATGCTCGATGGCAACTAGTTCATTCTCACAACATAGATTTGCACTACTCCAACATTGAACAAAACTACCAGCGGCCGAATTAAAATACAATTTTAGACGATAGTGGGCACTTTCAACAATGCTGGTAGACACATTATCGTAGTGTTTAATTTTGTTTGTCCAAGCCATAACAAACATCTCCTTGTACTTTGTTAGCCAATTTTTGAGGACATAAGTGACAGATTTTTTATGCTTACCTATCCATTTATCACGAAAAGAGTTTAAATTTTTGTGGTACTCTTCTACAGATAACGAATTTATCACATTTGTCCATCCTTCCCAAAAACTTTCGTATTCCTTTTTTCCTTCATCATCCTCCACAACGACTTCTTTTTCACCAATTATTACTCTCTTCCTTTGTATAAAATTTGGTTTACAATTTGCCATCACATTCTTAGATATATGCCAGGCACAAAGGATATGATATGATGCTGGAAACACATTTGCGACGACATTTATTAAAGCGATTTCTGCATCGGTGATGATAACCCCTGGCACTTCATTATCCCTGTAACACTTCCGCACACATTCAAGAGCCCATTTATAGGAATCCGTTGTCTCACGACTTAGAAATGCTAATGCAACAGTAAACGTAACCCCTGTCGATGTCTGTGAAACCATATGGAAACAAGGTAACTTATACCTATTGGTCTTGAAAGTACAATCCAAGAACAAAATTTGATAAAAACATTGAGCAAGCACTACACATCTAGGATGGCTGAAAAATAAGTCGGTGATTTCATTGCTTTGTTCATCAACTCTTTGATATACGGTATAATTATTGGTAGATGCCAATTTCATAAATTGTTGCATAACGGGTCTACCTTCTGTATTGCACATTTTAAGTTTGATTTTGGCATTGTACACAGTTCGAATGGTTGATTGGTTGGAAGGATTGTCAATTCTAATAGCGGTTAAAATATTTCGAGGTTTAACTCCACTATTAGTCATTGTTGCAACAGTCTTGACTTCGTCTTCGTTGAGTCTCGCGACAAAAGGATGACCGGTTAAAACGTTTGGAAGTGTATGATTGTGACGCCCATTCTTTACAGTCAGTATCCACGTCCCATCACATCTACAATGTGCATGTAACTCAAAAGGACAGTCACATTTTCTACTACCTGTTCTTCTTTTTTTTTGGAAGATATTGGAACATAATTCTTCGACTTATGGTCAACATATTGACCACTTCTTTCACATAGTAAATCCATCCTCGAGCCTTTTCCATTCTCATGTATATTTTTCATTCTACTTCTTTTGGTAACAATAACACACTTACAACCTAACCCTCGGTTAATGCACCAATCTCGAACTTGATCCTTCGACTCAAAAATCTGAAACAACAGTATTGTGTCATGTACACAAAAAAATCAACAAAAACTATTGACACATTAATACATACCCTGTCAGTACTGAATTCTGATGTTAAATCAGGATAGTCGGACAAAGACATTTCAATGTCCGTTTTAACTTGTTCTTTTTCTTCATCGCTTTCGATTTCTTTGGATTTGTCAACTTCATTATCACTTTCAATATCCTTATTATTTTCCAAATTATCCGGACTCTGTTTCGCTTCTTTACTATTACTACATCGGTGAATGTCAAATTCAATTTCGGCACTCTGTTTGAAAAAAATAATAATATAACGGCAGAATAATATTGTATTTTATAACGGTAGAAACTGGTAGCGTACGGCGATAACATGCCGTAAAATGACTTCTGAAACGATATTTTCTAGTCATAAACAAGTTTACTATTTTCACCATAATAGTCGGCAACATCCCACCATTAAACAATCATCAAATCGGCCGACTCTTGTCGAATATAAAAATATATATGTTTTACGATGTAATCGGCTAGAACCAGCCGATATATGCATTAAAAAACGGCATAGCCTAACCGTATATAACAAATTTAAATCTGCCAATTGGGTTGCACGGCACGCTACCGCCGAACGAAATACCTGCTACAGTAAAACGATGGAATTAAATTTTTTTTTTATACCTCCTCCACGACAGGTTCTTCCACAAATACAACTAGCCGTTCACTTTCCTGTGTTAGTACCATATTGTTTTCACCGTCTTTCATAGAATTTAGATTGAATTCCACCATGGAAGATTTTTAGGATTAGGGTTTTACCACTAATCCTATTTAGCAGTAATTAATTAGGTTTTGTAAAATGAAGGATATTATTGTCCACACTTAAAAAATTTTTAAGGGGAGGCACATATATTAAATACCTCCCCATAATAATTATTTGACAATTAATTTTTTGACCCCCCTTATCTATTTTGGGTGTGTCAATAACAATGCTCTTTTGTTTAGGGTATTTTAACAGGAAGAAAACATTTAGCAGAGCGGGCCGAGAATTATATGGGCCTAGATTGGTTTATAGTTTTGTTTTAAATCCTTTTCTTCTCTTTTGTCAAGGTACCATCTTGTTTAAAAAAAATAAAGAGAAGAAGTTGCTCTATTTGTTTGTTGAATTTTTTCTCTCTTAGTTTTGCTTTGTTTTATCCTAAAATAAAAAAATAAAAAATAAAGATTTTTAAAGTTGTTTTGTTTTGTTTTAATTTGCTTTATTTTGGGTTTGTGTTAATCTGTTTCAATATATATATATATATAAACCATTGTATATATCTTATTTTTCATTTCAGGTTGCCAAAACAGATTAGAAGAGTTAATTGCTTTGCTCTGCTGCCAAAAGTAAATTGCTTGGTTGCTTATAAAAAAATTGCTACTTTCATCTCTACTTTTATTTGAATTGCCTTATTGAGTGCGTGCATTTGAAAAAAAAATTCAAAAACAAAAATCCATTTGTAGTTGCATTGTTAATACACGTTTAAATTCTGCTTTGCATTTCATCCTATAGTTTTAATCAATAATAACGGTTAGAAATCAATAACACTTAATTGTATATTGATAATTTGTCTTCTTTGAACAATTTAATTTCTTTGTGTCTAGGCTACGACAGAACAATAACCATTTATAAATATTTACGGTGGTTGTTTCTCTGAAGGTATTTAAACCTTCGGCTGCATTGCTAAGGTGATTCGTGGTGCACCGATAAATAATGTTCATTACCTGGCTGAGAACTATCTTGCTGATTTAAGACAATTTGTGATTATACAATTTTGGGTTAACTTAGGATTAATCATTTATAATTAACCCCGCATTCATTTAGTTGCATTAGTTCATGCATATTTAAAAAACAAAAAATCGAAATACAAAACTAAAAAAATTGTAAATATTTCTTAACTTAGTTTTTTCCTTTTCCTTTAAAAATTTTCAAATTAAAATTACAAAAAAAAAATTACTTATTTTTTTTAGAAAATCAAAAAAAAACATATAATCTTTTCAAAAAAACAAAAAAAATTGAAAAATAAAAAACAAAACAAAAATCAATTTTCCATTTTGAAAAATAATTCTGTCTGTAAATATTTTTCCTTAATAAAAAAACAAAAACATTCTTGAAAATGTCCGAGTTTCCCCACACACTTGAATTTTACAATAGTTGTGAAAATCAATATAATCCATATGATTTCACTCCAAATTCATATGGATATTATAATGACAACATTTGTATAAACAATTCGAATTTTGAACAACAAAAATTTCAGAACGATGATCAACCCTCAAATCTTGAAAATGATTCTTCTTTACTCAAACTCTCTACAGAACAAAATCAAGAGATAAATGAGTTGTGTAATTCATATTTGTGCGATAACTCGAATCAAAGTTTTCAAAATAATCAAATTTGAATTCACTTCAAAATTTAAATGAGTACGATTATAAACCATGCCAATTCAATTTCGAACTCCAAAATGAATTTCAAACTCAACATGAAAATTTGATCCACTTTTCAAATAATTTTGGCAATGGGAATAATCTCGATTACGATGCGATTGAAAATTTTTGTTCTCAACAAATCCAAATCGAAAATTCTCAAGTTAATAACTACAAATTGGATTTTGTTAAACAATGAACGAAATTTACGATGATCACACGGATTCACTGTTTGAAACTTATATGAAACAACGTGAACAAAAAAACCAAATCTCAACGTGTGATGAGTCGAGTGATAATCCATCTTTTACCCAAATCAACGATTTTCAAATTACAACTTTTGAATTGAAAACGAGAATCTTAACGAAATTGTTGAAAATTTGGTAATTGAGTTAGACTTCAATTCTTTTGAGGGTGTGGAACCAAATTTAAAATTCGATCTTCCTTTTTTCGATTTCGAAAATTTGAATACAACAACTTTGGATTTTGAACTTGAGATACGCAATGAAGTTGTTGATAATGCAAAAAAGGAAGACGAATTTAATGAACATGAATTTTTTGGACTTTTGGAAGACGATTTGTTAAATTCCGAGGGGAAGATTTAAATCACCTCTTTGATTTTGAAATCAATAATTTTGAAGAAGTTTTCAATGACAAATTGAATTTCAATTTGGTGAAAATAAACTTGAATTTCAACCAATTATTTTATCTACTCCAAAAATCATCGAAAATAAAAACAACTCGTACGATTTTTAATAAAACGACATTCGTTTTTCCAAATCAACATTCAACTTTGAAATCTTTTACGGTTTGGTTTTTCGAGCTTAAGCTGTGTCTCTCATACTTGACGAGACAAATGAATCGGTCTTTGGAAGACCGTTTCATTTACTTTTTAACGATATACTTTCTGATGGCGTGTAAATACATTTTATATAAATAATAATAAACGTTCCATTCACTTGAGTTTACTGTGGGGACACAGTCAAAATCAACTGTGGGGGGGAGACTAATCTTCATTTTTTTTTATTTTCATGGTTTATTTTTGCTTTTTCTTTAAAAAATCCCAAAAACAAATTTCTTTTGATTTATTTTTAAAGAAACACTATAAGATAAATATATGGTTTTGGTTTATTAAATTAAATTTTTTGAAAATTTATTCATCTTAACAAAAATAAAAATGAAACTTGATTACAAATAACAATGGTTTAACTAGTATATAGGAAGATTCATACGTGTTAATTATGAAATACATCCTAATTGAAAATCTTTGTTTTAAAAATTGGTTGATTTAAAGTAGAGGATCTAACATTTTTTTGTCTTCTAAGTTAAGTGGTGCTAAGATGATTTTGCAAAACTCTCTCTTTCCATAAAAAAATAAAAAAATTGAAAAAAGCATCTAAAAAAACTAAACATTTGTATATATGTAAATATTTCTATTAACACCTACGGTCAACAGGTGTATACACTTATGTGTACACTCGCCATGCTCTGTAACTATCTCACGTAAGCCTGAAAGGCAGTGCACGATCGGTATATCTGGCCTCAATTTATCTGAGCTTGGTATATATATAAAAATTCTTTTTAATAACGCCTACAGTCAATAGGTGTTCACACTCATGTGTTCACTCGTCACGCTCTATATTCCCCTCACATTAGTCCGCAAGGCAGTGCATGGGTAATATATCTGACCTTAGTTTATCTGAATTAGGCATATATTGTATAAATCAATAAAATTTTCAAAAAAATAAGAGAGAGTAAGCAATTGAAATCCTAGCACTATTTTTAACTTATTTGATTTGACTTGTTATTGAAAAGAAATGAACATGCCACTTTGATAAACTTTGATAATCAACTAAGGATCCATTTTATAATTACACTTTGTTATCAACCGAAACAACAAATTAAACTATAGTCTATTTGTTATGATAACTTAATTTCTGTTGGAAATTTTGACGAGTAAATGGCTTAAATTTTCAAGATAATGACCGAAACCTATATTTAACTTATTTGTGTCTATTTAAAAGTAAACCTTTCATTTGTAAATATTTCCAAAAACTCGCATTCATCTCTTTACAAATAAATCTTGCATTTTGTAAATATTTTCATCTTGCATTTGGATTTTGTGGGTAGTATCCGCTGAAAACCCTCGAGACAACACTCGTCCTACTGGGGACACCCAGAGGTTTAACGGCTTGTTGCATAGACTCAATGCAATCGTGCTCCCTACGAAAACGGATTTATCTTAGTTTTTCTTTATTCGAGGACGAATAAAAAGATAATTGTGGGGGTATTTGATGTGCACGTAAATGTGCATATTTTTACCACCATATTTAATCTATTTAAATTGAATAAATGATCATATTGGGTATTTTAACTTGTTTAAAACAAAATTCAAATTATTTGAAATTGTAGCATATTCATCTTCGTCCAAGGGCAAAATGATCATTTTTGTGCATATATTAAATTGAGAAAATTTAATTAGAAATTTCTATATTATTTTGTAGGAAATTAAACTCAATTACATGTGGTTTCATGAAGGAGTATATATGCACAAAGAAGATACAAAAGAATAAAGATGGAAATAATTCAAAGTGAAGAACAAGGAGGACCCCACCCACTTACCTTGATTTTCAATTAGAAGCTAATGCATATGTTAAAAGACCATTAAAGCTTCATGTAAGTTTTGATGGGGGATTGAAGCTAATGATAACTTGGCCACCACACTTCCTTCAAGGACATTTTGGGCATTCCCCAAAAATATAAATTATGGTTTAACACATGTATATATACCCCTTATGTTTCATGTAACCCTTCTTTTACTTAGTCTCTCTTTTAAGCTCTCTTCTCTTAGGAAAAATAAAATGAAAGCTCTCTTTCTTTTCATGGCTACTTAGCCATTTCTTCTTTTATGTAATTCTTTTTTATGCAATTTAATACATGTTCTTTTCCTTTTTTTTTGTTTATTTCCTTTCATGTTGTAGTGTAGATCTCTTTTATTTTATGCAAGTAGAATAGTAGTTCTCTTTTCCATTAGCTTTCATTTTCCTTTTCTTTTCTTTTTTGCTTTCATGTTGCTAGCTACATTTGTTAATCAAATGAAAAACATGAGAGGCTAAACCCCTTCAATTTAGGGGTAATGAAGCTCTCTAATTATGTAGCTTCAACTATTTGTTAATCCATGCTCTTTTTTGTGCTTAATGAGGATCAATGAAGTGTTTTATTTGTTGTTCTTGCCTTGAATTTGATAACCTATATTGTTGACACCAAATAGGCTATACTTAAACAATCACTAACACAAATGCCTCTTCATAAAAATATGATTACAACATAAGAAAGTGATTTGAAATTAAATTTTGATGGTCTATATTTCTAATCAATAGTTAATAGGTCATACTTAAAATAGATTTCATTTTCATTTTCTTTGTCAAGTTTCATGAAAGTTAGTAAGTGCTTTAAGGGATGTGTTATATTTGATGGCTTAAGTTGGCTAATCAATAGCACAAATATGCCATACTTATGATAAGCACATCAATTAAAGCGCAAATGACCATAAAAAAGAGATCATGATATCATATATGTTGAACTATGTGATCTAGAGAGTGGATTTATTCTCTAAATTGTCATTTAACTCTTATATTTGCATCTCTTTTCTTTTAGTTGGTTAGCTAATTTTCTAATTTTCTAGCTTAACTTTCACTCGATTTTGGTATAATTTGATTGAATAGAAAATTTAAAATCATCAATTCCCTGCGGATTGTCCCCAATTCGCCACGTACTACAAGTGTACGCCGTGCGCTTGTGGTAAATTTTATTATAAATTTTTCGACGGTCTTCTTATTCGAAAGAATTTCCTTCTTTAAATACTTATTCTATTTCATTCATTCATATAAGATTATCTTTTATTAATTTACATTCATTTACTTACATAAATTATTTTCCAATCATATTTACAATTAATAAAAAAGGTAATACATAGATTTCTAACACTTTAATTCACATTTACTATTATATATATCTTGATTTCAATTTAGTATTAATATTCATTAATGGATCATTTTAACTCAAGTTTCTTAACTTTTTAACTTACATACATTCCTTCATATATAGTGTCATATAATGATAAATATATTTATGAATCTTTTCAATAATTTCTTAATTTTATAATCATTTACTTAAATAATATTCACTTTTTTTTATTCAATTTAATTATTAACCAATTCAAGACATTAACTTAAGTTTATAACATTCCTTGTACACTTAAATGTTCAATTTGAAGCATTTTCGTTACTTAAGCTTTTACTTGTATAATATTCTATTACATGTTCATATTTACATTTCAACTATTTAAACATCTCTAATAAGTTTTATGTATGGTTTTAGAATGTAATTGAACGTTATACAAAGTTTATCTTATTCATTTTAGTCAACAAAAATGTTCAATAGTTTACATCTTCTTATTTTTCATTATCTTTTAATTTATAGGTGACAATTACAATTTCATTAAACACTGTAATGACTCGAAATTTTTTATGGTTTTATTTACGTAATTAACTGAATTTTTGTGAAAATTTTAAATAATAAATTTTTGAAATAAAATTTTCTTATTTGGAATAGGTCTACTTTAACATAACAAATGGTAAATTTTCTTCTGATAATATGAAAATTTATCTTATTGTGTAATTTTATTTCAATTCAAACCAGTTAATATTTGAAGATAATAAACTGTTTTCCAAACCTGAATATTTCTATACAATAAATTTGTAAATCATCTTCTGAGTGTGACGTCATATTTCGTTTCTCTAAATTTGGACTGCTATTGCTCCGTTTATCTTATTTCCGGCAAATTAGCACCATTTTCGGTACCAATCATCGACTTTTGATAGGATGGTCGTATCGCTGAAATTTGTGTACCACTTTGATTGTCTCGTAGTGCTGATCTTCGCAGTATATTCATTTTTGTGATTTGAAATCCGGTTTGTCGCGGAATGGATGAAACAATTTGCAGTATTGGTACAGTTTTGAACCTTTCAAACTCCTTGTGTCTTTTCATTGTCCAGCCGTGAGATAATGAATGGCCACTAGCCATAATTACTTTTTGAATTCAATCGTTCTGGCTTTTGCAATCCAACCTGTTTATTTTATATTGATTGTCTATTTATTTCTGGTTCTCTGGTTTCTTCTAGTCTATTCACTTTCACTCCATTAGGTGACTTGAAACAAATATAAATGGAAATAGTATATTTATATCTCTGTAAGGCTTTTGCTATTCTTACCTATCCTATTTATATTTTCCTGTTCACATTCTCTCGGTTTCATTTTTTTCTCTTCGTTTCTGTTCAAAATTTTGGTAAAAAAATTTGGAACTAAACTTTCAAATTGGTGACGATATATATATATATATATCTGTGTGTGTGTGTGTGTGTATGTATGTATGTAAATTATATTTATCTGTACATCCCAAAGAAAGCCCAACCGAAGTCCCATCCCCATCACCACTTCTACCTTCACCCAACCCCTCCTCGACCTAAGCGCAAGCAGCAACTCCCTTAGCTCCTCCCTCTAGGCAAGCAAACTCGCCTCAACTCCTTCCTCATCCACCTCACTGAGTTGTAACCGGATCCAACACCTCCACTTGTGGTTCAAATCAGCCACACCTTGCCTGATTAAATGACCACCACGAGCAGCTCAGCCTCGTTTCCCCTCACTCCTCCCCTACATCATCAACGAGCAACCGAGCACCCATCTTTTCCCCTCCGAGCCATGTCAGCCTACGTTTTTCAAAGGGAAATATATTTTCCTTATTTGATATTGTACCTCTTGGCCTTCTCTGTGTATATGATGTTTTACTTTATGATACATATATTCAGTTATTATAAGGTATTATATATATTATATTATTATATTAGTTTAGATATGATATGTGTGTGTGTATATATATATATTTGTTAGTATTTATATATTAAGGTGTATATCATTAGCTAATATATGATATGTTAATTTTGGTAGGAAACTTGTTATATAATTCAAAAATATATATACTTATATATCAAGTTATATCATTGAATCCAAGTGATGTATATTTTGAAACCTGTAATAAAAGAATATATTGTTCATGTAAATACTTTTCATATATATTGTTCCTATATATATTCTGTATACATTAATATGTATGTTCGCATACATTTATTTTGAAGCATGCTTTGTGTTATTCATATTGTAGGTACATATATATTATTTGCTGTGTTAAAATAATGTGAATATATATTTTATACATAAAGTTTATAAGTTGCAGTGATATTTTTGATATGGATAATATACACATATATAGTCTGCGTATATTTTTGTTTAACCTGTTTTGTATTATATTCAATATAGATTTGTCTATACATAAAGCTGCTCATAACATATATATATATATATATATATATATATATATATATATATCATACGAGTATAATACTATTTTAAGTATTTTGTATTGCAGCTTTCATATTTTATACACATATAAATTTATATAAGTTTATATCATTCTGTTGATCATTAATGCACAAGTTTATATGCATCATCTGTTAGTTATATATGTGCAGTATAAACTTCATTTACTACTTTTATGTATATAGTATATATTAATTATATTTAGTGATACACGTATATATATTCTATATATATATAGATTGTTGCTATATTAATAATGTTACCGTGTATATATGATTTTTTCATCGTTCTGTTATAAAGGAGCTTGAATGCCTACTTCTATTATAAAGGTATATATATATATATATATATATATATATATTGGTGTTTATAGTAAATATATTAATATGTTAGTTATAGGTAGTCTATATAAATTTTACTTATATTAGCTTATATATGCCTATCAACTTGTCTTTATATGTACCATGATAAGGAAGTTTATATTCAGTTTATATGTTTTAAAGTACATATGTAAGTTGTTCAAGAGTTTATATGTTACAGTGTACACTTGCAGTTAAGGTTGGGAAGATAAATTTGAATTTATTTGAAATTGTATTTAATAAGGATTTTATTTAATTAAATCGATTTGAAACTTATTGAATTTGATATTTTTAAAGGATATGATTTGGTGCGCACCTTTGATTTGGGAGTATGGCTCGAGGTATGCGGTAGCTGCGGCTATGCGTTGCCACCAGCCTGGATGTGTAATTGGTATATCTACCCTGGCATTGCCTAGTTGTGCCATGTCACCTACCCTATCAAGACCACTATGAGTTTGATTTTTGTCGTACCTATGGAGTATCCTCTGATAGCCTCCCGATCAGGAGGTATTTATGGTACTGTATAGATTATTGACACTATAAAATGTGTTAAGGGGGATATAGTTAACGCCTTAACGCTATTTTAATAGTTTATTTTACTACAGACATTATTATAATAGCGTATATTATACTACATAGTAGATAGTTCCACGGATCCTTAGAGGATGGTTATCCCAAACATCCACTAAGTTGGTATTTCAGTTGATATTTCACTTGAGTTGGATTTATCAATATAAGAATTTTAATCCTGACTTGAGTGTTTTGTGTTTTTTCTTTACGCTCGGGTCAGACTGAGTGTCACAACATTCGAGACTCACCTTTGGAGTTGGAGCTTCGCTTGGAGATCCAGCGATCTATTTTGCTTTCAGTTATTCAGCTAACTCCAGTGATTTCTTCAGATTTGTATTTGACTATTGTATTGAGACTTCTATGTATTTGAGACTTCTATTATATCTTGTTTAACTCTGTTATATACATAGTAGCTTCATGAACTACTACTCTTTTAGTTCCGCTGCTTATTGTTATATTACCATGTGATTCTGTGATTTATTTATTTACTGTACATGTTGAGTTTTTCCAAATATAAGTTAACAATCTCGTATTTTGCACAATTCAAGTAGACATGTGCGGATGCGAATGGTTGTAAATATCGGGATGTTATAATTGGTATCAGAGACAGGTTTTAGGTAGAACTTAGCATATAAAGTAAATTTGATTACGGAATCACCTTCGTTCAAGCTTGAATCTCTTTCTCTTTAATTCGAATTCCCTTTGAACTTTAGAACTCTCCCATTGGTTCTGAAATCCATTCTTGTCTCCCTTATTTTTATTCTTTTGATTCTGGAGTACCCCATAACTCCACTTCGAGTGATCTCTAATAAATCGATGATTTCATCGATCTTTGAATGATTTGTAAAGGGGTGAAACTCCTTTACAACAACCATCGATTCACCGAAGATTTCTGTATCGTCGGTTTAGATGCTGCTATCTCATGCTATACCCGAATTCTATCTCTTGTGATCTGATGTCGATTTGCTTCAGAAATCTACATCGATCGTATTCTTGAAATCACGGTTGACCCGGTTAAGGTTGCCCGCGATTTATATAAGTCTATCCATCTTTCCACTTTATTATTTAATCATCTTATATTCTTTTCGAACCTATCTTCTAGTTAGAATCATTTCAATTAGGGTTTTACTAATTTTAATCTCTATCCTTGCTTTGAAATCTATTTTGTATCATCGAGTGAGGGAGTATATACATATTAATATAAAAATATTTTATATGTTGTGTTGCTTGAGTTGTTAATGTTGATTTGGGGTTTCGACCAATTCGTCTGATCAACGCTATCGATAGGAATTCCAAAACACTTGAACATAGCAAACTAGCACAATATTATTTTCAAATTTGGTAAATGAAATGAATTTTGTATAATTATAATATATATAATAGAAATTTTATGAATTATAATATTTGATTTTCATTTATTGTTTTGTAAACCAGTGACTTTTCTACATAAATAAATAAATGGAATTATAAAACATGCTTTATAAATTGATTTGGAATTTAATGGATATAAATCAAGAATTTGAGAATTTAATTTCCGATGATCTCAAACTCTGGTTTTAAAGTTTTAAAATGTATATTATTTAAATCATTTGAAATATAAATTTCTTTCCAAAGAATTTTAAAGGGTTTTAATCAGTATTCTCCTATTTTGTCGTTGGAAAGTAATTTCGGTGATGACTGCAGCATCATCGACATTCATTTTCCAGTTTCAGAGTAGAGAGGCCATTTAGTAGATTTGCTACACTTTTGTTTTAGAAAATGAATTTGATTTGGATTTATGAAGTATGATTTGATTTATAATGTATATATAGGTATATGGTTATAGATTTGGTTTAATATAATATACACACACACACATTTATTTCAAAATAGTTTAAAGAAAAATCGAAAATTTAACTTTTGAATTTATGTATAGGATGTTTTTAATTATTAAAATGAAACCAATATTTTTGAAGAAATATTTAAAAACTTGAAATAATTGAATGGAAATAAATTCAAAACTAAATGAAATTTTAAGATTTTAATGGACAGTTTGAACTAACTAATTTGAATTGAATGACTATCTACTTATTTAATAAAATAGATTAAACCAAATTGTTGGATATAAATTAATTTAAATTGAAATTTATATGGTTTGAACTAATTGTTTTATCTTGTTTTTCGATCTATTTTCTTTCTAGTTGTTTTATTCTCCTACCACATTCCTTTTCGGGGACGAAAAGTTTTGAGTGGGGGAGAATGTAACGACCCGAAAGTTTTAATGGTTTTATTTACATAATTAACTGAATTTTTATGAAAATTTTAAATAATAAAATTTTGAAATAAAAATTCTTATTTGGAATACGTCTACTTTAACATGGCAAATGGTAAATTTTCATTTGATAATATGGAAGTTTATTTTATTGTGTAATTTTATTTCAATTCAAATCAATTAAATTTGATGATGATAAAATGTTTTCCAAACCTGAATATTTCTATACAATAAATTTATTAATCATCTTCTGAGTGTGACGTCATATTTCGTTTCTCCAAATTTGGATTGCTATTGCTCCGTTTATCTTTTTTTGGCAAATTAGCAGCATTTTAGGTACCGATCATCGACTTTTGATAGGATAGTCGTATCGCTGATATCTATGTACCGTTTTGATCATCTCGTAGTGCTGATCTTCGAAGTATATTCATTTCTTCTATTTGAAGTCCGGTTCCTTGTGGGATCGACGAAACAATTTGCAGTATTGGTACAGTTTCGAACCTTTCAAACTCCTTGTGCCTTTTCATTGTCCGGCCTTGAGATAATGAATGGCCACTAGCCATATTTACTTGCTAAATTCAATCATTCTGACTTTTGCAATCCAACCTGTTTATTTTATGTTGATTGTCTATTTATTTCTGGTTCTCTAGTTTCTTCTAGTCTGTTCACTTTCACTTCGTTATGTGACTTGAAAGAAATATAAATGGGAATAGTATATTTATATCTCTATAAGGCTTTTGCTATTCTTATCTATCCTATTTATATTTTCCGGTTCACATTCTCTCAGTTTCATTTTTTTCTCTTCATTTCTGTTCCAAATTTTAGGAAAAAATATGGAACTAAACTTTCAAATTGGTGATGATATACATACATACGTACATACATACATATATACATATATAATATTTATCTATACATCCCAAAGCAAGCCCAGCCGAAGTCCCATCCCCATCGCTACTTCCATCTTCACCCAACCCCTCCTCGACCTGAGCACGAGCAGCAACTCGCCTAGCTTCTCCCTCAAGACAAGCAAACTCGCCTCAACTCCTTCCTCATCCACCTCACCGAGCTGCAACCGCATCCAACTTCTCCTCTTCCGATTCAAATCAGCCATGCCTTGCCCGATTGAACGA
This sequence comes from Allium cepa, assembly GCA_030765085.1. Taxonomy (NCBI): domain Eukaryota; kingdom Viridiplantae; phylum Streptophyta; class Magnoliopsida; order Asparagales; family Amaryllidaceae; genus Allium; species Allium cepa. The sequence continues at coordinate 916,282,461 of CM060929.1, read as the reverse complement.
CCACCACGAGGAGCTCGGCCTCGTTTCCCCTTGCTCCTTCGCTGCATCATCAACGAGCAGCCGAGCACCCATCTTTTCCCCTCCGAGCAATGTTAGCCTACGTTTTTCAGAGGTATATATTTGTCTGGTTTGATATTGTAACTCTTGGCCTTCTCTATGTATATGATGTTTTACTGTATGATACATATATGCAGTTATTATAAGGTACTATATATATTATATTATTATTATTTTAGTTTAGATAGGATATGTGTGTGTATTTGTTGGTATTTATATATTAAGGTTTATATCATTAGCCTATATATGATATGCTAATTTTGTTAGGAAACTTGTTATATAATTCAAAAATATATATACTTATATATCAAGTTATATCACTGAATCCAAGTTATCTATATTTTGAAACCTGTAGTAAAAAAAATATTGTTCATGTAAATACTTTTCATATATACTATTCCTATATATATTCTGCATACATTTATATGTATGTTCGCATACATTGATTTTTGAAGCATGCTTTGTGTTACTTGTATTGTAGGTACATATATATTATTTGCTGTGTTAAAAGAATGTTAATATATATATATATATATATATATATATATATATATATATATTACATAAAGTTTATAAGTTGTAGTGATATTTTTGATATGTATAATATACACATATATAGTCTGCATATATTTTTGTTTAACCTGTTTTGTATTATATTCAATATAAATTTGTTTATACATAAAGCTGCGCATAATATATATATATATATATATATATATATATATATATATATATATATCGTACGAGTATAATACTATTTTGAGTATTTTGTATTGCAGCTTTCATATTTTATACACATGAATTTATATAAGTTTATATCATTTTGTTGATCATTTATGTATAAGTCTATATGCATCATCTGTTTGTTATATATGTGCAGTATAAACTTCATTTACAAATTTTATGTATATAGTATATATTAATTATATTTAGTGATATACGTATATATATTCTGTATATATATATATATATATATATATATATATTGTTGCTATATTAATAATGTTACAGTGTATATATGATTCTTTTCATTGTTCTATCATAAAGGAGCTTGAATGCCTGCTTCTGTTATAAAGGTGTGTGTGTATATATATTGGTGTTTATTGTATGTGTGTATATATATATATTAATATGTTAGTTATATGTGGTCTATATAAATTTTACTTATATTAGCTTATATATGCCTATTAACTTGTTTTTATATATACTATGATAAGGAAGTTTATACACAGTTTATATTTTTTAAAGTACGTATGTAAGTTGTTTAAGATATACTTAAATTTATATTATATATACATATTTATGTAAATTTTATACATGTGTGTTGTATATATAAATTTATAGAAGTCTATAACCCATTGTTCATATATATATATATATATATATGAATCTATATAATTGTATATATTATGGTCGGTTAGTTATATAAAGAATGAGTTTATTTAAAGTTACACTATGTAAGGTGTATATAAGTTTGTATTAGTACTACATAACATGTTGTTGTATATAAAAGTTTATATATATGTGCTTAATTAAATCAATGATTTTTAATTATATATGTTATTTTAACATTTGTTTTAAAATTAAATATTGATTTCATGGTAATAATAATAAATATATATTTTTTCTATTTCTATCAAACTGATTCTAATTATTTCATCGATGCCTTATCTATCAGCTTGTCCGTCGAATTCCTGCCAATCTTGCTTTGTTTTGGAATTTGTGTTTGGATTCGTAGCCCTGTTCATTTTCAAATTTCTCTAGCCTCGAACGATGAGCAATCACTCACGATTAACATTCTTATATTTGTTAAATTTGATTTCAATTGAAATGAAAATTAAAAATATACCGCTGTTAGTTATTTACATTGATATATATATGCTATTATCTATATCTGTCCACCAATGACATCTTACACCATTATCTGTTATTTATATTAATGATATATGCCTGTTATATTATTATCTTATTTTTATCACTCTGCAAGTTCCTTGTTAGTTTGGAATTTTATATGGGTTGAAATGATACGTACCCGAATGATCTATAGAATAGGAGAAAATCGTTATGGGTTGAAATGATAAATAAAGTGATTTTCATTGAATTGAATTTAGGATTGCGGGTTGAAATGATATATACCCGTATATATATTTAAATTATAGAATGAAATGATAAATATCTGTATCACTTGACCATAAGATAGAATATTATATACAAGCACCATTGGTGTATATATATATATATATTATAATGATTTCCAAGGTTTTGAAAAGAAATATATGGTTTTGTATAAATACTGATTTTAAAATACTGTATATATAAATGTTATTTATATATGTTTAAATTCTTGATTTATAAATTTATGTTTTTAAAATTTTAAAATTATAAGTTAGTTTTGAAATTATAAATTTTAAGAATTTACTTATAAATTTACTATTTTAAAATATGTATAAATCGGTTTTAAATATAAAATAAGTTGAATAATAAGATTTAATTAAATAAAGTTGGATTTAATTAATATATAATATGTTTCAGTACTTATTTAAAATTATATTTAAAATAGATTTTATAATGATTTTTATAAGTTAAGGTTGGGAAGATAAATTTGAATTTATTTGAAATTATATTTAATAAGGATTTTATTTAATTAAATCGATTTGAAACTTATTGAATTTGAGATTTTTAATGGATATGATTTTATAACTTGATTTTAGTTTAAGGTGAATAAATGAATATTTCAAGTTTAAATAAAGTGAAGGAAATATTTAGTTATTTAAAATTTGAGGTTTTATGTAAATGATATTGGATTTATTAAGTGAATATTTAAAAACTAAATAATAATGAAGTAAAATTAAGATATATATGAAATTATCAAATTTAGTTTTGAAAATGTTGAATATTTATAGCTTTGAAATATATTGAAATTAAAATGGTTTATTTTGTGGTTCAAATCTGTATTTGAAATTGATATAATTTGAAATGGTTTATTGAGAAACTAAATTGAATTGAGATTGGATTAAAATTTGAATTTTGGAATTCGAGTTGATTTGAATCGATTTGTAAAATTTGAGGAAGCTACTTTATTATATAAAGTATTTTTAAATTATAGTTAAACTATTTATATATCTTATTTTATACTATTTATTTTAATATAAATCATTTTTAATATAAACTATTTTTAATATAACTATGTTAATGTACGAATTATTTTAATATAAACTATTTTAACTTATAACTATTATTCTAAAACTATTTTACTTTATAAACTATTATATTGTATATACTATTATTAATATCTAAACTGTTCGAGTGAAATGTTATGATTTCAAAATGTTATGATTTCCAAAGTGCTATGATTTCAAAATGTTATGATTTCCAGAGTGTTATGATTTCAAAATGTTGTTCTTTCTAAAGTGTTATAATTTCAAGTGTTTCGGTTTCGAAAGTGTTATAACTTTGAACGTACTATGATTTTGGAAGTGAATATATTTGAAATGGAAATGATATCGTATTGATTTGGTTTTGAATTGGAAATGATATCTTATTGATTTGGTTTTGAAATGGAAATGATATTGTATTGATATGGTTTTTGAAATGGAAATGATATTTTGGTTTTGAAGTACAAACTATTTTGAAATGACCACGGTGTTATAATAATGTTTAGTTGTTAAAGAGACCGAGATCGGATATTGTCATACTCTCTACCAATACCGAAAACCACTTTAACGACTTTGTAAGCGGTGGAGATTCTAGAATGAAGTAGGATGGTGGCGACATCCTATTTGAGGTATGTACATGGACCTGAGTCCCGTGAGTTAGCATAAGGTGGCTAAAATAGGAGTAATTGACAGGCCAAGTGAGGTAGCTCCTCCGATCAGACACACTTCTTTGACTGCCATTCTATTACTTTGTGATTGATTTGGTGCACACCTTTGATTTGGGTGCGTGGCTCGAGGTGGGCGGTAGTTGCGGCTATGCGTTACCACCAGCCCGGAAGTGTAATTAGTATATCTACCCTGGTATTGCCTAGTTCTGCCGTGTCACCTACCTTATCGAGGCCACTAAGAATTTGTTTTGTGTCGTACCTATGGAGTATCCTTTGGTAGCCTCCTGATCAGGAGGTATTACGATACTGTATAGACTATTGGCACTATAAAATGTGTTAAGGTGGATATGGGTAACGCCTAAGGCTATTTTATAGTTTATTTTACCATAGACATTATAATAATATCGTATATTACTACATAGTAGATAGTTCCACGGATCCTTAGAGGATGGTTATCCCAAACATCCACTAAGTTGGTAGTTCACTTGAGTTGGATTTATTAATATAAGAATGTTAATCCTGACTCAAGTGTTTTGTGTTTTTTCTTTACGCTCGGGTCAGACCAAGTGTCATAGCATTCGAGACTCACCTTTGGAGTTGGAGCTTCGCTAGGAGATCCAACTATCTATTTCACTTTCAGTTATTCAGCTGACTCCAGTGATTTATTCAGATTTGTATTTGACTATTGTAATGAGACTTCTATGTATTCGAGACTTCTGTTTTATCTTGTTTAACTCTGTTATATACGTAGTAGCTTTATGAACTACTATTCTTTTATTACCGCTGCTTACTGTTATATTACTCTGTGTCTGTGATTCTGCGATTTATTTATTTACTGTATATGCTGAGTTTTGCCAAATATAAATTAATAATCTGGTATTTTGAGCAATTCAAGTCCGACATGTGCGGATGCGAATGGTTGAAAATATCGGGATGTTACAAACACTCAGCTTCTAATTTCTTATTTCTCATTTTAGAAGTTTCCAACAATTAAAATTTCACTGTATTTGTACAACTGAAAATCATTAATTAACAAGCTTAAGAATTCAAATACCGAGTTCATTTCTAATCACTTTGAAATAATGTATACATACACACACACACACACACAAATGTGTGTCTATATATATATATATATATATATATATCAAATCATATTTAGTGGATTTCATTAAAATTGGTTTATCAAAAGAAATGGTAGCAAAGCTGCTAAGTGGTCTTTCCACTTTGAAACTCGACAATGAAAGTCGATGATGTTCCGATCACCCCCGAAATTATATTCTAGCGACAGAAGAGGGGGAGTACATAACTTATTTCCTTTAAAATTCTTTTAGAAACATTTATTTTAAATCTTGTTGAAAATATTTATATTTGAAAATACTTCAAAATAATACTATTTTTTTTTCAAAAATCTTTGAAAACTGATTTGAAAAAACAAGATTTAAGTTCTCAAATTTCCATTTTAATTCATTTTATTTGTGAAACATGATTTATAAACTAGACTTACAAAATTTCATTTTCTTACAACATACATAGTGAATAGTTTTTAAGAACTTTTACTAACCAAATGTGAAACGACAATGATTGAATATTATCATTTCCTAACAACCAAAACACAAAATAACAAAAATAAATTTATATAAAATTATTCTTTTACATACAGAATATAATTCTAGGTAAAATTATTTCATTTTATCTATTTTGAAAACAATATTGTGTCGGTTTATCCTGTTCAAGTGTTTAGAAACCCCTATCGATGCCATAACGTCCTTTGTACGGACCAGAATTTATAAATACTCAATAAAACAAATTAACACAATATAAAATATTTTTATAACAGTAACAAATATGCTCTCTTGTATATATACACTCAGACTCATTCTAGGGTTTTATTAACCCTATCTCTAATTAGTTAACCCCAACATGCTAAGGTATTTCTAAACCAACGCTCTATACCAGCTATGATGACCCATCTTTTTGAACGGTTAAAATCAATAATAGATCACACATATTGTGATGTCCCGGAAATTTGGGCAATAATTATTTAATAATTTCCATTAATAATTGTTTTAAAATGTGAAATATTGATTTAATAATTTAATTCAAACAAAAATTATCTTTTGAAGATTAATAATTATTTAGTTTGGCAAATGTTATCTTTTCAAAATTTATAATAATGATATTTTAATTTGAGAATATTATGGTATTCAAAGTTAAAAATATTTAAATGATAGGATTATCTTTCTAAGCTTATTAAAGAATATTTTATTTATAATGTATATTTGTGTATACATTGTAAATAGAGAATTGATTTTTAATTGGTATTGAATAAATTATGAATTGGTTAATTTGATTTAAAATTGGTATTGAAGCTTTTCAAAAATTTGTTTTAAAAGTCTATCTTATATTTTCATAAGAAATATAAGTAAGTATTTACTTTGTTTGTAAAAATATGTAATAGTTTAAGTAGTATTTTACAATAAAAGTTTATTTTATTTTATTTTAAAAATTGTTTTCTTTTGAAATTAGCTTTAAAAATATTATTTTAAAAATAGATATTAATGTGTATAATTTTATAAAGATAGTTTATATGTATTTATTTAAAAGCTATATGTAAACAAGCATTTAAAAACCATAATAACATAATTAGAAATGGATTTAAATTATGTATAAAACTAAGAAATTTATTTTTTATATTAATAGTGCATATGTGTTAAGCATGTAATCCATTAAGTAGACACTTGTAATCACCTTGCAAATTAAGCAACAAGTGGCATTTGTTTTATTTGTTTTAAAACTTTTTTTTTCAAATTATATTAAGTTGAAACTTAGCAATGCATCTTTAGTTCAAAATCATTTTCTTCATTTGAAAAACTGAAATCAGACTTTAGAAAGAAAATTGAAAACCAAATACAATTCAATCAAAAATCTGCAAATAAGTTCAATAACAAATCCGCTCAAATTTTCAAAATCTGTAATTTGTTCAAACTCTAGCAAAAGGAATGAGGTCAGCTGCACTTTTGAGACCAACTACAATAGCAAACTTAATTTTCAAAGTACCAGATCATCTGCATGCATTTTAGACCAGAATCAATTAACAAATCAGCAAGTAATTCAACAATCAAAATTGGAAGCAAATGCAAATCTGTTCCAGGAAATTCAAATCAGGTTCCAGGAAGTGAATTTGCATCTGGGATTGTTCTCTGCATCCTCAATTAATAGGTGAGTAAACTTCTATCTTAAAAACAGTTTTCCCTTTTAAAATCAAAGTTAAACAAAATTTCCAGAACTCAAGTTCTAATTCACATAAATTAAAAACAGTTTGGATGGAAACTGATCTGTTTCTTTTTAGAAGTAAGTAACCTCAATGCAAAGAACTTAAATTATCTGCTGCATGTGAATGTATAGGAATGAATAGGCTTGTATGATTATATGGTGTTGAAAATTTGTGTGTACATATATAAATATGTATATATGTTGCTGTTGCCTGGAATCTGCATATCTGTTGTTTTAAAAACTAAGATTTGCTAATATAAAACTCATTTCCTCTGGATTTAATTCTCTGTTAGGATTTGTTGTGTAAACAAAATATGTGTTTAATATAAATTTAGGTTTGTAAATTATGATTTTGTTAAATTAAGTAAATTGAAAAGAATTGTAGCCTCTTAAACACTAATAACTGTCAATATCTTCAATAAGCCAAATATCAAACCTCCTAAATTATTAAATCAGTGTTATAATTTGAATGCATGTTTGAAATCATGATTTTTAAAACAAATATCACATTTTTTAGTTAATTGTTGAATGAGCTTGACTGGGGTAAACAGAATGAGGATTTTTGGGTTTATCTCATTGCCTAGTGAATTTGGGATGCTGTAATTCTTCCTGGAGGTGTAAGTTTGACTGGAGAGTGGAGAAAAATTATCAGGTGGATGGCCGGAGGTTGGTGGCGACGGCAATAGTTGTTTCCAGGTTCTAACCCTAGCTTCAGGAGGTAGGTGTTTAGGAGCTTCTCGTGATCTCTTTGATGCATCGAGTGATGTAAGGGTTTGGGGTTTGGAAGAAGGGATATAGGTGGATGGATGGACGGAGTCGCGGTGGCTCTGATGGCCGGAGGTGGGTTTGGGAAGCGTTGACAGGTTTGGTCCATACAGTGTAGTTGTGTTTCCAGGTTGCAGTATTTATCTTGGTTTTAATTGCAAGCTGCAGCGGGATGATCAGGTGATCGTGACCAAGTGTGGAGATGGTCGGCGACTAGAAGGAGTTGCCTAGAGTGGCTGGAGATCACCAGAGAGCCGGTGCATATGCACCGTGCATATGTAGACCTGGTTAACTTGTTTGGGTTAATGCAAGGAGAATGACTCGAAGATAGTCGCGGGATTTCATGTTTTTGTCTCGGAGCATTAGGGGTTTTATCTCGAAGTAGTAATAGATGGCCTCGGGTAGTAGTTGGTTCCAGGTTATTGAACCTGACAGTGCTAGGTTTTTGAAGTTTAAATGAAATTTAAATTCTAAGCTGAGATCTAAAACAGGTATTTAAATTCAAAGTTTAATAAATTTTTAATCTTAGGTTTTAAAGATGGAAGTTTTAAATTTAAACAAGATTTAAATTTAGTTCTAAATCAAGTTCAGTTTTCAGGTTTACTTTTAAAAACAGATTTGATTCAAAATAGTTTGTAAATTTTAAATAAAAAAATGTACAGATTCTAATTGTTTTAAAAGTAAATTTGAAAATGAAATTTGATTCAAATAAGTTTTAACTTGAAAGAATTTATTTCCTTTAGTATTTGAATAAAGATATGAAGTGTTAATTTAAAATTGGAAGTTAAAATAGTCAATTTATTTTCAAAAGCTTGATTTGTTTTGTAGTTTTGTTTTAAACCTTTCTTTTATATTTAAGTAATGAATGTTCTTTAACATTTATTTTATTTAAGGTTTACAATTATTTAAATTTGGATAAATGTTTAAATAGTTAAACATTTTAAATCTTAACTTTTAAAATGGAATTTGAATTTAATTTAGAAATGTATTGTTTAAATACATTGAAATGTTAATGAAGTTAATAAGTAAATGAATTATTTTAGAAATAATTAAGATAATTAAGAATTTACTTATTTAATTGATTTTAAATAATGATTTAGATTAATTTTTAATTAGAGTTTATTAATGATAATTAATCTAAGATAATTTTTCTTAAGGAAGTAATTAAAGAAAATGTTGTTAGTTAATAAAGATAATTATTTAAGGATAAGTAAGTAATTAATTAATGTGATTAATTGTGATAATTAATTAGATTAATTAATTAAAGATAATCAATTGTAAATTGTTAAGCATAATTACTTGATAAAAGTAATTAAGGAATTAATTACTTATTGTAATTAATTTTGATAATTTGATTTTTTTAAGTTAATTAATTCAGTTTAATTAATTTAAGATAATCATTTGATGGTTTAATAAGAGTAATTACTTAATGTAATTAATGGAGCATGATTACTTAGAGAAGTAATAAATGATAATTACTGGAATGTAATTAGTGAGAAATGACTTTTCATGAAGTAATTTGGATAATTACTTTTGTAATTAATCAAGGGATTAATTAATGAAGATAATTAATTATGGAATAATTAATTTGTTAATGAGTAATTAAAGATAGTTAATTACTGAATTGAATATTAATCAAGGGTGATTAATATATGTAATTTTAATTTAGATTAATTACTAAAAGTAATTAATTTTTAATAAAGTAATTAATTTAAATATTAATTAGAGATCATTAATTAATATAATTAATGATGTAATTAAGAATTGATTAATTAGTAATAATTAAGTGATTAATTAATGTAATTAATTAAGGATAAATGTAATTAATTATAGTTAATTAATTAATGAAGTAATTAAATGTTAATTACTAATGATTAAGGTTAATTAATTTTGTAAAATTAATTAAATACTAATTACTTATTTTAATTAGTGAATGATAAATCAAAGGTGTTTAATCAAGTTGAATACTTAGAGAATGATTGATTAACTAGGTTAATTAATTAATGGATATATAAGCAGGATTTATAGATGTAATAGTTAATTTAATTCATTTTAAATTAATTATAATTGATGGTTAATAAATCATTTGCTTATGAATGATATTGATTGGATGGTTGTGATCTCAGTAATGAGATGAGTAGTATCTATAGGATATGGATGCTTAGTTAAAGTAAGATAATATGGATTATCTGGTTGTGATGATTATCTGTTTGTGATGATGATACAGATTATATGTTTATGATGAGAATGAGATTATCTATTGTGATGTGAAGTTTATCTATCTGTGTGAAATAGATAATAATGAAATGAGTTATTTGTTTAATACCCTTAAGTACAACTTGGACATTAAAATGGCGTTTGGTTTCGGTGAGACCGGGATCGGATTCCATATTTGGATATCCGAAAACCACATCGATTCCAATTAAACGTTAGGTCGTTAATCCAAGTGGAGCAAGTGAAGACTCGAGGTGTAAGGACAATTCGTCAGTATAACTCTGTGGGTGATTCCGTAATGAGTTTGACGGAATATTACTTATAGGTTCGAGATGGTGATTTAGAGTGCAAGGGCTATTGTCGTTAACTCTGAGGGTGATTCCAATACGAGTGTAGCGAGATAGTGCCTTCGGTTTCGTTCGAACTCGGAACGAACTTGTATGGATTGAATGCTTTCAGAACATCGTCAGGTGGACGATGAGCATTCTAAGATTGATATGTCCTATAAAGGTAATCGTAGCCTCAAGCCTCATCAACCGGGAATGGCTAAAACAGGGGAGGTGCAGCAAGGCTTCGTGGATAGCCCCCACTAGAGGGCAAGATTTACCCCTGTCTAGAGTCCCTTATATTTCGGCTATGTGGCAGTTGGCGACGGCCAATCTGCGGGGTTGTCTTGTTCGGAGCTGTCCGGTAAGGGATGGTTCCGGCTTTGTGTTGCAGGGGAGTTAGGGTGGCTCCTCGGTACAGTGATCTAGGCCACGTACTGTGAAGGGCGGTACCCCAGTAGCCCTGCCATTGATGGAAACCCATTCTTCCTACGAGACCCTACGGTTTTGATTGTATTACCCACTTTTGTGGCTAGTAGCTGGAATTTAATCATGTAACAATTTCGGCTATTTCTTATTTACTTGACAACCCTAGACACTATTATAATATCACTGGATTTCCTATCAAATGTTTTGGTTAGCGTAAGGTAAAAACTTTTCCATGTTTATGTGCGGGAAGTCTTACGTGATACCTTTTCTTTTCAAAGGATTTTTCTAAAGTTAAGCAACTTTTAACCGTTTACTCACACCAGACCCATGTCTGACCCGAGTGTTTATTTTCTGTTTTATTAAACTCTTGGGTACTCATATTATATATGAGTAGTCAAGTGATTCAGGATTGCTTTGACGAGTTCTGGAGGAGATATGGAGCAGGAGGCTTCAGCGTGTAGATACGTATATAGAGTTTCCGCTGTGTTTGAGTTGTATCGGTTTCTCTGATGTACTTGAATTGTAATTGCTAGACAGATGTTTATAACTGTCTAGTTTTTGTTGTATTAGCTGTATATCTCTGATGTATATGATACTATGTAATGTTTTATGTGATATAATATAATTTATTCGTTCCGCTGTGAGATTCTGATGTTGTTTATTTCTTTCTTTCCTATCTTTTCTCTTTTCTATCCCTTTCTTTCTTCTTAACGATGCGATTTTCTAGCGATAGAAAGTCGGGTCGTTACACATATCTAACTCAAACCATTCAAAATGGAGGATTGTAAATGAGGTTTAATAAGGAAATAAGAGAAAAGAAGGAAGACAAAATATAGAATCTCACAACGAAATGACAAAATATAATAATGTGACGCCCCACCTCTATGCTCGCAATAACAAAGAGTATTAAAAGAAAAACTGTCTGTTATCACGAAGAATAAGGCTGGATAGGAGCGGCCATCCGTAGTTAGGTCTTACACTAGTATTGGTTATTTCGATAGGAGTGGTATATATTTTTTTTTCATCTCTTAATTATTTACTCCCATCGACATATCCAATTCCAGTATAAAACGAACTACGATGGTTCATAATAGTTTAGGACAATAGATATAATAATAACACAGATAGTATAAATGCGGAACACAGATTAAACAAAAAGTCTCATATATATATAATAACTGATGTCAGTTACAATACATTTGACACTATACATATGATACAACTACAACTGTCGACTCTGGAAGTTACATATACAAGTACATTATCATGAATAATATACATGAATATACCACATCCTATACAAATACACAAACTACTCTAAATGACGACGACTACTCCGAAAGATATGAAGTGACTTCATAGCTCAAGCAGCAACTCAAAGTAGGATATCAACAACCTGTAAATACTCGGTCTGACCCGAGTATTAAATTCAAAAGAAAATAATACACGGGTCAGTCTAATTCAAACTCAGTTATTAGTGCACAGAAGCAATAATAATTAAATATGAATAGATGACAGTCAAAGTAAATTCACCTATCCGATCCTTTAACAAGAAATCGGATAACGGTGAATATAACACATGATAGTGTTAAACAACAAATCAGCAGATTCAAATCATCAACAGAGATAAAAAGAATATCAATGAAGATAATTTAGAAAACATCAGAATTGCCTAAATGGCAATTAACAACAAAATCTAGCTATTAATAAATAACTAGAAACTCATACTCTCATTTCCAAATAGATAATTAGATAACAACAAAATGATCAATTGAAACTAAATCAATTCAAACAATTGAAATATCACTTAAAAATATCAATTCTAATTGGCTGCAGTACACGCTAACGTGTACTGCCTCGCCAATACGGCATATGAAATACGCCAAAGATCAAAGGATCAAAAGTAATTGAAATATCAATAAAAGCAATACCGTGTGGCTGCAGTTCACGCTTGCGTGCACTGCCTTGCCACTACAGTGATGATGTACCCAACATATACCGTGTGGCTGCAGTTCACGCTTGCGTGCACTGCCGCGCCACAACAGTGATGATATACCCAAAAGATCAACGAACCAAAATCCGTGGAGGTCTAATTATCAACGTCACAATGCAACTACAGTTGCAACTAGGTACAAAGATAAGGTCAATGCATCTGCCAACCACACATAAATTATGTGAAGGCAATACTCCAACGATTGCAAAAGTGCACCTTGAAGCAAAGTCGAGAATAAGGAGCACAGCAGAAGGCAAGGGACAGTAATGAAAAACCTCATCCAAGTGAATTGAGGTGGATAACTGTCTCAAGCAACAGCAGCCGAACAAGTTCGAGTAAGGCAGAGTAATGCCAAAGTAGTTAAGAAAAGATGACAACAAACTGCAGCCGTGGATCCAGATACAACAATCAAACAAATGCAGCAGGGGTGAGGTTGCACAGTGTAAAATGTTTGCAGATTAACTGCCACCAAGTAAATGTAGTAACACTGCAAATTCGAGAAGGTAGCAAGCTACTACGAAATGCAAGAAGGTCAAGTCTCAGACTCAACACAACTGCAGCACCAAAGCGTGAAGCAATGGTACAGGTACAAAATAGAAGGGGTGAGGGCACCGGGGTATGGCACCACTGCACTCAACACAAGGACAGACTGCAACTATATTGCAGCACCACAAGGTCAAAAAAAACAATGGTTCAAACATGAGACGAACCAAAGAAATGCATCTGATGGTAAGAGAATGACTACAAGCAACTGAAATGTACTTGTACAAAAAAAAAAAACTGGATAGTACAAACTCGACTAGAGGCCGTGAACACAAGTGCAACAGGTCAGAGATTAATAAATGAAGTCTCTAACCAAAATAAGGCCGCAAGAAGCTTCAATTCAAATCAGTAATGAAGACCCAAAGAAGAACCAGGGCAATGCAACCAAGAAACAAGTGACATGCAGATATCACAAGGTCACAAATGTTGGTTTGAAAGTAAAGACACAAAGGTAATTCAAAGGAGACTAAATGCACTGTGTTGTGAGAACAACAATATATGCTGACCAATAAACACAGAATGAAAGGCTACAGAAATGCCAAAATACCAACAGCACATGAAGGTAACAAGGAACACTAATCCAGACACAATGAACACAGTATCAATATGATGAACCAAGCAGTCAAGCCATATTTTGGCAAAATGCAACTGATCAGAGATGGCACCTGGAATATCAGGCAACATTCAAAAGAAATAATTTCAGAGATGTTCAAAGCCCAAAACGAAGTACACAACCAAGCACGAAGTACAAACTGCAACTGCGACACACAGTGCCACAACCAAAACAATAGTGCATCACTGACCATATCAGTCATTGGACAGTACAGATGCAATTATGCAAAAATGAAATCTGCAATTGTAGAAGGAGAGGAACAATATGTAATGGATCAGAAACATCAAAAATACACTGTAAACATGACAGTGCCAGCTTCAAAAGTATACACATGAAGGTTGCACTGCAACAGATAGGGAAACAAACATATGCAGCAGCTCAAGTGATGCCCATGAATGCAACCGTGAAACTACTACCTCAAATCATAAAAATCAAGTCAGAATCTGATATCATGAGCTACTGACCAGATACACAGAAAACAAAGAACGAAATCAATGATTCAAAACCTCGGGATTGCAAAGTTATAAACTGCAAATTCTTGTTTATGGCAAGTTATGGAAACACATTCACAAAATTATGTGACTAAAGTCAAGTGCAAAACAGATCAGGTGGCCTCCATTTCAACTGTGATGTGATAACCACGCATGGCCGAAGGTAAATATTCAAAGAATCAAACCAAATCACATTTCAAAATCACGTAAATAAAGAAAAACAGAGAAGTCGACATTATTCAAACGAAAACAAATGGCCGATAACACAAAATCACGTATACGAGAAATTGAATTAGATGTGAGTAATTTAAAATTACTCACCTTTGATTCGACGAGCATCCATCCTTTGAACGACGAAGCAAGCAACGAAAACGATCACCTCTCGAGCCGTTCAAGACGAAGTCGTGGAAGGGGTTGAAGCCTCTCGAAAGACGAACGATTGACAACCGCGGCACTTCTATCCAAAGCCCTAATTTTTGATCGAACGAAGAAATTTTTTTGAAGCCGCCATTCTCTTTTTTTTTTTTCTTTCGTCAAGGGTTTGAGCGAATGAATCCAACCAGAGAGGGGTACGGGTTTGCCAAACGAAACAAAGAGGGGAACCGGTGATTGCCGTTATCTCCACAAAAGGTAACGGGCCAAATATCGTAAAAAAAGAACGGGCCAAATTGAATTAATTAAAGCCCGTATACTCTTATACAAAATTTTGAAATAATTTCTAACTGTTTCGAAAACTCTAATCAACAAACAGCTAGCAAATCTAGTCGTCTAACGACGATATTAATTGTCACGAATCCCTGGGTTGTTACAGACTCCCCTCCTTATAAAAATTGCGTCCCCGCAATTTTCATAATTAAGGTTGTCAATGTTAATTATTTTTCTAACATAAACTGGTTAAGCTAGAAAAATAAAATAGAGAATACCAATGCCAAAGAAATCTTTTAATTTCATAAAAGAAATTCACAAATTCTCAACAAAATCTAACTATCAATAGATAGTCAGAAAACAACAAAAGGCCTAATTATCAAAAACGATAATTAAAAATCTCAAATCGACAAATATTTCATTATCAAAGGTGATAATCAAATTTCAAGTCAACCAATCAACAGATATCTAATTATCACAAGCGATAATTAGAAACAACAAATATTCGATTATCAAAAACAATAATCAAAATCAACAGATATCTAATTATCACAAGCGATAATTAGAAACAACAAATATTCGATTATCAAAAACAATAATCAAAATCAACAGATATCTAATTATCACAAGCGATAATTAGAAACAACAAATATTCGATTATCAAACACGATAATCAAAATCAACAGATATCTAATTATCACAAGCGATAATTAGAAACAACAAATATTCGATTATCAAAAACAATAATCAAAATCAACAGATATCTAATTATCACAAGCGATAATTAGAAACAACAAATATTCGATTATCAAACATGATAATCAAAATCAACAGATATCTAATTATCACAAGCGATAATTAGAAACAACAAATATTCGATTATCAAAAACGATAATCAAAATCAACAGATATCTAATTATCACAAGCGATAATTAGAGACAACAAATATTCGATTATCAAAAACGATAATCAAAATCAACAGATATCTAATTATCACAAGCGATAATTAGAAACAACATATATTCGATTATCAAAAACGATAATCAAAATCAACAGATATCTAATTATCACAAGCGATAATTAGAAACAACAAATATTCGATTATCAAACACGATAATCAAAATCAACAGATATCTAATTATCACAAGCGATAATTAGAAACAACAAATATTCGATTATCAAAAACAATAATCAAAATCAACAGATATCTAATTATCACTAGCGATAATTAGAAACAACAAATATTCGATTATCAAAAACGATAATCAAAATCAACAGATATCTAATTATCACAAGCGATAATTAGAAACAACAAATATTCGATTATCAAACACGATAATCAAAATCAACAGATATCTAATTATCACAAGCGATAATTAGAAACAACAAATATTCGATTATCAAAAACAATAATCAAAATCAACAGATATCTAATTATCACAAGCGATAATTAGAAACAACAAATATTCGATTATCAAACACGATAATCAAAATCAACAGATATCTAATTATCACAAGCGATAATTAGAAACAACAAATATTCGATTATCAAAAACGATAATCAAAACTCATATCAACAAATATCCAATTACCTGCAGATAATTGGAAACAACAAATATCTAGAAATCAATTAAGATACTCTAGAAAATCAATATAAAAGGTTGGATCGATCCCAGCAGATGGCGAGTTTTAGCTACGCCGCACGTGCATCTCAGAGTGGCCGAAGCCTACCAAGTACTATAAATTTTTTTGGCGCCCATCAGATGACCCGAAGGTCCAGCAGAGTGACCCGAAGGTCTAGTACTGGTATTTGACCCGAAGGTCCAGCAGAGTGGCCCGAAAGCCCAAAAAAAATGACCCGGAGGTCCAGCAGAGTGGCCCGAAAGCCCAACAAATGACCCGAAGGTCCAGCAGAGTGGCCCGAAAGCCCAACAAATGACCCGAAGGTCCAGCAGAGTGGCCCGAAAGCCCAACAAATGACCCGAAGGTCCAGCAGAGTGGCCCGAAAGCCCAACAAATGACCCGGAGGTCCAGCAGAGTGGCTCGAAAGCCAAATAAAATCATCAGATATTCAATTAACGAGTCCGGAATTAACCGAAAAAGCAAACGCACATGTCCCATACCACGTGTTTTACTAAATAGTTTGATTCTCTTCATCGTTTCCTTGAACGTGCAAAATTGTGTATTCAAAATAACATTTCACATTATCAAACGGATAAGTCCGGAGTTAAGCGAATCAGTAAAAGAAAGGGGTCATAGTCCTCGATTTTTCTGAAACGTTTAAATCGCTTCCTCATTCTTTTGAAAGCGTAAAATGCAAAACTTCTGAAAACAATTTTCATTTATTTCATAAAAGTAATAATTTACATTCTCAAACGAACAAGTCCGGAATTAAGCGAATCAGTAAAAGAAAGGGTTCATAGTCCTCGATTTTGCTGAAATGTTTAAGTCTCTTTCTCATTCTTTTGAAAACGTAAACTGAAAATTTTTGAAAACCATTTTTTTTATTTTAAAACGCTTTTTATAATCACGTGATTAAATCGGCAACATAAGTAGTAACTTCAACCAGAAAATTGTACTTCTCAAAACACCATAGAAACGGATCTCAAAATCAACATTGCGGGATAACCGCTTGAAAATCCACTTTAAATAGAAGGTTACTGAAGTCAATGCGACAGTAATTTTTTAAACATCAAGATCTCATCAAAATGATTCTCATTAAAATATAATACCAGTGGAATTTCATTTATTAAAAGTGTCAACAAAACACCGTACTTCAAAACGTAGCACTGGTGTGAAAAATCCCGTTATAAAAATAACGGCAACAGAATACGTTTCATAACCAAGTATCGGTTCAACGTAAAATTAATGCAGTAACGTGCAACCTGAATTTGCACATATACTACAAAATGAATAAGGAAATCATTCAATTATATCTTCAATGAAGATATTTTAAAACAGCAGAAATCTAATCAGAGGTGATTAGCATCAAAGAAAACCAACAAGAAATTTCAACAAATCAAATCCACTGGTTAAACAACATAATGAAATTAATTTCATTTTCATATTTTGATTTTTAAATCAAAATAATTATCAGTTGTACTCAGCGAAGCAGTCACACTGTTTTCGCTGCGCACTCTGATAATCAAAGCACAAATCAATCAATCATCAAAACTCAAATCAACTTTTATTTTTAAATAAAGCTATTTAAAAATTTCCATCGTATTTTCAAAACTTTAGTTTTGACTCAAAGCATATATAAAACATCGACTAATAGTTGTAACACATGTTCCATCCAAGTTATGTTTTATATTATGTCCTAAACCCCAAGCTCTGATGCCAACTGTGACGCCCCACCTCTATGCTCGCAATAACAAAGAGTATTAAAAGAAAAACTGTCTGTTATCACGAAGAATAAGGCTGGATAGGAGCGGCCATCCGTAGTTAGGTCTTACACTAGTATTGGTTATTTCGATAGGAGTGGTATATATTTTTTTTTCATCTCTTAATTATTTACTCCCATCGACATATCCAATTCCAGTATAAAACGAACTACGATGGTTCATAATAGTTTAGGACAATAGATATAATAATAACACAGATAGTATAAATGCGGAACACAGATTAAACAAAAAGTCTCATATATATATAATAACTGATGTCAGTTACAATACATTTGACACTATACATATGATACAACTACAACTGTCGACTCTGGAAGTTACATATACAAGTACATTATCATGAATAATATACATGAATATACCACATCCTATACAAATACACAAACTACTCTAAATGACGACGACTACTCCGAAAGATATGAAGTGACTTCATAGCTCAAGCAGCAACTCAAAGTAGGATATCAACAACCTGTAAATACTCGGTCTGACCCGAGTATTAAATTCAAAAGAAAATAATACACGGGTCAGTCTAATTCAAACTCAGTTATTAGTGCACAGAAGCAATAATAATTAAATATGAATAGATGACAGTCAAAGTAAATTCACCTATCCGATCCTTTAACAAGAAATCGGATAACGGTGAATATAACACATGATAGTGTTAAACAACAAATCAGCAGATTCAAATCATCAACAGAGATAAAAAGAATATCAATGAAGATAATTTAGAAAACATCAGAATTGCCTAAATGGCAATTAACAACAAAATCTAGCTATTAATAAATAACTAGAAACTCATACTCTCATTTCCAAATAGATAATTAGATAACAACAAAATGATCAATTGAAACTAAATCAATTCAAACAATTGAAATATCACTTAAAAATATCAATTCTAATTGGCTGCAGTACACGCTAACGTGTACTGCCTCGCCAATACGGCATATGAAATACGCCAAAGGTCAAAGGATCAAAAGTAATTGAAATATCAATAAAAGCAATACCGTGTGGCTGCAGTTCACGCTTGCGTGCACTGCCTTGCCACTACAGTGATGATGTACCCAACATATACCGTGTGGCTGCAGTTCACGCTTGCGTGCACTGCCGCGCCACAACAGTGATGATATACCCAAAAGATCAACGAACCAAAATCCGTGGAGGTCTAATTATCAACGTCACAATGCAACTACAGTTGCAACTAGGTACAAAGATAAGGTCAATGCATCTGCCAACCACACATAAATTATGTGAAGGCAATACTCCAACGATTGCAAAAGTGCACCGTGAAGCAAAGTCGAGAATAAGGAGCACAGCAGAAGGCAAGGGACAGTAATGAAAAACCTCATCCAAGTGAATTGAGGTGGATAACTGTCTCAAGCAACAGCAGCCGAACAAGTTCGAGTAAGGCAGAGTAATGCCAAAGTAGTTAAGAAAAGATGACAACAAACTGCAGCCGTGGATCCAGATACAACAATCAAACAAATGCAGCAGGGGTGAGGTTGCACAGTGTAAAATGTTTGCAGATTAACTGCCACCAAGTAAATGTAGTAACACTGCAAATTCGAGAAGGTAGCAAGCTACTACGAAATGCAAGAAGGTCAAGTCTCAGACTCAACACAACTGCAGCACCAAAGCGTGAAGCAATGGTACAGGTACAAAATAGAAGGGGTGAGGGCACCGGGGTATGGCACCACTGCACTCAACACAAGGACAGACTGCAACTATATTGCAGCACCACAAGGTCAAAAAAAACAATGGTTCAAACATGAGACGAACCAAAGAAATGCATCTGATGGTAAGAGAATGACTACAAGCAACTGAAATGTACTTGTACAAAAAAAAAAACTGGATAGTACAAACTCGACTAGAGGCCGTGAACACAAGTGCAACAGGTCAGAGATTAATAAATGAAGTCTCTAACCAAAATAAGGCCGCAAGAAGCTTCAATTCAAATCAGTAATGAAGACCCAAAGAAGAACCAGGGCAATGCAACCAAGAAACAAGTGACATGCAGATATCACAAGGTCACAAATGTTGGTTTGAAAGTAAAGACACAAAGGTAATTCAAAGGAGACTAAATGCACTGTGTTGTGAGAACAACAATATATGCTGACCAATAAACACAGAATGAAAGGCTACAGAAATGCCAAAATACCAACAGCACATGAAGGTAACAAGGAACACTAATCCAGACACAATGAACACAGTATCAATATGATGAACCAAGCAGTCAAGCCATATTTTGGCAAAATGCAACTGATCAGAGATGGCACCTGGAATATCAGGCAACATTCAAAAGAAATAATTTCAGAGATGTTCAAAGCCCAAAACGAAGTACACAACCAAGCACGAAGTACAAACTGCAACTGCGACACACAGTGCCACAACCAAAACAATAGTGCATCACTGACCATATCAGTCATTGGACAGTACAGATGCAATTATGCAAAAATGAAATCTGCAATTGTAGAAGGAGAGGAACAATATGTAATGGATCAGAAACATCAAAAATACACTGTAAACATGACAGTGCCAGCTTCAAAAGTATACACATGAAGGTTGCACTGCAACAGATAGGGAAACAAACATATGCAGCAGCTCAAGTGATGCCCATGAATGCAACCGTGAAACTACTACCTCAAATCATAAAAATCAAGTCAGAATCTGATATCATGAGCTACTGACCAGATACACAGAAAACAAAGAACGAAATCAATGATTCAAAACCTCGGGATTGCAAAGTTATAAACTGCAAATTCTTGTTTATGGCAAGTTATGGAAACACATTCACAAAATTATGTGACTAAAGTCAAGTGCAAAACAGATCAGGTGGCCTCCATTTCAACTGTGATGTGATAACCACGCATGGCCGAAGGTAAATATTCAAAGAATCAAACCAAATCACATTTCAAAATCACGTAAATAAAGAAAAACAGAGAAGTCGACATTATTCAAACGAAAACAAATGGCCGATAACATAAAATCACGTATACGAGAAATTGAATTAGATGTGAGTAATTTAAAATTACTCACCTTTGATTCGACGAGCATCCATCCTTTGAACGACGAAGCAAGCAACAAAAACGATCACCTCTCGAGCCGTTCAAGACGAAGTCGTGGAAGGGGTTGAAGCCTCTCGAAAGACGAACGATTGACAACCGCGGCACTTCTATCCAAAGCCCTAATTTTTGATCGAACGAAGAAATTTTTTTGAAGCCGCCATTCTCTTTTTTTTTTTTTTTCTTTCGTCAAGGGTTTGAACGAATGAATCCAACCAGAGAGGGGTACGGGTTTGCCAAACGAAACAAAGAGGGGAACCGGTGATTGTCGTTATCTCCACAAAAGGTAACGGGCCAAATATCGTAAAAAAAGAACGGGCCAAATTGAATTAATTAAAGCCCGTATACTCTTATACAAAATTTTGAAATAATTTCTAACTGTTTCGAAAACTCTAATCAACAAACAGCTAGCAAATCTAGTCGTCTAACGACGATATTAATTGTCACGAATCCCTGGGTTGTTACAAATAATCAAATAAACAATTCATGAAGCCGTTTTACAATATACATTTGATTACACAAACTTTTCACAAAATCAGAGTACAATCAAGAAACATGCCAAAAAATGCAGTGGAATAATAATAGTAAATACGATCTAGCAACTCTATCTTCATCTGCAAGGAATATTGTCTTCAAACACTGAAATGCTCAGGCTGACCCAAGTGTAATGAAAATACAAAACACTCAAGTCATAACTTAAATTTCTTATGTAAGTTAAATCAACAACAATTAAATATGAGTGTAATAGCTTCAGAGATGTTTATGGGATTTTCCATCTCCTATCAAGTGTACAAGGTAAGCGCAATAACATAAGAGATGTTATGAGATTTTCCATCTCTTAAGGATCCATTAAACTATACATATGTAGTGTCTATTAGTAAAGTAAAGTGTTTAAATAGCAATAAGGCTTTACGTTGATCCCATTTAACACATTTTTAAGCATTTTTCTATAGTTTTCCTTAGTAGCATCACCAGTAACATCGGTAGCCAAGGAGGCGCCGTGATAAGACAACACTAAAACAACTTTTTAGTGGTCGCGTATAAGGATAAAAGTATGACAAGGCACGTGAGGTAATACCCAAGGTAGGATACTACCAGTTTGGGTCGCAGGGCTAGGTAACACACCGTAGCAATGACCGCCCACCGCGTCCAACACCCCCAAAAAATCAAATCAAGATGCACCGATCAAGCCAGCATCAATATAGTAATACGAAGAGGTGTGTCCGTTAGGGGTAGCTGGCCCACTTGGCCCTAACAAGTAGTCTTGTTTTAGTTATTTCAAATTGGCACAAGTGCTGGGGTCATCCATGGTTTGAGCATGAATGAGAGAGGGAAGAAAAATAAAAATGTAATTAATTGATTATTAAAGTGATTAGTGTAATTTATTTATGTTTAATTCCCAGTAACTTTTAAATTTTAATAAATTATTCAAACGAGGTCCAATAGAGATGCGGGTTTTTGTGTGGCGCTCGTGACATTGAAAGCTTTGTAGTGAACGTGATTTAGACAGATTTGGAGATAGTCAAAATTTGGGCTAAAATTGGACATCATTCGATTTTAGTTCCAAAATGGAATGCTTCGGTGTCAATAGAAATTTTGGCGAGTTAAACTGACTTTTTTGGTTAACCATTAATATTACATATGGATAACGAATGGTTTATTGATTTTTTGAACGATTTACTATTTTATACGGTTGATTAGGATATATTCTCGGCCTTGGAGTGGGAGGGACCCTATTAATTTCTCGTGTAAGAGTAGATGGCATTTTGTATACGATCTTGCCTCGAAGCGGTTGATTTATATTTTATGGTTATATACTATATGTGATGCAAGGGGATAGGATAGAGGGATCCAATGGGATTCCTCATACTGTTGATTTTACTTTTCATATATTTTGTTATATGATCTGCTGGAAATTATATTATGAATGGTTGAGGCAATATAGTCGTTATTACATGCTTTGAAATCCTTAAAATTAAACATGTGTTTAAATTAGATAAATCAGGATAAATATATATATTAAATATATATTGGGTTGTTTACAATGTTTTAGCATATTGGACATAAATGGATAACTTAGGAAGTTATTACCATTAGATAACAAGTGGTGATGGAAATATTTTGTTTAATAAAGAAAAATGACTTTTACTTTATATATATATATATCTGTTCAAAATAATTTTGAAATAATTTTATAAATATTAGTTTGAAGAAATTAATTTTAGAAGTTTCGAAGTTTAAATATGTTTTATAATTGTTTTTGAATTGCAAACATAAACGAGTTTTCATATTGAAAATGTTTTTAGGATTTTAAATAAGTATTTTTAGGAGATATTTAATATAGATGTTTTAAATAATAATAAAATAATTTTTAAACTATTCCAGTAATATAATAGTTTTTAAAAGTATTTCAATAATGTAATAGTTTTTAAAGTATTTCTAATATTATGGTAGCATTTAAAAGTATTTTCAATAATATAATAGTTTTTAAAGTATTTCTAATAATATACTAGTTTTTAAAGTGTTTTAGGTATATGTAGTTTTTAGTTAACAAGTTAAATATTTTATTTGAAGTAAAAATAAGTTTTATATTATATTATCTTTCAAATATATTTTAATATTAAATATTTTACCTTATAAATAAATAAGAAAAAGAGAGAGTGTGTGTGTGTATCAAAACATATTTTAAGTAGTTCTTACATATTAGTAAGTATTTTAAAGTATTTATATATATATATATATATATATATATACACAAGTTTTAAGTAACAAAATAAATATTCTATTAACATAATAAAGAGGGGACTTGGGTTCTAACACTTAAGTCAAATAAATGGTTTGGGAAAGATCCATCTAAATTTATAAATTTTAGATATGCTTAGTCTTTAAATAAATGTTTTGAAGGTTAATTATAAGGATAAGTAATGGTTTGGGGTTATTGAAAATGGTTTAGCAACACTTATTTTTGATCCTTAATATTAATTATACTTGGGAATATAATTAGATATTTACTAATGGATATTTAGTAGAAAAATACAAGTAAGTGGTTTTGGGATTTGTTGTGACAATTGTTTTTAGCAACACTTGTCTTTAACCATTTAATATAATTGAATCTTTAAAAAGAGAATTTAAAAGAAGAATGTTTTCAAAATGTGAAATGTTTAGGTTTGTTGTGATAATTGTTTTTAAGAACACTTGTCTTTAACCCTAAAAAGTAATTAAATTATAAAAGAGAGCTTTAAAGACAATGATTAAATGGAATGGTTTGGATTTGTAGTAAACAATGTTTTAGCAACATTTGTTTTTAAATCCTTAAATTATAATTTAGAAGAAATATTATAAACAAAATTTAGATATTTAATGCTAGAAAGATAATAACAAGTATAGAAGTCTTTTATAAAATGATAGAATATGCAGTATGTTTAATTAATAAATGGAAAGGAGTTTATTGTAATAATGCTTTGGTGATAATTGTTTTAATCTCTTTGATTATATTTTAAAGTAATTTGTGAATATAATTATACCGTTGGAATATGCATATGAATATTTTTTAAGTATTGAAAAGGGTACAAGTGAGGAACTAAACAATATATACAAGTATGTAAAGAGAGTTTTAATTAATAAAGGAGCATTAATCAACAAAGGAAGTTTTGACTAATGAAAGAAGTTTTATTATAAAGAAGTGACTAATATAAATGGGTTTTTAACAATAAAAGATAAATTGATTAAAAGGGATTGAAATTCATTTATATGACTTAATCATGATCGTGGATTCAACCATGCTCAA
Organism: Allium cepa; assembly: GCA_030765085.1. NCBI lineage: Eukaryota > Viridiplantae > Streptophyta > Magnoliopsida > Asparagales > Amaryllidaceae > Allium > Allium cepa. The sequence goes on along the minus strand of CM060929.1, from coordinate 916,257,036 downwards.
ATTCTTATGAAATTAAACTTATGTTGATTGTTTATTTTTATTTGATAGTTAAATACCGACTATAAAATATTTGCCTAAACATGTAATCCTTCTTAATATTGGTGGTATGAAAATATTCCCTACTTAGTACCAAAGGTTTTAACTCTGGATATATCTAAAGAGACATGAGAATTGCACGGTACAGCTATATTCGGTGATGCTTACTGTACATATAAACTAGTTGGGCCTTCTAGGAAATCCATCAACTTGAACGGTTAAGAGGTGATAAGGAAATCAATCAACTTAAACGGTTAAGAGGTGAAGGAAATCCATCAACTTAAACGGTCAAGAGGTGATTTCCGATCTTAAGTATGTCTGTTTACTTCCAAAAGAACGAGTATTGAGCATTCCGAAGTTGATTGGTTTATCCGGAGTCGCTTGGTTTATGGGGCATCCGATAAGCAGGGGAGTGTACTTGTAAGAGATTACTCATACCGTAATCACTCCAAGAATCATATATGTGTTCTATGGATGAGCCTTGAGCTTTATCTTAAATGGCGGAACCATGTGTGGCTCAGAGACCCGTTGGGGAGATTTGTTATGCGATCGAATTTTGTTGAAAAACTCGTGTGAATACACCGAATGTAGCCTTTACATCGAGAAATGACTAAAGACAGAGTAGAATGCATGATCCCGGGATTAGCTAACCCAAATAGGGTTACACATCTCCATTATTTAGAGTATGCTTATTAATTTGTTGCACACAGGGAGTTGATGATACTAGGTTCATGTGTTAGGGCATGGGCTGGTTTTTATACCTTATAGTATATTTTGTCTAGAGATATACGACATTCGAAATGTAGTTTCTAACCCATGTCATAGGTGATCGGTCTTAGTATGGCTTACGAGTTTACTGGGGAGGTGTTAGTGGAAAATCCATTTATTCGAATGTCCCTTAACGATTTGATTTATATACCTATTATTTTTGTATTATACACTCACTCACAACATAGCTACTTATATATATAATCGTAGACATTATTATAATATCATTAAAATTTCCTAGAAAATGATTTGGTTATCATAAGGTAAAAACTCATCCATGTTTATGTATTGCATGGTCTTACGAGATACATTTATTTTAAAAGATTTGATAACCTTAAATAATTCACATGATATGAGTTTTCTCATGCTGGTTTACCAGACTGATCAGCATTTTATTTTCCTATAATGCTTGGGTCGACCCCATGTATATTTTCAAGTTTCATTGGAGCTCTTGGAGAGATGAGCTGGATGATTTCCTACCGTAGATTTTATTTCCACTACATTGCTTCATTTATATTTATCAGCAATTGTAAGTACAGGTTGTTATAACTGTCCAAGCTGGTGATAATTATTTTTTATCTGATTATTATATGTATATTAAAATGTTCTTTTTGTAAAAGTATCATTCCAATATCATATTCTATCGTTCCAATGTGAGATTCTAATATCGTTTTTTCTTTTCTTTTGTTTTTCTTCTTCTATTTTTTTACCATATATTTCTATTTTTTCAGCACCTGGGTGCTCGGCATGTGAATATCATGGATGTATTAGTGTTGACATTTGAGGATCGAAAAGGCGATCGTTACATTTTGGTGTTGGAGCTGAAGGTTAAGATAGTACCTTGGCTTTGGCAAGGTACTTATTATAGATAGGCTCACAAGCACATTAGAATAATTTTGAGTGTATATATACGAGCGCATAGTTGTTAGTGATGTAAAAATTGTTTTACACTATGTTGATTGATCAATTAAGCGGCTTATGAATTCTGGTCGGTACGAGTAATTAATGTTATCGATAGGGGTCTCTAAACACTTGAATGAAGTAATTCAACATGGTATTGTTTTGAAATTGAATAAATGAAATAATTTTATCCTATATTTATATTTTTTTCAGCATCTGGGTGATTGGCATGTAAATACCATGGATGTATTAGCGCCGGCATTGGAGGATCGAAAGGGCGACCGTTACATTTTGGTGTTGGAGCTGAAGGTTAAGATAGTACCTTGGCTTTGGTAAGGTACTTATTATAGATAGGGGCACAAGCACCCTAGAATAATTTTGAGTGTATATATACGAGCGCATAGTTGTTAGTGACGTAAAAAATGTTTTACATTATGTTAATTGATCAATTAAGTGGATTATGAATTCTGGTCGGTACGAGTAATTAACATTATTGATAGGGGTCTCTAAACACTTGAACGGAGCAATTGAACATGGTATTGTTTTGAAATTGGATAAATGAAATAATTTTACCATGATTATATTTTATATATAAAAGAATAATTTTTTACAAATTATTATAATATATATATATATATGGTGTGTGTGGATGTTAGTGAATGGTAATATTTGATTATAATGATATTCTTTTCAAATTTTTTTTCGTCTAGAAATAATAAAGCATTAATTATGCTGATAAGAGTAAATGGGCCAATTTTCAAATGCAGGCTGTGAAGCCTTTTAATTCCCTACGAGTGTGTATGCACGCCCAGATGGGCCTGCTCTTATCACAATGTCATGCGTTAATTAAACAACACATTTGCATGTGGTGTAGAGTAAATATAAATGGTTGTTGTCACATAAAAATGTAAACAATTAGGAGAACTATAATTAGACAATCAATATATTTATGAATTAGATGCTTAGTTTTTATTATTCAATGAATGTATTTTCAAAATGTCATGTGAGTAGCCTTTATACTTATTTTGTAAATGAAACTCAACTTATTTTACTTCTTAATGTGATAGTTATGCACCAATTCACTATGTAGGATAATATATTTACTTTGCAGTCAATTTTAATTCAATTTTGTGCTTTATTTCCAATAAGTCAAATTTACTATTACCTTAATGATTGTAATTTGATTCGTATATAAACAACGTATATCGTATTTTGAGTTCCAATTAAGACAACGGAAAGAACCAATGTTATTATATTTGAAAATAATTAATCCACATTCATTATGAGGAAGTATAAACAAATGCATCTATAAATGAACTTGTTTTCATTTTTAGTTTCAATTATTACACTTTGTAGACATCTTCATCCACTAACTGAGAAGAAAAAAACTTATGTGCATATAGTAATGTTATGCTATTGGCCATGAATAAGTTTTTACACCAAATTATCAAACATCATCAACTATCCTTAAAAAATTTAAATAATTGATAGTGGCAAAAATAATATGTGAGGTAATTAAATGAAATAAAAGTTTTAACTATAAAAAAATAGTGGAAGCACTAAAAAATAATCGACCCGCATCTGATCGCTAAAAATATTGTTGAAGCACTAAAAAATAATAAGTTCATGCCATGAGTATATATGCACATCCAAGTGGACCTGCATCTAATAACAACGTGCATGCATTAATTCACTGAACATCAATTGACGATGATAAAACATTATTCACCAAAAGAAATCATTTGACAACATAAATGAATTGCCTTATATTTTCAGAATTCATTCAAATCTCTTCTACATAATCTTGCATTTGTTTCAGTAAAATCATGACTTGTAGCTTTTCACTTCTTAACCTGATCTTGATTAGACTTGGTTTTCAGGAAATAGAATATAGCATTTGTTTTAGTATAACTTAGCAAACAAATCAGCCCATCTATTTACTCTAACACCTAACAGAAGTTCAGCTAAGCCCAATCCAGTAAAAAATATTATTGCAGCAGCAGCCTTAACCTAGCAGGCCATGGATCGTTTGTAACCTAAAGTTTCTGATCCAGTAAGGAAACTCGCTTGGATTTACCACGACATTTGAGCAAAAATAAATAAATAAATAAATTTTACAGGAAATAGAATATATCATGACATTTGAGCAATTAATAGCTCCAAGCCTCCAACATAAATGAAAGCTCTTTCTGGCTGATGGTTGGCAAGAGGGCCATGACATCCTAGCAACCGAATTCAAAACAGTGCAATAAAAATGCAAGTTTGCATCTTAGGTTTCTGTTCAAGTTGTAGTTTCCTTCTCGCTTTCTTCTTACAATCTTTTAGTAAATTTATATAAAAGAGACATAGGTATATTGAGGAAATAGTATGTTTGGATTTGGCCTATGCTTTCAACTAAATCTGAGAAAAAAATCAGCTCATAATCCATGTTTTATTTATCACTGATATGACATGCTATTAACTGATTGGCACATGATGAATAATGATAGTTACAACTTAGTATTCAAAATCACAATATTCTCAGTTATGTTGACCTTTAAATCAACTCTACATTTCTCTTATTCTCTTAGTTGATTTTAGCTTTATTTTGAAAGGACGAAAATGCAGTAGAAATTGAAGTTGTTTTTAGCTTAATAAACTTAGAAGAACAAAAACATTGGGCATTACCATGTGCTTAAATCCAGTTAAAAACAACAGTACATTTTAAAATGTCGAAATAACTAAGTCATGTTTGTCCCAAAGGGCCAAAAGTGTAGACATTCAAAATGCTGCTGAAACTATAACTGAATAGAAATCCATAACAAATAGTCATGTAAAAAACAGATTGCACTTGTAATATTCATTAGCCAGTAAACATGAAATAGAAAATGCATCAAGCTACAAATGGAAAATGTTTATAAAGAGGATAAGAAACATACGCAACTGTCGTTCAAAGTCCAGTAGGAAAAACAAATGCATTAAAAAGCTACGCAAGAAACTGGAAAGAAAACGAACACTTTCAGTAAGAAATCATGTAATTCAACAGAAAAATAACAACTGAATCATTTATAATAGGCAGCATATGTATACACAACTTAACATTGGTATGTACAGAGGATTCCACGGTATGAGAAAGCATTACTGATTTACCGACAGCATACATACCTTTCAGATGGAGTTGCTCCATAGTAACTACCTTCAGATAAAAGAATGCAGCCTTCCCTAATCCTTGGTACAACTCCACTAACATTCATAAAGCAATACATATGCTACACTATATTGTGCTTATATACCTCAAATAAAAGCATAACATATACACATATAAATAGGTCTTTACCAAAACTAAACCATCCTAAACATAATTATAGTAAATAATAGAAACAGTAGAAGAGGGTGATATAATTATGGATGAAACAATAATGTAAAAAATAAAAACTAATTACTTGTCATGATGATTGACATATAATTTGTTGATATAATAAGGATTTGGGTCCGGAACAAAGAATCCAACGGCCAAACGGTTTGGAATACCAATCTCCCAAATTGTAGGACCAACTCTTGGAAGTTCATTTACGACATCACCCAAATCAATTGAAGAACCTGTTACAAATTTACAAAGTATTTCCTCACTTACGTTTTTTTTAATTTGGAGCTATATATAAAGATTAAATGATTAATCGCAAACACTTTTTACTTGACCTTCTTTAATAGTCATCGTTGCATCCATTTTATAGTCTCCGATGAAACCCGAAACATATGCATTAAGATTATACATTCCATCTCTAACATTGCTGATTTTAAATTGTCCATTTTTATCAGTCCTTGTCCAGAATTGGTAACCCTAAATATGTAGTATGATATGTTGGTCAAGATTAATGGTTGAATAATGTTCATCGTATAATATTTAGTACTATTGCCTTATGTACCTTGAATTCTGTTTTCCATGATCCAGCTTTTCCTGGTAAAGCTAAACCTACGTATGTAGAATTTGCAGGTATGTGCTCCTTGTTTATAACCCTGGTTTGTGCAAGTTAGTTGAACCAGTCGTATTGTTATTATTACTACTCATTTTCTATTTTGTTGTTGAAATTCAACATTAAAACATAAAAGATAGGAAGGTAATATGAATATGCAATGTAGGAACCATACCTTTCACTAACAAATAGTTTGCCAGTCACGGAGCCTCTTTCTTTTGTAGTTTGGAAAACTTTTGATCGAAGAAAACTGTATGGCCAACTGTTTACTTCAGTTTCCATCTAAAATATGCAACATAAAGAATATTATACTTAACTATGCCAAACTTTCAATAAATATTATCTTTATTTTTAATGACGAGGGTAGAGATATCAAAAGGAAAATCTACAGTAGGTTCATGTGTCGTGGTTAGCCTCTAATTAAGTGATATCTGTTGCCTTAGAGTACTAAAAATGCTGATCCAATAAGTAAGAACAAAAAAGGAAATTTATTGCATTTTCATTCTAATAGTTGAAACTTAACCCATAGTAATTAAGTATCTAAAAACAAATCACTTTGTTAAACTTGCTATTTTGTTAGCCTTTTGGGACTAAAGACTTTAATTTGTTGTTGTATTTTTAAAATAGTATTTAAAGTTTATTTTCAAATAAAAATTATATTTATTTCTTAATTTAACCAAATGTAATTTTCTATGTTCTTCGCAATTTCCTATAACATTATCGATTAAGGAGTGTCATCTTATATATATATATATATATATATATATATATATATATATATATAATATGCACACGCGTGCACACACACGTGTGTATGTGTGCGTGTGCATTATTGTGCTATAATCGAACATTTTTTGGGTGAAATGCTATTAATAATTTAAAATTAATGCCCAAAGCTATTAATAATTATCGATTGGTAAAGAACTAACCATGAATTAAGTTATAGCATAACGCAGATACAACTCAAAATCCGAAGGAATTAAAATAAATCAGCAATATATTACCTGAGATTGATGTGTATATTTGATTAGTGATGATTGAGCTTTATTGTTTATCTGCATTAACAAATTCAAATTAATTATGTGATCAAATTACTGAATCAATTTAAGCACTATCCAATTAAAAAGAAAATGCTATCTTTCTACAATCTAGTACATCATGATAACATATGATTCGTTCAAACACTAAAGAGCATCATTTGGATAGATGAGAGGTCACATATACATGGTATAACCTAATAAACAAAATCATTACATTCATGCACGCACGCACAATATTAGTTGATGAATAGACCATGTTTCATTGTAATATAATGTGACCAAAGTTATTCATTAAAATACATTCAAATTTAAATTCAAGTTGATGAATAAACCACATGTAGGTGCATCAAATAGGTAGGGATAATTGCACTTTATATGTAATAAAGAATGAGTGGACAGATGCGTGTTTTAAACGTAATGTTTGTTACTCAAAACATTATTATTTTAAGTTGTTTTATTGGTAGTCGGCTACAAATTGATAGTAAAATTCCATTAATAAATAATCAGAAAGCAGATGGTAGAGTTTGCAAATCAGATATTACATGTTATTTCTCCTTTTTACTTATCTAAACTGGTTACTTATTACATGTAAAATTCCATGATAAGTAATCTTATTTACATCTAAATGGAATTTACATGTAACAGAAATTCCGTTGACAAGTAATCTTATTTGTCCAAGTTGCTTTACCTTGTTAAATGTATCAGCCAGCCTAAATATGCAATCCAAAACCTTTATTTTCCAATCTCAGGCCTTACCAATTCGCATTATGATTTTTGAGTATTGTAGCTTATTTCTAACATAAATCATAGAAATAAATCAACTGTTTGCTAATCCATATCAAAATATAAAGATGCAAACACTAATAATTGAAGTACAACCACCCCTTAATACAAATAACGAACAAATGTTTCTTGGGAAACAAAGAAACCCTTAAATTCGTCGGAAAATTGATCCACTAAGATTTACCTAATCTTTTATTTGATATGAAGCCCAAGGCTCAACATAAACAATCCCAATCATGCACCCATCATGCATACTTAATTCTATTACAAACTCAATTACACTCTCCGTTTTCTTTTTCATCTTCACTTGTTTTTTTAACCATTTATGTTATTGGCCAATAAATAATAATTGCATGGCCAACCTACTATTTGATTGTCGGTACTTTATTTCAGTTTTCCACTACAATTTCAAACTCCTAAATGGTTAGTAAAACCTAAAATTTATCCAAAATTCTTTGTCCCTTTCTCGGTCTTTTACCTTTTATAACCATTTATCTCTTTCTTTTATTTTCATAATCTTTTTTGTTTTCTTTTTTTTGCCTGATAAAAGTAAAAATGTTTGAAGGCTCAGAAGCTTGCACGTTTAAATAATTGAGTTAAAATAAAGAAGACCTTAATTGTATCTTCTTATAGATCCCGACTTTTAAAATCACATTGATGACCGACAATAAATTTATCCAGTGATTAGAGAAAATAAATCTTAGAGTAGACAACTTTCCTTATTCGAGAAAATTTAAATTTTCTTTAGAATTCATTCTTTTAGTTATGAGCTTTCCAATTGATTAATCATTCCTTAGCAATGGAATTTTACTTATCAATGGAATTTCGGCTATTTACTTATCAATTTGATAGTAAAATCAGTTCTGTTAGTCAATATCGATTGCATATTTTATGGATCACGCATGTAATTTACCTTATTTACATATCCGAATTTGTTATGCAGTAAATCAATGCATTTGCAGCCAACTTGATTAATTTAGTAGCGGAATCCAATTCTGAAAATATGTATAAGCAGCTGAAAGTGGATAAGTTTAGTTGTATACGGTTAAATTCACCATTTAACATGCGTAATCTCAAATTTATGCATATGAACTTAGTTAGCAAAAGGCTACAGACCTTCGTACATGCTTATGAATATACGAAATGTGCGAATTGCTTAAAGCTTCTGAATAAGAAAATTTAATCGATGTGCATTCTAATAACTATTGTTTGTTGTTGACATCGGTTCACTGTGCCTTAATCAGTAATTTATAGTTCATGTATCAAACAATCAATTCCTCGAACAATGTGTACTGCACATGCACAGTTATGTAGTGCTAATGATTTATATTTACAGGAGCAAGTGAATCAAAATGAATTATACGTGATTAATGCAGTACAATGAATTAGTAGGAAAGAAGGAACAAAATCTAAATTCCAAATGCTATGAAAAAAAAAATTATGAGAAATATATCATAAACAAACCATCATGTTTAGTCAATAATCCTTAATTGAATTTTGAACCGCGATTCAATGTACTGACCTTAGTCGATCATCGATTGGTCGATCTACAATCAGTAGTTGATAACCGACTGTTGATGGTTTATGATTGTGGATCTTAACTCGAAGGTGGAGAAGAATCGCACTGGAATAACCCTAGTTTGTGCGGTTCAATTGAACAGTCGTCGTTCAATCGTAAAGTGAAGATGAGAAGACGTTGCATTTGAAATTGCCATGAACCTAGAATCGTCTTGGATCTGGAATCGTGAATCGCATTGGATTTGGAATCGCTTTTACCCTTTTTTGCAGTGAGGGAGAAATGAGAGTAAGGGTTTTTCAATTTTCGGAAGGTAAAATAAAGGGAGAAGCAACGGCAAAATGTACAAAGGGTATTATGGGAACTTCGTAAGGACACGGTTGAAGTTATATTGGTTGAATTATTAGAGATAGAGATATTCGGGCCCATGGAATAGCGAGGTGGAAGCTATTGGGCCTTCCAATAGGTTCCGAGACGAACCGTTTAGGAACGTGAAATTAGTTATAAAAACCCCGGTAAATCCCCATCTAAAACCCTAGTGTATTCCCCACCCATCTACAGGTATTCTTTTTCATAGACACCAACACCATGTTCGCGATCGGTTTAGTTTTGGCGTTTCTGATTTTCGTCATGGCTCAATTACTGTCGATCTGGGCGGAATTCATTGACGAAAGACGATTTTTGCTGGAGAAGCTTGTCCTCTACGTAATAGTATGCTATCTCTCTTCTTTAACCTAAACTATCAAAATTTCTGCAGCAACTTTTTTAGTTTGCTTCTCTTTTTTTTTTTTCAGATTTTCTTATTGACTTTGGAAATTCTATGTCTTAAATGGGCTCTGATGAATAGAGGGGATCCAGGGCACCATGAATACATAATGCACCAATTGCAAACCGCAATCCACATTATTCAGGCCATGCAGAATGGGATTGGATTCTTCGAAGGCAACTTTCATGCTGACCCTGAAGAAGAAGACGACAACTCTTCTGAGGAACATACCGGTGAGAGTGGCATAGAAGAGTGAGATTGTACGATTCTCAAACTTGAACAAACAAGAACACTGTAATGATTATCATTTGAATAAAATATATTGAACTTAATGTGTTTACTTTGTATTTTAGATGAGTTGTCATAGCATATTTATTATAAAATACATTGTGACATCCCAGAATTTGGACTCTGTTTCTTCTTTCTCTTCTTTTTCGATCAATCCTTCTGTTATCCCTCCTCCTTCTGAGATCCCTCTTTCTTCTTTGTCTGTTCTTGATTCTTTGAATTCCATAAATCATTCATCTCTGAATCGAGTTAATCAATGTTCATCATTATCTGCTAATGTCAATCAGGAGTTGAATCATCAATCAAGATTTTCTGAATCTGAGTTTCAGTGGGCTTCTTTGTTCAAGAAAAAACCTAGAAATGCAGGAGTCTTTGTTCCAAAACATTTTGATATTAAAAAAGATGGGGTTCCAAAAATGCTTCCTGATGAGGTGAGGGATGAAGGAATTAAGTATTGGGCAGATCATTTAGTAGGTTTTTTCTTGGATGGTCCTTTATCTTACTTAACAGTGTCAAAACATTTGAGAAGTATATGGCGATTACAGGGGGAAGTGGATATAAAATCTGATAATGAGTACATATAATTGTGAATGGAGACACAACTGACATCTGGTTCGATCCATGGATTCAAGGCTCCTCTTTAATTGATAAATATGGATGGAACAGTATGTATACTTTGAGGGGTTGCCATAAAACAGTTTCTGAACTCATTCATAATAAAAAGTGGAAGCAAAACCTCAATAGTATTCCAACTCAATCTCATACTGTTATTAAACAAATTAACATACACAACCATATTCAACAAGATTTTTGGTGGTGGCTACCCAGCAAACAAGGCAATTTCTCTCTTAAGTCAGCCTGGCAGGAATTTAGAAATAAATACGTTGAACACGATTGGACTAAGCTCATTTGGGATAAAGGTTGCGCTCCTAAAATGTCAATTTGTTCTCTTTTGGCCTTCAAAGACAAATTGCAGACAAAAGATAAGATTAGCAAATGGTCTACTATGGTAGACCAAAAATGTGTTCTATGTGACAATGACAAAGAAAACAGAGACCACCTCTTCTTCCAATGCACGTACTCAAGAAGAATTATAGATAACATCATCCCTAAACTCAACATCTTTCAGGGAAATAGTTACGAAATTTGCAAACTTCTGGCTGATATTCAAGAAGCTCAGGGCAAAATGCAACCAAATATTTCATGTATTACAAGCATTATATGTACCAACATCATCTGGAATATATGGTGCGAACGCAACAAACGGGTGTTTGATGGAATAAATGAACCAGTAGAAGTGAAAATTAAACAAATTCTCATTCAAAGCAAACACCTAATGCTACAAAAGATTCAGATCCACAAGCTAAACGAGGAAGAAAAACTTATCTTGTCTAATCTTTTTATGGTGTCAGATCTGCATGAGGCCTTTCGACCTCCTTGAAGTAAGTATCTGTGGTACGAACGAGCATTTTGAGGAACTATACTTCGTCAATCTTTTGGAAGAAGCTCATTATCCTCACCCACCTCCATGGCTGAAGCTAAAATTGATTCAGAGTTTTGGGATCGAACTAATTTTCTTTTTCCAAGCTCTTTCTGCGTGTCCAATTATGATTGGTCTCCTGATCGGCGCGGTTTTGTTCTTGGGTTGTTTTGGTGATTAAGAGTTTTAGGTAGGAGTTAGCTGTTTAGACCTCTGAAGTTAGCAGTTCGTACGGATGGTTTTGAGATTTTTTCTACTTGTAGTTCCTCCTCTATCTGTTTGACTGCTTAGCTTCATTTTGTCTCCTTGTATTGTTAATATATGGAATTGATATGTACTCTTTTTCCTTACAAGGCACCCATATAGGTTAGGGGGGTTGTAAGGTTTTAATGAGGCATATCAAGGAAGTATATGCTTTCTATTATTAATAAAGTACCTTTTCCAAAAAAAAAAAAGATAATGAGAATTTTTTCTTTAATTTTTCGAATGATCAAGATAGGTTTAAAATTCTGCAATCTGATCCTATTTTTATTAAAGGAAAATTGTTCATTATTACAACATGGAATCCTTCATTTGGATATTTTCAGGAACAAGTTAAAAAGGTACCTATCTGGGTTCATTTCTATAGAATTCCTTTGATTGTTTGGACCTTAATTGGAATTAATTGGTTAGCTTGTCATGTGGGAAAGTTGATTGCCTTGATGAAAGTACTGAAAGGCTTTCAAGATTTAAGTATGCTAAGGCTTTAATAGAAATTTCTCCTGATCAGGATCTCCCTGATTTCATTGCTATTAAGGGCTTAGGTGATTGTTGTCCGCATGTTAGAGTTGAATATGATTGGAAGCCTAAAATTTGTAGTAAATGTAAAGTATTTGGGCATGATACTATTTTCTGTTCAGGTAATAATATAAGGAAAAATTTGGATATGCAAAAGTGTAGTGATCTTGTTGATAATAAGCAGTTTGTATATAAGGAGAATATGGAACATGGAATTATGAAAGAGAAGGTTCAGAAGTTTCACAATGTTGGAATTTATAATAGGAATTCTTCTAAAGTATGGAAGAAGAAGGATATGGTTCAGCAATCTAGTAATGATAATTTGAATGAGTTCAATGGTATTCAAATGCCTGATGATATAGAGAAGAATTCGGATATAAATTGTAATATACAAAAAGAATCTGTTGGCAATATGGAATTGGGTATAAAGGTTGCTACAACTAACCCTTTCCAAATTTTATCTGATATTGGTGAAGGGGATGTGAATAATGAACAAATTAATGGTTTAACTGATGGAAATATTGCTAAGGAGTGCTCAAATGATAAGAATAAATCAGATGATGAATATTCTCATGTTGCATCCTCAAAAGCCACTGTAATTTCAACTTCCTCTGATCATTCTCCCGTCTTACCATTTACCTCTAAATATTCCATAGAACAAGTCTCTGATCATCCTTCTGAACTTGATCTCACTTCTCCATATGAATCCATAAAAGCCTCTGATTTTACTACTGCATCCCCGCTTACCACTAATCATGTCTCTATACATACCACTGATCATGTGCTTTCCTCCACAAACACTTTGTCAAAATCCACTGTACTTTCCTCTTCTGTTGGACATACTACTGCTTCTCCACTTTCCCCTTCTCAAGTTACTGAACATATCTCTGCTACTGGTCATGACACATCTATTATCTCTCCTCAAGCACAATCTCAAAATCACACCATCCCAAATAAATCTTCCTCCTCACTTACCTCCCCTTATCTTAATATTTCTCCTCCTAATCATTTAATTTTACCCCCTCCTTGTTGTGCAAAGGATCTTATTGAAGTCCAAGTAACAAGCAACAAAAAAGGAAAAAAAGGTAAGAAGAAAGTTTCTTTCTTTGAAACAACTGAAGATCTAAATAATGGTATAGACTATGGAATTGAAGAAGTACAACCAAGAAGCAATAATGATTCTGAGTCTTTTAAGGTAGCTAATTCTCAGTCAAGTGGCTTAAGACATACAAGGAAACACCCTTCTAATTTTATAATGCCCAAGAAGTTATGATGATAAGTAGTAATATAGCATATTGGAATATACGAGGTGGTCATCTTGCATCAAAACAAGCTGAAGTTATGCAACTTATTAAGTGTCAGCATTTACAGCTTATTGTTATCAGTGAAACAAAGTTGAATAAAGTGCAAACAGATTTTGCTTGTAAGAATATTGCTCCTGAATGGGATCATGAGGACAATTTACATAGTGCTCCTTTTGGCAGATTATTGGTTTTATGGAATTCAAAGTTTCTGAGTTTGACAAAGTTGCAAGAAAGTGATCAATTTATTCATTTCAATGCAACTCTTTTGTCTTCTAATTGTTCATTTCTGTTTACATCTGTTTATGCTCAGAACAATCTAGCAAAAAGACTGTTTTTTCTTTCTAATCTTGTTTCTTTATCTCATACAATATTACCATGGATTGTCTTTGGTGATTTTAATTGCATGTACTCAACTGATCAAAAAATGGGTGGTAACCCTCTCTCCTTAAAAGACATTTCTCCCTTGAATCAAGCTTTATTAAATTCATCTCTTGTTCATATTCCATCCTCTGGTGAAGTGTTTACTTGGAACAATAAAAATAAATGTGGTCATAGAACTTATTGCAAACTTGATCATGCATTTTATAATATTCACTCTTTAAATCTTTGGCCAAACCTCAATTGCAAATTCTTAAATCCTTCTATTTCTGACCATTCACCTATCATCTTATCTTGGGGGGAGAAGGAAATTAGTAGGAATCCTTCTTTTAAATTTTATAAAACTTGGACTAATCATAAGGATTTTTTAAGCATTGTGATGCAAGTTTGGCAGGAGATTTTATTGGCAATCCTCTTTATATTTTAAAGTCAAAGCTGCAGAAATTGAAGGCTATTTTGAGAATCTGGGCTAAAGAGAATTTTGGAATGGGATCTAAAATTTCTGATGGAATTAGAGAGAAATTATTTGTTATTCAGAAGCAATTACGAATTGATTTTCTGAAGCATCTTTGGCCAGAAAAGAAGCTGAATTATCAAATGAACTTCTTGAGGCATTAGAATTTGAAGCTATGATGAAAAAGGAACAACTTCATGAGACCATTGATAAACATGGTGATAGGAATACAAGATTTTATCATAACTCTATTAAAGTTAAACAATGTAAAGAAAGAATTATGAGTATATTTGATAGGAATGGAGTTCTAAAGGAGAATGAGGATTCTATCAATAGAGCTTTCATTGAATACTTCTCTTCAATACTTGCCAACCCTTTGCCAATGACTCCTAACCTTTCACCTCTATTTTCTGTGAAGTTGCCTTTTTTGAATTCTGATCAAGCAAGTGAATTAATTCAAGAAGTTTTACCTGAAGAGATTAAGTTGGCAGTTTTTTCTTTGAAGCCTGACAGTAGTGGAGGTCCAGATGGTTTTAGTTCTTTCTTCTTCCAACATTCTTGGAATATTATAAAGGAAGATGTCACCAGAGCAATTCAATATTTCTTTTCTCATAATAAACTATCAATGGGAATTAATGCAACTAACATTGCCCTTGTTCCAAAGTGTACTAATGCAAGAAATGTTTCTGACTTTAGACCAATCTCTTGTTGCAATGTGCTGTACAAAATTATTTCCAAGATCATTGCTAATAGAATTCAAAATATTCTATCCTCTATTATGTCCAACAATCAAGTTGCTTATCTTCCTAACAGAAATATAAGTGATAATATTCTTCTTACTCAAGAAATTACAAGAGGCTATGGAATTGGTAGTATCTCTCCTAGATGTTTGATCAAACTTGACATACAGAAAGCTTTTGACTCAGTATCATGGTCCTCTATTATAGCAATTCTTTCACGAATGAACTTTCCAAAGCCAATGCTTGCATGGATTTATACTTGTATTTCTACCCCTCATTTATCTATTGTTAGGAATGGTTGTTCTAAAGGATTTTTCAAAGGTACGCAAGGCATTAGGCAAGGTGATCCAATCTCTGCATATTTGTTTATTACTGTAATGGAGGTATTAAATGCTTTGTTAATTGAGCAAGTTAATAATGGGAAGTTTGAACTGCATCCAAAATGTAAAGAGCCTCAAATAACACATCTCTTATTTGCTGATGATCTAATCATTTTTACAAAGCCAACTATGTCCAATATTTCCACTGTAATTGAAGTTTTGGATAAATTTTACAGTATCACTGGGTTGAGGATTAATATTAACAAATCTCATATTTTGTTTGGGCGTTCAAATGATCAGATCAAGAGTGATTTAATTGCTTTCTCTGGACTTAGTGAAATGCAACAAAATGAAAAATATCTTGGCCTTCCTATCATCAAAGCAAGAATTACTACTTCAGATTGTATGCCACTTTATGAGAGAATAATTGAAAAATTATTAGTCTGGCCTAATACAAAGTTATCACAAGCTGGGAGATTAATAATTGTTCAAAGTATTGCTACTGCCATGATCAATTTTTGGATGAGACACTATATTCTTCCATGTAAACTTGTATCAATGATAAATAGTGCTTTGAATAGATTTTTTTTGGCATGGAGATCCCTTTTCTAAAAAATTAATCCCTATTTCATTTAAGAAAATACAACTTCCAAAGAATAAGGGTGGTCTGGGAATAACAAATATTAGATTATGGAATGAAGCTGCTATGTCCATTTGCTATGACAAGATATTATCTAATAAACAGGATTTCTGGACTCAGTGGGTTATGAAAAATTTATTAAAGGGTAAAGATTTCTGGTCTGTCAGTATACCCCAATTGTGCAGTTGGAGTTGGAGGAAACTCTTGCAGTTAAGATCAAAGTTTTTACCATTAATACAATGTAATCCTATGGTTGATAATGAGTTAAAATTTTGGACTTCTCCTTGGGCTAAGACAGGATTGAGAATTCAGGAAATAATATCATATCCTCTGCAGCAGCTCACTGGTATACCACTGAATGCAAAAGTCAAGTCTTATATTAGTGATGGTTTTATTAATCTTCCTTATTGCAGTTCTAAACAAGTTAGAGATTTATGGCAGTATTTAGAATCCTTGCCACTGAATAATAAGAATGAGAAAGTTCTTTGGACTGCAAAAGGAAAAAAGCATACAATATGTACTGTATACAAGGCTTTGTTGAATAATGAAAATGTGGATTCATTTCCTTGCGCAACAAGAGTTTGGTCAAGTAAGTCATCAGCAAAAGAAAATCTTTTACTCTGGAAAATGATGGCTAATGCTATAAATTCTAAACAGAAGCTAATGAGGCTTGGTTTGCTTAACAATGATGAATGTGTTTTCTGTCAATCCTTCTCTGAATCAAATACTCACTTATTTTTTGAGTGTAATTTTACATTTAAAGTCTGGAATAGATTGCTTGCCAATGGGAATTTTTATAGACCAATGAAAAACTCAAGAATAGAATAGTACAATATCTTTAAGGCAACAAGATGGAAGTGTGTTAAATCTGAAATTCTGTTGATAGTTCTAAAGATTTTTGTTTATGAAATTTGGAGAGAAAGAAATAGTAGAATTTTTGATCGGAAATTTGAGAATGAAGATGTCCTTTTCAGTAAGATACATAAGAGGATTTGTAGAAGAGTTTCAAGACTGAGATGATTTTGAGTGTATATTGTATTTGTTTCCAGTTGTGTAATTTTTTGTTTTGCATTGTAGGTGTATTAGCTTATGAATTGTATAGTCTGTGTGCTATTTTTTTGCATGTATTCTCTGTGTTTTTTTTGCAGATTGTTAATAAAAGGGCCGGGCTCCCTTAGCCCATTGCTTTTCTAAAAAAAAAAAAGATTTTGGACATTATCAGTTGTATATGTGTTATAAAGGAAATTTTAATTTCAAAATATAAAATAGACTCTTTTACCAATATTTAAAATTAAATCTGTTTTATTCAATTAAATTAAAAGTTATGTGTTAATGACATTTAATATCAGATATATGAATACAGTTAATAAAAATAACAATAAGTACAATGGCACAATTCTATTCATATTCAATATAAACTAGTGTGTAACCCGTGCGTTGCACACGGCAATGTTTTAAAGTTATAGTTTTTATATTTAAGTATAAATTTTTTTAAACTATATTTGAAGCTTGAAAATGCGTGGTAAAATTTTTATTGTTGTTTATGCAGGTATTATAGAGCTACTCAAAGGCATAGAAATAATTGTTTTTTTCAGCATTAGGGAAGTTATTGAGGCATATATAGAATTGTCATTTATAGGATTTTTGTCATGAATTAATGATTATTAATTTAATGGCTTTATTTAATAAGTTTAAATTTAAGATAATTAACTAATTTAAATGACAATTAATAGGAGATACCAATGAAAAGCTTTATAAGTATATATAAATATTTAAACATGGGGTATTTGAGTGTAAAATATTAATGAGAATTAATAAAACAATGTAGAAAGTTTAAATTATCATAAACGATTTAAAGATAATTTGTGATAAAATATCAGGAGAGAACTAAAGAAGTAAGAAATCGATATTAGTAATAAGAAGGGTAGAAATTCTTTTATTTTAGCGTTATTTAATAAATAAATTGATAATCAATTTTTCTTACTTAATTATAAAGTAAAGTTGTTTTTATTGATAATTTATTGAGATGAATGAACCATGAAGTTGAATTTTTATTGTTGTTTGTGTTTATAATATTTATGTGCTTAACATAATTTTTTTACTATTTTGGTTAATATGAAAATGATGTGCATATTGGAATTGTAATTTTATGAATATATTACCTTTGCAAACTTTACATGTTTTTAAAAAGTTTAAAATATAAAAGTATAATCATTTACAAAACGGATATCTTCTGATCAATTATTTAATTGGTTTGTGTTAATGAATTAATGTAATTTTATAGCATATTACAAATGAAACTCATATTTAAAAAAAGTTACCGTATCTTTTGAAATTGAACTTCATAAATGAAGGATGATTAATGTTAATGAATTGCCATATTTTGAATAGTATAAAATGAAAGTTCATTACTTCATATTTTTTAAAAATTCAAAATAAACCGGATTGAGAAAATGATTGAAAGCTCCAATATCATATGAATGTATTTGTGCAGCCCAACTGACCAATCAAGCAGGAAAATTAGATGAAAAACAGTAGTATAATGAACCGCTAAGATACAATCTACCAGCAAGGGTAAAACGGAAATTTCGCATTTAACGCAACAATATCCTAAACCTAGCCGCCTTTCTCTCTTATCCCATTCAGTACTTAACTTGCGAATCTTTTTTCCCCCAAACAGCAGAATAAAGAAAGGGCGAAAATCATCATAAATTAAATGAAAGCAATGTGAAATCTTCATCAATTTAATTCCGCGCATATTAAAGGTACTGTCTCCTATCTTCTCCTTAGATTAAATTCCGCGAATATGAAGATAAGCTGTTGTTTTTGAAACTTACACTAATTTAGAGTCTGTAGGATATAGTTCTTGAAAATGAATCGCAATAGTAATTCAACCTATAAGAGTGTATTGCACGAATTTGGTTATGTCCTTTTTTGTACTTTTAATTACTAATTTCAATTTGGTAAATTTCTATTTTATTA
Organism: Allium cepa; assembly: GCA_030765085.1. NCBI lineage: Eukaryota > Viridiplantae > Streptophyta > Magnoliopsida > Asparagales > Amaryllidaceae > Allium > Allium cepa. Next base: position 916,237,911 of record CM060929.1, on the reverse strand, counting down.
TTTCAATCTGTAAATGTTTTTGAAAAATAGTCTGTAGGTTATATATTCATTTGGGTAACTTAAAATAATTTTTGTAGATTCTTTAAGTAGCTGCTTGCATTTGTTTCTGTTCACCAGATGGTGCTTTCCCTTTTCCGGTTAGTTGGTGCAGTAGGAAGAACAATGGTTTTATCTAGTACGATTGTAAATTTTACCATGCTCGTGTTATTTGTGCTGGGAGGATTTGTCATTTCTAAAGGATAGAATATCATTAAGGGTAGCAAATACATGTATCCTACCCTAACTTTATTACCCATAATATTCTTTCTATACTCTATAATATCCAATTCCACCCTCCTCTTGTATTATTTATGCCTCGGATAGGCTCAGTTGATGATAATCAGAACCTAAATCAGTATAAATTGTCTAAATCTATGCAAGTGACAATTTTGTTGAATTTTTCTGGATAATTATTATGACTATGGTGTGTTGTTGAATTGAGTTGATTTTAAACAATAATTTAGAGATAGAAATGGTATTGTTCAATTAATATATCAAAAATAAAATTTTAAATTTATTTTTGTACAACGATATTTTGATAATGACAGCTTTCCAATTATTATTTTATTACATGTAACAACAATTATTTTGAATAAAATTTAAGTTTAGATTTTTTTTCTTTTGAAGAAATCAAATAAATAAAATAAAAGCGGGTGTTTTGGTCATTTAGAAAAACTAATTTTTAGCAGGATATGGAAAGTAATGTTGGGAGTTTTTTTTAATATTTTAAAAAATTGATTCTGTTATTCTTGTATTTTTTTGCACTGCAATCAAAAATAAAATGACGAATCTTCTCACTACTGACTACATCTCGTTTAAATTCAATTACTTGTTTTTGCATGGTTTTTCTTATTCTTTTGTGTGTGCACACGTGTGTAGTGATGTTTCTGGATATAATTTATTAAGAGATTATCATGAGATTACATACAGGATCCTTTAATGTTTCATCTGACAAATTACATAAAGCCATGGTGTGAATGGGCCTATTGGGCTTCGCCTATGATGTATGGACAAAATGCTATAGCACTCAATGAATTTCTTGATCCAAGATGGAGCACTGTAAGTAAAAGTGACATCTCCTTTAGAAAATTTGTTATGCCATTTTCAGAAGTATCACATATTTTTTGTTCAAACTCTTACAGTTACTTCCTCTCATTTTTTATAGCCGAATAATGATAGCAGTATTGATGCACTTACAGTAGGGAAGGCAATTCTCAAATCAAGAGGCATGTTTGTGGATGATTCTTGGTACTGGATTTGCATCGGAGCTCTCATTGGTTTTTCATTTCTGTTTAATGCTTGTTTTATTCTAGCACTGTCATCCATTGAAGTGTAAGTTGCAGAGAAAATTTCTATATTGCGTTTCGATTAAAGTTTTGTAATATCTTGTTTTGACTTGTATGTTTCTGTTATAGCTCTTGGAAATTCTCAACATGTTCTTATAAAAATGGATACAGAATTGAAGAATGAAAACCAAAGCTTCACAAAAGGTGATGCAAATGGACAGAAAAAATAATAATAATTTAGTGCATCATTTATCTAAAATCAACTTCATCATGCGCAAATTGTGGGATGCATCCCTCTAGCTAACTGTATAATCGATCAAGTACATTCACGTAGTGGTTAAAACAAACATATGTAAGAGAATACGACCAAATTGTTGTTTAGTCTATAATCAGTATAACATATATACACTTTGATGACTTGGGAAGAATTCATATGCTGCCTTATCTTGATTGTCTTGATCAGGGAGTTTGTACTGTTATGGCTAAGCATACAAGCTGGAACGGAAGGCCATTGCTTGCCGAACAGTGTAATTACTGATACTTTGAAGGATAAGTTAGGATTTAATGTAGTAGTTCTCCATGGACTATGCTTTTAAATAACATTCTAAATTTGTAATTTTTAAATGTCAGAATGCATTTTTGAAATTGAAATGAGACAAAAATTTATTCTGAAGAGAAATTATAATATGCATTATACCATATATGAACAGGATGCTATATTTTTTCATTTCAAATGCTTGATGCTAATAAAGTTGTTGAACCACCTGAAGCACATACAATTTAAATACATAAAACATTACATTTTAATCTTCTGGTTATTATATTGCAATATACCATCAAATTTAAGAATTTAAATCATATTGTTAGCAAGGACTGCATACATTATCGAATAATTTAAATCATATTATTTGTAATTAAAATCTTCTTTTTTTTATAATTTAACATACGAACAGTTTGTTCAATTTATTTAAATAATGTTAATATTATGTAATTCATTCCAATATATGGGCTTCAGTGTGAATATAAGCAGAGGAGGCAATGTAAATGGCTATTAAGTTTCTAAAATGTCATCAGTTGTCGTAAGAATAAATTTTGAAATTATTGAGATAAACGATTTTAATTGAATTTATGAATGGATATAAACGAAATAAAAAATATGTCAACCGTCGATAATGAATACAATGATATCATACTAAGTAGTGTAGTTCATTCTTTTCAAATATCATTTATATCAGTGCAAACGGTTCGATAACTAATTAATTGTTTCATTATACAGGTTATTGACAATTGGGAAAAATCTATCTGGTAACAAAACCGTTTTAAATTGATACTCCAAATTTCAAACAGGTATTTTTCTATCCTCAGTTGAACTTAGATGCATGCAATTCAGTATCAACTTTTTTTGACATGGTTCATGTGTTTTTCCCTCATGATGTGATTCTGCAAAGTTGCAACATTTATCTTAATAAAAACCAATGATATAAACTAAGATAGCTCACTATTTTTCAATTCTGAGTATAATTGGCGAAGATATGAGCCACATATTGATCTCTTACTATCAGTTCACCTCGGTAATTATTTATTTTTGTTACCAAGGTATGTCTAAAAATATTGGAAAGCTGATCCTTACATAATTTTCAAAGGTACACAAAAATTTGAATCTCGACAATTCTTATAACTTGTTCACCTCTGCATTGCAAGTTACCCTTTTGCGCTAAAATTTAGTAGCATACATGCATGTATAATCATTCCTTAGGTTGTATATACATGTATGAGCATGCATACATTGTAATTTATGTCTTGTATAAGTAATTGTTTATATGATTTCTGAAATAAAAGTGGTAGAGGTAAAATTATGTATGCTATGTAGCATTTTTTTTGGGGTCAGAGGCAATAGATAATAATTGAGAAAAATAATATGCATTTATAAATCTGTTCATTTTAATGTATATGGTTTCAGTTGATAATTATTAAAAACTTGATATGCATTCAAAACGAACCATTCCACTAACCTCATGATTAGCATGTCTTTTTTCTGATTTTCTAAATATGTTTTATGCAACATATAATTTTGATATGTTGAAATATATCCAAATTTTATATTAACAAAGATGAAGTTTGAATAATTGTTTATAACTGTTTGAAACAAAGTAATGACAAACACATCGAAGATAATGTAAAAAAGAAGTATTGAATTTTAGACTGAAAATTAGGAGAAACCGAGATTAAATTAACCTTGGTTTAGCAAAACCCAGTTATTTTCTTTTTTTAAACTGTAAACTACTAATTTCAATTTGGTAAATTCAATTTGGTTATTTCAATCAATAACTGTTTTTGAAAAAGAGTCTATAGGCAATAGATTCAATTTGGTAATGTATACTAATTTCAATTTATATGCGATAGTATTTCAATCTATAACAGTGTATTGCATAACAAATTTGTACGTTACAGTTTTTGAAGATAAACTATATACGAAGAAAATTGGACTATGGTAATTGTATTTGTTAATTTCCCTTTTTGCAATTGGAAATGAATTGAAGAGTGAAATCTCATTATATTATGAATCATTGCACGAATTCTATATAGGTATATTGGAATATAATGTTAGTATAACAACGTGGAATTGATATAAGTATTTTTCAGTTTTTTTTGTGGGATCGAGCCAATGGTTAAAATTTCTAATGACCTTGAATTTGTATTACCTTTTGTCTAGCTGCAGTAATAATGGTCGACATGTTAAAAGCAGTAATGACTTTTAATTTTTATTCCTTTTTGTCTGGCTGCAGTAATAATGAGATTGCAAGCGCCAAGCATTTTGTCGGAGATGATTTCAGAAATAAAAGTGGTAGAGGTTAAATTTTTTTATGCTACGTAGCATTTTTTATAGGTCAGAGGCAACAGATAATAAGTAGGAAAATTAATATGCATTTAAAAATCTATTCATTTTAGTATAAACGGTTCAGTTGATAATTTTTAAAAGTGGGTATGCATTTAAGATGATCCTTTCCAGCATGCTCATAAACAGCAAGCCTTTTTTCTGATTCCGTGAATATGCCTTATGCGGCATATAATTTTGTTACGTTGAAATATATCTACTATTATATTGAAAACAATGAAGTTTGAATAATTTTTTAGAGCTGTTTGAAACAAAGTAATGACAAACACAACGAACATAAGGTAAAAAACATTGTTAGAAAGTGCGAACATAATTTGGTTTATGCATACACACATATTTAGAGTAATAGGAAAACCATTTAGCCTCGAACTTAAAACATTTAGTTCTTACCTTTGTAGATGTTTTGAGTTCTTGAAACAGGTAGGTGTAGCAAGAGAGTACGGAAAGATGAGCTAAAATCCAATTTTGTTATCCTGTGAAAATAACATAACATATGAATACAGAATTGAATTTGGAAGTAGTTGTTTTTGAATGAAGAAAATTAATAGATCATAAATGAAACTTTAGACATTACCTTTAAGGTTGTTGAAAATCTCCTTGTATACAATATTTTGTGTGTAGCCCTTTCTTTCTCCATTTTTATTATTGATCAAAATCTTCAACCCTTTTTGTGTCGTTGTGTGAGAAACAGCAACATATAACTAGCCATGAGTGAATATAGGATGTGGTAAATAAACCCCAACATTTTCTAGTGTTTGACTTTGACTTTTGTTGATTGTCATTGCAAAACATATTTTTATCGGAAATTGACGACGCCTAAGGAGAAAAGGCCATTTTGTGTCTGCTGAGGACATAACTATTCGTGGAATTAAAACCTTATTACCAATATTATTTCCAGTTATTATTTCCGCCTCTATTACTTTGGAAGCAACTTGTGTTACAATTAATCTTGTCCCATTGCAAAGACCTAAATTTTGATTTAAATTACGGAGAAGCATTATTGGAACCCCAACCTTTAAACGAAGTTCATGATTTGGTATTGAAGCTAGCTTTAGTGTATTAAGGAATACCACGGGATACAAAAGATTTTGTTGCTCGATGCCTTCTGATATTGGACTAATTGAGTCTGCACTTAGATAGGTACACAACTGACCAGGCATTTTATCAATAATAAATGAATTCACTTCATCCACGCATTCATTAGTCGGTGCCAATATACAACGACTTCTTAAGTAGTCTTGTTCATCCAGCCTTTTCTCATAGTCTGGATAAATGCTATCAACAATTTTTTGTATGGGATTATCATCCCATTCAATTAAGTTTTCCCTTGGAATTTTTACCCATGTTGGCTCCTCATTACCATACATTGCTACAGTTGGAAGCAGTCCATCCCCTACATCTAAAATCCATTTACTAAAATTTGCAATTTTATTCATCTCCTCATTAGTTGAACATTCACTTGAAAGGCGCATATTTTGTGTAAGAGTAAAAATTTTACACTTGCTCCATAAACGTGATCGATTTATTGACGAACCAACAATTGTTTCCCTTCCCCTTTATCAATAACCGGTAGTATTTGCCTAAAATCACCACCAAGTAGAACAATCTTTCCACCAAAAATTTCACCACCATTTCCAACATGTTCCATTACATCTCTTAAAGTTCTTTCTAATGCTTCTAATGCATTTCTATGTGCCATTGGCGCTTCATCCCAGATCATTAGATCAGTTTTTTTAATTAACTCGCCTAGTGAAGACTGTCTTGTTATATTACAAATAGAATCCTCATCTAAATTTATTGGAATTTTGAAACGTGAATGTGCAGTTCTGCCACCCGGTAGTAATAACGCCGCTATACCTGACGTTGCAACTGCCAATACAATTTTACCATGTGAACGCAGTTTTGATATTATTATTTTCCACAAAAATGTTTTCCCGGTACCTCCACTACCGTGAACAAAAAAAATCCACCAAAATTTCCATCAACTGCATTTATGACTTCATCAAATATTTTCCCTTGTTCAACATTTAAACAACACCTCATATTTACGTACTCTTCATTGAGTGCATCATGGTTGTACATTTGTTCCTCCATTATAAGTCTGTTTTGAAATCTGTCAAGAAACACCAAATCAGGAAAGGGTAACGTAGGATATTCTTTTAGAGATCTATTACTCTTATTCATGATTTTTTCAATTTCATACAATGTGTAATTTTGCAATTGGCATTGCGTCATAGTTAGCATATTATTTTGTAGAACTCTTCTTTGCATATATAACATATCATCTGACAGTAACTCCCAATGGTTGTTCCAAAGCTCTAGAGGATTTGAAATTTCACAAAATAATAGTAAGGTAACAAACATTTCCCGCAGGGATTTTGTTGATGACCATCTTCTGGCTTCCACAGTTGCATTATTCCATTCATTATCATCTTCCAACAAACCTCGTGCCATACATGCAGTTTTAAAATCATTGAAAATTGTATCGTTAAAAGTTCGTATGTCTTCATAATTTGTAGGTCCTTTCACTATGTTTAGCAACATACGTAGATAGAATCTTTCTCCAGAAGTTGGATGGGCATAATAAATTCTTCCAATTGTATTACCTTTTTGTCCCCTTTTCCATTTTTTATTTTTTTATCCCACACCCATTTTGTTGGAAAATCAACATATGTAAGGTCTCTTGCATCTTCGTTCAACCTTTTTGTTTCCAACCACTCTGTAAATATTGACTTTTTAATATTCGGTCGATTAGTAATATCTTCTAAATTATCTGTATCATGAAATATAATCGATTGTTCATCGGCTAAATGAAATGGCAATCGTTGCACTGCAGGTGTGCGAAATTGAAAATCGAATTCAAATATTCACCAGCAAGATTTGGAGGCTGAAATATATCGACAATCGAGGTACGTTTTAATTTCGTCAACTTCTCGTACATTTAGTCCACCATCTTCATTATTTTCTTCAATTACAACCGTTGCACGATCATATCCCTTATTGATATATTTGAACAAATACTTTACGGATCGGGTTCGATTACATATTTCCACATTTATGTGTGCTTGATATTTTATAATTAGATCCGTGTTGTGTGGAATTACCCATTTATTATCAAATTTCATACCCATTGCTGTCACATATCTATCATTTACTCTTCTTCTGTACACAGGGAAACCATCATCATCAAATGTTCTGTTGGAACAATTTTCTTTTGGATAACGTTTTGAACAATGACCTTTAACCATGCAGGAATTTTGTGGATTAGCTGCACCACATGGTCCATGCATCATAAACTGTGAGACGGATTGATATGCTAGCGGATCTACTTCTTTATTTGGTATTTCAGCTGTAATTATGCTATCAACATCTGAAGGTGTTTTAGGCTTATCAGCAGAATGAAGGAACAACAATATATGCGCATGTGGTAGGCCTCTTTTCTGAAATTCAATTGTGTATACCACTGTACAAACATGCAAAAGATATCACCCCTAGTTAGATAAGTGAATAAGAATTTTTCCTCATTAAATTATACAAATGATAAAAAAACATCAATCAATAATTCTGTATTGCTCAGTATGCCAAGAATAAATTACATTTTATGAGATTTTGTATCTATGAAATTTTGAAATAATAGTGAACTTGTTCTTGAAAAAGTTCTTCGTACGATAACGATTTATCATTTTGTGTAATAAAATCATGTAGCATGCTGGCTGTATTGGCTTTAATCATACAAAGATTACTGGGTGAACTGTGATTCAGTAGACCTGACGGTAATCAGGTGTAGAAAACTGGTTTCGAGTTGATCAAATTAGAAAATGATAAATCCTAGAAAAGATTATTGGCTTTAATCATACAAAGATTATTGTCACTACTTGGTACATGAAACGGTTCCAACATCTAACTTAAGGAGACCGAGCTGTTAGTAGGAAGTGCATATAATTAATTATTGCCTTATTTCATAATCCATTGCTTGAGAAACACAACACAAGTGAATTCCTAATCAACTTTATGACACTGTAAAACTTAGAGTGCAATGGCATGTTGCGCTGCCAAATCTTTTTTGTGTATAACCAGTAGGCTATTTTTTCCCACCTTTTAGTGATAAACTAAAGTCAATTATCTTCACATGATATCATATCTGCTTGGCACAATGTAATTCAAAATCCGATAGCTCAAACAAATGGTAAATGGTTATTTCCACGGTTTATTATGGTAAAAAATCATAGTGTTGTTGAACTTTTTTTTCATATTTATCATTATTGTTAACCTCAAAAAAATTTCCTTATAAGAAATTGATGTTTGTTGTGTATGAGTAATGCACATAAGCAACTGTGGGTTTTACTGTCTAAAGTGATCCAACCTTCTAATAGGAAACCATACCAATTGGATTCATATCTCTATCCTGCATTCATTTCTTTAATTAAAGATCTTGATCAACATAGAAAGAACAATATGAAAAGTCATCCCAAGCACAAGGCGGTTTGCACATCGCAAACATGGTTGGATTTGGTGAACTTGGTGCACCTCCATTATCTACTGTCAAAGGATATTCTCTACATTCTAAATATAATGCTAAAGCAAATTCTCTTAATCTTTTGGAGATTTATGAAATGAAAATTGTGTAAGTTTTTTTTCCGATATCCATTTGTTACTTTGTGTAATTGAATGGAGCAAATATTTTCTATTTGAGTAATTGCACAAGCTTTGGGCTGTTATTAAGTTTGCTAAAATATATTCAGGATAGTATATAAAGATAAATTAATTCACTATGCAACATCAAATTTTATGAATATTAGTTGACCTATTATATTTTTTTGGTGTTGTTCAGTTGAAAGGTCCTATTTCTATGAATTCAAAACATTGTTAAAGGAAATATGATATTTATATTTTTTATTTTCTGTTAGTCTAATTGAAGAATCATTTAAGTAATACAAATGGAACAAATAGATGGTAATAATGGAAAAAAATGAATACCTACGTGAACAGAATCAAAATGTTTCACTTCTCTTAAATCTGCCATTAGCTGATCGAGTTTAATTTTAAAAACTCTAGCTACAATATCTGGTCTATCTTGTATAGTTTGTCCAGGAATAAGTGATACAAACTTTTTAATCTCTATCCAATTAGGATTGCATGTGAAAGTAATGAATAAATCAGGCTGGCCTGCTGCTCTACAAATTGCAATAGCATCTTGATAGTTTTGTATCATATATCGAGGACCTCCTGTAAATGAGGAAGGTAAACCATTCTTTTTCCAATTGAAGATGCATTTGTATCTCCTGCTACCACTGCATCTCGGAGACCTTTGTACAGATCAGATCTAATATTAGATTGATTGTTGCGTATCCATCTTAGCATATCTTCTTCTATGCAGGTGTAGGCATCCACCAGAAATTGTTGAAATAATCGACCACCTCTATGTAATGTCTACCCTTCATTTGGCCTTTGTTGGATACGAAATGCATAGTACTCCCTCATGGTAAGCATTTTCTCCTCAATTTGATCACTTTCATTGATTGTTTGTTCATCATTTATGAATCTGTGTGCGATATGTAATCTAAAGCCATCTTCTCCATAAGGAAATAATATAGGATATTGCATTGCCATAAAACTTGGATGTTTTTCAGTTATTCTTCTTAAGAGTCCATTTTTTTCTTCTAATACGATGTCCCTGCATGCATCATTTTGAAAACCATCACCTACTATTAAAGCTGCTATCTCAGAAGATGTTGGCAAATTATACATTCTACCATCATTTTGTCGTGAATTAATCAACCGCAGCCTTACAGATTGAAAATTTGTTTCTTTAAAACGATCTCTTGCCATCCTAAATGCTTTTGTGAGTTCATTGCACTGATCAAACATGCTCATTAGTTCGCTAATGATGCCTTCATCCAGTTCAACATCGTTGTTCGTTCTTACTACATTCATTCTATTTGACAATTCATTTTCTGTGTCATAAATATAAAGTTGTGCAAATTTAGGTTGGTTGTCTATTGGGAGAAGTGAACCGATTTTGTGATGGTTTTGACCGTTTATCCGAAAGACATAAGGGCCACGACCATCATTTATGGTTTTGTCAACCTTACCTCCCATAGAGGTGAAAGAAAATATAGAGTTGTACAACCTTATCTTTTCTCTAAATCTTGATGCTCTTGGTCCACCATTATAATCTAATAAATGTTTTAAAAAAAGAGGACAGTGTTTCAGTATAGGAAGTTCTACTTTCCCTAAACGACAACATAGGGAAAATTCTGGGTTAGGCGTGGCTTTTGATTTTGTATTCCTTTCTTCGTACCATAGTATGGCATTGCAGTTTGAACATGTATGCGTGGGTTCACCAATTTCCCATATTTTAAACATTTTCCCTGCAACATGTTTATATGTTATAAATTTTAATATTTATGATAGACATGAATAAATTATTCCTTTGATATAAAATGAGTCTTCACTTACTTGTAATTGTGTCATAGGTAGCTGATGGTAGTTCTGGTATATAAGTTTGTGGACTTGGCACATCTTGGTCAAAGGATGTATCATTAGACACATGAATTTGTTGTGCCGGCTGCAAGTTTGTGCCACTTCTTTCTACTAGTAACATACAATTATATTTTATGATGAAATACTTCATATATTATTGTAATATTAAATTTCTTGTTAAAACCATAGGAACTTACTTGTAGTTGTGCCATATCTACTTGATGATACTGTCACTGCCACTTTATGAGCTTGTTGATTTTGATTATTTTCAGTCGATCTTAAATCGTTGACATTTCTATGTGGTGCTTCTTGCAGGTTTGCATTGATTCCTTGAATGTGTACCATGGAATTATTATTTTCTTTGGGTGGAACAACAATGTCATCCATGTTCAACACTTTGATGATTAGGTAAATAAAGTTAACTAAAGGACTTATTTTATAGAGTATTATTCTGTATTGTGTAATTGAACTATTTCTTACCAAGATTGCGGATTTGGTTTGCATTCCGTTTCTTGTGGACTTGGTTTGCAATCCGTTTATTCTGGAGGATACGACGCCTTTCCTATCGCTTGTGCCATTGAAGTACTCTGATAGTTTATTTTCAAGGTTAATGTTTCAATATTTGTTGAGTATATTAAATTTATTGTTATCATATTGTAAGTAACGTGCACCTTTTCTCCTTTTATAAATTGCAGCAGATTCTATGGTCTGATCGCAGCAGGTATCTTGTGAGTATACCTCAAGTCTTTCAGTTGGAAAAATCAAATTATTGGTTTCTATGGTTGAATCATTAGTTGAACCTAAGTTTGAAACTTTCATGATCAGGTCCAACACATCAAAAAATAAAGAATATTATTTACTGTAAACTTCATACATTCATTGAGTTTAAAGGGTCTCTTACTTTGATAACATATTTGTTTTGCCTTTCGTTTGTTGTAAAGGATACGACGCCTTTCTTGTCGCCTTTGCCTTTGGGCTATGATGGACATTTGTATCAAAGGTGATTGCGTCAATAAATGTCATTTATTTTTCACATTTGTACTCATAATATATTAATTTTACCTGATTTTCTGATAACAAAATCTGCTTCAATGGCATCGAAATTGGAAGTGGAGCAAGAGGCAGTTGGAATTTTAGGACCTCTGAATCATTTGAAGGTATGGTTTTGGTGTCTTTGTTCATTATCTTCCCCATTTCCTTCTCTATGGATGCTTAGATTTCTACCGCGCTTACGTGATATCTGTGTTTTACCTACTTCAATTGATTTAACCATTTATCTGTATTGATGATACCATATAATATAAGTTAAAAGGAAAACAACCAGAAGTAGGGTTCAGCTATGTTGTAAGAAAAATTAAGCTTTGTTATAGGTTTTAACTAGATTGTATTTGTAACATTTAAAAGCAACAATCTAAATTACTGTAATAAAGTTGTGTATGAAAATAATTGTCATGTTGAAAAATAAAACTATTAACAATGCAATTGATTTCCAAAGATTAACAGAGATTACCGCTTCAAAAATAACGATCGAACTATCTTCATGTAAATAACAAAATTTTGAAATTAGTCTGCCGTATATGAATAAAAACTTGAACATCGTAAACAATTATCATAAACATAAACTAAGTAAATGAACTGATCTATTTTATTATCACTCTAAAACTGTTTACACTTATAATCTAATGTCATTTTAGATTATTTCTTAATCCTTGAAATAAATTGATTTTATGTTTTTTTTTCTTCTTTTTTGACTATTTTCATTCTAAACAAAATCCATACCTGTTTCTGTAGAGCAATGCGATTTTAGATGAATGCTCAGGATTCCTTTTGTAACGTCCCGCCTTTTCGCACACTTTAAAACGACACACGTGCCAATTCAAAGCATACGCAAGGGCGGATTGTTATGGGGTAAATAAGAAAAATAGAGAAGGAATAAAACAAAATAGAATCTCACAGCGGAAGGATAAAATATAATAATAAATATACAGTTCAAAACAGTATACAAAACAGTTATTTCACTTATACAATGAACATCAGAGTTACACATACCAATACAACAATGCAGCGGAATAGAAAGAGTGTGTCGTGCAATACTATATATATAAAATAATACTGAATCTTCGTCTTCGTCCTCCAAAGCTAAAACCTGCTATCCTGAAACGCTCGGACTGACCCGAGCGAATTTGAAAAGACAAAAACACTCGAGTCAGACTAGAATATCTTATGTGAGTTAAATAAACAGAAATAAATATGAGTACAGTAACTCAAGAGATGTTCGGGATTTACATCTCCTAAGGATCCGTTAAACTATTTACTATGTAGTATATTGCGCTATTATAATAGTGTCTATTTATAAAATAAACTTACTTTTTAATAGCGTTAAGGGGTTACCCATATAGCCCTTAACACAAATAATGCCAATAGTCTATACAGTACCGTAATACCTCCTGATCGGGAGGCTACCAGAGGATACTCCATAGGTACGACACAAATAGAAACTCGTAGTAAAGGCTCGGTATGGTAGGTGACACGGCACAACTAGGCAATGCCAGGGTAGATATACCAATTACGCTTCCGGGCCGATGGTAACGCGAAGCCGCAGCAACCGCCCACCTCGAAACAACTCCCCAAATCAAAAATAGAAGTGGCCACTGAATCAATCCAAAGTCATAGTATAATATCGAAGAGGAGTGTCCGATCAGAGGAATGACCTCATTAACCCGTCAATCGCTCCTGTTTTAGCCACCTTATGCCAACTCACGGGAGTTAGGTCCACGTATTTACCTTACAGGAAACGTCGCCACCACCTACTTCATTCTGGAATCTCCACCGCGTACACGGTTAGTCAAAGTGGTTTTCGGTATCGACAGAGAGTATGTCCATATCCGATCCCGGTCTCTTTGCCAACCAATCGTTATTATAACACCGCGGTTATTTAAAAACAGTTTATACTTTAAAACCAGAATATAATCCATTTCAAAACCATAATATCACGATATCATTTCTTCTTTAAAAACCCGAAAAAATTCATTTTGATATTATTTTATAAACCCAAACCAATGATATCATTTCCTAAAAATTATGTCACTTTTATTATTAAAATTCCTTGAACCAAATATTTGGAAATTTAACTCTTAATATAATACTTCGAAATCCATAGAATTTAAAACCATCACCTTCAAACTAAATGGTTTGGATATTCAACAGTATATAAAATAAGTGGTTTAACTTAATGTTATTTTGAAAAGAAATACTTCTCGTGGCTTTACAATACATTTCTTTATTTAAAGTTAAAACCAAAATTTAATATCGCTTCAAGTTCCAAAACCATTTCAATAAATTCATATATATACGTATATCCATTTTGAGTATAAATATTTCAACTAAAGTTGGATTTTATTCTTTCAAATCAAATGTTCTATTAATTAGCCTTGAATATTCACATAAAATCCAAAATAATAAGACTTCAATTTCTAGTAAAATATATATATATTTTTCCAAATTCAAATTTACTAGAATATTCATTTCAATATATTTTGGAAAAAAATAATAATTATAAATATCATATCTTTCAAATTTCCAACTTAATATTTTAAACATAGGATATAAATCATCAACTCCATTTTCTAAATTTTCTTCCATTTTCAATAAAGAAATTTATTCACCTTTTAATTCCAAAATTTTAACTTCATAGGCATATAAATATGGAATAAAATATTTATACAATATAAATTTTAAGATTTATAAACCGTATTCCATCAAAACTATTAGAAATTTCATTTAAAAATAGTTATATGTAGACCGCGGTGCCTGTATATAATTTTCTATCCTATGGTCAAGTGATACAGATATTTATCATTTCAATCCGCAATTTAAAAATAAAACTTTGCGGTTTTATCATTTCAAACCACAATCCCGAATGAAATGTAAAATGTATGCTAACTTGCAGTTTAATGATATCCAAATAAACATCCATTCAACACCACATCCATAATCCAATCACAAACATCCATCAATATCAATCAATAACAATATATGTTTGATAATATATAACAGGTAATAACTGACAATTTTATTCAAACTAAATTTAACAACTATTACTCTAACAGTTTATATTCCGTAATAATTTATATAACTGTTAACTAGCAGTTTATAGGCAACAATTAAATTCTAACTGTCAATTAATACGCAGCAAATCAATTAAATTAATAGTTAAATTCAATAAAATGCAATTCAACAGATATGGATGAAATAACATGCCAAAAGCTCATAAATAAATTTCTATTCATTTCTAAAATTTATTTAACAAACATAAAAGCTTCTAGTAATTGTGAGTGTGTTAAAACACTCACCTTTTGAATTTAAATCGAATTTAAACCCGATTTAAACCCAAAAATTCGCCCGTCTCAGAATTCATCCAAACAGCGTCATCAGATCCGGAATTTAAATACGATCCTAACAAAAAAAACCGTTCGTAAAACGGGTATCGTATGAAAAAGTTATTTGATTTTATCGAGTTGAAATTCAAATATAAATTAATAAATATGAACCCACTTTTACCTCAACTCACACCCACATGTCACGCGCGTACCATCTTCACGCGCTATCACCCAGACACGCAGTCAACTCCCCCACTCAAACCCTACCGGCCGCCAGACATATCCACCTTCATCCAAATTTTTCGCCAACGCACGAGCTCCAACACCAAGATCAGACAGCACCTCCTCCACGTGTACCTCGGGGCGCACCTTCTGGTGGTCGTGCGACCTGCTCTGGTGCCCCCAAACGGTCCGCCTCCATAACCCTAAAAGCCCTAATCACCGCTGAACTAGACCCCTTCCAAGTCGACTAAACCGTTGGATGCCCATAGCTCGACGAGCTTAACAATCCCTTACCTTCTGATCGAACTTATGACGAAGATCCACCGTTAAATTCAACGATCTCCTATGGATGGCCGAAAATAAAAGCTTGAATTCTGGAAAAACGGCGACTCAGATCGACAAACGAATTTCACCACTGAATTGCGCTCATCGAGAGCATCAATATATATTTTTTCTAGAATTTTCTGAAATTTTTGAGTTTTGACTTTTGATTTTGAACTGGATAGATCTAGGTTTTGCAACCATTGGAGAGGAGAAAGAGATGAAGAAAATGTACGTATATTCAATTGACAGAAGAAAAGAGGCTAGGGTTTATGATCGCATATATATAGACAAATAGAAGAAGGCTAGGTGGGTACGGATAACGAACGTGCTAAACGGTAGTTGGCCCAAAAAGCCCGCTACGCCTCCGGAACCGAATTGGTGAAATCTATATATCCAAATAGGTGTTTTAAATATTCTGAACGCGATGGAAAAAGTTTCACGACCAAATTCGATCGTATGAAGAAGTTATGCTGAAAACAAGATTTCCAAATTGATTTCAAATTGATTTTTAATAAAATTGATTTCAAGGCGTTTCGCGTCCGTACGATCAAACGACAAGTCCGATCGATACGAAATTTGAAACGCTATAATAATTCACCGATACGGATCCGATGAAACTGGTTTCGTCGAAATCCGAGTCCGTGACCAAAATGGCTAATTTTAATATTTATTAAATCAATTAAATAAATCATAAAATCCAATTTTATTCTTCAACTTCTAATATTTGCCAAATTTCATTACTTATATAATCCAATCAGTTCCAAATGATTTAGCAAGCTTGGATGTGAATTAAGAATCTATAAGTATCTCAATTTGCATTGTAAATTTCTGCATTTCTTATTATTTGGGAAAATATAAATTTTTATTCAAAAAAATCCAATTATTTAATCTTATACTTTTATACTCTCATCTTAAATCAAATTAAATAAATAACTTGATTTCCATTTCAATTCATTTGATTGCAAATCCCTTTTTACCATAGATTAAATTCCAAACTATAAATACTTTATCTCCATTTATTCGCCTTAATTTATTTAAGGAAATCCTAAATTAATATCTATTGCAATGATTTCAAATATCATTCCCTCATTTTCCTTAACTATTATTAATTCCAATTTTAATGAATTCAATATTATAGGTTTGATACATTTATTAAATTCACTCAATTGTTTACAAATTACATTTTATATTCAATAACGTAATATTTTACGTTCAATTCTATTTTATTTGTCGTAAATACCACTTGTTGAATTAAATACTCAAATCATAAATAAATCTTGCTTCTAAAGTTATACCAACAATGGTCCAGCTAAATTTGAATCAGCTTTACCTTTATTTTATGAAATTAACTATCGCAATAAATCCCGATTAATAAATAAGGCTCGATTCCTATATTAACTTCTTTGGTCTCAATTAACCTTTTATGGCGAGTATGAATTTCAATGTATAATTGAAACCTTTATATCCATTCAATTTCACTATTCCATAAGAAAAATTTCATTTGGTTCATACCTTTTACAAATAACTCCCATTCCTTCCAAATAATAATTACATAAACTATTTAATATTAAATCCATTGAATTGCAATAAATTTTATTGATTGCAATTAATTTCCAAAAAAATTTTGGATTTTTATTTGGTTATACACAAAATTCCGTTATCACTTGCCTAACAAGGTCATTATCACTTACCATCTCACTGCATCCACATTTTCCACAATTCATTTCCTAGTTTCTTTACTCTATTCCACATAATTTATTACAAATGGGATTTCCTTTGGTTTACATCTTATTTGTATTTTACATTTCTCAATCACCAATTCATTAAGTATAAATTCTACTAAGCCTTGTTTATCTTTTTATGCATTCTTCTATTACTTTACCAAATGGAAAAACTTTAAACTCATACACTTAATAACAAAACCGTTATAAATCCAATAAATTCCCAAAATCGAAGTTTGTACACATTATACACAACTCATATGATTTCTCACAAAACGTTGAATTTATTAAATGACCATTTATTACAATTTAATTCCCTTAATTGAATCAATTGCTTATTATTATATATATTCTTTTCATTCTACCATTCCTTCCCATTATAAATTCATTAACGTATTTTTCAAATATAAAATAACCAAACTGATTACAAACACTGTTTCTATCAAATTTCATAAGTTGTTCAAACTAAACTTTTGTTTACATAAAATAAATTTTATGTTTCTATTAGTTTTCTTTTCCTTTCACTACAGACATAAATTATTACTATCTACACTAATTTCATCTTTGTATTAATGAATACTATTCAAACAAATATTTATACTAACGTTCACAAATTCAACATTTATTTGTTTCCTAAAATTTTAACTTTAAATCAAGCTGTGACCATTTACATTATCCCCATCTATTGTCATAAATTTTATAGTTACACTAAATTGCAACTACTATATCAAATCTCTACATTTATTCCTAAACCAATTAGAAATTATATTAAATTAATTTATTAAATACCATAAATTTAACGGGTCGTTACAATCCCCCCCACTCAAAACTTTTCGTCCCCGAAAAGGAAAAGAATGGAGAAGGAAGAGTAAAACAGTATATCTAATTTCAAATATTAACTTATGTTTTACTGGATTAATTTCCTTTAATGAAATATACTTGTTTTATAATCAATCATATCCTTTAATACTTGAATTATTAAAGTTGGAAAAATATTTTCACAAAATTCTAAGTCCAAAATTTACGGAAAATTTTTGGCAGAGTCTCCTTTGTACGGAGGGATTCTGGAGAAAATATAATATCCAAATATACAAATATATTACATATATATCCAAAATAAAATATCCCAACACGGGAAAATATATAAAAAGCGCTTTAAACGTAATCCGAAAACGTACCTATCTGTCGGGCAATACGCTTATATTTTTATGGAACCAAAGCAGTAGCAGAGGCTTCCATCACCTGTATTTACTAATAAAATCTAAAAGGTTAAATATTTATTTTACAGTGAAATGTTTAGGTGGATTCAATCGTTCATATCCAATCAAATGCAACAACCATACATTTTAGCAAACATCACACATCACAAACAAACAATCATTTAATCAAACAACAATTAGTTGTTCGGGTTCAAATTCTGAAGTTGTACGAATGAAGAATAACTATCAAGTGCATCCTTTACTCAACAGTCTTAGATGGAACAAAGATAGATTATCTATCCATCCAACAACTTCAAAATTCCTTACCTAACAACCATACATCCAACAAAACAATTCAAATCAACACCAAAATAGCTTATTATACATTTATTTCATAATTCAGTGTTTTGATTTTCATTCCTTCATTTATGGAGGAATTTCTTTATTTCTTACAAGTTTTATTTTCCAATTATCACCAAAATTCATTATATTTGTATTTCCTTTTATTACTTAAGTTTATAAAAATAAATTCTCATTAATAAGAACAAATATTTTGAATATCTTCATTTCCTTACTCTTCACTTGTAAGATTTCCTTTAAATTCTAAATCTGTTAACATTCATTCTTATAAGTGGAAGTTTTTATTTATTCATCAACTATTAATTGCAGTCATTTAAATTTTCCTACTTTCCTATTATATTAGAATAGGGGAGAGTTAAAACATACTTAAGTAAATAATCTTACAACATGTCACCTATCCATAATACTTAACTTTATTTCAATAGAATTTTGATTATTACTTAAGTTTTATACCATTTAATTCTTATTTATAACGGTAATTTATTGAATACTTCATTATTTCTAAAATTCCTACTTGTAAAATATTCAATTATAGTTTCTTATTTAGCATTTCAACTTTTAATTTTGGGTAAGTTATTTATGTTAAAGAAAATGCAATTGAACTTATACAAGTTAAATCTCCATCTTTTAATTCATTCATTCTTCAATAAATCTTTCCATTATTTATCAGTTAAAAATTTAACTTCCTTTATACCTAACATTAATTTTCTTACTTAAATTAGAGGTTTCCATCCATTTATTACTTAACTTTTATTTTACTAACATAATTTTAAACAATTAATTAACGGAAAAATTTAGAATTAAATACCGAGTTAAATTTCAATTTATTTCAAAATAATAGATAAATAAGTTCTCACAACTCAATATCTCTAATTATCTTTAAACAATTAAAATTTCAAATAAATTCAAAACAAATCTGTAGTAGAATTTACTACAGTGGCCTTTCCCCTTTGAGACTCGAAAATGAAAGTCGGTGATGCAGCCGCCATTACCGAAATTATTTTCCAGCGACAGAGAGGAAAGTACATAATTCAATTTTCTCCAAAATCTTTTTTTTTTTAACAATTCTTCCAAATTACACTATATTTATATAAGAATTTACTTATAAACCGAATCATTATATTTCATAAATTCTTTGAAAACAAACTGGAAAAATCCCGGACTTAAGTTCTAAAATCTCCAATTTGGTTTATTATAATTTCACTTAGCTTCAATTTATTATAAATATTTTATTTCCTAACACCCAATCTATAGCAACCAAATATATATATATATATATATATATATATATATATATATATATATATCTTTATAAAACATTTTTATATATAGAAAATATAATAGGCAAAATTATTTCATTTACCTATATTAAAACAAATATTATGTCGGTCTGTCCTATTAAGTGTTTAGAAATTCCTATTGATGACTTAGCGTCCCATGCATCAACCAGAATTCATAAATATAAAGCGGAACAGATTAACACAATATCAAAATCTTTTATTAATACTAACAAATACGCTCTCTCATATATATACACTCAGCGACTCCCATAGGATATTTCTACCCTATTAACAAAGAGTCAAACCCCACAGAGCCAAGGTTTATCGCTAAACCAAAGCTCTGATACCAGATGTAACGTCCCGCCTTTTCGCACACTTTAAAACGACACACGTGCCAATTCAAAGCATACGCAAGGGCGGATTGTTATGGGGTAAATAAGAAAAACAGAGAAGGAATAAAACAAAATAGAATCTCACAGCGGAAGGATAAAATATAATAATAAACATACAGTTCAAAACAGTATACAAAACAGTTATTTCACTTATACAATGAACATCAGAGTTACACATACCAATACAACAATGCAGCGGAATAGAAAGAGTGTGTCGTGCAATACTATATATATAAAATAATACTGAATCTTCGTCTTCGTCCTCCAAAGCTAAAACCTGCTATCCTGAAACGCTCGGACTGACCCGAGCGAATTTGAAAAGACAAAAACACTCGAGTCAGACTAGAATATCTTATGTGAGTTAAATAAACAGAAATAAATATGAGTACAGTAACTCAAGAGATGTTCGGGATTTACATCTCCTAAGGATCCGTTAAACTACTTACTATGTAGTATATTGCGCTATTATAATAGTGTCTATTTATAAAATAAACTTACTTTTTAATAGCGTTAAGGGGTTACCCATATAGCCCTTAACACAAATAATGCCAATAGTCTATACAGTACCGTAATACCTCCTGATTGGGAGGCTACCAGAGGATACTCCATAGGTACGACACAAATAGAAACTCGTAGTAAAGGCTCGGTATGGTAGGTGACACGGCACAACTAGGCAATGCCAGGGTAGATATACCAATTACGCTTCCGGGCCGATGGTAACGCGAAGCCGCAGCAACCGCCCACCTCGAAACAACTCCCCAAATCAAAAATAGAAGTGGCCACTGAATCAATCCAAAGTCATAGTATAATATCGAAGAGGAGTGTCCGATCAGAGGAATGACCTCATTAACCCGTCAATCGCTCCTGTTTTAGCCACCTTATGCCAACTCACGGGAGTTGGGTCCACGTATTTACCTTACAGGAAACGTCGCCACCACCTACTTCATTCTGGAATCTCCACCGCGTACACGGTTAGTCAAAGTGGTTTTCGGTATCGACAGAGAGTATGTCCATATCCGATCCCGGTCTCTTTGCCAACCAATCGTTATTATAACACCGCGGTTATTTAAAAACAGTTTATACTTTAAAACCAGAATATAATCCATTTCAAAACCATAATATCACGATATCATTTCTTCTTTAAAAACCCGAAACAATTCATTTTGATATTATTTTATAAACCCAAACCAATGATATCGTTTCCCAAAAATTATGTCACTTTTATTATTAAAATTCCTTGAACCAAATATTTGGAAATTTAACTCTTAATATAATACTTCGAAATCCATAGAATTTAAAACCATCACCTTCAAATTAAATGGTTTGGATATTCAACAGTATATAAAATAAGTGGTTTAACTTAATGTTATTTTTAAAATAAATACTTCTCGTGGCTTTACAATACATCTATTTCTTAAAAAGGAAAGCAGAAACCACGCTCCTATTTTTCATCCACGTGTCCTCCCTAAGATACCGTTTCCTTTTTCCTCCAAAATGGACAACAAACCAAAATCATTTCCACCCCATTATCTCCTCAAAATTTATAGACGGTTATTTCATTCCTAAAGCTAGAAAACCAAAATTGTTTTCACCCCATTATCTCCTCCAAAATCCAAAACAACCTGCATCCCACAGAATCGATCGCATCCCATTATCTCCCCCAAAATTCAACACAAGCTGCATCCCATCTTTCCCCCACTTCTACAATAATCGCCAAACACCTACCATTCCACATCTATTTCGATTTCCTCTGAGTTCGAAAAAATTGATTTTTGGTAAAGTCAGTAATCACTAAATTTTCATCTCAGTCCACTACCGATCTTCCACACATATTCACGAATTTGGATTGGATGGCTGACATCTCTCTTCTTCTGAGGTAATCATCGACAGTGATTGAATGTTAGATCTATAATTTCATTTAATTTCATCCTACTACTGACCACCATTCTTGAATCCAAGACCGACTGTGTAACATTTTGCTCAAACAAATTTGGTTCGGGTAACTTTCTGAACTTCTCCTGTTTAACATTATCGTTTTTATTTGTATTCACTGAAAATGGCAGTTTAAAATATGAAATTTTATTTTAAACAATGACAGTAAACCATATTGAACATATTGAACATTCAATATCAGTGTGTATTCAAGTTAACTTTTATTTTACCTGCAATATAATTAAATATTCAAGTAAACCATATTGAACATTTAAGGCTAAGGATTTCATATTATGCTTTGAGTTTATGAAATATGAACACGACTCAATAAAGGAAGTTGTTAACTGAGCAGTTTATTTGTATTTGAGTTAACCCATACATTTGTTTTTACTGACAAAGAAGTCATCTGCGAAGAGTTATATTCAAAATTGGTTCTTCTAGGTTGTTAGAATTGATTTAATAGCTTTCTGGATTTCTGTTCTCTGCTACAAATAATTTAACCTCAATGCAGTAAACCATATTGAACATTTAAGGCTAAGGATTTCATATTACGCTTTGAGTTTATGAAATATGAACATGTACTCAATAAAGGAGAATTGTTAAGTGAGCAATTTATTTGTATTTGAGTAAACTCGTACCTTTGTTTTTGCTGACAGAAAAAGTCATTTGCAAAGAGTTATATTCAAAATTGGTTCTTCTAGGATGTTGGAATTGATTTAATAGGTTTCTGGATTTATGTTTTCTGCGACAAATAACTTATTCTCAATGCATTTCTGTTCTTTCGAACAATTTATACTTGACTAGCTCTCCTCTATTTTTGATTGAAGAGACAAGAAGTTGATATGCATTATTTTGATTTGCAATGCATGATGTTTATGTGCCATGACTTACTGTACTAAGTAAATTGCAAATAACCTTTTAATTTATATAGCAGGATAGTACGTGGTTTAAGGTGACACATTGATTACTTCAAGTAGCAAATAGCAATCGAACTGAAATTAGCTTGAAGTTAATGCCTTTATAATGCTTAAACAACGAGACTTATACTCCTTAGTTAACTATATTTGCTACCAATGTTACTATGTATTATGCTATATAATTTTCAATTCCATGCTGATTTCGTTCAAAGCATAGGTTTTTATTTCATTTTGGGTATCAGATTACAAACATTTGTGTATATACATTAAGTTGCCTATATTTATGTAGAAGGATGAAAGATTCACAAGAGCTTGCACTCGAGTATATTCCAAAACATAAGGTCGTATATCAACTATAGCTCTCATATTGTTTTCTTTACTTTGAACCATTATATTGGTATGTAGATATATTTATCTAAATATTTTTTGATTAAAAGTTGGTCCTCTTTCGTTTTCATTCAAGCCGTACATCATTCATCTTTAGGGCATGGGTGTATCAAGTATACATAGTTTCCCAAGGCTTTGGTTCTGCATAAGTTTTCTTTTGATGAGTTAATAGTCAATTTAAACTATAATTTTACCAATATGTTATTGCTTTGATATATCTTGTGGTTCTAAGCAAGTATATGGATTTTTAAACAAGGATGAATGCAAACACAAGGCATATGATCATGTCAATATTGAATATTTTATATAGCAAGATTTCTTAATTGGGACATATTATGATACAGGTTATGTAAACTCACAAAACTGTTAATTTGTGCAGGTATCCGAGCTTTTGGATAGTCATAATGGTAAGCATTTTAATCTTCATAATTAGCATCAGTTTCTTTAAATATACAGTTTTTACAAATTGAATTTGTATCTTCATACTTACATAGGAGCTACACCTTAACAAGTCTTGAACATTCAGGATGCAAGTCGGGTACATGTGAAGAGTCATTTGAAGGTAAGTGGTCGATAAAAGCGGTTTATAAATTTCACATTTTTGGTAGGATGTATCTCAAAATTTTGGCTTTGCTGACATGTAAAAAAATATTGCTTTTTACCACTGTAAATGTAGATTACGTGGTTGTCGTAAATTTATAATCCAAAAGTCCTACCTAACTTTGCACGTCATAACAATCTTAATAAAACTGACACAATATTCATGCTTTTCTTCGACAAGAAACCAAGATTACTGTACCATTTATTACTACAGGACAAATAATCATAAACAAAAAGAGTTCAATTATATTTATTCAGAGTTCATGCCTTATTTATTAACACAATTAGACTTCTCCATTCAATACATTTTTATATTTTAATACAAATATATTGTAAAGAAAACAAATTTCATTCGGACATTATTCATAATACATTATTATCCCATATTTTTCCTTGGTCTTTTATTCATGTGTTTACTGTAACGTGAGCATGTATTGGTACGTGCTTATACAAAAGTCACTTGAATCATCCTTCTGAGCACTGCACTAAAAAAGCACTAATGGTCGTTCAATATATGCAAAAACTCATGTGATGATCTATCAAATATTTCTATCAAATTAGTTATTATATGTTTTAGTCATACATGAATTTGTATATAGATTTACTAATACAATTTTATATATATTCAAGGTAATAGTTATATTGGATTCTAAAGTTAGCTTATATAGTTACGGCGAAGAAGATAATTTTAGTAATTCCATAATCAAATAAACACTACAAGCATTCCATGAGGAAGCAACGACAACAAAAAATATTAAAATAGCATTTTGATAGAGTTAAAGCCGAAGTATTCTTTTAATGTGTATACTGCAAAAACAAAAGCAAAAGTAAACTGTTGTATCTACTTTGATCAGTGGTGTACAGTTGACATAATATAAAACCAAAATTTTCTTCTGTTATGCAAAATAAACTAAACCTTAATGTGCATACAATCAAAACGCAAAGTGTTTGTCATGTTCAAACACCTTTTACTTACCATGCAATCCTTAATTTACCAAAGCAGACCGAATGACTAAATTAGTAACAAATATATAGAAGAAAAACTCAATACGGTTATTTTTCAAAATAATTAATGGTTATTAAACACAATTTCTGTTGGAGTAGTATTTATCAATAACAGCAAGCACCAGTTTACCTTACTGCAATTTTCCTCTTCATATTAAATATACCTATTTGTAAAATTGTTCACATTGCCTCTTAATTTACTGACCACGCCTATTATTTCATACCATTAGTTAAACGCTACATATCATACATGTCAAATATATGATATTATGTGCTCTTGCTATAGGTTCTGAAATCTATTAAAACTTGAGTAAATATATTATTTTGAATTCGGTTATTGAGTTGATGCTGTAATCCAGTTCATACGTTAGATGATGACAACAACATACCTAATGCAGTGGACCATGTTTTCATCATCCATATAGTTAACATGATGTTTGATAATTTTTAAATATTTACGTAATATTAGAACATGAGAATAAGTATCCGTCCATTTAATTATTTATGCACTGCAATATGTTTTCACCCTATTATGACAAGAACATTCTGCAATATATTGCAGGTTAGTGGTGATAAAGGAGTAAAGCAACAATGCTGAGTCCACATCAGCGACAGTTCGATAGGTAGTGCAAATTTTGAGGTCATGTATATTTTACTTTTGATAAATGAAATTTCAGTTTCCCAAGATTGTTTCCTGTCTATTACAAAATGATGTTGCATCAAAACTTTTTCTTGGTTGATGAATATGAGAATCATGCTTTCTTACTCCTATAAGATTTTAAATGCTTTACTTTTTCTATCTTTCATCATTACAGTCGACATGGTAGTTGTGGATAATGGTTAATGACTGTGTATTCATGTCTGTATATGTGAACTGTTATCTGTGATCATATGAAAGATAAGTCTATATATAATACCAATGAGTAATATCTGCAATTATAATCGTTTTCTCCATTATATTGTTTTATGGTCATCTATTCAGCTACAACTTATACAAATAACAAAAACGGGTTAACAAAAATATGTACAAATATATAATCAGAAGTGTAGACTAAGACTAATACAATCAAATTGATAAAATATATACTATGAATTACTTGTATAATTTTTTTTTTTAGACTTGAATTTTTTTTGGAACTAATTATGTTCAACGAATAAGGGTGCATTATACAGTTTGCATTTTTCTATGCCAATTGAGCTTCGCTGTGATTCACGTAACATTGTAGCACCATAGGGATGCGGTTTGAAATGTGTAATATCATGTCATTTGTATTTATTAAAAGACACAACACTGATGACAATTGGTCATTACTAGGATAGGAGTATAAATAATGAGATTGAATAGCTACGTGCCCAAGTACAGTATACCATTGATGCCATTATAAATGCTATGCCATCTAAATATAGCATTTTGCAGAAATCTAGGCATTATTTTTAAAAGAAAAGATGCCCTAAGTGTTAAGTGTTTACTTTATATTTCTATTATTTAGTATTTGGAAATCAACAAACATCAAAGTTGTGTGCAGCTGAGTTTATTTTTAGATGTAAATCATCGCTAATCTATTATAATGCTACAATGGATCTGGAAATTTTGACACGTGCCAACTTTGAAATTTGAGTTCTGATTATATTGTGTGAAATTATAATAGAATTATATAATTCCTTATATATTTCTATTATCTGCAATGGCTACCACTTGATGAGTAACAAATTTATGTTTTTTCGTTTGTTGTACAAAACGCATTTGTTGTGTGATCTGGATATAGTGATTTAAAACTGTACCGAGCTTAATGGAATCAGGGTATGCAAATGTTATTATAATAAACGGTCTTCTCAGTTATTTCAGCATGTTTTGTATGTTTTGTTTATTAGTAGTGGATGATACATGTACCAGTAGATGAATATTGGTTTGAGGATGAGGCTATTGGTCTATGGAAACTGAGAATATGAATGCGTTTGCTAATGGATAAATATGACTTGATAATATCCTCTGCACACTCTGTTTACAGAGCTGTATACGATCGCTTGAAGTTTTCATGTCTCCATTGCCATCTCAAAGACGTTGTGGGACCCTTCAAATTTAGATATGAACTAAACTTTATACGGTACAACCTTCCTGCAGTTCAGATCATAAACCGTGAATTTCTTAATTTTAATATAACTGTAAACAAAAATGGTCCACCTCGCTGCCATTTCTACCTTATTTTCCTAAGCACGTGATCCGCTTTTGCTGTCCATGTTTCCTATTACTACTGCTTCAACTTTTCCTGCATACTAGGCTGCTGCATACTTTTCCACCCAAACATTTTAACACTTCCACCGCTATATATTATATATACATCTTTGTTAGCAGCCTCCACACACCACTGTGTATCCTCAGTCGCTCATCTCCATAAATTCTTCCACCTACGTGAATTCCATTCCAGCTTCCTAAACATTCACATTACTTTTTATTCAAAATGACAAATGTACTTCTATGCTATCTTTTATTCACACACTTACTCTATTCTATCCTATGTCAGATTTGTCACAAGTTACCATTTTTTTTACTGCAGAACAAATGCATACAACAAGGCAAAGAGCCTGCATTATCCCCTTCCGTAGACAAATTCAAACGTAAAAGTACACGTTTAACAAAGAAACTTCAATCCTCTACCGAAGAAAAAGTTAATGCTTCATCCAACGTCTCACAGATTAATCTTTTCCATATTGAATTAGACAATGTTAACAAACCAACCAACTCTATTCACACTCCTCCGGTTACGACAAAATTTTTGAAAACCAACGACACCTTATCAAAATCTTCCAACTGTGAAGGACAAACGACACAATCTGATGAACTCCAGTCTTTTCCACAATTTTGTCAGCATGACAAATGGGACGATTTTTTTACTCCTGAAGTGGTATGCCAAAATTTATTCATTTGATAGACACACGGACACACACACATATATGTGTGCATGTGTATCTACAGTGCATGCTAATCATCATGTTTTATTCCTTCTACAGATTGCCCAATGTGATGCAGCTGTTGAGCATTTTCTCAAGAACCGTACTTAATACAGCTTCAACTCTATGACATCCAATAAATTGTTCATATCAGTGCTTCCGTACTTTTTCCTTTCGTTGCTGTTAACGAAAATTTATTTGTTTCCGTCGTATTTGTTGATGTTACATTAAATTTGTCCTGTACTCCATGCTTTCGTCATTGCCTAAATAAAATTCATGTTCTTTTCACGTGCACATAAGTTGTGTTAAAAACTTATATGTCATTACACAGTTATAAGCCTATTAAACTACCCGCCACTATGAAACATGTATAAAAAATATTTTCCTTTTTCACGTCGTACACTTATTAAATCCATCTCCGTCGGACACTTTAATACTTCCTACAAATAATAAGTTACAGATCTGAAGTATTAAAAAACAAGGGCAGTATCACATGGCAGTTGAATTGTCACAGGGCATTAGCATATATGTGTTGTCTAAATTGGATCATTCACTTAGTCAATAATGTGCACGCTTCTCTTCCTCCCTTATTTTTTTGTTCTCTAATTGAGCAGAAAGTTCAACCTGCAAAAAATAATTCATATATTCTTACGATTTACTATTTTTTTGTTTCCCTATCCCCACAAAATGCAATCATATCTATCTCTGATCACCTGCTATGTGTGAAGAAGAACCTATTCTATTTCCATTACAAATCAAATTAATTCTCTACGGTTTGCATGAACATGCTTTAATAATTGGTTACACCATATGCATATGTATTACTTTTCTTTCTACCCACACAATCACGGTCTGATATAACGCTTCTTCCCATGTTCGATACAAATTTTTTACATCAACGTCCATCTGCTATACATTCATTCGACATGTCAATATCCAAAATATTCAACATTACGTGTATGTCACACTCATTTTATCACATTAGCAACTCTCATACACATTGTTTCTTCACACCAATTCCTTCTGCGCACGTGCATCGCACGTGTCATACTACTCGTACCTATAATTAGTCTCATTTATGGCCATTTTAAAGTACTGAAATTATTTATCACATGAATAGCAGAACATACATACGTACGTACGTGCATACGGCTTTTTTATAATAGTTACATATTACAATTACGATGCACATAGGTTAGATAACACCACTACTGTAATTATGATGCACATAAGTTAGATAAGGAAGTGTTGATCAGTTTGGTGTTTGTATTCTCAATATTTCTTTATTGGTATTATGTTTGTTTCTATTATTTAGCATGAAGAAAGTTTATAATATACGTTTTGGTACTCAAATTGTTAACTTTCTGAGAAGCTAATAGTAGTGGTTGAGCAAAACGTTGACTAATTTTTTTATCAACGTTAATGACTCGAAATTTAGTCATTAAACGTAACGATTAAACTTCAGTAAACGTCCATCTTTTTAAAACCTGGCATTAATAAGATGTTCCATGATATTTTCAATCCAATTAAGGAGAAAGTATAGTTTACTCTGTCAGTTACATCACCAAATACTGCATATAAACTGTACTCAAATAAGTTTCGTTACACATTAATACTGTATATGGATAACTGAGTTTCAATCAGCAACCTTTTTTCTCTCCCAATTTTCAAATGTTGGTGCTACATTAAAAATACTTTAGTTTAACATATTGGTCCACTCTTAATTTCTATTTTTCCCTATCTCCAATTCAATATAATTTGCAAATTCATTTTACACATATTAACTCAGTTGTACTCCACTTTACACATGTAACACGACCAAAATTAATTGTATGTCAATTCTTCCTTTAGTCATTCAAAACCATCATACACATTGGTTCAGGCTATTGTAAAATATGTTAGTTCATTTTTAACTAAAATATTTTGACTGTTTACAGTAAATGCAAGGTTCGGGATTTTGACCGAAACATCAAGATTCTGATCGTTCCATTTAGATTTTAGTAGGGACTGAAAGCAAACTAAACCAAAATTCCGGTTCAACAATTTTTTTTATTCAACTTAAAATTATATGTTAGTTCAAATTATGCATAATGTCATTACTCATTCCCTTGCTTGCTGACAGTGTTTCCAAAATAAATGTGGTTGAAATCTATATTTCAAACAGGCTTTTTTTCATTGACAAACAGTATTATATATGAGGTCATTTAGAGTACAAGCAGTAGATGACATAAGATATTCTGTCTGTCAATAAAAGTGCTATAAACATTAACTCTACATTGTCTTGCCTGTTTTGTTGTTGATCTTTCTCAAATTTACAGATGCGCTTCCACTGAACAGGAACAGAAGATGTTGCAATTCATTTATATACGCAGACTGCTTGGCGTTGGGTATATGATGTACGACTAGATGCTGCAGCAGTAACAGGATTTTACCCGTTGGATTTGACAGTCCACTTGACAGCCAAGACTATAGTGCAGATCCTTCATACTATCATGAACACAATGCACTTAATAGGTAAGTGCACTTTACGTTAACTATTTCGGTAAGCTAACATTCATGCAAACAACCTAATTCCAAAACATGTGCTTAACTACATAATTTGCATACTCTTTTTTCCAACCCACCCTTTTAATCCAAACATTTTTATGCACTTCTGCATTAACAAAGGTCTCCATAAGTAGCATTAGGTCAGTTGTCAAATGAGAACTTTTTCTGTCATGTTAAGATTGTAAGCAGCTTTATATAAACTTTGATAAAGAAAATTGTGATAGAGGTATCTAACTGCAAATAGTTGTGATAGAGGTATCCAACTATCCGTCTTTACTTATTCCTGTACTTACTTCTGCCTTCCACTACGCACCAAAAAGACAGCTCTATTTGCGTACTGCAGTTGGTTATGTACGTTTAAGGATGTGTACTACTGTTCGTACCACTTTATTTTCAACCACTGTTCCGTGTAATAAATGTCACACTCTTACACTGTCCAATTATCTGTCCTGTTTGCACTCTAAACACAGATATATACTCCACTTCATTGTTCTCTATGCGGGAAGTTGTTGTGTTTGCATGCAACATTAAGTTTTACAGTATTTTTTTGTTTTAACCCGACTGAACTCTGCCAACAAAATTTACGATCCAGTCTACATCACATATACCACATCCAAGACTTGCAAATTTTCTTCGGAGAGGGTCTACAAATATTAAACTCAAAAGAAAAACACATTTACTACTACACACTGCATTGAAGTGCGCATATACCATGTAGTTTCATAAGTACAGGCACACATTTTTGTGCTATAACTACAAACAGTCTTAACCTATTCAAAGCGGAGTTGAATAATTTTGGGGATTAGGCAAATATCACTGTCAGTATAATTAAATCATGAGGCATGCACATTACAAAGGTTGAAAACCATGTAAACATATGTCTACATTAAATGCAGCATCAAACACCTATGTTCGGTCACCTATATTGCATATATTCCATCACTTTGGACTCACTGGTCTCATTCATTCCATGCTCTCATTCCTTCCATTGGCCACTGCATATATATTTCGTAAACATTAAAATGGAATATAGTTTGGTAACTAAAATATTGTAGACATAATTATTTTTCACTTTCTCCCATAATATTGCTATATTAAATTTCCATGAGTCAGGTTAGTACTATCGACCTTCATAATATATTGACTACTTATGTTTAGAAAGTAGATGGTGTCAAGGTCCACTTTAGAGGAGTACTTACTATTACTCTGTACTAAAAAAATGGAAAGCAGCGCTGTCAGTGTAATAAAGATTTAAAATTGGTAATCAATTGTCAACCCTTTCATTCTGCATGAATCTTAGACTTACAAATTCTTACTGAATCCTCACGATCTATGTATTTATGCAGTCTTAAGTACTGCAATGTTTATTTTGATTTTAGATTTAAAATTCACCTATTTACTATGTGAATTGTGAAAATTGAATTTGCACTACAACATTTGTTTAAATATTCCTACCTCTCATACACGGAGCTATTAATTAATTTACTTCCATGTGGTTGTATTTTGCTATATATTTGTGTTATTACGTAGAACCTATAAACATTTCAAGTTTTAAACTGTATTACACAAAATTAAGTTAGGTTGCTGAATTTTTCATCTTTTTATGACCAACTGTAATATCACAAGGTTCTTCCTTAATATAGATAATGAATATGATTTAATTCATCAGATTGAATGACCATACAAATGTGATGTTTTATTTTTTATGAATTATGTGTAAAATGGAATGTTTTTAATATGGGAGTACAAATTTCAAATATCCATAAAGTATTATTGCAATGTTTTTAAAATTCATTTCATGGTTGAACTTCTTACATATAATTTTATATTTCATCTTCTTTAGATTTCTTCTTAACCCATAGGGATGTGATAATTTATGGGTTATTTAAAATGGAACACTCTTATGCTTGCTATTCAGACAGAAGAGAAATGTTATTTTTCATATGTGCTTAGATTGATGTGCTTCACTTTTACTCTTATTGCTAACTATTTATCATTATCATTGGACATTTCATCCAATTTTGAGAATCATGTAACACCTACTGTTTATAATATGATAAAGTCATCACCTAAATATGCATGAAGATAATTTTTTTAATCTTACTTAAAACTCAAGTGTTATTTGTATGTTGTAATTTTATATGTCATGAATTCAATCTTAGGTGGAAAACAAATGAATATTGTATAGGAAAGGAAAAAGTTAAGTAAATAAATCTAACTTGAATACACACAGAGATTAAATTTTACTTAATAATCAATGCTAAGGTTAGTTTTGACATTACAGAAAAGCTTTTCCAAGCTAAAGTATTTTATTATATAGTTGCAGAATATTTTGGTACATTACATCCTTAATTTATATTTTTACGCATGTGTGCACATATTAGTGGACGTACCTATTATTGGTTAGAATCACTTCTTTAGTTTAATTATAATTGAAAAACAACAGTCATTATATTAGCTACTGGCTTTGGTTGACAGTGCAACTTGGTTCTGTTTCACCGCACCACTGCTTGATAACATTTCATTTTTATATTCATCAAAGCATTTTCTGTTTTTTATTGTGATTTAAACAATGTTAAATGAACCCACAATCAATTAAGGGTAGCCATTATATATTCACATCAATTCTATAGTGATATTTTTGCTTGCACCTAACATGCTTCATAGGTAGTCTATGCATGATATCGCTTGCAAGATTTGCACGCTATTTAAGTTGGGTTTATAACTTTATATTATCTTAAAATTTTCTATTTCACTTCTATTTTTTATACTTTACATTCAATTTTATACAAAAAACTTCCCACACAGTATTGTAGATTTAAATTTATACAGAAATACTTGGACAAATTCTTTCAGAAATACGAATTATAGTAGCAGGAATGTATTGAATCGTGTTACTTTTTTTATATTCTTTATTCAGGTTAGTATATCCTTTGAAGATTTAACATAATTGTTTATAATCATATTTGTTAGTAAAAAATGATCTTAGGCTACCCTACAAGGATTATGTTGTAATTTTAAGTCATGCTGAATTATAGTAGCAGGAACAATCTACTTTCTTGCTTATAATCCTACAATATTCAGCTGTTAACATATCAGATTAATTGTACCAACCATGATCAAGGAGCATTTAGCTTACTTTTAGAAATAATAGCTATAGTCTGATATGTGAGCTCGCTTGGAAGAGATGGCGATGCTTAGTAATCTTTTGTGGCAGACAATTTTTTGTTCTTATATAAATATATACTGAAATTTGTTTATAGAAAATATTTCTCTTATCATTTACCATTTCCTTTCATTAACAGGTTCATGTTGGTTGCAGTTGAGATGAATATCAGAGGTTTGCTTGCAAATTACTCGAGTTGATTAAATCTTTTTTGTTAGTTCATGTTCATCATCTATCTACTGACCATAAGAGTCTGTTCAGACTTCAAAAGTCGGTACAGTTCTGTAATATAGTACAATTTGTGTCCATTTTCATGTTAAATTGAGGAATTTGTTGTGTAATGTACAGTATTATTGAATTGCTAAGAAGAGCGACTGATAATTGATAGGGATTTGGCAATTAGTACTTACATCCAGCTGTCCTATTATCTGTTTGATATGTTGACGATTTTGCTTCAAGCTTTGGTTAATTTGGTATGTCTATATATCTGTTTGATATGTCTATATTATACAGCTCTACATGTATCTGTATATAAAATTCATTTATTTGGGTTATATGCTAAAAGACTCTACAGTCAGCCTGTACAAGCATATACTGCAATTACCCATACCCAACGCCATATTTTTTAACTCCTCAATCCACAGCTACATGCATTCAAAATACGTTCACACATCAAATTCTAATATAGCTTTTCCTACCGAATACACTACCAACACTACCCGTGTGCGTAGCACGGGTCACACACAAGAATTCAGTTTTGTTCTAGAAAATGTACAACTCAAATGTAAACGTTCTACACTTTGAATGAACGTATTAACTATCCTTTTTTTAGATATGTTTTTTTTCTAAATAAATATAACTTTTTATCTTCTTTTATATGTAAGGATACATAAAAATACATATGTTCGGTTATATCTACTATATTAATGAACTAACCTACACACTATATTTGCGCACGAACTCAAAATATAATACAATAGTACATATACCTTCTACCTAAAAATCCTTTATTTTACTTAGGGTATATTCTAAGTAACTTTTAACATTAATTTAGTAACCAACAATGCCCGTGTGCATAGCACGGGCCACGCACTAGTTTCTTTATTTAAAGTTAAAACCAAAATTTAATATCGCTTCAAGTTCCAAAACCATTTCAATAAATTCATATATATACGTATATCCATTTTGAGTATAAATATTTCAACTAAAGTTGGATTTTATTCTTTCAAATCAAATGTTCTATTAATTAGCCTTGAATATTCACATAAAATCCAAAATAATAAGACTTCAATTTCTAGTAAAATATATATATATTTTTCCAAATTCAAATTTACTAGAATATTCATTTCAATATATTTTGGAAAAAAATAATAATTATAAATATCATATCTTTCAAATTTCCAACTTAATATTTTAAACATAGGATATAAATCATCAACTCCATTTTCTAAATTTTCTTCCATTTTCAATAAAGAAATTTATTCACCTTTTAATTCCAAAATTTTAACTTCATAGGTATATAAATATGGAATAAAATATTTATACAATATAACTTTTAAGATTTATAAACCGTATTCCATCAAAACCATTAGAAATTTCATTTAAAAATAGTTATATGTAGACCGCGGTGCCTGTATATAATTTTCTATCCTATGGTCAAGTGATACAGATATTTATCATTTCAATCCGCAATTTAAAAATAAAACTTTGCGGTTTTATCATTTCAAACCAAAATCCCGAATGAAATGTAAAATGTATGCTAACTTGCAGTTTAATGATATCCAAATAAACATCCATTCAACACCACATCCATAATCCAATCACAAACATCCATCATCCAATCACAAACATCCATCAATATCAATCAATAACAATATATGTTTGATAATATATAACAGGTAATAACTGGCAATTTTATTCAAACTAAATTTAACAACTATTACTCTAACAGTTTATATTCCGTAATAATTTATATAACTGTTAACTAGCAGTTTATAGGCAACAATTAAATTCTAACTGTCAATTAATACGCAGCAAATCAATTAAATTAACAGTTAAATTCAATAAAATGCAATTCAACAGATATGGATGAAATAACATGCCAAAAGCTCATAAATAAATTTCTATTCATTTCTAAAATTTATTTGACAAACATAAAAGCTTCTAGTAATTGTGAGTGGGTTAAAACACTCACCTTTTGAATTTAAATCGAATTTAAACCCGATTTAAACCCAAAAATTCGCCCGTCTTAGAATTCGTCCAAACCAGCGTCATCAGATCCGGAATTTAAATACGATCCTAACAAAAAAAACCGTTCGTAAAACGGGTATCGTATGAAAAAGTTATTTGATTTTATCGAGTTGAAATTCAAATATAAATTAATAAATATGAACCCACTTTTACCTCAACTCACACCCACGTGTCACGCGCGTACCATCTTCACGCGCTATCACCCAGACACGCAGTCAACTCCCCCACTCAAACCCTACCGGCCGCCAGACATATCCACCTTCATCCAAATTTTTCGCCAACGCACGAGCTCCAACACCAAGATCAGACAGCACCTCCTCCACGTGTACCTCGGGGCGCACCTTCTGGTGGTCGTGCGACCTGCTCTGGTGCCCCCAAACGGTCCGCCTCCATAACCCTAAAAGCCCTAATCACCGCTGAACTAGACCCCTTCCAAGTCGACTAAACCGTTGGATGCCCATAGCTCGACGAGCTTAACAATCCCTTACCTTCCGATCGAACTTATGACGAAGATCCACCGTTAAATTCAACGATCTCCTACGGATGGCCGAAAATAAAAGCTTGAATTCTGGAAAAACGGCGACTCAGATCGACAAACGAATTTCACCACTGAATTGCGCTCATCAAGAGCATCAATATATATTTTTTCTAGAATTTTCTGAAATTTTTGAGTTTTGACTTTTGATTTTGAACTGTATAGATCTAGGTTTTGCAACCATTTGAGAGGAGAAAGAGATGAAGAAAATGTACGTATATTCAATTGACAAAAGAAAAGAGGCTAGGGTTTATGATCGCATATATATAGACAAATAGAAGAAGGCTAGGTGGGTACGGATAACGAACGTGCTAAACGGTAGTTGGCCCAAAAAGCCCGCTACGCCTCCGGAACCGAATTGGTGAAATCTATATATCCAAATAGGTGTTTTAAAATATTCTGAACGCGATGGAAAAAGTTTCACGACCAAATTCGATCGTATGAAGAAGTTATGCTGAAAACAAGATTTCCAAATTGATTTCAAGGCGTTTCGCGTCCGTACGATCAAACGACAAGTCCGATCGATACGAAATTTGAAACCCTATAATAATTCACCGATACGGATCCGATGAAACTGGTTTCGTCGAAATCCGAGTCCGTGACCAAAATGGCTAATTTTAATATTTATTAAATCAATTAAATAAATCATAAAATCCAATTTTATTCTTCAACTTCTAATATTTGCCAAATTTCATTACTTATATAATCCAATCAGTTCCAAATGATTTAGCAAGCTTGGATGTGAATTAAGAATCTATAAGTATCTCAATTTGCATTGTAAATTTCTGCATTTCTTATTATTTGGGAAAATATAAATTTTTATTCAAAAAAATCCAATTATTTAATCTTATACTTTTATACTCTCATCTTAAATCAAATTAAATAAATAACTTGATTTCCATTTCAATTCATTTGATTGCAAATCCCTTTTTACCATAGATTAAATTCCAAACTATAAATACTTTATCTCCATTTATTCGCCTTAATTTATTTAAGGAAATCCTAAATTAATATCTATTGCAATGATTTCAAATATCATTCCCTCATTTTCCTTAACTATTATTAATTCCAATTTTAATGAATTCAATATTATAGGTTTGATACATTTATTAAATTCACTCAATTGTTTACAAATTACATTTTATATTCAATAACGTAATATTTTACGTTCAATTCTATTTTATTTGTCGTAAATACCACTTGTTGAATTAAATACTCAAATCATAAATAAATCTTGCTTCTAAAGTTATACCAACAATGGTCCAGCTAAATTTGAATCAGCTTTACCTTTATTTTATGAAATTAACTATCGCAATAAATCCCGATTAATAAATAAGGCTCGATTCCTATATTAACTTCTTTGGTCTCAATTAACCTTTTATGGCGAGTATGAATTTCAATGTATAATTGAAACCTTTATATCCATTTAATTTCACTATTCCATAAGAAAAATTTCATTTGGTTCATACCTTTTACAAATAACTCCCATTCCTTCCAAATAATAATTACATAAACTATTTAATATTAAATCCATTGAATTGCAATAAATTTTATTGATTGCAATTAATTTCCAAAAAAATTTTGGATTTTTATTTGGTTATACACAAAATTCCGTTATCACTTGCCTAACAAGGTCATTATCACTTACCATCTCACTGCATCCACATTTTCCACAATTCATTTCCTAGTTTCTTTACTCTATTCCACATAATTTATTACAAATGGGATTTCCTTTGGTTTACATCTTATTTATATTTTACATTTCTCAATCACCAATTCATTAAGTATAAATTCTACTAAGCCTTGTTTATCTTTTTATGCATTCTTCTATTACTTTACCAAATGGAAAAACTTTAAACTCATACACTTAATAACAAAACCGTTATAAATCCAATAAATTCCCAAAATCGAAGTTTGTACACATTATACACAACTCATATGATTTCTCACAAAACGTTGAATTTATTAAATGGCCATTTATTACAATTTAATTCCCTTAATTGAATCAATTGCTTATTATTATATATATTCTTTTCATTCTACCATTCCTTCCCATTATAAATTCATTAACGTATTTTTCAAATATAAAATAACCAAACTGATTACAAACACTGTTTCTACCAAATTTCATAAGTTGTTCAAACTAAACTTTTGTTTACATAAAATAAATTTTATGTTCCTATTAGTTTTCTTTTCCTTTCACTACAGACATAAATTATTACTATCTACACTAATTTCATCTTTGTATTAATGAATACTATTCAAACAAATATTTATACTAACATTCACAAATTCAACATTTATTTGTTTCCTAAAATTTTAACTTTAAATCAAGCTGTGACCATTTACATTATCCCCATCTATTGTCATAAATTTTATAGTTACACTAAATTGCAACTACTATACCAAATCTCTACATTTATTCCTAAACCAATTAGAAATTATATTAAATTAATTTATTAAATATCATAAATTTAACGGGTCGTTACACCTTTTTAGGTAATTTAAATATAGTACCTTTTTGTGTAAGAATTTAAAATTGACATTATAGTTCTGATTTTATTTTTGTAATTGATGTATTACATAGTCATTTCTCATTTTATGATTGTAACTGTAGCAAAACAATCAAGACGGCACTGCTGCAATATACTTTGACGAATTTGAAAATATGATGATTGGGAAGATTGGAGAAGGGGACACCAGAGATGAACTTATGAAAGCATTTCATATCTTAGGTGAGGAAAAAAAGTAATTTTTATTCGTATTTTTGGTATTTACTTAATTAATATGACCGTGTTACAACACATGTTTATTACACGATTAACATATATGCATAGATCAAGTATATAACTAAGATATATACATACCTTTCGTAGTGGTTCAGATCCTTTTTTCAAATGATAGTGCACCGAGATATGGGAAATATAACCTGAAGATTCAAAAGGGAAAAAATATATTTTTTGTTTAGATATTTATAGAAAAATTAGTAATGTGATAAATATAATCTCTAGTAATTAATGTATGTATCAATTCTTCCCTAGTATTTGCAGAAAATGAAAAATAATCTTGATAATTGAAGTTCAATTAAAAAAGGTAACTCATGTATGTGCATACCCTTAGGTTATTTCAATTATAACATATAGAAGAGGGAGAAATAGCAAAGAATTTTCTGTAAAGTAAAATTCAGATACTTCCTGGGATTTCTATTTGAGAGAAAGAGGAAGAACCTTTTGAAGTTGTTCGTTTTGGAGAATGACTTATACAAGATAAGTAATAAAAAAAGAGAATAAGTCAAAAAGCATAGTACTAATACTGTGATATTTAAATTCAAAAAGTATAATAGTAATTATAATGTGATATTTAAATTCCTGTTATGAAGAATAGGACTATATAGAGATTTTTGTTATTTGATTTATTCAAACGATGTTTACAATAAAATTTTATCCTTTTTATCCATTCTTTTAATTTTATACCAATATATGAATTTTATCTAATACTAATTTTTTTATTGCTTCAATTTGTTCTAATATACGGTTACAGGCTTTTAAATCTACAGTTCCAAAAAAAAAGTAGCCATAAACATATTAGTGTTTAAAAAATTCCCCCTTTTTATGATTTAGTGACTACCAAAAAATAAGTAGCACACATTTATAATTAGCATTTTCCTCTGGAAGCTTGAGTTGTTTCGGTAGTCAAAAAACATATAAAATTTGGTAACTCAGAAGTTTGTTTATGTTTACCTGAAGGGAAGTTTATCTGATGTTCTTTTATTTAGGAGAATTTCGTAAGTTAGGAATCCTAACTTCCTTGACAGAAATCTTCTATCAAAAGGAACCTTCGTGAAACATTCTTTGAACATAAAATTACTACAATACCTTAAAAAATTAATGAAGTATCACACTACATAATTATTAATAAAAACATAAAAAAGTATTAAATAAAAATCATCATTTTATTCCAAGCCGATGCAATTTCTCTTGGAGACAGTCATGTCCTTGTCCAAGTTCTCTTTTTCCAATGTTCTTTTCAATTTGCATGGTTCAAATTTAGCCTCCTGAAACAAATAAAAACATGTTTAGTTATTAGACTTGTTTTGGAACATAATTAAATTTTGTATGCAGATTTACCTTTCTCTTTTCTTCAGTGGTGCTAAAAGTTTTTTTTATCGGCAATTACTGTTTGAATTTTATTTGCAGTAAATTTCCTCTTTTCCCAATTATTAATACAGTAATCCGTCTTTTTTATTTGTAAGACTATTCTTGTTCCAACCAAATCACTGAATAGCGAATCAATCTTTTCCTTTCCATTTTCCTATTATTATCAATTGAATGTCAATTAAATGAGAGATTAATATATATATATATATATATATTTTTGTGTGACATATATGATATATATTGGACATAACCTGTGATTGAAGTTCAGTTAACTCTTTTACTGTATACTTTAATAATTGTTCGACTTCTTTCTCAAATGCGACCAAATCAACCAATCCAGAATCATCCTCAATTTGCATATTCGGCTTGTATCTAAAAGAACCATTATAGGTAAAACATAAGTCAAATTGATAAATAGTGATAAACTTTGTACAAAATTTACCGTAGAATTGGGCATCTAGTTTCAGTTTCACACTTGTTGCAGTAAAATACTTCATCTATCTTTTCCACCATCTTCTTACATTTGGGGCAAGACATATAACTCGAATCATATCGATCATAAATTTGTGATATACTGGCATGGCAATTAAACTTAGTACCCTATAAAATGAAAAAAAATCATTATATTTAATGACTTGCTTAATATAACCAAAATAAAATTTGGGTGTCTTAGAAAAAAGTTGTAGATGAAGGCAAATCATACTTTGTTGTTTGGATTTTTCATTTCTAACAACAGTTCCTCCAATGTTTTTTCCTCCACAATTGCTTCCGTGGTATTATTCTTTTTATTGAGAATTTGTACCGTTGATTCATTTAAAGTAATCGTTTCTCTGTGGTGTTAAAGATGTAAAAACAAAATTGCATTGAGGATCAAAAGTATCAAACTAAATCATTACTTATTTCTTGCTAAAACATACCTTGTTAAAACAGAAGAAACTTCCGGCACATCCAAATTGATATACATTTTGGAAGCATTTGTTGACTGCAAGAAATATGAACCTGTTTATAAAAGTATAATAGTATTTCAGTAATAATTATTTAATGAAGGAAGAACCATTATTTGATGGGGTATTTTTTTTACCTCCATAGCTTCTGACGGTAGTAGAGGTAACTATTATGACAATAGTTACTTTAATTTTTGAAATATCTTCTTCATTGAATTGTTCAGCTAAATCTCCCCATAAGGTAATACGAATTGTTTTACCACTGCAGAGATAACATAATTCTTATCTACAATTTTCTGTGAAGATAATAATGATAATAAAGATTAAACCATTACCTAGAATTTGCAATGATAATATCTCTTTTCAAACTTTTGCTTTTTAGCTCGTCAAACTTGGTTACTTCTTCAATATTTGACATAGAACACAGTTTGCCAATCACATCTGGATAGTTATGAACACAATGTTAACTAAGCATGATTCAAGTAGTTCGTTCTACCAATGTATATTCGTACGATCATACCTAACAGATATGTGTCATTTCCATACTGTGATTCTATTTCATCCAATGGAAAAAAATCAAATTTGTATTTAGGAATCTCTGTTTCACCGTCAAACACCTTTATTATGCATGTGTTAGCTCGAAATTCAATATTGT
The DNA here is from genome assembly GCA_030765085.1 of Allium cepa. NCBI lineage: Eukaryota > Viridiplantae > Streptophyta > Magnoliopsida > Asparagales > Amaryllidaceae > Allium > Allium cepa. The sequence goes on along the minus strand of CM060929.1, from coordinate 916,195,286 downwards.
ATGGCTTTTCCACGACCTGATAAGATTTCTTTTGATTTTTGATGCTAAAGTTGCTTATTTCAAATATTGAACCCTCTGCAACTTTAGATTGGAACCTGTTCATTAAAAATTTTGGTATGACTGCAACCATTTGACACCCCTGAAAAAAAGTTTTTTTTAATATGGTGAAGATAATTTTGAATAGTTACTTTCATTAATTCAGTACTTACCTCTTCATCAATAAGCAGCATGTTAATCGCAAAAGTTTCATTGTTCTTCAAGTTAATCGACTTCCATATTCTAGAAACCCTCACTTTGATTTTGCAGTCCTTTATAAATGTGTGCAGAGACTGTAAACTGCAATAGTTGTCTTTCATCTTTCCTGTTCCCTGTGAACATAAACTATTAGTAATAATTTTTTTAAACATAAAAAGTAGCACATCAATTGAAGATAAGATGAACTTTATTGAAATTTTTTTATTACTCAAATTATAGATCCTTTTCTGATGAGAAAATAGGTTTATCTTCTATGCATAATAATTTTTGTAGAAAATAGGTTTATCTTCTATGCATAATAACGTTTGTAGCAGAGAGCTAAAATGTTTGTAAAAACTGCACTGTATTATCAGGACAATTAAACCAAATAAAATTCAAATTGAGAAAGCTAATTATACTTATATTGCATATAAAAGTATGTATTTCATTATGCATAAAAGTAAGGAAATAACACATTAGCTTACAAAATTGAGATATGGGGAAATACCAAAGTGGAGCAATAATAAAATAGTGATCCGAGCTTGTGTAGTGATTATTGTTTACAATGTTATACTTATATAGGAAACGTGATAAGGATATGAAATAGCTGAAGCAAGATAATTGCGTTGACTGAGAAAAAAGAGGAAGACTCTACCATATAATAGGTGATTTTTTTTGAATTTGAATAAAATATACCATATTGAACCATATGTGTACCTTTTATTATTGCATACAAATCTAATTAATTTATTTCTGACCTTTGGGAATTAATTTCTTTACGCGATAAATTATTATTTGATATAAACAATCAATTTTAATTTCATTTCTTATATGAGTAGAGGTATATTTACTTTACAATTTTTTTATAACTGTAGATTGGATGGACTTGCATCAAAGAAGAGGTGCTATGGAAGATTTGTTTTGTATATTTACTAAGTTTAATGTTAAATGGTGTCAACTTGTTCTGTATCAGATCTTGTATGAGATCTTAAAAAATAAATAATAAATGCTTTGAATAATTTAATTTCAACTGTATGAAGGCTTCAAGTACCTTTGCATGGTTACAGAAATAAGTTGTACACGTTTTATTAGTATAAAGCTATGAAAGATATTAGCTTGAATTTTTATGTGCGTTTGTTTTGATTATCCTTCCAATCATACAACCGGTTACTGTATAGATATATCACTGTAGATTTTATATATATTTATCTGTAAAAATATAGTTGTAAAATTGACTCAATATATTTGTGACATCTGTCTGTTTTAAACATCTGTATGGTGTTAAAAGTAGGTGCGTTGAATGATATATATATAGATTTAGCATTGAATACAAAATATCAAGAGACTTTTAAGGAGAGAAGAGAGAAATTGCGAATTTAATGAGAGAGCTTTAAAATCTTCTGCTTTACTATTATTTAATAGATATAAAATATATTAATGCAAATATAAGTTACAAATCAAATATTTGGAAGTTTAACTTTAAATAAAAATAAGACTAAGAAGTGATTCTAACAACACCTCTTATAATTAAAATAAAATAAGCTTATAAATATTTAATATAAGTATAACATAAAAATATGGATATAAACATAAGTATGCAGACATAAGAAAACGGTAATATCAAGATAAGTATAAAAATAAAACAAGTCAATAAAAGACTTGATAGTTAAGTGTAGAACAGAAGCAAACATATAAAATCAGGCAAAGCTAATATGTAGTTGTTATTCAAGCAATGAAGACAAAATCTTTATACAAAAATCATGGTACAAATACATATCAGACAAGCAAGTAGTACCTGACTAAACATATATGTTGCTGTAAATTTTATATGCATAAGAAAACTAAGTGTTCACTTCAAAAATAAGACAAATATCTTTGAACAAAATTCTTGTGTCAGCAAACATTAATTATATGTTAACATAAATGAAAGCATATGCATTAATTAGCACAGCTTTGTGTCCAAAAATAATCTTTCAGCCGAAATACTTGCTTCATCTTAGATTTTTAGTACATAAAACAAAATTTGATCATATCCAGGGAAGGCTTATATTAGAAGCTAATACCCTATACAAAAACTGTTCTTATCTATAAATACCACATCATTCTACTTGTTCATATTATTTAGTTCGTTTATAGCTTAAGAAGCAAAACCTGAGAAAAGCAAAAGAAATATAAATAAACATCATACTTTCCAGCTCAATCAAATTCAAAGGCAAAAAGGAAGTTACAGAGATTTATATTTCAAACTGCAGTCTTCTTTCAACAGCAAAATTCCGCTGTTTCAACAGTTTATTTGGTGAGTAAACTAATTTTTTTTTAAAATTTAGTTATTAATAATTGATGCATAGAAATATTATGTTGATATAACACAGTTTGGTGATGTTTGTGATTACTGGATGAACTGTATTTTGAGGTTCTTCAAGTTTTTTCCATGAATCTGAGGCAAAGAAGCAGAGGATGATTATGCCTCTCATATAAACAATTTAAACTCAAAATTTAACCTATTCAGTGGTATAAACAAAGCATAAGGATATGGAAATTTCTTTTTTTTATAACAACATAGTTACTGTAAATTTGATTTACAGTACAGAGTAAAACAAGGATAAAAAATTCGAATAACTTGAATTGTAAATTTGAATTTATATGTTGAAACAACATACAAAGCTATGATTTTTAAGACAAAAATCATAATTTTTAATTAACTATTCACACACCAGTTTGTTAGTGAACCGAAAATACTTTTATATGAATAACAGATGATTCAATCAATTATTGTTGATGAAATTTGACATGAAGCTAGTGTTGATGTGAGATCACTAGAAAAATGTTAGAAATTTTTTTGAATGCGAGATTTGTGGGGGATGATCGGGAGTAGGGTTTATGGGTTCGATGTTTTTGGGTTTTGGTTTATACCCGTTTCTCTTTTGTAACATTCTGGGCCTGGCCCATTTCCATTTTTTTAAAAAAAAGGTTCGCCCCGAGTTAATCACGTTGTTATCTTCGGGTTTTAAATTCCAGGAAATTGCCAACTGTAATATTAAGTTGAAGGGTAAATAAACTAAATATCAATTAAGTTGTTAGTATTGACAAATTGATTAAAACTAAGACTATCTTTTAATTTTATTAAGGAAGTTTTACAGTAACAAAGATGAGTAATTAATTGAAATCAAAATTAATTAAGAATGTAATAAATTTTATAATTGTAATTTAATAAGTAGTATAAAATTTAATTAAATTAGTCATTAAAGATTTTAATGATAATCTTGTGTAAAATCATTTGTAATTAAGGATTTAATTGAGAGTTAATAATTTAACAAATCATAGTTAATTAAATAATTAATTAATTAAAGATTAAACGATAAGTTAATTAATAATTAATGATCAATTAAGCAATTAGTAATAATTAAATGTGTAATTGAGTTTTATAAATCAATAATCAAGGTTATTGATTAATAATTAAGAAATAATTACTTAATTAAAGTGAATAATTAATAAGTAATTAATAAATTGAAATAAGTTAATTAATTAGTAAGTGATTAAGCAAGAATAAAATATAGTTTATTCTTAAGCAAGTATATAAGTTTAAAATAAACCAAACAAAATGTTGATATGAATCGATGATTCTATTTGATTGACTCTGATATTTATTTATATCCTGTGATGTTCTGGATATATATGTGATGACCGTGTATGATTTATCTGTGATAAATTACTATGTGAATTCAATCGTTGAATTTAAATTGTATAAGTTAATTAGACAACTTGGCCTTTAAAATGGCGTTTGGATTTCGATGAGACCGGGATCGGGTATCTGATATTCCGAAAACCACATCGATCCAAATTAAACGATAGGTCGTGACATATCATTGGAGATCGAGATGGTGTTTTCAGAATGCAAGGGTTATCGTCGTTAACTCTGAGGGTGATTCCAAAATGAGTGTAACGAGATAATGCCTCCGGTTTCGTTCGAACCCGAAACGAACTTGTATGGATTGAATGCTTTCAGCACATCGTCAGACGGACGATCAGCATTCTAAGATATATGTTCTATAAAGGTAAACGATGCCTCAAGCCTCATCAACCGAGAATGGCTAAAACAGGGGATGTGCAGCAAGGTTAGGTGGGTCATGCCCAAGCAGGACGAGGTATACCCCTGTCTAGATGTCCCGTTTTTATTCGGCTGTGTGGGCGGTTGGTCTGCAGCCAACTTGGGGGTTATCTTGTTCAGGACTGTTCAGTAAGGAATGGTTCCGACCTTGTGTTGCAGGGGAGTTAGGGTGGCTCCTCGGTACGGTGATTTAGGCCACGTACTGTGACAGGCGGTACCCCAGTAGCTCTGCCATTGTATGTGATCCAATTTCCAATAAGCGCCATACGTTTTGATTGTGCCCAACTACTTTGGAATGTGAGATGTAAGCATTTCAGCTATTTATGTATTTTACTTGAAAACCCTAGACACTATTATAATATCACATAATTTCCTTTAAAATGTTTTGGTTAGCGTAAGGTAAAAACTTACCCGTATTTATGTGTGGGAAGTCTTACGTGATACCTTTATTTCAAATGATTTTCAAAGTTAAACAACTTTAACCGTTTACTCATACCAGACCCATGTCTGACCCGGAGTTTATATTTTGTTTTTCATAAACTCTTGGGTACTCAAATTTTTATGAGTGGCCAAGTTATAGGTAATCGGAGTATAGAGTTTTCTGGAGGAGTTGGAGCAGAAGACCAGACGTATGTATCTATCTATATAGTTTTGCTGTGTTAGTTAATATATGATGTATTTTGGATATATGTATGGACATATATGTATATGACAATCATGTTATATGATATTGTATAACTCTGATGTGTATATAACTATGTAATAGTTATGTTGCTGTATTATATTTGGTTCCATTCCGCTGTGAGATTCTGATATTGTTATTCTTTCTTTCTATTCTTTTCTATTTCTATCCCTTTCTTTCTTATTGATGACATGTCTTTCTGGAGTTAGAAAGTCGGGTCGTCACATACATGGTTCCTGCTAAAATTGGACTCTCTTCAAAATTTTCAGGGAATAAAGGCGCCTTGAATATTTAGTTACCGTTCCTCCAAATCCCACGTAGTTCCTCCTTTTGCTTCCTGCACTGAAAGCTAATAATGTCAAAATAAATTATCATCAAATGCTACAATGTTTCCTTTTTTTCTTTTTCTTTTACTTAAAACAATAAAATGCTTAACAAATGCCTCTCAAGGATAATAACCAACTGAAGATATGGAATCATGCATAACCAACTCTTAATTGAATTGAATATAGCACCCTGAAAATGATTAAATCAAATTAAAAACGCACCGTTTCACATCAATAAATACAGGACAAGGGATTTTACACTCAATTAAATGGTAATTTTAAAATTAGATGATGACATTAACCCTTGGATTCCCCTAATATGATCATTAATGTGATCTAACAGCTGTAATCCGTATTATCATTTGAGTATGAAATTTAAGTGTAAAGAATCTTTTTCATAAATAGAATCAAATTATGCCAGCCATTATAATTATCTCAATTGTAAAGATTCATCATCTGCGAATTTCTTCATTTAATTGATTCTGGGTTTTGGGCATGATATACTTTTTGCCTCATTAAACATAGGTAACAGCACAAATCTTTTAAATGAAAATCTCGTGATTAATTAAATGACTATGAATAAGGAGAAACTCTATTAACACCCCACTCGAATACATAACTTCATTTTCGAACTAGTATCACTCAACCGACTCCCTAGTGCGGACTTCGATCAGGCTTCGTGATAAGAAACCATGTACTTCTTACATAGCTACATACTATGATAGAAACTTTAGTTCCATCTCAAGAACCCTCACCAAGTGTTCACCGTCAAGAATCGACTGATAGGTTTTCATTAATTAGGAACAGTGTGAAACACCTCAAACTCAAACTCATCTACTTGAATCTTAGATCAAGAACTATATGAAAAATAGAAATGATCTACATTCAACCAACGGACTTATTTTATTGGTTCTCACTAATGTCGGCTTCTTATTCTATTATAGTTATTTACGAAAAAATTTCATAGAACTAACACTATTCGATTCAATCTTTTTATCTAGTGTAACGAACGTGGAATTTCGACATTCGAAAATCGACATTAATACGTCCACCATATTACATGCCGAGCAACTGGGTGCCGAAAATACTAGATCGTTAGAGAAAAGAAGAAAGAGGTAAAAGAAGAAAATAGAAATAACAACACCGAATCTCACAATCGCAGTGGAACAATATATAATAGATAATAACATATTTTTATACAAAGAAAACTACAGCTGTTATTTACTTATTACATCATCAGAGTACAACACGTCAATAACACAATACCGAACAATTATAATAACTTGTCCTCATAAATGCTGAATATACAACTGTCACGACCTAGATTTTCGACGCTTGAAATCGACATCAATACGTTCACGGTATTACATGTCGACCAATCGAATGTCGGAAATACCTGATGGTTAGGGAAAAGAAGAAAGAGGTAGAAGAAGAAAATTGAAATAACAACGTAGAATCTCACAATCGCAGCGGAACAATATATAATAGATAACAACTGATATTTATACAAAAGAACTATAACTGTTTTATACATTATATCATCAGAGTACAATACAAATCAATAACACAATACTGGACAATTATAATAACTTATCCTTACAAATGCTGAATATACAGCACACCATGCATAGCGGAGTAAACTTAAATATGTATAATACGTCTTGGTCATCCAGCTCGCCTCTTAAGCTCCATTGTAACAGACCGCTTTTCCGTACTCCTTGAATAACCACTAATCTCCATTTATTAATTCAAGATGCACGGAAGAACGAACCATTATGGGTTGAAGAAAGAAGAAAGAGGTAGAAGAAGAGAAGAAGAGAGAAGAAGAACAGAAAAGAACAAATACCAGAAACAGAAAGAACAACAGAACAACAGAAAGCAATATCAGAATCTCACAGTCGCAGCGGAACAACATATAATAAATAAATGAATATTCATTAAAACAAAGAACTGTATATTTTATATATTACATTACATTACATTCATTCATATCATCAGAGTGTACAACAAACAAACAGCGGAAAAGAAATACTATATACAATAAATAATATGCTACGCCATCCAGCTCGCCTCCAGATATCTGTAGCAACACCTGAATCCAGAATGACCTGATAAACCTTAACTCCGACTGCCCGTGTGGAAATTGGTGGGCACCCAGAGTTTAGGAAGGGAACAATAAACTCCAGGTCAGTCATGTGACTGGTGTGAGAACTAAAACAGTTATTTATTCTTTAAAACAAAGGATAGAATAATTTTTAAATAAATTCGCAATGCTTTTTGAAAATGAAACTACCATAAGGCCTCCCGCACACACACACAATGCAAACGCAGAATCGGAGGAGATTTCTCCTTATGATAGTCAAAGATGCTTGATACGCATAAAAATCAAATCATTTTGATATTATTATTAGTGCATAGTGTAGAAAACAATTTCGAAAATAAAGTTATTAATCTTAGCCAACATACGACCATTATCATATGCCTACTATAGCTACCAATTAAACAGTGGTGACCACCATAAGTAAAAGGCAGGTTCTACAACTAAAACCGTACAAGGCTCGTATTGTTTCTTTGGATTTCCAACAAATGGTCAGGCCAAGGAACTTCCCATTGCCACATGGAAACGCCTCTGGAATGACGTCCCGAGAACCTAACCGGATCTCTGCCAACACAAGGCCGGGTTACCCCTTACTGGGTAACAACTGACACGAATATGTCATTCCCCGATCGTAACCGATCTATATCCGAGGATCCCCGATTTCCAACAACCACAAAGTAATGAATTTGCAGTAACCACATAGGTTAAGTATCTGGGCTCCATACCATGATACCACCTCTATCCAGAAGGAATGACATACACTAAAGAGGAGCTACCCCCTAATAACCTTGCTGCATCTTTCCTGTTTTGACCATTTTCGGGGTGTGAGGCTCGATGAAGTCTCGTCCACAAAGCCACGCTTTTCAAAAGCAGTGCTTTGGGTCAATCAAATGATCAAAGCAATAATCATCAAGATAGACGATCAAACAAATGATCCTATCACAAACGATCACTCAACGATCATTTCACAGCATCACTCAGCATGCCACACTACCAAATTGGGAGTATATCGCTAATAACCTTCAACTATATAACCTCTAAGCTCGTATGTCTCAGAGAAGGGTGTTAAGCTAAGAGAATAAATTCTCCGCCACCAACAGAAATATATTTGAAAGAAATCAGCTTTATATCTCAACTTGTAATGTCAGACATACAATCTATACAAGTCTGTTCCGGGATCGAACAGAACCGAAGGCACTTCCAAAGAAGCCCTTGCAATCCGAATATTCATTAATCACGTCCGGACTTCCCGTCACTAAGGGTGATAAACCTCTGTACTGGAGATCAGCCGATGCAGAGTAACTCGACGGTAATCCATCCGTTTTCACAAATATCCGGTCTTCAACACCGGTCTTCAAATGCAATTTATAACGACGTATCACTATTCGGAGTGGGTTATACGACCTCATGGTCCTTTCCCGGTTAATCCGAATAGTGAGCGCTAATTTTAAAATCAGTGTGGCATCCAATTCAAGCAATCACAACAATTATTCATTCAAGGGTAAATATTGATAGTCGGTTATTTAACTATCAATAAAGATGCGCCACATCATCAGATTCCAAATAATTTCCCAAATTATTTATTTTCCAAAAATATCTATATTAGATATAAAATTTCAATACTTCACAAATAAACCAATGTTTATTTTGAAAACCAATTTCCCCTTTTTATTTATAAATTCCATAGTGAATTTATAGTTCATATTTTCTATTGATTTACAGTTTTCAATAGATTTCAAATATTCAATTCCAATTTATCTTTAAAAAGATAAATTCTTAAAAAACAATCCATTTCATATTGGAAAAGAAATTCCATACTTATTCTAATAATAAGTATTTCATAAATCTATTTATTTATTTTCAATAATCTGAAAATATTCAATATACTTAAACCATAGTCAAGTATATATTTCATTTCTTAAGGAAATCATTCTTTTATTCACATTTAATTGGGTCAAAACGAATGTTGCGTAAAACATCGTTACGACAACCCAAAATCACTAGTATAGGGATTCGAAATTAAATTAGATATATATAAATCCCAATACTATATAAAAATATTTCCTTTTCGGAAATCATTTACTATAACAACAGTGTTATAGTTCACCATTTCCTTATTATTCTCGAAAACGTCTATTTCAACAATGAATGTTGAAATCTACGTATTCATTTCCTTCTATTTCTCGAAAACGTCTATTTCAACAATGAATGTTGAAATCTATATTTTCGATACTCAATGCATTTAAAACATTTTTAAATCGTTTTAAATTCCATTTAAAACTTCCCTTTCCAAAATATATCCATTTTTATTAATAATATATCCACCGTTCAAAAACGTGAATATAACTTCTTTAATAAATTTCTATATTCAATTCATCAATTCCAATTGATTACGAATTTATAAACAACGTTATAAATTCTATCCCTACTTATAAGCTTCGATTTACCAATCTCTTTTATTAAATCCAATTCAGTTTATATAACCCAATTATAAACCAAAATCTATATTATAAGTTAGGTACATATAATTTATTTATTTGCGAATCGTTCCTTTTAAAACTTCACAAATCTTAAATCTTATTGCTTATAAGATTTCTTTATAAATTTCTATTTTCAACTTATCAAATTCAATTTGATTTCGGATTTATAAAACGACGTTTATAAATTCCATTTATAATTTCATAAACTCCTATTTACAAAAAAATCAATTTATTAGCAAATTCCATTTATATTTCATTTAAATACCAAAGTTAGATTCATAAGTAATTTACTTAGAATCTTTTATTTTTCAAATCTATTCAGTTTATAACTTCACAATTTTATAAATTTATAAATTTTCACTTACTTATAAAAACAATTTATATTTCATTTTCAACACTTATAAAACTCGTTTAACTATTCCAATATTTTTAACTATAAAAATCAAATTTTTTAAAAGTCTTTTATATACATTATTCTTAATAATCCAAAAATTCCAATTTAAACCAATTTCAATTTACTTAACTATTTATTTCCAAAAATCTCAATTCGGTTATATTCTATAAAAATATTATTTTCTATAGTTTTAAAAATTGAAACTTTAATTTAATTAAAATGAATCAATCCAATTTTCCAATAAAACATATACTTTTGAGAAATCAATTTAAAATCCTTTTAAGAATTAAAAATCGTTATTTTTAACTTTAAAAACTGAATCCGACGATGCCACAGCATCCACAGTCAAACATGGCACAAATATCATATATCAATATGATAATCATCATCATCACAATATTTATAAACAAATAAATATTTGTGAGGGGTCCAGTTGGATCCCTCCAACCTGTTTCCCTGCATCCAAAGAGTTAGCACAATACCCATTCCACTTCGAGGTGGAATATCGCGGTATATGGGATTTTATAAAATATTATCCGCTTACTAACGGCGCAATAGGGTCTCATCCGCTATACGAGGCGGGAAATCAATCTCAATGTATACATATGCCAATATATATACATTGCTATATATAGTAATATCCTACTATATCTACTATCACAATCAAGCAATCATAACAGTCAATCAACAAATTTTAAATATAACTATTTAAAATTAAAAATCCCTTTTAGAGTGAGAAGTTCTCACCTTAGCTATTATTTTGCAGTCCATTTCCATCCTGACTTGTTTTCACCAATTTAGACCTTGTATAAATTATTTACACAATTCATTAACATTCGAAATAAATCGAAAAATAAATTTTCATTTCATAGTTTTATTTAATTTGGCTAAGGATTTGGGTTTACTAAAAATTTATTCTTAATATAATAATCGGAACTAATCGAATAATAAATTTCCCTGAAATCGATTTGTTATTTAGTTTAAAAATCAAATTCCCTTTAATAAATTTAGTCAACTAACAACTTTTGATTTTTAAGCTAATACTTTTAAATTTTAACAAATCGAACAATTTATTTCTTAAAGATGGATTAAATTAACTAATCATTAAATTCCTTTTTTTTTAAATAATTGTTTTCAGCAATTAAAGCTATTAAATTAATTTATGGCTAAATCTCTTAATCCATTATTTTTAATTTTAAACTAATGACTTAATAAATTAATCAATTATTTAGTTTAAAATCAAATTCCCTTAAATAAATTATATTTACTTATTTATTATCATCATTATTATTATTTAAAATCATTCTTAGTAGTTAAAAACAATTTAATTTTAACTAATGATTTTTTTTTCTTTTCAACTAAAAATTTAAAATTCGAATTGATTCCTTTTAAATAAATCATTTCATATAAACAAATTTTCCTTTTTACAAATTTTCCTTGTACAAAAATTTTAAATTAACTAGTGTTTTTATTTTAAAACCAGTTCGTTTAATTTTAAACAAATTCTTTTTTTCCCTTTTTTTTTCTTACTGTAATATTTAAAATACCATAATATATTTTTAAATTGAATTAAAGATAATGGAAACATCTACCTGCCATCGTCAGAAACTCGATAGTAATCCCCCAACCTCCACCGCGACATCGTCGCCTGCCATGCCTCAATCGCCACCCCAGCCCAGCTTCGCCGCGACGAACGCTCTCCCCCTTTGAATCGCGATTTGCCGCCATGCCCTAATTTGCTTTTTTTTTTTTTTTTGATTTGAAGGCTTCGGCCCCTGCTTTTGTTTTGAACGAGAGAGAGAGGGGAGTTACGAATTGAATTCGAGAATAAGGAGATTAAAAGAGCGGCTCGGTTGATTTTCAAATCTGAGAGGAAGAGGCCTTCGGCCATTGTTTTAAATCGAACGAGTTTTTTTCTTTCTCTTTTTTTTTGTTGCGTGATAAAAGGTCGAAAAGGAGACAAAGGTACGCGCTTATCAGAGTTTAGGTCGACGAAAACAGAACTAGGGTGGCTTGAACTGACAAATTTTAAAATTTAAAATTCAAATTGAATTCAATTTAATTTCAACACGTTTACTCACCGTGTGCTCACATAACAACTCCGATAAATACGAAACTTGAAATCCGGCAATAATTCAATGTTCCGGACCCAATGGAAATGGTTTCGTCGAATTCCGAGACCGTATGAAAAATGACTATTTTAAAATTCAATTTGAACGATATAATTTCAAACTGAACAATTCACTTCTAAATTCAATTCTGAACCTTCTGATATCTTCAATATTATCAATATGAATTTTACAAGCTGTTGGAATATTTTTAATCGGCTTAGAATTGAAGATTCAAATTTTTTATCCAGTTGCAATCGATTAAATTTTAGAATTAAATCGCCAAATTCAAAGTTATATTGAAAATTCAATCCAATCATCTTTTAAATAAATTAAATATTTCATTTTTAATTTATTCAAAATTCTGGGTCGTTACAACCTTCCCTCCTTAAAAGAATTTCGTCCCGAAATTGCAAGTCAAGGAGAAAAATGGTTCTAAATCGTTTATTATTTTTCCAACTAAACAGTTTTATCAACTTACTAACCTAAATCTTTTTACTAAAGATTCATTCTCATTTCAACTAGTTTTCTAACTTCAATTACAAGTTCCAAACAATATTGTTTTCCTTACAATTCAAATTTAAATTCAAACTTTCAAAATTTTCTCAAAAATTTTCTAACACCCTAAATTTTCGAAAAATTTCGCCAGCGTCTCCTTTGCGCGGCTCGATCGGTACAACTACAAAATGGCACCACGGCCCCTCAGAATCAAAAAGAAAAAGAAAAAGCCAAGCGGCTAGAGAAGAAAATCATCAAATCCCATATTAAAATTGAAATACGTACCTTTTTGACAAGCGATTCAATTTTTATCTTTGAAATCCAAATCCAAATTCCTTTATAACACCTGTATAACCTGCTAGTAGTAGTATACATAATATCCAACTACAACATTCAAACCAATTTGCCAATTCCTATTGCAAAACTTTGATATATGCTTCTTATATCATTTTTAGCTTTACAATTGAAGTTATAAATTCAATTTCATTCGTTTCAATTTCAATTCAATTTCTTTCAATTTCGTTTGAATTCAATTCATACTTTCAATTTATATTCAATTCAATTGATTAACAACTCACTTTCTTTTATTCACTTCATTTTTAAGTAAAACGAATTCAAACCCATTCTAATTGATTTTAAATTTCCATTGCACTTTCAATTAATTTCACTCAATTAGTTTTGCTTACAAATTAGAAATGAATTTTCAACATTCAATCTCATATTATTTATTTACTTGCACTTTGTAAATTTGTTTATTCACAATTCCCTTCCATTTGTAATTAATAAAGTTTCAATACAAATTAAATTGCTTACGACCAATTCACATACCATTTTTATTCAATTCAATGGTTTACAATTCATTTTCCTCTATTCGATTCATGTTTAGATGAAACGGATTTACATCTATTTCAATTGATTCAAAAATAAATTTTTATTTACATTCCATATTCATATACATTCCATTTGAAATTTTTTTACAAAGTAATAAATTATCAAGTTAACTTTACTTGAATTCAATCCACTTTATTTCATTTTCAAGTTAGGATTTTATTCAACTTGATTCAAATCAAATCTCATTTAAATCAAATTTCAAATATTCTATAAGTTATCAACTTATTTTCATTCCAAAACAATTTAAATCCCAGAGTCTTTTAAACAATAACTCTGGCACTTTATTTTAATTTAGAGAACTTATTTATAAATTCTCGTTTACAATTTATTTTACAAATCCCAATTGTATATGAATTCATTTCCTTATACTTTCAATCCATATTTATAAATTTCATTTATCAAATGAATTTATCTACAAATCTTTGGTTATCCTATTATTTCTTATTCAATAGTCAATAGTAATAAATTTTTAACTATTATCAATTCCTAGCAACCATGCATCCATATACTATAATAATAATCTACAGAAAATTATTTCTTTTATATTCAAAAATAACTTTGGGTAAAATTATTTCATTTACCCGATTTTTAAAACAATATTATGTCGAATTGCTCTATTCAAGTGTTTAGAAACCCTTTCGGCACAGTTTTGCAGACTGCGCTGACGAAGGTTCGTATGCCACTCAATAAATCAACCAACACAATATAAAACAAATTTTATATTCACTAACAAATACGCGCTCATATCTATTATTACACTCAAACTCATTCTAGAGTGCTGCTGACTCTATCTCTAATGAGTAACACCCAACAGAGCTAAGGTTGTCGCTTAACCATAGGCTCCGATACCAAATGTAACAGACCGCTTTTCCGTACTCCTTGAATAACCACTAATCTCCATTTATTAATTCAAGATGCACGGAAGAACGAACCATTATGGGTTGAAGAAAGAAGAAAGAGGTAGAAGAAGAGAAGAAGAGAGAAGAAGAACAGAAAAGAACAAATACCAGAAACAGAAAGAACAACAGAACAACAGAAAGCAATATCAGAATCTCACAGTCGCAGCGGAACAACATATAATAAATAAATGAATATTCATTAAAACAAAGAACTGTATATTTTATATATTACATTACATTACATTACATTCATTCATATCATCAGAGTGTACAACAAACAAACAGCGGAAAAGAAATACTATATACAATAAATAATATGCTACGCCATCCAGCTCGCCTCCAGATATCTGTAGCAACACCTGAATCCAGAATGACCTGATAAACCTTAACTCCGACTGCCCGTGTGGAAATTGGTGGGCACCCAGAGTTTAGGAAGGGAACAATAAACTCCAGGTCAGTCATGTGACTGGTGTGAGAACTAAAACAGTTATTTATTCTTTAAAACAAAGGATAGAATAATTTTTAAATAAATTCGCAATGCTTTTTGAAAATGAAACTACCATAAGGCCTCCCGCACACACACACAATGCAAACGCAGAATCGGAGGAGATTTCTCCTTATGATAGTCAAAGATGCTTGATACGCATAAAAATCAAATCATTTTGATATTATTATTAGTGCATAGTGTAGAAAACAATTTCGAAAATAAAGTTATTAATCTTAGCCAACATACGACCATTATCGTATGCCTACTATAGCTACCAATTAAACAGTGGTGACCACCATAAGTAAAAGGCAGGTTCTACAACTAAAACCGTACAAGGCTCGTATTGTTTCTTTGGATTTCCAACAAATGGTCAGGCCAAGGAACTTCCCATTGCCACATGGAAACGCCTCTGGAATGACGTCCCAAGAACCTAACCGGATCTCTGCCAACACAAGGCCGGGTTACCCCTTACTGGGTAACAACTGACACGAATATGTCATTCCCCGATCGTAACCGATCTATATCCGAGGATCCCCGATTTCCAACAACCACAAAGTAATGAATTTGCAGTAACCACATAGGTTAAGTATTTGGGCTCCATACCATGATACCACCTCTATCCAGAAGGAATGACATACACTAAAGAGGAGCTACCCCCTAATAACCTTGCTGCATCTTTCCTGTTTTGACCATTTCCGGGGTGTGAGGCTCGATGAATTCTCGTCCACAAAGCCACGCTTTTCAAAAGCAGTGCTTTGGGTCAATCAAATGATCAAAGCAATAATCATCAAGATAGACGATCAAACAAATGATCCTATCACAAACGATCACTCAACGATCATTTCACAGCATCACTCAGCATGCCACACTACCAAATTGGGAGTATATCGCTAATAACCTTCAACTATATAACCTCTAAGCTCGTATGTCTCAGAGAAGGGTGTTAAGCTAAGAGAATAAATTCTCCGCCACCAACAGAAATATATTTGAAAGAAATCAGCTTTATATCTCAACTTGTAATGTCAGACATACAATCCATACAAGTCTGTTCCGGGATCGAACAGAACCGAAGGCACTTCCAAAGAAGCCCTTGCAATCCGAATATTCATTAATCACGTCCGGACTTCCCGTCACTAAGGGTGATAAACCTCTGTACTGGAGATCAGCCGATGCAGAGTAACTCGACGGTAATCCATCCGTTTTCACAAATATCCGGTCTTCAACACCGGTCTTCAAATGCAATTTATAACGACGTATCACTATTCGGAGTGGGTTATACGACCCCATGGTCCTTTCCCGGTTAATCCGAATAGTGAGCGCTAATTTTAAAATCAGTGTGGCATCCAATTCAAGCAATCACAACAATTATTCATTCAAGGGTAAATATTGATAGTCGGTTATTTAACTATCAATAAAGATGCGCCACATCATCAGATTCCAAATAATTTCCCAAATTATTTATTTTCCAAAAATATCTATATTAGATATAAAATTTCAATACTTCACAAATAAACCAATGTTTATTTTGAAAACCAATTTCCCCTTTTTATTTATAAATTCCATAGTGAATTTATAGTTCATATTTTCTATTGATTTACAGTTTTCAATAGATTTCAAATATTCAATTCCAATTTATCTTTAAAAAGATAAATTCTTAAAAAACAATCCATTTCATATTGGAAAAGAAATTCCATACTTATTCTAATAATAAGTATTTCATAAATCTATTTATTTATTTTCAATAATCTGAAAATATTCAATATACTTAAACCATAGTCAAGTATATATTTCATTTCTTAAGGAAATCATTCTTTTATTCACATTTAATTGGGTCAAAACGAATGTTGCGTAAAACATCGTTACGACAACCCAAAATCACTAGTATAGGGATTCGAAATTAAATTAGATATATATAAATCCCAATACTATATAAAAATATTTCCTTTTCGGAAATCATTTACTATAACAACAGTGTTATAGTTCACCATTTCCTTATTATTCTCGAAAACATCTATTTCAACGATGAATGTTGAAATCTACGTATTCATTTCCTTCTATTTCTCGAAAACGTCTATTTCAACAATGAATGTTGAAATCTATATTTTCGATACTCAATGCATTTAAAACATTTTTAAATCGTTTTAAATTCCATTTAAAACTTCCCTTTCCAAAATATATCCATTTTTATTAATAATATATCCACCGTTCAAAAACGTGAATATAACTTCTTTAATAAATTTCTATATTCAATTCATCAATTCCAATTGATTACGAATTTATAAACAACGTTATAAATTCTATCCCTACTTATAAGCTTCGATTTACCAATCTCTTTTATTAAATCCAATTCAGTTTATATAACCCAATTATAAACCAAAATCTGTATTATAAGTTAGGTACATATAATTTATTTATTTGCGAATCGTTCCTTTTAAAACTTCACAAATCTTAAATCTTAGTGCTTATAAGATTTCTTTATAAATTTCTATTTTCAACTTATCAAATTCAATTTGATTTCGGATTTATAAAACGACGTTTATAAATTCCATTTATAATTTCATAAACTCCTATTTACAAAAAAATCAATTTATTAGCAAATTCCATTTATATTTCATTTAAATACCAAAGTTAGATTCATAAGTAATTTACTTAGAATCTTTTATTTTTCAAATCTATTCAGTTTATAACTTCACAATTTTATAAATTTATAAATTTTCACTTACTTATAAAAACAATTTATATTTCATTTTCAACACTTATAAAACTCGTTTAACTATTCCAATATTTTTAACTATAAAAATCAAATTTTTTAAAAGTCTTTTATATACATTATTCTTAATAATCCAAAAATTCCAATTTAAACCAATTTCAATTTACTTAACTATTTATTTCCAAAAATCTCAATTCGGTTATATTCTATAAAAATATTATTTTCTATAGTTTTAAAAATTGAAACTTTAATTTAATTAAAATGAATCAATCCAATTTTCCAATAAAACATATACTTTTGAGAAATCAATTTAAAATCCTTTTAAGAATTAAAAATCGTTATTTTTAACTTTAAAAACTGAATCCGACGATGCCACAGCATCCACAGTCAAACATGGCACAAATATCATATATCAATATGATAATCATCATCATCATAATATTTATAAACAAATAAATATTTGTGAGGGGTCCAGTTGGATCCCTCCAACCTGTTTCCCTGCATCCAAAGAGTTAGCACAATACCCATTCCACTTCGAGGTGGAATATCGCGGTATATGGGATTTTATAAAATATTATCCACTTACTAACGGCGCAATAGGGTCTCATCCGCTATACGAGGCGGGAAATCAATCTCAATGTATACATATGCCTATATATATACATTGCTATATATAGTAATATCCTAGTATATCTACTATCACAATCAAGCAATCATAACAGTCAATCAACAAATTTTGAATATAACTATTTAAAATTAAAAATCCCTTTTAGAGTGAGAAGTTCTCACCTTAGCTATTATTTTGCAGTCCATTTCCATCCTGACTTGTTTTCACCAATTTAGACCTTGTATAAATTATTTACACAATTCATTAACATTCGAAATAAATCGAAAAATAAATTTTCATTTCATAGTTTTATTTAATTTGGCTAAGGATTTGGGTTTACTAAAAATTTATTCTTAATATAATAATCGGAACTAATCGAATAATAAATTTCCCTGAAATCGATTTGTTATTTAGTTTAAAAATCAAATTCCCTTTAATAAATTTAGTCAACTAACAACTTTTGATTTTTAAGCTAATACTTTTAAATTTTAACAAATCGAACAATTTATTTCTTAAAGATGGATTAAATTAACTAATCATTAAATTCCTTTTTTTTTTAAATAATTGTTTTCAGCAATTAAAGCTATTAAATTAATTTATGGCTAAATCTCTTAATCCATTATTTTTAATTTTAAACTAATGACTTAATAAATTAATCAATTATTTAGTTTAAAATCAAATTCCCTTAAATAAATTATATTTACTTATTTATTATCATCATTATTATTATTTAAAATCATTCTTAGTAGTTAAAAACAATTTAATTTTAACTAATGATTTTTTTTTCTTTTCAACTAAAAATTTAAAATTCGAATTGATTCCTTTTAAATAAATCATTTCATTTAACAAATTTTCTTTTTTACAAATTTTCCTTGTACAAAAATTTTAAATTAACTAGTGTTTTTATTTTAAAACCAGTTCGTTTAATTTTAAACAAATTCTTTTTTTCCCTTTTTTTTCTTACTGTAATATTTAAAATACCATAATATATTTTTAAATTGAATTAAAGATAATGGAAACATCTACCTGCCATCGTCAGAAACTCGATAGTAATCCCCCAACCTCCACCGCGACATCGTCGCGTGCCATGCGTCAATCGCCACCCCAGCCCAGCTTCGCCGCGACGAACGCTCTCCCCCTTTGAATCGCGATTTGCCGCCATGCCCTAATTTGCTTTTTTTTTTTTTTTGATTTGAAGGCTTCGGCCCCTGCTTTTGTTTTGAACGAGAGAGAGAGGGGAGTTACGAATTGAATTCGAGAATAAGGAGATTAAAAGAGCGGCTCGGTTGATTTTCAAATCTGAGAGGAAGAGGCCTTTGGCCATTGTTTTAAATCGAACGAGTTTTTTTCTTTCTCTTTTTTTTTGTTGCGTGATAAAAGGTCGAAAAGGAGACAAAGGTACGCGCTTATCAGAGTTTAGGTCGACGAAAACAGAACTAGGGTGGCTTGAACTGACAAATTTTAAAATTTAAAATTCAAATTGAATTCAATTTAATTTCAACACGTTTACTCACCGTGTGCTCACATAACAACTCCGATAAATACGAAACTTGAAATCCGGCAATAATTCAATGTTCCGGACCCAATGGAAATGGTTTCGTCGAATTCCGAGACCGTATGAAAAACGACTATTTTAAAATTCAATTTGAACGATATAATTTCAAACTGAACAATTCACTTCTAAATTCAATTCTGAACCTTCTGATATCTTCAATATTATCAATATGAATTTTACAAGCTGTTGGAATATTTTTAATCGGCTTAGAATTGAAGATTCAAATTTTTTATCCAGTTGCAATCGATTAAATTTTAGAATTAAATCGCCAAATTCAAAGTTATATTGAAAATTCAATCCAATCATCTTTTAAATATTTAAAATTAATTAAATATTTCATTTTTAATTTATTCAAAATTCTGGGTCGTTACATCCATAGCATCATATCATGTAACTATAATACTCAGTCTGATCCGAGCATTATAAATAAAATAACACCCCAGTCAGTCAGGAAAACCTGTGTGAGAAAACACACTCAATTTGAATTATTAAAGTTTCAAAATCCTTTTGAAAATCAAAGGTATCTCGTAAGATCACGCCATAAATAAACACAACAGGTTTTTATCTTACGATAACTAAAACTTTCCATATCCTCCGATATTATAATTGTGTCTAAGTACAAATACTTATTCAAATAGCTGAAATTATTACATTAATTAAATTCAAGCAATACTAGGCTCTACAATCAAAACCGTAAATGCATGTATTAGAGAATGAATTCCAGGGGACCACCTGTCACAGTACAAGTCTAGAAATACTGTACCGAGGACCACTCCAGGATCCTCTGCTACACAAGACCGGACTACCCCTTAAAATGGATAGCCCGAATAAGATTACCGCACGGTTGCGATCAGCAACCGCCACACAGCCGTATAAAACGGACTCTAGATAGGGGTAACCTTACCATACTTAGGTGCGACCCACTTAGCCTTCCAACATCTCCCATGATTTTCAGTCATTCTTGGTTGATGTGGCTCGAGGCTAGACATTACCTTTTTAGACATATTCACTTAGAATGCTTATTGTCCTTCAATGACAATGTACTGATAGCATTCGTCCATACAAGTGCATTCCCGGTCCGAATGGAACCGAATGCACTATTCCTACTACATTCATTTTGGAATCACCCTCAGGATTAGTAGCGATTAGCCCTTGTATTTCACTACTCCATCTTCGACTCCATAGCTCTTGTCTTCATTTTGAAAACGTACTTGTTAGATCGAAGTGGTTTTCAGATCACAAATCCGATCCCGGTCTCTTCGAAACAACGTTCGATATTACCCGGTAAACTCAACCCCAGTTCTTTAGGAAATAAACAGATGAAGATAACATCGGAAATCACCTCCTAACCGTTTTGGACAGATTTCCATATGAACTTCCTAGAAGAACGAATGAGTTTATACGTACAGTATAGCATCTCGAACGGTAACTGTATTATATAATTCCTATACATTTTCTAGATATTTTCAAAGTTATATTTAGGTCCATATTTGATAGTCAGTTATTCAACTATCAAATAAACAGTCAATTCAACCAAAATACTTCGGTTCCACCATAACACCAAGTCTTTATTTAAAATAACCTTTAGATAAATTAAATATCTTTATCCAAAAATATACACTTATCATATTGAATTCGGTATATTCACAAATAATCTTTCTCTTTCAAAATATTTAAAAAAACCTTTAAATAATATGGAAAGTACCACTACGGTATCAGTTCAGTGGTTACGTCTCTATCCCGGAGAAATCCAAGTCTTATTAGCAGGCACTCACCGCCTTTGATTTATGCCATGCGAGTATACTAATACTTTTCGAAAACTCTATTTAAAAATTTTCAAAATAATACTTACGAAATTTCTATAATAATTCTCCAAGTAAAACTTTTAGACAAAACTACTTTTTAAATAAAAGCTATTTTATAAAATATAAATATTTAATAATTTTCCTTTTAGAATCATAATACTAATTTAACCTTTAAAAATAATTAACTACTATAACTAACTTAATTTAATAAATACTTTAAAAGAATTTTGAACGAATTAAATAATTAGTTTTCTAAAACATTCTTATGACCACTTTTAAATTTTCTAATTTATTCTTAAAAATCTTTCCTTTGAAATATACTTAACTTTTCAAAAAAATACATTTTTCCACTTCAATATAGCCAGTCTACTCATTTGTAAATCCTTCTCGATTTATATCTAGTTTAATTTACGTTCCAACCACATAAATTTCCTTTCTCACATTTAAAATAAAAAATAAAACTACTATTTTTTTTAAATGATTTACCATCTCTCTATAAATTCCCACCGTGAATTTATAATTCCAAATTATCCACTAATAATTACTTCACTTTATTTTATAAAGCTCAATCAAAATATCCATAATCACATTTCCCATTTCATCACTGTTTTACAACACTTAATCGATTTTTAATCGATTTTCAAAATTAAACTCCATTTTTGAATAAATTTCCCAATATATTCCAAAGTCCACTAATTTCAAATCTTACTTCCCCTTTTTCTTTTTTTTGAAAAGCAAGAGTAAGAACTCATTTTATTGACTTATGTAGTTTTACAAGAGCAGTTACAAATCCACAAATTTCACTCAAATACAACCATCTTGGCCATTACAATGATAATAAAACAAACAAATACAATCAAAGAATTCATTACAAAGACCAAACTGAATAAATCACTGCATACAGACTTGGGAATCCTATTATATTTAATAATCCAAAGAATAGCCTTCTGCATGTAAGTAAAACTGCCATGAACTTCAAATATGATTAGCTTTAATGTCTCTGAGAATGCTGCCATGAACCAAATTATATAGCTGTTCCAAATTCTTACATCCAATACCAAAAACTCTATTGTTCCTTTCAGACCATATTGCATATATCAATCTCTTTAGCAGTTTAAGCAGCAACCTTGTCATATGAGTCTTCCATCTTGTAGCTTTGAACATATTAAACCATTCAACCGAACTAACAGGTGATGGTTTATAAAAACCACCATTAGAAAGCAATCTATACCAAATCAAAAATTGCTGAAGACCAATTCCTAAGTTGAAATTTCAGAGCTTTCATCTTGAGAATAATATTTGTAAGAGGATCCTTGCCAAATTGCATACTCCAGACCTGCTTTAAAATATCATAATAATCCACCTGCTTAGTCCAAAAATTAAAAAATTTAAAAGTGTGTTTCCCTCCACAAAAATCATCAACTCCCCAATGAAAAATTAATGGGCAATGATCAGATATAGAAGGTTGACAAATATGATAGAAAGATTTTGGCCAAAGATTAAGAAAAGAAAGATTTAAGAAAATATGATCAAGCTTACATAATGTTGGATTACCACTCCTATTACTATTTGACCAAGTAAAATCAGAACTAAAGTATTTAACAGGGATAAGATTTGATTGAATTAAAGCACTATTTAGAGGAGAAATATCCTTAAGAGATAAAGGGCAGCCACCAATTTTTTGATTACTTGCAAACATACAATTAAAATCACCACCAATAATCCAGGGAATTGAAGATGAATTTAAAGAAGGAAGATGATCCAAGAATACCTGTCTCAGAGCTAATGAGTTTTGAGCATACACAGAAGTAAGATGAAATTTTGTATTGGAAGCTAAATGGATACAATTATAATGAATATATTGATCAGAGGCACTAACTCTGGAAAGTTTAAACAAATGTGGATTCCAAAGTGAGCAGTCTGCCATAATTAGATTCAACAAAGTTATTATCATGTAACCAAGATGGAGCAATCAAACGAATAGCCTTAACAGTTGAGTGAATGTCAAGCTTAGTTTCTGAAACACACATCAAATGAATATTTTTGATCTCAATAAGATTCTTAATCTCTAATTGTTTAGAGGGTAAATTAGCCCCCCTAATATTCCAAAAAGCAATGTTATTTAATCTTAAACTATTTAAATCTAAAACATCAATTTCATATTTTTAGTTTCAATTTCCCTTTTTATTTTCCCAAACTATTTAATCTTAAACTTAAAATACATTCTTTTATACATAAAACAATATCGCTTAAGTTCTTATTTTTTAAAAAACACTTTATTTCACATTTACGCAAAAATCTCTATTTTTCCATAACCAGAATTTATCAAATAGGATTTTACAGTCTAACTATTTATTTATTTTTTCAAATTCATTCTTTTAATTTATTCAACTTCACTATAAATATTTTACTTAAAAAAAATTCTTTTATTTTCCCTCAAAAATCCAATATTTATATTTTTGATGTTTTAAGATGCCAAAATATTTCCAGCAAAATCATAGCATCCAATAAATTTAATTTTCCAACATAATCTATCGTAGATTAATCAAATAAATTATACCACTGAATATGTAAATAATTTCAACATTTGAGGAATCTCGTTGGATCCCTCTAACATGTTTCCCTACATGCACAGATGTTAGCACACTATAAAAATACCAATCCTACTTCGAGGGGGGTAACGCGGTATATAGGGTCATCCGCTATATAGATGCGAGAATATCAATCACTCCAATATATATATATATATATATATATATATAGACATACTATATATATAACAATATCACATTCAACTATCAACCAATAGTTAATTTTAACTATTTAAAATTAATTGCTGTAATCCAAAATTGAGTGAGGTTAACTCATCTTGATTTTTTACCCAAAATTGTTAATTTTTCCAATTCCCAATTTATCTCGTATTCTAAGTCGTATCGGCTCAACGCCACTGGATTTTGTGATTTTTGAACCTCTCTAAGACAAAGTTAATACACGACCATCGCGATGCAGCCCTTTTATTGAAACTGCCCTTTGACGATGTTGCCCGTTTCAACTTTGCTACGACCGCACTCACTCTTAACATCAATGCTACTATCACCACCAGCCACACATCATGTGCACAGTTGACCAACGACTCCTGCATCCCTACTTGCTCGATTCAAGTCGCCTGACTCTAGCCTCGGCTACACTGCTGTCGAACCATGCATCGACTTCAATTTGAATGTTGAACCAATGTCGTACTTCCCAAAATAAAATCGCAATCTCCCCAGGCATCTCCTTAACACGAGTTCAAACAGCCCCTATGTAACGACCCGGAATTTTCGAACCCGAAAATCCCAGATAGTTATGAAAAAGGAAGAAAGAGATAGAAGAAGAAAAACAAAAAAAACATCAACCTCTCACATTCGCAGCGGATAAAGTATAATAATAAATAGTAACAGGTCACAAAAGAACATTATATCTGTCAATTTCAATTTGATACATCAGAGTTTACATATACACAGTCACAGAATACATACGGTAATCATGTCCCAGAAATAATAATATACAGCAGCGGAAATACTCAACACGTACTCACCATCCAGCTCGTCTCCTGAGCTCCAGGACGTACCTACCTGAAAATCTGTAATACTCGGTCTGACCCGAGCATTACACCAAAGCAACACCCGGGTCAGGCTGGAAACCAGCGTGAGTAAACCCAACTAACATGGAATACCAAAGCAAACAACTCATATAATCCCGGGGTAACACATATCAATTTATCCAATTCACAATTTGCCACAGGCAACACTTATTTCACATATCAATTTCTAAGTACCAAACCTAGATAAAATAATCCAATATACTGAAATCATATCATTCCAGCCTATTGATTTCACAAATAAATTTATAAAGTCACACTTTGCTATATCCTAACTTATTTTCAAAATAAGTATTCTATGTGCCAAAAATTTAGATTTAATAATCCGATTCTTTTAAATCCATTCATTTCAACTTATCAATTTATAAGGTATTGGAAGTGGTATCGGGTATCTCCCCAATACCCACTCCTGGCTTCTTTGAGGCATATGTTATCCTAACCCAACTTATCTAAATGAAATACACGCCATTTCATATCAGATATCGACTCATTCAAAGCAACCAATACCAATCAATCACCCATAAGCAAAGCTTAATCACATACAAATCAATTCAATTGTTTCAAATTGAAATTTCGAACTTCAATCACTTAGATTCCTTCATTTAACGTTAATTAATTCCAAATCAATTAATTGGTCAACCCATCATTATCCATCTTAATTAATCACCATGGATTAATTATCTTTAAATGCATTCAAGTAATTATCTTAAATTAACTTCACAATATTAATTAGTCTCAACCGAGATTATTAAGAAATCTTAATTTCTTCATGAATTAATTATTTACTTAATTACATTAATCCTTAATTGCTTAAACTAATTAACTTCCCATAAGTCACTTATTACAGGTTAATCAATCTTAATTAATCAATTTTGATTACTTCATTAATTATATATATTAAGGATTTTCAATTATATTTTAATTTATTCTAATCAAATTTGGTTATATTAATGAAAACCACAGTATTAACCATTTTCGATTAATCCCAGACTGTAATTAACTATCCTTCATTTTACTTTATTCATAAATTAATTACTTCTTACTTAACTATCTTAATTAATCTCTTGATTAATTTCACCAAAGTAATTATATTTTATTGCTTACATTAAGTAATTATTTATCACACCATCAAATGATTATTCGGAATTCCTTTTTATTCAACTCGTTAATTACTAAGTTAAA
This sequence comes from Allium cepa, assembly GCA_030765085.1. Classification (NCBI taxonomy): domain Eukaryota; kingdom Viridiplantae; phylum Streptophyta; class Magnoliopsida; order Asparagales; family Amaryllidaceae; genus Allium; species Allium cepa. The sequence continues at coordinate 916,168,582 of CM060929.1, read as the reverse complement.
TAACCCAAATCATTAATTAATTAAATCAATCAATTATTCATGTCAAATTCCTTACTAGTTTAAATGAATCACAACACATCAAGCCCTTACTAAATTTAAAATGAAATCATTTTCTTATTTATGATTTTAGTTTGAAACAATTTAAAACCCCAGATACTTCGAGTCAATCCACAATTAACTCGAGAATCAATCAAAACCAATGTCACATCATCATCAGTATACATCCAATCAACTTAAACATTCAACCGATTATTTAAATTTAACCATATAAATTTAAATAAGAACTAGACAGAGTGAGATTTACTCACCTTGGTTTTCATTAGCAATCCATTTCCATTACACCTTGCTTCTTCATAGTTTCAAATCTTACAAGACTCTACGCGAGCTGCGCTGCCAAGGAACCGTCGCCACGCACGCCCCCTTCTCGAGAACCTCACCGAGAACCCCTCTACTGTCGCGGCCTCCCACCATCATCGCGACCCACGCGCCTCAGATCGCCACTTCCACTTCGCGCGCGCGTACGCGAATCCAATTTCGGCCCCTCACGCCCTCCTTGTTAAAACCGAGGTTGTCGAACTCGAGCAGAAGAATGATTCTCGATCGAACGAGATTGTGAATTTCGTTAGAGACCGGCTTCAGCCCCCTTTTTTTATCGATTTTTTTTATTATTAGAGAAAGGAACGAAATAGAAAGGGTTTGGGATATAGAGGGGGACGGGGAGAAGATATAGAGTAGAGATAGCTTCTCGAACACAAGAATTTGTTTCAATTAATTATTATTATTTTTATTTCCACCGTTCGAAAGACTGGAAAGGGGAAAGAAATAGATACCGAAGGGAAACGTGCTTTGGAAGATTTGGGCATAAGGTTTAATATTTATTATCTATTATAATATTTGATTAATATCCTCCAACCAACAACTTTTACAAACAAACTCCAAATCACACGTGCCGCCTGGCGTCTGTAACGGTTTACTCGTGTTCCGAACACAATAAAACATGTTTCGGAAGCTAAATTGATTGTATGTTCGAGTTACAAAAGGAACGATCAAATTTCAATTAAATCGATTAAAATAATTTCTAAGCGTTTCGAGCTGCCAGGGTCAAATGACACCTTCGATTGCTACGAAAATTGAAATCCAATAATAACTAACTATTACGGATCCAATGGAACTAGTTTTGTTGAATTCCGAGACTGTGCCTCGGAAGGCTATTTTTAAATTCAATTTAAACGATATATTTTCAAAATTGAACAAATCACCTTTAAATCGCTTTTCAACCATTCTATTATCTTCAGTAACACCATTATAAATTTTACGAGCCTTCAAACTATTTTGAACAGGCTTAGAATTTCAGATTCAACAATTTACCTAATTCAATTATTAAATTCAATATTTAAACTATATAATTCAATGATTTAATTATCAAGTAAATATTAATATTCGGGAGTTAAGTTTAAAATTAACTTTTAACTATTTAAAATCAATTTATTATTCCAATTTAAATTGTTGAAAATTTTGGGTCGTCACATTCCTCCACCCTTAAAAGAATTTCGTCCCCGAAATTACTAATTAGGAATAATGATCCCATACCCGTTTACTTTTCCCAAACCTACAACTCAACATCCTACCAACTATCTTTTATTAAAGCCTCACTATCACCTCAACCAATCTCCCAAAACCTTTTATAATTTCCAGGTCCATTAATTTACTACACCTATTCAAGTTTAAATTTATAATCAAGTTTTGAATTATCAAAATTTTCTCAATTTTTTTTTCTAACTCCCTAAATTTCCGAAATTTTTTGCCAGCATCTCCTTTGCGCGGCTAGCTCAGTACTACTACAAAAGGCCTCTACGGGCTCCCAAAATCTCAAAAAGAAAACAAAAGCCAAGTGGCTATATCAAAAACCCAATCCAATTCCATATAGAATTTTAAATACATACCTTTTGTCGGGCAATTCATATTTATCATTTAGAATCAAATCCAATTTCCTTTTCTCTTTTATAATACCTGCATATCCTGCTTAGCACTAATATCCAATCACAATATTCCAAAATCATTTTATACATTTGCTTACAGAAGCTTTCACATTTACTTCTATTCAATTTAATTTTCCCCATTCCCATATTAATTCAATTTATTTTTCCGATTTCTAATATTGAGTCTTATCTTTTATCTAAACTGATTCATATTAGTTTTATTTACTAAGTTATTTCAGTTTCATATTTACAATTATTTTGTTACTAACCAAAATTTTCCAAAAATTTTCTAACTCCCAAAATTTTCAGAAAATTTTGGCAGAGTCTCCTTTGTACGGAGGAGCTTTTGCAATTTGACAATAGTTCATATTTCCTATTTTTATTGCGTAGGCGTACCTTATTTAGCATTTTAAGCAAGCAGCTTATTAATAATTAGCATACCCCAAATCTAGTCAAATGGCTTCCCTGTACCTGTACTTACTCAATTTAAACATATAAGTACCACATATAGAAAATCTATTAGCATGTCAAAAGCAACAAACACCAAATGCTTATCATAAGCGATTTATATAATTTAAAGCTAATCCAATTGCTTCCAACCAAATTTATATGCCATCTCATTAAAATTTTAATGGTTTACACCACAATTACTTACATTCAATTCATTTTTAATCCAAACAAGCCTCTATTCACATCAAATGATTCAAAATCTATTTCATTTGCATCCACTAATTCATAGGATTTAATTAAATCTCATTTACGAAAAACAACACTCTTTTTTTTTACAAGTTGATGATGTCCATGTGAATAAATAATTACGTCTCGTTTTATAACCAATTTAGAATTGATTCCAACCCAATTTTATTTACTTCAATTCCATTTTAATTTATTCACAATCATTCATGTAGTTCGCCACATCCCATTCTTGTATACTACTAGCCATTTCCAAATTAATTTAAATTGAGCTTTTATTCAATGGGCTTTTATCCTTACTCAAAGCCAAGCTCCCATAAGTTTTAAACTTAAGTTAACTTGCTTTACTTTATTCCAACATCAAACTTAAGTTTACTTTCATTCAATTTTATTCTCATCAAATCAAATTCCTTTTAATTCAACTAGTCCATCCACTGTAATTTTAATTTTAATTTACCTTCTCAATTTATCAAAATAACATCCAACTCATACTTAACTCATTTACACTTCAAATTAATATGCCACCGAACTTAAGTCCAGTTTAATAATCTGATTCCAAATACAACTTTGATTTAGTTTTTATTAAGTCAGACTTCATTCATTTATTATTCGATTCAATTAACCTATTTTAAATTTTAAATTTACTTAATTCATTTTTGAATTTATTTTATAGATACAAGGCCATTCTCATTTATTTCTATTCACCTGGGTTTTGTTTTATAATTCCAATTTGGATTCCCCTTTTATTTTAAGATTTAGAAATACTTTGAATTCAGATAATACAATTAAAATAGCATTTTATAAAATATTTCTTATAACTCGATGTCTCAACCAGTCCATCCTTGTTCTCACAGAAATTCAATCATACGTTGATCAGGCGTAGGACTGAAAATATATAAGTACTTGGTAACCCTATTCCAACACCCAATGAAAATACCTGAAAAATAATTTTATTGAAATTATCGAAATCAATTTTTGAAAATAGAGGAAATATCTTTAGGGACAATGCTCTGGAAATCATCACCCCCGTTCCATGGTCACAGTTACATACCAGGGTTACGTTGCAGTCGCAACAAAAGTCCATGTAACTGCAGGCTCTCAGCGGCACTCTCGATTATGCCATGGAACCCACACAACAGATCACAGTTACATCCAGGGTTACGTTGCAGTTGCAACAAAAGTCCATGTAACTGCAGGCTCTCAGCGGCCCTCTGATTTTCGCTGTCGAAATGAAACTTCTCCACTCCTACATAGGTCGCAGTCTACCGAGATAAACTCAAACGCAGACTGTTGGCTCTCAGCGGCACACACGACTTTCGCTATGTGGTATACCATAGTGTCGCAGTCTACCGATATAAAATCAAACGCAGACCGTTGGCTCTCAGCGGCACACACAACTTTCGCTATGGTACACTACTCATAATCCCCAGGAACTAGTTTTGTCCGGACTCCTCACAGGATCAACTTTAGAACCCCCTACCCGGGGCTCAAGGCAGCACCACCCTGTGGCACTCCTGAGAAGTCCATTTCAAGGGAGTGCCTTTTTCCCCAGAGCCATCATCAAAACACTTTATATTATACACATATAGTATCTTTCAAATCATACACCTAGTATGATCTCATACAAGGCTCCTTTACATAAAATCGATTATCCCAAAATCGATAATTCTCAAAAAAGGCTTTCAAAATTTCAATATTGATTTTATCCAAAAATTAAAATCCTTTCCAAATCCAAAGGTTCCCAAATCCTTCCCCAAAATTCTCATAAGATCCTTTATATATAGATTTTTAAAACTTTGGATCTTTTCAAACTTGTATAAAATTCCTTTTATACCTCAAACAGTTACCAAAATATTTCCCAATCATAGATTCAACAAGGAAAGATTTGTCTTATATAACAAAGCTATATAACTTTGTTTATTCAAATCAAATGTTCAAATTTGATTACTCTTTCCAATATCAATTTCCTTAATCCCCATTTGGATTATTACTTTAATTCTTATCTCGGTTGAGTATTTAAATCAATAACAGTTTGAACTCCGACCAGTTTATTTTTAGAAAATAGCTTGAAGATTTTAAAATAGATAAGTAGTTGAAAAAAAATAATTTATAGTTTGCAGAATAGCTGTAAAATAGTTAACTAATTGTAAAATAGTTAGAGAATAGTTACATAGTTATAGAAATCTTAGATACTTGCAAAATAGTTGTAAATTAGTAATTAATTTGTACCTTAGTTAAAGATTAGTGATTAGGTTATAAAACAGTTGTAAAATAGTTAAGTAGTTCCAAAGTAGTGACAAAACAAGTATAAAATAGTTTGGGTTTTAAAAGAAATTTGTACAGTAAATAGATAAGAAAATAGATGTAAAACTATTTATATTAAAACAATTCATATTGAAAATGGTCTAGAGTCAAAACTGTTCACTTCCCCAACAATGCCATTCAAATTTCCTCCTCCGTTTAAATTGAGCCCATTCCAATTTAAATAATTCCAATTTCCATTGGACTTGATTTACCCCCAATTTTAGTTGAATTAATTCTCCATTTCTTTCCAAATTTAAATCAAATTCCATTTGATTTTTTTTACTTGTACAACTTTAATTATAAATTTCAATTTTACAATTCTATTTCTAATCAATTATATTCACATTTTGCTTTTAACTCAGAATTATAAATTTTATTTAGCCATTATATTTTTATTATTCTATATAAACATTTTAATCAAGACTCTAGAGTTTAAACAAATTTCCAAAATTTTAATACCACCTTAGAACTCAACTATATCCAAAATTCTTTGGCAAATTCAATTATCCCTTTGAATTTCAAAACCAAACCCACTTCACAAACATTTCCAATTTAAAACAATTTGGTAGCAATTTCTCTTCTAGAAACTCGAAAATGAACATCGATGATGCTGCAGTCATCACCGACGTTATTTTTCCAGTGACCGAAAGAGTTCAATGCTTTTATCTCTTTTAAAAAAAACATTTCCAAACATTTTTAATTTCAAATCTCCCAGATTTCAAATTCAACACCAAAAATATTTTTGAAATAATGCTATTGTTTCTCCAAAACATTTGGGAACCACTTCCAAATCCAAAGGAATTTTAAATTTTCCCAAAAATTTCAAATTCCCAATCCATCTAATTCATATTTAAACATTACTCTGGAAATTTCATCTTACTTTATTTTTCAAATATTCTCTGGATTTCTGTTTCAAATTATAATCTCATTTATTTACGATGTTTATTTCAATTAATAAATTACATTTACAATCTATATTTCAAATTCCTTTTTGGTTTTAAACCAATTCCACTTTAATTACAATTCCAAAGTTATTCCAATTACTTTGGACTAATATCCATTCAATTGAACCCACTTCAATTTAATCCAATTAATTCAAATCAGATTCAATTAGAACTAATTCAAGTTCAATCCTAATCTTAAACCATCTCCAATTATATACATTCGAGTTAAATTCTCTAAAGTTCGTTTAACACTTTTAAACCAAATTAACCTGTATTAGAAGCTTTTAAATAATTAAATTTATGAGTCCAATTTTCAATATTCCATTTTAAATTATCTTTACTTATGTATTTCAAGGTTCCAATAAGAGTTCAATTCAAATTTATTTTAAAATTTAATTTATTACTAAATTTTATCTTCCAGACTTTAATTTACAAATTCAATTATTTAAATTTCCAATTTTAAGTAATTTCACATCCATACTTTCAAATTAAAGTTAAATTTTCCTTTTTACCTCAATAATGAATATATTACCACATTTCATTTCTCATTTATTAAACAAATCCAATCCACCGTTTTAAAGATTTTTAACAACAATAGGATGGTATCATCCAATTTATTTTAAAACATCCATCCATTTCTCAATTTCCAGATCTCAAACCCATATTGAGATCACACAAACTCCCAATTTAAATTAACCATTTAACTCGCCAAGTTAAATTCCAATTTCATCTTGATATTTCCCTATTCAAGTTTACACTTCAGATTAATGACCTTCCCATTTAAGTTTAACACTTACTTCACTATGGGTTTTTACATCACCTTCCAAATTTAAAACTCAACATTTAGAGTTTATTCCAAATTATCTTCGATGCTATGTATATCCATACATATACATATTTATTTCTTGGCCCTTCATGCCATATTTTAAAATTTTAAACCACCTTTGGTTTTAAATTCAAATCAAATTTTCAAACAACCCATTGTTTGTAATAAGTCTCTTTTACTCAAATAATACTTATGTATTATTTCTTTCAGCATTTTGAAACAGGTTTCAATTTCTGGACCCATATTTAAAATTTCACAATTTAGGTATTTTTAATTATAAGCCATACTTTACTTAAAGGTTTAATCATATCTTATTATTAAACACACAACAATCACTTATGATAATAACCAAGATTATCATATGTATAACCATCCATTATCATCTTATCTTCATTAAATTTTAATTGGGTTGGATTTCTATTACCGCTTAATTTAATTAAAATTTGATTTCAGTTCGTTTGTATTTTATATTACTTCTTAATTTAATTCCAATTATTTAACAACCAATCTCCTTAATATTATTAGAAGGAAATATTGCCCTTTTTATATCAAAATATACTTTTATATAAAACCATTTAAAATCTTTTATAAGAAAATAACAAATACGCTCTCATATATATACTCTCAACTCATTCTAGAGTTCTACGAACTCTAGTCAATGAGAAATCCCCACCAAAGCCAAGGTTCTCGCTTAACCTTTAAGCTCCGATACCAACTGTAACGACCCGGAATTTTCGAACCCGAAAATCCCAGATAGTTATGAAAAAGGAAGAAAGAGATAGAAGAAGAAAAAAAAACATCAACCTCTCACATTCGCAGCGGATAAAATATAATAATAAATAGTAACAGTTCACAAAAGAACATTATATCTGTCAATTTCAATATCATACATCAGAGTTTACATATACACAGTCATTGAATACATACGGTAATCATGTCCCAAAAATAATAATATATAGCAGCGGAAATACTCTACACGTACTCGCCATCTAGCTCGTCTCCTGAGCTCCAGGACGTACCTACCTGAAAATCTGTAATACTCGGTATGACCCGAGCATTACACCAAAGTAACACCCGGGTCAGGCTGGAAACCAGCGTGAGTAAACCCAACTAACATGGAATACCAAAGCAAACAACTCATATAATCCCGGGGTAACACATATCAATTTATCCAATTCACAATTTGCCACAGGCAACACTTATTTCACATATCAATTTCTAAGTACCAAACTTAGATAAAATAATCCAATATACTTAAATCATATCATTCCAGCCTATTGATTTCACAAATAAATTTACAAAGTCACACGTTGCTATATCATAACTTATTTTCAAAATAAGTATTCTATGTGCCAAAAATTTAGATTTAATAATCCGATTCTTTTAAATCCATTCATTTCAACTTATCAATTTATAAGGTATTGGAAGTGGTATCGGGTATCTCCCCAATACCCGCTCCTAGCCTCTTCGAGGCATATGTTATCCTAACCCAACTTATCTAAATGAAATACACGCCATTTCATATCAGATATCAACTCATTCAAAGCAACCAATACCAATCAATCACCCATAAGCAAAGCTTAATCACATACAAATCAATTCAATTGTTTCAAATTGAAATTTCGAACTTCAATCACTTAGATTCCTTCATTTAACGTTAATTAATTCCAAATCAATTAATTGGTCAACCCATCATTATCCATCTTAATTAATCACCATGGATTAATTATCTTCAAATGCATTCAAGTAATTATCTTAAATTAACTTCACAATATTAATTAGTCTCAACCGAGATTATTAAGAAATCTTAATTTCTTCATGAATTAATTATTTATTTAATTACATTAATCCTTAATTGCTTAAACTAATTAACTTCCCATAAGTCACTTATTATAGATTAATCAATCTTAATTAATCAATTTTGATTACTTCATTAATTATATATATTAAGGATTTTCAATTATATTTTAATTTATTCTAATCAAATTTCGTTATATTAATGAAAACCACAGTATTAACCATTTTCGATTAATCCCAGACTGTAATTAACTATCCTTCATTTTACTTTATTCATAAATTAATTACTTCTTACTTAACTATCTTAATTAATCTCTTGATTAATTTCACCAAAGTAATTATATTTTATTGCTTACATTAAGTAATTATTTATCACACCATCAAATGATTATTCGGAATACCTTTTTATTCAACTCGTTAATTACTAAGTTAAATAACCCAAATCATTAAGTAATTAAATCAATCAATTATTCATTTCAAATTCCTTACTAGTTTAAATGAATCACAACACATCAAGCCCTTACTAAATTTAAAATGAAATCATTTTCTTATTTATGATTTTAGTTTGAAACAATTTAAAACCCTAGATACTTCGAGTCAATCCACAACTAACTCGAGAATCAATCAAAACCAAGGTCACATAATCATCAGTATACATCCAATCAACTTAAACATTCAACCGATTATATAAATTTAACCATATAAATTTAAATAAGAACTAGACAGAGTGAGATTTACTCACCTTGGTTTTCATTAGCAATCCATTTCCATTACGCCTTGCTTCTTCATAGTTTCAAATCTTACGAGACTCCACGCGAGCTGCGCTGCCATGGAACCGTCGCCACACACGCCCCCTTCTCGAGAACCTCGCCGAGAACCCCTCTACTGTCGCGGCCTCCCACCATCATCGCGACCCACGCGCCTCAGATCGCCACTTCCACTTCGCGTGCGCGCGTACGCGAATCCAATTTCGGCCCCAATTCGAATGGCCTGAAGCTTGCGTCTCCAACTTGTGCTCTCCTCTCCCCTTGTGCGACTCACACGCGTGCTCCCCTCACGCCCTCCTTGTTAAAACCGAGGTTGTCGAACTCGAGCAGAAGAATGATTCTCGATCGAACGAGATTGTGAATTTCGTTAGAGACCGGCTTCGGCCCCCTTTTTTTATCGTTTTTTTTATTATTAGAGAAAGGAACGAAATAGAAAGGGTTTGGGATATAGAGGGGGACGGAGAGAAGATATAGAGTAGAGATAGCTTCTTGAACACGAGAATTTGTTTCAATTAATTATTATTATTTTTATTTCCACCGTTCGAAAGACTGGAAAGGGGAAAGAAATAGATACCGAAGGGAAACGTGCTTTGGAAGATTTGGGCATAAGGTTTAATATTTATTATCTATTATAATATTTGATTAATATCCTCCAACCAACAACTTTTACAAACAAACTCCAAATCACACGTGCCGCCTGGTGTCTGTAAGGGTTTACTCGTGTTCCGAACAAAATAAAACGTGTTTCGGAAGCTAAATTGATCGTATGTTCAATTAAATCGATTAAAATAATTTCTAAGCGTTTCGAGCTGCCAGGGTCAAATGACACCTCCGATTGCTACGAAAATTGAAATCCAATAATAACTAACTATTACGGATCCAATGGAACTAGTTTTGTTGAATTTCGAGACTGTGCCTCGGAAGGCTATTTTTAAATTCAATTTAAACGATATATTTTCAAAATTGAACAAATCACCTTTAAATCGCTTTTCAACCATTCTATTATCTTCAGTAACACCATTATAAATTTTACGAGCCTTCAAACTATTTTGAACAGGCTTAGAATTTCAGATTCAACAATTTACCTAATTCAATTATTAAATTCAATATTTAAACTATATAATTCAATGATTTAATTATCAAGTAAATATTAATATTCGGGAGTTAAGTTTAAAATTAACTTTTAAATATTTAAAATCAATTTATTATTCCAATTTAAATTGTTGAAAATTTCGGGTCGTCACCCCCTACTACCCTTCGAATCCATGCTCCCTTCGAACCACGGCGTCAGAGGCTTCCACGTCGCTACTTGCATCTACCTCATGCGCGTTCGCACTCTAACTCGAGCCGCTACCCATTGATACCAATCCCCACTGCCTCGTGCCTCCTCGTGCACGCCTTCATGACAGACTTTAACCGTCCCATCAACTCACGACTCGATCGCGAGGTCATTCCACTCCCTCTTTTCTTTTTTCTTTTTTGACATTCGATTTCGAATTGATCATCAAAAGAGAAGAGGGATTTTGGGATGAGATGCTTCGACTAGAAAGAGGAAAAAAAAGACTGCGAATTCCGATTGTGATTTAAAAGACTGCGAAATCATTTTTAATAGTGATTTTGTACTTGATCGGCCATTATTTTTTTTGAACGGTAGATTTTAAAAAAAATCCGGTTGTGATTTAAAAGAAAGGAAGGGGAAATGATGGGAACGTGTTTGAAATGCTTTGCGTGTAGAATATGTCTTGCTATAGTGACACTGAGGCGAAAGGGAAAAGCTAATGTGAAGAATTGGAATATATATATATATGTACATATATTCAAATCGTCTCGAATTCGCAACTTAAAATCTCGACCTCTTATCGAGGCGTGCCTCTAGGCGTTTGTAATGTTATACCCATATTCTTAACGTAATGGAAAAGATTTCGAGTCCTATTTCGATCGTATGGAGAAGATAGCTTTTTGGACCCAATTATTATATTGAATTTTCGATATAAATTTTAGCGTGTTTATATATTGTACGATCACACGATAACTCCAAACACTACGAAATTTGAAATTTGATAATAATACACTTTACCGATCCAATGGAACCATTTTCATCGAAATCCAAGACCGTGCCCCGGAAAGCTATTTTTAAATGTCAATTTGAACGACATCTTTTTAAAACTGAACAAATCACTTTTAAATTCAAATTTTAAATTTTTTATTATCTTCAGTATTATCAATATAAATTTAATAAGCCTTTAAATTATTTTTAACAAGCTTAAAAACCAATATTTCTTATTTTACCCAATTCCCAATTATTAAATCTAATAATTAAATTTTCCAATAAATAGCTATATTTGAAATTCAGGTTAAAAATTAACTTTAAATATTCAAAATCAATTATATATCTCAATTTCAAATATCCAAAATTCTAGGTCATTACAACAACATATAATACACAGCGGAATAAAATCAAATATGTGTAATACGACTTCATTATCCAGCTCGTCTCTTGAGCTCCATAGCATCCTATGTTGTATCTTAATACTCAGTCTGACCTGAGCATTAAAATAAAATAACACTCAATTCAGTCTGGAAAACTAGCTTGAGAATACACACTAAATTTGAATTATTAAAATTATTAAAATCCTTTGAAAAACAAAGGTATCTCGTAAGACCACGCCACATGTAAACACGACGGGTTTGACCCTAAGATAACCAAAACATTTTATATCAAAATCATCTGATATTATAATAATGTCTATTTATAAATACTTATTCAAATAGCCGAAATTGTTACAATAATTAAATTCCAGCATACTAGGCTCTATAACCAAAACCGAGTTCCATTGGATCCGTAATAGTTAGTTATTATCGGATTTCAAATTTCGTAGCAAACGGAGATGTCGTTTGACCGTGGCAGCTCGAAACGTGTCGAATTGTTTTTAATATTAATTTGGCGAGTTAAAATAGTCATTTTTCAAAAAGTCTCGGATTTCGACGAAACAAGTTTCATCGGATCAGTAATGTGACATTATTGTAAGATTTCAAATTTCAAGTCAATTGGATTTACCGTTTGCCCGGTACGAATTAAAACGCATCAAAATCGGTTTAAATCGATTTAATTTAAATTGATTGCTTATTGCCGTATCTCACACATACGATCGAATTAGCTTCCGAAACCTGTTCCATTGTGTCCGGAATGGGGGGTAAACCCTAGAAACGCCAATTACGGCACGTAAATCGGAGTTCTGGAATTCCGGAATGAATAGTGTTTACGTTCGATTCTCTATAAAAGGAGTTGTAACCCTCACAAAGAAAGAAAAAAAAATTAAAACCCTAATCCAAACCCTAGCCGCCGGCCTCTAATACACGGCCAGAAATTCATTTCAATTCTCCTCAATTGTCTTCAAATCTAAGCATTATTTCAAGAAATTCTCAACTGCAAAAATGAAGAGCACGTCGAGATCTTTAATCTCAACGGCTATGATCGGAATCGAAGCTACCGATCGCTGGCAATTTGCGTTCAAAGTCATCGCATTCATGGTCGTTTTCTGGAGGCAAGGGGCGACCGAGCTCCGCCTAGCTCCGGTCGTGGGTGCGTGGGGCTATGCGCAGGCGAATGAGGGTCCTCGATCGACCTCCGGTCGTCTTGAAGGTGGTGCGGCATCAACGTTTCGAACGGCAGTATTGGGTTAGTCGCGATTTTGTATCTAGGAAGAAGCGTGAGCATGCGGCCTAGATTCAAGATTTCAAAAGGGACGGCAGAGATTAAAGGTTGTAAATAAAAAAAGAATATGTGTATTGTTTTATAATTTAAATCCGTTAATGTTTAAAAGGATGTAACTTTGTCATACGAGGTCAAAAAATTACGAAATGAAGTGCGTTGGATTCGTTTTGTCGAGCACTACGCTATGGAGCTGGATTGGAGTCGATTGGAATTAGTGAAAATCTTGGGTAAAATTAAACGTCGGTTTAATTTTATTCGAAATAAAAGCTGAAACGGAATTGAAATCGAGGTGATAACTTCTCACTCAATCGAATCGGTTTCGATTCAAATTTTAAATAGTTAGATTTAAAATTGTTGATTGTATGCTTGAATGATGATTGCTATCTATTTGATTGTTAAATAGACATTATACGCCGTTAGTAAGCGGAGGTTATTTATTAAAAACATATACCGCGAATATTTCACCGTATGTGAAATTGGTATTATATATGTATAGCAATATATATATTGGCATATGTATATATTGCAGTTGTTGATTTCCCGCATTGTATAGCGGATGAGACCCTATTACGCCGCATAATAGCGGATAATATTTATTAATCCCATATACCGCGATAATTCCGTACTGGAGCGGAATTGGTATTGTGCTAACATCTGTGGATGCAGGGAAACAGGTTGGAGGGATCCAACTGGATTCCTCAACAATATTGATTTGATTTCGGATATTGTGATGTTTGTTGCTTATCATATTGAGATATGATATTTGTTGTCGTGATTGACTATTTGGTGCTGTTGCATCATCGGATCCATTTTGGAGTTTAAAAATAACGATTTTGATTTTTAAAGGGTTTTTAAAGTAATTGTTCAAAGTATATGTTTTTATTAAAATTTTGAAGTAATTCAGTTTAAATGATTAAAACGTTATAAATTTTTATGTAATAAAAATTAAGATTTTTGGTAAATTATAACCAAACAGGGATTTTTGAAATAAATGGTTAAGTAATTTGTAACATAGTTAAAATTGGAATTTTTGAATTTTCATAAAGGATGGATATAAAAGATTTTTAAAATTGATGTTTATAAATTAAAAATATTGAAATTATAAAACGAATTTGTTAAGTGTTAAAATGAAGTATAAAATGGATTTTATAAGTAAATGAAAATTTATAGATTTATAAACGGTGAAGTTATAAAATGAATAGAGGTTGTAAAATAAAGAATTTATAAGTAATCTACTTATAAATTAGTTTTGGCACTTAAATGGCATATGAATAGAATTCGTTAATAAAAATGATTTTTATAAGTTGAAATTGTTGTAGAAGACAATTGTGAATTTATAAACGTTGTTTATAAATCCGTAATCAAATAATAAATGGCTTATAAGTATTCAACTTATAATACGGATTTTTGGTATATAATTGAGTTATATAAATTGAATTAGATTGACAAAGGAGATTAATAAATCGAAGTTATAAATAGAAATGAAAGTTATAGACATTGTTTATAAATTTGAAATCAATTGAATTTGATAAATTTAATATGGAAATTTATTAAACGAAGTATATTCACAATTTTGGACAGTGAATATATTATTAAATAAAATAGATATGTTTTGGGAAAACGATATTATTAAATGAAGTTAATTATTTTAAAAGATGTTTTAAAATGTACTATGAATCGAAACCATAGATTTCAACATTCATTGTTGAAATAGACATTTTCGAGAAAGAAGGAAATGGTGGACTATAACACTGTTGTTATAGTAAATGATTTCCGAAAGGAAATATTTTTATATAGTATTGGGATTTATATATCTATTTTAATTTCAAATCCCTATACTAGTGATTTTGGGTGGTTGTAACGATGTTTTACGCAACATTCGTTTTGACCCAAATAAATGTGTTTAAAAGCACGTTTCCTTAAAGAATGAAATATATACTTAATTTTGATTCAAGTATATCGAATATTCTCAAATGATTGAAAATAAATGGATTTGTAAAATACTTATTATTAAATAAGTATGGAAATGCTTTTCCAATATGAAATGAAACATTTTTGAGAATTTATCTTTTTGAAGATAAATTAGAATTGAATATTTGAATTTGTTGAAAACTGTAGATCAATAGATAATTTGAAATGTAAATTCACTATGGAATTTATAAATGAAAAGGGAAATTTGTTTAAAAATAAATGTTGATTTATTTTTGAAGTATTGAATAATATATTTCGTATAGATATTTTTGGAAAATAAATTATTTGGAAAATTATTTAGAATCTGATGATGTTGCGCATCTCTATTGATAGTTAAATAACCGACTATCAATATTTACCTTTGAATGGTATTTGTTGTGAATTGCTTGAATTGGAATGCCACACTTATTTCTGAATAAGCGCTCACTATTCGGGTTAGTCGGGAAAGGACCATGGGGTCTTATAACCCATTTCGAATATGTGATACGTCGTTATGAATTGCATTTGATGACCAGTGTTGAAGACCGGATATTTGTGAAAACGGAAGGATTACCGTCGAGTTACTCTACATCGACTGATCTCCGGTACAGTGATTTTATCACCCTTTGTGACGGGAAGTCCGATCGTGATTAGTGAATATCCGGATTGCAAGGACTTCTTTGTAAGTGCCTTCGGTTCTGTTCGAGCCCGTAACAGACTTGTATTTATTGTATGTCTGACGTTACAATTTGAGATGTAAAGCTGGTTTCTATAAAATATATTTCTGTTGGTGGTGGAGAATTTATTCTTTTAGCTTAACACCCTTCTCTGAGACGTACGAGCTCAGAGGTTATGTAGTTGATGGTTACTAGTGATATATTATCAAATTGGTAGCGTGGCATGCCGAGTGTTGCTGTGGAATGATCATGGTTTGATTATTTGTGATATGATCATTTGTTTGATCATTTATCTTTGTGATCATTATTTGATCAATTGTTGACCCAAGCACTGCTTTTGTATAAAGCGTGGCTTTGTGGACGAGACTTCGTCGGACCTCACACCCCGGGAATGGTCAAAACAGGAAGAATGCAGCAAGGTTATTAGGGGGTAGCGCCCCTTTAGTGTATGTCATTCCTTCTGGATAGAGGTGGTATCATGGTATGGAGCCCAGATATTTAACCTATGTTGTTACTGCAAATTTATTACTTTGTGGTTGTTGGAATCGAGGATCCTCGGACATAGATCGGTTACGATCGGGGAATGACATATTCGTGTCAGTTGTTACCCAGTTAGGGGTAACCCGGCCTTGTGTTGGCAGAGATCCGGTTAGGTTCTCGGGTCGTCTTTCGAGAGGCGTACCTATGTGGCAATGGGAAGTTCCTTGGCCCGACCATTTGTTGGAAATCCAAAGAAACAATACGATCTTGTACGGATTTAGTTATAGAACCTATCATTCACTTATGGTGGCGCCCCACTGTTTGGATGGTTGCTATAGTAGGCATAAGTGCGAAATGCCTATGCTGGCTAAGATTTATATTATACTTTCGAAATTGTTTTCCTACACTATGCACTAGTAATAATATCAAATGATTCTTTTTAATGCGTATCAAACATCTTTGACTATCATAAGGAGAAATCTCCTCCGATTCTGCGTTTGCATTGTGTGTGTGCGGGAGGCCTTATGGTAGTCTCATTTTTCTTTCAAAATAAAAAAAGCATTGCGAATCTATTTTAAGATATTTCTTTATTTGTTTTAAAGATAAACTGTTTAAGTTCTCACACCAGTCCCATGAATGACCTGGAGTTTATTGTTTTCCTTCCTAAACTCTGGTTGCCCACCAATTTACACACGGGCAGTCTAGAGTTTGGTTATCAGATTTTTCTGGATTTAGGAGTGCTATGGAGCTCAGAAGGCGAGCTGCATATCGAGACGTACCACTTGTATATGATATTATGCTATGTATTATTCCACTGTGTATTCTATATGAGGACAAGTTTATATAACTGTCCATTGATGTATTGACTCTGCTGTCTATTTTTGTTGTAAACTCTGATAATGATGTAATGTATAAAATGTACAGTTCTTTATTTTAATGATATTCATTTATCCATTATATGTTGTTCCGCTGCGATTGTGAGATTCTGATAGTGTTCTGTTGTTTCTTTCTTTTCTGTTCTTCTTCTATCTTTTCCTTCTTCTTCTACCTCTTTCTTTTTCTTGAACAATAACTTTTCAATTTTCCGGCCTTCGATTACTCGGTAGTCGATAAAGTGAGTATCGATGTTGAATTTTCGAAAGTCGAAAATTTTCGGGACGTTACATCTGGTATCAGAGCATATGGTTAAGCGACAAACCTGCTCTGTTGGGTATTACTCATTAGAGATGGAGTCAGTAGTACTCTAGAATGAGTGTGAGTGTAATAATAGATATGAGCGCGTATTTGTTAGTGAATATAAATTGTTTTATATTGTGATGATTGGTTTGTTGAGTGGTATATGGATTTTGGTCAACACGAGTAATTAACGTTGTTGATAGGGATCTCTAAACACTTGTACAGAACAATTCGACATGATATTGTTTTAAATGGGGTAAATGAAATAATTTTATCTCGAATATATTTTGTATATAAAAGAATAATTTTTTAGAATTATTAAAGTGTATATGAATTGATTGTTTGGTTGTTGAATAAAAACAACAATTTTTAAAGAATAATTCTATAAGCAAATGAATTATAATGTATGGAATTATAATTAGTATGATATACAATTGTAAAATAATCTTATATATATAAGAAGTGAATTATATAAGTAAAAAGATTTATAAATGTGATTTATAATCTGAAATATGATTCCAGAGAAGTGTTTTGAAAGGATTCGATACTTTGGAAAAATTGTTTTGGAGAAATGAAAGCTCTAAACTCTTTTCGGTCACTGGAAAATAATTCCGATGATGACCGCGGCATCATTGGTGTTCATTTTCGGGTTTCCAAAAGAGGAATTGCTGCCAGATTATTTTAAAATGAAAGTTGATTTGGGGAAAACTTGGATTTGTTTTGGAAATTGAAAGGAATTTGATTTGAATTGATTTTAAAAATGGTTTTGAAAGGTTGAAAAGACTCTGGAATCCTATTTAAATATTTATGGGAATAACAAATAAGTTGATAACTTATACAATTTGAATTTTGAATAAAATGGATTTAACTTAAGAAATTTTAAGTTGAATTAAGGTAGGTATAAGTGAATCAATAAAAATCCAAGTGGTAATTGTTGAATATAAGTTGTATAACTTATAAAATGTAAGTGAAACCAATAGTTAAAAGTGGTTAAACAATTGAGTTAAGCAAAATGAAATATGAATTTGAATAAGTAATGAAATTTGACTTTGGTAAAGGTTAAATAAAATTTATTTCAGAATTGGAATCTGAATTGGATTGATAAATGAATTAGCTATTGAACTAATTGAATGTTGAATCAATCTAATGTAAATGAAGTTGAAATGGAATAAAATGATGAATATAAATGTTAATTCGTTAAAAAGCTAATGTTATTGCAAGTTGAAAAAAATTGAATGGAGGCCAATTTAATGTTAAATCAATTGGAATTAAATATGTTGAACCAAATTGAATGTAAATTAAATAATTTGGTTGTGTTGGATATATATTGGTTTTTATATGAATGTTGGATTGATTGTATATGGATTCATTAAGTGTTAATGAAACTTAATTAGCGAAATTGAAAACTAAGTAATTGAATTCAAATTGGAAGAGAATGAATTTAAATGGAATTTAATTTGATTCAAATTGAAAGTGAACTAATGTAAATGTAAATTAGTGAATATAAACAAATTGGATATGAATGAATGTTAATTAAGTCCAATGTTAATGAATCAATTGGAAAACAAGTTCGTTAAATGTTAATGAGAAGTAAATTTATATTGATTTGGTAGTTGCATTTGTTGCTTTAGTTGCATTTGCTATATTATGAAGTTGTTCTATTGTTGTATGATGTATATTGATATTATTTTCATATCTACATGTTCTCATGTTGTTGTTGAGTATATAATAGGTGCGGATTGCGCTTGCTTCGCATTTGGAGCTCGCTTTCGCGCTATATTAGCCATATGCGCTCGCTAATAATATTAATTAGGTACATATCTTGGATTGCATAACGTACTTTTACACTTTTTCCCTATAGGATACCTCATCACCTGATGAGATGTATATTTGTGATATATATACACTGTCATTTTTTTCGGATCGAACCGCGCAAAGGAGGCTATGGCGAATTTTTCCGAAAATTTAAGGCGTTAGAAATTTTTTGAGAAATTGGGAAAATTATTGAAAACTATAACTTTGATTTTGGAATTGAAAGTTAAACTTTAGTAATTGGTTTTGGAAAGATAACTAAGTATGATTTGAAAACTTAGTGATATTATTGTAGGAAGTTCAACAATGGTTTTGGGAAAGTTAATGAATTCTGTAACTCTTTCTTACTTTCTAATTTCGAGGACGAAATTCTTTTAAGGGAGGAAGATTGCAACGACCCAGAATTTTTAATAATTTAGAATTGAATATTTAATTAATTTTAAATATTAATAAGTGGAATTTATAAGTCGAATAATTTATTTATCGAATATTGGATTTAATTTGGACATTAAATCGATAAGTTAATAAGTTAGATTCCAGAAATAATTGGAAATTGAGTTTAATATGATTGAAAATGGTTTGTAAAATTTTATTTTATCATGCTGGAGTTATAGAAATGTTATGGAACTTTTAAAATTGAATTTGGAGTTAATTTGTGAAAACTGAATATTTTAATATTTAAGTATCGACTGAAAATAGTCAATTTTCAAACAGTCTCAGATTTCGACGAGACCAATTCCATTGGATCCGTAAAAGTTAGTTATTATCGGATTTCAAATTTCATAGCAAACGGTGTTGTCGTTTGACCGTGGCAGCTCGAAACGCATCGAATTGTTTTTAATATTAATTTGGCGAGTTAAAATAGTCATTTTTCAAAAAGTCTCGGATTTCAACGAAACCAGTTTCATCGGATCAGTAATGTGACATTATTGTAAGATTTCAAATTTCAAGTCAATTGGATTTACCGTTTGTCCGGTACGAATTAAAACGCATCAAAATCGGTTTAAATCGATTTAATTTAAATTGATCGTTTATTGCCGTATCTCACACATACGATCGAATTAGCTTCCGAAACCTGTTCCATTGTGTCCGGAACGCGGGGTAAACCCTAGAAACGCCAGTTACAGTGCGTAAATCGGAGTTTGGGAATTCCGGAATGAATAGTGTTTACGTTCGATTCTCTATAAAAGGAGTTGTAACCCTCACAAAGAAAGAAAAAAAAATTAAAACCCTAATCCAAACCCTAGCCGCCGGCCTCTAATACACGGCCAGAAATTCATTTCGATTCTCCTCAATTATCTTCAAATCTAAGCATTATTTCAAGAAATTCTCAACTGCAAAAATGAAGAGCACGTCGAGATCTTTAATCTCAACGGCTAAGATCGGAATCGAAGCTACCGATCGCTGGCAATTTGCGTTCAAAGTCGTCGCATTCATGGTCGTTTTCTGGAGGCTAGGGGCGACCGAGCTCCGCCTAGCTCCGGTCGTGGGTGCGTGGGGCTATGCGCAGGCGAATGAGGGTCCTCGATCGACCTCCGGTCGTCTTGAAGGTGGTGCGGCATCAACGTTTCGAACGGCAGTATTGGGTTAGTCGCGATTTTGTATCTGGGAAGAAGCATGAGCATGCGGCCTAGATTCAAGATTTCAAAAGGGACGGCAGAGATTAAAGGTTGTAAATAAAAAAAGAATATGTGTATTGTTTTATAATTTAAATCCGTTAATGTTTAAAAGGATGTAACTTTGTCATACGAGGTCAAAAAATTACGAAACGATGTGCGTTGGATTCGTTTTATCGAGCACTACGCTATGGAGCTGGATTGGAGTCGATTGGAATTAGTGAAAATTTCGAGTAAAATTAAACGTCCGTTTAATTTTATTTGAAATAAAAGCTGAAACGGAATTGAAATCGAGGTGATAACTTCTCACTCAATCGAATCGGTTTTGATTCAAATTTTAAATAGTTAGATTTAAAATTGTTGATTGTATGCTTGAATGATGATTGCTATCTATTTGATTGTTAAATAGACATTATACGCCGTTAGTAAGCGGAGGTTATTTATTAAAAACATATACCGTGAATATTTCACCGTATGTGAAATTGGTATTATATATGTATAGCAATATATATATATATATATATATATATATATATATATATATATATTGGCATATGTATATATTGCAGTTGTTGATTTCCCGCATTGTATAGCGGATGAGACCCTATTGCGCTGCATAATAGCGGATAATATTTATTAATCCCATATACCGCGATAATTCCGTACTGGAGCGGAATTGGTATTGTGCTAACATCTGTGGATGCAGGGAAACAGGTTGGAGGGATCCAACTGGATTCCTCAACAATATTGATTTGATTTCGGATATTGTGATGTTTGTTGCTTATCATATCGAGATATGATATTTGTTGTCGTGATTGACTATTTGGTGCTATTGCATCATCGGATCCATTTTGGAGTTTAAAAATAACGATTTTGATTTTTAAAGGGTTTTTAAAGTAATTGTTCAAAGTATATGTTTTTATTAAAATTTTGAAGTAATTCAGTTTAAATGATTAAAACGTTATAAATTTTTTTGTTATAAAAATTAAGATTTTTGGTAAATTATAACCAAACAGGGATTTTTGAAATAAATGGTTAAGTAATTTATAATATAGGTTAAATTGGAATTTTTGGATTTTCATAAAGGATGGATATAAAAGATTTTTAAAATTGATATTTATAAATTAAAAATATTGAAATTATAAAACGAATTTGTTAAGTGTTAAAATGAAGTATAAAATGGATTTTATAAGTAAATGAAAATTTATAGATTTATAAACGGTGAAGTTATAAAATGAATAGAGGTTGTAAAATA
The DNA here is from genome assembly GCA_030765085.1 of Allium cepa. Lineage (NCBI taxonomy): Eukaryota > Viridiplantae > Streptophyta > Magnoliopsida > Asparagales > Amaryllidaceae > Allium > Allium cepa. Next base: position 916,146,591 of record CM060929.1, on the reverse strand, counting down.
AAGAATTTATAAGTAATCTACTTATAAATTAGTTTTGGCACTTAAATGGCATATGAATAGAATTCGTTAATGAAAATCATTTTTATAAGTTGAAATTGTTGTAGAAGACAATTGTGAATTTATAAACGTTGTTTATAAATCCGTAATCAAATAATAAATGGCTTATAAGTATTCAACTTATAATACGGATTTTTGGTATATAATTGAGTTATATAAATTGAATTAGATTGATAAAGGAGATTTATAAATCGAAGTTATAAATAGAAATGAAAGTTATAGACATTGTTTATAAATTTGAAATCAATTGAATTTGATAAATTGAATATGGAAATTTATTAAACGAAGTATATTCACAATTTTGGACAGTGAATATTTTATTAAATAAAATAGATATGTTTTGGGAAAACGATATTATTAAATGAAGTTAATTATTTTAAAAGATGTTTTAAAATGTACTATGAATCGAAACCATAGATTTCAACATTCATTGTTGAAATAGACGTTTTCGAGAAAGAAGGAAATGGTGGACTATAACACTGTTGTTATAGTAAATGATTTCCGGAAGGAAATATTTTTATATAGTATTGGGATTTATATGTCTATTTTAATTTCAAATCCCTATACTAGTGATTTTGGGTGGTTGTAACGATGTTTTACGCAACATTCATTTTGACCCAAATAAATGTGTTTAAAAGCACGTTTCCTTAAAGAATGAAATATATACTTAATTTTGATTCTAGTATATCGAATATTTTCAAATGATTGAAAATAAATGGATTTGTAAAATACTTATTATTAAATAAGTACGGAAATGCTTTTCCAATATGAAATGAAACGTTTTTGAGAATTTATCTTTTTGAAGATAAATTAGAATTGAATATTTGAAATCTATTGAAAACTGTAGATCAATAGATAATTTGAAATGTAAATTCACTATGGAATTTATAAATGAAAAGGAAATTTGTTTAAAAATAAATGTTGATTTATTTTTGAAGTATTGAATAATATATCTCGTATAGATATTTTTGGAAAATAAATAATTTGGAAAATTATTTGGATTCTGATGATGTTGCGCATCTCTATTGATAGTTAAATAACCGACTATCAATATTTACCTTTGAATGGTATTTGTTGTGAATTGCTTGAATTGGAATGCCACACTTATTTTTGAATAAGCGCTCACTATTCGAGTTAGCCGGGAAAGGACCATGGGGTCATATAACTCATTCCGAATATGTGATACGTCATTATGAATTGCATTTGATGACCGGTGTTGAAGACCGGATATTTATGAAAACGGAAGGATTACCGTCGAGTTACTCTGCATCGGCTGATCTCCGGTACAGTGATTTTATCACCCTTTGTGACGGGAAGTCCGATCGTGAGTAGTGAATATCCGGATTGCAAGGACTTCTTTTTAAATGCCTTCGGTTCTGTTCGAGCCCGGAACAGACTTGTATGGACTGTATGTCTGACGTTACAATTTGAGATGTAAAGCTGGTTTCTATCAAATATATTTCTGTTGGTGGCGGAGAATTTATTCTCTTAGCTTAACACCCTTCTCTGATACGTACGAGCTCAGAGGTTATGTAGTTGATGGTTACTAGTGATATATTCCCAAATTGGTAGCGTGGCATGCCGAGTGTTGCTGTGGAATGATCATGGTTTGATTATTTGTGATATGATCATTTGTTTGATCATTTATCTTTGTGATCATTACTTTGATCATTTGTTGACCCAAGCACTGCTTTTGTATAAAGCGTGGCTTTGTGGACGAGACTTCGTCGGACCTCACACCCCGGGAATGGTCAAAACAGGAAGAATGCAGCAAGGTTATTAGGGGGTAGCACCCCTTTAGTGTATGTCATTCCTTCTGAATAGAGGTGGTATCATGGTATGGAGCCAAGATATTTAACCTATGTTGTTACTGCAAATTTATTACTTTGTGGTTGTTGGAATCGAGGATCCTCGGATATAGATCGGTTATGATCGGGGAATGACATATTCGTGTCAGTTGTTACCCAGTTAGGGGTAACCCGGCCTTGTGTTGGCAGAGATTCGGTTAGGTTCTCGGGTCGTCTTTCTAGAGGCGTACCTATGTGGCAATGGGAAGTTCCTTGGCCTGACCATTTGTTGGAAATCCAAAGAAACAATACGATCTTGTACGGATTTAGTTGTAGAACCTATCATTCACTTATGGTGGCGCCCCACTGTTTGGATGGAAGCTATAGTAGGCATAAGTGCGAAATGCCTATGCTGGCTAAGATTTATATTATACTTTCGAAATTGTTTTCCTACACTATGCACTAGTAATAATATCAAATGATTCTTTTTAATGCGTATCAAGCATCTTTGACTATCATAAGGAGAAATCTCCTCCGATTCTGCGTTTGCATTGTGTGTGTTTGCGGGAGGCCTTATGCTAGTCTCATTTTTCTTTGAAAATATAAAAGCATTGTGTATCTATTTTAAGAAATTTCTTTATTTGTTTTAAAGATAAACTGTTTAAGTTCTCACACCAGTCCCATGACTGACCTGGAGTTTATTGTTTTCCTCCCTAAACTCTGGGTGCCCACCAATTTCCACACGGGCAATCTAGAGTTTGGTTATCAGATTTTTCTTGATTTAGGAGTGCTATAGAGCTCAGAAGGCGAGCTGCATATCGAGACGTACCACTTGTATATGATATTATAATATGTGTTATTCCGCTGTGTATTCTGTATAAGGACAAGTTTATATAACTGTCCATTGATGTATTGACTCTGCTGTCTATTTTTCTTGTAAACTCTGATAATGATGTAATGTATAAAATGTACAGTTCTTTGTTTTAATGATATTCATTTATCCATTATATGTTGTTCCGCTGCGATTGTGAGATTCTGATAGTGTTCTGTTGTTTCTTTCTTTTCTGTTCTTCTTCTATCTTTTCCTTCTTCTTCTACCTCTTTCTTTTTCTTAAACAATAACTTTTCGATTTTCCGGCCTTCGATTACTCGGCAGTCGATAAAGTGAGTATCGATGTTAAATTTTCGAAAGTCGAAAATTTTCGGAACATTACAATTTGAATTGGATTGTTTTGAAATGAAATTGAAGATGAATGAGTTCAAATTCAAATGGGAATTGGGATTAATTTAAACTAGAATTGAAATGATTTGAAACTGAAGTTGGTTCAATTTGTAATTAATCTAAATTGATTTGAATAATTTGGAATTGTAATTAAAGTTAAATAGGTTTAAAATTCAAATGGAATTTGATTGGAATTTGGAAAAAAATTGAGGTTAATTCAACTTGAATTGGTATTAAATCAATTTCAATGGAAATTGAAGTTATTGAGTCAATTTAAATGGGAGTGGAAATTTAAATTGAGTTGATGGGGAATTAATTGGAAATGGAGATTAGGAAGTTGAACAGTTTGGCTCTGGACTATTTTCAAAATAAATTGTTTTAATATAAATCTATTTTTCCAAACTATTTACTATACAAATTTTCTTTTTAAACCTAAAACTATATTATACTTGTTTTACAATTATTTTTGGAACTATTTAACAATTTTTCAACTGTTTTATAAACTAATTACTGTTTTTCAACTACTTTATAACTAATTACTATTATACAAATATTTTGCAATTATTTAAAATTTCTATAATTATTTGTCTATTTTCCAACTATTTTACAATTACTTAACTATTTTACAGCTATTTGACAAACTAATAATTATTTTTCAACTACTTATTTATCCTTAATTTTTCAAGCTATTTTCTAAGTTCAAACTGTACAGAGTTCAAACTGCTTATGATTAAATATCCATTTAAGATAAGAATTGAGGTGATAATCCAAATGAGGATTTAAGCAATTGTGAGTAAGTGAATGAAAATCAAACTGAAGGTGAATAGAAAGAGAATTGATTTGGCCAATAACCAATAAAGACAAATACGTAGGATGTACGTATATTATTCTATTTGCATTGTGATTTAATCCAGATTCGAACACAGAATTTCGAGATAGTCATATCGATCCGAATTGGGATTTTTCACTCGATTTTCGACGGCGAACCTGGATAAGGATTGTTGATTGGTTCTGGATATTCTCTATCATAGTTATCACTATGCAAGGAGAATGACGGTTTCTGATCAAGAAACCAGATCTCAGTCCGCACTAGGAAGTCGGATGGACGATACTAGTTCGGAAGTGAAATTATGTGATCGAGTGAGCGATCAGATTGGTATAGCGTATGGATGATATGTGTACATCATATGGGCTAGAATGAAATTGATACTGGGAATTTGTGGATAAGAAATGTGAAATGGTTTTTGAAATGAAAGATATATTTTGTAAAATATATGATGAAGTAAAGTGGAAATTGGATATTTCTACGGTAAAAATTTACGTTATGGAAGTAAGTAATTTGGTAAGTGACTTTATAGAGTAATCAATTTAAATATTTGATTTAGAATAAACAAAGTTATATATCTTTGTTATATAAGATAAATATCCCCTTGTTGAATCTTGTAATGACCGGCAAATCCGTACCCTTAAGTCGTCACTATTCTCCATCAATCAACCCAAGACGAACGGAAATGCGAACCATTTGGGTTAAAGAAGAAGAGGTCGAAGAAGAAAATAGAAAACAACAATAGAATCGCAGTAGAATAAAATATATCAGATAATAATAGATTTTTACACAAAAGAAAATTTTATCTATTTATGGATTACATTATAAGAGTATACATAACACACAGCTAGACAGTAATCGTAACCTGTCCTCAAATCTGAACACACAACAGAATATTTAACACAAATACGAAAGTACGTATTGCCCTCCAGCTCGTCTGCTGAGCTCCACAGCATCCTTTCATGTATCCTATAATACTCGGTCTGACCCGAGCATTATAGTTAAATAACACCCGAGCTAGTCTGCAATACTGGCGTGAGAAAACCACACCCAAATTGATTATTAAAGTTTCAAAATCCTTTGAAAATCAAAAGCATCTCATAAGACCACGCCACAAATAAACATGTTGGGATTTTACCTTACGATAGCCAAAACACTTTTTATTAAAATCCTCTGATATTATAATAGGGTCTATCTACAAATACTTATTAAAATATCACTTACTAAAATAGCCAAAAATGTTACATGATTAAATTCCAGCTACTAGCCACAAAGTGGGTAATACAAACAAAAATCGTAAAAGGCGTGTAGGGAGAATAGATTTCCAACTAATGACAAGGCATTGGGGTACCACCTGTCACGGTACATGGCCTAGATCATTGTACCGAGGATTACTCCCAATCTCCTGCAACACAAGACTGGGATTACCCCTTACTGGATAATCTTGAGTAAGATCACCCCACGGTTGGGATCAGTAACCGCACCACTAAGCCGAATAAAAGGGACGTCTAGACAGGGATGACCTCACCCAAATGGGTGCTACCCACCTAGCCTTGCTGCATAATCCCTGATTTTCAGTCATTCCTTGTTGATGAGGCTTGAGGCTAAGCGTTATCTTTTAGAACTTTTCACTTAGAATGCCCATCGTCCACCTGACGATGTTCCGATAGCATTCATCCATACAAGTCCGTCCCGGGTTCGAACGGAACCGAAGGCACTACTCCGACTACATCCATTTTTGAATCATCCTCAGGATTAGTAGCGACTAGCCATTGAACTTCACTGCTCCCCCTTCGAATTCCAACTCGTCTTCCTCGTGAAAACGTACAATCCGGATCGAAGTGGTTTTCGAGAAATAAATCCCGATCCCGGTCTCTTCGAGACGATCAACGCATTGGCCAATATTGATAGTCGGTTATTTAACTATTAATTAACATTCACAAACAACCATCAACTATAAACAATTTATCCAAATTATTTATTAATCTCAAAATTTCTTCGCAAGATGTATTTCCATTTTCAACCCTTTTGAAAACAGTTTTCAAACCACACTTTTCTCATGAAATGAATTCCCTACTATTTATTTCCACTGAAAACACCAAGCACGAAAACTTTAGATTTAAAAATAATTTAAAAACACTTTATTATAAAATATCCTTTAAAACGTTTAAATTAAGAATTACTTTAATACTTATTCAAAATACATACTTTAAGAATATTTAAAATAAAACTACCTTGTACAATATAAAACCAAATTTCTATCTTTCAAAACATAATACCAAGCCACCTTTAAATAATTACTGCTATAATGAATTATAAAAATATACTTACTTTAAAATTTAAATATTTAGAAATAATAATTTTTCTAAAACACACCATTAAACAACTTAAACTTTTTACTTATACTTAAAAACTTGCTTTGAAAACATACTTGGCTATCCAGGGAAATACGCTTCCCTTTCACATCTTTAAAAATAAATCATTATTTATTTTTAAACAAATTTACCCAATCCTTTAATAAATTCACATCCTGAATTTATTCTTCCAAATATCCACTGATATATTGCTTTACTTATATAAACCCAGTTTATAAATTTCAGGTCTTGCTTCTCTTTTTAAAAATCCCAGTTTTACAAATTTAAATCAATTACCAAATTGATTTCCAATTTACTTCACTTTAAAATAAATTTCTTTGCTTACTCCGTTTATTTCAAAATCCATTAACTTCAGAATTTATTTCCTTGATTATGATTTAAAATTTTTTAACTGAAAACACCAATTTCAGATTTCCCCAAATTCCTTCTTTACCCTTTTAAATAAATTAAACCATAAAATTTTAAAGTAAATTCTTTATTCATCCATTTTTATAGTAAATTTGACAGTACTATTGCCGGCGAAAATCGAACCTTAAGTACCGACTAGAAAGACAGACATAACTGAAGAACATTCGTAGATACAATAACTTAAAAGCATTCATAGTTTTATCATTCTTTTGTTTTAGTTAATTTTATACTATCGAAAAGGGAAATAATACTTGTACTTTTACATGCATATGCTCTTTTAGCAAGTGTGGGATGTGATGTGGGTAAAAATTATCAAAGTACATGCTCTATTAATTGTGTAAGCTCTTAATTTATTTCATAATCAATTATATGAAAAACATTACTACACTTACTATTTCAATTGTATCTTCCTTTTGAATAGGAAAGGAAATATATTATCTTTATGTTCAAGAAAGAGAGGAAAGCAAGGAAAGGGAAACAGGACATGAAAATGCAGAGTATGGTTAGAGGAGGAAGTTCCCTCGTCTTTCTCATTATGCTTGTGCTAGTCCAATTTGAAATGTTGTCTTTATTCTATTTCATCTCCTATGATAGCATCACTTGTGCCACACACCTGCTAATTCATGTGTGTATATATACTAAATTATATACTTATCTAATACTAATATATTTTGTAAAAGATATAATTCATGTTCGTAAAATATTCAACTAATTCATGTTTGCCTAATATTTTACAAAACATACAAAAAATAATTTAAATCAATCCTATCTAAAGCTAACTCAAATGCGCATTTACACTAAAATATCAACATATGTATATATGTGCATAATATATATCATAAACAATTTGGACATTTGGATGGTAATAATTATAATTAGCACTTAGTTTGGTATAATAAACAATCAATAGGCCATTAAATAAAAATAAAACAACAAATTAAACACAAAATTAGCAAAATTTAAATTTTTAGGGTTTTAGGCAAAACCTGATTTTGGAGCTGTATTTGGATGGAGGGAGGCCGCTGGTGTTGATTGATGGCGTCGGAGTGGCTGCCTGTTGCGTGGGGAGGTTGGGAGCAAGAAAAAAGGAGGAGTGGCGGAAGATGGTGATGGATTTGGGTGTTTTTGGTAGGAAGAGAGGAATGATTTGTGCTCTCGGCTTGGCTGCAAGTTTACACGAATAATTCCAACGGCTTCCAACGGTCGCAAACGACATTTTTACAACGGTTACCAACGGCTTGTTAAAATATAACGAGCCGTTGGTAGCCATTGGAAATTCTCGTTGGCGGCAGTTGGAACCCTATCGTGGCTATATATTGTAGTTTAGTGTTCAAAATAGTGGTAATAAGAATATTGATAAGAAAATTTATTGGATTCATAGATCTTATACTTCTGATAATATTGTAATATGCGAAATAACCTAACCTATTTAACCAATCGTGGAGACCTTGGTACCTCAGCCAGGAGCTATCTGTAAAGAGAACTAATTAACTAGTTTAACCAATCCTGAAGACATTCATGCCTTGGTTAGGGAATAATTGTGGCAAAATAGTAAAAAATCCATGCAAAACTGCAGGTTCAAAACCCTAGTAAGCATGTAGAAACCATCTATCATTTACCACTTGTGCTAAGAAGATATAAAAGGTGAAAATTGTTTGGGTTATTTTATTCTTTGACATGACTATGTTACCTACTGATTGATTAATTAATTGCATTTGTTTATTTCAGACTAATCAAACAAACAATTTTATATGTCGGGCATAAATGGTTGATTATTAATTGAATATTAGCTAAAGCATATTATTTCGAAATCAAAATCTTGGTATGGATTATAGAAAGCTGGTTACAATAACAATCTGATGCTTACCTAAGAAGTGATAAGAAAAGTGAAGAGTTGATAAAAGGATATTCAAAAATTATAATTCAATGATTAACTAATTAAAATAAACCCGTTAGAGAAAACACTTTTGTTACATGAATACAAGAATCTTAATTTGCAGAGCTAATAAAAATATATTCACAAATAGTTGTAATAAGAATATCGATAAAAAAAAAATTTGGGATCATAGATCTTATACTTCATGTAGTATTATGATGTATGAACCAACCAAACCTGTTTGACCAATCCTGAGGACATTAAGTTTCTCATCTAGGAGCTAACTATAAGGAGAACAAACTGACCATACTAAACAATCCTGAAGGCCTTCATGCCTCTGCTAAGGAATAAGTGTGCCAAATAAAAGGAAACTAGTTAAAAATCCATGCAGAACTACAGGTTCAAAACTCTAGTAAGCATGTAGATATTGGGGTGTCTCGCATTAGGTGTGGTTAATGGACGCATATTGGAAAGAAGAATAGTCACGTATTATAAAAAATAATGGAAGTCTCGATATAGAAGAGACATGGGAATAAAACCTCAATATAGTGCAGACATAGTGTTGGCGCATTGGAAGACTCGTAGATGGATGCAAGCCAAAGTGGAGATTTTTTGGGCTGACTCGCATAATGCTTGGTTAATAGGCACACATTGAAAGAAGAATAGTCTCACATCGTGAAAAATAATGGAAGTGGTGTCGCGCGCGCTCATGTGTGTGTATATATATAAATATATGAGTTTGATCGCATTTAACAACTAGGGATTTCGTTTGCTAAAAGATGTTGACCAAACTAGATGTACCACGACGGAGGGATGTGCTGATGGATTTCAATAGTAGAAACCATCTATCATTTACCCCTTGTGCCGAGATGATATGAATAGTGGAAATTGGTCGAGTAATTTCTTTGTTTGACATGACTATTTTACCTATCGAATCAATGATTGACTGCATCTGTTTAGTTCAGACCTATCAAATAAACAATTTTATATGTTTGGGATAAATGGTTGATTTCTAATTGAATATTAGCTAAACCATATTACCAGGAAATCCAAATCATGATATGCATTTGTAACGACCCGATTTTTCGATGCTCGAAAAACCGAACCATTTGGGTTAAAGAAGAAGAGGTAGAAGAAGAAAATAGAAATCAACATCAAAATCTAACCATCGCAGCGGAATAAAATATAATAGATAATCAATGATCTTTACACAAAAGGAAACTATATCTATTTATACATACATCATTAGAATACATCATCAGAGTTCAACAACATCAATAACATACAACTGGACAGTTATATAAACTTGTCCTCAAAACTGAATACACAGCGGAATAATAATCTAGTACGGAAGTACGTATCGCCGTCCAGCTCGTCTCTTGAGCTCCTCAGCATCCTTTCCTGTATCCTATAATACTCGGTCTGACCTGAGCATTATAGTTAAATAACACCTGAGTCTTTCTGGAATACCAGCGTGAGAAAACCACAGTCAAATTGATTATTAAAGTTTCAAAATCTTTTTGAAACAAAATATTCTCGAAAGATCACGCCACAAATAAACATGTCGGGTTTTACCTTATGGTAGCTAAAACATTTATTATAAATCCTCTGATATTCTAATAGTGTCTATATACAAATACTTATTAGAATAGCCGAAATTGTTACATGATTAAATTCCAACTACTAGCCACAAAGTGGGTAATACAAACAAATACCGTGAAAGGCACGTATGGAGAATGGATTTCCATCTAATGACTAGGCATTGGGGTACCACCTGTCACAGTACGTGGCCTAGATCACCGTACCGAGGATTACTCCCAATTCCCTACGACATAAGGCCTGGACTACCTCTTACTGGATAATCCCGAGTAAGATCACCCGACGGTTGGGATCAGCAACCGCACCACTAAGCCGAATAAAAGGGACATCTAGATAGGGATGACCTCACCCTAATGGGTGCTACCCACATAGCCTTGTTGCATATCCCCTGATTTTCATCATTCCCGGTTGATGAGTTTTGAGGCTAAGCGTTACCTTTTAGAACGTTTCACTAAGAATGCCCATCGTCCACCCGACGATGTTCCGAAAGCATTTATCCATACAAGTCCGTCCCGGGTTCGAACGGAACCGAAGGCACTATTCCTACTGCATCCATTTTGGAAACATCCTCAGGATTAGTAGCAACTAGTTCTTGCACTTCACTGCTCCATGTTCGACTCCGAACTCTTGTTTTCCATAGGAAAACGTACAAACCAGATCGAAGTGGTTTCGAGAATTTAATCCCGATCCCGGTCTCTTCGAAATGATCAACGCATTGGCCAATATTGATAGTCGGTGATTAAGCTATCAATTAACATTCACAAAAACCATCAACCATAAATAATTTCTCCATATTATTTATTAATCTCAAAATATCTTCGCAAGATATATTTCCATTTTCACCCTTTTTTAAAAGAGTTTTCAAAACACACACTTCTCATGGAATGAATTCCAAACTATTTATTTCCACTAAAAACACCAAGCACAAAACTTTAGATTTTTAAAATAATTTAAAAACACTTTATTATAAAATATACTTTAAAACATTTAAATTGAAAACTATTTCAATACTTTAATAAAAATATATACTATAGGAATATTTGAAAATAAGGTTACTTTATAAAATATTAAACTAGATTCTCTTTTTTTTTTAAATACCAAGTCACCGTTAAATAATTACTACGATAATAGATTTGAAAAATATTTACTTTAGAATTTAAACATCTAGAAATAATAAATTTTCTAAAACAGGCTTTTTAAAACAACATTAAAGCCTTTAACTTATATTTAAAAATTTACTTTGAAAACATACTTGGCTATCCAGGGAAATATACTTCTCTTCACATCCTTTAAAAATAAATCACTATTTATTTTTAAACAAATTTTCCCATTTCTTTAATAAATTCCCACCGTGAATTTATTCTTCAAATATCCACTGATATATTATTTCACCTTTATAAACTCAGTTTATAAATTCCAAGTCACACTTCTCTTTTAAATTTCCAATTTCAAACACTTAAATCAATTTCCAAATTGATATCCAATTTACTCCATTTGAAATAAATTCCTTTACTTACTCATTTATTTCAAATCCCATTGACTTCAGATTTTTATTCCTTAATTATGATTTAAAATCATTTAACTGAAAATACCAATTTCAGATTTCCCCAAATTCCTTCTTTACCCGTTTAAATAAATTCAAACCTTAAATTTTTAAAGTAAATTCTTTATTCCTTTAAATAATACCACTTAATTTTTACAATTCATTATTTTCTGTTTATTCAAAATCCCCTTTTTCCATACTCGGAATTATTTACTAGAATTTTAAAATCACTTTTATTGTTATCTGGCTCATTCTTAAATTTATTCAAATTCTCAACGATTATTTTACTTAAAAATTCACTCTTTTATTTTCTTTTAAAAATTCAATTCTATATATTTTGATAACTCAGTGCACCGAAATATATTCAAGCAAACTATAGCATTCAATATTCCAGTTATCAATATAATTCATCATAGAATATCAAATATCCATAACACAGAATATTAAATAATCAAGATAATTTGGAGGAATCTAGTTGGATCCCTCCAACCTATTTCCCTGCATCCACAGATGTTAGCACAATATAAAATACCAATTCCATTTCGAGGTCGTATCGTGGTATATGGGTTTTAAATATAATATCATTCGTTATTATGCGGCGCATAGGATCTCATCCGCTATATAATGCGGGAATCAATCACTTCAATATATACTATATACTACTATATAAAATATAGCACATCAAATCAATTCAATCATTCAACCAATTATTTAAATTTACTATAATAATCCAGATGAGTGAGATTAACTCACCTTTGATTTTTGTTTGACAATCCAATTCCATCTCGACCATTATCTCCTAATTTTGGACCTTGTATAAATATTAGATGATTTTTATTAATATTCGAATAAATCGAATGATTAAATTTCCATTTATAAAGTTAATTACCAATGATTTTATTTTAACCTAGAATTCAATTTTAAACTGATTTCCCCTTTAAATAAAAATATTTTTAAAATATATACTGGTAAGCTTAAAATGTATATTTATTTCCTTCTGAAACTGCATAATTTAAAATAAAAATTATTTTACTGTAAAATATTCTTTTCCGTTTCTATAAATGTTCATATCTATATCTTCGGATTTAAATTAAATTAGAATTAAATTAAAATTTAAAAACAGTTTAATAAAAACTTTACCTTGCAGTCTATAAAATTAACAAAACGTATTACAGTAATTAGCAAAATAATTGTTAGTTTACTGTTAAAACTTCTTTCTATTTTATACTAGTTTATCATAGCAAATTCGTCCCCTTTTTAAAATTTGAAATACAAATTCAGTTTAAATTAATAAAATACAGAAAGAGACCCATACCTGCTTCCCAAATACACGCACATGAATCCACAAACGAAAATGCGCGGCGACAATCGTCGATCCTTACAATACCGCCCCTCACGTCGCCACTTGCTTTCATGTTGCCACCAGCCACCACCCCTCGAGACGAATTCCCAACATACTTGACTTCGACTCCATCGAACCCTTTTGCCTCGCTCGATGGAGCCATCATCGAAACGCCCCGAGTCCTCCGCCGCCGCTAACTTCCCATCCTCCCTATGATAGTGCTGCAACGTGCGCGACCCCGAAAGATCCACTCGCTCTCACGATTCGAATCCCAGCAATTCGATTCGATCGCCTTCCTTTACTTTAGTTCGAACGAAAAGAAAAAAAATCGATTATGTTCTCCCTTTTTTTCAAATTGGAATTGCTTTGAAATTTAGCTGGAAAGAGGAGTTTTTGTTCGAACTGGCATGAAGAAGAAGGGGTTTTGATTTGGAACGAAATCGCGGCCATTACAAATTTTTCTTTTCTTAATATTTTGAAATGATCACTGCCTACATTTTTGTAAAGGAACGGGGAGACCAGAAGAGATGTTAACGTGCTTGAATAAACAAGCTACAGTGACAATTGAAAGGAAGGGAAAAAGTTTTGACGTGAAATTATTTCAGTTGAAGGGAATTTTGACCGGTCAAGTTATTTAAATTTTAAATTTAAATCATCTCGAACCCGTGGCTCAAAATCTCGAACTCTTATCGAGGCATGTCGCTAGTGTTATACCCCTATTCCAAACTCAAAGGAAAAGGTTTCGAGTTCTAATTCGATCGTATGGAGAAGATAGCTTTTTTTAGACCAGTTATTATATTAAATTTTCTATATAGATTTTAGAGCATTTATATATCGTACGCTCAAACAACAACTCCAAATGCTACGAAAATTGAAATCTGATAATAATACAATATTATAGATCCAAGGGAACTGGTTTCACCGAATTCCAAGACTGTGCCTCGGAAGGCTATTTTTTTTAAATATCAATTTAAACAATATAATTTCAAAACTTAACAAAACACTTCCAAATTCAAATCTAACACTTTTACTATCTCCAGTACTATCAATATAAATTTTACCAGCCTTTAAATTATTTTTAACAAGCTAAAAATTTCCAAATTTCATATTTACCCAACTTGAAATAATTTAATTTAATAATTAAATTACCCAATAATTAGTGACATTTGAATTCAAGCTAAAAATTCATTTTTTAATATTCGAAATCAATTAAATATTTCGATTTCAAATGTCCAAAAATTCTGGGTCGTCACATTCCTCCCCCCTTAAAAGAATTTCGTCTCTAAAATTGCTAACACGGAAGAATGCTCCAAACCCACTAACTTACTAAAACACACTTAGTGAAAATCCCATATTCACTGTTCCAATCCTTTAGTTCCAACTAAATATTTAGTTCAATTTACATTTCCATAATCCCTAAGTTCAACTAAAATTTGAAATCGTTTCGTTGCTAACAAAAAAAATCCAAAAATTTTCAAAAATTTTCTAACTCCTAAAATTTTCAAATTTTTTTGGCGGAGTCTTCTTTGTACGGAGGAGCTTTTCAATTTGACAAGGGATATAAATATATATACATCGACCCACACGGTCGGAAAAAAACAGTTCATATTTCCTATTTTTATTGCGCAGGCGTACCTCTATTTAGCATTTTTAAACAAGCGGCTTATTATTTTAGCAATTAGCGCAACCAAATCCAGTCACACGGCTTCCTTGTACCTGTACTTACTCAATTTAAATATGTAAGTTCCATATATATGAAATTCATTATCATTTCACTCTTTTAAACAACTACAACCCATGAATGCTAAAAGCAATGCACACTAAACCCTTTTCATAAGAAATTTCAATGTTCCAACATTAATTTTAATTGCTTACAACCAATCACATATCGTTTTACGTAATCTAAATGATTAACAACTCACATGCTTACATTCAATTTATTTTTAAGCAAAACAAACTCATATTCAATTAAATTTATTTCAAAATCAATTTATTTAACTTCCATTAAGTCATGGAATTTTAATTACTTCCATTCATGTCCAACGATGATTTATTCTATGCAATTTGACGATATCTATATGAATAAATATGTACAATTTTTATAACCAATTTAAATCGATTCCGACTCAGTTTATACTTAATTCTATTCCATTTTTAAATTTATTCACAATCCATATATTCTCATTTTCATTGCATTTTAAATTTGAATCCATCCACTTGCATTTCATTTTATTAACCAAACTAGTTTCATTCAAAACCATTTCGTAAAGCTCACTAAAAACCATTTAACAATTTACTTAAGTTAACAACTTAAGTTCATCTTCATTTCCAATTAAATTTCCTTTTATTCTAATTCATTCACAACCATTTATTTAGCTCGACACATTCCAAACTCGCATACTACTAACCATTCCCCAATTAATTCAACCCAAGCTTTTATTTAATGGTCTTCCCTTTTTTGCGTAGTTGAGCTTCTAATTATTCTTAAGTTAATTCCAACTTCAAACTTAAGTTCACTTTCATTTAATTCAGTTATCCCATCCATTTTAATTTTAATTCACATTCTCAATCTATCAAAATAATATCCAAGCACATATTTAACTTATTTATACTCCAATTGGATTTTTTTTTGCAACTCAAATCAATGCTATTATAATCCAACTTCATTTCATTTCACCATATTTCAATCACATTCAATTCACTTAACACTTTCAGGTTGAATTTTATTTACAACTCAAGTTTAACTTCACAAAAATCCATTTTTAACTCATAATTCAATTTTTATTCAACCAATCTAAATTCCATTAACACGCTCACTTAACTAATTTATTCAAATTAGTTCATTTCCCCACCTTTAATTCAATATTTGATTTTCACCTGCAAAATCACTTTAGTTAATTTCTTGAGTTCAATCTTATTTTATATCGCAAGTTTGCAAATCTTTTTCCATTTCCAAAACATCAAACAATATTATTTTAGACTATTATTTTACTTTCCCATTTTTATTTTAACTTAAGACCTTTATTTAGCCCAAGTACATTCTTATTTACACATTTTAAAATCTTTGATCTGTCGTCGAAGCTTATCTATACAAATTCAGTTTTATTTTTATCTAACTTCACTTACGCTAAATTCAAATTCATACCCTTCTCTCTTAAATTTATTTGGGTAAGAATTTAATTCATTTACTATCATCGACAACTCATTTGAATTTCATTTAATTCACTTCTATTTCAATTTTATTCAACTAGAATTTATTTTTTATTTGAATCGAACTCCAACTCAATTTCATTTGGTTAAGTTAATTTCAATTCAATTTTATTTAACTTAACTTCAGTTAAATCTAGCATCATACTATTTTCTTTAATCCATTTACTTTGCTAAAAAAATTCCATTCAAGCCACAATCATTTAAATTTTCCAACAATTTAATTCCTTCACCATTATCCAAGTTAAATTTATTTTAACTCTCTTTCTTTTTTTCTTTATTTCACCTTAAATTTTAATTCCAACATTCAAAGATCATATTTTCCTTTCTTATTTAAAAATCATCTCAATTTATAAGTTTATAACTTATCTCATTAGAATTTTCAATTTAAATAAGGATTCAGGATTTTTAAACACCCGGCTTTTGGTTTTCAAATTATTTTGAAATCACCATTATCTCAAAATCACACTTCTCAAATTTTTAAACCAATATTGGTTTTTATCCCCACAAATTTTCTTTGAAATTTCAAAAACAAAACTAGTTCTTCTAAACAAATCATTTTGGCAGCAATCTGTCACTTAGAAACTCGAAAATGAATATTGATGATGCGGTCGTCGTCATCAGAATTATTTTCCAGCGACTGAAGTGAGTTCAGTGCTATATCCCTTCCCAAAATTTATTTGAAACAATTTCTTCCAAAAAAACTTCCAAAATAATAATGCTATTATTTATCTTCAAAACACTTCGAAAACACTTCCAAAATCTCCGGGATTTTAAATTTATAGATTTGATTTAAATCAAATTTTAACTATAATTCATTTGTATAATCTATGCTCATACAAATTTCATTTTGCTAATACATGTCATATAATCTTATTTGTCTAAATATTATCATTCAAACATCCAAGTTATGTAAAAATTTAAGAAAATATTTCTTTTATATCAAAATATATTTTTGATTAAAATTATTTCATTTACCCGCTTTCAAAAGCAAAACTGTGTCGAATTGTTCTTGTTATCCCGCTTTTTGG
Source organism: Allium cepa (assembly GCA_030765085.1). Classification (NCBI taxonomy): domain Eukaryota; kingdom Viridiplantae; phylum Streptophyta; class Magnoliopsida; order Asparagales; family Amaryllidaceae; genus Allium; species Allium cepa. Next base: position 916,129,318 of record CM060929.1, on the reverse strand, counting down.
TCAAAGCTGGAATACCAACAAATGGGCAAGGAATGATGGATATCAAAATTGGAGATCAATTGGAAACAAGGCTGCAATGGATGTCGTCGAAATTTGGCCGAGCTCCGATCAGGACGGAATCGATTGGAGACGATGATAAGGACTAGGGAAGGCTACATTTCAAATTTCAGGTTAATCGGAATTCGTATGAAGAAGATATGATCGATGCAAGGTACGAATAACATGTTGTTCACATCCATCGGTATGCAGGGAATGGTTCGAATCAATCAGGGGTTGTGTTTGTATCGATGTTGTTTGTATCGATACCGCTCGTATCGATCTGCATGGGTTCGGTTTAGTGAAGCTCGCATCGATCAGGTGTTGGTTCGACTCGATCGTGTTCGTATCGATCAAAGGCAGAGCAGGGTGAAGGACTTTGAATCGATACAGTTCGTATCAATCAACATGGACGCAGCTTAATGGTTTCGTATCGGTCAGGATGGGAAGGGGGCAGCATGTCTCGAATTGATACCTTCGTATCGATGGCAGAAGGGTTTGGCACATTCACATCCATCAGGTATAGCTTTATTCGTATCCATCAGGTAAGGCCTTGTTCGTATCCATTAGGTATGGTCTTGTTCGTATCCGTCCCAAGGATGAGCTTTCACCCTCACAACCACTTCGTATCGATAACCCCATGGTCATTTCGTATCGGTCGATTCGTGAATGATCGATGCGAAGCGTACTCCTGGAATCGATGCGAAGAGAAGCACGAGTTGATGGATGCGAGCATGTCGTTGTGAAGTTATGGATATGGACGAAGCATAAAACATGGATGCAAGCCCACGTCCCCAGGAAAGAAGCGTTCAACACGGCAAGAAAGGTGGATCAACCTAGGGATTTCGCGACACGTCATCGATGCGCACGTGACCGATCGAGTCGAAGGAAGTGGATTCGAACCAATGGATTCGAACGCAACAACCCTCACGAAAACCACAACTTGAATCGATCATAACTAAAGATCTACCGATCCAAATGCAATGAAGTTTTCACAGCAGCTTCTACACAAGGTAAGGAATAATGCTGCCAAGTTTCAGCTCGATTGGATTATTTCTTGATGGATACGAATTCACTTCGTATCGATAACAGATCGAGTCGAAACTTGGTATGGTTGGTCGTGTGGGCCCACTCACATGCCAGAAGAAGTCTCCTGGAGTTTCAGCTCGATCTCAGCCTCCTACGCCTATAAATAGCCCCCTAAAGGCTATAGAGAAAGGATCTTTTGGCCATCAAACGTCCAGACTCTGCCGGATTCAACTCTACACTTCACCATCATTATTGTAATCAAATTACTTCATTGTAATCGCTGCAATTCTCTGTAATCATCAAGGACAATCAATAAAAGGATAAAAACTTTGGAGTGGACGTAGGCCGGAGATAGCCGAACCACTATAAATCATGTGTCTTTGTTTATTGTTTCTGGATTATTGTTTGCTATTTGCTAGGATTTGTGATTTGTGTCTGAATATTGCTGATTTGTATTCAAACACTGGTGCTTTCGCGGTAATTGGGGTTTGTGACCATTTTTGGTGCAAACACTTTGCTGCTTTCACTGAGAAGGCCTAGCACCCGCTACATTGGATTTGAAGTTCAGATTTGCAGAGTTTGAGGAGTTTGGATTTTAAGACAATGACTAGACAAAATAATAGAAGGCAAAGGGCTGAAAGAAGCCAACAAGGAGGAAGCCAAGAAGCATCCTCTGGAGCTGGAGAAGGACAAGCTTCCATCTACATCACCAGAGACGAAATGGAAGCTATAAAAAATTCACTGCAAGAGAGATTGTTGAAAATTCAACAGGAAATGATGCATACTTTCTTTGAGCAGATGAGAGCTACAGGGATGCAGAACTTAGGAACAGCTACAGCGGCTGTGGATGCAGGACAAGGAACTAGGATTATGGAACCTAATGGAGGACAGGATACAGAGCCAGAAGGCAATCAACAAGGGCTTGGGGGCAGGCCCGTAGGATCCAACACATGAGGACATTTGGGAGGAGTTCAACAGGCTAGAGCCAATGTTGCTGCTAATGAGCCACATGAAGAATATGTGCTGGAGTTCCCTCGGGGGCAACCCCTGACAGACAATGCTGGATGGTGGAGATAATCAGGAAAACTGTGCGAGGTGGCTTGACCAATAGAGATTTGGAAGGGGTGAACAGGAGTCCATTCGCTCGGGAAATAAGAATGGCTCAGAATCCACCCAAATTCAAACTACCTAGTGTGGAAGTATATAACGGCAAGGCTGATCCGACTGATCATTTGATGAGGTATACTAGGCATATGGAGGTGCTGGGGGCATCGGAGGAGGTGATGGCCCGATGCTTCCCTTTGTACTTGATGGACTTAGCTGCAATGTGGTTTAGGCAATGGGAGAAGGATCTATCAGGATTTGGAGGGAATTGGTGGATAGGTTTTTGGGGCAATTTCGGGTTCACATCAAGAGGCCGAAGAACGTGATGACGTTGACATCAGTAAAGCAAAGGACGGATGAATCGCTCAGAGGTTTTCTAACTCGATTCAATGCGGCGGTTGCTTCGGTGGATCGGCCGGATCCATCGATGGTTTTGATGGCGGCGGTATCAGGAGTCAGGGAGGATTCGGATTTCAAGGTGTCTTTAATACGAGATCCCCCACAGGATCTCAGGGAATTCTTTCATGAAGCCAAAAGGTTCCTTCGACAAGAAGATGCAAGTATGGACTTAAGGTTAAAGGAGGTGAACGCTGTTGTGGGTGGAGGACCATCCAGTGGAAGCTCGGATAAGGATAAAGGAAAGAGGAAGCTGGATGATGATTTAGGAAAGGCCAGAAAATGATGGAAGGATCCAAAGTTTTCTACGTACACAGGATTGAACGAGACGTTGGGGCGAATATACATGGAGACTCGAAATCGCCTTCCTTACCGGATGCTGGCTAGGAGAGAACCATCTGAACGGGAAAGGGCATTATCTTTTCAACGACTTAGATGGACATGACACCAATAGTTGCAGGAATTTAAAGGATATAATTGAGGAACATGTGAGGAATGGGCAGCTGAGGCAATATGTTGGAATACGGAATGCAGCGGTGGAGCAGGAGCAACCACCGACTACCTCACACTGTGATGATGTGAGGCCCAGGGATGACGGTCGATTGATTATCCATTGACCTGGATAATATGAAATAAGTAACAAACCATTAGCAATCATCCAAATTATTTACACATGTACGGGGACGGAGATAGCCCCTAGGCATGCTCTGAATGATGATAAACTGCAAAGCTATGGCTTGCGAAATCTGTTTTTCTATTTTGAATTGGACACTTGATTTTCTGGTTTGGTTTTGGAGTTTGGTTTGAACTGCTGGTTTTTATTTGCTTTCTGGTTTGGATTTTCTTTTGGATGGCTGGTTTTTGTTTTGGATGCTGGTTTGGATGCTGGTTTGGATTCCTGATTTTCTGGTTTTGATTTGGATTTTGGATTGGATTTTGATTGGTGTTTTGTCTGGTTTTTGATAAAAGGTCGTCGAGTATGGATTACGCCTGGCAAGGGGTGAGTCGCTTTGCCCGAACATGGTAAATTGACTCATTCGGGTCGTTGAGTATGGACTATGCTCGGCAAGGGTCCGGAGAGACCAGGATTTGGCTTAGGACTTAAGCCATGGCATTGTACAATGTCCAGGGACACTAGACCATGGTCGTCAGGTGTGGGTTGCGCTTGGCAAGAACCCGGAGTGGTTAGCTCAACGTCCAGGGACACTGGACCCCGGTGGTCAGGTGTGGATTGCGCTTGGCAAGAACCCGGAATGGTTAGCTCAATGTCCAGGGACACTACACCACGGTCATCAAGTGTGGATTGCGCTTGGCAGAAGCCCGAAGAGGCTATGGACTTGGATATCGACCTGGAGAGGCCCTGGATTTGGTTATTGGCAATTGGATAAGGAAGGATGGGACTCGGTTGTTGAGTTCACATGGAATTGGAATTGGCTATGGACTTTGGATGTCGGATTCGGAACTATTCAAAACACGCCTTCTTATCACAAGGCATGTTTTGGGGGGCAAATGTTATCCCGCTTTTTGGTCAAAGCTGGAATACCAACAAATGGGCAAGGAATGATGGATATCAAAATTGGCGATCAATTGGAAACAAGGCTGCAATGGATGTCGTCGAAATTTGGCCAAGCTACGATCAGGACGGAATCGATTGGAGACGATGATAAGGACTAGGGAAGGCTACATTTCAAATTTCAGGTTAATCGGATTCGTATGAAGGAGATATGATCGATGCAAGGTAGGAGGAACATGTTGTTTGCATCCATCGGTATGCAGGGAATGGTTCGAATCGATCAGGGGTTGCGTTTGTATCGATACCGCTCGTATCGATCGGCATGGGTTCGGTTCAGTGAAGATCGCATCGATCAGGTGTTGGTTCGACTCGATCGTGTTCGTATCGATCAAAGACAGAGCAGGGTGAAGGACTTCGAATCGATACAGTTTGTATCGATCAACATGGACGCAGCTCAATGGTTTCGTATCGGTCAAGATGGGAAGGGGGCGACATGTCTCGAATCGATACCTTCGTATCGATGGCAGAAAGGTTTGGCACATTCGCATCCATCATGTATAGCTTTATTCGTATCCATCAGGTAGGGCCTTGTTCGTACCCATTAGGTATGGTCTTGTTCGTATCCATCTCAAGGATGAGCTTCCACCCTCACAACCACTTCGTATCGATAACCCCATAGTCATTTCGTATCGGTCGATTCGTGAATGATCGATGCAAAGCGTACTCCTGGAATCGATGCGAAGAGAAGCACGAGTTGATGGATGCGAGCATGCCATTGTGAAGTTATGGATATGGACGAAGCATAAAACATGGTTGCAAGCCCACGTCCCCAAGAAAGAAGCGTTCAACACGGCAAGAAAGGTGGATCAACCCAGAGATTTCGGGACACGTCATCGATGCGCACGTGACCGATCGAGTCGAAGGAAGTGGATTCGAACCAATGGATTCGAATGCAACAGCCCTCACGAAAACAACAACTTGAATCGATCATAACTCAAGATCTACCGATCCAAGTGCAATGAAATTTCACAGCAGCTTCTACACAAGGTAAGGAACAATCCTGCCAAGTTTCAGCTCGACTGGATCATTTCTTGATGGATACAAAATCACTTCGTATCGATCACAGATCGAGTCGAAACATGGTGGGGTTGGTCGCGTGGGCCCACTCACGTGCCAGAAGAAGTCTCCCGGAGTTTCAGCTCGATCTTAGCCTCCTACGCCAATAAATAGCCCCCTGAAGGCTACAGAGAAAGGATCTTTTGGCCATCAAACGTCCAGACTCTGCCGGATTCAACTATACACTTCACCATCATTATTGTAATCAAATTATTTCATTGTAATCGCTGCAATTCTCTGTAATCATCAAGGACAATCAATAAAAGGATAAAAACTTTGGAGTGGACATAGGCTGGAGATAGCCGAACCACTATTGTTTCTGGATTGTTGTTTGCTATTTGCTGGGATTTGTGATTTGTGTCTGAATATTGCTGATTTGTATTCAAACACCGGTGCTTTCATGGTAATTGGGGTTTGTGACCATTTTTGGCGCAAACAGTTCTATTCAAGTGTTTAGAAACCCCTTCGATACAGTTGTCCAGACTGTGCCGATGAAGGTCCATATGCCACTCAATAAATCAATCAACACAATATAAAACCATTTTTATATCCACTAACAAATATGTGCTCATATCTATTAATACGCTCAAACTCATTCTAGAGTACTACAAACTCTATTTTCAATGACTAATCCCCACCGGAGCCAAGGTTATCACCAACCTAAGCTCTGATACCAAATGTAATGACCCGATTTTTGGACGCTCGAAAAATCCAACCATTTAGGTTAAAGAAGAAGAGGTAGAAGAAGAAAATAGAAATCAACATCAGAATCTAACCATCGCAGTGGAATAAAATATAATAGATAATCAATGATCTTTACACAAAAGAAAACTATATCAGTTAATACATACATCATCGGAATACGTCATCAGAGTTCAATAACATCAATAACATACAATTGGACAGTTATATAAACTTGTCCTCAAAACTAAATACACAGCGGAATAATAATCAAGTACGGAAGTACGTATCGCCGTCCAGCTCGTCTCCTGAGCTCCTCAGCATCCTTTCCTGTACCTATAATACTCGGTCTAACCCGTGCATTATAGTTAAATAACACCCGAGTCAGTTTGGAAAACCAGCGTGAGAAAATCACACTCAAATTGATTATTAAAGTTTCAAAATCTTTTGAAAACAAAAGCATCTCATAAGACAACGCCACAAATAAACATGTCGGGTTTTTACCTTATGATAGCTAAAACATTTATTATAAATCCTCTGATATTATTATAATAGTGTCTATATACAAATACTTATTAAAATAGCCGAAATTGTTACATGATTAAATTCCAGCTACTAGCCACAAAGTGGGTAATACAAACAAATATCGTAAAAGGCACGTAGGGAGAATGAATTTCCAACTAATGACTAGGCACTGGGGTACCACCTGTCACACTACGTGGCATAGATCACCGTACCGAGGATTACACCCAATTCCCTGCAACACAATACCGGGACTACCCCATACTGGATAATCCCGAGTAAGATCACCCCACGGTTGGGATCAGCGACCGCACCACTAAGCCGAATAAAAGGGACATTTAGAAAGGGATGACCTCACCCTAATGGGTGCTACCCACATAGCCTTGCTGCATATCCCCTGATTTTCAGTCATTCCCGGTTGATGAGGCTTGAGGCTAAGCGTTACCTTTTAGAATGTTTCACTTAGAATGCCCATCGTCCACCTGACGATGTTCCGAAAGCATTCATCCATACAAGTCCTTCCCGGGTTCGAACGGAATCGAAGGCACTATTCCTACTACATCCATTTTGGAAACATCCTCGGGATTAGTAACGACTAGCCCTTGCACTTCATTGCTCCATCTTCGACTCTGAACTCTAGTTTTCCATACGAAAACGTACAAATCGGATCGAAGTGGTTTTTCGAGAATTTAATCTCGATCCCGGTCTCTTCGAAACGATCAATGCATTGGCCAATATTGATAGTCGGTGATTTAACTATCAATTAACATTCACAACAACCATCAACCATAAATAATTTCTCCATATTATTTATTAATCTCAAAATATCTTTGCAAGATATATTTCTATTTTCGCCCTTTTTGAAAACATTTTTCAAAACACACTCTTCTCATGGAATGAATTCCCAACTATTTATTTCCACTGAAAAAATCAAGCACACAACTTTAGATTTTTAAAATAATTTAAAAACACTTTATTATAAAATATAAATTAAAACATTTAAATTGAAAACTATTTCAATACTTTATTAAAAATATATACTATAGGAATATTTGAAAATGTGGTTCGTTTATAAAATATTAAACTAGATTCTCCCTTTTTAAAACAAAATACCAAGTCACCTTTAAATAATTACTACGACAATAGATTTGAAAAATATTTACTTTGGAATTTAAACATTTAGATATAATAAATTTTCTAAAATAGGCTTTTTAAAACAACATTAAAGCCTTTAACTTATACTTTAAAATTTACTTTGAAAACGTACTTGGCTATCCAGGGAAATATACTTCTCTTCACATCCTTTAAAAATAAATCACTATTTATTTTTAAACAAAATTTCCCATTTCTTTAATAAATTCCCATTGTGAATTTACTCTTCAAATATCCACTGATATATTACTTCACCTTTATAAACCCGGTTTATAAATTCCAGAGTCACACTTCTCTTTTAAATTTCCAATTTCAAACACTTAAATCAATTTCCAAATTGATTCCCAATTTAATCCATTTGAAATAAACTCCTTTACTTACTCATTTATTTCAAATCCCATTGACTTCAGATTTTTATTCCTTAATTATGATTTAAAATCCTTTAACTGAAAATACCAATTTCAGATTTTCCCAAATTCCTTCTTTACCCTTTTAAATAAATTCAAACCTTAAATTTTTAAAGTAAATTCTTTATTCCTTTAAATAATACAACTTAAGTTTTACAATTCATTATTTTCGGTTTATTTAAAATCCCCTTTTTCCATGCTCGGAATTATTTATTAGAATTTTAAAATCACTTTTATTCTTATCCAGTTCACTCTTAAATTTATTCAAATTCTCAACTATTATTTTACTATAAAATTCACTCTTTTATTTTCTTTCAAAAATCCAATTCTATACATTTTGATAACTCGGTGTACCGAAATATATACAAGCAAACTATAGCATTCAATATTCCAGTTATCAATATAATTCATCACAGAATATCAAATATTCATAACATAGAATATTAAATAATCTAGATAATTTTGAGGAATCCAGTTGGATCCCTCCAACATGTTTTCCTGCATCCACAGATGTTAGCACAATATAAAATACCAATTCCACTTCGAAGTGGAATATCGTAATATATGGGATTTAAATATAATATCATCCGCTATATAATGCGGGAATCAATCACTTCAATATATATTATGTTCTACTATATATTATATAGCACATCAAATCAATTCAATCATTCAACCAATTATTTAAATTTACTATAATAATCCAGATGAGTGAGATTAACTCACCTTTGATTTTTGTTTGCAATCCAATTCCATCTCGACCATTTTCTCCCAATTTTGGACCTTGTATAAATATTAGATGATTTTTATTAATATTTGAATAAATCGAATGATTAAATTTCCACTTATAAAGTTAATTACCAATGATTTTATTTTAACCTATAATTCAATTTTAAACTGATTTCCCCTTTAAATAAAAATATTTTTAAAATATATACTAGTAAGCTTAAAATGTATAGTTATTTCCTTCCGAAACTGCATATATTAAAAAAAATTATTTTACTGTAAAATATCCTTTTCCGTTTCTATACATGTTCATATCTATATCTTCGGATTTAAATTAAATTAGAATTAAATTAAAATTTAAAAACAGTTTAATAAAAACTTCACCTTGCAGTCTATAAAATTAACAAAACATATTACAGTAATTAGCAAAATAATTGTTACTTTACTGTTGAAACTTCATTCTGTTTTATACTAGTTTATCACAGCAAATTCATGAATTTGAAATACAAATTCAGTTTAAATAAAAAAAATACAGGAAGAGACCCATACCTGCTTCCCAAATACACGCACATGAAGCCATAAACGAAAATGCATGGCGACAATCGCCGATCCTCAGAATATCGCCCCTCACCTCGCCACCTGCTTCCATGTTGCAGCCGGCTACCACCCCTCGAGACGAATTCCAAACATACTCGACTTCGACTCCATCGAACCCTTTTGCCTCACTAGACGGACCCATCATCGGAATGCCTCGAGTCCTCCGCCGCCTCTAACTTCCCATTCTCTCCACGATAGTGCTGCCACGCGCGCGACCCTGAAAGATCCACTCGCTCTCACGATTCGAATCCCAGCGATTCGATTCGATCGCCTTCCTTTACTTTAGCTCGAACGAAAAAAATTGATTCTGTTCTCCCTTTTTTTCGAATTGGAATTGTTTTGAAATTTAGTTGGAAAGAGGAGTTTTCGTTCGAACTGGCACGAAGAAGAAGGGGTTTTGATTTGGAATGAAATCGCGACCATTACAAATTTTTCTTTCCTTAATATTTTGAAATGATCACTGCATACATTTTTGTAATGGAATAGGGAGACCAGATGAGATGTTAACGTGTGTGACGCCCCACCTCTATACCCACGCTAGACAAGAACACTACGGAGTAATGATGTCGACTAGCACGGAGAATAAGGCTATTGAGGAGCGACCATCCATGTAATTTCTTTGCGCGAGCACCGATATGTAAGATAAAAATATAACTTTTCATCTCAAGAGGAAATCCGACATACCGACACAAACTCAAAGCTACCACACAGTGGCTATATATAATCTTCGGAAACAAATATAGAAATAAACATAACACAAATCAGTCACAGACAGTTCATATCACAAAGGCGGAAATAGATATGAATATTACACATAAAAGTGTATATCAGAGTAGTGGTCTAATAAGATCCACAATAAACACAAAAGAATAGATACAAGTGCTAGAAAAAAATATGTACACATCAAGGAGTCTATATCTCAAATGTATACAACAAAAACTACTAATCTAGAGTAGTTTGCCAAAATCAGATGATGGCTCCAGATAGGAAGTCAAGAGGAAGCACCTGTAAAACCTCAGTCTGACCCGAGTATTATTTATAAGAAAATAATAAACGGATCAGTCTAGCTATAAATATCCGATAACATGATATAGAATAAAAGATATGGCATAAATGTATAAAACCATAAAATCATACTATGATAAGTATGTAATTGAAAAATCAACAATGGATAATTCAATATCTCAGGAATCTTCTCAAAGATCCAAAGAGGGCATCATACCCCAAAACTTGTACTCATAACAAGTCAATGACACACGAATTCACCAAAGTCATAAAAGCTAGAAAATCATAACAATGAAAGTCCCAAAAGTAGGTGAAGCATAAATTCCAAAAGTCGACACACGAAATCCAGAAATCATAAAAAGGGAAAGAGGATGGCCAATCCAATAAAAATGAGCCGGAGCTCCTCCAGACAGGGTATAGTCCCCCATTGCGGACTTTGAGCCGAAGCTCCTCCAGACAGGGTATAGTCCCCCATTGCGGACTTTGAGCCGAAGCTCCTCCTGGTGAGTCGAAACTCCTCCTGACAGGGTATAGTCCCCCATTGCGGACTTTGAGCCGAAGCTCCTCCTGGTGAGTCGAAACTCCTCCTGACAGGGTATAGTCCCCCATTGCGGACATTGAGCAGAAGCTCCTCCAGAAAGGGTATAGTCCCTCATTGCGGACTTTGAGCAGAAGCTCCTCCAGACAGGGTATAGTCCCCCATTGCGGACTTTGAGCAGAAGCTCCTCCTGGTGATCCGGAGATCTATAAAATTGAGGTATAGTCCCCCCACATGGGCAAAGAGACATCGCACATTTGCTAGTCTAAACCATAAAAATGATCGTCATGATCAAAGAGAAGTGTCAATTACACGAAGCTAGTAAATATAAAAGTTTAGCTTCATGTCCCATAACCACTTGCTTAACTTAAATATTTACGAACAAACTGTAAATCTTCACTAGAAAATTGTCACAAGAGGTTCAATCGAACAAGTCCAAGAATGAACCGACGAAGTGAACGCAAGCGTTTCATACCACTTGTTTTACTAAGCCGTTTAATTAGATTTCTCATACGAATGAGGTAAAGGTTTGTATATACTAATAGATTGGAAAACAGTTTAAGAAAAGAGCTTTATTACAAAAATAGAGTTGAAATCATTTTGTTGAAAGAGTTTTGATAGTTTCTACTAGTATTGAAACCTTTATATTTTAAAGTGAAAAATCACAAGGGGGATTGTAGAAACAATCAATCACAAAGATCACATTCGAAGATGTGAATAAAAACCCAAAGAAATCGATAAAGAATCCATCAAAGTGGATATATCCAAAATTCCCAAAGAAAAGAAGTCATCAAAGTTGATAATAAATGATAACAATAAATAGGGAAGTAGCACGAATCGATTAAATTTGGAAACCACGCAAAATAGACAAAACAAGCAAAATAGCAGCAGGTCGGTCGGCCTGCTACATAGCTCGGTCGACCGGACCAGAAAACAGGAATGCCTGGGGTAGCAGGTCGTTCGACCGGACCTTGAGTTCGGTCGGCCGGACCTGTAACCAAAACTTCCAAACAGAGGCTAGAAAGTTCTCGGATAGCAGGTCGGTCGACCGGACCCTGAGTTCGGTCGGCCGAACCTGTAGCCAGCACCCCCCAAGCCTATCTAATGAATGCCAAACTCTTCCATATCGCTACCGGTCAAGCAACGGCACTAAGGGTTTACGTCTATCGACTACCTGGCCATATAAACTCTTCGATTCATCACCAAAAACATGATCAAAACATCAAAGCTATGGTTTTTAAAGAATTGAGCACAAAACACTAAAAATTGGAATATTCACCAAATCAATCCAAACCAAAAGCAATTGCACAAGAATAAGTGTTAGGAATTCATACCTAACAATCGAAGATAGTTATAGACTAAGATGTGAGATAAAAATCTCACCTTTGAACCCAAAGACAATGAATGAGAAGTTTTAAAAAATTCTATGATCAATTCCTCTTCAATAACAACTCAAGAAGCTTCAATCTAAGCTTACAAGTAAAATATTTCCTAAGTTAGGTTTAGGAAACTCTAAAATTGATAAGGGAATGGGTTGGATAAGAAGAAGGAGATGCTTACCAATGGGTTCTCTTGAGTTTGGAGCTAGAATTTGATTTGCAAATGAAAACTAGGGTTTTGGATTTCTATTTCCCATTCTCCTCCACCATTGTTCTCTTGAGCTTGAGAGAGTTAGGAAATGAGGAATGAATGAAGAGTGTGGAGAGGGGTTGGGTTGGTATAACCAGAATTGGGCAAATGGGCTGAACCCAACCAAAGCCCTAAGTGAAAAAGTGCCAAAATTTCACTATCTCCAAACATATCGAAGTTTATACTCAAAAAGTTGCAAACGATGTTTTGAACTCAATGGAAGTGGTCTCGAGTCCCAATTCGACCGTTTGTTGAAAGTAGCTTTTTGGACTAAAATCCGACGAACGATGTTATATTTAAATAAAATATTTAAATATGAAATCGATAAATATGCGGGTTGTTACAGACTCCCCTCCTTAAAGAAATTGCATCCTCGCAATACTTAAGAAGAAAATAAAGAGTAATAACCATAAAAGCATATCAACACAAAAGAAATTTGAAATAGGAAGTTCACCATAAAGAGCACGAAAGAGTAAACCCGGAAGTTTTCGTTTGATGAATTCTCTAAATTTCCCAAGAGAAATCCTTGGGATTTGAGAACCATAGAACTCACACAAAAAGAATATCTTTATTTCGAAGGCGCTCAACCTCTGAAGCAATGATGCGAAAAAAATGTTTCTCAAAAGTCAAATCTGGTGAAACCTCAATTTCTCCAATGACACCGAGTTCAAGAATAAGAATAGGAAACCTAAAAGCATTTCCATAGTAGAAAGACGTGAGAAAACGTCATCAATAACAGAAAATTGAGCCGGTATAGTATAAAAACGGTACGCCCGAGAAACCAGAAATCTGAATAATTTGGAACACCGACGTAGTACAAAAACGGTACGTCTAATGAACCGAACACCACAAAAGAACATCAGATGCTAGTCCATAAAAGATGTGAGATGAAACTCAATAAAACGAAGTATATCAGAACGTCCGATGTTGGTAAAATGATCATTCCATTTGGACATCATCAAAGATACAACCACTTGTTGTTTACAACAAAGTGCATTGACAACTCGATTCCCCTTTCCGAGAATATACAAAGAATATCAAGATCATAAGATGCAAGGAACTCGATCCAATATTAAGTTCCTTATGAGAAAATAAATATTCCAGAGATTTATGATCAGGGTAGAGAACAAATTTCTCACCCAAAAATAATGATGCCAAATTCTAAAAGCAAAATCGATAGCCACGAGCACTAGATCATGAGTGGCATATCTAGTCTCAATAGGCATTAATGATTTAGAAGCACAAGAGATAGCACGTTCTCTTTTGCAAGAGAACGACATCCAAACCAATACGATTAGCATTGGTACAAAAGATAAAATCTTGGTTCCCATCGGGAATCACAAGAATAGAAGTACCGAAAAGAAAGAATTCCTTTTAAATAATCTTCTTTCCTGAAAAGCTATAACTTTTAAAATCACAATTATCTTTATGTAAAAAAATTTCTAGAAAAATTTACATTCTTACAAGCCAATATATCGTGTCTGTCTGTCTCATCAAAGCATTTAGGAGATTCCTATCGATAACGTTGATCAAGTGCATTGACCAAAATTCTTAAAGCACTCAATGGGAAATACAATCACAAAATCATTTTCCATATGATAAAAATATCTCTTAGAAGTTTTACGAATATTCTTTGCTCATTGAAGAACAAAATCTAATTATGCTTATAAAGAAATCTTATGAAAAAGATTTGCAAAATTTTAAATTGTTATTTTCATCCAAAATCAATAAATATAAAAACGGAGTCATCGAGATTGTAGAATACTCGATGCATAAAATGGATGAAATAAGCTGGACAAACTGAATGACATAATAAGTCATTCATAAGAATCATAACGAGTGCGGAATGCGGTAAATGGAATGCTAATTCCCACAACTCGTAGCAAAAGAAAATCGGTGGCAAGGTTGAACTAAAAAGACCTTAACACCACTCAAAAGATTGCTTAGGTGATGATCCTAAGAAAACTCAAAAATATCGAAAAGTTTCACAAACTATTTAGATGGGAGAAATAACTTGCTCCTCATCTTGAGGGCTTAAATAATAAAATGATGCCACCAAATTGGAATCAAAATTTTTAAGAGAAATATAAATCTCTTTAACAGATAGAGAATGTCGAAGATGAATAGTCCACGCGGAACATAGGGTATAGCCTCATAATGATTAAGCCAATCCTTTCCAAAAGTGTAACGAACCACCTTTTGGACAGTTTAAACCGACGATCAAATACACATGTCGATTCCAAACCATTCAAAATGGGCAGATAGCTATTGAGGTAAATAAGAAAAGAAAAGAAAAGAAATAAAGGAAATGAAACAACACAGAATCTTGTAGCGGAACGATAAAATATAATAGTCAAATAAACAGTTCATGAAGCTGTTTACTATACTTTGACAATTATTTATACAACATTTATCAGAGTTATACATATACAACAAAACAATTAAATAATGCAGCAGACAGCATGATGCACAGATAATAATAGTAATAGTGTACCGAATCTTCGTCTTCATCCTCCAGAATAGATCTTCAAAAATCTGAAAAACTCAGGACTGACCCGAGCGTAATGAAAAAACAAAACACTCGAGTCAGCACTAAAATATCCTTATGAAAATTAAATCAATCGTAAATAAATGTGAGTGTAACGGCATCAGAGATGTTTGCGGGGTTTGACATCCCATATCCAGTGTCAACGTGCATGCAATAACTCAAGAGATGTTACGGGATTTTCCATCTCATAAGGATCCGTTAAACTATCTACTATGTAGTAATGTACGCTAAGTAGATAATGCCTATCAGTAATATAAAGTATCAAAATAGCGTTAAGGCGTTACCATAATCCCCCTTAACACATTTTTATAATGCCATAGTCTATACAGCACCGTAAGCCCCACCATAAACTGGTGGTTATCAGAGGGTACCCCATAGGTATAACACAAAACATAACGTAGTGGTCGCGAATAGGATAATCAGTATGACAAGGTACATGAGGCGATACCAACTAGGATACTAGTAGTTGCGTGATCCGGACTGATGTTGAGCATAGCCAGCAGCTACCCCAATACCGCGAAACAACACTCCCAAATCAAGGGGTGCACCCAAATCGAACCACAAATGTAATAGAAATGGTATCGAAGAAGCGTGTCCGCTAGAGGTGGCGAACCTCAATGGCCCGGCGCGGCTCCTGTTTTAGTCATGTCAGGGGTCATCCAATATCGTTCTCTTTCTTCAGTCAACGCATTCACCAAACCATCCACTTCATTCTGGATCAACACTCCACGCATAATAGTTATTAAAGTGGTTTTCAGTATCGACAGAGAGTATGTCCATATCCGATCCCGGCCTCTTCAATAACTACGTATTATTTACACTGTTGGCTCTTTTACATTTCAAATCGATTCATAATTGATATCAAAATATCATATTCGCTTCAAAAATCAAATCCATTTCAAATATCATCATATCTTTTCAAATGTAAGATTCCGTTTCAAAAATTATTTTTCGCATCCGTATCTCATTTCGATTTCAAAATCATTTCGAATTTCAATTTTTGGCTGCAACTTCATTTAAACCAATTCGTATTTAAATTCAAGATTTAAATATAAACATTTCACCTTATTGACCAGCTTAGAATTTTAGAAAATAATTTTAAGTAGTTTAAAAGTAGTTTAAATCATTAAAACTAGTTAAAAATACTTAAAATCTTAAAATGGATTTGAAATAGATAAATTAGTTTAAAGTAATTTAAATTGGGTCAAGTAGATTTAAAATAGATTAAAATAGTTTAAGTATTCAAAAATAGTTTATATAACTGAGAAATTTGGAAAACAAAATAAAACAGCTTCAAAATCAATCCATTTCAATTATAACTTCCCAATTCAAATCAATTCCAATTTTCATTCTACCGATTCAATTTCGATTTCAATCAACGTCAATTTTTACTTCGAATTAATTCAATTTTTCATTCACCTTTAATTTATTCAATTTCAATTTATATCGATTTGGAGCCTGATTTCTCAAAATATCAATTTATAACACTTAACAAAAATTTCTAACAATATTCAAGTTTAAATCCAAATTCCAAATATGATTCAATTCCAAACTCAATTTCAAAATATCATTTTTATATCACTTTTACTTAGTAATATTCAAAGCTCGAATTAAGGTTAAATCTTTAAACAAATCAATTTTCGACATTCAATCATATCCAATTTTCAAATTTCAAAGTCTCAACTTAATTATTTAACAAAATTCCTTTAACCAAAATTTATTTCAACATTCCAAACTCAATTTTTCGATGAATTCAATTTCTATAAATCGATTTCTATTTATAACTTTTAAATCAAAACATTTAAATAAATTTCAAATCGACGATTTCAAAAATTATTAATTTAGCCAATTCGGTGTCCGTATATAATTTTCTATCCTATGGGCAAGTGATTATTATTTTTTCAATTAAATGTCAAGGATGAATATATATCACTTAAATTAAATCACAGTATCATATGTATGCATAACAGGATATAGATAAGCAAATAAACATCCAAACATTTCAATATCAACCAATAGCATCCATCGAAATACATCATCTAATAGACAATACAATTCATGGCAATTTCATAGTTATCAATGTCAGGTAATTTAATCGCAATTCAATTTCAATTTCAATTTAACTGTTAATTTAATTTTTAACGGCTAATTCAAATGAAAATCAATATGACAATTAAATTTTATCAAACAACGACAAATAAAATCATAACACTTCATAATATCAGATTTAACTGGCATAAAGATATTTAGTACGTTGTGAGCGTTATAAAACACTCACCTTGATTCCAATGCAGTTCCAGCGTTTTATTTCGAATAAAATTAAACGAGCGTTTAATTTTATCCAAAAATTCCACTAGCTCCAAATAATTCCAATCCAGCTCCATAACGTAGTACTCGACAAAACGATTGCAACGCAAGTCGTTTCGCAATTTTCCGACCTCGTATGACAAAGATATCGTAGTTTAAAATTTATACAAATTTAAATACAACTTAATATACAATTTCTTTTATTAAATTTGAACCTAGCAATCAGGACCATCCATCCCCTTGATGAATCACAACCGCTCCCTTCCTTCTTCCTCTCTCACGTTCGAACCCACGTACAGGAACCCAAGCCGCCACTTAACCCTAGATTTTCGCACCCAATACGAGCCACCTGGAGACGATCAGCTAGCGCAATTCGAAACCCCTCGACAAAGCTAATCTCGGCTGCAACCTGGTGGAACTCGGCCTCCCCTATGGCGCGCAAAATAAGGGCGAACGGCAGGCCTTCTCGAGCCAATTGCCGTTGATTCGTCTCACCAAAATCGATCATCACCGTTGAAGTTGTAGTTCGTGATGTGCTCTACACTTTACTAGTTGGAAGTATTTCGATTCGATTAGCGGATTTGAAGAAATCGAAGGGGAAAGAAACGTGATTTTCGGCCCTTGGTTGTATAAGAGGCGGCGGCTGTACAAAACCCTAGGGTTATTATTTTCTTTTGCAAATGAATATATTAAAGTGCTTATATATAAAATTCAACGAACGCTATTCACTTCAAATTTTCGAAATTCGATTTACGTGCGGTGACCGGCGTTTCTAGGGTTTACCCCGCGTTTCGGACACAATGGAACAGGTTTTGGAAGCTAATTCGATCATATGTGAGAGTTATGGAAATAAACGATCGATTTTAAATTAAACCGATTAACTAAATTACTATTCGTTTTGGCTTGCCCCGGACAAAAGATAAATCCGATTGACTTGAAATTTGAAATCTTACAATAATTCCACATTACGGATCCGATGAAACTGGTATCGTCGAAATCCGAGACAGTTTGAAAAATGGTTATTTTAACTCGTCAATTAAATATTAAAATATTCAATTTTCCCAAATTTGCTTTTAGTTCGATTTTAAAGGTTCTAAAACATCATTCTAACTTTAATATGATAAAATAAAATTTTACAAATCATTTTTAATCATATTAAACCCTTTATTCACTTATCCAATAAATTCCAATTTTTTAAAAAATCTTATTAACTCTATTATAAGCCCAATATAACTTACATTCACTTTGGAAACCAGTTTGAATCATATTAAATCAAATTTCAATTATTCACTCTATTTTCATATATTAAATTTCAATATCAAATTAATCATATCAAATTCGGAATTTAATTATTCAAACATTTGTAATATTAATTTAAAAATTTGATTATTCTTAAATCGCTATCTTTTGAAATATTCAAACGAACTTATAAGATTTAACAAATTCAAATTATAGAACAACCATTTTCATTAAAACAGTTATTCAATTATTCAATAAGTTCCAAATATTAAATTCGAACAATTTAATTGTTCAATATTTGACGGATTTCAATATTGGATTTTTAAATAAAAATTTCATTATCAGGCGATTTACTATATTTCATCAAATGAATTCCAATTATTATTTAACTATAGTTAGAGATAATGCATTCAACTAATATATAGACTTTCATTTCAATTGCAATTGGTTCACAAATTCAATTCGACTAACTAAATGAATAGGTAACTTAAATAAATATCACCATTAACTTTTAATTACTTATAAGTTTATTATTTTCAAACAAGTGTCACAATTTACCTATACAATACAAATTCATTCAATTACATTTGTCTACATATTATTTCAATTGATTTGGGATTTCATTCAATTCATAAATAATTAACTTAGATAAAATTTGTTGCATTTTATTCCAATTATTATTATTCCAAACGACTTACAAATTTTTTTCTAACTTTAGATCACAAAATCTTATTAAATTAGCTATTTTAATTATCGAAAATTTACGGGTCGTTACAAAAAGTCAATTCCGAAGCATAAGTAAAAATCGGCTCGGAAAGAAAAATCACATAAAATAATTTCGACATCAAAGCATAGCAAATTGAGTATTGCAGATCCTCTAATCCGGATTCATAATCCTCAAAGAAGTCAACAAGCCCAAAAAGGTTTAAAGAAAAAGAATAAACAAGTTCTTTTGATATAAAATAATGAGATGAATTCATATCAAAAAGAACTCAAGTAGGAAGGCCACGAAATAAAACAATAGCATCAAGGATTGAATGCAAAATACCTTGACTAAGAGAAGAGTTACTAGGGGCTTGCAGCTTTCCTTCTCTCTTGCTTGGAATCTTAGGTCACGAAGATAAAAGGTGACCAGATCCTTTGCAATAACGACAAAAGAGGGGTTTCGGGCACTCCATTGCATAATGGTCTGTGGAACCACAATTGTAGCATCGTCCATGACTAGAGGTAGGAGTCTTTGCTACCGGAGTTTCTTGCCTCCCTTTCTTATTAGAATTGGGGCCTTTGAATTTGATAGGCCTCTTCGAGTTATTGTCGAAGTTTTGTTGGGTATGCACAACTTCAACATCACCTTCAATATCGGCCTCTTCAAGACGAAGAGCGATATCAATAAGCTGATCAAATGAAACCTCAAGTTTCAGAAGTAATGGCTTCTTAAGATTCTTATTCAAGCCATAGACAAATCTCTGATTTTTCTTCAATGAGGTATTAATGAATTCAACCCCGTATTTGGACAGAGATTCGAAAGATGTGACATAGTCTGTCACAGAAGATGCACCTTGAACAAGGTCAATAAAACGCCGTGCTAAAGTTTTTTTTTCAGCCTCCGGCATGAATTTCAATTCGAATCTTTCCCGGAATTGCTTCCAAGAGAGATCCGCTTCAACTATTTCAGAAATTAAAAGCTCATACCAATCCAATGCTCTTTCTTGGAGCATGCTAGAAGCCACTTGGACTCGATGGAGGTCAACAAGATTCATGCGAGAAAAGATACGATCGCATGATTTGAGCCAAGCCTGAATTTCTATAACACTCTCGGATCCCTTGAATGGCCTTCCACCCAAGTCGGTATAGTCTCTGCACAGGCGTGCAAAACCGGATCTAGGATGAGTAGGCTCTTGATTGGGTCCGACGGCTTGAGCATTCTTGACAAGATCAAGAAGTTGTTGTGTAGACATAAATACTCCATCCTGGGGAGTAGCACTAGATTGACCGGCGCTGGGACGGCCTGATCTAACCATTTCTCTTCTTTAAGAAAGAAAGAAAGAAGAGGAAAAAGTTATTCTCAAAATAAATATCAAGCAATCTTGATAGATAAAACAAGGAACCATAAAGAAAATAGGATGAATCGGTTCGAAGACTCGAATAAAATCCTAAAGCACGACTCCTAAGATGGACTTAGGACGGTAATCCTTGTTAAATTATTTCATATTGTTCCGAAGTTTGGCTCTGATACCAAGCTGTGACGCCCCACCTCTATACCCACGCTAGGAAAGAACACTGCGGAGTAATGCTGTCGACTAGCACGAAGAATAAGGCTGTTGAGGAGCGGCCATCCGTGTAATTTCTTTGCGCGAGCACCGATATGTCAGATAAAAATATAACTTTTCATCTCAATAGGAAATCCGACATACTGACACAAACTCAAAGCTACCACACAGTGGCTATATATAATCTTCGGAAACAAATATAGAAATAAACATAACACAAATCAGTCACAGACAGTTCATATCACAAAGGCGGAAATAAATATGAATATTACACATAAAAGTGTATATCATAGTAATGGTCTAATAAGATCCACAATAAACACAAAAGAATAGATACAAGTGCTAGACAAAAATATGTACACATCAAGGAGTCTATATCTCAAATGTATACAACAAAAACTACTAATCTAGAGTAGTTTGCCAAAATCAGATGATGGCTCCAGATAGGAAGTCAAGAGGAAGCACCTATAAAACCTCAGTCTGAGTATTATTTTTAAGAAAATAATAAACGGATCAGTCTAGCTATAAATATCAGATAACATGATATAGAATAAAAGATATCGCATAAATGTATAAAACCATAAAATTATACTATGATAAGTATGTAATTGAAAAATC
The DNA here is from genome assembly GCA_030765085.1 of Allium cepa. Taxonomy (NCBI): domain Eukaryota; kingdom Viridiplantae; phylum Streptophyta; class Magnoliopsida; order Asparagales; family Amaryllidaceae; genus Allium; species Allium cepa. The sequence continues at coordinate 916,107,885 of CM060929.1, read as the reverse complement.
AACAATGGATAATTCAATATCTCAGGAATCTTCTCAAAGATCCAAAGAGGGCATCATACCCCAAAACTTGTACTCATAACAAGTCAATGACACACGAATTCACCAAAGTCATAAAAGCTAGAAAATCATAACAATGAAAGTCCCAAAAGTAGGTGAAGCATAAATTCCAGAAGTCGACACACGAAATCCAGAAATGATAAAAAGGGAAAGAGGATGGCCAATCCAATAAAAATGAGCCGGAGCTCCTCCAGACAGGGTAAAGTCCCTCATTGCGGACTTTGAGCCGAAGCTCCTCCAGACAGGGTATAGTCCCCCATTGCGGACTTTGAGCCGAAGCTCCTCCTGGTGAGTCGAAACTCCTCCTAACAGGGTATCGTCCCCAATTGCGGACTTTGAGCCGAAGCTCCTCCTGGTGAGTCGAAACTCCTCCTGACAGGGTATAGTCACCCATTGTAGACATTGAGCAGAAGCTCCTCCAGACCGGGTATAGTCCCCCATTGCGGACTTTGACCAGAAGCTCCTCCAGACAGGGTATAGTCCCCCATTGCGGACTTTGAGCAGAAGCTCCTCCTGGTGACCCAAAGATCTATAAAATTGAGGTATAGTCCCCCCAAATGGACAAAGAGACATCGCACATTTGCTAGTCTAAACCATAAAAATGATCGTCATAATCAAAGAGAAGTGTCAATTACACTAAGCTAGTAAATATAAAAGTTTAGCTTCATGTCCCATAACCACTTGTTTAACTTAAATATTTACGAACAAACTGTAAATCTTCACTAGAAAATTGTCACAAGAGGTTCAATCGAACAAGTCCAAGAATTAACCGATGAAGTGAACGCAAGCGTTTCATACCACTGGTTTTACTAAGCCGTTTAATTAGATTTCTCATACGAATGAGGTAAAGGTTTGTATATGCTAATAGATTGGAAAACAGTTTAAGAAAAGAGCTTTATTACAAAAATAGAGCTGAAATCATTTTGTTGAAAGAGTTTTGATAGTTTCTACTAGTATTGAAACCTTTATATTTTAAAGTGACAAATCACAAGGGGGATTGTAGAAACAATTAATCACAAAGATCACATTCGAAGATGTGAATAAAAATCCAAAGAAATCGATAAAGAATCCATCAAAGTGGATATATCCAAAATTCCCAAAAGAAAAGAAGTCATCAAAATTGATAATAAATGATAACAATAAATAGGGAAGTAGCACGAATCGATTAAATTTGAAAACCATGCAAAATAGACAAAACAGGCAAAATAGCAGTAGGTCGGTCGGCCTGCTACAGGGCTCGGTCGACCGGACCAGAAAACAGGAATGCCTGGGGTAGCAGGTCGGTCGATCGGACCCTGAGTTCGGTCGGCCGGACCTGTAACCAGCACTTCCAAACAGAGGCTGGGAAGTGCTCGGATAGCAGGTCGGTCGACCGGACCCTGAGTTCGGTCGATCGGACCCTGAGTTCGGTCGGCCGAACTTGTAGCCAGCACCCCCCAAGCCTATCTAATGAATGCCAAACTCTTCCATATCGCTACCGGTCGAGCAACGGCACTAAGGGTTTACGTCTATCGACTACCCGGCCATATAAACTCTTCGATTCATCACCAAAAACATGATCAAGACATCAAAGCTATGATTTTTAAAGAATTGAATACAAAACACTAAAAATTGGAATATTCACCAAATCAATCCAAACCAAAAGCAATTGCACAAGAATAAGTGTTAGGAATTCATACCTAACAATCGAAGATAGTTATAGACTAAGATGTGAGATAAATATCTCACATTTGAACCCAAAGACAATGAATGAGAAGCTTTTAAAACAAGCTAAGATCAATTCCTCTTCAATAACAACTCAAGAAGCTTCAATCTAAGCTTACAAGTAAAATATTTCCTAAGTTAGGTTTAGGAAATTCTGAAATTGATAAGAGAATGGGTTGGAGAAGAAGAAGGAGATGCTTACCAATGGGTTCTCATTGGAGCTAGAATTTGATTTGCAAATGGAAACTAGGGTTTTGGATTTCTATTTCCCATTCTCCTCCACCATTGTTCTCTTGAGCTTGAGAGAGTTAGGAAATGAGGAATGAATGAAGAGTGTGGAGAGGGGTTGGGTTGGTATAACCAGAATTGGGTAAATGGGCTGAACCCAACCAAAGCCCTAAGTGAAAAAGTGCCAAAATTTCGCTATCTCCAAACATATCGAAGTTTATACTCAAAAAGTTGCAAACGATGTTTTGAACTCAATGGAAGTGGTCTCGAGTCCCAATTCGACCGTTCGCAGAAAGTAGTTTTTTGGACTAAAATCCGATGAACGATGTTATATTTAAATAAAATATAGAAATATGAAATCGATAAGTATGCGGGTTGTTACATCGTGCTTGAATAAACAAGCTACAGTGATAATTGAAAGGAAGGGAAAAAGTTTTGACGTGAAATTATTTCAGCTGAAGGAAATTTTGACCAGTCAAGTTATTTAAATTTTAAATTTAAATCGTCTCGAACCCCTAGCTCAAAATCTCAACCTCCTATCGAGGCATGCCACTAGGTGTTTATAGTATTATACCCCTATTCCAAATGCAAAGGAAAAGGTTTTGGGTCCTAATTCGATCGTATGGAGAAGATAGCTTTTTTTAGACTAGTTATTATATTAAATTTTCGATGTAGATTTCAGCGCGTTTATATATCGTACGCTCACACAACAACTCTAAATGCCACGAAAATTGAAATCTGATAATAATACAATATTACGGATCCAAGGGAATGGGTTTCACCAAATTCCGAGATTGTGCCTCGGATGGCTATTTTTTTAAATATCAATTTAAACAATATAATTTCAAAACTTAACAAAACACTTCCAAATTCAATTCTAACACTTTTAATATCTCCAGTACTATCAATATAAATTTTACCAGCCTTTAAATTATTTTTAACAAGCTAAAAATTTCCATATTTCATATTTTACCCAACTTCAAATAATTTAATTTAATAATTAAATTACCCAATAATTAGTGACATTTGAATTCAAGTTAAAAATTCACTTTTAAATATTTGAAATCAATAAAATATTCTGATTTCAAATGTCCAAAAATTCCGGGTCGTCACAGCATTATAAAAAGCAGGTTATAATAATTAACTGATGATTAACTAAGAAGTGACAAGCAAAGTGAAGAGATGATAAAAGGATACTCAAAAACAATAACCTGATGATTAACTAATTGAAGTAAACCCATTACAGGAATCGCTTTTGCTTGATGAAGTACACGAATCTTAGTTTCTAGAGCTGATAAAACGATATTCAAAAATATTTTTAATAAGAGTATCAATAACAGAGTGAGTAGTGACAATTGTCGATTGTAGAGGCTTGAACTTGTGACATATTATTAGATGATTATGTTAACAATTTGGCAACCTCATAAGGTATATATTTATTTATTTAAATAAAATAGATTTTGTATTTCTAAATCATTTAATAAAATGTCATAAACTTCATGCTATGAGAATAAATTCAACAGAAAAGAGACATCCATTAGAACCTTAAAAAGTAAAAAATATCGGGAAAATATAGTTATATTAAATTATAATTTTATATCATTTCTAGATTTTAAAAAATAACTAAAAATGCCAAAATATATAGACATTGTGCCAATGTCATATGCCATGTGGGTTACATCTAACGTTTTGCGTATTCTTTAAATAATACAATTAAACTTCTGTTATATTAACTAGGTTGTTTTCGATTAAAATTGCTTTATTTTCAACCTAAAAAGGCAAGACCCCATAAAGTAAGCACTTTCATGTATCCAAGTATTGTATACATTTTGGTTCGAAAACAAAAAGGCAAAACGATATAGGTATGTTTCTGACTTAGACCTTAGTGTGCAGTTAATAACATGAAATGACTCGCTCGACATGCAAAGACAGTTAACTATGATGAAGTGAGTTAAATAACTCATTGCCTTCCCCTTTTAACACCCTCGTCCCCCCACCCTCACGTGCATGCGTGTTGATGAATGTTGAACAGCAGCCATTCAATCGTGTGGTATATATTTTGTGCAGTCTAATGTTTAAATTAATTAGAAAGGTAAACTCATTGGTATTTAAATCTAATAGTAACTCCAAGTTGTGAGCTGTAAAGAATGTCATGTCATAGCAATAGAATGATTATGCATTTTGGAAAATTAAGGCTATGTTTGGTTTGACATTTTTTGTTTTGAGTTTCCATCCACACAAAAATATGCAAGACACATGTATATTATCGAAAACGTCTAATTTAGAAAATGAAATTAACACACAAAATAGAATTTTTTTATCATGTTTTGAAAAATGATAGAAGCGCGAGAAACAACCTATCATTCCATCATCCATCCTTCAACTCTGCTCTCCCTCCATTTTTCTTCCATCACCTCTGTCATCATTTCACTCCTCTTATATTTGACATACATATTTGGAAACAAAAAACAAAAAAATTATTTTTAAACCAAACACCGCCTAACTCATTCGAATTTTCAGGCAATAAACAGAGAACGTTTCTCTCCTAAAATTGTGCTTGGAAAAATGGTGACAGTAAAAAGTCATTTGGGACTAGTTATTACTTTTCAAGGTCCTTTGATTTCATTTCATTTTAATAAATTTATCATTTTTGAAAGAAATAAACCAAAAGGAACTACATTTGAGAAAATCAAGGGATATATATAAATTACCAAAACTTTTCAACATTTATTTCATAAAAAAAAATTGGTGCAACTACATCAGTAATAAAACCTTACCACAAGAGTGCAATAACTAGAATCCAAGCATTCTTCAAAAGTACCTTATCAAATAATGATCCATTTTGACATTCCAGAACCAAACTGTCCCAAAATGAAGCAATATTTTCTTTGAACTCTTTAAGCTCCTTCTGCTTTGAGTTATGGATGTCTTATATTTCACCCTATCGACCAATTTCAAGGACTTATGCATAAGTGGCTAATTTCATTGGGGGTATAACCAATGAAATTCAACTTAAATAATAGTAAAAACTGCAAACTGAAATTTATACTTTATTAGCTAATTCCACCATATTAAAAACCATATCATCTACTTCCATCTCATTTACAGAAGTAGCATCGATTTTATACTTGGCCTCGCATGCTTGTAAAATTGCTCAAATAACAGTTAAAGGTTAAATTGCATGGACATAGAAATGCACTACCTGGAACAACATCATTAGAATATCAACCAACACTGAATTTGCATCTGATTTGTGCTTAGCAACTAATTTCTTCACTACAAGGGGTATCAGCTTGACATGGACTTAATAAAATCTGCTGGATAAATTAAAGGAAGATTACTAAAAATTGGATGTACTTAATCCTGTGCAAATATAAGGAAAATTAAAATACCTGAAATATTCCATGTCAAATTTACAAACAAAAAATTGAAAGTAAGCTTTGGAAATTAGGGATTCTAGATATATGATGGGATCAAACTAGTATGCTTTATAACATATATATGCATAGCTAATATAACTCCAGAATTCAAAATCCCAACAGTAAAAAATCTAGGGTTTTCTTCTGCCATGGGAGAAAACAATCTCTCTCTCAAATCCAAATCCAATTCCCCTCTCTCTTGTCCTTCTCCTCAAGATAGGCCACCTGAAACCCATTTCAGAAAGCTGAATAATGTCATCATCAATAACGAGGGCTTCCAATTAGTTCAAACAAGATCGCAAAAGAGAAATCAGCCCAGATTTGGTTAGACTCGGTCCCAGATCAGTGGTAATCAGATAAGGAAAGAGGATCAGAAGATCAATTCTTTCAGGGACAGGACCAAGCAGACGCAAAGTGAAAAACCACCAGCAAAGTTCTCACTAAATAGAGAACTAGGGCAGAGATCTTAGGCTGATATTGTCTCAGAGCAATCTAATGAACCAAAGGATGAAGATTGCAGTCTTGAAACCATTTTGCCTATCCAAATCAATAGCAAGAAATATGGTGTTATAAAAGAGACGGTGTGTAAAAGAGCAATGGAGTGTTGGAATAATTCCTTGTTGGTATATGTTGTTAGTAGTAAACCATATTTCGTGTTTTTCAAAGAATATATTAAAAGAGTTTGGAAACCAAAAGGTGAGTTTGAAATCTTTTCCATAGAAAATGGTTTCTTTCTGATTAAATTCTGTGATTCACAAGACTGCAACTCCATAATTCAGAATGGTCCATATTTCTATAACGGCAAGCTCATCATTATGAGAAGGTGGACGGAAACATTGAAGATGGACAGAGATCTTCTGTCAACTATGCCGATATGGATTAGATTACCCAGTGTAAACCTCAAATTATGGGATAGAGAGGCATTTAGTATCATGGCAAGTATTATCGGAAAACCCATTAAAATGGATGCAACAACAACCATGAAGACGAGATTGAATTATGCTCGAATTCTAGTGGAAGTTTCTGCATTGGATGAACTTCCAGATGAAATTTGTCTAAATCTTTATAATGGGGAAAACATTATACAAAAGGTTGAGTATGAATGGGTTCCACCGAAGTGTAGCATCTGTAAATGCTTCGGTCATACTAAGGAGCAGTGCAACCAGAAGCAGTCGTGGATTCCCAAAAAGAAAGATAAAAATTTAGCAAGTATTCAAGAAAATAGATCTGAAACAGTTCAAGAAATTAATGTCAGTGAAGGTACAATATTTCAGTCAAAATCTCAAGAAGAAGTAGATCGAATCTATCAAGAAGATATCATTTTCGATCAAGAAAGCAATTCTAAAGAGCTCATTGATCAAAACAATCAGATCATGGCAATGGAAGTTCATCTGCAAAGCGAAAAAACTTCAAAAGATCAAGATCCGACAAACATAAAGGAGGGTAAAATCAAACAGGTCTTTAACTCTAAAACCCCCCATATTTCAGAGTCATGTTTAATTACAGGCCAGATTAATACAAGATTAGTGAACAAAATTCATCAAAATTCTAATCTGAATCAAGAATCAAAGGCTAAGAAGGGATCTTCTTCTACACTTGCTGCAGATGTTGAGAGAAATGGTTGCTCAACATTGCCTCGCAAAGGGTGATCAACCTCCAGAGCAGGCTGCAATGTCTGATTGTAATGAATCAGAATTGCCTCGCTCAGCTTCTTTCGATATATCTTTAATCAAGATTCCATAATCTGCACAAATGGAAGAAGATAAATCTGAGGAAAAAGACAGTGGTGAAGAGTGACATATCAGAATTACATATTAATAAAAAAAAATCTTCTGGTAAGTTAAAGGGGAGTAAAGAGAAAAAAGCTTTCAAACAAAAATATATATTAGTCAACCCAGAGTGGGATCAAATGTCCACCAGATTGAAGGCCAAAGGTACTGATAATAAAAGGAGAGGTAAAAGTACCATGGTGTCAGGTACAATTTAAATTTCTTATTTTATATCATAGATATGTCTATTTTTGCATGGAATGTTAGGGGGATGAATACCCCTGTAAAACAATCTGATATTCTTCATATGATTAATATATATAAACCTACTATTATTGCCCTTATTGAGAACAAATTGAATGATGAAAAATTTGATAGATTCTCTATTTAATTGTCCAGTAATTGGAAAGCTATTCATAATAATGATTGTGGCTGTAAAGGTAGAATTATAGTTATCTGGGATTCTAATGTCTGGAATAATACAAACATAAATAAAGACAGTCAATTTATAGATTGTAATTTCAGAAATATTGGTGGTTTTTATTTACAAGTTACTGTTGTATATGGTAGTAACTTTGAAATCGAAAGAAATGTTTTGTGGCAAAAATTGAAATCTCTAAATTACATTTATAATTTCCCTTGGATTGTATTAGGGGATTTTAATACTGTTTTTCATGTTAATGAAAAGTTTGGTGGGATTAAGATCCCACAGAATAAGCTAGATAAAGTCAATAAATTTCTGTTAGAATCAGGTCTTATTGAACCAAATATTAGTGGTAGTAAATATACTTGTAAATCTGGTTTAGCTAAAAATATTCATTGCAAATTAGATAGAATTTTGTATAATAAAGACTTCTTAAATAAATTTCCTGACAGTACCTGTTCTACTTTAGAGCAGAACTTAAGTGATCACACTCCTCTTCTGGTTAACATTGTTGTTAATAGGGTTGCAAATACTAAAGCCCATCCATTTAGATTCAAAAACAGTTGGGTTCTGGAAGAAGATTACAAAAGTTTAATGGAAAATTGTAATAGTTTTTCTTGTAATGGATCCAAACAATTTCAGTTTTGTATGTTTCTGAAATTCACTAAGAATAATCTTAAAAACTGGAATAAAAATAAACATTCTAATAATAGTAGGATTGCTGATTTGAGAAATGAAGGTAAAAAGTTACAAATGAATGCTGATAATAAGCCTGGTGATTTGAATGAAATTAATAAAAAATTTCTTAATCAAAGGGAGTTGTCTAATGAGATGTATAAAGAATCTGTTGATGCTAAACAAAAAGCTAAGACTGATTGGCTTACTTTAGGGGATGATTGTACAAAGTTTTTTATGCTAAGATGAGTAATAGAAAACACCTTAATAACATTGGTTGCATATTTGATAGAGAGGGCAATTTAGCTAATTCATATGAGAAAGTTTCTGCTGAAGCTGTCAAGTTTTATAAGGAGCTTTATTTTTCTGAATCTATTGAAAGAGAGTTCCCAGATATAACATGCAAAAATATCTTAAATGATAATGCTGCAGAAATCCTACTGGCTTCTGTGGGTATTGATGAAATAAAATTTATTATTTTTAATGCTGGGGACAACAAAAGTCCAGGCCCTGATGGTTTCAATGCTAAATTTTTTAAAAATAATTGGGAGTTTATAAAACAACAAGTGACTGATGTAGTCAATGAATTTATGAACAATGGTAAAATTCTCAAAAGTATTAATCATACTTTCATTACCCTTATTCCAAAAAATAAAAACCCCATTGATATAGGTGATTACAGACCAATTTCTTGTTGCAATTTTATTTACAAAATTATTGCTAGTGTGCTTAGTCATAGAATTAAAGTGTTTCTGCCTTTTCTTATTGCTGAAAACCAAAGTGCTTTTGTTCCTGGTAGGCTTATAAATGAAAACTCCCTTTTAGCTCATGAAATGGTAAGAAAATTTAATACTAAACAGGGTGATAATGTATATATTAAGATTGATTTGCAAAAAGCATATGATAAGGTTAACAGACACTTTATTCGTCACATTGTGATATGTATGGGTTTTCCTATAAAATTTTGTGATTTGATATTTGAATGTATTAACACCCCACATTTTCTATTCTTATTCAAGGTAAGGCTGAAAGGTTTATAAAATCTAATAGGGGGCTAAGACAGGGAGATCCCTTGTCTCCTTATCTTTTTGCTATAGTGATGGAATACTTCTCTATTCTTATTGAAATAGAAAGTATGAAAGGTAAAATTCATCCTATAAATAGAATTCAGCCTTGTGTCAATCACCTGATCTATGCTGATGATCTTATGGTTTTTATTAAAGCTAATAAAGTTAATGCAGGATCTATTAAATACATTTTTGATAAATTAAAAATTCATGTTGGGCTTCAGCATAATGTTAATAAATGTAAAGCCTATTTTAGTAAAGCTTGTAAGTTCAAAAAAAAATTTCTAAACATTTTACAAATAGAAAAGGTTTTTCTTCCTATCAAATATTTAGGTTTGCCTCTTTCTACTAATATGATTAAGAATTCAGATTGCTCAATTCTTATTGATAAAATTCAGGAGAGAATGGAAACATGGTCTTGCAAATTACTCTCCATTGCTGGTAGACTAGAGCTTATTAAGACTGTGGTTTATGCTATTATCCTATACTGGTTACAAACATTTCAAATCCCTGCTGCTACTATTAAAATATTGGAAAACAGATGTGCAGATTTTCTGTGGAGGGGCAAATACCACAAAATTAGTTGGATTAATGTGTGTAGACCAAGAAATGAGGGGGTTTTGGTATTAGAAATTTTAAAGATTTGAGTACTACTTGCCATTTAAAATTATTTTGGAGATTCATTAGTTCAGATTCTTTGTGGGCTAGGTGGATGAGATCCAAGTACTTGAAACAAGAAAATTTATGGACTACTGCTCATAAAAATAATCAATCAAACACTTGGAAACATATTTTAGATTGTAGGGAAATTGGTAAATCTCTTATTGATAGAAAATTTAAAGATGGCAAAAACACCAGTTTGTGGTGTGATCCTTGGTTCAATAATGAAACATTTATAAATAGGGTTGGGTGGAATAGTCTTGTTTTATGTGGCAACCCTAATGAGAAAGTTTCCGATATTATAGTTAATAACCAGTGGCACCCACAGATTCATCCCATTACTAACCCTCATAAAAATGATATTTGCAATATTCATTTTGATAAATATGCAGAGAATGATTACTGGGAGTGGAAAGCTAACAACAGAGGGAAGTTTTCTTTTAAAGAAACTTGGAACTTTATCAGAATCAAATATCCTACTGAAGTATGGTATCAGTGCATTTGGAATAGAGTGAATTGTCCCAAGATGGCATTCTGTACTTATTTTGCTATAAAAAACAGATTTCCAACCTGGAACAGGATTAATAAATGGGGTAGCAATGTAAATTCACTCCGTTCCTTGTGCAAATTATGCAATGAAAATGCTAATCATATATTTTTTGAATGCAGCTACTCCTTTTTTATATGGAATCAAATCAGAATGACTTTAAGCATTGATGACAACAGACATATGGATATTATGAATATTATCAGAATTATCAATAGCAAATTCAGGATTAACTCTGAAGAATCGGAGTATGCTTACATTCTTCTTACTACGGCAGTTTTTAACTTATGGAAAGAAAGAAATCTGCGTGTGCATAATAAGGGCGGCAAAAGCAAAGAGCAAGTTTGGCTTACTGTTAGTACAGATAGTAAGATTATGTTGCAAAAATCTAAAAAAAAAATCATAATAGTCAAACCAGATATACTTCCCTTGCTGAAGATTGGAAGGCCGAAGCTGGTAGCAAGCACTTGGAAGCATTTCTTATAAATCCGAGAGACTTTCAGATAAATGTGGATAATAGCTCTTTTAAAGCCGCATGCTACAGCAATGAACCACATCAAGCAACTGCCATGAAATCATCAGATCTAGGTCTTGATGACACTAGATCTAACAATTTCGAGGCCATCAGAGATTATACTGTGAGAACCAGAGTGTCTTTGGGTGATAATAGCAAAGCGCAACAAGCTTTGTCAGATCAAGGTCATGTTGACCATAGATCCAACTTTTTTCCGCATCTGAACAACAATCACAAAGGCTACTGGAGTATTAACTATAGCAGAGGGATGAGAAGTAGATTTAATGAAGCTCTTTCGTACTAGGAAAGAGGTGAGAGCAGCGGGAAGAAGAGCGACAGAGATTAGATTTTGAGCGGCCATTGTTGTTGCTATTATTTTTTCTCTGGCCATTTGTGTTTTGAGTTGCTGAGTGTCGGCGCTAGGGTTTATTTGTGTTGTTTGGTGTGGGTTTGTTTCTACCCGGTTTGTATTAGTTCTGGGCCTGGCCCTTTTTAACTTCATTCAAAAAAAAATTATATGCATAGCTCATGACACACATAAGTAGGGCTATTACGGTTGAACCGTTCAACCGCTCAACCGCACCAACCGTTCATGCGGTTACCGTCTACAATGGTAACGGTTACGGTAACGGTTGAAGAATTTGAAAACCGCGGTTAACCATACCAACCGTACATGATTTTTTTGTGTAATATTTAACATTAAAGTATAAAAATTAGCAATTTAAGTTAAAAGAATAGCATGAAAATTAATAATATGTGTCTAAATGAACTAATAACATGTGCATTCATATTGGTCGTTTTATAAACAAATAAATAAGTTTGCAAAAACCAGTTAGAGCTATATTAATTTATCACCAATAATGCATATAATTGAAAATATATGTAGGACATGCTTCAAGATCGAAAATACGACGGTTAACCATCATAAACGGTTGCGGTAACGGTTATAAGAATTTATAACCGTCAACAACGGTTACGGTTACGGTTGGTAGTAATAAAGACGGTTACCGCAACCGTAACACCCCTACACATAAGCGCTCTCATGTAAATTCTAATACATTTTATTCTACTTTGCATGCTTGCGACAGGTTGATATCATCGTAATTCCTAATCAATGCAAAGTCAAACTTTTTGACCAAAACAAATAGGTAATAAATAATTAATATAGATTTGAATTACAGAATTTAACGTTGGTCTTCCTATCAACTAAGGATATTAATAGAGTTGGCTATTAACCTAGCTGTAAATATCCAAGTGATATAGTGATAATGGAGTGAAAACATGCCCAACATGTTACTGCTTAATAAAAGATAAGAATTTGATCTCACGTAAATAATTTGTTAACAATTGAAATCGTGTCCACTACTATACTGAAATTGCTTAAATATTTATGAGAGCAGAATTCACATCCGAGAGTCACATAACTGCAAATTTCATTTTTCAACAGAAAATAATATATCAAAAAAATTTATAGAAATTATGAATAAGTTATTATGAAAACATCAATATAATGGTTATATTTAGACCTGTCAAACGGGTCGGGTCGGGTCATAAATGGATCGGATAGAATTTGACCCGTCCCATTCAAGCCATTAAAAAGCCTAATCTATTTGACAAGTTTAATAAATGGGTTGACCTGACCCGATCCATTTATTAGAAGGGTCAATCCGACCCGAGCCATTTAACAAAAAGTTGCAGCAAAAACTACGCAAAAAAAACTGCATACTACATAAAATATGAAAAACAACATTGGAAAATTAAGAAACTGAACTAGATAATGCAAAAACTAGAAAATATTTGAACATCCTACATAAGATAATTACAAACTACAAACATTAAAAACTAAAGATACAACATAGTACAATTTTAGTTGACAAACCCATAGTTCAACACAAAAACTGTATCAAAAAACTGAACCAAATACTACAAAAACAGCAACATGTTATACATAAGCAATAAAACTAAAGTTCCACAGCATATGAGAAGTCTTGTAATCCAGAAGCCTTAAAAATGACTCTATAATCCTGAAGCAAGTCGCAAACTATCAGTTCACGAATTTGGTAATAATTAAGATGATGAAAAGTTAGCCAATTCACGGCTATATACACATAAATATACTATATATCAACTTATAACATGTCTAATACACTACATACATAAACACATATAATCATAGCTGATACTAACTGTATTGTGGTTGGCAATTCATATAGCTGATACACATATAATAGCTGATGAGTACAGGTGAATCACAGTTTCTTTCTTCTTATAATATAGTAGAATTTAGATATATTAGATACATTTTATGAGTATATATATGGATTTTTCAGCGTAGGTCATTGAAGCTCAATTGGATTCATTAGTACAATGGTCTTTCTAACATGAGTATGATAAGTTTAAAAAAATTTAATTTAAGCATTTAGATACATTTTCAGGGATGGTGCTAGTTAAGTGATTCATATATACAGCTGAAGATTGATGTATTATTTAGTTAACTAAAAAGCTAAAACTAAAAATAGAGAAATTATTTTTAGTAGTAGATTAGTAAGTTCAACATTACTCTACTTTTAATGGATTCCTCAACATAAACAAGACTGGGATTGAATCAGTCTTTCAAAGAAGAACGAACTAAGAATGAAACTACCTCTTGTGTCACCTTATATAGAATACTCCTAGTTTTGGATGGTTCGATATATTGTTGCTGGAAACAAATTAACCCAATCCATACATATTAGCTTCACACATTATAGATTGACAAATCAACATAAAATTCCATAAGTTTAAAAAATATCTTATTCAAAATTTGTAGACAATAGACCACAATATTATTATTACTTTAAAAAATTGAAAATTGCAGTTACAGAAACAGAATAAACTCAATTATCAATCATTTTTCTGGATTGCAGTTTCACTCATAAAAACTAAAATATAACTGTTATCCATTAATGGTTTTAAAAAATTTGTATAAGCCTGATATTAATATTTTTAAAACCAACCTCATACATAAAGAGGTATGTTCAGAATTTATTACATCTTTGGCACCAGCACTGAAAATTAATAAAAAGCATATTAAGTTATAAATCCTAATTCAACAACGTATTAAGCTTTTCATATCAAAATTTGTTCTGTCTGTATAACTATGTCTACGAACATGATAACTTTTTGTTGATGGACTCGTTACATACAAGTTTAGCCTCACTTTTTATTGATGTACTAGTAGATTAATTAACTTTACCAACCATATTAATGAATGAAGTAACAAATAAAAATCATATTAATGGATGAAGTAGCAATTCAATTGCACTGTTGTATTGTTAAGTGCAAAGTGATATCAATTACCAGCTAATGGTTAATAATAAATGCATTTAGATCCAAATATGACAGTAATATCATCACTCCGACATCATCCAATTTTGCCTATAGTGGATTGCCATATAATTTCAGAATTTCACTAAAAAAAGTTATTATATCAAAACAATATACCATAAAATTGTACCTTCTACTATGACAATCAATGGTCACCTAAGAATGGTGTTGGAACTACAGTAAACTGCTCCGCATCAATATGAAATTTAGAAATATCTTCATCTTCTTGCTCTACTTCAGTTGCAATAGCATTCCCAAATAACCAATCACGCATGCATGTACATGTAATTAAGCACATGAACATGTAATTAAGTAAGATTGTTTTCTTTGTAGAAGATTTTTACCGGATCCAACCCTAGATTGAACCAGAAGAAGATATTTTTTAGTGTCACTAGTCAACCGTGTTTTATTTTGGTTATAGCAAGAGTTTAGCTGCATTTGTCCTCTTTATGTTGTATTTTCCATAAAATTCTGAAGTATTCAACCTAATACTAGAATTAAAATATGTGAAATGCTCCCTTCTACATTTACGTACTCTTGATTTAAACACAAAAAATAGTACTTAAACAGAATCAATCAAAATCGTAAGAATTTATTTGGTTGGGGATCAAATTAAACATTAGACTTATTGAGATGATATGGAACCAAAGCAAGAAAATAAAGCCTTTTACTTTTTAGTGAAGGGTCGAAATATGAGAAGATTCTCACTTATTACACTTTTTTGGATAAAATATGTTTAAACATGTGTTATTGTTAACAATGCACAATATAATACCCAATGGATCAGTATATACAGCGGATTGAATGCTTTTAAACTTTAAAATTCCTTAAGAAGTGGCATGTTTATAAGGTTCTAATTATTTAATGTAGTTTATATTTATAATCCAGGAGAAGCAAGAGGGCGCATAGCAATAGAACAAGGGTGGAAAAAAAGTAACTACGGAATAAAATATGTTTAAACATGTAGTTTACAAAATATCATACTTCTGAAAAGTTTCTAGCATGAAAAAAATGTAACTACAGAAATCATCAAATTAATGTTTTGAACACTTGTGAATTGACTTATATGAATGCAATAGTAAGAGCTTCTAAGATGATTCAAGGTTGTAAGTGTGACATTATAATAGATACCATGGTACTTGAAATCCAATTCTCATTAACCTACTTAAATGGATTATGTGAACCAACTATTTTGTTCAGTTTACATGCTTCATTTAAAAATATATATACACAACAGTTAATCCTTTGAAGATAATGCAACTCACAGCATGCAAATTACATCATCAATGCAACAATAAAAGGAAAATGCAACCATCAAAATTCTACCTAAGCATGGGCTAATATGCTAAGTAGATAGTTTTTTCAGTCCAGACTAAAGATGAAGAACTTGATCTGGTCTCATCTGAAGCACCTCATCTTTCCCTGCAAAATGAAATATATCATATTTTATAAGATAAGATTAAGTTTTAGCTCAAATTAGAATGCAAATAGGATTCAATACATAATTAAAATACTATCACGATGCTGAAAATTTGAGTGGCCTTGGCTTCTTAATATCGAAGAGTAACATGTTAGATACAGACAGCTTTAACCAGACACTCACAAATGTGTAAAGTCTACTTACTACATTGTGAATTCAAAGAGTTCAAATTCAAGCACAAATATTGGTTACTTTTTGGTTGCTTTCTCCTCCAAATAAAAGGCTAAACTAGAGCAGAAATGAAAATGAAAATGCGTACAAGGACAGTATGTTTTCTATAAGAGATTAATTGATAGAATATAAAGTAACCTTATGTTAGCTAAACATTATGATTTTCATGTCTTATGGGTGCAACATCAAACATTATGATTTTCATGTTTTAAATAGTCAATATCCTAAAAGCTAAGATGAATCTCATTTCAGTGGTAAAGTTTACATGCATTAGCCAAACTTGTGTTAGACACAATGCACATTGGATAATTCATGAAGAATCTCTCTTTTGCAGCAGTATGTGTCTAAATCGCTTGTCCAGTGAACTAAATGGCTAAGGAACATTGTACAGCTTTTACTGTAGTGATAACATGCCTAACTTAACTTGCTACGATCCAACATATAAGATTTTGTTTAAATCAAAGTGATTTTAGCAAAAAATAATGTATATTTAAAATCCTTGTCTATTTGGCATCATAATAATGCAAAGAACTAACTAGTAACATATGGAGAGCACTGTAAAATTGCACGAAACAATAGCGCAGAAAGGACATTTCTGCGAACAGTTGTGAGTTTATAGAAGTTTTATTCATTTGACATATCATTTTAATTACATTATACAAAACTTGTTTTGAAAAATATCTAGATCTAAAAATTTGAAGCAACTTAATTTGTAAAAGTGCATTGTACAGCGATACTACCAAATCTTTAAAAAAAGACGTTCGAACGTATCATAATTTATATCCTTTATCGTCATACATAATTTCACTAATAATATTAAAAATTCGAGCACGTTGAAACAATGGAACTATTCTAAAAGTAAAACAAAGAAAATAGAAAACCGCTTTAATTTCATTGGACTGTTTTACAGTTCAAAAAATAAAAAAACATTTGAGAATAAATCATAAGAAAACTTACACTTTGGTTAAACCAATGTTCTTTCAAAGAAAAAGAAAGAACCAGTTCCACAATATAGATGTAAGAACTTTAAAAGTAAATATAACAAAAGCTCAGTGCGTGTAATCAAACAAATCAAAAATTGCAAAAAGTTAATTACCTAGGGTTTGCAGATTTGAAAGACGATGAAGCTCGCATTGAAGAGGAGCCACTCGAGTTCGAATTTAGGGTTGTCGAACGTATCAATGATGATCTCACTCTTTAATTCCTGGTTAAAGTACGTAACTCAAGTATCTAAGATGGACCAAAATTATCAGTGAAAGAAGTATAGAAATCGCTCCGTTTTCTTCTATCGTGATTTGAGAAGAGATTAGGGTTGGAAGTGTCAGGTGGGTTGTGTGTGTTGAGTCCATTTGATATTTTTTCCTGGCATATGTAAACGGGCTGGGTAAAAAAAGAAAAAAAATTAAACAGGTTATACCAAACCCTTTTAATAATAGGGTTAGTGGGTTGGGTAAATGGATTAGGGTTGGTTTTGACAGGTCTAGTTATATTAACTAATTTATTATTATTTTAGTTATTATTAGAGGACCTGAAATTAATTCACAAAAAATTAGATGAAGTTGTACTGAATGTGGTTACATCTTCATGAGGGTTGATTTCAAAGAAGGTATCAGCAAATTTTCGACTTGGCCCTTCATAAATTGTTTATTATGATAGAAAACTTAAATTTAAGAACAAAAATCTATTGATGTCACATTAATTCATCATCGTTGATCCTTATTTTTTTCAATTTTTAATGGATGCTTCTCCTCTTCCCGCCCTTGTCCCATCCCCCCTTCTCTCCTCTATAGCCATACCTCCTGCCACTCCCATACCATCGCCGCTTCCCCATATACCTTCCTTCTGACCCCTATCCAAATCCCCCTACCAACCTTGTCCCTACCCTAGCACCTCCTTCTGCTCCACCCACCTTTTAAGCCTCCTCTGCCCTTCCTTCTTCTTCCCCTTCTCCTATTACCTCTTCCTTCGCTCCTTTTGAACAAGCTTGGACTTTGCTTTTTAAGAATGTTCCTCGAAATGCAGGAAAGTACACACCTGTTCATCTGGATCTTGCTTTTCATGGTGATGTTTTAATTTCCCTTCCGTCAGTCATTAATGCTGGTAAAGAAATACGGGGTGAGTATATTGTAGGTTTCTTCCTTGACCAACCACTTGTTGGACAAAAATGAATGAGTGCATTTGTTAGTGAAGAGGAAATAAGTGTTTGGTGTTGTGTATATTGAAACAAAGTCCCACATTGTGGAATATTTATTCCAATACCATTATATAAACTATCTCTTAACATGTTATTATAAAAGGAAAAGAAGAAGACATGAAGACTTGAGAGGTGAGGAAGGCATTGGGAATGTGGGCTTTGGGCCTTCATATTATATTAAAATGTCAAAGATTGGGCCTTCAGTTCACAGATATACAATTCCTTTAATTCGTCGTCGCTCCGTCTTCCCACACAGCAATCGGAGCCGGTTCGTTTCATCCTGGGAGACAAATTGCTCATATCCTTTGGTGCGTATAAGGAGGCAATATTGTTTCAAGGAAACAGATATTATCTGGACTCGGCCATTTAGGTATTTCATACTAATATCGTTTGTAACGGTTCTGTACTGTCACAATATTTTATACTCCTTGTCACGCTTTTTTCTATTGCTATTGTTTACAATTAGTAACGCTTTTATGCTGTGACAAAAATTATAAAGGGATAAGTAACGTTATTGAAGTTACTATCGGATTTGTTACACTTTTGTGTACTTACGAACTAACAATCTTAAAACAATATTATTGTTGTTAGGCGACGATGTCACAAAACAGCAACAATAACGCCGCACCAACTCAGACGGTGACGAACGTTCAGCCGGCGCCTCTGGTTCCGACAATGGCACTGCCTCATGAAGAAAGGCCAGAAAAGTTCAACCGGACGGACTTCAAGCATTGGCAACAAAAGATGTTGTTTTATCTAACAACATTAGGCTTCGCCAAATTTCTAACCGAGGATGCTACTGAAGTTTGCGAACTCGAACCCGATGCAATCAAAGTGGAGGCTGCAAATATCTAGAAAAATTCAGACTTTATGTGTAAAAACTGCATTCTCAATGGTCTGGATAATAGCCTCTACAATGCCTATTATACTGTTGCAACATCCAAGGAACTCTGGACGGCCTTGGCTAGAAAGTACAAGACCGAAGATGCGGGGATGGAGAAATTCATCACTGGCAAATTTCTCGACTTCAAAATGGTTGATTCAAAGACTGTGATCAACCAGACTCAAGAACTACAACTGATCATCCGTCAACTGCAAGATGAAGTGATGATGCTTAGCGAATCTTTCCAAGTTGCTGCAACCATTGAGAAACTTCCTCCATCGTGGAAGGACTTCAAAAATTACCTTAAGCATAAGTGTGAGGAAATGACAATGGAAGAACTCATAGTTCGTTTGCGAATTGAGGAAGATAATAGAATTTATGAGAAAAAGATATCTCATAATATGGCTGCCAAAGAAAATGTTGTTGAGTCAGACAAACCTAACAAGAGGAAACGTGAGAATGCGACTCAGAAGTCGAAGAAGAAATTTCAGGGTTCTTGCCATAACTGTGGAAAGAAGGGGCATAAAGCAGCCAAATGTCGTGCTCCCAAAATGAAGAAATCAGAAGCAAATACGGATGAAGTTACTGATGGTATTTCTGATATGGATTTATGTGCAGTACTATCAGAATGCAACCTTGTTGGTAATTCAAAGGAATGGTTTGTAGACACAGGTGCCACTCGACACATATGTGCTAATAAGTGGATGTTTACAACCTATAAAACTACAACCGATGATGAACAACTTTTCATGGGCAATTCATCTGCATCAAAGGTCGAAGGCAAGGGAAAAGTTATGCTGAAACTAACGTCTGGAAAAGAGCTTACCTTGAGTGATGTTCTTCACGCTCCAGAAATCCGCAAGAACTTGATATCAGGGTCCTTGCTTAGCAAGCATGGTTTCAAATTAACCTTTGTAGCCGATAAGTTTGTATTATCAAAGAATGGAGTGTATGTGGGAAGAGGATATGTATGCGATGGTTTATTCAAAGCAAATGTAACCGCTATTGTACCAAACACTGATATGAATAAAAGTGAATCTTCTGCTTATATTGTTGACTCTTCTAACATATGGCATTCTAGATTAGGGCATGTAAATTTTGATACACTGCGAAAAATGATTAATCTAGAATGTATACCAAAATGTAATATAGACTCCAACTATAAATGTCAAATTTGTGCAGAAGCAAAATTGACAAGAACCTCGTTTCGTCATATTGAACGAGAAATTGAACCTCTAGACCTTATACACACTGATGTATGTGATTTGAAAATGTGTCAATCTAGAGGTGGAAAAAAGGTATTTCATTACGTTTATTGATGATTGCACTAGGTACTGCTATGTGTATCTCCTTAGAAGTAAGGATGAAGCATTCGATATGTTTAAACAGTATAAAGCAGAAGTTGAGAATCAACTCAACAGGAAAATTAAAGCTTTAAGAAGTGATAGAGGAGGAGAATATGAATTTTATTTTGAGGAATTATGCGCTGAGCACGGTATTATAAACCAAACTACAGCACCATATTCACCTCAATCCAACGGTATAGCCGAACAGAAAAATATAACTCTTAAAGAAATGATGAATGCTTTATTAATCAGTTCTGGCTTACCAGATAACTTTTGGGGAGAAGCTGTTCTTTCGGCAAACCATATTTTAAATGAAATACCACGAAAGAAAACATAAAAGTCTCCTCATGAACTTTGGAAAAATAGACCATCATCCTACAAATACTTAAAAGTGTGGGGGTGTCTTGCCAAAGTAGAGATACCGAAACCAAAAAAGGTCAAAATTGGACCAAAAACAATCGATTATGTATTCATTGGATATGCATAAAACAGTGTTGCTTATCGATTTCTAGTACACAAATCTGAAATTGACGATATTCATTAAAATACCATCATCGAATCGAGAAATGCATGATTTTTCGAACATATATTCCCCTTAAAATAGGGTACTGATAATGATACTCAAAAGAGACCAAGAGAAGATGAATTTACTGATTCTCTTGAGATTACTGAACAAAATAAACTTCGGCAAACTAGTGCTGATCAACAAGTGGATGAACCAAGAAGGAGCAAGAGGTCAAGGACCTCTAGGACCTTTGGACCAGACTTCTACACTTTTATGTTGGAAGATGATCCATTGACATACAAGCAAGCTATGTCCTCCAGCGATGCCCCTTACTGGAAAGAGGCTATTATTAATGAGATTGAATCCATTATGACTAACCATACCTGGGAGTTAGTTGATTTACCTCAAGGATGCAAGACCTTAGGTAATAAATGGATATTCAAAAAGAAATTGAAACCCGATGGCTCAATAGACAAGTACAAAGCTCGTCTTGCAGTCCAAGAATCCAGACAAAAGGAAGACCTGGACTATTTTGATACATATTCACCAATGACGAGGATAACATCAATTAGGATACTTATAGCAATTGCATCCATACTTGATTTAGAAATACATCAAATGGATGTAAAAACTGCATTTTTGAATGGTGAACTAGAAGAAGAAATATATATTAAGCAACCTGAAGGGTTTCTTAGCTCCGGAAATGAGAATAAAGTATGCAAATTAGTAAAGTCGCTTTATGGCCTTAAACAAGCTCCAAAACAATGGCACGAGAAATTTGATGAAACTATGTTATCAAATGGATTCACAGTAAATGAATCAGATAAATGTGTCTATGTAAAACACATACATGTTGGATATGTCATTGTTTGTCTTTATGTTGATGACTTACTAATCCTAGGCAATAACAAGGCCATAATAACATCTATAAAGAATATGTTGTCATCTAGATTCGATATGAAAGACCTAGGACTGGCTGATGTGATATTGGGTGTCAAAATTTTGAGAACACCACAAGGATATGCTATATCCCAATCACATTACATCGGTAAGATACTTGAAAAATTCAAGCAATATAATATAACTATTGCAAAATCACCAGTAGATATGAACCAAAATTGGGTAAAGAACACTGGTGATGGTATCTACCAACTTGAATACTCTCGTATACTAGGAAGTATCATGCATGTTATGAATTGCACTAGGCCAGATATCGCATACGCTGTAAGTAAGCTGAGTAGATTTACCAGCAATCCTGGTAAACATCATTGGAAAGCATTAATCAGAGTTCTAAGATACTTAAAGTATACGCAGAACTATGATCTATACTATACAAACTATCCTTCAACATTGGAAGGATATAGTGACGCCAATTAGATAACTAGATCACAAGATACAAAGTCTACAAGTGGATATGTGTTCACATTAGGAAATGGAGCAATATCATGGAAATCATCCAAACAGACTTGTATAGCTAGATCTACGATGGAATCGGAATTTATTGCACTAGATAAGACCGCGGAAGAAGCAGACTGGCTTCGAAGCTTCTTGGAAGATATTCCAAATTGGAGCAAACCCGTGCCTCCAATATGTATACATTGTGATAGTCAATCAGCAATTAGAAGAGCTAATAGTACATTATACAATGGTAAATCTAGGCACATTCGTCGTAGACATAAGGCAACTTCTCTCTAATGGAGTTATCACTATAGACTACATAAGGTCTAAGGATAACATAGCGGATCCACTAACAAAAGGCTTGCCAAGAGAGAAAGTTCAAACCTTATCGATGGGAATGGGGTTAAGGCCGATAGATTAAAAGTTTTTCTAAAATGGAAACCCCACCTAGTTGACTGGAGATCCCAAGATCTAGGTTCAAAGGGACAACTAAGTTCAAGAGAAACTTGATTGCACTGTTACACACAAACCATTTCAATGATAAGTCAGTGCATTATTTGCTGGAAAATTGGATAAGTATTAGTACTTTTAATGATGTCTGTACTTGAGGAAATACAAATAATTCTTACAGAATCACCTACGTAAGTGCGAAGGCGCCGCTTCAAAGAGAATTATAGGCCTAATTATCTAAGCACTTATGAGACCAGGAAGGTGTTCAAGGCAAAAATGAACACAAACTGAGAACGAAGGATTATAAGAAACATTTATCGCGTGCTATCTACTTTAGAGTTACACAAACGGCTTACAGTTCAAGGACCTTCTAAGTCTACTGATTTTCCCATGATTCGAATAGGTAAAACACTAGGAAAGTTCAAGGCCCTTGTGCTACTTTAAACCAATATGATAAATGTCTCGTAAAACTATGAACAACTACTCATTCATGTGGGGGATTGTTGGACAAAAATGAATGAGTGCATTTGTTAGTGAAGAGGAAATAAGTGTTTGGTATTGTGTATATTGGAACAAAGTCCCACATTGTGGAATATTTATTCCAATACCACTATATAAACTATCTCTTAACATGTTATTACAAAAGGAAAAGAAGAAGACATGAAGACTTGAGATGTGAGGAAGGCATTGGGCATGTGGGCTTTGGGCCTTCATATTATATTAAAATGTCAAAGATTGGGCCTTGGTCCTTGGGGCTCTTGGGGTCTCGTGATTAGATGGGCCTACGTCAGCCACTTGGGCTTGCTGCGCTGAAACGGCTAATTTTGAACTTTGAAATTGGACCGTTGCGGCTGTGCGTGCGCGTCTGTCCGTTAAAGGGTCGCAACCTTTCGAACAGTCACGACCGCTCCGAATAGGCACCTCCTCCATCCTATATATAGGGGCCCGCAACACAGATATTAACACACAGAAAATTGCTTATTCTTCCCTCTTCTCAGAGCTCTGTTCACAGATATATAATTCCTTCAGTTCGTCGTCGCTCCGTCTGCCCGCACAACAATCAGAGCCGGTCCGTTTCATCCTGAGGGACAAATTGCTCATATCCTTTGGTGCGTATAAGGGGGCAATATTGTTTCAAGGAAAAAGATATTATCTGGACTCGGACATTTAGGTATTTCATACAAATATCGTTTGTAACGGTTCTGTACCGTCACAATATTTTATACTCTTTGTCACACTTTTTTCTGTTGCTATTGTTTACAATTAGTAATGCTTTTCTGCTGTGACAAAACTTATAAAGAGATAAGTAACGTTATTGAAGTTACTATCGGATTCGTTACACTTTTGTGTACTTACGAACTAACACCACTGTTTTATACAACAGTAATCCAACAGTTGAAGAAAACATGGAAATTAAGAGGGAATGTCAAAGTAAGATCAGATGGGAATATTTTTCTCTTTCTTCTGTCTGATGAGCAGGATAGAAGTAAAATTATTCAATGTGATCCAATTGTTATGGGAAACAAACTTTTTATATTAAAGGAATGAGATCCTGTAGTTAGTAATGTGTGTGGAGCTATTAGGGCTGTTCCAATTTGGGTGCACCTATCTAATATCCCCATTTTTGCCTGGTCCCCTCTGGGTATAAATTGGTTAGCTAATAGCCTTGGAAAACTTATATATATGGATGAAATGACTGAAAATCAAGAAAGACTGAATTTTGCAAAGTGTTTAATAGAAATAACCCTGATTCAGGAACTGGTTGATACTTTTACAGTTCAACTAACTGATGGCTCCACACAAATGATATATGTTGACTACTTATGGAGACCTGATATTTGTGTTAAGTGCATTGTCTTTGGTCATTCTAACCAGAACTACCTTCAAACTGAAAATAAAATTAATGAGGAAAAAGAAAAAGCTGAAACACTTGGTGATAAGCAGGTTAAAGCTATTGAAGTTTTGAATAATAGAAGAAATAAAAGAAGGAAAAATGGTTTTGAAAATAGGAAGATCTGGAAGAAAGTGGAAAACAAGAGTAAAAACTTGATTGAGGTAGCTGACTTTGATGCTGTGGTAGAAAAAATAAATAAAGAAAAACAGTCAAATGCAATTGACACAAATATTGTACAAGTGAATGCTTTGCAAGTATCAAATAAATTCAAACTGTTAGAATCCATAAATGAAGAAGGAGAATGTGGTGATAGTGAAAATCAGTCAGATGATAAAGAAAAGCATGACGTTGATGTAGATAATTTGGTTGAGCAGAAACTGAAAGGATAGAAATTGAAAGAAGTAGAGCAGAAGAGGAAAGGGAACAAATGAATGCAAACTCTGTTGCATGCAAAAATACTTCAAAATTGAATGCAGAAATGCATGATACCATTATACAAACTGATGCACTTGCATGCAGTCTTGCTCAAGCTGCCATAGAAGCTAGTACTCATGAAAGAAATGATCGTTCCTCCCCAGAAACAAATGCCAGCTTATTAGTACATGAATTTGCTACTTCTTCTGTAGCAGCATGTGCATCATTAAATGCACAATCTCCTCAAAATTCTCATGCAACCACCAACCTCCTAATTAATCCTATTTCCCTTCCACCCTCTCATCCACAACTTTCTCTCACCAATTCCCTTGCCAATCTAGTAACATCAAAAACTATACCATGCTCAACATTATCTGAGACTTCCTCTAATCCTGAACCTCACCTGCACACTACAACCCCTGCCTGCATAGAAAACTATACATCTCCACTTTCTAATTCAAAATCT
The DNA here is from genome assembly GCA_030765085.1 of Allium cepa. Lineage (NCBI taxonomy): Eukaryota > Viridiplantae > Streptophyta > Magnoliopsida > Asparagales > Amaryllidaceae > Allium > Allium cepa. The sequence continues at coordinate 916,082,254 of CM060929.1, read as the reverse complement.
ACAAATGCACAACCAATGGCCAACTCCAATCTTCTAAACATTGGTTATGAATCAATTTTCATATCTCCTCCTTCCAAACCATGCCATGCTATCTCCCCCCTTATTCCTCAACCTGATATTTCTAAAACCTCGATCTTCCCCTAACCAATCTCAAACCAGCACTCCAGCAAGGAAAATCCTTCCAAAAAGAAAAGCAAGGCAGAAATAAAAGGACAACTCCTCCAAAATAACCTTCAAATACCAGAAAAGGGAAGAAGAAAAAACTACTATTTGATTAGCCAATCTCCTATAGATTCTGAAGATGACTCTGAGGACACATATGACAAATACCCTAAAAAACACCAAGCACCTCTTAAGGAGGCAAGAGAATTCTAAGAAACAAACAACAGAAGTATACTCAATGATGCACAATATAGGAGCATGGAACATCAGAGGAGCCCACGTGAATTTTAAACTTGAGCAAGCTAAGTCTGTCATCAATGAGCACAAACTATCAATGCTATCCTTATCAGAAACTAAATTAGACCTACCTCTTTCTGTTAAGGCAACCAAAACAATCAACCCTACTTGGATCTATCTGACAAACCACTGCCATGCTCCTTATAGGAGGTTACTAATCATATATGATCCCGCTATTTTCTCCCTCGGCCCTATTCTTTTTGATCGCCAATTCATCCACTCTCATGTAAAACACCTTCCTACTTCTACCTCTATGTTCTTCACTTTCATTTATGCTGATAACACTTACTCTAAAAGGCAAATGCTCCATGAATATATACCACACTTAAGACAAAACTCTCACCCATGGATCATAATTCGAGATTTCAACTGCTCCTTCCTTTCCTCTCATAAAGCAGGTGGCTCCCATCTTCATATCAGAGACTTAACTCTTCTAAATGACACCATCCACAATGCTCAATTATTTGAAATTTTCTCAACTGGATCGCCTTTTGCTTGGAACAATAAAAGTCACTCAGGCATAAAAACCCTAACCAAGATTGACCATGGTTTCACCAATCACAAAACTATCGCTTACTGGCCTTCAATTCAAATTCATATCCCTATGTCTCTTCTATCAGACCACTGTCCCCTGATATTATCCTTTGGAGAAGCATCTATTAAAAAACATGTAAATTTTAAATTTTTTGATGCCTGGATTAATAACTAAAATTTTATGCAGATAGTCTCTACCGCCTGGAACATGCACACATTTGGAAATCTAATGCTGAAGCTACAAAGAAAACTGAAAAACACAAAAATTGCTCTGAAAAATTGGTCAAAAAACATTTATGGTGAGGGAAAAAATTATCTACTGACATAAAAAAATAAACTTGAACAGGTTCAGGTACAAATAATGAGTATTAGCAATGATACTACTCTCAATTCTCCTGAAAAGGACCTGATAAGACAACTTGAAGAAGCTTATGCAACTGAAGCTGGTATGGCAAGGCAAAAGTATAGAGAAAACTGGACACTTAATGGAGACAGGAACACTAAACACTACCATGCATCCTTGAAGGTAAAGCAGACCAAATCTCATTCTGCTACGGATGAAGTTGACACTGCTTGTCTGAATTATTTCAAATCTCTACTTGGTACCTCAAACAACCCCCCCCCCCTGGACTTCACCTTTCTAAATGATCTAACACTTCCTACCCTTTCTACTGAACTGCAAAGCAACCTTATAGCTCCTATTTCAGATGAAGAAATAAAGAAATCCATTTTCACCATGACAAAGTCTGCAGCAGGAGGTCCAGATGGGTTTAATGATATTTTTTTTATCAACTGCTGGGATGTAATATCATCTGATATAAATAAAGAAGTGCACAATTTCTTTGAGAAATCCAAAATGCTAAGCTCTATTAACTCTACCAACCTAGCATTGATTCCTAATAGAAGCTTGACAATCCCAGAAGTGTAACACAATATAGACCCATAGCCTGCTGCGACATCATTTATAAATGCATATCCCGGATTTTTGCCTTTAGACTAAAACATGTTCTTCCTCCATCATCTCTTCAAACCAAGCTGCCTTTCTCCCTAATAGAAGCATCCTTGATAATGTACTCCTATCTCATGAGCTTCTCAATGGACATGCAAACTCAAATATCAGCGCTAGAGCAATGCTAAAAATTGATATAAAAAAGGCTTTTGACTCTGTTTAATGGTCATCTCTTATGCATATCATGAAAAAAATGAAATTCCCACCAAAATTCTGCAACTGGATATTGCAATGTATCTCTAGGTGAGATACTCCCCTGTTTTCAATGCTCATACAGTAGGATACTTTAAAGGTAAGAATGGTTTGAGACAAGGAGATCCAATTTCTGCTTACCTTTTCATTCTGATTATTGAGATCCTCACTATTAGCCTTTCAAAGACAGGTTAAACTAAAGAACTTCATTCTTCATCCCAAATGCTTGTCTCCTATGGTCACTACTTTGTCTTTTGCTGATGACCTGATAATCTTCACCAAACCTACACTACAGTCTTTGAGTACTATCATGTCAACCCTTGAGTCCTTTTATAGATTTTCTGGCTTAATGCTTAATAATGCTAAATCTCATATTCTTATGGCTGGCCTAAATTCAATTGAAAAGGCTCAATGTTTATCTATAACCAAGATGTCTCCCCTTGAAACTGACATGTCTTATTTTGGCATACCTTTGGCATGCAAAAGAATCACTATCTCTTAATGTATCCCCCTATATGAAAAAATCACTTTTATTTTTGGTAAATGGCATAATAGATTTCTTCCAGAGGCTGGCAGGTTGGTCGTCATCAATGTTGTTAGCTTCTCAATGACAGTGTATTGGTGTAGGACTTTCCTTCTTCCAACAAAACTGATAGCAATGATTCGTTCTGCTATGATCACATTTTTTTGGACAGGAACCACACATAATAGGAAACTATCTCCCATAGCATACAACAAGCTTGAAGTGCCTAAAAGAAATGGGGGTTTGGGAATTAAAAATCTGAGGAGATGGAATGTAGCAGCTCTATCAAAACACTTTGATAACCTTCTGAACAAAAGGAAGACAGTATGGATAGATTGATGCCTCAAACACAACCTTCAAAATGGTGATATATGGTTGGTGAAGCCAAAAGTAACAAGTTGCTGGGTTTGGAAACTAATGCTGAGAATTAGAGATGAATTTTTACCTCAATCAATTATAACCTTAAGCCAGATGAGCAATGAAAAATTATGGGATGTGCCATGGATAACAAAAGGCCTAATTTTAAGCAAAATTATGTCATATTCAGATATTCAAATGACAGCAATTCCTATGAATGCTAAAGCTGTCTCCTACATTAGGAATGGCTTAATTGCTCTGCCTACTACTAGCTGCGCTGAAATCAACTCCTAATGGAATAGATATAATAGGCAGCAGTACCTTTTTGATTCTAAAGATGAATATTACTGGACTGACAAACAAACTGAACATGCAACTGCCATATTATATTCTTTTTTATCCAATTACAATGCCAATCTGCAGATTCCCATGGTATAAAAGGATTTGGAATCTTCAAACTAGTGAAAAGCTAAGGGCATGTTTGGTTTCAAAATGAATTATGTGTTTTAAGTATTCAATTCATACTTCAAATGAGACAGAAGAAGAGTGTAGTACGGAGAGGAGAAAACTTTTCCCTAAATCCCCTCCCGCCTCCCCTCATCTCCCATCGCACTTTTAATACAAATTAAAAACTGAAAATTCAAAATTCATTTTGACGCCAAACAAGGCCTAAAATTTATGCTTTGGAAAATCCTTAAAAATGCATTGCATACAAAAGCTAATTTAAGAAGAAAAGGATTCAATGTTAGCACTGCTTGTATATTCTGTAATACTAGTGAAGAGAATGTGCAACATCTATGCTTCTCAAGCCCTTACACGAATTTTATTTGGAAGAAGGCAAAAGCAAGAGGTGCTTTTGATCAATCTATCTGGGACAGCAAGCTAGAATGGTGTCGGATTTTCAAAGCAACAAAGTGATTACTGATATGTCTTAAAGTTACTGCGGCAGAATTGCGGAAAGAAATGAAATAATTTTCAATAATAAAAGAAGTGATGTTTACTATGGAATATGCTATGAAATCCATAATGCTATTTTCTACTCTCCCTGCCACTTTGATGCTGCAGTGGAACAGAAACGGTCTTAGTGGTTGTTTCTTTTGTTTTTTTGTTTTTAATTTATTCATTTTTCAGTCCTCTTTGTTTTTTAATCTCTTCCTTCTCTTGAAATCCATGTATTCTGATTCATGATAGTAAGAACTTTCTTATTGGCAGGTACCATTCAACCTGCTAGCTTTAAAAAAAAAATAATAATAATAATAATAATTCATCATCGTTGATTCACAAAAAAAATAGCCTTTCAGATTCAGAAGAATCTAAACAACATCGCTTCAATTTTAAATTCTGTAGATTCAAAAGGAAGGCTCACATTCATCATTTCATTGTGCCATATCGTTTAAGTATCATATATAGCATACCAAAAAAGGCAAAGTTTTAATCGTATGCACACACCTGCCTTCTTCTCCACAGTGCAAGCCTTTTCCAACAGTGTTTGTTGGTCGATTATAATGGAAAAAAAACGAAAAAAAACAGCTAAGCATCAAAAGAACCAACAGGTAAAGTGCATCCAACTGTGTCAGTTGCATTTATATAGATAATATCTCCGTTACAAGCAATATAATTATCTTCGTTACAAAGCAGAAATTTACGATTATTCTTTGAGGCAGCAATCAGGATCTTTGTTAAAAACAATATAATCCATCTCCGTTACTGAGAATTTTCCATTGATTCTTGGAGGCGGCTAAAGTGCCGTCGCATCCTTCCTACTTTCCTCTCCATACTGCAAACCTTTTTCGAAAGGGTTTTCAACAGACTGTTACGATTCTCCATGTCTCTGCTTTTAAGAGGAGGAGCAAGCTGAAACCAAACAAAAGCTGCAGCCAGAAACAAAATCTGAAGAGCACAAGAGAAACGAAAAAAGAAAAAAAAAAATTAGACTTGGCCTATACTTATCGTTGATTGTGATTGCGACTGTGAAAGGATAAAACTTACCAAAGCGTACAAGAAGACTTGTTCGACGAACCAAAACTGATCATCCATAATACCAAGAAAGAAACAGGCGGCTACGAAGCGGAAGAGATGCGAGATGGATTAGGGTAGATTTGCTCATATTTTGATTAAAATGGATCGGGTTTTGTTTGCTTCGGCCCGATTGTAATGCGGTATTGCAATTTGTTTTCGTTAGAATATTCTCACATTCTTTGCTTGGGGCTTTCAACTCTTGATCCATATTTTCAAAACCCTTTCACAAAACACCATCCGCTCAATACAGCTAAAAGTTTGATACTGTTTTATAATATAGATAATCTTCCTCAGTTACTCCCGCCGACACAAAGAAGAAAATTTAGCAAATTTTTAAATATACTTTCTAAGATAAGTATATGATTTCGTTTTTTTGCATGAAAAGTAAAATATTTTGGTAATATACTTATAACATTGAGGTGAATATATACACGTTTTCCAAATATAAAACAAAATGTAAGGGGTTTGACAATAGTGTTTTGAAAAGATCCTGTGATTAGATTTTATAAAGTGATTTTATTAATTAAAGAGAATTATTAAGGACTTAGTGGATCCCATATAGAAATTAAAGCATGATTGAATGTTTGTTTATTTGATAATTAAATAACCGACTATCAAAACTGGACCAAAACATAACTTTGGAAATATCTGGGGGAAACACTAGAATTATATATTGCAGTTACCATCGAAGGTGATATGCTGTACGTATAAACTCGTTTCGTTCTTCTAGGACGAATGATAAGGAAATCTATCCACTAACAGTTAGGAGATAAACTCCGCTCTTGTCATTGTATGTTTATTTCTTAAAGAACCGGGTTTGAGTTTACTAGAAATGATTGATAGTTGTTCCGAAGAGACCCCGATCGGATATGTTATCCGAAAAACACTTCGATCCAACTCAAGTGTTGCGAACTGAAGACATCGTAAAGAGTATGGAATCAAAGATAGAGAGGTGAAGTGCAAGAAGTGATCGCTACTAAACCTGAGGGTGATTCCTAAATGGATGTATTAGGAATAATGTCTTTGGTTTCGTTCAGACCCAGAACGGACTTGTATGGATGAATGATATCAGCACATTGTCATTGGAGGGCAATGAGCATTCTAAGTGTAATGTTCTTGAAAGTTAATCGTAGCCTCAAGCCTCATCAAATGAGAATGACTAAAACATGGAAGATGTAGAAGGGTTGCGTGGGTCGCACCCATTAGGATATGTCATCGCTTATTTAGATGACCATTCATATTTCCATATTCAGTTGTGCACATGAGCTTAGTAAAATGGTTGGGAACAACCGGGGTGATGACATATTCGGTACTATCCAGCAAGGGATAGGTCAGTCCTGTGTTGGCAGGGGTTGTTAGGTACGATCTCGGTACATTGTTCTAGAGGTGTACTATGACGGGCGGTACCCTAATAGCTCAGTCATTGTTGGAATCCATTTCCAAATACAAGCTTTACGGTTTTAGTTGTATACCAAATATATTGGAACGTGAGATGCAAACATTCCAGTTATTTTAATATTTTACCATGAACCCTCAGACGTTATTATAATATCGTTGGATTTTATATAAACGTGTTTTGGATATCGTAAGGTAAAAACCAATCCGTGTTTATATAAAAGTGTTTTGGATATCGCTGGATTTTATATAAAACTGCACTTATTTAGCACATACTTAACAAATAGCTACAAAATATAGTGACACAGCATATATACAATTAGATTCAGCCAGATTAGTAGATGTGCGTGTATTGAATTTAAAACTGTATGTTGTACATAGTAAGTGAATTAGATAACATTTCAATTTAAATACCATCGTACGATGAAATTTTACATATTTTAGTTCGCCTATAACTTCACCATTTATAAATCATAAAATGAATCAATTATTGAGTAGTACACATGTATCAACAACAACAGATACATCTATTGCTATATATATGGAACTACGATCTGTTTGCATTAATTATCTTTTATATTGCAGTAAGACATCTGATAAGTATTTCCAAATCAAAGGGCATGTCTTTTCATTTGAACAAACATTAGAATTCGAACTAACTTTTCTCTACATTTCAATATATTTAATTTTATATTCAGACATGATCATACTTAATTTTTATATTCAGACGTGATTAGAAAACTTCAAATTGAGGCTCGTTGATTTCTTTTTAATTCCATAGAGCTTCACACATATAACATTAACATCAGGAGCATTAAATAATTTTCTAAGGAGACCTTCACCTTATTTCATTAAAATCTTCAATAATTAACAACATCTTACTTCACTCTCTTAATAACCACGCTCACTTTTCAAAATTTTGGAATTTTTTGTTGATATACCCTAGTTTAGCTATTGTACCATAGGATATACAATTACGTAAACTAATGCAGCACATATTTAAAACCACAACCTTACTTGGGGAGCAAAATCATATGAAAGTTGATATCATTTTGTCTATCAGCAGAATGAACATTTCAAAGTGTACAATGTATATTAACCCGTGTAGTTAATGCCCCGCTATTATCCCGCTATAACCCCGCTATACCGCAATGATTTTTCCATATAGCCCCAAAATATAGCCTTTCCGCTTTAATCCCCGCTATTTCCGCTATATCCCGTTGTTCCCGCTATATTTTGTTATTTCCGCTATATCCTCTTTAATAAAATGAATTAAAAAATTTGATTTATACATTATAAAAATTATGAAACTAATTTATTTGATTTAATTTTTAATATATTTTCAGAAATGAAAATACTCTAATATTCTACTAAATTCAATTATGTTATATAACAGTTTTACGTTTATTTAAAGTATATTCGCACATGTTTTTTGTTTAAAATTATTTATGTATTAATTATAATTCAATTGAATGATAATTTTTCATTAACTTACCAATTATACATTTGTAAAAATATTAAGTACGAGTTTTATATGCTATTTTAGAGTCATCCGCTATATCCCGCTATATCCTCGCTATATCCCCGCTATGACTTTTTACACCTTCACCGCTTCGAATCTGCCGAGCGTTTTAACTGCACGGATATTAACAAAGCTCGAGTATGATATGTTATGTATACTACTATTATTTTTTATTATTCATGCTGCACATAACATGATAATCATTAAATCATTAAAGTATGTCAATCATTAGATCATTAAATCTTAGGACGAAAACATCATACCGGTGTCTGTTGATATAAATTCGCATTTCAAAAATAACATATTAGGAACTGCCAATGAATTTAAATTGAACAGAGAGTGCCTAAAATCAGTTAAGTTAAATTTTAACAGACAGAATTCAAAGTCACCTAGATCGTCGTTGAGGTTAGTTGTCAGTGATTCAGCTAAATCGTTAATCGCTAACCATTATTAATTGGCAGTATGTCGTTTGGTGCTACGTGGGGGAATAGAAGACCAACATAGTAAGAGGTAAAAATGAATTTAAACTTAACGGATCGTAACTAAAAAACGGTCGAGCACCTGTGGTCGAAGTCCAATTGGCATGCGTGCAGCGATGGATATGCATAACCGTCGGTAAGTCATAATATTCATCACATGCAAACCGTAGTTAGCTGGTAATGGGCGTTGCTAGCGCGGAAGGTTTGGAAAAAGATTGTTATGTTAGGTTTTGAGTGAGAGGGAATGGAAAAGGGGAATTAGGTTTTTTTACTTTTTAAGGAACAGTGTGGAAAATAAGGGGATGAGATTTGCAGGACAATGGTGAAAGTAAGATACATTTAGGATTTTTAAAAGACACCGTTGAAATCTATTTAACGAATTCTCTTTGTTAGTAGTAAAGATTATTATTACATAACTTAGTTATTCTTATAAATAAAATTAGTTAACTTGGTTTATATTGTATATATTTTTTTTACTATCACAAACTTAGCTAATTTTCATAAACATAGTTGAAAATGAAGCCGGATTTGAAATCACAACTTACACTAGTTGTGACGACCCAGAAATTTTAGACATTTGAAATGGGAATATTTAATTAATTTTAAATATTCAAAAGTTAATTTTTAACTTGAATTTCAAATGTCAATATTTATTGGATAATTAAATACTGAATTTAATTATCAGAATTAGGTAAATTATTGAATCTGGAATTTTAAGCCAGTTAAAAATAACTTGAAGGCTTGTAAAATTCGTATTGATAATACTGAAGATAATAGAAGTGTTAAAATTAAATTTAACACTGATTTGATCAGTTTTGAAGTTATATCGTTTAAATCGATATTTAAAATAGTCTTCCGAGGCACAGTCTCGGAATTCGACGAAACCAGCTCCATTGGATCCGTAATATCGAATTATTGTCGGATTTTAAATTTCTTAGTGATTGGAGTTGTGGAGTGAGCATACGGTATATAAACGCATGGAAAATCTACTGAGTCAAATTAAATCTAAATAAATATATTTGATATTCTTTAAATCGACATATAGTACAACCCGCCTCCCTCTTATCTCCTTCGTACCCTCGTTTTCTTTCCCTTCTCCTGTACGCTACCTATTGGTCCTTAGATCTTGTCGTTCTCTTTCAATATCAGATAGAACGAATTCCCTTCAACAGGAGAAGAAATGGCCGAGCCACCCTCCTTCAAAATCTCGAACAACAACTAATAAAAAAAATTAAATCATCTCAGTCACGTTCGAATCAAAAGCGAGCGTCATAAAGGAGCTCGATGTAGCGGTCTTCGAGGGCAGTGGGGCCGAGGTCTGGGATGGATCTGGTTTCGAAATCGAGCTTCGCAATCTTCTGTGTTTTGGTAGTGGTTGGGGGAATCGATTTTCATGCTAGGGTTTGAGGCGCAGGTTCGTTGTTCGAACACGTGGCCAAGACAACACGTTCATACGCTCGTGTGGGTCGCGTTAGCGGAGTTTGGGGGCGGCACGACTTCGAGGTGGCGACGATGCTAGAAAGGGCTCGCGAAGCTCGTGGTAGGTCAGAGGAGGAGCAGCGAGGCGCAGATGGCTGGAGCGTTGTGGCGTGAGGTTACAACAGCGATGGCTTATTAATTGCGTTGAATAGGGAGGGGGCGCGACAGTGGGTGTCGCGATGGCGAAAACTGGGGTCGCGAATTTGAGGTCGCGTGGGAGTTGGGACCGCATGGTGGCGCGTGGATTCGCAAGGCGGTGGTGTTTGGTGTCGAGCAGCGGTGAGGTATTGTTTATTTAGTTCAATTTAATAAATACATATTTATAGGCAGTTGGTAAAATATATACGGATAGGATTGTGGTAGAAGGTAGAAGTTTTTAAAATATTGTTTTGAGAATAGAAAATTTATATTTATATAGATAAAGTTTGAAAATAAGAGGGGTTTTAAAATGATGAATCAGCTATGCATATTTATATTTATATAGACAGTAAGGTAAATTTTATAATATATATATATGGAAATAGTTACCTTTATTGTAAATTAATATAATTATTTGAGTAATATATTTATTTTAATTTTAAATCAGTAACTATGTTAAATAATATTTTTCTGGTTTTCAATTAAAATCTAAAATGAAGTATATACATTTTTTTTAAATTTACCTTGGTTACTGGAAATAATTTATTATAGGAGGATTAATTCAAGTGAAACTATTAAGTTGAGTAAAAATGTATTAAATGGTAATTGATCTTCGATTAGTTCATAATATTTATAAACCATAAAATGAGATAATTGATCCGGTTATTAAAAATGTTAACGAATGCATATAATGTTTTACAAGGTCTAATTGTGAAGAAAATAAGTAGAGATTGAAGTGGATCACAATCAAAATCAAAGGTGAGTTAATCTCACTCAGTTAAATTTAATTTTAAATGATTAAATTTAAATAATTGTTGGATGGTTGAATTTGATTGATGTGATATAGTATGATAGTTTTGGAATTGGCATATCATATTGTGCTAACATTTGTGGATGCCGGGAAACAGGTTGGAGGGATCCAACTGGACCCCTCACATTTATTTAAATTATTCAATATTCCCTGTTGTGATTATTTGATATCCTATGATGAGTTATATTGGAATATTGAATGTTATGGTTTGATTGGATATTTGGGTATAATGAATTACCAAAATATATGAATTGGATCGTCGAAAAGAAATTAAAAGAAAGTAAAGTTGTAAGCGAAATAAATATAGAAAGTTTGAATAAGTTAAGAATGAATTGAAAACAAATAGAAGTAATATGAAAATAATAATAAATAACTTCGAGTATGAAGAGAAATGGAATTTTGAATAAAATGACATTGATGAATTGTAAACCTAAGTTATATCAATTAAAGAAATAAGGAATTATTTTAAAATTTAAAGTTTAAATTTATTTAAGGGAATAAAGAAGTAATTGAGAAATCTAAAAATTGGAATTTTTAGTTAAAGTATTTTTAAAAATCATAATCAAGAAATAAAATCTGAAATTGATAGATTCTGAATTAAAAGGGAATACATTGGAAATCAATTTGGGAAATTGATTTAAGAGATTGAAGTTGGAATTTTTCTCTGAATAACCAAGTACGTTTTTTAAAGTAAATTTTTAAATGTAAGTTAAAGGTTTTAAAGTTATTTATAAAGGTTTTTTTTGGAAAATTTATTATTTCTAATATTCAAATTCTAAAGTAAGTATTTTCTCAAATCTATTATAGCAGTAATTACTTTAAAAAGTGACTTAGTATTTTGTTTTCAAAAGTGAAAATCTAGTTTATATTTATTAAGTAACTTTATTTTCAAATATTCATATAGTATTAATTTTTAGCAATTATTAAAGTAGTTTTCATTTAAATGTTTTAAAGTACATATTTCAAAGTAAAGTGTTTAAATTTTTTTTTTAAAATCTAGTTTTGTACTTGGTAATTTCAGAGGAGATAGAAAATATTTGGGAAAGTTTATTCTGGGAAAGAAAGATGATTTTGAAACATTTTTCAAAGGATTGGAAATAGAAATACATCTTGTAAAGATATTTTGAGGTAAATAAATAATTTGGGAAAAATTATTTATTGTTAGATGGTTGTTTGTGAATATTAATTGATAGTTAAATAACCGACTATCAATATTGGCCAATGCGCTGATCATTTCGAAGAGACCGGGATCGAGATTTATTTCTCGAAAACCACTTCGATCCGGTTTGTACGTTTTGTGAAACGTGTTTGGAGTCGAAGATGGAGCAGTGAAGTGCAAGGGCTAGTCGCTACTAATCCTGAGGATATTTCCAAAACGGATGTAGTAGGAATAGTGCCTTCGGTTCCGTTCAAACCTGGGACAGACTTGTATGGATTGAATGCTTTCAGAACATCGTCAGGTGGACGTTGAGCATTCTAAGGAAATACGTTCTAAAGGTAACGTTTAACCTCAAGCCTCATCAACCGGGAATGACTGAAAATCAGGGGATATGCAACAAGGCTTCATGGGTAGCACCCACTGGAGAGTAAGGTCATCCCTATCTAGATGTCCCTTTTTATTTCGGCTTGGTGGTGCGGTTGCTGATCCCAACCGTGGGGTGGTCTTATTCGGAACTGTTCACTAAGGAATGGGTCCGGCCTTGTGTTGCAGGGGATGAAGGGAGTAATCCTCGGCACGGTGATCTAGGCCCCGTACTGTGTCAGGTGGTACCCCAGTGCCTAGTCATTATTGGAAATCCATTCTCCATACGTGCCGGTACGGTTTTGATTGTGCCCAGCTATTGCTGAAACGTGAGATGCAAGCATTTCAGCTAGATTTTAATAGTACTTGTACATAGACACTATTATAATATCAGAGAATTTTAATAAAAAGAGTTTTAGCTATCGTAAGGTAAAAGCCCGACATGTTTATTTGTGGCGTGGTCTTACGAGATGCTTTTGTTTTTAAAAGGATTTTGAAACTTTAATAATTAATTGAGTGTGATTTTCTCACGCTGGTATTCCAGACTGACTCGGGTGTTGTTTAACTATAATGCTCGGGTCAGACCGAGTATTATAGGATAGATGATTGATGCTGTGGAGCTCAGGAGACGAGCTGGATGGCGATGCGTATATTCATACTTGTTTATATATATGTATTCCGCTGTGTTGAGTAGCTGTGTATCCTTTTGTATGTTATTGATGTTGTATGAACTCTGATGATGTACTCTGATGATGTATGTATAAAGAGATATATATTTATTTTGAGTAAAGATTATTGTTTATCTATTATATTTTATTCCGCTGCGATGGTTAGATTCTGATGTTGTTTTAGTTTTCTCTTCATCTACCTCTTCTTCTTAAATCAAAATGGTTCGTATTTCTGTGCAACTTGAGTTGTTATGTGTAGAATAGTGTGACTCAAGGGGTACGGATTTGCGGGCCGTTACACTAGTCGAAAATATAGAATACGATATATTTTGTTATTTAGTAATATTATTGCAAACTTAGTTATTTTTCATAAAACATAATTAGCATTGCTAATACTTCATAAGTTACTTGTAACGACCCAGAATTTCTGTCATTTGAAATTCGTATATTTAATTTATTTTTAAATATTAACAAGTAAAATCGTAAGTCGAATAAATTTTATTTCAAATATGGTGATTTAATTTTGATAATTAAATCGATAATTTAATGTTTGAAATTATAGAAATAATTGGAAATTGGGTTTAATTTGATTAAAAATGATTTATAAAGTTGTATTAAATCATATTAGAGTTTGAATAATGTCATGGAACTTTTAAAATTGAATTAAAAGTTAAATTGTGGAAATTGAATATTTTAATATTTAATTGGCGAGTTAAAATAGCCATTTTTCAAACAGTCTCGGAATTTGACGAAATCAGTTTTATTAGATCCGTAATGTTATATTATTGTAAGATTTCAAATTTCGTGTCAATCGGATGTACGGTTTGTCCGAAGCAAGCCAAAACGCATAGAAATTAGTTTAATCGATTTAATTTAAATTTGATCGTTTATTTCCTTAACTCGCACATATGTCGAATTGGCTCTTGATACCTATTCCATTGTGTCCGGAACGTGGGGTAAACCCTAGAAACCCCAGCCTGCATGCTTCGTTTCGAGTTCGTAAAATTTCGGATGAATAACATATTAAGAATTTTCTATAAAAGGACCTCTATTTTTCCATTTGCAAAAGAAAACCCTAGGGTTTCATCTCAAAGCTTCAGCCGCCACTTGATATTTCAATGGCCGAGAATTTCACTTCTTCTTCCTCGTTTTTCTTCAAATCCACACATTAATTCGAAAAACTTCCAACTAGTAAATCGTAGAGCTTGAGCTGATCTACGAATCCAACGGCTAAGATCAAATTTCGAGCCTCAGATCGATGGAAATTTGCATTCAAGCATGGTGCGTTCAATCGCGTTTTTTGAGGAGTATTCATGACCGAGCTTCATCTCGTTTGGGCCGATGATAGGGCTGGTGATGGTGCACGAAGTGGTGGAGCTGGATCATCGTCGAAGTCGATGTGGGGGGGGGGGGGTGCGACATCAAGGTTTCGAACAGCTTCATGGGTTCGAACGCAATTTTCATCACCGGGAAGTAACGTGAGGGGAGGGAAAAGCAAATAGTAACGGCCTTGACTTGTTTGACTTGAAATGCACGGCTAAGATTTTACTAAGGTTAAAAATAATAAAAGAAATTGTAAAATTTAGTTATATTTAAATTGTATAAACTTTAAAATGCTGTAACTTTGTCGTACGAGGTCCGTTTTGGACGAAACAACTTGCGTTGGGTTCATATGGACGAACACTACACGATGGAGCTAGATTGGAGTTAATTAGAACTAGTGATAATTTTGGGTAAAATTAAAAGAGTGTTTAATTTTATTCAAAATAAAACACTGCAACTGTATTGGAAGCAATGTGAGAACTTCTCACTCAATCGAATTGTTTCAATTTAAATTTTGAATAGTTAGATTTAAAATTGCTTGGTTGTGTTGATTGTATGCTTGGATGATAAATTGCTATCTGTTGTATTGAAATAGACCGCATACGCCGTATATTAAGCGGAGATTATTTATTAAACACATATACCGCGATATTCCACCTTGAAGTGGAATGGTATTATATACGTACTTAGAGTTGATTTTCTCGCATTATATAGTGGATCTGACCCTATTGCGCCGTATAATAGCGGATAATATTTTATAAACCCATGTACCGCGATATTCCGTATTGAAACGGGATTGGTATTGTGCTAACATCTGTGAATGCAGGGAAAACATGTTGGAGGGATCCAACTGGATTCCTCGCCCATATTGATTTATTTACAGATATTGTGATATATTCTATTATCATATGATATATGATGTTTTGGATGCCGTGATTGTTATATTCAGTGTTATTGCAGCATTGTGCCTATTTTGGAAAATTAAAAGTATTAAAGTGATGATTTTTAAATTTAAAAGGGTTTTTTAAGTGATTTTTGAAAATATACGTTTTATTAAATTTTTGAATTGATTCATTTTAAATAAATAAACGTTCTAATTTTAATGTTATAAAAATTATGATTTTTGAGAAATATAGTTGAAATGTGATTTTTGAAATATGGAGTTAATGATTTTATAAAATAATTTAAATGGCGATTTTTTGAATTTATTATATAAGCTTTATATATAAGATTTATAAAATTGGTTTTTTATATATCAAAGTGATGAAATTATAAAGGAGTTTTGAAAACATTTTTAAATGATGTTATAAATGAATTTTATAAAAGAATAGAATCTACGATTTGTGAAGTTATAAAATGAATAAATTTGTAAATAGAGAATTATAAGTAATTTTCTTATAATTTGGATTTTGGCGTGGAAATGGAATATGGATAGAATTTATTAATAAAGTAATTTTTTAGGTTGAAGTTGTTATAAAATATAAATGGAATTTATAAACATTGTTTTATAAATCCGAAATCGACTTATTTTGATAAGTTAAGTTTTATAGCTTATTAAACGAGGTATATCCACGATTTTGGACAGTGGATAATCCTTTAAATAAAATGTGTAGAAATGTTGAATTTGGTTAACGAAGTATATTCACGATTTTGGACAGTGAATAATATATTAAAGAAATGTTTTGGGGAAGTGATATTTTAAATAGAATTAAAATGATTTGAAGATGTTTTAAAATGTATTAAGTATCAAAACCCTAGATTTCAACATTCATTTTTGAAATAGACGTTTTCGAGAAATAAGGAAATGGTGGACTATAACACTATTGTTGTAGTAAATGATTTTCGAAAGGAAATGTTTTATATAGTATTGGGATTTATATATCTATCTTAATTTCGAATCCCTATACTACTGATTTTGGGTTTTCGTAATGATGTTTTACGCAACGTTCGTTTTGACTCAAATAAATGTGTTAAGAGAATGTTTTCCTTAAAGAATAAAATATATTATTAATTGTGATTTAAGTATATTGAATATTTTCCAAATGTTGAAAATAAATAGATTTGTGAATTACTTATTATTAAATAAGTATGGAAATGTTTTTCCACTTCGAAGTGAAATGTTTTGAGATTATCTTTAAAGATAAATTGAAAGTGAATATTTGAAATCGATTTAAAAGTCGTATATCAGTGGATATTTGGAAATTTAAATTCACCATGGAATTTATAAAGGAAAGGGAAATAAATTTTATGGATTTGGAACGTAAATTTAAAATAAATCGGTAAGGATTTATTTAATTGGTTTAAATGAACCATTTTGAAATAAAAGTGTTTCCGCGTAAGGAATTTGATTTGAAATTTGTTTTCAAAAATTGTAAAAGTGAAAAGTGGTTTGAAATTGTTTTCAAATGGTTGAAGTGTGAAAAATTATATCTTGTAAAGATATTTTTGGAAAATAAATAATTTGGGAAATTATTTGGAATTTGGTGATGTTGTGCATATCTATTGATAGTTAAATAACCGACTATCAATATTTACCTTTAAATAGGTATTTGTTGTAATTTGCTTGAATTTGAATGCTACACTTATTTTAAAATAAGCGCTCGTTATTTGGTTTAGCCGGGAGATGACCTTTGGTCATAAATCCCATTTCGAATAGTGATATGTCGTAATGGACAGCATTTGAAGACCGGTGTTGAAGACCGG
Organism: Allium cepa; assembly: GCA_030765085.1. Taxonomy (NCBI): domain Eukaryota; kingdom Viridiplantae; phylum Streptophyta; class Magnoliopsida; order Asparagales; family Amaryllidaceae; genus Allium; species Allium cepa. Next base: position 916,065,121 of record CM060929.1, on the reverse strand, counting down.
GTATTTTGAAAACGGAAGGATTACCGTCGGATGTCTCTGCATCGGTTGATCTCCGATATAGAGATTTTATCACCCTTTGTAATGGGACGTCCGGACGTAATAAGTGAATATCCGGATTGCAAGGGCTTCTTTGGAAGTGCCTTCGGTTCCGTTCTATCCCGGAATGGACTTGTATGGATGCGTGTCTGACGTTACAATTTGAGATGTAAAGCTGGTTTCTATCAAATACATTTCTGTTGGTGGCGGAGAATTTATTCTCTTAGCTTAACACCCTTCTCTGAGACGTACGAGCTCAGAGGTTATGTAGTTGATGGTTACTGGTGATACATTCCCAATTTGGTAATGTGGCGTATGAAGTGCTGCTGATCATTTGTTGATCAAAGCACAGCTTTTTTATAAAACGTGGCTTTGTGGACAAGACTTCGTCGGACCTCACACCCGGTAATGGTCAAAACAGGAAAGATGCGGCAAGGTTATTAGGGGATAGCGCCCCTTTAGTGTATGTCATTCCTTCTGGATAGAGGTGATATCATGGTATGGAGCCCAGATACTTAACATATGTTGTTGCTGCAAACTTATTATGTTGTGGTTGTTGGTGAATCCCGGGATATAGATCGGTTACGATCGGGGGATGGCATACTCGTGTCAGTAGTTACCCAGTTAAGGGGTAATCCGACCTTGTGTTGGCAGAGATCCGGTTAGGTTCTCGGGGCGTCCTTCCAGAGGCGTACCCATGTGGCAATGGGAAGTTTCTTGGCCTGACCATTAGTTGGAAATCCAAAGAAACAATACGAGCACTATACGGTTTTAATTATAGAACTTGCCATTTACTTATGCTGGCGCCCCACTGTTTAGATGGTAGCTATAGTAGGCATAAGTGTGGAATGCCTATGCTGGCTAAGATTTATATCATACTTTCGAAAAGTTTTCTTGTACTTTGCACTTATAGTAATAATTAATATCAAAGAAATTTGCGTATCAAGCATATTTAACTATCATAAGGAGAAATCTCCTCCGATTCTGAGTTTGCATTGTGTGTGTGTGCGGGAGGCCTTATGGTAGTTACATTTTCTAAAAGCATTGCGAATCTATTTAAAAATATTTCCTTGTTTGTTTTTAAAGGTAAACTGTTTTAAGTTCTAACACCAGTCACATGACTGACTTGGATTTTATTGTTCCCTTCCTGAACTTTGGGTGCCCACCAATTTCCACACGGGCAGTCTAGAGTCAGGTTATCAGGTCATTCTGGAATTCAGGAGTTGCTGTAGAGATCTGGAGGCAAGCTGGATGGCATGGCGTATCAATTAGTATATAGTATTTCTTTTCCGCTGTTTGATGTTGTGAACTCTGATAATGTAATGTAATGTGATGTAATGTAATAACTGATATAATTCTTTGTTTTAAAGATATTCATTTATCTATTATATATTGTTCCGCTGCGATTGTGAGATTCTGATGTTGTTTCTGTTGCTTCTTCTTTCTTACTTCTTCTATCTTTTTCTTCTTCTTAAACCCTAAGGGTTCGGTTTTTCAACATTCGATTGTTCGGCAGTTAATACAGTGGACGTATTAATGTCAATTTTCGGAAGTCGAAGAATCGGTTTCTTACAAAGTGGTATCAGAGCTTTTGGTTAAGCGACAACCTTGGCTCTGTTAGGAATTACTCTTTAGAGGTAGAGTCAGCGGTACTCTAGAATGAATTTGTGTTTAATAATAGAGATGAGCGTGTATTTGTTAATGAATATAAAATTGTTTTATATTGTGATGATAGGTTTGTGGAGTGGTATATGGATTCTGGTCGGTATAGTCTGTACAACTCTATCGATAGGGATGTCTAAACACTGGTACAAAACAATTCGACACGATATTGTTTTAAAATAGGGTAAATGAAATAATTTTACCTTGATTATATTTTATATATAAAGGAATAATTTTTCAAAAATTATTAAAGTGTATATAAATTGATTGTTTGGTTGTTGAAAATGTAAGAATATATATAAGTTAATTAAAAGAATAATTGTATACGAAATGAATTATTAAGTATGGAATTATAATTAATATGATTTACAATTGTGAAATAATCTTATATATAAGAAGTGAAACTATATGAATATATTTATAAATACGGGTTGTAAATAAAAATGGATTTGGCCTATGAATTTGAAAGTTTTGAATCACGTTTATTTTGAAAGTTGTTTTTCAAAGTTATAGATGTTGTTAAGTAAGATAAATCAATTTGGAATAATCTTATGTAAGTGAAGCGGAATAGTTAAATTATATAGGTAAAAGATTTGTATATGTGATTTATGAATAAAAGGAAAATTTTGAAAGAATTTAAAACATTGAATTCACTACTGTTACTAGGAAATAATAAGAGTGATGACTGCATCATCATCAGTATCATTTTCAAGTAACTGTGTGATGGATTTGTTACCATAGTAATTGAAAAAAAATTGAAGTTTGGTTGTGATAATCAAATTTGAAATTAAAATCCAAGCTGTAATTGTTGAATATAAGTGAAACAAGTTTTGAATTTATAATATGAGATGATAAATTTGACTTTGGTAAAAGTTAAATAGAATTTACTTTAGAATTGAAATCTGAATTGGATTTATAAGTGGAAATTTAAGATTAAGTTAAACAAATGCTGTTTGAAATGGAATGTAACCTAAGTGATGTTGAATGAAGTTGATTTTGGTATCGAAGTAAAATAATAAAGTGAATTAAATGGATGTGACTTGAGTTATATAAATGAAATCCAACTTTATATGGTAAAATGAATTAGCAATTGAATTAATGAATGAATTGAATATAAATCAATTGAATGTAAATAAATTGATATGAAATAATGGACGTAAGTGTTAATTCATTAAAGCTAATTAAAAGTGATGAACCAAATTGAATGAATGTAAGCCAAGTAAAGCAATATGGTAATGTTTGATATACATTGTTTGTTAGATGATGGTTAGTTGATTATATAGAAATCCATATGAATTTGAATTAATGAAATTGAAAGCTAAAGTAATTGAAGTCAAATTGGAAGTTAAGTGAATCTTAAATAGAATGGAATTTGATTTGGAAGTGAACCAACTTGAATATAAATTAGTGAATGTAAACTAATTGAATATGAATAAATAAATGTTAGTAAAAACATCCAATGTTAATGAATCAAATGTGATTTAAATTGGAAAACCAATTCATTGAATATTAATGAGAAGTGAAAGTGGATTGATTTGGTTATGAATGTTAGTTGAATGCTAGTTGGTTGATGGTTGAATTTGTTGCTTTTGTTGCATTTGCTATATTGGCACATATTGTTGTTGCTTCTGGTATATGTTGTATATCGATATTATTTTCTATATACATGTTTCTCATGGTTTATTGAGTGTTTAGTAGGTGCGGATTGCGCTTGCTTCGCATTTGGAGCTCGCTTTCGCGTTATATTAGCTGTATATGTGTTAGGAACTGAGTTGATGATGTTTTGATGACAACAACCTTATATAGTTATTATACTTTACTTTATAAAATATATACTAACATTTCCATTGATATATATATGTATATAGGAAGTATATGCAGGTATTGTCGAAGACTGATCAGTATAAAGACTCAAACATCAAGACGAAGATTAGAGACTCAAGTTTCAAGACTCTAGAGAATCAAGATTTCAAGATCTCAAGATAAGTATCTAGTATTTTGTTAAAATTTCATAATAGCACTCTCATCTTTCTTCCAATTTTCTTTTGGGATGGAACCCAATTTCTATGGAAACCAGTGGCTTACAAACCCACAACAAGTAGCTTACAAACCTACGACAAGTGGCTTACAAACCCACGAAAATCAAAATCATTTAAACTACTTTGTACAAGTTCTTGAGTCCTATGGAGGAGCTCTGCAGGAAGGTTCTTGCAATTTCAGTTTGAATAGATTTTTCAAAATGTTTTTAAATCTGTTTTCAAAATGTTTTAGCTTTCAAAATCATGCTTTCAAAAATGTTTTCAAACTTTGTTTTAGCCTTGAAATATTCCTCTATTCTGATTTTAAAAACTTCTATTTTTAAAACATCAAAACTTATTCTGATTTTAAATATTACTTATATGATTGACGGTCTATATCAATTATATATATATTTAAAATAATGTTTTATATTCATTCTCTATTGTTTAAACACTTTACTTTGCTCTAGAAAAATTTCAACTTGTTTTAAATTCAATTGCTTTTACAAAACAACATCTCTACAATTTTGAACTAAGGGTTGTCGACATGAGGGGATACTCCTTGTCACATGGTGGCCGTTGGATTCAAAAATTAATTTTCAAAAGAAATGTCCATTCGTTCGAAAACCTTTCGCCAATGGTTATGACTGTTGTGCATCTATATAAAGGCTTCCAAAACGAATTTTTTTAACAACTACTTTCTTATTTTTTCACTCCTTCTTCTCCACCATTCCATATCCATAAAACTTCATATTTTCAATATCGTGCCATCATTCTGCCAAATTCTCAATAGGAAATCATTTAGATGCTCTCTCTATTTGATTCTCCATCACCCTACTAAAGATCAAAGTGCTATTCAGAGTTATAGGATCAATTTGTATTCAAAAAGTCCATAGAGTCTATCCATTCAAAAGGATTGTTATTAAGAAGTATTAGGGTGATCTTGTGTCCCGAAAAATCAAGAGAGTTTGCCCCAGACTCGGAGATAGGAGGGTTCCTCAAGACCTTAGAAATTGAGGGTTGTAATTTGGATATTGGCTTATAAAAATCTGTACAGGGATACTGCCTTGGTGCAGGACTGGATGTAGGAGGATTTCGAACCAGTATAAAATCCGGTGTGTTCTTTCCTTTTACTTTCTTTACTTCACTATTTGCATTTGTTATACGTTCTGTGATCATTCTGTGTTAGAATTCTGTTTAGATTTGTGTTGAAAATTTTAATTTAGTCATATGGTTCATATATTCTTTAAAACACTATTCACCCCCCTCTAGTGTTATTTCTGCCCTAAGATCCTTAATCCGCATCCCTAAAAATTGGTATCAGAGCATTGGTTTTCATTGTTTTCATAATCCGAAACTTGAAAAATATAAAAATGGCATTTTTGGAAAATTGTGTTAAAACTGTTTTGAATCTATGCATTTCATCAAAGTTTCATAAGTCTGCATATAGTTATTTTGAAAAATCAAGTTATCTACCGAATTAGTGTGTTATGCAGGAACAGACATGTTATATGGCTTTTGACGAATCAACACCCAATGGACAAACTGTGCAAATTGAGAAAGATAAATGGATACTTGATAGTGGCTGTTTAAGGGACATGAATGGAAATCCCGAGATACTCAAGGACATTACTTATCAAGATGGTGGATTAGTCAATTTTCGTGACAACTCTAAAGGATATGTGGTTGGCGTCGGCAATGTCGGTAACTCTAAAACTTTACTTATTTCTGATGTTTTATTAGGTAGGAACTTAAAACATAATCTGCTTAGTATAAGTCAACTATGTGATAAAGGTTTTAAAATTAAATTTGGAAAAGATAAATGTCACATTGAAGATGATAGGTCTAATATAATTTTTGAAGATATTAGGAAGAAAAATATTTATATCCTTGGTATGAAAATTTCAAATGATAAACTATGTCTTTTGGCTAATATAAGTGACCCTTGGATTTGGCATAAAAGATTTGTCCATTTGAATTTCAAATTATTATCTAGGCTATCAAAACTTGACTTAGTTAGAGGTCTACCCAAGTTAAACTTTAAAGTAGATAGTATTTGTGATGCGTGTCAATTAGGAAAACTTAAGAAAAGTTCATTTAAATTAAAAGATGCTATTTCTACCTCTAGTCCTCTAGAATTACTTCTTTTAGATTTATTTGGTCCATTTCAAGTTCAATCAATTAACAATAGTAAATATGTTTTTGTTATAGTAGATGATTGTTCAAGATATACTTTGAAAATCTTTTTAAAATATAAAAGTGATGCTTTTGAAATATTTAAAAACTTTTCTAAAAGAATTCAAAAACAACATTCTTTCAAAATTAAAACTATTCGAAGTGATCACGGTGGTGAATTTGAAAATGAAAATTTTGAGAATTTCTGTACTCAAAAGGGAATTACTCACAACTTTTCATTTCCAAGAACTCCACAACAAAACGGAGTAGTAGAATGTAAGAATAGAACGATTCAAGAGTGTGCTCGTACAACGCTTTCTGATAGTAATTTACCTAAACATTTTTGGGTTGAAGCAGTTGCTACAGCTTGTTATATATTAAATAGAATTTTAATTAGACCATTAACAAATAAAACTCCATATGAATTACTTTATAATAAGAAACCTATAGTTGCTTATTTTAAGGTCTTTGGGAGTAAATGTTTTATACTTAATACCAAAGATAATTTAGATAAATTTGAACCAAAAGCTGATGAAGGATTCTTTATTGGTTATTCTAATAGAAGCAAAGCATTTAGAGTTTTTAATTTAAAAACTAATACTATTGAAGAAACTACGCATGTATCTTTTGATGAAAATCTTAAAGATATTGTACAAATAGATGATGAAGAAGATTTTATTAATTTAAATCAATCTAATGAAACTATTAGTGAAATTAATCAACCTAATAAGAGATTTAAAATATCAAAAGATCATCCTATAGAAAATGTTTTAGGAAATATTGAATCTGTAGTAAGAACTAGAAATCAATTAAGCAGTATGAGTAATGTAGCCTTTATATCAATAATTGAACCTAAAAATCCAAAGGAAGCATCGTCTGATGATTCATGGATTCTTGCTATGCAAGAAGAATTGAATCAATTTACCAGAAATGATGTATGGGAACTTGTTCCTAGACCTGAGGATAAAAGTATAATTGGAACTAAATGGGTTTACAAAAATAAAATGAATGAACTCGGTGAGGTCGTAAGAAATAAAGCTCGTTTAGTCGCGCAAGGTTATTGTCAAGAAGAAGGAATTGACTATGATGAAACCTTTGCCCCCGTAGCAAGATTAGAAGCTATAAGAATTCAACTTTCTTTCGCTAATTATAATAATTTCAAATTATGTCAAATGGATGTTAAAAGTGCTTTTCTAAATGGTTTTGTAAAAGAAGATGTTTATGTTGAACAACCTCCACTTTTTGAAGATAATAAATTTCCAAACCATGTATACAAGTTAAAGAAAGCTCTATATGGTCTAAAGCAAGCTCCTAGAGCCTGGTATGAAAGACTAAGATCTTATTTACTTCAATCTGGTTTTGAAATTGGTAAAGTAGATACAACACTTTTTATTAAAAGAAATTATCGAGATATTCAACTAGTTCAAATATATGTAGATGATATAATCTTTGGATCAACTAATAACATAATGAATAAAGAATTTTCAGATATAATGATTAAAGAATTTGAAATGAGTCATATGGGAGAATTAAGTTTCTTCTTAGGGCTTCAAATTAAACAACTAGAAAATGGAATTTTCATAAGTCAAGAAAAATATGCTAAAGACTTAATCAATAAATTTGGTTTAAGCACCTCTAGTGGGAAACCAACTCCAATGTCAACAAATGTAGGTTTACAAAAGAAGATAAATCAAAAGATATTGATCAAACCTTACATAGGAGAATGATTGGTTCGCTGCTCTATATAACAGCGAGTCGTCCTGATATTATGCATAGTGTTTGTCTCTGTGCAAGATACCAATCACAACCCAAAGAAACTCACTTAAAAGCTGTTAAAAGAATTTTAAGATATGTAAAATACACTTTAGATTATGGTTTATTTTATCCTAAAAATAATACTTTTGATTTAATATCATATTGTGATGATGATTATGCTGGTTGTAAATCAGATCGAAAAAGTACAAGTGGAACTTTCACTTTCTAGGACATTCACTGGTTTCCTGGTTCAGCAAGAAACAAAATGCTGTTTCCTTGTCAACAACTGAAGTAGAGTATATATCTGCTGCTCTGGCCTGTTCACAAGTCATATATATGCAACAAACTTTAAAAGATTTTGGAATTAACATAAGTAATTCACCAATATATTGTGATAATACTAGTGCAATAAATCTATCTAAAAATCCAACTCATCATGCTAGAACTAAACATATTTATATAAGACATCATTTTCTTTGAGATAATATAACTAAAGAAATAATAACTCTAGAATATATAAAAACTGAAAAACAAATTGCTGATATATTAACTAAACCATTAATAGAACATAATTTTACTAAATTTAGAAGAGAATTAGGTATTTGTTCAAAATCTGAAATATAATATAATATAAATAATCAATAAAAATTCAAAATAAAAATTACACTTTTTCTGAAGGACATGTCGACATGCCCCATCTCCTGTTGTCGACATACCCAACGAAAATTTGAAAATTGAATTTCCCTCCAAAGTTAGTTATTCGGTTTTTCTATCTATTTATTTCGTTTTCTCTCCTCTTTCTTCACTATATTCTCTGTAAACAACTTCTGAAACAATAAAATAATGGCCTCCTCTTCTACTAATGAACCCACTTCACCCACATCTCCTCATTCTGGTCCATTTCAACGAACTACGCACGCTCCAGTGATCAAATTGCAAGAGAAGATGAAAGATATCCTTCAATTGATGACTGAAATTCAAGTAAGTCAACTTAGGATGGCTAGAGAACAACAAAGGCAAGGGGATATTATTAGGAATGTACAAAAATCCCTTATGGATAACCGTACAAATCCTATTAATATTGAAGACTCTTCACAAGCCATGGAATCAGAGGAAGAAGAACTTATGGAAGAGCCACAAGAAGACCAAGAGGAAGATCAACCTTTACCTTACCCCGAAGTCCCTATGAATGAGGACGAGAGCGTTATTTGCGTTGGTGAGATCCTTGTTGATACTAATGGAAACATAATTGAAAAATGTGGAAACTTTTGTCTCCACTACCCCAATTGTTCGATTCATAAGTCTCCTATAGTTAAGGATTGCCATTAAAGCGTACTTTCATTTTGTTCTTTGTTTTAATTGTTTTATTTGTTCGTGTTTATGTATGTTCTTATATGTGTTGTAGTAAATAAAATGTGTTCACTTATACTCATTGTTTCATGCTTGTTCTATACATATTATTTGTTTTTACTAATCATTCTTGAATTCTTAGGTAGTTAATAGTTTTTGTTGATGACAAAGGGGGAGAAAGTTATAAAAATATATGTGCTTGGTGTAAGGGGGAGTCATGGAGTAAGGGGGAGTTGTAGTTTTAAGAAGAAGTCACGGAGTAAGGGGGGTTATGGAATGGTAAGAATATTTTATAAATAAAGGTTGTCATCATCAAAAAGGGGGAGATTGTTAGGAACTGAGTTGATGATGTTTTGATGACAACAACCTTATATAGTTATTATACTTTACTTTATAAAATATACACTAACATTTTCTTATAGATAGATATATATGTATATAGGAAGTATATGCAGGTATTATCTAAGACTGATCAGTATAAAGACTCAAGCATCAAGATGAAGATTAGAGATTCAAGATTCAAGACTCTAGAGAATCAAGATTTCGAGATCTCAAGATAAGTGTCTAGTATTTTGTTAAAACTTCATAATAGCACTCTCATCTTTCTTCCAATTTTCTTTTGGGATGGAACCCAATTTCTATCGAAACCAGTGGCTTACAAACCCACGACAAGTAGCTTACAAACCTACGAAAAGTGGCTTACAAACCCACGAAAATCAAAATCATTTAAACTACTTTGTACAAGTTCTCGAGTCCTATGGAGGAGCTCTGTAGGAAGGTTCTTGCAATTTTAGTTTGAATAGATTTTTCAAAATGTTTTTAAATCTGTTTTCAAAATGTTTTAGCATTCAAAATCATGTTTTCAAAAATATTTTCAAACTTTGTTTTAGCCTTGAAATATTCCTCTATTCTGATTTTTAAAACTTCTATTTTTAAAGCATCAAAACTTATTCTGATTTTAAATATTACTTATATGATTGACGGTCTATATCAATTATATATATATATATATATATTTAAAATAATGTTTTATATTCATTCTCTATTGTTTAAACACTTTACTTTGCTCCAGAAAAATTTCAACTTATTTTAAATTCAATTGCTTTTACAAAACAACATCTCTACAATTTATAACTAAGGGTTGTCGACAGGAGGGGATACCCCTTGTCGACATGGTGGCCGTTGGATTCAAAAATCAATTTTCAAAAGAAATGTCCGTTCGTTCGAAAACCTTTCGCAGACGGTTATGACTGTTGTGCATCTATATAAAGGCTTCCAAACGAATTTTTTTAACAACTACTTTCTTATTTTTTCACTCCTTCTTCTCCACCATTCCATATCCATAAAACTTCATATTTTCAATATCGTGCCATCATTCTGCCAAATTCTCAATAGGAAATCATTTAGATACTCTCTCTATTTGATTCTCCATCACTCTACTAAAGATCAAAGTGTTGTTCAGAGTTATAGGATCTATTTATATTCAAAAAGTCCATAGAGTCTGTCCATTCAAAAGGATTGTTATTAAGAAGTATTAGGGTGATCTTGTGTCCCGAAAATCAAGATAGTTTTCCCCAGACTCGGAGATAAGAGGGTTCCTCAAGGCCTTAGAAATTGAGGGTTGTAATTTGGATATTGGCTTATAAAAATCTGTACAAGTGTACTGCCTTGGTGTAGGACTGGATGTAGGAGGATTCCGAACTAGTATTAATTCCGGCGTGTCCTTTCCTTTTACTTGCTTTACTTTACTATTTGCATTTGTTATATGTTCTGTGATCATTCTTTGTTAGAATTCTGTTTAGATTTGTGTTGAAAATTTTAATTTAGTCATATAGTTCATATATTCTTTAAAACACTATTCAAACCCCCACTCTAGTGTTATTTCTTCCTTAATATCCTTAATCCGCATCCCTAACAATATGCTCGCTAATAATATATAAGCTACATATCTCGGATTACATATCGTACTTTTACACTTTTTCCCTACGGGATGCCTCATTACTTGATGAGATGTATATTTGTGATATATATATATATATTGCCATTTTTTTCGGATCGAACCGCGCAAAGGAGACTATGGCGAATTTTTCTGAAAATTTAAGGCGTTAGAATATTTTTGAGAAAATTGGAAAATTTTGAAAAGATAACTAAGTATGATTTGAAAACTTAGTAAAGTTATTGTAAGAAGTTTAAATATGGATTTTGTAAAAGTTAAGAAAATAAAATGAATCTGAAATCAAGTTGGAATGGTTTGTTTTTGGAAAAAAGTTAATGGATTCTGTAACTTTTTCTTACTTGGTAATTTCGAGGACGAAATTCTTTTAGGGGGGAAGTTTGTAAGGACCCAGAATTTCTGTCATTTGAAATTCTTATATTTAATTTATTTTTAAATATTAACAAGTAAAATTGTAAGTCGAATAAATTTTATTTCAAATATAGTGATTTAATTTTGATAATTAAATCGATAATTTAATATTTGAAATTAAAAAAATAATTGGAAATTGGGCTTTATTTGATTAAAAATGATTTATAAAGTTGTATTAAATCATATTGGAGTAAGAATGATGTTATGGAATTTTTAAAATTGAATTAAAAGTTAAATTGTGGAAATTGAATATTTTAATATTTAATTGACGAGTTGAAATAGCCATTTTTCAAACAGTCTTGGAATTCATCGAAACTAGTTTCATTGGATCCGTAATGTTATATTATTGTAAGATTTCAAATTTCGTGTCAATCGGATTTAGGTTTGTCCGGGGCAAGCCAAAATGCATAGAAATTAGTTTAATCGATTTAATTTAAATATGATCGTTTATTTCCTTAACTCGTACATATGATCGAATTGGCTCTTGATACCTATTCTATTATGTCCGAAACGCGGGATAACCCTAGAAACGCCAGCCGGCATGCTTCGTTTCGAGTTCGGAAAATTTCGGATGAATAGTATTTTTAGAATTTTCTATAGAAGGACCTCTATTTTTCCATTTGCAAAAGAAAACCCTAGGGTTTCATCTCAAAGCTTCAGCCGCCACTTGATATTTCAATGGTCGAGAATTTCACTTCTTCTTCCTCGTTTTTCTTTAAATCCACACATTAATTCAAAAAACTTCCAACTAGTAAATCATAGAGCTTGAGCTGATCTACGAATCCAACGGCTAAGATCGAATTTCGAGCCTCGGATCGAAGGAAATTTGCATTCAAGCATGGTGCGTTCAATCGCGTTTTTTGAGGAGTACACACGATCGAGCTTCGTCCCGTTTGGGCCGATGATAGGGCTAGTGATGGCGCACAAAGTGGTGGAGCTGGATCATCGTCGAAGTCGATGTGGGGGTGGCGGCATCAAGGTTTCGAACGGCTTCATGGGTTCGAATGCAATTTTCATCACCTGGTGTAACGTGAGGGGAGGGAGAAGCAAATTGTAACGGCCTTGATTTGTTTGACTTGAAATGCACGGCTCAGATTTTACTAAGGTTAAAAATAATAAAAGAGATTGTAAATGTTAATTATATTTAATTGTATAAACTTTAAAATGCTGTAACTTTGTCGTACGAGGTTCGTTTTGGACGAAACAACTTGCGTTGGGTTCGTATGGATGAACACTACGCGATGAAGCTAGATTGGAGTTAATTAGATCTAGTGATAATTTTGGGTAAAATTAAATGAGTGTTTAATTTCATTCAAAACAAAACACTGCAACTGTATTGGAAGCAAGGTGAGAACTTCTCACTCAATCGAATTGTTTCGATTTAAATTTTAAATAGTTAGATTTAAAATTGCTTGATTGTGTTGATTGTATGCTTGAATGATAAATTGCTATCTGTTGTATTGAAATAGACCCTATACGCCGTATATTAAGTGAAGGTTATTTATTAAACACATATACCACGATATTCCACCTTGAAGTGGAATTGGTATTATATATGTACTTGGAGTTGATTTTTCCGCATTATATAGCGGATCAGACCCTATTGCGCCGTATAATAGCGGATAATATTTTATAAACCCATGTACCGCGATATTCCGTATTGAAACGGGATTGGTATTGCGCTAACATATGTGAATGCAGGGGAAATAGGTTGGAGGGATCCAACTGGATTCCTCACCCGTATTGATTTATCTACAGATATTGTGATATATTCTGTTATTATACGATATATGATGTTTTGGATGTTGTGATTGTTATATTCGGTGCTGTTGCAGCATTGTGCCTATTTTGGAAAATTAAAAGTATTAAAGGGATGATTTTTAAATTTAAAAGGGTTTATAAAGTGATTTTTGAAAATATACGTTTTATTAAATTTTTGAATTTATTCATTTTAAATAAATAAACGTTATAATTTTAATGTTATAACAATTATGATTTTTGAGAAATATAGTTGAAATGTGATTTTTGAAATATGGAGTTAATGATTTTATAAAATAATTTAAATGGTGATTTTTTGAATTTGTTATAAAAGCTTTATATATATGATTTATAAAATTGGTTTTTTATAAATCAAAGTGATGAAATTATAAAGGAGTTTTGAAAACATTTTAAAATGAAGTTGTAAATGGATTTTATAAAAGAATAGAATCTACAATTTGTGAAGTTATAAAATGAATAAATTTGTAAATAGAGAATTAAAAGTAATTTGCTTATAATTTGGATTTTGGCGTGTAAATGGAATATGGATAGAATTTGTTAATAAAGTGATTTTTTAAGTTGAAGTTGTTATAAAATATAAATGGAATTTATAAACATTGTTTTATAAATCCGAAAGCGACTTATTTTGATAAGTTAATTTTTATAGCTTATTAAACGAGGTATATCCACGGTTTTGGACAGTGGATAATCCTTTAAATAAAATGTGTAGAAATGGAATTTGGTTAACGAAGTATATTCACAATTTTGGACGGTAAATAATATATTAAAGAAATATTTTGGGGAAGTGATATTTTAAATAGAATTAAAACGATTTAAAGATGTTTTCAAATGTATTAAGTATCAAAACCCTAGATTTCAACATTCATTGTTGAAATAGACGTTTTCGAGAAATAAGGAAATGGTGGACTATAACACTATTGTTATAGTAAATGATTTTCGAAAGGAATTTTTTTATACAGTATTGGGATTTATATATCTATCTTAATTTCGAATCCCTATACTAGTGATTTTGGATTGTCGTAACGATGTTTTACGCAACGTTCGTTTTGACTCAAATAAATGTGTTAAGAGAATGTTTTCCTTAAAGAATAAAATATATTCTTAATTGTGATTTAAGTATATTGAATATTTTCCAAATGTTGAAAATAAATAGATTTGTGAATTACTTATTATTAAATAAGTATGGAAATGTTTTTCCAATATGAAGTGAAATATTTTGAGATTATATCTTTGAAGATAAATTGAAAGTGAATATTTGAAATCGATTTGAAAATCGTATATCAGTGGATATTTGGAAATTTAAATTCACCATGGAATTTATAAAGGAAAGGGAAATAAATTTTTCGGATTTGGAACGTAAATTTAAAATAAATCGGTAAGGATTTATTTAATTGGTTTAAATGAACCATTTTGAAATAAAAGTGTTTCCGCGTAAGGAAAATGATTTGAAATTTGTTTTCAAAAGTTGTAAAAGCGAAAAGAGATTTGAAATTGTTTTCAAATGGTTGAAGTGTGAAAAAAAATATCTTGTAAAGATATTTTTGGAGAATAAAAATTTGGGAAATTATTTGGAATCTGGTGATGTTGTGCATATCTATTGATAAATAAATAACCGACTATCAATATTTACCTTTAAATAGGTATTTTTTGTGATTTGCTTGAATTTGAATGCTACACTTATTTTAAAATAAGCACTCGTTATTCGGTTTAGCCAGAAGAGGACCTTTGGTCATAAATCCCATTCCAAATAGTGATATGTCGTAATGGATAGCATTTGAAGACCGGTGTTGAAGACCGAATATTTTTGAATACGGAAGGATTACCATCAAATGTATCTGCATCGGCTGATCTCCGATATAGAGATTTTATCGCCCTTTGTGATGGGAAGTCCGGACGTGATTAGTGAATATACGGATTGCAATGGCTTCTCTGGAAGTGCCTTTGGTTTCGTTTGATCCCGGAACGGACTTGTATGGATGTGTGTTTGACGTTACAATTTGAGATGTAAAGATGGTTTCTATCAAATACATTTCTGTTGGTGGCGGAGAATTTATTCTCTAAGCTTAACACCCTTCTCTGAGACGTACGAGCTCAGAGGTTATGTAGTTTATGGTTACTAGTGATACATTTCCAATTTGGTAATGTGGCATATGAAGTGTTGCTGATCATTTGTTAATCAAAGCACATCTTTTGTATAAAGTGTAGCTTTGTGGACGAGACTTCGTCGGACCTCACACCCCGGTAATGGTCAAAACAGGAAAGATGCGGCAAGGTTATAGGGGATAGCGCCCTCTTAGTGTATGTCATTCCTTCTGGATAGAGGTGGTATCATGGTATGGAGCCCAGACACTTAACCTATGTTGTTGCTGCAAACTTATTATGTTGTGGTTGTTGGTGAATCCCGAGATATAGATCGTTTACGATCGGAGGATGGCATACTCGTGTCAGTAGTTACCCAGTTAAGGGGTAACCCGGCCTTGTATTGGCAGAGATCCAGTTAGGTTCTCGGGGCGTCCTTCCAGAGGCGTACCCATGTGGCAATGGGAAGTTCCTTGGCCAGACCATTAGTTGGAAATCCAAAGAAACAATACGAGCACTGTACGATTTTAGTTGTAGAACCTGCCATTTATTATGGTGGCGCCCCACTGTTTAGATGGTAGCTATAGTAGGCATAAGTGCGGAATGCCTATGCTAGCTAAGATTTATATCATACTTTCGAAAAGTTTTCTTGCACTTTGCACTTTGCACTTATAGTAATAATATCAAAGAAATTTACGTATCAAACATATTTAACTATCATAAGGAGAAATCTCCTCCGATTCTGAATTTGCATTGTGTGTGCGCGGAAGGCCTTATGGTAGTTACATTTTCTAAAAGCATTGCGAATCTATTTAAAAATATTTCCTTGTTTGTTTTTAAAGATAAAATGTTTTTGGTTCTCACACCAGTCACATGACTGACTTGGACTTTATTATTCCCTTCCTAAACTCTGGGTGCCCACCAATTTCCACACGGGCAGTCTAGAGTCAGGTTATCCGGTCATTCTGGAATTCAGGAGTTGCTTTAGAGATCTGGAGGCAAGCTGGATGGCATGGCCTATCAATTAGTATATAGTATTTCTTTTCGCCGTTTGATGTTGTAAACTCTGATAATGAAATGTAATGTGATGTAATGTAATAACTGATATAGTTCTTTGTTTTAAAGATATTCATTTATCTATTATATGTTGTTCCGTTGTGAATGTGAGATTCATGTTGTTTCTGTTGCTTCTTCTTTCTTACTTCTTCTATCTTTTTCTTCTTCTTAAACCCTAAGGGTTCGGTTTTTCAACATTCGATTGTTCAGCAGTTGATACAGTGGACGTATTAATGTCGATTTTCGAAAGTCGAAGAATCGGTTTCTTACATTACTATCGTTGTTATTATTATTATTTTAAACATAGATAATTGTTATTTGAAGCTTAGTTAATTTTATAAAATTTAGTTGCAAGTAATTCGATTAGAAATATCAGAATAAGAAATTGCAAAACAAAATCAAATGCGCTTTGTTCTGTTGTTAAAAAATTGAGTCCATATTTATTGTAAGATTTGACAATTTTTTACAACTTATATAATGTTTCGATACCGTTAACAAGCAAGGTAGTTGTTTTAGAAATATAGATAACTTTCTACTACCACATTATTCTACGAACATGTTAAAAGTGATTTGTACAAATAGGTCTCTATTCTCTGTAGAAAGTGGCCAAAATTCGTAGCATGGTTTCAAATAAGTTAGTTTTGTAGAAAGTCCATAAAAGTGACCAGTTGTATTATAAATTATATATGTTACTGGATAGCACGCTACATGCATATTTATAGTTAATTATCAAATTTATGAAAATTTCTTGTATTGCTTACTTGACCATAAGTACAAGCAAAATCTATACAATTAATGATCTTCTCATGTATTTGTATTTGTTCAGTTTAATAGAAATTTGCAGTTGTCAGGTCAAATAAGTTATCGTTGACCAACTGATATATTCAAAACTTACCCGTCTTTATGGGATGCTACAAGTAACTGAGGTAAACCTATTAAAGGAATCACTTTTGATAGATGAAGCATAGGAATTTTACTTTATAGAGCTGATAAAAGGATATTCAAAAATAGTTGTATAAGAATATCGATAATAAAATTTATTTTTATACTTTTGATAATATTGTGGTATAGGAACTAACCTAACCTATTTAACCAATCCTGAAGAACTTGGTGCCATGGCTAGGAGCTAATGTAAAAGGAACAAACTGACCAGTTTAACCAATCCTGAAGACCTTCATGCCTCAGCTAGGGAATAATTGTGGCAAATAAAAGGAAACTAGTTAAAAATCCATGCAATGCTGCAGGTCCAAAACTCTAGTAAGCACGTAGAAACCATCTACCATTTATAACTTATGCTGAGAAGGTATAAAAAGTGAAAATTGGTCGGGTGATTTCTTTGTTTGACATGCCTATGTTACCTATCGAATGATTGATTAACTTCATATATTTATTCACACCTATCAAACAAACTAATTTAAATGTCAAGGATGGTTGATTGCTAATTGAATATTAGCTAAAGCAAATTATTTGGAAATCCAAATCATGATATGGATTGTTGAAAGCCGGTCACAATAATTATCTGATGATTAACTCAGAAGTGACAAGCAAAGCTAAGAGATAATAAAAGAATATTCAAAAACAATAATCGGATATTTGCTAACTGAAGTAAACCTGTTACAGGAATCACTTTTTTTGATGAAATACAAGAATCTTACTCTGTTGAGCTGATAAAAAGATATTCAAAAATAGTTGTAATAAGAATATTGATAACAGAGTGAGCAGTGACAATTGCAGATTGCAAAGGCTTGAACTTGTGATATATTATTAGATTATTATGTTACCAACTGGGTAACCTCACGAGGTACACATTTATTTATATAAATAACAGAGATTTTATATTTCTAAATCATTTAATAAAATGTCATAAACTTAATGCTATGAGAATAAGTTCAAAAAAATGAGACATCCATTAGAACCTTAAAAGGTCAAATAATATTAGGAAACACAGTTATATTAAATTCTAGTTTATTTGGTTTCTAGATTTAAAAAAATAACTAAAAATACCAAAATATATAGACATTGTGCCAATGTCATATTCCATGTGCATTACACCAAACATTTTTTGTATTCTCTAACAATATAATTGAACTTCATATTATATTAACCAGGTTGTTTTCGACTAAAATTGCTTTATTTGCGGCCCAAATAGGTGAGACCCCATAAAATATCCACTTCCATATATCCAAATACTGAATACATTTTGGTTCAAAAATAAAAAGGCAAAATGACATAGGTATGAAAAGAGTTGGATGACTCCCTTCCTTCCCCTTCCAACACCCCCTTCCCAAACACGTGCGTGCATGTTGATGAATGTTGAATCATTACATTTTACAACAGCCATATAATTCTGTGGTATATATTTTGTGCAGTCTTAAGGTATAAATTAACTAGAGAAGTAAACTCCTTGGTATTTAAATCTAACAGTAACTCCAAGTTGTGAGCTATAAAGAATGCATTTTGGAAAACTAACTCATTCGAATTTTCAAGCAGTAAACAAAGAATGTTTCTCTACTAAAATTGTGCTTGGAAAACCGGTGACAGCAAAAAGTCATTTGGGACTAGTTATTACATTTGAAGATCCCTCCAATTCATTTCATTTCTATAAAATCATCATTTTCGTAAGAAATAACCAAAAGGAACTACATTTGTGAAACTCAAGGGAAATATATAATTTAAAGAATCTTTTCAACATGTGTTTCATAATAAAAAATTAGTGTAACTGTATCTGTATAAAACCTTACCATGAGAGTGTAATAACATTATACCATTGAATATTACGCTGTTGAATAACAAAACTAGTTTCATTGGATCCGTAATAGTGAATAATATTACACTATCGAATGTCGTAGGAATCAGACATATCATTTTGTTGTGTGAGATCGAAATATGTTGAAATTAATATTGAAAATTTAATATATTAATTGGGTCAAAAAACCTATCTTCTGCATACGATAGAATCAGGCCTTAAAACAAGTTCCATTGCGTTCAGAATAGGGGTATAACATACAGAATGCCATGCGGCATGCCTCATTCGGAGTTCAAAATTTCAGGTATGTTGTGTGAATATTTAAAATTAAAATAACATGTAGATATCTGTACATATGTTCCATTTCTAGCCCATACCCTTGCTTTTCAGGTCATACCCATGCCTATTCCCCTTATATACAAGGAAAACTCTTTTCACCCTATAAAATGTTGCCTGTAACTAAGATTGTATTTTTCACCTTTGAGTTCAAATTTCAAAAATGAAAATATAATGTTATACTCAATTAAAAATCATTAAATCAATTTTTAAAAGAGGTTTTTAGGCTCGAAGAAAAAGTTGAAGAAAAATTTAGTTTCAGGAATAAAAGGTTTGCTTTTTAGGTTGAAAGACACTTTTTAGTGTAAATCACAAAATGATAGTTGCAACTATCTTTTTCTGTTCACATTGAAATGTGTCCTCCAGGCTAAGAAATAAACTTGTCGTTCCTGAAACTATTTTTTTTGCAACTTCTTCCCTATGCTTATTTTCTTGTTTTAAAAATCTAGTTTTGGTTGGAGCTTCATTCCACACCTATTTGGTAGCTTACGGCAGTGATTTGGCTGAAGTGTAGTTGAAGGAGAGCTAGGGTTTCGAATTGCGGAGCGTATGGTGGAGGACGGGGCGAACGGAGCCCGGGTATGAACTCATAGAGGAACGAATCACCTAGGCGTGGGTTTTCATGAGGATCGATGCAGGTCACATGTGTAGAGGATGGCCATTGGGTTTGGAGTTTGGTTCGAGTGGGTGTGGTTCGAGTAGAGCAAGTCATCGGTGAAGTCCGTTCGTCGAACAGTAGTCTGGAGCTCAGTATCAGTGCTTTTCCATGCATGCGTGATATGGTTTTATTGTTTCTATATCTATTTGTTTGTCTAAATTGGGGAAGAAAGCAGTAAGGGATAATGCTGTAATTTATATTAAGTTGTTATGATTTTAATTAAATTTATCGATAACTTCTAATTTGTTATGATTTTAATTAAATTTATCGATAACTTCTAATCGTATATCTCACTCATATGAGGTTCGATTCAGACGCTGTTTTTTGCATTGGGTTCATGTCATCGAGATCTTCATGATGGAGTTGTTGGTTGGATTTTGAGCATGTGAGAATTTAGGCTAAAATCGGACAGTCGTTTAGTTTTAGTCCGAAATCGCGGCGTTTCGACGGAAACGAAAATCAATGTGAGTTTAACTCACATTTAATTTTATTATATCATATCAATGAAGGTATAAACGTTTATTGATTATTTCGATGTTAATTAAATTGTTTGATTGCTTGTTTGGTAGAATTTTCGATTGGAAAATGGATGACATCTAAATTTGACCCTTATAAACCCATATGATTATATATATATTATCTATGACTATTGTTTTGCAGAAAAAATACGTAGAGAGACCCAAATGGGAATTCTCACCCATATATTATTGATTTACATCGATATGTCATTATTGATGGTTAATTGATATAAATTTTTGATATTTCATTTTAAATGTCGTTATAGCGATTTCTGTTATACCGTTAATTATTAAATTTCATCCCTAAAACCCTATCGTACGAGCTTGAGCTTATGTTTCCTCTAAAAAAGAATATTGAAAATTTATCAATCATTTTAATTAGTGATAATTTAAACTAGTTAATCGTTTTAATTAATTAATTTCAGATTAATTAACCAATTTAATAAATAATGATTAAAAATTGGTTTATATTAAGATTTAATTAATCTTTTTGCTAATGATGTTTTATACTTATTAATCATTTTAATTAATGATTATTTGAATTTAATTAATTCTTTTAATTAAGGACAATGGAGTTTAATTAATTTATTGAACTTAATTAATCATTTCATTCAATGATAATTGATATTAATAATCTTTTTAATTATTGATATTTAAAAGTAATTAGTCATTTTAAATAATGATATTTGAATTTAATTAATCATTTTAAATAATGATTATTTAAAATTTAATTAGTTGTTTAACTAATGATTTTTGGGAAATCAGATTAAATCATTTTAATTGATGATGTTTTATAATTAAATAAATCATTTTAAAAATGGTGTTTTAATTAATTTTTTAGTTAACAAGGATTTAAATTTAATCAATCTGGTTAAATTATGATTATTTAAATTTAATTAACTAATTTAATTAATGGAATCTAAAATTACTCATCATTTTAATTTTAATGATTTTTGAGATTAATTATTCATTTAATTAATGATTATTTGAATTTAACAAATCTTTTTAATTAGTTGATATAATAAAAGTGATTAAGTAAATTATCTAATATAATAAAATTGCTTTACTCAACCGATTTCTACTTAACAAACTATTTCAGTAAAGATTTTAAAGTTGATTTAATAATGTTGTAAAAGTATTTGTTAATAATTATCTATTTTATTATAGATAATGGATCTGTTTATTAAAAGAGATTTTAAATGTGATTAATTATCTTTTGGGATAATTGATATTGATTAAAGTTATGAAAGCGAATTTGAACTCGACTATTAAGATGTTAAGTTGGATAATTTTCTGAGGGTTCGGTCTGATGTTGATTTAGGCCTTTTGGGTCATGCACTTGAAAAATTATTCTCTTAATATTTTGACAATCAAAAACTAATTCTAAAAGTGTTTTACAAATACGAAAATCAAGCACAGGTTCGGTTCATTTTTAAAAGAAAATGTTTGATTCATTTATGGAAATGAATTACTTCCATAAAGCGAATCACTTATGTGGAAACGATTTATTTGTATAATTAGAACTAAACATCGAATAAGTAAACTTGTCGCAATTTCAAAAGTTAAGAATAATCATTGGACATGACTTTGGGGTAACACTACCTTGACATATCTGGTATTGGTTTCAACCAAGAAAAATCACAAGTTCGAATTTAATGAGTGGTGATAAGTATACAAGACTTAATTTCCATATACGATCATTTTATATCCTTGGTAGTTGGTGTCTCAGCTATCGATTACTTCAGCTACTTTAATTTCGTCATTCTCAAACGATTTATTGCTCCGTTGAGCATTGATTATCCTTTGTTCAAAATGACTAAACCAAAGTGCGTGGTTTTTAGGGGCCTAGTTATGTGGGGTTACTTCCATTAGGATATTTTCACATCTCATCTAGATTTTTATGTACCATCACGTGAAAAATGGTTTGGTAGTTTTTAGATGTGGAATATTCGGATTCTCGGTAAGGTCTGGCTAGGCCCGGCTTGGAGTTCCCGGTGGTTTTTAGTATATTGCTAGAGGTATACTCCTTTTTAGGGGAATGCACCCTCCTTGTCAATTTTTGGATAATTTCCTTTCCTTATTTGATTCATATCTCTGAATCTGTTTTAGCTTTAAAATTGCCACGAGTAGAGCCAACTCCTCATCATGACATTTAAATATTGATTTAGTCCATTTTATCAAGGTGGTTTGTTTCCTATTCTGTCCATTCTACCAAGTTGAACGGTTACCTTATTCAGTCCATTCTATAAAGTTGGTTTGTTACCTTATTTAGTCCATTTTATCAAGTTGGACTGGTTCCAATGATCTATCCATTTTGTTCAGTTTGGATTTTACTTGGTTCATTTCCATTCTAACAAGTTTGGTTTAATATTATTATAGTCATTCATATTTGAATTTGTTTTTATATTTATTTCTGCTCTTACCAGTATGAATGTTATTCTTGTGAGGTAAAAACCCATTTCATGTTAGCGGCGTGGTCTCACATAGCTTTTATATATGTTCCCCATTATTCGAGTTATCCCACTTGGGTATTTCCAGATTGATCCAGGTGTTATTCATTTATAATGCTCGGGTCAGATCGAGTACTTTCCCAGGTTGTCCTTTGTAACGACATGGAATTTCACTACTTTGATTTGCAAATATTTAATTAATTTTATGTATTCAAATATATAGGTATTATAATGAAAATAAAAGTCTTTTAATAATATATAATAATGGTAATATAGTTTTCAATTTTTTTTTACAAAAATAAATAGTTCGAACAAAAATCGAAAATGTTACCGGAATTTGTTTTTCGAATTTTCGATTTTTCACCAGCTAAAAGTTGTCAGAACGTTGTAATCTCTAGTGGAAACATATAAACATTCAAAATGGAAATAAATGAGGGCATATTGGCATATATATGGGTGTATGTATGTATTAGTGTATGTATGCATGCATTTATACTAAGTATATAAAGTTATAAAAGAAAAAAAGATGCTTCTTTAGACATGATTTGACACTTTGGGGGCTAGGGTACAATGCCTTAAATGCATGTCTACATGTGGGGGAGAAATTTTGAGTTTTTCAAGATGGAGGGGGACAAGCCAAGTGGGGTGTCGTGTGTGTAGTGGAGGGTAGTATTTTAAGGGCATATATGTAATTTAACTATGTCATTTTATATAAAAGCAAATTCCTAACATTTATTTTCATTTCTTTCATTCATTATCTCTTTCATTTCCATTATCTAAAGCTTGCTTAAGCTCTTCAAAAATTTCCATGGCTTTCAAAGTGTTTCAAGTTTTATATTTTCAAATTATAAAATTTTTAAACTTGTTTAAACTTAGCTTCAAACTCCTCCTTTCCACTTCAAAATTGTTCCATTTTACCCGAAATGGTTTCGCCCATAGCTTCTTACAAACAACTCCAAAACCAGATTTCTTTCTTCAAAAAGTTAGTTATTCATATATTTAATATTTATTGAAATAAATTCTTATTTTTATAGTCAGCTTTGTAAATCAATTAGTTTATTTAAAAATGAATTGGAAATGAATTATCGATGTTTATTTAAAAGTGTTTTAATACTTTAAATAATTACTTAAATATGTATTTTAAAATGAATTATTATTTAAAGATACTTATTATACATATAGTTTTGAAATGATTGAAATTTATTTATAAATCCTCTCGAGATTTGTAAACGAAGTTTGTTTAACGCATATGATTTTTGTAAGAGAAATCTTATAGTAGAATTCTGGGAACTTAAGGAAATTTTCGAACCGTTGAAATAAGAGAACTTCAAAAAATGAATTAGAATTCATAAAAGAAGTTAGAAATGAGTATTTGAAATAATAGACAAGTGTAATCGATTTTGGAAATATTAAAGGAAATAAATTAATGAATTCCGAGGACTTATAGAATCCATTATGGATGAATTAAGGGATTTACGAGTCAATTGTAAATGATTTTGAGAAAAAGAAAATAAATGGAATATTTTCTAAAGTTTTGGAAATAGAATGGTTTTAGAGGAAAAATTGACTTGCAATAGTTTCTTAAGTATTGAAATAGAAGATTTTGGAAATATTTTAGCAACGAAATTATTTGTATAGAAATATTTCCTAAGTAATGAATTATAAAAAGGGGATTTAAAAAATATTTTAAGCATTGAAATGATTCGAAAATATCCTGTTATGGATATAAGTATTTGAATTTTTTTCAGTTATTGGATATACTAGAAGGGATTTGAATATAGATCTTCATAAAGATATTTTGAATAATGTTTTGATAGATTTATAAAATAATGTTTTGAAAGATTTATAAAATCGGGCTAGTGACTGCTTATGGATGTTATTTGATAGTTAAATAACCGACTATCAAAAACGACTAAATTCAACAATAGTTTCGAAGAGACTAGGATCAGATTTAATTATTCAAAAACCACTTCGAAACGATTTATGCATTACGAATTGTAATATCATGAAGATAATGGAGACGGATTTTGGAGACTCCGGTTTGTTCAGACGTAGAACAACTTTTATGGATGAATGCTATCATTGCATCATTGCCTGGAAGGCAGTGTTAGCATTCCAAATATGAATGCTATTTTAGAGATAAAACATAGCCTCAAGCCTCATGAACCCTTGGATATATTATATTAAAATTATGGATATGGTTGTGCATAGAAAAGAGAGCGCTCGATTAGGTTGGGAACACCCTGGGTGATAATATATTCGGTACTATCTAGGTTAGGGTAGGCCGGTCCTTTGTTGGTAAGGGATCCAGGCGAGGTCCTCGGTATATTTTTCTAGAGATGTACTGTAACGAGCGGTTCCCCAGTAGCCCGATCATTGTATGGAATCCAATATCCACTACGAGCCTGTACGGTATTGATTGTATAACAAATATTGCTGAAATGTGAAATGCAAGCATTTCAGCTATTTTATAATTTATTTTCTATAGACACTATTATAATATCAGATGATTTTGGTCTAAAATGTTTTGGTTATCATAAGGTAAAAACTCATTGTTAGCGTCAAAATTGGTCACTAACACCCAAATGTAAATGAAAGCACCAACTAACAGTCACTGATAACAGATAGAGTGTGTGTAGAGAGTAATAATATGAAGAGCAGTTAAAATTAAAATGAAAGCAGTAATGAACAACAAGTTTTATAGTGGCTCGGCTAACTTTGGCCTACGTCCACTCTAGAAGTTTTCTTTTTATTGATGTTCGAATCAATTACAGTTACAAAGTGGTAGACTAGCCTTAGTCTTAGGAAATAAAAAGTCAGAGAGCAGAAGAGAAGAAGAAGATCCCCCTTTCTGAACTCCTACAAGCTGTATTTATAGGCGAATTTTGAGTTGCTGGGCTTTCTGAACAGTAAAGGCCCATTAAGAATTTCCACCGAGCCACATTCGTCTTATGCCGAACGACTTTCCACCATGCCGAACCGCCAATGACGAGCGAGGTACGATGCCGAGCGAGGTGCGAGGTGCATTGCTGAGCGAGGTGCTGAGGTATCGAGGTGCGAGATATCGAGGTGCGAGGTATCAAGGTGAGGTATCGAGGTATCGAGGTGCGATTCCTTTATGCCGAGTGGCAACCAATGCCGAACTATTCCTTATGCCGAGCGGCAACCAATGCCAAATCATTTCTAAGGCCGAACCATTCTTTTATGCCGAGCGAGATGAGGTATGCCAATCGAGTGGAGGTATGCCGATCGAGTGGAGGTGTACCAAACGAGTGGAGGTGTGCCGAACGAGTGGAGGTGTGCCGAACGAGTGGAGGTGTGCCGAACGAGTGGAGGTGTGCCGAACGAGTGGAGGTGTGCCGATCGAGTGGAGGTGTGCCGATCGAGTGGAGGTGTGCCGAACGAGTGGAGGTGTGCCGATCGAGTGGAGGTGTGCCGATCGAGTGGAGGTATGGCGAACGAGTGGAGGTATGCCGATCAAGTCTATCTTCCAGACCGAGCCATGCAACCCCACCATTTCTTGACCAAATGACATATCAATGTGAACTTCATTCTTCGAAATCAAATCCATCATATTCCAGCCTCGATAATCGTGAAGCCAGTTAGGTTGAATCCATCTGCTTATGGCTTTGACAAAAGGCGGGTTAACACTTTGCCCCCCAAAACATGCCTTGCTATTGGAAGGTGTGTTTTGTAGCTCAATAAGCTAGATGTTCTTATCCTGTTAATGACCTACAATGAAGTTAATACCCTTATCTGACCGCGAATGACGATCATTCGGGATCGTATGTCATTCGGGGTAGTATGTGACCGTTCGAGGTCGAGTGCCGTTCGCGGAGAATTGTGACTGTTCGCGGTCGAGTGCCGTTCGATGCGAGTTATGATCGTTCGCGATCTGGTGCCATTCGAGGCGAGTTGTGACCTTTCGCGGTCGGGTGTCGTTCGAGGCGAGTTGTGATCGTTCGCGATCCAGTGCCGTTCGAGGCGAATTGTGACCGTTCGCGGTCGGGTACCGTTCGAGGCAAGTTATGATCGTTCGCGATCTGGTGCCGTTCGAGGCTAGTTGTGACCGTTCGCGGTCGGGTGCCGTTCGAGGAGAGTTGTGATCGTTCGCAATCTAGTGTCGTTCGAGGCGAGTTGTGATCGTTCGCGACCTAGTGCCGTTCGAGGCGAGTTGTGATCATTCGTGATCTAGTGCCGTTCGAGGCTAATTATGACCGTTCGTGGTCGGGTGCTATTCGAGGCGAGTTGTGTGTGCCTGGGGAGGGGGGACTTAGTATCATTAATGTCATATTTCACGTTCGAGTGAGTTTTTGAACTGTTTGCTGTGGCGGTTTATCGCCATCTCAGAGCATGCCTAAGGACCATTTACGACTCCGTACATGTGTAAGTGGCTTAGCCGTCATGGAATCACAAACAACAGATTTTCATTCAAAATAAGTCTTTCAATGGAAATGTCGAACTAAATCAAGGCCAAACATGAGAAATGGAAAATAAAAGCAAAACAGGGACGTCCAAGTGCAAAGACCTACATTGATGCGATTTATAGTCGTATTAGAGCATGCTTGAGGATCGTTCGCGGTCATGTACATGTGTAAATGACTTAATCGCGTTGGTGTGGAGTTTGCCACTTATTCGTCATTATTTCAATCAACTGATGACAAGCTGACGCCCCGATCCCGAACCATTCCCAGTTGGTGTAGGTGGTGGCCGCTCTCGTTCCACTGTCCTTGTTCCCCTTCTCATATATTGCGATAGCAAACCATTCCGGATATGTCCCTCAACCTCATCCTTCAAGTGCTTGCAGTCATTCGTTCTATGACCGTTCAGTTCGTGGAATAAACAATACTTAACTGACCTTTTTTCATTGCTGGTCGGATCCTTTCTCATTGGCCTCTGATAGGGAATCTGTCCCCTGGTGTCTTGGTAAATTCGTTCCAAAGTTTTGTTCAGCTCTGAATAAGAGGTGAATCTCGGTTCCTGTCGTGGTCGCGTTGGTCCAACGTCATTATCCCTGGCCTTCTGTTTCCCTTTATAAGTTCCTGAATCTTTTTTAGAAAGATTTTCACCCTTGACTGCATAAACACCATCTTCTTCTCCTTCCTCTCTCTCAGCATTTGCATCCTTTAATCGTAAAAATCCTTCGGCCTCGTGATAAAACTCCCATAGATCCATAGGTGGATCCCTTGTCAGTGAATTTTTGAACTCTGTTCCATTAGCTATGCCAGATACAGCTACCATTAAGACCATGGATGGATCTGGTCGATCCACCGATGCTGCCGCTGCATTGAATCGCGTCAGAAAGCTCCTCAAAGATTCCCCGGTCCTCTACTTTAGTGCTGCCAAACTCATCACATTCTTAAGTCTCGAAATGTGAACTCTGAACTGCCTCATAAAATTCTTAGTCAACTCAGTCCACGTTCCAATGGAACCGCTCTCCAATTGTCTAAACCATAGTGCTGCTATGTCTGTCAGATACAATGGGAAGCATCGGGCCATGACTTCCTCTGATGCCTCCAGCACTTCCATATGTCTCATATACTTTGTAAGATGAACCGTAGGATCCATCCTCCCATTATATATCTCCACTGATGGTAGCTTAAAATCTGGTGGGTACCTAGCTCGCCTGATATTAGGAGTAAATGGACTCCTATTCACATCCTCCCAATCTTTTTTTACCAATCCACCTCTCATAGCTCGTCTAACCATCTCCGCCAGCCTGTCATTGTTTCCAAGCTATAATCCTTGTCCGTTGCCCCCGGTCTGCCCCCGATTCCATGAGGAAACTCTGCCACATATTCCTCATCTCGTACTCCTGCACTCTTGTTGGTGTCGGGTTGGACAGCGTTATTCGGTATCCCTCCATGGATTGGTTCAGCATTCCCTAGTGGTATGCCCTTGAGTCTAGATCCATCCGGATTGATAGCCATCTGCTGATTGGGTGCTGCCCTCTGCTGAGCCATTCCCCCTGCTTGGTTGGTTGAGCGCTTCTAATCCAACCCCGCAGATCTGAGCTCCTGCGTTTCCAGCTTGTGCAAATTGTTTAAGAAGAGCATGTATCATCTCCTCTTGTCTTTTCATCATCGCTTCCATTTCCTCTCTGGCGATGTAGATGGATGCTCCACCTGCTCCATCTCCAGAGGAAGCCTCTTGAGTTCCCTCCTGATTACTCCTTTCTTTCACTTGCTTCCTTATTGATAGTCTAACCATTGTTTCTTAGAATCCAAGCTCCTAGCTTCAAAATTCCTGAGCGCTTGCCTTCTCAGTGAAAGCACCAAAATGTTAGCGCCAAAATTGATCACCAACACCTAAATGTAAATGAAAGCACCAAATAACAATCACTGATAACAGATAGAGTGTGTGTAGAGAGTAATGAAAGTGCGGTGTGTATACAATTATATGTGCTAATATAGTATACACGGATCGTTTAATATGGATTACAATACAAATGCAGAAATAGATGATAATAGCATTGTAAATAAAAAATAGAAAAATCACACCAGAGATTTTTATACTGGTTCGGAGCACCGTCCTACGTCCAGTCCCAGACTACTATCTGGATTTTCACTAATTACAACCTCGCTTCACCCGGAGGAACAGGTTTACAATTACCCGAACAGCCGAACGGGATTTCACGCCTCTACAACACTGAGGGCTTCAACACTTGCCTCTTACAATACTGAGGACTTCAACACTTGCCTCTTACAATACTGAGGACTTCAACAAAAAACAATTACAATTGTTGTTGACAACTTGTGCTCTTGTAAACACGGATTTGTCACTTGTAGTACACTCTTCCTATAATCTTATCCTCAAATTGTGAATGATGTTTGTGAAGATTATGGAATTTATATTGCTTATTGAATCAAAATATATGAGATAGTGTCAATGATTCAATAAGGAATGAAAGTAGTTTAGAGCTTTTTGAATGCAAGTGAATTCAAAGAATAGATAGAGAGCATATATAATCTTAATAAAACTTATTGTTTTAATCAATGATATTGATGTGTATTTATAGAGAGAAAATAGTTATAACCCTTGGTGAAAAGTTGCAGTCAAAAGTTATGATCATTAATGAAGAAGAAGAGACGCAACCATTGAAGAAAGATGTGTCTTTTGGAAGAAGTTGCTCTCTGTTTAAAAACGGTCGACGGGTCAAAAACTAACCTGTAGACAGGTTTTTAAAAATATAGTCGTTATGTACATGTGTGCACGTTTATTGGTGAAAATATCGTCATCGTCATCATCATCGTCATTGTCCCCACGACCTTGTCCGCTTGTACCACCGGATTCCTCGGATGTCGACCAAGTAAAAGTTGGAGGAGCCGGACGTTTTCCGGGGTCTTGATGTTGGGTCGAGACGGATGTGCTACATGATATAGCATCCCATATAGCGCCGAAGAATGACTTTACCTTATTGAATCGTCTATCAATTTTCGAATCCATTCGTTTTAGTCTTGATTCAAGTAAAAATTGATTCCGAGCGATGGTTTCAAGAGATTCTCTTGTAGATGATTTAGATTTCAATAATCTAACATCTTCAGAACGACGACGAGATGGTGGAGCTTGTTGTTCTTGAGTATCGCGTTGTTGCCATTGTTCGAATGGCATAATATGAACATATGGAGGAGGAAGCTTCATTCGTTTGATAGTAGTGGAGTCAATACACTTTGGTGTAGAATATGCCGAATCCGGGGGTGTGACTCCACATGCAAGCAACATACGCATAATATACTCGTTATAGAAGAAATGTGGACGAGTAGAATTATTTACCTTAAGAATTTCATCGAAAATCATGTGAACCCAATTTATTTCGATATCATCGTAGATAGCATAAAGAGCCTTGAAATTCTCTTTGTAAACGGCATCATAGTTTCCTAATCGAGGAAATAGAGAGTGCATTAGGACATGGTGTAACAATCTTGCAGTCGGTCGTAGCCCAATCGATTTGGTGCCGTTACTATCATCTTCTATAAATTTATGACTCGTACTATTCCGGGTGAAAACTTCACAAAATGTCGATGAAAACTCTTCACCCCTATTCGGTATTCCCAAAATAGAAGCAATTCTATCATAAGTGAGATAGATTCGTTTGCCACATACTACTGACCAAATAACTCCATTTGGATTTTCCGGAGTATATTCCTCTAAATTCATATTCGCATAAAATAGCTTAATCATCAAATGATTAATTTGTACGCTATTTACAGAAAAATCAATAAGAGGAGAGATACGAGATCTATTTGCTAATCTTTGAATACCGTATGCAGTGAAATCGTCGAATTTGATGAATGAGCCTGGATGGAATTTGTAATTTGTCATTTGATTCCATCTAGTTACTGCAACCGGAGATTCTAGCCATTTTCTAGCAGAGAGAGTAAGAGAAGAAGTTTCTGATGTTGCTCTTTTCTTTGATTTTTTCTGAGGAGGAGCCATTGAAGAGAATTTGAGAGTTTGTGAAGCTTGAGAATATGAACTAGGGTTTGGAAATGGGAAAATTTTCAGTGGAGAGTAGAAAGTAAAGAGGGTTGGTGGCAAAAATATATACGTGAAGTATAAAAAAAAAATAATAACTGCCGACCGGTCGACCGCCTGCGTATTGCCGGTCGACCGTTTTCAACCAGAGAGCAAAACGGTCGACCGGTCATATTTTAGGCTGTCGACCGGTTTGGCTCTGTGTGCAAAAATGCAGAATTTGGCAAAAATTTTGAAAACGAGTCGACTGAATATATTATATATTATGTTATTATTGCAAAAATATACTGTATTACAAGAATTATATATGAAAGCAAAATAATATACATTATGGAATTCTAATGAGAAGGTGAGTTGTTATTAGAATTCTTGTCGTTTTCAATGCGTTTAGCCCACGGACTCCACTTATATCGAGCTCCTTCATTCTCGTTATAGTTTTTATCCCAAGAGTTTGGAGTTGTTGAAGTCGATGGTCTTGACGGCATTGGTTCATGAACATCGTGTTTATTTGAACCGCAGAAGAATGAAGCCATTCGTTCTAAAGCGGATAAACGAGTTGAAGTACGTTGTTGTTCATGGTATAGTAGGTTTTGACCATAATGTAGTTGTCGTTGAAGATCAATTTGATGCTTTTGGTAGTGATGAATTTCATCGATTTGAGCCTTCGTGCGCGGAGAGCAGAATAGTGCTTTCTTTGCACGCTTGGATGTTGGAGTATGGCCAGTTGTGCGAAAACAATGGTGAGGACATTCCGGCCTTTGTTTTGGTGTAATCGGAGAATATTGTTCCTCCGACTCCGAGCTAGTGATAGAAATATGAGATTCCTCTGCGCATTTGTCGCAAATGTGTGCCATGGTAGCTTGTTTAAGGTGATTTATAATTTTCAGCAAGAAGGTGAATGAATGAAAGTGTATTTTTCAAACGTTTATATAGAAAAAAGTTTGCCAATGAACTTGAGGATAGGATTTGTTAGAGATAATTAGCCATAAACAAAAACAATGATAGAAAAAAAAAGTTATAAAAATAGGTATAGTTTGTTATAGGCTGAAATTTAAGAATTATTTGAAAAAAAAATATATAGCCTAAGTTTGAAGGTTACTTATTCTATTCTAGATCTTTCCGAGATACTAAGCCAAGCTCTCTTCGTAGTTTAATAAAACTAGATTCAAGTAATGGTTTAGTGAAAATATCGGCTATTTGATTGTCAGTGTGAACATATTCAAGATGTATATTACCTTTTTCAATATTATCTCTAAGGAAATGATGACGGATATCAATATGTTTGGTTCTAGAATGATTTACTGGATTTTTAGAGAGATTTATTGCACTCGTGTTATCACAGTATATAATAGAATTTGATAAATGTATATCGAAATCTTGAAGTGTTTGTTGCATATATAGTACTTGAGTACAAGCGAGAGCCGCTGATATATATTCAGCTTCACATGTTGATAGTGAAACACAATTCTGTTTCTTACTAAACCAAGAGACAAGCGATTTTCCAATAAAATGGCACGTACCACTTGTACTTTTTCTATCCGTCCGTGAGCCACCAAAATCAGCATCACTATATGATACTAATTCAAATGGACATTCTTTTGGATAGAAAAGACCAAAATCTTTGGTATTATTTAGATAACGAATTATACGTTTCACTGCTCGTAAATGTGATTCCTTTGGATCGGCTTGAAAACGAGCACATAAACAAACACTCATTAATATATCTGGACGACTAGCTGTAAGATAAAGAAGAGAACCAATCATGCTTCGATATAATTTCTGGTCAACATTCTTACCACTTTCATCTTTTTCAAGATGTGTAGTTGTACTCATAGGAGTTGGTTTACCAGATGTATTTTGTAATCCGAAGCGTTTGATAAGATTTTCACAGTATTTTTCTTGATTGATAAAAATACCGTTTGAAAGTTGTTTGATTTGAAGTCCAAGAAAATAAGATAGTTCTCCCATATGAGACATTTCGAATTCTTTGGTCATAATACTTGCAAATTCCTTGCAGAGTTTATCGTTTGTTGAACCAAAGATGATATCGTCTACATATATTTGGATAACCAGAATATCATTTCGAGAATGTTTAATAAACAAAGTTTGATCGACTTTGCCTATTTCAAACCCTGAATTAATAAGATAGCTACGTAAACGTTCATACCAAGCACGAGGTGCTTGTTTTAAACCATACAGAGCTTTCTTAAGTTTGAACACATGGTCAGGATATTTTTCATGTACGAATAAAGGTGGTTGTTCGACATAGACATTCTCTTTGATAAATCCATTGAGAAAAGCACTTTTGACATCCATCTGATAAAGTTTGAAATTATGATAACAAGCAAAAGATAATAGAATTCTAATAGCTTCTAGTCGAGCAACTGGTGCAAAAGTTTCTTCATAATCGATACCTTCTTCCTGATTGTATCCTTGTGCTACTAATCTTGCTTTATTTTTAGTGATATTTCCTTGTTCGTCAGCTTTATTTTTATAGACCCATTTAGTACCAATTACTGACTGATCAGTTGGTCTCGGAACAAGTTCCCAAACGTCATTGCGCTCAAACTGATTTAGTTCTTCCTGCATGGCAATGATCCAGTAATCATCTGTAGCAGCTTCTTTTGAATTCTTGGGTTCGATATTTGAGAGAAAAGCGACATGACCCATTTGATTGAGTTGACTCCTTGTTCTGACATGTGATGTTATTTCACCTATTATATTTTGGGCCGGATGGTCTCTTAATATTCTTGGTGGTGATTGTAATTCACATATTTGAGGAGTATTCTCAATAATTACTTCTGAGTCAGAATCAGTATTTGAGATGATTGGATTATTAATGACTATTGATTCGTCATCATCTGATATTGTGTGAGGATGCTGATAGATTTCATCAAAAGATACATGAAGTGATTCTTCAATAGTTTTGGTTCGTTTATTAAATATTCGATAGGCCTTACTTCGTTCCGAATAACCGACAAATATTCCTTCATCGGCTTTTGGATCGAATTTTCCAAGCTGGTCTTTCGTATTTAAAATAAAGCACTTAGAACCAAAAACTTTGAAGTATGAGATTTTGGGCTTTCTTTTGTTAAACAATTCATAAGGAGTATTCTTGGTAAGAGGTCTTATGGACACACGATTTAAAACATAACAGGCAGTTGCAACAGCTTCTGCCCAGAAGTGTTTTGGTAAGGTGGTTCCATTTAATAATGTTCTTGCACATTCTTGTAAAGTTCGGTTCTTTCGTTCTACTACTCCGTTCTGTTGTGGAGTTCTGGGAAACGAAAAATTATGATATATACCTTTCTTTGTACAAAAATGTTCAAATTCATTATTTTCAAACTCTCCGCCATGATCACTTCTTATATTTTTAACTTTAATCCCTTTTGATCTTTGAATTCTTTTGACGAAAGATTTGAAATGATCGAAAGTATCACTTTTATTTTTTAAGAAAATTGTCCATGTATAACGAGAGAAATCATCAACAATTACAAGCACATATTGACTGTGATTTATTGATTGAACTCTAGTAGGTCCAAATAAATCCATGTGCAGTAACTCAAGCGGTTGTAATGTTGATATGACTTTCTTGGATTTAAATGATGATTTGGTCAATTTTCCTAATTGACATGCATCACAAATGTTGTTAATTTTAAAACTCATTTTGGGTAGTCCTCTAACTAGATTGTTTTTGGCTAGCTTGTCAATAGTTCTGAAGTTTATATGACAGAAACGTTTGTGCCATAGCCATGGATCATTGTCATTAGCCATAAGACACATATCTGAATTATGATTAATATTCATATTTAGAATATATATATTTCTGTTTCTATAACCTTCAAAAACCAAATTATGATCTTTATCTAAAATACTACACTTATTATTTGAAAAGGAAATTATAAAACCCTTGTCACATAACTGACTAATACTAAGTAAATTGTGTTTTAAATTTCTAACTAGCATGACATTAGTAATAAGAGGTAAGTTAGATGTACCACAATTGCTCACATCGCCTTTGCCGATGATATAACCTTTTGAATTGTCTCCAAAAGTGACTGAGCCACCATCTGAGTATTTAATATTTGTTAATAAGCTCTTGTCTCCCGTCATATGCTTTGAGCAACCACTGTCCAATATCCACTTTCCTCTTTTCTTCAGTGGGACCTGCAAACATAGAATTAAGTTCATGGTACCCACTTTTCATAGGGTCCTAAGAGTTAGGTCTTAGGAGTCCAAACCCATTTGGGTCCGGTATCCCCTTTATATATATAATTATTATTAAGATGCACAGTATTCATGAATTGCTGAATGTATTTGTTCCTAATCAAATTGTTATTTGTTTTAGGAACCCATATTTTGATAGTATTGACATCTTTCTTTTGAAATTTCACTATTGGTTTTGGTTTGAAATATAATAAACTAAGATTTTTCTTAGCTTCAGTTTTTTGTACTTTCTTCTTCCTTTTATTTCTAAGATGTTTCTTAGTTTTATGTTTGTTATATCCCAAACCTTGTTTATCTGAAATAGATTGTGAACTTTCAATGATTTTAGTCAAATTTTCTCGACCTTTGTTAAAGTTAGAAACATTTTGAGTAATGTCATCAAACTTTGTTTGTAAACTAGCTTTTTCTAGGTCTAGAATTTTGACTTTTGCTTTAAGTTCATGATTTTCAGTAGTGAGAGCATTATTTTTCTCTTTTTGAGCTTCTATTTCTTGACTCAAAAGAGATATTTGAGAGTCAACATTAGATGATGATTCTTGAATATTTTCAAGTTCTTCTTCTAATATTTTCTTTTCATCTTTTAACATATCTCGTTCAAACTCTGCTCTACTTAAATCTGCTTTGACTACTTTTAATTGACGTTTTATGTCTTTATATTTGACTATCAATTCAGCATTAATATCAAGTAATTCATCAAATGTAGGAATTTGTACCTCATCTTCTGTTGCCATAAAACAAACATTAGCTTGTTCATTCTCCGAATCACTTTCACTTTCTGATGAAGATGACTCTGAATCATCCCATGTTACTGAGAAGGCTCGTTTCTTTGATTTGTCCTTCTTATATTTGAATTTGTCATTTTCTGACTTTTTCTTTTGTTCTGGACAATCCTTCTGCATGTGTCCCTTTTTATGGCAGTTGAAACATTCTATAGCAGATGAAGATGGTTTATTTGATCCAGGTTTCCTTTTATTGTAGCGACTGGCTTTTCGATATTTTAGGAATTTTTTGAAACCTTTAGCAATGAACGCCAAATCTTCATCTTCAGAATCTGATTCATTTTCATCTTTCTCAACATGAAATGCTACATTTTTCTTTTCTTCTTTCTGTTCTTTTCTAGCCTGCAAATTTGCTTCATAGGACATTAAATTTCCTATCAATTCATCTGGCTTCATGACGGAAAGATCATTAGCTTCTTCAATTGCTAATACTTTTCCTTCCCATTCATTAGTCAGAGAATGTAGGACTGTTGAAACAACATCAAAATCAGAATACTTTTGTCCTAACCCAATAAGTGCATGGTGAATAGTTTGAAACCGTGAATACATGTCATTGATTGTTTCATTTGGTTTCATTTTGAAATTTTGAAATTGACTTTTCAGCATGGCTATTTTGGCTTGTTTAACCTTGTTAGTACCTTCATGAGTGATTTTTAGCGTTTGCCAAATTTGATATGCAGTAGTACAGATACTAACACGATTATATTCATTTTGGTCTAATGCACAGAACAACATATTTATTGCTCTTGCATTTACGGCTGCTGCCGTTTTCTCAGCCACAGTCCATTCTGAATAATCAGTTGTTGGATTCACTATTTCTCTTTGAGTAGCATTCCAAGCATCATAGCTACTTGATTGCATAAAGAATGACATACGTGTTGCCCAATAACTATAGTTAAGACCATTGAAAAATGGAGGTCTTTGTGTCGATTGCCCTTCTGTGTAAGTGGTGTTTTGAGTGCTAGTACTTGCGTTATTTGCCATATTACAAGAATATATCAAATAACTGTGTTACGGTTATATGATGACCGTGCTCTGATACCAAATGAAAGTGCGGTGTGTATACAATTATATGTGCTAATATAGTATACACGGATCGTTTAATATGGATTACAATACAAATGCAGAAATAGATGATAATAGCATTGTAAATAAAAAATAGAAAAATCACACCAGAGATTTTTATACTGGTTCGGAGCACCGTCCTACGTCCAGTCCCAGACTACTATCTGGATTTTCACTAATTACAACCTCGCTTCACCCGGAGGAACAGGTTTACAATTACCCGAACAGCCGAACGGGATTTCACGCCTCTACAACACTGAGGGCTTCAACACTTGCCTCTTACAATACTGAGGACTTCAACACTTGCCTCTTACAATACTGAGGACTTCAACAAAAAACAATTACAATTGTTGTTGACAACTTGTGCTCTTGTAAACACGGATTTGTCACTTGTAGTACACTCTTCCTATAATCTTATCCTCAAATTGTGAATGATGTTTGTGAAGATTATGGAATTTATATTGCTTATTGAATCAAAATATATGAGATAGTGTCAATGATTCAATAAGGAATGAAAGTAGTTTAGAGCTTTTTGAATGCAAGTGAATTCAAAGAATAGATAGAGAGCATATATAATCTTAATAAAACTTATTGTTTTAATCAATGATATTGATGTGTATTTATAGAGAGAAAATAGTTATAACCCTTGGTGAAAAGTTGCAGTCAAAAGTTATGATCATTAATGAAGAAGAAGAGACGCAACCATTGAAGAAAGATGTGTCTTTTGGAAGAAGTTGCTCTCTGTTTAAAAACGGTCGACAGGTCAAAAACTAACCTGTAGACAGGTTTTTAAAAATATAGTCGTTATGTACATGTGTGCACGTTTATTGTGCACATTCAATAGGAACGGTCGACCGTTCATTTTTGGACCGGTCGACCGGTCTCTGTTAAGTTGCGCAATAAAGTGCACAACCTATATAAATGTGTATATATATATATTATATTTTGTGCATGATTATTTGAGGATAGATTTTGACAATTTTATTACTATTATAACATCAAATAATCAACGTATAATCTAGAGTACCATATGTACGTCTTGATTTGTCGATCGCTTTAATATTGTTGTCAGCAATCAAAATTTTCATAGAAGCTGTGACTCAACAAGTAATACTATAAAGAACATCTAAAATTAAAATGAAAGCAGTAAAGAACAACAAGTTTTATAGTGATTCGACTAACTTTGGCCTATGTCCACTCTAGAAGTTTTCTTTTTATTGATGTTCGAATCAATTATAGTTACAAAGTGGTAGACTAGCCTTACTCTTAGGAAATAAAAATTCAGAGAGCAGAAGAGAAGAAGAAGAAGATCCCCCTTTCTGAACCCCTACAAGCTGTATTTATAGGCGAATTTTGAGTTGCTGGGCTTTCTGAACAGTAAAGGCCCATTAAGAATTTCCACCGAGCCACATTCATCTTATGCCGAA
Source organism: Allium cepa (assembly GCA_030765085.1). Taxonomy (NCBI): domain Eukaryota; kingdom Viridiplantae; phylum Streptophyta; class Magnoliopsida; order Asparagales; family Amaryllidaceae; genus Allium; species Allium cepa. The sequence goes on along the minus strand of CM060929.1, from coordinate 916,026,165 downwards.
CGACTTTCCACCGAGCCATCTTCATCCTATGCCGAACCGCCAATGTCGAGCGAGGTACGATGCCGAGCGAGGTGCGAGGTGCAATGCCGAGTGAGGTGCGAGGTGCGAGGTATCGAGGCATGGAGGTACGAGGTGCGAGGTATCGAGGTGCGAGGTATCGAGGTGCGATTCCTTTATGCCGAACGGCAACCAATGCCGAACCATTCCTTATGCCGAGCGGCAACCAATGCCGAACCTTTTCTAATGACGATCCATTCCTTATGCCAAGCGGCAATCAATGCCGAACCATTTCTAATGCCGAACCTTTCTTTTATGCTGAGTGAGGTGAGGTATGCCGATCGAGTGGAGGTATGCCGATCGAGTGGAAGTATGCCGAACGAGTGGAGGTGTGCCGAACGAGTGGTGGTGTGTCGAACGAGTGGAGGTATGCCGAACGAGTGGAGGTATGCCGATCGAGTGGAGGAATGCCGATCGAGTGGAGGTATGCCGAACGAGTGGAGGCGTGCCGAACGAGTGGAGGTATGACGATCGAGTTTATCTTCCAGACCGAGCCATGCAACCCCCCATTTCTTGACCAAATGACATATCCATGTGAACTTCATTCTTCGAAACCAAATCCATCATATTCCAGCCTCGATAATCGTGAAGCCAGTTAGGTTAAATGCACCTGCTTTGGCTTTAACAAAAGGTGGGTTAACATCCATCGTATTTATGTGTGACGTGGTCTTACGAGATACCTTTGTTTTTCAAAGGATTTTTGAAAATAGTAATAATTCAAATTGATTGTGTTTTCTCACGCTGGTTTTTCGGACTGACTCGGATTTTATTTTATTATAATGCTGAGTTAGACCGAGTATTACAGATTCAGATCAGGATGTTATGGAGCTCAGGAGAAGCATTTGAGGATTTCAAGTGTATTTTACATACTTGTTTATATTCCACGATGTGTGTAGACTGTATAATCAGCACTGGTGAGGATAAGTTATAATAACGGCCTACATTGATGTATTGTTTGTTGTACTCAGATGATTATATGTATATTAAAAGCTACAAATTCTTTTATATAAAAATCTGTTGTTATGTATTATATTTTGCTCCGCCGTGATTGTGAGATTCTATGTTGTTGTTTTCAATTTTCTTCTTTCTCTTTCTTCTTCACCCCTAAAGATTCGTATTCCGGTTCTATTTGAGTTGAACTGATGTGAATTATTGTTGACTCAAAGAGTACTTAAATATGGGCCTTTATAACACACATTTCTAAAATTTCAGAAATCACTTTAAAAATAGACCATCGACGTCCGTATGTAATTTTCTATCCTATGGTCAAGTGGTATGAATATTTATCATTTCAGTCCGCAACAATTTAATATTTACGGGTATATACCATTTCAACATGCAATCCTAAATTTCCAAAATAAATAAAATCGCTTGGGCTTATCATTTCAACCAATAACAATTTTTCCTAATCTATAAGATCATTTGGGTATGTATCATTTCAACCCCTAGTGATTCCTACAACAAAGAGAACTTGCAGCATGATTTGCATAAAAAAACAAAAAAAAAAAACAAAACACATAACTTGCTTACATAACATAGCACATAACTTACATAACAAATTACATAACATAGCACATAACTTACATAACAAATTACATTACATAGCATATAACTTGAAACAAATTAAATAATAGAGCATATAACTTGCATAACAAATTTCATAACATAACATATAACTTGCATAACAAACTTCAAAACATAGCATATAACTTGCATAACAAATTTCATAACATAACCAATTTCTAACATAACACTTATGTTATTCACTATGTTAAAAGCATATCGTTTCCTTTTCTTTCTTTTTTTCTCTTTTTTTCCCTTTTCTTTTTCCTAACACAAATTTTTCACATAGCACAATAGTACCATATTTAAATATAACACGTGCTACAAAATTCAAATCAACATAACACTTTTCTTTTCTTCTTTCAACATAGCATTTTCATATTAACGTATCATCACATCCATTTTATAAGTGAACATCATATTATTGATGTGCACGTAAATGTGCATATTTTTACCACCATATTTAATCTATTTAAATTTAATAAATGATTATATTGGGTATTTTAATTTGTTTAAACCAAAATTCAAATTATTATCAAATTGTCACATATTCATCTTCATACTGGGGGTAAAATGGTCGTTTTTGTGCATTTATTAAATTGTGAAGATTTAGTTAGAATTTTCTACGTTGTTTTGTAGGAAATATGATGAATTTTACAAGTGGTTTTATGATGAAATATGCATGCACAAAGAAGATACAAAAGAATGAAGATGGAAATAATTCAAAGTGAAGAACATGGAGGACCCCACCCACTTACCTTGATTTTCAATTAGAGGCTAATGCATATGCTTATGGAGTTTATGGCTTCATGTCCACTTAAATGATGATTAGTAGAAGCTAAAGCTTACTTGGCCTCCACACTTTCTCAAGGGCATTTTGGACATTCCCTAAAAATATTAATTAGGGTTTAACACATGTATATATACCCCTTATTTTTCATGTAATCCCCTCTTACTTAGTCTCTCTTTAGTTTAGTTTAGGCTTAAAATAAAAAGACAAGCTCTCTTTCTCTTTTCATGGCTACTTAGCCATTTTTCTTTTATGTAATTCTTTTTTTTTATGCAATTTCAATACATGTTTTTTTCTTTTCTTGTTTATTTTCTTTCAAGTTTTCCCTTTGCATTTGCATTTCTACTAAAAAAAGCATACAAAAATTCTATAAAAAAAATTCTATTTCATTTGCATTTTTCATTTACATTTTCATTTACATTGTTTTGAAGAAGAAAGAAACTTTACATTCACATTTTTGTGCACTGTTCACTGTGAATATACAGTGAAAACTTTACTTGCTTCTTGCTTCTGCACATACTCCTCAACCCATTCAACATCCTTCCCTGTTACAACCTTTATACTACAACCTCTGTCTCCACTTCATACTACCCCTGTTCAAACTTCACAACACAAACATTACCACTTAAGAACCCCTTCCCCTGCTGCTACCTTTTCCCTTAAATCATCCCTGCCAGAGCAAACACTTCCATCACAGTGCCTGCACCATCCCCTAGACATCTACATACTTTGCTACCGCCAACAACTCTTTCCATACGACAGCAGCAACTCAACAATTTTGCAACTACAAAAAACAAACCTTACCATTATCATTGCTACATTTCTGTTGTAACTGCTACACCTACCAGAGCAACCTTACTGCCTTAACAGTTTCCACTGTCTTTGTTGCTTCATAGTCACCCATTCCTTCTACATCATTGCAACTCCTTGCTTCTTGCCTCCCCATATATCACAACATTCAAATTTTATCACTGCACAACGACCACAGCAGCTACACCATCTCCGTTACACTGCTCATCTACAAACCATCATCCTCTTTTCTGCAGCACTCATACCACAATTCACCATCCACTTTCACACATACAATATCCACTTCAAAACTTGCATGCTCCCTCTGTCCTGCTCCACTTCAAAACTGCAGCTTCTACCTTAACCCAATCAATGCCCAGTTACATAACCAAAACAGTTGACACTCACCAGTCACCCCACTATTATACACCGACCCAATCCCAATCTCATTCTCCTTCTCCAATAATTACAAAAACTTTACTGCCTTTCGCCACATAATTGCAGCAGCACTTCGCCAACCCCAATCTCCTTCTCCAATACCCAGACATCCACTGACCCAAAACATCTGTGCACATACATATGTGCATCACCACTTCCCTGACCACAAAACTCAACACTACTCCACCCCACTACACACTACATATCTGCCATTCATCCACCACAGACAAACAACCATACTTCAACACTTCCATATCAGTTCATCAAACAGCAGTTCACCACTACATCATTGCCTTTAATCCACTCCAGTGCACAGCTATTCACAACATCATTTCTTCCATCCCACCATTACCACTTCAACACAAAAAAAACACAAAAACAACTAATGTCACTATGACATTCATAAAAATGCCTCGACATCAAATTGACCAAACCGATCCCTTGCCACAACTGCCACCTGCTCCTCTGACTGCAGCCTCCAACAGCTCTGAACCACCCAACGACCACGACACTGCTTTGACAACACTTCAGACTACAAAGCCTACTCACCTATTGAACACCAGAAGACTCGCGACACCAGAAAACTTGAAGTCGACAACCAAAACCATCACCAAACCACGACTGTCAACTACTTGAACAGCTACCAACCTCATCGATCATCACTTACATCGCAAACCGCGAACTCATCCCGTAGTCCCCATCCATCAATTTCATCGCCTCTTGCTGTCGAAATCCTCTGCCGTGCACCTCACCCATCCCCTATTTCCAAATCGCCAGACTTCAATTTCCAACCCAAATTGCCTCACTGACTAGCAACTCCAGTCAATCCGCTCGCGCTGCACCTCCTCGCCAATTGAACAGCCGCTAACCAATTCGATTCGCGAACAAAAGAAAAAAAGAGAAGAAAAGCTTTCACTTTGTAATGTTCAACTCGATTGGAAATTTCATAACTCAGGGTGTTCTGTTGTTTTATTTTGTTGTCTTTGATTGAGAATGTGGTAGTGCGTTTTACTGTGTCTCTTTTAGTTGGGCAGGGCTTTATTTGATTTTTTTTAAATAAAAAAAAACAGAGAAGGGTTGGTTTAGTTTTCTAGCTAGGTCGGTGGGTATTGATTAGCTTGCAACTTATTTTCTTTATTTTCCGTTTTGTTTTTCAATCTTCTTCTTCATTTTTAAAAAAACAAAAACAAATTGTATCGGTTTCAAATTTTTCTTAGTTTCTTTTTTTCCAAAAAAAAAAAACACAAATAATTGTTATAGAAAAAGTTGTTTTGTTTTGCTTCTTTTGTTTTGATTTTCCTTTGTTTTAACTACTTTTTTGATATTTAAAAAAAGAAAAGTTGGATATATCTTGTTTTTATTTCGGATTGTCAAAGCAGAATTGCAGAGGAGCAGAAGTGCTTTCTAAAATTAATTGCTTACTTTGTTTAGCTTGCCAAAAAAAAATAACTCCTTGCTTGCTTATAATTTTTTTTTTCATTTACTTGCCTTGCATTGTATATATCTATTGTTTTTTTGTCTTGCATTTTTGTTTGCTTGAATTTAAAAAAAATATTAGAAAAAAAACAAAAACAAAAATCCATTCGCAGTTGCATTGTTAATACACGTTTAATTTCTGCTTTGCATTTCATCCTAAAATTTTAATTAATAACAGTTAAAAATCGTTTACACTTAATTGTATATTAATAAGTTGTCTTCTTTGAACAATTTAATTTCTTGATGTCTAGGCTACGACCGATAAATCCTGTTCGTTACCTGGTTGAGAACTATCTTGTTGATTTAAGACAAATTGTGATCATACAATTTTAGGTTAACTTAGGATAAATAATTTGTAAATAGACCCTTGCATTCATTTAGTTGCATTAGTTCATGCATATATAAAAAAAAAATTCAAAATCCAAAACTAAAAAAATTGTAAATATTCCACTTCTTTTACTTTGAAATTTTTAAATCATTTTCCTTTGAAATTTCAAAAATCCAAAAAAAAATTAGAAAAAAGAAGTCTTTTCAAAAAAAATTGACAAATTAAAAACAAAACAAAAAAAATCAATTTCCTTTTGAAAAATAAATTTTATATGTAAATATTTTTTCTTTATAAATAAAATTCTTGAAAATGTCCGAGTTTCCCCACACACTTGAATTTTACAATAGTTGTGAAAATCAATATAATTTATATAATTTCACTCCAAATTCATATGGATATTTTAGCGACAACTATTATTTAAACGATTCGAGTTTTGAACCACAAAATTTTCAAAATTACGAACAACCATCGAATCTTGAAAATAGCACTTCATCTCGACTTGAAATCTCTACAGAACAAAATCAAGAGATAAGTAATTTGTGTAATTCATATTTGTCCAACAAATCAAGTCAAAATTTTCAAAATAATCAATATTTCAACTCACTTCAAAATTCAAACGATTTCGATGATAACCCGTGCCAATTCAATTTCGTACGCCAAGATGAATTTCAAACTCAAATCGAAAATGTGATCCACTTTTTGAATAATTTTGGCAATAGGAATAATCTCGACTACGATGCGATTTAAATTTTTTGTTCTCAACAAATCCAAATCGAAAATTCTCAAGTTAATAACTACAAATTGGATTTTGTTGAACAAATGAATGAAATTTACAATGATCACACAGATTCGTTTTTTGAAACTTATATGAAACAACGTGAACAACAAAATCAAACTCAACGTGTGACGAGTCAAACGATAATCCATCTTTTACCACAATCGACGTTTTTCAAACAACAACTTTTGAAACTAAAATTGATGATCTTAATGAAGTTGTTGAAAACACGGTAATTGAGTTGGATTTCAATTCTTTTGAGGGTGCGGAACCAAATTTTAAATTCGATCTTCCTTTTCTCGATTTTGAAAATTTGAACACAACAACTTTGGATTCTGAACTTGAGACATGTAATAAAGTTGTTGATGAACCAACAAAGGAAGACGAATTTAATGAACATGAATTTTTTGGACTTTTGGATGACGAGTTGTTAAATTCCAACGAGGAAGATGGAAATCACCATTTTGATCTTGAAATTAATAACTCTAAAAATGTTTTCAATGATAAGCTTGAATTTCAAATTGGTGAAAATAAACTTGAACTTCAATCAATTGTTTTATTGACCTAAAAAATCATCGAAAACAAAGCAACTCGTACAATTTTCAATAAAACAACATTCGTTTTTCCAAATCAACATTCAACTTCGAAATCCTTTACGGTTTGTTTTTTCGAGCTTAAGCTGTGTCTCTCACACTTTACGAGACAAATGAATCGATCTTTGGAAGACCGTTTCATTTTCTTTTTAACGATATACTTTCTGATGCCATGTAAATACATTTCATTTTGATGTAAATAATAATTAACGTTCCTTTCACTTGGGTTGACTGTGGGGACACAGTCAAAATCAATTGTGTGGAGAGAATCATCTTCATTTTTAATTTTACATGGTTTATTTTTGCTTTTTCTTTTAAAAACTCCAAAAAAAATAATAAAAAAAATCCAAAAAAACAAATTTTCTTCTGATTTATTTTTAAAGAAACAGTATAGGATAAATATATGGTTTTGGCTTTTTAGATTGAAATTTTTAAAAATTTATTTGTCTTAGAAAAAATAAAAATGAAGTTTGATTACAAATAACGATAGTTGAACTAGTATATAGGAAGATTCATATGTGATAATTATGAATATATCCTAATTGAAAATTTTTGTTTTAAAAAGTGGTTGATTTAAAGTAAAGGATATAACATTTTTTTTTGTCTTCTAAGTTAAGTGGTGCTAAGATTATTTTAAAAAACTCTCTCTTTCAAAAAAAAACTAAAAAAAAACAAAACATTTGTATATATTAATTTTTTTCTATTAACACCTACGGTTGACCGGTGTACACACTTGTGTGTACACTCGCCATGCTCTGTACCTTTCTCACGTAAGCCCGAAAGGCAGTGCACGATCGGTATATCTGGCCTCAGTTTATCTGAGCCAGGTGTATATATAAAAATTATTTTTAATAACGCCTACAGTCAACAGGTGTTCACACTCGTGTGTTCACTCGCCACACTGTGTATTCCCTTTACATAAGTCCACAAGGCAGTGCATGTGTAATATATCCGGCTTCCGTTTATCCGAGTTAGGCATATGTAAATATTGTTAATATAAATAAAATTTTCAAATAAAAAATTAGAGAGTAGGCAAATGAAATCCAAACACCATTTTAACTTATTTGATTTGACTTGTTATTGAAAGATATGAAAATACCACTTTGATAAATTTTGATAATCAACTAAGGATCCATTTCATAATTACACTGTGTTATCAACCAAAACAAGGAGTTAAACTATAGTCTATTTGTTATGATAACTTTATTTTTATTGAAAATTTTGACTAGTAAATGACTAAAAATTTTCAAGATAATATCCAAAACCTATATTTAACTTATTTGTGCCGATTTAAAAGTAAATTTTTCCTTGTAAATACTTTCAAAAACTTACATTCATCCCATTGTAAATAAATCTTCATTTTTTAAATATTTTCATCCTGCATTTGGATTTTGTGGGTAGTATCCGTTGAAGACCCTCACGAGACAACACTCGTCCAACTGGGGACACCCAGATGTTTAATGGCTTGTTGCATACGCTCAATGCAAATCGTGCTTCCGACGAAAACGAATTTATCTTAGTTTTTTTCTTTATTCGAGGATGAATAAAAAGATAAGTTTAGGGGTATTTGATGTGCACGTAAATGTGCATATTTTTACCACCATATTTAATCTATTTAAATTGAATAAATGATTATATTGGGTATTTTAACTTGTTTAAACCAAAATTCAAATTATTTTCAATTTGTCACATATTTATCTTCATATAGGGGTAAAATGGTCATTTTTGTGCATTTATTAAATTGTGAAAATTTACATAGAATTTTCTATGTTGTTTTGTAGGAAATTTGGTGAATTTTACTAGTGGTTTTATGATGAAATATGCATGCACAAAGAAGATACAAAAGAATGAAGATGGAAATAATTCAAAGTGAAGAACATTGAGGACCCCACCCACTTACCTTAATTTCCAATTGGAGGCTAATGAACATGCTTATGGAGTTTATGGCTTCATGTCCACTTAAATGATGATTAGTAGAAGCTAATGATTACTTGGCCTCCACACTTTCTCAAGGGCATTTTGGGCATTCCCCAAAAATATTAATTAGGGTTTAACACATGTATATGTGCCCCTTATGTTTAATGTAATCCTCTCTTACTTAATCTCTCTTTAGTTTGGTTTAGACCCAAAATAAAAAGACAAGCTCTCTTTCTCTTTTCATGGCTACTTAGCCATTTTTCTTTTATGTAATTCTTTTTTTATGTAATTTCAATACATGTTCCTTTTCTTTTCTTGTTTATTTCCTTTCATGTTGTAGTGTAGATTTACTTTCATGCAGGTAGAATAGTTTTTCATTTAACTTTGCTCTCTTTTCCTTTTCTTTTTCTTAAATGTTGCAGGCTATATTTGTTAATCAAATGACAAATATGAGAGGCTAAACCCCGTCAATTTAGAGGGTAATGAAGCTCTCTAATCATGTAGCTTCAACTATTTGTTAATTCATGCTCCCCTTTTGTGCTTAATGATGATGATGGAAATGGTTTACTAGTTGTTTTTGTTTTGAATTTGATAGCCTATATTATTGATGTTTGCACAAAAAATGGACAAACACCTCCAAGTCGTGTTATTTAGTCGATTATATGTAATTTTCAATGATTTTAGATGAGTATGTAAATATGAGAAAAGTAGGGGCTGAAATGTAAAAGACACACAGATTTATAGTGGTTCGGCCAGAATGTGCCTACGTCCACTTTATATGTTATTATCTTCTTTCTTTCAGGTTACAAGTACAATGCGTTGTATACAAGTGTATGAAAGTAGTTTGAAAGTTCCTTCCTTGCTTGAGCTCTCAAACTTCTCCGCCATTGTTGTACCCCTGCCCCTCTATTTATAGAATGAGGTAGGGGGCAGGGGTCTTGGAAGTATATAACTGCTGGCGGGCCCGGGCTGAAACGATCTGGACTGGCAACTATGTGGTTCGGCGAGGCTCATTCGGTGTTGCGTGGATATGGAGGCTTGGACCGGTGTTGGGTAGTTCGGCATGTAGGTGTTGTGGTGGTTCGGTAGTATGGTTGGTCCGGTGGCGATTGTGGTTCGGCAGTGGCGAGGTGTGGTGGTTCGGTAGTATGGTTGGTCCGGTGGCGATTGTGGTTCGGCAGTAGCGAGGTGTGGGCTTTGGACCGGCAAGGGTCTTGTCCGGTGGTTTGGTGGTATAAAGGACGCCGAATGAGGTGGAGCCGAACGAGGTGGGGACCGAATGTGGTGGAGCCGAATGAAGTGGAGCCGAATGAGTTGGAGCCGAATGTGGTGGAGCCAAATGAGGTGATGGTTGAACGTTGGATGGACATCTAGGTTAGTATTGAGCTTCTTGGCTGTCGAACGAAGTGGAGGCTGCAAGCCCGGGTGACATTGTGACTTCCTGGTCCCTAGATCTTCTGGGTGATAATTCGCCCAACATTTGCCCCCCAAAGTGGGGCACGTGCTTGCATGTGTCGCGCTTTGTTTTTCTTGTGGCGGGGAGATTGGCTTTGTAACGCCGGTGATCGGACGTTCGTATTCCGTTAATGTCCTGCAAAGAAATTTTCAGTTTTAGCGTGATTTCGAATAACGACCGTTCATGATCGAAATATTCGAGTTGAAGTGGACTGTGCCGTTAAGGACGATAGAGTGAGCCCCGAAGGGGCTTGGCATCGTCGATGCCTGGTTTATGTTTGTGAAGATGGTTTATTGCCAGCTCAGAGCATGCCTAGGGATCGTTCGCAACCCCGTACATGTGTAAGTAGCTTAGCCATTTCATAATAATTATCAAATATCCATATGACCGATGGGCTTAAGAATGCGTGTCAAAGTGTAAATTCCCACGATGGTAGGGTTAACAACCATTCAGAGCGTGCCTATGGACCATTCGAGGTCGCGTACACGTGTAAACGATTTAATCCATGTCGGTGAGGATTTTACGACTTATTCATCGTTATCTTAATCTTATTTTATTAGTTAGTTCTGGGGTTCGGTACTTATCTGAGGGAGGCGCTTTGCACGCCACTAGTTCCTGGTCTTGATCGGTAGAGAGAGAATTTCATTCGGTTTTTGGTTGGTCCGGCTATTCACATTCGGCTTCTGGTGGTCCGGTATTATTGGTCCGGTTGGGCGAGTCGTTTGGTTCGGTGGTTGTGAGTTTTCCTATATATAGAGGCCGTACCCCCCTTGTTTTTCTTCACCGAACCAGCAAGCGCCGAATCAATCTATTGCCGAACCAAGTGTTTTGCCGAACCAACCTTATACCGGACCAGGTATACACTTATTGCCGAATACACACGTACGTCTTCGTTTCACCGAATGAGATTACGGCCTTGGGGCCGAATGCCTTGCGTACCGAATGCCCCTGATACAGTACCACCGAATGAACATGATGACCGAATGAGATGGAAAACCGAATGTACATGATGACCGAATGAACTTGATGACCGAATGAGATGGAAACCGAATGAACACGATGACCGAATGAACTTGAGTTTGCGAATGAAATCCCACACTTGCACGCACTTGTTTGTTTACTTTTCTATGTTCCCTGTTCTAATGCCTTGCTTTCCTTGTGTTGCAGAAAATGTCTCGCAAAGCGGAAACACGATCGGATAGAAAGAAGTCTAGAGGCACAGGAGAGCCTTCTTCTTCCTTGCCCCCAGTCCAACCAGGATCCGGGCAACACCGACCTATTCCGAGGTCTCTAGTGGACGGATATGGTCCACAGGAACTTTTGGTCTCTCCCTCGGATTGCTTTCCTAGCTCCCTAAAGGAGGAGCAACTTGACGTCATATCCCGTTCCTTCGGGATAGATAGGGCTCTTATGCTGCTGCCGGGAGATGGAGTGATGCCATATAATCCTCCCGAGGGCTACTTCGCTTTTAGCAGGTACCATTGCATGTGCAGCGCTATCCCCCCTATCAACGCTTGGATAGTAAGCTTCACCACATATTTGAAGGTGGCTCCCTTCCAGCTTCAGCCTAACTCATATGCTATCCTGGTGAGCCTCTTTGTCATCTTCCAGAGGAGGTACGGGCGTCCTCCTTCTAACCGGGAAATCCGATACTTGTACAACCTGAGAGGCTATAAGAAGGGGTCTCCGTATATTAGTCTGGAGGCGGCCGTACCCTTCAAACCAGTTCTGGACTTATATTCCAAGTTTACCATGTTCAAGAAAGAGTGGTTCTTCATCAAGGACGATGCCGTTTCTTTCCGCCTTTTCACTTCTGGCTGTAAGATGGATTTCATTTATATTTTCCATGTTTTGACTGTAGTGTTTTTTCTGACATGCTTCTATTTCTGGCTAGCGACAGGTGGTATTGCAGTTGTGGAGGATGATTCCTTGGTGCGAATGGCTGCTGAACTAAAGGCTATTCCGGCACGGGACCGGTCGGCCTCCTTCTTGATCAGGAACGCAACCCTCTTGGAGTATAATTTGATTTTACCGCACCAGTCCGTGGTTAAGCAAAGAGACACGGCTGAGGAGAAGGCTGCTAAAGCTAAGGAGGGGGATAAGGTAAAGAGCGGTAAGAGGGAGCCTTTCGCAGAGCGTCCCGTGGTCGGGGGGAAGAAACTGAGGAAGTCCGATGGCCCTTCTCCAAGTACTTGCCCGATTGTCCCGGAGGAGGAAGGTGTAGAAGAGGAGGAAGGAGGCGAAGTTGGAGAAGGGTCGGAGGGTGGAGGAGATGGCGACGGTCAAGGTGGTGGTGGTGTTGCTGCTCTAACCTCTGAACAAGACCTCGAACTGGATGAGGCTCTCCGTCGGGCCTTCGGGGAGTCGGAGGGAGAGTCGGAAACGGAGAAGGGAACGGAGAAGGCAAAGGAAACCGGCAAAGCTGTGGCTGGCACTGACCCATCCTCTAAGGGTTCCTCAGCTAGGGTGATTCCGGCGATGCAAGGTGAACTTTTGTCTTCTGCCGATTCTATTTTCGATAAGGACTTAGAAATTTTTTACGGTTCACTTCCGTCCTGGAATGAGATCCAGGACTTATTGCAGTATCCCACTCCTCCGCCGGGTTTGTATAATAGATGTGTCTCCTCACTTTTCTTTCTTTTTAACTTAGCACTTTTTTTTGAATTGCGGATTATTGTATGTTCGTAACACTTGTTCTTTATTCCAGGGGCAGGCCAGGCGGGTAAAACGTCGGATGTTCGACACCGCCTTGAGCAATTTAAGTCGAGGAGAGCTTCCGCGAAACCTTCTACTGATCGCACTGGGGACGTAGTCAAGTACCGCCCTCTTCTTGGGGTCATCGAAGAGGGCATTCAGAAAAGGAAGCGGAGCCGTTCCTTATTTGAGTCTTCTTCTGCTTCGCAGCTTCCTACTCTGCCTCCCCCTACTCAGCCTCCTCGTGATACTACGGAGGAGAGCACGGAGCCCTGCCCCCCTCCTCCTCCTTCCAAGAGTTCTACTGTCATTCATATAAGGCGTCCCGATGTGCCTCGCCCCGTGCCTCGTGACCCTTTTGCCGGCCATCCTGATTTAGACCCAAGTTTTCGGGACATTTCATTCGATGAGACCACGGGCGAGCACCTACTTCCCCGCAACCCCATGGTAAGAGTGCTGGACGAGGCCAAATCTTTAGATCTTGATTTACTTACTACACGGGTAGTCACCATGGGGGATGAGGCCAAGGCTAATATCGACCGGGTGGCCGCAGAGACCAAGAAGCTAATGGAGCATCATGCTAAGTTGGTCAAGGCCAGGGAAGAGATCGGGAGTGCTAACATTCGGTTGAGGTTAAAGGTTGCCGATCAGGCCAAGCAACTCGCCGACCAAGCCATCCAGATTTCCCAGCATGAGGAAGCCTCCAAGCGTCTGAAAGAGACCATGGAGAAGGCCAGTAGGGCGGAATTACGGAAGATGGAGGTCGCTTGCAGGGAACGGATTAACATAGCTATCGCAACGGTGGATGAGGTTCGAAATGCGGATCTCGAGCGGGTGGAGGAGTTGTCAGGGAGGCTCGAGGCTGCGGAGATGGCTCAGGCCGAGTTGAAGGAGGAGATGGAGGAGATGAGGAGGTCCCTCAAGTTGAAGGAAGAGGAAATGAGGAGGTCACTCCAGGCTGACTGCTTGAGATACCAATCAGAGAGGGACGTCGCCATCACCAAGTTGCAAGCTTCCGAGGCCCGGGTGAGGGAGTTTGAGGAAAACGAGGGGATGATGGATGAGATGTTGCAGGATATGTACTTCCACACTTGGAAGGAGGGCGGCTTGTCTTGGATGGACGATTACCCTCGGGTCATGGCCAAGGTGTATCTCCAGGCTTTAGAGGAGGCCAGGGTGAATGCGGGTAAGGAAGGCGGAGAGGCTTTCAACTTGAGTGCGGTTACTGCTCAGTTCTCAAAGGAGGAGAAAGCGGCGGTGAAGGAGGGGATGCGGCTACTCGCTGCAGAGGAAGCGGGCGTGCAGTTGGATGATGAGGATCAAGCGGCGGATGCTGGTGAGTTATTCTTTTCCCTTTCTTTTCTTTTCGTGTTTTCATAACTTGATCGTTCGTTTAATGAATTCCTCTTCTGATCTGGACAGGTGGGACTTCAGATCCACATGCTGGGGGCTCCGATCCTGCGGCTAAGTAGGCTGGGGGAGTTGGTGATGGAGTGTGGATGCATCTGCCATCTTTTTGTTTCTTTTTTTTATCACTGTTCATGTTAGTCTTTGATATGCAACTGTAATAAAATTATTTGCAAAGAATAACTTCGTGTGATCTTATAATATAAGCTGATTTTGTCATGTTTAAATGTTGTTGCTATCTTTATGTGCTGTGTGAGAAGTATAATTATGTATATGCCTGTGATTCCACTTGTGTTTGATGTTAAGTTTTTGCTTGAAATATAATTTCACGTTTTGCAATGTCAGTGTATGAATAAGTTATAGTTACGCATTTATGTACAAGAGAAGAGAGTACCGCCCTTTATGTTTTATTCGCAGGCGGTAGCTTTGAGTGTCTTGTGTAACTGTTCACGGGTATAGCCGAGCGCCCTGCTACCCAGCACGCAGGCTTAGAGCCTCATGAGTGAATGCTTCCTATTTGGTTTCCTGTACTTTAGAGTTTGTTATACAGGATAGGAGAAAAATATTTAAATGAAATGGAAATATAGTAAAAGTAAAACTTCCAGTCACGGAAGGCCGTCGATGTGCTTAAGTTCGTGGCAAACGGGTTTTGTAGTCACTTTCCCTAGCTGTGGGTCTTGGAGACATTTGTCACCCATCTTACGCCTCCGCGGGGAGTTTTCTTTTTTACCACAGCCGCACTTAAGACACATCGGAGCCGAGATCGCGCACGGTAACTACCCGAACCATTATGGTCCGTAATCGTGGGTATTATTCGATTTACCGTGGCCGGCTAGCGTGGGTGCCGTTGGCCGTGAACTACCCCTGGCTGGCCACACCTTATGTTGGGGCTTAAAGTAGGTTCACAGTTACCGACGAGCCGAACGCCGTAATGAGCTGCCATCGGCTATAGTCGGCCTTTATGATGACTTATAATCGGCTCATTACAGTTGGCTTTGAGGGCAGGCGCGTAATGAGTTAACCCGCAGCAGAGGGATGCTGGGGCAAAAGAGTCTCATTGGCGAGTGCATAGAATCGTAGCGTACCTGTTAGGCCTAGTCCAGATGAGGCCGCGGTGCGTCTTGAGTGGAGATGCCATAGAATTTTGTTCAACAGAAAGGGATAACGCTTAACAAGTAGCCAAGACATAAAGGAACAAGTTAAAAAGAGACAAGATTTTTTAAAGTGGTTCGGCACGAAAATGCCTACGTCCACTGATTCTCTTTGTTAATTCACTTCATATGGGCAGTACAAGTTAAGAAAAGTATCGACGGAGGTGTCGGATGTTCCATGCCCTCTGGAACACCTCTCCGTCCACTGTTGACAAAATGTAAGCTCCGTTGTGGAGATCTTTGTGAATTACATATGGTCCGTCCCAGATGGGGTCCAGTGCCCCGGGGCGCGGAAAGATTCGCCTGAGGACAAGATCTCCTTCTTGTAAGCTGCGATGCTTGACTTTGGAATTGTATAGTGCTGCCACTTTTTGTTTGTGAGCTGCTACTTTGAGTGCTGCATCGTTTCTCCTTTCCTCAATCAGATCCAAAGACATGAGGAGGAGTTCTTCGTTTTCTTCTGGGTTGTAGTGGATCCTACGGTGGGAAGGCACAATAGTCTCAACTGGGAGCATTGCCTCCGATCCATATGCCAAAGAGAAAGGAGTATGTCCCGTTGATGTTCTGAAAGATGTGCGGTATGCCCATAGTGCCGTAGGAAGTTCGTCCACCCAAGCGCCTTTTGACTTTTCAAGTTTCTTCTTGATTAGGGTTTTGAGAATTTTGTTGACAGCTTCAACTTGTCCGTTTGCCTGAGGGTAAGCTACTGATGAGAAGCTTTTATGAATTCCATGCTCTTGGCACCAGTCGGCAAATTCTTCGCTGTCAAATTGGAGTCCGTTGTCTGATACGATCTTGAGGGGGACTCCATACCTGCACAGAATGTTTTTGATCAAGAAGTTGATAACTTTTGCTGAAGATATTTTATTTAAAGGTTCCGCTTCCACCCATTTGGTGAAATAATCGACTGCCACTATAGCATATTTGGCTCCGCCTCGGCCCGTTGGCAGTTCGCCAATTAAGTCAATTCCCCATACAGCAAAGGGCCAAGGGCTGGTCATTTGAGTAATTTCGTTTGTGGGTAGTCGAGGGATCTTGGCGAACTTCTGACATCTGTCGCATTTCTTAACGAAGTCTAGGGCATCTTTGTTTAGTGTGGGCCAGTAATATCCATATCGGAGTATCTTTCTTGCCAAAGTCTGTCCTCCAGTGTGATCTCCGCATCCTCCATGATGGATGCTTGTTAATATCTCCTTGGCTTCCCTTCCGGCGACGCATCTTAATAGGGGGCTAGAGAAGCCACGCCGGTAGAGGATGCCTTCTTGTATTGTGTAGTGGGGAACTTTCCTCAAGATCTTCTTGGCTTCGTCACGCCTGTCGGGTAGTATGCCATCTTGCAAATATTTCCGGATAGGAGTCATCCAGGTTCCTTCTTCGATTGCAGTTATCAGATTCGCTTGTTCGAAACTCGGGGCTAGCTGCCTTGAGATTGCTAGTGCTCCGGGAATGGTGCTGTCCTTCATACTAGCTTGCTTTGCAAGTTCATCTGCCTCTTGGTTTTCTTCTCGAGGAATGTGTTTGATTAGATAATGGTCCAATCGATCGAGCAGCAGTCTGGTTTTCTTTAGGTATGCTGTGAGCCGTTCTCCTCGAGTCTGGAATTCTCCTAGTACCTGGTTTACGATAAGCTGAGAATCACTATGAATACATAAGGAATTGATCCCAATTTCTAGGGCCAGTTCCAATCCCGCTATCACTGCTTCATATTCAGCATCGTTGTTAGTGGCCGTGAACTCCAATCTTAATGCATAGTACAACTTTCTTCCCCTGGGGGTGACGATCACAATACCTGCCCCCGAGCCTTGTTCGTTCGATGCTCCGTCTACAAAGAGGTTCCACTTGATGTTTTTTGCCACTTCGGATTGTTCCTTGCCTTCGTTGGTAGTGAATTCGGCAATGAAATCAGCCATGGCTTGTCCTTTGATAGCGGTGCGGGGATGGTAGGTGATATCATACTGACTTAGTTCGATGCACCATTTGAGGAGTCGCCCAGAAGTGTCAGGACGATGGAGCACTTGTCTTAGTGGTTGATCGGTTAGAACCCTGATGGAGTGAGACTGGAAGTAGTGTCGCAGTTTCCGTGACGCGATCAATAAACAATATGCTAACTTCTCAAGTTTAGGATATCTGGCTTCTGCCCCCGTAAATCTCTTGCTTACAAAGTAAACCGGGCGTTGTACAAAGTAAACCGGGCGTTGTGTGCGGTCTTCTTCTCTTACCAAGGCGGCGCTTAGAGCATGAGATGATACAGCGAGGTATAGGTATAACACTTCACCTTCATTTGGAGTTGAGAGTACTGGTGGTCTCTGAAGGTGTTCGATTAGGTTGAGGAAGGCTTTTAAGCATTCGTCGGTCCACTCGAACCTCCCTTTGTCTTTCTTGAGTGCTTCGAAGAAAGGGACACACTTGTCAGTTGCCTTGGAAATGAATCTGCTTAGGGCGGCCACCTTCCCGTTTAGGCTCTGCATTTCTTTTCGAGTGGAAGGTATCCTTATTTCTTTTAAAGCCCGGACTTGTTCAGGTTTTGCTTCGATTCCTCTGGCGTGGACGATGAATCCTAAGAATTTTCCCGATGAAACTCCGAAGGAGCACTTTAGAGGATTCAGCTTCATTCCATACCGGCGAAGTACCTGAAACATATCGTCCAGATGGCTTACATGGTCGTTGGCTTTCCTGGACTTTACCAACATGTCATCCACATATACTTCCATAGTTCGTCCTATCAGTCCTGCGAACATTTTGTTGACGAGGCGTTGATAGGTAGCTCCAGCATTTTTGAGTCCAAAAGGCATGACTTTGTAACAATATAATCCGCGGTCGGTGATGAAGCTAGTGTGGTCCTGATCGGGAGCGTGCATGGGGATCTAGTTATATCCGGAGTATGCATCCATAAAAGATAGGAGTTCGTGCCCAGCTGTGCTGTCTACGAGTTGGTCAATTCGGGGAAGTGGGAAGCAGTCTTTCGGGCAAGCGTCATTCAGATTGGAGAAGTCAATACATGTTCGCCACTTTCCATTGGCCTTTTTTACTAGCACCGGGTTAGCGATCCATTCTGGGTAGATGGCTTCCCGTATGAAGCCATTAGCAAGTAGATTTTTTACTTCCTCATCAAGGGCTGCTGATCGCTCTGCCCCCATGCTCCTCTTTTTCTGCTTTACTGGTACCTTGGTGGGATCGATGTTCAACATGTGGCATGCTATGTCTGGGGAGATTCCTGTCATATCGGCATGGGTCCACGCAAATACATCTAAGTTGTGGCGGAGGAAGTCAATGAGTTGATCCCTCAATCCCGTTTTCAGCTGAGATCCGATTTTTAATAGTCTACTTGAATCATGCTTATCTACCGATACGAATTCCATAGCCTCTGCAGGCTCGGCGGTAGCCTCCTCCTCTTTATCCCTGGGGTCTAGTTCATTGAAGGGATCGCTTGTGTATCAAAGAGGAGGGGCTTTCTTTAGTTGCTATGCCTCCAAGCTTTTCATGCAGAGAGTAGTCTCTGCATCTTTTCCTTTATTCTTTCTGCGGTTATTGCGAAGTTCAGTTACGTAGCAGTCTCGGGCAGCATCTTGATCTCCTTCTACTTCTCCTACTCCGTTGTCTGTTGGAAATTTCATTTTCAGGCACCAGGGGGCTAATACAATCTGAAAGTCAGATAAGGCTGGTCTTCCCAAGAAAGCGTTGTAAGCCGAGTGGTTTTCTATTAGTACGAACGTTTGTTTTCGCACAACGGAGCGGGGATGACTTCCTATTTCGACGAAGAGGTCAAGTTGCCCGAGAGGCATCTTTGCATCTCCAGTGAAACCGTGCAGTGGTTTGTCACAGGGGGATACATCCTTCATTGATAACTTCATTTTGTCGAAAGCATGTTTGAACAGGATATTAACGGAGCTTCCCGTGTCTATTAGAATCCGAAAAACTTTAGCTGGACCAAACCAGGCAGAGATGACCATGGGATCCATATGTGGGTACTGTCTTCCTTCCAAATCATGCCTACTGAATACAATGTCATTGTTTTCTTTTCGTTTCGGGTGGCGTTCCTCCGTAATGGAGTTAACATATCCTTCGGCATTTCTAAGCGACTTGCCGTACCTTTCCATCCCTGCCCAACTTCTGTCGGCGATGTGTGGTCCTCCTGAGATGGTAAGGACCACTATCTTCTCTTGACTAGAGCCACTGGTGTTGTGATTGTTGCGATTCCCTCCACCTACTTCTGGGAGGGGTTGCTTTGAGTTCTCGTTGGCAGGAGTTGGAGTCCTGTTCTGACCTTTCACATAACGTTCTAGTCTTCTTCTTCTAATGTGTTCTTCGATCAAGTCCCGAAGATGGTGGCATTCATTGGTGTCATGTCCGTGGGATTCGTGGAAGCGACAGAACTTTCCGGACTTGAGTGCGTTATCTGATTCTTTCTTGTGCGGGGGGCGCTTGTATCCGAGTTCGCCCTGAGTGGCTAGGTAGATGTTTTCGATTGTTTCATTCAAAGGAGTGTAGGAGTCAAATCTTGGTCCTGGTCGATATTGGCGCTTCTCAACCTTTCTGCCCCCAGCATTGTCTCTAGATTCATTTCTTCGAGCGTCCTTAGCTGCAGTGGGAACCTTGTCCTGAACTATCTTGCCTTGTTGCCCTGACTGCCTCTCCGTAGCAGCGTCTTCAAGTCTCATATACTTTCCAGCTTCATGGAAGAAATCAGGCAAGGTAGCTGGTTTTTCCTTAGTTAACCTTCTGGCAAACTTGGTGTCTGGATGTACACCACTACAGAGGGCCATCAGAGTGAGTTTTTCATCGGCATCTTGAACTGCTGCCGCTGCGGCGTTGAACCGTGTTAGATATTGTTGCAGCGTCTCTCCGGATTTCTGTTTGACATTGGATAGAGAATAAGCATCCTTGGGTTGTTCCACATGGATGCGGAACTGGCTAATAAACCTTTCTTTTAACATCTCCCATGAGCTGATGGATCCTTGGGGTAGATGGCAGAACCAGGAGGTAGCTAGATCTGATAGGAATAGCGGAAAGCATTTACATAATACTCCTTCTGTTGCTCCACTTATGAGCATATGCTGGGTGTACCTCTGCAGGTGTACGATGGGGTCGGAAGTTCCTTTGTAAGGTTCCATGGTTGGCATTTTCCATTCCCGGGGAGTGATGGCAGTTTCGATATTTCGGGTAAAGGGACTGGTGACCCTAGCGCCTATTCCCCGGTCCCTTTGCTCCCGTTGGACACATTCTCTGAATAATCGTGCCATTCGTTCGTCAGAACTTGGAGCGGACAAAAATGAGCTCGGTTCTTCCCTGCGGGATCTATCTCGTCCAGATGCCCTGTAGGGATGGTACAGTCTATCACCTCTAGCATTATCCAGTGGTTGTCTTTGGCTGCTTGGATGCACGCTAGGACCAGCTACAGTTGCCCCCTGCCTTGATCTTCCCCTGTGGGGTTCTGTTTCGAGCACATCCATGGGGTCAACTCCGGGCTGGGTTCTAGCTCGGCTCCGTTCAGCGGGGTTTCTATGATTAGGTGGCATGACTGGCTCAGCTACATCCGACCCTCGCCTGGTGCCTCCCCCGCTAGGTTCGGTTCCCAGGGCTTCCTCGAGTCGAAATTCGGGCTGAGTCCGGGCGCGGCCCCTATCATCGTTTTTCCTGTTGGTAGCTTGTTCGAAGAGTGAAGACCTTTGTTGCCTCCGGGATCCTCCGGATTGGGATTCACCCCATGATTCCGTGTTGCGGTTGGACTCTTCAGCATCCCTTAAGCGTGACATGAGTTGGTCCACCAAAGTTTCTTGTTGGGATGTGAAGCGGTTAGTTACTTCAGCCACAACCCTGTCCAGATCTGCCCTAGTGATTGGTTGTTCCGTTGCGGGACCAGTTGGATTCTCCTGATTTTCATCTGGTACTGCTGTTGAAGTGGGCTGATCTGTGATTGCTGGATCTGGAAGGCTGCTAGTTGCGATGTTCTTTCCTTTGTTAACATCCCTTCTCTGTTTGGAAGGCATGATTTCTAAGCAACGAGTGATGTTGTTAGGAAGAAGGTTGAGTGGGAGAAGATGAAGCTTGAGTTCTGAAGATGAAGTCTGAGTTCAGCTCTCAATGAAAGCACCAAAAATGTTTGCACAAAAAATGGACAAACACCTCCAAGTCGTGTTATTTAGTCGATTATATGTAATTTTCAATGATTTTAGATGAGTATGTAAATATGAGAAAAGTAGGGGCTGAAATGTAAAAGACACACAGATTTATAGTGGTTCGGCCAGAATGTGCCTACGTCCACTTTATATGTTATTATCTTCTTTCTTTCAGGTTACAAGTACAATGCGTTGTATACAAGTGTATGAAAGTAGTTTGAAAGTTCCTTCCTTGCTTGAGCTCTCAAACTTCTCCGCCATTGTTGTACCCCTGCCCCTCTATTTATAGAATGAGGTAGGGGGCAGGGGTCTTGGAAGTATATAACTGCTGGCGGGCCCGGGCTGAAACGATCTGGACTGGCAACTATGTGGTTCGGCGAGGCTCATTCGGTGTTGCGTGGATATGGAGGCTTGGACCGGTGTTGGGTAGTTCGGCATGTAGGTGTTGTGGTGGTTCGGTAGTATGGTTGGTCCGGTGGCGATTGTGGTTCGGCAGTAGCGAGGTGTGGGCTTTGGACCGGCAAGGGTCTTGTCCGGTGGTTTGGTGGTATAAAGGACGCCGAATGAGGTGGAGCCGAACGAGGTGGGGACCGAATGTGGTGGAGCCGAATGAAGTGGAGCCGAATGAGTTGGAGCCGAATGTGGTGGAGCCGAATGAGGTGATGGTTGAACGTTGGATGGACATCTAGGTTAGTATTGAGCTTCTTGGCTGTCGAACGAAGTGGAGGCTGCAAGCCCGGGTGACATTGTGACTTCCTGGTCCCTAGATCTTCTGGGTGATAATTCGCCCAACAATTGACATCAAATAGGCTATGCTTAAACAATCAATAACACTAATTGCCTCTTCATCAAAATATGATTATGGCAAAAGAAAGTGATTTAAAATTAAAATTTGATGGTTTATATTTCTAATCAATAGTTAATAGGCCATACTTAAAATAGATTTCATTTTCATTTTCTTTGTCAAGTTTCATTAAAGTTAGTAAGTGCTTTAAGGGATGTGTTATAGTTTGATGACTTATGTTGGCTAATCAATAGCACAAATATGTCATACTTATGATAAGAACATCAATTAGAGCACTAATGACCATAAAAGAGAGATTATGATATCATATGTGTTGAACTACATGATCTAGAGAGTAGATTTACTTCCTAAATTGTCACTTAACTCTTATATTTGCTTCTATTTTCTTTTAGTTAGTTAGTTAATTCTCTAATTTTCTAGCTTAACTTTCATTCGACTTTGGTTTAATTTGATTGAATCGAATTTTTAAAATCATCAATTTCCTACGGATCAACCTGTATTCGCCACGTGCTTCATTCGTACACCGTGCGCTTGCGGTTATTTTAATTTTGAAATTTTTCGATGGTTTTCTAATTCCATAGAATTTCCGTCGATTAACAATTATGAATAACCATATCATGTCAAAAATCATTAGTGAACATAAGTGAATATATATCACATCAAAATCATAAACAAAACTATAAAAAATCCTAACTATCACAACACTCCATATGACATATCAATTGATGTTTATTCACTTAATATAAGATTATAAATCGTGAGTGAATGGCTCACCTTTCGAGGTCAGAGAATTTTGGCAACATAAAAGTTACGAATTTGAATCACAATCTCAACAAGCTCTAACAATTCCAAAGCAAAGAACGAACTTTAATTCGATAGATCACAAAATATACATACATACATGTATGTGTGTGTGTAAATATATATATGCATGCAGTTGGGTGGTGGTCGAATGCACGGGGTTTGATGGAGATTAGGTTCGACTATGGCTAGGGGAGGGCTTAGGGTTTTCAGCCTTTGAGTTGGTGGATTGTGACAACCGTGATTTTCGACTACTATCAAAAATAAAATTTAAAATAGTAATTTTAAATTGAAATTTGAAAAATAAATTTGCAATACAAAAATAATTTCATAGCCAGTTGCAAAGTCATTTGAAATAAATAGCAAGATTGTGTTATTTATCTTTGCCCTCACATGTGAAAAGGAATTGGTCCATTTCAAAAGCCAAAATATAAACTTGCTGTCACCAAAGTTGTAAAGCAAAATGTTTGAACACTTTTGCTTGCAAAGTTTGGACACACTTTGTTTTTGCTATCATCATTTTTATATGCGGCGTTTCCTTTTCCGCTGAAGCACGTTTCTCTAATAAATGCATTTCTACAAACTCTGCCAACATATATTTTATTCGACTTATGCACAATTTTAAGAAAAGAAAAGCGAGCTGTATCTTTTATTTCATTCCTATTTTCTTTCAAGCAGCAGTTCATCACTTTGGTTTGTTCATTTTTCAAGCTGCTCAGTGAAAATGCATTAGTGGCAGTCAGGTTTTTTTAGTCTCTTTTGGATCCGGGTTGCTTACTGATTTTTGAAGCAAGTTATTGGTGAGTTCAAAAACTGACACTTCTAGTTTATCTTTGGTGGCATTTGATTTCGTATTTCCATGCGTGTATGAAGCACTGTCCAAACTATACAATTGTTTTGTGCACTTGTATATATACCCAGACTTTGTCATTTTCGTATGTAGGGTGGGTTTGCATCTCTAATAGAAAAAAAACTTAGTTCAGGTCATTCTTGCATGGAAAGAGTAGTATACGAAAGTATTCATTTAAATCTCGACATTATTGTGTGCAAGGAGAAAAATAAGCTCAGACCCTCACTGCATTTCGTGCATACGTGAATTATGACAGGTCACCTTAGATTCACGTTTTGATGCGTGCGTACCTAAGTTGTCTAGGCCAACATTTTATCAACTTCATTTGGTCAGGCGCTGTTATTTAATTACCAGCTTGCAAATGGTGAAGCACAAAATTTTTTAAAATCTAATACCGAGGCATCAATTTCATGCACACAGAAGTTTAAGCGTGTGTGAGTCCAACAAAAAAATTTACAAGTATGCAATTCACTCGAAATTGAGTCCAACTAAGTTTATAATTGTTTTACAGGTCGTGTGTTTCATTTGTTCAAACTTCATTTTTGTATAAAAGAGTTGAAGTTGTCAGATTTAAATTTCCTAAAGCCTTTGTCATTGTAATTATTTATTGCGTGCAAATGAGTCAATATGCTGTTCTCTTCCTTTTCATATGCACGTATTGTTTTAAATGCATGAATACAATGGAAAATGAGTTATAAGTCAGGCTGTGTGTACTAATACATACGTGAGGATAATGTGTTTCAATTCATGCGTGCATTCAGAAATTTTGCAAAAAAAAACCATTTCATTTTCTGCATTTAAAATTTTTACGTGAATATGTGAAAGCAAAGTCCAAGTCTTGAATGCATGCGTTAGTGTGTTTTATCCAGGTTGTTTTTTTTAATCAAATTGAGTGTTTTCAAGTAACACGTGAAATAGAGTCAACATTTTGTATATCTATTTTATTAATGCACGCATGTAAATATCTTGTGCCTTCACTTAGTTTAGTTCATGCCTTCCCTTTACGCAATTGTACATATTAATTTAGATTTAAATGCAAATCTACTTGTTGTGAATAGTAGCATTTGCTACTTATTTAGTTTGTACGTCCATGCACCTTGCCATTGTCATGAATAGGACCCGCATGCACTAGTTTCTTGCTTCTACATGTACGTCCATGCTCTCTTTTGCATTGGATTGATTTGAAATCACCCATGCCTATTACACATGTTCTTGTTGTTTAATTCATGGCTATTATAATTGCACAGGTCACGTTTTTGTTGTTTGGTATTTTGCCGTGAGTATAAAAACTATGTTGTCCTGACATATAATTTTATTTTTGATGCGGTGAAAACGTATAGCCCGAAATATTGTCCAAGTTATTTTAAAAATTGCTTATTTCATTTCGTGTGTACACGTGTATATTGCCAAGCAGTGAAATATTTGATGAAAATATAGAAGTGCGGTCTACTATTTAATTTACGTTGAACCGGTGTTTAGTTTTAAAACATATTTTACGCTGTTATTTTTATAACGGAATTTTTACACCGGTATTAAATTTTTGAAGCGTGTTGTTTTGATGACATTTTTGACGAATAAAAATTACTGTTGTTTTGACTTCAGTAACCGTCAATTTTAAAGTGAATTTTCAGCGGTTATCCCGCAACGCTGATTTTATATCCGTTTTTACGGTGTTTTATGAAGCGCAATTTTCTCGACGAAATTGCTACAGATGTTGCTATTTTAATCACGGGTTTTCAAATTGTTTTATTTTAAAATGGTTTCCAATTTATTTTTTATAGTTTACGCTTTCAAAAGAATGAGGAATCGATTTAAACGTTTCAGCAAAATTAAGGACTATGAACCCTTACTTTTACTGATTCGGTTAATTCCGGACTTATCCGTTTGAGAACGTAAAATGTTATTTTTATAAAATACATAGTTTTGCACTTTCAAGGAAACGATGAAGAGATTTAAATGATTTAGCAAAAGTGCGGAGTATGGAACCACACTTTTACTATTTCGGTTAATTCCGGACTCGTTAATTGAAATATTTGTTGAGGATTTGTTGTTTGATGATTTGTTGGGCTTTTGAGCCACTCTACTAGACCTTCAGGTCATTTGTTGGACCTTCGGGTCATCTGATGGAACTTCAGGTCAATTACCAGTACTAGACCTTCGGGTCACTCTGCGGACCTTTGGGTCATCTGATGGGCGCCAAAAATTATAGTACTTGGTAGGCTTCGGCCATCTGAGATGCACGTGCGGCGTAGCTAAAACTCGCCATCTGCTGAGATCGATCCACTTTTATGTTGATTTTCCAGTTATCTTATTTTGAATTCTAGATTCTGCGTCTTGCTTTTCTGAATTCAATTGGGAATTTGAAGTTGATTTTGGTGATGTTTAATGGGATTCCTTCCTTTGAACTATGTTGATTACTATGTTGTATAGTCTCATCCGAGACTATAATTTTGGTATAGTCTCATCCGAGATTATAATTTTGTGTATAGTCTCATCCGAGATTACAAATTTGCATATTGCTATTTTGAATTCAATTGGGAATTTAAAAGCTGATTTAATGGAGTTTAAATTAAGATTTCTTCATTTAAACTATGGTGATTATTTATGTTGAATAGTCTCATTCGAGATTATTGATTTTGATGGAGTTTAAATTGAGATTTCTTTATTTGAACTATGTTGATTATCTATGTTGTATAGTCCCATTCGAGATTATGATTATTTTCTTAAGTGTTGTTTATCATACACTTATTTCTGAAGTTTAAATTAGACTGATCCGTTTATTATTTTCTTTTAAATAATACTCGGGTCAAACCGAGTTATTTTAGGATAATCGCTATCTCTGATTCATTTGTCGCTTCAGCTTTTGGGATTTCACATCATCTTTTGTCTAGACTTCGAGGTGTTACTTTGAGTTTATTGATTCTCGTCTCATGTATGTTGAGGACATGTATATGTGTATTTGGTTCATGTGAACTTTCGGTTGTTGTAGCATGTATTCCAGACTTGTCTTCCGCTATATTTCTGATATTTCTGTTCAAATGTGATTATACTTATCTGTGTTGTTGTTATTATGAGTTGTTCTGAATTTTTCTTTAGCCACCGTAGTTTCGTTTTAGATTTGGATTGAATATATATCTTTGGGAGTAATTTACACAATTCCTATCGATGTAATCAATACTTGTCTAAGGCATAACTTACAGATGGTCGCTTTTAACAAGCCTTACTCTTCGCAATAGCAGACGTTATTTCTTATAATAACCTTTGTTATTGTAAGCATAGAGGTGGGGCATCACAGCTTGGTATCAGAGCTGAGATTCAGAACAAATTATAATAAACACAGAACAGAAATAGGATGGAACATGTGTTACAACTATTTGAGGGTTTTGTTCGTGCCTTTCTAATCGATTCTTTCGTTGTTCTTAAATCTTTATCCTCTTTAACATATTGGAGTATGTCTAGGGATAAATCTCATATCCCCATAGTATTCCATTTGTTAAATTCCTTATCAATCTTTGATTTTGGAAGGTTTTATTTTATTTTGTGGTCGTTCTATTAGAGTTCTTTTCGATACGGGTGCATCACATTCATTCGTATCAAAGGAGCTTTTTGATGTTATTCCTTTGGATGTTGTTTCTCTTTGCGATCCTTTGAGGATTGTGAATCCTATTGGTGGATCCGCTACTCTTGGTTTGTTGTGTGTTGATGTTGGGATTATTCTTTGTGGTTTTTCCTTTCATTCAAATCTGCAGGTTATGGATCATCTTAGTTTTGATATTATTTTGGGAATGGATTGGCTCGTCCTTTATGAAGTTTGAAAGAACTTTATATCTCAAGCATCCGATGCTATCGAGAAATTATCTATTATATTTCGAAGCATGGATCATACTTCGATTGCTCTTATTTCATCCTTCGAATCGGAGGAGTTCATAACTAATATTTCAGTTGTTTGTGATTTTTCTGTTGTCTTTGAGCCTATTTCGAGTTTGCCGCCAAGACGGCAATTGAGTTCTGTATCGATATTATCTCTGGTGCTCATCCTGTCAGTCGTCCTCCTACGAGGATGTCTGCTAAGGAAAATGAGGAACTCAAGCAACAATTATCTGAGTTGGAAGCCAAGCATTTTATTCGTTCTAGCTTGTCTCTTTGGGGCGCCGCCATTGTATTTGTTAAGAAGCCATATGGTACTCTTAGGCTTTGCATTGATTATCGCAGGCTTAACGAGCTCGCTATCAAAAATAGGTATCCATTACGTAGGATCGATGACATGTTCGATCAATTAAGTGGCGCTAAACTGTTCTCCCAACTCAATCTTGCTACCGGTTTTCACCAGTTACGAGTTGCAGAAGATAGCATTCCTCTTACCGCATTCTGTACTCGTTATGATTCTTATGAATGACTTATTGTGTCATTCAGTTTGCCCAGCTGATTTCATCCATTTTATGAATCAAGTATTCTACGAATATCTCGATCACTCCATTTGTGTATTTTTTGATTTTGGATGAAAACAACAATTTAAAATTTTGCAAATCTTTTTCATAAGATTTATTTACAAGTATAATTGGATTTGTGTTTATAATATAGAAGATGATTTTTTGATTGTATTGCCCATTGAGTGCTTTAAGAATTCTGGTCGATGCGCTTGATTAAGTTATCGATAGGAATCTCCTAAACGCTTTGATGAGACAATTTGACACAATAAATTGACCTATAAAAAGTAATTTTTTCTAGAAAATGATTTCATAAAGATGGTTGTAATTTTGGAAGTTTTAGTTTTTCAGGAAAGCAGATTATTTGAAAGAACTCTTTTCCGATACTCTTATCCTTGTGATTCCTGAAGGGAACCAAGACTTCATTATCTGTACAATACTAGCCGTATTGATTTCGGTGTTGTTCTCATGCAAAAAGATAGAGTAGTTGCATATGCTTCTAGACACTAAAGCCTAATGAGATTCGTTATGCTACCCATGATTTAGAGTTAGCCGCTATAGTCTTTGCTCTAAAGATTTGGCGACATTATTTTTGGGCGAGCGTTTTATTCTTTTCACTGATCACAAATCTCAGAAATATCAAGTCACTCAGAAGGAACTTAATTTGAGACAACAACGTTAGCTCGAATTTCTAGCTTCATATGATTTCGGTATTCAGTATACCCCTGGTAAGGGTAATTTAGTTGCTGATGTGCTCAGTCGCAAGCAGCAAGTTATTGTTTCCATGATGCTAGCAGAGTGGAATATTTTGGAAGCTTTATCTCTTCGTGATATTAGAGACCGTCCTTCAGTTTCTGATT
Organism: Allium cepa; assembly: GCA_030765085.1. Taxonomy (NCBI): domain Eukaryota; kingdom Viridiplantae; phylum Streptophyta; class Magnoliopsida; order Asparagales; family Amaryllidaceae; genus Allium; species Allium cepa. The sequence continues at coordinate 915,996,872 of CM060929.1, read as the reverse complement.
CTCCCGTGCTTTTATTTAGCATGGAAGCTCGTCCTAGTTTGTTGGATAGTGTTGCCGATGCCCAGAATCAAGATCCAAAATCTCTTACCTTATTCAGTGTTGTAAATCGGAATCCCGAAGTGATGATCTAAAGGATTTCGATATTGATATTCATGGTTGTTTTCGGAAGAAGGGAAGGTTAATCGTGCCTAATGTTCCTAATCTTAGAAATGACATTCTTAAGGACTATCATCGTTCTAAGTATACTATCCATTCGGGTAGTAGTAAGATGTATGCTGATATGAAACGCTTATACTTTTGGGAGGGTACGAAGCGTGATGGTGTAAGTTATGTGAGTCGTTGCATGACTTGTCAATTTATTAAAGCAGAACACCATCGCCCTAGTGGTATTTTGCAGCCTTTTGAGATTCCATTATGGAAATGGGATCAAATTTCTATAGACTTCGTTGATGGTCTACCTCGTTCGAGGTCGGGAATGCTAGTGTTTGGATGATTGTTGACCGATTGACCAAATCAGCCCATTTTATTCCTATCAAGTCAATCAGATTGCTTCTTTACTTTGGTGGTAGTTAGGAAGACCACTTATCTCTTATTGAATTTTCTTATAACAACGGTTTTCAATCCAGTATCGGTATGGCTCCTTTCGAAGCTCTTTACGGAAGACCGTGTCGATCACCATCTTGTTGGTTGTAATCGGGGGAAAAGTTAGTTCTCGGCCCCGATTATATTCATGATTCTTCTGAGAAGATTGGTTTGATTAGACAAAGAACGGAAGAGGCTCAAAATAGGAAGAAATATTATGCCGATCATCGTAGGAAGCCTTTGGAATTTTCTGTTGGCGATCTTGTATTCATTCATGTTTCTCCGATGAAGGGTGTGGTGCGTTTTCGTAGCTCCGGAAAATTGGCTCCTCGTTATATTGGACCGTTTCCTATTACAGGATGCATTGGCTCTGTTGCTTATCGTGTATCGCTACCTCTTCAGTTTTCGGGAATTCGTGATGTATTTCGTGTATCCCAGCTTCGTCGATGTCTTCGAGATTCAGATTCTATTATTGATCCTCATATGTTGCAAGATCTTAATATCTCACCTGACTTGTTTATGGTGCAGAATCCTATTCGTGTGCTAGCTTCGGAGGCTAAACGTCTACGGAATAAAGAAGTCCAACTTGTGAAAATTTAATGGTCCGAAAACCCCAAAGATTGCGCTTGGGAAACCAAAGAATTCATCGAGCGTTTTTATCTTGGTTTTCTCTCCTCTTCGGGTGGGGGGTGAGCATTCTTATTCATCTTTTCTATTTTTATTCCTTGTTGTGATGAATAATTTGTGTTATAAACAACTTCTAGTATAAAAATTGCGGGGACACAATTTTTATAGGGGGGAGTTTGTAACAACCGTGATTTTTGACCACCGTCAAAAATAAAATTTAAAATAGTAATTTTAAATTGAAATTTGAAAAATAAATTTGCAATGCAAAAATGATTTCATAGTCAGTTGCAAAGTCATTTGAAATAAATAGCAAGGTTGTGTTATTTATCTTTGCCTTCACGTGTGAAAAGGAATTGGTCCATTTCAAAAGCCAAAATATAAACTTGTTGTCACCGAAGTTGTAAAGCAAAATGTTTGAACACTTTTGCTAGCTAAGTTTGGACACACTTTGTTTTTGCTATCATCATTTTTATATGCGGCGTGTCCTTTTCCACTGAAGCACGTTTCTCTAATAAATTCATTTGTACAAACTCTGCCAACATATGTTTTTATTTGACTTATGCACAATATTGAGCAAAGGAAAGAGAGCCGTATCTTTTATTTCGTTCCTATTTTCTTTCAAGCAGCAGTTCATCACTTTGGTTTATTCATTTTTCAAGCTGCTCAGTGAAAATGCATTAATGGCAGTCAGGTTTTTTTAGTCTCTTTTGGATCCGGGTTGCTTACTGATTTTTGAAGCAAGTTATTGGTGAGTTCAAAAACTCACACTTCTAGTTTATCTTTGGTGGCATTTGATTTCGTATTTCCATGCGTGTATGAAGCACTGTCCAAACTATACAATTGTTTTGTGCACTTGTATATATACCCAGACTTTGTCATTTTCGTATGAGGGTGGGTTTGCATCTCTAATAGAAAAAAAACAAAACTTAGTTCAGTTCATTATTGCATGCAAAGAGTAGTATACGAAAGTATTCATTTAAATCTCCACATTATTGCGTGCAAGGTGAAAAATAAGCCCAGACCCTCACTACATTCCGTGCATACGTGAATTATGACAGGTTACCTTAGATTCAAGTTTTGATGCGTGCGTACCTAAGTTGTCTAGGCCAACATTTTATCAACTTCATTTGGTCAGGCGTTGTTATTTAATTATCTGCGTGCAAATGGTGAAGCACAAAAGTTTTTAAAATGTAATACCCAGGCATCAATTTCATGCACACAAAAATTTAAGCGTGCGTGAGTCTAATAAAAAAATTTACAAGTTTGCAATTCACTCGAAATTGAGTCCAAATCAGTTTATAATTGTTTTACAGGTCGTGTGTTTTATTTGTTCAAACTTCATTTTTGTATAAAAGAGTTGAAGTTGTCATATTTAAATTTCCTAAAGCCATTGTCATTGTAGTTATTTATTGCGTGTAAATGAGTCAATATGCTGTTCTCTTCCTTTTTATACGTGCGTATTGTTTTAAATGCATGAATACAATGGAAAATGAGTTATAAGTCAGGTCGTGTGTACTAATACATACGTGAGAATAATGTGTTTCAATTCATGCGTGCATTCAGAAATTTTGCAAAAAAAAAACCATTTCATTTTCTGCATTTAAAATTTTTAAGTAAACATGCGAAAGCAGAGTCCAAGTCTTGCATGCATGTGTTAGTGTATTTTATCCAGGTTGTTTTTTATTATCAAATTGAGTATTTTCAAGTAACATGTGAAATAGAATCAACATTTTGTATATATATTTTATCAACGCACGCATGTAAATAATTTGTGCCTTCACTTAGTTTAGTTCATGCCTTTCCTTTACGCAATTGTACATATTAATTTCGATTTAAATGCAAATCTACTTGTTGTGAATAGTAGCATTTGCTACTTATTTAGTTTGTACGTCCATGCACCTTGCCATTGTCATGAATAGGACCTGCATGCACTGGTTTCTTGTTTTTACATGTACGTCCATGCTCTCTTGTGCATTTGCTGTTAATTGATTTGAAATCACCCATGCCTATTACACAAGTTCCTCTTGTTTAATTCATGGCTATTATAATTGCACAGGTCACATTTTTGTTGTTTGGCATTTTGCCGTGAGTATATAAACTATGTTGTCCTGATATATAATTTTATTTTTGATGCGTGAAAATGTGTAGCCCGAAATATTGTCCAAGTTATTTTAAAAATTGCTTATTTCATTTCGTGTGTACATGTGTATACTGCCAAGTAGTGAAATATTTGCTGAAAATATATAAGTGCGGTCTACTATTTAATTTATGTTGAACCGGTGTTTAGTTTTAAAACGTATTTTACGTCGGTATTTTTATAACGGAATTTTTACACCGGTATTAAATTTTTGAAGCGTGTTGTTTTGATGACATGACGAATAAAAATTACTGCTGTTTTGACTTCAGTAACCGTCAATTGTAAAGTGAATTTTCAGCGGTTATCCCGCAATGCTGATTTGATATCCGTTTTTACGGTGTTTTGTGAAGCGCAATTTCCTCGGCGAAATTGCTACAGATGTTTGCTGTTTTAATCATGCGTTGTCTAATCGTTTAAAATAAAATTATTTCCAATTTTTTTTACAGTTTATGCTTTCAAAAGAATGAGGAATCGATTTAAACGTTTCAGCAAAATTAAGGACTATGAACCCTTACTTTTACTGATTCGGTTAATTCCGGGCTTGTCCGTTTGAGAACGTAAAATGTTATTTTTATAAAATACACAATTTTGCACTTTCAAGGATTCGATGAAGAGATTTAAACGATTTAGCAAAAGTGCGAATTATGGAACCATACTTTTACTATTTTGGTTAATTTCGGACTCATTAATTGAAATATTTGCTGAGGATTTGCTGTTTGATGATTTGTTGGGCTTACGAGCCACTCTGCTGGACCTTCGGGTCATTTGTTGGACCTTCGGGTCATTTGATGGACCTTCGGGTCAATTACTAGTACTAGACCTTCGGGTCACTCTGCGGACCTTCGGGTCATCTGATGGGCGCCAAAAATTATAGTACTTGGTAGGCTTCGGCCATCTAAGATGCACGTGCGGCGTAGCTAAAACTCGCCATCTGCTGGGATCGATCCACTTTTATGTTGATTTTCTAGTTATCTTATTTTGATTTCTCGATTCTGCGTCTTGCTGTTTTGAATTCAATTGGGAATTTGGAAGTTGATTTTGATGATGTTTAATGGGATTTCTTCCTTTAAACTATGTTGATTACTATGTTGTAGACTATAATTTTGGTATAGTCTCACCCGAGACTATAATTTTGGTATAGTCTCATCCGAGATTATAATTTTGTGTATAGTCTCATCCGAGATTATAAATTTGCATATTGCTATTTTGAATTCAATTGGGAATTTAAAAGCTGATTTAATGGAGTTTAAATTAAGATTTCTTCATTTAAACTATGGTGATTATTTATGTTGAATAGTCTCATTCGAGATTATTGATTTTGATGGAGTTAAATTGAGATTTCTTTATTTGAACTATGTTGATTATCTATGTTGTATAATCTCATTCGAGATTATGATTATTTGCTTAAGTGTTGTTTATCATACACTTATTTCCAAAGTTTAAATTAGACTGATCGGTTTATTATTTTCTTTTAAATAATACTCGGGTCAGACCGAGTTATTTCAGGATAATAGCTATCTCTGATTCAGTTGTCACTTCAGCTTTTGGGATTTCACATCATCTTTTATCTAGACTTCGAGATGTTACTTTGGATTTATTGATTCTCGTCTCATGTATGTTGAGGACATGTATATGTGTATTTGGTTCATGTGAACTTTCGGTTGTTGTAGCATGTATTCCAGACTTGTCTTCCGCTATATATCTGATATTTCTGTTTTGATGTGATTATACTCATCTATGTTGTTGTTATTATGAGTTGTTCTGAATTTTTCTTTAGCCAGTGTAGTTTCATTTTAGATTTGGATTGAATATATATCTTTGGGAGTAATTTACACAACTCCTATCGATGTAATCAATACTCGTCGAAGGCATAACTTATAGATGGTCGCTTCTAACAAGCCTTATTCTTCGCAATAGCAGATGTTATTCCTTATAATAACCTTTGTTATTGTGAGCATAGAGGTGGGGCGTCACATGGATGGTGGCCAAGAGGGGGAGGGGAGGAGATGTTCTGAGTTGTGGTGGAGGGCGACAACAATAGGAGAGGAGTTGAAGGGTTCTGAAGAGAGGTGGAAAGGAGTGTATGGATTTGAGAAATTTCAGAGTTTGGGGTTCTGTACATTTGGGGAAGAAGAATAGTACGCATAAAGTTTCTCAAATGAAAAAAAATTGTTGTACATACTTGGTTTTGGTCAGATAGGAAATAGAAGGTCAATAGGTAGGAAAAGGAATGGTTACATGACTCTTAGGATTACTAGAGTCTCTTGGTTTACTAAGGAGCACATAAGACCAAACAAAACCAATATGACTTAGCCAAGTAAACACAAATATACACTGCAATTTTTTTTCAGTTTTTCACAATAATTTATATTTTTAGAGCAATAGGGATCTGATTTCGACAAAATGAAAAAGGGAGAGTTAGAATTCATTCTAGAATCATATAAAAAGAATAAAATTTTAAAATTCAAATTTAAATTTTTCAACCAAAAGTCAAACTTTGACTAAGTTTGACCAAAATTTGAAATTTCAGAAATTATTCTATTTCATTGAATTTGGAAATATTTATAATCAATATTCCAAAAATTGTTATTTAAAATTCAAAGTTATTTAAGATTTAAAATATTTAATTCAAAATTCAAATAAAATTCTATTTAAAGTTTGATTGAATTTACTGATCGTTACACTCTCTCCCACTCAAAACATTTCATCCCCGAAAAGGAACGGAATAGAAGGAAAGAAACAATAGAAAGATAAGATAGATTTGAAACAAAAGTACCTGATGCAAACAATTTAGGGTTCGAAGTGCGCATGGACTCCTCGGTCTCCCATATGCAATCCCGATCATCTGTACTCCACTGTACTTTAACAGGACTGACAGATTTCCTCCTAAGCTGTTTCATACCTCTATCGACTATACGAAATGGCTTCCTCTCAATAGTGAGATTTGGCTCGACATCTAAATTCTCTAATAAAGTAGGCTGAACAATCAAGGATGGATCGTGAAGATATTTGTGAAGATTAGATACGTGAAACACATTATGCACACTCGATAGCTTCTCCAACAAATCCACTCTATAAGCTAAAGGATAAGACCAATGAATCTAGGAGCAAGCTTCCCTCTGTGACCAAAGAAAACCACATTCTTCAGTGGAAAGATCTTAAGAAATACTTGATCACCCATTGAAATTCCAAATCTCTCCTCCACCTATCAGCATACTTTTTCTGCCTATCCCGAGCAATCCTCATCTTCTTCCTAATCTCCTCAACCTTCTCAGATGCTTCCATAATCATATTGGGCCCAAGAACCAAACGATCGTCGGATTCAATCTAGCAAGATGGAGATTTGCAAGATCGTCCGTAAAGAGTGGCAAACGACGACATCTCGATACTTGCCTGAATTCAAAAGAATGGGATTTTAATTGGTTTAAGCTTAAGATGAGTTAAATTTCAAAAATAAAGTTATACCTGATAGCTGTTATTATAAGTGAATTCAATTAGATGCAGGTGATTTTCCCAAGATCCTCCATAATCAAGAATACAGGCACAAAGAAGATCTTCCAGAATTTGATTCACCCTTTCCGTGTGACTATCAGTCTGGGGATGGTAAGAAGTACTAAGTTTCAAACGGGTACCTAAAGCTTCCTGAAAGGAATTCCAAAACATGCTGGTAAAGATAGGATCGCGATCACGAACAATGCTAGAAGGAACACAATGAAGTCGGACAACCTCTCACATATAAACCTAAGCTAAGCTCGAAGCGGTTTGATTCGACTTAATTGGAATAAAATGAGCAAATTTGGTTAATCGATTGACAACTACCCAAATACTCTCGTTACCCTTTCTCGTCCTTGGTAAACCATCGATAAAGTTCATAGAAAACTAATCCCACTTCCAAATGGGATTCTCAAGTGGTTGTAGCAATTTAGCGGTCTTCTAATGATTAGCCTTAACTGCTGACAAGTGGCACATCTACTACCAAAAATGGAAACATTCCGACTAATACCATTCCACCAGTACAGATTCTTCATATTCTGATACATCTTGGTAACTCCAGGATGAATAGAGAGTCTGGACTGATGATTCTCCTTAAGCACTTCGTTCCTTAATCCATCAACATTCGGAACACAAATTCGGTTATTAATCCCTAGAATTCCATTATGGTCAATTTGTGCTCCTAACCCACTCCGGTTATCAGCTTCCCTACTATGAATATTCTCCTTCATGAGTTTAAGCATCTCATCCTCATCCTACTTGGCTGTTGTACGATCCATAAGAGACGAAGAAGCGAAAATCTAACACAACATGTCATTTTTCTGACTTAGGGCATCGACTACAACATTAGCTTTCGTAGGTATGTAGTTGATGTCGAGGTCATAAGATGCTATGAACTCAAACCATCTGTAACACATCACATTTTTAGATAATTAAATAATCAAATAACAATGAATAGTGAAAATAAGAATTTATGGAATTGTCAGAATATGGCCTTGAACCTTATACCATTGTGCTCGTGGTGATTTTCCAATCAATTTTCATGTATAATTTTTCGAAATTCGAGTTAATATGAAGAAGTTACGAGAAGGATAAGAAATCAAAAATAAGAATAAATAATAGGACCCCATAGGTCGACCCACAAAGTACACAGGTCGACCCATAGGTCGACCCGCAAAGTAGTGAGGTCGACACATAGGTCAACCCGCGTTTCTCCCTAGACGAGAAATTGTTTAGGGATGTGCCGAAGTTTTCTAATTGGATTTTTGCGCAATCTCGAGTGTAATTTTCTGGATCCAACAATTCGCAGCAAGCCTATGACGTGGTTGCACTAGACTCTGTCCTAAAATCAGACGGTCTGAGATCCTCAAACTACACTATAAATAGAACTCTAGGCCTAGTTATTTTCTCATAATCATATTTTCTCCCAGTTTGGTTCATTGCCTGAGGGTGAACCCTAAATAGAAAATATTTCTACGGAGAATATCATTTTAATAAAAATATTAGATGCCTTAGAAGGGGATCCAGGAAGGTCATGGAGTAAAGCTAAGGACGATAGGTGAATGGATTTAAATTATATCTCTTTTATGCTTATGATATATAATATCATTAGATTCCCATTAAATATTTTAGTTTGGCATTTAAACTAATTTCAGTAATTAGTTCAACTAGTTAGTTATGCTGAAACTGTAAATTTTATAAGAGAAGTGTACTTATATTTAAATGTTATTTATATGAGAAAAAAGAAAGGAATCCAATTAAATATAAGTAATATTACGCTTAAAAGTTGTAGAGAACGGCATAAGCCTAAAAGTAAGAAATTTATAGTGAATAATGTTAAAATGGGAGAAATGAATTAACAAAGGGAAAATCTAATAACTTGATTTGAAAGATAGTGATAGATTAGTTGGTTGGTTTAAAAAAGGGAATACATTTCCATAGTTTAATATATACAATAACGATAAACGTAATTGCAAGAATAAAAGCTAGGAAAATGGAATTAGAGCAAAATAGAGACATTACTGTATTTTGCATTATCCAACAATTATAGAAACAATAAAAGAAATATCATGAGGTTACGAGTTATTATTTATGGCATTATTTAGTATTAAAATATGAAAATGGATTTAGTACAGTTTTTGTAACCAACCAAATAGAATTGAACTACTTCCTAGAATAAAAGAGAATAACGTGGAGCATTAAAGAAATTAAAGAAGAGGAAATAATCAAGCTAATTATTTGGCAAGACTAGAAACAATAAGCAGAAAATGTGACTAGATCCGCATTTATTGCGCAGATAGTAGAGTAAAAATTAAAACAGTTATTAATGTAAGTAACTTATAGCAGTTGGACGTAGTCCCAAGTTAAGATTTTTATATAATAATAAAGATAATTTAGTATCATTATAAAAGAAGACAGACTAGAATAGAAAAGAGACACTTGCAATTACAATTATAATATGCAGGTTATAAAAGAAAGAAAAGAATATAGAAGCAAAAATTGTGGGTATAATTGTAACAAGTAGGTTATAATTGCAAACAAAGAAATAGAAGAGGATTATTTTATCTAACTTAGATATTGGATTAAGTTAATAAGAAAGAATAATAACAGTGGCCTATACCGGTAGCATTCCCTTTTAGGTCTAGGATCGATGGTCTCACACATATGTGGGGCTAGGCATGTGTATTAGGGTAAAAATGTAGCCAATTGAGTAAGAAAAGTAAACTTAAGGCATAATAAAAGATTAGACGTAGGGTCTAATAAAATGGTAAGGTGTGTTTGGAGTAGCCCAAGAGAATCTGGATAAAGAGCCTAATGAAGCAGTTCATCATAGATTTTTAATGCAGAAAGAGCACGTCCAACTTAGTTATTTTAGGCTAGAAGGAAGTACGAGACTTCAATGGGACGTGTGAATATTCTAGAATGGCCCTCTAGGGTAGGCCTAACGAAGCTGCATCCCTAGGGGTAGGTCCTTTGGTGTTCCATCAAGAGAGTATGCCTTGGCTGCTTTTGCATGCAAGCCTAACAAAGTGGACCTTTGTAGGCAGCCAAAAGGTTGATGATGGAGTAAGGTATTCGTATGACAGCGTACTCTAGTTTGCGAGTAGGTTGTAGTTAGCAGGACCCAAAAGGATAGTCGCATGTAGAGATCAGCCATCATCAATCAGATCGAGTTTGGGTAAGACTACAGTTAAACTATTAGGCCAACGATTCTTTCACTATCGAGATATTAGATGAGGGGCACAACCAATTGAATGTTTAGATTGTTTGCAGTAGGGAAAAGCCACTTAGCTCTTGAAAGGTCTTTCGATTAGTTGAGGAGGGGCTGCGTGGGGCCATAGCCACGATGAGAAAAGAGACAGACTAAGTTGAATATCTGTACTATAGGCCTAACTAAGCGGACCTTTACAGATATAGAAAATCCCCGATCGAGTTCCGTACTATGTAGATCTTGTTGGAGAAATTCAGGGAGTAGATAGAACAATTACGTGTAGTCCTCAAGGTACGCACTGGGTGGTACATTGTGGATGTTCGAGCACTAGTATAAGCTAGTGGATGCAGTTTCATAATTTCCTAGCAAATGACGGAACATCTATATTGTAGGCCTCACGAAGCTGTTCTTTATAGATGTAGTACGCTCTATTAGCGAGATGATGAAGTCCTTTTCGAGGAGGATAAGAAAGGTACTAATGGTAGTACGTAGGACCGATGCGGTCTTTGGGCATGTAGCTATACACACACACACACATATTAATTATTAGGTTTTAACGTACTAGGGAGTAGATGGGTGCTATTCATGCACAGAGGCAAGAGTATTATAAACCCAACAAACCTAATATGAAAGAAAATTGAAACAGAACGACATATGTAGACTTATGCTTAGAAGTGTATAATTTTTCTATTCACCAGAACTTTAGTTCCGACCACTCCTCATGTCATCCCATAGGTTAGATAGATGGTAGAGAATTTTCAGCCTTGAGACACTTGTTTAGAAAGTGTTATTACCTTAGTGAGTATTTACTTACTATTATATTTTAGTCAGTTCTGCTGTGAGATATTTATTTGAGCTCTGGTATATTTATCTTTGCCTATTTGCAGGATACCAGATACCCAACTCGGACTTCAATGGCCTGGATTTCAGCATTTTTGCGAAAAATCCGGACCCACTGGAATCGGATTGTTACATTTGGTATCAGAGCTTAGGTTAGTAGATCCTAAGTAAATTAGGAAATATGAGTGAACTTATTTGTATTTTTGAATAAAATATAAATAAATTATGTACTAAAATCCAAATAGTCCCCAATTATATATTTTAATATATGGAAAGTTTTTAGAAGGTTTGGGACGACCCAAGGATGTTGAGCCCTATGTTATTGTCGATTATAATGTACAATATGCTATGTTTTGAGAGAAGATTGGTGTGATGACCCAGAATTTTAGGCAATATCAATTTAATAATCTGCATTAAAATTTAAATTGATTTGATAATCTTGATTTAATAAAAGTTTAATTGATTTAATAATCTAATTAAATAAATATTTAATTGGTGAATTATATATTTTAAAAACTAGTAAATTGTTTTCCATTTATAATGTATATATATTTGTATATATTATAGATAATCTTTGATTTGATAATTTGGAAATTATGATTTAATTTAATATATAGCTTTTCAAAGATATTTAAATAAATAACTATATGGTTTTAAATACTTAAGGTAAATGTTAATTGCTTAAAATTATATCTTAGTTTAAGTTTAAGTTTAAATAGAAAGGTTTGTTTTATTTCTTTTTAAATATTACTTGATAAACATGATTTGAAAATAGAAGTTTAAAATAAAATATAGCATATGATATATTAATTTATTTAATAATAGAAGTAATTTATAATCTATTTTATAAATTATTTAAAATTTTCAAATTTGTTATTTTCAAATAATAGTTATAATACTTAGTTTTTATAAACATAAATAGATTTTATAGAAATAGAATTGTTGTTTCCCAGGGAATCGACCGGGCAACTTAGCACGCATACTCCCCATCGTTCGGCATCAACGGGCGTTAGGCACGGGATAGCGTCCGGCATCTGGGAGCGTTCGACATCAAAAAGCGCTCGGCATCGAATACCGTTCGGCCAGAGAGGGACGCTCGGCATAAGATCATTCTACGAACAGAGGATTGTTCGGCCTCCCGAGTACGTTTGGCCTAGCCATCGTTCGGCTAAGACAATGGTCCGGCCTCTAGTTTCATTCGGCACAAGTACTCCCCACGGTAGCTTGTATGTTCGGCCTCATCTTGTTCGGCTAAAGGAGAGTGTTCGGCTAAAGGAGATCGTTCGGCATCCCAGCTTGGTTCGGCGTGGCATGTTCGGCATCCCAGCTTGGTTCGGCGTGGCACGTTCGGCGAGCCTATATCGCTCGGCGTCCCAGCTTGGTTCGGCGTGGAACGTTCGGCGAGCCTATATCATGCGACATCCCAGCTTGGTTCGGCGTGGCACATTCGGCAAGCCTATATCGTTCGGCATAAGAACATTGTTCGGCATAAATGCCTTGGCTCGGCATCTTACTGTTCGGCCTCCTTGGATCGGCGCGCAGAGCTAGCACTATTTGGACTAAGATATTTACCTAGCAGGCCCACCAGGGAAGTCCAACCCACATTCGCCTATAAATAGAGGGGCAGGGGCACAGAAAAAAGGATCAGATTTCAGAGAACACTGGGGAGACTCTGCCATTTTCAAGACTTAATCTAGACTTATTTCTTTTACTTTGCAATTGTATTCAAGTAAAAAAAAAAGGATTGTATCTGTAATCTACTGTCAAGGAAATCAATGGAAATCAACTTGAAAGTGGGTGTAGGAAGTTATGTCGAATCACTATAAATTTGGTGTTCTTACTTTCTGCATTTAAGTTTATATTATCTTCTCTGTTTTAATTTGTTTTCTTCATTATTCCCTCTACACAATCTTTATAAGGGTGTTAGTGACCAATTTTGGTGCTAACATTTTGGTGCTTTCACTGAGAATTGAATTCTCAGGCTATTAGGATCTACTTTGTAGCTACTGGATTGCATAAGTCCCCCAAAGGAGATCCATAACCATTCGTAAGGCATCTGTTGATCCTACTTAGAGTTACAGCCAACAACTCTACCATGGGAAGAACACGAACTAGATAAGCCTCTCAAAATGCAGATGTCCACGAAACTGCCAGTGTGCAACAACTTGGACCTAGCAATCAGCAAGCAATTTGAGGTGTAGAGCCCACCAACCAAAACCAAGCAGAAGTTGTTTCCTGAGCGGAATTCAATGACTTGATAAGGGAACTTAAAGAAAGTAGAAGGCAACTTGCTGAGCAAATGCAAGCCAATGCTGACCATATGACTCAGCTTACTCAATAGCAGCATCAGAATGCTGGAGGTAGCCCTGCCCCATACCATGAAGATGATAGTTCAACCTCTACTGATGAACCCCCTAGGCGTAGATGCCGTAAGGAAGAAGATGCGCATGCGGGTGCTACTGATCGATCTACTAGAAACCGAGACCTAAATCGGATGGGACATCAACCTGCATGGTCCCGTGGAACGGAACCCAACCTCCCATCTTCCATAAAAACCTCAGATTTGACAGCTATGGTCAGACAGTTGATGAAAGAAAACCAAGGTTTAACTAATGAAGACTGGGGAGTGTCTAAGAGTCATTCTCCCTTCACGGATACCATTTTACAGGCTGAATACCCAAGGAAGTTCAGCATGCCCACCATTCCAGCCTATGAAGGGAAGACCGATCCTAGACAACATGTGATGAGGTATGGATGGATTCTGCAAGAGCCAATGACGCAACCAAGTGCAGGTGCTTCCTAATTACTCTGTTCGGAATTGCCACCATGTGGTTTACTCGACTTCCCCTACGATCTATATCCAGCTTCGACGAATTAGCAATGAAATTCATACAACAGTTTAGGATACACACCACTCTTCCAAAGGACGTGATGTCCTTATCAAGTGTGACCCAAGCTCCAGGAGAGTCGCTAAAAGCATACTTGCAGAGATTTCATGTTGCTGCTACTGAAGTGAGCAATCCTAGCGACCATGCAATTTTGATGGCAGTGATGCATGGAGTGGATCCCGATTCTGAATTTGGAAATTGGTTGGCGGGAAAGCCCCCAACTACATCGAAGCATTTTTATTCGAAAGCTCACCAGTTCATAAGGAGGGAAGAAGCTCGGTGGACAAGGAAAGACAAGGCACCAGGGCCCGTTCAAGAATCTGTGAAGAGTAACATCGCCGTGAAGACAACCGGCAATAACCCTGGAAAGACTCAAGCCAACGTCCAGAACAAGCCCGGGCAGTCTAAAGGATCCGGAGGTAGAGATCCCGGAAAGAGAAAAGAAACAAGGAGATGGAAGTCAAGGATCCCGACCTATAATGAATACACTCCACTGAATGCATCTCTTGAGAACATCTACTTATCAACCTGCAACACTTTTCAGCATAGAAAGCCACGCCCGAAGGAATCGACAGAGGAACAGAAGTAGACTGGGAAATATTTCCGCTTTCACGAGTCTTATGGTCACAACACAGAGGAGTATAGACATCTTTATAACGCTATAGAAAAGATGATTAGACAGAAGAAGCTACAGGAATTTGTCAAAGACCCACAGGACGGGAGGCAAGAGACATCAGACCCTGGGCGAGGGCCAGGCCCACACCAACCAGAACAACCTATTCGAACGACGGGTAGATTGGTCATTAACACGATTGCTGGCGGACCTCACCCTGCAGATAAGAATTGGCAGGAGATAGAGCGATATGCTAACTCTTTGAAACATGTGGACTATGAGTGTTGTTCGAATGTGGAGGATGGAACTCCCGCAAAGCAGCAGGCATGATGAATGATGACATCGTATTCAGGAGCAGAGATGCAGATAAGGTAGAGGCCCCTACTATCAACCCAATGGTCATATCCGCGACCATTGGGCCGGCGTTCGCAAAGAGAATTCTAATTGACTGCGGAAGTTCCGTTAACATCATCTTCCGGAAGGCATACGACCAAATGAAACTGGAAACCAAGGATTTGAAACCATCCAAAGCCAGGATCCATGGCTTTAATGGTGCGGCAACTGATGCCATGGGATATGTGGAGTTACCAGTCGAACTGGGGAAAGATGAATGCATGAGAGTGCGAATCCTACCATTCATAGTGCTGGATGTTGATTCCCTATACAACGTGTTTCTGGGACGTCCAGCCCTGGCAGAATCCAGGGCAGTTTTGGCCCTATAGTGTTTGACGTTAAAATTTCCCATAGACAAAGGAGTAGGAGTAGTGCACGGTGATCAGGTAACCGGTCGTGCATGCTATGTGGCTGAGCTCATAGAGGCGCAGCGTAGGGAGAAAAGAAAGGTTGCGGACAGCTCGGTCCACATCCAAAATTCTGATGATTGACAACTAGCGCTCGAGCCCTGGTTTGGGCGACAATCTCAGATCCATAGAGACATAGATCCGAGAGATGATGATGGGGAACCTAGGGAAACAAATGCAGCACCGGCTGAACTGACCGTTGACATCTCAGTTAGCTGCAATGACCCATCACGAGTTCTCAAAATAGGATCACAGCTAGACCCCGTGGCAACTAAAAACCTTACTGATTTCCTCCGAGCGAACCTTGATGTTTTTTCTTGGACACATTTTGATATGTGTGGGATTTCTCCTACAATGGCGAGTCATATGTTGAACATAGACCTGAGACGTGCCCCTGTGAAACAGAAAAGGAGAGGCATGGACCCAGAGAGGTCCGCAGCTCTCAAAGAGGAGGTAGACAAACTCAAAGCCAACGGGTTCATCCGCGACACCCTCTACCCTGAATGGTTTTCCAACCCGGTGCTAGTAAAGAAAGAAAACGGGAAATGGAGGACTTGTGTTGATTACTCTGATTTAAACAAAGCATGCTCGTAGGATAGCTTTACATTACCTAGAATTGACCAACTGGTCGATTCTACAACCGGACATGAGTTGCTGTCCTTTATGGATGCATACTCTGGATACAATCAAATCGCAATGCACATTCCCGACCAAGAACATACCAGTTTTGTCACAAACGTCGGGCTGTATTGCTTTGTAGTAATTCCCTTTGGACTAAAGAACGCAGGAGCAACTTATTAGCGCCTGGTGAATCGAATGTTCAAAGATCAGATTGGCAAAACAATGGAAGTCTATGTGGATGACATGCTTGTGAAGTCATGGCAGTCAAACGACCACATCCGAGACATAGCAGAGATGTTCAATGTACTCAGACACTACGGGATGAAGATCAATCCACTGAAGTGTTTATTCGGCGTGGCTTCAGGAAAGTTCTTGGATTATGAACGCACGAGGGATTGAAGCTAACCTGAAGAAGATCCAGGCTATCCGAGATATACAAGTACCCAGAACCATAAAGCAGGTGCAAAGCCTAAATGGAAAAGTGGCTGCACTAAGTCGATTCATATCCAGAGCTACAGACAAGTGTATTCCCTTCTTTGACGTTATAAAGAAAGGAAAGAGATACTTCGAATGGATGTCCGACTGTGAGGAAGCATTTTGGGCTCTGGTAAGACACTTAGAAAGTCCCCCGGTACTATCGAAACCAGTAGACAACGAGACATTGTACGTGTACTTAGCTATCTCCCATCATGCTATCAGCACAGCCTTAGTCTGCGAGGAAGACCGAGTTCAAAGGCCAGTTTACTATGTCGGTAAACGCCTAACGGGGGCCTGAAGGAATTATCCAAAGATCGAGAAACTAGCCTATTGCTTGGTGATTGCATCACGCAAGCTTCGTCCCTACTTTCAGGCACATTCAATCGGTGTTTACACCGACTAGCCCTTGCGACAGGTGCTCCAACGACTAGATACTTCCGGAAGGATGTTAAAATGGAATATTGAGTTGAGTCAGTTCGACATTACCTACCTGCCGTGAAGGGCCATACAAGGACAAGTACTAGCTGACTTCATTGCTGAATTCACTCTTCCAGATGAACCGAGCTGTCATAGGGTCATACCCCCCGTTCGATGGAAGATGTACACCGATGGGGCATCTAACGACCATCACTCGGGGGCAGGTATAGTCATTATAACTCCTAAAGACCGATCGATCTGCTACGCTTTGAAGCTTGAGTTTGCAGCAACAAATAACGAAGCCGAATATGAAGCATTGATTGCTGGCTTGAGACTTGTTATTGAACTGGGAGTGAAGTCAATCGAAGTCTTCTATGATTCACAGCTTGTGGTATATCAGGTGCGGGGAGACTATCAAGCAAAGGGACAGAGACTGGCTCCTTACCTCGCTCGGGTTCAAGAGCTACTGGCGAGTCTCGAATATTACGACATCTTTCATGTCCCGCGCGAACAAAATAGAGAAGCTGATTCGTTGGCGAAGTTCGCAAGCACTGGCGATGCACAACAAATGGGATTATACCCTGTTGAGACTCTCCATGCTCCAAGTATAAACATAATGGAGATAGATTTCATGTTAAAGACCGAACCTGAAAAGGAATCGTAGTTGACCCCAATCAAACAGTACCTACTACAAGGAGATTTGCCTGAAAAGTGGAGCGAAAGACGCCAAGTCCTTCGTAAGGCCTCGCGTTATGTAGTACATGGCGGAATAATGTATCGGAGGGGATTCTCGACCCCCTTACTCCGGTGCGTGGCCCATGATGAGATAAACCGAGTACTAAAGGAAGTCCATGAGGGAGAGTGCGGTGACCATATTGGGGGGGCAAACATTGGCAAAGAAAATCCTCCGCTATGGATACTATTGGCCAACCGTGAATCGGGACGCCGCAGACTACGTAAGGAGATGTGACAAATGCCAGATATACGCAAGAATTCCGAGAGCTCCATCGACGGAACTCACACAAATGGTTAGTCCATGGCCGTTTGTAATGTAGGGAATTGACCTAATTGGTTCTTTACCCATAGCCAAAGGAGGCGTGAAATATGAAATAGTTGCAGTCGATTACTTTACAAAATTGGCAGAGGCAGAGCCTATGGCCACGATCACCACCAAGAAAGTCATTAATTTTGTTGTATGAAATATCATATGCCGTTTTGGCCTTCAACGGACCATCATAACAGACAATGGAACTCAATTTGAAAGCAAGGAATTCAAAGAATTTTGTCAGAAGAATGACATTGAGAAAAGGTTTGCACCAGTCGCTCATCCAAAGGCAAATGGTCAGGTAAGCCGTAAACAAAATAATCAAGTCCATATTGAAAAAGCGATTGGAAAAGGCTAGAGGCAAGTGGGTAGATGAACACCCGATGGCACTTTAGGCTTATAGAACCACCCACAAAACTGCGACTGGCGACACTCCATTCGCATTAGCATATGGCACAGAAGCTGTCATACCCGTGGAACTTTTAGTTCCGTCACATCGGGTAACTTATTACGATCCTGCATTGAACCAGGATCTTATATTGGAATCATTGGACTTCATTGATGAGAAACGCGAAGAAGCTGATTTGAGAGCGGCCTCATACCAACATCGAGTCGCTAGGTATTATAACGAAAACGTCCAACCGAGAATCTTTGATGTGGGAGATCTGGTTTTGAAATGAGTCTTTCCAACCCCATCTCACATGAATCCTACATGGGAAGGTCCATACATCATCGAACGGAGGCTTAGAGAAGGAACTTTCAAGCTGGTGACCGTCGATGGTGTGACACTCCCCCGAGTATGGAATAGCGAGCACTTGCAGCGTTACTACACTTAGTCTGTTTCCTTTATGCAGTAGTTGCATTTATTTCCAGTACGTTTTCATTTCTAGTCCTTGGCATGTAATAAGACAATTCAGTTTGCTTTCATTAATAAAGGCTTGAAGCCATCTTTTACATGAATGACTAATGTTTCTGCGTATGATAGCCCTGTGGCAAGAAATTAAAATTATGTTATTCTGGCTGGCGTACGAACGCTCAAAAACAACTCAAAATCTCCAAGTCCCCGGAGTGCGGACTGGAGTAATCGAAGTCCCCGGAGTGCGGACTCGAGTATGAACGATTCCAAACCTTCAAGTCCCCAGAGTGCAGACTGGAGTACTCGAAGTCCTCGGAGTGCGGACTCGATTATAAACGATTCCGAACCTCCAAGTCCCCAGAGTGTGGACTAGAGTACTCTAAGTCCCCGGAGTGCGGACTCGAGTATAAACGATAAAAATCTCCAATTCCCTAGAGTGCGGACTGGAGTACTCGAAGTCCCCGGAGTACGAACTCGAGTATAAATGATAAAAATCTCCAAGTCCCCAAAGTGCGGACTGGAGTACTCGAAGTCCCCAGAGTGCAGACTCGAGTATAAATGATTCCAAACCTCCAAGTCCTCGGAGTGCGGACTGGAGTACTCTAAGTCCCCGGAGTGCGGACTCGAGTATAAACGATAAAAGCTCCAAGTCCCCAGAGTGCGGACTGGAGTACTCGAAGTTCCCGGAGTGCGGACTCGAGTATAAACGATTCCAAACCTCCAA
This sequence comes from Allium cepa, assembly GCA_030765085.1. Lineage (NCBI taxonomy): Eukaryota > Viridiplantae > Streptophyta > Magnoliopsida > Asparagales > Amaryllidaceae > Allium > Allium cepa. The sequence continues at coordinate 915,977,542 of CM060929.1, read as the reverse complement.
GTCCCCGGAGTGCGGACTGGAGTACTCGAAGTCCCCGGAGTGCGGACTCGAGTATAAACGACTCAAAATCTCCAAGTCCCCGGAGTGCGGACTGGAGTACTCTAAGTCCCCGGAGTGCGGACTCGAGTATAAACGATAAAAATCTCCAAGCCCCAGGAGTGCGGACTGGAGTACTCGAAGTCCCCGGAGTGCGGAATTGAGTATAAACGATTCCAAACCTCCAAGTCCCCGGAGTGCGGACTGGAGTACTCTAAGTCCCCGGAGTTCGGACTCGAGTATAAACGATTTAAAATCTCCAAGTCGCCGGAGTGTGGAATGGAGTACTCTAAGTCCCCGGAGTGCGGACTCGAGTATAAACGACTCAAAATCTCCAAGTCCCCGGAGTGCGGACTGGAGTACTCTAAATCCTCGGAGTGCGAACTCGAGTATAAACGATAAAAATCTCCAAGCCTCCAAAGTGCAGACTGGAGTACTCGACGTCCTCAGAGTGCGGACTCGAGTATAAACAATTCCAAACCTCCAAGTCCCTGGAGTGCGGACTGGAGTACTTTAAGTCCCCGGAGTGCAGACTCGAGTATAAACGATTAAAAATCTCCAAGTCTTCGGAGTGCGGACTGGAGTACTCTAAGTCCCCGGAGTGTGGACTCGAGTATAAACGACTCAAAATCTCCAAGTCTTCGGAATACGGACTGGAGTACTCTAGGTCCCCGAAGTGCGGACTCGAATATAAAACGAACAAAAATCACCTAGTCCCCGGAGTGCGGACTGGAGTACTCGAAGTCCCCAGAGCGCGAACTCGAGTGCAAGAGGTAAAAATTCTCCAAGTCCCCAGAATGCGAACTGGAATATTCTGAGTTCCCATTGTATAGATTAAAAAATGTTCTAAGTGCTTGAATCATGGAAGGAAAACGAACGACTCTCAGAGAATCAACGGCTATGTGGAGACAAACCGAGAAGTCTGTGTTATGCACAACAGCATGAATTCGAATCATGATTACAAAGAAAACTAAATAATAAGAATCTTTTGAAAAGACAGAAAAAGAAACTAAACTTTATTCAGGAAAAGTTTTCCGCTACAAGCACTCCAAAATTCGGAGTCAACAGTCTATCTACAAAAATTGCAAAAAAAACTATTACACGACTCAGATTGACTCTCGTTGAACGAGGATAGTGGTCACTTCTTGTGCTTCTTCGACTTCTTCCCGGACGACTCTTCCCCAGAGTGTTTACCTTTGGAACCATTCCCTGATGGTGGAGTAAAAACTGAAGAAGTCGGTGGAACATCCAAGGGCTTGGACCTGCCAGGAAGGATGACCTTCAATGGCTTGTTCAAGGGATCGTTCAGGTCCACTTCACGCGGCTCAACCTTGACCTTGACTGTATCTCTCTTCTCTTTCTCGAGCCGCTCCTTCATTCTCAATTCAGATGTATGCTCAGAGGCACCTGTGACTTCTACTTCATAACTACCAGAGGAGGAATCAGACTTGCCTTCGTCAAGCGTCCCGATCACTTGAGCATCTGGCCCAGGAGCTTCACCAGCATGAGCAGCCTCACTAGTCTTTTCCACCTCCTTGGCGACATCGCTCCTCGAAGTGGGATCGAGATCAGAATGACCTGCACAGATTCAGAAAAGATGAGCATTAGAATGCAATAGTACTTCACAAAGAATGATGACTTTCAAAACCTCAAAGTGAAAGGTTATCTACCAGGCTCTGGCGAACTCTATGCCGTCAAAGGGGTCTCGCCCTCCGGGATAGGAGACAAAACATGAACACCCATGCCGTGGGCTTTCGGATCGTAGCCAATGTGCCATTCAAAAGGATCAAGTATCGGCCGACTGGCCGGCTGGGTAGGCACATGAACAGGAGGCTCGACTCTAGATGGACCGGCGACAACTTCTTTCCCTTTTCTAGAGGGGGAGCCTTTGCAATAGAGGGCCTTGACCGCTGATAGGTCAGAAGGCTCATTTCCCTTTAGAAATTCTTTTATCAAAGCCTCCTCATCAACCTCCTCGACACCGCGCTCGGCCTTCCTGATCTGAATTAAGGTCTCCCACGCCTCGAGCAATGATTCAAGATAGCCATCGCCTAAAAAATTTAAGTCACGGTGCATGAGCACACGAGCGTTGAATTCGGCAATGAGCGGGTCGAACGCGGTTTTGATCTCTTTTCTACCTTCTTCCCTGGCTACCTCAAGACGGGAGTCGATATCCGTCAACGCAAACTTCTTGCCCTCTTCACGGACCTTGCTCTTTAACATCTCAACCCTGGAAAGCTCGCCCTCGAGTTGTTCTTTTAAAAGTCGGGTGGTGACAATCTCGTCACAGTAACGCTGCGACTCTTCTTGGGCAGCCGTTTTCTCCTCCTTCTCTATACGGAGAAGCTCCTTAAGTTCCTTGACCCGGGTGCAGAACGCATCCCTCTCCTTTTAAACGGAGTCCTTCTCCAAGGCCAATGCACCACATCGTTGAACCGCCTCGTCAAGCTCTTTCTTATGAGTTGATTCCAAGCGAGTGACGGCCTCAGCAGTATCCCTGGCACTCCGATGGGCAGCCTCGAGTTCAGACTTATAAGTGGCAATTTCTTCATCTTGGGCCTTAATGATGTCTCTATCGTGAATATCCTCAAGCTTCAAACGATCTATCTCATGCTGGCGTTCTACAGAGACTTCGGAAAGTTTCTCAGCTAAGTGAACGAATGCATCATGTTGAACATAGACGTCATTCGTACAGGCAAGAGCGCTCTGTTTAACATGACCAGGAATAGGATGAATCGCCGGAAGGAATTTAAAAACCATCGAAAAAGATTCTCGGAAATTTGTCTTTAAGCTCAGCCAACTTCTCTGACACTGTTGAGTCTGTCGCAGGAGCGGGGGGGACGGCTTTGAAAGTTCACCCCTCCTGTGAGAACCTCGGGACTGTCAAGTAAAAGAGGAGTCAGAGTGTTGGTCCCGGGGAGCGTCGGGTTGCGATCTCTTATGGTCGTGCTTGTCTTTGCTGTGCTCCACGTGAGACGAAGTATCCTGGTGGTGCTTTGGCTGATAGTAAGTTTTCCTCCGGGATGAGGAGTCCCGAGAATGGTAGTCTTTGTCGCCATCACCATCTCTATCTCGATGTCTCTTGGGACCCGAGTCCTGTCCGGACGGATGAAAAATAGAAGAACCACGGAGACAATCGAATCCGTGTGAGCGCCCCATGTCACCTGCACAAAATTCAAATAACAACGAATTAGCAAAAAGAGGCCTGATGATGAAAATCTAAGTGCGAATTGAAGTGCAAATGTTCGTGTGCGTCTTAGTGTTTCCCCCCGATGGACCAGTAGGCTTGCTAACAGGGGTTTTCTCTCCCTGACTTTGGGTGGGAATGCCCACATCGCCTCTGATGGGCGAGTGGAACTTGAATGCCTCCTGATCGCCAAAGTCGTAGTTGAGCAGATCATCGGGGATGGAGAGATTCGACAGACCCTTTAAAGAACTTTCCACATGCTATGAAGAAGCCTCTTTCTTTGCCGGGATGAACGTAACTTTGGAAGTTCCACCAACCTTCTCCTTCCTTATCTTATACGCCAGCTTCTTTTTCCCCTTCAAAGGGGAAGATTACGTTTCAATGTCATGCACTTCGACCAGCGGATACCGAGTAACACACACATTCTCACCTTGCTTTTCAGGAGCCTTACTCTCTTTAATCTCCCCCTCTTCCTGTACATCAGGGGTATGGCGTGATGATGATTTAGCTAGTTTTTTCACTTTACCAGATGTGGGCTTGGGAATCGAGACACCCTCAGGAAGGCTAATCCGGTGACCTTCTGCTAACAATCCGAACCTTGATAATGACTCGTTTGAAATGAGGGATCGGATGTCCCGTTCCTCGGCAGGAAGAGCTCTAATGGCCTCAACGGCTTCAGAATACCCGCGACCGTCCGGGCGTGGGATGGCACCTGAGATGATGAAAAAAGAATTAGAAAAGGTATGAGTTTGACCAAGCATGAATAGCGATCCAAAGAAGGGGCTTACTTCCTTCGACCCATCTCCTCGCAAAACCCGGGGGGCAACGCACGTAGAACCATTCCTGTTTGTACAGGGCAAATTTGCTGCTCCACGCCCCGATTAAGCTGTGGCATTTTCGATGTGGCTCTAGGAACGTGTAAGAGGGACTATCTCCCCGCTTCTTGATCATGTATATGTATCTGATATCGCCAGGAGTTGGGGGCCTGGAGTAGACGGCCATGAAGAGCATATAGGTGCCATAGATTAAGGCATGACCGTTTGGATGCAGCTGCGACAGGGCGATGTCAATATACTGCAGCACATCCCAAAGAAATAAGTTGAACGGAGGAACGCTGCCGACCCAGCATATGAATTTATTACACGTTGTATATCCGATTGGGGGCAAGTGTGGACGGTCGCGCCCCGATGGAACCAACATGTCGTCAAAATGTATTCCATGAATGGAGCATATCCGTCGGAGCGCGACTTCGTTGATTTTTGAAGCTTGAGAGTCGATAGGATTGTCCAAGAAAACCGATGCCTCCAGGGCATCAGGGGCTAAATCATGTGCAGGGGAGGTTGAAGGATTCGAAACATCGGCGACTTCTTGTCGAGAGGATGGCCCTGGCCTGTCAGAAATCGTGGCGGAGCTGGATTTTTTAGACATCACCAATAAATAGTGAATTCGGCTAAGCACCTGTGTGAGCTATACTTGAAAAATGGTCGATGTCAGAATTAACAACACGAATAATCCTCCAACGTGGTGTGTGAACTAGTGCAATCAATCGTGTATAAGCATTGAAAATTTGGAAGTCGAAAGATTACTGATATAAAACTAAGATTAAAATCATCGCCTTCGAAGACCGTCATCGCTGACCGTCTCCAAAAGCTCGCCATACGGTGATTTCGGGGAACGTTAGAGGAAGTCATCTGATTACGTCAAGTAAAGTTCAGATTTGTAGCTACTGGAAATAGGAGGTCATTAGTCCAAATTGGTTCGATATGGTAGAATGTTAGAGTCACAGTCCATGTTTTACGACCGTTCGGCATGTTTCGGCCTTTATGTGTGGTTCGGCTATGCATTGTTCGGCACGTTTGTTTGGCATTTATGTGTGGTTCGTCTATGCATTGTTCGACATGTTTGGTTCGGCATTTATGTGTTGTTCGGTGTAAGGTTGTTCGGCCTTAATATGGTTCGGCGTTGACGTTTGTTCGGCTAAGCTATCGCTTGGCGAAGTTATCGTTCGGCCTACAACTCTCGTTCGGCCTAACTACAGTTCATACTAGTTAGCGCTCGGCAGAGCATCGTTCGGCCAAAATACCATTTGGCCGAAACAACACTCAGCCTCCCCACTGACTCATGCTACCTCCCTAACCTTCCATCCCATCATTCGGCCTATGGTGTGCATTGCCGAACCTAAGTTAGGCCGAGCTTCAACGCTCGACACGGCCTTCAAATTTTCCTCTCCTACACCTTTCTTTTTCCCAAACCTTGTTCGATGCAAGGGAATCGTGCCGAACCATAGTATCTCACACAAACAACCCTTTCAAGTGATCATCCCTGACCACTTCTCCCTACCTCACATCGTTCGGCCTTGGAGATATCCTAATCGAAGTTTGGGTCCTCCACCCATGTAGCCCTTTCGACCGTAGTTCTGATCTATGGACTTGGGTTACTAATAGAGACCTTTTTGATCAGGGAAAGAAGTTGGATAAAGGAATTTTACCTAGTTCATGGATCGAGTTCTAGAAAGGATTGAGAGGTCTTTAGAATCCGAGGACAGGGGTGGTTCGAAAGTTCAAGGTTGCAGAAGTGCAAGTAGGAAAAAAGGAGGAAGAAGAGGATGTCGGGTTTTATAAGGGAGAAGAAGAAGTTGAAGAGACTATGACCGGTTCTACTGGTCAAGATGATATCGTTCGGCTATCACAGTTCGTTCGGCCTGGGCTAACATGGAATCGTTCGACACTCGTCTTCAGCTGGATTGTTCAGCATACGAAGTCACACCTTGTAACGTGGATCGTTCGGCCTTCTCCACTACGTTCGGCCAAGAGGATCATGCGACCCCCAAGAGTGATGACCAAGGCTCGAAGAGAAGCATGGAAGATACATACCTCAAAGCATATCATGTTTGATCACGTAATACGCTTTGCGGGGCAAGTGTTTCCCAGGGAATCGGCCGGGCAACTTAGCACGCAGACTCCCCATCGTTCGGCATCAACGGGCGTTAGGCCTAGGATAGCGTCCGGCATCTGGGAGCGTTTGACATCAAAAAGCGCTCGACATCGAATACCGTTCGACCAAAGAGGGATGCTCGACATAAGATCATTCTACGAACAGAGAATTATTCGGCCTCCCGAGTACGTTCGGCCTAGCCAACGTTTGGCTAAGACAATGGTCCGACCTCTAGTTTCGTTCGGCACAAGTACTCCCCACGGTAGCCAGTATGTTCGGCCTTATCTTGTTCGGCTAAAGGAGAGTGTTCGGCTAAAGGAGATCATTCAGCATCCCAGCTTGGTTCGGTGTTGTACGTTCGGCAAGCCTATATCGTTCGGCATCCCAGCTTGGTTCAACGTGGAACGTTTGGCGAGCGTATATCGTGTGGCATCCCAGCTTGGTTCGGCGTGGCACGTACGGCAAGCCTATATCGTTCGGCATAAGTACATTGTTCGGCACAAATGCCTTGGCTCGACATCTTACCGTTTGGCCTCCTTGGATCGGCGCGCAGAGCTAGCACTATTTGGACCAAGATATTCAGCTACCAGGCCCACCAGGGAAGTCCAACCCACCTTCGCCTATAAATAGAGGGGCAGGGGCACAGAAAAAGGGATCAGGTTTCAGAGAACACTAGGGAGACTCTTCCATTTTCAAGACTCAATCCAGACTTATTTCTTTTACTTTGCAACTGTATTCAAGTAACAAAAAAATGGATTGTATCTGTAATCAACTGTCAAGGAAATCAACTTCAAAGTGGATGTAGGCAGTTACGCCGAACCACTATAAATTTGGTGTTCTTACTTTCTGCATTTAAGTTTATATTCTCTTCTCTATTTTAATTTGTTTTCTTCATTATTCCCTCTACACAATCTTTCTAAGGGTGTTAGTGACCAATTTTGGTGCTAACAATTGTTATTTTTAAATTTAATATGTAGTTATATATGTATATATATAACTTGATTTTTAAATTGGATTTTATAATTTAATTTGAGTTTGAATTTAAAGTTTTGAAATTCAAAAGATAGATATTAAAAATGTTTTGGATTTTAAAGATATATGTATAAGTTTTTATTTATATATAATTTGTTTTTATTTATATTATCTTTAAGGTAATTTATATATATAGATAAGAAATTCAAATATACATTTACATAAGTATAATAAAGTAAATTAAAAGCTTTTATTAAAAATTTAAATTAAAATAAAATACTTAAAAGACATGTGTTAATTCCTTAAGACATCTAATGACAAATGTTATAATATTTGACAAGTGTCATGTTTGATTTTGTAATTTTCCGTTATTTTTATTAAATGATTTTCAGCCTAATACATCTACTTCTAATCTTATATTCTTTTTCAAATTAAAAAGCTAAAAGACAAATCTGAAACTCAAACCAATTTCTCTAAACAATCTGAAATCATCCTCCTCAAACTAGAATTTATCAAACAATAAAAGCCTGAATTAAATTCTTAAACCAAAGGTCATATTCAAATCAATAACCAGTCATCCTCAAAATCAAAGCAAGTTCAAAATCAAAACCTAAACATCTGCATTTTTCAAAATCTGGAATCAAAAAAAGACTACAGATCATTTTCTTCAAACCTGGAACTTGTCAGAAGCAAGCAAGCTCAATTCAAGTCTTCAGTCATCTTCAACAAGTTTGAATAGCATGCAATTTTTAAATCAAAACAAAGAAGCAACTCATTTTTAATGTTCAAAGCTATTTCAAAATCAATGGTGCATTTTTCATCATCTGTTTTCAGGCGAGTAACATCACAATTTTAAAAGCTTTAAGTTGAATCTGGTTGCTTGATTGTCTCTGGAAATAAGTATGCTGTGTGGATATCTATGAGTGCACTTATGTTTTTCTTCTGTGTATATATATATATATATATATATATATATGAATATATATGATTGTGTGCATGCTGCTGTGTATTTCTGTTTTCCTGTTTTAGTTCCAAACTTAAGTTATATTCAAAAATTTGATATCCTCTTATACTAATTGAGGTTAGAACTTAAGATTTAAACAAGATTTGTTTGTTTGGTTATTAAGTATGTTTTAAATTTTAATTAAGCCAAAATGAATTTGAGATGGCTCTGGAATCAAAAATAAAAGAACAAAACTAATTATAAGTAAAAATTCAAACATTCCAATTCATAAATTCAGGATCATAAATTGAATCCTTAATTCGAATCATGATTTTTAAAACTGAAATCTCAACATTTAGAAGAAGATTGAGTAAGCATTGAGGGTTTGATCAGGTTTTGCGTTTTTAATAGTTTCTGGTCATCAAGTCGATCTAAGGAGACGTGCTTCTTTCTGGAAGTAGAAGAGGGGTCGGAGACTTGTCGAAAAATGCGTGTATGGTGATCAAGTTATTGTGGCGATGACGGTGATCAATATAAGTTTATTACCCTAGTTTGGTTAGGTTGGGAATTTCTGATCGTCACGGCATCTCTGGTGGACCGAGCTCCACCAGATCCTGGGAAATGAAAGCTTGGACGTCGGCGCAGTGGTGGCTGGAGCCTCTGACATTCCAATGGTCGGAGAAACGAACACGATATGATTCCAGGTTTATCTTTGGTTCTAGTTTTGGGTTACTAAGCTCGAATTTGATTTCGAGTTTGTAGTGACGATTTGTTGGTCGGAATCGTGTTCAAGGGTGATTGCCGACATGCGTAAGCCATCGTGAGTGGTCGGAAAGGGTTGCAGTGCTGGTGCATGTGCATGGAGGTGATGGTATATCTGCATTTGACTTGGGAAGAAAGGTACTCGAGTATTTATTCGATTTGTTTCGTGTTTTGCTCGAAGCATTGGGGTGATTGACTCGAAGTATTTTTAGTATAGGCTCAGGTCATTGTTTTGATTACAGCTTTCTTTTGAAACCTGTCAGTGTTTAGTTTTTAAATTTAAACAAAATTTAAAAATGAAAGGCAAGATTTAAACAAAGTTTTAAATAATTTTAAAGTATGGATTCAAAATGAATTTGAATCCTAGCTTAAAATAAATAAGTTTTATAAAGATGAAATATTTTTAAACAACTTAAAATTATTAAAGTATTTTAATAAATGATTTTAATATCTGAAAATAAAGATTTAAACAGAGTTTTAAATCTAAGTTTATATCTGGATTCAAGTTTAGTTTGAATCCTAGTTTTGAAATAAAATAAAGTTTTTGAATATAAATTGTTTTAAAACAAATTTGGATGATAATGTATATTTTAAATATGGATTGAATTTAAAAATGAATTTGGTTTTAAAATTCTTTTAAATTTCTTTTATAAGACAAATATTACTTTAACGTGTAATACAAAAGGTTTTTGAATTGTTTTAAAAACATTGTTAAAGTTAAAATTGTATTCATTTTAAATCTTAAATTTAAAATGGAATTTGAAAGTAAATTTAAGTAAATTGTTTTTAAATAATTTTGATAATGATAATTTAATCATTAATAAGAATAAAGTTTTATCTTAAAGATAACTAAAATTTAATGATTTATAATTCATTAAATTATTAAGGTAATTAAAATAGATATTTAATTTATTTAATTAATGATTTGGGTTAATTAATTAAGTAATTAAGGGTTTTAAATTAATTAATTAATAATTAATTAAATTGTAATTAAAAATCATTAGTTAGTTAAGTAAAGAATATTAATTAATAATTAAAGATTAATTAATCTAGTAATTAAAGATTAATTAAGTTACAGTTGAAACTTAATTAATTAAATAATAAGGATTAATTAATGGATTATTTAAGATTAATTAGTTTGTAATTAATATTGAATTATCTAAGATTAATTACTTAGGAGAAGTAATTAAAGATTTGTTAATTGTTAATGAAGATCATTAACTAAGGATTATTAAATAACTTATTAATGGGATTAATTTTAATAATTAATTTGATTAATTAATTAAAGATAATCATTTGTGAAATTGTTTAAGTGAAATTACTTAATGAAAGTAATTAAGGAATTAATTACTCATCGTATTTAATTGAGTTAAATATGATTAGTTTAAATTAATTAATTATGTTTAATTAATTTAAGATAATCACTGGTGATTTGATAAGTAATTACCTAATGTAATTAATGAAGTATAATTACATAGTGAAGTAATCAGTAATGGTAATTATAGGATGTTATTAATGGAAGATTGAAAGTAATTTTGGATTTAATTACTTTGTGAAACTAATCAAGGGATTTATTAAAGATAATTAATTAAGGAGTAATTAATTTATTTAATGAGTAATTAAGGGTAGTTAATTACAAAATTAGATTAATCAAGAGTGATTAATAAATGTGGTTTAATTAAAGATTAATTACTTAATGTGATCAATTTAAATAGGGTAATTATAATTAAAAAGTAATTAGGGATCATTAATTAATATAATTAATGATGTAATTAAATGTTGATTAATTAAGGATAATTAATCAATGAAGTGATTTAAGAGTAATTAATTAATGTAATTAACTAAGGATTAATGTAATTAATTATAGTTAATTAATTATTAGAGTAATTAAAGGTTAATTACTGTATATGGTTAGGAATAGTTAATTTGTGAAATTAATTAAAAGATAATTACTTAAATGTAATTAGAGAATAATTAATCAAGGGGATTAATTAAAATGGAAATTAGATGGTGATTAATTAATTAATTTTAAATTAATTAATGGTTATATAAGTAGGATTTATAGAATGAAGTAATTAATTTAATTCACTTTAAATTAATAGAGATGGTATAAATCATTGCTTATGGATGTTGAATGATATTGGTTGCCTTGAAAGTTTTAAGATCTCAGATATGAGATAAGTGATGCTGTGTGATATGGATGCTTTGGTTGAATTATCTATTGGTAATGATAATGTGAATTATATATTGATGATGATAATGTAGATTATCTATTGTGATATTGTGAATTATCTATCTGTGTGAATATAGATAATAGAATTGAATTGTTTTAACTTTAAAACAACTTGGACCTAAAAGATACGTTTTGGATTTTGATGAGACCGGAATCAGGTTACCAGATTTGGATATCCGAAAACCACATCAATCCAAATTTACGATAGGTCTTGAATCTCAAGTGAAGACGAAGATTTAGAGTGCAAGGGTTATCGCCGTTAACTCATAGGGTGATTCCAGAATGAGTGTAACGAGATAATGCCTTCGGTTTCGTTCGAACCCTAAACGAACTTGTATGGATTGAATGCTTTCAACACATCGTTAGGTGGACGATGAGCATTCTATGAGATGTGTTCTCTAAAGGTAATCGTAGCCTCAAGCCTCATCAACTGGGAATGGCTAAAACAGGGGAGGTGCAACAAGGCTAAGTGGGTAACACCCAAGTAGGATGAGATGAACCCCTGTCTAGAAGTCCCTTTATATTCAGTTGTGTGGGCAGTTGGTTGCAAACAACTACGGGTTATCTTGTTCGGGACTGTCCAGTAAGGGATGGTTCCGACTTTGTGTTGCAGGGGATTGGGAGTGATCCTCGGTATGGTGATCTAAGCCACGTACTGTGACGAGCGGTACCCTAGTAACCCTGCCATTGTATGGAAACCCAAACTCCAATAAGTGCCCTCGGATTTAATTGTAAACTTATGTATGCTGGAATTTAGTAAATGTAAAAATTTCAGCTATTTCTTACTTACTTGAAAACCTTAGACCTATTATAATATAGCTGGATTTCCTATCAAATGTTTTGGTTAGTGTAAGGTAAAAACTTACCCATGTTTATGTGTAGGGAGTCTTACGTGATATCATTTTTTTCAAAGGTTTTCAAAGTTAAGCAACTTTAACCTGTTACTCACACTAGACCCATGTCTGACCTGGAGTTTATTTCTGTTTTCTTAAACTCTTGGGTACTCAAATTTTTACGAGTAGCCAAGGGATTCAGGTTAGCTTTGATGAATTGTGGAGGAGCAATGGAGCAGGATTCTTCAACGTTGTAGATATATATAGTATTCCGCTGTGTTGGTTTCTCTGTGATTGTATTGAGTTGTAATAACTAGACCGGTGTTTATAACTGTCTAGTATGTGATGTGTAATCCGTGTAACTCTGATAATGGTTGTATATTATGTAATACTTATGTTATTAATATAATTTATTCGTTCCGCTGTTGAGATTCTGATGTTGTTCTTTCTTTCTTCTCTTTCTTCTCTCTTTTCTATCCTTTTCTTTCTTAAAGATGTTGCGACTTTTGTGGAGAAAATGTCGAGTCATCACAGTTGGTATCAGAGCGCTAGGTTGAGTGAATACCTAGGATTTGGAGTGATTTCATTCTTAAGAGAGCGTACTTGTAATATATATATATATATATATATATATATATATATATATATATATATATATATATATATTTCTACCTATCTGTTGGGTTACCTGTTCGTGTTTTCCAATATAAGTTATAAAGGTAGATAAGGTAGTGGTGTGTGTAAACACGACTACTACCAATGGTTAGAAGTTTGAGTGTTGAGGTTGGAAGTGTATCTATCGAGACTGTAGACCTAATACCGTCCCTAGTGAGATTTGTAGCGGTGTAAGGATTTCATTGATCTTTGAAGGAAACCTGTTAAGGTTTGGAGTATATCTTTGAAGTGCAAGTTTGGATCTGTTGGAATAGGCAGAAGCAAGTGATGGTATCTTGGCAACCTCAGGAAGTAATAGCTGCATGATGAGATGCAGTGACTATGGATATCTTCAAAGATGTTTCTTTGGAGAAAAGTTTAAGGAAGTGTGTCTGCTTCGATGTTGTGTCCGAGTTCAGCAAGGTGTTTATGTTTGATTTGAGGTCTGAGTTTCTCGAAGAGCTTTTGATTAGGAAGTTTTTGGCATCTGTGTTAGCAGTGCATCTCAAAGTGTTCTGTGTGCCGGCAGGAAGTTTTCTGGCTTAGCAGTTTTTCTAGAGGTTAAGTTCAGAAGCAGCAGAGTAGATCCTTTTCTTCAATGGATTGGTTAGTCCTGCGTAAGCTATTCTGATTGGTAAAGAGACAGCAGTTTCTTTGGAATTAGGCTGGGTTGATCGCAAAAGTGACTTGCGATAGTTTGAGTGTTCTCTTGAGTTATCAGAGATTTTTCTGGATGTCTTCAGAGAAATCTAGGTTGGCCTTAGCATCTGCAGATTGAGTTTTCTTATCGACTTGGATTCCAGGAGTGATACCGGTGGTCCAGCTTAGTAGAAGGATGGTTCCTAGAGATAGAGTTTGGTGAAGCAACTCAGGTTTTGGTGGAACTTCTGAGTTTTCTCTTTATGGATTCGTTGAACCATATTTCTGGGATGTATTGTCTAGCTTGTGCTAGTGTTCATCATCAGCATTTTCATCTACTCCGGATCAGAGTTTTGCAGCGAAAGCGGTTTGGGAGTGCATCTGTTTTGTATTTTATGAATAGGAGAAGTAAGTTCAGTCTTCTGATATTTGAGGAGTAGAGGTTGTGTTCTTGATTTTGGTTGATGTTGGAAAGATCATTTTGTTGGGTTGTTTTTGGTCCAGTTTGTTTCTAGAGGCATCAACGAAGGTTGAGCTGATCAGAAAGGATGTAGACAGCCAGGGTTGACAGGAGAGTTTTTGTGGATAAGAGACGGAGTAATTTGGATTCCGAAGTTGGAGATTTGATTTTGAATAAGTTTTCTTGGTTAAAGTAGCTATAAGATTGGGTAAGACTGGGAAGCTAGCTCCGAGGTATTGGATCTTTTTTGTGTTCTTGTGAGAAAAAGTGTTTGGTCTTCAGGATTTAATTGCCAGTTTGGATAATTGGGATTCAATGTGTTTCACGTATCTCTGAGGGAATACGTGTTTGATCCATCTCTGGTTATGGAATCAGCAGTTTAGGAGGATTTGGTTATTGAGTCAGACTTGTTTGTGGTCTGATATCCTATTCAGTTGGAGATCTAGATGAGTAGGAGCTCTGTAGCTTAGTAGTTTGGGTTTTATGGAGCGAGTATCCCGGTATTTATACTCGGGAAACTCTTGGAAGTACTATCCAGAATTTTGTCTGGATAGCTAGATTTGTTTGATTAGGTGAATTGGTTGCTATGTTTGTTAGCATATGGTTGATAATATATGTTTATGATTTAAAATTAAAATCTTAGATAGATCATTAAATTAACTTTGATTTAAATTTTGGGGACGAAATACTTTAAGGGGGGAGGAATGTGATGACCCGGAATTTTGGGCAATATCAATTTAATAATTTGCATTAAAATTTAAATTGATTTGATAATCTTGATTTAATAAAATTTTAATTGATTTAATAATCTAATTAAATAAATATTTAACTGGTGAATTTTATCTTTTAAAACCTAATAAATTGTTTTCTATTTATAATGTATATATATATATTTGTATATATTATAGATAAGCTTTGATTTGATAATTTGGAAATTATGATTTAATTTAATATATAGCTTTTCAAAGATATTTAAATAAATCACTATATAGTTTTAAATACTTAAGGTAAATGTTAATTATTTAAAATTATATCTTAGCTTAAGTTTAAATTTAAATTGAAAGGTTTGTTTTATTTTCTTTTTAAATATTACTTGATAAATAGATTTGAAAATAGAAGTTTAAAATACAATATAGCATGTGATATATTAATTTATTTAATAATAGAAGTAATTTATAATCTCTTTTATAAATTATTTAAAATTGTCAAATTTGTTATTTTCAAATAATAATTATAATACTTAGTTTTTATAAACATAAATAGATTTTATAGAAATAGAATTGTTATTTTTAAATTTAATATGTAGTTATATATGTATATATATATATAAGTTGATTTTTAAACTAGATTTTATAATTTAATTTGAATTTGAATTTAAAGTTTTGAAACTCAAAAGATAGATATTTAAAATGTTTTGGACTTTAAAGATATATGTATAAGCTTTTATTTATATATATATTTTTTTAAAATTATCTTTAAGGTAATTTATATATATAGATAAGAAACTCAATTATACATTTACATAAGACTTAATAAAGTAAGTTAAAAGCTTTTATTAACAATTTAGATTAAAATAAAATACTTAAAAGACATGTGTTAATCCCTTAAGACATCTAATGACAAATGTTATAATATTTGACAAGTGTCATGTTTGATTTTATCATTTTCTTTTATTTTTATTAAATGATTTTCAGCCTAATACATCTACTTTTAATCTTATATTCTTTTTCAAATTCAAAAGCTAAAAGACAAATATGAAACTCAAACCAATTTCTCTAAATAATCTGAAATCATCCTCCTCAAACCAGAATTTATCAAACAATAAAAGCCTGAATTAAATTCTTAAACCAGAGGTCATGTTCAAATCAATAAGCTGTCATCCTCAAAATCAAAGCAAGTTCAAAATCAAAACCTGAACATCTGCATTTTTCAAAATCTGGAATCAAAAAAAGACTACAGATCATTTTCTTTAAACCTGGAATTTGTCTGAAGCAAGCAAGCTCAATTAAAGTCTTCAGTCATCTTCAACAAGTTTGAATATCATGCAATTATTAAATCAAAACAAAGAAGCAACTCATTTTTAATGTTCAAAGCTATTTCAAAATCAATGGTGCTCTGTTCATCATCTATTTTCAGGTAAGTAACATCACACTTTTAAAAGCTTTAAGTTGAATCTGGTTGCTTGATTGTCTCTGGAAATAAGTATGCTGTGTGGATATCTATGAGTGCACTTATGTTTTTCTTCTGTGTATATATATGAATATATATGATTGTGTGAATGCTGCTGTGTATTTCTGTTTTCCTGTTTTAGTTCCATACTTAAGTTATATTCAAAAATTTCATATCCTCTTATACTAATTGAGGTTAGAACTTAAGATTTAAACATGATTTGTTTGTTTGGTTATTAAGTATGTTTTAAATTTTAATTAAACCAAATAAATTTGAGATGGCTCTGGAATCAAAAACAAAAGAACAAAACTAATTATAAGTAAAAATTCAAACATTCGAATTCATAAATTCAGGATCATAAATTGAATCCTTAACTCAAATCATGATTTTTAAAACTGAAATCTCAATATTTAGAAGAAGATTGAGTAAGCATTGAGGGGTTGATCAGGTTTTGTGTTTTTAATAGTTTCTGGTCATCAGGTCGATCTAAGGAGACGTGCTACTTTCTGGAAGTAGAAGAGGGGTCGGAGACTTGTGGAAAAATGCCTGTATGGTGATCAAGTTATTATGGCGACGACGGTGATCAATATAAGTTTATAACCCTAGTTTTGTTAGGTTGGGAATTTCTGATCGTCATGGCATCTCTAGTGGACCGAGCTCCACCAGATCTTGGGAAATGAAAGCTTGGACGTCGGCGAAGTGGTGGCTGGAGCCTCTGACATTCCACTGGTGGGAGAAACAAACACGAGATGATTCCAGGTATAACTTTGGTTCTAGTTTTGGGTTAGTAAGCTCGAATTTGATTTCGAGTTTGTACCGACAATTTGTCGGTCGAAATCGAGTTCGAGGGTGATCGCCGACATGCGTAAGCCATCGCGAGTGGTCGGAAGGGGTGGCAGTGCCGGTGCATGTGCACGGAGGTGATGGTGTATCTACAGTTGACTTAGGAAGAAGGGTGCTTGAGTATTTATTCGAGTTGTTTCGTGTTTCGCTCGAAGCATTGGGGTGATTGACTCGAAGTATTTTTAGTATGGGCTCGGGTCATTATTTTGATTACAGGTTTCTTTTGAAACCTGTCAGTGTTTATTTTTTAAACGTAAACTAAATTTGAAAATGAAAGGCAAGGCTTAAACAATGTTTTAAATAAGTTTAAAGTATGGATTCAAAATGAATTTGAATCCAAGCTTAAAATAAATAAGTTTTATAAAAATGAAATGTTTTTAAACAACTTAAAATTGTTAAAGTATTTTATAAAATGATTTTAATATCTGAAAATAAGATTTAAACAGAGTTTTAAATCTAAGTTTAAATCTGGATTCAAGTTTAGTTTGAATCCTAGTTTTGAAATAAAATAAAGTTTTTGAATTTAAAATGTTTTAAAACAACTTTGGATGATAAAGTATATTTTAAATATGGATTGAATTTAAAAATGAATTTGGTTTTAAAATTCTTTTATAATTCTTTTATAAGACAAATATTTCTTTAACATGTAATAGAAAAGGTTTTTGAATTGTTTTAAAAACTTTGTTAAAGTTAAAATTGTATTCATTTTAAATCTTAAATTTAAAATGGAATTTGAAAGTAAATTTAAGTAAATTGTTTTTAAATACTTTTGATAATGATAATTTAATCATTAATAAGAATAAAGTTTTATCTTAAAGATAATTAAAATTTAATGATTTATATAAATATGATTTTCAAAAAATTCATATTTATAATAAGGATTTCTTTATATCCATTAAGAATCAATGGCGACCGTGTTGTCACTACTGGCCACTTTTGATTTGGCTATTTTCGCTACCAATTCATAATTTTCCCATTTTTGGTTCTTCCGCCGCCTGCCCCCTTCGTCTTTGCCCATCCCTTCCTTCCTTTTGCCCTCCTCTCCCTATGCCCTTGATGAAGAATTCGTCATCAGATCTAGTTTGCGTTTGGCGAGCTCTTGGCTCCTATGAACACTATTGCTTCGGTGCCTCCATCTAACGTGCTTCCTGCTGCCATTTGTTCGTACCGCAACTGCGCCGTGCCTAAGGAGGTGCTCGTTTGCCCTTTGTCTGGTACTTTGTTAGACTTTATGTCCCCAATTTCGTCCGATCCTGATGTTCATGGCTTCAAACCGATTTCTGGCACGTCCCCTATGTCGTCGTTTTTAGCTTCAACTTATGACAATGCTTGGTCGATATTGGAGGTGGGTATACCTGTAGACTCTAATTTGGCAATTGTTGGATTTGAGATTCCTGATAATTGTATGGGGGTTAAGACTGCCATGTTTATGGCTACGGCCGATGATAATATGGCTGTTAACCGTACTATAGTGGTGCCAAATGGTGGTATGGTGGATGCTGATGACCGTGTTGACACTGCTGTGTTCTTCAAGGCTAATACTGGGTTAACTTTGGGTAGCACATCAGGTGCTTGTTGCATTGCCAATGACAATATTCCTCTTGTCTGCTGGTTCTCAAGCTAATCTATTGGTCCCTCCATTGCCATGGCCTTCTCCTAAGTGGTTATCTTTGTTTTCCAAGCTTCCTAGTAATGCCGGTAATCATTCGCCTCGTCGCTTTGATATAGCTGAGAATGAGGGTGTGATGATTCCACCCATGGAAGTGATTGAGACCGACGTGGATTTTTGGAAAGAGCACTTGGTTGGTTTCTTTCTTGACTCCAATCCTCCCTATCATTTAGTTAAGTCGAGGTGCAACATGGCATGGAAGCCTAGGGATGGATTGAGTGTTCACTTTGATAATGAAATGTTCTTTTTTAAGTTCTTGCATAGTGATGAAAGGCAACGTATTCTGGAGGCCAACCCTATTCTTGTTGTTGGAAAACCATTCATTATCACGACGTGGAGTCCTTCTGTGGATCGTGCGAAGGAACAAGTTTTATCTATTCCTGTCTGGGCTCACTTTTCTCATATTCCTTCTGTTCTCCAGCCTCTTATCGGGATCGACTGGTTAGCTGGTCTAGTAGGTAAGGTGATATGTTATGATGCTAATACTATGGCCAGAAAGAAGCTAGTTTATGCCAAAGCTCTAATTGAGATTACTCCAGACAAACCTTTGCCTATGGTTTTAAAGGTCAAATTAGATGAGAGCCATGTGGCTGAGGTCAGAGTTCGCTATAGATAGAAGCCTAAGATTTCTACATCTTGTCAGTCTTTTAGCCATTGTGCTGATGCTTATTTTGGTCCGGTTGTTCCCCTTGTTGACCGGATTCCTCTTCCTCATCCACCTGTCCGGAAGTGGGTTAAGAAGGTTGCTCCTCCTATTCCCTTAGTTGACGCTCCTGTAGCTCCCATTGTTGTTCCCCCCATTATGGATCCTCCTGCTGTTTCTCCGGTTTGCGTAGCTCCTACTATTTCAGCGCTTGTTATAGCCCCAGCTTTTGGTTCTCCTCTTTCGTCCCTGGAGGTGGATCTTTCTGCTTCCTCATCTGATATCATTTCCTGGAATTCTGATGAACGTGCTTGGGTTCATGCTCCTTTTGATATGAGATATTCGCCTGAGAGGGATACTTCTTATGCATTTATCAGTGATATAGGGGGCGAGAGTCATTTTCTTATCTACCATATTGAGGGAGATGGTTTGTGCCTCACTGGGGTTGGTAAGATTGGTGAGGAGAACAAAAGTAAGTTTTATGATGTCACATGAGATAGGAAATTTCTATACTCACCTGACTCAGTTGGTTATGATCCTCGTCTGGCTGCTCTCTTCCCAGGGTATTCTCATGTTATTGGACCTTCTTCGGTTGTTGGTCGTGATTGTTCTTCCACTTCTGAGGAAGATTAGTTTGGCTGTTTTAGTAGTTTAGGCACTTCGGTCTAGCTCCTTTGCTTTCAATTTTCACCTGTTTAGTTGCTCTTTGCATGTGCAGAGTACCCGTTCTCCCATTTTATACACAGTGGCATGGCCCACTTTAAAGCCGGCCAGCTTTGGTAAATTTTTTTAATGATTTATAATTCATTAAATTATTAAGGTAATTAAAATAGATAATTTAATTAATTAATTAATTAATGATTTAGGTTAATTAGTTAAGTAATTAAGGGTTTTAAATTAATTAATTAATGATTAATTAAATTGTAATTAAAAATCATTAGTTAGTTAAGTAGAGAATATTAATTAATGATTAAAGATTAATTAATCTAGTAATTAAACATTAATTAAGTTACAGTTAAAACTTAATTAATTAAATAATTAGGATTAATTAATGGATTATTTAAGGTTAATTAATTTGTAATTAATATTGAATTATCTAAGATTAATTACTTAGGAGAAGCAATTAAAGATTTGTTAATAGTTAATGAAGATCATTAACTAAGGATTATTAAATAATTTATTAATGTGATTAATTTTAATAATTAATTTGATTAATTAATTAAAGATAATCATTTGTGAAATTGTTTAAGTGAAATTACATAATGAAAATAATTAAGGACTTAATTACTCATTGTAATTAATTGAGTTAAATATGATTAGTTTAAGTTAATTAATTAAGTATAATTAATTTAAGATAATCACTGGGTGATTTGATAAGTAATTACTTAATGTAATTAATGAAGTATAATTACTTAGTGAAGTAATCAGTAATGGTAATTACAGGACGTAATTAATTGAAGATTGAAAGTAATTTTGGATTTAATTACTTTGCGAAATTAATCAAGAGATTTATTAAAGATAATTAATTAAGGAGTAATTAATTTATTTAATGAGTAATTAAGGGTAGTTAATTACTGAATTAGATTAATCAAGAGTGATTAATAAATGTGGTTTAATAATGATTAATTACTTAAAATAATTAATTTAAATAGGGTAATTATAATTAAAAAGTAATTAGGGATCATTAATTAATATAATTAATGATGTAATTAAGGGTTGATTAATTAAGGAAAATTAATCAATGAAGTGATTTAAGAGTAATTAATTAATGTAATTAATTAAGGATTAATGTAATTAATTATAGTTAATTAATTATTAGAGTAATTAAAAGTTAATTACTGTATATAGTTAATAATAGTTAATTTGTGAAATTAATTAAAGGATAATTACTTAAATGTAATTAGAGAATAATTAATCAAGGGCGATTAATTCAAATGGAAATTTGATGGTGATTAATTAATTAATTTGAAATTAATTAATGGTTATATAAGCAGGATTTATAGAATGAAGTAATTAATTTAATTCACTTTAAATAAATTAGAGATGGTATAAATCATTGCTTATGGATGTTGAATGATATTGGTTGCCTTGAATGGTTTGAGATCTCAGATATTAGATAAGTGATGCTGTGTGATATGGATGCTTTGGTTGAATTATCTATTGGTGATGATAATGTGAATTATCTATTTGTGATGATAATGTAGATTATCTATTGTGATATTGTGAATTATCTATTTGTGTGAATATAGATAATAGAATTGAATTATTTTAACTTTAAAACAACTTGGACCTAAAAGATACGTTTTGGATTTCGATGAGACCAGGATCGGGTTTCCAGATTTGGATATCCGAAAACCACATCAATCCAAATTTACGATAGGTCGTGAATCTCAAGTGAAGATGAAGATTCAGAGTGCAAGGGTTATCGTCGTTAACTTTGAGGGTGATTCCAAAATGAGTGTAACAAGATAATGCCTTCGGTTTCGGTTTCGTTCGAACCCGGAACGAACTTGTATGGATTGAATGCTTTCAGCACTACGTCAGGTGGACGATGAGCATTCTATGAGATGTATTCTCTAAAGGTAATCGTAGCCTCAATCTCATCAACCGGGAATGGCTAAAACAGGGGAGGGGCAACAAGGCTAAGTGGGTAGCACCCAAGTAGGATGAGATGAACCCTTGTCTAGAAGCCCCTTTATATTCGGTTGTGTGGGTAGTTGGTTGCAAACAACTGCGGGGTTATCTTGTTCGAGAAAGGGATGGTTCCGGCTTTGTGTTGCAGGGGATTGGGAGCAATCCTCGGTACGATGATCTAGGCCATGTACTGTGATGGGCGGTACCCCAGTAGCCCTGCCATTGTATGGAAACCCAAACTCCAATAAGTGCCCTCGGATTTGATTGTAAATTTATGTTTGCTGGAATTTAATAAATGTAACAATTTCAGCTATTTCTTATTTACTTGAAAACCCTAGACATATTATAATATCACTGGATTTCCTATTAAATGTTTTGGTTAGCGTAAGGTAAAAACTTAACCATGTTTATGTGTGTGGAGTTTTACGTGATACCTTTTGTTTCAAAGGTTTTTCAAAGTTAAGCAACTTTAACCTGTTACTCACACCAGACCCATGTCTGACCCGGAGTCTATTCCGTTTTCTTAAACTCTTGGTACTCAAATTTTTACGAGTAGCCAAGGGATTCAGATTAGCTTTGACGAATTATGGAGGAGCAATGGAGCAGGAGGCTTCAGCACTATAGATATATATAGTGTTCCGCTGTGTTGGTTTCTCTGTGATTGTATTGAGTTGTAATAACTAGACAAGTGTTTATAACTGTCTAGTATGTGATGTGTAATATGTGTAACTCTGATAATGGTTGTATATTATGTAATACTTATGTTATTAATATAATTTATTCGTTCCGATGTTGAGATTCCGATGTTGCTCTTTCTTTCTTCTCTTTCTTTTCTCTTTTCTATCCCTTTCTTTCTTAAAGATGATGCGACTTTTGTGGAGAAAAAGTCGGGTCGTCACAATTGGTATCCATATGTTATAGGAAGTGGGAAAGTTACCTAGGGATAGTAGGGAGAGTATTTTTATTTTAGAAGGAATAAAAGATTTTGGAAAGGAAATGAGATTTCCAAGGTTTAGGAAGGGTATTCCTAGGGTAGTAAGAAGAAAATCCACTTTATGTCTACCCCAATAAAATGAAACTTTTGGAATTGAAAATTTGAAATATATAATTGTTAATATGTTTTAGGAAGAAAATATTGGGTTTTTGAAAAAAATGGTATGAAATTTAAATTGGTTTTTATATGATGTAAATTTTATTAAAAGTGATTCTTTTTGAAGAGTTATAGAGCATATATAGCTCATTAGTTTCTTTATAGGTAAACAAATATTTTAAATATAAAAACCTAGAGTGTGCTAAGTATCGAAAACGTAGTTTACAACATTTATTGTTGTAATAGATGTTTTCGTGAAAAAGAAAGGAAGCATAGACTATGACACTATTGTTATAGTAGGTGTCTCCCAAAGGAAATGTTTTTACGTAGCATATGAGATTTATTAATATTTATTTTAATCGAATCCATATACTAGTATTTTTGGATTGTAGTAACGGTGTTTTACGCAACATCCGTTTTGACCCAAATAAAAATGTGTTTTGAAGATAATTTCTACAACGACCCATAATTTTGCTACTTCGAGAATGAGAGATTTCATTTGTTTTATAACTTAAAAGGTTTAAAAAGTTTAAATAAATATGTTACATATATTAAATAATTATCTAGTCTTATTGTTAATAAATCAAAAAGTATAAATTTGGATTTTAGAACAAATCAGCAAAAGTTAAGTTTTGTTAAAAATAAATAAATGCTTTAATAAATAGGTTTAAATATTTATTTGAAAAGATAAATATTATTTAAAAAATATAATAAATACAATAAAAGTATATTAACATATTTAAAAGTATGTTAATAATCGTTTTACAAAAATAACCAAATTTTGTCGTATTTTGTCAGTTGTACATACAGTGTAAAATTAGAGATTTTGATATAAATTAAATATGATTTTAAAATATGAAGAGACATATTTTAATTTATTTAAGGAAGAAAAAAGTTCATTTTAAATTTTGGTTTACATTAATACATAGCCTAACAACAACATCAAATTCTGACTATAAAATTTGTCGACAAAAACACCGTTTTCAACCAAAACAAGTTGTCATCAAGTTGTTGCAACTTGATACATTTTCTAACATGTAAATACAAGTTTACAAACTATTTAAAATTTACATTTAGCACCAAAGACAAAAAAGTACTTTTGAAAAGTCTAAATAATAAAAAATTATAAAAGTTATTATTTGACAAATTTAAATTTAATTAAAGACTTTATAAACAACATCATTACCTTCTTCTCATCTCATTAATGAGATGTTATGCTTATACATAGAAAAGAAGCAAAAATTTATGATTTAACAATTACAAACCATAAGAAAGTGACATCTCTTCACCTCTTAACACACTCTTCCATAACCATCATTCCATACATTAAATGCAACTCAAATCAAAAGCTAATCAAGTTCAAAAGCAAACAAGGTTATTTGTATCATTTACCACCAAAATCTTCACTTATAAATACAAGCTCAAACCTCTTCATTATCACTCCACTTTCCTTTCAAAAATTTCCAAAATCCTTCTACAAAATTTCCGAAATCCTTATCTACTTCCTCCATTTCTCTTCTACCTTCAGGCTACCACCTCCACATCACCATACCATTACCTTACACCCTCAAACCCGAGCCAAGCTTCCACCTACCCACCTCCTACACCCTCCTACCCTCGGCCACACCACCAAACCCGAGCACGCCTAGTCCGTACCCCCTCCTACAAACCAAGGCCGAGCCCAAAACCCACCTACCCAAGCATTACAAGCCGTACCCTCCCCGAAACTCACATACCCAAGCCAATACTCCCCATACCCAATGCTGTACACCCCATGCCCCTCTAAAACCTCACGGCCAAACAAAAAATGAAAAAAAGAGAAACGAGAAAGAAAAAAAAAGAAAAGAAAAGAAAAGAAAAGGAGAAGGAAAATAAATTAAGACGAGAGTTCGAGACGTTCGGAAAAAAGAGCATTTGTTTGAAAAACATGTTAGCCTGCAAAATTTTTAACGGAATAGATACGAAGGTGATAAATCCTCATCGTTTTTGAACTCATATTTTGGTTATGTTAAAACAATCACATTTATACCCTTATGACATATGAATGTTAATACCAAATTGATTGTTAATATGGATGTTTGATTTGTTGGTTAGATAATTGAATTGTGATAATATATCCCGTTATGATATTAATAGTGAATGTTGAATTTGAAGTCATATGTTATGTGATTGGTTGAATGGATGTTATGTTAGTGATGAATATTGACATTTGTTATGTTCATTTTGATTTAATAATCCCTTTATTAATAAGACCATATTTTAGTGATATGAGATACTTTGGAAAAATAGGTATCTTTTCAGTTAGTAGTGAAATTAAAGTTAAAATAAAAGAGAATTTAAAATTTGAAGTGAAACGAATTTAAAAAGGATAGTTAAATTGAAATTGAGATGACTTGTGAAATTGAAATCAATTTTGAAAATTGAATTTGTGTTTAAGGTTTAATTGAAGTTTAAATTGAAATTAGATTTGAAATCTAAATTTTAAATGAGTTTAATTTGAAGTTAGAATTGAAATTGGAATTTAAAATTTAATATTAAAATAATAGGAATAAAATAATATTATAATATGGCAATAGTGAAAATACATTTTAAATACTTAAAAAGTGAAAATATTGATTTAAATGATTTGTAATGATTTTATAAGTGTTAAAATCCAATTTGAATAGATTATTTCAAATATTGAAAAATAAGTTAAAACTAGGTGCGTCGCGCAACGGTAGTTCGCGATTTCGTGCCAAAAAGTTCAAATGAATGTGTAGAGTGGAATATAGCTCGGAGTTCTCCGAGAGAAGAAAATTCCAGACTATTATATTCATGTCTTCCAAACGAAGAAAGAAAATCAAAATTTCATTGAGAAGATTTTGAATTAAGTCCAAATCAATTTTCTAGAAAAATCGTGTTAGTGAAGTTAAGTGATCATAACAGGAAATTTGTTTAAATGAACGTTTTTAATTATGAAAAAATATGAAATAAATTTGATAAATCTATTTAAATGATTTTAAAGAGATTTGGATTGGAAAATATGAATTATCGAATGTTTAAAAGTTGTTTAAATCAATTAAACTTATATAGCGCTTTCAGTAGCACTTTTATGCTGTGAATTGTATAACTTTTTGAATATGAATTTAAATGTAACGGTTTTCCTCAGAATCAATTGTGAATGTTTTAAAAGGATAACTAAGCATTTGAAAGATAATTTGGAATCTTTATAAGCAATCCCAAAATAAAGTTGATAACTGAGTATGCGGAAACGACTAGTATATTTGTCCCGCTTATGAGATCTGGGAAGATAAAACAAGATGTTTAACTAAGGTTAGGGATGGAGCAACCAGTGCCCAGAACTTACCTAGCCTATGTTTTCTTTTCTTAGGAGAGGGGTGGAACAGATCGAAAGGAAAGCCTAGATGCTTTTAAATAAAAACGATTGTATTAAGTTTACAAAATAAAAGAAGATTAGTACTATCTAAAATTTAAGCAGTCTCCAAATATGAATGATTTCTATGATCCTATTTACTCAAAAATGATTTGCTAAGATTGATTTAGGGTTTATCATAAACGATGTCTTAAATAACATTATTTTTGACCCGCCTAAAAGTTAAAGAATTTGGATCGAGAGTTTAGTGAGAAAATTTGAGATATTTTCCAAAGCAAAAGAATGAATTACTTAGAATTATCCCAAGTCAAAAGAAAGAGATTTCAAAATCAGCCGAAAAGAATTAACGTGAAAAGAAACTCAATAAATCCTGCATACTAATATTAACTTTTTATCGATAATTGGATTTCGAACGAACTGCGGTCGGATTTGGGTGATTCCTATCAGAAAACCACTTTGAACCAATATATGCGTTCGAATGTGAAGACTTGTTGAAGATGATGATTATTGAAGACTGTGGATCTTCATAGCGTGAAGACTGCATGTTGAACATGCTCTAGGTAGCTCCCATTATAGAGTTATTTATAACAGTGGTCTCCTCGTGATGGAGATTTTTTGGATTGCAAGGACTACTCACTACTAGTGTAGTAGGAGAGTGCCTTCGGTTTGTCCTGTTCCTGGACAAATTGTATGGGCATTTATCTGACATTGCATTTCTAAAAATTACGTACATTGGTTTTTACAAACGTACATCAGTGGTGGCGGAGAAGGCAACCTCTCTTAGCTTAACACCCTCCTTGAGACGTACGAGCTCAAGTGTTGTATTTTTGTGGAAGGCAATTATTAGTTAATGGAAATGGCAATGAGGCATTCAAAGATGTTGTATGTGCTATGTGAAAAGGTAATCATTACCTCAAGCCTCATTAAAGCGAAAATGACCAAAACGGGACTAGATGCAACAAGGCTAAGTGGGTCATATCTAAGTAGGGTATGGTCATCCCCTTCTTGATATATTTCTTCCCCCTATGACGTTCGGGATGTAAATTAATGTGGTGTATGGATAACGAGCGCTCTGTTAAAGGTCGGTAGTGATCGGGGATGACATATTCGGTACTATCTAGTTATAGAGGTAGGCCGGTCCTGTGTTGGTAGAGGTTCCTTTGTGCTGTTCCTCGGGGCATCCATCTAGAGGTTTACCCATTTCGGAAGGTTGATCCTTCACCTGGTCATTTGTATGGAAATCCATTCTCTAATAAGAACCTACGATTTTGTTTGTAGAGGCTAGTATGCTAGAATTTAATAAAGGTAACAATTTTGGATAAGATTAATAAGATTATTTGCACATGTTTTCTTAGAGATGTCATTAAAAACAATATCAAATGTTTTGATATAAAAGTGCTTTAGTTATCGTAAGGTATAAACCATTCTGTGTTTATGTTTGGGCATGGCCTTATGAGATACTCTTTCTCTTCAAAGGATTTTATTTAAAGGCTAACATATGACACTGTCATTTATTATTAAATTTTTCTCACACTGGTTTATCAAGCCTGATCTGGGTATTTTCAATACTCGGGTTAGATCTGAGTAGTTTTAGGTTTTGTCCAAGATAGTTGGAGTTTTCAGAGGAGAGCTGGAGAAATTCATCTACATATGGACATATTCTATTATCCGCAGTACTCAGTGTATTTTGGATGATCTTTGTCTGCAAATTGTAATAACAGGTGTTTATTACTGTCCAACCTGAATTTAGGTTAGACTCTCATATATGTATTTAAAAGTTTTCCACTGTAAAAATATTTATTCAATATTATATGTTATTCTATTCATGTGAGATTCTGTTCTATCTTTATTTTCTTTCTATCCTTAATGATCCACTTATTCGTACAATTTGAGTTGGACATGTGTGGCTTATTGTCGATTCAAAGGGTACGGAAAAAAGGGCCATTACATTTGGTATCAGAGCTGAAGGTTAAGCGAGAACCTTAGCTTTGTTATGGGTGAGTCTCATCAGAGATAGGATTAGAATATCCTAGGATGAGTAACTCATTAGAGATAGGGTTAGTAACACCCAAGAATGAGTTATGAGAGTGTTATGTATATGAGCGCGTATTCGTTAATTTTATAAAAATGATTTTGTTTTAAATGAAATTGGTAAACGAAATAATTTTACTTAGATTTATATTTTAAATATCAAAAGAGATATTATTATTTTGGTTAGAAATTAAGGAATGGTTATAATTTATCTTAGTAAAACTAAAAATATGAATATCTTGCGATTAGAATCACACAATTTGACTATAAGATATTTCATATACAATCAATTGTTTGAGAACTAGAAAGTAGAACTTTCATCGTATGACTCTAGACATCCGGCCTTAAGAGATAATAGCGATTTGATAAGTATAAACTCGGTTAAATTTAAAAGGGACTTAGAACAAATACCATGTGAATTAAGTTTCACAATTTTACTATAAGGTATTTGATGATAATATGTAGAAAAATAATATTCCTTTCAGGAAAGACCAAACCCACAGAACTTCACTTCACTTTATTGAGAATTCGAGTTCTTAAGTCAAAGAAAGTTTTTAGAATCGGAAAATATCATCGAAGTTAAGGATTGGCTAAGAAAGTGTGATGAGCTCCAACATAGCATAGTGAGTTTCATCCATGGATCATTTAGGGAAATGGTAAGCAATGCCCTGAAATTCGAGGATGCTGTTCCACAGCCAACTACTGAAGTACCGGCCAAGAAGAAATGGCCTAAGAAGAACAAAGTTTATTGTTTCTAATGTACACAAAAAGGTCACCTTACAAAAGAGTGTTGATCAGGAGTAAACATCAAGACTTTTAAGAAAGCTACCCTGAAGAGTTGTTATTCTGCCATATTATGGGACATGTCGCCAGAGACTGTCCAATGCTCAAGGCGGCAGAGCAGCCTAGGTCTTTTGTTATCCTTACTCGTCCACCTACTGTTGCAGAAAAAGGAAAAGTGATAGTGGAAGCATAAGTTAGTTAAGCATGTATTAGTAAGCACCATCTAAGTATTTTAACCGTATGACTTTTGTAAAACCTCTTTGAGTGTACTTCATAGAAGTCACTTAGTATGAATGTATTTTGGGGAATCCATACATATACATATACATATATATATATAGACTATCATCTTGCTGCTTTGTCAATACCAAATTCTATTAGAACTTATTAGAAGAGTTAGAAAGATTTAATCCCATTTAAAAAGAACGAAAAGAGAAACGATAATAATTAAGTAAGAAGCACTTAATGAAATGAGATAGAATAAAAAAATGAGATAGGATCTTTGATAAGGAATGATAACTGATTTTAAGCTCTTATATAAATTGTAGAGAGCAACCAAGGCCGAAAGACTAGCAATTAGAGAGAGATTTAGGGAAGCCTTGTCCAAATACGAAGACTTAGAAGTTATGGATACAACGATCATAAGTGATGAGGAGGATATGCAAGTAGGGGAGCCCTCGAGGATAGTACTAGGATCATTCGACCATCTGATAGATATTTTAGATGATGATGAGTTGATAGTTATTTCAGGTGTGGAGGATGTGTTGCCAGTTGGCGTAGATATTAATGTAGGGGTACATGCCAATGATGAGGCAGATGACTGGTTGTTGGATCCTATGAGTGAGGACGAGGAGCCTGAGGAAGGGGAACCTATAAAGGAGCCGATGGAAGTACCAGTAGAGATCGATCTGCTGATCGAGGAACCCATGGAAATAGAGATGGAAAATTCGAGGATTTACGATGCATGGTTATATGAGGATGACGATTCGGAGAATGATGAGTAGATCATTCGGGAAATGGATACGCCCATTCAGGAGATAGGATCTCCCGTCCCAGAGATAGTTGAGGATCTCGGTTTGGAGGATATTGAGATGGAGGAGCGTGAGCCATGGATTCCGGGAGGCCAGCAGTGGCAGCCATTAGGTTGGGACATAGCTCAAGAGATGATAGATGATGAGGAGCCAGTTGAAGACATAGAGGAACCAAAAGAGATCGACTTGAAGGCACCATCAGAGGGTTCATCCGATTAGTAGTGTTTCTCTTTGGGATATTTTGGGTTTGTATTATAGCAGTTCTGATTATCTTAAGCACGTAGTGCGTGCTAAGATATGGGATTTAGTCCCTTTGTATGATATTTTGGTTGACTGATGTTGATAGTTGACTTATGACTATGTATTTACCTCAAGCGAGTAGTACGCACTCAGGTTGGGACTAGGATCAATGATCGTATTTCATGATTAGTAGTTAGTAGTAGTATTTCCTTTGACATATATTGTTGACCTTTGTAGTTCTGTATCTTTGATTTCATTTCGAGGACGAAATGTTTTTAAGTAGGGGAGAATTTAACGACCCGTAATTTCGCTACTTCGAGAATGAGAGATTTCGTTGTTTTAAAATTTAAAAGGTTTATAAAGCTTAAATAAATATGTTATATATAATAAATAATTATCTATTCTTATAGCTAATAAATTAAATAGTATAAATTTGGATTTTAGAACAAATTAGCAAAAGTTAAATTTTGTTAAATAAATAAATGGTTAAATAAATAGGTTTAAATATTTATTTGAAAAGACAAATCTTATTTAAAAAATCTAACAAAGATAATAAAAGTATATTAATATATTTAAAAGTATGTTAATAATCGTTTTACAAAATTAACCAAATTTGGTCGTATTTTGTCAGTTTTACATACACTGTAAAATTAAAGATTTGATATAATTTAAATATAATTTTAAAATATAAAGTGATATGTTTTAATTTGTTTAAAGAAGAAAAAAGTTCATTTTAAATTTTGTTTTACAACAATATATAGCTTAACAAAAACGATAAATTTTGATTGTAAAATTTGTCGAAAAAACACCGTTTTCAACCAAAACAAGTTGTCATCAAGTTGTTGCAACTTGATACATTTTCTAGCCTATAAATACAAGTTTACAACTATTTAAACACTTTAAATTTAGCACTAAAGACAAAAATAATTTACTTTTGAAAAGTCTAAATAATAAAAAAAGTATAAAAGTTATGATTTGACAAATTTAAATTTAATTCAAGCCTGATCCAGTATTTTCAATACTCGGGTCAGATCCGAGTAGTTTCAGGTTTTGTCAAAGACGTTTGGAGGTTCCAGAGGAGAGCCGGATATTCATCTATGTATGGACATATTCTATTTTCCACTGTACTTAGTGTATTTTGGTTGATGTTTGTCAGCAAATTGTAAGGATAGATGTTTATAACTGTCCAAGCTGAATTTAGGTTAGACTTTGATATAAGTATTTTAAAGTTTTTCGTTGTAAAAATATTTGATCAATATTATATGTTATTCCATTCATGTGAGATTCTATTCTATCTTTATTTTCTTTCTACCCTAATGATCCGCTTATTCATGCAATTTGAGTTAGATATGTGTGGTTTATTGTCGATTCAAAGGGTACGAAAAAACAGGCTATTATAATTTCTAAGCATAGAAATAAAGTGGTTTGTAAGTACACTTATTATTTAAATAAGTATATGGAAACGTTTTCTAGTTATAAAAATATTAAAACAGTTTTGAAAATGATTTCTTCTGGAAAAAAAAAGATGTAAGTTAAAAATTAGGAAATTAATAAATTTCGTAGGAAATGTCTATTGTAGGAATATAGATTAAACATACTTTAATCTATTGGAATGAAATGAATAATGATATGATTTTCTATGAAACGAAATCATAAATAAAGATGTTTTGTGCAAGTTCACGTGAAAGAGATGTACAAGGTGTGGAAAGCACCATATTTTGTATAGCCTATTGCGATAAAATATAAAATAAGTCCTTGTAATTCACATAAACATGAAATCCTCTTTCAAAGGATTTATAAAGGTTTTAGCGTTAATTGTTTCTCATAAGAGAAAGTGGTTCCAATACATTAAGGTATACAACCATTAGGTGTAATAAGAAGTGTAACAATTAGAGACGGTGTTGGTTAGGAGGGATATTATAGAGAGCCTTAGTAAGAAAGCCAAGCAATGAAAATTTCATATTTTCCCATTGACTATGCGCATAGGTTGCCTGCCTATGTAGAAAGACCCCATTTGTAGTAAGTTAGAAACTCCTCCAAGGTTAGGAAATTGGAAAAGTAGGAAAGTTAAGGGATATTTGATAAAATAATTGTTCTTATCTACTACAGTTTTTGTAAATTGAAAATCTATGAAAATAAAATGTTTTGAAAACATGTGAGTACATTTTTGGAAGTCAAGAAAAAAAATGTCTTTAGGACAAGTAAGGCACTTTTAAAGAAAAATGGGTTGGTGAAAAAATAAATAATTTTTTGGAAGAGAAAAACTTAATAAACAGTTAAATTTAAAAATCTAATTTTTTTTAAAGCTGTAAAGGTCTTTAAAAGAAAAAGAGGAATAAGTTTTGAATTTTGTAAGTTTTCCCTCTATGTTTGGGGAATAATTTGAATTCAAAGAGCTGTTAAGATGCAAATCTAAAAAGATAAAATGTTAAGTAACCAAGTAGCTTTGAATTTAATAGAAACTTCAAAGTAACTCTTTTAAAGGCAAGGATTTTAGGATTTGATGTTTCAAAAAAATTTAGAAGCATTAATTTTTTGAAATAAATGATAAATACCAAACCAAACTTTTAAATATGGAGTAGTTAAGAGTCATTTCCTAGGTGTGACGGGAAAAGTGTAAGGCTATGTAGCAGATAATAGTGATTACTTTTAGTAGTAATAATAAAAGTTCCCGTAAAGTGTATAGGACATTGGTGAGAATCTAGGAATATTTCTTCATGTGTGTTGACTATAGAAGAATAGTGAAGTGATATTAGTAAGATAGTAAGACACGTGGTTGAGATAGGTAGACCTTAGTTGGAGGGAAAATGAAAGATAAAGGTAAAGAGAAAATTGCTCCAAGCTTAGTTTCCTTTTTAGATAGAGACTACATAGATTGAAATCCTTATTTGTTGTAGTAAACGAGACTTGGTTATCCCATTTTGAGTATGGAATGGAAGAGATGAATAGATCTTATTCACTATGAGTAGTAAAACGTAAGTTAGTAACGAGTAATAGGCGGCAGGAAGAGCATATGAGTTACTTGGATTCCTAGAGTAGGACCTTTCTGTATCAGGATGGACATGATCCTAGACCTCCTCGCCCTAGATGATAGTTGTGTTTAGCTGCTATAGTTACCTATCTTGTATCGCCTTGTAGTAGGACTTGTTTTCTCTTTTAGTTATGAGATTGTACTCCTATGTAAGCATTTAGTTGCTATTGTAGAAAATTAGTGATGATTAATATGATGCTCTTTTTCATTGATATTCACAAGAAGAGAATAAAAACAAAGGATGTAAATAATAAAAGAAAAGTAAAAGCAGATAAAAGTAATTAAAAGAAAAAGAAAATATTTAAAGAAAGCGACATAAGCATCAACAGAAAAAAATTTGAAAAGAAAAATTTTCTTATGCGAAATGTGCTTCGGAAAGAAAATAGAGATTTTTGTAGAATAGTGGCTCATGTTCCAAGTACGGAGAAAGAGGGGCGCAAAGGTAAAACGGTAAATGTGAGGTTTTCCATTTTTCCGCCATCTTTCTAACATAAGAAATCGAGTTTGAAAAATTAGATTTTTCTAAAGTTTGAATATTAAAAATTGTATGGTAGGATTTGGATGTAAAATTCGATGAATTACGCCCATATTCAGTTGGAAAAATTAGATAAAAAAACGTTTTGAGCTTTCAAAAGATTGCATTCATATAGAAATTGCAAGTATATTTAACGTGTGTGCATCATGTTTTAAATAGATTTTTAAAGAAGAAAAGCATTCATATAGGAGGTACCACTTAGAAATTCATGTACATGCATATATTTTATGTTGAATGACACTTTGCACAAGGACACAGATGGTTGCAAAATTGGATTTACACCAAATGGATGCGAATGATGCGAGGAATTACATAATTTTACCTTTGTCGAATTTCGAGGACGAATTTTCCTAAAGGGTGGGAGAATATAACATCCCGCATTTTTAGACAATTAAACAATCAAATAACGTGAACAATGAAAATAAGAATTTTTTGAATTGTCAGAATATAGCCTCGAAACTTATACCATTGTGTTTGTGGTGATTTTCTGATTAATTTTCATATATAACTTATCGAAATCCGAGTTAATATGAAGAAGTTACCAGAAGGATAAGAAATCAAAATTAAGGACCCCACACGTCGACCCATAGGTCGACCCGTAAAGCACACGGATCGACCCATAGGTTGACCCGCAAAGCAATGAGGTCGACCCATAGGCTGACCTCCGTTTTTCCCTAGACGAGAAATTGTCCAGGGATGTGCCGAAGTTTTCTAATTGGATTTTCATGCAATCTCGAGCGTTGTTTTCTGGATCCAACGATTTGCAGCAAGCCTGCGACGTGGTTGCACCAGATTCAATCCTAAAATCCAACAGTCCAAGATCCCCAAACTTCACTATAAATGGAACTCTAGGCCTAACTACTTTCTCACAATCAGACTTTTTTTCCAATTGGGTACATTGCCTTTTGAACCCTAAATAGGAAATATTTCTTAAGAGAATATCTTTTTAATAAAAAGATTAGATGCCTTAGAAGGGGATCCATGAAGACCATGGAGTAAAGCTAAGGATGACAGGTGAGTGGATTTAAATTATATCACTTTTATGTTTATGATATATTATATTGTTAGATCCCCGTTAAATATTTTAATTCAGCATTCAAACTAATTTCAATAATTTGTTCAACTAGTTAGTTATGTTTAAACTGTAAATTTTACAAGAGAAGTGTACTTATATTTAAATGTTATTTATATGAAAAATGAAAGGAATCCAATTAAATATAAGTAATATTGGGCTTAAAAGTTGTAGAGAAAGCATAAGCCTAAAAGTAAGAAATTAATAGTAAAATTTGTTAAAAAAGGAGAAATGAATTAAAAAAAGGAAAAGTCTAATAACTTGATTTGGAAGATAGTGATAGATTAGTTGGTTGGTTTAAAAAAAGGAATACATTTTCATAGTTTAATATTGTAAGAATAATGATAAACGTTATTGCAAGAATAAAAGCAAAGGGAGTTAGCGCAAAATAGAGACATTGCTATTTTGCATTATCTAACAATTAAAGAAATAGTCAAATAAATATCTTGCATTTACGAGTTATTGTTTATCGCATTATTTATTATTAAAATATGGAAATGGATTTTAGTATAGTTTTTATAACCAACCAAATAATATAGAACTACTTCCTAGAATAAAAGATAATAATGTGAAGCGTTAAAGAAATTAAAGAATAGTAAATAATCAAGTTAATTATTTGACAAGACTAGAAACAATAAACAGAAAATGTGACTAGATCTGCATTTATTGCGCAGATAGTTAAGTAAAAAGTAAATAAGTTATTATGATAAGAAACTTATGACAGTTGGACGTAGTCCCAAGTTAAGGCTGTTATATAATATAAGAGAACGAAAGAGAATTTAGCATCATAGCAAAAGAAGATAGACTAGAGTTGAATAGAGACACTTGCAATTACATTTACATGTAGGTTATAAAAGAAAGAAAAGAATATAGAAATGACAATTGCTGGTATAATTGTAACATGTAGGTTATAATTATAAAAAAAGAAATAGAAGAGGCTTATTTTATCAAACTTAGATCTTGGATTAAGTTAATAAGCAAGAATAGTAGCAGTGGCCCGTACCGGCAGCATTCCCTTTTAGGTCTAGGACTGATGGTCTCACATGCTGGTGGGGTTAGGCATGTTGATTAGGGTAAATAAGTAGCCAACAGAATAAGAAAAATTAAACGCATAATAAAAGATTAGACGTGTGGTCTAATAAAATGGTAGGGTGCGTTTGGAGTAGCCTAAGAGAATCTGGATAAAGAGCCTAACGAAGTAGTTCATCGGAGATTTTTAGTACAGAAAGAGCACGTCCAACTTAGTTATTTTGGGATAAAAGGAAGTACAATGCTTCAATGGGACATAAGGAAACTCTAGGATGGCCCTCTGAGGTAGGCCTAACGAAGCTGCACCCCTGGTGGCAGGTCTGTAGGCATTCCATCAAGAGAGCATGCCATGATTTCTTTTGCATGCAGGCCTAACGAAGTGGACCTTTGTAGGCAGTCAAAAAGTTGATGATGGAGTCGAATATTCATATGATAGTGTACTCTTGTTTGCGTGTAGGTTATAGTGGGCAGGACCCAAAAGGATAGTCGCATGCATATATCAGCCATCGTTAGTCAGAGCGAGTTCGAGAAAGACTAGAATTAAACCAACAGGCCAATGATTCTTTCAATGTCAAGACATTGGATGAGGGGCATAGCCAATTGGATGTTTTGATTGTTTGTAGTAAGGCACAACCACTTAGCTCTGGAAAGGTCTTTCGGTTAGTTGAGGGGAGTGCTGCATGAGGCCATAGCCAGATGAGAAAAGAGACAGACCAAGTAGAATATTTGTATTATTGGCCTATTTAAATGGACCTTTACAGGTACAGAAAATCCCAAACTATGTTTCGTACAAGGTAGACCTTGTTGGCGGAATTCAGGAAGTAGACAGAACGATTACATGTAGTCCTCAATGCATGCACTGGGTGGTACATTGTGGATGTCCGAGCACTAGTATAAGCTAGTGCAGATGCAGTTCCACGTTTTCTTAGCAGACAACAGAACATTTGTATTTTAGGCCTCATAAGGCTGTCCTTTACAGATGTAGTTTCAGTGCACTCTAGTAGCGAGACGATGGAGTCCTTTTCGAGGAGGATACAGAAGGTACTATGGGTAGTGCCTAGGAGCGATGCTGTCTTTGGGCATGTAGCTATATATATATATACACATATATTAATTATTAGTTTTAACCTACTAGGAGTGGATGGGTAGGATTCACGCACAGAGGCGAGAGTATTATAAACCTAATATAACATAAAATGGAAATAGAACAATATATGTAGAATTATGCTTAGAAGTGTATAATTTTTCCATTCACTAGAACTTTAGTTCTGACCCCTTCCTCATATCATCCTATCGGTTAGATAGATGGCAAAGATTTTCCAGCTTTGAGGCACTTTTTTACAAAGTGTTATTAATTTGGTAAGTATTTACTTACTATTACATTTTAGTCAGTTACGCTGTGAGATATTTATTTAAGCTCTGATATATCCATCTTTGCCTATTTGCAGGATACTAGATACCCAACTCGGACTTCAGTAGGCTTGGATTTTAGCATTTTTGCGAAAAATCCAGACCCATTAGAATTCGGGTTGGTACATCATCTAACTTGTCTTTGGTTCAAATACTTCAGGGTGAAAATATACTAAGTAGACCGATGATCCGTAAAAAGCTCAAACTTAGTTCCTAAAAGATGATGCCTCCATAAATTCAAAGCAAACACAACAATAGGAAATTCCAAATCATGAGTGGCATAGTTAGCTATGTGGGGCATCAACTGACGATTGGCATAAGCAATGAACTTTCCAACCTGCATCAAGACAGCACTCAAACCTTCTCGACAAGCCTCAATATAAACTGATAATCCTTTGCTCCCATTCAGAACAGTAAGAAAAGGAGTGGAGGTAAGCTTCTGCTTTAACTCATTAAATGTGCTTCATGCTTATCACTCCAAACAAACTTAGCATTCTTACAGGTCAAAGCAGTAAGAGGTGCAGCTATGCGGGTCAAATTCTCAATGAATCTCCGATAATAACCACTAGGCCCAAAAAGCATTGAATATCGAAAGGAGTCTCAGGTATCTCCCAATCCTAGAATTGAATAAGGTGGATAAGCTCAAAGAAGATAAGATAATTAAATTTTAAGGAAAGGTGGATAGACTTACATTAATCACAGCGACCTTGACCAGGTCAATCGAGACTCCATTTTCAGAAACAATGTGCCCAAGAAATCAGTCTTCATTCCTTCAGAAATGGCGTTTAGAAAATTTAGCTTTCAACTGATGACTCATAAGAGTTTGGAGAACATAGCTCAAATGTGCCTCATGCTCCTTCTCTGATTTAAAAAAGATGAGAATATCAACAACAAAAACTAGGACAAACTTGTTAAGAACATCGTGGAAAACACGATTTATAAGATCAACAAAGAAGGAAGGAGCATTGGTTAATCCAAAGGGCATAACTTACCATTCATAGAAACCATTCTCTGTTCAGAAAGCTGTTTTGGGAATGATCTTCTCTACTACATGAAACTGGTAGCAAGGTCAAGCTGAGAGAATACTTAGCTTCATAGAGCTGATCGAACATATCATTGATACGAGGCATAAGATATCTGTTCTTCAAGGTAAGCTTATTCAGCTCCCTATATCCAACACACATCCTTAAAGAACCATCAGATTTAGTGACAAAGACCATTGCTGCTCTCCATTTAGAAAAACTCTGCCTAATCAAACCCTTAGAGAACAAGTCTTCAATCTGCTTCTTTAACTCTGCTTTCTCTCTAGGTGCCATCCGTCTAAAAGGAAGAACAACAAGTTGGGCTCTAGGAATAAGATCGATAAGGAATTCAATTTCCCGCTTAGGAGGTAAGGAAGTGACTTCACCAAAAACATCGAGAAAATCTTTGACAATAGGGGTGGAGTCAAGATCACTAGGCCGAGAATCAAGAGTGAAGATAAAACTTCCTACATAATCCCGAGTCATTCGACATATGATCACAAGAGAATTACCCTGATCATCTACTAAAGAGACTATTCAGGCTTTGCAAGAAATAACTACATCATATCGCTTTAACCAACCATCTCCAAGTAAGATATCAAATGCATCAAAACCAGAACATAGAACTCTCTCGTAAATTGACGCTTGTTGTAAAGGAATTTCACCCCTCTACAAATCATATTAAGGTTGGTGGGACTATCGATGGGATTAGTCACACACAAGGATTCAGTTGCCAATTAAGGTTGCAAGATGTGCGCAAACTTATTACAAAGATCAACAAAAATAAAGCTATGGGATGCACCAGTATAAAAAATAACACGAATAGGAAAATCATGCTAAGTAAAGGTGCCCTGAAGAGTACCTTGGGTATCACTGGCAGAAGGAGGAGTGGAAGAGTTCATAGCAAAGATTCTAGATGTCTTGCCTCTCTACTGAGTGGGACAGTTATTCTTGATGTGGCTTGGCTACAAACAAATGTGTCAAAGGTTGTTCCTGGTTATCTAAGCTGGAGGAATAGCTGCTCTGGCAAAAGATGGACAGCTGTTGGCATAATGACCCTTCTAGTCACACTTGAAACAAGTGATGGAAGATAAGTCAAGCAGTTGCTACTGAGAAGAATATCCAATACCCTGAGAATTCTGCCAATTCTTCTTCTGCTACTGAAAGTTGAAAATTCTCTTCTCCGAACTGCTGAAATTTCTCATAGATGCTTACATAGCCTGCTTTCCTTTAGAGTTAGGGTTCTCAAATCTGGTCGCCATATCCATAAGAGAAATGATGGTGCAGTGAACATGACTA
The DNA here is from genome assembly GCA_030765085.1 of Allium cepa. Classification (NCBI taxonomy): domain Eukaryota; kingdom Viridiplantae; phylum Streptophyta; class Magnoliopsida; order Asparagales; family Amaryllidaceae; genus Allium; species Allium cepa. Next base: position 915,937,985 of record CM060929.1, on the reverse strand, counting down.
ATCAAATGATCATAATACTTCGGATGAGCACCATGGATAAACTTCTCATGCTTCTTGAGTGGAGTGTCAATCAAACTGGGTCTAGACTTAGATAACTCATTAAACTTGCTCTCAAACTCTTCAAAAGTTATATTCCCTTGCTCAAGCTCCATAAATGCCCAATATAACTGAGAACTCCTATCTTCGGGCATCCACTTAGCCACAAAAGCATCCCTAAAAATACGTATCCAAGACAAAGCTAAAGTCCAAAGAGATAAATTTCAAAGAGATAATCTAGCACAAGGATAACTAATGATCTCACCTAAACCACTCCCAAGAGATATTTGCCTCGATAGTCTAAGCAATGACTGATTCCCACCAATCCCGAGCAGAGTCCTACAACTGCTAACTAACGCATTTGAGAGTCGGTGATCTCAAGTCCGGTGAAAATCATCTCTAAAGTCTTCATCCACCGCTGAGCCTCAATAATACTCTCTGCTCCAGAGAACTTGGTACCACCAAGCCGAGAGTACTCCTAATAAAGCTGAGTGAATCTAACAGGCTGAGCAGGTGGAACTGGTGCAATAGCTAGTGGTGCGGGGGCATTTCCACGACACCTACCTTGAATGTTCCTACGGTTACTCATCCGGAATAGACAAAAATAGGTTTTAGAGCAAAGGTAAAGTTCCAAAATTCAAAAGAAATCCTAATCAAAGAGAATTCTAACTAAAATTTACAAGCACGAATGGAGATGGTTCCGTAATTAGTTCTACTCATTCTAGGATATTACTACCCTATCTCTAATGATTTTTTTACTCCATAAGCTAAGTTTTGCTTAAACACAGCTCTAATACCCACTGGAACGACCCGCTATTTTGAACCATTCAAATCAACAATAAACCACAGACGTCAGACTTGAATTGCCCAAAATAACAGATTGTAATTTATATTTAGCAAAACTTAGCATATACAGTAAATAAATCAATCATAGAATCATGACACAGATTAATACAATAATAAGCAGCAGAAGTAGATAAATAGTAGTTCATGAAGTTACTACATAAACATCAGAGTCCAAAGCAAATACAAAAAAAGTCCAAATACAAAGAAGTCTCTAATACCGAAGCAAATGACAAGTCCGAACATAATAACTGGAAATAACTGAGATAATTGAAAAGCCAAATAGATAAAAGATAAATCTCCAAGCAAAGCTCCAAGCTCCAAAGGTGATTCTCAAATGCTATGATACTCAGACTGACTCGAGCATAAAGCAAAACAAAAAACACTCGAGTCAGGGTTAACATTCTTATGTAAGTAAATCAACTAAAGTGAAATGTCCAAATAAAATGCAATATAACTTAAAGTATGTTTGGGATTTCCATCCTTTAAGGACCCGTTGGACTACCCACATACATAATAAAGTACGCTACATGGATAATGTCTACAGTAAAGTAAAATATTAAAGTAGCGTTAAGGTGTTGCCCATATCCCTCTTAACACATTTTTATATAAATACCGTAGTCTATACAAATACTGTAAACCCCACCAAACTGGTAGGATACTCAAGGAGCACTCCATAGGTACGATACAAACCAAAGTCGTAATGGGCTCAATCAGGATAAATTTGACAAGGCATGAGAGGCAATAGCAATACCCACGGTAGGATACTACCGTTTGCGGATCTGGACTGATGGTAACGAATAATAGCTACTACCGCCCACCTCAAGACAAACTCCTGAATCGAATGTATGCACAACAAAATCAAATCACAAAAGTAATAGATATTGTTTCGAAGAAGCATGCTCAATAGTGGGAGCGACCCCACTTGGCCGGGCATGGCTCCTGTTTTAGTCATTTTAATTATAACTTGATGGTCAAAGCTATCCATCATCGTTTTCTTACTTCATTCCAGTAGCGTTCGCCAAACCATCCTACTCCATTCTAGATTCTCCACCACATGCACAGTTATTAAAGTGGTTTTCGGTATTGGTAGAGAGTATGACAATATTTGATCCCGGTCTCTTTAAAAACCAAACGCTTATTTCACACCATGTTCATTTGATAAAAATCACTTTAATAAAATCTTAAATTACAAATTAAAATAAAAAATACATATTCAACTTCAGTTTTATTTAATTCTAAAAATATTAACTTAACCGTCTTTGATCAAATCAAAACTTAAAAATCACGCCTTTAAAATCAATAAGTTTCAAATCAATTCTTCTTTGGATTCAATTCCTAAAACAATTTAAATTACAAATTAATCCTAACTTACTCTTCTTAATCTCATTGATTAAGTTATTACAAAAATCTATATTATTATATTAATTTAAGTTTTATTAAAATGTTTTAAAACATAATGTATATATATTATTAAATTTTATATTTACATTTTAAAAATAAAGCCATAAGTAAAATCTTAAATTTACATTTTAAAACTTTACTTGCAATTTAAAAATTATCAAAACATATAATTTAAAATCTAAATTTACATACATACATACAAATACATATATATATTAAAATAGAAATCTTTATATTAAATTTTAAAACACATATTTCCAAAATTTCAGAAATCACTTTAAAAACAGAGCAACGTGTTCGTATGTAGTTTTCTATCCTATGGCTAAGAGTTATGGATATTTATCATTTCAATCCGTAATAATATAAAATTTACAGGTTATATCATTTCAACCCACAATCCCAAATTTCCAAAATAAATCGCTTAGGTTTACCATTTCAACCCATAACGATTTTCCTTAATCTATAAGATCATTCGGTTATGTATCATTTCAACTGATAGTGATTTCCTAAAAATATGGGAACTTGCAGCATGATTTGCATTAAAATAAAAGAAATAAAAAAACATAACAAATAACTTGCATAACATATTACATAACACAACACATAACTTACATAACATATCACACAACCTACCTAATAATTTACATAACATAGCATATAACTTGCATAACAAACTACATAACATAGCATATAACTTGCATAATAAATTTAATAACATAGCATATAACTTGCATAACAAATTTCATAACATAGCATATAACTTGCATAATAAACTACACAACATAACCAATTTCTAACATAACACTTATGTCATTCACTATGTTAAAAGCGTATCATTTCCTTTTCCTTTTTTTTCCTCTTTTTTTTCTTTTTCTTTTTCCTAACACATATTTTTCACATAACACAGTGGTAACAAATTTAAATATAACATGTGTGAAAAAGTTTAAATCAACATGACACTTTTTTCTTCTTCTTTCAACAAAGCATTTTCATATTAACATATCATCCCGTCATTTTATAAGCGAACATCATATTGTGAATAGCCATATCGTGTCAAAAATCATAAGTGAACATAAATGAATATATATCATATCAAAATCATATACAAAACTATACAAAATCCTAACTATCACGATAGTCCATATGACATATCAATTGATGTTTATTCACTTAACATAAGAATATCAATCGTGAGTGAATGGATCAACTTTCAAGGTTAGAGAATTTTGGCAACAAAAAAGCTACGAACTTGAATCGCAATCTCAGCAAGCGCTAGTAATTCCAAACAACAATTCCAAAGCAAAGCACGAACTTTAATTCGATAGATCATAAAATATATATTTCTCTTTTTTTATAAGATAGAGGAGGAGGAGAGGGATGGAGGATTCGGCCTAGGGAGGAAGGGCATGACTTAGGGTTTTTGGGTCGGTTGCGACCAAGGAGGGCCTGGCTAGTTTTCGGTTGTGGCTAGGCTATGGAGTTGGGTGGTGGTCGAATGGATGGGGTTTGGTGGTGATTAGGTTCGGCTACGACCTACAGGAGGGCTTGTAGTTTTCGGCCTTGGAGTTGGTGGATGGTGTTATAGAGGAGAAGTGGAGGAGATGGTCGGAGTTGCGGTGGACGGCGGCGGTAAGAGGAGAGGAGTGGAAGGATTTTGAAGAGAGAAGGAAAGGATTTTGCGGATTTGATAAATTTCGAAGTTTGGAGTTCTGTAGATTTTGGAAAGAAGAAGAAGAGTACGCAGAAAGTTTCTCAAATGAAAAAAAATCTGTATGTGCTTGGTTTTAGTCAGACGGAAAATAGAAGGTTAATAGGTGGGAAAAGAAATGGTCATAAGACTCTTAGGATTACTAGATTCTCTTGGTTTACTAAGGAGCCCATTAGACCAAACAAGCCCAATATGACTTAGCCAAATAAACTCAAATATACACTGCAAATTTTTGTCAATTTTTCACTGTAATTTATATTTTTAGAGAAATAGAAATTTGATTTTGACGACATGAAAAATGGAGAGGAGATTAGAATTCAGTCTAGTTTCATATAAAAAGAATAAAATTTTAAAATTCAAATTTAAATTTTCAACCAAAAGTCAAACTTTGACTAAATTTGACCAAATTATGAAATTTCAGGAAATCTTCAATTTTATTGAATTTGGAAAAATATATTACTCAATATTCCAAAAATTGTTATTTAAAACTCAAATATATTTAAGCCTAAAAATATTTAAAACTCAAATAAAATTCCTTTTAAAGATTGAGTGAATTTACTAGTCGTTACAAACCGTGCGTCAATTGGGGCTCGTATGAAAAAGTTATACTAGATAGAAAGTTGAAAATTTAAATTTAAATTAAAAATAAAGGTGAAGTTGTAATTCAACTTATTTTCCCAAACCCTCACGATAGACAACACAACCCAACCCATCATAGCCAAACTTTGACCGCCGACCACTCCACCTACATGCTAATATAAGAAATGGCACCATCGCCGTTGATCTTGGCTCGCCTAGCCACATCCTCCCAAAGCCCTTTGGCTACCTTTGGCCTACTTTACTGCTATGCCTTCTTGGGTTTTTCGAACCCTAGATCGCCACATTCGTCCACCACAGGCTGAAATCATACCACTGGCCGCTACCATTCAACCCCATTCAACGAGCTCTTCGATTCCCTTCAACCATTTTGCCAATCGTAGCCGCAATTGAAACACACAAATCAGCAATTTGGGTTTCACGATCATAGATTTTGATCATAATTTGCATTAACTTGGGCATCATTTTCAAAAATGAACAATTGCCATTGATTCGTGTCGTTGAGGGCTTGACAATGATACATTATATGATAGGATTTGAGCGGTTTGAATTTTTTCAATTTGATTTGGAATTGTAATTTAGGGTTATGAGATGTCTGCCATTGAGAAGGAACGGATAATGGAATAGAAAAGAACATAAATTGTTCTTATAGAAAATAAAATAGAAAGCTGCTAGGATTTATAACAGTATGTATACAGACAAATGTGAATAAAAATGGATGGAACAGATCGAACGGAATCGAAGCGATAACAAAGACCCGAAAAGCCTGTTTCGTTTCCGAAATGAAAATAATCATCCCATATGTCGAAATATAGGTGCTACTAAAAAGATCCACCTCCCGTCCAAGTCAGAGGGTCTTTCAGTAAGAGACAAAAGGAAAGACGTTCAGATCAGACCGTTCGAAGAAGTCAAAGCGATGTAGTCGACAATGTGAAGCAATTCAAGACCTTTCGAAGGGTATGGAAGGTTTCATTCCACAGTATTCAAGAAGTTCTTACCTTCCAAAGAGGGTGAAGAAGTCAAGGCATGGGCATGCAACTCTATAATGACCTTTTCGAAAGCATAATAAGCCTTTTAGACTGGTTGGAAAACATACTAAACACCTTTCGACAGTGTCAAAAGGTTTATGATGAAGGCAACATTCATAAGTTAGCAAAGAGTGAAAGACAACATTCCGACAAAATTCAAGAAAGGCATGCCTCTCGATAGCAATCAAGTGAAGAGCAACCTTTCGATAAGGCCGAAGGTTCTCAACAATCAAGTGAGAGAGAAACCTTCTGACAAGGTCGAAGGGTCCACAATTTTACATAGAAGACAGACCCTTCGGCAAAGATGAAAGGTTCACACAAACATATAGAGGAATAGACCCTTTGACAATGTTCAAAGACCCATGATGGCATGTAAAAAGAAAACCTTTCGACGAAATCGAAAGGTTTGCAACTGCATATCAAGAGGAGACCCTTCGACCCGGTTAAAGGTATGAAGTCGAAAGCATAGCCGTTGGCATTTATAAATAAGACCTAAGGGGTCCTGTTTTGGGAATGATTTTTTCTCATTCTAATCTTGTAACCTCTTAATCAGAGACCAGTAACCCTAAATTGATTGTGATTTGGCAAATTTAATAAAAAGGAAGACTTTTCTAGATTACACAGGGGAATCCATAGTTCTGTTAATTACTTTATTATTTGCTTAACCCTTTGCTAGATTGTTTCATATTTCCATGTTCAGTCTCTGTGGAAGGTTCTTGTCGACAAAGACAATAATGTTGCTTTTATAAATAATTCTTACATCCCTAAAGAGTCCTCAACCCTCCTACCTAAACCCTTCGACCAAAGGGGCAACTTATTTGAATCAACATTCCTAAAAACCTTCTGAAATCATTTGTACTATGGTTTGAACCTTTTGATATGGTTCACAATCTATTATACTCCAAAACCTTCATAACCCTCCGAATCTAAACAATTAGTTGCATAACCCTTCGGCAAGGTCGACATCTACTTCACATCCCCAAAATCTATCATACCCTATCTAAGACAAAGAAGGATACTCATTTCAACCTTCCGACAGGGTCAAGATTAACCCTTTTTAAAGAACAAAATAAGGGAATTTCAACTCAATCAAGAAGATAACTTTAGTAGAGGTCATATAAAGATTCAACTAAGATTGTAGCCAATGTGCACCAACTCAGAATAGCCGAAAGTTTTCCATAATCCTATGTCTAAACATACTGACCACGTCGAAAGGACTTCGAAAGTTATCTATAAGTAGAGATACTAAGATAATTCCAAAGGTTATCCATCCCTCTGTACAGATCAGGTTAACCATATCATTCACAGTAACTTTGGAATATTGACAAAACATTTACTAATTTCCCGAAAGGTTCTACATACAACCATTTTCCTTTAATCCATCTACTTGGATTCTTTGGGGTGTTGACCATAAATTTGGTTAACATTTTGGCGCTAGAAGGAGGGCCTTGAACGTTCGATTTGGTTGACTCTCTAACACTACAATTCTCTAACCCCTAATGGACCAATTTCACATCAAATTCACTTATTTTGGTTTTGATCATGGCCAAAAGATTCAAGAGATATGAACAAGGGTCTTCCGAACCACACTTAACAAGTTACTCCCACGTAAACATCAAAGTCTCCAATCAAGATGAGGAAAAAAGACCAAGGCTCAAAGCCTTGAAGATTATAAACAAAAGAAAATAGAATCTTATGACCTTGAGAAATGGAGCTTAAACCCCTTTCATGTAGAACCGACCCAATTTCGCGTTTGGAAAAAGAATAAGTGTAAGTGACAACTTTTTTAACCAAACGAGAAGAACTATTCAGTCATATTCCCATGGGAATACCTTTGAAAGAGATATTTTAAACGATTATGTTAGTTTCACACATAAGTGGATTAAGATTATAAATGAGGCTCACCATTCAAGGGAAGACTATGGACACAGAGAAAAATCCACAATGGAAGAGATAAGGATGATAAAGGAATTACCTAGTGGAAGTATAAAATTATCAAGAAATTTCCAACCGAAACCTTAAGACTAAAAGAAAGGCCCTTGAAAGAAGATCAACAAGTCATGAGAAGGAAACTTACTCCTCAAGAAGAAGTATTTGAACCAAGCTATAAAAGAATTAGATGCCAGTCAAAGGCGAATCAAACCTCAAGACTTCTTGGAGAATATAATCTTACAACATCAATCGAAGACATTTATGTCAAAACCAAAGAGCAACTGAATTATTGGCCTTCTCTTAAAAAGAAGCCAGAGTTTGAAAGAAGACTTAAGGGATCATATTATAACTTTCATCTCATAAATGAACATGATATAAATCAATTTAAGTTACTTGGGAAAATGATCCTACACTTTCTAAGACGGGGAAAACTTAAAAAATTTATAAGGGATTGAACAAATTATGGAATAAAGACTCTATTCACAAAATAAAAGAAGTCTACATGGTCGAGAGTAAAAATCTCCTTGAAAACTTAGACTACCTAAAATGGTAGGCTACCAATAATGGTAAAAAGCCCTTGGTCGTGCTAAGATGCCAGGTCAAGGAAACTCCTAGAGTGAGGGCATAAGCCTTTATCCATGCTAAAGTCAGAAATGGCCGAGTTAAAGCAGCATAAGCCCTTATCCACGTCATGCTATGGCTAGGATAAGGTAGTTCCTGGAGGGAGGATGGGTAATCCCCTGGTCCCGCCACGCTATGGCCTGGCCAAGCTACCGAACAAGCCCTTAGCCGTGTCACGCTATAGCCAGGTTAAGGCACCTCTTGGAGGAAGGTCTGATAAGTACTCGGGCCCTACTTGAGTATAAGTTAGCCGAGCGCACCGGAGACCCTGATGAAATATCCAGCGGAATAAGAAAAGTCCATGCCTGGAGTGGGCACCACCAGAAATCGGCATCGCCTAAAATGTCAATAGCCAAAAGATTTGTGATGTCTAAAATGACAAACAGCCAAAAATGGGCGCTGCTTAAATAAGAAAAATATTGGACTAAAGAGTCCCTGCCTAAAATAGGCCAAAACAATTTGATAACGAAAACTCAAGGCCGAGAAAGAAAAAGCATGCAATATATCATTAAAGCCTAAAGAATTATCAGAAAGCTTACAAATAAAAGGATCTTTGTAAGATTAACTTCGTTCAAGCTCCGCTGTTAACCCATCCCTGATTCTTACAAATCTCGAAGCAGGGACTTCAGAAAGTAAAACCAATCTTGCTTGGGTCTCCTATATAAACAAATAAAATGGAAAATCAAATTTCTTTACTTCAACAATAAGAATACATATTAAGGTGTGTTTCTCATTGCGACTTGCTGTTGTTAATAAGAAACAATTCCCCATAAGCCTTTAAATTAAAAACCTAAACTATTACAACTTGCCTAATCTTACCAAGAGAGCTGATGAGAAGAGGCGCATTGAGAATTACTATCTGTCAATTGTAATTCCAAATCGCTTTTTCGATTAATGAGTTTGGGCATCTCTTCACCGAAGATTATTGTGGGAATTTGCTTCAATTACCGTTTTAGTATGCTGATCGCTTCATCTTTTCTCTTAATCTTAGTCCCAAGATAGTCAATGTAATTCTTACGATTGTTGGCTATGATCTGTTGGATGAGAAACCTTTTATGTCACTTCAAGACTACAACGTTGCAACTAAAATACTCGAGAAGAACTCCGTCGTGAACTACCATCCCATCACTTCAGCTCAATAATCTTTCTTTAATAACGTCAACGTGAGAAAGTAAAAGTCTGGGGGCAATGTATCATAGATAACTCTGGCTCCTATTTTGGATCAAAATTATATATATATATATACACACACATACATGTATGTATATGTATATATATTTATACACAAACTTTAGTAATGGAGTACAACTTAAAATAGAAGCAAATTTAAGAAATACAATAACTACTCTAATCATGATCAAAGTTAAGAGACATTGTTCCTAACTTTTCCAAAGGCAATAGTGGAAAGCGCAACTGTTAAGTTGGATGATATAATAATTATGTCCAGAGTAATAATTAATGTACATTTACTGTAATCTCATTTTCGGGCTAATAGGCTATTGTGACATGACCACCAATCAATGTTGAGTGAAATATTCTGGTTTCATTAAAGAATATTATCTTCTGCTCTCTGAGAAAGCCAAAATGGAGATGAGGGTATTTTAACCATAGAATTTGTAAAGCAATATTTCGCTAACCTCGAGGTCTTTAGCATTGAGTCATTTTTGGACTAAAACCTCCTCTAGATAACATATTGGCTTAGGTGGCCTCCTAGGATGACACGATCTAAGGAATAGATATTCTGAAATAACATAGTAAAGAAAACCTAAACGTAAGAGATATAACAAAAATATATATTCACAATGTGATTACTCATTACGTATTTATGATCACCCCTCCAGTTCATACAAAATAGACTTAGACAAGAACTCAAAAATAAATTTGTTCTTATAATACTCGAACCATTTAAAGGAATTTTTCGAGAAATCAATCTGCAAGGCAAATTACAACATGCCCTAGGATTCTGGTCAAATCCTAATTCGTCTGAAAATGGAAACACCTATGTAAACCCCCGCTGAATTCACCTAAATATGAAAAATCTATGATTAAGTGTCAACAATATACTTTATATAGAATTAATCAAAATATCTCTCTCTACCACCATCATCCAGAATAGGGTTGGAAACTCACTATTTTTCTTTGAGAGGCATCATACAAAAGACGCGCATTCTCTAGCAAAAAAGCATCCCACTGATATTTAAAAGATACTAGCGCAAAAATTGTTGACAAATTATGGATTTTGCAGTAATCCACTAATTTAAAACAATTTTAAAAAAAATTGTCCTACGTAAGACTTCGCTAGATAATTCCTATTCATCATTTAACTTTAAATCAAAATGAAAGCTATAATCATATGAAATGACAAAATCATTTAATTACATTCTCTAGAAATACGAGAGAGTGTCTCATTTTTCTCACCAAAACTCCAATCAGAGCCCATTCATCTTCTTCCCTCTCTTAGAATAATAATTATTATAAAATTATTTATCTCCACAACGAAAAGAGCATCCATAGCAGCCTATAACCTCCAGCAAATTCATCCTGATTTTGTTGGCGTGGAAGTGCCACACTATTGTTGTTGTTGATATGCATTAGGACTATTAAATAAACCTTAAGAGGCAGAAGAAATACCTAGTGCTCAGTCCATAAACACAATTCACCAACAGCCTAATGCCTTTAATCATCATATATATATACACTCCATGCTTTACGATTTGGCCACAGCTACGTTCTGGATGGATTTAGCCATTTGGAATGCTTCTAATGAAGACCTTGCGCTGGTAACATATTCACCTTATCAGCCAATCTGGGTTGAACCCATCATCATCATCAAACGAGTCAATTTGGCTCTAGACTTGCCACCACTTCCAAATGAACTATGATTAGGAAATCTTCTTACCTTTTTGCTAATTGTCTCTAGTGTTTACTCCTAAGATAATGACATCATTTGGGATATGTGTATATTGACTGATTATTTTGAAAAATGTATCATATAACAATATATAAGTAAATATTTTGATATTTTTAGTTTATTGGAATTTCTAAAGTGACGTACGTAACTGATATTGTGTTTAATGGATTGATATATTTGGTTATATGATATTGTTTGCACAAAAAATGGGCAAACACCTCCAAGTCGTATGATTTATCTGATTTTATGTTGTTTTTAACGATTTGGGTGATTTATGCAAATATGTAAAAAGCAGGGGCTGAACTGTAAAAGACACACAGATTTATAGTGGTTCGGCCAGAATGTGCCTACGTCCACTTTATATGTTATTCTCCGTTTTGATATTCAGATTACAAGTACAAAGCTTTGTATACAAGTATATGAAGGTAGTTTGAAAGTTCCTTCCGTGCTTGAGCTCTCAAACTTGTTTTCCATTGTTGTACCTCTCCCCCTCTATTTATAGAGTGAGGCTGGGGGCAGGGGTCTTGGATGTATATAGCTGCTGGTGGGCCTGGGCTGAAGCAATCTGGCCTGGCACATCTGGTTCGGCGGAGCTTGGTTCGGTCGTAGCTTGGTGAAGTTTGATTCGGTGGTGCGTAGGTGGTTGGTCCGGTCTTGGTTTGGTTCGGTAGGTGAGGGTTGGTCCGGTCTTGGTTGGTTCGGCAGTTGTTGGTGAGGGTTGGTCCGGTCTTGGTTGGTTCGGCAGTTGTTGGTGAGGGTCCGGTCCGGTAGGAGATGGAAACTGTGTTGGTTCGGCTAGGTGCTGGTTAGGTAGGCTGTTTGATCCGGTAGTGCATGGAGTTGGACCGGTTGTGTATGGGAATGGATAGGCTTTGGACCGGCATTTGGTTGGTTTGGTGGCCTTTCCCTTGCTTCCGATCTGGTGGTGGAAATGCACCCAACACTTGCCCCCTAAAGCAGGGTATGTGCATGCTCATGGCGTGCTTTGTTTTGAACTTGTGTTTTTTCATCGGGCTTCTTACGCCGAATCAACTGGTCCGGTCACTGATATTTTCTTATAAGCAGGTGCCTAGCACTTCCATCTTTCATCATCAGCCGAACCAGCTTCCTGTCTTCTGCCGAATCAAACTATCATCCTTACCGAGCCGATCGTCTTTAGCCGAATCAAATCCTCTCCTTTGCCGAACCGGGTGAGGCCCTATGCTGCCGAATGTACTTTGTTTTTGTTTTCCGAATGGGCTCGGGGTCCTTGCGTTCCAGATGGAATTGAAAGATGTGGTTTACCGAATGAGCTCGTGTTTGAAAGCCGAATGAGAAAGGGAAATGCCGAATGAACTTTTACTTGAATCCTGAATGAAATCTCAGATTTATATACGCTTTCCTGTTTATATTTCCGTACTTCTTGTTCTAACAACATGTCTCTCTCGTGTTGCAGATAAATGTCTCAAAAAGTGGAAACCCGATCAGAGAAGAAGAGATCTCAGGATAGAGCGGAGCCTTCTGTCGTGCGCCCAACTCAGCCAAGACCAGAACGTCATGGACCTGCCCCGAGGTCATTAGTGGACGGATATGGTCCTCAGGAGCTTCTGAATTCTTCGCCCGACTGCTTTCCTGGTTCCCTCAAAGAGGAGCAGCTCGATGTCATCTCTCGCTCTTTTGGGATTGATAGAGCACTTATGCTATTGCCGGGGGATGGAGTGATGCCGTACAATCCCCCCGTAGGATATTTCGCCTATAGCTGGTACCACTGCATGTGTGGGGCCATTCCTCCCATCAATGCCTGGATAGTCAGCTTTATTACTTATCTGAAGGTGGCTCCTTTCCAGCTTCAGCACAACTCATACGCCATCTTAGTGTGCCTATTTGTTATCTTCCAGAGGAAGTATGGGCGCCCCCCTTCCAACCGAGAAATCCGATACTTGTATAATCTGAGGGGCTACAGGAAGGGGTCTCCATACATCAGCCTGGAATCAGCCGTATCCTTCAAGCCAGTCCTGGACCTATACTCGAAGTACAGCATGTTTAAAAAGGAATGGTTCTTTGTCAGGGACAACTCTATTTCCATCCGTCGCTTCACCTCCGGATGTAAGTCCAAGCTTTATTTACAATTTCCATTCTGTTTGCAATGCTTCTTCTTATGTATTTCTGTTTCTTGCTAGCAACAGGTGGTTTTGCGGTCGTGGAGAACGATCGCCTAGTTCAGATGGCAGCGGAAATAGAAGCTATCACAGGGAGAGATAGGTCGGCTGCTTACTTGACCAGGAATGCTACACTTTTGGGGCACAATCTGATCCTGCCACACCAGTCCGTGGTCAAGCAGAGGGATATGGCGGAAGAGAGGGCTGCCCAAGCTAAAGGAGGAGCCACAACGAAGAGTGGCAAGAGGAAGCCTTTCACAAAACATCCAGCTGTTGGAGGTAAGAAGCTCAAGAAGTCTGACGGCCCTTCCCCTAGCACTTTCCCAATTACTCCGGGGGAGGAAGACGTGGAGGAGGAGAGAGGTGAGGGCGAAGGAGGCGATGTAAGGGAAGAGGCAGAGGGTGGAGATGAAAGAGAAGGTGGTGGCGATGGCACAGGGGCTTTGCCTTCTGGGCAAGCGGGCGAGATTCAGGAGTGGACAGATGATGCATTCCGCCAAGCTTTTGAGGGACTGGAGGGAGAAGCGGCTCTGGTGAAGGAGTCCGGGAGAGCTGACAAGGTCGGGACCGGTGCCAGTATGTTTTCTCAGATTTCTCCAGTCAAGGCGACTCCAGCGATTCAAGGTGGACTCTTGACTTCTGCAAACTCAATTTACGATAGGGACTTAGGAATATTTTATGGTTCGCTTCCGTCTTGGAATGAAATTCAAGACCTATTGCAGTATCTTGCTCCTCCCAAGGGTTTGTATAAAAGATGTGTCTTCTTACTCCTTTTAATTCATCATATTTCTTGAGTTATGGATCATTGTATGCTCGTAACACTTGTTCTCTATTCCAGGGGTAGGTGAGGTGGCCAAGACCTCAGACGTTTGACACCGCCTCGAACAATACAGACTTCTCAAAGCTTCTCCCAAGCCAAAGCCTCCTACTAACCGCCCTGGAGACGTAGTCGGCTATCGCCCCCTCCTCGGAGTTATTGAGGAAGATGTGTTAAAGAGGCGGAGGAGCCGACCTTTGTCTGAACCTTCACCTGGCCCTCAGCCCCCAGTCCAGCCTATCCACGATATCACAGAGGAAGATACTGGGTTTATGACTTCCCCACATCAGTCAAAAAATCCGACTGTTACCCCGATAGATCGCCCTGGTTTGGTTCGCAACCCTTTTGCCGGCTATCCGGACCTGGACCCGAGTTCTCAGGATATTTCATTTGACGAGGCCACGGGCGAGCATCTCCTTCCCCGCAATCCCATGGTATGGGTGCTTGATGAGGCTAAGTCCCTAGACCTTGATTTGCTTACTACTCGGACGGTTACCATGGGGGACGAAGCCAAGGCTAACATTGACCGGGTCGCAGAGGAGACCAGGAAGCTGATGGGGCATCATGCCCGACTGGTCAAGGCGGGAGAGGAGATTAGGAGCGCCAACATCCGGCTACGGTTAACTGTTTCTAACTAGGCCAAGCAGCTCGCCGACCAGGCCGTTCAGATTTCTCAGCACGAGGCGGCCTCCAAGCGGTTGAAGAAGACCATGGAAGAGGCTAGCAAGGCAGAACTGCGGAAGATGGAGGCCACCTGCAAGGAGCGGATTGACATGGCCATAACGACGGTGGATGAGGTTCGGAGGGCGGATCTTGAGCAGGTCGAGGAGCTATCTGGGAGGCTCGAAGCCGTAGAGCTTGCTCAGGCCAAGCTAAAGGAGGAGATGGAGGAGATGAGGCGATCCCTTCAGGCTGACTGCTCGCGGTACCAACTGGAATGGGATGCCGCCGTTGCAAAGTTATCGGCCTCCGAGGCTCGCATGAGGGAGTATGAGGAGAATGAGGGGATGATAGATGATATGCTGCAGGATATTTATTTCCGCACTTGGAAGCAGGGCGGCTTGTCTTGGATGGACGATTACCCTCGGGTCATGGCTAGGATATATCTCTGGGCTTTGGAGGAGGCAAAGGCAGATGCGGATAAGGAAGGTGGAGCGGCCTTCGGGATGGATGCGGTTACTGCCCAGTTTTCCGAGGAGGATAAAGTGGCGGTGAAGGAGGGCATGCGGCTGCTTACCGCTGAGGAAGTGGGCGTACAGTTGGAGGATGAGGACCAAGGAGCGGATGCTGGTGAGTTTTCCCTTCTAAGATTTTCATAACTTGATCGTCTATTGTTTGTTTAATGGATTCCTTTCTTGAATTGGACAGGTGGGACCTCCGATCGGCATGCTGGGAGCTCCGATCCTGCAACCAAGTAGATACGGAGAGCTGGTAGGATGAGAGCGGAGCACTGATGCAGTTGGTTATTTCATTTAGTCTGCTTGACATTCCTGCATATGCTAGTTCAAAATGTTAATGTACTTTCAAGCTGTAATTATGTCATTGAAGGACTTTTTGAATGCTGTTATTATTTTGATGCGTTGTATAAGAAACATAGCTATGCATATGCCTGTGATTTGATTGTGTTTGATGCTTAGCTCTTGCTTGAAATACAATTTCATGTGTTGCAATGTTAATGTGATGTATGAATGAGTTATGGCTACATGTTTCACGAACAAGAGAAAAGAATACCACCCTTCATGTTTTAGTTGTAGGGGGTAGCTTTGAACGTTTTGCGTAACTGATCATGGATACAGTTGAGTGCTTCATCATCCAGTTAGTTGGCTCCGATTCTTATGAACGAATGTTTCCTATTTGGCGTCCTGTACCTTAGAGACCTTTATACAGGATAGGAGTAAAGTATTTAAATGGAATGGAAATATAGGAAAAGTAAAACTTCCAGTCATGGAAGGCCGTCGAAGTGCTTAAGTTCGTGGCAAACGGGTTTTGTAGTCACTTTCCTAGCTGTGGGTCTTGGAGACATTTTGTCACCCATCTTACGCCTCCGCGGGGAGTTTTCTTTTTTACCACAGCCGCACTTAAGACACATCGAAGTCGAGATCGCGCACAGTAACTACCCAGCCATTATGGCCCGTAATCGTGGGGATTATTCGATTTACTGTGGCCGGCTAGCGTGGGTGCCGATCGTCAACCATGAACTACCCCTGGCTGGCCACACCTTATGTTGGGGCTTAAAGTAGGTTCACAGTTGCCGGGAGCCGAACGCCGTAATGAGCTGCCATCGGCTATAGTCGGCCTTCTTGATGATTTATAATCGGCTCATTACAGTTGGCTTTAAGGGCAGTCGTGAGCAATGAGTTAACCCACAGCAGAGGGATGCTAGAGCAAAAGTGTCTCATTGGCGAGCGCATAGAATCGCATAGTACCTGTTAGGCCTTATCCAGATGAGGCCGCGCCGTGATGTGACTTGAATGGGAGTGCCATTGCGCAGGATTTTGTTCAACAGAAAAGGATACAGTTAACACGCAGCCAGGATATAAAGGAACAAGTTAAAAAGAGACAAGTTTTTTTAAGTGGTTCGACACGAAAATGCCTACGTCCACTGATTCTCTTTGTTAATTCACTTCATATGGGCAGTACAAGTTAAGAAAAGTATTGACGGAGGTGTTGGATGTTCCATGCCCTCTGGAACACCTCTCCGTCCACTGTTGACAAAATATAGGCTCCATTGTGGGGATCTTTATGAATTACATATGGTCCGTCCCAGATGGGGTCCAGTGCCCCGGGGCGCGAAAAGATTCGTTTGAGGACAAGATCTCCTTCTTGTAAGCTGCGATGCTTGACATTGGAGTTGTACTGGGCTGCCACTTTTTGTTTGTGAGCTGCTACTTTGAGTGTTGCATTGTTTCTCCTTTCCTCAATCAGATCCAAAGACATGAGGAGGAGTTCTTCATTTTCTTCTGGATTGTAGTGGATCCTACGGTGGGAAGGCACAATAGTCTCAACTGGTAGCATTGCTTCCGATCCATATGCCAAAGAGAAAGGAGTATGCCCTGTTGATGTTCTGAAAGATGTGCGGTAGGCCCAAAGTGCCGTAGGAAGTTGATCCACCCAAGCGCCCTTCGACTTTTCAAGTTTCTTCTTGATTAGAGTTTTGAGGATTTTGTTGACAGCTTCGACTTGGCCGTTTGCCTGGGGATAAGCCACAGATGAGAAGCTTTTGTGAATTCCGTGTTCTTGGCACCAGTCGGTGAATTCCTCGCTGTCAAAATGAAGTCCATTGTCCGATATGATTTTGAGTGGGACTCCGTACCTGCTTAGAACATTTTTGATCAAGAAGTTAATGACTTTTGTTGAAGATATTTTATTCAGAGGTTCCGCTTCCACCCATTTGGTGAAATAGTCGACTGCCACTATAGCATATTTGGCCTCGCCTCGGCCCATCGGCAGTTCGCCGATTAAGTCAATTCCCCATACTGCAAAGGGCCACGGGCTGGTCATCTGAGTAATCTCATTGGTTGGCAATCGAGGAATCTTAGCAAACTTCTGACATCTATCACATTTTCTGACGAACCCTAAGGCATCTTTGTTTAAGGTGGGCCAGAAATATCCGTATCGGAGTATCTTTTTTGCCAGAGTCTGCCCCCAGTGTGGTCTCCGCAACTTCCTTGATGGATGTTGGATAGGATTTCTTTGGCTTCCCTTCCAGCGACGCACCTTAATAAGGGGTTAGAGAAGACATGCTGATAGAGGACGCCTTCTTGTATTGTGTAGTGGGAAGCTTTCCTTAAGATTTTCCTTACTTCATTACGCCCGTCGGGTAGTATGCCACTTTGTAAGTACTTTCGGATGGGAGTCATCCAAGTTTCCTCTTCGATTGCAGCTATCAGATTCACTTGCTCGAAACTTGGAGTTAGTTGCTTTGAGATGGCTACTGTTCCGGAGATGGGGCCGCTTTTCATGCTAGCTTGCTTTGCCAGTTCGTCGGCCTCTTGGTTTTCTTCTCGAGGAATGTGTTTGATCAAATAGTGATCCAATTGATTGAGCAGTAGCTTGGTCTTCTTTAGATATGCTGTGAGTCGTTCTCCTCGGGTCTGAAATTCTCCTAGTATTTGATTTACAATAAGTTGAGAATCACTACGAAGACATAAAGAACGAACTCCAATTTCTAAGGCAAGTTCTAAGCCCGCTATTACTGCTTCGTATTCTGCATCGTTGTTGGTGGCGGCGAATTCCAACCTTAGAGCATAGTGTAGCCTTCTTCCCCTTGGGGTGATTATCACAATGCCTGCCCCCGAGCCTTGCTCGTTTGATGCTCCATCCACGAAGAGATTCCACTTGATGTCTTTTTCTATTTCAGATTGCTCCTTGCCTTCGTTGGTAGTGAATTCGGCAATGAAATCAGCCATGGCTTGTCCCCTGATGGCAGTGCGAGGGTGGTAGGTAATATCATATTGACTTAGCTCAATGCACCATTTATGTAGTCGCCCAGAGATGTCGGGGCGATGGAGTACCTGCCTTAGCGGTTGATCGGTTAGGATCCTGATGGAATGAGATTGGAAATAGTGTCGAAGTTTCCGTGATGCGATCAAAAAACAGTATGCTTGCTTCTCAAGTTTAGGATATCTGGCTTCTGCCCCAGTAAACCTCTTGCTTACAAAGTATACGGGTCGTTGCGTGTGGTTGCCTTCTCTCACCAAAGCGGCGCTTAGAGCATGTGGTGACACAGCAAGGTATAGGTATAACTCTTCGCCTTCACTTGGAGTTGAGAGTACTGGTGGTCTCTGGAGGTGTTCGAGTGGGTTATGGAAGGCTGTCAAACATTCGTTAGTCCATTCGAACTTTCCTTTGTCTTTCTTTAGAGCTTCGAAGAAGGGAACGTACTTGTCAGTCGCTTTAGAGATGAATCTGCATAGGGCGGCTACCTTTCCATTTAGGCTTTGCATTTCCCTTCGGGTGGAAGGTATCCTGACATCTTGCAGAGCCCGGACCTGCTCGGGGTTTGCTTCAATCCCTCTGGCATGGACGATGAATCCTAAGAACTTCCCTGGTGATACTCTGAAGGAGCACTTTAGAGGATTCAGCTTCATGCCGTATCGACGAAGTACTTGAAACATCTCGCCCAGATGGCTTACGTGATCACTGGCTTTTCTTGACTTTACTAGCATGTTGTCCACATAAACTTCCATAGTTCGTCCTATTAGTTCTGCAAACATCTTGTTGACGAGGCGCTGATAGGTAGCTCCGACGTTTTTAAGTCCGAAAGGCATCACTCTGTAGTAGTACAGCCCCCGGTCAGTGATGAAACTAGTGTGGTCCTGATCGGGAGCGTGCATAGGAATTTGGTTGTATCCTGAGTATGCATCCATAAAAGATAAGAGTTCGTGCCCGGCGGTGCTGTCCACGAGCTGATCAATTCGGGAAAGTGGGAAGCAATCCTTTGGGCAAGCATCGTTTAAGTTAGAGAAGTCGATGCACGTTCGCCACTTCCCGTTAGCCTTCTTTACTAGTACCGGGTTGGCGATCCATATTGGATAGATGGCTTCACGTATGAAGTTATTAGCGAGTAGGTTCTTTACTTATTCATCGAGGGCTGCTGATCGTTCTGCCCCCATGCTTCTCTTTTTCTGTTTCACTGGTACCCTGGTGGGGTCGATGTTTAGCGCATGGCATGCTACGTCTGGGGGGATTCCAGTCATGTCAGCATGCGTCCATGCAAATACATCTAGGTTGTGGCGGAGGAAATCAATGAGTTGATCCCTTAGTTCTGCTTTTAGCTGGGATCCGATCTTCAATGGTCTACTTGAGTTGTGTTTATCTACAGATACAAACTCCATAGCCTCTGCGGGCTCGGTGGCAGCCTCTTCCTCTCCGCCCCTTGGTTCTAGTTCGTTGAAGGGATCACTTGTATATCGAAGAGGAGGGGCTTTCTTTAGTTGCTATGCTTCCAAGTTTTTCAGGCAGAGAGCAGTCTCTACATTCTTCCCTTTGTCCCTCCTGCGGTTGTTGCGAAGTTCGGTTACGTAGCAATCTCGAGCGGCATCTTGATCTCCTTCCACTTCCCCTATTCCGTTGTCCGTGGGAAATTTCATCTTCAGGCACCACAGGGCCAGAACAATTTGAAAGTCAGCCAAGGTTGGTCTTCCTAGAAAGGCGTTGTAGGCCGAGCGGTTCTCTATCAGCATAAATGTTTGTTTCCGCACAATGGAGCGGGGATGACTTCCTATCTCGACAAAGAGATCTAGTTGCCCGAGGGGCATCTTCGCATCTCTAGTGAAGCCGTGTAGTGGCTTATTGCAGGGAGACACATCCTTCATTGACAGCTTCATTTTATCGAAAGCATGTTTGGACAAGATATTTACAGAGCTTCTAGTGTCTATTAAAATTTGGAAAACTTCGGCTGGACCGAACCAGGCAGAGATGACCATAGGATCCATGTGGGGGTACTTCCTTCCTTCTAGATCACGCCCACTGAATGTGATGTCGTCACTTTCTTTCCTCTTCGGGTGGCGTTCTTCTATAACAGAGTTAACGTCATCTTCATTGTTCTAAGGGACTTTCCATACCTTTCCATCTCTGCCCAGCTTCTGTCGGCGATGTGTGGTCCTCCCAATATGGTGTGGACCACTATCTTCTCTTGATTGGAGCCACTGGTGTTGTGATTTCCTCCCCCCATCTCTGGGGGAGGTAGCATAGGGTCTTCATTGGCAGGAACCGGAGTCCTATTATGGCTTTTCACATAGCGTTCTAGTTTCTTCCTTCTGATGTGTTCTTCAATCAAATCCCGGAGATGATGGCATTCATTGGTGTTTCCATTGTTAGGTAGCATGACGGGTTCAGCTACATCCGACCCTGCCTGGTACCTCCCCTGTTGGGTTCGGTTCCAAGTGTTTCCTCGGGTCGGAATTCGGGCTGAATCCGGGCTCGGCCCCTACCATTGTTGTTTCTGTTGTTAGTATCTTCGAAGAAGAAAGATCTTTGTTGTCTCCCAGATCCTCCTGACTGGGACTCACCCCATGATTCAGTGTTGCGGTTGGATTCTTCAGCATCCCTTAAGCGTGACATGAGTTGGTCCACCAAAGCTTCTTGTTGGGATGTGAAGCGGTTAGTTACTTTAGCCACAACTCTGTCTAGATCTGCCCTAGTAATTGCTGCTGGTTGTTCCATGGCGGGGGCTGTTGGATTTGCCTGATTCCCGTTCTGAACTGCTATTGGAATGGGATTGGGATGATTCCCCTAATCTATGATCACTGGATCTGGAATACTGGTAGTTGCGATGTCCTTCCCTTTGCCAACATCCTTCCTTGGTCTAGGAGCCATGTTTTCCAGGCAAGAAGCGATGCTGTCGGAAAAAAGGTTGATTGGGAGAAGCTGAAGCTTCGAGTTCTAGCCCTCTCAATGAAAGCACCAAAAATGTTTGCACAAAAAATGGGCAAACACCTCCAAGTCGTATGATTTATCTGATTTTATGTTGTTTTTAGCGATTTGGATGATTTATGCAAATATGTAAAAAGCAGGGGCTGAACTGTAAAAGACACATAGATTTATAGTGGTTCGGCCAGAATGTGCCTACGTCCACTTTATATGTTATTCTCCGTTTTGATATTCAGATTACAAGTACAAAGCTTTGTATACAAGTATATGAAGGTAGTTTGAAAGTTCCTTCCGTGCTTGAGCTCTCAAACTTGTCTGCCATTGTTGTACCCCTGCCCCTCTATTTATAGAGTGAGGCTGGGGGCAGGGGTATTGGATGTATATAGCTGCTGGTGGGCCTGGGTTGAAGCAATCTGGCCTGGCACATCTGGTTCGGCGGAGCTTGGTTCGGTCGTAGCTTGGTGAAGTTTGATTCGGTGGTGCGTAGATGGTTGGTCCGGTCTTGGTTTGGTTCGCTAGGTGAGGGTTGGTCCGGTCTTGGTTGGTTCAGCAGTTGTTGGTGAGGGTTGGTCCGGTCTTGGTTGGTTCGGCAGTTGTTGGTGAGGGCCCGGTCCGGTAGGAGATGGAAACTGTGTTGGTTCGGCTAGGTGCTGGTTAGGTAGGCTGTTTGATCCGATAGTGCATGGAGTTGGACCGGTTGTGTATGGGAATGGATAGGCTTTGGACCGGCATTTGGTTGGTTCGGTGGCCTTTCCCTTGCTTCCGATCTGGTGGTGGAAATGCACCCAACAAATATTTTGTAATGTAGGAAGAAATCGAAAGGTTTGGGTCACTAACTATAAAGGAAAACAGGTTTCACCAATTATTAAATTTACCGATACCACCTAATAGGGTAGAAACAAGCTTTCTTAAAAGTTCCGAGTGCAAACACACAAAAAAATTTAGTAAAAAACTTGACAGTCTAAGCTTTTGGCAAAGCCGAAAGGTTCATAGAGAAGGCTTTCAGTGAAGTTAGAAGGTTTATAGGAAAGTCCTTTGATTAAGTCGCAAGGTTAGTAGGAAAAGCTTCATCATCCTTTTCGAAAGCTCTATGAAAACATGAACTTATTCCAATATAACACGAGGATAAGTTGCAAGACCTTTTGACACGATCGAACCCAAAACCTCAATATTCCAAAATTAGGGAACATTGATATTATTAATATTGTCAAAAGATCTAGTCAAGAGCTTATTGTCGAAGGGTTAAACCGAAATTGTAACGCCCGGCCCTTATACCCATGCCAACCAAGAGCAATACTAAGTATTGCTGTCAGAAAGCACGGAGAATGAGTCTCGATAGGGCTAAATGTTGTACTCATTCCCTTGAACTAACACTGGCACGAGAAAATTTTTTAGTTTTTTTTCTACTTACCATTCGTGCGCAGTGTTGGTTCAAAGCAATGGTACAAGATAAAAAATTTCCAGGTTACATAGTACAGAATATAATAGAATGTACAGTTCAGCACAACAACAACATGATGCATAATACATATTATAAAAGTAATGTCCACGATACATAGTCCGTAGTACATATCACTTCCAAAATACATAATAACATACATACCATAATACATATATTAACTACTTCTAAGTCCAAGCTGTAAAGTCCAAAACCCCAAGACGTAGAAAATAATATGAATGCTGCCACAGTTCATGCAACCTAACCTGCAACCACAATCTTCAGACTGACCCGAGGATTATAAAACAAATCACACGGGTTAGACTATTTCTAGTGTGAGTGAAGTAAGATCTATGAACAATAATTGTCTCAATCAACAAAAAGGAAAAGAAAACGCCGCATGTATAAACCAACATGAGGCATATCTGTGTGTGAACCAACATGCAAATTTGGTTTCATAAAAAATTCATTTAATCAAACCATGGTTTTAGGCCAAAAACATCGTATGTAATCCAATACGATACCAACCCAATTATCATATGTAAAACAATAAATAAGTTCATACACACATTCTCCAAAGATACTGGGTTTTCAAAATCAACTTTAACATTTCCCATAAAGGTCATAAGATAAAGAAAATTGCAATGGGGGAATTATGGGATAAATGTAACATGACTCATAAAATATACCAAATAAACCGACGCTAGTATTGTAAAATCACAGTGGTAGAGCACGAGCGCGCGCGGAGACATCAGCACCGTAACCTACTCATAACGCCATAATAAACCTGGCGATCAACCCAGGATAACCAAGACGGTCTAAGGCAAAGGCCGTATGCTACCCGTTCACGGCTACACGTGGGACCCCCACGCCTCCATCCATCATAGTCCGTGACCCGCCGATCGGAGATCTCGATCAAAACTAAAATTAGTCCCGTGTAGCAGACCGTTGACCTTTGGTGGTAAGAGGGCAAGTGATATACCACCGATTCAGGCAGCGATCCTGAATCAGGTCGGCCAAGATGGAGTTTTGGCCCGTTGGTACAACAGAGTCCAATCTATCCCGACCCAAAAATCAAAAGTCTACAATTTTAAAACAGTTCAAAAAAAGTCAATGGCGACAACATCTTTCAAAAAAACCCTTGCTACCCAGTATAATATTCAAATAGCAAATAAAATTTAGCAAAACAATTGTCCATACAAAGAAAAACAATACATCTCCTTTCGCATTAAAACACAAGTACCCCATAATACTTATGTATAAAGGCGAAACATGGAAACTTAACTTATTGCATTAAAATTATTCAAAATTCGTTAAATTAGATAAAAATTCATAACCATTTACTTATATAAAAAAACAAAACAACACTTGTTTTAGTATGTAAAATGCTATCAAAATTATAAATAAATTTCCTTCATTTTCAAAATACGTATAAAGCGAATAATTTTTTATTCATTTAATCAAAATAACTAAATATGACGTTTTAATTTAATTTAAACTAATTTTTACTTTTATTTTATTTTAATATTTTTTTATTTATTAATATTTTTTTTATTTTTCCAGCCAATCTGGACTTCATAGTACAGCCCTGAATTGGGTAGCACACGCAGCTCGCCGCGGAGCTGGGCTATACAGTGCAACCCAAGCCCGTCTGGGCTGCACAGCCCAAAGCTGGGCTGCAATTGTACAGCCCGAGCCAGGCTGCACCAGGCAGCCCAGAGCAGGGCTGCTCATGCAGCCTGAGCCGGGCTGCACCAGGCAGCCTGGAGCAGGGCTGCTCATGCAGCCCCTCCTGGGCTGCAGCCCTGCCTGGGCTGCAGTGCTTGGGCTGCAACAGCCTGGAGCCAGGCTGCACCTGCAGTCCAGGCTCTATCTGGAACCGGGCTGCACCTGCAGCCCTGCTTTGGCTGCTGCTGTAGCCTTGCCTGGGATGCAGCCCAGGCTCACCTTGGAGCAGAGTTGCACCTGCAGCCCTGTCTGGGGTGCACAATGCAGTCCCAGTTGGGCTGCACAGTGCGGCTCCGTGCAGGTGCAGCTATTTCGGCTACACCATTGTTATTTTGAGAGGCCCTATTATCTCTTTTTTTGAAGAGAAGGCTGCTGCAGTTCATTGTGGCAATTAAACAAACACAATGCATGAATTCAAATTATATGCATTGGTTCTCATTCCTTCTTCAACCCAATATTTCAATCAACAAACATGATTTATGGAATGAGCAAACAACCATTATTCAAAAATTTCATACCATATTTGCATGCATACATGAAAATAAAATAATACTATAATTTCACTCACCTAAAACTCTAAGTAGCAATCTTCAAGCTCTAGGTTAGTTGGCCTTTAATAGTTTGGCTTTCACCTTTCAATTGCTTACAAATTAGAAGACCCTAAATTTGTATTTACTGAAAAAGAAAGATGCTAAGGGATTATAAGAATACTTACACATAGAAATTGAGAATCTTTCTCTTAGATTTGATTTCAACTTTATTTAGTAAATCTTGGATGAGAGAATTAGAAATTAGGTTTCCTCCTTTCCTCCTTTCTTTCTTTGCTTTCTGTTTTTTTTTTTTTTCTGTACGTACTGTAATGTATACAGAAAGAGAAGAGGGGATGTTGTGTTTTATTATAAAGTCCCTCTTCTAGATTGTTCTCTTAATTAACCCCCTATTATTATATTTATTTTTCTTCTTTTTAATACAATGTATTCTTTTTATTTTGTTCTTGTTCTAGAAATTTCTTTTGCTTAACATTATTTTATTCACTTTCTAGATCTTTCCAACATGACATTATAAAAAATGATATTATTATTTATTTATTATTATTATTTTCTTGTTATTATTATCATTTTGTATAATTTGTAAATTAGTTTGAAAATTTCTCCTTTTTTTTTCAATGCATAACATGAGAATTAATATAAAACTTTATTTTATTTAAGCTTTTCCTCTTTTTTTTTAAAACTTTTTAAGTAACAACAACTCCTCTACTTTTTTTTCTAAGAAAATTTAATTCATTAAATGAATTTCCTTATTAAAATAAAACATGCAATTCATTACATACAATATACATAACAAATAAGTCACCGATCATTCATTTCCCTCTTATCCACTTTAATATTTTATTTCTATTTTTCAAACAAAATATTTATTTATTTACTTTGTTATTATTACCAAATAAATTATAATAATTTTTGTTAACTTTTCCTTTTTTTCCTATTGTACCAAATTGTAAATCAACATAAGAAAAATCTCATCTAAACTTTTCATACATAAAACACATTTTATCTAATGTAATTAGTTATCATTCTTTCATAAAAAAAACATAACATTCTCAATGCTTAACTTTCCAAATAGTTTAGGTTAATAAATTACACTTCCACTAAAAAGACATAATTTAAAACTCCAAATAAAAGCAAATGAATTCATTGCCATTTATTTTCCTCTCAACCATGTTAATATTAAATTTCCATTTTATTTTCTTTTGTTTTCATTTATTTATTTTTTTCTCCATAAATATTTGATTGTTTATTATTATTAACAGATTAATTATCAACTTATTAGTTTATTCCCAATAAAGTCCTTAAAAATCGGGTTGTTACAAACTTCTCCCCTTACAAAAATTGCGTCCTCGCAATTTATAAGTAAGGACAATATATGTAACTCGAGGAGCAACATTAGGAGCAGGTGCCGCTTGAGGCATGTTCCGCTTCAACTCTAACCACTACTCCATCGTCAAACGGGGAGGTCTTCCAGCCATCTTTCCCACTACTCTGCATAGTGAGAAATGTTGTTAAGCTGGAATTAAAATAATTCTCATAATAAAACGTTCAAGGATTTGGGGTTTTGGTTTAGGTATGTACAACTATTATTATATTATGGGAGTGATACTTATGGTATTAGACATTTACAATGCTTCTACTGTTTTGTGCTAACTTATATTCTAAATGTATTCTATACTATTGTTAACCTGGGCTCTGATACCAAAAATATAACGCCCGGTCCCTATACCCATGCCAACCAAGAGCAATACTAAGTATTGCTTTTAGAAAGCACGGAGAATGAGACTCGATAGGGCTAAATGTTGTACTCCATCCCTTGAACTAACACTGGCACGAGAAAAATTTTCAATTTTTTTCTACTTACCATTCATGCGCAGTGTTGGTTCAAAGCAATGGTACAAGATAAAACTTTTCCAAGTTACATAGTACAGAATATAATAGAATGTATAGTTCAGCACAACAACAACATAATGCATAATACATATCATAATAGTAATGTCCACGATACATAGTCCATATTACATATCACTTCCAAAATACATAATAACATACATACCATAATACATATATTAACTTCTTCTAAGTCCAAGCTGTAAAGTCCAAAACCCCAAGACGTGGAAAATAATATGAATGCTGCCACAGTTCACACAACCTAACCTGCAACCACAATCCTCAGACTGACCCGAAGATTATAAAACAAATCACATGGGTCAGACTATTTCTAGTGTGAGTGAAGTAAGATCTATGAACAATAATTGTCTTAATCAACAAAAAGGAAAAGAAAGCGCCGCATGTATAAACCAAAATGAGGCATAAGTGTGTGTGAACCAACATGCAAATTTGGTTTCATAAAGAATTCATGTAATCAAACCATGGTTTTAGGCCAAAAATATCGTATGTAATCCAATACGATACAAACCCAATTATCATATGTAAAACAATTAATAAGTTCGTACACACATTCTCCAAAGATACTGGGTTTTCAAAATCAACTTTAATATTTCCCATAAAGGTCATAAGACAAAGAAAATTGCAATGTGGGAATTATGGGATAAATGTAACATGACTCATAGAATATACCAAATAAACAGACGCTAGTATTGTAAAATCACAGTGGTAGAGCTCGAGCGCGCGTGGAGACATCAGCGCCGTAACCTACTCATAACGCCATAATACACTTGGCGATCAACCAAGGATAACCAAGACGGTCTAAGGCAAAGGCCGTATGCTACCCGTTCACGGCTACACGTGGGACCCCTACGCCTCCATCCATCATAGTCCGTGACCCGCCGATCGGAGATCCCGATCAAAACTAAAATTAGCCCCGTGTAGCAGACCGTTGACCTTTGGTGGTAAGAGGGCAAGTGATATACCACCGATTCAGGTAGCGATCCTAAATTAGGTCGGCCAAGATAGAGTTTTGGCCCATTGGTATAACAGAGTCCAATCTATCTCAACCCAAATATCAAAAGTGTGAAATTTTAAAACACTTCAAAAAAAAGTTAATGGCGACAACATCTTCTAAAAAACCCTAGATACCCGTATAATATTCAAATAGAAAATAAAATTTAGCAAAACAATTGTCCATACAAAGAAAAATAATACATCTCCTTTCGCATTAATACACAAGTACCCCATAATACTTATGTATAAAGGCGAAACATAGAAACTTAACTTATTGCATTAAAATTATTCAAAATTCGTTAAGTCAGATAAAAATTCATAACCATTTACCTATATAAAAAACAAAACAACACTTGTTTTAGTACGCAAAATGCTATCAAAATTATAAATAAAATTTCCTTCATTTTCAAAATACGTATAAAGCGAATAATTTTTTTATTCATTTAATCAAAATAACCAAATATGACGTTTTAATTTAATTTAAACTAATTTTTACTTTTATTTTGTTCTAGTATATTTTTTATTTATTAATTTATTTTTAT
Organism: Allium cepa; assembly: GCA_030765085.1. Classification (NCBI taxonomy): domain Eukaryota; kingdom Viridiplantae; phylum Streptophyta; class Magnoliopsida; order Asparagales; family Amaryllidaceae; genus Allium; species Allium cepa. The sequence continues at coordinate 915,909,416 of CM060929.1, read as the reverse complement.
TTTTCCAGCCAATCTGGACTGCATAGTATAGCCCTGAACTGGGCTGCACACGCAGCCAGGCGCGGAGCTGGGCTGTACAGTGCAGCCCAAGCCCGTCTGGGCTGCACAGCCCAAAGCTGGGCTGCAATTGTGCAGCCTAGACCCGGGCTGCAATTTGCAGCCCCCCCGGGCTGCAGCCATGTGCAGCCCATCCGGGCTGCAATTTGCAGCCCCCCCGGGCTGCAGCCCACCTGGGCTGTGCACCTGTGTAGACCGTCCGGGCTGCACATGCAGCCCAGAGCAGGGCTGCTCATGCAGCCCCGCCTGGGCTGCAGCCCCTCCTGGGCTGCAGCTGCAGCCCTGCCTGCGCTGCAGCAGCCTGGAGCCAGGCTCTGCCTGGAACAGGGCTGCACCTGCAGCCCTGATTTGGCTGCGGCTGTAGCCTTGCCTGGGTTGCACCTACAGCCCAGGCTCACCATGGAGCAGGGCTACACCTGCAGCCCTGTCTGGGGTGCGCAATGCAGTCCCAGTTGGGCTGCATAGTGCAGCTCCGTGCAGGTGCAGCCATTTCAGCTACACCATTGTTATTTTGAAAGCCTCTTTTTTCTCTTTTTTTTTGAAGAGAAGGCTGCTGCAGTTCATTGTGGCAATTAAGCAAACAAAATGCATGCATTCAAATTATATACATTGGTTCTCATTCCTTCTTTAACCCAATATTTCAATCAACAAACATGATTTATGGAATGAGCAAGCAACCATTATAATCAAAAATTTCACACCATATTTGCATGCATACATGAAAATAAAATTAGACTATAATTTCACTCACCTAAAACTCTAAGTAGCAATCTTCAAGCTCTAGGTCAGTTAGCCTTTATTAGTTTGGCTTTCACCTTTCAATTGCTTACAAATTAGAAAACCCCAAATTTTGTATTTACTGAAAAAGAAAGATGCTAAGGGCTTATAAGAATACTTACACTTAGAAATTGAGAATATTTCTCTTAGATTTGATTGCAACTTTATTTAGTAAATCTTGGATAAGAGAATTAGAAATTAGGTTTCCTCGTTTTCTCTTTTCTTTCTTTGCTTTCTGTTTTTTTTTCTTTTCTGTACGTACTGTAATGTAAACAGAAAGAGGAGAGGGGATGTTGTGTTTTATTATAAAGTCCCTCTTCTAGATTGTTCTCTCAATTAACCCCCTATTATTGTATTATTTTTTCTTCTTTTTGATACATTGTATTCTTTTTATTTTGTTCTTGTTCGAAATTTCTTTTGCTTAACATTATTTTATTCACTTTCTAGATCTTTCCAACATGACATTATAAAACAAATGATATTATTTATTATTATTATTATTATCATCATCATCATTTTGTATAATTTGTAAATTAGTTTGAAATTTTCTCCCTTTTTTCAATGCATAACATGATAACTAATACCAAACTTTATTTTATTTAAGCTTTTCCTCTTTTTTTTAAAACTTTTTAAGTAACAACTCCTCAACTTTTTTTTCTAAGAAAAATTAATTCATTAAATAAATTTCCTTATTAAAATAAAACATGCAATTCATTACATACAATATACATAACAAATAAGTCACTGATCATTCGTTTCCCTCTTATCCTCTTTAATATTTTATTTCTATTTTTCAAACAAATATTTATTTATTTACTTTGTTATTATTACCAAATAAATTATAATAATTTTTTTTAACTTTACCTTTTTTTTCCTATTATAACAACTTGTAAATCAACATAAGAAAAATCTCATCTAAACTTTTCATTCATAACACACATTTTATCTAATGTAATTAGTTATCATTCTTTCATAAAAAAACATAATATTCTTAATGTTTAACTTTCCAAATAGTTTAGGTTAATAAATTACACTTCCACTAAAAAGACATAATTTATAACTCCAAATAAAAGCAAACGAATTCATTGCCATTTATTTTCCTCTCAACCATGTTAATATTAAATTTCCATTTTATTTTCTTTTGTTTTCATTTATTTATTATTATTATTTCTCCATAAATATTTAATTGTTTATTATTATTAACAAATTAATTATCAACTTATTAGTTTATTCCCAATATAGTATCCCTAAAAATCGGGTTGTTACATAAATTATTAGATCTTCTGACAACAATGAAAAGTTGGGGTAAGAATAACTTCCGACCTCGTCGAAAGGTTCAAAGAGGCAAAATTCATCATTGCCACATTAAACTCTTCGAAGGAGTAGAAAAGTCATTTTAAATTACCAAAATTACACCTTGATGAGTTCCAGGTTGCCCTATTTAGTCTAATCCAATACTAAATACAGTTTTAAAATCCCACCAGAGAAATGAGTAAGAGGGGAGGCTAATCTAAAGTTCTAAATAAAATTTATGAAGTGGCCTCTTTGTTTTAAAGAAAAGGTCAAGATGTTTGAGAGAATTCCCTTACTTGTACTCGACAATTAAGCTTGTAGGAAAAAGAGGCTGGAAATTTTATAGCTTTCGAAAAAGATGACTTGGAAAGTCAAGAGCATCACTTCGCATGGGGTGGTAAATGTTACTCAAAAAATCCACATTTTTTTCTAAGTCGGAGGGTCTTTCAACAAGAAAAAAAAGGAAAGGAGTTCAGATCAAACCTTTTGAAGAAGTTGAAGGGATGCAGTCGACAGCATGAAGCAATTCAAGACCTTTCGGAGGGAATGGAAGGTTTCATTCCATAGTATTCAAGAAATTCTTACCTTCCAAAGAGGGTGAAGAAGTCAAGGCAAGGGCATTAAACTCTATGACGACCTTTTCAAAAGCATAATAAGCCTTTCGGACAGATTAGAACACAAACTTGATACCTTTCGACAGTATCGAAAGGTTTATGATGAAGGCATCATTCATAAGTATGCAAAGAGCGAATGATAACATTCTGACAACATTCAAGAAAAGCACGGCTCTCGACAACAATCAAGTGAAGAGCAACCTTTCGAAAAGGCCAAAGGATTCTTAACAGTCAAGTGAGTGAGAAACTTTCCGACAAGGTCGAAGAGTTCACAATATCATATAGATGATAGACCCTTCAGTAATAACGAAAGGTCCACGAAAGCATATAGAAGAATAGACCCTTCGACAATATTCAAAGACCCATGATAGCGTGCGAAAGAAAAACCTTTCGACGAAATCAAAATCTTTGCAACTACATATAAAAAGGAGACCCTTCAACCCGGTCGAAGGCCTAAACTCGAAAACATAGCCGTTGGCATCTATAAATAAGACCCAAGGTGTCCTGTTTTGGGGATGGATTTTTCCTCATTCTAATCTTGTAACTTCTTAATCAGAGAGCTGTAACCCTAAATTGATTGTGATTTTGGAAATTTAATAAAAAGGAAGACTTTTCTTGGATGCACATGGAGTCCTTAGTTCTCTTAATTACATTATTATTTGCTTAATCCTTTGCTAGATTGATTCGTATTTCCAATTTCAGTCTCTTCGGAAGGTTCTGGTCGACAAAGACAATAATATTCCTTTTATAAATAATCCCTACAACCCTAAGGAGTTGTAATGACCCGAGATTTTCGACATCGAAAATTCGATGCTAATACGTTCACTGTAGAAGTGCCGAGCAATCGAACGCCGGAAATTCCAGATTGTTAGGGTAAAGAAGAAAAAGAGGTAGAAGAAGAAACAGAAAACAACAGCATAGAATCTCACAATCGTAGCGGAACAAAATATAATACACAAATAGCAGCATTTACACAAAGAAAGATGTAAATGTCAATTTATATACAATATATCAGAGTACAATCATTCACAATAATTGGACAATTATAATGACCTATCCTTAAATCCAATCTAAACAATCTACACTTCACAGCGGAATATAATTAATACGTCTCTGCCATCCAGCTCGTATGCTGAGCTCCATAACATCCTAACCTGAAAATCTGAAATACTCGGTCTGACCCGAGCATTACAATAAAGCAACACACGAGTCAGGATGGAAACTAGCGTGAGTAAACCCATTTAATATGAAATACTTAAGTTGTAAAGCTTCTTCGAAAACCCAGGTAACTCATTAAACATTACGAGTTTTGTCTTGCTATAACCAAACTTTTGTTTCACAAAATAATATCTAAGTACCGTTACTTAGTTCAAGTGGACAAGTTTACTTAATTTGTTCCATTTCAGTTTATTAATTTTAAAATCAAATATATAAAGAATTATAGACTACTAATCGAAATGGTTCCGGATATCGCTGATATCTGACCCTGATCTCTTCGAATCCATCGCCATCCTTTAAACAAGTTGTTTAAGTAGAAAAACAATTTAATTTAAATTTCAGAATGTCATATTCGCACAGAAATTCATCATAGATAAATAACTCACATTTATCACAGTTCAATCCAAGGCTATTCATATCACAAAATATCACAATTTAACATACTAGAGATATTAAGAAATCCAAAGCATTCAATTCAAATTGAACATTTATAAGCTAGATTAATTGGTTACACCATTTCTAATTAATTTAATTAACACAAAATAGATTAGTTACTTATAAATCCTGCTTAATTATCATTAACTTATTTATAAGCCATTTATATTTTATTTAAATTAACGTTTCGAATAAATTTATTATTAACATGTAAAATAACTAAGATCTTTGATTAGTTTAAAGTTTAATATATTTCCTCAATTATCCACTTAATTACATCATTTAATTTTATTTTAAATAAACTTAAGAATTAATTTAAAAAAAATTAACCTAATATATAATTACCCTAAATCAAAACAAATTAAGTTTAGAACATTTTACTTCAATTTTTTGTTTTGAAACTTGCTTTGAAACTTGCTCAAAAATTTACTCTTTTTAAAACTTGGTTAATTCATTAATTTCCTTTCTAAAATACTCGGGCCCAAGCCCAAAAATCACGATCACCTACTCGAGCCAAATCCAAACTACCCCGACCTTTATTCCTTCTTCCTCTCTTCTCTAATCACAGCAACAAACCCACCCAGACACACACTGATAAACATGCACGCGCACACGGCACCGGAGCTACGGCGATCATCATCGACCACGTCACCAAGTCGCCGTCGACCTCATCGTCCACTTCAACCACCTAGAAACTCGACACTAACCTCCCATCGAAAACGAGAAAGCGAGCAATAGTAGGCACCAAAACCGATCGCAAAGATCCACCATGCACAGCCACCTCCGACCACCATAAACCACGTCATCACGCCTAGAGACTCGCTAGACCACCCTCTTCCTATTTCCCCTACTCCGGCCCCTTCCGATGCCACCTTGACGTCGCACAAGCCTCGTAATCGCCGTCGACTCGAGCCTAACCTTAAACCCTACAACGTCGTCGTTCAACCACCACATTGATCTGAAAAATCGATTGCCATTTTTTCCGAGCTCCTCGACCCTCACGCTACCTCCAGCAACAACCCCGACCTCCCACCATTCACCGATCGTCAGAAATCACCCAAAACACATTTCACGTTCATCTAGCAATACCTCACAAAATACTAACCTAAAATTCTTCATATTATCATTAAAAATCATGGTTTTCAAAATCGAATCTGATGATATAAGCAAATCCCAAGATTTAAACAATTTATTTTTTGGTATTTGACTTTTCACTGTTCTTTCTTCTTTCAGTAAAACTACTTGCTAACTATACTTAAAAATATTTTTAAAAATAGAATTTAGTTATTACAAACATTTATCCTTTAAAGATCATAACCTGAAAGAGCATGAGGGAAGAGAATTGAATTTTTTTACTTATTTAAATATGTTGGAATCAAAACAGAGACATGCATATTTAAACTCAGGCATGCACATAGTTTTTCGTACATATATACCAGGAAAAATGCATTTATACATTCATGCACAACATTTTCACAACACTACTTTCATTATATAACACATGTATCAGAATATAGAGAAGATTTAGCTTTAAAAGGTGAAGTTTACTTATTTGAAAATTGAACAGAGGAAAGTTGAAATCTGGAAACTTGATTTTGAACACTGCTAGTTGAAATTTTGAAACAACAACTTGATCTACTTGATTAAGTTGAGTTGAATCTGAATTAAATCTTTGCTTCAGTTAGAAATTTGAAAGAGTTTGATTTAGTTGTTAGGTTTGGTTTTTCTCTAGTTTTATTTTTTGGTTTGATTTAAAGAAAATGAAAGAAAGGAGTAATTGTGATATATATATATATATAAGTATATAAAATAAATAAATTTGACACTTATATTAGTAGAGCCTCTCAAGTCTGCAAATGTCCATATACATTTATTTTATATTTTCTTTTTATATGATTTATATTTATACTTTTATATTTATACTTATTTTAATTTTAAATTAAGATTATTAACGTTTTAAATCAATAACTAAGTATATATATACTAGTAGTTAAAATGTAGAGTTTCAAATCTAAATTATTTTTAAGATATTTACTTTGGATTTCAAATCATAGTTTTAATCACAAACCATATATTTATAAATAATAGTAAAGAGATAGCATTATTTATTTGCTTTGAAATGATGTTTTGCAAATTTAAGTAATTATATTAGAAGATTATCAAATTAATATTGTCAAAATCCCGAGTCATCACCTTCCTTCCCCCTTTAAATCTTTTCGTCCCTGAAAAGGAACAAAGAAAGAATTTTAAATTATACTGACGAAAAGGAACAAAGAAAGAATTTTAAATTATACTGTGAATTATCAGTTAAATTATCCTTAAACATTCTTAACTCTCTACTCTTTTTATTCTAAAGTTTCAAAACACTTTAAAATATACATAATATTACTAAAATTGCTTTATAAAAATACTTTTTTTAACTCGATATCTCAATAAGTCCATCCTTGTTCTCATAGAAATTCGATCATACGTTGATTAGGCGTAGAACTGAAAATCTATAAGTACTTGGTAAACCCGTTTTCAACACCCTGTGAAAATACTTGAAAATATTTTGTGAAAATTTAGAAAACAATTTTGTGAGAATCCTCTGGAAATCATCACCCCCTCCATGGTCGCATTTAGCCCGATGATTATGTCGCCATCCTGGCGAAATCCATAGAAAACTGTAGGCATCCGCACACCTCGATCACACCCTGGAACCGCCACAGATCGCAGCTACACCCAAGGTTACGTTGCCATCACGGCAAAAACCATGTAACTGTAGGCATCAGTGCTTTCAAATTTCGTTGCTAAACGAAACTTCACCACACAGACCACATAGATCTCAGACTACATCAGTCGAGCCCCAATGTAGCCTGTAGGCACTCACTGCCACAAGAATTTTTCTATGTCTTCATAGATTGCAGTCTACCGATGTTACGTTGCTCTCCCAGAGAAAACAAACGTAGACCTTAAGCAATCACTGCCCCTCAACTTCCGCTATGGAACGTAGTAGATCGCAGTTACACCGAGTAACACAGCCGTCATAGCATAACCCGAATGTCTCTGTAGGCATCAGCGCCCTCGACTTTCGCTACCTCAACCATAATCCTCAAGAACTACAGTTTAGTCCGGACATCCTTTGGGTTCAAATTTAGAACCCCCCCTTAGGGCTCAAGGCAGAACCACCCTGTGGATCTCCTACTATAAGCTTCAACTCTAAAAGGGAGCGCCTTTTTCCTCACAGCATTCTCAAAACCTTTTTGTACTATACACATATAGTATCTTTCAAATCATATTCTTATATGTATCACATGTAAATCCCATTTAAACAAAATCGATATCTCAAATCGATAGTTCTCAAACGTGGCTTTCCAAATTCCCAAATTTTGCTTTTTCCCAAATCAAAAGCCTTTCAAAATCAATGGGTTCCAAAAACATTTTTCCCAATTTCATAAAACATGTATATATATAGATATAGATAAGTTTATTCCTTCCAACTTGAAAAACCTTTGGATCACTTCATACTTATATAAATTCCCTTTCTATACTTCAAATATTTTTCAAAGATCTTTTCTTCTGGTTATAGATTCAACAAGAGGAGTTTATCATATATAACAAATATATATATATATATATATATATATATATATATCTTTATTTATGCCAAAACAAATATCCAAGTTTGATTTCTTTTATAAAGTTATTTACCACCTTAATTACTCTTCATAAAGTAAATTTCAATCATAGAGATATCCAACTTCCACTTTTATTCATTGTATATTTCTCAAAATATACCTTTTCCTTTCAAAAATCATTTTTACATTTCTTTTCAAAATTTTCAGTATCTATTACATTCAAGTACGTACAATGTACATATATCATCCGTACACAATATCAAATCCGATCACTCACTTGTTCACACAATTTCACTTTCGAACTAGTATCGTCCACCCGACTTCCTAGTGCGGACTCAGATCTGGTTTCTTGATCAGAAACTGTCATTCTCCTTGCATAGCCATAAATATGATAGAGAATTTCCAGAATCAATCAAAAATCCATATCCATGTTCGTCGTCGAAAATCGAATGAAAAATCCCAGCTCGATTTAATATACTATCCCAAAATTTTGTGCTCGAATCTGTATCAAATCGTTATGCGAATAGAATAACACACGTACATCCTATGTATTTATCTTCATTGATTATTAGCTAAATAAATTTTCTTTTTATTCACATTCATTTTGATTTCTATTCACTTATTCACAATTGCTTCAATTTCCATTTGGGTTATCACTTCAACTCTTATCTCAATCGGTATTTAATTATAAACAGTTTGCACTCTGACCAGCTTGAATTTAGAAAATATCTTTGAAAAGTTTAAAATGGATAAGTAGTTGTAAAATAGTAATTAGTTGTAAAATAGTGGTGGAATAGTTAAGTAGTTATAACATAGTTGTAAAATAGTTGTTGAATAGTTAGATAGTTGGAAAATAGTTGTAAAATAGAAATTAGTCTTCAAAATAGTTATAAAATAAGTATAAGATTGTCTGGGTTTTAAAGAGAAAGGTTGTATAGTAAATAGCTAGGAAAAATAGATTTAAGATAGTTTATATTAAAACAATTTATTTGAAAATAGTTTCAGAATCAAACTGGTTCAATTCCCGATCTCCTATTCCAATCAATTTTCAATTTCCACTTGCTTTTAAATTGATTCAATTCCAATTCAATTTGAATTAACCTCGATTCCCATTCTGTGATATCTCGGAAATTTCAAAAAAAATTAGATGTGATAATCCTCTTTATAAATTATTTTAAATTGATAAAAAATATTATTTTCAAACAATAATGATAGTGGATTGTTTTTAAAAATAGGTAAATAAATAGAATTATCAATTACAAATTGAATCCGGGTTTGTTTAAAATATGTATGTATTGTTGAATTGATTTTGAATTTGAATTTGGATTTAAAATTGAAATTCAAAAGATAAATATTTTAAAATGTTTTGGTTTTTAAAATATATGAATAAGATTTTATATGTATATAATTTGTTTCACTTATATTTTCTCTAAATGTAATATATATATATATATACATTTAGTATTTATAAAATAGTATATTAAGTATAAAGCTTATTATTAATATTTAAAATAAATGAAAATCTCTTATATGACAAGTGTAAATTTATTAAAGTTTGATAATAACATATGTAAACTAATTAACAAATGGAATGACAAATGTCAAGTTTTTTAACAAGTGTCATATGTTATTTTTGACTTTTCTTTCATTCTTAAAATAAATCATTTTAAATTATAAAAACAAATGTTTTCTCACCTTCATTCTTTTCTGTTTTTTTCTATTCTAAAGCTTAGAAACTCAAGCTTGTAAACCATTCTCAAAAACAAATCCTTATAAACAATCTGAAAATCAATCCAATTCTAAAAACCAGAAATCAAATTCTAAGCCTGTAATTCATTTTCTAAAATCAAATCATCAAAGCCTGAACACTTCCTTTAACCTGGAACAAAGCCTGTAACAATTATCAACCAAGCAAGAAAACCTAAAATCAGATAAGAATCAAAGTTCCAGCAAGTTTATCAAGCATTCAAGTTTCCAGTGCTTAAATAAAAAACAATAACAAAGTTTTTCAAGTTTCAAAAGGAATCAGCAATTCAGTTTTTCAAAATTCCAGTAAAACAAGCCTCTGCCTTCTAAATCAGCGAGTAAACTTTTATTCTTAAAAACTGGTTTAATCTGTGATATTGTGATGGATTTCTATAGCAATATGGTTTGCTTATGTTGATATATGTGAATGCATGCTTGTGTAAAGGAAATGCCTGAATAAAACTCTATGTGCATGAATATGAACTTCTCTGTTCTTGGTCAGATTTAACCATTTAATATTAAATTTCATTTCACTTTAAACATTCAATTTAAGCTAATTAATCTTCGGTTGAAAATGTTTATTTCTGTGTAGTATTAACATTAAAAATAGTTATAGGATTTTATATTTAGTAAATTTCATAGGAAAAACAAATATAGTGAAAATCTAAATAATAGCTAAAAATCAATCATCACAAATTCAGAATTTGATTATAGAATCTGGTTAGTGTTAGAAATTCATGAATTTTAACATAGGTTTCATGATTTTTAGCATTTTATTTGGTGAGATTTTCTGAGATGAAAGTTTAGGGTATTTTGGTCGATTACCGATGAACGGCGTCGAAGTTTGTGATGAAGTTTGGTTTGTAGGAGGCCGGGGTGCCGGGGATCAAGGGAAAATTAGAATGTGATTTTTTCTAATGGCCGAGGTTGGTGATCGAAGGTTATTTAGGGTTCAATAGCCTGATTTGGATGTCGAGGTAATCGTGGTGATCTCGGCGACAACGGAGCTTCGGGCTCGATTGTGATGGTTACGACCGCGACGTGATGATGCGAGGCTACTAGGAAGGGAGGCCTGGGCTCCAGTTGTCATATTCGTCGGCGATGAGTAGTTCTCCCTTTCGAGTTTGGGTTCCAGTTGGGATTGAAGCACTCGATTTTGATTCGTGATAGGACAGTGGAATCTGGACGATGGGGATATTTGGCGAGGTCATCGCTGATATGCAGGAGACTTTCCAGTTGATCGGCGTCGCGTGGTTCGTCGTGCACCATGCATGCGTGCACATCTGTTACAGATGTTTGGACTTCGGGGAAGATCGATGTTTTGCTCGAAGACGTTACGTGTTTTTCTCGAAGAAGTGAGGGGACGAGTGGCGTGGGAACTGGAATGTTTTGTTTCATGGACGAGACTTATAGGCTTGGGTTTTTTTTAGTTGCCAGTTTTTAAGTTTATAAAGTAAAAATGGTATTTTTTAGAAATTTTTTTATAAAAATAAAACCCTGATTTTTTTAAAACAAGGTAATGATCATGTTTCGATAGAGATTAAATTAGGTATGGTAAATTATAAAAAGTGTTTCATTAAACATAAGAATACAAAGTTTAAAGCAAAACAAAATGGATATTTTTCCAAATTTAAAGCAATTAAAGTGACAAAGTGTTTTAACCAACTTATCTAATCAAGCTTTTAAAATGAATAAGCTTCCAAAGATTTATTGACCAAATTCCATAGTAAAGTCATTTAATATGATATTGAAACAAGTTCAAGTTCTAAATATAAAATTTAAATGATTTAAATTTGTTGGTCTTAAAGGTAATTAATTAAGGAGTAATAAATTAGTGGAAGCAATTAAGGGGATTAATTACTCAATATAATTAATTAAATTAATGTGATTAGTTTAAGTTAATTAATTAATTTAATTAATTTAAGATAATCACTTGACGATTTGTTAAGTATAAATACTTGATGTAATTTATTAAGTGTAATTACTTAGTGAAGAAATTAATGGGTAATTACTAGATATAATTAATTGAAGGATTTATTAGTGGAAGTAAATTTGAGTTTAATTGCTTTTTGTAACCAATCAAGGGATTAATTAAAGATAATTAATTAAGGACTAATTAATTAATGAAGTAACTAAGGGTAGTTAATTTTTGAATGAGATTAATCAAAGGTGATTAATAAATGTGATTAATTAAAGATTAATTATTAAATGTAATTTATTTAAATAGAGTAATTAATTAAAGAAGTAATTAAGAAATCATTAATTAAGTAATTAACGATGAAATTAAGGGCTGATTAATTAAAGGATAATTAATCAATAAAGTGATTATAGAAGAGTAATTAATGATATTAATTAAGGATTAATGTAATTAATTATGGTTAATTAATTAATGGAAGTAATCAAAGGTTAATTACTATAATTATTTGAGGATAATTAATTTGTGAAATTAATTAGAGGATAATTACTGAATGTAATCAGAGAATAATTAATCAAGGATGATTAATTAAGATGAATAATTAGAGGGTGATTAATTAATTGATTTGTAATTAATAATGGTTAAGTAAGCAAGATTTATATGATGTAAGTAATTAATTTAATTTATTTTAAATTAAGTAGAGATGTAGGTAATTAATTCAATTCATTTTAAATTAATTATAGATGGTGTGATTAATAGATCCTTGCTTAAGGATGGCTGATTTATATTGAATGCTTTGTATGGTTTGATATCTCTGATATGAGATATGTATTGATCTTAGATATTGAGATGCTTTGGTTGAATTGTATTGATATGAGTTATCTATTGTGATATTGTGAATTATCTATCTGTGTGAATATAGATAATGAATCAAATTATTTTAACTTTAAAACAACTTGGACTTAAAAGACGACGTTTTGAATTTCGAAGAGATCAGGGTCGGGTATTAGTAAATACCCGAAACCACTTCGATTTATAATCCACTATGATTCTTTATAAGATTGATATGTGAAATCAACAGACTGGAATGGAATGATTTAAATGAATTGGACTATTTAATCTAAGTTTTGGTATTTAGAAATTGCTGTGTGAATAAGTGATGTCTATATCAAATTATGAATTTGTAAATTGATACGAGTTACCCCCGGGTTTTAAATAAGTTTTATACATTAATATTTCTTGTTAGATGGGTTTACTCACGCTGGTTTCCAGCCTGACCCGGGTGTTACTTTAATGTATGCTCGGGTCAGACCGAGTGTTACAGATTTTCAAGTAAGGACGTTCTGGAGCTCAAGAGGCGAGCTGGATGGCAGGAACGTATGGAGTGTATTCCGCTGTGATATTATTGTTTATCTGGGACAAGTTAATCTTAACTGTCCAGTGATTGTGTAAATGTTGTATCTCTCATGTATTAAAATGTAATTGACTGATACAACTTTCTTTGTGTAAAGAATATTATTTGATACTATATTTTGATCCGCTGCGAATGTGAGATTCTGTGTTTCATTTCTGTTTCTTCTTTTCCTAACTATCTGGAATTTTTAGGATCGAAAATTTCGGGTCGTTACATTTGGTATCAGAGCTGAAGGTTAAGCGAGAACCTTGGCTCTGGTGGGATTACTCATTAAGGATAGGGTCAATGGTACCCTAGGATGAGTTGAGTGTGTGCATATATATATGAGAGCGTACCTGTTATTTTCTTAGATAACGATTTTAAATGATTTTATATAAGAATATATTTTGATATATAAAGCAATATTTCTTTCTAATAAATATTAAGGTAATTGGTTGTTAAATTATTGGAATTAAATTAAGTAGTAATAGAAATACAACCCAATTGAAATTAAATAAAGAAAAGTTTGAAATGGATTCAAATTGAAATTAAAATCTTGAATTTGGGGAAGAGTTTCAGAGTAAGATAATTATGAATTGGTTTTCAGATATGATAATCTTGGTTATTATCATAAATGATTGTTATGTTTAATAATAAAATGTTTATTAATGAGTAAGTAAAATGAAATGTTTTAGGGAAGTAAAACATTTAGGCAAGTATGACTTATAAATTGGAACTGAATATGATCTAAATTGTGAAGTTTTAAACCTAGGTCCAGAAATTTGGAAATTTGTTTCAAAGTAATAAAGAAATAATGCATAATATTATTTAATGTATTCGAATGAAAGGGTCCTATTTCAAACAAGAGTTGTTTGAAAATTTAAAGGAATTTGTTTTGAATTAAAAACCAAAGGTGGTTTAAAATTTAAGGATAACTTGGTGTGTAAAGGAAATAATATGTATAAATGAAGGATATACATAATATCAAAGATGGTTTGAAATAAACTCTAAATGTTGAGTTTTAAATTTGGAATAAGATGTGATACCCAAAGTGATAAGTTTTTGAACCTATAACTGGGAAAATTATTAATGTGAAGTTTAGATTTTGAAATGGTAATTCAAATTGGTTAAGGTTAGCTGGATTAAGTAAATTGAATTTAACTTTGGAAAGTTAAATAATTTAATAAACAACCTGAATTGGAAATTTCAAGATGAAATTGGGATTTAACTTGGAAAGTTAAATGGTTAGTTTAAATTGGGAGTTTGTGTGATCTCAAATGGAATTTGAGATCAAGAAATTGGAAATGAATGGATGTTTTAAAATAATTTGAATGATACCATCCTGTTGTTATTAATAACCTTTAAGCCGAAATTGGATTTGTTTAAATGAATGAAGAAAGGGGTATGGTAATATATCCATTATTAAGATAAAATGGAATCATTTTGGACTTAAGATTTGAATGTTTAAGATAAAACTTCAAAGGTTTGGTTTTAAAATTGAAATTTGGTGATAAATTGAATTTCAAAGATTTAGTTGTTTAAAAAGGATTTGAATTATTATTATTTGAATTTCGAAATAGGTTAAAAATGGAATTTGGATTCAGAGTTAAATGGTTTAAAGATATAAGTTGATTTGATTTAAAGGATTAAATCAACATTTCGAAATTTAACTCGAATTTATATAATTCGAGATGGTTTAAAGTTGAGATTTAAATTGAATTAGTTCAAATTGGATTTGATTTGAACTAATTGGATTTGTGATTGAAGATGTATAAGTTTAAAAATTCAAATGGAAAATTTGAATTGGATTGTTTTGAAATGAAATTGAAGATGAATGAGTTCAAATTCAAATGGGAATTGGGATTAATTTAAACTAGAATTGAGATGATTTGAAATTGAAGCTGGTTCAATTTGAAATTAATCTAAATTGATTTGAATAATTTGGAATTGTGATTAAAGTTGAATGGGTTTAAAATTCAAACGGAATTTGATTGGAATTTGGAAAAAAATTGAGGTTAATTCAACTTGAATTGGGATAAAATCAATTTCAATGGAAATTGAAGTTATTGAGTCAATTTAAATGGGAGTGGAAATTTAAATTGAATTGATGGAAAATTAATTGGAAATGGAGATTAGAAAGTTGAACAGTTTGGCTCTAGACTATTTTCAAAATAAATTGTTTTAATATAAATCTATTTTTCTAAACATTTACTATGCAACTTTTCTTTTCAAACCTAAAACTATCTTATACTTATTTTACAATTATTTTTGGAACTATTTAACAATTTTTCAGTTGTTTTATAAACTAATTACTGTTTTTCAACTACTTTATAACTAAATACTTTTTTACAACTATTTTGCAATTATTTAAAATTTCCATAACTATTTGTCTATTTTCCAACTATTTTACAATTACTTAACTATTTTACAGCTATTTTACAAACTAATAATTATTTTTCAACTACTTATCTATTCTTAATTTTTCAAGCTATTTTCTAAGTTCAAGCTGGACAAAGTTCAAACTGTTTGTGATTAAATATCCATTTAAGATAAGAATTGAGGTGATAATCCAAATGAGGATTTAAGCAATTGTGAGCAAGTGAATGAAAATCAAAGTGAAGGTGAATAGAAAGAGAATTGATTTGGCTAATAACCAATAAAGATAAATACGTAGGATGTACGTATATTATTCTATTCGAATTGTGATTTGATCCAGATTCGAGCATAGAATTTTGAGATGGTCATATCGATCCGATTTGGGATTTTTCACTCGATTTTCGAAGGCGAACCTGGATAAGGATTGTTGATTGGTTCTGGATATTCTCTATCATAGTTATGACTATGCAAGGAGAATGACGGTTTCTGATCAAGAAACTAGATCTGAGTCCGCACTAGGAAGTCGGGTGGACGATACTAGTTTGGAAGTGAAATTGTGCGATCGAGTGAGCGATCAGATTGGTATAGCATATGGATCATATGTGTACATTGTACGGGTTTGAATGAAATTGATATTAGGAATTTGTGGATAAGAAATGTGAAATGGTTTTTGAAATGAAAGATACATTTTGTAAAATATACGATGAAGTAAAGTGAAAATTGGATATTTCTATGGTAAAAATTTACTTTATGGATGTAAGTAATTTGGTAAGTGACTTTATAGAGTAATCAAATTTGAATATTTGATTTAGAACAAAAAAAGTTATATATCTTTGTTATATAAGATGAATCTCCCCTTGTTGAATCTTGTAATGACCTGCAAATCCGTATCCCTTAAGCCGACACTATTCTCCATCAACCAACTCAAGACGAACGAAAATACGAACCATTTGGGTTAAAGAAGAAGAGGTAGAAGAAGAAAATAGAAAACAACAACAGATTCTAACCATCGCAGCGGAATAAAATATACTAGATAATAACAGATCTTTACACAAAAGAAAATTTTATTTGTTTATAGATTACATCATCAGAGTATACATAACACACAACTGGATAGTAATCGTAACCTGTCCTCAAATCTGAATACACAGCGGAATATTTGACACAAATACGGAAGTACGTATTGTCCTCCACCTTGTCTGCTGAGCTCCACAGCATCCTTTCCTGTATCCTATAATACTCAGTCTGACCCGAGCATTAACCGAGCATTATAGTAAAATAACATCTGAGTCAGTTTGGAATCCCAGCGTGAGAAAACCGCAATCAAATTGATTAATAAAGTTTCAAAATCCTTAGAAAATCAAAAGCATCACGTAAGTCCATGCTACAAATAAACATGTCGGGTTTTTACCTTACAATAGCCAAAACACTTTTTATTAAAGTCCTCCGATATTATAATAGGGTCTATCTACAAATACTTATTAAAATAACCGAAATTGTTACATGATTAAATTCTAGCTACTAGCCACAAAGTGGGTAATACAAACAAAAATCGTAAAAGGTGCATAGGGAGAATGGATTTCCAACTAATGACTAGGCACTGGGGTACCAGCAGTCATAGTACGTCACCTAGATCATCGTATCGAGGATTAATCCCAATCCCCTTCAACACAAGACCGGGACTAACCCTTACTGGATAATCCCGAGTCAGATCACTCCACGGATGGGATCAGCAACCGCACCACTAAGCCGAATAAAAGGGACGTCTAGACTGTGATGACCTCACCCTAATGGTCGCTACCCACCTAGCCTTACTGCATAACCCTTGATTTTCAGTCATTCCTGGTTGATGAGGCTCAAGGCTAAGCGTTACCTTTTAGAACATTTCATTTAGAATGCCCAGCGTCCATCTGACGATGTTCCGAAAGCATTCATCCATACAACTCCATCCCGGGTTTGAACGGAATCGAAGGCACTACTCCTACTACATCCATTTTGGAATCATCCTCAGGATTAGTAGCAACTAGCCCTTGCACTTCATTGCTCCATCTTCGAATCCAAACACATCTTCCATACGAAAACGTACAAACCGTATCGAAGTGGTTTTCGAGAAATAAATCACGATCCCGGTCTCTTCGAAACGATCAACGCATTGGCCAATATTGATAGTGAATAACTATCAATTAACATTCACAAACAACCATCAAACAATAAATAATTTCTCCAAATTATTTATTAATCTCAAAATATATTCGCAAGATATATTTCCATTTTCAACCCTTTCGAAAACAGTTTTCAAACCACACTTTCTCATGGAATGAATTCCCAACTATTTATTTCCACTGAAAACACCTTGCACAAAAACATTAGATTTAAAAATAATTTAAAATCACTTTATTATAAAATATCCTTTAAAATGTTTAAATTTAGAATTACTTTAATACTTATTCAAAATACATACTTTAAGAATATTTAAAATAAAACCACCTTGTACAATATAAAACCAAATTTCTAACTTTTAAAACATAATACCAAGCCACCTTTAAATAATCACTCCTACAATAAATTAGAAAATAATGCTTACTTTAAAATTTAAATATTTAGAAATAATAATTTTTTTAAAGCATACCTTTAAACAACTTAAACTTTTTACTTATACTTAAAAATTTGCTTTGAAAACGTACTTGGCTATCCAGGGAAATACGCTTCCCTTTTACATCTTTAAAATAAATCATCATTTATTTTTAAACAAGTTTACCCATTCCTTTAATAAATTCCCACCCTGAATTTATTCTTCCAAATATCCATTGATATATTGCTTTACTTTTATAAACCCAGTTTACAAATATCAGGTCTCCCTTCTCTTTTTAAAATTCCCGGTTTTACACACTTAAATCATTTCCAAAATTGATTTCCAATTTACTTCACTTTGAAATAAATTTCTTTACTTACTCTGTTTATTTCAAAATCCATTAACTTTAGATTATATTTCCCTGATTATGGTTTAATATCTTTTAACTGAAAACACCAATTTCAGATTTCCCTAAATTCCTTCTTTACCCTTTTAAATAAATTCAAACCTTAAATTTTTAAAGTAAATTCTTTATTCCTTCAAATAATATCACTTAAGTTTTGCAATTCATTATTTTCGGTTTATTCAAAATCCCCTTTTTTCCATACTCGGAATTATTTATTAGAATTTTAAAATCACTTTTATTCTTATCCAATTCATTCTTAAATTTATTCAAATTCTCTACGATTATTTTACTTAAAATTCACTCTTTTATTTTCTTTCAAAAATTCCAATTCTATATATTTTGATAGCTCAGTGTACCGAAATATATTCAAGCAAACTATAGCATTCGATATTCCAATTATAAATATAATTCAACACAGAATATCAAATATTCATAACACAGAATATTAAACAATCAAAATAATTTTAAGGAATCCAGTTAGATCCCTCCAACCTATTTCCCTGCATCCACATATGTTAGCACAATATAAAATACCAATTCCACTTCGAGGTGGAATATCACGGTATATGAGATTTATATAGTATCATCCGCTATTATGCGGCGTATAGGGTCTCATCCGCTATATAGTGCGAAAAATTAATCACTCCAATATATACAATATACTACTATATATAATATAGCACATCAAATAAATACAATCATTTGACCAATTATTTAAATTTAACCATTTAAATTTAAATAGCAACCAGATGAGTGACATTAACTCACTTTTGATTTCGTTTGCCATCCATTTCAATCTTGGCTTGATTCACGATTTTAGACCTTGTATAAGCATTATATGATTTATTAATATTTAAACTAATCGAACCATCAATTACAATTTATTAATTTAATTTTAACTGATTTTCCTTTAAATAATTTTTTTAGTAACTAAAATAATTTAATTAAACAAATTTTTTTGTAAAACATATGTATTTTCAATTTCTTTTTGAACTACAGATATATTCATAAAAATCTATATAGATTTTAAATTATAAACTCTTCAAACATTAAAATCCCCATACTTTTCCAAATTTTATTCATATATATATTTCTTCGTTTATCTATATACATATATATTTAAAATAAAAATGTATGTGTATTCATATATATATATATATATATATTTCTTTTCTTTTTCTGTAAAAATCAAAAATCGAAATCTGCTTTACTGTTAAAACTGCCCCTCAACATAAACCTCGTATGAAACCGACATGTAATATTTATGAGCTGACAAGACCCGAAATTCAACGTTCGAAAATTGACATCAAATACCTCACTTGTACTCGTCTGTCAATGATTCAAACATCGAACTCCACTCGGATGGAGCTTATAACAACATTAGATGAATATAAAGCAGCGGAAATAAAATGAATATCATGCATTACATCACAGATACAACATTATAATAATATCTGTTACAACATCAGAGTACATAATACATGAATCACATCTCCAAATAAAATGGCATAATAGAAAAACTAGATATCATGTGCCAAAAGTCTTCAAAAAGATAGAGAATGATAGTGAACACCAAACTAAGCACCTCGAGATCCAAAAGCTTCCAAAATGTCTCTAAGGTATGAGCCTCCAAAAACCAAAAATCTCCAAACCAAAATACTCCAAAATGTAGCTAGAGCCAAAATACAGAAAACCTGCTACTAGGCTGCCCGTGTAGAAATGGTGGGCACCCAGAGTTTAGAAAGGAAACAATAAACTCCGGGTCAGTCATGGGACTGGTATGAGTAAACAAAGATAATTGCTTTCAAGTAAAACAGATATATACAAGGAAAACCGGTATGCTTTTGGAAAATGAAACTATCATAAGGCCTCTCGGCACACACACAATGCAATCACACACTTGGGGGAGATTTCCTCTTATGATAGTCAAATATGCTTAATACGAGGAAAATTCTTTGATAGTGCTACTAGTGCATAGTGTAGAAAGTCATTTCAAAAGTAGAATATTAATCGTAGCCGGCATAGGTACCATGATACTATGCCTACTATAGCTGCCATGTTAAATGGCAGGTTCTGCAAACTAAAATTGTACGAGGTTCGTATTGGGAATTGGATTTCCAACAAATGGTCAGGCTAAGGAACTTCCTATGCCACATGGGTACGCCTCTGGCGGGACGTCCCAAGAACCTACCCGGCTCTCTGCCAACACAAGGCCGGGTTACCTCCGTAACTAGGTAACTACTACTCGAGTATGCCACTCCCCGGTCCTTTGGAACCTTTATCCGAGGGCCCTCCATCACAAAGCAACAACCACACAGAATAATGAGATTGAAGCAACCTCATAGGTAAGTATCTGGGCTCCATACCTTGACACTACCTTTTCCAGAAGGAAATGACATACCCTAAAGGGCGCGACCCTCATAACCTTGCCGCATCTTTCCTGTTTCGACCATTACCGGGGTGTGAGGTCGGATGAGGTCTCGTCTACAAAGCTATGCTTTACACAAAAGCCATGCTTTGATCACAAGTGATCAACAAATGATCATCACTATACAGCAGCACTTAGCATGCCACACTACCAAATTGGAAGTATATTGCTGATAACCTTCAACTACATAACCTCTGAGCTCGTACGTCTCAGAGAAGGGTGTTATGCTAAGAGAATAAATTCTCCGCCACCAACAGATATGTATTTGAAAGAAATCGGCTTTATATCTCAAAGCGTAGTGTCAGACACACGACCATACAAGTCTGTTCCGGGTTCGAACAGAACCGAAGGCACTTCGTCCAATAAAGGAAGAAGCCCTTGCAAATCCGGGCGTCCACAATCCCGATCGGACTTCCCATCACTTAGGGAATCCCTATACCAGAGCAACTCGGTGCAAAAACAATCGATAGGTTATCCTATCGTTTTCGAAGACACCTGGTCTTCACCGCCGGTCTTCAAATGCAATCCATTCGTCGAATCACTATTCGGAATGGGTTATACGACACAAAGGTCCTCTCCCGGCTAATCCGAATAGTGAGCGCTCAAATTTTAATACATGTGGGTGTATCAATCACAAAGGTTCACATTCAAGGTTCGATGTGGGTTTCGGATAACAAACTAAAATCCGACTCCCTGTCGCATCGAAGTTTAAATGCCGTTTTACGGGAAAAAGGGTTTTCACATACATATAGGAACAAATCACAAATCACGGTCCATCACAAAGCAATCACAGCATCACAACAAAAATGTCAATACAGTATAAAGTATTTGACGATGGTCAATCATCGTTGATTCAAGTGATTGTGATTAAAGTGAATTGGCCATATGATTGTCTTTATTAATAAAATTAATGTTGAATTTTACTTAATTATAAATTAGTTTAATTGGCTTAATTAGTTAATTATCCTTTGATTTATTTTTTAAAACTTATGGATTCTTAATTGTTAATTTATTAAGTTTTTAATTTTATTTTATAAATTCCCTTTTCTTTAATTAATTAATTTTAGATGGTAAAATCATTGCAAGCCTTAAGGGTTAATTATTCTTCATTTTTATAAATCAATTTGGTTTTAAATTAACATTTAAACATTTATTTTGCTTTTTAAAAAATTTGTTAAGTTAAACTTTAAAACAACTTTTATAAAATTATAAATTTGAAACACCATTTGTTCCATATGCTATTTACCATCATCATTAATTTATTCAGAACATAAATTTACTTGAGTTTTCAAAAAATTTGGTAAAAACAAACTGGTTGCTGTTTTAAATTCACTCACCTGAGACTTGCTTCGGGTTTACCGCGAGAAAATCGCCCTTTTACTTCGGGTTTTCCCCAAAGTGACCCGTGCTTCATTTTTTTTTCTTCCGAAATTTGTTTAAGGTCAAGCATCGTCACGATTCAACACTAGAGTGACCCGAGTGTGACTTCGAGTTTTCCTTCCATTCCCCCGTGTTGTGCTTCGAGTTACCCCTCGTCCTCCCCAACGCATCACATTGACACACCAACCATCAACGTGCACGTGCACGGCTATCTTCGCCGCCGTTGGACGGTGCTGCGGCCACCAACACTTCAAGGTCCACCCCCCAAGACACCACGAACACACAGATTTCGAATTTATTTTGAAACCACCAATCGAGCAACATGACCCAAAAACATCAGGCACGCCATCAGAAAACGGTCCCGCTCCACCTCCTCTGGCCATCAGAGGCCATGAAAACTCGATTGAAGCTTCGCCTTGACCAGATGCTTTTATCCCCACCGGAGGCTCGAAGTCCGATCGCCTATTTACGGCGCAACACCATCCTTTCTTACACGAACGAAAATGGGTTCTTAAACCTTAGTTTGATCTCTAATCAAAAGTGCAATGGTTTAAAATTTTATTTAGCATTTTTCTAGTGATGTCGATCCTTAAATCTTGCCGCGAAAACGAACACGAGGCCCACCATTACTTGGATCACCAGATTTTGATGAAACTTCAATTTACAGATTTTTGAAAATGCTCCAGTGGAAAGCCCATGAAAAAATTTGATTGTAGTTTCAAAAATCGTCATTTTAAGAGTGGATTCACTTAAAGTTATGGAAGTTAAGATTCGTGAAGTTTGATTTTTCTTGGGGACTTGAAGTTTTTACTGTGTTTAAACTTTCCAGGAAGAAACTATGTGATATTTGTTTTAATTCTTTTCTGGAATAAAATCTAGGTTTAAGCAAAAAACTTAACTTGTTTACATTCTCCTTTTTTTCCAGAAGTAAAAAAGAGAAAGATTTTTAAATTTCCTTTAATATTGATTACCCTGTAAACCAAAGTTCAGATGTACTATTTTTTTTTCTTTTTTAATTCCCAGTAAGACTACAAACCAGTTTTGATTAGTTTTCTGTAGCACGGTGCAAGCTCAAACACAATTTCAACTTGTTACAAATTTATTTTAGAAGGAATAAAGAAGAGAAAGATTGGGT
This sequence comes from Allium cepa, assembly GCA_030765085.1. Classification (NCBI taxonomy): domain Eukaryota; kingdom Viridiplantae; phylum Streptophyta; class Magnoliopsida; order Asparagales; family Amaryllidaceae; genus Allium; species Allium cepa. The sequence continues at coordinate 915,886,054 of CM060929.1, read as the reverse complement.
TGGATTTTGATATGCTTTATTCTTGTAAACAGAAAACTATATGAAATTGAGTGCACAGTTTCCAGGAAGAAAGATTTATATATGCTTTTTTTATTCATTGCTGACACACAGTATAGAGTTAAACCATAATTTTATTTTATTTTAGCTTGTTTAAAATCATTTCCAGAAGTAGAGAGGGAGAGAGAGAGAGATTTAAAACTTTGGTATAGTTTACTTTGTAAAAACCGATACTTAAAAATGATTCTGTTTCTAGTAAAAACAATTACAAAGACTGGTTTTTGATTTATTACTGGGACATGATGTAAGTTTAAACAAGAAGACCCCAACTTGTTAACTGAAACATCATGCATGACCAACCGGAGTTTATCACATAGGTCAAATAGAAACAAAGGGGAAAGGAAATGGATTTCTTTACAGGTTTTCACGTTTGTTTTTCTTGAAACTAAACAGTGGCTAACATTTTGTACAGTCAACATGACCAGCCAAGCATTCAATCATACATTCAAATCTCTTGCATGCAAACAAAATTTAAGTTTCCTATATCACCCAAAACATACACATAGCAACACTGATAAGAGTGATACAGGGTTTACTCACTTGTTTTTCCAGAGATTACTGACAGTTTTCAAATAGAGAGATGAGGCCTGCAACTTCCCTTCTTTTCTACTTTAATTCTCTTGGGGTTTTAGAACTGAAATTGATGGGTACAGATCTATGATTATTTTTAGTTGTATTTATGCATTCAAATTATCAATAACATGGGTTTTCATTGCACTTACATTTGAGATTTATAGCAGAGAAGACTTTTTTTTTTCTGAAACTTGAAACCAAAAAAGATTAAACCTTGATCTTCCTGCAATAAAATTAGATATTGTTGTATTAAGCCCACGTTGTTTTCATTTATTTTAATCATTAAAAATAACAAATTTTTCCCCAGATCACTTACAGCTTGAATTCTTAACGGAGAACCTTTTCCTGAACTTGAAAACCAGTAATAGCCTTTAATTCTTGATTTTTTTCTTTTCATGCAATAGATTAAATATTGTTGAATTAAACTCTTACTTCATTAGAAATTACAACTTCAAGTTCAAGCTTTTAAAATGAAAATTTACTTGCCTTATTAACTTATTTCCAGAAATAGAAAAGAATTGCACTGCCTTAAAACCAGAAACCCCTTTGCTTCACAAATCTACAGTTTTTTTTTTTTGAATTGATTGTTAACACTTGATTAAAAAATCAAAATTTCATAAACTATAAATTTTAAAACAAAACTTACCTGAAAGTATCACACTACTGTTATGAAGCATGAGAAAATATTTTAGATTTTTTTAGCTTGAATGGAAGAAGGCAGTTTCTTTTTTTCTTCTGAACTTTCCTTTTTTTTTCTTTGAATGTTAAAGTAAAAATTGCAAATATCTTTTGATTACTGAACATTAGGTGTTAGGGGATTTAAAAATTCGAATTTTAGAAGGTGAAGAGTTTCCCTGAATTGTTTATTTGAATTTTTTTTATTAAGGAGTTGATGCCTTGTGCCATTTGTAAGAAGAGATCTTAAACCCTAGATTTTTTTAATCATTTTACTCCATTGTGAATATATGTTTCAGCCTTTGTTATTTACAAGGCAAAAGAAAACTTCATAAATTTTATTTTATGTATTATATATACTTTCATAAACCAATGCATGTATATATTTTTACTCATTTGTATATATATGCATATGTACAATGTCAAAAGAAAAGTTGTTTTTACCATTGTATACTTTATTTCTCAATGATTTTAAACTTGAAATATAAACATTTATCTTTAACAAATTTAAATTAAATTCCAGTGTGTGTCAAATTTTAATAATGTATGTAATGTTCATATGTATAAGATTTTAAATCCAAATGACCTTTACAAACATTTATTATCTCAATATTTTAAACCCAAAATAAATTTGGAATTTTATTTCGTATATTATTTCCACTTATTTTATTTGTTTTAGATTTTTCTTCCAATTTATCCTCAAATTAAACCCCAAGAGTTTAAATATATTATTTATTTTAATTGATAATTTTGGGATGTTACAAATACCCCCTCCTTAAGAAAATTTCGTCCTCGAAATTGAAAGAGAGAAAAAACAGACAAAGAATATACGATTCAAAAAGAGTAAGGAAATGGCTTACCGGCTAAGCCGAGATATCCATTGTGCAATTGGGATAGGATTTCTGCATATTATCTTCAGTTTCCCAAGTGCAGTCCTTTGGATCGCCACTCTACTGAACTTTAACAAGCTTCACAACTTTGTTCCTTAATTGGTTCTCCTCACGATCCACAATCTTTATCGGTTCTCTTTTAACAGTTAGATTTGGAGTGATGTCGAGATCTTGTTGGCCAGCTTCTTCAATAATACTGTCCGGATCGTGCACATACTTCCGAAGGCTAGAAATGTGGAATGCATCATGCACACCCGATAACCAGCTAGGAAACTGCACACGGTAGGCTAGAGAACCAATCCTCTCCAGAATAGGAAAAGGGCCAATATATCGTGGTGCTAGCTTACCAGTCTTCCCAAATCTCAGTACACCTCTTATAAGAGATACTTTAAGAAAAACAGAGTCTCCAACCTGGAATTCCAAATCCCGTCTTCTACGATCGTAATAGCTCTTTTGACGACTCTGAGCTGTCTTCAATTTCTTTCGAATAAAATCAACTTTCTCAGTGGCTTCTTTAATCATGTCCGGTCCAAGAATGAGTCTATCACCTACCTCAATCCAGCATGCCGGTGATCGACACGGTCGACCATATAAAGCCTCAAAGGGAGCCATCTCAATACTGGCCTTATAGCTGTTGTTATAGGAGAACTCGACCAGATGCTAATGGTCCTCTCAAGAAACACCAAAATCAAGTATACAAGCTCGCAATAGGTCCTCCCTCCTCACAAAAAAGTATACATTTGGGTGCCCCAAGGCCCCCATGCAATCATATCCTCACAACAAAGTAAAAATTTATATTTTTTTCTTTAGAGGAACGGAACTGAAATTACCCAGGAGAAGCCTAGCCAACGAACGAAGAATGCTGCCTCCTCCATGTGGCGTCGGTGACCACCGCAGTTCCACTCGACCAGCCTCTCGTCGCTGTAGTAGCCTTCGCTCGCACCTACCTTGACCCAAAAGAGCGACGACCACTGCCGCTAATTCGCCTTGCGTGCGCCCACACGAACGCCAGTCCTTTATGCCCTACCGATCCATTGCGCCCTATCTATCAACGTGACAACCCTCCCTTTCACCTCGATTCGACGATCGTAGTTCATCCCATCACTAACCCTAGTTTCGCCTCTTCTCGTCAATCAAAAGCCAAAGTCGCCCCATTCGATCGTGAATTAACCCTCATTTTTTTTAATTTTGCCGATTCGGTTTTGAAACAGAAGCTCGGTTTGGTTTCGAATAGAAGGAGAAGAGCATCCTTGATTTGATACCAAAATTTCATCTTTTTTTTTCGGTTGTTCGAACAAAAGGAGGTGGAAGATTAATTTCGAGAGAGGAAAGGAAAACTCGGCGTTGATTTTGAATATGAACGAGGAATGGGAAGAAAAATATGGAGACGATTTCTTAAGCTCAGCCATTATTTGTTTTCTTTATCTTGATTTTGAGGTGAAAGGTTGCGTGAATATTAAAAAGAACAAAGGGAGATAGGAAGCGCGATTTCAAGATAGTGGGTAGCGTAGGGAAGAAAAAAAAGGCTACAGTGATTTCGAAATGAAAGGAAAGTAGCTGATGTGAGATAATTTCAACTGCAGTTGACTAGTATAAATATTCAAATTAAATTTAAATCCAAACCGTTCCGGTAAACGCAACTTAAAAACTTGACTTCCTGTCGAGGCGTGCCGCTAGGCATTTATAATGCTATACCCCTATTCCGAACGCAATGTAAAAGGTTTTGAGTCCTAATTCGATCGTATGGAGAAGATAGCTTTTTGAACCAAGTTATTATATTAAATTTCGATTTAATTATCAGCGCGTTTAATTATCGTACGGCCAAACGGTCACTCCAAACACTGCGAAAATTGCAATCCGATAATAATACAATATTATGGATCTAATGAAACTTGTTTCGTCTATTTCTGAGACTGTGCCTTGGAAGGCTATTTTTAAATATCGATTTAAACGATATATTTTTAAAACCGAACGAATCACTGCTAAATTCAATTTTAAAACTTCTATTAGCCTCAGCACTATCAATATAAATTTTATTGGCCTTCAAATTATTTTTAACTGGCTTAAAACTCTAGATTCAACATTTTACCCAACTTCAAATTATTTAATTTAATAATTGAATTACCCAAGAAATGGTGATATTTGAATTCAAGTTAAAAATTAACTTTTAAACATTTAAAATCAAATAAATATTCCGATTTCAAACATCCAAAAATTCCGGGTCATCACATTCTTCCCCCCTTAAAAGAATTTCATCCCCGAAATAGCTAGTTACGAAGAATGATCCAATACCCATTACTATTTTCCAAAACCAAACAGTTTTATCAACTTGCCATAACATATCCTTTATCAAAGACCCATTATTACTTTAACCAACTTCTCAAAACCTTCCATAGTTTCCAACAACATTATTTACTCCACTTATTCAAATTTAAATTTAGATCCAAATTTAAATTATCAAAACTTTCTCAAAAATTTTCTAACTCTCTAAATTTTCGAAATTATTTGCCAACATCTCTTTTGCACGGCTAGCTCGGTACAACTACAAAATGCCTCTACGGGCTACCAAATTCCAAAAAAAAACAAAATCCAAGTGGCTAGATAAAAAATCCAATCAAATTTCATACAGCAATTTAAACACATACCTTTGATGAGCAAATTTCAATTTATTCTCTGAAATCAAAAATCCCAAATTCACTTTCCTAATCCTTTAGTTCTGACTAAACAATTAGTTTCAATTTCCATTTCCAAAATCTCTTATTTCAATTCCAATTTGAAATCGTTTTGTCGCTAACAAAAATTTTCCCAAAAATTTTCAAAAATTTTCTAACTCCCAAAAATTTTGGAAAATTTTGGCAAAGTCTCCTTTGTACGGAGGAGCTTTTGCAATTTAATAAGAGATATAAATATATATAATCGACCCACACGGTCGGAAAAACAAAAACAGGTCATATTTTCTATTTTTATTGCGTAGGCGTACCTTTATTTAGCATTTTTAAGCAAGTGGCTTATTATTTTAGCAATTAGCGCGTCCAAATCCAGCCAAATGGCTTCCCGGTACCTGTACTTACTCAATTTAAATATGTAACTGCCAAAATCATGTTACTTAACAACATTTTACATATTTAACTAGTAAACATAAGAGTTTCTATAAGCAATGCAAGTTAAACAATATTTATAAGCAACCTATAGGGTTCCGACATTTATTTTAATTGTTTACAACCAATTCATATACAACTTCATTCAATTTAAATGGTTTACAACTCAATTGCTTACATTCAATTCATTTTTTAACCCAAACAACTCACATTTCTTTTTCAATTGATTCCAAAAATCAGTTTTAATTAAAGTCTCTTCACATATTAACTTATTTACAAGCCATACACCTGCATTTCATTCCATTTCCGCATTTTGTTTCATTCAAAGACATTTTATTAAGCTTGGCACATTCAATACTTATTAGGTAATAACCATTTCCAAAATTAATTTAACCCAGACTTTTATTTAATGGACTTTCACTTTTACTCGAAGCCAAACTTCTATAAATTTTAAAATTAAGTCAATTTACTATCTTCAAATTATTTCAACTTCAAACTTAAGTTTACTTCTATTTAATTTGATTCTCATCAAATCAAATTCCATTTAATTTTTTTTTCCATTCTTAATTCGTTAAAATAATATCCAAGGCCATATATAATTTATCCATACTCGAGTTGGACTTATTGCAACTCAAATCATTCCTATTTTAATCCAATTCCATTTATTTTTACAACATTTCCACTTATTTTAATTCATTATCAATCCAAGTCGAATTCTATTTATAATTCAAGTTTATTTCCAAACTTCATTATTAACTTACAATCCATTTTATTTAACCGAGTTAAATTTTATTAACATACTCTATCAAATAATTTATTTAGCTAATTAGCTTACTTCCAACTATTAAACCAATATTAGATTTTATTACAAAAATCACTTCATTAAATTTTCCCGAGTTCAAATTTTTCTCTTCACAATTCCATTGTGGATTTTCTTCCATTTTCCAAAATTCCAACACTTTTATTTTGGCTTATTTATTCCCTTTTTACATTTTTATAAGCTACACACTTATTTATATTCATACTTCTCCATCCATTTATAGTCAACCACATTTTCTCTTTACTTTTAACTAGGGATTATATTTTTATTTCAATGCTTTTCAATTCCTTTATAAGCTTCCAAAGCTTATTTATCCCAATTCAATACTTATTTAATTTACGCTTATTTATTTAAGTAAGAATTTTATTCCATTCAATATTATCTATAACTCAACTTAATTTATTTAAATACAATTTTATTTAACTTAATTTCAATTAAATCTAGCTGCATACCATTCTTTTTAATCCACTCAATCCACTTGAATTTTAATTAAGTAAGAACTTATTTTCACTTAATATCGTCTACATCTCAATTTATTTCAATTCAATTCCAACTTAATTCAAATCCAATTAATTATTATTAACTTTGCTTAAGTTAATTTAATTCTAATTAATTTTGTTTCTCATCCCAAATTTAATTTATTTTCCCATTCCAATCACATTCAAGCTTTACCAATTATTTCTTCCAATCATCCATTAAATTCTCCACAATTTAATTTCTCTAAATAAATTTTATTTAACCTTTTCACTTTAAATTTTAATTCCAACATTAAAGTTCATATTTTTCTTCCTTATTTAAAAATCATCTAAACTTTACAAGTTTATAACTTACCTCATCAGGATTTTAAATTCAAATAAGGATTCAGGATTTCAAACACCCGGCTTTTGGTTCAAACCATTTTACAACTACCACTATCCCAAAATCACATTTCCCAAATTTTTAAACCAATCCTGGTTTTTACCCCCATCAATTTCCTTTGGAATTTCAAAAACAAAACTAGTTCTTCTGAATAAATCAATCTGGCAGTAATCCGTCACTTAGATACTCGAAAATGAACATCGATGATGCTGCAGTCATCACCGAATTTATTTTCTAGCGACTGAAGTGAGTTCAATGCTATATCCCTTCCCAAAATTTATTTGAAATAATTTCCTTTCAGAAATACTTCTAAAATAATAATGCTATTATTTCTCTTCAAAACACTTCGAAAGGCACTTCCAAATTCTCCGAAGTTTTAAATTTTCAATTTTGACTTAAATCAAATTTTAACTATAATTCATTTGTATAATTTATGCTCATACAAATTTCCATTTGATTATCCAAGTCATTCCAATTTTTATAATCTTATTTGTTTAAAATCTTATCATCCAAACATCCAATTTATATAACAATTTAAGGAAATATTTCTTTTATATCAAAATATAATTTTGGGTAAAATTATTTCATTCACCCACCTTTAGAACAATACGGTATCAATTTATCGTGTGAGGTGTTTATAAAATCTTCTCGAATAGTGGCCGCTTACTCAATCAGAATTCATATTCCACTCAACCAATAAATCAAAAATATTAAAACAATTTATATTCACTAACAAATACACGCTCATATCTATTAATACCCTTAAACTCATTCTAGAGTACTACAGACTCTATTTTCAATGAGTAATCCCCACCAGAACCAAGGTTATCACCAACCTAAGCTCTAAAACCAGCTGTAATGACTCGCAAATCCATAACCCTTAAATCGACACTATTTTTCATCAATCAACTCAAGATGAACGAAAATACAAACCATTATGGTTAAAGAAGAAGAGGTAGAAGAAGAAAATAGAAAACAACAACAGAATCTAACCATTGCAGCGGAATAAAATATACTAGATAATAACAGATCTTTATACAAAAGAAAATTTTATCTGTTTATAGATTACATCATCAGAGTATACATTACACACAACAGGACAGTAATCATAACATGTCCTCAAATCTGAATACACATCGGAATATTTAACACAAATACGGAAGTACGTATTTCCCTCTAGCTCGTCTGCTGAGCTCCATAGCATCCTTTCCTGTATCCTATAATACTCGGTCTGACCCGAGCATTATAGTTAAATTACACCCGATTCAGTCTGGAATACCAGCGTGAGAAAACCACACTCAAATTGATTATTAAAGTTTCAAAATCCTTTGAAAATCAAAAGCATCTCGTAAGACCACGCCACAAACAAACATGTCGGGTTTTTACCTTACGATAGCCAAAACACTTTTTATTAAAATCCTCTGATATTATAATAGGGTTTATCTACAAATACTTATTAAAATAGCCTAAATTGTTACATGATTAAATTCCAGCTACTAGCCACAAAGTAGGTAATGCAAACAAAAATCGTAAAAGGCGCGTAAGGAGAATGGATTTCCAACTAATGACTTGGCACTGGGGTACCATCTATCTCAGTATGTGGCCTAGATCACCGTATCGAGGATTACTCCCAATCCCCTGCGACATAAGACCGAGACTACCCCTTACTGGTAATCCCGAGTAAGATCACCCCACGGTTGGGATCAGCAACCGCACCACTAAGCCGAATAAAAGGGACGTCTAGACAGGCATGACCTCACCCTAATGGGCGCTACCCACATAGCCTTGCTGCATAACCCCTGATTTTCAGTCATTCCTGGTTGATGAGGCTTGAGGCTAAGCGTTACCTTTTAGAACGTTTCACTTAGAATGCCCATCGTCCACCTGACGATGTTCCGAAAGCATTCATCCATACAAGTCCGTCCGGGTGCGAACAGAACCGAAGGCACTACTCCTACTACATCCATTTTGGAATCATCCTCAGGATTAGTAGCGACTAACCCTTGCACTTCACTGCTCCAACTTCGAATCCAAACTCGTCTTCCTCAAGAAAACGTATAAACCAGATCGAAGTGGTTTTCGAGAAATAAATCTCGATCCCCATCTCTTCGAAACAATCAATGCATTGGCCAATATTGATTGTCAGTTATTTAACTATCAATTAACATTCACAAGCAACCATCAAACAATAAATAATTTCTCCAAATTATTTATTAATCTCAAAATATCTTCGCAAGATATATTTCCATTTTCAACCCTTTTGAAAACAGTTTTCAAACCACACTTTTCTCATGGAATGAATTCCCAACTATTTATTTCCACTGAAAACACCTGACACAAAAACATTAGATTTAAAAATAATTTAAAATCACTTTATTATAAAATATCCTTTAAAATGTTTAAATTAATAATTACTTTAATACTTATTCAAAATACATACTTTAAGAATATTTAAAATAAAACTACCTTGTACAATATAAAACCAATTTTCTAACTTTTAAAACATAATACTAAGCCACCTTTAAATAATTACTGCGATAATGAATTTGAAAAATATGCTTACTTTAAAATATAAATATTTAGAAATAATAATTTTTCTAAAACATACTTTTAAACAACTTAATCTTTTTACTTATACTTAAAATTTTGCTTTGAAAACATACTTGGCTATCCAGGGAAATATGCTTCCCTTCCACATCTTTAAAAATAAATCATCATTTATTTTTAAACAAATTTACCCATTCCTTTAATAAATTCCTGCCCTCAATTTATTCTTCCAAATAACCACTGATATATTGCGTTACTTTTATAAATTCAGTTTATAAATTTCAGGTCTCGCTTCTCTTTTTAAAAATCCCGGTTTTACACACTTAAATCAATTCCCAAATTGATTTCTAATTTACTTCACTTTGAAATAAATTTCTTTACTTACTCCGTTTATTTCAAAATCCATTAACTTCAAATTTTATTTCCTTGATTATTATTTAAAATCTTTTACTGAAAACACCAATTTCAGATTTCCCCAAATTCTTTCTTTACCCTTTTAAATAAATTCAAACCTTAAATTTTTAAAGTAAATTCTTTATTCCTTTAAATAATGTCACTTAAGTTTTGCAATTCATTATTTTCTGTTTATTCAAAATCCCATTTTTTCCATACTCGGAATTATTTATTAGAATTTTAAAATCACTTTTATTCTTATCCAAATCAGTCTTAAATTTATTCAAATTCTCTATGATTATTTTACTTAAAAATTAACCCTTTTATTTTCTTTCAAAAATCAAATTCTATATATTTTGATAGTTCAGTGTACTGAAATATATTCAAGCAAACTATAACATTCAATATTCCAGTTATCAATATAATTCATCACATAATATAAAATATTCATAACATTGAACATTAAACAATCTAAATAATTTTGAGGAATCCAGTTGGATCCCTCCAACCAGTTTTCCAACATCCACAAATGTTAGCACAATATAAAATACCAATTCCACTTCAAGGTGGAATATCGCAGTATATGGGATTTATATAGTATCATTCGCTATTATGCGGCGCATAAGGTCTCATCCGCTATATAATGCGGCAAAATCAATCACTCTAATATATACAATATACTACTATATATAATATAGCACATCAAATAAATTCAATCATTCAACTAATTATTTAAATCTAACCATTTAAATAACAACCAGATGAGTGAGATTAACTCACCTTAGATTTTGTTTGCCATCCACTTCAATCTTGGCTCGATTCACGATTTTGGACCTTGTACAAGCAATATATGATTTATTTATATTTGAACTAATTGAACCATCAATTACAATTTATTAATTTAATTTTAACTAATTTTCCTTTAAATAATTTTTATTAACTAAAATAATTTAAATAAACAAATTTTCTTTTAAAACGTATGTACTTTCAATTTCTTTTTAAACTACATATATATTCATAAAAATCTATATATATTTTAAATTATAAACTCTTCAAACATTAAAATCCCCATACTTTTCCAAACTTTATCCATATATATATTTCTCCGTTTATCTGTACATATTTAAAATAAAAGTGCATGAGTATTCATATATATTTATATATATTTTTTCTTTTTCTGTAAAAATAAAAACTCGAAATCTGCTTTACTGTAAAAACTGCCCCTCCACTTAAACTTTTTATAAAACTGACATGTAATATTTATGAGCTGACAAATTATAATTTAACAAAATTTATATATTTTTTTCAAAAGGAACGGAAATGAAATTACCCAGGAGAAGCCTAGCCAACGAACGAAGAATGCTGCCTCCTCCATGTGGCATCGGTGACCACCGTAGTTCCACTCGACCGGCCTCTCATCGCAGTAGCCTTCGCTCGCACCTACCTTGACCCAAAAGAGCGACGACCACTGCCGCCAATTCGCCTCGCGTGCGCCCACACAAACGCTAGTCCTCCACGCCCTACCGATCCATCGCGCCGTAGCTATCAACGCCACAACCCTTCCCTTCACCTCGAGTCGACGGCCATAGTACATCCCATCACTAACCCTAGTTTCGCCTCTTCTCGTCAATCAAAAGCCGAAGTCGCCCCATTCGATCATGAATTAATCCCCTTTTTTTAATTTGTCGAGTTCATTTTGAAACAGGAACTCGGTTTGGTTTCGAATAGAAGGAAAAGAGAATCCTTGATTTTATATGAAATTTCTTCTTTTTTTTCGGTTGTTCTAACAAAACGAGGGGGAAGATTGATTTCGAGAGAGGAAAGGAAAACTCGGCGTTGATTTTGAGCATTAACGAGGAATGGGAAGAAAAATATGGAGACGATTTCTTAAGCTCGGCCATTATTTGTTTTCTTTAACTTGATTTTGAGGTGAAAGGTTGCATGAATATTAAAAAGAACAGAGGGAGACAGGAAGCGCGATTTTAGGATAGTGGGTAGCGTAGGGAAGAAAAAAAGGCTACAGTGATTTCGAAATGAAAGGAAAGCAGCTGATGTGAGATAATTTCAACTACAGTTGACTAGTATAAATATTCGAATTAAATTCAAATCCAAACCGTTCCGGTAAACGCAACTTAAAAACTTGACCTCCTATCGAGGCATGATGCTAGGAGTTTATAATGCTATACCCCTATTCCGAACGTAATGGAAAAGGTTTCGAGTCCTAATTCGATCGTATGGAGAAGATAGCTTTTTGAACCCAGTTATTACCTTAAATTTCGATTTAATTATCAGCGCGTTTACTTATCGTTCGGCCAAACAGTCACTCCAAACACTGCGAAAATTAAAATCCGATAATAATACAATATTATGGATCCAATGAAACTAGTTTCATCAAATTCCGAGACTATGCCTCGGAAGGCTATTTTTAAAACCGAATGGATCATTGTTAAATTCAATTTTAAAACTTCTATTATCCTCAGCACTATCAATATAAATTTTACAAGCCTTCAAATTATTTTTAACAAGCTTAAAACTCCAGATTCAACATTTTACCCACCTTCAAATTATTTAATTTAATAATTAAATTACCCAATAAATAGTGATATTTGAATTCAAGTTAAAAATTAACTTTTAAACATTTAAAATCAATTAAATATTCCGATTTCAAACATCCAAAAATTCCGGGTCGTCGCAAATCTATTGCCGGAAGGAAAAGATTTTCGAAAGTGTTTGAAGTATAAAAGGGAATTTATACAAGTTTGAAGTGATCCAAGTATTTTTAAAATTATATATATATAGATATATATATATATATATGTAAAGGAACTTATAAGAATGATTTTAAGAAAAGTTTTTTGGAACCTTTGGATTTGGAAAGGCTTTTTGATTTTTGGGTAAAATAAATATTGGAATTTGGAAAGCCTAGTTTGAGAATTATTGATTTTGGGAATCGATTTTGTGTAAAGGGGATTTGGATGAAAATCATAAAGGGTATGATTTGAAAGATACTATAAGAGTATAGTATAAAGTGTTTTGAGATTGACTCTGGGGAAAAAGGCGCTCCCTTGAAATGAACTTCTCAGGAGTGCCACAGGGTGGTACTTCCTTGAACCCGGGGGGGGGGGGGGGTTCTAAAGTTGATCCTGTGAGGAGTCCGGACAAACTAGATCCTGAGGATTATGTGTAGTGTGTAGAGAAAGACGAGGGCGCTGATGCCTACAAAGGCATTTGGGTTATGCAGTGACGATAATTTAATTCGATGTCACTGCGATCTACTGCAGACCATAGCGAAAGTCATGTGTGCCGCTGAGAGCCAACAGTCTACGTTTGATTTTACATCGGTAGACTGCGACCTATGGTAATATAGCGAAAGTTGTGTGTGCCGCTGAGAGCCAACAGTCTACGTTTGATTTTATATTGGTAGACTGCGATCTATAAAGACATAGCGAAAGTCGAGAGGCCGTGAGAGCCTAAGGCTACACTGGGACTTGACTGATGTAGTTTGCAACCTATGTGGGAGTGGAGAAGTTTCATTCTTTTGGCAGCGAAATTCGAGGGCGCTGGTGCCTATAGTTACATGGACTTTTGGTTTGATGGCAACGTAACCTTGGATGTATCTGCGATCTGTAGCGGGTTCCATGTCATAATCGAGGGGCGCGGAGTGCCTACAGTTACATGGACTTTTGCTACGGTGGCTACGTAACCCAGGATGTAACAGCGTCCATGGATGAGGGTGATGATTTTCAGAGCATTCTCACCAAAGATGTTTCCTTTATTTTCAAAAATGTTTTCTGTATTTTCAAAAATTATTTTCCATATATTTTCACTGGATGTTGGAAACTGGTTTACCGAGTACTTATAGATTTTCAGTCTTATGCCTGATCAACGTATGACCGAATTTCTGTGAGAACGAGGACGGACTTGTTGAAACATCGAGTTATAAAATGATAATTTTATAAAAACTATTTTATAAATATTATATAGATTTTTAAAATGTTTTAAAAATGTTCGAAGAAAAAATTTAACTGATATTAAGTATTTTAATAAATTCTGGCTTCGTTCCATTTCGAGGACGAAAAGATTCAAAGGGGGGAAGAATATGATATCCTGGAAATTTAAAGCATAATTAGATGTGATAATCCTCTTTATAAATTATTTTAAATTGATAAAAATTGTTGTTTTCAAACAATAATGATAATGGGTTGTTTTTAAATATAGATAAATAAATAGAATTATTAATTACAAATTAAATCTGGGTTTGTTTAAAATATGTATGTATTGTTGAATTGATTTTGAATTGGACTTTTAAATTTGAATTTGACTTTGGATTTAAATTGAAATTCAAAAGACAGATATTTTAAAATGTTTTGGATTTTAAAATATATGAATAAGATTTTATATGTATATAATTTGTTTCATTTATATTTTCTCTAAAGGTAATTTATATATATACATTTAGTATTTTAAAAATAGTAAATTAAGTATAAAGCTTATTATTAATATTTAAAATAAATGAAAATAACTTAAATGACGAGTGTAAACTTATTAAAGTTTGATAATAACATATGTAAACCAATTAACAAATGGAATGACAAATGTCAAGTTTTTTAACAAGTGTCATATGTTATTTTTTTTTTTTTCTTTCATTTTTAAAATAAATTATTTTAAATTATAAAAAAAATGTTTTCTTACCTTCATTCTTTTCTATTTTTTTCTATTCTAAAGCTTAGAAATTCAAGCTTGTAAACCATTCTCAAAAACAAATCCTCATAAACAATCTGAAAATCAATCTACTTCTAAAAACCAAAAATCAAATTCTAAGCCTATAATTCATTTTCTAAAATCAAATCATCAAAGCCTGAACACTTCCTTCAACCTGGAACAAAGCCTGTAACAATTATTAAGCAAGCAAGAAAGCCTGAAATCAGATAAGAATCAAAGTTCCAGCAAGTTTATCAAGCATTCAAGTTTCCAGTGCTTAAATAAAAAACAATAACAAAGTTTTTCAAGTTTCAAAAGGAATCAGCAATTCAGTTTTTCAAAATTCCAGTAAAACAAACCTCTGCCTTCTAAATCAGTGAGTAAACTTTTATTCTTAAAAACAATTTTAATCTGTGATATTGTGATGGATTTTTATAGCAATATGGTTTTCTTTTGTTGATATATGTGAATGCATGCTTGTGTAAAGGAAATGCCTGAATAAAACTCTGTGTGCATGAATATGAACTTCTATATTCTTTGTCAAATTTAACCATTTCAAATTAAATTTCATTTCACTTTAAACATTCAATTTAAGCTAATGATCTTTGGATGAAAATGTTTAATTCTATGTAATATTAACATTAAAAATAGTTATAGGATTTTATATTTAGTAAATTTCACAAGAAAAACAAATAAAGTGAAAATCTAAATAATAGCTAAAAATCAATCATCACAAATTCAGAATTTGATTATAGAATCTGGTTAGTGTTAGAAATTCATGAATTTTAACATAGGTTTCGTGATTTTTAGTATTTTATTTGGTGAGATTTTTTTAGATGAACGTTTAGGGTATTTTGGTTGATTACCGATGAACGACGTCGAAGTTTGTGACAAAGTTTGGTTTGTAGGTGGCCGGGGTGTCGGGGATCAAGGGAAAATTAGGATGGGATTTTTTCTGATGGCCGAGGTTGGTGATCGAAGGTGATTTAGGGTTCGATATCCTGATTGAGATGTCGGGGTAATCGTGGTGATCTCGGCGACAACGGAGCTTCGGGCTCGATTGCGATGGTTGCGATCGCTACGTGATGATGTGAGGCCACTATGGAAGGGTGACCATGGGTTCCAGTTGTCATAATCGTCGGCGATGAGTGGTTCTCCATTTCTAGTTTAGGTTCCAGTTGGGATTGAAGTACTCGATTTCGATTTGAGATAGGATAGTGGAATCTAGACGACGGCGATATTTGGTGAGGTCATCGGTGATATGCGGGAGGCTTTGCAATTGATCGGCGTCGCGTGGTTCGTTGTGTACCATGCACGCGTGTACATCTGTTACAGATGTTTGGACTTCAGGGAAGATCGATATTTTGCTGGAAGACGTCGCGTGTTTTTCTCGAAGAAGTGAGGGGTCGAGTGGCGTGGGAACTGGAGTGTTTTGATTCAGGGACGATACTTGTAGGCTCGGGTTGTTTTTTTTAGTTGCCAGTTTTTAAGTTTATGAAGTAAAACTGGTATTGTTTAGAATTTTTTTTATAAAAATAAAACCCAGTTTTTTTTAAAACAAGGTAATGATCATGTTTAGATAAAGATTAAATTAAGTAAGGTAACTTATAAAAAGGGTTTTATTAAACATAAGGATACAAAGTTTAAAGCAAAACAAAATGGATATTTTTCCAAATTTAGAGCTATTAAAGTGATAAAGTGTTTTAACCAACTTATCTAATCAAGCTTTTTAAAATGAATAAGTTTCCAAAGATTTATTGACAAAGTTCCATAGTAAAGTCATTTAATATGATATTGAAACAAGTTCAAGTTTTAAATATAAAAGTTAAATGGTTTAAATTTGTTGGTCTTAAATGTAATTAATTAAGGAGTAATTAATTAGTGGAAGTAATTAAGGGGATTAATTACTCAATATAATTAATTAAATTAATGTGATTAGTTTAAGTTAATTAATTAGTTTAATTAATTTAAGATAATCACTTGATGATTTGTTAAGTATAAATACTCGATGTAATTTATTAAGTGTAATTACTTAGTGAAGTAATTAATGGGTAATTAATGGATGTAATTTATTGAAGGATTTAATAATGGAAGTAAATTTGATTTTAATTTCTTTGTGTAATTAATCAAGGGATTAATTAAAGATAATTAATTAAAGAGTAATTAATTAAGGAGTAATTAGTTAATTAATGAAGTAACTAAGGGTAGTTAGTTACTGAATGAGATTAATCAAGGGTGATTGATAAATGTGATTAATTATTAAATGTAATTAATTTAAATAGAGTAATTATTTAAAGAAGTAATTAAGAAATCATTAATTAAGTAATTAATGATGAAATTAAGGGCTAATTAATTAAAGGATAATTAATCAATAAAGTGATTATAGAAGAGTAATTAATGATATTAATTAAGGATCAATGTAATTAATTACGATTAATTAATTAATGGAAGTAATTAAAGGTTAATTACTGTAATTATTTGAGGATAATTAATTTGTGAAATTAATTAGAGGATAAGTACTTAATGTAATCAGAGAATAATTAATCAAGGATGATTAATTAAGATGAATAATTAGAGGGTGATTAATTAATTGATTTGTAATTAAGTAATGGTTAAGTAAGCAAGATTTATGTGATGAAAGTAATTAATTTAATTTATTTTAAATTAAATAGTGATGAAGGTAATTAATTTAATTCATTTTAAATTAATTATAGATGGTGTGATTAATAGATCGTTGCTTATGGATGGCTGATTCATATTGAATGCCTTGTATGGTTTGATATCTCTGATATGAGATATGTGTTGATCTTAGATTTTAAGATGCTTTGGTTGAATTGTAATGATATGAGTTATCTATTGTGATATTGTGAATTATCTATCTGTGTGAATATAGATAATGAATCAAATTGTTTTAACTTTAAAACAACTTGGACTTAAAAGATGACGTTTTGGATTTTGAAGAGACCAGGGTCGGGTATTAGTAAATACCCGAAACCACTTCGATTTATAATCCACTATGATTCTTTGTAAGATTTATATGCGAAATCAATACAATGGAATGGAATGATTTAAGTGAATTGGACCATTTAATCTAAGTTTTGGTACTTAGAAATTTCTGTGTGAAATAAGTGATGTCTATATAAAATTGTGAATTTGTAAATTGATACGAGTTAACCCCTAGTTTTAAATAAGTTTTATACATTAGTATTTATTGTTAGATGGGTTTACTCACGCTGGTTTCCAGCCCAACCCGGATGTTACTTTGATGTAGTCCTCGGGTTAGACCGAGTATTACAGATTTTCAGGTAAGGACGTTTTGGAGCTCAGGAGGCGAGCTGGATGGCAGGAACGTATGGAGTGTATTACGCTATGATATATTGTTGTTTATCTGGGACAAGTTAGTCTTAAATGTCCAGTGATTGTGTAAATGTTGTATCTCTGATGTATTAAAATGTAATTGACTGGTACAGCTTTCTTCGTGTAAAGAACATTATTTGATATTATATTTTGATCCGCTGCGAATGTGAGATTCTGTGTTTCATTTCTGTTCTTCTTCTATCTCTTTTCTTCTTTTCCTAACTATCTGGAATTTCCGGGATCGAAAATTCCGGGTCGTCACACATTCCAAATTCAAATCAATTCCTATTTGAATTTAAACTTATTCAGCTTCGATTACACTCCTAATTAATTTAATTCAATTTCAAATTCCAATTAATTCATTTCAGTTCCACCTTTGAATTAATTCCAATTCCATTTTCAAATTTTAAATCATCTCAATTTATACAAATTTAAGTTAAATTTTCAAATGTTGATTTAATCCATTAAATCAAATTAACCCTTACTTTTAATTTAACAACCTAAGTCTTTAAACAATTTAATTCTGAGTCCAAATTTCTATTATTCATTCAAATTACTTTTACTTAACTTATTTCAAGGTACAAGTAAGAGTTCAAAACTTTTTAAATAATTTAATCTTCGAAATCCAATTTATTACCCAATTTTAACTTCTAACTTTGAAACCAATTCTTAACGATTTCAGTTTGTAAGTTCAATTTTAACATTCAAACCTTAAGTTCAAAGTGATTCCATTCCATAATTACAATTTTATTTCAAAAATCAAAATCTTTTAAATACTTTTTAAAATAAGGTTTTATTTCCATTTAATTTCAGTAATGGATATATATTATCTCAAACCACTTCTTAATTCATTCAAAATAATCCAATTCACAGTTTCATAGATTATTAATGACAATAGGATGATAGCAGGATATGTCAAAGTGAATAAACATCCAAATTATCTAAAACATCCATCAATAGCATCCATTACAAATTTTCAGAACTCAAACTCGTTTTGAGATCACACATAACTCCTTTTTCAATTCGACCCATTTAACATCCCTAAGTTAAATCTCAATTTCAGCTTGAAATTTCCAATTCAGGTTGTTCGTTTAAACTTATTTAACTTGTCCTAAGTTGAATTCAATTCATTTAATCCATTCAACCTTACTCAATTTGAATTCTCCATTTCAAATTTTAAACTTCTTATTAATATCCTTTCCCACTTATAAATTCAAGAACTTATTTCACTTTGGTGGAATTCAGAACTCAACACTTAATATTTATTTCAAATCAACTTTGATATTATGTATATCCACACATATATACATATTTATTTCATTTGCACACCAAGTCATACTTCCAATTTTAAACCATCCTTGGTTTTTAATTCAAAATGATTTCCCTTGAAATTTTCAAAACAATTCTTGTTTTTAAACAAGATTCCTATATTCAAAAATATTGTGAACAATACTATTTATTATTTCTTTTAATACTCTGAAACACTTCCAATTCCAAATTTCTTTGGGCATATATATAAATCTTCAAAATTTAAATCCATTTCAATTTATAAATCGTACTTATCTAGGCTGTTACTTCCTTAAAACATTTCATTCTGCATTATCATTGTTTATTTAGAAAATAAACATCCCTTTATTAAGATACAATACCCAGTTTATGATAATTATCATATCTAGAAATCATACACACCATATATTCCATAATCATTTGCTGGAAAATCAAATCATGGTAATTTATTGCAAAATTTTGAAATTTTTTTCGAATTTTCTAGGATTTAAATTCAGCTTTGAATCCATTTTTAGCTCAACTTATTTGCATAGTTCATATTATCCGATTCCTATTTGGATATATATATATATGTGTGTGTATATATTACCACTTAAATTCTTATGATCTTATTCAATTTCAATAATCAACAACCAATTATCTTAATATATTAAAATAATTAGAAAAGTTAATGCTTTATGTACCAAAATATAAACTTATATAAAAACTACTTTTAAAACCGTTTTTAAAATCATTATATAAGAAAATAACAAGTATGCTCTCATATATGAGACACTCATCTCATTCTAGGGTACTACTGTCCATATCTCTAATGAGTACACCCACCAGAACCAAGGTTCTCGCTTAACCTTCAGCTCTGATACCAAATGTAATGACCCGAGATTTTCGACACCAAAAATTCGACACTAATACGTTCACTGCAGAAGTGCTGAGCAATCGAATGCCGAAAATTCCAAATTGTTAGGGTAAAGAAGAAAAAGAGGTAGAAGAAGAAACAGAAAACAACAGCATAGAATCTCACAATCGCAGCGGAACAAAATATAATATACAAATAGCAGCATTTACACAAATAAAGCTGTAATGTCAAATTATATACAATATATCAGAGTATAATCATTCACAATAACTGGACAGTTATAATGACCTATCCCTAAATCCAGTCTAGATAATCTATACTTCGCAGCGGAAGATAATCAATACGTCTCTGCCATCCAGCTCGTCTCCTGAGCTTCAGAACGACCTAACCTGATAATCTATAGTACTCGGTCTGACCCTAGCATTACAATAAAGTAACACCCGAATCAGGCTGGAAACCAGCGTGAGTAAACCCATTTAATATGAAATACTTAAGTTGTAAAGCTTCTTCGAAAACACAGGTAACTCGTTCAACATTTCGAGTTTTATCCTGCTATAACAAAACATTTATTTCACAAAATAATATCTAAGTACCGTTACTTAGTTTAAGTGGCCAAGTTTTCTTCATTTATTCCATTTCAGCCAATTGATTTTAAAATCAAATTTATAAAGAATTACGGATTACTAATCGAAGTGGTTCCGGATATCGCTAATATCCGACCCCGATCTCTTCGAATCCATTGCTATCCTTTAACTAAGTTTTTTAAGTAAAACAATAATTTAATTTAAATTTCAGAATGTCATATTCGCAAAGAAATTCATCACAGATAAATAACTCACATTTATCATAGTTCAATCTAAGGCAATTCATATCATAAAATATCACAATTTAACATACCAGAGATATTAAGAAATCCAACGCATTCAATTCAAATTAAACATTTATAGGCAAGATTAATTCGTCACACCATTTCTAATTAATTTAATTAACACAAAATAGATTAATTACTTATATATCCTTCTTAATTATCATTAACTTATTTATAAGCCATTTATATTTTATTTAAATTAACATTTGGAACTAATTTATTATTAACATTTAAAATAACTAAGATCTTTGATTAATTTAAAGTTTAATATATTTCCTTAATTATCCACCTAATTACATCATTTAATTTTATTTGAAATAAACTTAGGAATTAATTTAAAACGAAATTAACCAAATATATAATTACCCTAAATCAAAACAAATTAAGTTCAAAACATTTTACTTCAATTCTTTGTTTTGAAACTTGCTTTGAAACTTGTACAAAAATTTACTCTTTTTAAAACTTGGTTAATTCAATAATTTCCTTTCTAAAATACTTGGGCCGAAGCCCAAAAATCACGATCACCTACTCGAGCCAAATCCAAACTACCACGTCCTTTCTTCCTTCTTCCTCTCTTCTCTAATCACAGCAACAAACCCACCCAGACACACACTGATATACGTGCACGTGCACACGGCACCGGAGCTACAGCGATCACCATCGACCACGTCACCAAGTCGCCGTCTACCTCATCGTCCACTTCAGCCACCTAGAAACCCGACACTAACCTCCCATCGAAAATGAGCAAAGCAACAACAGGCACCAAAACCGATAACAAAGATCCTTCATGCACCACCACCTCCGACCACCATAGACCACGTCATCACGCCTGGAGACTCGCCAGACCACCTTCTTCCTATTCCACCTAATCCGGCCCCTTCCGATGCCACCTTGACGTCCCATAGACCTCGTAATCGCCATCGACTCGATCCTAACCTAAAACCCTACAACATTGCTGTTCAACCACCATGATGATCGGAAAAACGGTGGCCATTTTTCTCGAGCTCCTCGACCCTTACGCTACCTCCAGCAATAACCCTAACCTCCCACCATTCACCGATCGCCAGAAATCACCCAAAACACGGTTCCCGTTCATCTAGCAATACCTCACAAAATACTAACCTAAAAATCTTCATGTTATCATTAAAAATCATGGTTTTCAAGATCGAATCGGATGATATAGGCAAATCCCAAGATTTAAACAATTTATTTTCTGATTTGATTTTTCACTATTCTTTCTTCTTTCATTACAACTACTTGCTAACTACACTTAAAAATATTTTTAAAAATAGAATTTAGTTATTACAAACATTTTTCCTTTAAAGATCTTAACCTGAAAGAGCTTGAGGAAAGAGAATTGAATTTTTGAACTTATTTAAGTCTGTTGGAATCAAAACAGAGACATGCATATTTAAGCTTAGGCATGCACACAGTTTTTCATACTTATATACCAGGCAAAACACATTTATACATTCATGCAAAACATTTTCACAACATTACTTTCGTTATATAACACATGCATCAAAATATAGAGAAGATTTAGCTTTAAAAGGTGAAGTTTACTCACTTGAAAATTGAGCAGAGGATAGTTAAAATCTGGAAACTTGATTTGGGACACTGCTAGTTTAAATTTTGTAACAGCAACTTGATCTACTTGATTAAGTTGAGTTGAATCTGTATTAAATCTTTGCTTCAGTTAGAAATTTGAAAGAGTTTGATTTAGTTGTTAGGTTCTCTAGTTTTTGTTTTTGGTTTGATTTAAAGATAATGAAAGAAAGGAGTAATTGGGATATATATAAGTATATAAAACAAATAAATTTGACACTTGTATTAGTATGTGCCTCTCAAGCCTACAGATGTCCATATACATTTATTTTATATTTTATTTTTATATGATTTATATTTATACTTTTATACTTATCCTTATTTTAATTTTAAAATAAGATTATTAACATTTTAAATCAATACCTATGTATATATACTCGTATTTAAAATGTAGAGTTTCAAATCTAAATTATTTTTAAGATATTTACGTTGAATTTCGAATCATAGTTTTATTCACAAACCATATATATATGAATAATAGTAAAGAGATAGCATATTTTATTTACTTTGAAATGATAAGTTTTGCAAATTTAAATAATTATATGAGAAGATAATCAAATTAATATTGCCAAAATCCCGGGTCATCATAGGAGTCCTCAACGCACAAACTAAACCCTTCGACGGATGGGGCGACTTATTTCAATCAACATTCCAAAAAACCTTCTGAAATTGTTAGTGCCATGGTTTAAACCTTTCGATATGGTTAACAATCTCTCATACTCCAACAACTTTAATAACCCTTTGAATCCAAACAATTAGTTACCTAACCCTTTGGCAAGGTCAACATCTACTGCACATCCACAATATCTATCATACCCTGTCTAATCCAAAGATATATACTTGTTTCAACCTTCTGACATGGTCAAGATTAACCCTTTTTAAAGAACAAACTAAGGGAATTTCATCTCAATCAAGAAGATAACTTTAGTGGGAGGTCTTATGAAGGTTCAATTAAGGAAGGTTTAATTAAGATTGAGGCCACTGTGTACTAACCCAGCAGAGTCGAAAGGTTTCAATAGTCCTATATCTAAACCCAATGACCACGTCAAAAGGACTAATTCGAAAGTTATCTACAAGTAGAGATGCCAAGATAATTCAAAAGGTTATCCATCCTTCTGTGCAAATAAGCTTAACCATATCATTCAGACTTACTTTGGAGTATTGACAAAACATTTGCTGATTTCCCTAAGGGTTCTACATACAACCATTTTTCACTAAGTCCATCTACTTGGATTCTTTGGGGTGTTGACCACAAATTTGGTTAACAATAGGTTTTCAGTATTTTTAAACTCGATGAAATTAGTTTCAAACCCTAATACTATCATATATTGAGGTTAGCTCTAAAATCGAATTATATTCATTTAAATTCCATAAATTGATTTCTACACGTTTTGAGCTCTCACAATCAAATGATAAATCCGATCACTGCAAAACTTCAAATCTTATAATAATTCACTATTACAGATACGATGAAACTAATTTCGTCGAAATCCGAGACAGTGACCAAAAAGACTAATTTTACACGTCAATTAAAATAATCTATTTTAAAAAATCAATTTAATCACTTTTAAATTCAAAATTAAAAGTTTTCTATCATTATTCTAGATCAACATAATTTAATAATCTTTTGAAAAGCAATTTTTCATGTTAAATCCAAGATTTCAATCACAAATTAATTTCAACGTTTAAATTACAACAGTAATAAACACGTTCATTATATATTTAAATTTCAACAAATTCTTTTACTTTGATTTACATTCTTATTATTAAATCAACAATTCCCTTATGAAATTATTTAACATAAGTTTCCATCTTATTATTCTCGTCACGATACAGTTAACGTCTTTTCTTATACTTACTGCAATATTTAATTACATTAAATTTCATTGATTTCCAAATAAATTTCAATGAATTTAATAATAAGATGATAAATAAAATAATTTTTACAATCAAGTAATTTAAACATATTTATAAACACATTTATATTTATTGTTTACAATAAAAACTGAAAAATTTACGTACTAATGAATTGATGCCATATTCTACATTAAAACCTTTTACAATTAAATAACAGAAAATTTCACTATTAAATACAACATTGATTTTAATCCTAATTTACCTTTACCATGGCAATTGATTGGACTTATATTAAACGGTTGTTAGTTTCATTCAATCAACATTATGAAATTATATTCTAATAATTTTTCCTATTAATAAATCATAAATTTTAGTTTATGACAATATTAAAGTCTAAAAATCTTATTAAATTTAACGTTTTTAATTATCAATAGTACATGTCGTTACAATCTCTCTCACTCAAAACTTTTCACCTTTGAAAAGAAACAAGAAAGATTCAAGAGGTATAACGAACTGGGATTTTCGACTCTCAATATTCGCATCAATACGTTCACTATATAACATGCCGAAAATTCAAGAACCGAAAATGCCAGATCATTGGGGGTGAAGAAGAAAGGGATAGAAGAAAATAGTAAACAACAACATCAGAATCTCATAATCATAGCGGAACAGTATATAATATGTAATAATAGATCTTTATATGTAAAGAACTGTAGCGATTAATATTCATACAATCATTCGAGTACAACAATCAACAAATTAATCTGAACAATCACAATAACTTGTCCTCACAAGTGCTAAATATACAACATACACACACAAAGAGCGGAATATAATCAAATACGTGAAATATGCCTAAGAATCGTCCCACACGTCTTTTATGCTCCATGGCATCCTAACCTGAATCTGTAATACTCGATCTCACTCAAGCATTATAATAACATAACATTCGAGTCAGTCTGGAAAACCAACGCGAGAAAAACACACTCAATTTGAATTATTACTCTATCAAAATCCTTCGAAAACAAAGGTATCTTGTAAGATCACGCTACACATAAATACGACGGGTTTTTACCTTTTAATAATCAAACCATTTTATATCAAAATCATCTAAAATTATAATAGTGTCTAAAAAAAATAAACTAGAAAGTAGCTGAAATGCTTGCATCTCATTTTCAGTATAGTTGAAAACATCTAAAACTGTACCGGCTCAAAGTGGATATTGGATTTCATGCAATGACAGGGCTACTGGGGCACCGCCCATCATAGTATATCTCAAGAAAAATGTACCGAGATCGTACCTAACAATTCTTGCTAATGCAGGACTGGCCTACCTTTTGCTGTGTAGTACCGAATATGTTATCACCTTGGGTGTTCCCACACTAATTGAGCGCTCTCTTTTCCACGCATAACCATATTCATCATTATAATATAATATATCCGAGGGTATCTAGAAAAGTGATAACATACCCTACCTGGGTGTAACCTACTTAGCCCTGTTGCATCTCCCATGTTTTAGTCATTCTCGGTTAATGAGGCTAGAGGCTACATTTTATCATTAGAATAACATTCATTCTTGGAATGCTAACACTACCTTCCACACTATGATGCAAATGATAGCATTCATCCATACGGTTTTTTCTGGGTCTGAACAAACTGAATCTCCAAAATCACCATCTTCATTAACTTCACGATATCCCAATTCGTAATGCACAAATTGGATCGAAGTGGTTTTCGGATAATTAAATCTGTTCTCAGTCTCTTCGAAACAATAAATGAATTTGGCTAGATTTGATAGTTAGTTATTTAACTATCAAATTTCACACATAAGCAGTCACTAGGCCCGATTTTATAAATCTTTCAAAATATTCATTTCAAAATAACTTTATCAAGATATATATTCAAAATCTCTTACAATAATTCAATATTTTGAAAACAATTCCAATACTTTTATCCATAACATGATATTTTCAAATCATATTTTACTATAGTACTTAGTGAAATACTTCCAAATTTGATATATAACCCATTAGTTGGGGAGAATATTCCTATATAATCATTTCGTAGTTTAATATTTCCAAACCCTTCTTTTCAATCATTAGGAAAATATATTTCCAAATCATTTTTAATATCCATACTTAGGAAATGTTTATAAGTATATTCTCCAAAAATCATTTTTATTTCCAATACTTTGAAAATATTCTATTTATTTCCTATTTCTCAAAATCATTTACAATTTATATTGTAAATTCCTTAACTCTTTCATAACGAATTCCATAAGTTTTCAGAATTCATTAATTAATTTCCTTTAGAATTTCCGAACTCGATTACCCTTGTCTAATATTTCCAAATACCCATTTCTAACTTCTTTTATGAATTCTCATTCATTTTCCAAAGTTCTCTTATTTCAACGATTTGGAAATTTCCTTAAGTTTCCAGAATTCCACTATAATATTCTCTTATAAAATCTCATCTATTAAATAAATTCAGTTTACAGATCGCAAGAGTATATATAAATAAATTTCAACCACTTTCAAAACCCTATATATATCAAGTATTTTTTAAAAGAATAAAAATTTATTTCAAAACATGTTTAGGTAATTATTTAAAATATTAACACATTTTTACATAAACATCGATAACTCATTTCCAATTCATTTTTAAATAATACAAATTGATTTTTGAAAGCTTATTATAAAAATTAGAACTTATTTCAATTAATGTTATTTATTTGAAAAATCCACTTCTCGAAATATTTCAATAATAAACCATATTAACTATATAATTTAATAAATAAAAGTCACATTTGAAAACAACCTTAACCTCTCGATAATAATTTATTTTTAAAATTCAACACGACCATTCTTATATTTATAAACCCCTTTCAATTTATTTCCAATCGGTTTTCATTTCCAATTCCATGACTATTTCCATATTCCAGAAATAGGAATCCACTATCTTTCCCCTAAACTGATTTCTGTATCTCACTTTAAATTCCTATGGCGAATTTATATTTCCAACTTATCAAATGATAATCATTTCACTTTATTTATAAACACCGTTTGTAAATTTATAACTGATTTCCGATTGTTCTTTACTAATAACAGATTTATATTAAACAAATCTCATTTATAAATCGGTTTCTATTTTAAAACCTAGAAGTTTATTTCTAATAAAATCCAATTTTATTCAAAATCCATTCAAAAACTCGATTTCAACTGCCATTTAAAATTTTAGAAATATCATTAAATCTATTGTTCCACATTCCCAATATAAATTAATTTCAAAATATTTATTTAAAAAACAATTCGTAAATAGTTAAGTGAAATCCAAGTCAAATCTTATTAAATCCACATTCATTCCTTATCAAATATTCTAAATCAATATAAATATTTTTATTTCCACAAATCCCCTTTAAATTTCTGTTTAAAATCCAAAAATATTCGTTACGGTTATCAAAATAAGGCCAGTGCTACTATAGATTCTAAAAATTTCTAACCATAACATAATCTACAACAAATTATCTACACACATCATATATCACTATATATGAAAACCAATCAATATATTTGAGGAATCTAGTTGGATCCCTCTAATCATCCAATAATTAATCCCACTTCATGGCGGGATATCGCGGTAATAAAGGGTCATCCGCTATTATGCGGAGCACATAGTGTCTCATCCGCTCCAATAGGCGGGAATATATCCAACTACTAATATATATATTAATATAAATAATATAACATTCAACTGATAATAATATATCAATTCAACCAATCATCCAATAATTAATTTTTAATTGCTATAAATTAAACTAGTCAACCAAATTAAGTGATATTTACTCAACTTGATTTTTATTTGCTGATCGTTCAAATTTTAAATTAAACTAAACCGACTTTCAATTTAATCTATACTTCTAGCTGACTGCAAAAATCTCTAAACCAATTCTAGATTGTAGATTTCATAGCTACGAATCAAACATGATAGATTCCATGGTTTTAGGACCTCGTATGAATTAGTCATGAATTTATAAATATTGATTATGATTTAAAATTAATAAAAATACTATGAAATTAACTTAAAAATAAATGTTTTCGAAACCTCTTCCTCAATTTGACACTAAAGGTTGCCTCGTGTCTTCGTTCGTGATAATTTCTCTTTTTTTTAAACGTGAGAGAGAAATCGCCGACATCACTTGAGGCCTCCGACCCTGCAGGCCATCACCATTGCCACCCCGGCCATCCTGCCACCTAGCCTACCCTTGACAATTCGCGCTCGCGTGTACAACTCAGTGCCAAACCCTAGAATGTGCCTTCTGATTCCATCATAAATGACGACCACGACCGTCGTTTTGCCCTAACCCCAGTGCGCCTTCGCCCTCCTCTAGCATTGACTTCGATTCGATTTGGTTTCTTTTGGATCGAGATCACCCTTTTTATAATTCCAACAGGCTTCGTTTCTTTTTTTAAGGAGGAGTGTGATTTTGAACAAAAGAAAGAGGAATCGATGCGAGTAGAGAGTTAGGTCGGCTCAACAGGCCATAGGGATTGACTTTAAAATTTTTATATATTAAATTCCAAAATATCCCATTTAGCTACTTAAAATCCCAATCTCCTACCGAGGCGTGCCGCCTGGCGTTCCTAATGTTATACCACAGTTCCGAACCCAATGTAAAAGTTTCAAGCTCTAATTCGATTGTAATGACCCAGAAATTTTAGTGATTGGAACTGAAACATTTAATTGATATTGAATATTTAAAGTTAACATTATAGATTTAATAACTTGAATTTCAAATATAACGATTTATTGGATAATTTAATTGTTAAATTTAATAATTGAAATTGGTTAGATAATGGAATCTTGAATTTTAAGTTAGATAAAAATTATTTTTAAAGGCCTATTAAATTTATATTAATAAGAATTAAGGTAATAAAACTAATTCATAAATGATTTAGCCAAATTTTAAAATATCTCGTTTTAATTAACATATAAGAATAGCCTTTCGAGGCACAATCTCAAATTTCGATGAAACCAGTTCCATTGGATGTTTAATAGTGTATTATTATAGGATTTCAAATTTTGTAGTGATTGGATTTACCATTTGGCCATACGGGATAGAAATGCGTAGAAATTTATATCGGAAATTTAATATTATAATTAGGTTCAAAAAGTTATCTTCTCCATATGATCGAATTAGGTCCCGAAACTTTTTCTATTGCATTCAGAATCGAGGTATAACAATATAAATGCCTGGCTGCACATCTTGATTGGAGTCCGTAATTTTAGCCAGATATTTTGAAAATTTAAATAATAAATTTTATATGATTTGACCTTATATTTCCTTTCAGCCGACCTCATTTTTCTCTTTAACCAACCTACAGCCAAACCTACTCTATTGACTTCAATATCTTTCCCCTCTTATTTAAACTTAGCTTAGTAGTGAAGAAAAAAAATCTGAAAGCTTCAAAAATTTATGATTCAACTTTTACCCAATGAAAAATTCCCAAACTAATTTTAAAAATTATTGTGGAGATTTTTGACTTGAGATGTTTTGTGTTGGGTGCGACGTTGTCTGGCATTCGATAGTGGAAAGTATAGCAGCTAGGGTTTGATTCATCTCAAGTTTTGGTTATTGATTGGGAATTTGGATATTGGAATTGGATTAGTGACGTGAAGGAGCACCCGGTAAGTTTTTCTGGTGGTCCAATAAACTCTACGGGGACATGATTTCATATGGCTTGGGCGATCTCCTACAGGTCGCATTTTAACGACCCGTAAATTTTAATGGTTTTATTTATTTAATTAATTGAATTTTTGAGAAATTTTAAATAATTGAATTTTGAAATAAAAATTTAATATTTGGAATACGTCTATTTAAATATAATAAATGGTAAATTTTCGTCAGAAAATATAAAAATTATCTTCTTGTGTAATTTTATTTAAACTCAAATCAGTTAATATTAGATGCTAATAAAATGTTTTCCAAACCTAAATACTTTATACAATTGTTAATTGGTACAGTATTAAATATAATTTGTAAGAACAGACATAGAGGAGAAAGAAAAAGCAACTTATTTTATTTATCCCATCTAATTGATATACAAGAAGAGGTGTTTATATATCACACCAAATAGTTAAATCAGAAAAATTTATAATAGAAAAGTTTATAATAGGAAAGTTAATAAAAGAAAACAATTATACCCTATATTTAACACTCTATATTTAACACTCCCCCTCAAGTTGGAGCATAGATGTTAATCAGGCCCAACTTGTTACACAAGGCCTAAATTTTCTGAGAAACCAAATCAACGAATTTTCTGAGAAACCAAATCAACGAATTTTCTGAACACGAATTTTTTTAGAATCGAATTTTCTAAACACGAATTTTCTGAGAATCGAATTTTTTGAGAGGGGCAAGTTGAACACGAATTTTCTGAGAATCCACAACCAAAGAAGTAAGCAGATCAAAAAATTCAAAGGCACTTCCACGCTTGTACACACTGTTATTCTTGCTTCTATTCTTACTTATCAATTTGGATGCCAGTACCCTCCATCCAAACAACAACACTGCTGTACTACCCTTAGTTACAAGCATAAATGGAATTTTTGGAATATGACCTGAAGTTCCGCTTCTAATAAGAATTCCCAATGGAATCCCAACCATCCAAGACTTTGCGGTAGCAGCTATCGCCTTACTAGTACCGCCCAAGATATATCAAACAAAGAATTTGGAGTTAGTGAAATTAAGGGAGGTGTTTGGTTCGAATATTGTTTCCAATATAAACGGAAATAGGTGCAATTTTGTGTACGAGTATGAAAAGTTTCAAGTTTCTCATCCTCAGGTTTGGAAATATCAGAAGACAGAGAGCGTTGCACATAGTGCTTTGGAGCAGATGCATGGCACTCTTCAAACAACAGAAGGCTTGAAAGAAACACACCATTTGTTGGTTGGGAGTACATCTGAGTTACTCAGGCTTTATGGTTTTGAAAATGTGGGACAAACTGATTTTGATAATGAATGCACACCTAGTTCTGTTTAGCCAACAGGAAGAAAACATGAAGCAGTTGGAAGTATCTAGAGTTTATTGTCTTCATATGTACTCGATACTAGGATATCTTGCATTCAAAAATTGGGAAGAGAGTCTTCATCTTTTCAGCGTGCATTGGTGACAACTCTTGGTTCTGGCGTACCTAGATCCGTTGACATCATGGATCTCCCTGAATCTTACGAATTCTCAAATTACCCTAGATTCCATGAAATAATGAAGAATGTTAAGTTATACCATGCTACAATATGGACTGCTGATTGCAGCTGGAATGGAAAGCATGCAGTAATTGGCACTAATTTGGGAGCAGAATTGATAGACTTAGAGACTAGTGCTTCATCAAGGACATACCACTCTAAAAGTGATATCTTCTCGCAGCAATACGATAACTCGGGTAATATAGTTCTTAATGGTCTTCGTAATGGAGGTATTGTTGTAGTTGATGTCAAAGAAAAGCAATTTGGATCATCTGGAAGTTCTTCCAGAAATCCTGCTGCTTTAGCAAGCATCAGAACATCGACACATCGAAGAAAGTTTGGAAAGAAATCAGAGGCTATGACATTCATGCGCCATCATCTGTTTGCAGTTAGTAGCACTTCAATCCGATGATCAGTACTTCCTAAGAAGCTCAATGGATGGATCTACAAATCTCTTTGACCGAAGACTGCTTCAAAGAGGAGCAATTCAATCTTACAAAGGACATACCAACTCACACAGCCACCTGCATCTTTCTGTTAATCCAACAGAAAGACTTGTGCAATCCGGTGGAGAGGACATGTATACAAGGATCTGGAGCATCAAAACTGGAGATTTGGTATTTGAGGAGAAAATAAGCGCTCAGAAACCATCCAGCAACAAAGGGATCAGCTGTTTGAAGAGTTTCCAAATCGAACACAGGAAACCCACGAGTGAATCTTCCAACTGCAGCGAAGATGAGAAGGCACAGAACGTCGCCTCCTACTAGAATCCCGACCTGCGCCCACTCAATCAATTTGGAGACGATGCGTCTGGCTTGTCGAATTGGACGACTCCTTCGAGTGGGACGTCGTCGTCTCCAACGAATTTGATGTCGTTATTGCCCTCTTCGGAAGGTACGTGAGAGGTGGGCCTTACATTGCCGTCTGCGGCGGAGCGAGTGAGACTGGGTTTGGTCGTTCTTCTTATTTTAGGGTTTTGGAAGAATGTGAATCTGGAAGTGAGGGGATAACTTGAATCAGGGGTTGAAGGAAAGAGGTTTCTAGATTTTGATTGTTCGGAAGAAGGGAAGGAGTACGAGATTGAATTTTCTAGAATCGGTGGTGATGGAGATGGGATCCATCGCCATCGGAGAAGGGATGGAGTTGAGAGCGAAGTACAAAATGAATCCCTTAATTGAGTCGAGGAGTTGGTCGATTGGCAGCAAAAAGGAGCAAAGTAATGAAGAAAAGATAAATCAGCCGAAGAGGAAAGAGAGCGGAGACGAAAAGGATTTGAAGAGAAGATGACAGGGAAGGGAAGAGGGCACCAAACCCTAATCCGCCATTAATCTAAAGTATTACATTTTTGATTAATTTTCAGATTTTCTGATTTTCTGATTTAAGATACTGTTCTAAGATGGCTCTGATACCATGTTAATTGGTAAAGTATCAAATATAATTTGTAAGAACAGACACAGAGAAGAAAGTAAAAACAACTTATTTTATTTATCCCATCTAATTGATATACAAGAAGATGTGTTTATATATCACACCAAATAGTTAAATCAGGAAAATTTATAATAGGAAAGTTTATAATAGGAAAGTTAATAAAAGAAAACAAGTTATTTCTTGTGTAATTTTATTTAAACTCAAATCAGTTAATATTAGATGCTAATAAAATATTTTCCAAACCTAAATACTTTATACAATAAATTTGTAAATCATCTTCTAAGTGAGACGTCATATTTCATTTTCCCAAATATGAATTGTTATTGCTCCGTTTACCTTATTTTCGGTAGTTTGGCAGCATTTTTGGTATCAAATATCTACTTTTGATAGGATGGTTGTGCCATTGATATCTATATACAATTTTGATCGTCTCGTCATGCTGATCTCTGCGGTATATTCACTTTTATATTTCGAAGTACGGTGTGTTGTGTGATATGCGAAACGCCCAGCGTATCGGTTCCGCAACTGAGTCTTTTTGGTTTCCCGCCCCTTCATTTTCTCCTGCACTCAATAGCCATTTGCATTTTGACTATTTCTATTCCCCATGATTCAAATATTCATCTGCTTGTTTCCTAGTGCCTTCCGTTCATTTTCTTCTGCCTTACTTCAAAGAAAAAAGAAAAAAAATTCGAAATAAATATAACATTTGCTTTGTTTGAGATTCCTCACCTTCCTCCATTTTTCCTATGATACTTCCAGCTTTGCCCGTGCGACGAAACTCGCATCTACTTGTTGCCGCCATGTTTCTCCATCCACCAAGCACGGCCTCCCTATGCTCTTCCCCATGCTTGTATCTCCTCCGGCCACCATCTTCCCATGCAGCCTATCTGTAACGAACGCGACTTTTCGTTGCCGAAAAACCGAACCGTTATGGTTAAAGAAAAGAAAAAGGTAGATAAGAGAGAAAATGGAAGATAGAAGAGAATGGAACAGCAACAGAAACACAGAACAGAAAAACAGAAACAATATCAGAATCTCACAATTCGCAGCGGAACAACATATAATAGATAAATGAATAATCATTAAAACAAAAGAACTATACATTTTGTACATTACATCTCATTACATTACATTACATCATCAGAGTGTACAACAAACAAACAGCGGAAAAGAAATATCATATACAATAAATAATATGCTACGCATCCTGCTCGCCTCCAGATCTCTGCAGCGACTCCGAATCCAAGATGACCTGATAGATCTTAACTCCGACTGCCCATGTTGAAATTGGTGGGCACCCAGAGTTTAGAAGGGAACAATAAACTCCAGGTCAGTCATGGGACTGGTGTGAGAACTCAAAAATAGTTTATCTTTAAAAATAAACAAAGAAATATTTTTAAAGTAAATTCGCAATGTTTTTGGAAAATGAAACTATCATAAGGCCTCCCGCCACACACACAACGCAAACGCACACTTGGAGGAGATTTCTCCTTATGATAGTCAAAGATGCTTACTACGAAAAAAATCAAATCACTTTTGATATTATTATTAGTGCATAGTGTAGAAAACATTTCGAAAGTAGAATATAAATCTTAGCCAGCATAGGTACCATTATAGTATGCCTACTATAGCTACCATGTTAAATGGTAGGTTCTACAACTAAAACCGTACAAGGCTCGTATTGTTTCTTTGGATTTCCAACAAATGGCCAGGCCAAGGAACTTCCCATTGCCACATGGAAACGCCTCTGGAATGACGTCCCGAGAACCTAACCGGATCTCTGCCAACACAAGGCCGGGTTACCCATAACTGGGTAACTACTGACACGAATATGTCATTCCCCGATTATAATCGATCTATATCCGAGGATCCCCGATTTCCAACAACCACAAAGTAATAAATTTGCAGTAACCACATAGGTTAAGTATCTGGGCTCCATACTATGATACCACCTCTATCCAGAAGGAATGACACACGCTAAAGGGGCGCTACCCCCTAATAACCTTGCCGCATCTTTCCTGTTTTGACCATTTTCGGGGTGTGAGGGTCGATGAAGTCTCGTCCACAAAGCCACGCTTTTAAACAAAAGCCGTGCTTTAGGTCACAAATGATCAAAGCAATGATCATCAAGATAAACGATCAAACAAATGATCCTATCACAAATGATCATTCAACGATCATTTCACAGCAACACTCAGCATGCCACATTACCAATTTGGGAATGTATCACTAGTAAGCATCAACTATATAACCTCTGAGCTCGTACGTCTCAGAGAAGGGTGTTAAGCTAAGAGAATAAATTCTCCGCCACCAACAGAAATATATTTGATAGAAATCAGCTTTACAACTCAAATTGTAACGTCAGACACACAATCCATACAAGTCCGTCCCGGGATCGAACGGAACCGAAGGCACTTCCAAAGAAGCCCATGCAATCCGGATATTCACTAATCACGTCCGGACATCCCGTCACTAAGGGTGATAAAACCACTATATCGGAGATCAGCCGATGCAGAGTAACTCGATAGTAATCCATCCATTTTCACAAATATCCGGTCTTCAACACCGGTCTTCAAATGCAATTCATAACGACGTATCACATATTCGGAGTGGGTTATACAACCCCATGGTCCTTTCCCGATTAACCCGAATAGTGAGCGCTTATTTTAAAATAAGTGTGGCATTCAATTCAAGCAATCACAACAAATACCTACTTAAAGGTAAATATTGATAGTCGTTTATTTAACTATCAATAAAGATGCGCAACATCACCAGATTCCAAATAATTTCTCAAATTATATATTTTCCCAAAAATATCTTTACAAGATATAAAATTTTCCACACTTCAAAAATAAACAACGTTTATTTTGAAAACCAATTTCCCTTACCATTTATAAATTCCATAGTGAATTTATATTTCAAAATATCTACTGATCTACAGTTTTCAATATATTTCAATTATTCAATCCCAATTTATCTTCAAAAAGATAAATTCTTAAAAACGTTCCATTTCATATTGGAAAAGCAATTCCATACTTATTTAATAATAAGAAATTCACAAATCTTATCTATTTTCAACAATTTGAAAATATTCAATATATTTAAACCATAGTTAAGTATATTTTTCATTCTTTAAGGAAAAACATTCTCTTATTCACATTTATTTGGGTCAAAACGAATGTTGCGTAAAACATTGTCACGACGACCCAAAAACACTAGTATAGGGATTTGAAATTAAAATAGATATATAAATCCCAATACTATATAAAATATTTCCTTTCAGAAATCATTTACTATAACAACAGTGTTATAGTCCACCATTTCCTTATTTTCTCGAAAACGTCTATTTCAACAATAAATGTTGAAATCTATGCATTCGATAGTTAATGCATTTTAAAACATCTTTAAATCGTTTTAAATTCCATTTAAAACATTCATTTCCCAAAATATTTTCCATTTTATTCAATAATATATTCACTGTTCAAAATGGTGAATATAACACCTTTAACAACTTCCATATTCAATTTATCAAATTCAATTGATTTCGAATTTATAAACAATGTCTATAAATTCCATTTCTATTTATAAACTTCGATTTATAAAACTCTTTTATCAATCCAATTCAATTTATATAACTCAATTTTCTATAACAAAAGTCTATACTATAAGTTAAGTACTTATAATTCATTTATTTACCAAGTCGCTCTTTTAAAAACTTCACAAATTTTAAATCTTATTGCTTATAAGATTTCTTATATTCTATGACAATTTTAACTTATAAAAATTTCCTTTATTTACAATTTCTATAATTATCCCATTTAAATGCCTAAAATCCATTTTATAAGTTAATTACCTATAAATCTTTTATTTTCGATATCTACTAATTTATAACTTCTACAATTTATAAATCCACAAATTCCAATGAAATTCATTTTATGCTTCAACTTAACACTTAATCAACTCATTTTATAATTCCAATATTTCTAATTTTTAAATATCAATTTTTTTTAAATCTCTTATATAAACCGTTTATAATAATTATTCAAAAATCCAAATTTAATCCATTTCATAAATTTATCAACTACTTATCTAAAAAATAACAATTCGGTTATATTTTGCAAAAATCTTAAATTCTATAACTTTAAAAATTGAAAATTTAAATTTATTTAAAATGAATCAATTCAAAATGTAAATAAAAACATATACTTTAAAAAATCAATTTAAAATCCTTTTAAAGATCAAAATATTATTTTAAACTTAAAAAATGGATCCAATGATGCCACAGCATCCAATAGTCAATCACGGCAATAAATATCATATATCGATATGATAATCACAATCATCACAATATCTATAATCAAATGAATATTTGTGTGGAATCCAGTTGGATCCCTCCAACCTGTTTCCCTGCATCCACAGATGTTAGCACAATACCAATTCCACTTCAAGGTGGAATATCGCGGTGTATGGGATTTATAAAATATTATCCGCTTAATAGGCGGCGCAATAGGGTCTCATCCGCTATACAAGGCGGGAAATCAATTCCAATATATATATATATATATATATATATATATATATATATATATATTGCTATATATAGTATATCCTACTATATCTACTATCACAATCAAACGGCAATCAATAATTGCAATCATCATTCAAAAATTTTAAATCTAACTATTTAAAATTTAAATCGAAACTGTTCGATTGAGTGAGGAGTTCTCACCTTGATTTTATCTCCGTTTCAGCTTTTATTTCGAATAAAGTTAAACATGCGTTTAATTTTACTCGAAATTTTCACTGACTCCAATCGTTTTCAATTCAGCTCCATCGCATAGTATTCGTCCATACGATTCCAACGCAACTGATTTTGCATTTTTTCGACCTCGTACAAAAAAGTTATCACATTTTAAACTTTATACGAATTATAATATAATTAATTTTACAATTTCTATTTTTTTTCAAACCCACACGAATCAGGGCCTTTGATTTTGAATTGCATCATACAGGCCGCGTGATCTCTTCTTCCCCAGTATGAATGAACGCGTTCGAACAAAGACAACCCACCAGCACGTTGAAATCCTCCAAGTCGCGCCCCCCTCTGGTGGCGTTTGCCTCGATCGAAGACCGCCACGACGTTCGCCATTGCCGACCCCATCTATAGTTGCAACAGTGTGAAGCTCGGTCACCATATGCTTGAGAAAAACGAGCACGAACGGCTAGGGTTTAGCCCATGATTTCTCCCTCCACGCTGCTCGAAACTCGATCACCACCGGTCATCAAGAAGGTCTCACTTCCCTCTACGATTCTCTAGTTGAGACCGTGGCCTAAAAACGTGTAGATGAGGAGATCGAAGGAGATGAAGTTCATTACTTTCTGGCCGTTCATTTTAATGGAGGCGGCTACGTTGTGAAACCCTAATTTTTTTTCTTTTATTTTTTGTGAATTATGAGCCTATTTATAGAAAACGACGAATACTATTCATCCGGGGTTTTGCGAACTCCGAATTTCGCGCAACAACTGACGTTCCTAGGGTTTATCCCGCATTTCGGATGCAATGGAATAGGTTTCGGAAGCTAATTCGGACATATGTGCGAGATATGGCAAGAAACGATCAATTTAAATTAAACCGATTTAAACCGATTTCGATGCGTTTTAATTTGTACCGGACAAATGATAAATCCGATTGACTTGAAATTTGAAATCTTACAATAATATCACATTACGGATCCGATGAAACTTGTTTCGTCAAAATCCGAGACTTTTTGAAAAATGACTATTTTAACTCGTCAAATTAATATAAAAACAATTTCGATGCGTTTCGAGCTGGCACAGTCAAACGACAACTCTGATTGCTACGAAAACTGAAATCCGATAATAACTAATTATTACGGATCCAATGGAACTGGTTTCGTTTAATTATGAGACTGTTCAAAAATTGGGTATTTTTCAATCGATAGTTAAATATTAAAATATTCAATTTTTACAAATCATCTCAAAATTCAGTTTTAATAGTTCTAAAACATTTCTATAACTTCAAAATGATAAAATAAAATTTTCGAAATCTTTTTCAATCATTTTAAACCCAATTTTCAATTATTTACGTATTTTTCGCTATTCAATTATCGATTTAATTATCCAATTAAATCCAAAAATTCGAAGTAAAATTATTCGACATAAGAATTTAATTTATTAATATTTAAAATTAATTAAATATTCAATTCTAAATTATCAAAAAATTCTGGGTCGTTACAATCTTCCCCCCTTAAAAGAATTTCGTCCTCGAAATTGGAAGTTAAGAAGAATGATCCTAATCCGTTTATTATTTTTCACAATTCAAATAGTTTTATCAACTTTCTAACACAAATCTTTTTATTAAAGATTCATTATCATTTCAACTAGCTTTCATACTTCAATCATAAATTTCAAACAACATTGTTTACCACACAATTCAAATTTAAATTCAAATTCAAATTTTAAACTTTCAAAATTTCTCAAAATTTTTCTAACACCCGAAATTTTCGAAAAATTTCGCCAGCGTCTCTTTTGCGCAGCTAGACGACTACAAAATGGCACCACGGCCCCTCGGATCCAAAAAGAAAATGAAAAGCCAAGCGGCTGGAGAAGAAAATCAACAAATATCATACAAAAACTGAAATACGTACCTTTTTGTCGAGCGATTCAATTTTTATCTTTGAAACTAAAATTTCAATTCCTTTATAACCTGTATATCCTACTAGCAGTAGTATCCAATTCCAACATTCATACCATTTTGCATATTTCTTTACAAAATTCTCAATATATACTTCTTATACACTTTGGTTTACTATTGAAGTTGCATATTCAATTTCATTCGTTTCAATTTCAATTCAATTCTATTCAATTTCACTTGAATTCAATTACATTGCTTCCAATTCCACTACTTCAATTTTATTAACACTTAATGAATTATACACAATCAACTAACAAGCAATCAACCAATTTATATTTCAACATAACCAAATTATATTCATTTTACATTCGATTTGGTTTACACTTTTAATTCCAATTGGTTTGATATTCAATTGACTTTCATTTAATTATTCAACTTGCTTTAGATGTATTTACACTTATATTCATTATTTCCTATCAATTATTTACATTCAATTGATTCTCATTCAATCCATTCTTTAATTCAATGGCTAATTCATTTTACAAATAAAATTGAATTTCATTTATATAACCCAAGTTTACTTTTAATTTATTCCAAATTCTATTTCATTTAACTTTTACTTAAGTCAAATTCATATCAACATTCAAATTCCATCTCATTTTGCTTAACAAAAATTTTTTAACCACCTATCTTCTGGTTTCACTTTTATTTTCACATTTTATAAGTTATACAACTTACATTCAACAATTACTACTTGGATTTTTTTTATTGGTTCACTTATACTTCTTTAATTTAACTCCATCCTTTAAGTTAAATTTATTCTATCAAAATTCAAATTGTATAAGATTTCGACTCATTTATTATTCCCATAAATATTTAAAAATAGGATTCCAGAGTCCTTCAACCTTTCAAAATCATTTTTGAAATCAATTCAATTTTCTTTTGAATTTCCAAAGCAAATCCAATTTTTTCCAAACAACTTTCATTTAAACAATTTGGCAGCAATCCCTCTTTTGGAAACCCGAAAATGAACACCAATGATGTCGCGTTCATCATCGGAATTATTTTCCAACGACCAAAAAGAGTTTAGAGCTTTCATCTCTCCAAAACAATTTTCCAAAATATCCAATCATTTCAAAACACTTTTCTGGAATTTTATTTCACATTATAAATCACTTTTACAACCTTTTACTTATATACTTTCACTATTTATTTATAAGATTATTTTACAATTGTAAATCGTTATTAATTATAATTCCATACTTATAATTCAATTGCTTATACAATCTATTCTTTTATAACTGTTGTTTTTTTTATTTAACTTATTTAACAACCAAACAATCATTTTTATACACTTTAATAATTCTGAAAAATTATTCCTTTATATATAAAATATAATCATGGTAAAATTATTTCTTTTACCCAATTTAAAGCAATACTATGTCGACTTGCCTCGTTTAAGTGTTTAGAAATTCCTATCGATAATATGGCGTCCCACATACCGACCAAAATTCACAAACAGCTCAACGGATAAGCAAACACAATATAAAACAATTTATATTCACTAACAAATACGCACTCGTATCTACTATTACACTCACACTCATTCTAGAGTACTACTGACTCTATCTCTAATGAGTAATACCCAACAGAGCCATGGTTGTCGCTTAACCATATGCTCTGATACCAAATGTAACGATCGCGATTTTTCGTTGCCGAAAAACCGAACCGTTATGGTTAAAGAAAAGAAAAAGGTAGAAGAAGAGAGAAAATAGAAGATAGAAGAGAACGGAACAGCAACAGAAACACATAACAGAAAAACAGAAACAATATCAGAATCTCACAATTCGCAGCGGAACAACATATAATAGATAAATGAATAATCATTAAAACAAAAGAACTATACATTTTATACATTACATCTCATTACATTACATTACATCATCAGAGTGTACAACAAACAAACAGCGGAAAAGAAATATCATATACAATAAATAATATGCTACGCATCCTACTCGCCTCCAGATCTCTGCAGTGACTCCGAATCCAGGATGTCTTGATAGACCATAACTCCGACTACCCATGTTGAAATTGGTGGGCACCCAGAGTTTAGGAAGGGAACAATAAACTCCATGTCAGTCATGGGACTGGTGTGAGAACTCAAAAACAGTTTATCTTTAAAAATAAACAAAGAAATATTTTTAAAGTCAATTCGCAATGTTTTTGGAAAATGAAAGTATCATAAGGCCTCCCACCACACACACAATGCAAACGCACACTTGGAGGAGATTTCTCCTTATGATAGTCAAAGATGCTTACTACGAAAAAGTCAAATCACTTTTGATATTATTATTAGTGCACAGTGTAGAAAACATTTCGAAAGTAGAATATAAATCTTAGCCAGCATAGGTACATTATAGTATGCCTACTATAGCTACCATGTTAAATGGCAGGTTCTACAACTAAATCCGTACAAGGCTCGTATTGTTTCTTTGGATTTCCAACAAATGGTCAGGCCAAGGAACTTCCCATTGCCACATGGAAACGCCTCTGAAATGACGTCCCGAGAACCTAACCGGATCTCTGCCAACACAAGGCCGGGTTACCCATAACTGGGTAACTACTGACACGAATATGTCATTCCCCGATTGTAATCGATCTATATCCGAGGATCCCCTATTTCCAACAACCACAAAGTAATAAATTTGCAGTAACCACATAGGTTAAGTATCTGGGCTCCATACCATGATACCACCTCTATCCAGAAGGAATGACATACACTAAAAGGGCGCTACCCCCTAATAACCTTGCCGCATCTTTCCTGTTTTGGCCATTTCCGGGGTGTGAGGCTCGATGAAGTCTCGTCCACAAAGCCACGCTTTTAAACAAAAGCCGTGCTTTAGGTCACAAATGATCAAAGCAATGATCATCAAGATAAACGATCAAACAAATGATCCTATCACAAATGATCATTCAACGATCATTTCACAGCAACACTCAGCATGCCACATTACCAATTTGGGAATGTATCACTAGTAAGCATCAACTATATAACCTTTGAGCTCGTATGTCTCAGAGAAGGGTGTTAAGCTAAGAGAATAAATTCTCCGCCACCAACAGAAATATATTTGATAGAAATCAGCTTTACAACTCAAATTGTAACGTCAGACACACAATCCATACAAGTCCGTTCCGGGATCGAACGGAACCGAAGACACTTCCATAGAAGCCCTTGCAATCTGGATATTCACTAATCACGTCCGGACATCCCGTCACTAAGGGTGATAAAACCTCTATATCGGAGATCAGCCGATGCAGAGTAACTCGACGGTAATCCATCCGTTTTCACAAATATCCGGTCTTCAACACCGGTCTTCAAATGCAATTCATAACGATGTATCACATATTCGGAGTGGGTTATACGACCCCATGGTCCTTTCCCGGTTAACCCGAATAGTGAGCGCTTATTTTAAAATAAGTGTGGCATTCAATTCAAGCAATCACAACAAATACCTACTTAAAGGTAAATATTGATAGTCGGTTATTTAACTATCAATAAAGATGCGCAACATCACCAGATTCCAAATAATTTTTCAAATTATTTATTTTCCCAAATATATCTTTACAAGATATAAAATTTTCCACACTTCAAAAATAAACAACGTTTATTTTGAAAACCAATTACCCTTTCCATTTATAAATTCCATAGTGAATTTATATTCCAAAATATCTACTGATCTACAGTTTTCAATAGATTTCAATTATTCAATCCCAATTTATCTTCAAAAAGATAAATTCTTAAAAACGTTCCATTTCATATTGGAAAAGCAATTCCATACTTATTTAATAATAAGAAATTCACAAATCTTATCTATTTTCAACAATTTGAAAATATTCAATATACTTAAACCATAGTTAAGTATATTTTTCATTCTTTAAGGAAAAACATTCTCTTATTCACATTTATTTGGGTCAAAACGAATGTTGCGTAAAACATCGTCACGACGACCCAAAAACACTAGTATAGGGATTTGAAATTAAAATAGATATATAAATC
Source organism: Allium cepa (assembly GCA_030765085.1). Taxonomy (NCBI): domain Eukaryota; kingdom Viridiplantae; phylum Streptophyta; class Magnoliopsida; order Asparagales; family Amaryllidaceae; genus Allium; species Allium cepa. The sequence goes on along the minus strand of CM060929.1, from coordinate 915,842,229 downwards.
CCAATACTATATAAAATATTTCCTTTTGGAAATCATTTACTATAACAACAGTGTTATAGTCCACCATTTCCTTATTTTCTCGAAAACGTCTATTTCAACAATAAATGTTGAAATCTATGCATTCGATACTTAATGCATTTTAAAACATCTTTAAATCGTTTTAAATTCCATTTAAAACATTCCTTTCCCAAAATAATTTCCATTTTATTCAATAATATATTCACTATTCAAAATGGTGAATATAACACCTTTAACAACTTCCATATTCAATTTATCAAATTCAATTGATTTCGAATTTATAAACAATGTCTATAAATTCCATTTCTATTTATAAACTTCGATTTATAAAACTCTTTTATCAATCCAATTCAATTTATATAACTCAATTTTCTATAACAAAAGTCTATACTATAAGTTAAGTACTTATAATCCATTTATTTACCAAGTCGCTCTTTTAAAAACTTCACAAATTTTAAATCTTATTGCTTATAAGATTTCTTATATTCTATGACAATTTTAACTTATAAAAATTTCCTTTATTTCCAATTTCTATTAATATCCCATTTAAATGCCCAAAATCCATTTTATAAGTTAATTACCTATAAATCTTTTATTTTCGATATCTATTCATTTATAACTTCTACAATTTATAAATCCACAAATTCCAATGAAATTCATTTTATACTTCAACTTAACACTTAATCAACTCATTTTATAATTCCAATACTTTTAATTTATAAATATCAATTTTTTTTAAATCTCTTATATAAACCGTTTATAATAATTATTCAAAAATCCAAATTTAATCCATTTCATAAATTTATCAACTACTTATCTAGAAAATAACAATTTGGTTATATTTTGCAAAAATCTTAAATTCCATAACTTTAAAAATTGAAAATTTAAATTTATTTAAAATGAATCAATTCAAAATGTAAATAAAAACATATACTTTGAAAAATCAATTTAAAATCCTTTTAAATATCAAAATATTATTTTAAACTTTAAAAACGGATCCAATGATGCCACAACATCCAATAGTCAATCACGGCAATAAATATCATATATCGATATGATAATCACAATCAGAACAATATCTATAATCAAATGAATATTTGTGTGGAATACAGTTGGATCCCTCCAACCTGTTTCCCTGCATCCACAGATGTTAGCACAATACCAATTCCACTTCAAGGTAGAATATCGCGGTGTATGGGATTTATAAAATATTATCCGCTTAATAGGCGGCGCAATAGGGTCTCATCCGCTATACAAGGCGGGAAATCAATTCCAATATATATATATATTGCTATATATATAGTATATCCTACTATATCTACTATCACAATCAAACAGCAATCAATAATTGCAATCATCATTCAAAATTTTTAAATCTAACTATTTAAAATTTAAATCGAAACTGTTCGATTGAGTGAGGAGTTCTCACCTTGATTTTATCTCCGTTTCAGCTTTTATTTCGAATAAAATTAAACGTGCGTTTAATTTTACCCGAAATTTCCACTTACTCCAATCGTTTCCAATTTAGCTCCATCGCATAGTATTCGTCCATACGATTCCAACGCAACTGATTTTGCATTTTTTCGACCTCGTACAAAAAAGTTATCACATTTTAAACTTTATACGAATTATAATATAATTAACTTTACAATTTCTAGTTTTTTTCAAATCCACACGAATCAGAGCCGTTGATTTTGAATTGCATCATACAGGCTGAGTGATCTCTTCTTCCCCAGTATGAATGAACGCGTTCGAACATAGACAACCCACCAGCACGTTGAAATCCTCCAAGTCGCGCCCCCTCTGGTGGCGTTTGCCTCGATCGAAGACCGCCACGACGTTCGCCATTGCCGACCCCATCTATAGTTGCAAAAGTGTGAAGCTCGGTCACCATATGCTTGAGAAAAACGAGCACGAACGGCTTGGGTTTAGCCCATGATTTCTCCCTCCACGGGTCTCGAAACTCGATCACCACCGGTCATCATGAAGGTCTCACTTCCCTCTACGATTCTCTAATTGAGACCGTGGCCTAAAAACGCGTAGATGAGGAGATCGAAGGAGATGAAGTTCATCACTTTCTGGCCGTTCATTTTAATGGAGGCGGCTACGTTGTGAAACCCTAATTTTTTTTCTTTTATTTTTTGTGAATTATGAGCCTATTTATAGAAAACGACGAATACTATTCATCCGGGTTTTGCGAACTCCGAATTTCGCGCGACAACTGACGTTCCTAGGGTTTATCCCGCGTTTTGGACGCAATGGAATAGGTTTCGGAAGCTAATTCGGAAATATGTGTGAGATATGGCAAGAAACGATCAGTTTAAATTAAACCGATTTAAACCGATTTCGATGCGTTTTAATTTGTATCGGACAAATGATAAATCCGATTGACTTGAAATTTGAAATCTTATAATAATATCACATTACGGATCCGATGAAACTAGTTTCGTCGAAATCCGAGACTTTTTGAAAAATGACTATTTTAACTCGCCAAATTAATATAAAAACAATTTCGATGCGTTTCGAGCTGCCACGGTCAAACGACAACTCCGATTGCTACGAAAATTGAATTCCGATAATAACTAACTATTACGGATCCAATGGAACTGGTTTCGTTTAATTATGAGACTGTTCAAAAATTGGGTATTTTTCAGTCAATAATTAAATATTAAAATATTCAATTTTTACAAATCATCTCAAAATTCAGTTTTAATAGTTCTAAAACATTTCTATAACTTCAATATGATAAAATAAAATTTTCAAATCTTTTTCAATCATTTTAAACCCAATTTTCAATTATTTACGTATTTTTCGCTATTCAATTATCGATTTAATTATCCAATTAAATCCAGAAATTCGAAATAAAATTATTCGACTTAAGAATTTAATTTATTAATATTTAAAATTAATTAAATATTCAATTCTAAATTATCAAAAAATTCTGGGTCGTTACAATCTTCCCCCCTTAAAAGAATTTCGTCCTCGAAATTGGAAGTTAAGAAGAATGATCCTAATCCGTTTATTATTTTTCACAATTCAAATAGTTTTATCAACTTTCTAACACAAATCTTTTTATTAAAGATTCATTATCATTTCAACTAGCTTTCAAACTTCAATCATAAATTTCAAACAACATTGTTTACCTCACAATTCAAATTCAAATTCAAATTTTAAACTTTCAAAATTTCTCAAAATTTTTCTAACACCCGAAATTTCGAAAAATTTCGCCAGCATCTCCTTTGCGCGGCTAGACGAATACAAAATGGCACCACGGCCCCTTGGATCCAAAAAGAAAATGAAAGCCAAGCGGCTGGAGAAGAAAATCACCAAATCTCATACAAAAACTGAAATACATACCTTTTTGTCAAGTGATTCAATTTTTATCTTTGAAACTAAAATTCCAATTCCTTTATAACTTGTATATCCTACTAGTAGTAGTATCCATTTCCAACATTCATACCATTTTGCATATTTCTTTACAAAATTCTCAATATATACTTCTTATACACTTTGGTTTACTATTGAAGTTGCATATTCAATTTCATTCATTTCAATTTCAATTCAATTCTATTCAATTTCACTTGAATTCAATTACATTGCTTCCAATTCCACTACTTCAATTTCATTAACACTTAATGAATTATACACAATCAAATAAAATTCAATCAACCAATTTATATTTCAACATAACCAAATTATATTCATTTTACATTCGATTTGGTTTACGCTTTTAATTCCAATTGGTTTGATATTCAATTGACTTTCATTTAATTATTCAACTTGCTTTAGATGTATTTCCTATCAATTATTTACATTCAATTGATTCTCATTTAATCCATTCTTTAATTCAATGGCTAACTCATTTTACAAATAAAATTGAATTTCATTTATATAACCCAAGTTTACTTCTAATTTATTCCAAATTCTATTTCATTTAACTTTTACTTAAGTCAAATTCATATCAACATTCAAATTCCATCTCATTTTGCTTAACAAAAATTGTTTAACCACCTATCTTCTGGTTTCACTTTTATTTTCACATTTTATAAGTTATACAACTTACATTCAACAATTACTACTTGGATTTTCTTTTATTGGTTCACTTATACTTCTTTAATTTAACTCCATCCTTTAAGTTAAATTTATTCTATCAAAATTCAAATTGTATAAGATTTCGACTCATTTATTATTCCCATAAATATTTAAAAATAGGATTCCAGAGTCCTTCAACCTTTCAAAATCATTTTTGAAATCAATTCAATTTTCTTTTGAATTTCCAAAGAAAATCCAATTTTTTCCAATCAACTTTCATTTAAACAATTTGGCAGCAATCCCTCTTTTGGAAACCCGAAAATGAACACCAATGATGTCGCGATCATCATCGGAATTATTTTCCAGCGACCAAAAAGAGTTTAGATCTTTCATCTCTCCAAAAAAATTTTCCAAAATATCCAATCATTTCAAAACACTTTTCTGGAATTTTATTTCACATTATAAATCACTTTTACAACCTTTTACTTATATACTTTCACTATTTATTTATAAGATTATTTTACAATTGTAAATCGTTATTAATTATAATTCCATACTTATAATTCAATTGCTTATACAATTTATTCTTTTATAACTGTTGTTTTTTTTATTTAACTTATTTAACAACCAAACAATCATTTTTATACACTTTAATAATTCTGAAAAATTATTCCTTTATATATAAAATATAATCATGGTAAAATTATTTCTTTTACCCAATTTAAAACAATACTATGTCCACTTGCCTCGTTTAAGTGTTTAGAAATTCCTATCGATAATATGGCGTCCCACATACCGACCAAAATTCACAAACAGCTCAACGGATAAGCAAACACAATATAAAACAATTTATATTCACTAACAAATACGCACTCGTATCTACTATTGCACTCACACTCATTCTAGAGTACTACTGACTCTATCTCTAATGAGTAATACCCAACAAAGCCATGGTTGTCGCTTAACCATATGCTCTGATACCAAATGTAACGATCGCGATTTTTCGTTGCCGAAAAACCGAACCGTTATGGTTAAAGAAAAGAAAAAGGCAGAAGAAGAGAGAAAATAGAAGATAGAAGAGAACGGAACAGCAACAGAAACACAGAACAGAAAAACAGAAACAATATCAGAATCTCGCAATTCGCAGCGGAACAACATATAATAGATAAATGAATAATCATTAAAACAAAAGAACTATACATTTTATACATTACATCTCATTACATTACATTACATCATCAGAGTGTACAACAAACAAACAGCGGAAAAGAAATATCATATACAATAAATAATATGCTACGCATCCTGCTCGCCTCCAGATCTCCACAGTGACTCCAAATCCAGGATGACCTGATAGACCATAACTCCGACTACCCATGTTGAAATTGGTGGGCACCCAGAGTTTAGGAAGGGAACAATAAACTCCAGGTCAGTCATGAGACTGGTGTGAGAACTCAAAAACAGTTTATCTTTAAAAATAAATAAAGAAATATTTTTAAAGTAAATTCGCAATGTTTTTGGAAAATGAAACTATCATAAGGCCTCCCACCACACACACAATGCAAACGCACACTTGGAGGAGATTTCTCCTTATGGTAGTCAAAGATGCTTACTACGAAAAAAATCAAATCACTTTTGATATTATTATTAGTGCATAGTGTAGAAAACATTTCGAAAGTAGAATATAAATCTTAGCCAGCATAGGTACCATTATAGTATGCCTACTATAGCTACCATGTTAAATGGCAGGTTCTACAACTAAATCCGTACAAGGCTCGTATTGTTTCTTTGGATTTCCAACAAATGGTCAGGCCAAGGAACTTCCCATTGCCACATGAAAACGCCTCTAGAATGACGTCCCGAGAACCTAACCGGATCTCTGCCAACACAAGGCCGGGTTACCCATAACTGGGTAACTACTGACACGAATATGTCATTCCCCGATTGTAATCGATATATATCCGAGGATCCCCGATTTCCAACAACCACGAAGTAATAAATTTGCAGTAACCACATAGGTTATGTATCTGGGCTCCATACCATAATACCACCTCTATCCAGAAGGAATGACATACACTAAAGGGGCGCTACCCCCTAATAACCTTGCCGCATCTTTCCTGTTTTGACCATTTCCGGGGTGTGAGGCTCGATGAAGTCTCGTCCACAAAGCCACGCTTTTAAACAAAAGCCGTGCTTTAGGTCACAAATGATCAAAGCAATGATCATCAAGATAAACGATCAAACAAATGATCCTATCACAAATGATCATTCAACGATCATTTCACAGCAACACTCAGCATGCCACATTACCAATTTGGGAATGTATCACTAGTAAGCATCAACTATATAACCTCTGAGCTCGTACGTCTCAGAGAAGGGTGTTAAGCTAAGAGAATAAATTCTCCGCCACCAACAGAAATATATTTGATAGAAATCAGCTTTACAACTCAAATTGTAACGTCAGACACACAATCCATACAAGTCCGTTCCGGGATCGAACGGAACCGAAGGCACTTCCAAAGAAGCCCTTGCAATCCGGATATTCACTAATCACGTCCGGACATCCCGTCAATAAGAGTGATAAAACCTCTATATCGGAGATCAGCCGATGCAGAGTAACTCGACGGTAATCCATCCATTTTCACAAATATCCGGTCTTCAACACCGGTCTTCAAATGCAATTCATAACGACGTATCACATATTCGGAGTGGGTTATATGACCCCATGGTCCTTTCCCGGTTAACCTGAATAGTGAGCGCTTATTTTAAAATAAGTGTGGCATTCAATTCAAGCAATCACAACAAATACCTACTTAAAGGTAAATATTGATAGTCGGTTATTTAACTATCAATAAAGATGCGCAACATCACCAGATTCCAAATAATTTCTCAAATTATTTATTTTCCCAAAAATATCTTTACAAGATATAAAATTTTCCACACTTCAAAAATAAACAACGTTTATTTTGAAAACCAATTACCCTTTCCATTTATAAATTCCATAGTGAATTTATATTCCAAAATATCTACTGATCTACAGTTTTCAATAGATTTCAATTATTCAATCCCAATTTATCTTCAAAAAGATAAATTCTTAAAAACGTTCCATTTCATATTGGAAAAGCAATTCCATACTTATTTCATAATAAGAAATTCACAAATCTTATCTATTTTCAACAATTTGAAAATATTCAATATACTTAAACCGTAGTTAAGTATATTTTTCATTCTTTAAGGAAAAACATTCTCTTATTCACATTTATTTGGGTCAAAACGAATGTCGCGTAAAACATCGTCACGACGACCCAAAAACACTAGTATAGGGATTTGAAATTAAAATAGATATATAAATCCCAATACTATATAAAATATTTCCTTTCGAAAATCATTTACTATAACAACAGTGTTATAGTCCACCATTTCCTTATTTTCTCGAAAACGTCTATTTCAACAATAAATGTTGAAATCTATGCATTCGATACTTAATGCATTTTAAAACATCTTTAAATCGTTTTAAATTCCATTTAAAACATTCATTTCCCAAAATATTTTCCATTTTATTCAATAATATATTCACTGTTCAAAATGGTGAATATAACACCTTTAACAACTTCCATATTCAATTTATCAAATTCAATTGATTTCGAATTTATAAACAATGTCTATAAATTCCATTTCTATTTATAAACTTCGATTTATAAAACTCTTCTATCAATCCAATTCAATTTATATAACTCAATTTTCTATAACAAAAGTCTATACTATAAGTTAAGTACTTATAATCCATTTATTTACCAAGTCGCTCTTTTAAAAACTTCACAAATTTTAAATCTTATGGCTTATAAGATTTCTTATATTCTATGACAATTTTAACTTATAAAAATTTCCTTTATTTACAATTTCTATAAATATCCCATTTAAATGCCCAAAATCCATTTTATAAGTTAACTACCTATAAATCTTTTATTTTCGATATCTATTCATTTATAACTTCTACAATTTATAAATCCACAAATTCCAATGAAATTCATTTTATACTTCAACTTAACACTTAATCAACTCATTTTATAATTCCAATATTTTTAATTTATAAATATCAATTTTTTTAAAATCTCTTATATAAACTGTTTATAATAATTATTCAAAAATCCAAATTTAATCCATTTCATAAATTTATCAACTACTTATCTAAAAAATAACAATTTGGTTATATTTTGCAAAAATCTTAAATTCCATAACTTTAAAAATTGAAAATTTAAATTTATTTAAAATGAATCAATTCAAAATGTAAATAAAAACATATACTTTGAAAAATCAATTTAAAATCCTTTTAAAGATCAAAATATTATTTTAAACTTTAAAAACGGATCCAATGATGCCACAACATCCAATAGTCAATCACGGCAATAAATATCATATATCGATATGATAATCACAATCATCACAATATCTATAATCAAATGAATATTTGTGTGGAATCCAGTTGGATCCCTCCAACCTGTTTCCCTGCATCCACAGATGTTAGCACAATACCAATTCCACTTCAAGGTGGAATATCGCGGTGTATGGGATTTATAAAATATTATCCGCTTAATAGGCGGCGCAATAGGGTCTCATCCGCTATACAAGGCGGGAAATCAATTCCAATATATATATATATATATATATATATATTGCTATATATAGTATATCCTACTATATCTACTATCACAATCAAACAGCAATCAATAATTGCAATCATCATTCAAAAATTTTAAATCTAACCATTTAAAATTTAAATCGAAACTATTCGATTGAGTGAGGAGTTCCCACCTTGATTTTATCTCCGTTTCAGCTTTTATTTCGAATAAAATTAAAAGTGCGTTTAATTTTACCCGAAATTTTCACTGACTCTAATCGTTTCCAATTCAGCTCCATCGCGTAGTATTCGTCCATACGATTCCAACGCAACTGATATTGCATTTTTTCGACCTCGTACAAAAAAGTTATCACATTTTAAACTTTATACGAATTATAATATAATTAACTTTACAATTTCTTTTTTTTTTTCAAACCCACACGAATCAGAGCCGTTGATTTTGAATTGCATCATACAGGCTGAGTGATCTCTTCTTCCCCAGTATGAATGAACACGTTCGAACAAAGACAACCCTCCAGCACGTTGAAATCCTCCAAGTCGCGCCCCCCTCTGGTGGCGTTTGCCTCGATCGAAGACCGCCACGACGTTCGCCATTGCCGACCCCATCTATAGTTGCAACAGTGTGAAGCTCGGTCACCATATGCTTGAGAAAAACGAGCACGAACGGCTAGGGTTTAGCCCATGATTTATCCCTCCACGCTGCTCGAAACTCGATCACCACCGGTCATCATGAAGGTCTCACTTCCCTCTACGATTCTCTAGTTGAGACCGTGGCCTAAAAACGCGTAGATGAGGAGATCAAAGAAGATGAAGTTCATCACTTTCTGGCCGTTCATTTTAATGGAGGCGGCTACGTTGTGAAACCCTAATTTCTTTTCTTTTATTTTTTGTGAATAATGAGCCTATTTATAGAAAACGACGAATACTATTCATCCGGGTTTTGCGAACTCCGAATTTCGCGCGACAACTGACGTTCCTAGGGTTTATCCCACGTTTCGGACGCAACGGAACAGGTTTCGGAAGCTAATTCGGACATATGTGCGAGATATGGCAAGAAACGATCAATTTAAATTAAACCGATTCAAACCGATTTCGATGCGTTTTAATTTGTACCGGACAAACGATAAATCCGATTGACTTGAAATTTAAAATCTTACAATAATATCACATTACGGATCCGATGAAACTAGTTTCGTCGAAATCCGAGACTTTTTGAAAAATGACTATTTTAACTCGTCAAATTAATATAAAAACAATTTCGATGCGTTTCGAGCTGCCACAGTCAAACGACAACCCCGATTGCTACGAAAATTGAAACCCGATAATAACTAACTATTACGGATCCAATGGAACTGGTTTCGTTTAATTATGAGACTTTTCAAAAATTGGGTATTTTTCAATCGATAGTTAAATATTAAAATATTCAATTTTTACAAATCATCTCAAAATTCAGTTTTAATAGTTCTAAAACATTTCTATAACTTCAATATGATAAAATAAAATTTTCCAAATCTTTTTCAATCATTTTAAACCCAATTTTCAATTATTTACGTATTTTTCGCTATTCAATTATCGATTTAATTATCCAATTAAATCCAGAAATTCGAAATAAAATTATTCTACTTAAGAATTTCATTTATTAATATTTAAAATTAATTAAATATTCAATTCTAAATTATCAAAAAATTCTGGGTCGTTACAATCTTCCCCCCTTAAAAGAATTTCGTCCTCGAAATTGCAAGTTAAGAAGAATGATCCTAATCCGTTTATTATTTTTCACAATTCAAATAGTTTTATCAACTTTCTAACACAAATCTTTTTATTAAAGATTCATTATCATTTCAACTAGCTTTCAAACTTCAATCATAAATTTCAAACAACATTGTTTACCTCACAATTCAAATTTAAATTCAAATTCAAATTTTAAACTTTCAAAATTTCTCAAAATTTTTCTAACACCCGAAATTTTCGAAAAACTTCGCCAGCGTCTCCTTTGCGCGGCTAGACGACTACAAAATGGCACCACGGCCCCTCGGATCCAAAGAGAAAATGAAAAGCCAAGCGGTTGGAGAAGAAAATCAACAAATCTCATACAAAAACTGAAATACGTACCTTTTTGTCGAGCGATTCAATTTTTACCTTTGAAACCAAAATTCCAATTCCTTTATAACCTGTATATCCTACTAGTAGTAGTATCCAATTCCAGCATTCATACCATTTTGCACATTTCTTTGCAAAATTCTCAATATATACTTCTTATACACTTTGGTTTACTATTGAAGTTGCATATTCAATTTCATTCGTTTCAATTTCAATTCAATTCTATTCAATTTCACTTGAATTCAATTACATTGCTTCCAATTCCACTACTTCAATTTCATTAACACTTAATAAATTATACACAATCAACTAACAAGCAATCAACCAATTTATATTTCAACATAACCAAATTATATTCATTTTACATTCGATTTGGTTTACACTTTTAATTCCAACTGGTTTGATATTCAATTGACTTTCATTTAATTATTCAACTTGCTTTAGATGTATTTACACTTATATTCATTATTTCCTATCAATTATTTACATTCAATTGATCCTCATTCAATCCATTCTTTAATTCAATAGCTAATTCATTTTACAAATAAAATTGAATTTCATTTATATAACCCAAGTTTACTTCTAATTTATTCCAAATTCTATTTCATTTAACTTTTACTTAAGTCAAATTCATATCAACATTCAAATTCCATCTCATTTTGCTTAACAAAAATTGTTTAACCACCTATCTTCTGGTTTCACTTTTATTTTCACATTTTATAAGTTATACAACTTACATTCAATAATTACTACTTGGATTTTTTTATTGGTTCACTTATACTTCTTTAATTTAACTCCATCCTTTAAGTTAAGTTTATTCTTTCAAAATTCAAATTGTATAAGATTTCGACTCAATTATTATTCCCATAAATATTTAAAAATAGGATTCCAGAGTCCTTCAACCTTTCAAAACCATTTTTGAAGTCAATTCAATTTTCTTTTGAATTTCCAAAGCAAATCCAAATTTTTCCAAACAACTTTCATTTAAACAATTTGGCAGCAATCCCTCTTTTGGAAACCCGAAAATGAACACCAATGATGTCGCGATCATCATCGGAATTATTTTCCAGCGACCAAAAAGAGTTTAGAGCTTTCATCTCTCCAAAACAATTTTCCAAAATATCCAATCATTTCAAAACACTTTTCTGGAATTTTATTTCACATTATAAATCACTTTTACAACCTTTTACTTATATACTTTCACTATTTATTTATAAGATTATTTTACAATTGTAAATCGTTATTAATTATAATTCCATACTTATAATTCAATTGCATATACAATTTATTCTTTTATAACTGTTGTTTTTTTATTTAACTTATTTAACAAACAAACAATCATTTTTATACACTTTAATAATTCTGAAAAATTATTCCTTTATATATAAAATATAATCAAGGTAAAATTATTTCATTTACCCAATTTAAAACAATACTATGTCGACTTGCCTCGTTTAAGTGTTTAGAAATTCGTATCGATAATATGGCGTCCCACATACCGACCAAAATTCACAAACAACTCAACGGATAAGCAAACATAATATAAAACAATTTATATTCACTAACAAATACGCACTCGTATATACTATTACACTCACACTCATTCTAGAGTACTACTGACTCTATCTCTAATATGTAATACCCAACATAGCCATGGTTGTCGCTTAACCATATGCTCTGATACCAATGTAACGATCGCGATTTTTCGTTGCCGAAAAACCGAACCGTTATGGTTAAAGAAAAGAAAAAGGTAGAAGAAGAGAGAAAATAGAAGATAGAAGAGAACGGAACAGCAACAGAAACACATAACAGAAAAACAGAAACAATATCAGAATTTTACAATTCGCAGCGGAACAACATATAATAGATAAATGAATAATCATTAAAACAAAAGAACTATACATTTTATACATTACATCTCATTACATTACATTACATCATTAGAGTGTACAACAAACAAACAGCGGAAAACAAATATCATATACAATAAATAATATGCTACGCATCCTACTCGCCTCCAGATCTTTGCAGCGACTCTGAATCCAGGATGACCCGATAGACCTTAACTCCGACTGCCCGTGTGGAAATTGGTGGGCACCCAGAGTTTAGGAAGGGAACAATAAACTCCAGGTCAATCATGGGACTGGTGTGAGAACTCAAAAACAGTTTATCTTAAAAAATAAACAAAGAAATATTTTTAAAGTAAATTCGCAATGTTTTTGGAAAATGAAACTATCATAAGGCCTCCAGCCACACACACAATGCAAACGCACACTTGGAGGAGATTTCTCCTTATGATAGTCAAAGATGTTTACTACCAAAAAAATCAAATCACTTTTGATATTATTATTAGTGCATAGTGTAGAAAACATTTCGAAAGTAGAATATAAATCTTAGCCAGCATAGGTACCATTATAGTATGCCTACTCTAGCTACCATGTTAAATGGCAGGTTCCACAACTAAAACCGTACAAGGCTCGTATTGTTTCTTTGGATTTCCAACAAATGGTCAGGCCAAGGAACTTCCCATTGCCACATGGAAACGACTCTGGAATGACGTCCCGAGAACCTAACCGGATCTCTGCCAACACAAGGCCGGGTTACCCCTAACTGGGTAACTACTGACACGAATATGTCATTCCCCGATCGTAACCGATCTATATCCGAGGATCCCCGATTTCCAACAACCACGAAGTAATAAATTTGCAGTAACCACATAGGTTATGTATCTGGGCTCCATACCATAATACCACCTCTATCCAGAAGGAATGACATACACTAAAGGGGCGCTACCCCCTAATAACCTTGCCGCATCTTTCCTGTTTTGACCATTTCCGGGGTGTGAGGCTCGATGAAGTCTCGTCCACAAAGCCACGCTTTTAAACAAAAGCCGTGCTTTAGGTCACAAATGATCAAAGCAATGATCATCAAGATAAACGATCAAACAAATGATCCTATCACAAATGATCATTCAACGATCATTTCACAGCAACACTCAGCATGCCACATTACCAATATAGGAATGTATCACTAGTAACCATCAACTATATAACCTCTGAGCTCGTACGTCTCAGAGAAGGGTGTTAAGCTAAGAGAACTAATTCTCCGCCACCAATAGAAATATATTTGATAGAAATCAGCTTTACAACTCAAATTGTAACGTCAGACACACAATCCATACAAGTCCGTTCCGGGATCGAACGGAACCGAAGGCACTTACAAAGAAGCCCTTGCAATCCGGATATTCACTAATCACGTCCGGACATCCCGTCACCAAGGGTGATAAAACCTCTATATCGGAGATCAGCTGGTGCAGAGTAACTCGACGGTAATCCATCCGTTTTCACAAATATCCGGTCTTCAACACCGGTCTTCAAATGTAATTCATAACGACGTATCACATATTCGGAGTGGGTTACACGACCCCATGGTTCTTTCCCGGTTAACCCGAATAGTGAGCGCTTATTTTAAAATAAGTGTGGCATTCAATTCAAGCAATCACAACAAATACCTACTTAAAGGTAAATATTGATAGTCGGTTATTTAACTATCAATAAAGATGCGCAACATCACCAGATTCCAAATAATTTCTCAAATTATTTATTTTCCCAAAAATATCTTTACAAGATATAAAATTTTCCACACTTCAAAAATAAACAACGTTTATTTTGAAAACCAATTTCCCTTTCCATTTATAAATTCCATAGTGAATTTATATTCCAAAATATCTACCGATCTACAGTTTTCAATAGATTTCAATTATTCAATCCCAATTTATCTTCAAAAAGATAAATTCTTAAAAACGTTCCATTTCATTTTGGAAAAGCAATTCCATACTTGTTTAATAATAAGAAATTCACAAATCTTATCTATTTTCAACAATTTGAAAATATTCAATATACTTAAACCATAGTTAAGTATATTTTTCATTCTTTAAGGAAAAACATTCTCTTATTCACATTTATTTGGGTCAAAACGAATGTTGCGTAAAACATCGTCACGACAACCCAAAAACACTAGTATAGGGATTTGAAATTAAAATAGATATATAAATCCCAATACTATATAAAATATTTCCTTTCGGAAATCATTTACTATAACAACAGTGTTATAGTCCACCATTTCCTTATTTTCTCGAAAACGTCTATTTCAACAATAAATATTGAAATCTATGCATTCGATAGTTAATGCATTTTAAAACATCTTTAAATCGTTTTAAATTCCATTTAAAACATTCATTTCCCAAAATATTTTCCATTTTATTCAATAATATATTCACTGTTCAAAATGGTGAATATAACACCTTTAACAACTTCCATATTCAATTTATCAAATTCAATTGATTTCGAATTTATAATCAATGTCTATAAATTCCATTTCTATTTATAAACTTCGATTTATAAAACTCTTTTATCAATCCAATTCAATTTATATAACTCAATTTTCTATAACAAAAGTCTATGCTATAAGTTAAGTACTTATAATCCATTTATTTACCAAGTCGTTCTTTTAAAAACTTCACAAATTTTAAATCTTATTGCTTATAAGATTTCTTATATTCTATGACAATTTTAACTTATAAAAAATTCCTTTATTTACAATTTCTATAAATATCCCATTTAAATGCCCAAAATCCATTTTAAAAGCTAATTACCTATAAATCTTTTATTTTGGATATCTATTCATTTAAAACTTCTACAATTTATAAATCCACAAATTCCAATGAAATTCATTTTATACTTCAACTTAACACTTAATCAACTCATTTTATAATTCCAATATTTTTAATTTTTAAATATCAATTTTTTTTAAATCTCTTATATAAACCGTTTATAATAACTATTCAAAATTCCAAATTTAATCCATTTCATAAATTTATCAACTACTTATCTAAAAAATAACAATTTGGTTATATTTTGCAAAAATCTTAAATTCTATAACTTTAAAAATTGAAATTTTAAATTTATTTAAATTGAATCAATTCAAAATGTAAATAAAAACATATACTTTGAAAAATCAATTTAAAATCCTTTTAAAGATCAAAATATTATTTTAAACTTTAAAAATGGATCCAATGATGCCACAACATCCAATAGTCAATCATGACAATAAATATCATATATCGATATGATAATCACAATCATCACAATATCTATAATCAAATGAATATTTGTGAGGAATCTAGTTGGATCCCTCCAACCTGTTTCCCTGCATCCACAGATGTTAGCACAATACCAATTCCACTTCAAGGTGGAATATCGCGGTGTATGGGATTTATAAAATATTATCCGCTTAATAGGCGGCGCAATAGGGTCTCATCCGCTATACAAGGCGGGAAATCAATTCCAATATATATATATATATATATATATTGCTATATATAGTATATCCTACTATATCTACTATCACAATCAAACAACAATCAATAATTGCAATCATCATTCAAAAATTTTAAATCTAACTATTTAAAATTTAAATCGAAACCGTTCGATTGAGTGAGGAGTTCTCACCTTGATTTTATCTCCGTTTCAGCTTTTATTTCGAATAAAATTAAACGTGCGTTTAATTTTTCCCAAAATTTTCACTGACTCCAATCGTTTCCAATTCAGCTCCATTGCGTAGTATTCGTCCATACGATTCCAACGCAACGGATTTTGCATTTTTTCGACCTCGTACAAAAAAGTTATCACATTTTAAACTTTATACGAATTATAATATAATTAATTTTACAATTTCTATTTTTTTTCAAACCCACACGAATCAGAGCCGTTGATTTTGAATTGCATCATACAGGCCGCATGATCTCTTCTTCCCCAGTATGAATGAACGCGTTCGAACAAAGACAACCCACCAGCACGTTGAAATCCTCCAAGTCGTGCCCCCCTCTGGTGGCGTTTGCCTCGATCGAAGACCGCCACGACGTTCGTCATTGCCGACCCCATCTATAGTTGCAACAGTGTGAAGCTCGGTCACCATATGATTGAGAAAAACGAGCACGAGCGGCTAGGGTTTAGCCCATGATTTCTCCCTCCACGCTGCTCGAAACTCGATCACCACCGGTCATCATGAAGGTCTCACTTCCCTCTACGATTCTCTAGTTGAGACCGTGGCCTAAAAACGCGTAGATGAGGGGATCGAAGGGGATGAAGTTCATCACTTTCTGGCCGTTCATTTTAATGGAGGCGGCTACGTTGTGAAACCCTATTTTTTTTTCTTTTATTTTTTGTGAATTATGAGCCTATTTATAGAAAACGACGAATACTATTCATCCGGGTTTTGCGAACTCCGAATTTCGCGCGACAACTGACGTTCCTGGGGTTTATCCCGCGTTTCGGACGCAATGGAATAGGTTTTGGAAGCTAATTTGGACATATGTGCGAGATATGGCAAGAAATGATCAATTTGAATTAAACCGATTTCGATGCGTTTTAATTTGTACCGGACAAATGATAAATCCGATTGACTTGAAATTTGAAATCTTACAATAATATCACATTACGGATCCGATGAAACTAGTATCGTCGAAATCCGAGACTTTTTGAAAAATGACTATTTTAACTCGCCAAATTAATATAAAAACAATTTCGATGCGTTTCGAGCTGCCACGGTCAAACGACAACTCCGATTACTACGAAAATTGAAATCCGATAATAACTAACTATTACGGATCCAATGGAACTAGTTTCGTTTAATTATAAGACTGTTCAAAAATTGGGTATTTTTCAGTCAATAATTAAATATTAAAATATTCAATTTTTACAAATCATCTCAGAATTCAGTTTTAATAGTTCTAAAACATTTCTATAACTTCAATATGATAAAATAAAATTTTCCAAATCTTTTTCAATCATTTTAAACCCAATTTTCAATTATTTACGTATTTTTCGCTATTCAATTATCGATTTAATTATCCAATTAAATCCAGAAATTCGAAATAAAATTATTCGACTTAAGAATTTAATTTATTAATATTTAAAATTAATTAAATATTCAATTCTAAATTATCAAAAAATTCTGGGTCGTTACAATCTTCCCCCCTTAAAAGAATTTCGTCCTCGAAATTGCAAGTTAAGAAGAATGATCCTAATCCGTTTATTATTTTTCACAATTCAAATAGTTTTATCAACTTTCTAACACAAATCTTTTTATTAAAGATTCATTATCATTTCAACTAGCTTTCAAACTTCAATCATAAATTTCAAACAACATTGTTTACCTCACAATTCAAATTTAAATTCAAATTTTAAACTTTCAAAATTTCTCAAAATTTTTCTAACACCCGAAATTTTCGAAAAATTTCGCCAGCGTCTCCTTTGCGCGGCTAGACGACTACAAAATGGCACCATGGCCCTCCGGATCCAAAAAGAAAATGAAAAGCCAAGCGGCTGGAGAAGAAAATCACCAAATCTCATACAAAAACTGAAATACGTACCTTTTTGTCGAGCGATTCAATTTTTATCTTTGAAACTAAAATTCCAATTCCTTTATAACTTGTATATCCTACTAGTAGTAGTATCCAATTCCAACATTCATACCATTTTGCATATTTCTTTACAAAATTCTCAATATATACTTCTTATACACTTTGGTTTACTATTGAAGTTGCATATTCAACTTCATTCGTTTCAATTTCAATTCAATTCTATTCAATTTCACTTGAATTCAATTACATTGCTTCCAATTCCACTACTTCAGTTTCATTAACACTTAATGAATTATACACAATCAACTAACAAGCAATCAACCAATTTATATTTCAACATAACCAAATTATATTCATTTTACATTCGATTTGGTTTACACTTTTAATTCCAATTGGTTTGATATTCAAGTGACTTTCATTTAATTATTCAACTTGCTTTAGATGTATTTACACTTATATTCATTATTTCCTATCAATTATTTACATTCAATTGATTCTCATTCAATCCATTCTTTAATTCAATGGCTAATTCATTTTACAAATAAAATTGAATTTCATTTATATAACCCAAGTTTACTTCTAATTTATTCCAAATTCTATTTCATTTAACTTTTACTTAAGTCAAATTCATATCAACATTCAAATTCCATCTCATTTTGCTTAACAAAAATTGTTTAACCACCTATCTTCTGGTTTCACTTTTATTTTCACATTTTATAAGTTATACAACTTACATTCAACAATTACTACTTGGATTTTTTTTATTGGTTCACTTATACTTCTTTAATTTAACTCCATCCTTTAAGTTAAATTTATTCTATCAAAATTCAAATTGTATAAGATTTCGACTCATTTATTATTCCCATAAATATTTAAAAATAGGATTCCAGAGTCCTTCAACCTTTCAAAATCATTTTTGAAATCAATTCAATTTTCTTTTGAATTTCCAAAGCAAATCCAATTTTTTCCAAACAACTTTCATTTAAACAATTTGGCAGCAATCCCTCTTGTGGAAACCCGAAAATGAACACCAATGATGTCGCGATCATCATCAGAATTATTTTCCAACGACCAAAAAGAGTTTAGAGCTTTCATCTCTCCAAAACAATTTTCCAAAATATCCAATCATTTCAAAACACTTTTCTGGAATTTTATTTCACATTATAAATCACTTTTACAACCTTTTACTTATATACTTTCACTATTTATTTATAAGATTATTTTACAATTGTAAATCGTTATTAATTATAATTCCATACTTATAATTCAATTGCTTATACAATTTATTCTTTTATAACTGTTGTTTTTTTATTTAACTTATTTAACAACCAAACAATCATTTTTATACACTTTAATAATTCTGAAAAATTATTCCTTTATATATAAAATATAATCAAGGTAAAATTATTTCATTTACCCAATTTAAAACAATACTATGTCGACTTGCCTCGTTTAAGTGTTTAGAAATTCCTATCGATAATATGGCGTCCCACATACCGACCAAAATTCACAAACAGCTCAATGGATAAGCAAACACAATATAAAACAATTTATATTCACTAACAAATACGCACTCGTATCTACTATTACACTCACACTCATTCTAGAGTACTACTGACTCTATCTCTAATGAGTAATACCCAACAGAGCCATGGTTGTCGCTTAACCATATGCTCTGATACCAAATGTAACGATCGCGATTTTTCGTTGCCGAAAAACCGAACCGTTATGGTTAAAGAAAAGAAAAAGGTAGAAGAAGAGAGAAAATAGAAGATAGAAGAGAACAGAACAGCAACAGAAACACAGAACAGAAAAACAGAAACAATATCAGAATCTCACAATTCGCGGCGGAACAACATATAATAGATAAATGAATAATCATTAAAACAAAAGAACTATACATTTTATACATTACATCTCATCTCATTACATTACACCATCAGAGTGTACAACAAACAAACAGCGGAAAAGAAATATCATATACAATAAATAATATGCTAAGCATCCTGCTCGCTTCCAGATCTCTGCAGCGACTCCGAATCCAGGATGACCCGATAGACCTTAACTCCGACCGCCCGTGTGGAAATTGGTGGGCACCCAGAGTTTAGGAAGGGAATAATAAACTCCAGGTCAGTCATGGGACTGGTGTGAGAACTCAAAAACAGTTTATCTTTAAAAATAAACAAAGAAATATTTTTAAAGTAAATTCGCAATGTTTTTGGAAAATGAAACTATCATAAGGCCTCCCGCCACACACACAATGCAAACGCACACTTGGAGGAGATTTCTCCTTATGATAGTCAAAGATGCTTACTACGAAAAAAATCAAATCACTTTTGATATTATTATTAGTGCATAGTGTAGAAAACATTTCGAAAGTAGAATATAAATCTTAGCCAGCATAGGTACCATTATAGTATGCCTACTATAGCTACCTTGTTAAATGGCAGGTTCTACAACTAAATCCGTACAAGGCTCGTATTGTTTCTTTGGATTTCCAACAAATGGTCAGGCCAAGGAACTTCCCATTGCCACATGGAAACGCCTCTGGAATGACGTCCCGAGAACCTAACCGGATCTCTGCCAACACAAGGCCGGGTTACCCATAACTGGGTAACTACTGACACGATTATGTCATTCCCCGATTGTAATCGATCTATATCCGAGGATCCCCGATTTCCAACAACCACAAAGTAATAAATTTGCAGTAACCACATAGGTTATGTATCTGGGCTCCATACCATGATACCACCTCTATCCAGAAGGAATGACATACACTAAAGGGGCGCTACCCCCTAATAACCTTGCCGCATCTTTCCTGTTTTGAGCATTTCCGGGGTGTGAGGCTCGATGAAGTCTCGTCCACAAAGCCACGCTTTTAAACAAAAGCCGTGCTTTAGGTCACAAATGATCAAAGCAATGATCATCAAGATAAACGATCAAACAAATGATCCTATCACAAATGATCATTCAACGATCATTTCACAGCAACACTCAGCATGCCACATTACCAATATAGGAATGTATCACTAGTAAGCATCAACTATATAACCTCTGAGCTCGTACGTCTCAGAGAAGGGTGTTAAGCTAAGAGAATAAATTCTCCGTCACCAACAGAAATATATTTGATAGAAATCAGCTTTACAACTCAAATTGTAACGTCAGACACACAATCCATACAAGTCCGTTCCGGGATCGAACGGAACCGAAGGCACTTCCAAAGAAGCCCTTACAATCCGGATATTTACTAATCACGTCCGGACATCCCGTCACTAAGGGTGATAAAACCTCTATATCGGCGATCAGCCGATGCAGAGTAACTCAACGGTAATCCATCCGTTTTCACAAATATCCGGTCTTCAACACCGGTCTTCAAATGCAATTCATAACGACGTATCACATATTCAGAGTGGGTTATACGACCCCATGGTCCATTCCCGGTTAACCCGAATAGTGAGCGCTTATTTTAAAATAAGTGTGGCATTCAATTCAAGCAATCACAACAAATACCTACTTAAAGGTAAATATTGATAGTCGGTTATTTAACTATCAATAGAGATGCGCAACATCACCAGATTCCAAATAATTTCTCAAATTATTTATTTTCCCAAAAATATCTTTACAAGATATAAAATTTTCCACACTTCAAAAATAAACAACGTTTATTTTGAAAACCAATTACCCTTTCCATTTATAAATTCCATAGTGAATTTATATTCCAAAATATCTACTGATCTACAGTTTTCAATAGATTTCAATTATTCAATCCCAATTTATCTTCCAAAAGATAAATTCTTGAAAACGTTCCATTTCATATTGGAAAAGCAATTCCATACTTATTTAATAATAAGAAATTCACAAATCTTATCTATTTTCAAAAATTTGAAAATATTCAATATACTTAAACCATAGTTAAGTATATTTTTCATTCTTTAAGGAAAAACATTCTCTTATTCACATTTATTTGGGTCAGAACGAATGTTGCGTAAAACATCGTCACGACGACCCAAAAACACTAGTATAGGGATTTGAAATTAAAATAGATATATAAATCCCAATACTATATAAAATATTTCCTTTCGGAAATCATTTACTATAACAACAGTGTTATAGTCCACCATTTCCTTATTTTCTCGAAAACGTCTATTTCAACAATAAATGTTGAAATCTATGCATTCGATACTTAATGCATTTTAAAACATCTTTAAATTGTTTTAAATTCCATTTAAAACATTCCTTTCCCAAAATATTTTCCATTTTATTCAATAATATATTCACTGTTCAAAATGGTGAATATAACACCTTTAACAACTTCCAAATTCAATTTATCAAATTCAATTGATTTCGAATTTATAAAAAATGTCTATAAATTCCATTTCTATTTATAAACTTTGATTTATAAAACTCTTTTATCAATCCAATTCAATTTATATAACTCAATTTTCTATAACAAAAGTCTATACTGTAAGTTAAGTACTTATAATCCATTTATTTACCAAGTCGCTCTTTTAAAAACTTCACAAATTTTAAATATTATTGCTGATAAGATTTCTTATATTATATGATAATTTTAACTTATAAAAATTTCCTTTATTTACAATTTCTATAAATATCCCTTTTAAATGCCCAAAATCCATTTTATAAGTTAATTACCTATAAATCTTTTATTTTCGATATCTATTCATTTATAACTTCTACAATTTATAAATCCACAAATTCCAATGAAATTCATTTTATACTTCAACTTAACACTTAATCAACTCATTTTATAATTCCAATATTTTTAATTTATGAATATCAATTTTTTTTAAATCTCTTATATAAACCGTTTATAATAATTATTCAAAAATCCAAATTTAATCCATTTCATAAATTTATCAACTACTTATCTTAAAAATAACAATTTGGTTATATTTTGCAAAAATCTTAAATTCTATAACTTTAAAAATTGAAAATTTAAATTTATTTAAAATGAATCAATTCAAAATGTAAATAAAAACATATACTTTGAAAAATCAATTTAAAATCCTTTTAAAGATCAAAATATTATTTTAAACTTTAAAAATGGATCCAATGATGCCACAGCATCCAATAGTCTATCACGGCAATAAATATCATATATCGATTTGATAATCACAATCATCACAATATCTATAATCAAATGAATATTTGTGTGGAATCCAGTTGGATCCCTCCAACCTGTTTCCCTGCATCCACAGATGTTAGCACAATACCAATTCCACTTCAAGGTGGAATATCGCGGTGTATGGGATTTATAAAATATTATCCGCTTAATAGGCGGCGCAATAGGGTCTCATCCGCTATACAAGGCGGGAAATCAATTCCAATATATATATATTGCTATATATAGTATATCCTACTATATCTACTATCACAATCAAACAGCAATCAATAAATTCAATCATCATTCAAAAATTTTAAATCTAACTATTTAAAATTTAAATCGAAACTGTTCGATTGAGTGAGGAGTTCTCACCTTGATTTTATCTCCGTTTCAGCTTTTATTTCGAATAAAATTAAACGTGCGTTTAAATTTACCCGAAATTTTCACTGACTCCAATCGTTTCTAATTCAGCTCCATCGCGTAGTATTCGTCCATACGATTCCAACGCAACTAATTTTGCATTTTTTCGACCTCGTACAAAAAAGTTATCACATTTTAAACTTTATACGAATTATAATATAATTAACTTCACAATTTCTATTTTTTTTTCAAACCCACACGAATCAGAGCCGTTGATTTTGAATTGCATCATACAGGCTGAGTGATCTCTTCTTCCCCAGTATGAATGAACGCGTTCGAACAAAGACAACCCACCAGCCGTTGAAATCCTCCAAGTCGCGCCCCCCTCTGGTGGCGTTTGCCTCGATCGAAGACCGCCACGACGTTCGCCATTACCGACCCTATCTATAGTTGCAACAGTGTGAAGCTAGGTCACCATATGCTTGAGAAAAACGAGCACGAACGACTAGGGTTTAACCCATGATTTCTCCCTCCACGCTGCTCGAAACTCGATCACCACCGGTCATCATGAAGGTCTCACTTCCCTCTACGATTCTCTAGTTGAGACCGTGGCCTAAAATCGCGTAGATGACGAGATCGAAGGAGATGAAGTTCATCACTTTCTGGCCGTTCATTTTGTGGAGGCGGCTACGTTGTGAAACCCTAATTTTTTTTTCTTTTATTTTTTGTGAATTATGAGCCTATTTATAGAAAACGACGAATACTATTCATCCGGGTTTTGCGAACTCCGAATTTCGCGCGACAACTGACGTTCCTAGGGTTTATCCCACGTTTCGGACGCAATGGAACAGGTTTCGGAAGCTAATTCGGACATATGTGCGAGATATGGCAAGAAACGATCAATTTAAATTAAACCGATTTAAACCGATTTCGATGCGTTTTAATTTGTACCGGACAAACGATAAATCCAGTTGACTTGAAATTTGAAATCTTACAATAATATCACATTACGGATCCGATGAAACTAGTTTCGTCGAAATCCGAGACTTTTTGAAAAATGACTATTTTAACTCGCCAAATTAATATAAAAACAATTTCGATGCGTTTCGAGCTGCCATGGTCAAACGACAACTCCGATTGCTACGAAAATTGAAATCTGATAATAACTAATTATTACGGATCCAATGGAACTTGTTTCGTTTAATTATGAGACTGTTCAAAAATTGGGTATTTTTCAATCGATAGTTAAATATTAAAATATTCAATTTTTACAAATCATCTCAAAATTCAGTTTTAATAGTTCTAAAACATTTCTATAACTTTAATATGATAAATTAAAATTTTCCAAATCTTTTTCAATCATTTTAAACCCAATTTTCAATTATTTACGTATTTTTCGCTATTCAATTATCGATTTAATTATCCAATTAAATCCAGAAATTCGAAATAAAATTATTCGACTTAAGAATTTCATTTATTAATATTTAAAATTAATTAAATATTCAATTTTAAATTATCAAAAAATTCTGGGTCGTTACAATCTTCCCCCCTTAAAAGAATTTCGTCCTCGAAATTGCAAGTTAAGAAGAATGATCCTAATCCATTTATTATTTTTCACAATTCAAATAGTTTTATCAACTTTCTAACACAAATATTTTTATTAAAGATTCATTATCATTTCCACTAGATTTCAAACTTCAATCATAAATTTCAAACAACATTGTTTACCTCACAATTCAAATTTAAATTCAAATTCAAATTTTAAACTTTCAAAATTTCTCAAAATTTTTCTAGCACCCGAAATTTTCGAAAAACTTCGCCAGCGTCTCCTTTGCGCGGCTAGACGACTACAAAATGGCACCACGGCCCCTCGGATCCAAAAAGAAAATGAAAAGCCAAGCGGCTGGAGAAGAAAATCACCAAATCTCATACAAAAACTGAAATACGTACCTTTTTGTCGAGCGATTCAATTTTTATCTTTGAAACCAAAATTTCAATTCCTTTATAACCTGTATATCCTACTAGTAGTAGTATCCAATTCCAACATTCATACCATTTTGCACATTTCTTTACAAAATTCTCAATATATACTTCTTATACACTTTGGTTTACTATTGAAGTTGCATATTCAATTTCATTCGTTTCAATTTCAATTCAATTCTATTCAATTTCACTTGAATTCAATTACATTGCTTCCAATTCCACTACTTCAATTTCATTAACACTTAATGAATTATACACAATCAACTAACAAGCAATCAACCAATTTATATTTCAACATAACCAAATTATATTCATTTTACATTCGATTTGGTTTACGCTTTTAATTCCAATTAGTTTGATGTTCAATTGACTTTCATTTAATTATTCAACTTGCTTTAGATGTATTTACACTTATATTCATTATTTCCTATCAATTATTTACATTCAATTGATTCTCATTCAATCCATTCTTTAATTCAATGGCTAATTCATTTTACAAATAAAATTGAATTTCATTTATATAACCCAAGTTTACTTCTAATTTATTCCAAATTCTATTTCATTTAACTTTTACTTAAGTCAAATTCATATCAACATTCAAATTCCATCTCATTTTGCTTAACAAAAATTGTTTAACCACCTATCTTCTGGTTTTACTTTTATTTTCACATTTTATAAGTTATACAACTTACATTCAACAATTACTACTTGGATTTTTTTATTGGTTCGCTTATACTTCTTTAATTTAACTCCATCCTTTAAGTTAAATTTATTCTATAAAAATTCAAATTCTATAAGATTTCGACTCATTTATTATTCCCATAAATATTTAAAAGTAGGATTCCAGAGTCCTTCAACCTGTCAAAACCATTTTTGAAATCAATTCAATTTTCATTTGAATTTCCAAAGCAAATCCAAATTTTTCCAAACAACTTTCATTTAAACAATTTGGCAGCAATCCCTCTTTTGGAAACCCGAAAATGAACACCAATGATGTCGCGATCATCATCGGAATTATTTTCCAGCGACCAAAAAGAGTTTAGAGCTTTCATCTCTCCAAACCAATTTTCCAAAATATCCAATCATTTCAAAACACTTTTCTGGAATTTTATTTCAGATTATAAATCACTTTTACAACCTTTTACTTATATACTTTCACTATTTATTTATAAGATTATTTTACAATTGTAAATCATTATTAATTATAATTCCATACTTATAATTCAATTGCTTATACAATTTATTCTTTTATAACTGTTGTTTTTTTTATTTAACTTATTTAACAACCAAACAATCATTTTTATACACTTTAATAATTCTGAAAAATTATTCCTTTATATATAAAATATAATCAAGGTAAAATTATTTCATTTACCCAATTTAAAACAATACTATGTCGACTTGCCCTGTTTAAGTGTTTAGAAATTCCTATCGATAATATGGCGTCCCACATACCGACCAAAATTCACAAACAGCTCAACGGATAAGCAAACATAATATAAAACAATTTATATTCACTAACAAATACGCACTCGTATCTACTATTACACTCACACTCATTCTAGAGTACTACTGACTCTATCTCTAATGAGTAATACCCAACAAAGCCATGGTTGTCGCTTAACCATATGCTCTAATACCAAATGTAACGATCGCGATTTTTCGTTGCCGAAAAACCGAACCGTTATGGTTAAAGAAAAGAAAAAGGTAGAAGAAGAGAGAAAATAGAAGATAGAAGAGAACGGAACAGCAACAGAAACACAGAACAGAAAAACAGAAACAATATCAGAATCTCACAATTCGCAGCGGAACAACATATAATAGATAAATGAATAATCATTAAAACAAAAGAACTATACATTTTATACATTACATCTCATTACATTACATTACATCATTAGAGTGTACAACAAACAAACAGCGGAAAACAAATATCATATACAATAAATAATATGCTACGCATCCTGCTCGCCTCCAGATCTTTGCAGCGACTCCGAATCCAGGATGTCCCGATAGACCTTAACTCCGACTGCCCATGTGGAAATTGTTGGGCACCCAGAGTTTAGGAAGGGAACAATAAACTCCAGGTCAGTCATGGGACTGGTGTGAGAACTCAAAAACAGTTTATCTTTAAAAATAAACAAAGAAATATTTTTAAAGTAAATTCGCAACGTTTTTGGAAAATGAAACTATCATAAGGCCTCCAGCCACACACACAATGCAAACGCACACTTGGAGGAGATTTCTCCTTATGATAGTCAAGGATGCTTACTACAAAAAAAATCAAATCACTTTTGATATTATTATTAGTGCATAGTGTAGAAAACATTTCGAAAGTAGAATATAAATCTTAGCCGGCATAGGTACCATTATAGTATGCCTACTATAGCTACCATGTTAAATGGCAGGTTCCACAACTAAAACCGTACAAGGCTCGTGTTGTTTCTTTGGATTTCCAACAAATGGTCAGGCCAAGGAACTTCCCTTTGCCACATGGAAACGCCTCTGGAATGACGTCCCGAGAACCTAACCGGATCTCTGCCAACGCAAGGCCGGGTTACCCCTAACTGGGTAACTACTGACACGAATATGTCATTCCCCGATCGTAACCGATCTATATCCGAGGATCCCCGATTTCCAACAACCACAAAGTAATAAATTTGCAGTAACCACATAGGTTATGTATCTGGGCTCCATACCATAATACCACCTCTATCCAGAAGGAATGACATACACTAAAGGGGCGCTACCCCCTAATAACCTTGCCGCATCTTTCCTGTTTTGACCATTTCCGGGGTGTGAGGCTCGATGAAGTCTCGTCCACAAAGCCACGCTTTTAAACAAAAGCCGTGCTTTAGGTCACAAATGATCAAAGCAATGATCATCAAGATAAACGATCAAACAAATGATCCTATCACAAATGATCATTCAACGATCATTTCACAGCAACACTCAGCATGCCACATTACCAATATAGGAATGTATCACTAGTAACCATCAACTATATAACCTCTGAGCTCGTACGTCTCAGAGAAGGGTGTTAAGCTAAGAGAATAAATTCTCCGCCACCAACAGAAATATATTTGATAGAAATCAGCTTTACAACTCAAATTGTAACGTCGGACACACAATCCATACAAGTCCGTTCTGGGATCGAAAGGAACCGAAGGCACTTCCAAAGAAGCCATTGCAATCCGGATATTCACTAATCACATCCGGACATCCAATCACTAAGGGTGATAAAACCTCTATATCGGAGATCAGCCGATGCAGAGTAACTCGACGGTAATCCATCCGTTTTCACAAATATCCGGTCTTCAACACCGGTCATCAAATGCAATTCATAATGACGTATCACATATTCGGAGTGGGTTATACGACCCCATGGTCCTTTCCCGATTAACCCGAATAGTGAGCGCTTATTTTAAAATAAGTGTGGCATTTAATTCAAGCAATCACAACAAATACCTACTTAAAGGTAAATATTGATAGTCGGTTATTTAACTATCAATAAAGATGCGCAACATCACCAGATTCCAAATAATTTCTCAAATTATTTTTTTTCCCAAAAATATCTTTACAAGATATAAAATTTTCCACACTTCAAAAATAAACAACGTTTATTTTGAAAACCAATTTCCCTTTCCATTTATAAATTCCATAGTGAATTTATATTCCAAAATATCTACCGATCTACAGTTTTCAATAGATTTCAATTATTCAATCCCAATTTATCTTCAAAAAGATAAATTCTTAAAAATGTTCCTTTAAATATTGGAAAAGCAATTCCTTACTTATTTATTAATAATAAATTCACAAATCTTATCTATTTTCAACAATTTGAAAATATTCAATATACTTAAACCATAGTTAAGTATATTTTTCATTCTTTAAGGAAAAGCATTCTCCTATTCACATTTATTTGGGTCAAAACGAATGTTGCGTAAAACATCGTCATGACGACCCAAAAACACTAGTATAGGGATTTGAAATTAAAATAGATATATAAATCCCAATGCTATATAAAATATTTCCTTTCGGAAATCATTTACTATAACAACAGTGTTATAGTCCACCATTTCCTTATTTTCTCGAAAACGTCTATTTCAACAATAAATGTTGAAATCTATGCATTCGATACTTAATGCATTTTTAAACATCTTTAAATCATTTTAAATTCCATTTAAAACATTCCTTTCCCAAAATATTTTCCATTTTATTCAATAATATATTCACTGTTCAAAATGGTGAATATAACACCTTTAACAACTTCCATATTCAATTTATCAAATTCAATTGATTTCGAATTTATAAACAATATCTATAAATTCCATTTCTATTTATAAACTTCGATTTATAAAACTCTTTTATCAATCCAATTCAATTTATATTACTCAATTTTCTATAACAAAAGTCTATATTATAAGTTAAGTACTTATAATCCATTTATTTACCAAGTCGTTCTTTTAAAAACTTCAGAAATTTTAAATCTTATTGCTTATAAGATTTCTTATATTCTATGAAAATTTTAATTTATAAAAATTTCCTTTATTTACAATTTCTATAAATATCCCATTTAAATGCCCAAAATCCATTTTATAAGTTAATTACTTATAAATCTTTTATTTTCGATATCTATTCATTTATAACTTCTACAATTTATAAATCCACAAATTTCAATGAAATTCATTTTATACTTCAACTTAACACTTAATCAACTCATTTTATAATTCCAATATTTTTAATTTATAAATATCAATTTTTTTTATATCTCTTATATAAACCGTTTATAATAATATTCAAAAATCCAAATTTAATCCATTTCATAAATTTATCAACTACTTATCTAAAAAATAACAATTTGGTTATATTTTGCAAAAATCATAAATTCTATAACTTTAAAAATTGAAAATTTAAATTTATTTAAAATGAATCAATTCAAAATGTAAATAAAAGCATATACTTTGAAAAATCAATTTAAAATCCTTTTAAAGATCTAAATATTATTTTAAACTTTAAAAATGGATCCAATGATGCCACAGCATCCAATAGTCAATCACGGCAATAAATATCATATATCGATATGATAATCACAATCATCACAATATCTATAATCAAATGAATATTTGTGAGGAATCCAGTTGGATCCCTCCAACCTGTTTCCCTGCATCCACAGATGTTAGCACAATACCAATTCCACTTCAAGGTGGAATATCGTGGTGTATGGGATTTATAAAATATTATCCGCTTAATAGGCGGCGCAATAGGGTCTCATCCGCTATACAAGGCGGGAAATCAATTCCAATATATATATATTGCTATATATTGTATATCCTACTATATCTACTATCACAATCAAACAACAATCAATAATTGCAATCATCATTCAAAAATTTTAAATCTAACTATTTAAAATTTAAATCGAAACTGTTCGATTGAGTGAGGAGTTCTCACCTTGATTTTATCTCCATTTCAGCTTTTATTTCGAATAAAATTAAACGTGCGTTTAATTTTACCAGAAATTTTCACTGACTCCAATCGTTTCCAATCCAGCTCCATCGCGTAGTATTCGTCCATGTGATTCCAGCGCAACTGATTTTGCATTTTTTCGACCTCGTACAAAAAAGTTATTACATTTTAAACTTCATGCGAATTATAATATAATTAATTTTACAATTTCTATTTTTTTTGTCAAACCCACATGAATCAGAGCCATTGATTTTGAATTGCATCATACAGGCCGCGTGATCTCTTCTTCCCCAGTATGAATGAACGCGTTCGAACAAAGACAACCCACCAGCACGTTGAAATCCTCCAAGTCGTGCCCCCCTCTGGTGGCGTTTGCCTCGATCGAAGACCGCCACAACGTTCGCCATTGCCGACCCCATCTATAGTTGCAATAGTGTGAAGCTCGGTCACCATATGCTTGAGAAAAACAAGCACGAACGGCTAGGGTTTAGCCCATGATTTCTCCCTCCACGCTGCTCGAAACTCGATCACCACCGGTCATCATGAAGGTCTCACTTCCCTCTACGATTCTCTAGTTGAGACCGTGGCCTAAAAACACGTAGATGAGGAGATCGAAGGAGATGAAGTTCATCACTTTCTGGCCGTTCATTTTAGTGGAGGCGGCTACGTTGTGAAACCCTAATTTTTTTTCTTTTATTTTTTGTGAATTATGAGCCTATTTATAGAAAACGACGAATACTATTCATCCGGGTTTTGCGAACTCCGAATTTCGCGCGACAACTGACGTTCCTATGGTTTGTCCCACGTTTTGGACACAATGGAACAGGTTTCGGAAGCTAATTTGGACATATGTGCGAGATATGGCAAGAAACGATCAATTTAAATTAAACCGATTTAAACCGATTTTGACGCGTTTTAATTTGTACCGGACAAACGATAAATCCGATTGACTTGAAATTTGAAATCTTACAATAATATCACATTACGGATCCGATGAAACTAGTTTCGTCGAAATCCGAGACTTTTTGAAAAATGACTATTTTAACTCGCCAAATTAATATAAAAACAATTTCGACGCGTTTCGAGCTGCCACGGTCAAACGACAACTCCGATTGCTACGAAAATTGAAATCCGATAATAACTAACTATTACGGATCCAATGGAACTGGTTTTGTTTAATTATGAGACTGTTCAAAAATTGGGTATTTTTAAGTCGATAATTAAATATTAAAATATTCATTTTTACAAATCATCTCAAAATTCAGTTTTAATAGTTCTAAAACATTTCAATAACTTCAATATGATAAAATAAAATTTTCCAAATCTTTTTCAATCATTTTAAACCCAATTTTCAATTATTTACGTATTTTTCGCTATTCAATTATCGATTTAATTATCCAATTAAATCCAGAAATTCGAAATAAAATTATTCGACTTAAGAATTTAATGTATTAATATTTAAAATTAATTAAATATTCAATTCTAAATTATCAAAAAATTCTGGGTCGTTACAATCGTCCCCCCTTAAAAGAATTTCGTCCTCGAAATTGCAAGTTAGGAAGAATGATCCTAATCCGTTTATTATTTTTCACAATTCAAATAGTTTTATCAACTTTCTAACACAAATCTTTTTATTAAAGATTCATTATCATTTCAACTAGCTTTCAAACTTCAAACATAAATTTCAAATAACATTGTTTACCTCACAATTCAAATTTAAATTCAAATTTTAAACTTTCAAAATTTATCAAAATTTTTCTAACACCTGAAATTTTCGAAAAATTTCGCCAGCGTCTCCATTGCGCGGCTAGATCGGTACGACTACAAAATGGCACCACGGCCCCTCGGATCCAAAAATAAAATGAAAAGCCAAGCGGCAGGAGAAGAAAATCACCAAATCTCATACAAAAACTGAAATACGTACCTTTTTGTCGAGCGATTCAATTTTTATCTTTGAAACCAAAATTCCAATTCCTTTATAACCTGTATATCCTACTAGTAGTAGTATCCAATTCCAACATTCATACCACTTTGCACGTTTCTTTACAAAATTCTCAATATATACTTCTTATACACTTTGGTTTACTATTGAAGTTGCATATTCAATTTCATTCGTTTCAATTTCAATTCAATTCTATTCAATTTCACTTGAATTCAATTAAATTGCTTCCAATTCCACTACTTCAATTTCATTAACACTTAATGAATTATACACAACCAACTAACAAGCAATCAACCAATTTATATTTCAACATAACCAAATTATATTCATTTTACATTCGATTTGGTTTACACTTTTAATTCCAATTGGTTTGATATTCAATTGACTTTCATTTAATTATTCAACTTTCTTTAGATGTATTTACACTTATATTCATTATTTCCTATCAATTATTTACATTCAATTGATTCTCATTCAATCCATTCTTTAATTCAATGGCTAATTCATTTTACAAATAAAATTGAATTTCATTTATATAACCCAAGTTTACTTCTAATTTATTCCAAATTCTATTTCATTTAACTTTTACTTAAGTCAAATTCATATCAACATTCAGATTCCATCTCATTTTTCTTAACAAAAATTGTTTAACCACCTATCTTCTGGTTTCACTTTTATTTTCACATTTTATAAGTTATACAACTTACATTCAACAATTACTACTTGGATTTTTTTATTGGTTCACTTATACTTCTTTAATTTAACTCCATCCTTTAAGTTAAATTTATTCTATCAAAATTCAAATTGTATAAGATCTCGACTCATTTATTATTCCCATAAATATTTAAAAATATGATTCCGGAGTCCTTCAACCTTTCAAAATCATTTTTGAAATCAATTCAATTTTCTTTTGAATTTCGAAAGCAAATCCAAATTTTTTCAAACAACTTTCATTAAAATAATTTGGCAGCAATCCCTCTTTTGGAAACCCGAAAATGAACACCAATGATGTCGCGATCATCATCGGAATTATTTTCCAGCGACCAAAAAGAGTTTAGAGCTTTCATCTCTCCAAAACAATTTTCCAAAATATCCAATCATTTCAAAACACTTTTCTGGAATTTTATTTCACATTATAAATCACTTTTACAACCTTTTACTTATATACTTTCACTATTTATTTATAAGATTATTTTACAATTGTAAATCGTTATTAATTATAATTCCATACTTATAAATCAATTGCTTATACAATTTATTCTTTTATAACTGTTGTTTTTTTATTTAACTTATTTAACAACCAAACAATCAATTTTATACACTATAATAATTCTGAAAAATTATTCCTTTATATATAAAATACAATCAAGGTAAAATTATTTCATTTACCCAATTTAAAACAATACTATGTCGACTTGCCTCGTTTAAGTGTTTAGAAATTCCTATCGATCATATGGCGTCTCACATACCGACCAAAATTCACAAACAGCTCAACGGATAAGCAAACACAAACGCACTCGTATCTACTATTACACTCACACTCATTCTAGAGTACTACTGACTCTATCTCTAATGAGTAATACCCAACAGAGCCATGGTTGTCACTTAACCATATGCTCTGATACCAAATGTAACGATCGCGATTTTTCGTTGCCGAAAAACCGAACCGTTATGATTAAAGAAAAGAAAAAGGTAGAAGAAGAGAGAAAATAGAAGATAGAAGAGAACGGAATAGCAACAGAAACACAGAACAGAAAAACAGAAACAATATCAGAATCTCACAATTCGCAGCGGAACAACATATAATAGATAAATGAATAATCATTAAAACAAAAGAACTATACATTTTATACATTACATCTCATTACATTACATTACATCATTAGAGTGTACAACAAACAAATAGCGGAAAAGAAATATCATATATAATAAATAATATGCTATGCATCCTGCTCGCCTCCAGATCTCTGCAGCGACTCCGAATCCAGGATGACCTGATAGACCTTAACTCCGACTGCCCGTGTGGAAATTGGTGGGCATCCAGAGTTTAGGAAGGGAACAATAAACTCCAGGTCACTCATGGGACTGGTGTGAGAACTCAAAAACAGTTTATCTTTAAAAATAAACAAAGAAATATTTTTAAAGTAAATTCGCAATGTTTTTGGAAAATGAAACTATCATAAGGCCTCCAGCCACACACACAACGCAAACGCACACTTGGAGGAGATTTCTCCTTATGATAGTCAAAGATGCTTACTACGAAAAAAATCAAATCACTTTTGATATTATTATTAGTGCATAGTGTAGAAAAAATTTTGAAAGTAGAATATAAATCTTAGCCAGCATAGGTACCATTATAGTATGCCTACTATAACTACCATGTTAAATGGCAGGTTCTACAACTAAAACCGTACAAGGCTCGTATTGTTTCTTTGGATTTCCAACAAATGGTCATGCCAAGGGACTTCCCATTGCCACATGGAAACGCCTCTGGAATGACATCCCGAGAACCTAACCGGATCTCTGCCAACACAAGGCCGGGTTACCCCTAACTGGGTAACTACTGACAGGAATATGTCATTCCCCGATCGTAACCGATCTATATCCGAGGATCCCCGATTTCCAACAACCACAAAGTAATAAATTTGCAGTAACCATATAGGTTATGTATCTGGGCTCCATACCATAATACCACCTCTATCCAGAAGGAATGACATACACTAAAGGGGCGCTACCCCCTAATAACCTTGCCGCATCTTTCCTGTTTTGACCATTTCCGGGGTGTGAGGCTCGATGAAGTCTCGTCCACAAAGCCACGCTTTTAAACAAAAGCCATGCTTTAGGTCACAAATGATCAAAGCAATGATCATCGAGATAAACGATCAAACAAATGATCCTATCACAAATGATCATTCAACGATCATTTTACAGCAACACTCAGCATGCCACATTACCAATATAGGAATGTATCACTAGTAACCATCAACTATATTACCTCTGAGCTCGTACATCTCAGAGAAGGGTGTTAAGCTAAGAGAATAAATTCTCCGCCACCAACAGAAATATATTTGATAGAAATCAGCTTTACAACTCAAATTGTAACGTCAGACACACAATCCATACAAAGTCCGCTCCGGGATCGAACGAAACCGAAGGTACTTCCAAAGAAGCCCTTGCAATCCGGATATTCACTAATCACGTCCGGACATCCCGTCACTAAGGGTGATAAAACCTCTATATCAGAGATCAGCCGATGCAGAGTAACTCGACGGTAATCCATCTGTTTTCACAAATATCCGGTCTTCAACACCGGTCTTCAAATGCAATTCATAATGACGTATCACATACTCGATGTGGGTTATACGACCCCATGATCCTTTCCCGGTTAACCCGAATAGTGAGCGCTTATTTTAAAATAAGTATGGCATTTAATTCAAGCAATCACAACAAATACCTACTTAAAGGTAAATATTGATAGTCGGTTATTTAACTATCAATAAAGATGCGCAACATCACCAGATTCCAAATAATTTCTCAAATTATTTATTTTCCCAAAAATATCTTTACAAGATATAAAATTTTCCACACTTCAAAAATAAACAACGTTTATTTTGAAAACCAATTTCCCTTTCCATTTATAAATTCCATAGTGAATTTATATTCCAAAATATCTACTGATCTACAATTTTCAATAGATTTCAATTATTCAATCCCAATTTATCTTCAAAAAGATAAATTCTTAAAAACGTTCCATTTCATATTGGAAAAGCAATTCCATACTTATTTAATAATAATAAATTCACAAATCTTATCTATTTTCAACAATTTGAAAATATTCAATATACTTAAACCATAGTTAAGTATATTTTTCATTCTTTAAGGAAAAACATTCTCTTATTCACATTTATTTGGGTCAAAACGAATGTTGCGTAAAACATCGTCACGACGACCCAAAACACTAGTATAGGGATTTGAAATTAAAATAGATATATAAATCCCAATGCTATATAAAATATTTCCTTTTGGAAATCATTTACTATAACAACAGTGTTATAGTCCACCATTTCCTTATTTTCTCGAAAACGTCTATTTCAACAATAAATGTTGAAATCTATGCATTCGATACTTAATGCATTTTAAAACATCTTTAAATCGTTTTAAATTCCATTTAAAACATTCCTTTCCCAAAATATTTTCCATTTTATTCAATAATATATTCACTGTTCAAAATGGTGAATATAACACCTTTAACAACTTCCATATTCAATTTATCAAATTCAATTGATTTCGAATTTATAAACAATGTCTATAAATTCCAGTTCTATTTATAAACTTCGATTTATAAAACTCTTTTATCAATCCAATTCAATTTATATAACTCAATTTTCTATAACAAAAGTCTATACTATAAGTTAAGTACTTATAATCCATTTATTTACCAAGTCGTTCTTTTAAAAACTTCACAAATTTTAAATCTTGTTGCTTATAAGATTTCTTATATTCTATGACAATTTTAACTTATAAAAATTTCCTTTATTTACAATTTCTATAAATATCCCATTTAAATGCCCAAAATCCATTTTATAAGTTAATTACTTATAAATCTTTTATTTTCGATATCTATTCATTTATAACTTCTACAATTTATAAATCCACAAATTTTAATGAAATTCATTTTATACTTCAACTTAACACTTAATCAACTCATTTTATAATTCCAATACTTTTAATTTATAAATATCAATTTTTTTAAAATCTCTTATATAAACCGTTTATAATAATTATTCAAAAGTCCAAATTTAATCCACTTCATAAATTTATCAACTACTTATCTAAAAAATAACAATTTGGTTATATTTTGCAAAAATCATAAATTCTATAACTTTAAAAATTGAAAATTTAAATTTATTTAAAATGAATCAATTCAAAATGTAAATAAAAACATATACTTTGAAAAATCAATTTAAATCCTTTTAAAGATCAAAATATTATTTTAAATTTTAAAAATGGATCCAATGATGCCACAGCATCCAATAGTCAATCACGGCAATAAATATCATATATCGATATGATAATCACAATCATCACAATATCTATAATCAAATGAATATTTGTGAGGAATCCAGTTGGATCCCTTCAACCTGTTTCCCTGCATCCACATATGTTAGCACAATACCAATTCCACTTCAAGGTGGAGTATCGCGGTGTATGGGATTTATAAAATATTATCCGCTTAATAGGCGGCGCAATAGGGTCTCATCCGCTATACAAGGCGGGAAATCAATTCCAAATATACATATGCCAATATATATATATATATATATATATATATATATATTGCTATATATAGTATATCCTACTATATCTACTATCACAATCAAACAACAATCAATAATTGCAATCATCATTCAAAAATTTTAAATCTAACTATTTAAAATTTAAATCGAAACTGTTCGATTGAGTGAGGAGTTCTCACCTTGATTTTATCTCCGTTTCAGCTTTTATTTCGAATAAAATTAAACGTGCGTTTAATTTTACCCGAAATTTTCACTGACTCCAATCGTTTCCAATCCAGCTCCATCGCGTAGTATTCGTCCATACGATTCCAACGCAACTGATTTTGCATTTTTTCGACCTCGTACAAAAATGTTACACATTTTAAACTTTATACGAATTATAATATAATTAATTTTACAATTTCTATTTTTTTTTCAAACCCACACAAATCAGAACCATTGATTTTGAATTGCATCATACAGGCCGCGTGATCTCTTCTTCCCCAGTATGATTGAATGCTTCGTACAAAGACAACCCACCAGCACGTTGAAATCCTCCAAGTCTCGCCCCCCTCTGGTGGCGTTTGCCTTGATCGAAGACCGCCACGACGTTCGCCATTGCCGACCCCATCTATAGTTGCAACAGTGTGAAGATCGGTCACCATATGCTTGAGAAAAACGAGCACGAATGGCTAGGGTTTAGCCCATGATTTCTCCCTCCACGCTGCTTGAAACTCGATCACCACCGGTCATCATGAAGGTCTCACTTCCCTCTACGATTCTCTAGTTGAGACCGTGGCCTAAAAACGCGTAGATGAGGAGATCGAAGGAGATGAAGTTCATCACTTTCTCGCCGTTCATTTTAATGGAGGCGGCTACGTTGTGAAACCCTAACTTTTTTTTCTTTTATTTTTTGTGAATTATGAGCCTATTTATAGAAAACGACGAATACTATTCATCCGGGTTTTGCGAACTCCGAATTTCGCGCGACAACTGACGTTCCTAAGGTTTATCCCACGTTCCGGGCGTAATGGAACAGGTTTCGGAAGCTAATTCAGACATATGTGCGAGATATGGCAAGAAACGATCAATTTAAATTAAACCGATTTCGATGCGCTTTAATTTGTACCGGACAAACGATAAATCCGATTGACTTGAAATTTGAAATATTACAATAATATCACATTACGGATCCGATGAAACTAGTTTCGTCGAAATCCGAGACTTTTTGAAAAATGACTATTTTAACTCGCCAAATTAATATAAAAACAATTTCGATGCGTTTCGAGCTGCCACGGTCAAACGACAACTCCGATTGCTACGAAAATTGAAATCCGATAATAACTAACTATTACGGATCCAATGGAACTAGTTTCATTTAATTATGAGACTGTTCAAAAATTGGGTATTTTTCAATCGATAATTAAATATTAAAATATTCAATTTTTACAAATCATCTCAAAATTCAGTTTTAATAGTTCTAAAACATTTCTATAACTTCAATATGATAAAATAAAATTTTCCAAATCTTTTTCAATCATTTTAAACCCAATTTTCCATTATTTACGTATTTTTCGCTATTCAATTATCGATTTAATTATCCAATTAAATCGAGAAATTCGAAATAAAATTATTCGACTTAAGAATTTCATTTATTAATATTTAAAATTAATTAAATATTCAATTCTAGATTCTCAAAAAATGCTGGGTCGTTACACTATCCTTCGCTCGAACCCAGCGCATGTAAGCTCGGCCTCACGCCCTCCACCACAGCTTCCTCGTAAGCTCACCACAACCGCTTCAAACTTCGGCCTCCTCCTTTTTGAGCATGCCTCAATCTACTCTTTCCTGTTCTTTTTTCGACTGTTGCATTTTTTTTGGGTAATATATCTGTTGTTGTAAATATATGTATTCTTTCATTTACAATTTTTTTCCTTTTTATATTTTCAAGCATACATGACTTTTCACACACACACACACATATATATTTTACGTGTTATTTTTGTACATAGCATAGATATATTGATGTTTGGGTTTTAAAAATATATATGAGCTTATATATTGACTACATAGGTAGTAATATGCATACAACAATATACATGATTACGAAGGTAGCATATTATTTATTAAATGCTGATTTTTTTTGAGAAAAATGTGTGATCCTCTACGCATAGAGGAGAGCAAACAAGTGAATATATAAATATATATATGTATATATATATATCACGAATATAGGGAGCTTCCAACATGCCTAGCGGGTAACAAGAGCAAAATACATATAGCTAATCTCTGGCACTCCTAAGATGGGTTCCGACAAGGCCACCACCCATCATATCTCAATATCAAGCTCCGGCATGGCCACCGTCTGATATTAAGATGTTAGAAGTGCTAAAAAGACTAAAGAGAAAAAAGAAAACATCGAGTTAGGACTCAAACTAATAAGAAAGCTCCAAAAGTCTAAATCAAATGAAGTGAAAAAGCATCTACTTTGAAGAGAATCTGCTGAATAGATAGACCGCTCTGAAGGCTCTGAACAAGAAGGAGTGTCAAACTAAAGAATAGATCATCCTGAAAAGTACTCCATACCGAAGATAGCAGAATCCTATATCTAAGGGGTTAACTGCAAGAAGTCATGGATGAAGAAACTCTGCTCTGATGACCTCTCTACAAAACCTGCAAACTGAACCTGATATCCTATCCCCCAAAACCTGTATCTGAAACAAGACAAGGAAAAAATTAGAAAGATACATATATATGTATATATTTATATAATAAGTATACATATATAAATGTATTTATAAGGAATGAAATAACAACCTAAATAAAACCATTGGGACAAAAACTAAAGGAATGAATAAACTGTAAACAAATACCAAACAGAGACTAGAACAGAAATTGAGACAGATCAGACTTAGTTATCTTTAATCCTAAGTAAGCTATGATTTAAAGTGAGATCATCATAAAAATTTGGAAAAATATTAATAATACTATTATTAGTGCTATAAAAGTTATTGTTATATTTAAAAAAGTTAATATTATAACTAATCTTGTTAAGATACCGTTTGAAAAGGATATTTTTAGCTAATTTATATTTGGGATTAGAAATCCAATTAAAACAAAATGTAGAAATTTAAAAAATCAATTTGTTAAGATGACTATTATTATTCTTATTAAACATTCTTTGATTTCTCTCAAACCAAATAAACCAACTAATAATAATAACAAATGAAGTGTCTAGTATAAATCTAATATTTTTATTGAATTTGAATCTATATTTTTTCCAGTGGAATTCACAATCCGAAATATTACTTATTAATGTTAAAAAATTTAAGAGTATTAATTAGGATGTAATTAGTATCCAAACAATCATTATATATATGATTTATGAACTCAAGATGCAGATTGCAAAAATAACATTTGTGGCGACCGCCCACGACTCCTGCACCAAACAATGAAATAGTGCGCTGAAGAGTGTGCCAGGCAGCCATGGATGATCGTCAGGGTAGGTTAGAAAATAGTAGAATCTATCGTATTACTCACAGCGCATGGATAAAATACAATAGAGAAGTATATACATAGCGAAGCTACACAATAGAATCACATCAAATAAGCTTCATAGTAGTATGATACAAAAATCTGAATAGTCAATACATCATGCCTAACTACATATAACTCAGAGAATATACAAGCAGCGGAACATCCAGTACATATAGTAAGAAAAAAATATGCAAGCCTCCAGCTCGTCTTCGTCATCAGCATCGTTGATTACTAAGAACAGCACCTTTCACCTACTACCTAGTCTGCCCATCCCAAAATGGATGAAAAGCCCAAGGTAATAAGAGTTGAACATAAAACCTTGAGTCAGACAACAGTCTTAGAGAGCGGTAAATTAACTAACAACATACCAAAAGAGCATAAAGGTAAAAGGAATAGGAACCCAAACCTCCCACTCCACCTCTTTCTACAGTGATAGCCCCCAGACACACTAAGAAGAAGTGAACATAGCAAAGAAGACATTTAAAGTAATGCAATTATCACACGAGTCAAGGTCAATGTTTTCCAAGTACAAACCCCCAAGACCTAAAACAAGATCAGATAAGCACCTAGAAAATATCGCTCTTGAGACCGAATGACGATACAAACAAAACATCCAAACATCCAAGACTCTGGCTATCACTATTATCATTGCTTCGATACCATCGTTAATTGAATGACCGGCACATTCTTTCAGCCATCCGTCAAGGGCTAATGGCAACCCCGGTTCTAAACAGAACTCTGCAAGTCGTCGCAGCCCGTGCCTAGGACTATCCAATCTGCGTAGAGTACTCGACCACCAACTGTAGACTTTTGGGACCATCGAATATGCCCAGCGTAATCTTGCTTTGAGTCTACTAGAACCTTCAATAACGATGAAATCTCAGCCTTCTAGTCATCCTCCTCGACGACTATTTCCATACTAGCCCAAGTGCCTCTCGAGCCAACCATTATCCTCTAACTCGAACCATCCCTCGAGTTATCAACATGCTTGGAATGATCCCGTCTGGATTACACCAAAGCTACCTCATATCATGCCTCGCTTCATCTCGATCATAGCAAAGCCCTATCTCATCATCATCATCGAATCTATCCATATGAGTCTCATCATCCGCTACATATGCCACGAGCAGCTTTTCTATCCAAGAGCCTTTCCCTTAGCTTTTGAATCATCTTCGACCAACTTGTCCAAATTCAACCACTAACTAATTTATAACAATCAATCAAGTCAATCATTAATCCAAGTAATCAGCATTCAAATAAGATCTAAAAGCAATTATAAATAAATGGCAATTTTGTAAATAAAGAGTCCAAATCTAACAAGCATGAATCATGAGCAATATCTCTACAACTTGATGAATGAACTTGCATAGGTTAAAGTATATTAAAATGGATGTCAAAACTTCATGAACAACGGATCTATACTTAGGCTTAAGAAAAATGCATGAAATCACTTTCTTTAACACAAAATTAAGCCACCAATCCGATATACTCCTTTAGGTCCGTGTGAGAGAAACACCAGTCACCGAATCACCTAAACACCTCAAAAGCAACAAACTTCAGATCTGGACAGCGAAGGATCTAGCTTGATCCGCCAAAATTCCACTTCAAATGATGAAATCCCTCTTCAATGGATGTAGATCTTCAACTTTAGCTCTTGGATCTTCGATTTGATCTTCAATCTTGGATGGAAGGAAGCACAAGATTAAAGAGGAGAAAAGAAGTGAAGAAGTGTAGTACTTGAGCTCTTAAAATGGCATGACTTCGTCGCTTCAAAATCCGGATCCCAAAAAGTGAGGCAAACCCTTCTATTTATAGGCTGAGCCCATAAGTCGTTCGCCTGCTCTTAGGTCGTCCATGACTTATCAAACCCTATGACCTAAAACTCCCCACGACCTATCGATCTAACCATGATGCCGACCTAACGACTCAAGACTTCACACGACCTAATCCAAACACGACCTAACAAACAAGCCGCGTTTCTTCCGAAGTCGTCTGGACGACTTAACGACCTAACGACTCAACGACTTAGCGACTTATCAAAGGTCGCGACCTAACTGGGACACGACTTAGAGACTTATCATAAGTCGCGACCTAACTATACTCGGCCTAGCGACTTAACACTAAGCCTAAGTCTCAACGACTTACGACCTAACTCCAACACAAGTTCTCAACGACTTACGACCTAACTCCAACATAGGGTCTCAATGACTTACGACCTATACTCTAACGACTTAAGCCTTATCTCGTCCACGACCTATCTACACACAGATCTAACTTAGGTCGTTCATGACCTAACTACAACACTTAGCTATTCCTTGAGTCGCTCGAACGACCTACCTCCCTTAGGTCATTAACCCTCTTTGCTTGTTAAGTCGCTTACTCCCCTAAGCTGCTAACTCCTAGGTCGCTAAACCCCTTAGGTCGTTTACTACTAGGTCGTTAACTTCCTTAAGCCGCTAACCTTCTTGCATCGTTAACTCCTGGACCGCTAATTCTACTAAGCCGCTAGTTCCCTTAAGTTGCTCGGTCGACCTAAACTACCATACGACCTAAGCTTCTACACGACCTAAGCTTCTACAAGACCTAAGCTTCGACACAACTTATACTCTGGTCAACTTAACTCTGGACGACCTAACAATCCTAACGACCTAATCACCCGTCACGACCGAACTCCTAGGTCGTTTCAAATCTCTTAAGTCGTCTAATATTCTTAGGTCGCTCAACACTCTAGAACCTCTCTAAGCTGGGCTACGACCTAACCTCTGGACGACTTAACAATACTACGACCTAACAACAGTTTTACGATCTTTCGATACGTAAAAATACGGGTCGTTAAATTCTATCCTCCTTAGGAATTTCGCCCCCGAAATTCCAAACAAATAAGAGCAACCAAAA
Organism: Allium cepa; assembly: GCA_030765085.1. Lineage (NCBI taxonomy): Eukaryota > Viridiplantae > Streptophyta > Magnoliopsida > Asparagales > Amaryllidaceae > Allium > Allium cepa. Next base: position 915,797,430 of record CM060929.1, on the reverse strand, counting down.
ATTATTCTGCATGTCTTCCATCCATAGCAATCAACAAACCATGCATCTAATTACTAACCTATCATGCATAATTCTATGACTAGAACAAGTTACAATGTCATGAGATGATACGACACCTTATGGCCATACCTCGAAGAGTTCAGGATGAGCTGCCTTCATCCTGTCTTCCACCTCCCATGTGCAGTCGTTAACATCATCACTCCATTGTACCTTGAGCAACCTGACTACCTTCCTCCTAAGCTGTTTCGTGTCAGTTTCCACAATACGAAGCGGCTTACGAGGTCTCTTAACAACTGGATCAACTTCAAAATCTTCACAGCTATCAGTAGAAACCACTGTATTCGAGTCGGGCACATACCTCCGTAGATACGATACATGAAAAACATTGTGCGCACCCGCCATCTTTTCTGGTAACTCCAATTTATAGGCGAGCTTTCCAATTCGCTCGATGTTCGGGAATGGTCCAACAAATCTCGGAGTCAATTTTCCTTTTCTCCCGAATCGAATAACATTCTTCAGTGGAGAAATCTTCACAAAAACCATATCACCTACATCGAATTCCAAATCCTTACGACGTTTATCTGCATAACTTTTCTGACGGCCTTGGGCTGCCTTCATTCGTTGCCGAATGATCTCTATGAAATCCGAAGTCTATCGAATCATTTCTGGCCCAAGTATCAACTTTTCTCTAGTTTCTAACCAACATGTCGGAGAGTTACACGGTCTTCCATACAATGCTTCATACAGTGCCATACCAATGCTCGACTGGTAACTGTTATTATACGAAAATTCCACCAAATGAAGATGATCTTCCCATGATCCTCCGAAATCCAAAACACATGCTCTGAGGAGATCTTCCAAAACTCGGTTGACTCTCTCGGTATGACCATCTATTTGGGGATGATAAGCTGTACTCAAACATAGCTTGGTTCCCAAAACTTCCTGGAAGCTCTTCCAAAATCTACTAGTGAACATTGGGTCTCGATCGCTCACTATACTTTTTGGGATACCATGGAATCGAACTATCCACTTAACATACAACTCAGCCAACTTCGATGCAGTCCTGGTTAATCGAACATGAATGAATCTTGCACTCTTAGTCGAACGATCTACGATGACCCAAATCCCTTCGTTTCCCGCTCTTGTTCTAGGTAGCCCATCGATAAAATCCATCGATATTTGCTCCCACTTCCATGTAGGAACTTCTAATGGCTGAAGCAATCCACTGGGCTTCTTCTGCTCGGCTTTTTCCAACTAGTAGTTCATGCACATGGAAATAAAATTTCCAACATCCTTCTTCATACCTTCCCAGTAATAGGTTATCTTCATATCCCGATACATCTTGTTTCCACCTGGATGAATTGTCAGCTTCGAGTGATGACTTTCCTTCAGAACTTCATGTCTCAATTCATCTATATTGGGAACAACTAGTCATCCTTGCTTTCGAAGCCAACCCTCTCGATCGACCTCGAATCCTATATCCTTATCTGAGTTCAACCCAGATTCCAAATCACGGATAATCTTGACAAGCTTACCGTCTCGCTTTTGGCTCTCACCAATTCTTTCCACAAGAGTAGGTCTTATCGATAAGTTTTCCAACATCTCAAGTTCCAATTCACATCGGGGCCTGAAGTCAAATCCAGCCAAATACTCAAGACTCTTCCATTTTGAAAACCTGGCCCCCAATCCTGCATGTCTTCGACTTAACGCATCTGCCACTGCGTTACCCTTTCCCGGAGTATAGGCTATACCAAAACCATATGATGCCAAAAACTCTAGCCATCGTTGCTGCCGAAGATTCAAATCCTTTTGGGAGAAAAGATACTTCAACGACTTATGATCTGTAAACAACTCGAATCGAACTCCCAATAGGTAATGTCTCCACATCTTCAGAGCAAATACAATCGCCGCCAACTCTAAATCATGAGTCGGATAATTCCTTTCATGTGGCTTCAGTTGTCGACTTGCATACGCAACAACTTTACCCTTTAGCATCAGCACTGCTCCAAGTCCAGTACCAAATGCATCGGTGTAAACCACCATCTCATCATTTCCACTTGGAATAGTCAAAATAGGAGCACTTTTTAGTCGCTCTTTCAGGGTTTCGAAAGCTTGCTCACTCTTAGCATCCCATCTGAATACTTGGTTCTTTTTCGTCAATCCTGTTAATGGTGCAACTATCTTGGAAAAGTCTTTGATAAATCGACGGTAGTATCCTGCTAATCCAAGAAAACTTCTCACATCAGATGCATTCTTAGGTCTAACCCAATCCTGGATTGCTGCCACCTTGGCGGGATCAACCGCTATTCCATTTCCAGAGATTATATGGCCTAAGAACCTCACTTCACTCTTCCAGAAGTGACACTTCGAAAACTTAGCCTTCATCTGATGTTTCCGCAACGTTTCCAAAACAATTCGCAAATGCGTCTTGTGCTCTTCTTCAGATCCGGAATAAATCAAAATATCATCCATGAACACTAATACGAACTTATTCAATTGATCCCTGAACACTCTATTCATAAGATCCACAAAATATGCTGGTGCATTGGTCAATCCAAACGGCATCACCAGCCACTCAAAGAAACCAGATGGTGTCCTGAAAGCAGTCTTCGGCACACTATCCTTTGCAACTCTTAGTTGGTGAAATCCCGTTGCCCAATCCATCTGGGAAAACACCTTGGCTTCATGAAGTTGATCGAACAAGTCATCTATTCTCGGCAATGGATACTTGTTCTTCTTAGTCACTTTATTCAGCTCACGATAATCCACACACAACCTCAACGATCCATCCGCTTTGGTTGCGAACACAACTGGTGCACCCCATTCAGATACACTTCGCCGAATGAATCTTTTCTGTAAAAGATCATCAACTTGCACCTTCAACTCTTGCTGTTTCCTAGACGCCATTCGCCTAAGAGGCATCACAACAGGCCTGGCTCCTTCAACTAGATCGATGCGAAATTTGATCTCTCTATGCGGTGGTAACCCTTTGACCTCATCAAAGACATCCTCAAATACATTTTCAATCGGCACCGATGACAGTCCATCCCGTGGAACAACCAGCGAATACATGAAGCTCGTGAAGACGCCTTCCTCATGCTTACATCGTATCACAACCTTTCGCCCTTCCACATTCTCGACTGTCACCTCCAACCTTTTACAATCAACCTTTGCCGCATACTTCCTAAGCCAGTCCATACCCAAAATAATTCCAAACCCCTCAAAGTTCAGAACAAAACAATCACAAACAAAAGAGCAATCATGACTCGATACAACCAGACCATGGCATAGCATACACGGACAAAACAAACCCCCAACTGGATTAGTCGCAACCAATGGCCTATCAACGATATCTGGTTCTAAACCCAACCGGCATACAAGTTCAATACAAACAAAAGAATGCGACGCCCCAGTATCGAATAACACTCTGACTGGAACACCACTGATGGAAAGAGTACCTTGAACCACTACACTCTTTCCCTTCTCTTCTGCAGTAGGAGCTTTTGAAGATGATGGCACAGCCCCCAAAGCATAAGCTTGCACAATCTGTTTGTCCTTCCGCGGTTCTGGACAATTCTTCTTGATATGCCCCAGCTTGTCACAGTTGTGGCACTTCACCGGCACCTTTGGATTCTTGCAATCTCTGGAGAAATGGAACTTCTGCTGACAATTGTAGCAGGTCACTTCGCCCTTCGGCTTCATCTGGCCATCCTTACCCTTTTGTTGCTGCTGCTTCCTCTTCTTGTTTCCACCTTGCTATGGTTTAGACTCCTCCTTGGTCACAGCAACAACAGATCCTTCTTTAGGAAACAGATTCTCGTGCCTGAGAGCTTTCTCCACAAGTTTCTCAAATGGATCGTCCAGATGATCCACCAACTGCCTCCCAAGATAAATGTCCAAGCCTGTCACAAACTTCTCATTCTTCTGATATGGAGATTCAATATACGACCGGGCATACTTGGACAAGGCTTCAAACTCAGAAACATACTCAAGAACTGGTCTTCCACCTTGCTTGAGCTCTACAAACTTCTTGAACAGAACAGATTTCTGGGCTGTAGAAATGAACTTAGCTTCTAATCTGGCTTGGAACTGTACCCAAGTAATTTCTTCCTCCGGAGTATCAATGGTTATAGAGTTCCACCAATCAGAAGCTCTCCCTTGTAGCTGTCTTGATGCGAGCTTCCTTTTGGTTGCATCCTTGATTCCCAAGTCACCAAAGATCCTTCTACAAGAATCTATCCATCTCTGGACTTCAATAGTTGACTTTGTTCCCAAGAAAACCTTTCCTCCAAGAGCAGTATAGTCTTTACACAGCTTAGCAAAATCCACCGGTTTTAGAGCTTGAACTTGAACTCCAACATTTACTGCTGGCCCCGGAGCTGGCATCCTCCTTATGATCGAAGTCATCATAGCCTCGAACAAAGCAGCTTAATCAGCAGCTCCCTCAGCAGCACGACTTTCCCTAGCAGCTGGTCTCCCTCTTAGACTCATTCTTAATATCTATAAAAAAGAAATGATTAGTACACCTTGAGATCAACTGCATAAGGTATTCAAATCTTTCTAAGCTACTATATTATATATAGTAATCATCCATCAAAATACAATTACGTCTCTCATACGTAGTTACGTCAGCGAGCATTGGCTAAAATCGATTAAAGAAAGCTCTGATACCAAATGTGACGACCGCCCACGACTCCTGCACTAAACAAAGAAATAGTGCGTTGAAGAGTGTGCCAGGCAGCCATGGATGATCGTCAGGGTAGGGCAGAAAACAGTAGAATGTATCGTATTACTCACAGCGCATGGATAAAATACAACAGAGAAGTATATACATAGTGAAGCTACACAACAGAATCACATCAAATAAGCTTCATAGTAGTTTGATACAAAAATCTGAATAGTCAATACATCTTGCCTCACTACATATCACTCAGAGAATATACAAGCAGCGGAACATCCAGTACATATAGTAAGAAAATAATATGCAAGCCTCCAGCTCGTCTTCGTCATCAGCATCGTTGATTACTAAGAACAACACCTATCACCTGCTACCTAGTCTGCCCATCCCAAAATGGATGAACAGCCCAAGGTAATAAGAGTTGAACATAAAACCTTGAGTCAGACAACAGTCTTAGTGAGCGGTAAATTAGCTAACAACATACCAAAAGAGCATAAAGGTAAAAGGAATAGGAACCCAAACCATCCACTCCACCTCTTTCTACAGTGATAGCCCCCAGACTCACTAAGAAGAAGTGAACATAGCAAAGCAAACATTTAAAGTAAAGCAATTATCACTCGAGTCAAGGTCAATGTTTTCCAAGTACAAACCCCCAACGCCTAAACCAAGATCAGATAAGCATCTAGAAAATATCGCTCTTTAGACCGAATGACGATACAAACAAAACATCCAAACATCCATGACTCTGGCTATCACTTTTATCATTGCTTTGATACCACCGTTAATTGAATGACCGGAACATTCTTTCAGCCATCCGTCAAGGGCTAATGGTAACCCCGGTTCTAGACAGAACTCCGCACGTCATCGCAGCCCGTGCCTAAGACTATCAAATCTGCCCAGAGTACTCGACCACCAACTATAGTCTTTTGGGACTATCGAATCTGCCCAGCGTACTCTTTCTTTGATTCTGATAGAACCTTCAATAACAATGAAATCTCAGCCTTCTAGTCATCCTCCTCGACGACTATTTCCATACTAGCTCAAGCGCCTCTCGAGCCAACCATTATCCTCTAACTGGAACCATCCCTCGAGTTATCAACATGCTTGGAATGATCCCGTTTGGATTACACCAAAGCTACCTCATATCATGCCTCGCTTCATCTCGATCATAGAAAAGCCCTATCTCATCATCATCGAATCTATCCATATGAGCCTCATCATCCGCCACATTTGCCACGAGCAGCTTTTCTATCCAAGAGCCTTTCCCTTAGCTTTTGAATCATCTTCGACCAACTTGTCCAAATTCAACCACTAACTAATTTATAACAATCAATCAAGTCAATCATTAATCCAAGAAATCAAGCATTCAAACAAGATCTAAAAGCAATTATAACTAAAATGGCAATTTTGTAAATAAAGAGTCCAAATCTAACAAGCATGAATCATGAGCAATATCTCTACAACTTGATGAATGAACTTGCATAGGTTAACGTATATTAAAATGGATGTCAAAACTTCATGAACAATGGATCTATACTTAGGCTTAAGAAAAATGCATGAAATCACTATCTTTAACACAAAATCAAGCCACCAATCTGATATACTCCTTTGAGTCCGTGTGAGAGATAATCACCACTCACCGAATCACCTAAACACCTCAAAAGCAACAAACTTCAGATCTGGACAGCAAAGGATCTAGCTTGATCCGCCGAAATTCCGCTTCAAATGATGAAATCCCTCTTCAATGGATGTAGATCTTCAACTTTAGCTCTTGGAACTTCGATTTGATCTTCAATCTTGGATGGAAGGAAGCACAAGACTAAAGAGGAGAAAAGAAGTGAATAAGTGTAGTACTCGAACTCTCAAAATGACAGGACTTCGTCGCTTCAAAATACGGATCCCAAAAAGTGAGGCAAACCCTTCTATTTATAGGCTGAGCCCATAAGTCGTTCGCCTGCTCTTAGGTCGTCCACGACTTATCAAACCCAACGACCTCAAACTCCCCACGACCTATCGATCTAACCATGATACCGACCTAACGACTCAAGACTTCACACGACCTAACACAAACACGACCTAACATACAAGCCGCGTTTCTTCCTAAGTCGTCTGGACGACTTAACGACTGAGCGTGCAAACGTGTTCGGATTGAATCAGATAATTTCAAACGCATTCGGATTGAATCGGAACTGAACGTGAAAAAACAGAAAATCAATGTGAGTTAATCTCACTCAATTGTGGACTACTAGTAAATTTTAAATAGTTAAAATTAATTATTGATTGATTTATTGAATTGATAAATTATTATCAGTTGAATGTGATATTATATGCAGTAGTATATATAATTGTAGTTGGATTGATTTTCCCGTATATATTTAGCTGATGAAATCCTATGCGCCCCGCATAATAGCGGATGATCCTATATACCACGATATCCCTCTCGAAGTTGATTGGTATTTTTATGTTGTGCTAACATCTGTGGATGCAAGGAAAAAGGTTGGAGGGATCCAATTGGATTCCTAAAAAATGATGAATTTAATTTTCATATACAGTGATATATGATCTGTTGGATACTTTGTGATAGATTATAGAGTTATTTGAATTGATTGTATGCTACAGTAGCATGGACCTAGATTTTTGGAATTTTAATATACCATAATTATATATTTGAATTTGAAAGGAAATTAAAAAGGTGTTTTGGAAGTAAATATTTATATAGGATTTTGAATTAATTAAAAGAAATTTTATTTGGATAAAATAAATGGCCGACCTTAAAATTTGTACCTTACTATTTAGGAATATTGCAAATAGAGATTTTTGGAATAATGTGTATAAAGGATTTTTAATAATAATTCTTAAGTGGTACTTGTTTAATATAAAAGGTTTTAAAAATCAAGATATAAAAATATATCGGAAGAACAAAAAGGGGATTTGGAAATCATTATAAAATTGGTTGTATTAGATCTTTAATAAGATTTCTAAATTACGAAATGTAAGTAAAACCGAGATTTGGTTGTATCTTGAATATAGTTGGGTTATTTAAGAAGTCAAATTATAAATGAAATTTAATTTATGGAATTGATTAATAAATGGAATTTAATGTAGAAATCAACTTATAATGGGTTTAAGTGATGTGAAAACTTTTATAAACTGGAATTGAAACTGTGAGGTTTATTGTAACACCCCACCTTTTTTGCACTCTTTAAATTGACGATAAACCACACACGTCAAATTTAAACCATACAAAAGGGCGGATTGTTATGGGGTAAATAAGAAAAAGCAGGGAAAGAAAAAAAACAAAATAGAATCTTGCAGCGGAACGATAAATATAATAGGAAGCTGTTTTATAAACATTTGATTATATTTATACAATACATATCGAAGTTGCACATACCAGTGAATAATGATCAATGCAGCGGAATACAGTGTAGTGGAATAATATATATATATATATATATATATATATAATAATAATGAAATCTTTGTCTTCGTCCTCCAGAAAACGGTCTTCCAAATCCTGAAATGCTCGGACTGACCCGAGCGAATTGAAAAAAAAACACTCGAGTCAGAACTAAAAGATCTTATGTAAGTTAAATCAATAGAAATAAATATGAGTGCAGTAACTCAAGAGATGCTCGGGATTCACATCTCCTAAGGATTCGTTAAACTATTTACTATGTAGTAATATTTCGCTATTATAATAATGTCTATTAGTAAAATAAACTTACTTTTAAATAGCGTTAAGGCTTTTCATTTTCCACCTTAACACGTAATAGTGCCAATAGTCTATACAGTGCCTGCATATCTCGTGACCGGGAGACTACGAGAAGACACTCCATAGGTACGAAACAAATAGAAACTCGTAGTAAGGGCTCGACATGGTAGGTGAAACGACACAACTAGGCAATGCCAGGGTAGATATACCAATTACGCTTCTAGGTCGGTGGAAATGCATAGCGCGTAGCTACCGCCCACTTCGAACAACACCCCCAAATAAAAAATCAAAAGTGGACACCGAATCAATCCAAAAGTCAAAGTATAATATCGAAGGGATGTGTCCGATCAAAGGTGCTGCCTTATTAACCTGTCAATTGCTCTTGTTTTAGCCATCTTATGCCAACTCACGGGTGTTGGGTCCACGTATTTACCTCAAAGAAAACGCCGCCACCATCCTACTTTATTATGGAATCTCCACCGCATACACAGTTGTTAAAGTGGTTTTCGGAGTTGGCAGAGAGTATGACAACTTCCGATCCCGGTCACTTCAACAACCAATCGTTATTATAACACCGCAGTCTTTCAGAATAGTTTATACTTTAAAACCAGAATATAATATCCATTTCAAAAACATATATGATATCATTTCTATTTTAAAACCCAAATCAATATGATATCATTTTATTTCAAATATATCCTTTTCAAGAAATCATAGCACTTCCAAATCTACATACCTTGAAACCCATAGCTTTGAAACATAACTTTTAATACTTATAGTTTAAATATTAAATTACTTTTTATAATAGAATAGCTTCTTTAATTTCAGCAATAAATTTCCAAATACCGATTTGGATCTCCAAATACACCATTTTAATTTTCATATATTTCAAAGCTTAAATATTCAATATTTCAAAACTAAATTTTTATAATTCCAAATATATCAAATTCAATTACTATTATTCAGATTTGAAATGCTTACTTAATAAATCCCATGTCATTTAAGTAAAACTTTTAACTTCAAATAACAGGATATTCTTTCTATTTAATTAACTTGATAATATTCATTTAAATCGCCTTGATATTCTTTTAAGTCCTCTAGACCAAAATCAAGTTAGAAAAATCATAACTTTTAAAATCTCAAATTTATGTAAATTTCAAATCAATTTTATTCGAGGATAATTCTCAAATACTTTAATTCAATCAAATTCATATTTGTCTTCCAACCTCAACTTTATTTAAGTCATTATAAACTCCATACATACATTTAAATAAATACTTAATTGTATTTTATCTTAATAAAATTAAACTTTATTACTTTATACTTTAAATCAAATTTATACATAGCTTAAATTCAAGAATTTAACTGTATGTATATAAAATAATATTTATAGAATATCAAAAATTAATATTTATTAAATTGTATTATATAAAATAATCAAACTTTATTATTGGGCTTATTTTATATTCCAAAGCATATTTATATATGTAACGACTCGCTATTTTGGACCATTCAAATCGACAATAAAACCATACATTTCCGACTTGAATAACTCAAAATACCGAATTGTTAATTAAAATTTGGCAAAACTTAAAATATACAGTAAATAAATCAATCACAGATCACAGAGTAATATAATGCAACGGAATAGATAAAGAATAGTAGTTCATGAAGCTACTATATACATCAGAGTTAGAAAAATACAACCGAATAGTTCAAATGCAGTGAAGTCTCCAATGCAACAGATGACTTCTCTGAACCAACCAACTGGAAAGGCTGGAATCTGAATAGATAGTTGGATTTCCAAATGAAGCTCCGAACTCCAAAGGTGAGTCTCAAATGTTGTATCACTCAGTCTGACCCGAGCGTAAAGCAAAACACAAAACACTCGAGTCAGGATTAACATTCTTATATCAATAAATCCAACTCAAGTGAAATATCAACTGAAATACAAATAACTTAAAGGATGTTTGGGATAACCATCCTCTAAGGGTCCATGGAACTATCTACAAGGTAGAAACATACACTATAACACCGTGGTCATTTCAGCTTAATTTATACTTCAAAACCAAATATCATTTCACTTCAAATATCTCTATATTTCCCAAAATAGTATTTATATATATTAAATAATTTATACAATAAAGTATTTCAATCCCTCAACTTAACAAAGTCATCACCCGACCTTCCCATTTAAATTAAATTCAGCCTCGATTTATCAATTTAAATTCAACTCGGTTTCTAAAATAACCACTTAAATTTTATTGATCTCAAATATTTCAATATTTCAAAACTTTAAATATTAAACATTTCAAAGTTCAATTTAACAGTTTCATAAAGATCTTGATTCAACCAAATTATTATTTAGCCTTGAAATATTTCCTCCTTAGATTCAATATCATTTAAGTACCCTGAAATTTCATTCTACTCAAAAATTTTTTTATTTTATTTAAACATGAAATATTCATTAAATCACTTAAATCAAAAATCCAGTTACAAAATCATACCTTCAAATTTTCCTATTCAATAAATTTCAAATCGATTTAATTAAATAATTTTTTTCTTAAATACCATTCCAAATAAACCCAAATTCACCTCCCAATCTTAATTATTCAGTTTATCACCAGAAAATTTATTTGAAATATAGATCTACGTAAATACTTAACCGTATTATATATATTAAATCAATCTTAATTTAATTAGATATTATTATTAAATCTATATATAAAATTTCCATCAAAATCCATATATTGCTTTTCAAAATATTTATATAGACCAACGTCGTCTGTATATATTTCCTATCATATAGTCAAGTGCTACGGATATTTATCATTTCAATCCGAACACTAAATATATACGGGTGGATATCATTTCTACCCGTAATCCCAAATTCAATTAAATGAAAATCGCTTAGGTTTATCATTTCGACCCATAACGATTTTCTCCTATTCTAAAGTCCGTTCGGGTATGTATCATTTCAACCCGTAATGATTTCTATACTAACTGGGAACTTGCAGAGTGATAACAGATATGAAAATAATAATAATAACAGGTATATATCATCAAAATAAATACAACAATAGGATATGGTGTCATATCCCATAAGTGAACAGTTATAGATAATAGTATATACAACAATTTAAATAACTACAGCCTCGTATTTCAATTGTCGTTTCAATTGAAATTGAATTTAATAAATAAAAGAACGTTAATCGCGAGTGATTGCTCACCTTTCGAGGCTAGAGATTTTTGACGATGAAAAGAGTTACGAATCCAGGCACGAAATCCTAACAAGGAAAGATTTGAACTCAAATCAACAAACGAAGCTGACAAATAGAAGTTAATGGAGATAAATCAGAATCATCCGGATATAACTAAAACAAAATATATATTATATCCATATATCTACTTTCTAAAATTAACATAAATTTTTAACTCATATTTAAAATAATGTGTGTTTATACATATATATATATATATATATATATATATATATTTAAAGAAAAATCTAATTATCAAATTTATATTATAAAAGTCAATACAAACAATTTGTAATAATATAACAATAACTTATACGCTTTTAAATAACTTTATATATAAATATATACTAACAACCCTTATATATATATATATATATTCCCAAACCGATAATACAATTTTCCTAAAGCAAACAGGTTAGACACAATGCAGATAAACTTGCATTTAAAAATCTATAGTTACATTTATTCATGTATAACCTTCCCTGGTAAAACTTATATACATATATTATATTGCAGACTTTAAAACACTGTATAACTTTTATAACTTAATAAACTTATATTATAAAAATACTATATACTCTTAAAACCTGCACATGTAATACTTATATTTTAATAATAATATAACCATTACGACATATTCCGCTTAGTCATGCTTAAAATTTACTTTCAAAACCGTTATAAATACCGGAAATATAAGATAAGGAATAAAAGAAGCTTCAATATATACTGTCAAAACCAAAACTCACGTGTATAAACTCACTTTATATAAACTATTATAAACCTTTATTCTTCAAAAATTGATACTTAATTAACGACACATATTAAAATAACATCTTCATAATTCATTTTTTTTATTGAACACCTAAAAATGAAATCTATCTATATTCTACTTTAAAAATAATTATTTCTCAAAACCCATATTGTCTGCAAATCAATGCATACATATAATATTTTAAAAATTAATTCTTAAAATCAATATAAAATTAATAAATACCCTCATACTCACTCACAACCGTATATTACAACCCTTAAAAACATAGTCATACATCCCTATAAACCTATTTTAAAAAAATCGAAACCTATATATATTCATAACTAAACACGCTACTATAAGCTTTCCTACAAAAAGCATGAACTAGAGATACTTTTAAAGATCAACATTATATACGTAACTATATATATAAGAGAACATGAAGACAAAAGCTTGGTCACGAAAGAGAAAGTGGAGCCACACATGCAACTTAAAAAATTTTCATACTTGTAATATATAGATAAATACCTCCGTGTATGCAAGCTAACTTGGCCGGAGGAGAGGAGGAAAGCAAGGCCGGAGGGGAAAAAGACAACGGGCGGGTAAGAGAGGGAGCAGCGGAGGAGATGGTGGTTGCTGGCATCGATGGTGGAGTGGAGCACGAGGCTGCGGGGTTGGTTGGTGGAGATGCGCTCAGATTTTCGTGGGTACGGTCAGCATGGGGTAGTGGGTCCGAAGGTGGTGACGTGCAGGCGGAGGGTGATGGGAAGGTTCTGCGGTGGTCGATGGGGCTCGGTGAGGAGGCGCGTTGGGTGCACGACAGTGGTTCAGGCAGAGGATAGGATGGCGGAAAAGGAGGTGGTTCATGCGGAAGAATGGGCATGGATCTCGGCTAGGTGGATGCGGTGACTGGAAGGGGTAGGCTAGGAGATTTGCGTGCTCACTGTGAGGAGGAGGAGCGAATGGAGGGTTGGTGGTTTGAGCAGGGGATTGGAAGAGGTATGGCGGAGGCAGTTTGATATGCATCGGCGGTGAAGGGTAGAAAATGGCCGGAGCTTCGAAGCTGAGGGTAGGGCGTGGGAAGACGGGCTTGCGATTTGGAGGGTGCTTTGGTGCCTGCGGGTCTTGGTAGGGGAAGGTCACGTTTTGTAGGGTAGAGAAAAAATGGAAAGAGGAAAGAACAGATCTGGGAAAAAGATGATGAACTTGTATTTATATATATTATTTAGTAAAGGATGTTCAAAAGTCAGAGGAGTAAGCGTAATAAATAAAATATAAGAGTAACCGTGAAAAGATAGAGGTAGAGCAAATGGTTTTCTATATAGTATAGGTTTGAAATAGTGTGAACAGGGGAAAACAAATAAATATAAAGGCTGAATGAGACGAAGCGAAGAAATAAAAAGGCACTCAATTATGAATGGACCAATTAAATTGAAATGAATATAATAAAGTAACTGCAACAGTCTAGTCCCTGGATTTGAGTTGAGCAATTTGTTATTATTAATTTTTTTTTCCGGCACGTTTCAAAGTTTTAATTGCAAAAGAAACGTATAATTGCCCATTGATTCATAAAAACGCGATTCAATCAAAATAAAAGGAAATAAAGAGTAACTGTCAAACGTTTTGATTTGGTGAATGATCAAAGCAAATTATTATTATGGTCCATGCTGTACGTTTAAATTTTAAATCGGAAGAAAGAAGTAAAGATGGCACCATTTCTGGTGTCGTTACAACGAACAATTTATTTCTTCCGTTATGCACCGGATCTCAAAATACAAAAATAAATATACTTGTGACGCCCCACCCTGAGACCCATATTAACAAAGAGAATTACATAGTAATTCTGTCTGCTAATGCGGAGAATAGGGCTGGTTAAGGGCGACCATCATAGTCTTGCATTAGATAAGAGATAAGTACGTCGATATTTATACTCCTTTTTTTTTTCTTCTTTTCGTCTCGAGTATTCGACACACTTAATTCCTATCTAATACACTACTATGGTGGCTACATGATCGATTCAGAAACAAAATATAATAACTGTCAATTAGAAGTCACAGAACAGCAACACAGAAATGATACATATGAATACATACATCAAATGTAATACAACATGTCACTAGTGGTATACAACCACAATACATACATACATTCCCCACAAAAGAATATATACATCAAAAGTTCCCAACAGAAAGGCTACTACACAAAAACTATGCCATATCCCAAGTCAATGGTGAAGTCCAAAAGATAAAGCAAGCTAAGAGTCCAACTACCTAACCTGCAACTCGGTCTGACCCGAGGAATAAATACACGGGTCAGGCTAGCAAGAACTTGATATTAGTATAAGATAAGAGGAATGGAAGTGTATAAGGGAATTCATCCTTTAACTATAAGGGATGGGCACAAGTATAGGACAATCTCAATTCATGATATATGTTCACCAAGGGTTGTCACATGAATAGGTTTAATTCAACATAAGAAACTCATACTTAATGGCATTCAACTCAAATGCAAGGAATCATATGAAAGTCATAAGAGAAACTCATTAAAATTCCAATATGAATCTCATGGAACTCAAAGTAAAGTTCAAATATCATAAAAACGAAATCACTATATATAACTTCTCATGTAGCACTAGGCTATCGATGTAATAAAAATATCTCAAAATAGTGAAATCGTATAAAACTCAGAAAAACTCAAAAACCCCGGATTGGCCAGATCCCTGATTGCAAAGCAGAAGCAATGCTGCACGTGCTAAACTCTTGTCCAGTGCTATTTATAATTTAGGTACCTAACTCGTGGACCCGAAGGTCATACTCATGGTGACCAATGTCACATAACTCGTGGTGACCGAAGTCACATAACTCGTGGTGACCGAAGTCACATAACTCGTGGTGACCGAAGTCACATAACTCAGATGACCCGAAGGTTTATAGCACTGGCATACTCGTGGATGTGTCACAAACTCTCGGAAAGGAACCCGAAAAGTGTTAGCGTGCGTCCCATACCACACGTTCGCACTAAACGGTTTACTAACCGCTAGTTAACTCCACATCATAAAACTAAAAACTCAAACCTCAAAAAAATGAAATCTCAAAATGCTCATATATCTTGCCTCGTATCATCGGCAAGTGCAATAAATCTCATAATAGTTTCTCATAAACCATAATTCCTGCAAGGGGAAAATCTCATCTCAAGACTCGCCTCATCTCATCGGCGAGTAACACAACATCTATAAGTAGTTCTCATCGATTATTTCTCCTATAATAGGAGATCTCAAACATCTCAACTAGTCAAATATTGGCTAAAACAAATTCTAAGATCAACAATCATTGTTGCTGTCATTTTTGATCTCGGGACAGCAACAATCAAGCGCATTTTTAGTCCATAAAACTTAAAAATATCAAAAACATCAAAACAAAAAACTTCTAGAGCAAATTCTAAGCTTTCCGAAACATCTAAGATTTTTGAATTTGGATGAAAATTGAAAAAGTTATGCTTAAAATGGTTCAGAAATCTAAATTCAACACTGCTGTAATTTTAGTCTCGAAGTAGCAGTAAAAAAAATGCAGTTTTGATCAATTTAACTTCAGAATTTCAAAAATGGCAAAACATGAAACTTTTAGAGAAACTTCTTAGCTTTCCAGAACATCAAAGATTATTCAATTTGGATAAAAATTGAAAGAGTTATGCTTAAAATGGTTCAGATGTCCAAATTAAACACTGCTGTAATTTTAGTCTCGGGATAGCAGCAAACAAATGCAATTTCGATCAATTTAACTTCAGAATTTCATAAATATCAAAACATGAAACTTTTAGAGCAACTTCTTAGATTTCCAGAACATCAAAGATAATTAAATTTGGCTAAAAATTGAAAGAGTTATGCTTAAAATGGTTCAGATGTTCAAATTAAACACTGCTGTAATTTTAGTCTCGGGATAGCAGCAAACAAATGCAATTTCGATCAATTTAACTTCAGAATTTCATAAATATCAAAACATTAAACTTTTAGAGCAACTTCTTAGCTTCCCAGAACATCAAAGATAATTAAATTTGGATAAAAATTGAAAGAGTTATGCTTAAAATGGTTCAGATGTCCAAATTAAACACTGCTGTAATTTTAGTCTCGGGATAGCAGCAAACAAATGCAATTTTGATCAATGTAACTTCAGAATTTCAAAAATCTCAAAACATGAAATTTTTAGAGCAACTTCTTAGCTTTCCATAACATCAAAGATAATTTAATTTGGATAAAAAATGAAAAAGTTATGCTTAATTTAGTTTCAGATTCAACAACAGAGCAAATAATAATTTTGCTCTCGGGATTGCAATAGAAATACTCAAATTTGAAATAGATAACTTCAAAATTCTGAAAAACACAAAACATGAAACTTGTAGCATATGATCTATGCTTTCCAAAACATCTAAAATTTTCAAATTTGGTTAAGAAACGAAAAAGTTATAGCAAAATTCGTTTCAGCCACAATCACAAAACAAATATTACAGCAGTCATGTTTTTCTAGCATATTCACCACTGTAAATCGTCATTAACCACATGAATCCAAAATAAAAAGCGTGAGGAAACCCTCACCTTAGATATGCAGCAAAGTTAGGGTTGAAAGCTTCTCCGGTTTGGATCAATTTGATGATTTTGAGGCTCCTTTGTTAGCTTCAACGGCTGAAAAAGTTGAAACAAGAACATGCAAGAACAAAAGAGAAAGTTATACACAATTCTTATCTAATTCTAGGGTTTTGATGATATATTACTATAGTATTGGTGGAGATTACCTTCTATTCTCCTAATTTGGTGATTTCTTCTTGAATTAGCAGCAAATTGGGTGAAAATTTTATTTTAGTTGAAGGTAGCCATGATTTTTTTTTCAGCTTACTGTAAGTTTTTTTTTTTTCCTTCTGAGGAAGAAGAACTAAACTACGTACAGTAGTTTGTTTCTCACCAGAAACATCCAGATAATGGATTTGAGGTTTTAAAACCTAACCCAAAAAGCCCAAAGCAATATTATTTAGAGAAAATGCAAGGCTATGTATATGTGTTAGGCTATTTTAACTTAAATTCACATATTTCTCAATATAACTCAAACAAAAATATATGCAACCAATCTTTATGAAACAAAAATTGTTATTTACACAAAATAAAATTTATTTCAATAATAAAACGTTATTTTCATAAATAAAACCATATTTTAGATAATATTTTACAATTTTCAACATTTTAGTGTAAAAACACTAATTTTAAAGCATAATTTGTTCAAAATTTCATTTTCATTGTAAATAAGTTATAACAAAACATTATAACTCTTTTAAAATAACAAAATATTATTTTAAACAATATTCCATCTTTTAATTTTAATAAAATACATATTTTCTACATATTTCTTCTTTTAAATTCAATAACAGGTTAATATTGGCAATAATTACCAATATGAATGCATTGATTCAACTAAAATCCAATAAGTAATTATTTTCACTCCAAATTCTCAAAGTAAAGTTTTTAAAACTCTGTTTTCATCAATTTATATTTATTTCAACAATTATATTTTGAAACACATCAATTGATTAATTTATTAACTCTAGCTTAATAAGATCACATTGTTTATTTGAAATATAAAAATTAAATCAAGTTTATTTTCTCCATTTATTTTCAATATTAAATTATAACTAACGTTATAATTTAATATCATAGGTAATCACCAATACCAGGGTTGTTACAATACTATTGAGATCAGCACGATGAGACGGTCAAAACGGTATACAGATACTGGTGGTAAGATTTAATTGGAAAATTCGAATTTTCCAATAAGAGAAAGTGCAGCAAAACACAGAAAATAAGATCGACGGAGCTAAAGAAGTCCGGATTTGGAAAAACAACAACCATTCATCCAATATCAATCATCAACCATTTATAACAATTATCATCCAATATAACAATAACCTCACTATAGAACGGATAATAAACAACAAGTATTGACAGGCAGTTTATATTCAATAATAAATTAAAACTGTTTAGCTGGCAGTTTATATGCAATAATAAATAAATAAAAATTAACTGGCAGTTTATATGCAAAAATAAATTAAATAACGATTTAATTTAAATAAATGCAATCTACTGAGATTATGATTAAATATATGCCCAAATAATCATAGATAAATTTTAAATCACATCAAAATTTAATTAAAAAAAGATAAGAAATCTTAGAAGTTGTGAGTGGGTTAAAACTCTCACCTTTTGAATTTAAATTCAATTTAAACCCAAAAATTTAACAATCTCGGAATTCATCCAAACAAGCGCCAAAATGTTCGGAATCCCCCAACGAACCTAGCGGAGAAAACCGCGCGTGAATTGGATCACGTATGTAAAAGTTAAGGCGATTAGTGCGTTAAACAAAAAAATTTAAGATAAAACAAAAGTCAAAACTCACCTCATCCGAATCAATGCCACGTCAGCCATCACTCATGCAATTTCCTATTAGGAAAATGAACGTACCCCTCTTCCAATGAACACAGCACGCACCCAGTACCAATTACGCACGAGAAAAAAAATCCAACACCGCACGCAGACGCCAGCGACGACCCATGGCTTGACCACCACCGTTGACTTCACCGCGGCCTTCCTCATCCTAAGGTATCACTCAGCACGACGATCGAGACCACCAAAATCACGCAGCTGCACCCAAAAATCGAACCTTAAACCGTAATTTGCCGACGAACTAGCCGTCTATTCCTCTGATGAACCATACCGATGGACAGCGCACATGAGTCTCTACAAAACCCAGAAAGGAATTTACGATCCGACACCGTTCATCGACGCGCGATGAACGGACGAGAAGAAACCATTGATTTCTGAGCAAAAAACGATTCGCATTGGAAAACGAACAGCAGATCTGAGATGCATACATCGAGAGCTTCGAAATATATTTTTTTCTGAATTTTTTTGAGGAGTTTGGATATTTGACTTTGATTTTTGAATTGAAATTGAATTGGATAAATTAGGGTTTACAGCCATTGAGGAAGAGGAGCTCAAAAGTTTTTGTATGTCTAGAAATGAAGAATAGAGGCCGCTAGGTTTTATAATAGGGTATTTATAGGCAAAGTTGAAAATAGAATAGATGGACCCGATTGGATAAACGTGCTAATGACAAAGTGGCTCAAAAAGCGCGTTTCGACTCCGGAACGAAATTGGGTCACCCCATATATCAAAATAGATGTTTTAAAAATTTTTAAACGCAATGGAAAAGGTTTCAAGTCCAAATTCCATTGTATGAAGAAGTTATGCTAAAATCAATATTTTTCAAATTGATTTCAATTTCATTTCTTTCAAGGCGTTTCGAGTCCGTACGATCAAACGACAAGCCCAATCGCTACGAAACTTCAAATCCTACAATAATTCACCGTTTTGGATCCGATGAAACTTGTTTCGTCGAAATCCAAGTCAGTGGCCAAAATGGCTATTTTTATATTAATTAAATAAATTAAAATTTCATTAATTAAATCACTTTTTCAATTTCACTTCCAAAATTTTCAAATCTTATCAGTTTTGTTTTTCTTAAACAATCTCAGTGATTTAGATCAATTTAGATGTCAATTAAATGTTTATTCAATCATAAATTTCAACGTAAATTCAAATTTCATTATATTCATCAATTATAAATTAACTTTTCAATAATTCCATTGAATTCACTAATCATTCTTATTATTCAATCCGTTATAGTCAAATGGATGAAATTAACATTGGGTTTAAATCTATTACATAAATATTTTCCAATTTCAACTTAATTTTCAATTAACGTAATAATAAATGTTTAATTCTACTCAATTGCAGTAAACTCAATTACCTTAATTCTTTACATTCAAATAAATAAAATTAACATTATTTTCGAATATTACTTTAATTCACATTAACAAACGTAAATTTAAATTTATTGCAATTGATTATCCATTTTTTTAACACACTAAATAAACAAGCAACCTATATTAATTTCCACCTATTTACTTTTAATTGCACTTATAAGTTCGTTACTTTTCAATTTGAATTTATAATTCCACATATACGCTAATTTTGTTTCATGACATTAATATACGCTTATTTACATCTTAATTTAAATAAATATTACGTTTCTAAATGTGTACTTCTATCAATTGAACACATTAATTAAGGTTTTAAACCAATTAATGGATTTACCTTAATTCCATTCCTATACCAGTTTATTACTTTACATACATTACGTAATAATTTATCAATTAACATAATTTGAACTTATTTCCTAGTTTACCCATTACAGTGTTTAACTTTAGTTTCCATAAAATTATAAATTATAAATTTACTTGATTTAACTTCAATCCTTTTTATCAAATCGATTATTATTCAATAAACAAAAATAACATTTATTTACCCTTTATTACAATAGTACGTTCAAATTTTCATCTTTCCCTTTTTATTGACTACTCTATTCCCATTATATTGATTCCTACATTATGAATAAATTTACAATTCCATTTATTTCATTATTACATTAACACCTTTCGTTACAATTCTTAAATACTTTTGCTTTTATTTAATTACCGTTACTATATATTTATTATTCCATTAGCTAATTAAGTAATTACATTAATACATCTTTATTTCTTTCCTTAAATTTACACTTAAGTTTATGTTCTATTCATTCCTTAAATTTACACTTAAGTTTATGTTCTATTCGACTAATTATCATAACACTGAATAAAATTTACGTTATTCCAATTATTACCCAAATTTACATTAACGTAACGTTTAATTCAGATTTATTGTAATTTCATTATTTATTATAATTTCTTACATCATATGAATTCATTCTATTACCCTAAATCAGACATTAATTCATATATTCATACAATACTTATATTTATTTACTTAAATTGGCATTTATAACTAAGTCCTAACATTTAAATTTAATTTCATTAATTTGGAATTTCCTTCCATTCATTCATTATTAACTTTTATTAGCCTTGTTACTTTCCTCTTAGTTAATTTTCATTATTACAACCTTTATTGTAGGATCTAGATTAACCCTAGAGGGGGGGGGGGGTGAATAGGGTTATAGCAAATTTTCTTGAATTAAACACAGAAACAAACTGCAGAAAAGTAAATATGCTGAAAAGTAAATCACACACAAAATTTACCCAGCTTCGGCAACCCCTGCCTACTGCTGCATTCCTAGATTTCTATTAGAATTAAACAGTCTCACGCTTACAAACACTCTGACAAACTCGCAAACCCTTGCTCCCGCTCACAAACACTCTAATAGACTCGCAACCCGTGCTCCCGCCTATAGAGTTTCGCAAACTTGCAAACTCTGCTCCCGCCTGTAGAAATTTGCAAACTCGCACACCCTGCTCACTTTACTAATTCTAACTAGACAATCTGACACTACCTAAACCCTAGGTGGTGATTTACCAAGTTTTGATTTGAAAAATAAAAACAACAATAAAAACAACAACTAATTAAAACCCTTTTAAATCAAAGCCCTAATATTTTAAACTCAATCCCTTTAAAAATAAATAAGCCGGCCCTATTCTCTTTCCTTCTTATTTTAGCCCGGTCCTCTTCTTATTTTCGTGAGAAGAAAATACGGTGGCTTCAACTTCGTTCTTTCTCAGATCTGTAATTAGGGCTTTGAAATAAAATTCGAAGCCGCGCCTTGTTGATTGATTAATGGATATCTCCATGTGCTTCGTTCTAGGTTGTTCGCTCTTGGCCGCTTCTATTTGATCGAGTTCACTGTTTGCTTCGGTATGTAATTTTGCCTTTTGTGCTTTTCTGATTTTTGCTCGTTTGAACTCGATTGATGATTCGAGTTGAATGATTATGCTCTATTTTGCTCGAACTCGAATACCTTTAGCCGATGATGATTGTGGGTTTATATATGCATTCGATTTCCTTGAATTGCGTTCGTCTAATTGTTTCAAAAATTTGCTTTGGTCGTTCGATATTGTTTTGATGCTGATGATTTCTTTGACTTTTTCAATTTCGTATAAATTGTTGCTTGATTCACACGATATTGATTTCGATTACTGCTTGACTTTTTCAACTTCTTGATTGCCACGACTTCAGCTCCGATCATTTTACTGTTGACTTTATTTTCAGACTTCATTTTGACTTTGGCATTGACTAACCTTGATTTTGTAAATTTCTCTGTTGGCAACGGCTCTTGATAACTTTGAGATGAAACTGTTGATTTCGACACTAGATTGAATTCCTTGAAAAAAAATTTTGCATCACCGCACCCTGTACTTTTGAAGCTCGATTCTGGTCGACACATGTATTTTTTTGCACTGTGTTTGATATGGTCTTGTTTCAGTTGCTTAGTGTCTTGATGCTCGGTCTATTGTGCATTCGTGTCATAGTTTGTATTCTCTGATTCATTATTGAATATGTTGGCTGCATTGTTGATCTTGCTTGCATTGTCACTTGGTCGTTCTCTGATTTTTTTCATATTCATTTGAATTGTGCATTTGTCTGCACTGTGCATTTGTCTGCACTCTCTCATCTGGAAGCATTCTATTGTTCATTGCTTGGTCTCTGAGTCTTGTACATGCATTGTCCTTCTGGAGCTTGTATAATTTGAACCTGGTTTGAATTTTTGCTTCGAGCATGCTTTTGGTTTGAGTGTGCTTGCATCTGAGTTGTATTCATGTGTGATCATCTTGTGTTGTTGCTATGTGTATTTGCTGTTAGCTTTTGTGTTTTACTGACCACACATGTTCATGCTTGCATCTTTGTAGTTGCACTCCATTCTCGTGTGTTCATCCCTGTAGTATATGCTACTGTCTACTTGAGTTTGCTTCTTTTCTGGTTGGTCTAACCTTGTATGCTCTGTTTTGAGTCACTTCCATACTTGGTCGTGCTATCCACCTGAGTGTGCTTTGGTGCACTGTTGAATTTGTGTAGACTGTGCATTATACTTGAGTTGAATCTAGTTTCACAACTCGGGTTTGACCTTGTGCTGAAGTCGAGATTTTATTTATGTTGCACCTGAGTTGAACCCGTCTTTCTATTTGGGTTTGACCTTGTGCTCACCTGTCCCTGTAATTTTATCAAGTGTATATATTGGTGTGCACGGCCTTGTGACATATGCAGTGATACACTATGTATGTCACAAGTTGTTCGTGTATGATGAATTCAAAGTTAAATGATGACGAACAACCCAAATAACTGAGGCAAATAATATTTTCAAAATCCATCTTTTATTTTATATTGCAAAAATATTTCTTTTTCAATTTTACTGCGTTAGTGAATATTTTTGCAGATTGCTCAGATGCTGGATTCTAACTGGGATGAAGCTGAAGATAAACTACGAGTGTGAGTGATATGTAGTGAGGAATTTATGTAAATTGAATTATGATGTAATCAGAAATGTGTTGTAATTGAAAATGTATAGTTATAGTGAGAGCTTGAAATTGTACTATCAAAATTGTAATAAATATTTGTTTGAATAAAAAATCTGTTTGAATTCAAATTCTGTGTCATTTAATTTTATTCGGCAAATATTTATTTAATCTATGAAAAATAAAATAGTACATTAACAAATACATTTAAATGAATGTATATATGTTTATTATCATCAAACAAAAAATCATATAAGCGCATATTCAACAAGCGCATATTCAACATTTAATTATATGAATTTTTTTATTTTATTCAATATTAAATTTCAAAATTTCATTAAATTAATAATTTTAATTATTGAAAAATTACGGCTCGTTACACTCTCCCCCACTCAAAACTTGTCGTCCCCAAAAAGAAAAAAGGAAGGGAAAAGAAGTGTTAAGAAATCAATATATCTTACTTAAATATTGAATTTATAAACAAATAAATTCACAAAATTTAATAATTTAAATGAAATATCAATTTATAATTATTAAATCCCTTTATACTTAAATTACTAAAGTTTGGAAAACATTTTCAAAAATTTCTAAGTCCAAAATTTACGGAAAATTTTGGCAGTCTCCTTTGTACGGAGAGGCTCGGAAGAAAATATAATATCCAATATAATAATATACAACATATATTTTTCAAAGTAATATATCCCAACACGGGAAAAATAATATAATCACACTATAAACCATAATCCGAAGATGTACCTATTGGTCGGACAATTAACGCTTATTTATGGAACCAAAAGCAGTAGCAATTGCTTCCATAACCTGCATTTCACTTATATAATCTAAAAAGAGTTAACAATTATATAAAATGAAATATTTAAAGTTGTTTCACCCATAAACAAACGAATCAATACAAACAACAATCACTTGCAACCAGGTATACAACTATCACAAAGAAATCAACACAAATCAATCACTCATTCATATCAAACAAAACAAATAGTTGTTTGGGTTCAAACTTTAAATTGTACGGAATGAAAAATAAACTACTAAGTGTACCCTTCACTCAACAGTCTTAGGTGAAACTAAATTGATTATTCATACATCCAAACAAATTTAAAGTATCCTTCCCCAAACAATTATAACGAAACAAACAACAATTTCAAACAACATATCAATTTCATTTTTATTAATTTCATTTCATACATTTGTTGTTTGATTTTCCTTTTTATTCTTATAATGATTTCTTTTAATTCTCATTTATTTCTTGTAAATTTTTATTTCATTTATTTATTTATTTACATTACATTCATTCATTTCTCAATTTCATTTACTTAGCATCTTAATGCATTAACTTTAGTCTATAATCGTATGTTTAATGATTCATCTTTTCTACTCATTTTATTTATACTTAGCTTCAACCACTTACTAAAGTTTATTATCATTTATTTATAATTGTAACGACCCGTATTTTTACGGATCTAAAGATCGTTAAACTGTTGTTATTAGGTCGTTAGTATTGATAAGTCGTCCAAAGTTTAAGTCGTCCAGGGTTAGGTCGTGTAGAAGTCTGGGTCGGTTGAGCGACTTAGTGAAGTGGAGCGACCTAAGGAGAATAAGCGACCTAAGGATTGGGACGACCTAAGGAAACTAGTAGCATGGGTGAGCGACTTAAGGAAGTCAACGACCTAGTAGGTAGCGACTTAATAGGGTAAGCGACCTAGGAGTTAACGACATAAGCAAGTTAACGACCTAAGGGATTAAGCGGGTTAACGACTTAAGGGAGTTAGGTCGTTCGAGCGACTTAAGGAAATAGTATAAGTTGTTATAGTTAGATCGTAAATGACCTAAGTTAGATTCTGTGTAGTTAGGTCATGGACGAGATAAGGCTTAGGTCATAAGTCGTGTGAAGGCGAAGGTGTTAGGTCTCTGTAGTAGTTAGGTCGCGACCCTTGATAAGTCACTAAGTCGTTGAGTGTTAGGTCGTTAGGTCATCCAGACGAGTTAGGAAGAAACGCGGCTTGTATGTTAGGTCGTGTTTGTGTTAGGTCGTATATGAGTTAGGTCGTTGAGTCGCGTGAAGGGCTCAGTCGTTAAGTCATGTCTGTTTTAGGTCGCGCATAGGCTTGAGTTGGTAGGTTGTTAGGTTGGGGAACTGCTAGGTCGTAGGTCGGTCATAGTTAGGTCGTGAGCGACCTAAAAGCGAGCGACCTAAGGGGCATTTTAGCTATAAATACACGGGTTTTGCCTCACTTTTTGGGATTCAGATTTTGAAGCGACGAAGTGCTGCCATTTTGAGAGCTTGAGTGCTACACTTCTTCACTTCCTATCTCTTCATTAATCAAGTGCTTCCTTCAATCCAAGTTGAAGATCAAATCGAAGATCCAAGAGCTAAGATTGAAGATCTCCATCCATCAAAGAGAGATTTCATCGTTTGAAGCGGAATTTCGGCGGATCAAGCTAGATCCTTCGCTGTCCAAATCTGAAGTGTGTTGCTTTTGAAGTGTTTAGGTGATTCGGTGAGTAATGGTTATTTCTCACACGGATCCAAAGGAGTATATAAGATTGGTGGTTTGATTTTGTATTAAAGATAGTGATTTCATGCATTTTACTTAAGCCTAACTATAGATCCATTGTTCATGAAGTTTTGACATCCTTTTTAATATATGTTAACCCATGCAAGTTCATTCATCAAGTTGTAGAGGCATTGTTCATGATTCATGCTTGTTAGATTTGGACTCTTTATTTACAAAATTGCCATTTTAGCTATAATTGCTTTTAGATCTTGTTTGAATGCTTGATTGTTTGGATTAATGATTGACTTGATTGATTGTTATAAATTAGTTAGTAGTTGAACTTGGACAAGTTGGTCGAAGATGGTTCAAAAGCTAAGGGAAAGGCTCCTGAATGGGAAAAGCTGCTCGTGGCATATGTGGCGGATGATGAGGCTCATATGGATATATTTGATGATGAGGATGAGATAGGGCTTTGCTATGATCAAGATGAAGCGAGGCATGATATGAGATAGTCCTGGTATAATCTAGAGGGGATCATTCCAAGCATGTTGATAACTCGAGGGATGGTTCGAGTTAGAGGATAATGGTTGGCTCGAGAGGCGCTTGAGCTAGTATGAGAATGGTCGTCGAGGAGGATGAATAGAAGGCTAAGATTTCATCGTTATTGAAGGTTCTAGCAGACTCAAAGCAAGAGTACACTGGGCAGATTCAATAGTCCCAAAAGACTACAGTTGGTAGTCGAGTACTCTGGGCAGATTCGATAGTCCTAGGCACGGGCTGCGACGACGTGCAGAGTTCTGTCTAGAACCGGGGTTACCATTAGCCCTTGACGGACGGCTGAAAGAATGTGCCGGTCAT
Organism: Allium cepa; assembly: GCA_030765085.1. NCBI lineage: Eukaryota > Viridiplantae > Streptophyta > Magnoliopsida > Asparagales > Amaryllidaceae > Allium > Allium cepa. The sequence goes on along the minus strand of CM060929.1, from coordinate 915,770,279 downwards.
TCAATTAACGGTGGTATCGAAGCAATGATAACAGTGATAGCCAGAGTCATGGATGTTTGGATGTTTTGGTTGTATCGTCATTCGGTCTCAAGAGCGATGCTTTCTAGGTGCTTATCTGATCTTGGTTTAGGCCTTGGGGGTTTGTGCTTGGAAAACATTGACCTTGACTCGAGTGATAATTTCTTTACTTTAAATGTCTGCTTTTCTATGTTTATTGCTTCTGCTTAGTGTGTCTGGGGGCTATCACTGTAGAAAGAGGTGGAGTGGGAGGTTTGGGTTCCTATTCCTTTTACCTTTATGCTCTTTTGGTATGTTGTTAGTTAATTTACCGCTCACTAAGACTGTTGTCTGACTCAAGGTTTTATGTTCAACTCTTATTACCTTGGGCTGTTCGTCCATTTTGGGATGGGCAGACTAGGTAGCAGGTGACAGGTGCTATTCTTAATGATCAACGATGCTGATGACGAAGACAAGCTGGAGGCTTGCATATTATTTTCTCACTATATGTACTGGATGTTCCGCTGCTTGTATATTATCTGAGTGATATGTAGTGAGGCTTGATGTATTGACTATTCAGATTCTGTATCAAACTACTATGAAGCTTATTAGATGTGATTCTGTTTGTGTAGCTTCACTATTTATATATTACTCTATTGTATTTTTATCCATGCGCTGTGAGTAATACGATAGATTCTACTGTTTTACCTTACCCCTGACGATCCTCCATGGCTGCCTGACACACCCTTCAGCGCACTATTTCCTTGTTCAGTGCAGGAGTCATGGGTGGTCGTCACATTTGGTATCAAAGCTGAGGTTAATCGATTTTAGCCAACGCTCGCTGACGTAACTACGTATGAGAGACGTAATTGTATTTTGATGGATGATTACTATATATAATATAGTAGTTTAGAAGGATTTAAACCCCTTATGCAGTTGTTTCTCAAGGTGTGCTAATCATTTCTTTTATAGATATTAAGAATGAGTCGAAGAGGGAGACCAGCTGCTAGGGAAGGCCATGCTGCTGAGGGAGCTGCTGATTATGCTGCTATGTTCGAGGCTATGATGACTTCGATCATGAGAAGGATGCCAGCTCCGGGGCCAACAGTAGATGTTGGAGTTCAAGTTCAAGCTCCAAAACCGGTGGATTTTTCTAAGCTGTGTAAAGACTATACTGCTCTTGGAGGAAAGGTTTTCTTGGGAACAGAGTCAACCATTGAAGTCCAGAGGTGGATAGATGCTTGTAGAAGAATCTTTGGTGACTTGGGAATCGAGGATGCAACCAAAAGGAAGCTCGCATCAAGACAACTACAAGGGAGAGCTTCTGACTGGTGGAACTCTATCACTATTGAAATTCCGGAGGAAGAAATCACTTGGGTGCAATTTCAAGCCAGATTTGAAGCTAAGTTCATTTTTACAGCTCAGAAATCTGTTTTGTTTAAGAAGTTTGTGGAGCTCAAGCAAGGTGGAAGACTAGTTCTTGAGTATGTTTCTGAGTTTGAAGCCTTGTCCAAGTATGCCCGGTCGTATATTGAATCTCCATATCAGAAGAACGAGAAGTTTGTGACAGGCTTGGACAATTATCTTGGGAGACAGTTGGTGGATCATCTGGACGATCCATTTGAGAAGCTTATGGAGAAAGCTCTCAAGCACGAGAATCTGTTTCCTAAAGAAGGATCTGTTGTTGCTGTGACCAAGGAGGAGTCTAAACCACAGCAAGGTGGAAACAAGAAAAGGAAGCAGCAGCAGCAAAAGGGTAAGGATGGCCAGAAGAAGCCGAAGGGCGAAGTGACCTGCTACAATTGTCAGCATAAGGGCCATTTCTCTAGAGATTGCAAGAATCCAAAGGTGCCAGTGAAGTGCCACAACTGTGACAAGCTGGGGCATATCAAGAAGAATTGTCCAGAACCGCGGAAGGACAAGCAGGTTGTGCAAGCTTATGCTTTGGGGGTTGTTCCATCATCTTCAAAAGCTCCTACTGCAGAAGAGAAGGGAAAGAGTGTAGTGGTTCAAGGTACTCTTTCCCTCAGTGGTGTTCCAGTCAGAGTGTTATTCGATACTGGGACGTCGCATTCTTTTGTTTGTAATGAACTAGTATGCCAGTTGGGTTTAGAACCGGATATCGTTGATAGGCCATTGGTTGTGACTAATCCAGTTGGGGGTTCGTCTTGTTTGTGTATGATATGCCGTGGTCTAATTGTATAGAGTCATGATTGCTCTTTTGTTTGTGATTGTTTTGTTCTGAACTTTGAGGGGTTTGGAATTATTTTGGGTATGGACTGGCTTAGGAAGTATGCGGCAAAGGTTGATTGTAAACGGCTGAAGGTGACAGTCGAGAATGTGGAAGGGCGAAAGGTTGTGATACGATGTAAGCATGAGGAAGGCGTCTTCAAGAGCTTCATGTGTTTGCTGGTCGTTCCACGGGATGGACTGTCATCGGTACCGATTGCAAATGGATTTGAGGATGTCTTTGATGAGGTCAAAGGGTTACCGCTGCATAAAAAGATCGAGTTCCACATCGATCTAGTTGAAGGAGCGAGGCCTGTTGTGATGCCTCTTAGGCGAATGGCGCCTAGGAAACAACAAGAGTTGAAGGTGCAAGTTGATGATCTTTTACAGAAAGGATTCATTCGGCGTAGTGTGTCCAAATGGGGTGCACCAATTGTGTTTGCAACCAAAGCGGATGGATCGTTGAGGTTGTGTGTAGATTATCATGAGCTGAATAAAGTGACTAAGAAGAACAAGTATCCATTGCTGAGAATAGATGACTTGTTTGATCAGCTTCACGAAGCTAAGGTGTTTTCTCAGATGGATTTGGCAACGGGATTTCACCAAATAAGAGTTGCAAAGGATAGTGTGCCGAAGACTGCTTTCAAGACAACCATCTGGTTTCTTTGAGTGGCTGGTGATGCCGTTTGGATTGACCAATGCACCAGCATATTTTGTGTATCTTATGAATAGAGTGTTTAGAGATCAGTTAAACAAGTTTGTACTTATGTTCGTGGATGATATTTTGATTTATTCGAAAACTGAAGAAGAGCACAAGACCCATTTACGTATTGTTTTGGAAACGTTGCGGAAACATTAGCTGAAGGCTAAGTTTTCGAAATGTCACTTCTGGAAGAGTGAAGTGAGGTTCTTAGGCCATATTATCTCTGGAAATGGAATAGCGGTTGATCCCGCCAAGGTGGTAGCAATCCAGGATTGGGTTAGACCTAAGAATGCATCCGATGTGAGAAGTTTTCTTGGATTAGCAGGATACTATCGTCGATTTATCAAGGACTTTTCCAATGTAGCTGCACCATTAACAGGATTAACGAAAAAGAATCAAGTATTCAGATGGGATGATAAGTGTGAGCAAGCTTTCGGAATCCAGAAAGAGCGACTAACAAGTGCTCCTGTTTTGACTATTCTAAGTGGAAATGATGAGATGGTGGTTTACACCGATGCATGTGGTACTGGACTTGGAGCAGTGCTGATGCAGAAGGGTAAAGTTGTTGCGTATGCAAGTCGACAACTGAAGCCGCATGAAAGGAATTATTCGATTCATGATTTGGAGTTAGTGGCGATTGTATTTGCTCTGAAGATGTGGAGACATTACCTATTGGGAGTTCGATTCGAGTTGTTTACAGATCATAAGTCGTTGAAGTATCTTTTCTCCCAAAAGGATTTGAATCTTCGGGAGCAACGATGGCTAGAGTTTTTGGCATCATATGATTTTGGTATAGCCTATACTCCGGGAAAGGGTAACGCAGTGGCAGATGCATTAAGTCGAAGACATGCATGATTGGGGGCCATGTTTTCAGAATGGAAGAGTCTCGAGTATTTGGCTGGATTTGACTTCAGGCCCAGATGTGAATTGGAACCTGAGATGTTGGCAAACTTATCGATAAGACCTACTCTTGTGGAAAGAATTGGTAAGAACCAAAAGCGAGACAATAAGCTTGTCAAGGTTATCCGTGATTTGGAATCTGGGTTGGACCCAGAAAAGGATGAAGGATTCGACGTCGATCGAGAGGGTTGGCTTCGGAAGCAAGGACGACTAGTTGTTCCCAATATAGATGAATTGAGAGATGAAGTTCTGAAGGAAAGTCATCATTCGAAGCTGACAATTAATCCAGGTGGAAATAAGATGTATCAGGATATGAAGAGAACCTATTACTGAGAAGGTATGAAGAAGGATGTTCGAAATTTTATTTCTAAGTGCATGAACTGCCAGCTGGTAAAAGCCGAGCAGAAGAAGCCAAGTGGATTGCTTCAGCCATTAGAAGTTCCTACATGGAAGTGGGAGCAAATATCGATGGATTTTATCGATGGGTTACCGAGAACAAGAGCGGGAAATGAAGGGATTTGGGTCATCGTAGATCGTTTGACTAAGAGTGCAAGATTCATCCCTGTTCGATCAACCAGAACTGCATCGAAGTTGGCTGAGCTGTATGTTAAGTGGATAGTTCGATTCCATGGTGTTCCGAAAAGTATAGTGAGCGATCGAGACCCATTTTTCACTAGTGGATTTTGGAAGAGCTTCCAGGAACTTTTGGGAACCGAGTTATGTTTGAGTACAGCTTATCACCCCAAACAGATGGTCAGACCGAGAGAGTCAACTGAGTTTTGGAAGATCTCCTCAGAGCATGTGTTTTGGATTTTGGAGGATCATGGGAAGATCATCTTCATTTGGTGGAATTTTCGTATAATAACAGTTACCAGTCAAGTATTGGTATGGCGCCGTATGAAGCATTGTATGGAAGACCGTGTAACTCTCCGACATGTTGGTTGAAAACGGGAGAAAAGTTGATACTTGGGCCAGAAATGATTCGACAAACTTTGGATTGTATATAGATCATTCGGCAATGAATGAAGGCAGCCCAAGACCGTCAGAAAAGTTATGCCGATAAGCGTCATAAGGATTTGGAATTTGACGTAGGTGATATGGTTTTTGTTAAGGTTTCTCCACTGAAGAATGTTATTCTATTCGAGAAGAAAGGAAAATTGACTTCGAGATTTGTTGGACCATTCCCGATCATCGAGCGAATTGGAAAGCTCTACCTATAAATTAGAGTTACCAGAAAAGATGGCGGGTGTGCACAATGTTTTTCATATATCGTACCCACGGAAGTATGTGAACGACTCGAATGCAGTGGTTTCTGCTGATAGCTGTGAAGATTTTGAGGTTGATCCAGTGGTTAAGAGACCTCGTAAGCCGCTTCGTGTTGTGGAAACTGACACGAAATAGCTTAGGAGGAAGGTAGTCAGGTTGCTCAAGGTACAATGGAGTGATGATGTTAACGACTGTACATGGGAGGTGGAAGAGAGGATCAAGGCAGCTCATCCTGAACTCTTCAAGGTATGGCCATAAGGTGTCGTGTCATCTCATGACATTGTAACTTGTTCTAGTCTTAGAATTCTGTATGGTAGGCTAGAAATTGGATGCATGGTTTGTTGATTGCTATGGATGGTAGGCGTGCAGAATATTTTTGGTTGCTTTTGTTTGTTTGGAATTTCGGGGGCGAAATTCCTAAGGGGGAGAGAATGTAACGACTGGTATTTTTACGGATCGAAAGATCGTTAAACTATTGTTATTAGGTCGTTAGTATTGATAAGTCCTCCAAAGTTTATGTCGTCCAGAGTTAAGTCGTCCAGTGTTAGGTCGTGTAGAAGTCTGGGTCGGTTGAGCGACTTAGTGAAGTGGAGCGACCTAAGGAGAATGAGCGACCTAAGGATTGGGATGACGTAAGGAAACTAGTGGCATGGGTGAGCGACTTAAGGAAGTCAACAACCTAGTAGGTAGCGACTTAATAGGGTAAGCGATCTAGGAGTTAACGGCATAAGCAAGTTAACGACCTAAGGGATTAAGCGAGTTAACGACTTAAGGGAGTTAGGTCGTTCGAGCGACTTAAGGATATAGTATAAGTTGTTATAGTTAGGTCGTAAATGACCTAAGTTAGATTCTGTGTAGTTAGGTCGTGGACGAGATAAGGCTTAGGTCGTAAGTCGTGTGAAGGCGAAGGTGTTAGGTCTCTGTAGTAGTTAGGTCGCGACCCTTGATAAGTCGCTTAGTCGTTGAGTGTTAGGTCGTTAGGTCGTCAAGACGACTTAGGAAGAAACGCGGCATGTATGTTAGGTCGTGTTTGTGTTAGGTTGTATATGAGTTAGGTCGTTGAGTCGCGTGAAGGGCTGAGTCGTTAAGTCATGTCTGTTTTAGGTCGCGCATAGGCTCGAGTTGGTAGGTCGTTAGGTCGGGGAACTTCTAGGTCGTAGGTCGGCCATACCTAAGGGGCGTTTCAGCTATAAATACACGGGTTTTGCCTCACTTTTTGGGATCCGGATTTTGAAGCGACGAAGTGCTTGCATTTTGAGAGCTCGAGTGCTACACTGCTTCACTTCTTATCTCTTCTTTAATCTAGTGCTTCCTTCCATCCAAGTTGAAGATCAAATCGAAGATCCAAGAGCTAAGATTGAAGATCTCCATCCATCAAAGAGAGATTTCATCGTTTGAAGCGGAATTTTGGCGGATCAAGCTAGATCCTTCGCTGTCCAGATCTGAAGTGTGTTGCTTTTGAAGTGTTTAGGTGATTCAGTGAGTGGTGGTTACCTCTCACACGGATCCAAAGGAGTATATCGGATTGGAGGTTTGATTTTGTGTTAAAGATAGTGATTTCATGCATTTTTCTTAAGCCTAAGTATAGATCCATTGTTCATGAAGTTTTGACATCCATTTTAATATATGTTAACCTATGCAAGTTCATTCATCAAGTTGTAGAGACATTGTTCATGATTCATGCTTGTTAGATTTGGACTCTTTATTTACAAAATTGCCATTTTAGCTATAATTGCTTTTAGATCTTGTTTGAATGCTTGATTGTTTGGATTAATGATTGACTTGATTGATTGTTATAAATTAGTTAGTAGTTGAACTTGGACAAGTTGGTCGAAGATGGTTCAAAAGCTAAGGGAAAGGCTCTTGAATAGGAAAAGCTGCTCGTGGCATATGTGGCGGATGATGAGGCTCATATGGATAGATTTGATGATGATGATGAGATAGGGCTTTGCTATGATCGAGATGAAGAGAGGCATGATATGCGATAGTCTTGGTATATTCCAGACGGGATCATTCCAAGCATGTTGATAACTCGAGGGATGGTTCGAGTTAGAGGATAATGGTTGCCTCGAGAGGCGCTTGAGCTAGTATGAGAATGGTCGTCGAGGAGGATGACTAGAAGGCTGAGATTTCATCGTTATTGAAGGTTCTAGCAGGCTCAAAGCAAGAGTACGCTGGGCAGATTCAATAGACCCAAAAGACTACAGTTGGTAGTCGAGTACTCTTGGCAGATTCGATAGTCCTAGGCACGGGCTGCGACGACGTGCGGAGTTCTGTCTAGAACCGGGGTTACCATTAGCCCCTGACGGACGGCTGAAAGAATGTGCCGGTCATTCAATTAACGGTGGTATCGAAGCAATGATAACAGTGATAGCCAGAGTCATGGATGTTTGGATGTTTTGGTTGTATCGTCATTCGGTCTCAAGAGCGATGCTTTCTGGGTGCTTATCTGATCTTGGTTTAGGCCTTGGGGGTTTGTGCTTGGAAAACATTGACCTTGACTCGAGTGAAAATGCTTTACTTTAAATGTCTGCTTTGCTATGTTTATTGCTTCTGCTTAGTGTGTCTGGGGGCTATCACTGTAGAAAGAGGTGGAGTGGGAGGTTTGGGTTCCTATTCCTTTTACCTTTATGCTCTTTTGGTATGTTGTTATTTAATTTACCGCTCACTAAGACTGTTGTCTGACTTAAGGTTTTATATTCAACTCTTATTACCTTGAGCTGTTCATCCATTTTGGGATGGGCAGACTAGGTAGCAGGTGACAAGTGCTATTCTTAGTGATCAACGATGCTGATGACGAAGATGAGCTGGAAGCTTGCATATTATTTGCTCACTATATGTACTGGATGTTCCGCTGCTTGTATATTCTCTGAGTGATATGTCATGAGGCTTGATGTATTGACTATTCAGATTCTGTATCAAACTGCTATGAAGCTTATTTGATGTGATTCTATTTGTGTAGCTTCACTATGTATATATTTCTCTATTGTATTTTATCCATGCGCTGTGAGTAATACGATAGATTCTACTGTTTTACCTTACCCCTGACAATCCTCCATGGCTGCCTGGCACACCCTTCAGCGCACTATTTCCTTGTTTAGTGTAGGAGTCATGGGCGGTCGTCACAATAATACTTATATTTCTATTAAACTAGTAGCATTTCAATTATACTTAAGTTTATAACCCTACAACATCAAATTCTTATTCATTAAGGTGATTCATTTAACCTTTTCATTATATAAATTTTTCTTATACAAATTTCCATTACATTTTCTTATTAAACATTCCAACTTTTAATATTTGGTAAGTTATATATATATATATGCTTTTTAAGAATGTAATTGAAAGTTATACAAGTTTTCTCGATTCTTTTAACTAATTAAATGTTCAATAATTATATCCCTTGTTTTATAAGTTACAATTTCAAATTTTATTTAATATCATTTATAACTTAGCATTAAATCTCTTATTTCATTTAGAGGTTTCAATTATTACTTGATTTCCATTTCACTACACTAGTTGGAATTATTAATTAATGGAAGTTAAGAACTAACTACAGGGTTTAGTTTCACATTATTTAAAAAAATAATAGATAAATATATACTTACAACTTATATATCCAATTATAACTAAAACAATTTAAAATTTATATTTGTTTATCAAAATAAATCCGCAGTAAAGCTACTACAGTGGCCTTCCCACTTCGAAACCCGAAAATGAATGTCGATGATGCGGCCGCCATCACCGAGATTATTTTCCAACGACTGAGAGGGAAGTACAAATCCAAAATTCTTAAAAATAGTTCTTTTAATTTATATTAAAATATTTATATCAAAAAAATACTTTTAAATAATATTATTATTATATTCCAAAATTATTTGAAAGAAATTTCAAAACCTCGAAACTTAAGTTCTAAAATTTCCAAATTTTATTTATTTTATTTCAATCTTATTTCACTATTATCTACAAATTTCATTACCTAACACCCAACAAAATGCAACCAAAAATATATCATTTATAAAATTTTATTTTATAAATACAGAAAATATAATAGGCAAATACATTGACCTATATTAAAATCAAATATTATGTCTGTCTGTTCTATTAAGTGTTCAGAAATCCCTATTAATGTCACAGCGTCCCATGCACCAACAAGAATTTATAAATACAAAACGGAACAAATTAACACAATATCAAAACCTTCTTATAACACTAGCAAATATGCTCTCTCATATATATACACTCAGCGACTCATCACAGTGTATTACTACCCTATTGATAAGAGTCAGACCCCACAATGCTAAGGTTTATCGCTAAACCAAAGCTCTGATACCAGATGTAATGCCCCGCCTTTTTGCACTTTTAAATCGACGATAAACCACACACGTTAGACTTAAACCATACAAAAGGGCGGATTTTTATGGGGTAAATAAGAAAAAGTAGGGAAAGAAAAAAACAAAATAGAATCTTGCAGCGGAACGATAAATATAATAACCAAATATACAGTTCATGAAGCTGTTTTATAAACATTTGATTATATTTATACAATACCTATCAGAGTTGCACTGAAGTGACCCACTACTCTTCACATCTATTTTAATAATTTTTTTAGCTGAGTTTTTTTTTTGAAAAACAAGCGATCACTTCCTTTAATTAATTCTCCCAAGATCCAGAATCTACCAATATAAAAGTATTAGTATTTAAATCAAGTCATATCATTTATATATATGAAGATATATAAATGTTTCTTTGCCTATCAGAGTATTTAAAATAGCAACGAAATTTAATCACACAATATTTCCCATAGTTGAGAGGTTTTGTGTCACATAGCTTTTTCTACATTTTAATTTTTTTTTAACTCAAGCTTGATTAATATGTGATTCAAATATTACCACTTATTATTTTCTTGTTTTATTTCCCAGATTGTTCTATAGCCCAGATAAATTAATTCCTAATTTATGTCAAGTAAAATGCACATATTCTGGTTTAAAAAGAATATAATGATCATGTGAGTAATAAGATTGTAGACTAGTTTAAAGGTCATGCGGATGAAAACAATACAAATGAGTAAAGTGCAAACTCAGACCACATTCCAAATGAGGACTTGCCATGAATATGAAGGCAGCAATTACAACTGGTTCAAGTGAAAGGCAGGTATACACATAAAGTCAGTATGATCAAAGAAACAAGCCCTTAACCTAGATTAGATATGACATCAATGTGTGCAATAGTCAGGCAATGTCAATAATCAGGAGAATGCAAAACCTCCAAATGAACATATGGTGAAGACAACTGATGAATCTCAAAGTAAAGAACAAATGATAATGATCAGAATGCTATAGAGTAATTGACATGCTTATTACAAACAAGATTACATGATGCTACAAGCTACAACAGGCTTGACTAAAACCAAATGCAACCAGACTTGAATCAAGTATCTAAATAGTAGGGTTTAGCTCAATATAGTTGCAATGAAGACTATAAGTACAAAGCATGCACATGAACTTACTACACAAAGCAATACAAGTTTCTACTAGAAAATCAAATGTCCAGATAGGATTACAGGCTATGTCTTTAAGCTTTTGCATGTACTTATATTAATTACAAGACATGCTCAAGCCCTATTGGTTATCCTAGACCTTGTTCAACCCATTCACTTAAAACTTTGGCACATATTCATTCAAGTACAACTAGAACATTATAACTGAAGTAAAACAAATATGTCAAGGAAAACTGTAACGACCCGTATTTTACGTATCGATAAAACGTAGAATTTACAGGTCGTTAGTGTTATGTTATCCCTAGCCTAAGTCGTATGGGAAGTTAACTCGTGTATAAGTTAGGTCGCAACGTGTGATAAGCCTCGTCCCAGATGAGTCGTAGGTCGTTGGGTTGATGAGTCGTAGGTCGTTGGGTTAATGAGTCGTAGGTCGTTGGGTTGATGAGTCGTAGGTCGTTGGGTTGATGAGTCGTAGGTCGTTGGGTTGATGAGTCGTTAGGTCGTGACCGACCTAAGAGCGACCGACCTAAAATGCGCGACCTAAAAATCTGCCTATAAATAGAGGGCTTTGGCTCACTTTTTGGCACCGGTTTTTGAAGCGACGAAGTGCTGCCATTTTGAGAACTCGACTACAACATTTCTTCACTTCTTTTCTCTACTTTAATCTTGTGCTAACATCCATCCAAGGTTGAAGATCAAGATCGAAGAACCAAGAGCCAAAGTTGAAGATCTTCATCCAACGAAGCTAGATTTCATCATTTCAAGCAAGATTTTGACGAATCAAGCTTGAATCCTTGCTGTCCAGATTTGAAGTGCTTTGCTTTTGGGTTGTTTTGGTGATTCGATGAGTGGTGGTTATCTCTCACGCAGACCCAAAGGAATATATTGGATTGGTGGTTTGTTGGAGTGTTGTAGATAGTGATTTCATGCATTTTCTTTAGATCCAAGTCTAGATCCATTACTTATGAAGATGTTTACCTATGCAAGTTCATTTATCAAGTTATAGAAACAAAACACATGTTTTATATTTGTTAGATCTATGCTAGAAACCCATAATTCATGTATGTTAGACTTATGCTCATTTATTTACGAAATTGCCATTATAGTTAATATTGCTTGTTGGATCTTGTTTGAATGCTTGATTGTTTGGATGTATGATTGAATTGATTGTTTGGATGTATGATTGAATTGATTTGGAACAAGATGGTTGAAGAAGATTCAAAAGCTAAGTGGAAAGGCTCTTGAATGGTGAAAGCTGCTTGTGGCATATGAAGCGGATGATGAAGCTCATATGGATGGATTCGAGGACTTTGCTATGATTAGAGGAAGCAAAGCATGATGATGATGATGAACTTTGCTAAGATGCGATGAAGCAAAGTATGATGTGAGATAGTCTTGGTCTAATCCAAGCGGGATCATTCCAAACATGATGATGACTCGATGATGCAATGCGAGTTGGGTGATAATGGATAGCTCGAGAGGCGCTTGAGCTAGTATGAGAATAGTCGTCAAGGAGGATGACTAGGAGGCTGAGACTTCATCGTTGTTGAAGGTTCTAGTATGCTCAAAGCAAGAGTACGTTGGGTAGTTGCGAAAATTCCCAAGCACGGGCTGCGACGACGTGCTAGTACTCTGGGTAGTTGCGAAAATTCCTAGGCACGGGCTGCGACGACGTGCGGAGTTATGTCTAGAACCGGGGTTGCCATTAGCCCTTGACTGACGGCTGAAAGAATGTGTCGGTCATTCAATTAACGGTGGTATCGAGGCAATGATAACAGTGATAGCCAGAGTCATGGATGTTTGGATGTATTATCATTCGGCCTCAAGAGCGGTGTTTTCTGGGTGCTTATCTGATCTTGGTTTAGGCCTTGGGGTTTAGTATTTGGAAAACATCGACCTTGACTCGAGTGGTTATTGCTTTACTTTAGTTATCTGTTGTTATGCTTGCTTCCCTTTAGTGTGTGTCTGGGGGCTATCACTGTAGAAAGAGGTGGAGTGGGATGATATGGGTTCCTATTCCTTGTATCCTTTATGTTCTTTTGGTATGTTTGATAGTTGATTTACCGCTCACTAAGACTGTTGTCTGACTCAAGGTTTTATGTCTCCTCTTATTACCTTGGGCTGTTCATCCATATTTGGGATGGGCAGACTAAGTGACAGGTGGCAGGTGCTGATCTTAGTGATTGACGATGCTGATGGCGAAGACGAGCAGGAGGCTTGCGAATTATTTCCTTAATAATATGTACTGGATATTCCGCTGTTGTATATTCCCTGAGTGCTTGTAGTGAGGCTTGACTGTACTGATTTTCAGATGCTTGTATCAAACTACTATGATGTCTATGTGATGATATTCTGTTTGGAGCTTCACTACATATATTTCTCTATTGTACTTTCTCCATGCACTGTGAGTTGTACGATAGAGTTTGCGATGTATATTCTACCCTTGACGGTCACCCATGGCTGCCTGGCACACTTTCAGCGCAACATTACCTTGTTTCCGTGGGGGAGTCATGGGCGGTCGTCACATTTGGTATGAGAGCTTTGGTTAATCGATTTTAGCCAACACTCGCTGAAGTAACTGCGTAAGAGAGACGTAATTGTATTTTGATGGATGATTACTATATATAATATAGTAGCTTAGATGGATTTGAACTCCTTATGCAGTTGTTTCTCAAAGGTGTTCTAATCATTCCTTTTTCTAGATACTAAGGATGAGTCGAAGAGGGAGACCAGCCGCAAGGGAAGGCCGTGCCGCTGAAGGAGTTGCTGATTATGGTGCTATGTTCGAAGCGATGATGACTTCGATCATGAGAAGGATGCCAGCTCCAGGGCCATCTATAGATGTTGGGGTTCAAGTCCAAGCTCCAAGACCAGTGGATTTTGCTAAGCTCTATAAGGATTATACTGCTCTTGGAGGGAAGGTTTTCTTAGGGACTGAATCTACCATTGAAGTTCAAAGATGGATTGATGCTTGTAGAAGGATCTTTGGAGATTTGGGAATTGAGGATGCAACTAAGAGGAAGCTTGCATCGAGACAACTTCAAGGGAGAGCTTCTGATTGGTGGAACTCTATCACCATTGATACTCTAGAGGAAGAGATTTCTTGGGAGCAGTTCTAAGCTAGATTTGAAGCTAAGTTCATCTCTACCGCTCAGAAGTCTGTTTTGTTTAAAAAGTTTGTTGAGCTCAAGCAAGATGGAAGGTCGGTTCTGGAATATGTTTTTGAGTTTGAGGCTTTGTCCAAGTATGCTCGATCGTATATTGAATCTCCCTATCAGAAGAATGAGAAGTTCGTGACAGGCTTGGACAGTTATCTTGGAAGGCAGTTGGTGGATCATTTAGACGATCCATTTGAGAAGCTTGTGGAGAAAGCTCTCAGGCATGAGAGTTTGTTTCCTAAGGAAGGGTCTGTTGTTGCTGTGGCCAAGGAAGAGCTCAAACCACAGCAAGGTGGAAATAAGAAGAGGAGGCAGCAACATCAGAGGGGTAAGAATGGCCAGAAGAAGCCGAAGGGTGAAGTGATCTACTACAACTGTCAGCAGAAGGGCCATCTCTCCAGGGATTGTAAGAATCCGAAAGCGCCGGCGAAGTGCCACAACTGCAACAAGCCAGGGCATTTCAGGAAGGATTGTCCGGAACCACAGAAGGACAAACAGATTGTGAAAGCTTATGCTTTGGGGGCTGTTCCATCGTCTTCGAAAGCTCCTACTGCTGAAGAGAAGGGGAAGAGTGTGGTGGTTCAAGGTACTCTTTCCATTTGTGGTGTTCCAGTTAGAGTTTTGTTTGATACTGGAGCGTCTCATTCTTTTGTTTGTAATGAGTTGGTAGACCGGTTAGGTTTGGAACCGGAAATTGTTGATAGGCCATTGGTTGTGACTAATCCAGTTGGGGGTTCGTCTTGTTTGTGTATGCTAAACCGTGGTCTAGTTGTATCGAGTCATGATTGCTCTTTTGTATGTGATTGTTTTGTTCTGAACTTTACGGGGTTCGAAATTATTTTGGGTATGGACTGGCTTAGGAAGTATGCGGCAAAGGATGATTGTGAGAGATTGGAGGTGACAGTCGAGAATGTGGAGGGGCGAAAGGTTGTGATACGATGTAAGCATGAAGAAGGCGTCTTCATGAGCTTCATGTATTCGCTGGTTGTTCCACGGGATGGACTATCATCGGTACCAATCGTGAATGGATTCGAGGATGTCTTTGACGAGGTCAAAGGGTTACCGCCGCATAGGGAGATCGAGTTTCGTATCGATCTAGTTGAAGGATCCAGACCCGTTGTGATGCCTCTTAGGCGGATGGCGCCTAGAGAACAACAAGAGTTGAAGGTGCAAGTTGATGACCTTTTACGGAAAGGATTCATTCGGCGTAGTGTGTCCGAATGGGGTGCACCAGTTGTGTTCGCAACCAAAGCGGATGGATCGTTGAGGTTGTGTGTTGATTATCGTGAGCTGAATAAGGTGACTAAGAAGAACAAGTATCCATTGCCGAGAATAGATGACTTGTTTGATCAGCTTCACGAAGCTAAGGTGTTTTCTCAGATGGATTTGGCAACGGGATTTCACCAATTGAGAGTGGCGAAGGATAGTGTGCCGAAGACTGCTTTCAGGACACCATCCGGTTTCTATGAGTGGCTGGTAATGCCGTTTGGATTGACTAACGCACCAGCATATTTTGTGGATCTTATGAATAGAGTGTTCAGAGATCAGTTGAACAAGTTCGTACTTGTGTTCGTGGATGATATTCTGATTTACTCCAGAACTGAAGAAGAACACAAGAAGCACTTGCGTATTGTTTTGGAAATCTTGCGGAAACATCAGCTGAAGGCTAAGTTTTCGAAGTGTCACTTCTGGAAGAGTGAAGTGAGATTCTTAGGCCATGTTATTTCTGGAAATGGAATACCGGTTGATCCCGCTAAGGTGGCAGCAATCCAGGATTGGGTTAGACCTAAGAATGCATCAGATGTGAGAAGTTTTCTTGGATTAGCAGGATATTATCGTCGGTTTATCAAAGACTTTTCCAAGATAGCTGCACCATTGACTGGGTTGACGAAGAAGAATCAGGTATTCAGTTGGGATACTAAGTGTGAGCAAGCCTTTGGAAACCTGAAAGAGAGACTGACCAGTGCTCCTGTTTTGACTATTCCAAGTGGGAATGATGAGATGGTGGTTTACACCGATGCATGTGGTACTGGACTTGGAGCAGTACTGATGCAGAAGGATAGAGTTGTTGCGTATGCAAGTCGACAATTGAAGCCGCATGAAAGGAATTACCCGACTCATGATTTGGAGTTAGCGGCGATTGTGTTTGCTCTGAAGATTTGGAGACACTATCTATTGGGAGTTCGATTCGAGTTGTTTACAGATCATAAGTCTTTGAAGTATCTTTTCTCCCAAAAGGGTTTGAATCTTCGGCAGCAACGATGGTTGGAGTTTTTAGCATCATATGATTTTGGTATAGCTTATACACCGGGAAAAGGTAACGCAGTAGCTGATGCGTTAAGTCGAAGACATGCTGGATTGGGAGCCATGTTTTCGGAATGGAAGAGTCTCGAGTACTTAGCTGGATTTGATTTCAGGCCCAGATGTGAATTGGAACCTGAGATGTTGGAAAACTTATCGATAAGACCTAATCTTATGGAAAGGATAGGCGAGAGTCAAAAGCGAGACGATAAGCTTGTCAAGATTATCCGAGAGTTGGAATCTGGATTGGACCCAGAAAAGGATAAGGGATTCGAAGTCGATCGAGAGGGTTGGCTTCGGAAGCAAGGACGACTGGTTGTTCCCGATAACGATGAATTGAGAGATGAAGTTCTGAGGGAAAGTCATCACTCGAAGTTGACAATTCATCTAGGTGGAAATAAGATGTATCGGGATATGAAGAGAACCTATTACTGGGAAGGTATGAAGAAGGACATTGGAAATTTTATTTCCAAATGTATGAATTGCCAGTTGGTTAAAGCAGAGCAGAAGAAGCCAAGTGGATTGCTTCAGCCATTAGAAGTTCCTACATGGAAGTGGGAGCAGATATCGATGGATTTTATCGATGGTCTACCTAGAACAAGAGCGGGAAATGAAGGGATTTGGGTCATTGTAGATCGTTTGACCAAGAGTACAAGATTCATTCCTATTCGATCAACTAGGACTGCATCAAAGTTGGCTGAGTTGTATGTTAAGTGGATAGTTCGTTTCCATGGCATTCCGAAGAGTATAGTGAGCGATCGAGACCCATTGTTCACTAGTGGATTTTGGAAGAGCTTCCAGGAAGTTTTGGGAACCGAGTTGTGTTTGAGTATAGCTTATCATCCCCTAACAGATGGTCAGACTGAGAGAGTCAACCGAGTTTTGGAAGATCTCCTCAGGGCTTGTTTTTTGGATTTCGGAGGATCATGGGAAGATCATCTTCATTTGGTGGAGTTTGCGTATAATAACAGTTACCAGTCAAGCATTGGTATGGCACCATATGAAGCCCTGTATGGAAGACCGTGTAACTCTCCGACATGTTGGTTGGAAGCTGGAGAAAAGCTGATGCTTGGGCCAGAGATGATTCATCAGACTACGGATTGCATAGAGATCATTCGGCAACGAATGAAGGCAGCCCAAGATCGTCAGAAAAGTTATGCAGATAAACGTCGAAAGGATTTGGAATTCGATGTAGGTGATATGGTTTTTGTGAAGATTTCTCTTCTGAAGAATGTTATTCGATTCGGGAAGAAAGGAAAGTTGACTCCGAGATTTGTTGGACCATTCCCGATTGTCGAGCGAATTGGAAAGCTCGCTTATAGATTAGAGTTACCGGAAAAGATGGCGGGAATGCACAATGTTTTTCATGTATCATATCTACGGAAGTATGTGCACGACTCGAGCACGGTGGTTTCTGCTGATAGCTGTGAAGATTTGGAGGTCGATCCAGTTGTTAGAAGACCTCGTAAGCCGCTTCGTATTGTTGAAACCAACACGAAACATCTTAGGAGGAAGACGATTACGTTGCTCAAGATACAATGGAGTGATGATGTTAACGACTGTACGTGGAAAGAGGAAGAGAGGATGAAGGCAGCTCATCCTGAACTCTTCAAGGTGTGGCCCTAAGGTGTCGTGACATCTCATGAATTTGTAACTTGATTCTGATCTTATAATTCTGCATGCTAGGCTAGAAATTGGATGCATGGTTTGTTGATTGCTATGGATGGTAGGCATGCAGAATAGCTTTGATTGCTGTTGTTTGTTTGGAATTTCGGGGGCGAAATTCCCAAGGGGGAGAGAATGTAACGACCTGTATTTTACATGTCGATAAAACGTAGAATTTACAGGTCGTTAGTGTTATGTTATCCCTAGCCTAAGTCGTATGGGAAGTTAACTCGTGTATGAGTTAGGTCGCAACGTGTGATAAGCCTCGTCCCAGATGAGTCGTAGGTCGTTGGGTTGATGAGTCGTAGGTTGTTGGGTTGATGAGTCGTAGGTCGTTCGGTTGATGAGTCGTAGGTCGTTGGGTTGATGAGTCGTAGGTCGTTAGGTCGTGACCGACCTAAGAGGGACCGACCTAAAATGCGCGACCTAAAAATCTGCCTATAAATAGAGGGCTTTGGCTCACTTTTTGGCATCGGTTTTTGAAGCGACGAAGTGCTGCCATTTTGAGAACTCGACTACAACATTTCTTCACTTCTTTTCTCTACTTTAATCTTGTGCTAACATCCATCCAAGATTGAAGATCAAGATCGAAGAACCAAGAGCCAAAGTTGAAGATCTTCATCCAACGAAGCTAGATTTCATCATTTCAAGCAAGATTTTGACGAATCAAGCTTGAAACCTTGCTGTCCAGATTTGAAGTGCTTTGCTTTTGGGTTGTTTTGGTGATTCGGTGAGTGGTGGTTATCTCTCACGCGGACCCAAAGGAATATATTGGATTGGTGGTTTGTTGGAGTGTTGTAGATAGTGATTTCACGCATTTTCTTTAGATCCAAGTCTAGATCCATTACTTATGAAGATGTTTACCTATGCAAGTTCATTTATCAAGTTATAGAAACAAAACCCATGTTTTATATTTGTTAGATCTATGCTAGAAACCCATAATTCATGTATGTTAGACTTATGCTCATTTATTTACGAAATTGCCATTATAGTTAATATTGCTTGTTAGATCTTGTTTGAATGCTTGATTGTTTGGATGTATGATTGAATTAATTGTTTCAAGTTAGCTAGTAGTTGATTTGGAACAAGATGGTTGAAGATGATTCAAAAGCTAAGTGGAAAGGCTCTTGAATGGTGAAAGCTGCTTGTGGCATATGAAGTGGATGATGAAGCTCATATGGATGGATTCGAGGACTTTGCTATGATTAGAGGAAGCAAAGCATGATGATGATGATGATGAACTTTGCTAAGATGCGATGAAGCAAAGTATGATGTGAGATAGTCTTGGTCTAATCCAAGCGGGATCATTCCAAACATGATGATGACTCGATGATGCGATGCGAGTTGGGTGATAATGGATAGCTCGAGAGGCGCTTGAGCTAGTATGAGAATAGTCGTCAAGGAGGATGACTAGGAGGCTGAGACTTCATCGTTGTTGAAGGTTCTAGTATGCTCAAAGCAAGAGCATATTGGGTAGTTGCGAAAATTCCCAAGCACGGGCTGCGACGACGTGCTAGTACTCTGGGTAGTTGCGAAAATTCCTAGGCACGGGCTGCGACGACGTGCGGAGTTATGTCTAGAACCGGGGTTGCCATTAGCCCTTGACTGACGGCTGAAAGAATGTGCCGGTCATTCAATTAACGGTGGTATCGAGGCAATGATAACAGTGATAGCCAGAGTCATGGATGTTTGGATGTATTATCATTCGGCCCCAAGAGCGGTGTTTTCTGGGTGCTTATCTGATCTTGGTTTAGGCCTTGGGGGTTAGTATTTGGAAAACATCGACCTTGACTCGAGTGGTTATTGTTTTACTTTAGTTATCTGTTGCTATGCTTGCTTCCCCTTAGTGTGTGTCTGGGGGCTATCACTGTAGAAAGAGGTGGAGTGGGATGATTTGGGTTCCTATTCCTTGTATCCTTTATGTTCTTTTGGTATGTTTGATAGTTGATTTACCGCTCACTAAGACTGTTCTCTGACTCAAGGTTTTATGCCTCCTCTTATTACCTTGGGTTGTTCATCCATGTTTGGAATGGGCAGACTAAGTGATAGGTGGCATGTGCTGATCTTAGTGATTGACGATGCTGATGGCGAAGACGAGCAGGAGGCTTGCGTATTATTTCCTTAATAATATGTACTGGAAATTCCGCTGTTGTATATTCCCTGAGTGCTTGTAGTGAGGCTTGACTGTACTGATTTTCAGATGCTTGTATCAAACTACTATGATGTCTATGTGATGATATTCTGTTTGGAGCTTCACTACATATATTTCTCTATTGTACTTTATCCATGCGCTGTGAGTTGTACGATAGAGTTTGCGATGTATATTCTACCCTTGACGGTCACCCATGGCTGCCTGGCACACTTTCAACGCACCATTACCTTGTTTCCGTGCGAGAGTCATGGGCGATCGTCACAAAAACATATCCACATATCAGATTATATGGCATTGTGATATTCCGGAATTCTAGACATCTGTAATTGATAAAATATTTGAGTTAATTAACATAATATTGAATTTTAGATTGAACGATTGAATCTGATCAGATAAATATTTATATTTGTAATTGTGTTGTATATGTATATACATAGATTTTAAATAAAATTATTGATTACAAATTTAATTTGTGTTGTTAATACATACATATTTACACATATAAAAGATCTAAACATGTATAATATTTTAAACATAAAATTTTTATTTTAAAATTTAATTAGTGCATGAATATAAGACAAGTGTAACAACTCTAAATAAACATTAAAATAACTGTAATAAAACATTTAAAAACATGATTATATTTAATAAGAAATTGATTTAGGATAAATTTAAATACATTTATAAAATAAGAAATTTATTTTTAATATCAAAATGAACATGTGTTAAGTTTTAACTCATAGAGAAGACACTTGTAATTAATCTACAAACTAAAGTAACAAGTGGCAATGTTAAATTTTTTTTTTGAAATTAATTATTATAGACAAGAAAAACTCAACAATTCATTATTATTGAAACCCTTTTCTTCAAATGAAAACCGAAATCAGGTTTAAAGAAATTCAAAACTACATTCAATTTAAAAAAAAAGAACTTAGGTTTTCATTTTCTACTCACTATCAAAACCTGGAAACATAAACCTGAGAGAAGGAATGAAAGAAACAAGTATTTCCTGTAAGATCTAGTGCAAAACTCAAAACAAAGTGCAACGACAAAATTGAAAATGGGATCAAAGCTTCAAACAAACAAATCAAATCAGCATACAAATCAAAATTTCCAGATTTTCAAGTTTAAGTAAAATTCCAGAAATTTTCTGCTCTGTTCAAATTATTCAAGGTGAGTAAACCAGGCCTAACTGTTTATATCTGATGCATGCTAATAATGTTTGAAAGGAATGATGAGTTAGTAGTTTGCATGTATGAAATTATGTTTGCAAGTTTAAAATTATAGAACCTGAGTACGGATTCTGTTCCCTGTTCAAAATAAATTTGTTGAGTAAACTCTTTTACTTAAAATAGTTTAAAAACCTGTGATGTAACCTTGTTGCATTTGTAGAAATATAGACTATTAAACTTACTTGAATATAAAGGTGCGCATTGAGTATAAGATGTCTGCAATAGCCTTTGTGTATTTATATATGTACTCTGTTGTTAATAACAGACTAAACATATCCAAAAATAATTCCTATTTTACTGTGTAATCAATATTAGACTGAGATTTCTGAAAGAAAGATCACAATAGTAGTGTGATCTTGTTTTTAAAAATAGTTGTAGGTAATCACATTTACTAGGTAGTCTGGAAAATACTAGTTTACAGTGAAAATTTGTTATTTTGTTGAAAACCAATACCTATACTTTCATGATTTGATTATATAAATGGATTCAAGCAAGGAAATCATGAATTTAGGTATGAAGATTTTGATTTTTAGTTTGGGTTTCGTTAGGATAATCTGAGTTGCTCGTCTTTGGGATCTTGCATAATTGCCGATGATCAGCGACAAGTGGGGGTGTGGGGTTTGACTGGGAGGTGGTCGGGAAGTGGGTGAACTCTAGAAAATTGGCGAGGGGTTTTATTGTTGGCCGGGGTGGTCGAAGAAAGGGAAAATAGTGTTTTTTGGGAAGTTTTGGAGGTCGGCTGTGTCGAGATGAGAACGACGATGATGGCGCACCGGGAGAGATCGCATAGGAGGAAATGGACTCGGGGGTTCGAGGCGCAACTGTGGTTAAAGCAGTTTGGTTCCAAGTGGCACGGTTCGTCGTTGGTCATTGGTTTTGCAGATCATGCTACTTCCTGTTTCCGATTTGAAATGGTGATTTTGAGGTTGACCTCGTTTTGGGTTGTGTTGTGTCGCTGGAGTGGTTGTTGAGGTCGAAGGTGAGTTGCTGAAGGCCAGGGGATCGATCGGCGGTGGGATTTCCGGTCGTGCATGTGCACAATGGCGATGGCGTGCATCCATGTTGTTGAAGTTTGGGGGAAGAACGAATGGCCAGGGAGATTTTCGCAATTCCCTCATGTTCACCTCGGCGTAGTAGTGAAGAGTGAATTTTGGGTTACTCGAGTTAGTTGGTTCAAGTTTGAAACTTGGCATATTTCCTAAATTTAAACTTAAAATTAAAAGTATAAAGCAAAATATTTAAATGAGTTTAAAATCTAAAATTTTAAATTATGGATTCAAGTTTAATTTGAATCATAGTTGGAAATGAATTAGTTTTAAATTCAAATTTTGTTTAAAATACTTTAAAAAGGTTTATTGTTAAAATTGTTTTTAAAGAAATTTGAATTTAAATTGGTAATTGAAATGTAAAGTAATTAAAGGTTTAAACTTAAAAGTTTAAGATTAATTATTCTTAGAATAATTAACTTGTAACTAGGAATAATTAATTAAATAAGATTTGATTTTAATTAATGATTAATAATTAATTAATCAAGTAATAAGGAATTAATTAAGTTATAGTTGACATTTAATTAAATAATTAGGGGTTAATAAATGATTAATTAAATTGTAATTATTAATGATTGAAATAAGTTAATTAGTTTAGATAAATAATTAATGAATTTTTAAACAGTTAATGAGGGTCATTAACTAAGGATTATTTAACAATTAATAAATGTGATTAATTTTTTTTATAATTAATTAGATTAATTAATTGATGATAATCATTTGAGAATTGTTAAATATAACTACTTAATTGAAGTAATTTAGAAATTAATTACATAAATGTAATTAATAGAGTTTAATGTGATTGGTTTAAATTAATTAATTAAGTTTAATTAATTTTGATCACTTGATGATTTGATAACAATTACTCAATGTAATTAATGGAAGTGTAATTACTTAAGGAAGTAATTAATGTTAATTACTGGATGTAATTAAAGATGTTGATGATGAAAGTAATTTTGTTTATATTAAATTCCTATGTAATTAATCGGGGGATTAATTGAGATAATTAATCAAGGATAATTAATTTTTGAAATAAAGTAAGTAAGGGTAGTTGATTACTGAATGGGATTAATCCAAGGACTAATTAGAGAATAAATTAGGAATTAATTTATTCAATGAAGTAATTAAGGGTAGTTAAATTCGGGATGTTATTAATCAGCGGTGATTAATAATTAGGGTTGATAATTAATTAACAAAGTAATTAAAGGTTAATTACTGTATTTGGATAAGGGTAAATTAATTTGAGAATTTATTAAGGGATGATAGAATGATATTGGAAGCTCTTCGATTAATTTTTTTCTCTAATAAGTAGTTCGTGATGATATGTGATATGGCATGTTTGATTTAGACTATGATGATATGGTTATCTATTGATGATGAATTACTATGACATCCGGTATTTAAAGTTGAATTGTATTTCACTTGAATAATTTAAGTTAGGATGACATTGGATTCGAAGAGACCGGGGTCATGTATTAGTTAATATTCGAAACTACTCGATTCTTATAATTTGGTATGTGTACTAATAGGCTGAGGTGGAATGATTTAAGTGAATTGGACTATAAAATCTAAGTTCTGACACTTAGAAATTGACGAATATAATAAGTGTTGTCTATACCAAACCTGTGAATTTGTAAAATTGTTATGAGTTACCCCGAGTTAAAAATTGGTTATTGTTTTTTTGTATTTCATATTAGATGGGTTTACTCATGCTGGTGTCCAGCCTGACCCGAGTGTTACTTTGATATAATGCTCGGGTCAGACCGAGTATTACAGATTTTCAGGTAAGGATGTACTGGAGCTCAGGAGGCGAGCTGGAGAGCAGGAACGTATAGAGAGCTTCTGATGTTAATATATTATAGTAAATAGATTGATTTATCTGTTCTGTGATAGTAAATCTGTTGTAACTCTGATATATATAATAAAGTGTAATTTGAGAAGTACAGTTTCCTTTGTATAACTATTTTTTATGTGATATTATATTTTATCCGCTGCGTATGTGAGACTTTGGGTTTGGTTTTCTGTTTCTTCTTCTTCTTCTATCTCTTCTTCTTTTCCTAACTATTTGGAAGTTTCTGGATCGAAATTTCCGGGTCGTTACATTTGGTATCAGAGCTGAAGGTTAAGCGAGAACCTTGGCTCTGGTGGGATTACTCATCAAGGATAGGGTAAGTGGTACCCTAGAATGAGTTGAGTGTAAATATATATGAGAGAGCGTACTTGTTATTTTCTTATATAAAGTTTTTTTAAATGATTTCAAAAGTAAATGAATCTTATATAAGAAATAGATTATCTATTATATTAAGGAAATTGGTTGTAGTATTAATTAAATTAAAAGTAATAGTAAGAATTAAGAAGTAATATAATACAACCAAATTGAAATTAAATAAGCACAAGTTTGAAATGGATTCAAACTGAAATTAAATCTTGAATTTGGGAAAGGTTTCAGGATAAGGATAATCAATTAATTTATGTAATTAATTAAACTTTATTTAATGAGATTAATTAATGGATAATAATTAGAAATGATAAATTAAGAGGAAGTTACTTAATGAATTAACTAGAGGTAAGTAATTTAAAGGACAATTACTTAATGAAGGTAATTAAGAAATAAGTTAATTACCGAATGTGGTTAATTGGAATTAATTAATGACGTAATTAATTTAAAGAAATAATAAATAATATTATTTAATGCATTTGAATGAAATGGTCCTATTTCAAACAAGAGTTGTTTGAAAATTTAAAGAAATTTGTTTTGAATTAAAAACCAAAGGTGGTTTAAAATTTTAAAGTATAACTTGGTATGTAAAAGAAGTTAATATATATATATATGTGGATATACATAATATCAAATATGGTTTGCAATAAACTATAAATGTTGAGTTTTGAATGTGGAATAAGATATGATACCCAAAGTGATAAGTTTTGGAACTTATAAGTGGGAAAGTATTTTGAAAATTTGAAATGGAGAATTCAAATTTGAGTAAGGTTAAATGGGGTTGATTGAATTTAACTCGGGGGAAGTTAAATAAGTTTGAATGAATAATTTGATTTGGAAATTTCAAGATGAAATTGAGATTTAACTTGGAAAGTTAAATGGTTGATTTGAATTAGGGGGTTTGAGTGATCTCAAATTGGGTTTGAGATCTGGAAATTGGAAATTGTTGGATATTTAAAAATGAATTAGATGATATCATCCTATTGTTATTAATAATCTTTAAATTGTGAACTGGATTTGTTTAAATGAATGAGAAATGGAGTATGGTAATCCATTGTTGGGATAAAAAGGTAAATTGATTTAAAGGAATTAAATCAACAATTGAAGTATTAACTCGAATTTATATAATTCGAGATGATTCAAATTTGGAATTTGAATTGAAATTAGTTCAAATTGAATTTAATTTGAATCAATTGAAATTGTGATTGAAGATGTATGAGTATAAGATTCAAAGGGAAAATTGAATTGAATTATATGGAAACAATTTGAAATTGAAGTGGGTTCAATTTGAAATTAGTCCGAATTGATTTGAATAATTTGGAATTGTAATTAAAGTTGAATAAGTTTTAAATTCAAATGGAATTTGAATTGAATTTGGAGGAAATCAAGAATAATTCAACTTGATTTGGAAATGGAGTTTGAAATTGGGATTAATTCAAACTGGAGTTGAAATGAGTTGAAATTGGAACTAGTTTAATTGAAATTTATTTGAATTAGTAGAATTTGAGATCAAGGTTGAATAAAGTTAAATTTGAAAAGAAACTGAGGTTAATTCAACTTGAATTGGGATTGAATCAATTTCAATGGAAATTGAAGTTATTTAAATTGGAAATAGGTCAATTTAAATGGAAGTGGAATTTAAATTGAATTGAATTGGAATGGAGATTGGGGATTGAACAGTTTTGACTCTGGACTATTTTTAATATAAATTATTTTTAATATAAACTTATTTTTCCAAGCTATTCATTATATATACAACCTTTCTTTTAAAAGCCAAATTATCTTCTACTTGTTTTACAATTATTTTTGAATCTGTTTAGTAAATTTTCCAACTGTTTTATAAACTAATTACTATCTTACTATTATTTTGCAATTATCTAAAATTTCTATAATTATTTTAACTATTTTCTAACTATTCTACACCTATTTTACAAAATAGTAATTATTTTTCAACTACTTATCTATTTCTTTAACTTTTCAAGTTATTTTCTAAATTTAAACTAGACAGAGTTTAAACTGTTATTGGTTGAATACCCAATCGAGATAAGAATAGAGGTGATAATCCAAATGGATTGAAGTAATTGTGAGTAAGTGAATGAAAATCAAAGTGAATGTGAATAGGAATGGAATTGATTTGGCTAATAACCAATAAAGATAAATACGTAAGGTGTACATATGTTATTCTATTCGCATAGTGATTTGATCCAGATTCGAGCACAAAATTTCGAGTTAGTTATATCGATCCGAGTGGGATTTTTCACTCGATTTTCGATGGCGAACCTGGATATGGGTTGTTGATTGGTTCTGGATATTCTCTATCATAGCTAAGACTATGCAAGGAGAATGACGGTTTCTGATCAAGAAACCAGATCTGCGTCCGCACTAGGAAGTCGGGTGGACGATACTAGTTCGGAAGTGAAATTGTGTGATCGAGTGAGCGATCAGATTGGTATAGCGTACGGATGATATGTGTACATCGTACGGATTTGAATGAAAATGATATTGAAAAGAGTAATCAAATTTGAATATTTGATTTTGGATAAATAAAGTTAAATATCTTGTTATATAAGATAAAACTCCCCTTGTTGAATCTTTTGCTAGAAGAAAAGGATTTTTGAAGGTGTTTTGAAGTATAAAAGGTGTTTTATACAAGTTTGAAATGATCCAAAGTTTTTAAAATTATATATATAATGGATCTTATGAGGATTTTGGAAAAAGGTTTTGGGAACCTATGGATTTGGAAAGGCTTTTGATTTTTGGGTAAAATCAATATTGAATTTGGAAAGCCTAGTTTGAGAATTATCGATTTTGAAATAATCGATTTTGTGTAAAGGAGCTTTGTATGAGATCATACTAGGTGTATGATTTAAAGATACTATATATATGTATAGTATAAAATGTTTTGATGATGGCTCTGGGGAAAAAGACGCTCCCTTGAACTGAACTTCTCAGGAGTGCCACCGAGTGGTGCTGCCTTGAGCCCCAAGGGGGGTTCTAAAGTTGATCCTATGAGGAGTCCAGACAAAACTAGTTCCTGGGGATTATGAGTAGAGTATACCATAGCGAAAGTCGTGTTTGTCGTTGAGAGCCAACAGTATGCGTTTGATTTTATATCGGTAGACTACGACCCATGGTATAACATAGCAAAAGTCGTGTGTGCCGCTGAGAGCCAACAGTCTGCGTTTGATTTTATATCGGCAGACTGCGACCTATGTAGGAGTGGAGAGGTTTCATTTCGACAGCGAAAATCAGAGGCCGCTGAGAGCCTGCAGTTACATGGACTTTTGCTGTGACGGCAACGTAACCCTGGATGTAACTGTGATCTGTTGTGTGGGTTCCATGACGCAATCGAGAGGTCGCGGAGAGCCTGCAGTTACATGGACTTTTGTTGCGACGACAACGTAACCCTGGAATGTAACTGTGACCATGTATAGGGGTGATGACTTCCAGAGCATTCTCACCAAAGATATTTCCTCTATTTTCAAAAACTGTTTTCTATATTTTCAATAAAAATTATTTTCCAAGTATTTTCACTAGGTGTTAAAAACGAGTCTGCTAAGTACTTATAGAATTTCAGTCGTACGCCTGATCAACGTATGACCGAATTTCTGTGAGAACAAGGATTGACTGGTTGAAACATCGAGTTATAAAATGTATTTTTATAAAACTATTTTGGAAGTATTTCAGATTTTAAAAGTGCTTTAAAAATGATCAAAGAACATTTTAACTGGTTTTAAAATATTTATTAATCCTGGCTTCGTTCCTTTTCGAGGATGAAAAGATTCAAAGGGGGAGGAATGTGATATTCCGGAATTCTAGACATCTGTAATTGACAAAATATTTGAGTTAATTAATATAATATTGAATTTTAGATTGAACGATTGAATTTGATCAGATAAATATTTATATTTGTAATTGTGTTATATATATATATACATAGATTTTAAATAAAATTATTGATTACAAATTTAATTTGTGTTGCTTAATACATACATATTTACACATATAAAAGATCTAAACATGTATAATATTTTAAATATAAAATTTTTACCTTAAGATTTAATTAGTGCACGAATATAAGACAAGTGTAACAAATCTAAATAAACATTAAAATAAATGTAATAAAACATTTAAAAACATGATTATATTTAATAAGAAATTGATTTAGGATAAATTTAAATACATTTATAAAATAAGAAATTTATTTTTAATATTAAAATGAACATGTGTTAAGCTTTTAACTCATAGAGAAGACACTTGTAATTAATCTACAAACTAAAGTAACAAGTGGCAATGTTATTTTTTTTTTTGAAATTAATTATTATAGACAAGAAAAACTCAACAATTCATTATTATTGAAACCCTTTTCTTCAAATGAAAACCGAAATTAGGTTTAAAGAAATTCAAAACTAAATTCAATTTTAAAAAAAAAGAACTCGGATTTTCATTTTCTACTCACTATCAAAACCTGGAAACATAAACCTGAGAGAAGGAATGAAAGAAACAAGTATTTCCTGTAAGATCTAGTGCAAAACTGTCACGATCCAAATTCCAGCGTTCGAAAATCGACATCCGTACTCCACTGTACTTGAATGCCGCAGATTCAAACGTTGAAATTCGAGTCATGCCGGAGCTTATAACACATTAAGTAGAACAACACAGCCGAAGAAAAATGAGTAATTCATTTGATATATATAACATTTGATACAATATCTGATACAACAGAATACAATTGAATGGTACAACATATATCAGCGCTAATAGAGAAACAAGAAAATAGCAACGGAAAGATAGTGTCTTCAATGCCAAACTCCAATAGCTCCATCTCCAATCCAAAGCTAACGAGAACTCTAGATCACGTTGCACAAAGCTCAGCAAGGTCAGTCGTCCGAGACTGAAGAAGATCCCAAACACTGAAAGCTACCAATCCAAAGGCTTCGAAGGCTAATGAATCTATACATATTACTGGAATATCTGAAAACCCAACTCTAGACTGCCCGTGTGGAAAATAGTGGGCACCCAGAGTTTAGGAAAGAAACAATAAACTCCAGGTCAGTCATGGGACTGGTATGAGCAAACAAAAACATTTGGTCTTCTAAAACAACAAAAGAATTTAAATTTGAAATCCGCAATGCTTTTTGGAAAATGAAGCTACCATAAGGCCTCCCGCTACACACACAATGCAAACGCAGAATTGGAGGAGATTTCTCCTTACGATAGTCAAAAATGCTAGATACGCGAAAACCATTTGATATTATTATTATAAATGCACAGTGGAAAACAATTTCGAAAGTATAATATTAATCATAGCCAGCATAGACATTTCGAACTATGCCTACTATAGCTACCATCCAAACAGTGGGGCACCACCGTAAGTAGATGGCAGGTAATACAACTAAAACCGTACAAGGCTCGTATTGGATTGAATGGATTTCCAACAAATTGTCAGGCTAAGGAACTTCCTATTGCCACATGGGAACGCCTCTGGCGGGACGCCCCGAGAACCAACCTGTTCTCTGCTAACACAAGGCCGGCTACCCCCTTCCCGGGGAATAATACCTGGGATATGCCACCCTCGGTCCTTTGGGACCTTTATCCGAGAGCTCTCCAACAACAACATCACACAGTAATAATATAGTGTGTCCAGATGAGTAAGTATCTGGGCTCCATACCATGATACCACCCTTTTCCATAAGGAATGGTCATACCCTAGGGGAGCTACCCCTGAAACCTTGCCGCATCTTTCCTATTTCGACCATTACCGGTTTGTGTGGCTCGATGAGGTCTCGACCACAAAGCTACGCTTTTCCACAAAGCCATGCTTTGATCAACAAATGATCATCAACACACAGCAGCACTTAGCATGCCACACTACCAAATTGGAAGTATATCGTTGATAACCTTCAACTACAAAACCTCTGAGCTCGTACGTCTCAGAGAAGGGTGTTAAGCTAGGAGAATAAATTCTCCGCCACCAACAGATATGTATTTGAAAGGAATCGGCTTTATATCTCAAAGTGTAGTGTCAGACACACGACCATACAAGTCTGTTCCGGGCTCAAACAGAACCGAAGGCACTTCCGAAGAAGCCCTTGCAAATCCGGGTATCCACAATCCCGATCGGACTTCCCATCACTTAAGGGATCTCTATACCGGCACGACTCAGTGCAGAGACAATCGATAGGTCATCCTATCGTTATCGCAAATACCCGGTCTTCACCACCGGTCTTCAGTGCTATCCATAACGACGTATCACATATTTGGAATGGGCTATACGACACAAAGGTCCTCTCCCGGGTAAACCGAATAGTGAGCGCAATATTTAAAAAAACATATGGATATGGGATTTCGGTTAAATCACAACTTAAAAATCCAAAGCTTTTTCTTTCAAATAGTTAAACAAATCACCATTTTAAATCTTTACACAAAAAGATTTATTTCACAAAGTTCACCCAGTTTCACAAAGATCTATTCATGTATTCCAAAACAATTCCCATTCAATTTGGGTTATTAAATCTTTAAATTAAGGATTTGTAGCTTTCAAAACATGTTTCCAAAGATTTATCTATAATTTGGAAAACTATTTTCATTTTAGACTTGAAATCCTTTAACACAAATTGGAAATTCATTCTTATATGAAAGCTTCAATCATTTGAAAACAAATAGTTTTCGTTTCAGAAAAATCCAATTTGTACAAGTTGAAATCTTGGGTTGAATTTAAATTCCCAAACATCACCTTTAAATTGGTTTAAAAAGCCCATATAAACACATTAATAAGTTGAATAACTTTTTAAACCCCAGTTCCCAAATTTTAGAATTCAAATTTAAATCCAATTATTTAAATTTCAAAACTCAATCGAGTTATTCAAAATAACTTTTATTTTTGAAATTCATTTTCAAAAGCTTTTTATTTTATACCAAATCCATTTCCAAATCCATTTGGATTCCAAAATTCAAATTTTAAACTATTTTTGAAAAAATAGGTGACTTAACCCGTTTCCACGTGCAATCCATATTTGTGTGTGTATAAATGTGGTCCAGGGGTTCAACACAATAGTGCACAACATCATCATCACAGATTCAATCATATCGATAAGAGATATAACTCATAACGCTTATATGTATTCACTGATTAATAGATAAAGTAAATTACCAATCACAAAGGTTCACTGATATGATTCGATGTGGGTTTCGGATAACCAACTGGAAACCGACTCCCTGTCGGATCGAAATTCAAATGTCGTTCTACGGGTCAAGGGTTTATATAAAAATCTATACGCCACAGATATAACAGCTTAGCACCAAGCATCACATAGCATCACATCACATATCAAATATATCAAACCATCACATAGCATTCAATAACAATCAAACATCTACAATTAAGGTGAATAAATCGTGTGGTTTAAATCTGTTACCCACGTAATTACTTCTATCTGAAATCTTTAAATCAATGATTAATTATCATTAACTATAATTAATTAAGCCTTAACCACCTTCATTTATTAATCATTTATTTAATTAATTATATTAATTAATTAACCCTTAATTGTAATTAATTAAATCTTAATTACTTATTCCTCAATTAATTACTTTAATTGGTAGACCGTTAATTATTAATTTATCTTAGTTATAATTGATTGCCCTTAATTGATTAATCAATAGAATTATTATTCCTTAATTAATTACAAAAAAATAATTACTCCTTAATTAATAACGGTTTCTTAGTCACTTTAAGTTAATTAACCTTAATCAATTTAATTATCTTGATTAATTAACCACATTTATTGATTTTTCTTTAAAATAATTAACCCTTAATATTTGATTTATCGATCTTTAACCTTTAACTATCTACTCTTAATTACTTTCACTAAGTAATTACTATTTTCATTTGATCATTCATTAATTACTTGATTAATTGACTTAATAATTTAATGAATCCAAAACATTAAATTTTATTTATTTATTTTTAAGATAAAACATCTCTTACTTAAATAAAACATTTAAAATCAATTTGCTTTCAACTTTACTTTAAATTTCATTTTAAATTTTAGATTTAAAATGAATACGAACTTAACTTAACCAAAGTTTTAAAAAAAACAATTCAAAACCCTTCCTATCTCACAACTATTCATTTTATAAAAGAGGTTTAAAAGAATTTTAAACCAATTTCTTTTTTTTTATTTCAAATAAATTGAAAATACACTATAACATTCAAAGTTGTTTAAATTATTTTTAAATTTAAAAACTTCTTTTTATTCTAAAACTGGAATACATATTTAGATTTTGATTCCAGGTTACTTACATTCAAAAACTTACTTACATTTAACTTCCTTCTAAATTTCAAAACATTTAACCATTTTTAAAGTAGTCAAACAATTTAAATTAAAAAAACTTTATTTTATTTTAAAAACTGAGATTCAAGTT
Organism: Allium cepa; assembly: GCA_030765085.1. Lineage (NCBI taxonomy): Eukaryota > Viridiplantae > Streptophyta > Magnoliopsida > Asparagales > Amaryllidaceae > Allium > Allium cepa. Next base: position 915,737,485 of record CM060929.1, on the reverse strand, counting down.
CACATTTCAGATTTTAAAACTTATATTTAAACTTACTTAAACCTTTACTTTACAGTTCAAACTTTTTCAGTTTTTTTACGTTCAAGCCCAATACCTTTTTATATATTTAAAGGTGTTAAAGCAAGTTTAAATTTCAAAAACTTAAATTGTTTCAAAAACTAAAGTTCAACTTATTTGAATTCAGATTCACTTAGGATTCAAACTTAGTTTTAAAACTTTGATTTTCATTTTTAAACATCAGTTAAAATTTTTGAGACAAAGCACTTCAGGTTTCTGTTGAAGCCTGTATCTTATTTTTTTCTTTACCGAGGCAAACTCAAAAATATCAAAAATGCACGGTGCACGTGCACCGTGCCTCCGACCCACTCCAGCCACCTCCGGTGGTCTTCCCACATCAGTGACCAACACCACGTTCAACCACACCCATCAGATCACCCTTCCATAGTACAAAAATCGAATTTGAGTTTTATCAGAAACCTGGAAACATAACAGGTCCACCTCTCAAACCTGTCAACGCAAAAACCCAACTGCTCCGACCACCGTTAGCGCTGAAATTCCGGCCATACCCTCGTCATCGACCCAGCTACCCATGCCCAAAGTGCCATCACGCTCGATCATTCCTAGAGACCGAGATGATTAAATTTTCTAACGAGATCAAAAACTAGGTTTAAATAGTTATTTTGGTCAGCGCCGTCACCACCCTAATCTGATCCACCAACTGACATTTTTGCCAAGATACCAGATCCCTCTACTTCCTCCACTGTGAATCCTGACCATCCCAATCACCTCGTTTGCCAGAAAACACCCCAAACTCCATTTCCAAATAAATATGAACTACTCCCATAATCCCAAATTAAAAATTATGGTTTTGGTTTTAAAAATCATGTTTTAGATTAGGTAATCAAGTTATATTCCTGAATCAAGAAATCAGGATATTTGAATTTTTACTTGTATAAAGTTTGCCTGTTATTCTTGATTCCAGAGGATTTCTACATTTGTTTTGCTTAAATAAGATTTTTAATCTTAAACTATTGTTTAAACAAACATATCATGTTTAAATCTTAAATCCTAACAAGGAACTGATAAGAAGATTTGAATTTTTCTTCTATTCCTACTCTCTTTAGTTTAAAAAAAAGAAGTACAATCAAAGGAAATACAGGCACAGTCATGTAATTCATACACACATATCATACACTTATATATACACATGCAAGCATCAATTATTTCAGAAATTTGTCAAGCAAAAGATAATTAACCACTTAAGTTTTAGTTAAAATGTTCACTCACCATCTTACTTCAGAAATCAACCACATGCATTTTAGTATAGATTAAAGGTTTTAAATTAGAAATTTGCTCACCTGTTGGTTTCCTTCCTTTCAGTAAACCCATCTATATTTCCACTTAACAGTATTTTTCAAAAATAAGCTTATATTGTTCTAAACTTTTCTGCTTCAAAAATTTAAGTTTAATATTGAGTTACAAAGAGGATTTAAATTTAGGACTTAAATTTGGAAACCTGTTATTAAGAACGGGACCTATCTTTTTTTCTTATATATATTTATACAAGCACATGCACTCAGTTCCATTTTTATAAGTAATGTTACTCTTATATAAACATTTCCGAGTAGTTCATTCAGTAATCAAAGCATGTAGTGTTTTTTTTTGTTGGGATGTTTTAAATTTTAGAACATATTTTATTCAATCCAAGTTATGTATAAACAGAGATATACATACCTGTATACACACAAAACACATACGCAGGCAAGCATTTATCAATATCAACAAGCAATCATATCAAGATAATCCACAGTAACCAAGAAGGCTGGTTTAAAAGAAAGTTTGCTCACTTGAATATCATATTGACAGAGAACAGTGGTTTCTTGCCCAACCTTGATCTTTTTTTTCCTTTTCTTTAAATCTTGAAGTTTAGATCTGCAAGTTGCAAATGAAAATCTTTACTTATGCTCTGTCATGTTCATTTACTTAAGCCATTAATAACAGTTTTTTTTCTTTTATTTTACTTACAATGTGAATCTCTACTGTACACAGAGAACCCTTTTTTACTTCTGCAGTTGAAATCCAGAGATGGATTAAGTCTTTGATCTTGATTTTGTTTTCCTGCAACTTGTTAATAAATTTGTTTAAATCTTTGTTTTAATACTGATTACTAACATCAAATTCAAATTTTAAACAGAAAGAAATTCACTTGCCTTTTTTATTCCCAGAGAAAACTGCATTTGATTCCCAGATTTGATTTTTGTATTTCAGTTTGAATTTGTTGAAGCTTCAAGATTTTGAATCTTTACTTCTGCCTTCTGGTTGATTCCTTTACTTGTTGGATTATTTTGCTTTTTAGTTTGGAAAACTGGGAAGAGTTTTAATTCTTGGTCTTAAACTTGCATGTTTACATGCTTTAGATTTTTTTCAATTTCTCTGGTGTTTAGATTGAAGTGCCAAATCTTTTGTTTACTATTGTTCAGATTTGCTAAGTTGTTTAATAATGGTATATGGGAAAATGAAGAGTTTTTGTAATTTTTTTTATCTTATTATTTTATTTAAACAATGATGTTGAATGCCATTTGTAAGAAGAAAATCATAAGCATTAGATTTTGTTGATTACTCTACTCCATTCTCACATGTGCATGTTTGTATATGTTTATATTTAAATTTTTAAAGACAAAAGAATGTTTATTTTTATTTTTATATCATATTTACTTTATAAATAAATGTACTTTTTTTTTCTATTTACTCAAACAAAATTCTATTTCAATCAATCTCTTACATTTAATTTTTTTCGTTCAACATGTTTATACACAAATATATCTATACCATTTACATTCATATTTTTTTATTATTTATTTATTTTGTACAACTCTATAAAAAGAAAAGAATGGATTTAAACACTTTGATTTCATATTAACAATTGTTATATTTATTTATATAAGAGAATTAAATCCTAAAAATAAATATTTTTGAAATTTGTTACATCTACCAAATATATTTAATATTCTAGAAAACAACTATCATTATCTTTTTGTCAATCTCAGGCTTTTAATTTCCATTTTATTTTTAGTACATTTTATTTTGAAGTTCAATACTTGTTTAATAAATCACATATTCTTAAATTTCTAATTTAAATTTCTATTTATAATCAAAATTATTTATTTATTCTAGAAAATTTTCTAATTAATTCACAATTAATTTCCAAAAATTAATTTAATTGCCAAATTAAACTTAATGAATTTTCAGGAATGTTACAGATTCCCCCCCCCCCTTAAAAGAATTTCGTCCTCGAAATTGCAAGGAAAACGAGAAAGAAAAGATTATAGGTAAAGAAATGATTGATCAGATCAGATCGAAATATTTATTCTGCATTCGATTTACCAAATCTGAATATCGACAATATGAGAACAAACTCATATAATTATTTCACAAGATTTTTGGGTCCACCGGTCTACGAATATGTAAGGGCATTGATTAGTTTAAAGTGATAACTAATCGTTCTGAGAATATATCGCATCCTAGAGAAAAGATTGATGGACTTAATTTTCAACAATTCCCAAATGCTGGATATGGATACCAAATTCGGGTCGGAATACCCCAAAGTATATGGACTTTGATATACACACGAAATTACAATAGAATTTCAAATTTGGTTTTAATCGAAATCGTTTTATTTATACAATTCAAATTTAGCCTTACATTCTATTAACTAATTTAACTCAATTTAAAATTTTCAATTTATTTAATTTAAATCTTCAAATTCATTAGAGTTTAGAACGAAAAGCTGATAAGAAACCGATGAAGATACGAAGTAAGAATTTTCTACAACGATTCGTAGGGCCACCATCACACCGAAACTTCTTCCTCGAGCTTCCACAAAGACATCAAAGAGTTCAAAATATGAATCGAAGGAGATTGATAGAGAAAGTTGTTTCCGCTATTGCAGGGTATTGACCATTGGTAGTGGTATTCCCCCGTCCCCTATCTCGTCCTCTTCTCGCACTCATACTTACTATCAGTGGATAGTAAGAGAATTTACTGAGGCACTCGAACAGATATCTTAGGGATATACTCATTCTAGGGTATATTTCACCCTTTCTCTAATGAGCTACTTAATGTGTTATACCCCTGAGCTAAAGTTTCAACCTTCAGCTCTGATACCAAAATGTCACGATCTGAATTCCAGCGTTCGAAAATCGACATCCGTACTCCACTGTACTTGAATGCCGCAGATTCAAACGTTGAAATTCGAGTCGTGCCGGAGCTTATAACACATTAAGTTCAACAACACAGCGGAAGAAAAGTGAATAATACATTTGATATATATAACATTTGATACAATATCTGATACAACAGAATACAATTGAATGGTACAACAGATATCAACGCTAATAGAGATACAAGAAAATAGCAGCGGAAAGATGGTGTCTTCAATGCCAAACTCCAATAGCTCCATCTCCAATCCAAAGCTAACGAGAACTCTAGATCACGTTGCACAAAGCTCAGCAAGGTCAGTCGTCCGAGTATGAAGAAGATCCCAAACATTGAAAGCTACCAATCCAAAGGCTTCGAAGGCTAATGAATCTATACCTATTACTGGAATATCTGAAAACCAAACTTTAGACTGCCCGTGTGGAAAATAGTGCGCACCCAGAGTTTAGGAAAGGAACAATAAACTCCAGGTTTGTCATGGGACTGGTATGAGCAAACAAAAACATTTGGTCTTTTAAAACAACAAAAGAATTTAAATTTGAAATCCGCAATGCTTTTTGGAAAATGAAACTACCATAAGGCCTCCCACCACACACACAATGCAAACGTAGAATTGGAGGAGATTTCTCCTTATGATAGTCAAAAATGCTAGATACGCGAAAACCATTTGATATTATTATTATAAGTGAATAGTGGAAAACAATTTCGAAAGTATAATATTAATCATAGCCAGCATAGACATTTCGAACTATGCCTACTATAGCTACCATCCAAACAGTGGGGCACCACCATAAGTAGATGGCAGGTTATATAACTAAAACCGTACAAGGCTCGTATTGGATTGAATGGATTTCCAACAAATGGTCAGGCTAAGGAACTTCCTATTGCCACATGGGAACGCCTCTGGCGGGATGCCCCGATAACCAACCTGTTCTCTGCTAACACAAGGCCGGCTACCCCCTTCCCGGGGAATAAAACCTGAGATATGCCACCCCCGGTCCTTTGGGACCTTTATCAGAGAGCTCTCCAACAACAACATCACACAGTAATAATATAGTGTGTCCACATGAGTAAGCATCTGGGCTCCATACCATGATACCACCCTTTTCCAGAAGGAATGGTCATACCCTACGGGAGCTACCCCTGAAACCATGCCGCATCTTTCCTATTTCGACCATTACCGGTTTGTGAGGCTCGATGAGGTCTCGACCACAAAGCTACGCTTTTCCACAAAGCCATGCTTTGATCAACAAATGATCATCAACACACATCAGCACTTAGCATGCCACACTACCAAATTGGGAGTATATCGCTGATAACCTTCAACTACATAACCTCTGAGCTCGTACGTCTCAAAGAAGGGTGTTAAGCTAAGAGAATAAATTCTCCGCCACCAACAGATATGTATTTGAAAGGAATCGGCTTTATATCTCAAAGTGTAGTGTCAGACACACGACCATACAAGTCTGTTCCGGGCTCGAACAGAACCGAAGGCACTTTCGAAGAAGCCCTTGCAAATCCGGGTATCCACAATCCCGATCGGACTTCCCATCACTTAAGGGATCTCTATACCGGCGCGACTCAGTGCAGAGACAATCGATTGGTCATCCTATCATTCTCGCAAATACCCGGTCTTCACCACCGGTCTTCAATGCTATCCATACTGACGTATCACATATTCGGAATGGGCTATATGACACAAAGGTCCTCTCCCGAGTAAACCGAATAGTGAGCGCAATATTTAAAAAAAAATATGGATATGGGATTTCGGTTAAGTCACAACTTAAAAATCCAAAGCTTTTTCTTTCAAATGGTTAAACAAATCACCATTTTAAATCTTTACACAAAAAGATTTATTTCACAAAGTTCACCCAGTTTCACAAAGATCTATTCATGGATTCTAAAAAAATTCCCATTCAATTTGGGTTAACCCAATTAAATCTTTAAATTAAAGGTTTGTAGCTTTCAAAACACGTTTCCAAAGATTTATCTATAATTTGGAAAACTATTTTCATTTTAGACTTGAAATCCTTTAACACAAACTGGAAATTCATTCTTATATGTAAGCTTCAATCATTTGAAAACAAATAGTTTTCGTTTCAGAAAAATCCAATTTGTACAAGTTGAAATCTTGGGTTGAATTTAAATTCCAAAACATCACCTTTAAAATGGTTTAAAAAGCCCATATAAACACATTAATAAGTTGAATAACTTTTTAAACCCTCGTTCCCAAATTTTAGAATTCAAATTTAAATCCAATTATTTAAATTTCAAAACTCAATCGAGTTATTCAAAATAACTTTTATTTTTGAAATTCATTTTCAAAAGCTTTTTATTTTAAACCCAATCCATTTCCAAATCCATTTGGATTCCAAAATTCAAATTTTAAACTATTTTTGAAAAAATAGGTGACTAAACCCGTTTCCACGTGCAATCGTAATGGCGACCGGTAGGCTTTGCAACCATCCCAGACCCACCGTGGCATAACACTGGTACCTCGCAATTGCTTTTACGACCAGCCTCTCGACGGTCACAGCTTATGCCTAACCAACCCCTTATCACTAAGAGAGGACATATAGGGGTAAGAGTCTCCCGTTCGCCACCAAACCGCGAAGCGAGAACCTCAAACTCCATTTCCAAATAAATATGAACTACTCCCATAATCCTAAATTAAAAATTAAGGTTTTGGTTTTAAAAATCATGTTTTAGTTTAGGTAATCAAGTTATATTCTTGAATCAAGAAATCAGGTTATTTGAATTTTTACTTGTATAAAGTTTGCACTGTTATTCTTGATTCCAGAGGATTTCTACATTTGTTTTGCTTGAATAAGATTTTTAAACTTAAACTAATGTTTAAACAAACATATCATGTTTAAATCTTAAATCCTAACAAGGAACTGATAAGAAGATTTGAATTTTTCTTTTATTCCTACTCTCTGTATTTTAAAACAGAGAAGAACAATCAAAGGAAATACAGGAACAGTCATGTAATTCATACACACAGATCATACACTTATATATACACATGCAAGCATCAATTATTTCAGAAATTTGTCAAGCAAAAGATAATTAACCACTTAAGTTTTAGTTAAAATGTTCACTCACCATCTTACTTCAGAAATCAACCACATGCATTTTAGTATAGATTAAAGGTTTTAAATTAGAAATTTTCTCACCTATTGGTTTCCTTCCTTTCAGTAAACCCATCTATATTTGCACTTAACAGTATTTTACAAAAATAAGCTTATGTTGTTCTAAACTTTTTTGCTTCAAAAATTTAAGCCTAATATTGAGTTTACAAAGAGAATTTAAATTTAGGACTTAAATTTGGAAACCTGTTATTAAGAACAGGATCTATCCTTTTTTCTTATATATATTTATACAAGCACATGCACTCAGTTCCATTTTTATAAGTAATGTTACTCTTATATAAACATTTCCCAGTAGTTCATTCAGTAATCAAAGCATGCAGTGTTTTTTTTGTTGGGATGTTTTAAATTTTAGAACATGTTTTATTCAATCCAAGTTATGTATAAACAGAGATATACATACCTGTATACACACAAAACACATACACAGGCAAGCATTTATCAATATCAACAAGCAATCATATCAAGATAATCCACAGTAACCAAGAAGGCTGGTTTGAAAGAAAGTTTGCTCACTTGAATATCATATTGACAGAGAACAGTGGTTGCTTGCTCAGCCTTGATCCTTTTTTTCCTTTTCTTTAAATCTTGAAGTTTAGATCTGCAAGTTGCAAATGAAAATCTTTGCTTATGCTCTGTCATGTTCATTTACTTAAGCCATTAATAGCAGTTTTTTTTCTTTTATTTTACTTACAATGTGAATCTCTGCTGTACACAGAGAACCCTTTTTTACTTCTGCAGTTGAAATCCAGAGATGGATTAAGTCTTTGATCTTGATTTTGTTTTCCTGCAACTTGTTAATAAATTTGTTTAAATCTTTGTTTTAATACTGATTACTAACATCAAATTCAAATTTTAAACAGAAAGAAATTCACTTGCCTTTTATTATTCCCAGAGAAAACTGCATTTGATTCCCAGATTTGATTTTTGTATTTCAGTTTGAATTTGTTGAAGCTTCCAGATTTTGAATCTTTACTTCTGCCTTCAGGTCGATTCCTTTACTTGTTGGATTATTTTGCTTTTTAGTTTGGAAAATTGGGAAGAGTTTTAATTCCTGGTCTTAAACTTGCATGTTTACATGCTTTAGATTTTTTTTCAATTTCTTTGGTGTTTAGATTGAAGTGCCAAATCTTTTGTTTACTATTGTTCAGATTTGCTGAGTTGTTTAATAATGGTATATGGGAAAATGAAGAGTTTTGTAATTTTTTTTATCTTATTATTTTATTTAAACAATGATGTTGAATGCCATTTGTAAGAAGAAAATCATAAGCATTAGATTTTGTTGATTACTCTACTCCATTCTCACATGTGCATGTTTGTATATGTTTATATTTAAATTTTTAAAGACAAAAGAATGTTTATTTTTATTTTTATATCATATTTACTTTATAAATAAATGTACTTTTTTTTCTATTTACTCAAACAAAATTCTATTCCAATCAATCTCTTACATTTAATTTTTTTGTTCAACATGTTTATACACAAATATATCTATACCATTTACATTCATATTTTTTATTATTATTATTTATTTATTTTGTACAACTCTATAAAAAGAAAAGAATGGATTTAAACACTTTGATTTCATATTAACAATTAGTATATTTATTTATATAAGAGAATTAAATCATAAAAATAAATCATTTGAAATTTGTTACATCTACCAAATATATTCAATATTCTATAAAACAACTATCATTATCTTTTTGTCAATCTCAGGCTTTTAATTTCCATTTTATTTTTAGTACATTTTATTTTGAAGTTCAATACTTGTTTGATAAATCACATATTATTAAATTTCTAATTTAAATTTCTATTTATAATCAAAATTATTTATTTATTCTAGAAAATTTTCTAATTAATTCACAATTTATTTCCAAAAATTAATTTAATTGCCAAATTAAACTTAATGAATTTTTAGGAATGTTACAAAAACTCAAAACAAAGTGCAAAGACAAAGTTGAAGATGGGATCAAAGCTTGCAACAAACAAATCAAATCAGCATACAAATCAAAATTTCCAGATTTTCAAGTTTAAGTAAAATTCCAGAAATTTTCTGCTCTGTTCAAATTATTCAAGGTGAGTAAACCAAGCCTAACTGTTTAGATCTGATGCATGCTAATAATGTTTGGAAGGAATGATGAGTTAGTAGTTTGCATGTATGAAATTATGTTTGCAAGTTTAAAATTATAGAACCTGAATATAGATTCTATTCCCTTTTCAGAATAAATTTGGTAAGTAAACTCTTTTACTTAAAACAGTTTAAAAACCTGTGATGTAACCTTGTTGCATTTGTAGAAATATAGACTATTAAACTTACTTGAATATAAAGGTGCGCATTGAGTATAAGATGTCTGCAATGGCCTCTGTGTATTTATATATGCACTCTGTTGTTAATAATAGACTAAACATCACCAAAAATAATTCCTATTTCACTGTGTAATCAATATTAGACTGAGATTTCTGAAAGAAAGATGACAATAGTAGTGTGATCTTGTTTTTAGAAATAGTTGTAGGTAATCACATTTACTAGGTAGTCTGGAAAATATTAGTTTACAGTGAAAATTTGTTATTTTGTTGAAAACCAATATCTATACTTCGATTATATAAATGGATTCAAAGGAAATCATGAATTTAGGTATGAAGATTTTGATTTTTAGTTTGGATTTCGTCAAGATAATCTGAGTTGCTCGTCTTTGGGATCTTGGGTAATTGCCGATGATCGGCGACAAGTGGGGGTGTGGGGTTTGACCGGGAGGTGGTCGGGAAGTGGGTGAACTATAGAAAATTGGAGAGGGGTTTTATTGTTGGTCGGGGTGGTCGGAGAAGGGGAAAATAGTGTTTTGTGGGAAGTTTTGGAGGTCGGCTGTGTCGAGATGAGAACGACGATGATGGCGCACCAGGAGAGATCGCATAGGGGGAAATGGACTCTGTGATAACCCGGAATTTCAGAATATCAGTAATTGATAAAGTAACTGAATTTAACTGTTGAAAATACTGATTTATAGATCGAACAAATAAAATATATGGAAATGATATGTTGCTTTATAGTAAATTTAGGTATAAATAATAATGTACAAACGTAATAATGTTGAAAATTTTAAGTGGGTTCATAGACAAGTGTAAATATATATATATATATATATATATATATATATATATATATATATATATATGTTTTGTTTTGTAAGAACATTAATTTGAATTCAATACATTAAAATTTTAAAGGAGATTTAAAGATAGAATTCAATATTTATAAACATTAGAGATAAATACTTACTAGATTTGAATATAGTGGCTCAAGTTTAAAATAGGATTAATATAGGATTCATTAATCCATTGGTTTGCAAATTGTAAGTTAAAAGTTTACATAATTGCAATTAAAAGCATACAATGTATCTAATTATAAGTATAAACAATTATAAAAATATTACATAACTAATAAAAAATATATGAAATTCATGAATGAGGAGATTAAAACATAAAATATATTGCCTTTAAACATTTGAAAAAAAAAATACACTTGTAAGGCTTTGAACACATACAAACAACATTTGTAAGCCAAGCATCCTCTAAACCAACAAGTGGCAAAGTAATTCTTAATTAGTAATTAAATTAAAATAAATTTTTGAGAAAATGATTTGTTTATTCAATCTCATCTTTTAATTAAAACTATTAATCCAAAATTCAAAGGAGAAAGGGAAAAGGGTTTCAGCCTGTTCAAAACTCAACAACATTTTCTGCATGGGCATTCTCTTTCCCAATCTGGAGATTGATTACTACATGCAACTGCATTTTAAATTGAAGCAAGCACTCCCATTTAAAAGAAAAACAAAATTCAAAGTAGCAAGCAAAATCAACATCTTCAGATTTCAAAAGCAGGAGCAGGGTCTCTGATTTCCTGAATTAAGGTGAGTAAAACTACTCTGTAAATATTTCAAAACCCACCTGAATTCTTGATTGGAATAAAGTGATTATCAAAGTTTGGATGGAAATTATGTTTGCATGGCTATTTAAAAATGAAAGCAAGTATTTGTAAGTTAAAAAAAATTCCAGACCAAGAACATGAGACTGTTCTCTTCTTTAAAAATGCGAGTAACACATTTTAAAACTTAAGTATAAGTTTGTTGCTTAAATAAGTATGTTTGTGTATGTTTATATGAATTACATGTTGATTAATCTACCTTTGTATACGATCTTAAATACATTACTGTATATATGCATACTAATGATAGAATGTATGTGCTGTAAATGTTCCTTCCTGTGCTTAACTTCAGAAGTACAGATTTTAAAAAAAATCCATTTTTTTTCCTTTAAACAAGTTATGGTAGGATCTAAGATTCAAATAATATTTGATTGTTTGATTGTAAAGAAAACTTCAAATTGTACTTAAGTTAAATTAATTGTAATTTGCTCTGTAATCTAAAATAAGCAGTAAAGTTTAAATTTTGGGAGAATTCAAACTTATGAAATCATGAATTCAGGATTAAATTATAAATGCTTATACTAAATCATGATTTTTAAAAATCAATTACAAATTTTAAGGGTAGAATTGAAGAGCAGTTTTGTTTTTTTCTAGAAATTGATTTTTGGGTTTTTACTGATGCTTTCAAGGGTCAGGGTGGTCGTGGTTGCTTCCGGTGATGGATTAGGGGTCAGTGATGTAGGATAAAATGGGGGTAGTGGTGGAAATTCACTGTGGTGAAGGTGGTGGTCGAAATTGATTCCTAAACCTAGTTTTTAGGCAATGCAAAAATTCGATCAGTATGGAGGCTACAGGGGACCGAGTGTAGTGATTTTTGGTGTGATGGCTGTTGGGGTGTCGAAGAGGAGTTGGACGGCGTTGCAGAGCCTCCGATGGCCGGAGGAGAGAGGATGGGCGATTTCCAGGTTTGGAATATAATAGGTGCTTGTTGCTGCCAGGTTCTGATTTGGGTGCTCGATTGCGTTTTGTGATGTTTGGGTGGATTCCTATGGTCGCGATGTGATGTAGTGATGGTCGGCGACTTGCTCGTTGGCTGGGTAGTGGCCGAAGGTGGCTATAACCATCGTGCATATGCACGGTGAAGAAGGAGTGTCAGGTAATGTTTGGGGTTGCTGTGTTTTAAGACTCGAGATTTACTCGGGTAAGTCGTGTTTTTACTCGAAGTTGAGTATGGTTATCCTCGAAGTAAAACAAGAGAGGCTCGGGTATGTAAGGTTTACAGGTTTATGGGGAAACCTGTTTTCAAATCAAATTTTGGTTTTAAAAATTTGAAACAAGGTTTTAAATAGAATTGAAAACTAAACTTAAAGTATGGTTTCAATCTTAGTTTGAATTCCAGTTTTTAAATCTTAATTTAATTTTTTTTTAAATTAAAATGTTTTAATAACTATAAAGAGTTATATAATTGAATTTAAAGATAAATCTTTAAATTAAAATAGAATATTTAAACATAAGTTTAAATCTGGAAACAAGATTCAAACTTGAATTATTTTGAAAATAAAAGAAGTTTTTTTAAATTTTGAAATGTTTAAACAGCTTTTGATATTGAATCATAATTTAAATATGATTTGAATCTTAAATAAATATGGTTTAGATTTCTTTTATAAAATGAGAAATTATTTAGCGTAAGTATAAAAAGGTTTTAGAATGTTTTTAAAACTTTGATAAAGTTAAGTTTGGTTTTCATTTTAAATTTAAATTTTAAAATGAAATTTGGAAACAAATTTTAAAAGTAAGTTGTTTTAAATATTTCTTTGTTAATTATATTGAAATTATTAATAAGAAATGTTTTATTTAAAATAAATCAAAGATTTAAATGATTTTGGTTTATTAAATTAGTAAGGAAATTAGATGGTTAAATAATTAATTTATTTAATAAATTAATGAAATGGATAATTACTTAAGGTAATTAAAGGTTTAAACTTAAAAGTATAAGGTTAATTATTCTTATAATAATTAACTTGTAATCAAGAATAATTAATTAAATAAGATTTGATTTTAATTAATGATTAATAATTAATTAATCAAGTATTAAAGGAATAATTAAGTTATTGATAGCACTTAATTAATTAAATAATTAAGGGTTAATTAATGAGTTATTAATGATTAATTAATTTGAAATTAATAATGATTTAAAATTAGTTAAAGATAAATAATTAATGAGTTGTTAATAGTTAATGAAGGTCATTGAATAAGGATTATTTAATAATTAATTAATGTGATTAATTTTAATAATTAATTAGGTTAATTAATTTAAAGATAATCATTTGTGTAAGTTGTTGAGTATAATTACTTATGGAAGTAATTAAAGAAATTAGTTACTAATTGTAATTAATTGAGTTTAGTTTGATGAGATTAAGTTAATTAATTCAGTTTAAATTAATCATTTGATGATTTGTGAAGTATAATTACTTATTGTAATTTAATGAAGGAAAATTACTTAGCGGAGTAATTAATGGGTAATTACCGTATGTAATTAATTAAAGGTGATTTGATGATGAAGTAATTTGGATTAAATTCCTATGTAATTAATCAAGGGATTAATTAAAGAAATAAATTAAGGAATAATTTATTCAATGAAGTAATTAAGGGTAGTTAATTATTAGATGTTATTAATCAAGGGTGATTAATAATTATGGTTAATAATTAATTAATGGAATAATTAAAGGTTAATTACTATATTTCGTTATGAATAAATTAATTTGTGAAATTAATTGAAGGGATAAATAGAATGATATGGGAAGCCTTTGATTTAATGTTATCCCTATTATGTGGTTCATGATGCTATGTGATAAGATATGTTAAATTTAACCTGTGATGATGTGGTTTTCTATTGATGATGGATTACTGTGACAACCTGTATTAAAAGTAGAATTGTATTTCACTTGAGTAATCTAAGTTAAGTTGACAAGGGTTTCGAAGAGACCGGAGTCGGGTATTAGTTAATACCCGAAACCACTTCGATTCCTTATAAATTTCTATGTGAAATCAATATGCTGAAATGAAATGATGTAAGAGAATTGAACCATTTAATCTAAGGTTTAGGTACTTAGAAATTGATGATGAAATGACAGATATCTTTATCGACTTGTGAACTTGTAAATTTATATAAGTTACCCGGGTTCATATCAGTTGCATACTTTTGTATTACATGTTAGATGGGTTTACTCGCGCTGGTTTCCAGCCTGAACCGGGTGTTACTTTGATGTAATGCTCGGGTCAGACCGGGTATTACAAATTTTCAGGTAAGGAAGTTCTGGAGCTCAGGAGGCGAGCTGGATGGCAGGAACGTATGAGATGTTTCACTATATTTATCTGGGACAAGTTAGTTTTTAACTGTCCGGTATTTGTGTAATGATGTAACTCTGATGTATAAAGATATAAGTGTAATGATATAGTTCTTCTTATAAAACTATTATTTATGTAATATTATATTTTATCCGCTGCGAATGTGAGATTGTGTGTTTCTTTTCTGTTCTTCTTCTATCTCTTCCTTCTTTCTCTTTCTTCTTTCCACTAACTATCGGGAAATTACGGGATCGAAATTTTCAGGTTGTTACATTTGGTATCAGAGCTGAAGGTTAAGCGAGAATCTTGGCTCTGGTGGGATTACTCATTAAGGATAGGGAAGTGGTACCCTAGAATGAGTTGAGTGTATAAATATAAGAGAGCGTACTTGGTATTTTCTTATGTAAAGGTTTTTAAATGATTTCAAAAGTAAATGAATCTTATATAAGAAATAGATTATCTATTATATTAAGGAAATTGGTTGTAGTATTAATTAAATTAAAAGTAATAGTAAGAATTAAGTGGTAATAGAATTACAACCAAACTGAAATTAAATCTTGAAATTGGGAAAGGTTTCAAGATAAGGATAATCAATTAATTTATGTAATTAATTAAACTTTATTTAATGAGATTAATCAATGGATAATAATTGGAATTGTTGACAAATAAGAGGGAGTTACTTAATAAAGTAACTAGAGGTAAGTAATTTAAGGGACAATTACTTAATGAAGGTAACTAAGAAATAAGTTAATTACCGAATGTGATTAATTAATGATGTAATAATTTAAAGAAATAACAAATAATATTATTTAATGCATTTGAATAAAATGGTCCTATTTCAAACAAGAATTGTTTGAAAATTTAAAAAGAAATTTGTTCTTGAATTAAAACCAAAGGTGGTTTAAAACTTTAAAGTATAACTTCGTATGTAAAAGAAATTAATATGTATACATGTGGATATACATAATATCAAAGGTGGTTGGAAATAAACTCTAAATGGTGATTTTTGAGTTTGGAATAAGATGTGATACCCAAGGTGATAAGTTTTTGAACTTAATAAGTGAGAAGATTATTTATGAGAATTTTAAAATTTGAAATGGAAGTTCAAATTGGGTAAGGTTGACTGGATTCAGTGAATTGAGTTTAACTGAAGAAAAAGTTAAATAAGTTGGAATCATCAACCTGATTTGGAAATATGAAGATGAAATTAAGATTTAACTTGGGAAGTTAAATGGTTAATCTGTATGGGATGTTTTGTGTGATCTCAAAATGGGTATTGAGATTTGGAAACTGGAAATATTTAAATTGTGAAATCGGATTTGTTCAAATGAATGAGAAATGAAGTATCGTGATATATCCATTAGTGAGATAAAAGAAAATCTAACTTTAATTTGAAATTAAATTGTTTAAAAGTTTTTAATAAAGGTTAATTTGGTTTAAAGGGCTAAACCAACCTTAGTGAATTTAACTCGAATTTATATAATTCGAGATGGTTTAAATTTGGAATTTGAATTTGAATTAGCTCAAATTGAATTTGATTTGAATTAATTTAAAATGGTGATTGAAGATATATGAGTATAAGATTCAAATGGAAAATTTAAATTGAAATTTGATTCAAATAATTTGGAATTATAATTAAAGTTGAATGGTTTTAAATTCAAATGGAATTTGAATTGAATTTGGGAGGAAATCAAGAATAATTCAACCTGATTTGGAAATGGAGTTTGAAATTGGGATTGATTCAAACTAGAGTTGAAATGAATTGAAATTGGAACTAGTTCAATTGAAATTTATCCGAATTAGAAGAATTTGAGATCAAAGTTGAATAAAGTTAAATTTGAAAAGAAACTGAGGTTAATTCAACTTGATTTGGGGTTGAATCAATTTCAATGGAAATTGAAGTTATTTAAATTGGAATTGGGTCAATTTAAATGGTAGAGGAAATTTAAATTGAATTGATGAGAATGGAGATTGGGAAGTGAACAGTTTTGACTCTGAACTATTTTTAATAAATTATTTGAATATAAACTTATTTTCCGAGCTATTCATATATAAACAACCTTTCTTTTAAAAGCCAAACTATCTTATACTTGTTTTACAGTTATTTTTGAAACTGTTTAACAATTTTCTAACTATTTTATAAACTAATTACTATTTTCAACTACTAATTACTATTTATAGCTATTTTGCAATTATTTAAAATTTCTATGACTATTTAACTATTTTCCAATTATTTTACAATTACTGATCTATTTTACAGCTATTTTATAAACTAGTAATTATTTTCCAACTACTTATCTATTTTTAACTTTTCAAGCTATTTTCTAAATTTAAACTGGACAGAGTTTAAACTGTTAGTGGTTAAATACCCAATCGAGATACGAATAGAGGTGATAGTCCAAATGGATTGAGGCAATTGTGAGTAAGTGAATGAAAATCAAAGTGAATGTGACTAGAAATGGAATTATTTGGCTAATAACCAATAAAGATAAATACGAAGGGTGTACGTATGTTATTCTATTCGCATAGTGATTTGATCCAGATTCGAGCATAGAATTTCGAGATAATTATATCGATCCGAGTGGGATTTTCACTCGATTTTCGAAGGCGAACCTGGATATGGATTGTTGATTGGTTTTGGATATTCTCTATCATAGTTATGACGATGCAAGGAGAATGACGGTTTCTGATCAAGAAACCAGATCTGTGTCCGCACCAGGAAGTCGGCTGGACGATACTAGTTCGGAAGTAAAATTGTGTGATCGAGTGAGCAATCAGATTGGTATGGCATACGAATGATATGTGTACATCGTACGAATTTGAATGAAATTGATATTGAAAAGAATAATCAAATTTGAATATTTGATTTTGAATAATCAAAATTATATATCTTTTTTGTATAAGATAAAACTCCCCTTGATGAATCTTTTGCCAGAAAGAAAGGATTTTGGAAGTGTTTGAAGTATAAAAGGATTTTATACTAGTTTATAATGATCCAAAGATTTTTATAAAGGATTTTATATATATCTCTATATATAAAGGATCATATGAGGATTTTGGAAAAAGGTTTTGGGAACCTATGGTTTGGAAAGGCTTTTGATTTTTGGGTAAAATCAATATTAAATTTGGAAAGCCTAGTTTGAGAATTATCGATTTTGGAATAATCGATTTTGTGTAAAGGAGATTTGTATGAAATCATATTAGGTGTATGATTTAAAGATACTATATATATATATATAGTATAAAATGTTTTGATGATGGATCTGGGGAAAAAGGCGCTCCCTTAGAATGGACATCTCAGGAGTACCACCGGGTGGTGCTGCCTTTAGCCCGTAGGGGGTTCTAAAGTTGATCTTGTGAGGAGTCCGGACAAACTAGTTCCTGAGGATTATTGGGTAGCGAAAGTCGAGGGCGCTGATGATTATAGGGGCATTTGGGTTATGATGTGACGATAGTGTAACTCAATGTCACTGCGATCTATTGTGGGGACCATAGCGAAAATTGTGTGGAGGATGAGTGCCAACGGTCTACACTTGATTTTGCCGGGAAGGCAACGCAACATCGGTAGACTGCGATCTATGGTCAAGTGGAGTGGAGAAGTTTCATTCTATAGGTAGTGAAATTCGAGGACGCCGATGCCTACAGTTATATGTGTTTTCGCTGTGATAGCTATGTAACCCTAGTTGTAACTGCGATCTGTAGCGGGTTCCTTGGTGTAATCGAGGGGCGCGGAGGCCTACAGTTATCTGTGGATTTTGTCGGGATGGCAACGTAACCATCGGGTTAACTGCGACCATGGATGAGGGTGATGATTTACAGAGCATTCTCACCAAAGATATATCCTCTATTTTTCAAAAACAGTTTTCAATATTTTCGATAAAATTATTTTTCAAGTATTTTCACTAGGTGTTGAAAACGGGTCAACTAAGTACTTATAGATTTTCAGTCGTACGCCTAATCAACGTATGACCGAATTTCTACGAGAACAAGGATGGACTGGTTGAAACATCAAGTTATAAAATGATATTTTCTATAAAAACTATTTTGAAATTATTATGTAGATTTTTAAGTATGATCAAAAGAATATTTTAACTGGTTTAAAAACATTTTAATAAATTCTGGCTTCGTTTCTTTTCGAGGACGAAAAGATTCTAAGGGGGGAGGAATGTGATAACTCGGAATTTCAGAATATCTGTAATTGATAAAGTAACTGAATTTAACTATTGAAAATACTAATTTATAGACCGAACAGATAAAACATATGGAAATGATATATTGCTTTATAGTAAATTTAGGTATAAATAATAATGTGCAAATGTGATAATGTTGAAAATTTTAAGTGGGTTCATAGACAAGTGTGTGTATATATATATATATGTATGTATGTATGTATGTATGTATGTATGTATGTATGTATGTATGTATGTATGTATGTATGTATGTATGTATGTATGTTTTGTAAGAACATTAATTTGAATTCAATACATTAAAATTTTAAAGGAGATTTAAAGATAGAATTCTATATTTATAAACATTAGAGATAAATACTTACTAGATTTGAATATAGTGGCTCAAGTTTAAAATAGGATTAATAAAGGATTCATTAATCCATGGGTTTGCAAATTGTAAGTTAAAAGTTTACATAATTGCAATTAAAAGCATACAATGTATCTAATTATAAGTATAAACAATTATAAACATATTACATAACTAATATAAAATATAAGAAATTCATGAATGAGGAGATTAAAACATAAAATATATTGCCTTTAAACATTTGAAAAAAATACACTTGTAAGGCTTTGAACACATACAAACAACATTTGTAGCCAAGCATTCTCTAAACCAACAAGTGGCAAAGTAATCCTTAATTAGTAATTAAATTAAAATAAAGTTTTGAGAAAATGATTTGTTTATTCAATCTCATCTTTTAATTAAAACTGATAATCCAAAATTCAAAGGAAAAAGGGAAAAGGGTTTCAGCCTGTTCAAAACTCAACAACATTTTCTGCATGGGCATTCTCTTTCCAAATCTGGAAATTGATTACTACATGCAACTGCATTTTAAATTGAAGCAAGCACTCCAGTTTAAAAGAAAAATAAAATTCAAAGTAGCAAGCAAAATCAACATCTTCAGATTTCAAAAGCAGGAGCAGGGTCTCTGATTTCCTGAATTGAGGTGAGTAAAACTGCTCTGTAAATATTTCAAAACCCACCTGAATTCTTGATTGGAATAAAGTGATTATCGAAGTTTGGATGGAAACTATGTTTGCATGGCTATTTAAAAATGAAAGCAAGTATTTGTAAGTTAAAAAAAAATTCCAGACCAAGAACAGGAGACTGTTCTCTGCTTTAAAAATGTGAGTAACGCTTTTTAAAACTTAAGTATAAGTTTATTGCTTAAATAAGTATGTTTGTGTATGTTTATATGAATTGCATGTTGATTAATCTGCCTGTGTATACGATCTTAAATACATTACTGTATATATGCATACTAATGATAGAATGTATGTGGTATGTAAATGTTCCTTCCTTTGCTTAACTTCATAAGTACAGATTTTAATAAAAATCCTTTTTTTTCCTTTAAACAAGTTATGGTAGGATCTAAGATTCAAATAATATTTGATTGTTTGATTGTAAAGAAAACTTTAAATTGTACTTAAGTTAAATTAATTGTAATTTGCTCTGTAATCTAAAATAAGCAGTAAAGTTTAAATTTTGGGAAAATTCAAACTTATGAAATCATGAATTCAGGATTAAATTATAAATGCTTATACTAAATCATGATTTTAAAAAATCAATTACAAATTTTAAGGGTAGAATTGAAGAGTAGTTTTGTTTTTTTCTAGAAATTGATTTTTGGGTTTTTACTGATGCTTTCAAGGGTCAGGGTGGTCGTGGTTGCTTCCGGTGATGGATTAGGGATCAGTGATGTAGGATAAAATGGTGGTGGTGGAAATTCACTGTGGTGAAGGTGGTGGTCGAAATTGATTCCTAAACCTAGTTTTTAGGCAATGCAAAAATTTGATCAGTATGGAGGCTACAGGGGACCGAGTGTAGTGATTTTTGGTGTGATGGCTGTTGGGGTGTCGAAGAGGAGTTGGACATCGTTGCAGAGCCTCCGATGGCCGGAGGAGAGAGGATGGGCGATTTCCAGGTTTGGAATATAATAGGTGCTTGTTGCTGCCAGGTTCTGATTTGGGTGCTCGATTGTGTTTTGGGATGTTTGGGTGGATTCCTATGGTCGCGATGTGATGTAGTGATGGTCGGCGACTTGCTCGTTGGCTGGGTAGTGGCCGGAGGTGGCTACAACCACCGTGCATATGCACGGTGAAGAAGGAGTGTCAGGTAATGTTTGGGGTTGCTGTGTTTTGAGACTCGAGATTTACTCGGGTAAGTCGAGTTTTTACTCGAAGTTAAACAAGAGAGGCTCGGGTATATAAGGTTTACAGGTTTATGGGGAAACCTGTTTTCAAATCAAATCTTGGTTTTAAAAATCTGAAACAAGGTTTTAAATAGAATTGAAAACTAAACTTAAAGTATGGTTTCAATCTTAGTTTGAATTCCAGTTTTTAAATCTTAATTTTTTTTTTTAAATTAAAATGTTTTAACAACTATAAAGAGTTTAAATAATTGAATTTAAAGATAAATCTTTAAATAAAAATAGAAGATTTAAACATAAGTATAAATCTGGAAACAAGATTCAAACTTGATTTATGTTTTGAAAATAAAAGAAGTTTTTAAATTTTGAAATGTTTAAACTACTTTTGATATTGAATCATAATTTAAATATGATTTGAATCTTAAATAAATATGGTTTAGATTTCTTTTATAAAATGAGAAATTATTTAGCATAAGTTTAAAAAGGGTGTAGAATGTTTTTAAAACTTTGATAAAGTTAAGTTTGGTTTTCATTTTACATTTAAATTTTAAAACGAAATTGGGAAACAAATTTTAAAAGTAAGTTGTTTTAAATATTTCTTTGTTAATGATAATGAAATTATTAATAAGAAATGTTTTATTTAAAATAAATCAAAGATTTAAATGATTTTGGTTTATTAAATTAGTAGGGAAATTAGATGGTTAATTAATTAATTTAGTTAATAAATTAATAAAATGGATAATTACTTAAGGTAATTAAAGGTTTAAACTTAAAAGTTTAAGGTTAATTATTCTTAGAATAATTAAGTTGTAATTAACAATAATTAATTAAATAAGATTTGATTTTAATTAATGATTAATAATTAATTAATCAAGTATTAAAGGAATAATTAAGTTATTGATAGCACTTAATTAATTAAATAATTAAGGGTTAATTAATGAGTTATTAATGATTAACTAATTTGAAATTAATAATGATTTAAAATTAGTTAATTATTTTAGATAAATAATTAATGAGTTGTTAAAAGTTAATGAAGGTCATTAAATAAGGATTATTTAAAAATTAATTAATGTGATTAATTTTAATAATTAATTAGGTTAATTGATTTAAAGATAATCATTTGTGTAAGTTGTTAAGTATAATTACTTATGGAAGTAATTAAAGAAATTAGTTACTATTTGTAATTAATTGAGTTTAGTTTGATGAGATTAAGTTAATTAATTCAGTTTAAATTAATCATTTGATGATTTGTGAAGTATAATTACTTATTGTAATTTAATGAAGGAAAATTACTTAGGGAAATAATTAATGGGTAATTACCGTATGTAATTAATTGAAGGTGATTTGATGATGAAGTAATTTGAATTAAATTCCTATGTAATTAATCAAGGGATTTATTAGAGAAATAAATTAAGGATTAATTTATTCAATGAAGTAATTAAGGGTAGTTAATTATTGGATGTTATTAATCAAGGGTGATTAATAATTATGGTTAATAATTAATTAATGGAGTAATTAAAGGTTAATTACTATATTTGGTTATGAATAAATTAATTTGTGAAATTAATTGAAGGGATAAATATAATGATATGGGAAGCCTTTGATTTAATGTTATCCCTAATATGTGGTTCATGATGCTATGTGATAAGATATGTTAAATTTAAACTGTGATGATGTGGTTTTCTATTGATGATGGATTACTGTGACAACCTGCATTAAAAGTAGAATTGCATTTCACTCGAGTAATCTAAGTTAAGTTGACAAGGGTTTCGAAGAGACCGGAGTCGGGTATTAGTCAATACCCGAAACCACTTCGATTCTTTATAAATTTCTATGTGAAATCAATATGCTAAAATGAAATGATGTAAGAGAATTGAACCATTTAATCTAAGGTTTACGTACTTAGAAATTGATGATGAAATGAGTGATGTCTTTATCGACTTGTGAACCTGTAAATTGATATAAGTTACCCGGGTTTATATCAGTTGCATACTTTTGTATTACATGTTAGATGGGTTTACTCGCGCTCGTTTCCAGCCTGACCCGGGTTTTACTTTGATGTAATGCTCGGGTCAGACCGAGTATTACAAATTTTCAGGTAAGGACGTTCTGGACCTCAGGAGGCGAGCTGAATGGCTGGAACGTATGAGATATTTCGCTGTATTTATCTGGGTCAAGTTAGTTTTTGACTGTTCGGTATTTGTGTAATGATGTGACTCTGATGTATAAAGATATAAGTGTAATGATATAGTTCTTCTTATAAAACTATTATTTATGTGATATTATATTTTATCCGCTGTGAATGTGAGATTGTGTGTTTCTTTTCTGTTCTTCTTCTATCTCTTTCTTCTTTCTCTTTCTTCTTTCCACTAACTATCTAGAAATTTCGGGATCGAAATTTTCGGGTCGTTACAGACTCGGGGCTTCGAGGCGCAACTGTGGTAAAAGCAGTTTGGTTCCAAGTGGCACGGTTCGTCGTTGGTCATTGGTTTTGCCGATCATGCTACTTCCAGTTTCCGATTTGAAATGGTGATTTTGAGGTTGACCTCGATTTACGTTGTGTTGTGTCGTTGGAGTGGTTGTTGAGGTCGAAGGTGAGTTGCTGAAGGCCAGGGGATCGATCGGCGGTGGGATTTCCGACCGTGTATGTGCACAATGGCGAAGGCGTGCATCCCTGTTGTTGAAGTTTGGGGGAAGAATGAATGGCCAGGGAGATTTTCGCAATTCCCTCATGTTCGTCTCGGCGTAGTAGTGAAGAGTGAATTTTGGGTTACTCGAGTTAGTTGGTTCAAGTTTTAAACTTGACCTATTTCCCAAATTTAAACTTAAAATTAAAAGTATAAAGCAAAAGATTTAAATGAGTTTAAAATCTAAATATTTAAATTATGGATTCAAGTTTAATTTGAATCATTGTTGGAAATGAATTTGTTTTAAATTCAAATTTTTTTAAAAATACTTTAAAAGGGTTTATTGTTAAAATTGTTTTTAAAGAAATTTGAATTTAAATTGGTAATTGAAATGTAAAGTAATTAAAGGTTTAAACTTAAAAGTTTCAGATTAATTACTCTTATAATAATTAACTTGTAATTAGGAATAAGATTTGATTTTAATTAATGATTAATCATTAATTAATCAAGTAATAAGGAATTAATTAAGTTATAGTTGACACTTAATTAAATAATTAGGGTTAATAAATGATTAATTAAATTGTAATTAATATTGATTGAAATAAGTTAATTATTTTAGGTAAATAATTAATGAGTTTTTAAACAGTTAATGAGGGTCATTAACTAAGGATTATTTAACAATAAATTAATGTGATTAATTTTTTATAATTAATAAGATTAATTAATTAATGGTAATCATTTGAGAATTGTTAAATATAATTACTTAATTGAAGTAATTTAGAAATTAGTTACTTAAATGTAATTAATAGAGTTTAATGTGATTGGTTTAAATTAATTAATTAAGTTTAATTAATTTTAATCACTTAATGATTTGATAAAAATTACACAATGTATTTAATGGAAGTGTAATTACTTAAGGAAGTAATTAATGGTAATTACTGGATGTAATTAAAGATGTTGATGATGAAAGTAATTTGGTTTATATTAAATTCCTATGTAATTAATAAGGGGATTAATTGAGATAATTAATTAAGGATAATTAATTTTTGAAATAAAGTAAGTAAGGGTAGTTGATTACTGAATGGGATTAATCCAAGGATTAATTAGAGAATAAATTAGGAATTAATTTATTTAATGAAGTAATTAAGGGTAGTTAAATTCGGGATGTTATTAATTAGGGGTGATTAATAATTACGGTTGATAATTAATTAACAAAGTAATTAAAGGTTAATTACTGTATTTGGATAAGGGTAAATTAATTTGAGAATTTATTAAGGGATGATAGAATGATATTGGAAGCTCTTTGATTAATTTTTATCTCTAATAAGTAGTTCTTGATGATGAATTACTATGACATCAGGTATTTAAAGTTTAATTGTATTTCACTTGAATAATTTAAGTTAGGATGACATTGGATTCGAAGAGACCGGAGTCGGGTATTAGTTAATATCCGAAACCATTTCGATTCTTATAATTTGATATGTGTACTAATAGGCTGAGGTGGAATGATTTAAGTGAATTGGACTATAAAATCTAAGTTTTGACACTTAGAAATTGATGAATATAATAAGTGTTGTCTATACCAAACCTGTGAATTTGTAAAATTGTTATGAGTTACCCCGGGTTAAAAATTGGTTATTGTTTTGGTGTATTTCATATTAGATGGGTTTACTCACGCTGGTGTCCAGCCTGACCCGGGTGTTACTTTGATGTAATGCTCGGGTCAGATCGAGTATTATAGATTTTTAGGCAAGGACGTACTGGTGTTCAGGAGGCGAGCTGGAGAGCAGGAACGTATGGAGAGCTTCTGATGTTAATATATTATAGTATCTGAAACAGATAGATTTATCAGTTCTGCGATTGTAAATCTGTTGTAACTCTGATATATATAATAAAGTGTAATTTGACAAGTATAGTTTCCTTTGTATAACTATTTTTTGTGTGATATTATATTTTATCCGCTGTGTATGTGAGACTTTGGGTTTGGTTTTCTGTTTCCTCTTCTTCTTCTATCTCTTCTTCTTTTCCTAACTATCTGGAAGTTTCTGGATCGAAATTTCCAGGTCGTTACATGCATGTTCTCATTCATTCCAATCCCTCAGATTTTACTTTAGAGTATGTTGCTTAAATAGTAACTCACAAGCACATATGATACTTAAGTTTTTACATATTCTTTTCAAAAACAAGCAAATATCAATCCTGAGAAATTGCATAAGACATTAGAGAGTTTGCCTAGCTTATTTATTACAATGAAACTGCTACATTTTCTAAAGCCTTTTTTTAAAATCAACCAGATCTTCAAACATCCATGCAAGCAAGCTACTCATACATCTTTCCCTGTAGCAATACTTTGAACTGCCTCAATAAAATAAGACACCCCAAATATTGCAAAGGCAACAAATAGAGTCTGAAAATAAATTCTGGCGTGAGTGAAGTCAAGGATTAAAGATAACTTGTAAATTCCTAAGACTGTGCAGAGAATTTATATGGTTGATGCTTTTCGAATTCGTATTAAAACCTGAGTATATGTATATATGTAAGCTTTTCTAACAAACATGCACCCAAGCATTCATCCATTCACTTCATTCAGTTATACATGCACATGCTCCTATGGATTAACTCCCTAAATTCCATAGTTTAATTTCTCAATCTTGTTTTTTTCATTTGGTTGGTCTTAATTCTTTCCATTGAACACCATGTGTGCATTCCAAAGGGACTCAATTCTGTTAACCCTTTACACATAGGCCTACTGGACTTAAGCAAGTCATGCACGTACCCATCACCCACCTGATGATGAATTGATCAAGGCACTACTCCTAAATTAGCTTATAATTTAGAGACCATGCTTATTTATGTTCAGAAGAATTTTATTAAAACTTGAAATGCTTTATATTCATTTCTTCCTTCCATAGATCAAAAAGTATGAGACTCGCTCAGGGATTTTAGCCAGCCATAACAAGCATTCATGCAAAATACTACTTCCCATTTCAAGGTCATTTTATTTATTCATATTTTATGAAACTGGCATAAGTATTTATTTCCAGATGCATTCCCATGCCTTACATAAATCTGGGGAAGTCATATAAAATTTTCATTTATTTTACTGTGAACATAGGGCATGGTTTTTGAGAAAAACCCATAAAAACATGTTAACCTATGATCTGAACAAATCAGCACATATATATAATATTGCATTGTTCACATCATTTTTTGGAACTAGACATAAGCATGAATCTCCTTATTCACACTGCCTACTCCATTCTTCATTAGTACCCTATTTCTTGGTAAAAATGTTTAGTTCATCTCCATATAAAAACTAGATTATAAGCTATAGAGTTCATTTCTGTGATCAGGGGGTTTGCCTTTTCAAATCATTAATAATAAAACAATTGAGACAGATCAAAGCATCAACTAATAACTCAGCCAAAATACCAACCATAATCATCATTTATTATTATTTTTTCCAGGGAATAAAAATCAAACAGAACATAATCATGCATTTATGAAAATAATATGGCTGCCCTTAACTTGGGTCTTAGTGCCTTGAATCTCATCGATGATTAATCACTCATCTTCCTTCTTCTTTTCCCCGAGAATGCTTAAATTTGAAGACAGTGTGAGTTTTCTCTTGTATTTTTTTTAAAACATCTTTCCGTTTTTCACTCAGAGTAAACTGCTGCTATCCTTTTATCTTTAAAACATTTAGTTAGGGTTTTGTAGAGAGAAAAACCCACTTTATCCTTACACAAATAAAAGAACTTTGTATGCATGTTTATGGCTAAGTATACCATTTTCTTTTTGATTTCCATTTCATTTATTTTAGTTGCCTTTCTGCCTTTTGCTGTGTACATGCCATATGCATGTTTCACACTATTTTCATGTGGCTTCTCTTCATTGTATATTTTCTTAAACCTATAGTGTTCACGCATGTATTTTTTCCCATTAATTCCTTGCTAATATTTTGAACCATT
This sequence comes from Allium cepa, assembly GCA_030765085.1. Lineage (NCBI taxonomy): Eukaryota > Viridiplantae > Streptophyta > Magnoliopsida > Asparagales > Amaryllidaceae > Allium > Allium cepa. The sequence goes on along the minus strand of CM060929.1, from coordinate 915,709,868 downwards.
TATTTTCTCTTGATTTATTTCTAAAATGTATTTATACACATATAGTACTAAACTAGTTTCTTATATTTTAATTATCATAAGAATTTATTTTATCATTCTACACTCCTCTGGCTACTTATATACAATATATATAAGACATGCTCAATTAATACTCATTCATACGTAGTTATTTTCTTTTCATTCTTTTTATTTACTTAAAACAATTATCCCCTTACTTATTTATTTCACTCATTCTTGCTATTTATTTTTCAAGCTATTTTATCTTTTGTATATTTTCCATTAACTAATTTTTTTATCATTTTTTAAAATTATTGTTATTTCAATAATTTGGGTCTTCACATGCTCTCCTCTTAAAAGGAATTGTGTCCCACAATTATTAATTTTTTTAAGTATATTTCCATTCAATTTCATATAAAGCATAATTTCATTTCAGAAATGTATGCATTCAAAACCAATCAAACACACATAAGTAATATTTAAATTTATCATAATTTTAGGCATACCTTTAAGCAAAAAATAGATTAGGATATTTATCTTTCATCCTATCTTCAGCTTCCCATGAACAATCATTTTTTATCTAAGTTCCACTGGATTTTAACCAATTTAATTATTTTATTTCTTAATTTCTTTTCTTCTCTAGCCACAATACCCACCGGTTTCTTCTTATAAACCAGATTTTCTTGAACTTAAACTTGTGTAGGGGATTCCATATGGGTCTCCTTATCATGCACCCATTTTCTTAATTGAGATACATGAAATACATCATGTATATTACTCAATTCCTCTGGCAATTTCAACTTATAAGCCAAAGTTCCTAATCTTTGAATAATTTCATATGGCCCTATATATCTTGGTGATAACTTTCCTGCCTTGCCAACCTTAATATTTTTCTCATTGGTGAAACTTTGAGAAATACATAATTTCCCACCTCAAATTCCACTGGCCTCCTTCCTTTATCTGCATAGGCTTTTTGTCTCTCTTGTGTTGCTCTCATTCTTTGCCTTACAAGTGCAATCCTTGCAGAGGTTTCTTTAACATGTTCGGGTCAAGCAACACTCTTTCACCTGCCTCCATCCAGCATGCAGGAGATACACAAGGCTTTCCATATAAAGCCTCAAATGGAGCCATACCTATAGTGGACTGGTAACTGTTGTTATAAGCAAATTCTGCTAAGTAGAGATGATCTTCCCAGTTGCCTCCAAAATCAAGTATACATGCTGTAAGTAAATCCTCTAGAATCTTGTTAACAATCTCAGTTTGCCCATCTATTTGTGGGTTGTAGGCTGTGCTCAAGCTTAATTCTATCCCCATGGCCTCTTAAAAACTACCCCGGAACCTTGAGGTAAACAAGGTATCTCTATCACTAATGATAGTCTTGGGGATGCCATGTTATCTCACTATCTCCTTCACAAATAATTGAGCTAATTTGTGAGCATTTCTATTTGAATTAACTGGAATAAAGTGAGCTGTTTTTGTGAGCCTATCTCTTGTTCTTGGCAAACCATCCACAAAATCCATTAAAATGCTTTCCTACTTCAAGGTAGGCACTTCCAGAGGTTGTAGTAGGCCTGAGGGTCTTTGATAATCTGCCTTGACTTGTTGACATGTTAAGCACTTTGCCACATATTTTGCCACTGCCCCTTTCATTCTTAGCCACCAATAATTTCTTTTGAGATCATGGTACATTTTTGTACCACCTGGATGTATAGTGTATTTTGTCTTGTGATGCTCATCCATAATCTCTTGCTTCAGTTCTTCCACATTGGGTATGCAGAGCTTCCCTTTCTTTCTTTAGTAGCTTCTATCATCAACTTCATAATTTTCCACTGATATGCCTTGTGATATCATGTCCTTCTTTTCTTTTAAATTAGTGTCTTGATTTTACATCTTTCCTATTTTATCAACCAGGGTTGATCTTAAGGAGATGAGACTTAATTTTCCATATTCAATCATGTCACTGTGTGCATTATCTGATGCACCAATTTCTTCCTTTATTTCTACATCACCGAGGATTGTTAAATCCTTGAATTCAGTCATCATTAAGCTTGCCAATCTTGCTTGATGCCTGCTCAAAGCATCTGCTACTTTGTTAGCTTTTCCAGCAGTATATAATATATCAAGATCATATGAAGCTAGAAATTCTACCCACCTATGTTGCCTCATATTCAAGCCTTTTTGGGAAAACAAATACTTAAGTGATTTATGGTCTGTAAAAAATTCAAATTTAGTACCTAACAAGTAGTGTCTCCACAGCTTCAATGCATAAACAATGGCAGCCAGTTCTAAGTCATGAGTGGCATATCTAGTTTCATTTGACTTGAGGTTCTTGATGCATATGCTATGACACTTCCATGTTGCATGAACACTGCCCTTAACCCAGATCCAGTAGCATCTGTGTAAACCACTAATCCTTCATTTCCCTCTTGAACTTGCAAGACTGGAGCTTCCATCAGTGCTTTCTTCAATGATTCAAAAGCTTGTTCACATTTTTCTATCCACACATATGGTTGCTCTTTTCTGGTTAGCTTGGTCAGTGGAATGGCTATCCTTGCAAAGTTTTTTATAAACCTTCTATAGTAACCTGCCATTCCTAAAAATGACCTCACCTCAGTCACTGATTTGGGTCTGCTCCATGATTGCACTGCCATGACCTTGTTTGGATCTACACTAATCCCTTGTTGAGATATAATGTGTCCCAAAATTTAACTTCATTTTTCCAAAATGTACACTTAGTAAATTTTACCTTTAAATTATGTGCTCTTAATCTTTACAAAACCAGATGCAAGTGCTTTGCATGCTCCTTTTCTGATTTTGAATACACTAATATATCATCAATGAAGACAACTACAAATTTATCTAGAAAATCTATAAATGTTCTATTCATTAAATCTACAAAATAGGATGGTGATTTTGTCAATCCAAAAGGCATTACTAAAAATTCATATAGCCCATACCTTGTGCTGAATGTAGTGTATTTAATACTCTCCTCCTCAAGCTTCATTTGGTGGAATCCAGAGGCTAAGTCTAGCCTTGAAAAGATTTTTGCTCCATTTAATTGATCAAATAAATCATCAATTCTGGGGAGTGGGTATTTATTCTTGATGGTAACTTTATTTAATTCCCTGTAATCAATACACATCCTCATTGTACCATCATGTTTCTTTACAAATAGCACTAGAGAACCTCAGTTTGAATTACTAGGCCTTATGAAGCCTTTCTGCTCCAATTCTTCCAATTGTTGTTTTAATTCCACTAATTCCTTTGGACCCATTCTGGTAGGCTTCTTGATGATAGGACTTGATCCTGGAATTAATCTTATTTGAAATTCAACTTGTCTATTTTCTGGAACTCCTATAACCTCTCCAAAGACATTTGGGTATTCCTTTATTACTTTTATATCTTCTAGAGTTAATTCTTTTTCAGTTATGCTCCTCATTTGATTAAGGCAATTTGTTTTCGCTATTTCACTCATAACTACAATATTTCTACCATTTTCTGTTTTCAAAGAAATAGTAAAATTTTCTAAGTTCAAAATTGCTTTGAGTTTACTCAACCAATCTACTCCTAGAACAATTCCTATTCCAGGATATTTTAACACAAACAAATCAGATTTAAACATATTTCCGCCTATGTTTAATTCTACTCCCAAACATCTTAATCCTAGCAGGCAAGAGCTACCTAGGGGACTCTGAATAAACAAAGGTTTTTCAATTAAATTGCATGTGAGAGCCAATTTATCCATTATGTCTAGTGATATTAAAGAATGTGTAGCCCCGGTGTCATATATAACTGAGATTGGATAATCTTTAGCTAGAAGTATACCTTCCAATTGTCCAGAATTTCCCACTGCACTTGCTTTTGCTTTGCCTTCCAATGCTCCTACCTTTGCTCCTTTCCTGAAATCTGGGAAATTCCTTTTGATATGACCTTCTTTCCCATAATTAAAGCAACTGAATGGAGTCTTCTTAGCTGCTTGACACCTATTACTCATGTGTCCTTCTTTGCCACAGTTGTAGCAAATAACTTTCTTCTTAATTTCCCCAGTGGCTGCTCCTTCAACTTTCTTGTCTACATTCTTCTTGTCATAAGGATGTGCTCTATTTTTCCCTTTCTTTTGGCTATTAGCCCTCATGATCCTGAATTTCTCCCTTGCAGTATCATGTTGTTCAAAAGAAAGAGTGAGATCTATGACTTGATAAATGTTTTGTCTTTTTATGGTAGCATTGCTCTACTTAAACTAGCACTAAGTCCTTGAATAAATCTTGAATTCTTTGGTTCCTCATTCCCTATGAGCATGGTTCCATACTTAGACATGCTTTCAAACTTTTGAGTGTATTCAGTCACACTCATTGGCCCTTGCCTCAGCCTTATGAACTCCTCAAGCGGTGTTGCCTTAGCTGTTGTTGGGACAAATCTAGCCTCAAGCATATCCTTGAACTGATCCCATGTTATCTCATTTTCTATTCTTCTTGTGATGATTACCTCCCACCAATCCAGTGTTTCTCCTTTGAGCCTTCTAGAAGCTATCTGCCTCTTCCTTTGGTCATTAATTTGCATGTCTGCAAATATCCTTTCTAAGGTTCTTAGCCATGTCTGCACACCCATGACCCCTTCAGTGCCTTCAAAATCCTTGCCTCATAGATTTGAGAATGTTTTCAGTAGCTTAGCTAACTCCTCATGAGGATTTTCTTCCCTCTGCACTACTCCTACCCTAAATGCCCTCACCAAATCTTGCAAATTAACCAATGGTTTTGCATCAGAGGGTCCTGCTCCAGAGCTTGGTGGTCTTCCTACCATGATTCACTATTCAAATTATATAGCTAGTTAGTCTTGTTTATGATTTAACTATATCAGCAATTTATTCCTACTGAGGATATTATTATTATTTTTGCCTCTTCCTTAGAATTTTATCCATATAAGAAAATTAGATTTTACATATATAAGCTATGTTTTAAGTAACATAGCTCTGATACCAACTGAAGTGACCCACTACTCTTCACATCTATTTTAATAATTTTTTTAGCAAAGTTTATTTTTGAAAAACAAGTGATCACTTCTTTTGATTAATTCTCCCAAGATCCAAAATCTACCAATATAAAAATATCAGTATTTAAATCAAGTCATATCATTTATATATATGAAGATATATAAAATGTTTCTTTGCCTATCAGAGTATTTAAAATAGCAAAGAAATTTAATCACACAATATTTTCCATAGTTGAGAGGTTTTGTGCCACATAGCTTTTTCTACATTTAATTTTTTTTAACTCAAGCTTGATTAATATGTGATTCAAATATTACCACTTATTATTTTCTTGTTTTATTTCCCAGATTGTTCTATAGCCCATATGTGACGCCCCACCTCTATACCCACACTAGCCAAGAACACTACGGAGTAATGTTGTCAACTAGTACGGAGAATAAGGCTGTTGAGGAGCGACCATCTATATAATAGCTTTGTGCGAGCGTCGATATGCCAGATAAAAATATAACTTTTCATCTCAAGAGGAAATCCGACATACCGATACAAACTCAAAGCTACTACACAGTGGCTATATAAAATCTTCGGAAACAAATATAGAAATAAACATAACACAAATCAGTCACAGACAGTTCATATCACAAAGGCGGAAATAGATATGAATATTACACACAAGAGTGTATATCAGAGTAGTGGTCAAATAAGTTCCACAATAATACAAAAGTATAGCACCATGCTATGCAAAAGAATAAATATACATCATAGAGTCAATATCCCAAATGTATACATCCAAAAACTACTAGTCTATGTAGTTAACCAAAAGTCAGATTGGAAAATCCCTGGAGAAAAGTCAAGCAGAAGCACCTGCAACATCTCGGTCTGACCCGAGTATTATTTATAAGAAAATAATAAATGGATCAGTCTAGCTATAGATATCAGATAACATGATATAGTGTAAAAGATATGACATATACATAAGATGTCCATAAGGCATACTATGATTAGTATGAAAGTGATGATCAACAGGAGATCAACCAATAAGAGAGGATCTTCTCAAAGATCCAAAGAGGGCATCATACCCTAAACTTGCACTCATAACAAGTCAGTGACATAAATTCCAAAAATCAACAAAGATTGTGGTCTAGACTAACCAAGAAGGCAAAAAGGTATGTGTGAATGGAATCACACAAGTGGTGTCTAGTCTAACCTCACAAACAAAAAGATATGTGTGAGTGGAATCACACAAATGGTGTCTAGACTAACCAAACGACCAAAAAGGTATGTGTGAATGGAATCACACAAGCGGTGTCTAGTCTAACCAAAAATCAAAAGGGTATGTGTGAGTGGAATCACACAAATGGTGTCTAGACTAACCAAACGATCAAAAAGGTATGTGTGAATGGAATCACACAAGTGGTGTCTAGTCTAACCAAAAATCACAAAGGTATGTGTGAGTGGAATCACACAAATGGTGTCTAGACTAACCGAGCGACCAAAGAGGTATGTGTGAATGGAATCACACAAGTGGTGTCTAGTCTAACCGAGCAAACAAGAGACATCGCACAATTGCTAGTCTAAATCATAAGAGTGATCGTCATGATCAACGAGGAGTGTCAATTACACTAAGCTAGTAAATATAAAAGTTTGGCTTCGTGTCCCATAACTACTTGCTTAACTTAAACATTTACGAACAAACTGTAAATCTTCACTAGAAAATTGTCACAAGAGGTTCAATCGAACAAGTCCAAGAATTAACCGACTAAGTGAACGCAAGCGTTTCATACCACTTGTTTTACTAAGCCGTTTAATTAGATTTCTCATACGAATGAGGTAAAGGTTTGTATATACTAATAGGTAGGAAAACGGTTTTAGATAACAAGCTTTGTAATTGAAAATAGAGTTGAAATCGTTTTAATGAAAAGGGTTTTGATATTTACTACTAGTATTGAAAACCTTTATATTTTGAAGTGACAAATCACAAGGGGGATTGAGAAACAATCAATCACAAAGATCACATTCGAAGACGTGAGTTAATTCCAATAAATCGATATAAAGTCCATCGAAATGGATATTTCTAAATTTCCAAGATAGAAGTCATCAAAGTCAAATAATTGATAGTAACTATTAGGAATCAAAACGAATCGATAAAAATTGGAATCTAAGCATAACTAGACCCAAATAGGCATAGCATGCTTTTATAAGCAGGTCAGTCAACTGACCTCTGAGTTCAGTCGACTGAACTCATTCCAGGAAAACTCGCGGGAGGCTGGTCAGTCGACTGAACTCAGAGTTCAGTCGACTGACTGAAGAAAACAGAGCCTTCAAGGCTCTGAAAATGACCCTCGGAGTGCCTAGAGGCTACAGCCAGTCGACTGACTGAAATGGTCAGTCGACTGACTGATGCTGAGGCTGTCTCCTTGGTCTATAAAAGTGAGGCGCAACCTCCTCCGATTCGCGACCGAACGAGCAACGGCGCTAGGGGTTTATGCCAATCGACTACCCGGCCCTTTAGGCTCTTCGATGCGTCACTAAAACATGTTAAGATATCCATAAAAGGATTTTCATAGATTTTGATTTCAAAACACCAAAAATTGGAATATACACCAAATCAATTCAAGCCAAAATCAAATGCGCATGAATATGTGTTAGGAATTCATACCTAACAATAGAGATAGTTATAGACCTAGATGTGAGATTAAAAATCTCACCTTTGAACGAAATCAAACAAGAAGAAGCTTGAAAGCAAATGGAGAATCAACCTCTCTTGAACACAATTCCAAATGAGCTTGAATCTATGCTCAAAAACAAGAACATTCCCAAAATTAGGTTTAGGAATTTCAGAAATTGGTAAGAGCACAAGTTAGAGAAGAAGAAGAAGAAGCTTACCAATGATGTCTCTTGAATTTGGGGCTAGAAATTTGAAGTTGCAAGAGGAACTAGGGTTTTGGAGTTTTTAATTTCCAATCTTCTCCACCATTATAGCCTAAGAACTGAAATGAGGGAGAAATGAGGGTGAGAGGAGTGTTTCAGTTTAGAGTATATGTTGGCTAGTGGGCTGAACCCAAACTCAAACCCAAAGTGAAAAAGGTCGAATTTTTGACTAACTCCAAATATATCAAAGTTTATACTCAAAAAGATGCAAACGATGTTTTGAACTCAATGGAAGTGGTTTCGAGTCCTAATTTGACCGTTTGCAAAAAGTCGCCTCTCGGACTAAAATCCGATTAACGATAAAATATTTAAATACAAAATCGATAAATATGTGGGTTGTTACAGACTCCCCTCCTTAAAGAAATTGCGTCCTCGCAATAATTAAAAAGAAGATATATATAGTAACAACCATGAAAGCATATTCACACAAAAGAAATTCGAAATAAGAAGTTCACCTCAAAGATCATGAAGTAAGTCCGGATGTGTTCGCTCGATGAATTCTCTAGATTCCCAAGAGCAATCTTTAGGATTTGAGGACCATTGAACCTTCACAACCGAAACATCTTTATTTCGAAGATGTTTGACCTCCGAAGCAATAATTCGAATGGGATGCTGCTCATAAGTTAAATTCGGCGAAACTTCAATTTCATCCACAACACCGGGCTCAAGAATAGAATCGGAATCTCGAAGACATTTCCGTAATTGAGAAACGTGAAACACGTCATGCATGGCAGAAAACTGAGCCGGTAATGTAAGGCGATAGGCCATGGAACCAATACGTTCAGTGATAGGAAATGGCCCAATATATCGAGGCGCTAATTTTCCCGAGCGACTGAAACGTACAACACCTTTCATAGGTGAAACACGAATAAAAACAAGGTCTCCAACAGAAAATTCTAATCTCCTTCTTCGATTATCGGCATAGGATTTTTGTCTACTCTGGGCTTCTTTCATCCTATGATGAATAAGTTCAATCTTTTCTGTGGAATCACGAATAAAATCTGGACCTAAAACCAGCTTCTCTCCGGCTTCAAGCCAACAAGAAGGAGATCGGCATGGCCTTCCGTAGAGTGCCTCGAAAGGTGCCATACCAATACTAGATTGGAAGCTATTATTATAGGAAAATTCAACAAGAGGAATACGGTCTTCCCAACTTCCACCGAAATCGAGCACACAAGCACGAAGAAGATCTTCAAGGGTTTGATTCACACGCTCGGTTTGTCCATCGGACTGGGGGTGATAAGCGGTGCTAAAATTGAGCTTCGTTCCCAAAGCTTTTTGAAGACTCTTCCAAAATCCACTAGTAAAAAATGGATCACGATCACTAACAATAGAAGTAGGAAATCCATGCAATTTAACAATCTCTTTGATAAAGAGTTTGGCCAAGAGTGGAACGGTTCGGTTAGACCGAACGGGAATAAAATGGGCAGACTTAGTAAGTCTATCAACAATCACCCATAAGCTATCATGACCCGAACGAGAACGGGGAAGGCCATCTATAAAATCCATGGAAATTTGGTCCCACTTCCAAATTGGAATTTCTAACGGTTGCAATAACCCACCGGGCCTTTGATGTTCGGCTTTAACAAGTTGGCAAGTCATGCAACACCTAACAAAGTTAGCAATGTCGGATTTCATTCCCTACCAATAAAAAAGTCGCTTCATATCAGCGTACATTTTACTGCTACCGGGATGAATGGTAAATTTAGACCGATGGGAATCTTCTAAAATATCTTTCCGAAGGTCACTACTATTTGGTATGATGAGTCTACCAAATTTTCGGATGCCGCCACGGGAATCAATGTCGAAGTCTTTCAAACCTTCAATATCAATTTTATCCTTAACATTTTGGCCAAGAAGAGCCAATTCGGGGTCTAGCCTTTGAGCTTCAAGAATGCGGTCTAAAAGAGAAGGATGAGCCTCAAGGCTACTTAACACAAGAGACGAACATAAATCGGATACGCGGTCTTGAATCTCACAAGAGGATAAAATTCTGAGGTCATTCCACTCGGATATCATCATGGAAACAACCGCTTGTTGCTTGCGACTAAGTGCATCGGCAACTCGATTTCCCTTTCCGGGAGTATAAAGAATGTCAAGATCATATGGTGCAAGGAACTCGAGCCAACGCTGTTGACGCAAATTAAGTTCCTTCTGGGAGAATAAATATTTCAAAGACTTATGATCGGTATAAAGAACAAATTTCTCCCCTAAAAGATAATGTCGCCAAATCCGAAGAGCGAAAACAATAGTCGCGAGCTCTAAATCATGAGTGGCATATCTAGTCTCAGCAGGCTTCAATTGCCTAGAAGCATAAGCAATAACTCGTTCCTTTTGCATAAGAACGGCACCCAAACCAATGCGACTAGCATCGGTATAGACAATAAAATCTTGATTCCCTTCGGGAATAACAAGAATAGGAGCATCAGATAGGAGTTCTTTTAATTTCTGAAAGGAAGTTTCACATTTGTCCGACCAAATGTATTTAACGCCTTTCTTGGTTAAGCTTGTAAGAGGCACGACAATTTTAGAAATGTCTTTTATAAAACGGCGGTAATAACCCACCAATCCAAGAAAGCTACGGATTTCCGTTACACTCTCCGGTCTCTTCCAATCTTGAATCGCTTCAATCTTTGAAGGATCCACGGAAATTCCGGATTCGGAAATAATATGACCAAGAAACTTCACCCGAGATTGCCAAAAGTGGCATTTAGAAAATTTAGCTTTTAATTGATTACTCCTAAGAGTTTCCAATACAATCCGAAGATGCTCTTCATGTTCCTCTTCGGTTTTTGAATACACAAGAATGTCATCAATAAAGATGAGAACAAATCGATCGAGAAAACCTTTAAAAACTTGATTCATAAGGTCGACGAAATAAGCTGGAGCATTCGTCAAACCAAATGGCATAACAAGCCATTCATACGATCCATAACGAGTACGGAAGGATGTCAAAGGAATATTATCCTCCATAACGAGTTTAGAGCTAGAATTTGATTTGCAAATGAAAACTAGGGTTTTGGATTTCTATTTCCCATTCTCCTCCACCATTGTTCTCTTGAGCTTGAGAGAGTTAGGAAATGAGGAATGAATGAAGAGTGTGGAGAGGGGTTGGGTTGGTATAACCAGAATTGGGCAAATGGGCTGAACCCAACCAAAGCCCTAAGTGAAAAAGTGCCAAAATTTCACTATCTCCAAACATATCGAAGTTTATACTCAAAAAGTTGCAAAAGATGTTTTGAATTTAATGGAAGTTGTCTCGAGTCCCAATTCGACCGTTTGTTGAAAGTAGCTTTTTGGACTAAAATCCGACGAACGATGTTATATTTAAATAAAATATTTAAATATGAAATCGATAAATATGCGGGTTGTTACAGACTCCCCTCCTTAAAGAAATTGCGTCCTCGCAATACTTAAGAAGAAAATAAAGAGTAACAACCATATATCAACACAAAAGAAATTTGAAATAGGAAGTTCACCATAAAGAGCACGAAAGAGTAAACCCGGAAGTTTTCGTTCGATGAATTCTCTAAATTTCCCAAGAGAAATCCTTGGGATTTGAGAACCATAGAACTCACACAAAAAGAATATCTTTATTTCGAAGGCGCTCAACCTCTGAAGCAATGATGCGAAAAAAATGTTTCTCAAAAGTCAAATCTGGTGAAACCTCAATTTCTCCAATGACACCGAGTTCAAGAATAAGAATAGGAAACCTAAAAGCATTTCCATAGTAGAAAGACGTGAGAAAACGTCATCAATAACAGAAAATTGAGCCGGTATAGTATAAAAACGGTATGCCCGAGAAACTAGAAATCTGAATAATTTGGAACACCGACGTAGTACAAAAACGGTACGTCCAATGAACCGAACACCACAAAAGAACATCAGATGCTAGTCCATAAAAGATGTGAGATGAAACTCAATAAAACGAAGTATATCAGAACGTCCGATGTTGGTAAAATGATCATTCCATTTGGAAATCATCAAAGATACAACCACTTGTTGTTTACAACAAAGTGCATTGACAACTCGATTCCCCTTTCCGAGAATATACAAAGAATATCAAGATCATAAGATGCAAGGAACTCAATCCAATATTAAGTTCCTTATGAGAAAATAAATATTCCAGAGATTTATGATCAGGGTAGAGAACAAATTTCTCACCCAAAAATAATGATGCCAAATTCTAAAAGCAAAATCGATAGCCACGAGCACTAGATCATGAGTGGCATATCTAGTCTCAATAGGCATTAATGATTTAGAAGCACAAGAGATAGCACGTTCTCTTTTGCAAGAGAACGACATCCAAACCAATACAATTAGCATTGGTACAAAAGATAAAATCTTGGTTCCCATCGGGAATCACAAGAATAGAAGTACCGAAAAGAAAGAATTCCTTTTAAATAATCTTCTTTCCTGAAAAGCTATAACTTTTAAAATCACAATTATCTTTATGTAAAAAAATTTCTAGAAAAATTTACATTCTTACAAGCCAATATATCGTGTCTGTCTGTCTCATCAAAGCATTTAGGAGATTCCTATCGATAACGTTGATCAAGTGCATTGACCAAAATTCTTAAAGCACTCAATGGGAAATACAATCACAAAATCATTTTCTATATGATAAAAATATCTCTTAGAAGTTTTACGAATATTCTTTGCTCATTGAAGAACAAAATCTAATTATGCTTATAAAGAAATCTTATGAAAAAGATTTGCAAAATTTTAAATTGTTATTTTCATCCAAAATCAATAAATATAAAAATGGAGTCATCGAGATTGTAGAATACTCGATGCATAAAATGGATGAAATAAGCTGGACAAACTGAATGACATAATAAGTCATTCATAAGAATCATAACGAGTGTGGAATGCGGTAAATGGAATGCTAATTCCCACAACTCGTAGCAAAAGAAAATTGGTGGCAAGGTTGAACTAAAAAGGCCTTAACACCACTCAAAAGATTGCTTAGGTGATGATCCTAAGACAACTCAAAAATATCGAAAAGTTTCACAAACTATTTAGATAGGAGAAATAACACGTTCCTCATCTTGAGGGCTTAAATAATAAAATGATGCCACCAAATTGGAATCAAAATTTTTAAGAGAAATATAAATCTCTTTAACAGATAGAGAATGTCGAAGATGAATAGTCCATGCGGAACATAGGGTATAGCCTCATAATGATTAAGCCAATCCTTTCCAAAAGTGTAACGACCCACCTTTTGGACAGTTTAAACCGACGATCAAATACACATGTCGATTCCAAACCATTCAAAATGGGCAGATAGTTATTGAGGTAAATAAGAAAAGAAAAGAAAAGAAATAAAGGAAATGAAATAACACAGAATCTTGTAGCGGAACGATAAAATATAATAGTCAAATAAACAGTTCATGAAGCTGTTTACTATACTTTGACAATTATTTATACAACATTTATCAGAGTTATACATATACAACAAAACAATTAAATAATGCAGCAGACAGCATGATGCACGGATAATAATAGTAATAGTGTACCGAATCTTCGTCTTCGTCCTCCAGAATAGATCTTCAAAAATCTGAAAAACTCAGGACTGACCCGAGCGTAATGAAAAAACAAAACACTCGAGTCAGCACTAAAATATCCTTATGAAAATTAAATCAATCGTAAATAAATGTGAGTGTAACGGCATCAGAGATGTTTGCGGGGTTTGACATCCTATATCCAGTGTCAACATGCATGCAATAACTCAAGAGATGTTACGGGATTTTCCATCTCATAAGGATCCGTTAAACTATCTACTATGTAGTAATGTACGCTAAGTAGATAATGCCTATCAGTAATATAAAGTATCAAAATAGCGTTAAGGAGTTACCATAATCCCCCTTAACACATTTTTATAATGCCATAGTCTATACAGCACCGTAAGCCCCACCATAAACTGGTGGTTATCAGAGGGTACCCCATAGGTATAACACAAAACATAACGTAGTGGTCACGAATAGGATAATCAGTATGACAAGGTACATGAGGCGATACTAACTAGGATACTAGTAGTTGCGTGATCCGGACTGATGTTGAGCATAGCCAGCAGCTACCCCAATACCGCGAAACAACACTCCCAAATCAAGGGGTGCACCCAAATCGAACCACAAATGTAATAGAAATGGTATCGAAGAAGCGTGTCCGCTAGAGGTGGCGAACCTCAATGGCCCGGCACGGCTCCTGTTTTAGTCATGTCAGGGGTCATCCAATAACGTTCTCTTTCTTCAGTCAACGCGTTCACCAAACCATCCACTTCATTCTGGATCAACACTCCACGCATAATAGTTATTAAAGTGGTTTTCAGTATCGACAGAGAGTATGTCCATATCCGATCCCGGTCTCTTCAATAACTACGTATTATTTACACTGTTGGCTCTTTTACATTTCAAATCGATTCATAATTGATATCAAAATATCATATTCGCTTCAAAAATCAAATCCATTTCAAATATCATCATATCTTTTCAAATGTAAGATTCCGTTTCAAAAATTATTTTTCGCATCCGTATCTCATTTCGATTTCAAAATCATTTCGAATTTCAATTTTTGGCTGCAACTTCATTTACACCAATTCGTATTTAAATTCAAGATTTAAATATAAACATTTCACCTTATTGACCAGCTTAGAATTTCAGAAAATAATTCTAAGTAGTTTAAAAGTAGTTTAAATCATTAAAACTAGTTAAAAATACTTAAAATCTTAAAATGGATTTGAAATAGATAAATTAGTTTAAAGTAATTTAAATTGGGTCAAGTAGATTTAAAATAGATTAAAATAGTTTAAGTATTCAAAAATAGTTTATATAACTGAGAAATTTGGAAAACAAAATAAAACAGCTTCAAAATCAATCCATTTCAATTATAACTTCCCAATCCAAATCAATTCCAATTTCCATTCTACCGATTCAATTTCGATTTCAATTCAATCAACGTCAATTTTTACTTCGAATTAATTCAATTTTTCATTCACCTTTAATTTATTCAATTTCAATTTATATCGATTTGGAGCCTGATTTCTCAAAATATCAATTTATAACACTTAACAAAAATTTCTAACAATATTCAAGTTTAAATCCAAATTCCAAATATGATTCAATTCCAAACTCAATTTCAAAATATCATTTTCATATCACTTTTACTTAGTAATATTCAAAGCTCGAATTAAGGTTAAATCTTTAAACAAATCAATTTTCGACATTCAATCATATCCAATTTTCAAATTTCAAAGTCTCAACTTAATTATTTAACAAAATTCCTTTAACCAAAATTTATTTCAACATTCCAAACTCAATTTTTCGATGAATTCAATTTCTATAAATCGATTTCTATTTATAACTTTTAAATCAAAACATTTAAATAAATTTCAAATCGACGATTTCAAAAATTATTAATTTAGCCAATTCGGTGTCCGTATATAATTTTCTATCCTATGGGCAAGTGATTATTATTTTTTCAATTAAATGTCAGGGATGAATATATATCACTTAAATTAAATCACAGTATCATATGTATGCATAACAGGATATAGATAAGCAAATAAACATCCAAACATTTCAATATCAACCAATAGCATCCATCGAAATACATCATCTAATAGACAATACAATTCATGGCAATTTCATAGTTATCAATGTCAGGTAATTTAATCGCAATTCAATTTCAATTTCAATTTAACTGTCAATTTAATTTTTAACGGCTAATTCAAATGAAAATCTATATGACAATTAAATTTTATCAAACAACGACAAATAAAATCATAACACTTCATAATATCATATTTAACTGGCATAAAGATATTTAGTACGTTGTGAGCGTTATAAAACACTCACCTTGATTCCAATGCAGTTCCAGCGTTTTATTTCGAATAAAATTAAACGAGCGTTTAATTTTATCCAAAATTTCCACTAGCTCCAAATGATTCCAATCCAGCTCCATAACGTAGTATTCGACAAAACGATTGCAACGCAAGTCGTTTCGCAATTTTCCGACCTCGTATGACAAAGATATCGCAGTTTAAAATTTATACAAATTTAAATACAACTTAATATACAATTTCTTTTATTAAATTTGAACCTAGCAATCAGGACCGTCCATCCCCTTGATGAATCACAACCGCTCCCTTCCTTCTTCCTCTCTTACGTTCGAACCCACGTACAGGAACCCAAGCCGCCACTTAACCCTAGATTTTCGCACTCAATACGAGCCACCTGGAGACGATCAGCTAGCACAATTCGAAACCCCTCGACAAAGCTAATCTCGGATGCAACCTGGTGGAACTCGGCCTCCCCTATGGCGCGCAAAATAAAGGCGAACGGCAGGCCTTCTCGAGCCAATTGCCGTTGATTCGTCTCACCAAAATCGATCATCACCGTTGAAGTTGTAGTTCGTGATGTGCTCTACACTTTACTAGTTGGAAGTATTTCGATTCGATTAGCGGATTTGAAGAAATCGAAGGGGAAAGAAACGTGATTTTCGGCCCTTGGTTGTATAAGAGGCGGCGGCTGTACAAAACCCTAGGGTTATTATTTTCTTTTGCAAATGAATATATTAAAGTGCTTATATATAAAATTCAACGAACGCTATTCACTTCAAATTTTCGAAATCCGATTTACGTGCGGTGACCGACGTTTCTAGAGTTTACCCCGCGTTCTGGACACAATGGAACAGGTTTTGGAAGCTAATTCGATCATATGTGAGAGTTATGGAAATAAACGATCGATTTTAAATTAAACCGATTAACAAAATTTCTATGCGTTTTGGCTTGCCCCGAACAAACGATAAATCCGATTGACTTGAAATTTGAAATCTTACAATAATTCCACATTACGGATCCGATGAAACTAGTTTCGTTGAAATCCGAGACAGTTTGAAAAATGGCTATTTTAACTCGTCAATTAAATATTAAAATATTCAATTTTCCCAAATTTGCTTTTAGTTCGATTTTAAAGGTTCTAAAATATCATTCTAACTTTAATATGATAAAATAAAATTTTACAAATCATTTTTAATCATATTAAACACGTTATTCACTTATCCAATAAATTCCAATTTTTTAAAAAATCTTATTAACTCTATTATAAGCCCAATATAACTTACATTCACTTTGGAAACCAGTTTGAATCATATTAAATCAAATTTCAATTATTCACTCTATTTTCATATATTAAATTTCAATATCAAATTAATCATATCAAATTCGGAATTTAATTATTCAAACATTTGTAATATTAATTTAAACAATTTGATTATTCTTAAATCGCTATCTTTTGAAATATTCAAACGAACTTATAAGATTTAACAAATTCAAATTATAGAACAACCATTTTCATTAAAACAGTTATTCAATTATTCAATAAGTTCCAAATATTAAATTCGAACAATTTAATTGTTCAATATTTGACGGATTTCGATATTGGATTTTTAAATAAAATTTTTATTATCAGGCGATTTACTATATTTCATCAAATGAATTCCAATTATTATTTAACTATAGTTAGAGATAATGCATTCAACTAATATATAAACTTTCATTTCAATTGCAATTGGTTCACAAATTCAATTCGACTAACTAAATGAATAGGTAACTTAAATAATTATCACCATTAACTTTTAATTACTTATAAGTTTATTATTTTCAAACAAGTGTCACAATTTACCTATACAATACAAATTCATTCAATTACCTTTGTCTACATATTATTTCAATTGATTTGGGATTTCATTCAATTCATAAATAATTAACTTAGATAAAATTTGTTGCATTTTATTCCAGTTATTATTATTCCAAACGACTTACAAATTTTTTTCTAACTTTAAATCACAAAATCTTATTAAATTAGCTATTTTAATTATCGAAAATTTACGGGTCGTTACAAAAAGTCAATTCCGAAGCATAAGTAAAAATCGGCTCGGAAAGAAAAATCACATAAAATAATTTCGACATCAAAGCATAGCAAATTGAGTATTGCAGATCCTCTAATCCGGATTCACAATCCTCAAAGAAGTCAACAAGCCCAAAAAGGTTTAAAGAAAAAGAATAAACAAGTTCTTTTGATATAAAATAATGAGATGAATTCATATCAAAAAGAACTCAAGTAGGAAGGCCACGAAATAAAACAATAGCATCAAGGATTGAATGAAAAATACCTTGACTAAGAGAAGAGTTGCTAGGGGCTTGCAGCTTTCCTTCTCTCTTGCTTGGAATCTTAGGTCACGAAGATAAAAGGTGACCAGATCCTTTGCAATAACGACAAAAGAGGGGTTTCGGGCACTCCATTGCATAATGGTCTGTGGAACCACAATTGTAGCATCGTCCATGACTAGAGGTAGGAATCTTTGCTACCGGAGTTTCTTGCCTCCCTTTCTTATTAGAATTGGGGCCTTTGAATTTGATAGGCCTCTTCGAGTTATTGTCGAAGTTCTGTTGGGTATGCACAACTTCAACATCACCTTCAATATCGGCCTCTTCAAGACGAAGAGCGATATCAATAAGCTGATCAAATGAAACCTCAAGTTTCAGAAGTAATGGCTTCTTAAGATTCTTATTCAAGCCATAGAAAAATCTCTGATTTTTCTTCAACGAGGTATTAATGTATTCAACCCCGTATTTGGACAGAGATTCGAAAGATGTGACATAGTCTGTCACAGAAGATGCACCTTGAACAAGGTCAATAAAACGCCGTGCTAAAGTTTTTTTTCAGCCTCCGGCATGAATTTCAATTCGAATCTTTCCCGGAATTGCTTCCAAGTGAGATCCGCTTCAACTATTTCAGAAATTAAAAGCTCATACCAATCCAGTGCTCTTTCTTGGAGCATGCTAGAAGCCACTTGGACTCGATGGAGGTCAACAAGATTCATGCGAGAAAAGATACGATCGCATGATTTGAGCCAAGCCTGAATTTCTATAACACTCTCGGATCCCTTGAATGGCCTTCCACCCAAGTCGGTATAGTCTCTGCACAGGCGTGCAAAACCGGATCTAGGATGAGTAGGCTCTTGATTGGGTCCGACAGCTTGAGCATTCTTGACAAGATCAAGAAGTTGTTGTGTAGACATAAATACTCCATCCTGGGGAGTAGCACTAGATTGACCGGCGCTGGGACGGCCTGATCTAACCATTTCTCTTCTTTAAGAAAGAAAGAAAGAAGAGGAAAAAGTTATTCTCAAAATAAATATCAAGCAATCTTGATAGATAAAACAAGGAATCATAAAGAAAATAGGATGAATCGGTTCGAAGACTCGAATAAAATCCTAAAGCACGACTCCTAAGATGGACTTAGGACGGTGATCCTTGTTAAATTATTTCATATTGTTCCGAAGTTTGGCTCTGATACCAAGCTGTGACGCCCCACCTCTATACCCACGCTAGGAAAGAACACTGCGGAGTAATGCTGTCGACTAGCACGAAGAATAAGGCTGTTGAGGAGCGACCATTCGTGTAATTTCTTTGCGCGAGCACCGATATGTCAGATAAAAATATAACTTTTCATCTCAAGAGGAAATCCGACATACTGACACAAACTCAAAGCTACCACACAGTGGCTACATATAATCTTC
Organism: Allium cepa; assembly: GCA_030765085.1. Classification (NCBI taxonomy): domain Eukaryota; kingdom Viridiplantae; phylum Streptophyta; class Magnoliopsida; order Asparagales; family Amaryllidaceae; genus Allium; species Allium cepa. The sequence goes on along the minus strand of CM060929.1, from coordinate 915,690,373 downwards.
GGAAACAAATATAGAAATAAACATAACATAAATCAGTCACAGACAGTTCATATCACAAAGGCGGAAATAGATATGAATATTACACGTAAAAGTGTATATCATAGTAGTGGTCTAATAAGATCCACAATAAACACAAAAGAATAGATACAAGTGCTAGACAAAAATATGTACACATCAAGGAGTCTATATCTCAAATGTATACAACAAAAAACTACTAATCTAGAGTAGTTTGCCAAAATCAGATGATGGCTCCAGATAGGAAGTCAAGAGGAAGCACCTATAAAACCTCAGTCTGAGTATTATTTATAAGAAAATAATAAACGGATCAGTCTAGCTATAAATATCAGATAACATGATATAGAATAAAAGATATGGCACAAATGTATAAAACCATAAAATCATAATATGATAAGTATGTAATTGAAAAATCAACAATGGATAATTCAATATCTCAGGAATCTTCTCAAAGATCCAAAGAGGGCATCATACCCCAAAACTTGTACTCATAACAAGTCAATGACACACGAATTCACCAAAGTCATAAAAGCTAGAAAATCATAACAATGAAAGTCCCAAAAGTAGGTGAAGCATAAATTCCAGAAGTCGACACACGAAATCCAGAAATCATAAAAAGGGAAAGAGGATGGCCAATCCAATAAAAATGAGCCGGAGCTCCTCCAGACAGGGTATAGTCCCTCATTGCGGACTTTGAGCCGAAGCTCCTCCAGACAGGGTATAGTCCCCCATTGCGGACTTTGAGCCGAAGCTCCTCCTGGTGAGTCAAAACTCCTCCTGACAGGGTATAGTCCCCAATTGCGGACTTTGAGCCGAAGCTCCTCCTGGTGAGTCGAAACTCCTCCTGACAGGGTATAGTCCCCCATTGTAGACATTGACCAGAAGCTCCTCTAGACCGGGTATAGTCCCCCATTGCGGACTTTGAGCAGAAGCTCCTCCAGACAGGGTATAGTCCCCCATTGCGGACTTTGAGCAGAAGCTCCTCCTGGTGACCCAAAGATCTATAAAATTGAGGTATAGTCCCCCCAAATGGACAAAGAGACATCGCACATTTTCTAGTCTAAACCATAAAAATGATCGTCATAATCAAAGAGAAGTGTCAATTACACTAAGCTAGTAAATATAAAAGTTTAGCTTCATGTCCCATAATCACTTGTTTAACTTAAATATTTACGAACAAACTGTAAATCTTCACTAGAAAATTGTCACAAGAGGTTCAATCGAACAAATCCAAGAATTAACCGATGAAGTGAATGCAAGCGTTTCATACCACTTGTTTTACTAAGCCGTTTAATTAGATTTCTCATACGAATGAGGTAAAGGTTTGTATTTGCTAATAGATTGAAAAACAGTTTAAGAAAAGAGCTTTATTACAAAAATAGAGCTGAAATCAATTTGTTGAAAGAGTTTTGATAGTTTCTACTAGTATTGAAACCTTTATATTTTAAAGTGACAAATCACAAGGGGGATTGTAGAAACAATTAATCACAATCACATTCGAAGATGTGAATAAAAATCCAAATCGATAAAGAATCCATCAAAGTGGATATATCCAAAATTCCCAAAAGAAAAGAAGTCATCAAAGTTGATAATAAATGATAACAATAAATAGGGAAGTAGCACGAATCGATTAAATTTGAAAACCACGCAAAATAGACAAAACAGGCAAAATAGCAGTAGGTCGGTCGGCCTGCTACAGGGCTCGGTCGACCGGACCAGAAAACAGGAATGCCTGGGGTAGCAGGTCGGTCGACCGGACCCTGAGTTCGGTCGGCCGGACCTGTAACCAGCACTTCCAAACAGAGGCTGGGAAGTGCTCGGATAGCAGGTCGGTCGACCGGACCCTGAGTTCGGTCGACCGGACCCTGAGTTCGGTCGGCCGAACCTGTAGCCAGCACCCGCCAAGCCTATCTAATGAATGCCATACTCTTCCATATCGCTACCGGTCGAGCAACGGCACTAAGGGTTTACGTCTATCGACTACCCGGCCATATAAACTCTTCGATTCATCACCAAAAACATGATCAAGACATCAAAGCTATGATTTTTAAAGAATTGAATACAAAACACTAAAAATTGGAATATTCACCAAATCAATCCAAACCAAAAGCAATTGCACAAGAATAAGTGTTAGGAATTCATACATAACAATCGAAGATAGTTATAGACTAAGATGTGAGATGAATATCTCACCTTTGAACCCAAAGACAATGAATGAGAAGCTTTTAAAACAAGCTAAGATCAATTCCTCTTCAATAACAACTCAAGAAGCTTCAATCTAAGCTTACAAGTAAAATATTTCCTAAGTTAGGTTTAGGAAATTCTAAAATTGATAAGAGAATGGGTTGGAGAAGAAGAAGGAGATGCTTACCAATTGGTTCTCTTGAGTTTGGGGCTAGAATTTGATTTGCAAATGGAAACTAGGGTTTTGGATTTCTATTTCCCATTCTCATCCACCATTGTTCTCTTGAGCTTGAGAGAGTTAGGAAATGAGGAATGAATGAAGAGTGTGGAGAGGGGTTGGGTTGGTATAACCAGAATTGGGTAAATGGGCTGAACCCAACCAAAGCCCTAAGTGAAAAAGTGCCAAAATTTCACTATCTCCAAACATATCGAAGTTTATACTCAAAAAGTTGCAAACGATGTTTTGAACTCAATGGAAGTGGTCTCGAGTCCCAATTTGACCGTTCGCAGAAAGTAGCTTTTTGGACTAAAATCCGATGAACGATGTTATATTTAAATAAAATATTGAAATATGAAATCGATAAATATGCGGGTTGTTACAACGTGCTTGAATAAACAAGCTACAGTGATAATTGAAAAGAAGGGAAAAAGTTTTGACGTGAAATTATTTCAGCTGAAGAAAATTTTGACCAGTCAAGTTATTTAAATTTTAAATCTAAATCGTCTCGAACCCCTAACTCAAAATCTCAACCTCCTATCGAGGCATGCCACTAGGTGTTTATAGTATTATACCCCTATTCCAAATGCAAAGGAAAAGGTTTTGAGTCCTAATTCGATCGTATGGAGAAGATAGCTTTTTTTTAGACTAGTTATTATATTGAATTTTCGATGTAGATTTCAGCGCGTTTATATATCGTACGCTCACACAACAACTCCAAATGCCACGAAAATTGAAATCTGATAATAATACAATATTACGGATCCAAGGGAATGGGTTTCACCAAATTCCGAGACTGTGCCTCGGATGGCTATTTTTTTAAATATCAATTTAAACAATATAATTTCAAAACTTAACAAAACACTTCCAAATTCAATTCTAACACTTTTAATATCTCCAGTACTATCAATATAAATTTTACCAGTCTTTAAATTATTTTTAACAAGCTAAAAATTTCCATATTTCATACTTTACCCAACTTCAAATAATTTAATTTAATAATTAAATTACCCAATAATTAGTGACATTTGAATTCAAGTTAAAAATTCACTTTTAAATATTTGAAATCAATTAAATATTCTGATTTCAAATGTCCAAAAATTCCGGGTCGTCACAGCATTATAAAAAGCAGGTTATAATAATTAACTGATGATTAACTAAGAAGTGACAAGCAAAGTGAAGAGATGATAAAAGGATACTCAAAAACAATAACCTGATGATTAACTAATTGAAGTAAACCCATTACAGGAATCGCTTTTGCTTGATGAAGTACAAGAATCTTAGTTTCTAGAGCTGATAAAACGATATTCAAAAATATTTTTAATAAGAGTATCAATAACAGAGTGAGTAGTGACAATTGTCGATTGTAGAGGCTTGAACTTGTGACATATTATTAGATGATTATGTTAACAATTTGGCAACCTCATAAGGTATATATTTATTTATTTAAATAAAATAGATTTTGTATTTCTAAATCATTTAATAAAATGTCATAAACTTCATGCTATGAGAATAAATTCAACAGAAAAGAGACATCCATTAGAACCTTAAAAAGTAAAAAATATCGGGAAAATATAGTTATATTAAATTATAATTTTATATCATTTCTAGATTTTAAAAAATAACTAAAAATGCCAAAATATATAGACATTGTGCCAATGTCATATGCCATGTGGGTTACATCTAACATTTTGCGTATTCTTTAAATAATACAATTAAACTTCTGTTATATTAACTAGGTTATTTTCGATTAAAATTGCTTTATTTTCAACCTAAAAAGGCAAGACCCCATAAAGTAAGCACTTTCATGTATCCAAGTATTGTATACATTTTGGTTCGAAAACAAAAAGGCAAAACGATATAGGTATGTTTCTGACTTAGACCTTAGTGTGCACTTAATAACATGAAATGACTCGCTCGACATGCAAAGACAGTTAACTATGGTGAAGTGAGTTAAATAACTCATTGCCTTCCCCTTTTAACACCCTCGTCCCCCCACCCTCACGTGCATGCGTGTTGATGAATGTTGAACAGCAGCCATTCAATCGTGTGGTATATATTTTGTGCAGTCTAATGTTTAAATTAATTAGAAAGGTAAACTCATTGGTATTTAAATCTAATAGTAACTCCAAGTTGTGAGCTGTAAAGAATGTCATGTCATAGCAATAGAATGATTATGCATTTTGGAAAATTAAGGCTATGTTTGGTTTGACATTTTTTTTTGAGTTTCCATCCACACAAAAATGTGCAAGACACATGTATATTATCGAAAACGTCTAATTTAGAAAATGAAATTAACACACAAAATAGAATTTTTTTATCATGTTTTGAAAAATGATAGAAGCACGAGAAACAACCTATCATTCCATCATCCGTCCTTCACCTCTGCTCTCCCTCCATTTTTCTTCCATCACCTCTGTCATCATTTCACTCCTCTTATATTTGACATACATATTTGGAAACAAAAAACAAAAAAATTATTTTTAAACCAAACACCGCCTAACTCATTCGAATTTTCAGGCAATAAACAGAGAACGTTTCTCTCCTAAAATTGTGCTTGGAAAAATGGTGACAGTAAAAAGTCATTTGGGACTAGTTATTACCTTTCAAGGTCCTTTGATTTCATTTCATTTTAATAAATTTATCATTTTTGAAAGAAATAAACCAAAAGGAACTACATTTGAGAAAATCAGGGGATATATATAAATTACCAAAACTTTTCAACATTTATTTCATAAAAAAAAATTGGTGCAACTACATCAGTAATAAAACCTTACCACAAGAGTGCAATAACTAGAATCCAAGCATTCTTCAAAAGTACCTTATCAAATAATGATCCATTTTGACATTCCAGAACCAAACTGTCCCAAAATGAAGCAATATTTTCTTTGAACTCTTTAAGCTCCTTCTGCTTTGAGTTATGGATGTCTTATATTTCACCCTATCTACCAATTTCAAGGACTTAGCATAAGTGGCTAATTTCATTGGGGGTATAACCAATGAAATTCAACTTAAATAATAGTAAAAACTGCAAACTGAAATTTATACTTTATTAGCTAATTCCACCATATTAAAAACCATATCATCTACTTCCATCTCATTTACAGAAGTAGCATCGATTTTATACTTGGCCTCGCATGCTTGTAAAATTGCTCAAATAACAGTTAAAGGTTAAATTGCATGGACATAGAAATGCACTACCTAGAACAACATCATTAGAATATCAACCAACACTGAATTTGCATCTGATTTGTGCTTAGCAACTAATTGCTTCACTATCAGCTTGACATGGACTTAATAAAATCTGCTGGATAAATTAAAGGAAGATTACTAAAAATTGGATGTACTTAATCCTGTGCAAATATAAGGAAAATTAAAATACATGAAATATTCCATGTCAAATTTACAAACAAAAAATTGAAAGTAAGCTTTGGAAATTAGGGATTCTAGATATATGATGGGCTCAAACTAGTATGTTTTATAGCATATATATGCATAGCTAATATAACTCCAGAATTCAAAATCCCAACAGTAAAAAATCTAGGGTTTTCTGCTGCCATGGGAGAAAACAATCTCTCTCTCAAATCCAAATCCAATCCCCCTCTCTCTTGTCCTTCTCCTCAAGATAGGCCACCTGAAACCCATTTCAGAAAGCGAATAATGTCATGATCAATAACGAGGGCTTCCAATTAGTTCAAACAAGATCGCAAAAGAGAAATCAGCCCAGATTTGGTTAGACTCAGTCCCAGATCAGTAGTAATCAGATAAGGAAAGAGGATCAGAAGATCAATTCTTTCAGGGACAGGACCAAGCAGACGCAAAGTGAAAAACCACCAGCAAAGTTCTCACTAAATAGAGAACTAGGGCAGAGATCTTAGGCTGATATTGTCTCAGAGAAATCTAATGAACCAAAGGATGAAGATTGCAGTCTTGAAACCATTTTGCCTATCAAAATCAATAGCAAGAAATATGGTGTTATATAAGAGACAGTGTGTAAAAGAGCAATGGAGTGTTGGAATAATTCCTTGTTGGTATATGTTGTTAGTAGTAAACCATATTTCGTGTTTTTCAAAGAATATATTAAAATAGTTTGGAAACCAAAAGGTGAGTTTGAAATCTTTTCCATAGAAAGTGGTTTCTTTCTGATTAAATTCTGTGATTCACAAGACTGCAACTCCATAATTCAGAATGGTCCATATTTCTATAACGGCAAGCTCATCATTATGAGAAGGTGGACGGAAACATTGAAGATGGACAGAGATCTTCTGTCAACTATGCCGATATGGATTAGATTACCCAGTGTAAACCTCAAATTATGGGATAGAGAGGCATTTAGTATCATGGGAAGTATTATCAGAAAACCCATTAAAATGGATGCAGCAACAACCATGAAGACGAGATTGAATTATGCTCGAATTCTAGTGGAAGTTTCTGCATTGGATGAACTTCCAGATGAAATTTGTTTAAATCTTTATAATGGGGAAAACATTATACAAAAGGTTGAGTATGAATGGGTTCCACCGAAGTGTAGCATCTGTAAATGCTTCGGTCATACTAAGGAGTAGTGCAACCAGAAGCAGTCGTGGATTCCCAAAAAGAAAGATAAAAATTTAGCAAGTATTCAAGAAAATAGATCTGAAATAGTTCAAGAAATTAATGTCAGTGAAGGTACAATATTTCAGTCAAAATCTCAAGAAGAAGTAGATTGAATCTATCAAGAAGATATCATTTTCGATCAAGAAAGAAATTCTAAAGAGCTCATTGATCAAAACAATCAGATCATGGCAATGGAAGTTCATCTGCAAAGCGAAAAAACTTCAAAAGATCAAGATCCGACAGACATAAAGGAGGGTAAAATCAAACAGGTCTTTAACTCTAAAACCCTCCCTATTTCAGAGTCATGTTTAATTACAGGCCAGATTAATACAAGATTAGTGAACAAAATTCATCAAAATTCTAATCTGAATCAAGAATCAAAGGCTAAGAAGGGATCTTCTTCTACACTTGCTGCAGATGTTGAGAGAAATGGTTGCTCAACATTGCCTCGCAAAGGGTGATCAACCTCCAGAGCAGGCTGCAATGTCTGATTGTAATGAATCAGAATTGCCTCGCTCAGCTTCTTTCGATATATCTTTAATCAAGATTCCAGAATCTGCACAAATGGAAGAAGATAAATCTGAGGAAAAAGACAGTGGTGAAGAGTGACATATCAGAATTACATATTAATAAAACAAAATCTTCTGGTAAGTTAAAGGGGAGTAAAGAGGAAAAAAGCTTTCAAACAAAAATATATATCAGTCAACCTAGAGTGGGATCAAATTTCCACCAGATTGAAGGCCAAAGGTACTGATAATAAAAGGAGAGGTAAAAGCACCATGGTGTCAGGTACAATTTAAATTTCTTATTTTATATCATAGATATGTCTATTTTTGCATGGAATGTTAGGGGGATGAATACCCCTGTAAAACAATCTGATATCCTTCATATGATTAATATATATAAACCTACTATTATTGCCCTTATTGAGAACAAATTGAATGATGAAAAATTTGATAGATTCTCTATTTAATTGTCCAGTAATTGGAAAGCTATTCATAATAATGATTGTGGCTGTAAAGGTAGAATTATAGTTATCTGGGATTCTAATGTCTGGAATAATACAAACATAAATAAAGACAGTCAATTTATAGATTGTAATTTCAGAAATATTGGTGGTTTTTATTTACAAGTTACTGTTGTATATGGTAGTAACTTTGAAATCGAAAGAAATGTTTTGTGGCAAAAATTGAAATCTCTAAATTACATTTATAATTTCCCTTGGATTGTATTAGGGGATTTTAATACTGTTTTTCATGTTAATGAAAAGTTTGGTGGGATTAAGATCCCACAGAATAAGCTAGATAAAGTCAATAAATTTCTGTTAGAATCAGGTCTTATTGAACCAAATATTAGTGGTAGTAAATATACTTGTAAATCTGGTTTAGCTAAAAATATTCATTGCAAATTAGATAGAATTTTGTATAATAAAGACTTCTTAAATAAATTTCTTGACAGTACCTGTTCTACTTTGGAGCAGAACTTAAGTGATCACACTCCTCTTCTAGTTAACCTTGTTGTTAATAGGGTTGCAAATACTAAAGCCCATCCATTTAGATTCAAAAACAGTTGGGTTTTGGAAGAAGATTACAAAAGTTTAATGGAAAATTGTAATAGTTTTTCTTGTAATGGATCCAAACAATTTCAGTTTTGTATGTTTCTGAAATTCACTAAGAATAATCTTAAAAACTGGAATAAAAATAAACATTCTAATAATAGTAGGATTGCTGATTTGAGAAATGAAGGTAAAAAGTTACAAATGAATGCTGATAATAAGCCTGGTGATTTGAATGAAATTAATAAAAAATTTCTTAATCAAAGGGAGTTGTCTAATGAGATGTATAAAGAATCTGTTGATGCTAAACAAAAAGCTAAGACTGATTGGCTTACTTTAGGGGATGATTGTACAAAGTTTTTTATGCTAAGATGAGTAATAGAAAACACCTTAATAACATTGGTTGCATATTTGATAGAGAGGGCAATTTAGCTAATTCATATGAGAAAGTTTCTGCTGAAGCTGTCAAGTTTTATAAGGAGCTTTATTTTTCTGAATCTATTGAAAGAGAGTTCCCAGATATAACATGCAAAAATATCTTAAATGATAATGCTGCAGAAATCCTACTGGCTTCTGTGGGTATTGATGAAATAAAATTTATTATTTTTAATGCTGGGGACAACAAAAGTCCAGGCCCTGATGGTTTCAATGCTAAATTTTTTAAAAATAATTGGGAGTTTATAAAACAACAAGTGACTGATGTAGTCAATGAATTTATGAACAATGGTAAAATTCTCAAAAGTATTAATCATACTTTCATTACCCTTATTCCAAAAAATAAAAACCCCATTGATATAGGTGATTACAGACCAATTTCTTGTTGCAATTTTATTTACAAAATTATTGCTAGTGTGCTTAGTCATAGAATTAAAGTGTTTCTGCCTTTTCTTATTGCTGAAAACCAAAGTGCTTTTGTTCCTGGTAGGCTTATAAATGAAAACTCCCTTTTAGCTCATGAAATGGTAAGAAAATTTAATACTAAACAGGGTGATAATGTATGTATTAAGATTGATTTGCAAAAAGCATATGATAAGGTTAACAGACACTTTATTCGTCACATTGTGATATGTATGGGTTTTCGTATAAAATTTTGTGATTTGATATTTGAATGTATTAACACCCCACATTTTCTATTCTTATTCAAGGTAAGGCTGAAAGGTTTATAAAATCTAATAGGGGGCTAAGACAGGGAGATCCCTTGTCTCCTTATCTTTTTGCTATAGTGATGGAATACTTCTCTATTCTTATTGAAATAGAAAGTATGAAAGGTAAAATTCATCCTATAAATAGAATTCAGCCTTGTGTCAATCACCTGATCTATGCTGATGATCTTATGGTTTTTATTAAAGCTAATAAAGTTAATGCAGAATCTATTAAATACATTTTTAATAAATTAAAAATTCATGTTGGGCTTCAGCATAATGTTAATAAATGTAAAGCCTATTTTAGTAAAGCTTGTAAGTTCAAAAAAAAAAATTCTAAACATTTTACAAATAGAAAAGGGTTTTCTTCCTATCAAATATTTAGGTTTGCCTCTTTCTACTAATATGATTAAGAATTCAGATTGCTCAATTCTTATTGATAAAATTCAAGAGAGAATGGAAACATGGTCTTGCAAATTACTCTCCATTGCTGGTAGACTAGAGCTTATTAAGACTGTGGTTTATGCTATTATCCTATACTGGTTACAAACATTTCAAATCCCTGCTGCTACTATTAAAATATTGGAAAACAGATGTGCAGATTTTCTGTGGAGGGGCAAATACCACAAAATTAGTTGGATTAATGTGTGTAGACCGAGAAATGAGGGGGTTTTGGTATTAGAAATTTTAAAGATTTGAGTACTACTTGCCATTTAAAATTATTTTGGAGATTCATTAGTTCAGATTCTTTGTGGGCTAGGTGGATGAGATCCAAGTACTTGAAACAAGAAAATTTATGGACTACTGTTCATAAAAATAATCAATCAAACACTTGGAAACATATTTTAGATTGTAGGGAAATTGGTAAATCTCTTATTGATAGAAAATTTAAAGATGGCAAAAACACCAGTTTGTGGTTTGATCCTTGGTTCAATAATGAAACATTTATAAATAGGGTTGGGTGGAATAGTCTTGTTTTATGTGGTAACCCTAATGAGAAAGTTTCCGATATTATAGTTAATAATCAGTGGCACCCACAGATTCATCCCATTACTAACCCTTATAAAAATGATATTTGCAATATTCATTTTGATAAATATGCAGAGAATGATTACTGGGAGTGGAAAGCTAATAACAGAGGGAAGTTTTCTTTTAAAGAAACTTGGAACTTTATCAGAATCAAATATCCTACTAAAGTATGGTATCAGTGCATTTGGAATAGAGTGACTTGTCCCAAGATGGCATTCTGTACTTATTTTGCTATAAAAAACAGATTGCCACCTGGAACAGGATTAATAAATGGGGTAGCAATGTAAATTCACTCTGTTCCTTGTGCAAATTATGCAATGAAAATGCTAATCATATATTTTTTGAATGCAGCTACTCCTTTTTTATATGGAATCAAATCAGAATGACTTTAAGCATTGATGACAACAGACATATGGATATTATGAATATTATCAGAATTATCAATAGCAAATTCAGGATTAACTCTGAAGAATCGGAGTATGCTTACATTCTTCTTACTACGGCAGTTTTTAACTTATGGAAAGAAAGAAATCTGCGTGTGCATAATAAGGGCGGCAAAAGCAAAGAGCAAGTTTGGCTTACTGTTAGTACAGATAGTAAGATTATGTTGCAAAAATCTAAAAAAAAAATCATAATAGTCAAACCAGATATACTTCCCTTGCTGAAGATTGGAAGGCCGAAGCTGGTAGCAAGCACTTGGAAGCATTTCTTATAAATCCGAGAGACTTTCAGATAAATGTGGATAATAGCTCTTTTAAAGCCGCATGCTACAGCAATGAACCACATCAAGCAACTGCCATGAAATCGTCAGATCTAGGTCTTGATGACACTAAATCTAACAATTTCGAGGCCATCAGAGATTATACTGTGAGAACCAGAGTGTCTTTGGGTGATAATAGCAAAGCGCAACAAGCTTTGTCAGATCAAGGTCGTGTTAACCATAGATCCAACTTTTTTCCGCATCTGAACAACAATCACAAAGGCTACTGGAGTATTAACTATAGCAGAGGGATGAGAAGTAGATTTAATGAAGCTCTTTCATACTGGGAAAGAGGTGAGAGCAGCGGGAAGAAGAGTGACAGAGATTAGATTTTGAGCGGCCATTGTTGTTGCTATTATTTTTTCTCTGGCCATTTGTGTTTTGAGTTGCTGAGTGTCGGCGCTAGGGTTTATTTGTGTTGTTTGGTGCGGGTTTGTTTCTACCCGGTTTGTATTAGTTCTGGGCCTGGCCCTTTTTAACTTCATTCAAAAAAAAATTATATGCATAGCTCATGACACACATAAGTAGGGCTGTTACGGTTGAACCGTTCAACCGCTCAACAGCACCAACCGTTCATGCGGTTACCGTCTACAACGGTAACGGTTACGGTAACGGTTGAAGAATTTGAAAACCGCGGTTAACCATACCAACCGTACATGATTTTTTTGTGTAATATTTAACATTAAAGTATAAAAATTAGTAATTTAAGTTAAAAGAATAACATGAAAATTAATAATATGTGTCTAAATGAACTAATGACATGTGCATTCATATTGGTCGTTTTATAAACAAATAAATAAGTTTGCAAAAACCAGTTAGAGCTATATTAATTTATCACCAATAATGCATATAATTGAAAATATATGTAGGACATGCTTCAAGATCGAAAATACGACTGTTAACCATCATAAACGGTTGCGGTAACGGTCATAAGAATTTATAACCGTCAACAACGGTTACGGTTACGGTTGGTAGTAATAACGACGGTTACCGCAACCGTAACACCCCTACACATAAGTGCTCTTATGTAAATTCTAATACATTTTATTCTACTTTGCATGCTTGCGACAGGTTGATATCATCGTAATTCCTAATCAATGCAAAGTCAAACTTTTTGACCAAAACAAATAGGTAATAAATGATTAATATAGATTTGAATTACAGAATTTAACGTTGGTCTTCCTATCAACTAAGGATATTAATAGAGTTGGCTATTAACCTAGCTGTAAATATCCAAGTGATATAGTGATAATGGAGTGAAAACATGCTCAACATGTTGCTGCTTAATAAAAGATAAGAATTTGATCTCACGTAAATAATTTGTTAACAATTGAAATCGTGTCCACTACTATACTGAAATTGCTTAAATATTTATGAGAGCAGAATTCACATCCGAGAGTCACATAACTGCAAATTTCATTTTTCAACCGAAAATAATATATCAAAAAAATTTATAGAAATTATGAATAAGTTATTATGAAAACATCAATATAATGGTTATATTTAGACCTGTCAAACGGGTCGGGTCGGGTCATAAATGGGTCGGATAGAATTTGACCCGTCCCATTCAAGCCATTAAAAAATCTAATCTATTTGACAAGTTTAATAAATGGGTTGACCTGACCCGATCCATTTATTAGAAGGGTCAATCCGACCCGAGCCATTTAACAAAAAGTTGCAGCAAAAACTACGCAAAAAAACTGCATACTACATAAAATATGAAAAACAACAGTGGAAAATTAAGAAACTGAACTAGATAATGCAAAAACTAGAAAATATTTGAACATCCTACATAAGATAATTACAAACTACAAACATTAAAAACTAAAGATACAACATAGTACAATTTTAGTTGACAAACCCATAGTTCAACGCAAAAACTGTATCAAAAAACTGAACCAAATACTACAAAAATAGCAACATGTTATACATAAGCAATAAAACTAAAGTTCCGCAGCATATGAGAAGTCTTGTAATCCAGAAGCCTTAAAAATGACTCTATAATCCTGAAGCAAGTCACAAACAATCAGTTCACGAATTTGGTAATAATTAAGATGATGAAAAGTTAGCCAATTCACGGCTATATACACATCAATATACTATATATCAACTTATAACATGTCTAATACACTACATACATAAATACATATAATCATAGCTGATACTAACTGTATCGTGGTTGGCAATTCATATAGCTGATACACATATAATAGCTGATGAGTACAGGTGAATCACAGTTTCTTTCTTCTTATAATATAGTAGAATTTAGATATATTAGATACATTTTATGAGTATATATATGGATTTTTCGGCGTAGGTCATTGAAGCTCAATTGGATTCATTAGTACAATGGTCTTTCTAACATGAGTATGATAAGTTTAAATTTTTTTAATTTAAGCATTTAGATACATTTTCAGGGATGGTGCTAGTTAAGTGATTCATATATACAGCTGAAGATTGATGTATTATTTAGTTAACTAAAAAGCTAAAACTAAAAATAGAGAAATTATTTTTAGTAGTAGATTAGTAAGTTCAACATTACTCTACTTTTAATGGATTCCTCAACATAAACAAGACTGGGATTGAATCAGTCTTTCAAAGAAGAACGAACTAAGAATGAAACTACCTCTTGTGTCACCTTATATAGAATACTCCTAGTTTTGGATGGTTCGATATATTGTTGCTGGAAACAAATTAACCCAATCCATACATATTAGCTTCACACATTATAGATTGACAAATCAACATAAAATTCCACAAGTTTAAAAAATATCTTATTCAAAATTTGTAGACAATAGACCACAATATTATTATTACTTTAAAAAATTGAAAATTGCAGTTACAGAAACAGAATAAACTCAATTATCAATCCCTTTTCTGGATTGCAGTTTCACTCATAAAAACTAAAATATAACTGTTATCCATTAATGGTTTTAAAAAATTTGTATAAGCCTGATATTAATATTTTTAAAACCAACCTCATACATAAAGAGGTATGTTCAGAATTTATTACATCTTTGGCACCAGCACTGAAAATTAATAAAAAGCATATTAAGTTATAAATCCGAATTCAACAACGTATTAAGCTTTTCATATCAAAACTTGTTATGTCTGTATAACTATGTCTACGAACATGATAACTTTTTGTTGATGTACTCGTTACATACAAGTTTAACCTCACTTTTTATTGATGTACTAGTAGATTAATTAACTTTACCAACCATATTAATGAATGAAGTAACAAATAAAAATCATATTAATGGATGAAGTAGCAATTCAATTGCACTGTTGTATTGTTAAGTGCAAAGTGATATCAATTGCCAGCTGATGGTTAATAATAAATGCATTTAGATCCAAATATGACAGTAATATCATCACGCCGACATCATCCAATTTTTCCTATAGTGGATTGCCATATAATTTCAGAATTTCACTAAAAAAAAGTTATTATATCAAAACAATATACCATAAAATTGTACCTTCTACTATGACAATCAATGGTCACCTAAGAATGGTGTTGGAACTACAGTAAACTGCTCTGCATCAATATGAAATTTAGAAATATCTTCATCTTCTTGCTCTACTTCAGTTGCAATAGCATTCCCAAATAACCAATTACGCATGCATGTACATGTAATTAAGCACATGAACATGTAATTAAGTAAGATTGTTTTCTTTGTAGAAGATTTTTACCGGATCCAACCCTAGATTGAACCAGAAGAAGATATTTTTTAGTGTCACTAGTCAACCGTGTTTTATTTTGGTTATAGCAAGAGTTTAGCTGCATTTGTCCTCTTTATGTTGTATTTTCCATAAAATTCTGAAGTATTCAACCTAATACTAGAATTAAAATATGTGAAATGCTCCCTTCTACATTTACGTACTCTTGATTTAAACACAAAAAATAGTACTTAAACAGAATCAATCAAAATCGTAAGAATTTATTTGGTTGGGGATCAAATTAAACATTAGACTTATTGAGATGATATGGAACCAAAGCAAGAAAATAAAGGCTTTTACTTTTTAGTGAAGGGTCGAAATATGAGAAGATTCTCACTTATTACACTTTTTTGGATAAAATATGTTTAAACATGTGTTATTGTTAACAATGCACAATATAATACCCAATGGATCAGTATATACAGCGGATTGAATGCTTTTAAACTTTAAAATTCCTTAAGAAGTGGCATGTTTACAAGGTTCTAATTATTTACTGTAGTTTATATTTATAATCCAGGAGAAGCAAGAGGGCGCATAGCAATAGAACAAGGGTGGAAAAAAAGTAACTACGGAATAAAATATGTTTAAACATGTAGTTTACAAAATATCATACTTCTGAAAAGTTTCTAGCATGAAAAAAATGTAACTACAGAAATCATCAAATTAAAGTTTTGAACACTTGTGAATTGACTTATATGAATGCAATAGTAAGAGCTTCTAAGATGATTCAAGGTTGTAAGTGTGACATTATAATAGATACCATGGTACTTGAAATCCAATTCCCATTGACCTACTTAAATTGATTATGTGAACCAACTGTTTTGTTCAGTTTACATGCTTCATTTAAAAATATATATACACAACAGTTAATCCTTTGAAGATAATGCAACTCACAGCATGCAAATTACATCATCAATGCAACAATAAAAGGAAAATGCAACCATCAAAATTCTACCTAAGCATGGGCTAATATGCTAAGTAGATAGTTTTTTCAGTCCAGACTAAAGTTGAAGAACTTGATCAGGTCTCATCTGAAGCACCTCATCTTTCCCTACAAAATGAAATATATCATATTTTATAAGATAAGATTAAGTTTCAGCTCAAATTAGAATGCAAATAGGATTCAATACATAATTAAAATACTATCACGATGTTGAAAATTTGAGTGTCTTTGGCTTCTTAATATCGAAGAGTAACATGTTAGATACAGACAGCTTTAACCTGACACTCACAAATGTGTAAAGTCTACTTACTACATTGTGAATTCAAAGAGTTCAAATTCAAGCACAAATATTGGTTACTTTTTGGTTGCTTTCTCCTCCAAATAAAAGGCTAAACTAGAGCAGAAACGAAAATGAAAATGCATACAGGGACAGTATGTTTTCTATAAGAGATTAATTGATAGAATATAAAGTAACCTTATGTTAGCTAAACATTATGATTTTCATGTCTTATGGGTGCGACATCAAACATTATGATTTTCATGTTTTAAATAGTCAATATCCTAAAAGCTAAGATGAATCTCATTTCAGTGGTAAAGTTCACATGCATTAGCCAAACTTGTGTTAGACACAATGCACATTGGATAATTCATGAAGAATCTCTCTTTTGCAGCAGTATGTGTCTAAATCGCTTGTCCAGTCAACTAAATGGCTAAGGAACATTGTACAGCTTTTACTGTAGTGATAACATGCCTAACTTAACTTGCTACGATCCAACATATAAGATTTTGTTTAAATCAAAGCGATTTTAGAAAAAAATAATGTATATTTAAAATCCTTGTCTATTTGGCATCATAATAATGCAAAGAACTAACTAGTAACATATGGCGAGCACTGTAAAATTGCAAGAAACAATAGCGCAGAAAGGACATTTCTGCGAACAGTTGTGAGTTTATAGAAGTTTTATTCATTTGACATATCATTTTAATTACATTATACAAACTTGTTTTGAAAAATATCTAGATCTAAAAATTTGAAGCAACTTAATTTGTAAAAGTGCATTGTACAGCGATACTACCAGATCTTTAAAAAAAGACGTTCGAACGTATCATAATTTATATCCTTTATCATCATACATAATTTCACTAATAATATTAAAAATTCGAGCACGTTGAAACAATGGAACTATTCTAAAAGTAAAACAAAGAAAATAGAAAACCGCTTTAATTTCATTGGACTGTTTTACAGTTCAAAAAATAAAAAAACATTTGAGAATAAATCATAAGAAAACTTACACTTTGGTTAAACCAATGTTCTTTCAAAGAAAAAGAAAGAACCAGTTCCACAATATAGATGTAAGAACTTTAAAAGTAAATATAACAAAAGCTCAGTGCGTGTAATCAAACAAATCAAAAATTGCAAAAAGTTAATTACCTAGGGTTTGCAGATTTGAAAGACGATGAAGCTCGCATTGAAGAGGAGCCACTCGAGTTCGAATTTAGGGTTGTCGAACGTATCAATGATGATCTCACTCTTTAATTCCTGGTTAAAGTACGTAACTCAAGTATCTAAGATGGACCAAAATTATCAGTGAAAGAAGTATAGAAATCGCTCCGTTTTCTTCTATCGTGATTTGAGAAGAGATTAGGGTTGGAAGTGTCAGGTGGGTTGTGTGTGTTGAGTCCATTTGATATTTTTTTCCTGGCATATGTAAACGGGTTGGGTAAAAAAAGAAAAAAAATTAAACAGGTTATACCAAACCCTTTTAATAATAGGGTTAGTGGGTTGGTTAAATGGATTAGGGTTGGTTTTGACAGGTCTAGTTATATTAACTAATTTATTATTATTTTAGTTATTATTAGAGGACCTGAAATTAATTCACAAAAAAATAGATGAAGTTGTACTGAATATGGTTACAGCTTCATGAGGGTTGATTTCAAAGAAGGTATCAGCAAATTTTCGACTAGGCCCTTCATTAGAAAACTTAAATTTAAGAACAAAAATCTATTGATGTCACATTAATTCATCATCGTTGATCCTTATTTTTTATAATTTTTAATGGATGCTTCTCCTCTTCCCGCCCTTGTCCCATCCCCCCTTCACTCCTCTATAGCCATACCTCCTGCCACTCCCATACCATCGCTGCTTCCCCATATACCTTCCTCCTGACCCCTATCCAAATCCCCCTACCAACCTTGTCCCTACCCTAGCACCTCCTTCTGCTCCACCCACCTTTTAAGCCTCCTCTGCCCTTCCTTCTTCTTCCCCTTCTCCTATTACCTCTTCCTTCGCTCCTTTTGAACAAGCTTGGACTTTGCTTTTTAAGAATGTTCCTCGAAATGCAGGAAAGTACACACCTGTTCATCTGGATCTTGCTTTTCATGGTGATGTTTTAATTTCCCCTCCGTCAGTCATTGATGCTGGTAAAGAAATACGGGGTGAGTATATTGTAGGTTTCTTCCTTGACCAACCACTTGTTGGACAAAAATGAATGAGTGCATTTGTTAGTGAAGAGGAAATAAGTGTTTGGTATTGTGTATATTGAAACAAAGTCCCACATTGTGGAATATTTATTCCAATACCATTATATAAACTATCTCTTAACATGTTATTACAAAAGGAAAAGAAGAAGACATGAAGACTTGAGATGTGAGGAAGGCATTGGGAATGTGGGCTTTGGGCCTTCATATTATATTAAAATGTCAAAGATTGGGCCTTCAGTTCACAGATATACAATTCCTTCAATTCGTCGCTCCGTCTTCCCGCACAGCAATCGGAGCCGGTTCGTTTCATCCTGGGAGACAAATTGCTCATATCCTTTGGTGCGTATAAGGAGGCAATATTGTTTCAAGGAAACAGATATTATCTGGACTCGGCCATTTAGGTATTTCATACTAATATCGTTTGTAATGGTTCTGTACTGTCACAATATTTTATACTCCTTGTCACGCTTTTTTCTATTGCAATTGTTTACAATTAGTAACGCTTTTATGCTGTGACAAAAATTATAAAGGGATAAGTAACGTTATTGAAGTTACTATCGGATTTGTTACACTTTTGTGTACTTACGAACTAACAATCTTAAAACAATATTATTGTTGTTAGGCGACGATGTCACAAAACAGCAACAATAACGCCGCACCAACTCAGACGGTGACGAACGTTCAGCCGGCGCCTCTGGTTCCGACAATGGCACTGCCTCATGGAGAAAGGCCAGAAAAGTTCAATCGGACGGACTTCAAGCGTTGGCAACAAAAGATGTTGTTTTATCTAACAACATTAGGCTTCGCCAAATTTCTAGCCGAGGATGCTACTGAAGTTTGCGAACTCGAACCCGATGCAATCAAAGTGGAGGCTGCAAATATCTGGAAAAATTCAGACTTTATGTGTAAAAACTACATTCTCAATGGTCTGGATAATAGCCTCTACAATTCCTATTATACTGTTGCAACATCCAAGGAACTCTGGACGGCCTTGGATAGAAAGTACAAGACCGAAGATGTGGGGATGGAGAAATTCATCACTGGCAAATTTCTCGACTTCAAAATGGTTGATTCAAAGACTATGATCAACCAGACTCAAGAACTACAACTGATCATCCGTCAACTGCAAGATGAAGTGATGATGCTTAGCGAATCTTTCCAAGTTGCTGCAACCATTGAGAAACTTCCTCCATCGTGGAAGGACTTCAAAAATTACCTTAAGCATAAGCGTGAGGAAATGACAATGGAAGAACTCATAGTTCGTTTGCGAATTGAGGAAGATAACAGAATTTATGAGAAAAAGAAATCTCATAATATGGCTGCCAAAGAAAATGTTCTTGAGTCAGACAAACCTAACAAGAGGAAACGTGAGAATGCGACTCAGAAGTCGAAGAAGAAATTTCAGGGTTCTTGCCATAACTGTGGAAAGAAGGGGCATAAAGCAGCCAAATGTCGTGCTCCCAAAATGAAGAAATCAGAAGCAAATACGGATGAAGTTACTGATGGCATTTCTGATATGGATTTACGTGCAGTACTATCAGAATGCAACCTTGTTGGTAATTCAAAGGAATGGTTTGTAGACACAGGTGCCACTCGACACATATGTGCTAATAAGTGGATGTTTACAACCTATAAAACTACAACCGATGATGAACAACTTTTCATGGGCAATTCATCTGCATCAAAGGTCGAAGGCAAGGGAAAAGTTATGCTGAAACTAACGTCTAGAAAAGAGCTTACCTTAAGTGATGTTCTTCACGCTCCAGAAATCCGCAAGAACTTGATATCAAGGTCCTTGCTTAGCAAGCATGGTTTCAAATTAACCTTTGTAGCCGATAAGTTTGTATTATCAAAGAATGGAGTGTATGTGGGAAGAGGATATGTATGCGATGGTTTATTCAAAGCAAATGTAACCGCTATTGTACCAAACACTGATATGAATAAAAGTGATCTTCTGCGTATATTGTTGACTCTTCTAACATATGGCATTCTAGATTAGGGCATGTAAATTTTGATACACTGCGAAAAATGATTAATCTAGAATGTATACCAAAATGTAATATAGACTCCAACTATAAATGTCAAATTTGTGCAGAAGCAAAATTGACAAGAACCTCGTTTCGTCATATTGAACGAGAAATTGAACCTCTAGACCTTATACACACTGATGTATGTGATTTGAAAATGTGTCAATCTAGAGGTGGAAAAAAGGTATTTCATTACGTTTATTGATGATTGTAGTAGGTACTGCTATGTGTATCTCCTTAGAAGCAAGGATGAAGCATTCGATATGTTTAAACAGTATAAAGCAGAAGTTGAGAATCAACTCAACAGGAAAATTAAAGCTTTAAGAAGTGATAGAGGAGGAGAATATGAATTTTCTTTTGAGGAATTCTGCGCTGAGCATGGTATTATAAACAAAACTACAGCACCATATTCACCTCAATCCAACGGTATAGCCGAACGGAAAAATATAACTCTTAAAGAAATGATGAATGCTTTATTAATCAGTTCTGGCTTACCAGATAACTTTTTGGGAGAAGCTGTTCTTTCGGCAAACCATATTTTAAATGAAATACCACGAAAGAAAACATCAAAGTCTCCTCATGAACTTTGGAAAAATAGACCATCATCCTACAAATACTTAAAAGTGTGGGGGTGTCTTGCCAAAGTAGAGATACCGAAACCAAAAAAGGTCAAAATTGGACCAAAAACAATCGATTATGTATTCATTGGATATGCATAAAACAGTGTTGCTTATCGATTTCTAGTACACAAATCTGAAATTGACGATATTCATTAAAATACCATCATCGAATCGAGAAATGCAAGATTTTTCGAACATATATTCCCCTTAAAACAGGGTACTGATAATGATACTCAAAAGAGACCAAGAGAAGATGAATTTACTGATTCTCTTGAGATTACTGAACAAAATAAACTTCGGCAAACTAGTGCTGATCAACAAGTGGATGAACCAAGAAGGAGCAAGAGGTCAAGGACCTCTAGGACCTTTGGACCAGACTTCTACACTTTTATGTTGGAAGATGATCCATTGACATACAAACAAGCTATGTCCTCCAGCAATGCCCCTTACTGGAAAGAGGCTATTATTAATGAGATTGAATCCATTATGACTAACCATACCTGGGAGTTAGTTGATTTACCTCAAGGATGCAAGACCTTAGGTAATAAATGGATATTCAAAAAGAAATTGAAACCCGATGGCTCAATAGACAAGTACAAAGCTCGTCTTGCAGTCCAAGAATCCAGACAAAAGGAAGACCTGGACTATTTTGATACATATTCACCAGTGACGAGGATAACGTCAATTAGGATACTTATAGCAATTGCATCCATACTTGATTTAGAAATACATCAAATGGATGTAAAAACTGCATTTTTGAATGGTGAACTAGAAGAAGAAATATATATTAAGCAACCTGAAGGGTTTCTTAGCTCCGGAAATGAGAATAAAGTATGCAAATTAGTAAAGTCGCTTTATGGCCTTAAACAAGCGCCAAAACAATGGCACGAGAAATTTGATGAAACTATGTTATCAAATGGATTCACAGTAAATGAATCAGATAAATGTGTCTATGTAAAACACACACATGTTGGATATGTCATTGTTTGTCTTTATGTTGATGACTTACTAATCCTAGGCAATAACAAGGCCATAATAACATCTATAAAGAATATGTTGTCCTCTAGATTCGATATGAAAGACCTAGGACTGGCTGATGTGATATTGGGTGTCAAAATTTTGAGAACACCACAAGGATATGCTATATCCCAATCGCATTACATCGGTAAGATACTTGAAAAATTCAAGCAATATAATATAACTATTGCAAAATCACCAGTAGATATGAACCAAAATTGGGTAAAGAACACTGGTGATGGTATCTACCAACTTGAATACTCTCGTATACTAGGAAGTATCATGTATGTTATGAATTGCACTAAGCCAGATATCGCATACGCTGTAAGTAAGCTGAGTAGATTTACCAGCAATCCTGGTAAACATCATTGGAAAGTATTAATCAGAGTTCTAAGATACTTAAAGTATACGCAGAACTATGATCTATACTATACAAACTATCCTTCAACATTGGAAGGATATAGTGACGCCAATTAGATAACTGGATCACAAGATACAAAGTCTACAAGTGGATATGTGTTCACATTAGGAAATGGAGCAATATCATGGAAATCATCCAAACAGACTTGTATAGCTAGATCTACGATGGAATCGGAATTTATTGCACTAGATAAGACCGCGGAAGAAGCAGACTGGCTTCGAAGCTTCTTGGAAGATATTCCAAATTGGAGCAAACCCGTGCCTCCAATATGTATACATTGTGATAGTCAATCAGCAATTGGAAGAGCTAATAGTACATTATACAATGGTAAATCTAGGCACATTCGTCGTAGACATAAGGCAACTTCTCTCTAATGGAGTTATCACTATAGACTACATAAGGTCTAAGGATAACATAGCAGATCCACTAACAAAAGGCTTGCCAAGAGAGAAAGTTCAAACCTTATCGATGGGAATGGGGTTAAGGCCGATAGATTAAAAGTTTTTATAAAATGGAAACCCCACCTAGTTGACTGGAGATCCCAAGATCTAGGTTCAAAGGGACAACTAAGTTCAAGAGAAACTTGATTGCACTGTTACACATAAACCATTTCAATGATAAGTCAGTGCATTATTTGCTGGAAAATTGGATAAGTATTAGTACTTTTAATGATGTATGTACTTGAGGAAATACAAATAATTCTTACAGAATCACCTACGTAAGTGCGAAGGCGCCGCTTCAAAGAGAATTATAGGCCTAATTCTCTAAGCACTTATGAGACCAAGCAGGTGTTCAAGGCAAAAATGAACACAAACTGAGAACGAAGGATTATAAGAAACATTTATCGCGTGCTATCTACTTTAGAGTTACACAAATGGCTTACAGTTCAAGGACCTTCTAAGTCTACTGATTTGCCCGTGATTCAAATAGGTAAAACACTAGGAAAGTTCAAGGCCCTTGTGCTACTTTAAACCGATACGATAAATGTCTCGTAAAACTATGAACAACTACTCATTCATGTGGGGGATTGTTGGACAAAAATGAATGAGTGCATTTGTTAGTGAAGAGGAAATAAGTGTTTGGTATTGTGTATATTGGAACAAAGTCCCACATTGTGGAATATTTATTCCAATACCACTATATAAACTATCTCTTAACATGTTATTACAAAAGGAAAAGAAGAAGACATGAAGACTTGAGATGTGAGGAAGGCATTGGGCATGTGGGCTTTGCGCCTTCATATTATATTAAAATGTCAAAGATTGGGCCTTGGTCCTTGGGGCTCTTGGGGTCTCGTGATTAGATGGGCCTACGTCAGTCACTTCGGCTTGCTGCGCTGAAACGGCTAATTGTGAACTTTGAAATTGGACCGTTGCGGCTGTGCGCGCGCGTCTGTCCGTTAAAGGGTCGCAACCTTTCGAACAGTCACGACCGCTCCGATTAGGCACCTCCTCCATCCTATATATAGGGCCCGCAACACAAATATTAACACACAGAAAATTGCTTATTCTTCCCTCTTCTCAGAGCTCTGTTCACAGATATATAATTCCTTCAGTTCGTCGTCGCTCCGTCTGCCCGCACAGCAATCAGAGCCGGTCCGTTTCATCCTGGGGGACAAATTGCTCATATCCTTTGGTGCGTATAAGGGGGCAATATTGTTTCAAGGAAAGAGATATTATCTGGACTCGGACATTTAGGTATTTCATACAAATATCGTTTGTAACGGTTCTGTACCGTCACAATATTTTATACTCTTTGTCACACTTTTTTCTGTTGCTATTGTTTACAATTAGTAATGCTTTTATGCTGTGACAAAACTTATAAAGAGATAAGTAACGTTATTGAAGTTACTATCGGATTCGTTACACTTTTGTGTACTTACGAACTAACACCACTGTCTTATACAACAGTAATCCAACAGTTGAAGAAAACATGGAAATTAAGAGGGAATGTCAAAGTAAGATCAGATGGGAATATTTTTCTCTTTCTTCTGTCTGATGAGCAGGATAGAAGTAAAATTATTCAATGTGATCCAATTGTTATGGGAAACAAACTTTTTATATTAAAGGAATGAGATCCTGTAGTTAGTAATGTGTGTGGAGCTATTAGGGCTGTTCCAATTTGGGTGCACCTATCTAATATCCCCATTTTTGCCTGGTCCCCTCTGGGTATAAATTGGTTAGCTAATAGCCTTGGAAAACTTATATATATGGATGAAATGACAGAAAATCAAGAAAGACTGAATTTTGCAAAGTGTTTAATAGAAATAACCCTGATTCAGGAACTGGTTGATACTTTTAAAGTTCAACTAACTGATGGCTCCACACAAATGATATATGTTGACTACTTATGGAGACCTGATATTTGTGTTAAGTGCATTGTCTTTGGTCATTCTAACCAGAACTACCTTCAAACTGAAAATAAAATTTATGAGGAAAAAGAAAAAGCTGAAACACTTGGTGATAAGCAGGTTAAAGCTATTGAAGTTTTGAATAATAGAAGAAATAAAAGAAGGAAAAATGGTTTTGAAAATAGGAAGATCTGGAAGAAAGTGGAAAACAAGAGTAAAAACTTGATTGAGGTAGCTTACTTTGATGCTGTGGTAGAAAAAATAAATAAAGCAAAATAGTCAAATGCAATTGACACAAATATTGTACAAGTGAATGCTTTGCAAGTATCAAATAAATTCAAACTGTTAGAATCCATAAATGAAGAAAGAGAATGTGGTGATAGTGAAAATCAGTCAGATGATAAAGAAAAGCATGACGTTGATGTAGATAATTTGGTTGAGCAGAAACTGAAAGGATAGAAATTGAAAGAAGTAGAGCAGAAGAGGAAAGGGAACAAATGAATGCAAACTCTGTTGCATGCAAAAATACTTCAAAATTGAATGCAGAAATGCATGATACCATTATACAAACTGATGCACTTGCATGCAGTCTTGCTCAAGCTGCCATAGAAGCTAGTACTCATGAAAGAAATGATCGTTCCTCCCCAGAAACAAATGCCAGCTTATTAGTACATGAATTTGCTACTTCTTCTGTAGCAGCATGTGCATCATTAAATGCACAATCTCCTCAAAATTCTCATGCAACCACCAACCTCCTAATTAATCCTATTTCCCTTCCACCCTCTCATCCACAACTTTCTCTCACCAATTCCCTTGCCAATCTAGTAACATCAAAAACTATACCATGCTCAACATTATCTGAGACTTCCTCTAATCCTGAACCTCACCTGCACACTACAACCCCTGCCTGCATAGAAAACTATACATCTCCACTTTCTAATTCAAAATCTACAAATGCACAACCAATGGCCAACTCCAATCTTCTAAACATTGGTTATGAATCAATTTTCATATCTCCTCCTTCCAAACCATGCCATGCTATCTCCCCCCTTATTCCTCAACCTGATATTTCTAAAACCTCGATCTTCCCCTAACCAATCTCAAACCAGCACTCCAGCAAGGAAAATCCTTCCAAAAAGAAAAGCAAGGCAGAAATAAAAGGACAACTCCTCCAAAATAACCTTCAAATACCAGAAAAGGGAAGAAGAAAAAACTACTATTTGATTAGCCAATCTCCTATAGATTCTGAAGATGACTCTGAGGACACATATGACAAATACCCTAAAAAACACCAAGCACCTCTTAAGGAGGCAAGAGAATTCTAAGAAACAAACAGCAGAAGTATACTCAATGATGCACAATATAGGAGCATGGAACATCAGAGGAGCCCACGTGAATTTTAAACTTGAGCAAGCTAAGTCTATCATCAATGAGCACAAACTATCAATGCTATCCTTATTAGAAACTAAATTAGACCTACCTCTTTCTGTTAAGGCAACCAAAACAATCAACCCTACTTGGATCTATCTGACAAACCACTGCCATGCTCCTTATATGAGGTTACTAATCATATATGATCCCGCTATTTTCTCCCTCGGCCCTATTCTTTTTGATCGCCAATTCATCCACTCTCATGTAAAACACCTTCCTACTTCTACCTCTATGTTCTTCACTTTCATTTATGCTGATAACACTTACTCTAAAAGGCAAATGCTCCATGAATATATACCACACTTAAGACAAAACTCTCACCCATGGATCATAATTCGAGATTTCAACTGCTCCTTCCTTTCCTCTCATAAAGCAAGTGGCTCCCATCTTCATATCAGAGACTTAACTCTTCTAAATGACACCATCCACAATGCTCAATTATTTGAAATTTTCTCAACTGGATCGCCCTTTGCTTGGAACAATAAAAGTCACTCAGGCATAAGAACCCTAACCAAGATTGACCATGGTTTCACCAATCACAAAACTATCGCTTACTGGCCTTTAATTCAAATTCATATCCCTATGTCTCTTCTATCAGACCACTGTCCCCTGATATTATCCTTTGGAGAAGCATCTATTAAAAAACATGTAAATTTTAAATTTTTTGATGCCTGGATTAATAACTAAAATTTTATGCAGATAGTCTCTACCGCCTGGAACATGCACACATTTGGAAATCTAATGCTGAAGCTACAAAGAAAACTGAAAAACACAAAAATTTATCTGAAAAATTGGTCAAAAAACATTTATGGTGAGGGAAAAAATTATCTACTGACATAAAAAAATAAACTTGAACAGGTTCAGGTACAAATAATGAGTATTAGCAATGATACTACTCTCAATTCTCCTGAAAAGGACCTGATAAGACAACTTGAAGAAGCTTATGCAACTGAAGCTGGTATGGCAAGGCAAAAGTATAGAGAAAACTGGACACTTAATGGAGACAGGAACACTAAACACTACCATGCATCCTTGAAGGTAAAGCAGACCAAATCTCATTCTGCTACGGATGAAGTTGACACTGCTTGTCTGAATTATTTCAAATCTCTACTTGGTACCTCAAACAACCCCCCCCCTGGACTTCACCTTTCTAAATGATCTAACACTTCCTACCCTTTCTACTGAACTGCAAAGCAACCTTATAGCTCCTATTTCAGATGAAGAAATAAAGAAATCCATTTTCACCATGACAAAGTCTGCAGCAGGAGGTCCAGATGGGTTTAATGATGTTTTTTTTATCAACTGCTGGGATGTAATATCATCTGATATAAATAAAGAAGTGCACAATTTCTTTGAGAAATCCAAAATGCTAAGCTCTATTAACTCTACCAACCTAGCATTGATTCCTAGTAGTAGCTTGACAATCCCAGAAGTGTAACACAATATAGACCCATAGCCTGCTGCGACAAAACTGGTAGCAATGATTCTTTCTGCTATGATCACATTTTTTTGGACAGGAACCACACATAATAGGAAACTATCTCCCATAGCATACAACAAGCTTGAAGTGCCTAAAAGAAATGGGGGTTTGGGAATTAAAAATCTGAGGAGATGGAATGTAGCAGCTCTATCAAAACACTTTGATAACCTTCTGAACAAAAGGAAGACAGTATGGATAGATTGATGCCTCAAACACAACCTTCAAAATGGTGATATATGGTTGGTGAAGCCAAAAGTAACAAGTAGCTGGGTTTGGAAACTAATGCTGAGAATTAGAGATGAATTTTTACCTCAATCAATTATAACCTTAAGCCAGATGAGCAATGAAAAATTATGGGATGTGCCATGGATAACAAAAGGCCTAATTTTAAGCAAAATTATGTCATATTCAGATATTCAAATGACAGCAATTCCTATGAATGCTAAAGCTGTCTCCTACATTAGGAATGGCTTAATTGCTCTGCCTACTACTAGCTGCGCTGAAATCAACTCCTAATGGAATAGATATAATAGGCAGCAGTACCTTTTTGATTCTAAAGATGAATATTACTGGACTGACAAACAAACTGAACATGCAACTGCCATATTATATTCTTTTTTATCCAATTACAATGCCAATCTGCAGATTCCCATGGTATAAAAGGATTTGGAATCTTCAAACTAGTGAAAAGCTAAGGGCATGTTTGGTTTCAAAATGAATTATGTGTTTTAAGTATTCAATTCATACTTCAAATGAGACAGAAGAAGAGTGTAGTACGGAGAGGAGAAAACTTTTCCCTAAATCCCCTTCCGCCTCCCCTCATCTCCCATCGCTCTTTTAATACAAATTAAAAACTGAAAATTCAAAATTCATTTTGACGCCAAACAAGGCCTAAAATTTATGCTTTGGAAAATCCTTAAAAATGCATTGCATACAAAAGCTAATTTAAGAAGAAAAGGATTCAATGTTAGCACTGCTTGTATATTCTATAATACTAGTGAAGAGAATGTGCAACATCTATGCTTCTCAAGCCCTTACACGAATTTTATTTGGAAGAAGATAAAAGCAAGAGGTGCTTTTGATCAATCTATCTGGGACAGCAAGCTAGAATGGTGTCGGATTTTCAAAGCAACAAAGTGATTACTGATATGTCTTAAAGTTACTGCGGCAGAATTGCGGAAAGAAATGAAATAATTTTCAATAATAAAAGAAGTGATGTTTACTATGGAATTTGCTATGAAATCCATAATGCTATTTTCTACTCTCCCTGCCACTTTGATGCTGCAGTGGAACAGAAATGGTCTTAGTGGTTATTTCTTTTGTTTTTTTGTTTTTAATTTATTCATTTTTCAGTCCTCTTTGTTTTTTAATCTCTTCCTTCTCTTGAAATCCATGTATTCTGATTCATGATAGTAAGAACTTTCTTATTGGCAGGTACCATTCAACCTGCTAGCTTTAAAAAAAAAATATAATAATAATAATTCATCATCGTTGATTCACAAAAAAAACACATGTTTTTTGAATTTGATAGGATGCATACATCAATCAATAATTAATTAGCTTTCTCCTAAAGCTAATTTAATTACATGGAATACTTTTGTCAAACCCGAAAACCTCTAAAACTCATCCCCTAGCCTTTCAGATTCAGAAGAATCTAAACAACATCGCTTCAATTTTAAATTCTGGAGATTCAAAAGGAAGGCTCACATTCATCATTTCATTGTGCCATATCGTTTAAGTATCATATATAGCATACCAAAAAAGGCAAAAAGGCAAAGTTTTAATCGTATGCACACACCTGCCTTCTTCTCCACAGTGCAAGCCTTTTCCAACAGTGTTTGTTGGTCGATTATAATGGAAAAAAAACGAAAAAAAACAGCTAAGCATCAAAAGAACCAACAGGTAAAGTGCATCCAACTGTGTCAGTTGCATTTATATAGATAATATCTCCGTTACAAGCAATATAATTATCTTCGTTACAAAGCAGAAATTTACGATTATTCTTTGAGGCAGCAATCAGGATCTTTGTTAAAAAGAATATAATCCATCTCCGTTACTGAGAATTTTCCATTTATTCTTGGAGGCGGCTAAAGTGCCGTCACATCCTTCCTACTTTCCTCTCCATACTGCAAACCTTTTTCGAAAGGGTTTTCAACAGACTGTTACGATTCTCCATGTCTCTGCTTTTAAGAGGAGGAGCAAGCTGAAACCAAACAAAAGCTGCAGCCAAAAACAAAATCTGAAGAGCACAAGAGAAACGAAAAAGAAAAAGAAAAAAATTAGACTTGGCCTATACTTATCGTTGATTGTGATTGCGACTGTGAAAGGATAAAACTTACCAAAGCGTATAAGAAGACTTGTTCGACGAACCAAAACTGATCATCCATAATACCAAGAAAGAAACAGGCGGCTACGAAGCGGAAGAGATGCGAGATGGATTAGGGTAGATTTGCTCATATTCTGATTAAAATGGATCGGGTTTTGTTTGCTTCGGCCCGATTGTAATGCGGTATTGCAATTTGTTTTCGTTAGAATATTCTCACATTCTTTGCTTGGGGCTTTCAACTCTTGATCCATATTTTCAAAACCCTTTCACAAAACACCATCCGTTCAATACAGCTAAAAGTTTGATACTGTTTTATAATATAGATAATCTTCCTCAGTTACTCCCGTCGACACAAAGAAGAAAATTTTGCAAATTTTTAAATATACTTTCTAAGATAAGTATATGATTTCGTTTTTTTGCATGAAAAGTAAAATATTTTGGTAATATACTTATAACATTGAGGTGAATATATACACGTTTTCCAAATATAAAACGAAATGTAAGGGGTTTGACAATAGTGTTTTGAAAAGATTCTGTGATTAGATTTTATAAAGTGATTTTATTAATTAAAGAGAATTATTAAGGACTTAGTGGATCCCATATAGAAATTAAAGCATGATTGAATGTTTGTTTATTTGATAATTAAATAACCGACTATCAAAACTGGACCAAAACATAACTTTGGAAATATCTGGGGGAAACACTAGAATTATATATTGCAGTTACCATCGAAGGTGATATGCTGTACGTATAAACTCGTTTCGTTCTTCTAGGACGAATGATAAGGAAATCTATCCACTAACAGTTAGGAGATAAACTCCGCTCTTGTCATTGTATGTTTATTTCTTAAAGAACCGGGTTTGAGTTTACTAGAAATGATTGATAGTTGTTCCGAAGAGACCCCGATCGGATATGTTATCCGAAAAACACTTCGATCCAACTTAAGTGTTGCGAACTGAAGACATCGTAAAGAGTATGGAATCAAAGATAGAGAGGTGAAGTGCAAGAAGTGATCGCTACTAAACCTGAGGGTGATTCCTAAATGGATGTATTAGGAATAATGTCTTTGGTTTCGTTCAGACCCAGAACGGACTTGTATGGATGAATGATATCAGCACATTGTCATTGGAGGGTAATGAGCATTCTAAGTGTAATGTTCTTGAAAGTTAATCGTAGCCTCAAGCCTCATCAAATGAGAATGACTAAAAC
Organism: Allium cepa; assembly: GCA_030765085.1. Taxonomy (NCBI): domain Eukaryota; kingdom Viridiplantae; phylum Streptophyta; class Magnoliopsida; order Asparagales; family Amaryllidaceae; genus Allium; species Allium cepa. The sequence continues at coordinate 915,658,850 of CM060929.1, read as the reverse complement.
ATGGAAGATGTAGAAGGGTTGCGTGGGTCGCACCCATTAGGATATGTCATCGCTTATCTAGATGACCATTCATATTTCCATATTCAGTTGTGCACATGAGCTTAGTAAAATGGTTGGGAACAACCGGGGTGATGACATATTCGATACTATCCAGCAAGGGATAGGTTAGTCCTGTGTTGGCAGGGGTTGTTAGGTACGATCTCGGTACATTGTTCTAGAGGTGTACTATGACGGGCGGTACCCTAATAGCTCAGTCATTGTTGGAATCCATTTCCAAATACAAGCTTTACGTTTTTAGTTGTATACCAAATATATTGGAACGTGAGATGCAAACATTCCAGTTATTTTAATATTTTACCATGAACCCTCAGACGTTATTATAATATCGTTGGATTTTATATAAACGTGTTTTGGATATCGTAAGGTAAAAACCAATCCGTGTTTATATAAAAGTGTTTTGGATATCGCTGGATTTTATATAAAACTGCACTTATTTAGCACATACTTAACAAATAGCTACAAAATATAGTGACACAGCATATATACAATTAGATTCAGCCAGATTAGTAGATGTGCGTGTATTGAATTTAAAACTGTATGTTGTACATAGTAAGTGAATTAGATAACATTTCAATTTAAATACCATCGTACGATGAAATTTTACATATTTTAGTTCGCCTATAACTTCACCATTTATAAATCATAAAATGAATAAATTATTGAGTAGTACACATGTATCAACAACAACAGATACATCTATTGCTATATATATGGAACTGCGATCTGTTTGCATTAATTATCTTTTATATTGCAGTAAGACATCTAATAAGTATTTCCAAATCAAAGGGCATGTCTTTTCATTTGAACAAACATTAGAATTCGAACTAACTTTTCTCTACATTTCAATATATTTAATTTTATATTCAGACATGATCATACTTAATTTTTATATTCAGACGTGATTAGAAAACTTCAAATTGAGGCTCGTTGATTTCTTTTTAATTCCATAGAGCTTCACACATATAACATTAACATCAGGAGCATTAAATAATTTTCTAAGGAGACCTTCACCTTATTTCATTAAAATCTTCAATAATTAACAACATCTTACTTCACTCTCTTAATAACCACGCTCACTTTTTAAAATTTTGGAATTTTTTGTTGATATTCCCTAGTTTAGCTACTGTACCATAGGATATACAATTACGTAAACTAATGCAGCACATATTTAAAACCACAACCTTACTTGGGGAGCAAAATCATATGAAAGTTGATATCATTTTGTCTATCAGCAGAATGAACATTTCAAAGTGTACAATGTATATTAACCCGTGTAGTTAATGCCCCGCTATTATCCCGCTATAACCCCGCTATACCGCAATTATTTTTCAATATAGCCCCAAAATATAGCCTTTCCGCTTTAATCCCCGCTATTTCCGCTATATCCCGTTATTCCCGCTATATTTTGTTATTTCCGCTATATCCTCTTTAATAAAATGAATTAAAAAAATTGATTTATACATTATAAAAATTATGAAACTAATTTATTTGATTTAATTTTTAATATATTTTTAGAAATGAAAATACTCTAATATTCTACTAAATTCAATTATGTTATATAACAGTTTTACGTTTATTTAAAGTATATTCGCACATGTTTTTTGTTTAAAATTATTTATGTATTAATTATAATTCAATTGAATGATAATTTTTCATTAACTTACCAATTATACATTTGTAAAAATATTAAGTACGAGTTTTATATGCTATTTTAGAGTCATCCGCTATATCCCGCTATATCCTCGCTGTATCCCCGCTATGCCTTTTTGCACCTTCACCGCTTCGAATCTGCCGAGCGTTTTAACTGCACAGATATTAACAAAGCTCGAGTATGATATGTTATGTATACTACTATTATTTTTTATTATTCATGCTGCACATAACATGATAATCATTAAATCATTAAAGTATGTCAATCATTAGATTATTAAATCTTAGGACGAAAACATCATACCGGTGTCTGTTGATATAAATTCGCATTTCAAAAATAACATATTAGGAACTGCCAATGAATTTAAATTGAACAGAGAGTGCCTAAAATCAGTTAAGTTAAATTTTAACAGACAGAATTCAAAGTCACCTAGATCGTCGTTGAGGTTAGTTGTCAGTGATTCAGCTAAATCGTTAATCGCTAACCATTATTAATTGGCAGTATGTCGTTTGGTGCTACGTGGGGGAATAGAAGACCAACATAGTAAGAGGTAAAAATGAATTTAAACTTAACGGATCGTAACTAAAAAACGGTCGAGCACCTGTGGTCGAAGTCCAGTTGGCATGCGTGCAGCGATGGATATGCATAACCGTCGGTAAGTCATAATATTCATCACATGCAAACCGTAGTTAGCTGGTAATGGGCGTTGCTAGCGCGGAAGGTTTGGAAAAAGATTGTTATGTTAGGTTTTGAGTGAGAGGGAATGGAAAAGGGGAATTAGGTTTTTTTACTTTTTAAGGAACAGTGTGAAAAATAAGGGGATGAGATTTGCAGGACAATGGTGAAAGCAAGATACATTTAGGATTTTTAAAAGACACCGTTGAAATCTATTTAACGAATTCTCTTTGTTAGTAGTAAAGATTATTATTACATAACTTAGTTATTCTTATAAAAAAAAATTAGTTAACTTGGTTTATATTTTACATATTTTTTTTACTATCACAAACTTAGCTAATTTTCATAAACATAGTTGAAAATGAAGCCGGATTTGAAATCACAACTTACACTAGTTGTGACGACCCAGAAATTTTAGACATTTGAAATGGGAATATTTAATTAATTTTAAATATTCGAAAGTTAATTTTTAACTTGAATTTCAAATGTCAATATTTATTGGATAATTAAATACTGAATTTAATTATCACAATTAGGTAAATTATTGAATCTGGAATTTTGAGCCAGTTAAAAATAACTTGAAGGCTTGTAAAATTCGTATTGATAATACTGAAGATAATAGAAGTGTTAAAATTAAATTTAACACTGATTTGATCAGTTTTGAAGTTATATCGTTTAAATCGATATTTAAAATAGTCTTCCGAGGCACAGTCTCGGAATTCGACGAAACAAGCTCCATTGGATCCGTAATATCGAATTATTGTCGGATTTTAAATTTCGTAGTGATTGGAGTTGTGGAGTGAGCATACGGTATATAAACGCATGGAAAATCTACTGAGTCAAATTAAATCTAAATAAATATATTTGCTATTCTTTAAATCGACATATAGTACAACCCGCCTCCCTCTTGTCTCCTTCGTACCCTCGTTTTCTTTCCCTTCTCCTGTACGCTACCTATTGGTCCTTAGATCTTGTCGTTCTCTTTCAATATCAGATAGAACGAATTCACATCAACAGGAGAAGAAATGGCCGAGCCACCCTCCTTCAAAATCTCGAACAACAACTAATAAAAAAAATTAAATCATCTCAGTCACGTTCGAATCAAAAGCGAGCGTCACAAAGGAGCTCGATGTAGCGGTCTTCGAGGGCAGTGGGGCCGAGGTCTGGGATGGATCTGGTTTCGAAATCGAGCTTCGCAATCTTCTGTGTTTTGGTAGCGGATGGGGGAATCGATTTTCGTGCTAGGGTTTGAGGCGCAGGTTCGTTGTTCAAACACGTGGCCAAGACAACACGTTCATACGCTCGTGTGGGTCGCGATAGCGGAGTTTGGGGGCGGCACGACTTCGAGGTGGCGACGATGCTAGAAAGGGCTCGCGAAGCTCGTGGTAGGTCAGAGGAGGAGCAGCGAGGCGCGGATGGCTGGAGCGTTGTGGCGTGAGGTTACAACAGCGATGGCTTATTAATTGCGTTGAAGAGGGAGGGGGCGTGACAGTGGGTGTCGCGATGGCGAAAACTGGGGTCGCGAATTTGAGGTCGCGTGGGAGTTGGGACCGCATGGTGGCGCGTGGATTCGCAAGGCGGTGGTGTTTGGTGTCGAGCAGCGGTGAGGTATTGTTTATTTAGTTCAATTTAATAAATACATATTTATAGGCAGTCGGTAAAATATATACGGATAGGATTGTGGTAGAAGGTAGAAGTTTTTAAAATATTGTTTTGAGAGTAGAAAATTTATATTTATATAGATAAAGTTTGAAAATAAAAGGGGTTTTAAAATGATGAATCAGCTATGCATATTTATATTTATATAGACAGTAAGGTAAATTTTATAATATATATATATGGAAATAGTTACCTTTATTGTAAATTAATATAATTATTTGAGTAATATATTTATTTTAATTTTAAATCAGTAACTATGTTAAATAATAATTTTCTGGTTTTCAATTAAAATCTAAAAAATGAAGTATATACATTTTTTTTAAATCTACCTTGGTTACTGGAAATAATTTATTATAGGAGGATTAATTCAAGTGAAACTATTAAGTTGAGTAAAAATGTATTAAATGGTAATTGATCTTCGATTAGTTCATAATATTTATAAACCATAAAATGAGATAATTGATCCGGTTATTAAAAATGTTAACGAATGCATATAATGTTTTACAAGGTCTAATTGTGAAGAAAATAAGTAGAGATTGAAGTGGATCACAATCAAAATCAAAGGTGAGTTAATCTCACTCAGTTAAATTTAAATTTAAATGATTAAATTTAAATAATTGTTGGATGGTTGAATTTGATTGATGTGGTATAGTACGATAGTTTTGGAATTGGCATATTATATTGTGCTAACATTTGTGGATGCCGGGAAACAGGTTGGAGGGATCCAACTGGACCCCTCACATTTATTTAAATTATTCAATATTCCCTGTTGTGATTATTTGATATCCTATGATGAGTTATATTGGAATATTGAATGTTATGGTTTGATTGGATATTTGGGTATAATGAATTACCAAAATATATGAATTGGATCGTCGAAAAGAAATTAAAAGAAAGTAAAGTTGTAAGCGAAATAAGTATAGAAAGTTTGAATAAATTAAGAATGAATTGAAAAGAAATAGAAGTAATATGAAAATAATAATAAATAACTTCGAGTATAAAGAGAAATGGAATTTTGAATAAAATGAAATTGACGAATTGTAAACCTAAGTTATATCAATTAAAGAAATAAGGAATTATTTTAAAATTTAAAGTTTAAATTTATTTAAGGGAATAAAGAAGTAATTGAGAAATCTAAAAATTGGAATTTTTAGTTAAAGTATTTTTAAAAATCATAATCAAGAAATGAAATCTGAAATTGATAGATTCTGAATTAAAAGGGAATACATTGGAAATCAATTTGGGAAATTGATTTAAGAGATTGAAGTTGGAATTTTTCTTTGAATAACCAAGTACATTTTTTTAAAGTAAATTTTTAAATGTAAGTTAAAGGTTTTAAAGTTATTTATAAAGGTTTGTTTTGGAAAATTTATTATTTCTAATATTCAAATTCTAAAGTAAGTATTTTCTCAAATCTATTATAGCAGTAATTACTTGAAAAAGTGACTTAGTATTTTGTTTTCAAAAGTGAAAATCTAGTTTATATTTATTAAGTAACTTTATTTTCAAATATTCATATAGTATTAATTTTTAGCAATTATTAAAGTAGTTTTCATTTGAATGTTTTAAAGTACATATTTCAAAGTAAAGTGTTTAATTTTTTTTTTAAATCTAGTTTTGTACTTGGTAATTTCAGAGGAGATAGAAAATATTTGGGAAAGTTTATTCTGGGAAAGAAAGATGATTTTGAAACATTTTTCAAAGGATTGAAAATAGAAATACATCTTGTAAAGATATTTTGAGGTAAATAAATAATTTGGGAAAAATTATTTATTGTTAGATGGTTGTTTGTGAATATTAATTGATAGTTAAATAACCGACTATCAATATTGGCCAATGCGCTGATCGTTTCGAAGAGACCGGGATCGAGATTTATTTCTCGAAAACCACTTCGATCCGGTTTGTACGTTTCGTGAAACGTGTTCGGAGTCGAAGATGGAGCAGTGAAGTGCAAGGGCTAGTCGCTACTAATCTTGAGGATATTTCCAAAACGGATGTAGTAGGAATAGTGCCTTCGGTTCCGTTAGAACCTGGGACAGACTTGTATGGATTGAATGCTTTCAGAACATCGTCAGGTGGACGATGAGCATTCTAAGGAAATACGTTCTAAAGGTAACGTTTAACCTCAAGCCTCATCAACCGAGAATGACTGAAAATCAGGGGATATGCAACAAGGCTTCGTGGGTAGCACCCACTGGAGAGTAAGGTCATCCCTATCTAGATGTCCCTTTTTATTTCGGCTTAGTGGTGCGGTTGCTGATCCCAACCGTGGGGTGGTCTTATTCGGAACTGTTCAGTAAGGAATGGGTCCGGCCTTGTGTTGCAGGGGATGAAGGGAGTAATCCTCGGCACAGTGATCTAGGCCCCGTACTGTGTCAGGTGGTACCCCAGTGCCTAGTCATTATTGGAAATCCATTCTCCATACGTGCCGGTACGGTTTTGATTGTGCCCAGCTATTGCTGAAATGTGAGATGCAAGCATTTCAGCTAGATTTTAATAGTACTTGTACATAGACACTATTATAATATCAGAGAATTTTAATAAAAAGAGTTTTAGCTATCGTAAGGCAAAAGCCCGACATGTTTATTTGTGGCGTGGTCTTACGAGATGCTTTTGTTTTTAAAAGGATTTTGAAACTTTAATAATTAATTGAGTGTGATTTTCTCACGCTGGTATTCCAGACTGACTCGGGTGTTATTTAACTATAATGCTCGGGTCAGACCGAGTATTATATGATAGATGATTGATGCTGTGGAGCTCAGGAGACGAGCTGGATGGCAATGCGTATATTCATACCTGTTTATATATATGTATTCCGCTGTGTTGAGTAGCTGTGTATCCTTTTGTATGTTATTGATGTTGTATGAACTCTGATGATGTACTCTGATGATGTATGTATAAAGAGATATATATTTATTTTGAGTAAAGATTATTGTTTATTTATTATATTTTATTCCGCTGCGATGGTTAGATTCTGATGTTGTTTTAGTTTTCTCTTCTTCTACCTCTTCTTCTTAAATCAAAATGGTTCGTATTTCTGTGCAACTTGAGTTGTTATGTGTAGAATAGTGTGACTCAAGGGGTACGGATTTGCGGGCCGTTACACTAGTCGAAAATATAGAATACGATATATTTTGTTATTTAGTAATATTATTGCAAACTTAGTTATTTTTCATAAAACATAATTAGCATTGCTAATACTTCATAAGTTACTTGTAACGACCCAGAATTTCTGTCATTTAAAATTCGTATATTTAATTTATTTTTAAATATTAACAAGTAAAATTGTAAGTCGAATAAATTTTATTTCAAATATGGTGATTTAATTTTGATAATTAAATCGATAATTTAATGTTTGAAATTATAGAAATAATTGGAAATTGGGTTTAATTTGATTAAAAATGATTTATAAAGTTGTATTAAATCATATTAGAGTTTGAATGATGTCATGGAACTTTTAAAATTGAATTAAAAGTTAAATTGTGGAAATTGAATATTTTAATATTTAATTGGCGAGTTAAAATAGACATTTTTCAAACAGTCTCGGAATTTGACGAAATCAGTTTCATTAGATCCGTAATGTTATATTATTGTAAGATTTCAAATTTCGTGTCAATCGGATGTACGGTTTGTCCGAGGCAAGCCAAAACGCATAGAAATTAGTTTAATCGATTTAATTTAAATTTGATCGTTTATTTCCTTAACTCGCACATATGTCGAATTGGCTCTCGATACCTATTCCATTGTGTCCGGAACGCGGGTTAAACCCTAGAAACCCCAGCCTGCATGCTTCGTTTCGAGTTCGGAAAATTTCGGATGAATAACATATTAAGAATTTTCTATAAAAGGACCTCTATTTTTCCATTTGCAAAAGAAAACCCTAGGATTTCATCTCAAAGCTTCAGCCGCCACTTGATATTTCAATGGTCGAGAATTTCACTTCTTCTTCCTCGTTTTTCTTCAAATCCACACATTAATTCAAAAAACTTCCAACTAGTAAATCATAGAGCTTGAGCTGATCTACGAATCCAATGGCTAAGATCGAATTTCGAGCCTCGGATCGAAGGAAATTTGCATTCAAGCATGGTGCGTTCAATCGCGTTTTTTGAGGAGTACACACGATCGAGCTTCGTCCCGTTTGGGCCGATGATAGGGCTAGTGATGGCGCACGAAGTGGTGGAGCTGGATCATCGTCGAAGTCGATGTGGGGGTGGCGGCATCAAGGTTTCGAACGGCTTCATGGGTTCGAACGCAATTTTCATCACCTGGAGTAACGTGAGGGGAGGGAGAAGCAAATTGTAACGGCCTTGATTTGTTTGACTTGAAATGCACAGCTCAGATTTTACTAAGGTTAAAAATAATAAAAGAGATTGTAAATGTTAATTACATTTAATTGTATAAACTTTAAAATGCTGTAACTTTGTCGTACGAGGTTCGTTTTGGACGAAACAACTTGCGTTGGGTTCGTATGGATGAACACTACGCGATGAAGCTAGATTGGAGTTAATTAGATCTAGTGATAATTTTGGGTAAAATTAAATGAGTGTTTAATTTCATTCAAAACAAAACACTGCAACTGTATTGGAAGTAATGTGAGAACTTCTCACTCAATCGAATTGTTTCAATTTAAATTTTGAATAGTTAGATTTAAAATTGCTTGGTTGTGTTGATTGTATGCTTGGATGATAAATTGCTATCTGTTGTATTGAAGTAGACCGCATACGCCGTATATTAAGCGGAGATTATTTATTAAACACATATACCGCGATATTCCACCTTGAAGTGGAATTGGTATTATGTACGTACTTAGAGTTGATTTTCTCGCATTATATAGTGGATCTGACCCTACTGCGCCGTATAATAGCGGATAATATTTTATAAACCCATGTACCGCGATATTCCGTATTGAAACGGGATTGGTATTGTGCTAACATCTGTGAATGCAGGGAAAACATGTTGGAGGGATCCAACTGGATTCCTCACCCATATTGATTTATTTACAGATATTGTGATATATTCTATTATCATATGATATATGACGTTTTGGATGCCGTGATTGTTATATTCAGTGTTATTGCAACATTGTGCCTATTTTGGAAAATTAAAAGTATTAAAGTGATGATTTTTAAATTTAAAAGGGTTTTTTAAGTGATTTTTGAAAATATACGTTTTATTAAATTTTTGAATTGATTCATTTTAAATAAATAAACGTTCTAATTTTAATGTTATAAAAATTATGATTTTTGAGAAATATAGTTGAAATGTGATTTTTGAAATATGGAGTTAATGATTTTATAAAATAATTTAAATGGTGATTTTTTGAATTTATTATATAAGCTTTATATATAAGATTTATAAAATTGGTTTTTTATATATCAAAGTGATGAAATTATAAAGGGGTTTTGAAAACATTTTAAAATGATGTTATAAATGGATTTTATAAAAGAATAGAATCTACGATTTGTGAAGTTATAAAATGAATAAATTTGTAAATAGAGAATTATAAGTAATTTTCTTATAATTTGGATTTTGGCGTGGAAATGGAATATGGATAGAATTTATTAATAAAGTAATTTTTTAGGTTGAAGTTGTTATAAAATATAAATGGAATTTATAAACATTGTTTTATTAATCCGAAATCGACTTATTTTGATAAGTTAATTTTTATAGCTTATTAAACGAGGTATATCCACGATTTTGGACAGTGGATAATCCTTTAAATAAAATGTGTAGAAATGTTGAATTTGGTTAACGAAGTATATTCACGATTTTGGACAGTGAATAATATATTAAAGAAATGTTTTGGGGAAGTGATATTTTAAATAGAATTAAAATGATTTGAAGATGTTTTAAAATGTATTAAGTATCAAAACCCTAGATTTCAACGTTCATTGTTGAAATAGACGTTTTCGATAAATAAGGAAATGGTGGACTATAACACTATTGTTGTAGTAAATGATTTTCGAAAGGAAATGTTTTATATAGTATTGGGATTTTTATATCTATCTTAATTTCGAATCCCTATACTAGTGATTTTGGGTTTTCGTAATGATGTTTTACGCAACGTTCGTTTTGACTCAAATAAATGTGTTAAGAGAATGTTTTCCTTAAAGAATAAAATATATTATTAATTGTGATTTAAGTATATTGAATATTTTCCAAATGTTGAAAATAAATAGATTTGTGAATTACTTATTATTAAATAAGTATAGAAATGTTTTTCCACTTTGAAGTGAAATGTTTTGAGATTATCTTTAAAGATAAATTGAAAGTGAATATTTGAAATCGATTTGAAAGTCGTATATCAGTGGATATTTGGAAATTTAAATTCACCATGGAATTTATAAAGGAAAGGGAAATAAATTTTATGGATTTGGAACGTAAATTTAAAATAAATCGGTAAGGATTTATTTAATTGGTTTAAATGAACCATTTTGAAATAAAAGTGTATCCGCGTAAGGAATTTGATTTGAAATTTGTTTTCAAAAATTGTAAAAGTGAAAAGTGGTTTGAAATTGTTTTCAAATGGTTGAAGTGTGAAAAATTATATCTTGTAAAGATATTTTTGGAAAATAAATAATTTGGGAAATTATTTGGAATTTGGTGATGTTGTGCATATCTATTGATAGTTAAATAACCGACTATCAATATTTACCTTTAAATAGGTATTTGTTGTAATTTGCTTGAATTTGAATGCTACACTTATTTTAAAATAAGCGCTCGTTATTTGGTTTAGCCAGGAGATGACCTTTGGTCATAAATCCCATTTCGAATAGTGATATGTCGTAATGGACAGCATTTGAAGACCGGTGTTGAAGACCGGTGTTGAAGACCGGGTATTTTGAAAACGGAAGGATTACCGTCGGATGTCTCTGCATCGGCTGATCTCCGATATAGAGATTTTATCACCCTTTGTAATGGGACGTCCGGACGTAATAAGTGAATATCCGGATTGCAAGGGCTTCTTTGGAAGTGCCTTCGGTTCCGTTCTATCCCGGAACGGACTTGTATGGATGCGTGTCTGACGTTACAATTTGAGATGTAAAGCTGGTTTCTATCAAATACATTTCTGTTGGTGGCGGAGAATTTATTCTCTTAGCTTAACACCCTTCTCTGAGACGTACGAGCTTAGAGGTTATGTAGTTGATGGTTACTGGTGATACATTCCCAATTTGGTAATGTGGCGTATGAAGTGCTGCTGATCATTTGTTGATCAAAGCACAGCTTTTTTATAAAACATGGCTTTGTGGACAAGACTTCGTCGGACCTCACACCCGGTAATGGTCAAAACAGGAAAGATGCGGCAAGGTTATTAGGGGATAGCGCCCCCTTAGTGTATGTCATTCCTTCTGGATAGAGGTGATATCATGGTATGGAGCCCAGATACTTAACATATGTTGTTGCTGCAAACTTATTATGTTGTGGTTGTTGGTGAATCCCGGGATATAGATCAGTTACGATCGGGGGATGGCATACTCGTGTCAGTAGTTACCCAGTTAAGGGGTAACCCGGCCTTGTGTTGGCAGAGATCCGGTTAGGTTCTCGGGGCGTCCTTCCAGAGGCGTACCCATGTGGCAATGGGACGTTTCTTGGCCTGACCATTAGTTGGAAATCCAAAGAAACAATACGAGCACTATACGGTTTTAATTATAGAACTTGCCATTTACTTATGCTGGCGCCCCACTATTTAGATGGTAGCTATAGTAGGCATAAGTGTGGAATGCCTATGCTGGCTAAGATTTATATCATACTTTCGAAAAGTTTTCTTGTACTTCGCACTTATAGTAATAATTAATATCAAAGAAATTTGCGTATCAAGCATATTTAACTATCATAAGGAGAAATCTCCTTCGATTCTGAGTTTGCATTGTGTGTGTGTGCGAGAGGCCTTATGGTAGTTACATTTTCTAAAAGCGTTGCGAATCTATTTAAATATATTTCCTTGTTTGTTTTTAAAGGTAAACTGTTTTAAGTTCTAACACCAGTCACATGACTGACTTGGATTTTATTGTTCCCTTCCTGAACTCTGGGTGCCCACCAATTTCCACACGGGCAGTCTAGAGTCAGGTTATCAGGTCATTCTGGAATTCAGGAGTTGCTGTAGAGATCTGGAGGCAAGCAGGATGGCATGGCGTATCAATTAGTATATAGTATTTCTTTTTCGCTGTTTCATGTTGTGGACTTTGATAATGTAATGTAATGTGATGTAATGTAATAACTGATATAATTCTTTGTTTTAAAGATATTCATTTATCTATTATATATTGTTCCGCTGCGATTGTGAGATTCTGATGTTGTTTCTGTTGCTTCTTCTTTCTTACTTCTTCTATCTTTTTCTTCTTCTTAAACCCTAAGGGTTCGGTTTTTCAACATTCGATTATTCGGCAGTTAATACAGTGGACGTATTAATGTCAATTTTCGGAAGTCGAAGAATCAGTTTCTTACAAAGTGGTATCAGAGCTTTTGGTTAAGCGACAACCTTGGCTCTGTTAGGAATTACTCTTTAGAGGTAGAGTCAGCGGTACTCTAGAATGAGTTTGAGTTTAATAATAGAGATGAGCGTGTATTTGTTAATGAATATAAAATTGTTTTATATTGTGATGATAGGTTTGTGGAGTGGTATATGGATTCTGGTCGGTATAGTCTGTACAACTCTATCGATAGGGATGTCTAAACACTGGTACAAAACAATTCGATACGATATTGTTTTAAAATAGGGTAAATGAAATAATTTTACCTTGATTATATTTTATATATAAAGGAATAATTTTTCAAAAATTATTAAAGTGTATATAAATTGATTGTTTGGTTGTTGAAAATGTAAGAATATATATAAGTTAATTAAAAGAATAATTGTATACGAAATGAATTATTAAGTATGGAATTATAATTAATATGATTTACAATTGTGAAATAATCTTATATATAAGAAGTGAAACTATATGAATATATTTATAAATACGGGTTGTAAATAAAAATGGATTTGGCCTATGAATTTGAAAGTTTTGAATCACGTTTATTTTGAAAGTTGTTTTTCAAAGTTATAGATGTTGTTAAGTAAGATAAATCAATTTGGAATAATCTTATGTAAGTGAAGCGGAATAGTTAAATTATATAGGTAAAAGATTTGTATATGTGATTTATGAATAAAAGGAAAATTTTGAAAGAATTTAAAACATTGAATTCACTACTGTTACTGGGAAATAATAAGAGTGATGACTGCAGCATCATCAGTATCATTTTCAAGTAACTGTGTGATGGATTTGTTACCATAGTAATTGAAAAAAAATTGAAGTCTGGTTGTGATAATCAAATTTGAAATTAAAATCCAAGCTGTAATTGTTGAATATAAGTGAAACAAGTTTTGAATTTATAATATGAGATAATAAATTTGACTTTGGTAAAAGTTAAATAGAATTTACTTTAGAATTGAAATCTGAATTGGATTTATAAGTGGAAATTTAAGATTAAGTTAAACAAATGATGTTTGAAATGGAATGTAACCTAAGTGATGTTGAATGAAGTTGATTTTGGTATCGAAGTAAAATAATAAAGTGAATTAAATGGATGTGACTTGAGTTATATAAATGAAATTCAACTTTATATGGTAAAATGAATTAGCAATTGAATTAATGAATGAATTGAATATAAATCAATTGAATGTAAATAAATTGATATGAAATAATGGACATAAGTGTTAATTCATTAAAGCTAATTAAAAGTAATGAACCAAATTGAATGAATGTAAGCCAAGTAAAGCAATTTGGTAATGTTTGATATACATTGTTTGTTAGATGATGGTTAGTTGATTATATAGAAATCCATATGAATTTGAATTAATGAAATTGAAAGCTAAAGTAATTGAAGTCAAATTGGAAGTTAAGTGAATCTTAAATAGAATGGAATTTGATTTGGAAGTGAACCAACTTGAATATAAATTAGTGAATGTAAACTAATTGAATATGAATAAATGAATGTTAGTAAAAACATCCAATGTTAATGAATCAAATGTGATTTAAATTGGAAAACCAATTCATTGAATATTAATGAGAAGTGAAAGTGGATTGATTTGGTTATGGATGTTAGTTGAATGCTAGTTGGTTGATGGTTGAATTTGTTGCTTTTGTTGCATTTGTTATATTGGCACATATTGTTGTTGCTTCTGGTATATGTTGTATATCGATATTATTTTCTATATACATGTTTCTCATGGTTTATTGAGTGTTTAGTAGGTGCGGATTGCGCTTGCTTCGCATTTGGAGCTCGCTTTCGCGTTATATTAGCTGTATATGTGTTAGGAACTGAGTTGATGATGTTTTGATGACAACAACCTTATATAGTTATTATACTTTACTTTATAAAATATATACTAACATTTCCATTGATATATATATGTATATAGGAAGTATATGCAGGTATTGTCGAAGACTGATCAGTATAAAGACTCAAACATCAAGATGAAGATTAGAGACTCAAGTTTCAAGACTCTAGAGAATCAAGATTTCAAGATCTCAAGATAAGTATCTAGTATTTTGTTAAAATTTCATAATAGCACTCTCATCTTTCTTCCAATTTTCTTTTGGGATGGAACCCAATTTCTATGGAAACCAGTGGCTTACAAACCCACAACAAGTAGCTTACAAACCTACGACAGTGGCTTACAAACCCACGAAAATCAAAATCATTTAAACAACTTTGTACAAGTTCTCGAGTCCTATGGAGGAGCTCTGCAGGAAGGTTCTTGCAATTTCAGTTTGAATAGATTTTTCAAAATGTTTTTAAATCTGTTTTCAAAATGTTTTAGCTTTCAAAATCATGCTTTCAAAAATGTTTTCAAACTTTGTTTTAGCCTTGAAATATTCCTCTATTCTGATTTTAAAAACTTCTATTTTTAAAACATCAAAACTTATTCTGATTTTAAATATTACTTATATGATTGACGGTCTATATCAATTATATATATATTTAAAATAATGTTTTATATTCATTCTCTATTGTTTAAACACTTTACTTTGCTCTAGAAAAATTTCAACTTGTTTTAAATTCAATTGCTTTTACAAAACAACATCTCTACAATTTTGAACTAAGGGTTGTCGACATGAGGGGATACCCCTTGTCGACATGGTGGCCGTTGGATTCAAAAATCAATTTTCAAAAGAAATGTCCATTCGTTCGAAAACCTTTCGCCAACGGTTATGATTGTTGTGCATCTATATAAAGGCTTCCAAAATGAATTTTTTTAACAACTACTTTCTTATTTTTTCACTCCTTCTTCTCCACCATTCCATATCCATAAAACTTCATATTTTCAATATCGTGCCATCATTCTGCCAAATTCTCAATAGGAAATCATTTAGATACTCTCTCTATTTGATTCTCCATCACTCTACTAAAGATCAAAGTGCTATTCAGAGTTATAGGATCAATTTGTATTCAAAAAGTCCATAGAGTCTATCCATTCAAAAGGATTGTTATTAAGAAGTATTAGGGTGAACTTGTGTCCCGAAAAATCAAGAGAGTTTGCCCCAGACTCGGAGATAGGAGGGTTCCTCAAGGACTTAGAATTTGAGGGTTGTAATTTGGATATTGGCTTATAAAAATCTGTACAGGGATACTGCCTTGGTGCAGGACTGGATGTAGGAGGATTTCGAACCAGTATAAAATCCGGTGTGTTCTTTCCTTTTACTTTCTTTACTTCACTATTTGCATTTGTTATACGTTCTGTGATCATTCTGTGTTAGAATTCTGTTTAGATTTGTGTTGAAAATTTTAATTTAGTCATATAGTTCATATATTCTTTAAAAGACTATTCACCCCCCTCTAGTGTTATTTCTGCCTTAAGATCCTTAATCCGCATCCCTAAAAATTGGTATCAGAGCATTGGTTTTCATTGTTTTCATAATCCGAAACTTGAAAAATATAAAAATGGCATTTTTGGAAAATTGTGTTAAAACTATTTTGAATCTATGCATTTCTTCAAAGTTTCATAAGTCTGCATATAGTTATTTTGAAAAATCAAGTTATCTACCGAATTAGTGTGTTATGCAGGAACAGACATGTTATATGGCTTTTGACGAATCAACACCCAATGGACAAACTGTGCAAATTGAGAAAGATAAATGGATACTTGATAGTGGCTGTTTAAGGCACATGACTGGAAATCCCGAGATACTCAAGGACATTACTTATCAAGATGGTGGATTAGTCAATTTTGGTGACAACTCTAAAGGATATGTGGTTGGCGTCGGCAATGTCGGTAACTCTAAAACTTTGCTTATTTCTGATGTTTTATTAGTTAGGAACTTAAAACATAATCTGCTTAGTATAAGTCAACTATGTGATAAAGGTTTTAAAATTAAATTTGGAAAAGATAAATGTCACATTGAAGATGATAAGTCTAATATAATTTTTGAAGATATTAGGAAGAAAAATATTTATATCCTTGGTATGAAAATTTCAAATGATAAACTATGTCTTTTGGCTAATATAAGTGACCCTTGGATTTGGCATAAAAGATTTGTCCATTTGAATTTCAAATTATTATCTAGGCTATCAAAACTTGACTTAGTTAGAGGTCTACCCAAGTTAAACTTTAAAGTAGATAGTATTTGTGATGCGTGTCAATTAGGAAAACTTAAGAAAAGTTCATTTAAATTAAAAGATGCTATTTCTACCTCTAGTCCTCTAGAATTACTTCATTTAGATTTATTTGGTCCATTTCAAGTTCAATCAATTAACCATAGTAAATATGTTTTTGTTATAGTAGATGATTGTTCAAGATATACTTGGACAATCTTTTTAAAATATAAAAGTGATGCTTAAATATTTAAAAAAATTTCTAAAATAATTCAAAAACAACATTCTTTCAAAATTAAAACTATTCGAAGTGATCACGGTGGTGAATTTGAAAATGAAAATTTTGAGAATTTCTGTACTCAGAAGGGAATTACTCACAACTTTTCATTTCCAAGAACTCCACAACAAAACGGAGTAGTAGAATGTAAGAATAGAACGATTCAAGAGTGTGCTCGTACAATGCTTTCTGATAGTAATTTACCTAAACATTTTTGGGTAGAAGCAGTTGCTACAGCTTGTTATATATTAAATAGAATTTTAATTAGACCATTAACAAATAAAACTCCATATGAATTACTTTATAATAAGAAACCTATAGTTGCTTATTTTAAGGTCTTTGGGAGTAAATGTTTTATACTTAATACAAAAGATAATTTAGATAAATTTGAACCAAAAGCTGATGAAGGATTCTTTATTGGTTATTCTAATAGAAGCAAAGCATTTAGAGTTTTTAATTTAAAAACTAATACTATTGAAGAAACTATGCATGTATCTTTTGATGAAAATCTTAAAGATATTGTACAAATAGATGATGAAGAAGATTTTATTAATTTAAATCAATCTAATGAAACTATTATTGAAATTAATCAACCTAATAAGAGATTTAAAATATCAAAAGATCATCCTATAGAAAATGTTTTAGGAAATATTGAATCTGTAGTAAGAACTAGAAATCAATTAAGCAGTATGAGTAATGTAGCCTTTATATCTACAATTGAACCTAAAAATCCAAAGGATGCATCGTCTGATGATTCATGGATTCTTGCTATGCAAGAAGAATTGAATCAATTTAACCGAAATGATGTATGGGAACTTGTTCCTAGACCTGAGGATAAAAGTATAATTGGAACTAAATGGGTTTACAAAAATAAAATGAATGAACTCGGTGAGGTCGTAAGAAATAAAGCTCGTTTAGTCGCGCAAGGTTATTGTCAAGAAGAAGGAATTGACTATGATGAAACCTTTGCCCCCGTAGCAAGATTAGAAGCTATAAGAATTCTACTTTCTTTCGCTAATTATAATAATTTCAAATTATGTCAAATGGATGTTAAAAGTGCTTTTCTAAATGGTTTTGTAAAAGAAGATGTTTATGTTGAACAACCTCCACTTTTTGAAGATAATAAATTTCCAAACCATGTATACAAGTTAAAGAAAGCTCTATATGGTCTAAAGCAAGCTCTTAGAGCCTGGTATGAAAGACTAAGATCTTATTTACTTCAATCTGGTTTTGAAATTGGTAAAGTAGATACAACACTTTTTATTAAAAGAAATTATCGAGATATTCAACTAGTTCAAATATATGTAGATGATATAATCTTTGGATCAACTAATAACATAATGAATAAAGAATTTTCAGATATAATGATTAAAGAATTTGAAATGAGTCATATGGGAGAATTAAGTTTCTTCTTAGGGCTTCAAATTAAACAACTAGAAAATGGAATTTTCATAAGTCAAGAAAAATATGCTAAAGACCTAATCAATAAATTTGGTTTAAGCACCTCTAGTGGGAAACCAACTCCAATGTCAACAAATGTAGGTTTACTAAAGAAGATAAATCAAAAGATATTGATCAAACCTTATATAGGAGAATGATTGGTTCGTTGCTCTATATAACAGCGAGTCGTCCTGATATTATGCAAAGTGTTTGTCTCTGTGCAAGATACCAATCACAACCCAAAGAAACTCACTTAAAAGCTGTTAAAAGAATTTTAAGATATGTAAAATACACTTTAGATTATGGTTTATTTTATCCTAAAAATAATACTTTTGATTTAAAATCATATTGTGATGATGATTATGCTGGTTGTAAATCAGACCGAAGAAGTACAAGTGGAACTTTCACTTTCTAGGACATTCACTGGTTTCCTGTTTCAGCAAGAAACAAAATACTGTTTCCTTGTCAACAACTGAAGTAGAGTATATATCTGCTGCTCTGGCCTATTCACAAGTCATATATATGCAACAAACTTTAAAAGATTTTGGAATTAACATAAGTAAATCACCAATATATTGTGATAACACTAGTGCAATAAATCTATCTAAAAATCCAACTCATCATGCTAGAACTAAACATATTGATATAAGACATCATTTTCTTAGAGATAATATAACTAAAGAAATAATAACTCTAGAATATATAAAAACTAAAAAAAATTTGCTGATATATTAACTAAACCATTAATAGAACATAATTTTACTAAATTTAGAAGAGAATTAGGTATTTGTTCAAAATCTGAAATATAATATAATATAAATAATCAATAAAAATTCAAAATAAAAATTACACTTTTTCTGAAGGACATGTCGACATGCCCCATCTCCTGTTGTCGACATACCCAACGAAAATTTGAAAATTGAATTTCCCTCCAAAGTTAGTTATTCGGTTTTTCTATCTATTTATTTCGTTTTCTCTCCTCTTTCTTCACTATATTCTCTGTAAACAACTTCTGAAACAATAAAATAATGGCCTCCTCTTCTACTAATGAACCCACTTCACCCACATCTCCTCATTCTGGTCCATTTCAACGAACTACGCACGCTCCAGTGATCAAATTGCAAGAGAAGATGAAAGATATCCTTCAATTGATGACTGAAATTCAAGTAAGTCAACTTAGGATGGCTAGAGAACAACAAAGGCAAGGGGATATTATTAAGAATGTACAAAAATTCCTTATGGATAACCGTACAAATCCTATTAATATTGAAGACTCTTCACAAGCCATGGAATCAGAGGAAGAAGAACCTATGGAAGAGCCACAAGAAGACAAAGAGGAAGATCAACCTTTACCTCACCCCGAAGTCCCTATGAATGAGGACGAGAGCGTTATTTGCGTTGGTGAGATCCTTGTTGATACTAATGGAAACATAATTGAACAATGTGGAAACTTTTGTCTCCACTACCCCAATTGTTTGATTCATAAGTCTCCTATAGTTAAGGATTGCCATTAAAGCGTACTTTCATTTTGTTCTTTGTTTTAATTGTTTTATTTGTTCGTGTTTATGTATGTTCTTATATGTGTTGTAATAAATAAAATGTGTTCACTTATACTCATTGTTTCATGCTTGTTCTATACATATTATTTGTTTTTACTAATCATTCTTGAATTCTTAGGTAGTTAATAGTTTTTGTTGATGACAAAGGGGGAGCAAGTTATAAAAATATATGTGCTTGGTGTAAGGGGGAGTCATGGAGTAAGGGGGAGTTGTAGTTTTAAGAAGAAGTCACGGAGTAAGGGGGGTTATGGAATGGTAAGAATATTTTATAAATAAAGGTTGTCATCATCAAAAAGGGGGAGATTGTTAGGAACTGAGTTGATGATGTTTTGATGACAACAACCTTATATAGTTATTATACTTTACTTTATAAAATATACACTAACATTTTCATATAGATAGATATATATGTATATAGGAAGTATATGCAGGTATTATCTAAGACTGATCAGTATAAAGACTCAAGCATCAAGATGAAGATTAGAGATTCAAGATTCAAGACTCTAGAGAATCAAGATTTCGAGATCTCAAGATAAGTGTCTAGTATTTTGTTAAAACTTCATAATAGCACTCTCATCTTTCTTCCAATTTTCTTTTGGGATGGAACCCAATTTCTATCGAAACCAGTGGCTTACAAACCCACGACAAGTAGCTTACAAACCTACGAAAAGTGGCTTACAAACCCACGAAAATCAAAATCATTTAAACTACTTTGTACAAGTTCTCGAGTCCTATGGAGGAGCTCTGTAGGAAGGTTCTTGCAATTTTAGTTTGAATAGATTTTTCAAAATGTTTTTAAATCTGTTTTCAAAATGTTTTAGCTTTCAAAATCATGTTTTCAAAAATGTTTTCAAACTTTGTTTTAGCCTTGAAATATTCCTCTATTCTGATTTTTAAAACTTCTATTTTTAAAACATCAAAACTTATTCTGATTTTAAATATTACTTATATGATTGACGGTCTATATCAATTATATATATATATATATTTAAAATAATGTTTTATATTCATTCTCTATTGTTTAAACACTTTACTTTGCTCCAGAAAAATTTCAACTTGTTTTAAATTCAATTGCTTTTACAAAACAACATCTCTACAATTTTGAACTAAGGGTTGTCGACAAGAGGGGATACCCCTTGTCGACATGGTGGCCGTTGGATTCAAAAATCAATTTTCAAAAGAAATGTCCGTTTGTTCGAAAACCTTTCGCAGACGGTTATGACTGTTGTGCATCTATATAAAGGCTTCCAAACGAATTTTTTTAACAACTACTTTCTTATTTTTCACTCCTTCTTCTCCACCATTCCATATCCATAAAACTTCATATTTTCAATATCGTGCCATCATTCTGCCAAATTCTCAATAGGAAATCATTTAGATACTCTCTCTATTTGATTCTCCATCACTCTACTAAAGATCAAAGTGTTATTCAGAGTTATAGGATCAATTTATATTCAAAAAGTCCATAGAGTCTATCCATTCAAAAGGATTGTTATTAAGAAGTATTAGGGTGATCTTGCGTCCCGAAAATCAAGAGAGTTTTCCCCAGACTCGGAGATACGAGGGTTCCTCAAGGCCTTAGAAATTGAGGGTCGTAATTTGGATATTGGCTTATAAAAATCTGTACAAGGATACTGCCTTGGTGTAGGACTAGATGTAGGAGGATTCCGAACCAGTATTAATTCCGATGTGTCCTTTCCTTTTACTTGCTTTACTTTACTATTTGCATTTGTTATACGTTCTGTGATCATTCTGTGTTAGAATTCTGTTTAGATTTGTGTTGAAAATTTTAATTTAGTCATATAGTTCATATATTCTTTAAAACACTATTCAAACCCCCCCTCTAGTGTTATTTCTTCCTTAGTATCCTTAATCCGCATCCCTAACAATATGCTCGCTAATAATATATAAGCTACATATCTCGGATTACATATCGTACTTTTACACTTTTTCCCTACGGGATGCCTCATTACTTGATGAGATGTATATTTGTGATATATATATATTGCCATTTTTTTCGGATCGAACCGCGCAAAGGAGACTATGGCGAATTTTTCTGAAAATTTAAGGCGTTAGAATATTTTTGAGAAAATTGGAAAATTTTGAAAAGATAACTAAGTATGATTTGAAAACTTAGTAAAGTTATTGTAAGAAGTTTAAATATGGATTTTGTAAAAGTTAAGAAAATAAAATGAATCTGAAATCAAGTTGGAATGGTTTATTTTTGGAAAAAAGTTAATGGATTCTGTAACTTTTTCTTACTTGGTAATTTCGAGGACGAAATTCCTTTAGGGGGGAAGTTTGTAAGGACCCAGAATTTCTGTCATTTGAAATTCTTATATTTGATTTATTTTTAAATATTAACAAGTAAAATTGTAAGTCGAATAAATTTTATTTCAAATATAGTGATTTAATTTTGATAATTAAATCGATAATTTAATATTTGAAATTAAAAAAATAATTGGAAATTGGGTTTTATTTGATTAAAAATGATTTATAAAGTTGTATTAAATCATATTGGAGTAAGAATGATGTTATGGAATTTTTAAAATTGAATTAAAAGTTAAATTGTGGAAATTGAATATTTTAATATTTAATTGACGAGTTGAAACAGCCATTTTTCAAACAGTCTTGGAATTCGTCGAAACTAGTTTCATTGGATCCGTAATGTTATATTATTGTAAGATTTCAAATTTCGTGTCAATCGGATTTAGGTTTGTCCGGGGCAAGCCAAAACGCATAGAAATTAGTTTAATCGATTTAATTTAAATATGATCGTTTATTTCCTTAACTCGTACATATGATCGAATTGGCTCTTGATACCTATTCTATTATGTCCGAAACGCGGGATAACCCTGGAAACGCCAGCCGGCATGCTTCGTTTCGAGTTCGGAAAATTTCGGATGAATAGTATTTTTAGAATTTTCTATAGAAGGACCTCTATTTTTCCATTTGCAAAAGAAAACCCTAGGGTTTCATCTCAAAGCTTCAGCCGCCACTTGATATTTCAATGGTCGAGAATTTCACTTCTTCTTCCTCGTTTTTCTTCAAATCCACACATTAATTCAAAAAACTTCCAACTAGTAAATCATAGAGCTTGAGCTGATCTACGAATCCAACGGCTAAGATCGAATTTCGAGCCTCGGATCGAAGGAAATTTGCATTCAAGCATGGTGCGTTCAATCGCGTTTTTTGAGGAGTACACACGATCGAGCTTCGTCCCGTTTGGGCCGATGATAGGGCTAGTGATGGCGCACGAAGTGGTGGAGCTGGATCATCGTCGAAGTCGATGTGGGGGTGGCGGCATCAAGGTTTCGAACGGCTTCATGGGTTCGAACGCAATTTTCATCACCTGGAGTAACGTGAGGGGAGGGAGAAGCAAATAGTAACGGCCTTGATTTGTTTGACTTGAAATGCACGGCTCAGATTTTACTAAGGTTAAAAATAATAAAAGAGATTTTAAATGTTAATTATATTTAATTGTATAAACTTTAAAATGCTGTAACTTTGTCGTACGAGGTTCGTTTTGGACGAAACAACTTGTGTTGGGTTCGTATGGATGAACACTACGCGATGAAGCTAGATTGGAGTTAATTAGATCTAGTGATAATTTTGGGTAAAATTAAATGAGTGTTTAATTTCATTCAAAACAAAACACTGCAACTGTATTGGAAGCAATGTGAGAACTTCTCACTCAATCGAATTGTTTCAATTTAAATTTTGAATAGTTAGATTTAAAATTGCTTGGTTGTGTTGATTGTATGCTTGGATGATAAATTGCTATCTGTTGTATTGAAATAGACCGCATACGCCATATATTAAGCGTAGATTATTTATTAAACACATATACCGCGATATTCCACCTTGAAGTGGAATTGGTATAATGTTATAATTTTAATGTTTATTTGAAAATATACGTTTTATTAAATTTTTGAATTTATTCATTTTAAATAAATAAACGTTATAATTTTAATGTTATAACAATTATGATTTTTGAGAAATATAGTTGAAATGTGATTTTTGAAATATGGAGTTAATGATTTTATAGAATAATTTAAATGGTGATTTTTTGAATTTGTTATAAAAGCTTTATATATAAGATTTATAAAATTGGTTTTTTATAAATCAAAGTGATGAAATTATAAAGGAGTTTTGAAAACATTTTAAAATGAAGTTGTAAATGGATTTTATAAAAGAATAGAATCTACAATTTGTGAAGTTATAAAATGAATAAATTTGTAAATAGAGAATTAAAAGTAATTTGCTTATAATTTGGATTTTGGCGTGTAAATGGAATATGGATAGAATTTGTTAATAAAGTGATTTTTTAAGTTGAAGTTGTTATAAAATATAAATGGAATTTATAAACATTGTTTTATAAATCCGAAAGCGACTTATTTTGATAAGTTAATTTTTATAGCTTATTAAACGAGGTATATCCACGGTTTTGGACAGTGGATAATCCTTTAAATAAAATGTGTAGAAATGGAATTTGGTTAACGAAGTATATTCACAATTTTGGATGGTAAATAATATATTAAAGAAATATTTTGGGGAAGTGATATTATAAATAGAATTAAAACGATTTAAAGATGTTTTCAAATGTATTAAGTATCAAAACCCTAGATTTCAACATTCATTGTTGAAATAGATGTTTTCGAGAAATAAGGAAATGGTGGACTATAACACTATTGTTATAGTAAATGATTTTCGAAAGGAATTTTTTTATGCAGTATTGGGATTTATATATCTATCTTAATTTCGAATCCCTATACTAGTGATTTTGGATTGTCGTAACGATGTTTTACGCAACGTTCGTTTTGACTCAAATAAATGTGTTAAGAGAATGTTTTCCTTAAAGAATAAAATATATTCTTAATTGTGATTTAAGTATATTGAATATTTTCCAAATGTTGAAAATAAATAGATTTGTGAATTACTTATTATTAAATAAGTATGGAAATGTTTTTCCAATATGAAGTGAAATATTTTGAGATTATATCTTTGAAGATAAATTCAAAGTGAATATTTGAAATCGATTTGAAAATGGTATATCAGTGGATATTTGGAAATTTAAATTCACCATGGAATTTATAAAGGAAAGGGAAATAAATTTTACGGATTTGGAACGTAAATTTAAAATAAATCGGTAAGGATTTATTTAATTGGTTTAAATGAACCATTTTGAAATAAAAGTGTTTCCGCGTAAGGAAAATGATTTGAAATTTGTTTTCAAAAGTTGTAAAAGCGAAAAGAGATTTGAAATTGTTTTCAAATGGTTGAAGTGTGAAAAAAAATATCTTGTAAAGATATTTTTAGAGAATAAAAATTTGGGAAATTATTTGGAATCTGGTGATGTTGTGCATATCTATTGATAAATAAATAACCGACTATCAATATTTTCCTTTAAATAGGTATTTTTTGTGATTTGCTTGAATTTGAATGCTACACTTATTTTAAAATAAGCGCTCGTTATTCGGTTTAGCCAGGAGAGGACCTTTGGCCATAAATCCCATTCCAAATAGTGATATGTCGTAATGGATAGCATTTGAAGACCGGTGTTGAAGACCGAATATTTTTGAATACGGAAGGATTACCGTCAAATGTATCTACATCGGCTGATCTCCGATATAGAGATTTTATCGCCCTTTGTGATGGGAAGTCCGGACGTGATTAGTGAATATCCGGATTGCAATGGCTTCTTTGGAAGTGCCTTCGGTTTCGTTTGATCCCGGAACGGACTTGTATGGATGTGTGTTTGACGTTACAATTTGAGATGTAAAGATGGTTTCTATCAAATACATTTCTGTTGGTGGCGGAGAATTTATTCTCTTAGCTTAACACCCTTCTCTGAGACGTACGAGCTCAGAGGTTATGTAGTTGATGGTTACTTGTGATACATTTCCAATTTGGTAATGTGGCATATGAAGTGTTGCTGATCATTTGTTAATCAAAGCACAGTTTTTGTATAAAGTGCAGCTTTGTGGACGAGACTTCGTCGGACCTCACACCCCGGTAATGGTCAAAACAGGAAAGATGCGGCAAGGTTATTAGGGGATAGCGCCCTCTTAGTGTATGTCATTCCTTCTGGATAGAGGTGGTATCATGGTATGGAGCCCAGATACTTAACCTATGTTGTTGCTGCAAACTTATTATGTTGTGGTTGTTGGTGAATCCCGGGATATAGATCGTTTACGATCGGAGGATGACATACTCGTGTCAGTAGTTACCCAGTTAAGGGGTAACCCGGCCTTGTATTGGCAGAGATCCAGTTAGGTTCTCGGGGCGTCCTTCCAGAGGCGTACCCATGTGGCAATGGGAAGTTCCTTGGCCAGACCATTAGTTGGAAATCCAAAGAAACAATACGAGCACTGTACGATTTTAGTTGTAGAACCTGCCATTTATTATTTTAAACATAGATAATTGTTATTTGAAGCTTTGTTAATTTTATAAAATTTAGTTGCAAGTAATTCGATTAGAAATATCAGAATAAGAAATTGCAAAACAAAATCAAATGCGCTTTGTTCTGTTGTTAAAAAATTGAGTCCATATTTATTGTAAGATTTGACAATTTTTTACAACTTATATAATGTTTCGATACCGTTAACAAGCAAGGTAGTTGTTTTAGAAATATAGATAACTTTCTACTACCACATTATTCTACGAACATGTTAAAAGTGATTTGTACAAATAGGTCTCTATTCTCTGTAGAAAGTGGCCAAAATTCGTAGCATGGTTTCAAATAAGTTAGTTTTGTAGAAAGTCCATAAAAGTGACCAGTTGTATTATATATTATATATGTTACTGGATAGCACGCTACATGCATATTTATAGTTAATTATCAAATTTATGAAAATTTCTTGTATTGCTTACTTGACCATAAGTACAAGCAAAATCTATACAATTAATGATCTTCTCATGTATTTGTATTTGTTCAGTTTAATAGAAATTTGCAGTTGTCAGGTCAAATAAGTTACCGTTGACCAACTGATATATTCAAAACTTACCCGTCTTTATGGGATGCTACAAGTAACTGAGGTAAACCTATTAAAGGAATCACTTTTGATAGATGAAGCATAGGAATTTTACTTTATAGAGCTGATAAAAGGATATTCAAAAATAGTTGTATAAGAATATCGATAATAAAATTTATTTTTATACTTTTGATAATATTGTGGTATAGGAACTAACCTAACCTATTTAACCAATCCTGAAGAACTTGGTGCCATGGCTAGGAGCTAATGTAAAAGGAACAAACTGACCAGTTTAACCAATCCTGAAGACCTTCATGCCTCAGCTAGGGAATAATTGTGGCAAATAAAAGGAAACTAGTTAAAAATCCATGCAATGCTGTAGGTCCAAAACTCTAGTAAGCACGTAGAAACCATCTAGCATTTATAACTTATGCTGAGAAGGTATAAAAAGTGAAAATTGGTCGGGTGATTTCTTTGTTTGACATGCCTATGTTACCTATCGAATGATTGATTAACTTCATCTATTTATTCACACCTATCAAACAAACTAATTTAAATGTCAAGATGGTTGATTGCTAATTGAATATTAGCTAAAGCAAATTATTTGGAAATCCAAATCATGATATGGATTGTTGAAAGCCGGTCACAATAATTATCTGATGATTAACTCAGAAGTGACAAGCAAAGCTAAGAGATAATAAAAGAATATTCAAAAACAATAATCGGATATTCGCTAACTGAAGTAAACCCGTTGCAGGAATCACTTTTTTTGATGAAATACAAGAATCTTACTCTGTTGAGCTGATAAAAAGATATTCAAAAATAGTTGTAATAAGAATATTGATAACAGAGTGAGCAGTGACAATTGCAGATTGCAAAGGCTTGAACTTGTGATATATTATTAGATTATTATGTTACCAACTGGGTAACCTCACGAGGTACACATTTATTTATATAAATAACAGAGATTTTATATTTCTAAATCATTTAATAAAATGTCATAAACTTAATGCTATGAGAATAAGTTCAAAAAAATGAGACATCCATTAGAACCTTAAAAGGTCAAATAATATTAGGAAAACACAGTTATATTAAATTCTAGTTTATTTGGTTTCTAGATTTAAAAAAATAACTAAAAATACCAAAATATATAGACATTGTGCCAATGTCATATTCCATGTGCATTACACCGAACATTTTTTGTATTCTCTAACAATACAATTGAACTTCATATTATATTAACCAGGTTGTTTTCGACTAAAATTGCTTTATTTGCGGCCCAAATAGGTGAGACCCCATAAAATATCCACTTCCATATATCCAAATACTGAATACATTTTGGTTCAAAAATAAAAAGGCAAAATGACATAGGTACGAAAAGAGTTGGATGACTCCCTTCCTTCCCCTTCCAACACCCCCTTCCCAAACACGTGCGTGCATGTTGATGAATGTTGAATCATTACATTTTACAACAGCCATATAATTCTGTGGTATATATTTTGTGCAGTCTTAAGGTATAAATTAACTAGAGAAGTAAACTCCTTGGTATTTAAATCTAACAGTGACTCCAAGTTGTGAGCTATAAAGAATGCATTTTGGAAAACTAACTCATTCGAATTTTCAAGCAGTAAACAAAGAATGTTTCTCTACTAAAATTGTGCTTGGAAAACCGATGACAGCAAAAAGTCATTTGGGACTAGTTATTACATTTCAAGATCCCTCCAATTCATTTCATTTCTATAAAATCATCATTTTCGTAAGAAATAACCAAACAGAACTACATTTGTGAAACTCAAGGGAAATATATAATTTAAAGAATCTTTTCAACATGTGTTTCATAATAAAAAATTGGTGTAACTGTATCTGTATAAAACCTTACCATGAGAGTGTAATAACATTGTACCATTGAATATTACGCTGTTGAATAACAAAACTAGTTTCATTGGATCTGTAATAGTGAATAATATTACACTATCGAATGTCGTAGGAATCAGACATATCATTTTGTTGTGTGAGATCGAAATATGTTGAAATTAATATCGAAAATTTGATATATTAATTGGGTCAAAAAACCTATCTTCTGCATACGATAGAATCAGACCTTAAAACAAGTTCCATTGCATTCAGAATAGGGGCATAACATATGGAATGCCATGCGGCATGCCTCATTCGGAGTTCAAAATTTCAGGTATGTTGTGTGAATATTTAAAATTAAAATAACATGTAGATATCTGTACATATGTTCCATTTCTAGCCCATACCCTTGCTTTTCAGGTCATACCCATGCCTATTCCCCTTATATACAAGGAAAACTCTTTTCACCCTATAAAATGTTGCCTGTAACAAAGATTGTATTTTTCACCTTTGAGTTCAAATTTCAAAAATCAAAATATAATGTTATACTCAATTAAAAATCATTAAATCAATTTTTAAAAGAGGTTTTTAGGCTCAAAGAAAAAGTTGAAGAAAAATTTAGTTTCAGGAATAAAAGGTTTGCTTTTTAGGTTGAAAGACACTTTTTAGTGTAAATCACAAAATGATAGTTGCAACTATCTTTTTTTGTTCACATTGAAATGTGTCCTCCAGGCTAAGAAATAAACTTGTCGTTCCTGAAACTATTTTTTTTGCAACTTCTTCCCTATGCTTATTTTCTTGTTTTAAAAATCTAGTTTTGGTTGGAGCTTCATTCCACACCTATTTGGTAGCTTACGGAAGTGATTTGGCTGAAGTGTAGTTGAAGGAGAGCTAGGGTTTCGAATTGCGGAGCGTATGGTGGAGGACGGGGCGAACGGAGCCCGGGTATGAACTCGTAGAGGAACGAATCACCTAGGCGTGGGTTTTCATGAGGATCGATGCAGGTCACATGTGTAGAGGATGGCCATTGGGTTTGGAGTTTGGTTCGAGTGGGTGTGGTTCGAGTAGAGCAAGTCATCGGTGAAGTCCGTTCGTCGAACAGTAGTCTGGAGCTCAGTATCAGTGCTTTTCCATGCAATCGTGATATGGTTTTATTGTTTCTACATCTATTTGTTTGTCTAAATTGGGGAAGAAATCAGTAAGGGATAATGCTGTAATTTATATTAAGTTGTTATGATTTTAATTAAATTTATCGATAACTTCTAATTTGTTATGATTTTAATTAAATTTATCGATAACTTCTAATCGTATATCTCACTCATATGAGGTTCGATTCAGACGCTGTTTTTTGCATTGGGTTCATGTCATCGAGATCTTCATAATGGAGTTGTTGGTTGGATTTTGAGCATGTGAGAATTTAGGCTAAAATCGGACGGTCGTTCAGTTTTAGTCCGAAATCACGGCGTTTTGACGGAAACGAAAATCAATGTGAGTTTAACTCACATTTAATTTTATTATATCATATCAATGAAGGTATAAACGTTTATTGATTATTTCGATGTTAATTAAATTGTTTGATTGCTTGTTTGGTAGAATTTTCGATTGGAAAATGGATGACATCTAAATTTGACCCTTATAAACCCATATGATTATCTATATATTATCTATGACTATTGTTTTGCAGAAAAAATACGTAGAGAGACCCAAATGGGAATTCTCACCCATATATTATTTATTTACATCGATATGTCATTATTGACGGTTAATTGATATAAAATTTTGATATTTCATTTTAAATGTTGTTATAGCGATTTCTGTTATACCGTCAATTATTAAATTTCATCCCTAAAACCCTATCATACGAGCTTGAGCTTATGTTTCCTCTAAAAAAGAATATTGAAAATTTATCAATCATTTTAATTAGTGATAATTAAACTAGTTAATCGTTTTAATTAATTAATTTCAGATTAATTAACCAATTTAATAAATAATGATTAAAAATTGGTTTATATTATGATTTAATTAATCTTTTTGCTAATGATGTTTTATACTTATTAATCATTTTAATTAATGATTATTTGAATTTAATTAATTCTTTTAATTAAGGACAATGGAGTTTAATTAATTTATTGAACTTAATTAATCATTTCATTCAATGATAATTGATATTAATAATCTTTTTAATTATTGATATTTAAAAGTAATTAGTCATTTTAAATAATGATATTTGAATTTAATTAATCATTTTAAATAATGATTATTTAAAATTTAATTAGTTGTTTAACTAATGATTTTTGGGAAATCAGATTAAATCATTTTAATTGATGATGTTTTATAATTAAATAAATCATTTTAAAAATGGTGTTTTAATTAATTTTTTAGTTAACAAGGATTTAAATTTAATCAATCTGGTTAAATTATGATTATTTAAATTTAATTAACTAATTTAATTAATGGAATCTAAAATTACTCATCATTTTAATTTTAATGATTTTTGAGATTAATTATTCATTTAATTAATGATTATTTGAATTTAACAAATCTTTTTAATTAGTTGATATAATAAAAGTGATTAAGTAAATTATCTAATATAATAAAATTGCTTTACTCAACCGATTTCTACTTAACAAACTATTTCAGTAAAGATTTTAAAGTTGATTTAACAATGTTGTAAAAGTATTTGTTAATAATTATCTATTTTATTATAGATAATGGATCTGTTTATTAAAAGAGATTTTAAATGTGATTAATTATCTTTTGGGATAATTGATATTGATTAAAGTTATGAAAGCGAATTTGAACTCGACTATTAGGATGTTAAGTTGGATAATTTTCTAAGGGTTCGGTCTGATGTTGATTTAGGCCTTTTGGGTCATGCACTTGAAAAATTATTCTCTTAATATTTTGACAATCAAAAACTAATTCTAAAAGTGTTTTACAAATACGAAAATCAAGCACAGGTTCGGTTCATTTTTAAAAGAAAATGTTTGATTCATTTATGGAAATGAATTACTTCCATAAAGCGAATCACTTATGTGGAAACGATTTATTTGTATAATTAGAACTAAACATCGAATAAGTAAACTTGTCGCAATTTCAAAAGTTAAGAATAATCATTGGACATGACTTTGGGGTAACACTACCTTGACATATCTGGTATTGGTTTTAACAAGAAAAATCACAAGTTCGAATTTAATGAGTGGTGATAAGTATACAAGACTTAATTTCCATATACGATCATTTTATATCCTTGGTAGTTGGTGTCTCAGCTATCGATTACTTCAGCTACTTTAATTTCGTCATTCTCAAACGATTTATTGCTCCATTGAGCATTGATTATCCTTTGTTCAAAATGACTAAACCAAAGTGCGTGGTTTTTAGGGTCCTAGTTATGTGGGGTTACCCCCATTAGGATATTTTCACATCTCATCTAGATTTTTATGTACCATCACGTGAAAAATGGTTTGGTAGTTTTTAGATGTGGAATATTCGGATTCTCGGTAAGGTCTGGCTAGGCCCGGCTTGGAGTTCCCGGTGGTTTTTAGTATATTGCTAGAGGTATACTCCTTTTTAGGGGAATGCACCCTCCTTGTTAATTTTTGGATAATTTCCTTTCCTTATTTGATTCGTATCTCTGAATCTGTTTTAGCTTTAAAATTGCCACGAGTAGAGCCAACTCCTCATCATGACATTTAAATATTGATTTAGTCCATTTTATCAAGGTGGTTTGTTTCCTATTCTGTCCATTCTACCAAGTTGAACGGTTACCTTATTCAGTCCATTATATAAAGTTGGTTTGTTACCTTATTTAGTCCATTTTATCAAGTTGGACTGGTTCCAATGATCTATCCATTTTGTTCAGTTTGGATTTTACTTGGTTCATTTCCATTCTAACAAGTTTGGTTTAATATTATTATAGTCATTCATATTTGAATTTGTTTTTTATATTTATTTCTGCTCTTACCAGTATGAATGTTATTCTTGTGAGGTAAAAACCCATTTCATGTTAGCGGCGTGGTCTCACATAGCTTTTATATATGTTCCCCATTATTCGAGTTATCCCACTTGGGTATTTCCAGATTGATCCAGGTGTTATTCATTTATAATGCTCGGGTCAGACCGAGTACTTTCCCAGGTTGTCCTTTGTAACGACATGGAATTTCACTACTTTGATTTGCAAATATTTAATTAATTTTATGTATTCAAATATATAGGTATTATAATGAAAATAAAAGTCTTTTAATAATATATAATAATGGTAATATAGTTTTCAAATTTTTTTTACAAAAATAAATAGTTCGAACAAAAATCGAAAATGTTACCGGAATTTGTTTTTCGAATTTTCGATTTTTCACCAGCTAAAAGTTGTCGGAACGTTGTAATCTCTAGTGGAAACATATAAACATTCAAAATGGAAATAAATGAGGGCATATTGGCATATATATGGGTGTATGTATGTATTAGTGTATGTATGCATGCATTTATACTAAGTATATAAAGTTATAAAAGAAAAAAAGATGCTTCTTTAGACATGATTTGACACTTTGGGGGCTAGGGTACAATGCCTTAAATGCATGTCTACATGTGGAGGAGAAATTTTGAGCTTTTCAAGATGGAGGGGGACAAGCCAAGTGAGGTGTCGTGTGTGTAGTGGAGGGTAGTATTTTAAGGGCATATATGTAATTTAACTATGTCATTTTATATAAAAGCAAATTCCTAACATTTATTTTCATTTCTTTCATTCATTATCTCTTTCATTTCCATTCTCTAAAGCTTGCTTAAGCTCTTCAAAAATTTCCATGGCTTTCAAAGTGTTTCAAGTTTTATATTTTCAAATTATAAAATTTTTAAAATTGTTTAAACTTAGCTTCAAACTCCTCCTTTCCACTTCAAAATTGTTTCATTTTACCCGAAATGGTTTCGCCCATAGCTTCTTACAAACAACTCCAAAACCAGATTTCTTTCTTCAAAAAGTTAGTTATTCATATATTTAATATTTATTGAAATAAATTCTTATTTTTATAGTCAGCTTTGTAAATCAATTAGTTTATTTAAAAATGAATTGGAAATGAATTATCGGTGTTTATTTAAAAGTGTTTTAATACTTTAAATAATTACTTAAATATGTATTTTAAAATGAATTATTATTTAAAGATACTTATTATACATATAGTTTTGAAATGATTGAAATTTATTTATAAATCCTCTCGAGATTTGTAAACGAAGTTTGTTTAACGCATATGATTTTTGTAAGAGAAATCTTATAGTAGAATTCTGGGAACTTAAGGAAATTTTCGAACCGTTGAAATAAGAGAACTTTAAAAAATGAATTAGAATTCATAAAAGAAGTTAGAAATGAGTATTTGAAGTAATAGACAAGTGTAATCGATTTTGGAAATATTAAAGGAAATAAATAAATGAATTCCGAGGACTTATAGAATCCATTATGGATGAATTAAGGGATTTACGAGTCAATTGTAAATGATTTTGAGAAAAAGAAAATAAATGGAATATTTTCTAAAGTTTTGGAAATAGAATGGTTTTAGAGGAAAAATTGACTTGCAATTGTTTCTTAAGTATTGAAATAGAAGATTTTGGAAATATTTTAGCAACGAAATTATTTGTATAGAAATATTTCCTAAGTAATGAATTATAAAAAGGGGATTTAAAAAATATTTTAAGCATTGAAATGATTCGAAAATATCCTGTTATGGATATAAGTATTTGAATTTTTTTCAATTATTGGATATACTAGAAGGGATTTGAATATAGATCTTCATAAAGATATTTTGAATAATGTTTTGATAGATTTATAAAATAATGTTTTGAAAGATTTATAAAATCGGGCTAGTGACTGCTTATGGATGTTATTTGATAGTTAAATAACCGACTATCAAAAACGACTAAATTCAACAATAGTTTCAAAGAGACTAGGATCAGATTTAATTATTCAAAAACCACTTTTAAACGATTTATGCATTACGAATTGTAATATCATGAAGATAATGGAGACGGATTTTGGAGACTCCGATTTGTTCAGACGTAGAACAAATTGTATGGATGAATGCTATCATTGCATCATTGCCTGGAAGGCAGTGTTAGCATTCCAAATATGAATGCTATTTTAGAGATAAAACATAGCCTCAAGCCTCATGAACCAGGAATGGCTAAAACAGGGGAGACGCAGCATGGCTAAGTTGGTCGCACCCTAGTAGGGTATGTTGTCACTATCTAGACACCCTTGGATATATTATATTAAAATTATGGATATGGTTGTGCATAGAAAAGAGAGCGCTCGATTAGGTTGGGAACACCCTGGATGATAATATATTCGGTACTATCTAGGTTAGGGTAGGCCGGTCCTTTGTTGGTAAGGGATCCAGGCGAGGTCCTTGGTATATTTTTCTAGAGATGTACTGTAACGAGCGGTTCCCCAGTAGCCCGATCATTGTATGGAATCCAATATCCACTACGAGCCTGTACGGTATTGATTGTATAATAAATATTGCTGAAATGTGAAATGCAAGCATTTCAGCTATTTTATAATTTATTTTCTATAGACACTATTATAATATCAGATGATTTTGGTCTAAAATGTTTTGGTTATCATAAGGTAAAAACTCATTGTTAGCGCCAAAATTGGTCACTAACACCCAAATGTAAATGAAAGCACCAACTAACAGTCACTGATAACAGATAGAGTGTGTGTAGAGAGTAATAATATGAAGAGCAGTTAAAATTAAAATGAAAGCAGTAATGAACAACAAGTTTTATAGTGGCTCGGCTAACTTTGGCCTACGTCCACTCTAGAAGTTTTCTTTTTATTGATGTTCGAATCAATTACAATTACAAAGTGGTAGACTAGCCTTAGTCTTAGGAAATAAAAAGTCAGAGAGCAGAAGAGAAGAAGAAGATCCCCCTTTCTGAACCCCTACAAGCTGTATTTATAGGCGAATTTTGAGTTGCTGGCTTTCTGAACAGTAAAGGCCCATTAAGAATTTCCACCGAGCCACATTCGTCTTATGCCGAACGACTTTCCACCGAGTCATCTTCGTCCCATGTCGAACCGCCAATGCCGAGCGAGGTACGATGCTGAGCGAGGTGCGAGGTGCATTGCTGAGCGAGGTGCCGAGGTATCGAGGTGCGAGGTATCGAGGTGCGAGGTATCGAGGTGAGGTATCGAGGTATCGAGGTGCGATTCCTTTATGCCGAGTGGCAACCAATGCCGAACCATTCCTTATGCCGAGCGGCAACCAATGCCAAATCATTTCTAAGGCCGAACCATTCTTTTATGTCGAGCGAGATGAGGTATGCCAATCGAGTGGAGGTATGCCGATCGAGTGGAGGTGTGCCGAACGAGTGGAGGTGTGCCGAACGAGTGGAGGTGTGCCGAACGAGTGGAGGTGTGTCGAACGAGTGGAGGTGTGCCGAACGAGTGGAGGTGTGCCGATCGAGTGGAGGTGTACCGATCGAGTGGAGGTATGCCGATCAAGTGGAGGTATGCCGAACGAGTGGAGGTGTGCCGAACGAGTGGTGGTATGCCGAACGAGTGGAGGTATGGCGAACGAGTGGAGGTATGCCGATCAAGTTTATCTTCTAGACCGAGCCATGCAACCCCACCATTTCTTGACCAAATGACATATCAATGTGAACTTCATTTTTCGAAATCAAATCCATCATATTCCAGCCTCGATAATCGTGAAGCCAGTTAGGTTGAATCCATCTGCTTATGGCTTTGACAAAAGGCGGGTTAACACTTTGCCCCCCAAAACATGCCTTGCTATTGGAAGGTGTGTTTTGTAGCTTAATAAGCTAGATGTTCTTATCCTGTTAATGACCTACGATGAAGTTAATAGCCTTATCTGACCGCGAATGACGATAGTTCGGGATCGTATGTCATTCGGGGTAGTATGTGACCGTTCGAGGTCGAGTGCCATTCGCGGCGAATTGTGACCGTTCGCGGTCGGGTGCCGTTCGAGGCGAGTTATGATCGTTCGCGATCTGGTGCCATTCGAGGCGAGTTGTGACCTTTCGCGGTCGGGTGTCGTTCGAGGCGAGTTGTGATCGTTCGCGATCCAGTGCCGTTCAAGGCGAATTGTGACCGTTCGCGGTCGGGTGCCGTTCGAGGCAAGTTATGATCGTTCGCGATCTGGTGCCGTTCGAGGCTAGTTGTGACCGTTCGCGGTCGGGTGCCGTTCGAGGCGAGTTGTGATCGTTCGCAATCTAGTGTCGTTCGAGGCGAGTTGTGATCGTTCGCGACCTAGTGCCGTTCGAGGCGAGTTGTGATCATTCGTGATCTAGTGCCGTTCGAGGCTAATTATGACCGTTCGTGGTCGGGTGCTATTCGAGGCGAGTTGTGAGTGCCTGGGGGGGGGGACTTAGTATCATTAATGTCATATTTCACGTTCGAGTGAGTTTTTGAACTGTTTGCTGTGGCGGTTTATCGCCATCTCAGAGCATGCCTAAGGACCATTTACGACTCCGTACATGTGTAAGTGGCTTAGCCGTCATGGAATCACAAACAACAGATTTTCATTCAAAATAAGTCTTTCAATGGAAATGTCGAACTAAATCAAGGCCAAACATGAGAAATGGAAAATAAAAGCAAAACCGGGACGTCCAAGTGCAAAGACCTACATTGATGCGATTTATAGTCGTATTAGAGCATGCTTGAGGATCGTTCGCGGTCATGTACATGTGTAAATGACTTAATCGCGTTGGTGTGGAGTTTGCTACTTATTCGTCATTATTTCAATCAACTGATGACAAGCTGACGCCCCGATCCCGAACCATTCCCAGTTGGTGTAGGTGGTGGCCGCTCTCGTTCCACCGTCCTTGTTCCCCTTCTCATATATTGCGATAGCAAACCATTCCGGATATGTCCCTCAACCTCATCCTTCAAGTGCCTGCAGTCATTCGTTCTATGACCGTTCAGTTCGTGGAATAAACAATACTTAACTGACCTTTTTTCATTGCTGGTCGGATCCTTTCTCATTGGCCTCTGATAGGGAATCTGTCCCCTGGTGTCTTGGTAAATTCGTTCCAAAGTTTTGTTCAGCTCTAAATAAGAGGTGAATCTCGGTTCCTGTCGTGGTCGCGTTGGTCCATCGTCATTATCCCTGGCCTTCCGTTTCCCTTTATAAGCTCCTGAATCTTTTTTAGAAAGATTTTCACCCTTGACTGCATAAACATCATCTTCTTCTCCTTCCTCTCTCTCAGCATTTGCATCCTTTAATCGTAAAAATCCTCCGGCCTCGTGATAAAACTCCCATAGATCCATAGGTGGATCCCTTGTCAGTGAATTTTTGAACTCTGTTCCATTAGCTATGCCAGATACAGCTACCATTAAGACCATGGATGGATCCGGTCGATCCACCGATGCTGCCGCTGCATTGAATCGCGTCAGAAAGCTCCTCAAAGATTCCCCGGTCCTCTACTTTAGTGCTGCCAAACTCATCACATTCTTAGGTCTCGAAATGTGAACTCTGAACTGCCTCATAAACTTCTTAGTCAACTCAATCCACGTTCCAATGGAACCGCTCTCCAATTGTCTAAACCATAGTGCTGCTATGTCTGTCAGATACAATGGGAAGCATCGGGCCATGACTTCCTCTGATGCCTCCAGCACTTCCATATGTCTCATATACTTTGTAAGATGAACCGTAGGATCCATCCTCCCATTATATATCTCCACTGATGGTAGCTTAAAATCTGGTGGGTACCTAGCTCGCCAGATAGTAGGAGTAAATGGACTCCTATTCACATCCTCCCAGTCTTTTTTTACCAATCCACCTCTCATAGCTCGTCTAAACATCTCCGCCAGCCTGTCATTGTTTCCAAGCTGTAATCCTTGTCCGTTGCCCCCGGTCTGCCCCCGATTCCATGAGGAAACTCTGCCACATATTCCTCATCTCGTACTCCTGCACTCTTGTTGGTGTCGGGTTGGACAGCGTTATTCGGTATCCCTCCATGGATTGGTTCAGCATTCCCTAGTGGTATGCCCTTGAGTCTAGATCCATCCGGATTGATAGCCATCTGCTGATTGGGTGCTGCCCTCTGCTGAGCCATTCCCCCTGCTTGGTTGGTTGAGCGCTTCTAATCCAACCCCGCA
Organism: Allium cepa; assembly: GCA_030765085.1. Classification (NCBI taxonomy): domain Eukaryota; kingdom Viridiplantae; phylum Streptophyta; class Magnoliopsida; order Asparagales; family Amaryllidaceae; genus Allium; species Allium cepa. The sequence goes on along the minus strand of CM060929.1, from coordinate 915,620,014 downwards.
GATCTGAGCTCCTGCGTTTCCAGCTTGTGCAAATTGTTTAAGAAGAGCATGTATCATCTCCTCTTGTCTTTTCATCATCGCTTCCATTTCCTCTCTGGCGATGTAGATGGATGCTCCACCTGCTCCATCCCAGAGGAAGCCTCTTGAGTTCCCTCCTGATTACTCCTTTCTTTCACTTGCTTCCTTATTGATAGTCTAACCATTGTTTCTTAGAATCCAAGCTCCTAGCTTCAAAATTCCTGAGCGCTTGCCTTCTCAGTGAAAGCACCAAAATGTTAGCGCCAAAATTGATCACTAACACCCAAATGTAAATGAAAGCACCAAATAACAATCACTGATAACAGATAGAGTGTGTGTAGAGAGTAATACTATAAAGAACATCTAAAATTAAAACGAAAGCAGTAAAGAACAACAAGTTTTATAGTGATTCGACTAACTTTGGCCTATGTCCACTCTAGAAGTTTTCTTTTTATTGATGTTCGAATCAATTACAGTTACAAAGTGGTAGACTAGCCTTACTCTTAGGAAATAAAAATTCAGAGAGCAGAAGAGAAGAAGAAGAAGATCCCCCTTTCTGAACCCCTACAAGCTGTATTTATAGGCGAATTTTGAGTTGCTGGGCTTTCTGAACAGTAAAGGCCCATTAAGAATTTCCACCAAGCCACATTCGTCTTATGCCGAACGACTTTCCACCGAGTCATCTTCGTCCCATGCCGAACCGCCAATGCCGAGCGAGGTACGATGCCGAGCGATGTGCGAGGTGCAATGCCGAGCGAGGTGCGAGGTGCGAGGTATCGAGGCATGGAGGTACGAGGTGCGAGGTATCGAGGTGCGAGGTATCGAGGTGAGGTATCGAGGTGCGATTCCTTTATGCCGAACGGCAACCAATGCCGAACCATTCCTTATGCCGAGCGGCAACCAATGCCGAACCTTTTCTAATGACGATCCATTCCTTATGCCAAGCGGCAATCAATGCCGAACCATTTCTAATGCCGAACCATTCTTTTATGCCGAGTGAGGTGAGGTATGCCGATCGAGTGGAGGTATGCCGATCGAGTGGAGGTATGCCGAACGAGTGGAGGTGTGCCGAACGAGTGGAGGTATGCCGATCGAGTTTATCTTCCAGACCGAGCCATGCAACCCCCCATTTCTTGCCCAAATGACATATCCATGTGAACTTCATTCTTCGAAACCAAATCCATCATATTCCAGCCTCGATAATCGTAAAGCCATTTAGGTTGAATGCACCTGCTTTGGCTTTAACAAAAGGTGGGTTAACATCCATCGTATTTATGTGTGACGTGGTCTTATGAGATACCTTTGTTTTTCAAAGGATTTTTGAAAATAGTAATAATTCAAATTGATTGTGTTTTCTCACGCTGGTTTTCCGGACTGACTCGGATTTTATTTTATTATAATGCTTGAGTTAGACCGAGTATTACAGATTCAGATTAGGATGCTATGGAGCTCAGGAGAAGCATTTGAGGATTTCAAGTGTATTTTACATACTTGTTTATATTCCACGATGTGTGTAGACTGTATAATCAGCACTGGTGAGGATAAGTTATAATAACGGCCTACATTGATGTATTGTTTGTTGTACTCAGATGATTATATGTATATTAAAAGCTACAAATTCTTTTATATAAAAATCTGTTGTTATGTATTATATTTTGCTCCGCCGTGATTGTGAGATTCTATGTTGTTGTTTTCAATTTTCTTCTTTCTCTTTCTTCTTCACCCCTAAAGATTCGTATTCCGGTTCTATTTGAGTTGAACTGATGTGAATTATTGTTGACTCAAAGAGTACTTAAATATGGGCCTTTATAACACACATTTCTAAAATTTCAGAAATCACTCTAAAAATAGACCATCGACGTCCGTATGTAATTTTCTATCCTATGGTCAAGTGGTATGAATATTTATCATTTCAATCCGCAACAATTTAATATTTACGGGTATATACCATTTCAACATGCAATCCTAAATTTCCAAAATAAATAAAATCGCTTGGGCTTATCATTTCAACCAATAACAATTTTTCCTAATCTATAAGATCATTTGGGTATGTATCATTTCAACCCCTAGTGATTTCCTACAACAAAGAGAACTTGCAGCATGATTTGCATAAAAAAAAAACGAAACACATAACTTGCTTACATAACATAGCACATAACTTACATAACAAATTACATAACATAGCACATAACTTACATAACAAATTACATTACATAGCATATAACTTGAAACAAATTAAATAATAGAGCATATAACTTGCATAACAAATTTCATAACATAACATATAACTTGCATAACAAACTTCAAAACATAGCATATAACTTGCATAACAAATTTCATAACATAACCAATTTCTAACATAACACTTATGTTATTCACTATGTTAAAAGCATATCGTTTCCTTTTCTTTCTTTTTTTCTCTTTTTTTCCCTTTTCTTTTTCCTAACACAAAATTTTCACATAGCACAATAGTACCATATTTAAATATAACACGTGCTACAAAATTCAAATCAACATAACACTTTTCTTTTCTTCTTTCAACATAGCATTTTCATATTAACGTATCATCACATCCATTTTATAAGTGAACATCATATTATTGATGTGCACGTAAATGTGCATATTTTTACCACCATATTTAATCTATTTAAATTTAATAAATGATTATATTGGGTATTTTAACTTGTTTAAACCAAAATTCAAATTATTATCAAATTGTCACGTATTCATCTTCATACTGGGGGTAAAATGGTCGTTTTTGTGCATTTATTAAATTGTGAAAATTTAGTTAGAATTTTCTACGTTGTTTTTTAGGAAATATGATGAATTTTACAAATGGTTTTATGATGAAATATGCATGCACAAAGAAGATACAAAAGAATGAAGATGGAAATAATTCAAAGTGAAGAACATGGAGGACCCCACCCACTTACCTTGATTTTCAATTAGAGGCTAATGCATATGCTTATGGAGTTTATGGCTTCATGTCCACTTAAATGATGATTAGTAGAAGCTAAAGCTTACTTGGCCTCCACACTTTCTCAAGGGCATTTTGGACATTCCCTAAAAATATTAATTAGGGTTTAACACATGTATATATACCCCTTATTTTTCATGTAATCCCCTCTTACTTAGTCTCTCTTTAGTTTAGTTTAGGCTTAAAATAAAAAGACAAGCTCTCTTTCTCTTTTCATGGCTACTTAGCCATTTTTCTTTTATGTAATTCTTTTTTTTATGCAATTTCAATACATGTTTTTTTCTTTTCTTGTTTATTTTCTTTCAAGTTTTCCCTTTGCATTTGCATTTCTACTAAAAAAAGCATACAAAAATTCTATAAAAAAAATTCTATTTCATTTGCATTTTTCATTTACATTTTCATTTACATTGTTTTGAAGAAGAAAGAAACTTTACATTTCACATTTTTATGCACTGTTCACTGTGAATATACAGTGAAAACTTTACTCGCTTCTTGCTTCTGCACATACTCCTCAACCCATTCAACATCCTTCCCTGTTACAACCTTCATACTACAACCTCTGTCTCCACTTCATACTACCCCCTGTTCAAACTTCACAACACAAACATTACCACTTAAGAACCCCTTCCCCTGCTGCTACCTTTTCCCTTAAATCATCCCTGCCAGAGCAAACACTTCCATCACAGTGCCTGCACCATCCCCTAGACATCTACATACTTTGCTACAGCCAACAACTCTTTCCATACGACAGCAGCAACTCAACAATTTTGCAACTACCAAAAACAAACCTTACCATTATCATTGCTACATTTCTGTTGTAACTGCTACACCTACCAGAGCAACCTTACTGCCTTAACAGTTTCCACTGTCTTCGTTGCTTCATAGTCACCCATTCCTTCTACATCATTGTAACTCCTTGCTTCTTGCCTCCCCATATATCACAACATTCAAATTTTATCACTGCACAACGACCACAACAGCTACACCATCTCCGTTACACTGCTCATCTACAAACCATCATCCTCTTTTCTGCAGCACTCATACCACAATTCACCATCCACTTTCACACATACAATATCCACTTCAAAACTTGCATGCTCCCTTTGTCCTGCTCCACTTCAAAACTGCAGCTTCTACCTTAACCCAATCAATGCCCAGTTACATAACCAAAATAGTTGACACTCACCAGTCACCCCACTATTATACACCGACCCAATCCCAATCTCATTCTCCTTCTCCAATAATTACAAAAACTTTACTTCCTTTCGCCACATAATTGCAGCAGCACTTCGCCAACCCCAATCTCCTTCTCCAATACCCAGACATCCACTGACCCAAAACATCTGTGCACATACATATGTGCGTCACCACTTCCCTGACCACAAAACTCAACACTACTCCACCCCACTACACACTACATATCTGCCATTCATCCACCACAGACAAACAACCATACTTCAACACTTCCATATCAGTTCATCAAACAGCAGTTCACTACCACATCATTGCCTTTAATCCACTCCAGTGCACAGCTATTCGCAACATCATTTCTTCCATCCCACCATCACCACTTCAACACAAAAAAAACGCAAAAACAACTAATGTCACTGTGACATTCATAAAACTGCCTCGACATCAAATTGACCAAACCGATCCCTTGCCACAACTGCCACCTGCTCCTCTGACTGCAGCCTCCAACAGCTCTGAACCACCCAACGACCACGACACTGCTTTGACAACACTTCAGACTACAAAGCCTACTCACCTATTGAACACCAGAAGACTCGCGACACCAGAAAACTTGAAGTCGACAACCAAAACCATCACCAAACCACGACTGTCAACTACTTGAACAGCCACCAACCTCATCGATCATCACTTACATCGCAAACCGCGAACTCATCCCGTAGTCCCCATCCATCAATTTCATCGCCTCTTCCTGTCGAAATCCTCTGCCGTGCACCTCACCCATCCCCTATTTCCAAATCGCCAGACTTCAATTTCCAACCCAAATTGCCTCACTGACTAGCAACTCCAGTCAATCCGCTCGCGCTGCACCTCCTCGCCAATTGAACAGCCGCTAACCAATTCGATTCGCGAACAAAAGAAAAAAAGAGAAGAAAAGCTTTCACTTTGTAATGTTCAACTCGATTGGAAATTTCATAACTCAGGGTGCTCTGTTGTTTTATTTTGTTGTCTTTGATTGGGAATGTGGTAGTGCGTTTTACTGTGTCTCTTTTAGTTGGGCTGGGCATTATTTGATTTTTTTAAATAAAAAAAACAGAGAAGGGTTGGTTTAGTTTTCTAGCTAGGTCGGTGGGTATTGATTAGCTTGCAACTTATTTTCTTTATTTTCCGTTTTGTTTTTCAATCTTCTTCTTCATTTTTAAAAAAACAAAAACAAATTGTATCGGTTTCAAATTTTTCTTAGTTTCTTTTTTTCCAAAAAAAAAACATAAATAATTGTTATAGAAAAAGTTGTTTTGTTTTGCATCTTTTGTTTTGATTTTCCTTTGTTTTAACTACTTTTTTGATATTTAAAAAAATAAAAGTTGGATATATCTTGTTTTTATTTCAGATTGTCAAAGCAGAATTGCAGAGGAGCAGAAGTGCTTTCTAAAATTAATTGCTTACTTTGTTTAGCTTGCCAAAAAAAATAACTCCTTGCTTGCTTATAATTTTTTTTTTCATTTACTTGCCTTGCATTGTATATATCTATTGTTTTTTTGTCTTGCATTTTTGTTTGCTTGCATTTAAAAAAAATATTAGAAAAAAAACAAAAACAAAAATCCATTCGTAGTTGCATTGTTAATAAACGTTTAATTTCTGCTTTGCATTTCATCCTAAAATTTTAATTAATAATAGTTAAAAATCGTTTACACTTAATTGTATATTAATAAGTTGTCTTCTTTGAACAATTTAATTTCTTGATGTCTAGGCTACGACGGAGCAATAATCAGTTATAAATATTATACTGAATTGTTTCTCTGAAGGTACTTAAATCTTCGGCTGCATTGCTATGGTGATTCGTGATGGACCGATAAATCCTGTTCGTTACCTGGTTGAGAACTATCTTGTTGATTTAAGACAATTTGTGATCATACAATTTTAGGTTAACTTAGGATAAATAATTTGTAAATAGACCCTTGCATTCATTTAGTTGCATTAGTTCATGCATATATAAAAAAAAAATTCAAAATCCAAAACTAAAAAAATTGTAAATATTCCTCTTCTTTTACTTTGAAATTTTTAAATCATTTTCCTTTGAAATTTCAAAAATCCAAAAAAAAATAGAAAAAAGAAGTCTTTTCAAAAAAAATTGACAAATTAAAAACAAAACAAAAAAAATCAATTTCCTTTTGAAAAATAAATTTTATTTGTAAATATTTTTTCTTTATAAATAAAATTCTTAAAAATGTCCGAGTTTCCCCACACACTTGAATTTTACAATAGATGTGAAAATCAATATAATTTATATAATTTCGCTCCAAATTCATATGGATATTTTAGCGACAACTATTATTTAAACGATTCGAGTTTTGAACCACAAAATTTTCAAAATTACAAACAACCATCGAATCTCGAAAATAGCACTTCATCTCGACTTGAAATCTCTATAGAACAAAATCAAGAGATAAGTAATTTGTGTAATTCATATTTGTCCAACAAATCAAGTCAAAATTTTCAAAATAATCAATATTTCAACTCACTTCAAAATTCAAACGATTTCGATGATAACCCGTGCCAATTCAATTTCATACGCCAAGACGAATTTCAAACTCAAATCGAAAATGTGATCTGCTTTTTGAATAATTTTGGCAACAGGAATAATCTCGACTACGATGCGATTGAAATTTTTGGTTCTCAACAAATCCAAATCGAAAATTCTCAAGTTAATAACTACAAATTGGATTTTGTTGAACAAATGAATGAAATTTACAATGATCACACGGATTCGTTTTTTGAAACTTATATGAAACAACGTGAACAACAAAATCAAACTCAACGTGTGACGAGTCAAACGATAATCCATCTTTTACCACAATCGACGTTTTTCGAACAACAACTTTTGAAACTAAAATTGATGATCTTAATGAAGTTGTTGAAAACACGGTAATTGAGTTGGATTTCAATTCTTTTGAGGGTGCGGAACCAAATTTTAAATTCGATCTTCCTTTTCTCGATTTTGAAAATTTGAACACAACAACTTTGGATTCTGAACTTGAGACATGTAATAAAGTTGTTGATGAAACAACAAAGGAAGACGAATTTAATGAACATGAATTTTTTGGACTTTTGGATGACGAGTTGTTAAATTCCAACGAGGAAGATGGAAATCACCATTTTGATCTTGAAATTAATAACTCTGAAAATGTTTTCAATGATAAGCTTGAATTTCAAATTGGTGAAAATAAACTTGAACTTCAATCAATTGTTTTATTGACCTCAAAAATCATCGAAAACAAAACAACTCGTACAATTTTCAATAAAACAACATTCGTTTTTCCAAATCAACATTCAACTTCGAAATCCTTTACGGTTTGGTTTTTCGAGCTTAAGCTGTGTCTCTCACACTTTACGAGACAAATGAATCGATCTTTGGAAGACTGTTTCATTTTCTTTTTAACGATATACTTTCTGATGCCATGTAAATACATTTCATTTTGATGTAAATAATAATTAACGTTCCTTTCACTTGGGTTGACTATGGGGACACAGTCAAAATCAATTGTGTGGGGACAATCATCTTCATTTTTAATTTTACATGGTTTATTTTTGCTTTTTCTTTTAAAAACACCAAAAAAAAAATAAAAAAATCCAAAAAAACAAATTTTCTTCTGATTTATTTTTAAAGAAACAGTATAGGATAAATATATGGTTTTGGCTTTTTAGATTGAAATTTTTAAAAATTTATTTGTCTTAGAAAAAATAAAAATGAAGTTTGATCACAAATAACGATAGTTTAACTAGTATATAGGAAGATTCATATGTGATAATTATGAATATATCCTAATTGAAAATTTTTGTTTTAAAAAGTGGTTGATTTAAAGTAAAGGATATAACATTTTTTTTCGTCTTCTAAGTTAAGTGGTGCTAAGATTATTTTAAAAAACTCTCTCTTTCAAAAAAAAACTAAAAAAAACAAAACATTTGTATATATTAATTTTTTTCTATTAACACCTACGGTTTACTGGTGTACACACTTGTGTGTACACTCGCCATGCTCTGTACCTTTCTCACGTAAGCCCGAAAGGCAGTGCACGATCGGTATATCTGGCCTCAGTTTATCTGAGCCAGGTGTATATATAAAAATTATTTTTAATAACGCCTACAGTCAACAAGTGTTCACACTCGTGTGTTCACTCGCCACACTGTGTATTCCCTTCACATAAGTCCACAAGGCAGTGCATGTGTAATATATCCGGCCTCCGTTTATCCGAGTTAGGCATATGTAAATATTGTTAATATAAATAAAATTTTCAAATAAAAAATTAGAGAGTAGGCAAATGAAATCCAAACACCATTTTAACTTATTTGATTTGACTTGTTATTGAAAGATATGAAAATACCACTTTGATAAATTTTGATAATCAACTAAGGATCCATTTCATAATTACACTGTGTTATCAACCAAAACAAGGAGTTAAACTATAGTCTATTTGTTATGATAACTTTATTTTTATTGAAAATTTTGACGAGTAAATGACTAAAAATTTTCAAGATAATATCCAAAACCTAAATTTAACTTATTTGTGTCGATTTAAAAGTAAATTTTTCGTTGTAAATACTTTCAAAAACTTACATTCATCCCATTGTAAATAAATCTTCATTTTTTAAATATTTTCATCCTGCATTTGGATTTTGTGGGTAGTATCCGCTGAAGGCCCTCACGAGACAACACTCGTCCAACTGGGGACACCCAGATGTTTAATGGCTTGTTGCATACGCTCAATGCAAATCGTGCTTCCAACGAAAACGAATTTATCTTAGTTTTTTTCTTTATTCGAGGATGAATAAAAAGATAAGTTTAGGGGTATTTGATGTGCACATAAATGTGCATATTTTTACCACCATATTTAATCTATTTAAATTGAATAAATGATTATATTGGGTATTTTAACTTGTTTAAACCAAAATTCAAATTATTTTCAATTTGTCACATATTTATCTTCATACAGGGGTAAAATGGTCATTTTTGTGCATTTATTAAATTGTGAAAATTTACATAGAATTTTCTATGTTGTTTTGTAGGAAATTTGGTGAATTTTACTAGTGGTTTTAGGATGAAATATGCATGCACAAAGAAGATACAAAAGAATGAAGATGGAAATAATTCAAAGTGAAGAACATTGAGGACCCCACCCACTTACCTTAATTTCCAATTGGAGGCTAATGAACATGCTTATGGAGTTTATGGCTTCATGTCCACTTAAATGATGATTAGTAGAAGCTAATGATTACTTGGCCTCCACACTTTCTCAAGGGCATTTTGGGCATTCCCCAAAAATATTAATTAGGGTTTAACACATGTATATATACCCCTTATGTTTAATGTAATCCTCTCTTACTTAATCTCTCTTTAGTTTGGTTTAGACCCAAAATAAAAAGACAAGCTCTCTTTCTCTTTTCATGGCTACTTAGCCATTTTTCTTTTATGTAATTCTTTTTTATGTAATTTCAATACATGTTCCTTTTCTTTTCTTGTTTATTTCCTTTCATGTTGTAGTGTAGATTTACTTTCATGCAGGTAGAATAGTTTTTCATTTAAGTTTGCTCTCTTTTCCTTTTCTTTTTCTTAAATGTTGCAGGCTATATTTGTTAATCAAATGACAAATACGAGAGGCTAAACCCCGTCAATTTAGAGGGTAATGAAGCTCTCTAATCATGTAGCTTCAACTATTTGTTAATTCATGCTCCCCTTTTGTGCTTACTGATGATGCTGGAAATGGTTTACTAGTTGTTTTTGTTTTGAATTTGATAGCCTATATTATTGACATCAAATAGGCTATGCTTAAACAATCAATAACACTAATTGCCTCTTCATCAAAATATGATTATGGCAAAAGAAAGTGATTTAAAATTAAAATTTGATGGTTTATATTTCTAATCAATAGTTAATAGGCCATACTTAAAATAGATTTCATTTTCATTTTCTTTGTCAAGTTTCATTAAAGTTAGTAAGTGCTTTAAGGGATGTGTTATAGTTTGATGACTTATGTTGGCTAATCAATAGCACAAATATGTCATACTTATGATAAGAACATCAATTAGAGCACTAATGACCATAAAAGAGAGATTATGATTTCATATGTGTTGAACTACATGATCTAGAGAGTAGATTTACTTCCTAAATTGTCACTTAACTCTTATATTTGCTTCTATTTTCTTTTAGTTAGTTAGTTAATTCTCTAATTTTCTAGCTTAACTTTCATTCGACTTTGGTTTAATTTGATTGAATCGAATTTTTAAAATCATCAATTTCCTGCGGATCAACCTGTATTCACCACGTGCTTCATTCGTACACCGTGCGCTTGCGGTTATTTTAATTTTGAAATTTTTCGATGGTTTTCTAATTCCATAGAATTTCCGTCGATTAACAATTATGAATAACCATATCATGTCAAAAATCATTAGTGAACATAAGTGAATATATATCACATCAAAATCATAAACAAAACTATAAAAAATCCTAACTATCACAACACTCCATATGACATATCAATTGATGTTTATTCACTTAATATAAGATTATAAATCGTGAGTGAATGGCTCACCTTTCGAGGTCAGAGAATTTTGGCAACATAAAAGCTACGAATTTGAATCACAATCTCAACAAGCTCTAACAATTCCAAAGCAAAGAACGAACTTTAATTCGATAGATCACAAAATATACATACATGTATGTGTGTGTATATATATATATATATGCATGGAGTTGGGTGGTGGTCGAATGCACGGGGTTTGATGGTGATTAGGCTCGACTATGGCTAGGGGAGGGCTTAGGGTTTTCAGCCTTTGAGTTGGTGGATTGTGACAACCGTGATTTTTGACTACTATCAAAAATAAAATTTAAAATAGTAATTTTAAATTGAAATTTGAAAAATAAATTTGCAATACAAAAATAATTTCATAGTCAGTTGCAAAGTCATTTGAAATAAATAGCAAGATTGTGTTATTTATCTTTGCCCTCACTTGTGAAAAGGAATTGGTCCATTTCAAAAGCCAAAATATAAACTTGCTGTCACCAAAGTTGTAAAGCAAAATGTTTGAACACTTTTGCTCGCAAAGTTTGGACACACTTTGTTTTTGCTATCATCATTTTTATATGCGGCGTTTCCTTTTCCGCTGAAGCACGTTTCTCTAATAAATGCATTTCTACAAACTCTGCCAACATATATTTTATTCGACTTATGCACAATTTTAAGAAAAGAAAAGCGAGCTGTATCTTTTATTTCGTTCCTATTTTCTTTCAAGCAGCAGTTCATCACTTTGGTTTGTTCATTTTTCAATCTGCTCAGTGAAAATGCATTAGTGGCAGTCAGGTTTTTTTAGTCTCTTTTGGATCTGGGTTGCTTACTGATTTTTGAAGCAAGTTATTGGTGAGTTCAAAAACTGACACTTCTAGTTTATCTTTGGTGGCATTTGATTTCGTATTTCCATGCGTGTATGAAGCACTGTCCAAACTATACAATTGTTTTGTGCACTTGTATATATACCCAGACTTTGTCATTTTCGTATGTAGGGTGGGTTTGCATCTCTAATAGAAGAAAAAAAAAACTTAGTTCAGGTCATTCTTGCATGCAAAGAGTAGTATACGAAAGTATTCATTTAAATCTCGACATTATTGCGTGCAAGGAGAAAAATAAGCTCAGGCCCTCACTGCATTTCGTGCATACGTGAATTATGACAGGTCACCTTAGATTCAAGTTTTGATGCGTGCGTACCTAAGTTGTCTAGGCCAACATTTTATCAACTTCATTTGGTCAGGCGCTGTTATTTAATTACCAGCTTGCAAATGGTGAAGCACAAAATTTTTTAAAATCTAATACCGAGGCATCAATTTCATGCACACAGAAGTTTAAGCGTGCGTGAGTCCAATAAAAAAATTTACAAGTATGCAATTCACTCGAAATTGAGTCCAACTAAGTTTATAATTGTTTTACAGGTCATGTGTTTCATTTGTTCAAACTTCATTTTTGTATAAAAGAGTTGAAGTTGTCAGATTTAAATTTCCTAAAGCCTTTGTCATTGTAATTATTTATTGCGTGCAAATGAGTCAATATGCTGTTCTCTTCCTTTTCATATGCACGTATTGTTTTAAATGCATGAATACAATGGAAAATGAGTTATAAGTCAGGCCGTGTGTACTAATACATACGTGACGATAATGTGTTTCAATTCATGCGTGCATTCAGAAATTTTGCAAAAAAAACCATTTCATTTTCTGCATTTAAAATTTTTACGTGAATATGTGAAAGCAAAGTCCAAGTCTTGAATGCGTGCGTTAGTGTGTTTTATCCAGGTTGTTTTTTTTTTAATCAAATTGAGTGTTTTCAAGTAACACGTGAAATAAAGTCAACATTTTGTATATCTATTTTATTAATGCACGCATGTAAATATCTTGTGCCTTCACTTAGTTTAGTTCATGCCTTCCCTTTACGCAATTGTACATATTAATTTAGATTTAAATGCAAATCTACTTGTTGTGAATAGTAGCATTTGCTACTTATTTAGTTTGTACGTCCATGCACCTTGCCATTGTCATGAATAGGACCCGCATGCACTAGTTTCTTGCTTCTACATGTACGTCCATGCTCTCTTTTGCATTGGATTGATTTGAAATCACCCATGCCTATTACACATGTTCTTGTTGTTTAATTCATGGTTATTATAATTGCACAGGTCACGTTTTTGTTGTTTGGTATTTTGCCGTGAGTATAAAAACTATGTTGTCCTGACATATAATTTTATTTTTGATGCGGTGAAAACGTATAGCCCGAAATATTGTCCAAGTTATTTTAAAAATTGCTTATTTCATTTCGTGTGTACACGTGTATATTGCCAAGCAGTGAAATATTTGATGAAAATATAGAAGTGCGGTCTACTATTTAATTTACGTTGAACCGGTGTTTAGTTTTAAAACATATTTTACGCTGTTATTTTTATAACGGAATTTTTACACCGGTATTAAATTTTTGAAGCGTGTTGTTTTGATGACATTTTTGACGAATAAAAATTACTGTTGTTTTGACTTCAGTAACCGTCAATTTTAAAGTGAATTTTCAGCGGTTATCCCGCAACGCTGATTTTATATCCGTTTTTACGGTGTTTTGTGAAGCGCAATTTTCTCGACGAAATTGCTACAGATGTTGCTATTTTAATCACGGGTTTTCAAATTGTTTTATTTTAAAATGGTTTCCAATTTATTTTTTACAGTTTACGCTTTCAAAAGAATGAGGAATCGATTTAAACGTTTCAGCAAAATTAAGGACTATGAACCCTTACTTTTACTGATTCGGTTAATTCCGGACATATCCGTTTGAGAACGTAAAATGTTATTTTTATAAAATACACAGTTTTGCACTTTCAAGGAAACGATGAAGAGATTTAAATGATTTAGCAAAAATGCGGAGTATGGAACCACACTTTTACTATTTCGGTTAATTCCGGACTCGTTAATTGGAATATTTGCTGAGGATTTGTTGTTTGATGATTTGTTGGGCTTTCGAGCCACTCTGCTAGACCTTCAGGTCATTTGTTGGACCTTCGGGTCATCTGATGGAACTTCAGGTCAATTACCAGTAGTAGACCTTCGGGTCACTCTGCGGACCTTTGGGTCATCTGATGGGCGCCAAAAATTATAGTACTTGGTAGGCTTCGGCCATCTGAGATGCACGTGCGGCGTAGCTAAAACTCGCCATCTGCTGAGATCGATCCACTTTTATGTTGATTTTCTAGTTATCTTATTTTGAATTCTAGATTCTGCGTCTTGCTTTTCTGAATTCAATTGGGAATTTGAAGTTGATTTTGATGATGTTTAATGGGATTCCTTCCTTTGAACTATGTTGATTACTATGTTGTATAGTCTCACCCGAGACTATAATTTTGGTATAGTCTCATCCGAGATTATAATTTTGTGTATAGTCTCATCCGAGATTACAAATTTGCGTATTGCTGTTTTGAATTCAATTGGGAATTTAAAAGCTGATTTAATGGAGTTTAAATTAAGATTTCTTCATTTAAACTATGGTGATTATTTATGTTGAATAGTCTCATTTGAGATTATTGATTTTGATGGAGTTTAAATTGAGATTTCTTTATTTGAACTATGTTGATTATCTATGTTGTATAGTCTCATTCGAGATTATGATTATTTGCTTAAGTGTTGTTTATCATACACTTATTTCTGAAGTTTAAATTAGACTGATCCGTTTATTATTTTCTTTTAAATAATACTCGGGTCAAACCGAGTTATTTTAGGATAATCGCTATCTCTGATTCATTTGTCGCTTCAGCTTTTGGGATTTCACATCATGTTTTGTCTAGACTTCGAGGTGTTACTTTGAGTTTATTGATTCTCGTCTCATGTATGTTGAGGACATGTATATGTGTATTTGGTTCATGTGAACTTTCGGTTGTTGTAGCATGTATTCCAGACTTGTCTTCCGCTATATTTCTGATATTTCTGTTCAAATGTGATTATACTTATCTGTGTTGTTGTTATTATGAGTTATTCTGAATTTTTCTTTAGCCACCGTAGTTTCGTTTTAGATTTGGATTGAATATATATCTTTGGGAGTAATTTACACAATTCCTATCGATGTAATCAATACTTGTCTAAGGCATAACTTACAGATGGTCGCTTTTAACAAGCCTTATTCTTCGCAATAGCAGACGTTATTTCTTATAATAACCTTTGTTATCGTAAGCATAGAGGTGGGGCATCACAGCTTGGTATCAGAGCTGAGATTCAGAACAAATTATATTAAACACAGAACAGAAATAGGATGGAACATGTGTTACAACTATTCAAGGGTTTTGTTCGTGCCTTTCTAATCGATTCTTTCGTTGTTCTTAAATCTTTATCCTCTTTAACATATTGGAGTATGTCTAGGGATAAATCTCATATCCCCATAGTATTCCGTTTGTTAAATTCCTTATCAATCTTTGATTTTGGAAGGTTTTATTTTATTTTGTGGTCGTTCTATCAGAGTTCTTTTCGATACGGGTGCATCACATTCATTCGTATCAAAGGAGCTTTTTGATGTTATTCCTTTGGATGTTGTTTCTCTTTGCGATCCTTTGAGGATTGTGAATCCTATTGATGGATCCGCTACTCTTGGTTTGTTGTGTGTTGATGTTGGGATTATTCTTTGTGGTTTTTCCTTTCATTCAAATCTGCAGGTTATGGATCATCTTAGTTTTGATATTATTTTGGGAATGGATTGGCTCGTCCGTTATGAAGTTTGAAAGAACTTTATATCTCAAGCATCCGATGCTATCGAGAAATTATCTATTATATTTCGAAGCATGGATCATACTTCGATTGCTCTTATTTCATCCTTCGAATCGGAGGAGTTCATAACTAATATTTCAGTTGTTTGTGATTTTTCTGTTGTCTTTGAGCCTATTTCGAGTTTGCCGCCAAGAAGGCAATTGAGTTCTGTATCGATATTATCTCTGGTGCTCATCCTGTCAGTCGTCCTCCTACGAGGATGTATGCTAAGGAAAATGAGGAACTCAAGCAACAATTATCTGAGTTGGAAGCCAAGCATTTTATTCGTTCTAGCTCGTCTCTTTGAGGCGCCGCCATTGTATTTATTAAGAAGCCAGATGGTACTCTTAGGCTTTGCATTGATTATCGCAGGCTTAACGAGCTCGCTATCAAAAATAGGTATCCATTACGTAGGATCGATGACATGTTCGATCAATTAAGTGGCGCTAAACTGTTCTCCCAACTCAATCTTTCTACCGGTTTTCACCAGTTACGAGTTGCAGAAGATAGCATTCCTCTTACCGCATTCCGTACTCGTTATGATTCTTATGAATGACTTATTGTGTCATTCAGTTTGCCCAGCTGATTTCATCCATTTTATGAATCAAGTATTCTACGAATATCTCGATCACTCCATTTGTGTATTTTTTGATTTTGGATGAAAACAACAATTTAAAATTTTGCAAATCTTTTTCATAAGATTTATTTACAAGTATAATTGGATTTGTGTTTATAATATAGAAGATGATTTTTTGATTGTATTTCCCATTGAGTGCTTTAAGAATTCTGGTCGATGCGCTTGATCAAGTTATCGATAGGAATCTCCTAAACGCTTTGATGAGACAATTTGACACAATAAATTGACCTATAAAAAGTAATTTTTTCTAGAAAATGATTTCATAAAGATGGCTGTAATTTTGGAAGTTTTAGTTTTTCAGGAAAGCAGATTATTTGAAAGAACTCTTTTCCGATACTCTTATCCTTGTGATTCCTGAAGGGAACCAAGACTTCATTATCTGTACAATACTAGCCGTATTGATTTCGGTGCTGTTCTCATGCAAAAAGATAGAGTAGTTGCATATGCTTCTAGACACTAAAGCCTAACGAGATTCGTTATGCTACCCATGATTTAGAGTTAGCCGCTATAGTCTTTGCTCTAAAGATTTGGCGACATTATTTTTGGACGAGCGTTTTATTCTTTTCACTGATCACAAATCTCAGAAATATCAATTCACTCAGAAGGAACTTAATTTGAGACAACAACGTTAGCTCGAATTTCTAGCTTCATATGATTTCGGTATTCAGTATACCCCTGGTAAGGGTAATTTAGTTGCTGATGTGCTCAGTCGCAAGCAGCAAGTTATTGTTTCCATGATGCTAGCAGAGTGGAATATTTTGGAAGCTTTATCTCTTCGTGATATTAGAGACCGTCCTTCAGTTTCTGATTCTCCCGTGCTTTTATTTAGCATGGAAGCTCGTCCTAGTTTGTTGGATAGTGTTGCCGATGCCCAGAATCAAGATCCAAAATCTCTTATCTTATTCAGTGTTATAAATCGGAATCCCGAAGTGATGATCTAAAGGATTTCGATATTGATATTCATGGTTGTTTTTGGAAGAAGGGAAGGTTAATCGTGCCTAATGTTCCTAATCTTAGAAATGACATTCTTAAGGACTATCATCGTTCTAAGTATACTATCCATTCGGGTAGTAGTAAGATGTATGCTGATATGAAACGCTTATACTTTTGGGAGGGTACGAAGCGTGATGGTGTAAGTTATGTGAGTCGTTGCATCACTTGTCAATTTATTAAAGCAGAACACCATCGCCCTAGTGGTATTTTGCAGCCTTTTGAGATTCCATTATGGAAATGGGATCAAATTTCTATAGACTTCGTTGATGGTCTACCTCGTTCGAGGTCGGGAATGCTAGTGTTTGGATGATTGTTGACCGATTGACCAAATCAGCCCATTTTATTCCTATCAAGTCAATCAGATTGCTTCTTTACTTTGGTGGTAGTTAGGAAGACCACTTATCTCTTATTGAATTTTCTTATAATAACGGTTTTCAATCCAGTATCGGTATGGCTCATTTCGAAGCTCTTTACGGAAGACCGTGTCGATCACCATCTTGTTGGTTGTAATCGGGGGAAAAGTTAGTTCTCGGCCCCGATTATATTCATGATTCTTCTGAGAAGATTGGTTTGATTAGACAAAGAACGGAAGAGGCTCAAAATAGGAAGAAATATTATGCCGATCATCGTAGGAAGCCTTTGGAATTTTCTGTTGGCGATCTTGTATTCATTCATGTTTCTCCGATGAAGGGTGTGGTGCGTTTTCGTAGCTCCGGAAAATTGGCTCCTCGTTATATTGGACCGTTTCCTATTACAGAATGCATTGGCTCTGTTGCTTATCGTGTAT
The DNA here is from genome assembly GCA_030765085.1 of Allium cepa. Taxonomy (NCBI): domain Eukaryota; kingdom Viridiplantae; phylum Streptophyta; class Magnoliopsida; order Asparagales; family Amaryllidaceae; genus Allium; species Allium cepa. The sequence goes on along the minus strand of CM060929.1, from coordinate 915,602,106 downwards.
CGCTACCTCTTCAGTTTTCGGGAATTCGTGACGTATTTCGTGTATCCCAGCTTCGTCGATGTCTTCGAGATTCAGATTCTATTATTGATCCTCATATATTGCAAGATCTTAATATCTCACCTGACTTGTTTATGGTGCAGAATCCTATTCGTGTGCTAGCTTCGGAGGCTAAACGTCTACGGAATAAAGAAGTCCAACTTGTGAAAATTTAATGGTCCGAAAACCCCAAAGATTGCGCTTGGGAAACCAAAGAATTCATCGAGCGTTTTTATCTTGGTTTTCTCTCCTCTTCGGGTGGGGGGTGAGCATTCTTATTCATCTTTTCTATTTTTATTCCTTGTTGTGATGAATAATTTGTGTTATAAACAACTTCTAGTATAAAAATTGCGGGGACACAATTTTTATAGGGGGAGTTTGTAACAACTGTGATTTTTGACCACCGTCAAAAATAAAATTTAAAATAGTAATTTTAAATTGAAATTTGAAAAATAAATTTGCAATGCAAAAATGATTTCATAGTCAGTTGCAAAGTCATTTGAAATAAATAGCAAGGTTGTGTTATTTATCTTTGCCTTCACGTGTGAAAAGGAATTGGTCCATTTCAAAAGCCAAAATATAAACTTGTTGTCACCAAAGTTGTAAAGCAAAATGTTTGAACACTTTTGCTAGCTAAGTTTGGACACACTTTGTTTTTGCTATCATCATTTTTATATGCAGCGTCTCCTTTTCCACTGAAGCACGTTTCTCTAATAAATTCATTTGTACAAACTCTGCCAACATATGTTTTTATTTGACTTATGCACAATATTGAGAAAAGGAAAGAGAGCCGTATCTTTTATTTCGTTCCTATTTTCTTTCAAGCAGCAGTTCATCACTTTGGTTTGTTCATTTTTCAAGATGCTCGGTGAAAATGCATTAATGGCAGTCAGGTTTTTTTAGTCTCTTTTGGATCCGGGTTGCTTACTGATTTTTGAATCAAGTTATTGGTGAGTTCAAAAACTCACACTTCTAGTTTATCTTTGGTGGCATTTGATTTCGTATTTCCATGCGTGTATGAAGCACTGTCCAAACTATACAATTGTTTTGTGCACTTGTATATATACCCAGACTTTGTCATTTTCGTATGTAGGGTGGGTTTGCATCTCTAATAGAAAAAAAAACAAAACTTAGTTCAGGTCATTCTTGCATGCAAAGAGTAGTATACGAAAGTATTCATTTAAATCTCGACATTATTGCGTGCAAGGTGAAAAATAAGCCCAGACCCTCACTACATTTCGTGCATACGTGAATTATGACAGGTTACCTTAGATTCAAGTTTTGATGCGTGCGTACCTAAGTTGTCTAGGCCAACATTTATCAACTTCATTTGGTCAGGCGTTGTTATTTAATTATCTGCGTGCAAATGGTGAAGCACAAAAGTTTTTAAAATGTAATACCCAGGCATCAATTTCATGCACACAAAAATTTAAGCGTGCGTGAGTCTAATAATTTTTTTTACAAGTTTGCAATTCACTCGAAATTGAGTCCAAATCAGTTTATAATTGTTTTACAGGTCGTGTGTTTTATTTGTTCAAACTTCATTTTTGTATAAAAGAGTTGAAGTTGTCATATTTAAATTTCCTAAAGCCTTTGTCATTGTAATTATTTATTGCGTGTAAATGAGTCAATATGCTGTTCTCTTCCTTTTCATACGTGCGTATTGTTTTAAATGCATGAATACAATGGAAAATGAGTTATAAGTCAGGTCGTGTGTACTAATACATACGTGAGAATAATGTGTTTCAATTCATGCGTGCATTCAGAAATTTTGCAAAAAAAAAAACCATTTCATTTTCTGCATTTAAAATTTTTAAGTAAACATGTGAAAGCAGAGTCCAAGTCTTGCATGCGTGTGTTAGTGTATTTCATCCAGGTTGTTTTTTATTATCAAATTGAGTATTTTCAAGTAACATGTGAAATAGAATCAACATTTTGTATATATATTTTATCAACGCATGCATGTAAATAATTTGTGCCTTCACTTAGTTTAGTTCATGCCTTTCCTTTACGCAATTGTACATATTAATTTCGATTTAAATGCAAATCTACTTGTTGTGAATAGTAGCATTTGCTACTTATTTAGTTTGTACGTCCATGCACCTTGCCATTGTCATGAATAGGACCTGCATGCACTGGTTTATTGCTTTTACATGTACGTCCATGCTCTCTTGTACATTTGCTGTTAATTGATTTGAAATCACCCATGCCTATTACACAAGTTCCTCTTGTTTAATTCATGGCTATTATAATTGCACAGGTCACATTTTTGTTGTTTGGCATTTTGCCGTGAGTATATAAACTATGTTGTCCTGATATATAATTTTATTTTTGATGCGTGAAAATGTGTAGCCCGAAATATTGTCCAAGTTATTTTAAAAATTGCTTATTTCATTTCGTGTGTACATGTGTATACTGCCAAGTAGTGAAATATTTGCTGAAAATATATTAGTGCAGTCTACTATTTAATTTACGTTGAACCGGTGTTTAGTTTTAAAACGTATTTTACGCGGTTATTTTTATAACGGAATATTTACACCGGTATTAAATTTTTGAAGCGTGTTGTTTCGATGACATGACGAATAAAAATTACTGTTGTTTTGACTTCAGTAACCGTCAATTGTAAAGTGAATTTTCAGCGGTTATCCCGCAATACTGATTTGATATCCGTTTTTACGGTGCTTTGTGAAGCGCAATTTCCTCGGCGAAATTGCTACAGATGTTTGTTGTTTTAATCATGCGTTGTCAAATCGTTTTAAAATAAAATTATTTCCAATTTTTTTTACAGTTTATGCTTTCAAAAGAATGAGGAATCGATTTAAACGTTTCAGCAAAATTAAGGACTATGAACCCTTACTTTTACTGATTCGGTTAATTCCGGACTTGTCCGTTTGAGAACGTAAAATGTTATTTTTATAAAATACACAATTTTTCACTTTCAAGGATTCGATGAAGAGATTTAAACGATTTAGCAAAAGTGCAAAGTATGGAACCACACTTTTACTATTTCGGTTAATTTCGGACTCATTAATTGAAATATTTGCTGAGGATTTGCTGTTTGATGATTTGTTGGGCTTACGAGCCACTCTGCTGGACCTTCGGGTCATTTGTTGGACCTTCGGGTCATCTGATGGACCTTCGGGTCAATTACTAGTACTAGACCTTCGGGTCACTCTGCGGACCTTCGGGTCATCTGATGGGTGCCAAAAATTATAGTACTTGGTAGGCTTCGGCCATCTAAGATGCACGTGCGGCGTAGCTAAAACTCGCCATCTGCTGGGATCGATCCACTTTTATGTTGATTTTCTAGTTATCTTATTTTGATTTCTCGATTCTGCGTCTTGCTGTTTTGAATTCAATTGGGAATTTGGAAGTTGATTTTGATGATGTTTAATGGGATTTCTTCCTTTAAACTATGTTAATTACTATGTTGTAGACTATAATTTTGGTATAGTCTCACCCGAGACTATAATTTTGGTATAGTCTCATCCGAGATTATAATTTTGTGTATAGTCTCATCCGAGATTATAAATTTGCGTATTGCTGTTTTGAATTCAATTGGGAATTTAAAAGCTGATTTAATGGAGTTTAAATTAAGATTTCTTCATTCAAACTATGGTGATTATTTATGTTGAATAGTCTCATTCGAGATTATTGATTTTGATGGAGTTAAATTGAGATTTCTTTATTTGAACTATGTTGATTATCTATGTTGTATAATCTCATTCGAGATTATGATTATTTGCTTAAGTGTTGTTTATCATACACTTATTTCCAAAGTTTAAATTAGACTGATCGGTTTATTATTTTCTTTTAAATAATACTCGGGTCAGACCGAGTTATTTCAGGATAATAGCTATCTCTGATTCAGTTGTCACTTCAGCTTTTGGGATTTCACATCATCTTTTATCTAGACTTCGAGGTGTTACTTTGGGTTTATTGATTCTCGTCTCATGTATGTTGAGGACATGTATATGTGTATTTGGTTCATGTGAACTTTCGGTTGTTGTAGCATGTATCCCAGACTTGTCTTCCGCTATATATCTGATATTTCTGTTTTGATGTGATTATACTCATCTATGTTGTTGTTGTTATGAGTTGTTCTGAATTTTTCTTTAGCCACTGTAGTTTCATTTTAGATTTGGATTGAATATATATCTTTGGGAGTAATTTACACAACTCCTATCGATGTAATCAATACTCGTCTAAGGCATAACTTATAGATGGTCGCTTCTAACAAGCCTTATTCTTCGCAATAGCAGATGTTATTCCTTATAATAACCTTTGTTATTGTGAGCATAGAGGTGGGGCGTCACATGGATGGTGGCCAAGAGGGGGAGGGGAGGAGATGTTCGGAGTTGTGGTGGAGGGCGACAACAATAGGAGAGGAGTTGAAGGGTTCTGAAGAGAGGAGGAAAGGAGTGTATGGATTTGAGAAATTTCAGAGTTTGGGGTTCTGTACATTTGGGGAAGAAGAATAGTACGCATAAAGTTTCTCAAATGAAAAAAAATTGTTGTACATACTTGGTTTTGGTCAGATAGGAAATAGAAGGTCAATAGGTAGGAAAAGGAATGGTTACATGACTCTTAGGATTACTAGAGTCTCTTGGTTTACTAAGGAGCACATAAGACCAAACAAAACCAATATGACTTAGCCAAGTAAACACAAATATACACTGCAATTTTTTTTCAGTTTTTCACAATAATTTATATTTTTACAGCAATAGGGATCTGATTTCGACAAAATGAAAAAGGGAGAGTTAGAATTCATTCTAGAATCATATAAAAAGAATAAAATTTTAAAATTCAAATTTAAATTTTTCAACCAAAAGTCAAACTTTGACTAAGTTTGACCAAAATTTGAAATTTTAGAAATTATTCTATTTCATTGAATTTGGAAATATTTATAATCAACATTCCAAAAATTGTTATTTAAAATTCAAAGTTATTTAAGATTTAAAATATTTAATTCAAAATTCAAATAAAATCTATTTAAAGTTTGATTGAATTTACTGATCGTTACACTCTCTCCCACTCAAAACATTTCATCCCCGAAAAGGAACGGAATAGAAGGAAAGAAACAATAGAAAGATAAGATAGATTTGAAACAAAAGTACCTGATGCAAACAATTTAGGGTTCGAAGTGCGCATGGACTCCTCGGTCTCCCATATGCAATCCCGATCATCTGTACTCCACTGTACTTTAACCGGACTGACAGATTTCCTCCTAAGCTGTTTCATACCTCTATCGACTATATGAAATGGCTTCCTCTCAATAGTGAGATTTGGCTCGACATCTAAATTCTCTAATAAAGTAGGCTGAACAATCAAGGATGGATCGTGAAGATATTTGCGAAGATTAGATACGTGAAACACACTATGCACACTCGATAGCTTCTCCAACAAATCCACTCTATAAGCTAAAGGATAAGACCAATGAATCTAGGAGCAAGCTTCCCTCTGTGACCAAAGAAAACCACATTCTTCAGTGGATAGATCTTAAGAAAGACTTGATCACCCATTGAAATTCCAAATCTCTCCTCCACCTATCAGCATACTTTTTCTGCCTATCCCGAGCAATCCTCATCTTCTTCCTAATCTCCTCAACCTTCTCAGATGCTTCCATAATCATATTGGGCCCAAGAACCAAACGATCGTCGGATTCAATCTAGCAAGATGGAGATTTGCAAGATCGTCCGTAAAGAGTGGAAAACGACGACATCTCGATACTTGCCTGAATTCAAAAGAATGGGATTTTAATCGGTTTAAGCTTAAGATGAGTTAAATTTCAAAAATAAAGTTATACCTGATAGCTGTTATTATAAGTGAATTCAATGAGATGCAGGTGATTTTCCCAAGATCCTCCATAATCAAGAATACAGGCACAAAGAAGATCTTCCAGAATTTGATTCACCCTTTCCGTCTGACTATCAGTCTGGGGATGGTAAGAAGTACTAAGTTTCAAACGGGTACCTAAAGCTTCCTGAAAGGAATTCCAAAACATGCTGGTAAAGATAGGATCGCGATCACGAACAATGCTAGAAGGAACACAATGAAGTCGGACAACCTCTCACATATAAACCTAAGCTAAGCTCGAAGCGGTTTGATTCGACTTAATTGGAATAAAATGAGCAAATTTGGTTAATCGATTGACAACTACCCAAATACTCTCGTCACCCTTTCTCGTCCTTGGTAAACCATCGATAAAGTTCATAGAAAACTAATCCCACTTCCAAATGGGATTCTCAAGTGGTTGTAGCAATTTAGCGGTCTTCTAATGATTAGCCTTAACTGTTGACAAGTGGCACATCTACTACCAAAAATGGAAACATTCCGACTAATACCATTCCACCAGTACAGATTCTTCATATTCTGATACATCTTGGTAACTCCAGGATGAATAGAGAGTCTGGACTGATGATTCTCCTTAAGCACTTCGTTCCTTAGTCCATCAACATTCGGAACACAAATTCGGTTATTAATCCCTAGAATTCCATTATGGTCAATTTGTGCTCCTAACCCACTCTGGTTATCAGCTTCCCTACTATGAATATTCTCCTTCATGAGTTTAAGCATCTCATCCTCATCCTACTTGGCTGTTGTACGATCCATAAGAGACGAAGAAGCGAAAATCTAACACAACATGTCATTTTTCTGACTTAGGGCATCGACTACAACATTAGCTTTCGTAGGTATGTAGTTGATGTCGAGGTCATAAGATGCTATGAACTCAAACCATCTGTAACACCTCACATTTTTAGATAATTAAATAATCAAATAACAATGAATAGTGAAAATAAGAATTTATGGAATTGTCAGAATATGGCCTTGAACCTTATACCATTGTGCTTGTGGTGATTTTCCAATCAATTTTCATGTATAATTTTTCGAAATTCGAGTTAATATGAAGAAGTTACGAGAAGGATAAGAAATCAAAAATAAAAATAAATAATAGGACCCCATAGGTCGACCCACAAAGTACACAGGTCGACCCATAGGTCGACCCGCAAAGTAGTGAGGTCGACACATAGGTCAACCCGCGTTTCTCCCTAGACGAGAAATTGTTTAGGGATGTGCCGAAGTTTTCTAATTGGATTTTTGCGCAATCTCGAGTGTAGTTTTCTGGATCCAACAATTCGCAGCAAGCCTATGACGTGGTTGCACTAGACTCAGTCCTAAAATCAGACGGTCTGAGATCCTCAAACTACACTATAAATAGAACTCTAGGCCTAGTTATTTTCTCATAATCATATTTTCTCCCAGTTTGGTTCATTGCCTGAGGGTGAACCCTAAATAGAAAATATTTCTACGGAGAATATCATTTTAATAAAAATATTAGATGCCTTAGAAGGGGATCCAGGAAGGTCATGGAGTAAAGCTAAGGACGATAGGTGAATGGATTTAAATTATATCTCTTTTATGCTTATGATATATAATATCATTAGATTCCCATTAAATATTTTAGTTTGGCATTTAAACTAATTTCAGTAATTAGTTCAACTAGTTAGTTATGCTGAAACTGTAAATTTTATAAGAGAAGTGTACTTATATTTAAATGTTATTTATATGAGAAAAAAGAAAGGAATCCAATTAAATATAAGTAATATTACGCTTAAAAGTTGTAGAGAAAGGCATAAGCCTAAAAGTAAGAAATTTATAGTAAATAATGTTAAAATGGGAGAAATGAATTAACAAAGGGAAAATCTAATAACTTGATTTGAAAGATAGTGATAGATTAGTTGGTTGGTTTAGAAAAGGGAATACATTTCCATAGTTTAATGTTGTAATAATAATGATAAACGTAATTGCAAGAATAAAAGCTAGGAAAATGGAATTAGAGCAAAATAGAGACATTACTGTATTTTGCATTATCCAACAATTATAGAAACAATAAAAGAAATATCATGAGGTTACGAGTTATTATTTATGGCATTATTTAGTATTAAAATATGAAAATGGATTTAGTACAGTTTTTATAACCAACCAAATAGAATTGAACTACTTCCTAGAATAAAAGAGAATAACGTGGAGCATTAAAGAAATTAAAGAAGAGGAAATAATCAAGTTAATTATTCGGCAAGACTAGAAACAATAAGCAGAAAATGTGACTAGATCCGCATTTATTGCGCAGATAGTAGAGTAAAAATTAAAACAGTTATTAATGTAAGTAACTTATAGCAGTTGGACGTAGTCCCAAGTTAAGATTTTTATATAATAATAAAGATAATTTAGTATCATTATAAAAGAAGACAGACTAGAATAGAAAAGAGACACTTGCAATTACAATTATAATATGCAGGTTATAAAAGAAAGAAAAGAATATAGAAGCAAAAATTGTGGGTATAATTGTAACAAGTAGGTTATAATTGCAAAGAAAGAAATAGAAGAGGATTATTTTATCAAACTTAGATATTGGATTAAGTTAATAAGAAAGAATAATAACAGTGGCCTATACCGGTAGCATTCCCTTTTAGGTCTAGGATCGATGGTCTCACACATATGTGGGGCTAGGCATGTGTATTAGGGTAAAAATGTAGCCAACTGAGTAAGAAAAGTAAACTTAAGGCATAATAAAAGATTAGACGTAGGGTCCAATAAAATGGTAAGGTGTGTTTGGAGTAGCCCAAGAGAATCTGGATAAAGAGCCTAATGAAGCAGTTCATCATAGATTTTTAATGCAGAAAGAGCACGTCCAACTTAGTTATTTTAGGCTAGAAGGAAGTACGAGACTTCAATGGGACGTGTGGATATTCTAGAATGGCCCTCTAGGGTAGGCCTAACGAAGCTGCATCCCTAGGGGTAGGTCCTTTGGTGTTCCATCAAGAGAGTATGCCTTGGCTGCTTTTGCATGCAAGCCTAACAAAGTGGACCTTTGTAGGCAGCCAAAAGGTTGATGATGGAGTAAGGTATTCGTATGACAGCGTACTCTAGTTTGCGAGTAGGTTGTAGTTAGCAGGACCCAAAAGGATAGTCGCATGCAGAGATCAGCCATCATCAGTCAGAGCGAGTTTGGGTAAGACTACAGTTAAACTATTAGGCCAACGATTCTTTAACTATCGAGACATTAGATGAGGGGCACAACCAATTGAATGTTTAGATTGTTTGCAGTAGGGAAAAGCCACTTAGCTCTTGAAAGGTCTTTCGATTAGTTGAGGAGGGGCTACGTGGGGCCATAGCCACGATGAGAAAAGAGACAGACTAAGTAGAATATCTGTACTATAGGCCTAACTAAGCGGACCTTTACAGATATAGAAAATCCCCGATCGAGTTCCGTACTATGTAGATCTTGTTAGAGAAATTCAGGGAGTAGATAGAACAATTACGTGTAGTCCTCAAGGTACGCACTGGGTGGTACATTGTGGATGTTCGAGCACTGGTATAAGCTAGTGGATGCAGTTTCATGATTTCCTAGCAAATGACGGAATATCTATATTGTAGGCCTCACGAAGCTGTTCTTTATAGATGTAGTACGCTCTATTAGCGAGATGATGAAGTCCTTTTCGAGGAGGATAAGAAAGGTACTAATGGTAGTACGTAGGACCGATGCGGTCTTTGGGCATGTAGCTATACACACACACATATATTAATTATTAGGTTTTAACGTACTAGGGAGTAGATGGGTGCTATTCATGCACAGAGGCAAGAGTATTATAAACCCAACAAACCTAATATGAAAGAAAATTGAAACAGAACGACATATGTAGACTTATGCTTAGAAGTGTATAATTTTTCTATTCACCAGAACTTTAGTTCCGACCACTCCTCATGTCATCCCATAGGTTAGATAGATGGTAGAGAATTTTCAGCCTTGAGACACTTGTTTAGAAAGTGTTATTACCTTAGTGAGTATTTACTTACCATTATATTTTAGTCAGTTCTGCTGTGAGATATTTATTTGAGCTCTGGTATATTTATCTTTGCCTATTTGCAGGATACCAGATACCCAACTCGGACTTCAATGGCCTGGATTTCAGCATTTTTGCGAAAAATCCGGACCCACTGGAATTCGGATTGTTACATTTGATATCAGAGCTTAGGTTAGTAGATCCTAAGTAAATTAGGAAATATGAGTGAACTTATTTGTATTTTTGAATAAAATATAAATAAATTATGTACTAAAATCCAAATAGTCCCCAATTATATATTTTAATATATGGAAAGTTTTTAGAAGGTTTGGGACGACCCAAGGATGTTGAGCCCTATGTTATTGTCGATTATAATGTACAATATGCTATGTTTTGAGAGAAGATTGGTGTGATGACCCAGAATTTTAGGCAATATCAATTTAATAATCTGCATTAAAATTTAAATTGATTTGATAATCTTGATTTAATAAAAGTTTAATTGATTTAATAATCTAATTAAATAAATATTTAATTAGTGAATTATATATTTTGAAAACTAGTAAATTGTTTTCCATTTATAATGTATATATATTTGTATATATTACAGATAAGCTTTGATTTGATAATTTGGAAATTATGATTTAATTTAATATATAGCTTTTCAAAGATATTAAAATAAATAACTATATGGTTTTAAATACTTAAGGTAAATGTTAATTGCTTAAAATTATATCTTAGTTTAAGTTTAAGTTTAAATAGAAAGGTTTGTTTTATTTCTTTTTAAATATTACTTGATAAACACGATTTGAAAATAGAAGTTTAAAATAAAATATAGCATATGATATATTAATTTATTTAATAATAGAAGTAATTTATAATCTATTTTATAAATTATTTAAAATTTTCAAATAATAGTTATAATACTTAGTTTTTATAAACATAAATAGATTTTATAGAAATAGAATTGTTGTTTCCCAGGGAATCGACCGGGCAACTTAGCACGCAGACTCCCCATCGTTCGGCATCAACGGGCGTTAGGCATGGGATAGCGTCCGGCATCTGGGAGCGTTCGACATCGAAAAGCGCTCGGCATCGAATACCGTTCGGCCAGAGAGGGACGCTCGGCATAAGATCATTCTACGAACAGAGGATTGTTCGGCCTCCCGAGTACGTTTGGCCTAGCCATCGTTCGGCTAAGACAATGGTCCGGCCTCTAGTTTCATTCGGCACAAGTACTCCCCACGGTAGCTTGTATGTTCGGCCTCATCTTGTTCGGCTAAAGGAGAGTGTTCGGCTAAAGGAGATCGTTCGGCATCCCAGCTTGGTTCGGCGTGGCATGTTCGGCATCCCAGCTTGGTTCGGCGTGGCACGTTCGGCGAACCTATATCGCTCGGCGTCCCAGCTTGGTTCGGCGTGGAACGTTCGGCGAGCCTATATCATGCGACATCCCAGCTTGGTTCGGCGTGGCACGTTCGGCAAGCCTATATCGTTCGGCATAAGAACATTGTTTGGCATAAACGCCTTGGCTCGGCATCTTACTGTTCGGCCTCCTTGGATCGGCGCGCCGAGCTAGCACTATTTGGACTAAGATATTCACCTAGCAGGCCCACCAGGGAAGTCCAACCCACATTCGCCTATAAATAGAGGGGCAGGGGCACAGGAAAAGGGATCTGATTTCAGAGAACACTGGGGAGACTCTGCCATTTTCAAGACTTAATCTAGACTTATTTCTTTTACTTTGCAATTGTATTCAAGTAAAAAAAAAGGATTGTATCTGTAATCTACTGTCAAGGAAATCAATGGAAATCAACTTCAAAGTGGGTGTAGGAAGTTATGTCGAATCACTATAAATTTGGTGTTCTTACTTTCTGCATTTAAGTTTATGTTATCTTCTCTGTTTTAATTTGTTTTCTTCATTATTCCCTCTACACAATCTTTATAAGGGTGTTAGTGACCAATTTTGGTGCTAACATTTTGGTGCTTTCACTGAGAATTGAATTCTCAGGCTATTAGGATCTACTTTGTAGCTACTGGATTGCATAAGTCCCCCAAAGGAGATCCATAACCATTCGTAAGGCATCTGTTGATCCTACTTAGAGTTACAACCAACAACTCTACCATGGGAAGAACACGAACTAGATAAGCCTCTCAAAATGCAGATGTCCACGAAACTGCCAGTGTGCAACAACTTGGACCTAGCAATCAGCAAGCAATTCGAGGTGTAGAGCCCACCAACCAAAACCAAGCAGAAGTTGTTTCCTGAGCGGAATTCAATGACTTGATAAGGGAACTTAAAGAAAGTAGAAGGCAACTTGCTGAGCAAATGCAAGCCAATGCTGACCTTATGACTCAGCTTACTCAATAGCAGCATCAGAATGCTGGAGGTAGCCCTGCCCCTTACCATGAAGATGATAGTTCAACCTCTACTGATGAACCCCCTAGGCGTAGATGCCGTAAGGAAGAAGATGCGCATGCGGGTGCTACTGATCGATCTACTAGAAACCGAGACCCAAATCGGATGGGACATCAACCTGCATGGTCCCGTGGAACAGAACCCAACCTCCCATCTTCCATAAAAACCTCAGATTTGACAGCTATGGTCAGACAGTTGATGAAAGAAAACCAAGGTTTAACTAATGAAGACTGGGGAGTGTCTAAGAGTCATTCTCCCTTCACGGATACCATTTTACAGGCTGAATACCCAAGGAAGTTCAGCATGCCCACCATTCCAGCCTATGAAGGGAAGACCGATCCTAGACAACATGTGATGAGGTATGGATGGATTCTGCAAGAGCCAATGACGCAACCAAGTGCAGGTGCTTCCCAATTACTCTGTTCGGAATTGCCACCATGTGGTTTACTCGACTTCCCCTACGATCTATATCCAGCTTCGACGAATTAACAATGAAATTCATACAACAGTTTAGGATACACACCACTCTTCCAAAGGACGTGATATCCTTATCAAGTGTGACCCAAGCTCCAGGAGAGTCGCTAAAAGCATACTTGCAGAGATTTCATGTTGCTGCTACTGAAGTGAGAAATCCTAGCGACCATGCAATTTTGATGGCAGTGATGCGTGGAGTGGATCCCGATTTTGAATTTGGAAATTGGTTGGCGGGAAAGCCCCCAACTACATCGGAGCATTTTTATTCGAAAGCTCACCAGTTCGTAAGGAGGGAAGAAGCTCGGTGGACAAGGAAAGACAAGGCACCAGGGCCCGTTCAAGAATCTGTGAAGAGTAACATCGCCGTGAAGACAACTGGCAATAACCCTGGAAAGACTCAAGCCAACGTCTAGAACAAGCCCGGGCAGTCTAAAGGATCCGGAGGTAGAGATCCCGGAAAGAGAAAAGAAACAAGGAGATGGAAGTCAAGGATCCCAACCTACAATGAATACACTCCACTGAATGCATCTCTTGAGAACATCTACTTATCAACCTGCAACACTTTTCAGCATAGAAAGCCATGCCCAAAGGAATCGACAGAGGAACAGAAGTAGACTGGGAAATATTTCCGCTTTCACGAGTCTTATGGTCACAACACAGAGGAGTGTAGACATCTTTATAACGCTATAGAAAAGCTGATTAGACAGAAGAAGCTACAGGAATTTGTCAAAGACGCATAGGACGGGAGGCAAGTGACATCAAACCCTGGGCGAGGGCCAGGCCCACACCAACCAGAACAACCTATTCGAACGACGGGTAGATTGGTTATTAACACGATTGCTGGCGGACCTCACCCTGCAGATAAGAATTGGCAGGAGATAGAGCGATATGCTAACTCTTTGAAACATGTGGACTATGAGTGTTGTTCGAATGTGGAGGATGGAACTCCCGCAAAGCAGCAGGCATGATGAATGATGACATCGTATTCAGGAGCAGAGATGCAGATAAGGTAGAGGCCCCTACTATCAACCCAATGGTCATATCCGCGACCATCGGGCCAGCATTCGCAAAGAGAATTCTAATTGACTGCGGAAGTTCCGTTAACATCATCATCCGGAAGGCATACGACCAAATGAAACTGGAAACCAAGGATTTGAAACCATCCAAAGCCAGGATCCATGGCTTTAATGGTGCGGCAACTGATGCCATGGGATATGTGGAGTTACCAGTCGAACTGGGGAAAGATGAACGCATGAGAGTGCGAATCCTACCATTCATAGTGCTGGATGTTGATTCCCCATACAACGTGTTTCTGGGACGTCCAGCCCTGGCAGAATCCAGGGCAGCTTTGGCCTCATAGTGTTTGACGTTAAAATTTCCCATAGACAAAGGAGTAGGAGTAGTGCACGGTGATCAGGTAACCGGTCGTGCATGCTATGTGGCTGAGCTCATAGAGGCGCAGCGTAGGGAGAAAAGAAAGGTTGCGGACAGCTCGGTCCACATCCAAAATTCTGATGATTGACAACTAGCGCTCGAGCCCTGGTTCGGGCGACAATCTCAGATCCATAGAGACATAGATCCGAGAGATGATGATGGGGAACCTAGGGAAATAAATGCAGCACCAGCTGAACTGACCGTTGACATCTCAGTTAGCTGCAATGACCCATCACGAGTTCTTAAAATAGGATCACAGCTAGACCCCGTGGCAACTGAAAACCTTACTGATTTCCTCCGAGCGAACCTTGATGTTTTTTCTTGGACACATTTTGATATGTGGGGGATTTCTCCTACAATGGCGAGTCATATGTTGAACATAGACCTGAGACGTGCCCCTGTGAAACAGAAAAGGAGAGGCATGGACGCAGAGAGGTCCACAGCTCTCAAAGAGGAGGTAGACAAACTCAAAGCCAACGGGTTCATCCGCGACGCCCTCTACCCTGAATGGTTTTCCAACTCGGTGCTAGTAAAGAAAGAAAACGGGAAATGGAGGACTTGTGTTGATTACTCTGATTTAAACAAAGCATGCTCGTAGGATAGCTTTCCATTACCTAGAATTGACCAACTGGTCGATTCTACAACCGGACATGAGTTGCTGTCCTTTATGGATGCATACTCTGGATACAATCAAATCCCAATGCACATTCCCGACCAAGAACATACCAGTTTTGTCACAAACGTCGGGCTGTATTGCTTTGTAGTAATTCCCTTTGGACTGAAGAACGCAGGAGCAACTTATTAGCGCCTGGTGAATCGAATGTTCAAAGATCAGATTGGCAAAACAATGGAAGTCTATGTGGATGACATGCTTGTGAAGTCATGGAAGTCAAACGACCACATCCGAGACATAGCAGAGATGTTCAATGTACTCAGACACTACGGGATGAAGATCAATCCACTGAAGTGTTTATTCGGCGTGGCTTCAGGAAAGTTCTTGGATTATGAACGCACGAGGGATTGAAGCTAACCTGAAGAAGATCCAGGCTATCCGAGATATACAAGTACCCAGAACCATAATGCAGGTGCTCTTGCGACAGGTGCTCCAACGACTAGATACTTCCGGAAGGATGTTAAAATGGAATATTGAGTTGAGTCTGTTCGACATTACCTACCTGCCGTGAAGGGCCATACAAGGACAAGCACTAGCTGACTTCATTGCTGAATTCACTCTTCCAAATGAACCGAGCTGTCATAGGGTCATACCCCCCGTTCGATGGAAGATGGACACCGATGGGGCATCTAACGACCATCACTCGGGGGCAGGTATAGTCATTATAACTCCTGAAGACCGATCGATCTGCTACGCTTTGAAGCTTGAGTTTGCAGCAACAAATAACGAAGCCGAATATGAAGCATTGATTGCTGGCTTGAGACTTGTTATTGAACTGGGAGTGAAGTCAATCGAAGTCTTCTATGATTCACAGCTTGTGGTATATCAGGTGCGGGGAGACTATCAAGCAAAGGGATAGAGACTGGGTCCTTACCTCGCTCGGGTTCAAGAGCTACTAGCGAGTCTCGAATATTACGACATCTTTCATGTCCCGCGCGAACAAAATAGAGAAGCTGATTCGTTGGCGAAGTTCGCAAGCACTGGCTATGCACAACAAATGGGATTATTCCCTGTTGAGACTCTCCATGCTCCAAGTATAGACATAATGGAGATAGATTTCATGTTAAAGATCGAACCTGAAAAGGAATCATAGTTGACCCCAATCAAACAGTACCTACTGCAAGGAGATTTGCCTGAAAAGTGGAGCGAAAGACGCCAAGTCCTTCGTAAGGCCTCGCGTTATGTAGTACATGGCAGAATAATGTATCGGAGGGGATTCTCGACCCCCTTACTCCGGTGCATGGCCCATGATGAGATAAACCGAGTACTAAAGGAAGTCCATGAGGGAGAGTGCGGTGACCATATTGGGGGGCAAACATTGGCAAAGAAAATCCTCCGCTATGGATACTATTGGCCAACCGTGAATCGGGACGCCGCAGACTACGTAAGGAGATGTGACAAATGCCAGATATACGCAAGAATTCCGAGAGCTCCATCGACGGAACTCACACAAATGGTTAGTCCATGGCCGTTTGTAATGTAGGGAATTGACCTAATTGGTTCTTTACCCATAGCCAAAGGAGGCGCGAAATATGAAATAGTTGCAGTCGATTACTTTACAAAATGGGCAGAGGCAGAGCCTATGGCCACGATCACCACCAAGAAAGTCATTAATTTTGTTGTATGAAATATCATATGCCGTTTTGGCCTTCCAGGGACCATCATAACAGACAATGGAACTCAATTTGAAAGCAAGGAGTTCAAAGAATTTTGTCAGAAGAATGACATTGAGAAAAGATTTGCACCAGTCACTCATCCAAAGGCAAATGGTCAGGTAAGCCGTAAACAAAATAATCAAGTCCATATTGAAAAAGCGATTGGAAAAGGCTAGAGGCAAGTGGGTAGATGAACACCCGATGGAACTTTAGGCTTATAGAACCACCCACAAAACTGCGACTGGTGACACTCCATTCGCATTAGCATATGGCACAGAAGCTGTCATACCCGTGGAACTTTTAGTTCCGTCACATCGGTTAACTTATTACGATCCTGCATTGAACCAGGATCTTATATTGGAATCATTGGACTTCATTGATGAGAAACGCGAAGAAGCTGATTTGAGAGCGGCCTCATACCAACATCGAGTCGCTAGGTATTATAACGAATACGTCCAACCGAGAATCTTTGATGTGGGAGATCTGGTTTTGAAATGAGTCTTTCCAACCCCATCTCACATGAATCCTACATGGGAAGGTCCATACATCATCGAACGAAGGCTTAGAGAAGGAACTTTCAAGCTGGCGACCGTCGATGGTGTGACACTCCCCCGAGTATGGAATAGCGAGCACTTGCAGCGTTACTACACTTAGTATGTTTCCTTTATGCAGTAGTTGCATTTATTTCCAGTATGTTTTCATTTCTAGTCCTTGGCATGTAATAAGACAATTCAGTTTGCTTTCATTAATAAAGGCTTGAAGCCATCTTTTACATGAATGACTAATGTTTCTGCGTATGATAGCCCTGTGGCAAGCAATTAAAATTATGTTATTCCGGCTGGCGTACGAACGCTCAAAAACAACTCAAAATCTCCAAGTCCTCGGAGTGCGGACTGGAGTAATCGAAGTCCCCAGAGTGCGGACTCGAGTATAAACGCTTCCAAACCTTCAAGTCCACAGAGTGCAGACTGGAGTACTCGAAGTCCTCGGAGTGCGGACTCGATTATAAACGATTTCGAACCTCCAAGTCCCCAGAGTATGGACTAGAGTACTCTAAGTCCCCGGAGTGCGGACTCGAGTATAAACGATAAAAATCTCCAATTCCCTAGAGTGCGGACTGGAGTACTCGAAGTCCCCGGAGTACGGACTCGAGTATAAATGATAAAAATCTCCAAGTCCCCAAAGTGCGGACTGGAGTACTCGAAGTCCCCGGAGTGCAGACTCGAGTATAAATGATTCCAAACCTCCAAGTCCTCGGAGTGCGGACTGGAGTACTCTAAGTCCCCGGAGTGCGGACTCGAGTATAAACGATAAAAGTTCCAAGTCCCCAGAGTGCAGACTGGAGTACTCGAAGTTCCCGGATTGCGGACTCGAGTATAAACGATTCCAAACCTCCAAGTCCCCGGAGTGCGGACTGGAGTACTCGAAGTCCCCGAAGTGCGGACTCGAGTATAAACGACTCAAAATCTCCAAGTCCCCGGAGTGCGGACTGGAGTACTCTAAGTCCCCGGAGTGCGGACTCGAGTATAAATGATAAAAATCTCCAAGCCCCAGGAGTGCGGACTGGAGTACTCGAAGTCCCCGGAGTGGGGAATTGAGTATAAACGATTCCAAACCTCCAAGTCCCCGGAGTGCGGACTGGAGTACTCTAAGTCCCCGGAGTTCGGACTCGAGTATAAACGATTTAAAATCTCCAAGTCGCCGGAGTGCGGAATGGAGTACTCTAAGTCCCCGGAGTGCGGACTCGCGTATAAACGACTCAAAATCTCCAAGTCCCCGGAGTGCGGACTGGAGTACTCTAAATCCTCGGAGTGCGCACTCGAGTATAAACGATAAAAATCTCCAAGCCCCCAGAGTGCGGACTGGAGTACTCGACGTCCTCGGAGTGCGGACTCGAGTATAAACAATTCCAAACCTCCAAGTCCCTGGATTGCGGACTGGAGTACTTTAAGTCCCCGGAGTGCAGACTCGAGTATAAACGATTTGAAATCTCCAAGTCTTCGGAGTGCGGACTGGAGTACTCTGAGTCCCCGGAGTGCGGACTCGAGTATAAACGACTCAAAATCTCCAAGTCTTCGTAATACGGACTGGAGTACTCTAGGTCCCCGAAGTGCGGACTCGAATATAAATGAACAAAAATCACCTAGTCCCCGGAGTGCGGACTGGAGTACTCGAAGTCCCCAGAGCGCGAACTCGAGTGCAAGCGGTAAAAATTCTCCAAGTCCCCAGAATGCGAACTGGAATATTCTGAGTTCCCGTTGTATAGATTAAAAAATGTTCTAAGTGCTTGAATCATGGAAGGAAAACGAACGACTCTCAGAGAATCAACGGCTATGTGGAGACAAACCGAGAAGTCTGTGTTATGCACAACAGCATGAATTCGAATCATGATTACAAAGAAAACTAAATAATAAGATTCTTTTGAAAAGACAGAAAAAGAAACTAAACTTTATTCAGGAAAAGTTTTCCGCTACAAGCACTCCAAAATTCGGAGTCAACAGTCTATCTACAAAAATTACAAAAAAAACTATTACATGACTCAGATTGACTCTCGTTGAACGAGGATAGTGGTCACTTCTTGTGCTTCTTCGACTTCTTCCCGGACGACTCTTCCCCAGAGTTTTTACCTTTGGAACCATTCCTTGATGGTGGAGTAAAAACTGAAGAAGTAGGTGGAACATCCAAGGGCTTGGACCTGCCAGGAAGGATGACCTTCAATGGCTTGTTCAAGGGATCGTTCAGGTCCACTTCACGCGGCTCAACCTTGACCATGACTGTATCTCTCTTCTCTTTCTCGAGCCGCTCCTTCATTCTCAATTCAGATGTATGCTCAGAGGCACCTGTGACTTCTACTTCATAACTACCAGAGGAGGAATTGGACTTGCCTTCGTCAAGCGTCCCGATCACTTGAGCATCTGGCCCAGGAGCTTCACCAGCATGAGCAGCCTCACTAGTCTTTTCCACCTCCTTGGCGACATCGCTCCTCGAAGTGGGATCGAGATCAGAATGACCTGCACAGATTCAGAAAAGATGAGCATTAGAATGCAATAGTACTTCACAAAGAATGATGACTTTCAAAACCTCAAAGCGAAAGGTTATCTACCAGGCTCTGGCGAACTCTCTGCCGTCAAAGGGGTCTCGCCCTCCGGGATAGGAGACAAAACATGAACACCCATGCCGTGGGCTTCCGGATCATAGCCAATGTGCCATTCAAAAGGATCAAGTATCGGCCGACTGGCCGGCTGGGTAGGCACATGAACAGGAGGCTCGACTCCAGATGGACCGGCGACAACTTCTTTCCCTTTTCTAGAGGGGGAGCCTTTGCAATAGAGGGCCTTGACCGCTGATAGGTCCAAAGGCTCATTTCCCTTTAGAAATTCTTTTTATCAAAGCCTCGTCATCAACCTCCTCGACACCGCGCTCGGACTTCCTGATCTGAATTAAGGTCTCCCACGCCTCGAGCAATGATTCAAGATAGCCATCGCCCAAAAAATTTAAGTCACGGTGCATGAGCACACGAACGTTGAATTCGGCAATGAGCGGGTCGAACGCGGTTTTGATCTCTTCTCTACCTTCTTCCCTGGCTACCTCAAGACGGGAGTCGATATCCGTCAACGCAAACTTCTTGCTCTCTTCACGGACCTCGCTCTTTAACATCTCAACCCTGGAAAGCTCGCCCTCGAGTTGTTCTTTTAAAAGTCGGGTGGTGACAATCTCGTCACAGTAACGCTGCGACTCTTCTTGGGCAGCCGTTTTCTCCTCCTTCTCTATACGGAGAAGCTCCTTAAGTTCCTTGACCCGGGTGCAGAACGCATCCCTCTCCTTTTAAACGGAGTCCTTCTCCAAGGCCAATGCACCACATCGTTGAACCGCCTCGTCAAGCTCTTTCTTATGAGTTGATTCCAAGCGAGTGACGGCCTCAGCAGTATCCCTGGCACTCCGATGGGCAGCCTCGAGTTCAGACTTATAAGTGGCAATTTCTTCATCTTGGGCCTTAATGATGTCTCTATCGTGAATAGCCTCAAGCTTCAAACGATCTTCTCATGCTGGCGTTCCACAGAGACTTCGGAAAGTTTCTCAGCTAAGTGAACGAATGCATCATGTTGAACATAGACGTCATTCGTACAGGCAAGAGCGCTCTATTTAACATGACCAGGAATAGGATGAATCGCCGGAAGGAATTTAAAAACCATCGAAGCAGATTCTTGGAAATTTGTCTTTAAGCTCAGCCAATTTCTCTGACACTGTTGAGTCTGTCGCAGGAGCAGGGGGGACGACTTTGAAAGTTCACCTCTCCTATGAGAACCTCGGGACTGTCAAGTAAAAGAGGAGTCAGAGTGTTGGTCCCGGGGAGCATCGGGTTGCGATCTCTTATGGCCGTGCTTGTCTTTGCTGTGCTCCATGTGAGACGAAGTATCCTGGTGGTGCTTTGGCTGATAGTAAGTTTTCTTCCGGGATGAGGAGTCCCGAGAATGGTAGTCTTTGTCGCCATCCCCATCTCTATCTCGATGTCTCTCGGGACCCGAGTCCTGTCCGGACGGATGAAAAATAGAAGAACCACGGAGACAATCGAATCCGTGTGAGCGCCCCATGTCACCTGCACAAAATTCAAATAACAGCGAATTAGCAAAAAGAGGCATGATGATGAAAATCTAAGTGCGAATTGAAGTGCAAATGTTCATGTGCGTCCTAGTGTTTCCCCCCGACGGACCAGTAGCCTTGCTAACAGGGGTTTTCTCTCCCTGACTTTAGGTGGGAATGCCCACATCGCCTCTGATGGGCGAGTGGAACTTGAATGCCTCCTGATCGCCAAAGTCGTAGTTGAGCAGATCATCGGGGATGGAGAGATTCGACAGACCCTTTAAAGAACTTTCCACATGCTGTGAAGAAGCCTCTTTCTTTGCCGGGATGAACGTAACTTTGGAAGTTCCACCAACCTTCTCCTTCCTTATCTTATACGCCAGCTTCTTTTTCCCCTTCGAAGGGGAAGATTACGTTTCAATGTCATGCACTTCGACCAGCGGATACCGAGTAACACCCACATTCTCACCTTGCTTTTCAGGAGCCTTACTCTCTTTAATCTCCCCCTCTTCCTGTACATCAGGGGTATGGCGTGATGATGATTTAGCTAGTTTTTTCACTTTACCAGATGTGGGCTTGGGAATCGAGACACCCTCAGGAAGGCTAATCCGGTGACATTCTGCTAACAATCCGAACCTTGATGATGACTCGTTCGAAATGAGGGATCGGATGTCCCGTTCCTCGGCAGGAAGAGCTCTAATCGCCTCAACGGCTTCAGAATACCCGCGACCGTCCGGGCATGGGATGGCACCTGAGATGATGAAAAAAGAATTAGAAAAGGTATGACTTTGATCAAGCACGAATAGCGATCCAAAGAAGGGGCTTACTTCCTTCGACCCATCTCCTCGCAAAACCCGGGGGGCAACGCACGTAGAACCATTCCTGTTTGTACAGGGCAAATTTGCTGCTCCACGCCCCGATTAAGCTGTGGCATTTTCGATGTGGCTCTAGGAACGTGTAAGAGGGACTATCTCCCCGCTTCTTGATCATGTATATGTATCTGATATCGCCAGGAGTTGGGGGCCTGGAGTAGACGGCCATGAAGAGCATATAGGTGCCATAGATTAAGGCATGACCGTTTGGATGCAGCTGCGACAGGGCGATGTCAATATACTGCAGCACATCCCAAAGAAATAAGTTGAACGGAGGAACGCTGCCGACCCAGCATATGAATTTATTACACGTTGTATATCCGATTGGGGGCAGGTGTGGACGGTCGCGCCCCGATGGAACCAACATGTCGTCAAAAGGTATTCCATGAATGGAGCATATCCGTCGGAGCGCGACTTCGTTGATTTTTGAAGCTTGAGAGTCGACAGGATTGTCCAAGAAAACCGATGCCTCCAGGGCATCAGGGGCTAAATCATGTGCAGGGGAGGTTGAAGGATTCGAAACATCGGCGACTTCTTGTCGAGAGGATGGCCCTGGCCTGTCAAAAATCGTGGCGGAGCTGGATTTTTTAGACATCACCAATAAATAGTGAATTCGGCTAAGCACCTGTGTGAGCTATACTTGAAAAATGGTCGATGTTAGAATTAACAACACGAATAATCCCCCAACGTGGTGTGTGAACTAGTGCAATCAATCGTGTATAAGCATTGAAAATTTGGAAGTCGAAAGATTACTGATATAAAACTAAGCTTAAAATCATCGCCTTCGAAGACCGTCATCGCTGACCGTCTCCAAAAGCTCGCCACGGTGATTACAGTTTCAAGTTCGGGGAACGTTAGAGGAAGTCATCCGATTACGTCAAGTAAAGTTCAGATTTGTAGCTACTGGAAATAGGAGGTCATTAGTCCAAATCGGTTCGATATGGTAGAATGTTAGAGTCACAGTCCTTGTTTTACGACCGTTCGGCATGTTTTGTTCGGCCTTTATGTGTGGTTCGGCTATGCATTGTTCGGCACGTTTGTTTGGCATTTATGTGTGGTTCGTCTATGCATTGTTCGACATGTTTGGTTCGGCATTTATGTGTTGTTCGGTGTAAGGTTGTTCGGCCTTAATATGGTTCGGCGTTGACGTTTGTTCGACTAAGCTATCGCTCGGCGAAGTTATCGTTCGGCCTACAACTCTCGTTCGGCCTAACTACAGTTCGTACTGGTTAGCGCTCGGCAGAGCATCATTCGGCCAAAATACCATTTGGCCGAAACAACACTCAGCCTCCCCACTGACTCATGCTACCTCCCTAACCTTCCATCCCATCATTCGGCCTATGGTGTGCATTGCCGAACCTAAGTTAGGCCGAGCTTCAACGCTCGACACGGCCTTCAAATTTTCCTCTCCTACACCTTTCTTTTTCCCAAACCTTGTTCGATGCAAGGGAATCGTGCCGAACCACAGTATCTCACACAAACAACCCTTTCGAGTGATCATCCCTGACCACTTCTCCCTACCTCACATCGTTCGGCCTTGGAGATATCCTAATCGAAGTTTGGGTCCTCCACCCACGTAGCCCTTTCGACCGTAGTTCTGATCTATGGACTTGGGTTACTAATAGAGACCTTTTTGATCAGGGAAAGAAGTTGGATAAAGGAATTTTACCTAGTTCATGGATCGAGTTCTAGAAAGGATTGAGAGGTCTTTAGAATCCGAGGACAGGGGTGGTTCGAAAGTTCAAGGTTGCAGAAGTGCAAGTAGGAAAAAAGGAGGAAGAAGAGGATGTCGGGTTTTATAAGGGAGAAGAAGAAGTTGAAGAGACTATGACCGGTTCTACCGGTCAAGACGATATCGTTCGGCTATCACAGTTCGTTCGGCCTGGGCTAACATGGAATCGTTCGACACTCGTCTTCAGCTGGATTGTTCGGCATATGAAGTCATACCTTGTAACGTGGATCGTTCGGCCTTCTCCACTACGTTCGGCCAAGAGGATCATGCGACCCCCAAGAGTGATGACCAAGGCTCGAAGAGAAGCATGGAAGATACATACCTCAAAGCATATCATGTTTGATCACGTAATACGCTTTGCGGGGCAAGTGTTTCCCAGGGAATCGGCCGGGCAACTTAGCACGCAGACTCCCCATCGTTCGGCATCAACGGGCGTTAGGCCTAGGATAGCGTCCGGCATCTGGGAGCGTTTGACATCAAAAAGCGCTCGACATCGAATACCGTTCGACCAAAGAGGGATGCTCGACATAAGATCATTCTACGAAAAGAGAATTGTTCGGCCTCCCGAGTACGTTCGGCCTAGCCAACGTTCGGCTAAGACAATGGTCCGGCCTCTAGTTTCGTTCGGCACAAATACTCCCCACAGTAGCCAGTATGTTCGGCCTTATCTTGTTCGGCTAAAGGAGAGTGTTCGGCTAAAGGAGATCGTTCAGCATCCCAGCTTGGTTCGGTGTTGCACGTTCGGCGAGCCTATATCGTTCGGCATCCCAGCTTGGTTCAACGTGGAACGTTTGGCGAGCGTATATCGTGTGTCATCCCAGCTTGGTTCGGCGTGGCACGTACGGCAAGCCTATATCGTTCATCATAAGTACATTGTTCGGCACAAATGCCTTGGCTCGACATCTTACCGTTTGGCCTCCTTGGATCGGCGCGCAGAGCTAGCACTGTTTGGACCAAGATATTCAGCTACCAGGCCCACCAGGGAAGTCCAACCCACCTTCGCCTATAAATAGAGGGGCAGGGGCACAGAAAAAGGGATCAGGTTTCAGAGAACACTGGGAGACTTTGCCATTTTCAAGACTCAATCCAGACTTATTTCTTTTACTTTGCAACTGTATTCAAGTAACAAAAAAATGGATTGTATCTGTAATCAACTGTCAAGGAAATCAACTTCAAAGTGGATGTAGGCAGTTACGCCGAACCACTATAAATTTGGTGTTCTTACTTTCTGCATTTAAGTTTATATTCTCTTCTCTGTTTTAATTTGTTTTCTTCATTATTCCCTCTACACAATCTTTCTAAGGGTGTTAGTGACCAATTTTGGTGCTAACAATTGTTATTTTTAAATTTAATATGTAGTTATATATGTATATATATAACTTGATTTTTAAATTGGATTTTATAATTTAATTTGAGTTTGAATTTAAAGTTTTGAAATTCAAAAGATAGATATTTAAAATGTTTTGGATTTTAAAGATATATGTATAAGCTTTTATTTATATATAATTTTTTTTTATTTATATTATCTTTAAGGTAATTTATATATATAGATAAGAAATTCAAATATACATTTACATAAGAATAATAAAGTAAATTAAAAGCTTTTATTAACAATTTAAATCAAAATAAAATACTTAAAAGACATGTGTTAATTCCTTAAGACATCTAATGACAAATGTTATAATATTTGACAAGTGTCATGTTTGATTTTGTAATTTTCCTTTATTTTTATTAAATGATTTTCAGCCTAATACATCTACTTCTAATCTTATATTCTTTTTCAAATTAAAAAGCTAAAAGACAAATCTGAATCTCAAACCAATTTCTCTAAACAATCTAAAATCATCCTCCTCAAACTAGAATTTATCAAACAATAAAAGCCTGAATTAAATTCTTAAACCAAAGGTTATATTCAAATCAATAACCAGTCATCCTCAAAATCAAAGCAAGTTCAAAATCAAAACCTAAACATCTGCATTTTTCAAAACCCGGAATCAAAAAAAGACTACAGATCATTTTCTTCAAACCTGGAACTTGTCAGAAGCAAGCAAGCTCAATTCAAGTCTTCAGTCATCTTCAACAAGTTTGAATAGCATGCAATTTTTAAATCAAAACAAAGAAGCAACTCATTTTTAATGTTCAAAGCTATTTCAAAATCAATGGTGCATTTTCTGTTTTCAGGCGAGTAACATCACAATTTTAAAAGCTTTAAGTTGAATCTGGTTGCTTGATTGTCTTTGGAAATAAGTATGCTGTGTGGATATCTATGAGTGCACTTATGTTTTTCTTCTGTGTATATATACATATATATATATATATATATATATATATATATATATATATATATATGAATATATATGATTGTGTTCATGCTGCTGTGTATTTCTGTTTTCCTGTTTTAGTTCCAAACTTAAGTTATATTCAAAAATTTGATATCCTCTTATACTAATTGAGGTTAGAACTTAAGATTTAAACCAGATTTGTTTGTTTGGTTATTAAGTATGTTTTAAATTTTAATTAAGCCAAAATGAATTTGAGATGGCTCTGGAATCAAAAATAAAAGAACAAAACTAATTATAAGTAAAAATTCAAACATTCCAATTCATAAATTCAGGATCATAAATTGAATCCTTAATTCGAATCATGATTTTTAAAACTGAAATCTCAACATTTAGAAGAAGATTGAGTAAGCATTGAGGGTTTGATCAGGTTTTGCGTTTTTAATTGTTTCTGGTCATCAAGTCGATCTAAGGAGACGTGCTTCTTTCTGGAAGTAGAAGAGGGGTCGGAGACTTGTGGAAAAATGTGTGTATGGTGATCAAGTTATTGTGGCGACGACGGTGATCAATATAAGTTTATTACCCTAGTTTGGTTAGGTTGGGAATTTCTGATCGTCACGGCATCTCTGGTGGACCGAGCTCCACCAGATCTTGGGAAATGAAAGCTTGGACGTTGGCGCAGTGGTGGCTGGGGCCTCTGACATTCCAATGGTCAGAGAAACGAACACGATACGATTCCAGGTTTATCTTTGGTTCCAGTTTTGGGTTACTAAGCTCGAATTTGATTTCGAGTTTGTAGTGACGATTTGTTGGTCGGAATCGTGTTCAAGGGTGATTGCCGACATGCGTAAGCCATCGTGAGTGGTCGGAAAGGGTTGCAGTGCTGGTGCATGTGCATGGAGGTGATGGTGTATCTGCATTTGACTTGGGAAGAAGGGTACTCGAGTATTTATTCGATTTGTTTCGTGTTTTGCTCGAAGCATTGGGGTGATTGACTCGAAGTATTTTTAGTATAGGCTCGGGTCATTGTTTTGATTACAGCTTTCTTTTGAAACCTGTCAGTGTTTAGTTTTTAAATTTAAACAAAATTTAAAAATGAAAGGCAAGATTTAAAAAAAGTTTTAAATAATTTTAAAGTATGGATTCAAAATGAATTTGAATCCTAGCTTAAAATAAATAAGTTTTATAAAGATGAAATATTTTTAAACAACTTAAAATTATTAAAGTATTTTAATAAATGATTTTAATATCTGAAAATAAAGATTTAAACAGAGTTTTAAATCTAAGTTTATATCTGGATTCAAGTTTAGGTTGAATCCTAGTTTTGAAATAAAATAAAGTTTTTGAATTTAAATTGTTTTAAAACAAATTTGGATGATAATGTATATTTTAAATATGGATTGAATTTAAAAATGAATTTGGTTTTAAAATTCTTTTAAATTTCTTTTATAAGACAAATATTTCTTTAACGTGTAATACAAAAGGTTTTTGAATTATTTTAAAAACATTGTTAAAGTTAAAATTGTATTCATTTTAAATCTTAAATTTAAAATGGAATTTGAAAGTAAATTTAAGTAAATTGTTTTTAAATAATTTTGATAATGATAATTTAATCATTAATAAGAATAAAGTTTTATCTTAAAGATAATTAAAATTTAATGATTTATAATTAATTAAATTATTAAGGTAATTAAAATAGATATTTAATTTATTTAATTAATGATTTGGGTTAATTAATTAAGTAATTAAGGGTTTTAAATTAATTAATTAATAATTAATTAAATTATAATTAAAAATCATTAGTTAGTTAAGTAAAGAATATTAATTAATAATTAAAGATTAATTACGTTACAGTTGAAACTTAATTAATTAAATAATAAGGATTAATTAATGGATTATTTAAGATTAATTAGTTTGTAATTAATATTGAATTATCTAAGATTAATTACTTAGGAGAAGTAATTAAAGATTTGTTAATTGTTAATGAAGATCATTAACTAAGGATTATTAAATAATCTATTAATGGGATTAATTTTAATAATTAATTTGATTAATTAATTAAAGATAATCATTTGTGAAATTGTTTAAGTGAAATTACTTAATGAAAGTAATTAAGGAATTAATTACTCATCGTATTTAATTGAGTTAAATATGATTAGTTTAAATTAATTAATTATGTTTAATTAATTTAAGATAATCACTGGTGATTTGATAAGTAATTACCTAATGTAATTAATGAAGTATAATTACATAGTGAAGTAATCAGTAATGGTAATTATAGGATGTTATTAATTGAAGATTGAAAGTAATTTTGGATTTAATTACTTTGTGAAACTAATCAAGGGATTTATTAAAGATAATTAATTAAGGAGTAATTTATTTATTTAATGAGTAATTAAGGGTAGTTAATTACAAAATTAGATTAATCAAGAGTGATTAATAAATGTGGTTTAATTAAAGATTAATTACTTAATGTGATCAATTTAAATAGGGTAATTATAATTAAAAAGTAATTAGGGATCATTAATTAATATAATTAATGATGTAATTAAATGTTGATTAATTAAGGATAATTAATCAATGAAGTGATTTAAGAGTAATTAATTATTGTAATTAACTAAGGATTAATGTAATTAATTATAGTTAATTAATTATTAGAGTAATTAATGGTTAATTACTGTATATGATTAGGAATAGTTAATTTGTGAAATTAATTAAAAGATAATTACTTAAATGTAATTAGAGAATAATTAATCAAGGGGATTAATTAAAATGGAAATTAGATGGTGATTAATTAATTAATTTTAAATTAATTAATGGTTATATAAGCAGGATTTATAGAATGAAGTAATTAATTTAATTCACTTTAAATTAATAGAGATGGTATAAATCATTGCTTATGGATGTTGAATGATATTGGTTGCCTTGAAAGGTTTAAGATCTCAGATATGAGATAAGTGATGCTGTGTGATATGGATGCTTTGGTTGAATTATCTATTGGTAATGATAATGTGAATTATATATTGATGATGATAATGTGATTATCTATTGTGATATTGTGAATTATCTATCTGTGTGAATATAGATAATAGAATTGAATTGTTTTAACTTTAAAACAACTTGGACCTAAAAGATACGTTTTGGATTTTGATGAGACCGGAATCAGGTTACCAGATTTGGATATCCGAAAACCACATCAATCCAAATTTACGATAGGTCTTGAATCTCAAGTGAAGACGAAGATTTAGAGTGCAAGGGTTATCGCCGTTAACTCATAGGGTGATTCCAAAATGAGTGTAACGAGATAATGCCTTCGGTTTCGTTCGAACCCTAAACGAACTTGTATGGATTGAATGCTTTCAACACATCGTCAGGTGGACGATGAGCATTCTATGAGATGTGTTCTCTAAAGGTAATCGTAGCCTCAAGCCTCATCAATTGGGAATGGCTAAAACAGGGGAGGTGCAACAAGGCTAAGTGGGTAACACCCAAGTAGGATGAGATGAACCCCTGTCTAGAAGTCCCTTTATATTCAGTTGTGTGGGCAGTTGGTTGCAAACAACTACGGGTTATCTTGTTCTGGACTGTCCAGTAAGGGATGGTTCCGACTTTGTGTTGCAGGGGATTGGGAGTAATCCTCGGTATGGTGATCTAAGCCACGTACTGTGACGAGCGGTACCCTAGTAACCCTGCCATTGTATGGAAACCCAAACTCCAATAAGTGCCCTCGGATTTAATTGTAAACTTATGTATGCTGGAATTTAGTAAATGTAAAAATTTCAGCTATTTCTTACTTACTTGAAAACCTTAGACCTATTATAATATAGCTGGATTTCCTATCAAATGTTTTAGTTAGTGTAAGGTAAAAACTTACCCATGTTTATGTGTAGGGAGTCTTACGTGATATCATTTGTTTCAAAGGTTTTCAAAGTTAAGCAACTTTAACCTGTTACTCACACTAGACCCATGTCTGACCCAGAGTTTATTTCTGTTTTCTTAAACTCTTGGGTACTCAAATTTTTACGAGTAGCCAAGGGATTCAGGTTAGCTTTGATGAATTATGGAGGAGCAATGGAGCAGGATTCTTCAACGTTGTAGATATATATAGTGTTCCGCTGTGTTGGTTTCTCTGTGATTGTATTGAGTTGTAATAACTAGACCGGTGTTTATAACTGTCTAGTATGTGATGTGTAATCCGTGTAACTCTGATAATGGTTGTATATTATGTAATACTTATGTTATTAATATAATTTATTCGTTCCGCTGTTGAGATTCTGATGTTGTTCTTTCTTTCTTCTCTTTCTTCTCTCTTTTCTATCCCTTTCTTTCTTAAAGATGTTGCGACTTTTGTGGAGAAAATGTCGGGTCATCAATGTCGAGTCATCACAGTTGGTATCAGAGCGCTAGGTTGAGTGAATACCTAGGATTTGGAGTGATTTCTTTCTTAAGAGAGCGTACTTGTAATATATATATATATATATATATATATTTCTACCTATCTGTTGGGTTACCTGTTCGTGTTTTCCAATATAAGTTATAAAGGTAGATAAGGTAGTGGTGTGTGTAAACACTACTACTACCAATGGTTAGAAGTTTGAGTGTTGAGGTTGGAAGTGTATCTATCGAGACTGTAGACCTAATACCGTCCCTAGTGAGCTTTGTGGCGGTGTAAGGATTTCATTGATCTTTGAAGGAAACCTGTTAAGGTTTGGAGTATATCTTTGAAGTGCAAGTTTGGATCTGTTGGAATAGGCAGAAGCAAGTGATGGTATCTTGGCAACCTCAGGAAGTAATAGCTGCATGATGAGATGCAGTGACTATGGATATCTTCAAAGATGTTTCTTTGGAGAAAAGTTTAAGGAAGTGTGTCTGCTTCGATGTTGTGTCCGAGTTCAGCAAGGTGTTTATGTTTGATTTGAGGTCTGAGTTTCTCGAAGAGCTTTTGATTAGGAAGTTTTTGGCATCTGTGTTAGCAGTGCATCTCAGAGTGTTCTGTGTGCCGGCAGGAAGTTTTTTGGCTTAGCAGTTTTTCTAGAGGTTAAGTTCAGAAGCAGCAGAGTAGATCCTTTTCTTCAATGGATTGGTTAGTCCTGCGTAAGCTGTTCTGATTGGTAAAGAGACAGCAGTTTCTTTGGAATTAGGCTGGGTTGATCGCAAAAGTGACTTGCGATAGTTTGAGTGTTCTCTTGAGTTATCAGAGATTTTTCTGGATGTCTTCAGAGAAATCTATATTGGCCTTAGCATCTGCAGATTGAGTTTTCTTATCGACTTGGATTCCAGGAGTGATACCGGTGGTCCAGCTTAGTAGAAGGATGGTTCCTAGAGATAGAGTTTGGTGAAGCAACTCAGGTTTTGGTGGAACTTCTGAGTTTTCTCTTTATGGATTCGTTGAACCATATTTCTGGGATGTGTTGTCTAGCTTGTGCTAGTGTTCATCATCAGCATTTTCATCTACTCCGGATCAGAGTTTTGCAGCGAAAGCGGTTTGGGAGTGCATCTGTTTTGTATTTTATGAATAGGAGAAGTAAGTTCAGTCTTCTGATATTTGAGGAGTAGAGGTTGTGTTCTTGATTTTGGTTGATGTTGGAAAGATCATTTTGTTGGGTTGTTTTTGGTCCAGTTTGTTTCTAGAGGCATCAACGAAGGTTGAGCTAATAGAAAGGATGTAGACAGCCAGGGTTGTCAGGAGAGTTTTTGTGGATAAGAGATGGAGTAATTTGGATTCCGGAGTCGGAGATTTGATTTTGAATAAGTTTTCTTGGTTAAAGTAGCTATAAGATTGGGTAAGACTGGGAAGCTAGCTCCGAGGTATTGGATCTTTTTTGTGTTCTTGTGAGGAAAAGTGTTTGGTCTTCAGGATTTAATTGCCAGTTTGGATAATTGGGATTCAATGTGTTTCACGTATCTCTGAGGGAATACGTGTTTGATCCATCTCTGGTTATGGAATCAGCAGTTCAGGAGGATTTGGTTATTGAGTCAGACTTGTTTGTGGTCTGATATCCTATTCAGTTGGAGATCTAGATGAGTAGGAGCTCTGTAGCTTAGTAGTTTGGGTTCTGTGGAGCGAGTATCCCGGTATTTATACTCGGGAAACTCTTGGAAGTACTATCCAGAATTTTGTCTGGATAGCTAGATTTGTTTGATTAGGTGAATTGGTTGCTATGTTTGTTAGCATATGGTTGATAATATATGTTTATGATTTAAAATTAAAATCTTAGATAGATCATTAAATTAACTTTGCTTTTAAATTTTGGGGACGAAATACTTTAAGGGGGGAGGAATGTGATGACCCGGAATTTTGGGCAATATCAATTTAATAATTTGCATTAAAATTTAAATTGATTTGATAATCTTGATTTAATAAAATTTTAATTGATTTAATAATCTAATTAAATAAATATTTAATTGGTGAATTTTATCTTTTAAAACCTAATAAATTGTTTTCTATTTATAATGTGTATATATATATATATATATTTGTATATATTATAGATAAGCTTTGATTTGATAATTTGGAAATTATGATTTAATTTAATATATAGCTTTTCAAAGATATGTAAATAAATTACTATATAGTTTTAAATACTTAAGGTAAATGTTAATTATTTAAAATTATATCTTAGCTTAAGTTTAAATTTAAATTGAAAGGTTTGTTTTATTTTCTTTTTAAATATTACTTGATAAATATGATTTGAAAATAGAAGTTTAAAATACAATATAGCATGTGATATATTAATTTATTTAATAATAGAAGTAATTTATAATCTCTTTTATAAATTATTTAAAATTGTCAAATTTGTTATTTTCAAATAATAATTATAATACTTAGTTTTTATAAACATAAATAGATTTTATAGAAATAGAATTGTTATTTTTAAATTTAATATGTAGTTATATATGTATATATATATAAGTTGATTTTTAAACTAGATTTTATAATTTAATTTGAATTTGAATTTAAAGTTTTGAAACTCAAAAGATAGATATTTAAAATGTTTTGGACTTTAAAGATATATGTATAAGATTTTATTTATATATAATTTTTTTTAAATTATCTTTAAGGTAATTTATATATATATATATATATATATAAGAAACTCAATTATACATTTACATAAGACTTAATAAAGTAAGTTAAAAGCTTTTATTAACAATTTAGATTAAAATAAAATACTTAAAAGACATGTGTTAATCCCTTAAGACATCTAATGACAAATGTTATAATATTTGACAAGTGTCATGTTTGATTTTATCATTTTCTTTTATTTTTATTAAATGATTTTCAGCCTAATACATCTACTTTTAATCTTATATTCTTTTTCAAATTCAAAAGCTAAAAGACAAATCTGAAACTCAAACCAATTTCTCTAAATAATCTGAAATCATCCTCCTCAAACCAGAATTTATCAAACAATAAAAGCCTGAATTAAATTCTTAAACCAGAGGTCATGTTCAAATCAATAAGCTGTCATCCTCAAAATCAAAGCAAGTTCAAAATCAAAACCTGAACATCTGCCTTTTTCAAAATCTGGAATCAAAAAAAGACTACAGATCATTTTCTTTAAACCTGGAATTTGTCTGAAGCAAGCAAGCTCAATTAAAGTCTTCAGTCATCTTCAAAAAGTTTGAACATCATGCAATTATAAAATCAAAACAAAGAAGCAACTCATTTTTAATGTTCAAAGCTATTTCAAAATCAATGGTGCTCTGTTCATCATCTATTTTCAGGTAAGTAACATCACACTTTTAAAATCTTTAAGTTGAATCTGGTTGCTTGATTGTCTCTGGAAATAAGTATGCTGTGTGGATATCTATGGGTGCACTTATGTTTTTCTTCTGTGTGTATATATATATGAATATATATGATTGTGTGAATGCTGCTGTGTATTTCTGTTTTCCTGTTTTAGTTCCATACTTAAGTTATATTCAAAAATTTCATATCCTCTTATACTAATTGAGGTTAGAACTTAAGATTTAAACATGATTTGTTTGTTTGGTTATTAAGTATGTTTTAAATTTTAATTAAACCAAATAAATTTGAGATGGCTCTGGAATCAAAAACAAAAGAACAAAACTAATTATAAGTAAAAATTCAAACATTCCAATTCATAAATTCAGGATCATAAATTGAATCCTTAACTCAAATCATGATTTTTAAAACTGAAATCTCAATATTTAGAAGAAGATTGAGTAAGCATTGAGGGGTTGATCAGGTTTTGTGTTTTTAATAGTTTCTGGTCATCAGGTCGATCTAAGGAGACGTGCTACTTTCTGGAAGTAGAAGAGGGGTCGGAGACTTGTGGAAAAATGCGTGTATGGTGATCAAGTTATTATGGCGACGACGGTGATCAATATAAGTTTATAACCCTAGTTTTGTTAGGTTGGGAATTTCTGATCGTCATGGCATCTCTAGTGGACCGAGCTCCACCAGATCTTGGGAAATGAAAGCATGGACGTCGGCGAAGTGGTGGCTGGAGCCTTTGACATTCCACTGGTCGGAGAAACAAACACGAGATGATTCCAGGTATAACTTTGGTTCTAGTTTTGGGTTAGTAAGCTCGAATTTGATTTCGAGTTTGTACCGACAATTTGTCGGTCGAAATCGAGTTCGAGGGTGATCGCCGACATGCGTAAGCCATCGCGAGTGGTCGGAAAGGGTGGCAGTGCCAGTGCATGTGCACGGAGGTGATGGTGTATCTACAGTTGACTTAGGAAGAAGGGTGCTTGAGTATTTATTCGAGTTGTTTTGTGTTTCGCTCGAAGCATTGGGGTGATTGACTCGAAGTATTTTTAGTATGGGCTCGGGTCATTATTTTGATTACAGGTTTGTTTTGAAACCTGTCAGTGTTTATTTTTTAAACGTAAACTAAATTTGAAAATGAAAGGCAAGGCTTAAACAATGTTTTAAATAAGTTTAAAGTATGGATTCAAAATGAATTTGAATCCAAGCTTAAAATAAATAAGTTTTATAAAAATGAAATGTTTTTAAACAACTTAAAATTGTTAAAGTATTTTATAAAATGATTTTAATATCTGAAAATAAGATTTAAACAGAGTTTTAAATCTAAGTTTAAATCTGGATTCTAGTTTAGTTTGAATCCTAGTTTTGAAATAAAATAAAGTTTTTGAATTTAAAATGTTTTAAAACAACTTTGGATGATAAAGTATATTTTAAATATGGATTGAATTTAAAAATGAATTTGGTTTTAAAATTCTTTTATAATTCTTTTATAAGACAAATATTTCTTTAACATGTAATAGAAAAGGTTTTTGAATTGTTTTAAAAACTTTGTTAAAGTTAAAATTGTATTCATTTTAAATCTTAAATTTAAAATGGAATTTGAAAGTAAATTTAAGTAAATTGTTTTTAAATACTTTTGATAATGATAATTTAATCATTAATAAGAATAAAGTTTTATCTTAAAGATAATTAAAATTTAATGATTTATATAAATATGATTTTCAAAAAATTCATATTTATAATAAGGATTTCTTTATATCCATTAAGAATCAATGGCGACCGTGTTGTCACTACTGGCCACTTTTGATTTGGCTATTTTCGCTACCAATTCATAATTTTCCCATTTCTGGTTCTTCCGCTGCCTGCCCCCTTCGTCTTTGCCCATCCCTTCCTTTTGCCCTCCTCTCCCTATGCCCTTGATGAAGAATTCGTCATCAGATCTAGTTTGCGTTTGGCGAGTTCTTGGCTCCTATGAACACTATTGCTTCGGTGCCTCCATCTAACGTGCTTCCTGCTGCCATTTGTTCGTACCGCAACTGCGCCGTGCCTAAGGAGGTGCTCGTTTGCCCTTTGTCTGGTACTTTGTTAGACTTTATGTCCCCAATTTCGTCCGATCCTGATGTTCATGGCTTCAAACCGATTTCTGGTACGTCCCCTATGTCGCCGTTTTTAGCTTCAACTTATGATAATGCTTGGTCGATATTGGAGGTGGGTATACCTGTAGACTCTAATTTGGCAATTGTTGGATTTGAGATTCCTGATAATTGTATGGGGGTTAAGACTGCCATGTTTATGGCTACGGCCGATGATAATATGGCTGTTAACCATACTATAGTGGTGCCAAATGGTGGTATGGTGGATGCTGATGACCGTGTTGACGCTGTTGTGTTCTTCAAGGCTAATACTGGGTTAACTTTGGGTAGCACATCAGGTGCTTGTTGTAGGATCTAGTTTTAACCCTAGAGGGGGGGGGGTGAATAGGGTTATAGCAAATTTTCTCGATTTTAAACACAGAAATAAAAACTGCAGAAATGTAAATCACACACAAAATTTACCCAGCTTCGGCAAACCCTGCCTACTGCTGCATTCACAGATTTCTATTAGAATTAAACAGTATCACGCTTACAAACACTATAGTAGACTCGCAGACATTTGCTCCACGCTCACAAACACTCTACTAGACTCGCACACCCTGCTCGCAAACATCTGCTCCTCTCACAAACAATCTACTAGACTCGCACACCCTGCTCGCAAACATCTGCTCCCGCTCACAAACACTCTACTAGACTCGCACACCCTGCTCCGCCTATAGAGTTTCGATCACTCGCAAACTTTGCCTCCCGCCTATAGAGCTTCGATCACTCGCAAACTTTGCCTCCCGCCTATAGAGCTTCGATCACTTGCAAACTCTGCTCCCGCCTATACAGCTTTGCAAACTCGCACACCCTGCTCACTGAACTAATTCTAACTAGACAATCTGACACTACCTAACCCTAGGTGGTGATTTACCGGTTTTCGTTTTGAAAAATAAAAACAAAAACAATTAAAACAGTAAATAAATAACCCTATTTAATTTAAACCCTAAATAGAAACTTAAAAATAAAACAAAACCCCTTTTAACATATTAAGAAACAAGGCCGGCCCATCTTCTTTTAACCCGTCCCTTTTTTTTTTCTTTCTTCGTTCGTACGTTCTTTGGCTGGTGAAAAAGAATAGCGGCCTCCTCTTGCAAATTTAGGGCTTCGTCCCTTCGATCCAATTTAGCACTTCGTCCCTTGATACAATTTAGGGCTTTTGATGGTTGATCGGCCACCTCCTTGTAA
Source organism: Allium cepa (assembly GCA_030765085.1). NCBI lineage: Eukaryota > Viridiplantae > Streptophyta > Magnoliopsida > Asparagales > Amaryllidaceae > Allium > Allium cepa. The sequence goes on along the minus strand of CM060929.1, from coordinate 915,565,048 downwards.
CTTGCTTCGGTTGCTTCTCTTATGTTCAATTCTCGCTCGTTTGCAGCTACTTGATCGAGTTCGTTGATTATGACTTTCTGGTATGTGTTGTTTCCTTTTGCTTTTCTGGTTTGGCTTGTTCGAACTCGATCGTGATTCAAGTTGGATGATTTTTTCTTTATTGCGCTCGAACTCGAATGCTCTCTGCCGATGATGATTTTGGGTATTTATAGGATTTGATTTCCTATATTCTCGTTCGTATATTATCAGTTTGAATTCGTCTGATTATTTCAAAATTTGTTGCTTTGCCGTTCGATTACACTTTGATGCTGATGATTTACTTTGACTGGTTCATAATCGTATTTATTTTGTGATGCTTGTCATTCACGGCATCAACTCCTTTTGTGATGACCACGGCTTCGAATTTCAGACTTTTTCAACTTTGGCCTTGACTTGATTTTGTTTTCTGGATAAAAAATTCGAACTGCTGTATTATCATATCACGGCTTTGATTTTTAATAATTTTTGCGTTGCCTTTCTTGTTGACTTTGGCATGACCATCTTCACTGTAATTGTTCAACTTGAATTCATTAGATTTGAGCATTTCTGGTTTGTATGTTCGATCACTGACTTGGTTGGAATATTGCTGCACTTATGTTGGTATAGATACGCACTTTCTTATTACTGCTTTATGGTCATTGTTTGTTCTGATCATTGCACTGACTGTTGTGTGCTTAATATCATGATGTACATGAGAGTCTGGTTGTTTGATTGATCACTTGTTCATGTCTTCACTGCTCTGTATACATCTCCACTACTTCATTTTGTTGCACTGTATATACATGCCTCTGGTTATACCTGGTGTATCACTGGTCTTGACCCTGTTTCATTATTCACTGAGCATTTCTATGTTGAGTTATATTTGTGCATTGCCTTTGATTGATTGTGTCAGTTGCATTTGTTTTGTACTGGTGCATAAAAAAATGTTGTACTTCACTTGGTTGTTGCAGTCAGTGTTGCATTTAGTTGCTGTTGCCTCTGGTGTATGTTGCATTTGCTTGTAGTCATCATTTGTCTGTGCATATTGTTGCATGCATTTGTTTGTTGTCAATGTTGTACACTTGCTTACTGAGCATTTTTCATCTGACTTTGGTCTTGAGAATTTTTCATCGAGCATGCTTGCTGTCCACTGCAGCTATGTTGATCAAGTCTGTGTTGAATCCAGTTTCACAACTCGGGTTTGACCTTGTGCAGAAATTTTGACATTTATATTATTGCACGTGAGTTGAACCCGGCTTTTTATTTGGGTTTGACCTGTGCTCACCTGTCCCTGTAAATCAATCAAGTGTATATATCGGTGTGCACGGCCTTGTGGCATATACAGTAATATACTGTGTATGTCACAAGTTGTTCGTGTATGATGAATTCGAATTTAAATTATGACGAACAACCCAAATAACTGAGGCAAATAATATTTTCAAAATCCATCTTTTAATTTATATTGCAAAAATATTTTCTTTTCAATTTTACTGCGTTAGTGAATATTTTTGCAGATTGCTCAGATGCTGGATTCAAACTGGAATGCAGTTGAAGATAATACGAGTGTGAGTGATATGTAGTGAGGTGAATATGTAAATGTGAAATGTGATATATTGTAATCAGAATTGTATATGTATAGTGAGAGCTTGAAATTGTACTATCAAAGTTGTAATAAATATTTGTTTGAATAAAATATTCGTTTGAATTCAAAAACTGTGTTATTTATTTTTATTCAGCAAATATTTATTTATTCTGTGAAAAATAAAATAGTACGTTAACAAATACATTTAAGCGAATGTATATATGTTTATTATCATCAAACAAAAATCATATAGCGCAAAGCGCATATTCAACAATCTCCCCCTTTTGATGATAACAAACATATATTTAAGATTTTGAATATATTAAATGTATTTGATAATTTCAATTGCTCCCCCTATTTGAATGCTTCCTTTCTATATAATACTCCCCCTACATATATGACTCCCCCTACATATATGCATACAAATAAAAAATATGAATGAGCCTATATGCAAATGGAAAATTATTTGACCTTTGCTTGATTCTATTTGACAAAATCTTAACTTTTCTCTCCCCCTTTTGTTATCAGCAAAAGAATAATAGTAATAGAAAAGTAGAGATATAGTGATCGATATTAATTCAACATTAAAACTCAATTGAATATAAAAATTAAATTTCGATAAAAAAATCAAACAAAAATCATAAATCCTTTAATTGACGCATATTCCACTTTAGAATGGTATGAATGATTTCATCAAATAAAACTATATAGTCGTGTCTATTTGTGGTATATTTATTTCAGGAAATTTGAATATCTACTAACCATGCATAACCGTTAGGACTTTTAAATGAGATTAGTAGTATTCATAATTTTTATTTTTATTTTAAAAATGAATTCAAGTATCTTCTAACCACGCATAACCGTGAGGACTTTTAAATGGGATTAGAATCAACTTGTCTATTTAACCAATTAATTTTGATATGCGTTCCATACATGCATAACCGTGAGGACTTTTAAATGAGCATGGAAGCACATAATCAAAAATCCAAGTAATTCACCCATGCATAACCGTGAGGACTTTTAAATGAGAGTGAATACTTTGGATATTTATTTTTATTTTTTGCTAAAAATATAATAAATTGAAGCACAAATGATTTCCCGTTTAAAATACCACATATTGACATACTATATAGAATTTTGATGAGTGATGTTCGATAGAAAAAATGAAAGAAATAGAAATGGTCATGGAATATTTATCAACAAAAAGTTTTTATAACTCTTGTTTAAATTTCTAAAGAAATTTACTAATTATATTGTCTCGAGTCATAATATATGATTAATATCAACACTCATCTTATTTTCAATCACTATTCATCTTTTCGATAATTATTAGGAAGTTAGATAAGTAAAAAAATAGTCATTTAGAATCAAATAAAATTTTTTATTTATTTTTTTTTTTAAAATGATTAGTCAATTTCTATAATTCCCAAATCCAAACGTAATTTGGAAAATCTGTCTTCAGGGAGAGGTTTTGTGAAAATATCAGCAAATTGAGTTTCAGTTGAAATATATTCAATGCATATGTCTTCTTTAGCAATGTGATCTCTAAGGAAGTGGTGTCTCACATCAATGTGTTTTGTGCGTGAATGATGAACAGGATTATTTGACAAATCTATAGCACTCTTACTATCACATTTTAATGGAACTTGTTTATAGACTATACCAAAATCAGAAAGAGTTTGCATCATCCATAAAATTTGAGCATAACAACTTCCCAAAGCAATATACTCTGCTTCAGTGGTGGATAATGCAACACAATTTTGTTTTCGACTTGACCATGAAACTAATGAATGTCCTAGCATGAAACATGTCCCACTAGTGCTTTTTCTGTCAACCAATGACCCAGCATAATCAGCATCGGAATAACCTACTAAATCAAAATTTTCACAAGAAGGGTACCATAGTCCAAATTTGTGTGTGTGTGAAAGATATCTCAAGATTCGTTTAGTAGCTTTTAAATGAGATTCTTTGGGATTAGCTTGAAAACGTGCACAAAAACATACTGAGAACATAATATCAGGTCTAGAAGCAGTAAGATAGAGAAGTGAACCTATTATCCCTCGATATTTCTTCTGATCAATTGCAATCCCTTTCTCATCTTTGTCCAACTTTATTGATGGACTCATAGGAGTTCTCAATGGTTTAGAATTTTCGATTCCAATTTTCTTCAATAGCTCCAACACATATTTCGATTGTGAAATGAAAATACCATCACTGCTTTGCTTGATTTGAAATCCAAGAAAGTATTTCAGTTCACCAACCAAACTCATCTCAAATTTAGCCTGCATGACTTGTTCAAAATTCTCACACAAGAGTTCATTAGTAGCACCGTAAATAATATCATCCACATAAATTTGAACAATCAAAAAATCACTTTCTTTAGGTAATATAAACAATGTTGTCAGCACTACCCTTTTTAAAGCCATTTTCCAAAAGATATGTACAGAGGCAATCATACCAAGCTCTTGGAGCTTGCTTAAGACCATACAATGCTTTTTCTAACTTAAACACATGATTTGGAAATTCATGATTTTCAAAACCAGGGGGTTGTTCCACAAAAACTTCTTCTTTTAAATCACCATTCAAAAAGGCACTTTTTACATCCATTTGTTTAAGTTTGAAACCCTTATAACATGCAAAACTCAGCAAAATTCTAATGGCTTCTAACCTAGCAACTGGAGCAAATGTTTCATCAAAGTCTATACCTTCTATTTGATTATAGCCTTTTGCAACCAACCTAGCCTTGTTTCTAATTACATTTCCTGATTCATCAAGTTTATTTTTGAACACCCATTTAGTTCCTACAATTGGATAGTCATTAGGCCTAGGAACTAATTTCCAAACTTTGTTTCTCTCAAATTGATTCAGTTCTTCTTGCATTGCTAAAATCCAATTTTCATCATTAAGAGCCATTTCAACAGAATCGGGCTCGATCTCAGAAATAAAACCACTATGACAACAAAATGCACATAAATTTTTATTAAATGAAGACCGAGTTCGTATACCTTCCGTAGGATCACCAATAATTAATTCGGGAGGATGATTAGGTTTGATCTTTAATCTACCAGCATCAACAGTCCTCCTTTCAGTTTTCTCACTAAATATTCCTTCTTCAGTGCCTTCAGGATCTACCCCATTGTCAACCATCTTTTCAGTTGTTCTATCTTGATCTGATTCATTAAATTTCACATTGATTGATTCTACAATTGTTTTTGTTCGTTTGTTGTATATTCTGTAAGCCTTGCTCCTTGTTGAGTATCCCATGAAAATTCCTTCATCAGCCTTAGATTCAAATTTTCCAAGTTGATCACCGTTGCCAACTTCACCTTTACCAATGATCTTACACTTACTGTTGTCTCCCATGATCACATTTCCACCTTTAAAATTCTCTAGACTAAGGAACTTCGATTTGTCACCTGTCATATGTCTAGAACAACCTGAATCTAGAAACCATTCTTGTTGCTCCTTAGTCCGCCAACAAATCTCACTAGTTTCCTCTGAGCTGTCTTCTGAATCTTATTTTGCCATCAAACACAAATTAGCTTTCTTTCCTTCTTGCTCATCACAACTATTATTTACCAATCCTGTTAAGCACATTTTTTTAGCTGAGTCAGTTGTGGGGGACATCTCATTGCTGTTGACTTTTGCACCATATATTGCATCGAAAGTATTCCAGATTTTCTGTGCATTTTCACAAAGAGAAACGAGATTAAAAATATCACGACTAATATAAGAATATAATATATGCATAGCAAGAGCATTAATCGAGATACTTTCTTTAGCTGTTCTATCATACCCATTTTCAATAATATCCCAACATTTAATATTAACAGATTTTAAATAAAATTCCATTTTCAATTTCCAATTCAAAAAATCTGTTCCATCGAAAATAGAAGGAAAATTATTGGAATGCCCTCTAGTAAAAGTAGCCATTTTAAAAATTCAAATTTTTTAAAACAAAAATTGGTTTTTGAAAAAAAAAAAATTTTAAAAAACAAAAATGGCTTTTGTAACCTGGCTCTGATACCACTTGTAGGATCTAGTTTTAACCCTAGAGGGGGGGTGAATAGGGTTATAGCAAATTTTCTCGATTTTAAACACAGAAATAAAAACTGCAGAAATGTAAATCACACACTAAATTTACCCAGCTTCGGCAAACCCTGCCTACTGCTGCATTCACAGATTTCTATTAGAATTAAACAGTATCACGCTTACAAACACTATACTAGACTCGCAGACATTTGCTCCACGCTCACAAACACTCTACTAGACTCGCACACCCTGCTCGCAAACATCTGCTCCGCTCACAAACACTCTACTAGACTCGCACACCCTGCTCGCAAACATCTGCTCCCGCTCACAAACACTCTACTAGACTCGCACACCCTGCTCCGCCTATAGAGTTTCGATCACTCGCAAACTTTGCCTCCCGCCTATAGAGCTTCGATCACTCGCAAACTTTGCCTCCCGCCTATAGAGCTTCGATCACTTGCAAACTCTGCTCCCGCCTATACAGCTTTGCAAACTCGCACACCCTGCTCACTGAACTAATTCTAACTAGACAATCTGACACTACCTAACCCTAGGTGGTGATTTACCAGTTTTCGTTTTGAAAAATAAATACAAAAACAATTAAAACAGTAAATAAATAACCCTATTTAATTTAAACCCTAAATAGAAACTTAAAAATAAAACAAAACCCCTTTTAACATATTAAGAAACAAGGCCGGCCCATCTTCTTTTAACCCGTCCCTTTTTTTTTTCTTCTTCATTCGTACGTTCTTTGGCTGGTGAAAAAGAATGGCGGCCTCCTCTTGCAAATTTAGGGCTTCATCCCTTCGATCCAATTTAGCGCTTCGTCCCTTGATACAATTTAGGGCTTTTGATGGTTGATCGGCCACCTCCTTGTAGCTTGCTTCGGTGGCTTCTCTGATGTTCAATTCTCGCTCGTTTGCAGCTACTTGATCGAGTTCGTTGATTATGACTTTCTGGTATGTGTTGTTTCCTTTTGCTTTTCTGGTTTGGCTTGTTCGAACTCGATCGTGATTCGAGTTTGATGATTTTTTCTTTATTGTGCTCGAACTCGAATGCTCTCTACCGATGATGATTTTGGGTATTTATAGGATTTGATTTCCTATATTCTCGTTCGTATATTATCAGTTTGAATTCGTCTGATTATTTCAAAATTTGTTGCTTTGCCGTTCGATTACACTTTGATGCTGATGATTTACTTTGACTGGTTCATAATCGTATTTATTTTGTGATGCTTGTCATTCACGGCATCAACTCCTTTTGTGATGACCACGGCTTCGAATTTCAGACTTTTTCAACTTTGGCCTTGACTTGATTTTGTTTTCTGGATAAAAAATTCGAACTGCTGTATTATCATATCACGGCTTTGATTTTTAATAATTTTTGCGTTGCCTTTCTTGTTGACTTTGGCATGACCATCTTCACTGTAATTGTTCAACTTGAATTCATTAGATTTGAGCATTTCTGGTTTGTATGTTCGATCACTGACTTGGTTGGAATATTGCTGCACTTATGTTGGTATAGATACGCACTTTCTTATTACTGCTTTATGGTCATTGTTTGTTCTGATCATTGCACTGACTGTTGTGTGCTTAATATCATGATGTACATGAGAGTCTGGTTGTTTGATTGATCACTTGTTCATGTCTTCACTGCTCTGTATACATCTCCACTACTTCATTTTGTTGCACTGTATATACATGCCTCTGGTTATACCTGGTGTATCACTGGTCTTGACCCTGTTTCATTATTCACTGAGCATTTCTATGTTGAGTTATATTTGTGCATTGCCTTTGATTGATTGTGTCAGTTGCATTTGTTTTGTACTGGTGCATAAAAAAATGTTGTACTTCACTTGGTTGTTGCAGTCAGTGTTGCATTTAGTTGCTGTTGCCTCTGGTGTATGTTGCATTTGCTTGTAGTCATCATTTGTCTGTGCATATTGTTGCATGCATTTGTTTGTTGTCAATGTTGTACACTTGCTTACTGAGCATTTTTCATCTGACTTTGGTCTTGAGAATTTTGCATCGAGCATGCTTGCTGTCCACTGCAGCTATGTTGATCAAGTCTGTGTTGAATCCAGTTTCACAACTCGGGTTTGACCTTGTGCAGAAATTTTGACATTTATATTATTGCACGTGAGTTGAACCCGGCTTTTTATTTGGGTTTGACCTGTGCTCACCTGTCCCTGTAAATCAATCAAGTGTATATATCGGTGTGCACGGCCTTGTGGCATATACAGTAATATACTGTGTATGTCACAAGTTGTTCGTGTATGATGAATTCGAATTTAAATTATGACGAACAACCCAAATAACTGAGGCAAATAATATTTTCAAAATCCATCTTTTAATTTATATTGCAAAAATATTTTCTTTTCAATTTTACTGCGTTAGTGAATATTTTTGCAGATTGCTCAGATGCTCGATTCAAACTGGAATGCAGTTGAAGATAAATACGAGTGTGAGTGATATGTAGTGAGGTGAATATGTAAATGTGAAATGTGATATATTGTAATCAGAATTGTATATGTATAGTGAGAGCTTGAAATTGTACTATCAAAGTTGTAATAAATATTTGTTTGAATAAAATATTCGTTTGAATTCAAAAACTGTGTTATTTATTTTTATTCAGCAAATATTTATTTATTCTGTGAAAAATAAAATAGTACGTTAACAAATACATTTAAGCGAATGTATATATGTTTATTATCATCAAACAAAAATCATATAGCGCAAAGCGCATATTCAACACTTGTTGCATTGCCAATGACAATATTCCTCTGTCTGCTGGTTCTCAAGCTAATCTATTGGTCCCTCCATTGCCATGGCCTGCTCCTAAGTGGTTATCTTTGTTTTCCAAGCTTCCTAGTAATGCCGGTAATCATTCGCCTCGTCGCTTTGATATAGCTGAGAATGAGGGTGTGATGATTCCACCCATGGAAGTGATTGAGACCGACGTGGATTTTTGGAAAGAGCACTTGGTTGGTTTCTTTCTTGACTCCAATCCTCCATATCATTTAGTTAAGTCGAGGTGCAACATGGCATGGAAGCCTAGGGGTGGATTGAGTGTTCACTTTGATAATGAAATGTTCTTTTTTAAGTTCTTGCATAGTGATGAAAGGCAACGTATTCTAGAGGCCAACCCTATTCTTGTTGTTGGAAAACCATTCATTATCACGACGTGGTGTCCTTCTGTGGATCGTGCGAAGGAACAAGTTTTATCTATTCCTGTCTGGGCTCACTTTTCTCATATTCCTTCTGTTCTCCAGCCTCTTATCGGGATCGACTGGTTAGCTGGTCTAGTAGGTAAGGTGATATGTTATGATGCTAATACTATGGCCAGAAAGAAGCTAGTTTATGCCAAAGCTCTAATTGAGATTACTCCAGACAAACCTTTGCCTATGGTTTTAAAGGTCAAATTAGATGAGAGCCATGTGGCTGAGGTCAGAGTTCGCTATAGATAGAAGCCTAAGATTTCTACGTCTTGTCAGTCTTTTGGCCATTGTGCTGATGCTTATTTTGGTCCGGTTGTTCCCCTTGTTGACCGGATTCCTCTTCCTCATCCACCTGTCCGGAAGTGGGTTAAGAAGGTTGCTCCTCCTATTCCCTTAGTTGATGCTCCTGTAGCTCCCATTGTTGTTCCCCCCATTATGGATCCTCCTGCTGTTTCTCCGGTTTGCGTAGCTCCTACTATTTCAGCGCTTGTTATAGCCCCAGCTTTTGGTTCTCCTCTTTCGTCCCTGGAGGTGGATCTTTCTGCTTCCTCATCTGATATCATTTCCTAGAATTCTGATGAACGTGCTAGGGTTCATGCTCCTTTTGATATGAGATATTCGCCTGAGAGGGATACTTCTTATGCATTTATCAGTGATATAGGGAGCGAGAGTCATTTTCTTATCTACCATATTGAGGGAGATGGTTTGTGCCTCACTGGGGTTGGTAAGATTGGTGAGGAGAACAAAAGTAAGTTTTATGATGTCACATGAGATAGGAAATTTCTATACTCACCTGACTCAGTTGGTTATGATCCTCGTCTGGCTGCTCTCTTCCCAGGGTATTCTCATGTTATTGGACCTTCTTCGGTTGTTGGTCGTGATTGTTCTTCCACTTCTGAGGAAGATTAGTTTGGCTGTTTTAGTAGTTTAGGCACTTCGGTCTAGCTCCTTTGCTTTCAATTTTCACCTGTTTAGTTGCTCTTTGCATGTGCAGAGTACCCGTTCTCCCATTTTATACACAGTGGCATGGCCCACTTTAAAGCCGGCCAGCTTTGGTAAATTTTTTTAATGATTTATAATTCATTAAATTATTAAGGTAATTAAAATAAATAATTTAATTAATTAATTAATTAATGATTTGGGTTAATTAGTTAAGTAATTAAGGGTTTTAAATTAATTAATTAATGATTAATTAAATTGTAATTAAAAATCATTAGTTAGTTAAGTAGAGAATATTAATTAATGATTAAAGATTAATTAATCTAGTAATTAAACATTAATTAAGTTACAGTTAAAACTTAATTAATTAAATAATTAGGATTAATTAATGAATTATTTAAGGTTAATTAATTTGTAATTAATATTGAATTATCTAAGATTAATTACTTAGGAGAAGCAATTAAAGATTTGTTAATAGTTAATGAAGATCATTAACTAAGGATTATTAAATAATTTATTAATGTGATTAATTTTAATAATTAATTTGATTAATTAATTAAAGATAATCATTTGTGAAATTGTTTAAGTGAAATTACTTAATGAAAGTAATTAAGGACTTAATTACTCATTGTAATTAATTGAGTTAAATATGATTAGTTTAAGTTAATTAATTAAGTATAATTAATTTAAGATAATCACTGGGTGATTTGATAAGTAATTACTTAATGTAATTAATGAAGTATAATTACTTAGTGAAGTAATCAGTAATGGTAATTACAGGATGTAATTAATTGAAGATTTAAAGTAATTTTGGATTTAATTACTTTGTGAAATTAATCAAGAGATTTATTAAAGATAATTAATTAAGGAGTAATTAATTTATTTAATGAGTAATTAAGGGTAGTTAATTACTGAATTAGATTAATCAAGAGTGATTAATAAATGTGGTTTAATAATGATTAATTACTTAATGTAATTAATTTAAATAGGGTAATTATAATTAAAAAGTAATTAGGGATCATTAATTAATATAATTAATGATGTAATTAAGGGTTGATTAATTAAGGAAAATTAATCAATGAAGTGATTTAAGAGTAATTAATTAATGTAATTAATTAAGGATTAATGTAATTAATTATAGTTAATTAATTATTAGAGTAATTAAAAGTTAATTTTTGTATATAGTTAATAATAGTTAATTTGTGAAATTAATTAAAGGATAATTACTTAAATGTAATTAGAGAATAATTAATCAAGGGCGATTAATTAAAATGGAAATTTGATGGTGATTAATTAATTAATTTGAAATTAATTAATGGTTATATAAGCAGGATTTATAGAATGAAGTAATTAATTTAATTCACTTTAAATAAATTAGAGATGGTATAGATCATTGCTTATGGATGTTGAATGATATTGGTTGCCTTGAATGGTTTGAGATCTCAGATATTAGATAAGTGATGCTGTGTGATATGGATGCTTTGGTTGAATTATCTATTGGTGATGATAATGTGAATTATCTATTTGTGATGATAATGTAGATTATCTATTGTGATATTGTGAATTATCTATCTGTGTGAATATAGATAATAGAATTGAATTATTTTAACTTTAAAACAACTTGGACCTAAAAGATACGTTTTGGATTTCGATGAGACCAGGATCGGGTTTCCAGATTTGGATATCCGAAAACCACATCAATCCAAATTTACGATAGGTCATGAATCTCAAGTGAAGATGAAGATTCAGAGTGCAAGGGTTATCGTCGTTAACCCTGAGGGTGATTCCAAAATGAGTGTAACGAGATAATGCCTTTGGTTTCGGTTTCGTTCGAACCCAGAACGAACTTGTATGGATTGAATGCTTTCAGCACATCGTCAGGTAGACGATGAGCATTCTATGAGATGTATTCTCTAAAGGTAATCGTAGCCTCAATCTCATCAACCGGGAATGGCTAAAACAGGGGAGGGGCAAAAGGCTAAGTGGGTAGCACCCAAGTAGGATGAGATGAACCCTTGTCTAGAAGCCCCTTTATATTCGGTTGTGTGGGCAGTTGGTTGCAAACAACTGTGGGGTTATCTTGTTCGGGAAAGGGATGGTTCCGGCTTTGTGTTGCAGGGGATTGGGAGTAATCCTCGGTACGATGATCTAGGCCATGTACTGTGATGGGCGGTACCCCAGTAGCCCTGCCATTGTATGGAAACCCAAACTCCAATAAGTGCCCTCGGATTTGATTGTAAATTTATGTTTGCTGGAATTTAATAAATGTAACATTTTCAGCTATTTCTTATTTACTTAAAAACCCTAGACATATTATAATATCGCTGGATTGCCTATCAAATGTTTTGGTTAGCGTAAGGTAAAAACTTAACCATGTTTATGTGTGTGGAGTTTTACGTGATACCTTTTGTTTCAAAGGTTTTTCAAAGTTAAGCAACTTTAACCTGTTACTCACACCAGACCCATGTCTGACCCGGAGTCTATTCCGTTTTCTTAAACTCTTGGTACTCAAATTTTTACGAGTAGCCAAGGGATTCAGATTAGCTTTGACGAATTATGGAGGAGCAATGGAGCAGGAGGCTTCAGCACTGTAGATATATATAGTGTTCCGCTGTGTTGGTTTCTCTATGATTGTATTGAGTTGTAATAACTAGACAAGTGTTTATAACTGTCTAGTATGTGATGTGTAATATGTGTAACTCTGATAATGGTTGTATATTATGTAATACTTATGTTATTAATATAATTTATTCGTTCCGATGTTGAGATTCTGATGTTGCTCTTTCTTTCTTCTCTTTCTTTTCTCTTTTCTATCCCTTTCTTTCTTAAAGATGATGCGACTTTTGTGGAGAAAAAGTCGGGTCGTCACAATTGGTATCCATATGTTATAAGAAGTGGGAAAGTTACCTACGGATAGTAGGGAGAGTATTTTTATTTTAGAAGGAATAAAAGATTTTGGAAAGGAAATGAGATTTCCAAGGTTTAGGAAGGGTATTCCTAGGGTAGTAAGAAGAAAATCCACTTTATGTCTACCCCAATAAAATGAAACTTTTGGAATTGAAAATTTGAAATATATAATTGTTAATATGTTTTAGGAAGAAAATATTGGGTTTTTGAAAAAAATGGTATGAAATTTAAATTGGTTTTTATATGATGTAAATTTTATTAAAAGTGATTCTTTTTGAAGAGTTATAGAGCATATATAGCTCATTAGTTTCTTTATAGGTAAACAAATATTTTAAATATAAAAACCTAGAGTGTGCTAAGTATCGAAAACATAGTTTACAACATTTATTGTTGTAATAGATGTTTTCGTGAAAAAGAAAGGAAGCATAGACTATGACACTATTGTTATAGTAGGTGTCTCCCAAAGGAAATGTTTTTACGTAGCATATGAGATTTATTAATATTTATTTTAATCGAATCCATATACTAGTATTTTTGGATTGTAGTAACGGTGTTTTACGCAACATCTGTTTTGACCCAAATAAAAATGTGTTTTGAAGATAATTTCTGCAACGACCCGTAATTTTGCTACTTCGAGAATGAGAGATTTCATTTGTTTCAAAACTTAAAAGGTTTAAAAAGTTTAAATAAATATGTTACATATATTAAATAATTATCTAGTCTTATTGTTAATAAATCAAAAAGTATAAATTTGGATTTTAGAACAAATCAGCAAAAGTTAAGTTTTGTTAAAAATAAATAAATGCTTTAATAAATAGGTTTAAATATTTATTTGAAAAGATAAATATTATTTAAAAAATATAATAAATATAATAAAAGTATATTAACATATTTAAAAGTATGTTAATAATCGTTTTACAAAAATAACCAAATTTTGTCGTATTTTGTCAGTTGTACATACAGTGTAAAATTAGAGATTTTGATATAAATTAAATATGATTTTAAAATATGAAGAGACATATTTTAATTTATTTAAGGAAGAAAAAAGTTCATTTTAAATTTTGGTTTACATTAATACATAGCCTAACAACAACATAAAATTCTGACTATAAAATTTGTCGACAAAAACACCGTTTTTCAACCAAAACAAGTTGTCATCAAGTTGGTGCAACTTGATACATTTTCTAACATGTAAATACAAGTTTACAAACTATTTAAAATTTACATTTAGCACCAAAGACAAAAAAAGTACTTTTGAAAAGTCTAAATAATAAAAAATTATAAAAGTTATTATTTGACAAATTTTAAATTTAATTAAAGACTTTATAAACAACATCATTACCTTCTTCTCATCTCATTAATGAGATGTTATGCTTATACATAGAAAAGAAGCAAAAATTTATGATTCAACAATTACAAACCATAAGAAAGTGACATCTCTTCACCTCTTAACACACTCTTCCATAACCATCATTCCATACATTAAATGCAACTCAAATCAAAAGCTAATCAAGTTCAAAAGTAAACAAGGTTATTTGTATCATTTACCACCAAAATCTTCACTTATAAATACAAGCTCAAACCTCTTCATTTTCACTCCACTTTCCTTTCAAAAAATTTCCAAAATCCTTCTACAAAATTTCCGAAATCCTTATCTACTTCCTCCATTTCTCTTCTACCTTCAGGCTACCACCTCCACATCACCATACCATTACCTTACACCCTCAAACCCGAGCCAAGCTTCCACCTGCCCACCTCCTACACCCTCCTACCCTCGGCCACACCACCAAACCCGAGCACGCCTAGTCCGTACCCCCTCCTACAAACCAAGGCCGAGCCCAAAACCCACCTACCCAAGCATTACAAGCCATACCCTCCCCGACACTCACATACCCAAGCCAATACTCCCCATACCCAATGCTGTACACCCCATGCCCCTCTAAAACCTCACGGCCAAACAAGAAATGAAAAAAAGAGAAAAGAGAAAGAGAAAAAAAAGAAAAGAAAAGAAAAGAAAAAGAGAAGGAAAATAAATTAAGACGAGAGTTCGAGACGTTCGGAAAAAAGAGCATTTGTTCGAAAAACATGTTAGCCTACAAATTTTTTAACGGAATAGATACGAAGGTGATAAATCCTCATCGTTTTTGAACTCATATTTTGGTTATGTTAAAACAATCACATTTATACCCTTATGACATATGAATGTTAATACCAAATTGATTGTTAATATGGATGTTTGATTTGTTGGTTAGATAATTGAATTTTGATAATATATCCCGTTATGATATTAATAGTGAATGTTGAATTTGAAGTCATATGTTATGTGATTGGTTGAATGGATGTTATGTTAGTGATGAATATTGACATTTGTTATGTTCATTTTGATTTAATAATCCCTTTATTAATAAGACCATATTTTAGTGATATGAGATACTTTGGAAAAATAGGTATCTTTTCAGTTAGTAGTGAAATTAAAGTTAAAATAAAAGAGAATTTAAAATTTGAAGTGAAAAGAATTTAAAAAGGATAGTTAAATTGAAATTGAGATGACTTGTGAAATTGAAATAAATTTTGAAAATTGAATTTGAGTTTAAGGTCTAATTGAAGTTTAAATTGAAATTAGATTTGAAATCTAAATTTTAAATGAGTTTAATTTGAAGTTAGAATTGAAATTGGAATTTGAAATTTAATATTAAAATAATAGGAATAAAATAATATTATAATATGGCAATAGTGAAAATACATTTTAAATACTTAAAAAGTGAAAATATTGATTTAAATGATTTGTAATGATTTTATAAGTGTTAAAATACAATTTGAATAGATTATTTCAAATATTGAAAAATAAGTTAAAACTAGGTGCGTCGCGCAACGGTAGTTCGCGATTTCGTGCCGAAAAGTTCAAATGAATGTGTAGAGTGGAATATAGCTCGGAGTTCTCCGAGAGAAGAAAATTCCAGACTATTATATTCATGTCTTCCAAACGAAGAAAGAAAATCAAAATTTCATTGAGAAGATTTTGAATTAAGTCCAAATCAATTTTCTAGAAAAATCGTGTTAGTGAAGTTAAGTGATCATAACAGGAAATTTGTTTAAATGAACGTTTTTAATTATGAAAAATATGATATAAATTTGATAAATCTATTTAAATGATTTTAAAGAGATTTGGATTGGAAAATATGAATTATCGAATGTTTAAAAGTTGTTTAAATCAATTAAACTTATATAGCGCTTTCCATAGCACTTTTATGCTGTGAATTGTATAACTTTTTTGAATGTGAATTTAAATGTAACGGTTTTCCTCAGAATCAATTGTGAATGTTTTAAAAGGATAACTAAGCATTTGAAAGATAATTTGGAATCTTTATAAGCAATCCCAAAATAAAGTTGATAACTGAGTATGCGGAAACGACTAGTATATTTGTCCCACTTGTGAGATCTGGGAAGATAAAACAAGATGTTTAACTAAGGTTAGGGATGGAGCAACCAGTGCCCTGAACTTACCTAGCCTATGTTTTCTTTTCTTAGGCGAGGGGTGGAACAGATCGAAAGGAAAGCCTAGATGCTTTTAAATAAAAACGATTGTATTAAGTCTCCAAAATAAAAGAAGATTAGTACTATCTAAAATTTAAGCAGTCTCCAAATATGAATGATTTCTATGATCCTATTTACTCAAAAATGTTTTGCTAAGATTGATTTAGGGTTTATCATAAACGATGTCTTAAATAACATTATTTTTGGCCCGCCTAAAAGTTAAAGAATTTGGATCGAGAGTTTAATGAGAAAATTTGAGATATTTTCCAAAGCAAAAGAATGAATTACTTAGAATTATCCCAAGTCAAAAGAAAGAGATTTCAAAATCAGCCGAAAAGAATTAACGTGAAAAGAGACTCAATAAATCCTGCATACTCATATTAACTTTTTATCGATAATTGGATTTCGAACGAACTACGGTCGGATTTGGATGATTCCTATCAGAAAACCACTTTGAACCAATATATGCGTTCGAATGTGAAGACTTGTTGAAGATGATGATTATTGAAGACTGTGGATCTTCATAGCGTGAAGACTGCTTGTTGAACATGCTCTAGGTAGCTCCCATTATAGAGTTATTTATAATAGTGGTCTCCTCGTGATGGAGATTTTTTGGATTGCAAGGACTACTCGCTACTGGTGGTAGTAGGAGAGTGCCTTCGGTTTGTCCTGTTCCTAGACAAATTGTATGGGCATTTATCTGACATTGCATTTCTAAAAATTACGTACATTGGTTTTTACAAACGTACATCAGTGGTGGCGGAGAAGGCAACCTCTCTTAGCTTAACACCCTCCTTCAGACGTACGAGCTCAAGTGTTGTATTTTTGTGGAAGGCAATTATTAGTTAATGGAAATGGCAACGAGGCATTCAAAGATGTTATATGTGCTATGTGAAAAGGTAATCATTACCTCAGGCCTCATCAAAGCGAAAATGACCAAAACGGGACTAGATGCAACAAGGCTAAGTGGGTCATATCTAAGTAGGGTATGGTCATCCCCTTCTTGATATATTTCTTCCCCCTATGACGTTCGGGATGTAAATTAATGTGGTGTATGGATAACGAGCGCTCTATTAAAGGTCGGTAGTGACCGGGGATGACATATTCGGTACTATCTAGTTATAGAGGTAGGCCGGTCCTGTGTTGGTAGAGGTTCCTTTGTGCTGTTCCTCAGGGCATCCATCTAGAGGTTTACCCATTTCGGAAGGTTGATCCTTCACCTGGTCATTTGTATGGAAATCCATTCTCTAATAAGAACCTACGATTTTGTTTGTAGAGCCTAGTATGCTAGAATTTAATAATGGTAACAATTTTGGATAAGATTAATAAGATTATTTGCACATGTTTTCATAGAGATGTCATTAAAAACAATATCAAATGTTTTGATATAAAAGTGCTTTAGTTATCATAAGGTATAAACCAGTCTGTGTTTATGTTTGGGCATGGCCTTATGAGATACTCTTTCTCTTCAAAGGATTTTATTTAAAGGCTAACATATGACACTGTCATTTATTATTAAGTTTTTCTCACACTGGTTTATCAAGCCTGATCTGGGTATTTTCAATACTCGGGTTAGATCTGAGTAGTTTTAGGTTTTGTCCAAGATAGTTGGAGTTTTCAGAGGAGAGCTGGAGAAATTCATCTACATATGGACATATTGTATTATCCGCAGTACTCAGTGTATTTTGGATGATCTTTGTCTGCAAATTGTAATAATAGGTGTTTATAACTGTCCAACCTGCATTTAGGTTAGACTCTCATATATGTATTTAAAAGTTTTCCACTATAAAAATATTTATTCAATATTATATGTTATTCTATTCATGTGAGATTCTGTTCTATCTTTATTTTCTTTCTACCCTTAATGATCCACTTATTCGTGCAATTTGAGTTGGACATGTGTGGCTTATTGTCGATTCAAAGGGTACGGAAAAAAAGGCCATTACATTTGGTATCAGAGCTGAAGGTTAAGCGAGAACCTTAGCTTTGTTATGGGTGAGTCTCATCAGAGATAGGATTAGAATATCCTAGGATGAGTAACTCATTAGAGATAGGGTTAGTAACACCCAAGAATGAGTTATGAGAGTGTTATGTATATGAGCGCGAATTCGTTAATTTTATAAAAATGATTTTGTTTTAAATGAAATTGGTAAATTAAATAATTTTACTTAGATTTATATTTTAAATATCAAAAGAGATATTATTATTTTGGTTAGAAATTAAGGAATGGTTATAATTTATCTTAGTAAAACTAAAAATATGAATATGTTGCGATTAGAATCACACAATTTGACTATAAGATATTTCATATACAATCAACTGTTTGAGAACTAGAAAGTAGAACTTTCATCGTATGACTCTAGACATCCGGCCTTAAGAGATAATAGCGATTTGATAAGTATAAACTCGGTTAAATTTAAAAGGGACTTAGAACAAATACCATGTGAATTAAGTTTCACAATTTTACTATAAGGTATTTGATGATAATATGTAGAAAAATAATATTCCTTTCAGGAAAGACCAAACCCACAGAACTTCACTTCACTTTATTGAGAATTCGAGTTCTTAAGTCAAAGAAAGTTTTTAGAATCGGAAAATATCATCGAAGTTAAGGATTGGCTAAGAAAGTGTGATGAGCTCCAACATAGCATAGTGAGTTTCATCCATGGATCATTTAGGGAAATGGTAAGCAATGCCCTGAAATTCGAGGATGCTGTTCCACAGCCAACTACTGAAGTACCGGCCAAGAAGAAATGGCCTAAGAGGAACAAAGTTTATTATTTCTAATGTACACAAAAAGGTCACCTTACAAAAGAGTGTTGATCAGGAGTAAACATCAAGACTTTTAAGAAAGCTACCCTGAAGAGTTGTTATTCTGCCATATTATGGGACATGTCGCCAGAGACTGTCCAATGCTCAAGGCGGCAGAGCAGCCTAGGTCTTTTGTTATCCTTACTCGTCCACCTACTGCTGCAGAAAAAGGAAAAGTGATAGTGGAAGCATAAGTTAGTTAAGCATGTATTAGTAATTACCATCTAAGTATTTTAACCGTATGACTTTTGTAAAACCTCTTTGAGTGTACTTCATAGAAGTCACTTAGTATGAATGTATTTTGGGGAATCCATACATACATATATAGACTATCATCTTGCTACTTTGTCAATACCAAATTCTATTAGAACTTATTAGAGGAGTTAGAAAGATTTAATCCCATTTAAAAAGAACGAAAAGAGAAACGATAATAATTAAGTAAGAAGCACTTAATGAAATGAGATAGAATAAAAAAATGAGATAGGATCTTTGATAAGGAATGATAACTGATTTTAAGCTCTTATATAAATTTTAGAGAGCAACCAAGGCCGAAAGACTAGCAATTAGAGAGAGATTTAGGGAAGCCTTGTCCAAATACGAAGACTTAGAAGTTATGGATACAACGATCATAAGTGATGAGGAGGATATGCAAGTAGGGGAGCCCTCGAGGATAGTACTAGGATCATTCGACCATCTGATAGATATTTTAGATGATGATGAGTTGATAGTTATTTTAGGTGTGGAGGATGTGTTGCCAGTTGGCGTAGATATTGATGTAGGGGTACATGCCAATGATGAGGCAGATGACTGGTTGTTGGATCCTATGAGTGAGGACGAGGAGCCTGAGGAAGAGGAACCTATAAAGGAGCCGATGGAAGTACCAGTAGAGATCGATCTGCCGATCGAGGAACCCATGGAAATAGAGATGGAAAATTCGAGGATTTACGATGCATGGTTATATGAGGATGACGATTCGGAGAATGATGAGTAGATCATTCGGGAAATGGATACGCCCATTCAGGAGATAGGATCTCCCGTCCCAGAGATAGTTGAGGATCTCGGTTTGGAGGATATTGAGATGGAGGAGCGTGAGCCATGGATTCCGGGAGGCCAGCAGTGGCAGCCATTAGGTTGGGACATAGCTCAAGAGATGATAGATGATGAGGAGCCAGTTGAAGACATAGAGGAACCAAAAGAGATCGACTTGAAGGCACCATCAGAGGGTTCATCCGATTAGTAGTGTTTCTCTTTGGGATATTTTGGGTTTGTATTATAGCAGTTCTGATTATCTTAAGCACGTAGTGCGTGCTAAGATATGGGATTTAGTCCCTTTGTATGATATTTTGGTTGACTGATGTTGATAGTTGACTTATGACTATGTATTTACCTCAAGCGAGTAGTATGCACTCAGGTTGGGACTAGGATCAATGATCGTATTTCATGATTAGTAGCTAGTAGTAGTATTTCCTTTGACATATATTGTTGACCTTTGTAGTTCTGTATCTTTGATTTCATTTCAAGGACGAAATGTTTTTAAGTAGGGGAGAATGTAACGACCCGTAATTTCGCTACTTCGAGAATGAGAGATTTCGTTGTTTTAAAATTTAAAAGGTTTATAAAGCTTAAATAAATATGTTATATATAATAAATAATTATCTATTCTTATAGCTAATAAATTAAATAGT
Organism: Allium cepa; assembly: GCA_030765085.1. NCBI lineage: Eukaryota > Viridiplantae > Streptophyta > Magnoliopsida > Asparagales > Amaryllidaceae > Allium > Allium cepa. The sequence continues at coordinate 915,544,323 of CM060929.1, read as the reverse complement.
ATAAATTTGGATTTTAGAACAAATTAGCAAAAGTTAAATTTTGTTAAAAATAAATAAATGGTTAAATAAATAGGTTTAAATATTTATTTGAAAAGACAAATCTTATTTAAAAAATCTAATAAAGATAATAAAAGTATATTAATATATTTAAAAGTATGTTAATAATCGTTTTACAAAATCAACCAAATTTGGTCGTATTTTGTCAGTTTTACATACACTGTAAAATTAGAGATTTTGATATAATTTAAATATAATTTTAAAATATAAAGAGACATGTTTTAATTTGTTTAAAGAAGAAAAAAGTTTATTTTAAATTTTGGTTTACAACAATATATAGCTTAACAAAAACGATAAATTTTGATTGTAAAATTTGTCGAAAAAACACCGTTTTCAACCAAAACAAGTTGTCATCAAGTTGTTGCAACTTGATACATTTTCTAGCATATAAATACAAGTTTACAACTATTTAAACACTTTAAATTTAGCATTAAAGACAAAAATAATTTTCTTTTGAAAAGTCTAAATAATAAAAAAAGTATAAAAGTTATGATTTGACAAATTTAAATTTAATTCAAGCCTGATCCAGTATTTTCAATACTCGGGTCAGATCCGAGTAGTTTCAGGTTTTATCAAAGACGGTTGGAGGTTCCAGAGGAGAGCCGGATATTCATCTATGTATGGACATATTCTATTTTCCACTGTACTTAGTGTATTTTGGTTGATGTTTGTCAGCAAATTGTAAGGATAGATGTTTATAACTGTCCAAGCTGAATTTAGGTTAGACTTTGATATAAGTATTTTAAAGTTTTTCGTTGTAAAAATATTTGATCAATATTATATGTTATTCCATTCATGTGAGATTCTATTCTATCTTTATTTTCTTTCTACCCTAATGATCCGCTTATTCATGCAATTTGAGTTAGATATGTGTGGTTTATTGTCGATTCAAAGGGTACGAAAAAACGGGCTATTATAATTTCTAAGCATAGAAATAAAGTGGTTTGTAAGTACACTTATTATTTAAATAAGTATATGGAAACGTTTTCTAGTTATAAAAATATTAAAACAGTTTTGAAAATGATTTCTTCTGGAAAAAAAAAGATGTAAGTTAAATATTAGGAAATTAATAAATTTCGTAGGAAATGTCTATTGTAAGAATATAGATTAAACATACTTTAATCTATTGGAATGAAATGAATAATGATATGATTTTCTATGAAACGAAATCACAAATAAAGATGTTTTGTGCAAGTTCACGTGAAAGAGATGTACAAGGTGTGGAAAGCACCATATTTTGTATAGCCTATTTCGATAAAATATAAAATAAGACCTTGTAATTCACATAAACATGAAATCCTCTTTCAAAGGATTTATAAAGGTTTTAGCGTTAATTGTTTCTCATAAGAGAAAGTGGTTCCAATACATTAAGATATACAACCATTAGGTGTAATAAGAAGTGTAACAATTAGAGACGGTGTTGGTTAGGAGGGATATTATAGAGAGCCTTAGTAAGAAAGCCAAGCAATGAAATTTTCATATTTTCCCATTGACTATGCGCATAGGTTGCCTGCCTATGTAGAAAGACCCCATTTGTAGTAAGTTAGAAACTCCTCCAAGGTTAGGAAATTGGAAAAGTAGGAAAGTTAAGGGATATTTGATAAAATAATTGTTCTTATCTACTACAGTTTTTGTAAATTGAAAATCTATAAAAATAAAATGTTTTGAAAACATGTGAGTACATTTTTGGAAGTCAAGAAAAAAAATGTTTTAAGGACAAGTAAGGCACTTTTAAAGAAAAATGGGTTGGTGAAAAAGTAAATAATTTTTTGGAAGAGAAAAACTTAATAAACAGTTAAATTTAAAAATCCAATTTTTTTTAAAGTTGTAAAGGTCTTTAAAAGAAAAAGAGGAATAATTTTTGAATTTTGTAAGTTTTCCCTCTATGTTTGGGGAATAATTTGAATTCAAAGAGCTGTTAAGATGCAAATCTAAAAAGATAAAATGTTAAGTAACCAAGTAGCTTTGAATTTAATAGAAACTTCAAAGTAACTCTTTTAAAGGCAAGGATTTTGGGATTTGATGTTTCAAAAAAATTTAGAAGCATTAATTTTTTGAAATAAATGATAAATACCAAACCAAACTTTTAAATATGGAGTAGTTAAGAGTCATTTCCTAGGTGTGACGGGAAAAGTGTAAGGTTATGTAGCAGATAATAGTGATTACTTTTAGTAGTAATAATAAAAGTTCCCGTAAAGTGTATAGGACATTGGTGAGAACCTAGGAATATTTCTTCATGTGTGTTGACTATAGAAGAATAGTGAAGTGATATTAGTAAGATAGTAAGACACACGTGGTTGAGATAGGTAGACCTTAGTTGGAGGGAAAATGAAAGATAAAGGTAAAGAGAAAATTGCTCCAAGCTTAGTTTCCTTTTTAGATAGAGACCACATAGATTGAAATCCTTAATTGTTGTAGTAAACGAGACTTGGTTATCCCATTTTGAGTATGGAATGGAAGAGATGAATTGATCTTATTCACTATGAGTAGTAAAACGTAAGTTAGTAACGAGTAATAGGCGACAGGAAGAGCATATGAGTTACTTGGATTCCTAGAGTATGACCTTTCTGTATCAGGATGGACATGATCCTAGACCTCCTCGCCCTAGATGATAGTTGTGTTTAGCTGCTATAGTTACCTATCTAGTATCGCCTTGTAGTAGGACTTGTTTTCTCTTTTAGTTATGAGATTGTACTCCTATGTAAGCATTTAGTTGCTATTGTAGCAAATTAGTGATGATTAATATGAGCTCTTTTTCATTGATATTCACAAGAAGAGAATAAAAACATAGGATGTAAATAATAAAAGAAAAGTAAAAGCAGATAAAAGTAATTAAAAGGAAAAGAAAATATTTGAAGAAAGCGACATAAGCATCAACAGAAAAAAAATTGAAAAGAAAAATTTTCTTATGCGAAATGTGCTTCGGAAAGAAAATAGAGATTTTTGTAGAATAGTGGCTCATGTTCCAAGTACGGAGAAAGAGGGGCGCAAAGGTAAAACGGTAAATGTGAGGTTTTCCATTTTTCCGCCATCTTTCTAACATAAGAAATCGAGTTCGAAAAATTAGGTTTTTCTAAAGTTTGAATATTAAAAATTGTATGGTAGGATTTGGATGTAAAATTCGATGAATTACGCCCATATTCAGTTGGAAAAATTAGATAAAAAAACGTTTTGAGCTTTCAAAAGATTGCATTCATATAGAAATTGCAAGTATATTTAACGTGTGTGCATCATGTTTTAAATAGATTTTTAAAGAAGAAAAGCATTCATATAGGAGGTACCACTTAGAAATTCATGTACATGCATATATTTTATGTTGAATGACACTTTGCACAAGGACACAGATGGTTGCAAAATTGGATTTACACGAAATGGATGCGAATGATGCGAGGAATTACATAATTTTACCTTTGTCGAATTTCGAGGACGAATTTTCCTAAAAGGTGGGAGAATATAACATCCCGCATTTTTAGACAATTAAACAATCAAATAACGTGAACAATGAAAATAAGAATTTTTTGAATTGTCAGAATATAGCCTCGAAACTTATACCATTGTGTTTGTGGTGATTTTCTGATTAATTTTCATATATAACTTATCGAAATCCGAGTTAATATGAAGAAGTTACCAGAAGGATAAGAAATCAAAATTAAGGACCCCACAGGTCGACCCATAGGTCGACCCGCAAAGCACACGGATCGACCCATAGGTTGACCCGCAAAGCAATGAGGTCGACCCATAGGCCGACCTCCGTTTTTCCCTAGACGAGAAATTGTCCAGGGATGTGCCGAAGTTTTCTAATTGGATTTTCACGCAATCTCGAGCGTTGTTTTCTGGATCCAACGATTTGCAGCAAGCCTGCGACGTGGTTGCACCAGATTCAATCCTAAAATCCAACAGTCTAAGATCCCCAAACTTCACTATAAATGGAACTCTAGGCCTAACTACTTTCTCACAATCAGACATTTTTTCCAATTGGGTACATTGCCTTTTGAACCCTAAATAGGAAATATTTCTTAAGAAAATATCTTTTTAATAAAAAGATTAGATGCCTTAGAAGGGGATCCATGAAGACCATGGAGTAAAGCTAAGGATGACAGGTGAGTGGATTTAAATTATATCACTTTTATGTTTATGATATATTATATTGTTAGATCCCCGTTAAATATTTTAATTCAGCATTCAAACTAATTTCAATAATTAGTTCTACTAGTTAGTTATGTTTAAACTGTAAATTTTACAAGAGAAGTGTACTTATATTTAAATGTTATTTATATGAAAAAAGAAAGGAATCCAATTAAATATAAGTAATATTGGGCTTAAAAGTTGTAGAGAAAGCATAAGCCTAAAAGTAAGAAATTAATAGTAAAATTTTTTAAAAAAGGAGAAATGAATTAAAAAAGGAAAAGTCTAATAACTTGATTTGGAAGATAGTGATAGATTAGTTGGTTGGTTTAAAAAAAGGAATACATTTTCATAGTTTAATATTGTAAGAATAATGATAAACGTTATTGCAAGAATAAAAGCAAAGGGAGTTAGCGCAAAATAGAGACATTGCTATTTTGCATTATCTAACAATTAAAGAAATAGTAAAATAAATATCTTGCATTTACGAGTTATTGTTTATCGCATTATTTATTATTAAAATATGGAAATGGATTTTAGTATAGTTTTTATAACCAACCAAATAGTATAGAACTACTTCCTAGAATAAAAGATAATAACTGAAGCGTTAAAGAAATTAAAGAATAGTAAATAATCAAGTTAATTATTTGACAAGACTAGAAACAATAAACAGAAAATGTGACTAGATCTGCATTTATTGCGCAGATAGTTAAGTAAAAAGTAAATAAGTTATTATGATAAGAAACTTATGACAGTTGGACGTAGTCCCAAGTTAAGGCTGTTATATAATATAAGAGAACGAAAGAGAATTTAGTATCATAGCAAAAGAAGATAGACTAGAGTAGAATAGAGACACTTGCAATTACATTTACATGTAGGTTATAAAAGAAAGAAAAGAATATAGAAATGACAATTGCTGGTATAATTGTAACATGTAGGTTATAATTATAAAAAAAGAAATAGAAGAGGCTTATTTTATCAAACTTAGATCTTGGATTAAGTTAATAAGCAAGAATAGTAGCAGTGGCCCGTACCGGCAGCATTCCCTTTTAGGTCTAGGACTGATGGTCTCACATGCTGGTGGGGTTAGGCATGTTGATTAGGGTAAATAAGTAGCCAACAGAATAAGAAAAATTAAACGCATAATAAAATATTAGACGTGTGGTCTAATAAAATGGTAGGGTGCGTTTGGAGTAGCCTAAGAGAATCTGGATAAAGAGCCTAACGAAGTAGTTCATCGGAGATTTTTAGTACAGAAAGAGCGCGTCCAACTTAGTTATTTTGGGATAAAAGGAAGTACAATGCTTCAATGGGACATAAGGAAACTCTAGGATGGCCCTCTGAGGTAGGCCTAACGAAGCTGCACCCCTGGTGGCAGGTTTGTAGGCATTCCATCAAGAGAGCATGCCATGATTTCTTTTGCAAGCAGGCCTAACGAAGTGGACCTTTGTAGGCAGTCAAAAAGTTGATGACGGAGTCGAATATTCATATGATAGTGTACTCTTGTTTGCATGTAGGTTATAGTGGGCAGGACCCAAAAGGATAGTCGCATGCATAGATCAGCCATCGTTAGTCAGAGCGAGTTCGAGAAAGACTAGAATTAAACCAACAGGCCAATGATTCTTTCAATGTCAAGACATTGGATGAGGGGCATAGCCAATTGGATGTTTTGATTGTTTGTAGTAAGGCACAACCACTTAGCTCTGGAAAGGTCTTTCGGTTAGTTGAGGGGAGTGCTGCATGAGGCCATAGCCAGATGAGAAAAGAGACAAACCAAGTAGAGTATTTGTATTATTGGCCTATTTAAATGGACCTTTACAGATACAGAAAATCCCAAACTGAGTTTCGTACAAGGTAGACCTTGTTGGCGGAATTCAGGAAGTAGACAGAACGATTACATGTAGTCCTCAATGCATGCACTGGGTGGTACATTGTGGATGTCCGAGCACTAGTATAAGCTAGTGCAGATGCAGTTCCACGTTTTCTTAGCAGTCAACAGAACATTTGTATTTTAGGCCTCATAAGGCTGTCCTTTACAGATGTAGTTTTAGTGCACTCAAGTAGCGAGACGATGGAGTCCTTTTCGAGGAGGATACAGAAGGTACTATGGGTAGTGCCTAGGAGCGATGCTGTCTTTGGGCATGTAGCTATATATATATATACACATATATATTAATTATTAGGTTTTAACCTACTAGGAGTGGATGGGTAGGATTCACGCACAGAGGCGAGAGTATTATAAACCTAATATAACAGAAAATGGAAATAGAACAATATATGTAGAATTATGCTTAGAAGTGTATAATTTTTCCATTCACTAGAACTTTAGTTCTGACCCCTTCCTCATATCATCCTATCGTTAGATAGATGGCAAATATTTTCCAGCTTTGAGGCACTTTTTTACAAAGTGTTATTAATTTGGTAAGTATTTACTTACTATTACATTTTAGTCAGTTACGCTGTGAGATATTTATTTAAGCTCTGATATATCCATCTTTGCCTATTTGCAGGATACTAGATACCCAACTCGGACTTCAGTAGGCTTGGATTTTAGCATTTTTGCGAAAAATCCAGACCCATTAGAATTCGGGTTGGTACATCATCTAACTTGTCTTTGGTTCAAATACTTCAGGGTGAAAATATACTTAGTAGACCGATGATCCGTAAAAAGCTCAAACTTAGTTCCTAAAAGATGATTCCTCCATAAATTCAAAGCAAACACAACAATAAGAAATTCCAAATTATGAGTGGCATAGTTAGCTATGTGGGGCATCAACTGACGATTGGCATAAGCAATGAACTTTCCAACCTGCATCAAGACAGCACTCAAACCTTCTCGACAAGCCTCAATATAAACTGATAATCCTTTGCTCCCATTCAGAACAGTAAGAAAAGGAGTGGAGGTAAGCTTCTGCTTTAACTCATTAAATGTGCTTCACGCTTATCACTCCAAACAAACTTAGCATTCTTACAGGTCAAAGCAGTAAGAGGTGCAGCTATGCGGGTCAAATTCTCAATGAATCTCCGATAATAACCACTAGGCCCAAAAAGCAATGAATATCGAAAGGAGTCTCAGGTATCTCCCAATCCTAGAATAGAATAAGGTGGATAAGCTCAAAGAAGATAAGATAATTAAATTTTAAGGAAAGGTGGATAGACTTACATTAATCACAGCGACCTTGACCAGGTCAATCGAGACTCCATTTTCAGAAACAATGTGCCCAAGAAATCAGTCTTCATTCCTTCAGAAATGGCGTTTAGAAAATTTAGCTTTCAACTGATGACTCATAAGAGTTTGGAGAACATAGCTCAAATGTGCCTCATGCTCCCTCTCTGATTTAAAAAAGATGAGAATATCATCAACAAAAACTAGGACAAACTTTTTAAGAACATCGTGGAAAACACGATTTATAAGATCAACAAAGAAGGAAGGAGCATTGGTTAATCCAAAGGGCATAACTTACCATTCATAGAAACCATTCTCTGTTCAGAAAGCTGTTTTGGGAATGATCTTCTCTACTACATGAAACTGGTAGCAAGGTCAAGCTGAGAGAATACTTTAGCTTCATAGAGCTGATCGAACATATCATTGATACGAGGCATAAGATATCTGTTCTTCAAGGAAAGCTTATTCAGCTCCCTATATCCAACACACATCCTTAAAGAACCATCAGATTTAGTGACAAAGACCATTGCTGCTCTCCATTTAGAAAAACTCTGCCTAATCAAACCCTTAGAGAACAAGTCTTCAATCTGCTTCTTTAACTCTGCTTTCTCTCTAGGTGCCATCCGTCTAAAAGGAAGAACAACAAGTTGGGCTCTAGGAATAAGATCGATAAGGAATTCAATTTCCCGCTTAGGAGGTAAGGAAGTGACTTCACCAAAAACATCGAGAAAATCTTTGACAATAGGGGCGGAGTCAAGATCACTAGGCCGAGAATCAAGAGTGAAGATAAAACTTCCTACATAATCCCGAGTCATTCGACATATGATCACAAGAAAATTACCCTGATCATCTACTAAAGAGACTATTCAGGCTTTGCAAGAAATAACTACATCATATCGCTTTAACCAACCATCTCCAAGTAAGATATCAAATGCATCAAATCCAGAACATAGAACTCTCTCGTAAATTGACGCTTGTTGTAAAGGAATTTCACCCCTCTACAAATCATATTAAGGTTGGTGGGACTATCGATGGGATTAGTCACACACAAGGATTCAGTTGCCAATTAAGGTTGCAAGATGTGCGCAAACTTATTACAAAGATCAACAAAAATAAAGCTATGGGATGCACCAGTATAAAAAATAACACGAATAGGAAAATCAAGCTAAGTAAAGGTGCCCTGAAGAGTACCTTGGGTATCACTGGCAGAAGGAGGAGTGGAAGTGTTCATAGCAAAGATTCTAGATGTCTTGCCTCTCTACTGAGTGGGACAGTTATTCTTGATGTGGCTTGGCTACAAACAAATGTGTCAAAGGTTGTTCCTGGTTATCTAAGCTGGAGGAATACCTGCTCTGGCAAAAGATGGACAGCTGTTGGCATAATGACCCTTCTAGTCACACTTGAAACAAGTGATGGAAGATAAGTCAAGCAGTTGCCACTAAGAAGAATATCCAATACCCTGAGAATTCTGCCAATTCTTCTTCTGCTACTGAAAGTTGAAAATTCTCTTCTCCGAACTGCTGAAATTTCTCTGAGATGCTTACATAGCCTGCTTTCCTTTAGAGTTAGGGTTCTCAAATCTGGTCGCCATATCCATAAGAGAAATGATGGTGCAGTGAACATGACTAATCAAATGATCATAATACTCCGGATGAGCACCATGGATAAACTTCTCATGCTTCTTGAGTGGAGTGTCAATCAAACTGGGTCTAGACTTAGATAACTCATTAAACATGCTCTCAAACTCTTCAAAAGTTATATTCCCTTGCTCAAGCTCCATAAATGCCCAATATAACTGAGAACTCCTATCTTCGGGCATCCACTTAGCCACAAAAGCATCCCTAAAAATACATATCCAAGACAAAGCTAAAGTCCAAAGAGATAAATTTCAAAGAGATAATCTAGCACAAGGATAACTAATGATCTCACCTAAACCACTCCCAAGAGATATTTGCCTCGATAGTCTAAGCAATGACTGATTCCCACCAATCCCGAGCAGAGTCCTACAACTGCCAAGTAGCTAACTAACGCATTTGAGAGTCGGTGATCTCAAGTCCGGTGAAAATCATCTCTAAAGTCTTCATCCACCGCTGAGCCTCAATAATACTCTCTGCTCCAGAGAACTTGGTACCACCAAGCGGAGAGTACTCCTAATAAAGCTGAGTGAATCTAACAGGCTGAGCAGGTGGAACTGGTGCAATAGCTAGTGGTGCGGGGGCATTTCCACGACACCTACCTTGAATGTTCCTACGGTTACTCATCCGGAATAGACAAAAATAGGTTTTAGAGCAAAGGTAAAGTTCCAAAATTCAAAAGAAATCCTAATCAAAGAGAATTCTAACTAAAATTTACAAGCACGAATGGAGATGGTTCCGTAATTAGTTCTACTCATTCTAGGATATTACTACCCTATCTCTAATGAATTTTTTACTCCATAAGCTAAGTTTTGCTTAAACACAGCTCTAATACCCACTGGTACGACCCGCTATTTTGAACCATTCAAATCAACAATAAACCACACACGTCAGACTTGAATTGCCTAAAATAACAGATTGTAATTTATATTTAGCAAAACTTAGCATATACAGTAAATAAATCAATCATAGAATCATGACACAGAGTAATACAATAATAAGCAGCAGAAGTAGATAAATAGTAGTTCATGAAGTTACTACATAAACATCAGAGTCCAAAGCAAATACAACAAAAGTCCAAATACAAAGAAGTCTCTAATACCGAAGCAAATGACAAGTCCGAACATAATAACTAGAAATAACTGAGATAATTGAAAAGCCAAATAGATAAAAGATAAATCTCCAAGCAAAGCTCCAAGCTCCAAAGGTGATTCTCAAATGCTATGATACTCAGGCTGACTCGAGCATAAAGCAAAACAAAAAACACTCGAGTCAGGGTTAACATTCTTATGTAAGTAAATCAACTCAAGTGAAATGTCCAAATAAAATGCAATATAACTTAAAGTATGTTTGGGATTTCCATCCTTTAAGGACCCGTTGGACTACCCACATACATAATAAAGTACGCTACATGGATAATGTCTACAGTAAAGTAAAATATTAAAGTAGCGTTAAGGTGTTGTCCATATCCCTCTTAACACATTTTTATATAAATACCATAGTCTATACAAATACTGTAAACCCCACCAAACTGGTAGGATACTCAAGGAGCACTCTATAGGTACGATACAAACCAAAGTCGTAATGGGCTCAATCAGGATAAATTTGACAAGGCATGAGAGGCAATACCCACGGTAGGATACTACCGTTTTGTGGATCCGGACTGATGGTAACGAATAATAGCTACTACCGCCCACCTCAAGACAAACTCCTGAATCGAATGTATGCACAACAAAATCAAATCACAAAAGTAATAGATGTTGTTTCGAAGAAGCATGCTCAATAGTGGGAGCGACCCCACTTGGCCGGGCATGGCTCCTGTTTTAGTCATTTTAATTATAACTTGAAGGTCAAAGCTATCCATCATCGTTTTCTTACTTCATTCCAGTAGCGTTCGCCAAACCATCCTACTCCATTCTAGATTCTCCACCACATGCACAGTTATTAAAGTGGTTTTCGGTATTGGTAGAGAGTATGACAATATTTGATCCCGGTCTCTTTAAAAACCAAACGCTTATTTCACACCATGTTCATTTTATAAAAATCACTTTAATAAAATCTTAAATTACAAACTAAAATAAAAAATAAATATTCAACTTCAGTTTTATTTAATTCTAAAAATATTAACTTAACCGTCTTTGATCAAATCAAAACTTAAAAATCACGCCTTTAAAATCAATAAGTTTCAAATCAATTCTTCTTTGGATTCAATTCCTAAAACAATTTAAATTACAAATTAATCCTAACTTACTCTTCTTAATCTCATTGATTAAGTTATTACAAAAATCTATATTATTATATTAATTTAAGTTTTATTAAAATGTTTTAAAACATAATGTACATATATTATTAAATTTTATATTTACATTTTAAAAATAAAGCTATAAGTAAAATCTTAAATTTACATTTTAAAACTTTACTTGCAATTTAAAAATTATCAAAACATATAATTTAAAATCTAAATTTACATACATACATACAAATACATATATATATTAAAATAGAAATCTTTATATTAAATTTTAAAACACATATTTCCAAAATTTCAGAAATCACTTTAAAAACAGAGCAACGTGTTCGTATGTAGTTTTCTATCCTATGGCCAAGAGTTTATGATTTTTATCATTTCAATCCGTAATAATATAAAATTTACAGGTTATATCATTTCAACCCACAATCCCAAATTTCCAAAATAAATCGCTTAGGTTTACCATTTCAACCCATAACAATTTTCCTTAATCTATAAGATCATTCGGTTATGTATCGTTTCAACTGATAGTGATTTCCTAAAAATATGGAAACTTGCAGCATGATTTGCATTAAAATAAAAGAAATAAAAAAACATAACAAATAACTTGCATAACATATTACATAACACAACACATAACTTACATAACATATCACACAACCTACCTAATAATTTACATAACATAGCATATAACTTGCATAACAAACTACATAACATAGCATATAACTTGCATAATAAATTTAATAACATAGCATATAACTTGCATAACAAATTTCATAACATAGCACATAACTTGCATAATAAACTACACAACATAACTAATTTCTAACATAACACTTATGTCATTCACTATGTTAAAAGCGTATCATTTCCTTTTCCTTTTTTTTCCTCTTTTTTTTCTTTTTTTTTTCCTAACACATATTTTTCACATAACACAGTGGTAACAAATTTAAATATAACATGTGTGAAAAAGTTTAAATCAACATGACACTTTTTTCTTCTTCTTTCAACAAAGCATTTTCATATTAACATATCATCCCGTCGTTTTATAAGCGAACATCATATTATGAATAGCCATATCGTGTCAAAAATCATAAGTGAACATAAATGAATATATATCATATCAAAATCATATACAAAACTATACAAAATCCTAACTATCACGATAGTCCATATGACATATCAATTGATGTTTATTCACTTAACATAAGAATATCAATCGTGAGTGAATGGATCAACTTTCAAGGTTAGAGAATTTTGGCAACAAAAAAGCTACAAACTTGAATCACAATCTCAGCAAGCGCTAGTAGTTCCAAACAACAATTCCAAAGCAAAGCACGAACTTTAATTCGATAGATCATAAAATATATATTTCTCTTTTTTTATAAGATAGAGGAGGAGGAGAGGGATGGAGGATTCGGCCTAGGGAGGAAGGGCATGACTTAGGGTTTTTGGGTCGGTTGCGACCAAGGAGGGCCTGGCTAGTTTTCGGGTGTGGCTAGGCTATGGATTTGGGTGGTGGTCGAATGGATGGGGTTTGGTGGTGATTAGGTTCGGCTACGACCTACAGGAGGGCTTGTAGTTTTCGGCCTTGGAGTTGGTGGATGGTGTTATAAAGGAGAAGTGGAGGAGATGGTCGGAGTTGCGGTGGACGGCGGCGGTAAGAGGAGAGGAGTGGAAGGATTTTGAAGAGAGCAGGAAAGGATTTTGCGGATTTGAGAAATTTCGAAGTTTGGAGTTCTGTAGATTTTGGAAAGAAGAAGAAGAGTACGCAGAAAGTTTCTCAAATGAAAAAAAATCTGTATGTGCTTGGTTTTAGTCAGACGGAAAATAGAAGGTTAATAGGTGGGAAAAGAAATGGTCATAAGACTCTTAGGATTACTAGATTCTCTTGGTTTACTAAGGAGCCCATTAGACCAAACAAACCCAATATGACTTAGCCAAATAAACTCAAATATACACTGCAAATTTTTGCCATTTTTTCACTGTAATTTATATTTTTAGAGAAATAGAAATTTGATTTTGACGACATGAAAAATGGAGAGGAGATTAGAATTCAGTCTAGTTTCGTATAAAAAGAATAAAATTTTAAAATTCAAATTTAAATTTTCAACCAAAAGTCAAACTTTGACTAAATTTGACCAAATTATGAAATTTCAGGAAATCTTCAATTTTATTGAATTTGGAAAAATATATTACTCAATATTCCAAAAATTGTTATTTAAAACTCAAATATATTTAAGCCTAAAAATATTTAAAACTCAAATAAAATTCCTTTTAAAGATTGAGTGAATTTACTAGTCGTTACAAACCGTGCGTCAATTGGGGCTCGTATGAAAAAGTTATACTAGATAGAACGTTGAAAATTTAAATTTAAATTAAAAATAAAGGTGAAGTTGTAATTCACCTTATCTTCCCAAACCCTCACGATCGACAACACAACCCAACCCATCATAGCCAAACTTTTACCGCCGACCACTCCACCTACATGCTAATATAAGAAATGGCACCATCGCCGTTGATCTTGGCTCGCCTAGCCACATCCTCCCAAAGCACTTTGGCTACCTTTGGCCTACTTTACTGCTATGCCTTCTAGGGTTTTTCGAACCCTAGATCGCCACATTCGTCCACCACAGGCTGAAATCATACCACTGGCCGCTACCATTCAACCCCATTCAACGAGCTCTTCGATTCCCTTCAACCATTTTGCCAATCGTAGCCGCAATTGAAACACACAAATCAGCAATTTGGGTTTCACGATCATAGATTTTGATCATAATTTGCATTAACTTGGGCATCATTTTTAAAAATGAACAATTGCCATTGATTCGTGTCGTTGAGGGCTTGACAATGATACATTATATGATAGGATTTGAGCGGTTTGAATTTTTTCAATTTGATTTGGAATTGTAATTTAGGGTTATGAGATGTCTGCCATTGAGAAGGAACAGATAATGGAATAGAAAAGAACATAAATTTTTCTTATAGAAAATAAAATAGAAAGCTGCTAGGATTTATAACAGTATGTATACAGACAAATGTGAATAAAAATGGATGGAACAGATCGAACGGAATCGAAGCGATAATAAAGACCCGAAAAGCCTGTTTCGTTTCCGAAATGAAAATAATCATCCCATATGTCGAAATATAGGTGCTACTAAAAAGATCCACCTCCCATCCAAGTCAGAGGGTCTTTCAGTAAGAGACAAAAGGAAAGACGTTCAGATCAGACCGTTCGAAGAAGTCGAAGCGATGTAGTCGACAATGTGAAGCAATTCAAGACCTTTCGAAGGGTATGGAAGGTTTCATTCCACAGTATTCAAGAAGTTCTTACCTTCCAAAGAGGGTGAAGAAGTCAAGGCATGGGCATGCAACTCTATAACGACCTTTTCGAAAGCATAATAAGCCTTTTAGACTGGTTGGAAAACATACTAAACACCTTTCGACAGTGTCAAAAGGTTTATGATGAATGCAACATTCATAAGTTAGCAAAGAGTGAAAGACAACATTCCGACAAAATTCAAGAAAGGCATGCCTCTCGATAGCAATCAAGTGAAGAGCAACCTTTCGATAAGGCCGAAGGTTCTCAACAATCAAGTGAGAGAGAAACCTTCTGACAAGGTCGAAGGGTGCACAATTTTACATAGAAGACAGACCCTTCGGCAAAGATGAAAGGTTCACACAAACATATAGAGGAATAGACCCTTTGACAATGTTCAAAGACCCATGATGGCATGTAAAAAGAAAACCTTTCGACGAAATCGAAAGGTTTGCAACTGCATATCAAGAGGAGACCCTTCGACCCTGTTAAAGGTAAGAAGTCGAAAGCATAGCTGTTGGCATTTATAAATAAGACCTAAGGGGTCCTGTTTTGGGAATGATTTTTTCTCATTCTAATCTTGTAACCTCTTAATCAGAGACCAGTAACCCTAAATTGATTGTGATTTGGCAAATTTAATAAAAAGGAAGACTTTTCTAGATTACACAGGGGAATCCTTAGTTCTGTTAATTACTTTATTATTTGCTTAACCCTTTGCTAGATTGTTTCATATTTCCACGTTCAGTCTCTCTGGAAGGTTCTTGTCGACAAAGACAATAATGTTGCTTTTATAAATAATTCTTACATCCCTAAAGAGTCCTCAACCCTCCTACCTAAACCCTTCGACCAAAGGGGCAACTTATTTGAATCAACATTCCTAAAAACCTTCTGAAATCATTAGTACTATGGTTTGAACCTTTTGATATGGTTCACAATCTCTTATACTCCAAAACCTTCATAACCCTCCGAATCCAAACAATTAGTTGCATAACCCTTCGGCAAGGTCGACATCTACTTCACATCCCCAAAATCTATCATACCCTATCTAAGACAAAGAAGGATACTCATTTCAACCTTCCGACAGGGTCAAGATTAACCCTTTTTAAAGAACAAAATAAGGGAATTTCAACTCAATCAAGAAGATAACTTTAGTAGAGGTCATATAAAGGTTCAACTAAGATTGCAGCCAATGTGCACCAACTCAGAATAGCCGAAAGTTTTCCATAATCCTATGTCTAAACCTACTGACCACATCGAAAGGACTTCGAAAGTTATCTATAAGTAGAGATACTAAGATAATTCCAAAGGTTATCCATCCCTCTGTACAGATCAGGTTAACCATATCATTCACAGTAACTTTGGAATATTGACAAAACTTTTACTAATTTCCCGAAAGGTTCTACATACAACCATTTTCCTTTAATCCATCTACTTGGATTCTTTGGGATGTTGACCATAAATTTGGTTAACATTTTGGCGCTAGAAGGAGGGCCTTGAACGTTCGATTTGGTTGACTCTCTAACACTACAATTCTCTAACCCCTAATGGACCAATTTCACATCAAATTCACTTATTTTGGTTTTGATCATGGCCAAAAGATTCAAGAGATATGAACAATGGGCTTCCGAACCACACTTAACAAGTTACTCCCACGTAAACATCAAAGTCTCCAATCAAGATGAGGAAAAAAGACCAAGGCTCAAAGCCTTGAAGATTATAAACAAAAGGAAATAGAATCTTATGACCTTGAGAAATGGAGCTTAAACCCCTTTCATGTAGAACCGACCCAATTTCACGCTTGGAAAAAGAATAAGTGTAAGTGACAACTTTTTTAACCAAACGAGAAGAACTATTCAGTCATATTCCCATGGGAATACCTTTGAAAGAGAAATTTTAAACGATTATGTTAGTTTCACACATAAATGGATTAAGATTATAAATGAGGCTCACCATTCAAGGGAAGACTATGGACACAGAGAAAAATCCACAATGGAAGAGATAAGGATGATAAAGGAATTACCTAGTGGAAGTATAAAATTATCAAGAAATTTCCAACCGAAACCTTAAGACTAAAAGAAAGGCCCTTGAAAGAAGATCAACAAGTCATGAGAAGGAAACTTACTCCTCAAGAAGAAGTATTTGAACCAAGCTATAAAAGATTTAGATGCCAGTCAAAGGCGAATCAAACCTCAAGACTTCTTGGAGAATATAATCTTACAACATCAATCGAAGACATTTATATCAAAACCAAAGAGGAACTGAATTATTGGCCTTCTCTTAAAAAGAAGCCAGAGTTTGAAAGAAGACTTAAGGGATCATATTATAACTTTCATCTCATAAATGAACATGATATAAATCAATTTAAGTTACTTGGGAAAATGATCCTACACTTTCTAAGACGGGGAAAACTTAAACAATTTATAAGGGATTGAACAAATTATGGAATAAAGACTCTATTCACAAAATAAAAGAAGTCTACATGGTCGAGTGTAAAAATCTCCTTGAAAACTTAGACTACCTAAAATGGTAGGCTACCAATAATGGTAAAAAGCCCTTGGTCGTGCTAAGATGCCAGGTCAAGGAAACTCCTAGAGTGAGGGCATAAGCCTTTATCCATGCTAAAGTCAGAAATGGCCGGGTTAAAGCAGCATAAGCCCTTATCCACGTCATGCTATGGCTAGGATAAGGTAGTTCCTGGAGGGAGGATGGGTAATCCCCTGGTCCCGCCACGCTATGGCCTGGCCAAGCTACCGAACAAGCCCTTAGCCGTGTCACGCTATAGCCAGGTTAAGGCACCTCTTGAAGGAAGGTCTGATAAGTCCTCGGGCCCTACTTGAGTATAAGTTAGCCGAGCGCACCGGAGACCTTGATGAAATATCCAGCGGAATAAGAAAAGTCCATGCCTGGAGTGGGCACCACCAGAAATCGGCATCGCCTAAAATGTCAATAGCCAAAAGATTTGTGATGTCTAAAATGACAAACAGCCAAAAATGGGTGCTGCTTAAATAAGAAAAATATTGGACTAAAGAGTCCCTGCCTAAAATAGGCCAAAACAATTTGATAACGAAAACTCAAGGCCGAGAAAGAAAAAGCATGCAATATATCATTAAAGCCTAAAGAATTATCAGAAAGCTTACAAATAAAAGGATCTTTGTAAGATTAACTTCGTTCAAGCTCCGCTGTTAACCCATCCCTGATTGTTACAAATCTCGAAGCAGGGACTTCAGAAAGTAAAACCAATCTTGCTTGAGTCTCCTATATAAACAAATAAAATGGAAAATCAAATTTCTTTACTTCAACAATAAGAATACATATTAAGGTGTGTTTCTCATTGCGACTTGCTGTTGTTAATAAGAAACAATTCCCCATAAGCTTTTAAATTAAAAACCTAAACTATTACAACTTGCCTAATCTTGCCAAGAGAGCTGATGAGAAGAGGCACATTGAGAATTACTATCTGTCAATTGTAATCCCAAATCGCTTATTCGATAAATGAGTTTGGGCATCTCTTCACCGAAGATTATTGTGGGAATTTGCTTCAATTACCGTTTTAGTATGCTGATCGCTTCATCTTTTCTCTTAATCTTAGTCCCAAGATAGTCAATGTAATTCTTACGATTGTTGGCTATGATCTGTTGGATGAGATACCTTTTATGTCACTTCAAGACTACAACGTTGCAACTAAAATACTCGAGAAGAACTCCGTCGTGAACTACCATCCCATCACTTCAGCTCAATAATCTATCTTTAATAACGTCAACGTGAGAAAGTAAAAGTCTGGTGGCAATGTATCATAGATAACTCTGGCTCCTATTTTGGATCAAAATTATATATATATACACACACACACATATGCATGTATGTATATGTATATATACTTATACACAAACTTTAGTAATGGAGTACAACTTAAAATAGAAGCAAATTTAAGAAATACAATAACTACTCTAATCATGATCAAAGTTAAGAGACATTGTTCCTAACTTTTCCAAAGGCAATAGTGGAAAGCGCAACTGTTAAGTTGGATGATATAATAATTATGTCCAGAGTAATAATTAATGTACATTTACTGTAATCTCATTTTCGGGCTAATAGGCTATTGTGACATGACCACCAATCAATGTTGAGTGAAATATTCTGGTTTCATTAAAGAATATTATCTTCTGCTCTCTGAGAAAGCCAAAATGGAGATGAGGGTATTTTAACCATAGAATTTGTAAAGCAATATTTCGCTAACCTCGAGGTCTTTAGCATTGAGTCATTTTTGGACTAAAACCTCCTCTAGATAACATATTGGCTTAGGTGGCCTCCTAGGATGACACGATCTAAGGAATAGATATTGTGAAATAACATAGTAAAGAAAACCTAAACGTAAGAGATATAACAAAAATATATATTCACAATGTGATTACTCATTACGTATTTATGATCACCCCTCCAGTTCATACAAAATAGACTTAGACAAGAACTCAAAAATAAATTTGTTCTTATAATACTCGAACCATTTAAAGGAATTTTTTGAGAAATCAATCTGCGAGGCAAATTACAACATGCCCTAGGATTCTGGTCAAATCCTAATTCGTCTGAAAATGGAAACACCTATGTAAACCCCCGCTGAATTCACCTAAATATGAAAAATCTATGATTAAGTGTCAACAATATACTTTATATAGAATTAATCAAAATATCTCTCTCTACCACCATCATCCAGAATAGGGTTGGAAACTCACTATTTTTCTTTGAGAGGCATCATACAAAAGACGTGCATTCTCTTGCAAAGAAGCATCCCACTGATATTTAAAAGATACTAGCGCAAAAATTGTTGACAAATTATGGATTTTGCAGTAATCCACTAATTTAAAACAATTTTAAAAAAAATTGTCCTACGTAAGACTTCGCTAGATAATTCCTATTCATCATTTAACTTTAAATCAAAATGAAAGCAATAATCATATGAAATGACAAAATCATTTAATTACATTCTCTAGAAATACGAGAGAGTGTCTCATTTTTCTCACCAAAACTGCAATCAGAGCCCATTCATCTTCTTCCCTCTCTTATAATAATAATTATTATAAAATTATTTATCTCCACAACGAAAAGAGCATCCATAACAGCCTATAACCTCCAGCAAATTCGTCCTGATTTTGTTGGCGTGGAAGTGCCACACTATTGTTGTTGTTGATATGCATTAGGACTATTAAATAAACCTTAAGAGGCAGAAGAAATACCAAGTGCTCAGTCCATAAACACAATTCACCAACAGCCTAATGCCTTTAATCATCATATATATATACTCCATGCTTTACGATTTGGCCACAGCTACGTTCTGGATGGATTTAGCCATTTGGAATGCTTCTAATGAAGACCTTGCGCTGGTAACATGTTCACCTTATCAGCCAATCTGGGTTGAACCCATCATCATCATCAAACGAGTCAATTTGGCTCTAGACTTGCCACCACTTCCAAATGAACTATGATTAGGAAATCTTCTTACCTTTTTGCTAATTGTCTCTAGTATTTAGTCCTAAGATAATGACATCATTTGGGATATGTGTATATTGACTGATTATTTTGAAAAATGTATCATATAACAATATATAAGTAAATATTTTGATATTTTTAGTTTATTGGAATTTCTAAACTGATGTACGTAACTGATATTGTGTTTAATGGATTGATATATTTGGTTATATGATATTGTTTGCACAAAAAATGGGCAAACACCTCCAAGTCGTATGATTTATCTGATTTTATGTTGTTTTTAGCGATTAGGGTGATTTATGCAAATATGTAAAAAGCAGGGGCTGAACTGTAAAAGACACACAGATTTATAGTGGTTCGGCCAGAATGTGCCTACGTCCACTTTATATGTTATTCTCCGTTTTGATATTCAGATTACAAGTACAAAGCTTTGTATACAAGTATATGAAGGTAGTTTGAAAGTTCCTTCCGTGCTTGAGCTCTCAAACTTGTCTGCCATTGTTGTACCTCTCCCCCTCTATTTATAGAGTGAGGCTGGGGGCAGGGGTCTTAGATGTATATAGCTGCTGGTGGGCCTGGGCTGAAGCAATCTGGCCTAGCACATCTGGTTCGGCGGAGCTTGGTTCGGTCGTAGCTTGGTGAAGTTTGATTCGGTGGTGCGTAGGTGGTTGGTCCGGTCTTGGTTTGGTTCGGTAGGTGAGGGTTGGTCCGGTCTTGGTTGGTTCGGCAGTTGTTGGTGAGGGTTGGTCCGGTCTTGGTTGGTTCGGCAGTTGTTGGTGAGGGCCCGGTCCGGTAGGAGATGGATACTGTGTTGGTTCGGCTAGGTGCTGGTTAGGTAGGCTGTTTGATCCGGTAGTGCATGGAGTTGGACCGGTTGTGTATGGGAATGGATAGGCTTTGGACCGGCATTTGGTTGGTTTGGTGGCCTTTCCCTTGCTTCCGATCTGGTGGTGGAAATGCACCCAACACTTGCCCCCTAAAGCAGGGTATGTGCATGCTCATGGCGTGCTTTGTTTTGAACTTGTGTTTTTTCATCGGGCTTCTTACGCCGAATCAACTGGTCCGGTCACTGATATTTTCTTATAAGCAGGTGCCTAGCACTTCCATCTTTCATCATCAGCCGAACCAGCTTCCTGTCTTCTGCCGAATCAAACTATCATCCTTGCCGAGCCGATCGTCTTTAGCCGAATCAAATCCTCTCCTTCGCCGAACCCGGTGAGGCCCTATGCTGCCGAATGTACTTTTGTTTTTGTTTTCCGAATGGGCTCAGGGTCCTTGTGTTCCAGATGGAATTGAAAGATGTGGTTTACCGAATGAGCTCGTGTTCGAAAGCCGAATGAGAAAGGGAAATGCCGAATGAACTTTTACTTGAATCCTGAATGAAATCTCAGACTTATATACGCTTTCCTGTTTATATTTCCGTACTTCTTGTTCTAACAACATGTCTCTCTCGTGTTGCAGATAAATGTCTCAAAAAGTGGAAACCCGATCAGAGAAGAAGAGATCTCAGGATAGAGCGGAGCCTTCTGTCGTGCCCCCAGCTCCCAAGACCAGAACGTCATGGACCTGCCCCGAGGTCATTAGTGGACGGATATGGTCCTCAGGAGCTTCTGAATTCTCCGCCCGACTGCTTTCCTAGTTCCCTTAAAGAGGAGCAGCTCGATGTCATCTCTCGCTCTTTTGGGATTGATAGAGCACTTATGCTATTGCCGGGGGATGGAGTGATGCCGTACAATCCCCCCGTAGGATATTTCGCCCATAGTTGGTACCACTGCATGTGTGGGGCCATTCCTCCCATCAATGCCTGGATAGTCAGCTTTATTACTTATCTGAAGGTGGCTCCTTTCCAGCTTCAGCCCAACTCATACGCCATCTTAGTGTGCCTATTTGTTATCTTCCAAAGGAAGTATGGGCGCCCACCTTCCAACCAGGAAATCCGATACTTGTATAATCTGAGGGGCTACAGGAAGGGGTCTGTTCGGACGACGAAATTCTATCGGTTTAGAAAACCATCGAACGAATTTAAATTTAAACATAACCGCAAGCGCACGGCGTACACTTGTAGTACGTGGCGAATACGGGTCGATCCACAGGGAATTGATGATTTTAAAATTCTACTCAATCAAATTAACCAAAGTTGAAAGAGTGATTAACTAAAAAAAGAGAAAAATGACAAAAGAAAATAGATAAAAATATGAGAGTGTTAAGACAATTTAGAGGCAATTTCCACTTTCTAGATTACATAAATCAACAAAATGAAGTTATGATCTCTCTTTTCTTGTCATTAGCGAATTAGTTGATGTGCTTATCATAAGTATGGTATATTTGTGCTATTAATTAGCTCAATATAAACCATCAAACTATAACACAACCACTAATACACTTTTAAATATCATAAAATATGACAACAAAGTTGAAAGCAAAATCTATTTTAAGCATAGCATATTAACTATTGTTTAGAAATATAGGCTATCAAATTTCAATTTCAACATTCACTTCTTTGCCATAATCATATTTAGATGAAGAGGCAATTTGTGTTATGTTTGTTTAAGCATAGCCTATTTGTTATGAACAACATAGACTATCAAATTCAAAGCTAAACAACATCATTAAACCACTTCAATCATTCTCATTAAGCACAAAAAGAGAGTATAAACATCAAAATGTTTCATCTACATACTAGAGAGCTTCATTACCCCTAAATTGTAGGGATTAAGCTCTCATATTTGTTATCATAAGAACAAATGTAGTAAACAACATTAAACAAGAAGAGAAAGAAAAAGAGAGTAAAAAGAAAAACTATACTACTTGCATGAAAAATAAATCTACACTACAACATGAAAGTAAATAAGCATGAAAATAAAAAGAACATGTATTGAAGTTGCATAAAAAAAACTACATAAAGAGAAATGGCCAAGTAGCCATGAAAGAAAAAAAGAGAACTTGTCTTTTATTTTGATCCTAAACTAATGAAGAGAGACTAAGAAAAGAGATTAAGAAGATGAGGCTACATGAAACATATGGGTATTTATACATGTTTAAAACCCTAATTCCTATTTTTGGGGAATGCCTAAATGCCCATGAGAAAGTGTGGAGGCCAAGTTATCATTAGCATGTTTTAATCCCCACTTAAATGTACATGAAGCCATTAAATCCATAAGCATGTGCTTTAGCCTTTAATTTGTACATTAAGGTAGGTGGGTAGGTGGGGTCATCCATGATCTTCACTTTGAATTATTTCCATCTTCATTCCTTTGTATTGGTTTTGTGCATGCATATCTTCATGAAACCACTTGTAAAAGTCACCAAATTTCCTACAAAAAACATAGAAAATTCTAAGTAAATTTTCATAATTTAATAAATGCACAAAAATAACCATTTCACCCTTGTATGAAGATGAATGTGTGACAATTTGGAATTAATGTGAATTTCGGTTAAAACAAGTTAAAATACCCAATATGATCATTTATTTAATTTAAATAGATTAAATATGGCGATAAAAATGTGCACATTTACGTGCACATCAGGGTCTCCATACATCAGCCTGGAATCAGCCGTATCCTTCAAGCCAGTCCTGGACCTATACTCGAAGTACAGCATGTTTAAAAAGGAATGGTTCTTTGTCAGGGACGACTCTATTTCCATCCGTCGCTTCACCTCCGTATGTAAGTCCAAGCTTTATTTACAATTTCCATTCTGTTTGCAATGCTTCTTCTTATGTATTTCTGTTTCTTGCTAGCAACAGGTGGTTTTGCGGTCGTGGAGAACTATCGCCTAGTTCAGATGGCAGCGGAAATAGAAGCTATCACATGGAGAGATAGGTCGGCTGCTTACTTGACCAGGAATGCTACACTTTTGGGGCACAATCTGATCCTGCCACACCAGTCCGTGGTCAAGCAGAGGGATATGGCGGAAGAGAGGGCTGCCCAAGCTAAAGGAGGAGCCACAACGAAGAGTGGCAAGAGGAAGCCTTTCACAAAACATCCAGCTGTTGGAGGTAAGAAGCTCAAGAAGTCTGACGGCCCTTCCCCTAGCACTTGCCCAATTACTCCGGGGGAGGAAGACGTGGAGGAGGAGAGAGGTGAGGGCGAAGGAGGCGATGTAAGGGAAGAGGCAGAGGGTGGAGATGAAAGAGAAGGCGGTGGCGATGGCACAGGGGCTTTGCCTTCTAGGCAAGCGGGCGAGATTCAGGAGTGGACAGATGATGCATTCCGCTAAGCTTTTGAGGGACTGGAGGGAGAAGCGGCTCTGGTGAAGGAGTCCGGGAGAGCTGACAAGGTCGGGACCGGTGCCAGTATGTTTTCTCAGATTTCTCCAGTCAAGGCGACTCCAGCGATTCAAGGTGAACTCTTGACTTCTGCAAACTCCATTTACGATAGGGACTTAGGAATATTTTATGGTTCGCTTCCGTCTTGGAATGAAATTCAGGACCTATTGCAGTATCTTGCTCCTCCCCAGGGTTTGTATAATAGATGTGTCTTCTTACTCCTTTTAACTCATCATATTTCTTGAGTTATGGATCATTGTATGCTCGTAACACTTGTTCTCTATTCCAGGGGTAGGTGAGGTGGCCAAGACCTCATACGTTCGACACCGTCTCGAACAATACAGACTTCTCAAAGCTTCTACCAAGCCAAAGCCTCCTACTAACCGCCCTGGAGACGTAGTCGGCTATCGCCCCCTCCTCGGAGTTATTGAGGAAGATGTGTTAAAGAGGTGGAGGAGCCGACCTTTGTCTGAACCTTCACCTGGCCCTCAGCCCCCAGTCCAGCCTATCCACGATATCACAGAGGAAGATACTGGGTTTATGACTTCCCCACATCAGTCAGAAAATCCAACTGTTACCCCGATAGATCGTCCTGGTTTGGTTCGCAACCCTTTTGCCGGCCATCCGGACCTGGACCCGAGTTCTCAGGATATTTCATTTGACGAGGCCACGGGCGAGCATCTCCTTCCCCGCAATCCCATGGTATGGGTGCTTGATGAGGCTAAGTCCCTAGACCTTGATTTACTTACTACTCGGATGGTTACCATGGGGGACGAAGCCAAGGCTAACATTGACCGGGTCGCAGAGGAGACCAGGAAGCTGATGGGGCATCATGCCCGACTGGTCAAGGCGGGAGAGGAGATTAGGAGCGCAAACATCCGGCTACGGTTAACTGTTTCTGACTAGGCCAAGCAGCTCGCCGACCAGGCCATTCAGATTTCTCAGCACGAGGCGGCCTCCAGGCGGTTGAAGAAGACCATGGAAGAGGCTAGCAAGGCAGAACTGCGGAAGATGGAGGCCACCTGCAAGGAGCGGATTGACATGGCCATAACGACGGTGGATGAGGTTCGGAGGGCGGATCTTGAGCAGGTCGAGGAGCTATCTGGGAGGCTCGAAGCCGCAGAGCTTGCTCAGGCCAAGCTAAAGGAGGAGATGGAGGAAATGAGGCGATCCCTTCAGGCTGACTGCTCGCGGTACCAACTGGAGTGGGATGCCGCCGTTGCAAAGTTATCGGCCTCCGAGGCTCGCATGAGGGAGTATGAGGAGAACGAGGGGATGATGGATGATATGCTGCAGGATATTTATTTCCACACTTGGAAGCAGGGCGGCTTGTCTTGGATGGACGATCACCCTCGGGTCATGGCTAGGATATATCTCTGGGCTTTGGAGGAGGCAAAGGCAGATGCGGATAAGGAAGGTGGAGCGGCCTTCGGGATGGATGCGGTTACTGCCTAGTTTTCCGAGGAGGATAAAGTGGCGGTGAAGGAGGGCATGCGGCTGCTTACCGCTGAGGAAGTGGGCGTACAGTTGGAGGATTAGGACCAAGGAGCGGATGCTGGTGAGTTTTACCTTCTTAGATTTTCATAACTTGATCGTCTATTGTTTGTTTAATGGATTCCTTTCTTGAATTGGACAGGTGGGACCTCCGATCGGCATGCTGGGAGCTCCGATCCTGCAACCAAGTACATACGGAGAGCTGGTAGGATGAGAGCGGAGCACTGATGCAGTTGGTTATTTCATTTAGTCTGCTTGACATTCCTGTATATGCTAGTTCAAAATATTAATGTACTTTCAAGCTGTAATTATGTCATTGAACGACTGTTTGAATGCTGTTATTATTTTGATGTGCTGTATAAGAAACATAGCTATGCATATGCCTGTGATTTGATTGTGTTTGATGCTTAGCTCTTGCTTGAAATACAATTTCATGTGTTGCAATGTTAATGTGATGTATGAATGAGTTATGGCTACATGTTTCACGAACAAGAGAAAAGAATACCACCCTTCATGTTTTAGTTGTAGGGGGTAGCTTTGAACGTTTTGCGTAACTGATCATGGATACAGTTGAGTGCTTCGTCATCCAGTTAGTTGGCTCCGATTCTTATGAACGAATGTTTCCTATTTGGCGTCCTGTACTTTAGAGACCGTTATACAGGATAGGAGTAAAGTATTTAAATGGAATGGAAATATAGGAAAAGTAAAACTTCCAGTCACGGAAGGCCGTCGAAGTGCTTAAGTTCGTGGCAAACGGGTATTGTAGTCACTTTCCTAGCTGTGGGTCTTGGAGACATTTTGTCACCCATCTTACGCCTCCGCGGGGAGTTTTCTTTTTTACCACAGCCGCACTTAAGACACATCGAAGTCGAGATCGCGCACAGTAACTACCCAGCCATTTTGGCCCGTAATCGTGGGGATTATTCGATTTACTGTGGCCGGCTAGCGTGGGTGCCGATCGTCAACCATGAACTACCCCTGGCTGGCCACACCTTATGTTGGGGCTTAAAGTAGGTTCACAGTTGCCGGCGAGCCGAATGCCGTAATGAGCTGCCATCGGCTATAGTCGGCCTTCTTGATGACTTATAATCGGCTCATTACAGTTGGCTTTAAGTGCAGTCATGAGCAATGAGTTAACCCGCAGCAGAGGGATGCTAGAGCAAAAGTGTCTCATTGGCGAGTGCATAGAATCGCATAGTACCTGTTAGGCCTTGTCCAGATGAGGCCACGCCGTGATGTGACTTGAATGGGAGTGCCATTGCGCAGGATTTTGTTCAACAGAAAAGGATACAGTTAACAAGCAGCCAGGATATAAAGGAACAAGTTAAAAAGAGACAAGTTTTTTTAAGT
Organism: Allium cepa; assembly: GCA_030765085.1. NCBI lineage: Eukaryota > Viridiplantae > Streptophyta > Magnoliopsida > Asparagales > Amaryllidaceae > Allium > Allium cepa. Next base: position 915,517,179 of record CM060929.1, on the reverse strand, counting down.
GGTTCGACACGAAAATGCCTACGTCCACTGATTCTCTTTGTTAATTCACTTCATATGGGCAGTACAAGTTAAGAAAAGTATTGACGGAGGTGTTGGATGTTCCATGCCCTCTGGAACACCTCTCCGTCCACTGTTGACAAAATATAGGCTCCGTTGTGGAGATCTTTATGAATTACATATGGTCCGTCCCAGATGGGGTCCAGTGCCCCGGGGCGCGAAAAGATTCGTTTGAGGACAAGATCTCCTTCTTGTAAGCTGCGATGCTTGACTTTGGAGTTGTACTGGGCTGCCACTTTTTGTTTGTGAGCTGCTACTTTGAGTGCTACATTGTTTCTCCTTTCCTCAATCAGATCCAAAGACATGAGGAGGAGTTCTTCATTTTCTTCTGGATTGTAGTGGATCCTGCGGTGAGAAGGCACAATAGTCTCAACTAGGAGCATTGCTTCCGATCCATATGCCAAAGAGAAAGGAGTATGCCCTGTTGATGTTCTGAAAGATGTGCGGTAGGCCCAAAGTGCCGTAGGAAGTTGATCCACCCAAGCGCCCTTCGACTTTTCAAGTTTCTTCTTGATTAGAGTTTTGAGGATTTTGTTGACAGCTTCGACTTGGCCGTTTGCCTGGGGATAAGCCACAGATGAGAAGCTTTTGTGAATTCCGTGTTCTTAGCACCAGTCGGTGAATTCCTCGCTGTCAAAATGAAGTCCATTGTCTGATATGATTTTGAGTGGGACTCCGTACCTGCTTAGAACATTTTTGATCAAGAAGTTAATGACTTTTGTTGAAGATATTTTATTCAGAGGTTCCGCTTCCACCCATTTGGTGAAATAGTCGACTGCCACTATAGCATATTTGGCCTCGCCTCGGCCCATCGGCAGTTCGCCGATTAAGTCAATTCCCCATACTGCAAAGGGCCACGGGCTGGTCATCTGAGTAATCTCATTGGTTGGCAATCGAGGAATCTTAGCAAACCTCTGACATCTATCACATTTTCTGATGAAGCCTAAGGCATCTTTGTTTAAGGTGGGCCAGAAATATCCGTATCGGAGTATCTTTTCTGCCAGAGTCTGCCCCCAGTGTGGTCTCCGCAACTTCCTTGATGGATGTTGGATAGGATTTCTTTGGCTTCCCTTCCAGCGACGCACCTTAATAAGGGGTTAGAGAAGACACGCTGATAGAGGACGCCTTCTTGTATTGTGTAGTGGGAAGCTTTCCTCAAGATTTTCCTTACTTCATTACGCCCGTCGGGTAGTATGCCACTTTGTAAGTACTTTCGGATGGGAGTCATCCAAGTTTCCTCTTCGATTGCAGCTATCAGATTCACTTGCTCGAAACTTGGAGTTAGTTGCTTTGAGATGGCTACTATTCCGGAGATGGGGCCGCTTTTCATGCTAGCTTGCTTTGCCAGTTCGTCGGCCTCTTGGTTTTCTTCTCGAGGAATGTGTTTGATCAAATAGTGATCCAATTGATTGAGCTGTAGCTTGGTCTTCTTTAGATATGCTGTGAGTCGTTCTCCTCGGGTCTGAAATTCTCCTAGTATTTGATTTACAATAAGTTGAGAATCACTATGAAGACATAAAGAACGAACTCCAATTTCTAAAGCAAGTTCTAAGCCCGCTATTACTGCTTCGTATTCTGCATCGTTGTTGGTGGCAGCAAATTCCAACCTTAGAGCATAGTGTAGCCTTCTTCCCCTTGGGGTGATTATCACAATGCCTGCCCTCGAGCCTTGCTCGTTTGATGCTCCATCCACGAAAAGATTCCACTTGATGTCTTTTTCTATTTCAGATTGCTCCTTGCCTTCGTTGGTAGTGAATTCGGCAATGAAATCAGCCATGGCTTGTCCCTTGATGGCAGTGTGAGGGTGGTAGGTAATATCATATTGACTTAGCTCAATGCACCATTTATGTAGTCGCTCAGAGATGTCGGGGCGATGGAGTACCTGCCTTAGCGGTTGATCGGTTAGGATCCTGATGGAATGAGATTGGAAATAGTGTCGAAGTTTCCGTGATGCGATCAAAAAACAGTATGCTTGCTTCTCAAGTTTAGGATATCTGGCTTCTGCCCCCGTAAACCTCTTGCTTACAAAGTATACGGGTCGTTGCGTGTGGTTGCCTTCTCTCACCAAAGCGGCGCTTAGAGCATGTGGTGACACAGCAAGGTATAGGTATAACTCTTCGCCTTCACTTGGAGTTGAGAGTACTGGTGGTCTCTGGAGGTGTTTGAGTGGGTTATGGAAGGCTGTCAAACATTCGTTAGTCCATTCGAACTTTCCTTTGTGTTTCTTTAGAGCTTCGAAGAAGGGAACGTACTTGTCAGTCGCTTTAGAGATGAATCTGCATAGGGCGGCTACCTTCCCATTTAGGCTTTGCATTTCCCTTCGGGTGGAAGGTATCCTGACATCTTGCAGAGCCCGGACCTGCTCGGGGTTTGCTTCAATCCCTCTGGCATGGACGATGAATCCTAAGAACTTCCCTGATGATACTCCGAAGGAGCACTTTAGAGGATTCAGCTTCATGCCGTATCGACGAAGTACTTGAAACATCTCGCCCAGATGGCTTACGTGATCACTGGTTTTCTTGACTTTACTAGCATGTTGTCCACATAAACTTCCATAGTTCGTCCTATTAGTTCTGCAAACATCTTGTTGACGAGGCGCTGATAGGTAGCTCCGACGTTTTTAAGTCCGAAAGGCATCGCTCTGTAGTAGTACAGCCCCCGGTCAGTGATGAAACTAGTGTGGTCCTGATCGGGAGCGTGCATAGGAATTTGGTTGTATCCTGAGTATGCATCCATAAAAGATAAGAGTTCGTGCCCGGCGGTGCTGTCCACGAGCTGATCAATTCGGGGAAGTGGGAAGCAATCCTTCGGGCAAGCATCGTTTAAGTTAGAGAAGTCGATGCACGTTCGCCACTTCCCGTTAACCTTCTTTACTAGTACCGGGTTGGCGATCCATATTGGATAGATGGCTTCACGTATGAAGTTATTAGCGAGTAGGTTCTTTACTTATTCATCGAGGGCTGCTGATCGTTCTGCCCCCATGCTTCTCTTTTTCTGTTTCACTGGTACCCTGGTGGGGTCGATGTTTAGCGCGTGGCATGCTATGTCTGGGGGGATTCCAGTCATGTCAGCATGCGTCCATGCAAATACATCTAGGTTGTGGCGGAGGAAATCAATGAGTTGATCCCTTAGTTCTGCTTTTAGCTGGGATCCGATCTTCAATGGTCTACTTGAGTTGTGTTTATCTACAGATACAAACTCCATAGCCTCTGCGGGCTCGGTGGCAGCCTCTTCCTCTCCGCCCCTTGGTTCTAGTTCGTTGAAGGGATCACTTGTATATCGGAGAGGAGGGGCTTTCTTTAGTTGCTATTTTTCCAAGTTTTTCAGGCAGAGAGCAGTCTCTACATTCTTCCCTTTGTCCCTCCTGCGGTTGTTGCGAAGTTCGGTTACGTAGCAATCTCGAGCGACATCTTGATCTCCTTCCACTTCCCCTATTCCGTTGTCCATGGGAAATTTCATCTTCAGGCACCACGGGGCCAGAACAATTTGAAAGTCAGCCAAGGCTGGTCTTCCTAGAAAGGCGTTGTAGGCCGAGCGGTTCTCTATCAGCATAAATGTTTGTTTCCGCACAACGGAGCGGGGATGACTTCCTATCTCGACAAAGAGATCTAGTTGCCCGAGGGGCATCTTCGCATCTCTAGTGAAGCCGTGTAGAGGCTTATTGCAGGGAGACACATCCTTCATTGACAGCTTCATTTTATCGAAAGCATGTTTGAACAAGATATTTACAGAGCTTCTAGTATCTATTAAAATTTGGAAAACTTCGGTTGGACCGAACCAGGCAGAGATGACCATAGGATCCATGTGGGGGTACTGCCTTCCTTCTAGATCACGCCCACTGAATGTGATGTCGTCACTTTCTTTCCTCTTCGGGTGGCGTTCTTCTATAACAGAGTTAACGTCATCTTTATTGTTCTAAGGGACTTTCCATACCTTTCCATCTCTGCCCAGCTTCTGTCGGCGATGTGTGGTCCTCCCGATATGGTGTGGACCACTATCTTCTCTTGATTGGAGCCACTGGTGTTGTGATTTCCTCCACCCATCTCTGGGGGAGGTAGCCTAGGGTCTTCATTGGCAGGAACCGGAGTCCTGTTATGGCTTTTCACATAGCGTTCTAGTTTCTTCCTTCTGATGTGTTCTTCAATCAAATCCCGGAGATGATGGCATTCATTGGTGTTTCCATTATTAGGTAGCATGACGGGTTCAGCTACATCCGACCCTGCCTGGTACCTCCCCTGTTGGGTTCGGTTCCAATTGTTTCCTCGGGTCGGAATTCGGGCTGAATCCGGGCTCGGCCCCTACCATTGTTGTTTCTGTTGTTAGTATTTTCAAAGAAGAAAGATCTTTGTTGTCTCCCAGATCCTCCAGACTGGGACTCACCCCATGATTCAGTGTTGCGGTTGGATTCTTCAGCATCCCTTAAGCGTGACATGAGTTGGTCCACCAAAGCTTCTTGTTGGGATGTGAAGCGGTTAGTTACTTTAGCCACAACTCTGTCTAGATCTGCCCTAGTAATTGCTGCTGGTTGTTCCATTGCGGGGGCGGTTGGATTTGCCTGATTCTCGTTCTGAACTGCTATTGGAATGGGATTGGGATGATTCCCCTGATCTATGATCACTGGATCTGGAATACTGGTAGTTGCGATGTCCTTCCCTTTGCCAACATCCTTCCTTGGTCTAGGAGCCATGTTTTCCAGGCAAGAAGCGATGCTGTCGGAAAGAAGGTTGATTGGGAGAAGCTGAAGCTTCGAGTTCTAGCCCTCTTAATGAAAGCACCAAATATGTTTGCACAAAAAATGGGCAAACACCTCCAAGTCGTATGATTTATCTGATTTTATGTTGTTTTTAGCGATTTGGGTGATTTATGCAAATATGTAAAAAGCAGGGGCTGAACTGTAAAAGACACACAGATTTATAGTGGTTCGGCAAGAATGTGCCTACGTCCACTTTATATGTTATTCTCCTTTTTGATATTCAGATTATAAGTACAAAGCTTTGTATACAAGTATATGAAGGTTGTTTGAAAGTTCCTTCCGTGCTTGAGCTCTCAAACTTGTCTGCCATTGTTGTACCCCTGCCCCTCTATTTATAGAGTGAGGCTGGGGGCAGGGGTCTTGGATGTATATAGCTGCTGGTGGGCCTGCGATGAAGCAATCTGGCCTGGCACATCTGGTTCGGCGGAGCTTGGTTCGGTCGTAGCTTGGTGAAGTTTGATTCGGTGGTGCGTAGATGGTTGGTCCGGTCTTGGTTTGGTTCGCTAGGTGAGGGTTGGTCCGGTCTTGGTTGGTTCAGCAGTTGTTGGTGAGGGTTGGTCCGGTCTTGGTTGGTTCGGCAGTTGTTGGTGAGGGCCCGGTCCGGTAGGAGATGGAAACTATGTTGGTTCGGCTAGGTGCTGGTTAGGTAGGCTGTTTGATCCGATAGTGCATGGAGTTGGACCGGTTGTGTATGGGAATGGATAGGCTTTGGACCGGCATTTGGTTGGTTCGGTGGCCTTTCCCTTGCTTCCGATCTGGTGGTGGAAATGCACCCAACAAATATTTTGTAATGTAGGAAGAAATCGAAAGGTTTGGGTCACTAACTATAAAGGAAAACAGGTTTCACCAATTATTAAATTTACCGATACCACCTAATAGGGTAGAAACAAGCTTCCTTAAAAGTTCCGAGTGCAAACACACAAAAAGTTTAAGTAAAAAACTTGACAGTCTAAGCTTTTGGCAAAGCCGAAAGGTTCATAGAGAAGGCTTTCAGTGAAGTCAGAAGGTTTATAGGAAAGTCCTTTGATTAAGTCGCAAGGTTAGTAGGAAAAGCTTCATCATCCTTTTCGAAAGCTCTATGAAAACATGAACTTATTCCAATATAACACGAGGATAAGTTGCAAGACCTTTTGACACGATCGAACCCAAAACCTCAATATTCCAAAATTAGGGAACATTGATATTATTAATATTGTCAAAAGATCTAGTCAAGAGCTTATTGTCGAAGGGTTAAACCGAAATTGTAACGCCCGACCCTTATACCCATGCCAACCAAGAGCAATACTAAGTATTGCTGTCAGAAAGCACGGAGAATGAGTCTTGATAGGGCTAAATGTTGTACTCATTCCCTTGAACTAACACTGGCACGAGAAATTTTTTTAGTTTTTTTTCTACTTGTCATTCGTGCGCAGTGTTGGTTCAAAGCAATGGTACAAGATAAAAAATTTCCAGGTTACATAGTACAGAATATAATAGAATGTACAGTTCAGCACAACAACAACATGATGCATAATACATATTATAAAAGTAATGTCCACGATACATAGTCCGTAGTACATATCACTTCCAAAATACATAATAACATACATACCATAATACATATATTAACTACTTCTAAGTCCAAGCTGTAAAGTCCAAAACCCCAAGACGTGGAAAATAATATGAATACTGCCACAGTTCATGCAACCTAACTTGCAACCACAATCCTCAGACTGACCCGAGGATTATAAAACAAATCACACGGGTTAGACTATTTCTAGTGTGAGTGAAGTAAGATCTATGAACAATAATTGTCTCAATCAACAAAAAGGAAAAGAAAGCGCCGCATGTATAAACCAACATGAGGCATATGTGTGTGTGAACCAACATGCAAATTTGGTTTCATAAAAAATTCATTTAATCAAACCATGGTTTTAGGCCAAAAACATCGTATGTAATCCAATACGATACCAACCCAATTATCATATGTAAAACAATAAATAAGTTCATACACACATTCTCCAAAGATACTGGGTTTTCAAAATCAACTTTAACATTTCCCATATAGGTCATAAGATAAAGAAAATTGCAATGTGGGAATTATGGGATAAATGTAACATGACTCGTAAAATATACCAAATAAACAGACGCTAGTATTGTAAAATCACAGTGGTAGAGCACGAGCGCGCGCGGAGACATCAGCACCGTAACCTACTCATAACGCCATAATAAACCTGGCGATCAACCCAGGATAACCAAGACGGTCTAAGGCAAAGGCCGTATGCTACCCGTTCACGGCTACACGTGGGACCCCCACGCCTCCATCCATCATAGTCCGTGACCCGCCGTTCGGAGATCTCGATCAAAACTAAAATTAGCCCCGTGTAGCAGACCGTTGACCTTTGGTGGTAAGAGGGCAAGTGATATACCACCGATTCAGGCAGCGATCCTTAATCAGGTCGGCCAAGATGGAGTTTTGGCCCGTTGGTACAACAGAGTCCAATCTATCCCGACCCAAAAATCAAAAGTCTACAATTTTAAAACAATTCAAAAAAAGTCAATGGCGACAACATCTTTCAAAAAAACCCTTGATACCCAGTATAATATTCAAATAGCAAATAAAATTTAGCAAAACAATTGTCCATACAAAGAAAAACAATACATCTCCTTTCGCATTAAAACACAAGTACCCCATAATACTTATGTATAAAGGCGAAACATGGAAACTTAACTTATTGCATTAAAATTATTCAAAATTCGTTAAATTAGATAAAAATTCATAACCATTTACTTATATAAAAAAACAAAACAATACTTGTTTTAGTATGTAAAATGCTATCAAAATTATAAATAAATTTCCTTCATTTTCAAAATACGTATAAAGCGAATAATTTTTTATTCATTTACTCAAAATAACTAAATATGACGTTTTAATTTAATTTAAACTAATTTTTACTTTTATTTTATTTTAATATTTTTTTATTTATTAATATTTTTTTATTTTTCCAGCCAATCTGGACTTCATAGTACAGCCCTGAATTAGGTAGCACACGCAGCTCGCCGCTGAGCTGGGCTATACAGTGCAGCCCAAGCCCGTCTGGGATGCACAGCCCAAAGCTGGGCTGCAATTGTACAGCCCGAGCCGGGCTGCACCAGGCAGTCCGGAGCAGGGCTGCTCATGCAGCCCCTCCTGGGCTGCAGCCCTGCCTGGGCTGCAGTGCTTGGGCTGCAACAGCCTGGAGCCAGGCTGCACCTGCAGTCCAGGCTCTGTCTGGAACCGGGCTGCACCTGCAGCCCTGCTTTGGCTGGTGCTGTAGCCTTGCCTGGGATGCAGCCCAGGCTCACCTTGGAGCAGGGCTGCACCTGCAGCCCTGTCTGGGGTGCACAATGCAGTCCCAGTTGGGCTGCACAGTGCGGCTCCGTGCAGGTGCAGCTATTTCGGCTACACCATTGTTATTTTGAGAGGCCCTATTATCTCTTTTTTTTGAAGAGAAGGCTGCTGCAGTTCATTGTGGCAATTAAACAAACACAATGCATGAATTCAAATTATATGCATTGGTTCTCATTCTTTCTTCAACCCAATATTTCAATCAACAAACATGATTTATGGAATGAGCAAACAACCATTATTCAAAAATTTCATACCATATTTGCATGCATACATGAAAATAAAATAATGCTATAATTTCACTCACCTAAAACTCTAAGTAGCAATCTTCAAGCTCTAGGTCAGTTGGCCTTTAATAGTTTGGCTTTCACCTTTCAATTGCTTACAAATTAGAAAACCCTAAATTTGTATTTACTGAAAAAGAAAGATGCTAAGGGATTATAAGAATACTTACACATAGAAATTGAGAATCTTTCTCTTAGATTTGATTTCAACTTTATTTAGTAAATCTTGGATGAGAGAATTAGAAATTAGGTTTCCTCCTTTCCTCCTTTCTTTCTTTGCTTTCTGTTTTTTTTTCTTTTATGTACGTACTGTAATGCATACAGAAAGAGAAGAGGGGATGTTGTGTTTTATTATAAAGTCCCTCTTCTAGATTGTTCTCTTAATTACCCCCTATTATTATATTTATTTTTCTCCTTTTTAATACAATGTATTCTTTTTATTTTGTTCTTGTTCTAGAAATTTCTTTTGCTTAACATTATTTTATTCACTTTCTAGATCTTTCCAACATGACATTATAAAAAATGATATTATTATTTATTTATTATTATTATTTTCTTGTTATTATTATCATTTTGTATAATTTGTAAATTAGTTTGAAAATTTCTCCCTTTTTTTTCAATGCATAACATGAGAATTAATATAAAACTTTATTTTATTTAAGCTTTTCCTCTTTTTTTTAAAAAACTTTTTAAGTAACAACAACTCCTCTACTTTTTTTTCTAAGAAAATTTAATTCATTAAATGAATTTCCTTATTAAAATAAAACATGCAATTCATTACATACAATATACATAACAAATAAGTCACCGATCATTCATTTCCCTCTTATCCACTTTAATATTTTATTTCTATTTTTCAAACAAAATATTTATTTATTTACTTTGTTATTATTACCAAATAAATTATAATAATTTTTGTTAACTTTTCCTTTTTTTCCTATTGTACCAAATTGTAAATCAACATAAGAAAAATCTCATCTAAACTTTTCGTACATAAAACACATTTTATCTAATGTAATTAGTTATCATTCTTTCATAAAAAAAACATAACATTCTCAATGTTTAACTTTCCAAATAGTTTAGGTTAATAAGTTACACTTCCACTAAAAAGACATAATTTAAAACTCCAAATAAAAGCAAATGAATTCATTGCCATTTATTTTCCTCTCAACCATGTTAATATTAAATTTCCATTTTATTTTCTTTTGTTTTCATTTATTTATTTTTTTCTCCATAAATATTTGATTGTTTATTATTATTAACAGATTAATTATCAACTTATTAGTTTATTCCCAATAAAGTCCTTAAAAATCGGGTTGTTACAAACTTCTCCCCTTACAAAAATTGCGTCCTCGCAATTTATAAGTAAGGACAATATATGTAACTCGAGGAGCAACATTAGGAGCAGGTGCCGCTTGAGGCATGTTCCGCTTCAACTCTAACCACTACTCCATCGTCAAACGGGGAGGTCTTCCAGCCATCTTTCCCACTACTCTGCATAGTGAGAAATGTTGTTAAGCTGGAATTAAAATAATTCTCATAATAAAACGTTCAAGGATTTGGGGTTTTGGTTTAGGTATGTACAACTATTATTATATTATGGGAGTGATACTTATGGTATTAGACATTTACAATGCTTCTACTGTTTTGTGCTAACTTATATTCTAAATGTATTCTATACTATTGTTAACCTGGGCTCTGATACCAAAAATATAACGCCCGGTCCCTATACCCATGCCAACCAAGAGCAATACTAAGTATTGCTTTTAGAAAGCACGGAGAATGAGACTCGATAGGGCTAAATGTTGTACTCCATCCCTTGAACTAACACTCGCACGAGAAAATTTTTCAATTTTTTTCTACTTACCATTCATACGCAGTGTTGGTTCAAAGCAATGGTACAAGATAAAACTTTTCCAAGTTACATAGTACAGAATATAATAGAATGTACAGTTCAGCACAACAACAACATAATGCATAATACATATCATAATAGTAATGTCCACGATACATAGTCCATATTACATATCACTTCCAAAATACATAATAACATACATACCATAATACATATATTAACTTCTTCTAAGTCCAAGCTATAAAGTCCAAAACCCCAAGACGTGGAAAACAATATGAATGCTGCCACAGTTCACACAACCTAACCTGCAACCACAATCCTCAGACTGACCCGAAGATTATAAAACAAATCACATGGGTCAGACTATTTCTAGTGTGAGTGAAGTAAGATCTATGAACAATAATTGTCTTAATCAACAAAAAGGAAAAGAAAGCGCCGCATGTAAAAACCAACATGAGGCATAAGTGTGTGTGAACCAACATGCAAATTTGGTTTCATAAAGAATTCATGTAATCAAACCATGGTTTTAGGCCAAAAATATCGTATGTAATCCAATACGATACAAACTCAATTATCATATGTAAAACAATTAATAATTTCGTACACACATTCTCCAAAGATACTGGGTTTTCAAAATCAACTTTAATATTTCCCATAAAGGTCATAAGACAAAGAAAATTACAATGTGGGAATTATGGGATAAATGTAACATGACTCATAAAATATACCAAATAAACAGACGCTCGTATTGTAAAATCACAGTGGTAGAGCTCGAGCGTGCGTGGAGACATCAGCACCGTAACCTACTCATAACGCCATAATACACTTGGCGATCAACCAAGGATAACCAAGACGGTCTAAGGCAAAGGCCGTATGCTACCCGTTCACGGCTACACGTGGGACCCCTACTCCTCCATCCATCATAGTCCGTGACCCGTCGATCGGAGATCCCGATCAAAACTAAAATTAGCCCCGTGTAGCAGACCGTTGACCTTTGGTGGTAAGAGGGCAAGTGATATACCACCGATTCAGGTAGCGATCCTAAATTAGGTCGGCCAAGATAGAGTTTTGGCCCATTGGTATAATAGAGTCCAATCTATCTCGACCCAAATATCAAAAGTGTGAAATTTGAAAACACTTCAAAAAAAAGTTAATGGCGACAACATCTTCTAAAAAACCCTAGATACCCGTATAATATTCAAATAGCAAATAAAATTTAGCAAAACAATTGTCCATACAAAGAAAAATAATACATCTCCTTTCGCATTAATACACAAGTACCCCATAATACTTATGTATAAAGGCGAAACATAGAAACTTAACTTATTGCATTAAAATTATTCAAAATTCGTTAAGTCAAATAAAAATTCATAACCATTTACCTATATAAAAAACAAAACAACACTTGTTTTAGTATGCAAAATGCTATCAAAATTATAAATAAAATTTCCTTCATTTTCAAAATACGTATAAAGCGAATAATTTTTTATTCATTTAATCAAAATAACCAAATATGACGTTTTAATTTAATTTAAACTAATTTTTACTTTTATTTTGTTTTAGTATATTTTTTATTTATTAATTTATTTTTATTTTTCCAGCCAATCTGGACTGCATAGTATAGCACTGAACTGGGCTGCACACGTAGCCAGGCGCGGAGCTGGGCTGTACAGTGCAGCCCAAGCCCGTCTGGGCTGCACAGCCCAAAGCTGGGCTGCAATTGTGCAGCCTAGACCTGGGCTGCAATTTGCAGCCCACCTGGGCTGCAGCCATGTGCAGCCCACCTGGGCTGCAATTTGCAGCCCCCCCGGGCTGCAGCCATGTGCAGCCCATCCGGGCTGCAATTTGCAGCCCCCCCGGACTGCATGAGCAACCCACCTGGGCTGTGCACCTGTGTAGCCCGTCCGGGCTGCACATGCAGCCCAGAGCAGGGCTGCTCATACAGCCCCGCCTGGGCTGCAGCTGCAGCCCTGCCTGCGCTGCAGCAGCCTGGAGCCAGGCTCTGCCTGAAACAGGGCTGCACCTGCAGCCCTGATTTGGCTGCGGCTGTAGCCTTGCCTGGGCTGCACCTACTGCCCAGGCTCACCATGGAGCAGGGCTACATCTGCAGCCCTGTCTGGGGTGCACAATGCAGTCCCAGTTGGGCTGCATAGTGCAGCTCCGTGCAGGTGCAGCCATTTCAGCTACACCATTGTTATTTTGAAAGCCTCTTTTTTCTCTTTTTTTTGAAGAGAAGGCTGTTGCAGTTCATTGTGGCAATTAAGCAAACAAAATGCATGCATTCAAATTATATACATTGGTTCTCATTCCTTCTTTAACCCAATATTTCAATCAATAAACATGATTTATGGAATGAGCAAACAACCATTATATTCAAAAATTTCACACCATATTTGCATGCATACATGAAAATAAAATTAGACTATAATTTCACTCACCTAAAACTCTAAGTAGCAATCTTCAAGCTCTAGGTCAGTTAGCCTTTATTAGTTTGGCTTTCACCTTTCAATTGCTTACAAATTAGAAAACCCTAAATTTGTATTTACTGAAAAAGAAAGATGCTAAGGGATTATAAGAATACTTACACTTAGAAATTGAGAATCTTTCTCTTAGATTTGATTGCAACTTTATTTAGTAAATCTTGGATAAGAGAATTAGAAATTAGGTTTCCTCGTTTTCTCTTTTCTTTCTTTGCTTTCTGTTTTTTTTCTTTTCTGTACGTACTGTAATGTAAACAGAAAGAGGAGAGGGGATGTTGTGTTTTATTATAAAGTCCCTCTTCTAGATTGTTCTCTCAATTAACCCCCTATTATTATATTTTTTTCTTCTTTTTAATACATTGTATTCTTTTTAGTTTATTCTTGTTCGAAATTTCTTTTGCTTAACATTATTTTATTCACTTTCTAGATCTTTCCAACATGACATTATAAAAAGAATGATATTATTTATTATTATTATTATTATTATCATCATCATTTTGTATAATTTGTAAATTAGTTTGAAATTTTCTCCCTTTTTTCAATGCATAACATGATAATTAATACCAAACTTTATTTTATTTAAGCTTTTCCTCTTTTTTTTAAAACTTTTTAAGTAACAACTCCTCAGCTTTTTTTTCTAAGAAAAATTAATTCATTAAATAAATTTCCTTATTAAAATAAAACGTGCAATTCATTACATACAATATGCATAACAAATAAGTCACTGATCATTCATTTCCCTCTTATCCTCTTTAATATTTTATTTCTATTTTTCAAACAAAATATTTATTTATTTACTTTGTTATTATCACCAAATAAATTATAATAATTTTTTTTTAACTTTACCTTTTTTTTCCTATTATACCAACTTGTAAATCAACATAAGAAAAATCTCATCTAAACTTTTCATTCATAACACACATTTTATCTAATGTAATTAGTTATCATTCTTTCATAAAAAAACATAACATTCTCAATGTTTAACTTTCCAAATAGTTTAGGTTAATAAATTACACTTCCACTAAAAAGACATAATTTATAACTCCAAATAAAAGCAAATTAATTCATTGCCATTTATTTTCCTCTCAACCATGTTAATATTAAATTTCCATTTTATTTTCTTTTGTTTTCATTTATTTATTATTATTATTTCTCCATAAATATTTAATTGTTTGTTATTATTAACAAATTAATTATCAACTTATTAGTTTATTCCCAATATAGTATCCCTAAAAATTGGGTTGTTACATAAATTATTAGATCTTCTGACAACAATGAAAAGTTGGAGTAAGAATAACTTCCGACCTCGTCGAAAGGTTCAAAGAGGGAAAATTCATCATTGCCACATTAAACTCTTCGAAGGAGTAGAAAAGTCATTTTAAATTACCGAAATTACACCTTGATGAGTTCCAGGTTGCCCTATTTAGTCTAATCCAATACTAAATACAGTTTTAAAATCCCACCAGAGAAATGAGTAAGATGGGAGGCTAATCTAAAGTTCTAAATAAAATTTATGAAGTGGCCTCTTTGTTTTAAAGAAAAGGTCAAGATGTTTGAGAGAATTCCCTTACTTGTACTCGACAATTAAGCTTGTAGGAAAAAGAGGCTGGAAATTTTATAGCTTTCGAAAAAGATGACTTGGAAAGTCAAGAACATCACTTCGCATGGGGTGGTAAATGTTACTCAAAAAATCAACATTTTTTCTAAGTCGGAGGGTCTTTCAACAAGAAAAAAAAGGAAAGGAGTTCAGATCAAACCTTTTGAAGAAGTTGAAGGGATGCAGTCGACAGCATGAAGCAATTCAAGACCTTTCGGAGGGAATGGAAAGTTTCATTCCATAGTATTCAAGAAATTCTTACCTTCCAAAGAGGGTGAAGAAGTCAAGGCAAGGGCATTAAACTCTATGACGACCTTTTCAAAAGCATAATAAGCCTTTCGGACAGATTAGAACACAAACTTGATACCTTTCGACAGTATCGAAAGGTTTATGATGAAGGCATCATTCATAAGTATGCAAAGAGCGAATGACAACATTCTGACAACATTCAAGAAAAGCACGGCTCTCGACAACAATCAAGTGAAGAGCAACCTTTCAAAAAGGCCAAAGGATTCTTAACAGTCAAGTGAGTGAGAAACTTTCCGACAAGGTCGAAGAGTTCACAATATCATATAGATGATAGACCCTTCGGTAATAACGAAAGGTCCACGAAAGCATATAGAAGAATAGACCCTTCGACAATATTCAAAGACCCATGATAGCGTGCGAAAGAAAAACCTTTCGACGAAATCAAAATCTTTGCAACTACATATAAAAAGGAGACCCTTCAACCCGGTCGAAGGCCTAAAGTCGAAAACATAGCCGTTGGCATCTATAAATAAGACCCAAGGTGTCCTGTTTTGGGGATGGATTTTTCCTCATTCTAATCTTGTAACTTCTTAATCAGAGAGCTGTAACCCTAAATTGATTGTGATTTTGGAAATTTAATAAAAAGGAAGACTTTTCTTGGATGCACAGGGAGTCCTTAGTTCTCTTAATTACATTATTATTTGCTTAATCCTTTGCTAGATTGATTCGTATTTCCAATTTCAGTCTCTTCGGAAGGTTCTGGTCGACAAAGACAATAATATTCCTTTTATAAATAATCCTTACAACCCTAAGGAGTTGTAATGACCCGAGATTTTCGACATCGAAAATTCGATGCAAATACGTTCACTATAGAAGTGCCGAGCAATCGAACGCCGGAAATTCCAGATTGTTAGGGTAAAGAAGAAAAAGAGGTAGAAGAAGAAACAGAAAACAACAGCATAGAATCTCACCATCGTAGCGGAACAAAATATAATACACAAATAGCAGCATTTACACAAAGAAAGATGTAAATGTCAATTTATATACAATATATCAGAGTACAATCATTCACAATAATTGGACAATTATAATGACCTATCCTTATACCCAATCTAAACAATCTACACTTCACAGCGGAATATAATTAATACGTCTCTGCCATCCAGCTCGTATGTTGAGCTCCATAACATCCTAACCTGAAAATCTGAAATACTCGGTCTGACCCGAGCATTACAATAAAGCAACACACGAGTCAGGATGGAAACTAGCGTGAGTAAACCCATTTAATATGAAATACTTAAGTTGTAAAGCTTCTTCGAAAACCCAGGTAACTCGTTAAACATTACGAGTTTTGTCTTGCTATAACCAAACTTTTGTTTCACAAAATAATATCTAAGTACCGTTACTTAGTTCAAGTGGACAAGTTTACTTAATTTGTTCCATTTCAGTTTATTAATTTTAAAATCAAATATATAAAGAATTATAGACTATTAATCGAAATGGTTCCGGATATCGCTGATATCTGACCCTGATCTCTTCGAATCCATCGCCATCCTTTAAACAAGTTGTTTAAGTAGAAAAACAATTTAATTTAAATTTCAAAATGTCATATTCGCACAGAAATTCATCATAGATAAATAACTCACATTTATCACAGTTCAATCCAAGGCTATTCATATCACAAAATATCACAATTTAACATACTAGAGATATTAAGAAATCCAAAGCATTCAATTCAAATTGAACATTTATAAGCTAGATTAATTGGTTACACCATTTCTAATTAATTTAATTAACACAAGATAGATTAGTTACTTATAAATCCTGCTTAATTATCATTAACTTATTTATAAGCCATTTATATTTTATTTAAATTAACGTTTCGAATCAATTTATAATTAACATGTAAAATAACTAAGATCTTTGATTAGTTTAAAGTTTAATATATTTCCTCAATTATCCACTTAATTACATCATTTAATTTTATTTTAAATAAACTTAAGAATTAATTTAAAAAAAATTAACCTAATATGTAATTACCCTAAATCAAAACAAATTAAGTTTAGAACATTTTACTTCAATTTTTTGTTTTGAAACTTGCTTTGAAACTTGCTCAAAAATTTACTCTTTTTAAAACTTGGTTAATTCATTAATTTCCTTTCTAAAATACTCGGGCCCAAGCCCAAAAATCACGATCACCTACTCGAGCCAAATACAAACTACCCCGACCTTTATTCCTTCTTCCTCTCTTCTCTAATCACAGCAACAAACCCACCCAGACACACACTGATAAACATGCACGCGAAGACGGCACCGGAGCTACGGCGATCATCATCGACCACGTCACCAAGTCGCCGTCGACCTCATCGTCCACTTCAACCACCTAGAAACTCGACACTAACCTCCCATCGAAAACGAGAAAGCGAGCAACAGTAGGCACCAAAACCGATCGCAAAGATCCACCATGCACAGCCACCTCCGACCACCATAAACCACGTCATCACGCCTAGAGACTCGCTAGACCACCCTCTTCCTATTTCCCCTACTCCGGCCCCTTCCGATGCCACCTTGACGTCGCACAAGCCTCGTAATCGCCGTCGACTCGAGCCTAACCTTAAACCCTACAACGTCGTCGTTCAACCACCACGTTGATCTGAAAAATCGATTGCCATTTTTTCCGAGCTCCTCGACCCTCACGCTACCTCCAGCAACAACCCCGACCTCCCACCATTCACCGATCGTCAGAAATCACCCAAAACACATTTCACGTTCATCTAGCAATACCTCACAAAATACTAACCTAAAATTCTTCATATTATCATTAAAAATCATGGTTTTCAAAATCGAATCTGATGATATACGCAAATCCCAAGATTTAAACAATTTATTTTTTTATATTTGACTTTTCACTGTTCTTTCTTCTTTCAGTAAAACTACTTGCTAACTATACTTAAAAATATTTTTAAAAATAGAATTTAGTTATTACAAACATTTCTCCTTTAAAGATCATAACCTGAAAGAGCATGAGGGAAGAGAATTGAATTTTTTTACTTATTTAAATATGTTGGAATCAAAACAGAGACATGCATATTTAAACTCAGGCATGCAACATAGTTTTTCGTACATATATACCAGGAAAAATGCATTTATACATTCATGCACAACATTTTCACAACACTACTTTCATTATATAACACATGTATCAGAATATAGAGAAGATTTAGCTTTAAAAGGTGAAGTTTACTTATTTGAAAATTGAACAGAGGAAAGTTGAAATCTGGAAACTTGATTTTGAATACCGCTAGTTGAAATTTTGAAACAACAACTTGATCTACTTGATTAAGTTGAGTTGAATCTGAATTAAATCTTTGCTTTAGTTAGAAATTTGAAAGAGTTTGATTTAGTTGTTAGGTTTGGTTTTTCTCTAGTTTTATTTTTTGGTTTGATTTAAAGAAAATGAAAGAAAGGAGTAATTGTGATATATATATAAGTATATAAAACAAATAAATTTGACACTTATATTAGTAGAGCCTCTCAAGTCTGCAAATGTCCATATACATTTATTTTATATTTTCTTTTTATATGATTTATATTTATACTTTTATATTTATACTTATTTTAATTTTAAATTAAGATTATTAACGTTTTAAATCAATAACTAAGTATATATATACTAGTAGTTAAAATGTAGAGTTTCAAATCTAAATTATTTTTAAGATATTTACTTTGGATTTCAAATCATAGTTTTAATCACAAACCATATATTTATAAATAATAGTAAAGAGATAGCATTATTTATTTGCTTTGAAATGATGCTTTGCAAATTTAAGTAATTATATTAGAAGATTATCAAATTAATATTGTCAAAATCCCGAGTCATCACCTTCCTTCCCCCTTTAAATCTTTTCGT
Source organism: Allium cepa (assembly GCA_030765085.1). Classification (NCBI taxonomy): domain Eukaryota; kingdom Viridiplantae; phylum Streptophyta; class Magnoliopsida; order Asparagales; family Amaryllidaceae; genus Allium; species Allium cepa. The sequence goes on along the minus strand of CM060929.1, from coordinate 915,498,627 downwards.
CCCTGAAAAGGAACAAAGAAAGAATTTTAAATTATACTGACGAAAAGGAACAAAGAAAGAATTTTAAATTATACAGTGAATTATCAGTTAAATTATCCTTAAACATTCTTAACTCTCTACTCTTTTTATTCTAAAGTTTCAAAACACTTTAAAATATACATAATATTACTAAAATTGCTTTATAAAAATACTTTTTTTAACTCGATATCTCAATAAGTCCATCCTTGTTCTCATAGAAATTCGATCATACGTTGATCAGGCGTAGAACTGAAAATCTATAAGTACTTGGTAAACCCGTTTTCAACACCCTGTGAAAATACTTGAAAATATTTTGTGAAAATTTAGAAAACAATTTTGTGAGAATGCTCTGGAAATCATCACCCCCTCCATGGTCGCATTTAGCCCGATGATTATGTCGCCATCCTAGCGAAATCCATAGAAAACTGTAGGCATCCGCACACCTCGATCACACCCTGGAACCGCCACAGATCGCAGCTACACCCAAGGTTACATTGCCATCATGGAAAAAACCATGTAACTGTAGGCATCAGTGCTTTCAAATTTCGTTGCCAAACGAAACTTCACCACACAGACCACATAGATCTCAGACTACATCAGTCGAGCCCCAATGTAGCCTGTAGGCACTCACTGCCACAAGAATTTTTCTATGTCTTCATAGATTGCAGTCTACCGATGTTACGTTGCTCTCCCAGAGAAAACAAACGTAGACCTTAAGCAATCACTGCCCCTCAACTTCCGCTATGGAACGTAGTAGATAGCAGTTACACCGAGTAACACAGCAGTCATAGCATAACCCGAATGTCTCTGTAGGCATCAGCGCCCTCGACTTCCGCTACCTCAACCATAATCCTCAGGAACTACAGTTTAGTCCGGACATCCTTTGGGTTCAAATTTAGAACCCCCCCTTAGGGCTCAAGGCAGAACCACCCTGTGGATCTCCTACTATAAGCTTCAACTCTAAAAGGGAGCGCCTTTTTCCTCACAGCATTCTCAAAACCTTTTTATACTATACACATATAGTATCTTTCAAATCATACTCTTATATGTATCACATATAAATCCCATTTACACAAAATCGATATCTCAAATCGATAGTTCTCAAACTTGGCTTTCCAAATTCCCAAATTTTGCTTTTTCCCAAAATCAAAAGCCTTTCAAAATCAATGGGTTCCAGAAACATTTTTCCCAATTTCATAAAACATGTATATATATAGATATAGATAAGTTTATTCCTTCCAACTTGAAAAACCTTTGGATCACTTCATACTTATATAAATTCCCTTTCTATACTTCAAATATTTTTCAAAGATCTTTTCTTCTGGTTATAGATTCAACAAGGGGAGTTTATCATATATAACAAATATATATATATTTATATATATATATATATATATATATATCTTTATTTATGCCAAAACAAATATCCAAGTTTGATTTCTTTTATAAAGTTATTTACCACCTTAATTACTCTTCATAAAGTAAATTTCAATCATAGAGATATCCAACTTCCACTTTTATTCATTGTATATTTCTCAAAATATACCTTTTCCTTTCAAAAATCATTTTTACATTTCTTTTCAAAATTTTCAGTATCTATTACATTCAAGTACGTACAATGTACATATATCATCCGTACACAATATCAAATCCGATCACTCACTTGTTCACACAATTTCACTATCGAACTAGTATCGTCCACCCGACTTCCTAGTGCGGACTCAGATCTGGTTTCTTGATCAGAAACTGTCATTCTCCTTGCATAGCCATAAATATGATAGAGAATTTCCAGAATCAATCAAAAATCCATATCCATGTTTGTCGTCGAAAATCGAATGAAAAATCCCAGCTCGATTTAATATACTATCTCGAAATTCTGTGCTCGAATCTGTATCAAATCGTTATGCGAATAGAATAACACACGTACATCCTATGTATTTATCTTCATTGATTATTAGCTAAATAAATTTTCTTTTTATTCACATTCATTTTGATTTCTATTCACTTATTCACAATTGCTTCAATTTCCATTTGGGTTATCACTTCAACTCTTATCTCAATTGGTATTTAATTATAAACAGTTTGCACTCTGACCAGCTTGAATTTAGAAAATATCTTTGAAAAGTTTAAAATGGATAAGTAGTTGTAAAATAGTAATTAGTTGTAAAATAGTGGTAGAATAGTTAAGTAGTTATAACATAGTTGTAAAATAGTTGTTGAATAGTTAGATAGTTGGAAAATAGTTGTAAAGTAGTAATTAGTCTTCAAAATAGTTATAAAATAAGTATAAGATTGTCTAGGTTTTAAAGAGAAAGGTTGTATAGTAAATAGCTAGGAAAAATAGATTTAAGATAGTTTATATTAAAACAATTTATTTGAAAATAGTTTCAGAATCAAACTGGTTCAATTCCCGATCTCCTATTCCAATCAATTTTCAATTTCCGCTTGCTTTTAAATTGATTCACTTCCAATTCAATTTGAATTAACCTCGATTCCCATTCTGTGATATCTCGGAAATTTCAAGAAAAATTAGATGTGATAATCCTCTTTATAAATTATTTTAAATTGATAAAAATTATTTTTTTCAAACAATAATGATAGTGGATTGTTTTTAAAAATAGATAAATAAATAGAATTATCAATTACAAATTGAATCCGGGTTTGTTTAAAATATGTATGTATTGTTGAATTGATTTTGAATTTGAATTTGGATTTAAAATTGAAATTCAAAAGATAAATATTTTAAAATGTTTTGTTTTTTAAAATATATGAATAAGATTTTATATGTATATAATTTGTTTCATTTATATTTTCTCTAAATGTAATATATATATATACATTTAGTATTTATAAAATAGTATATTAAGTATAAAGCTTATTATTAATATTTAAAATAAATGAAAATCTCTTATATAACAAGTGTAAATTTATTAAAGTTTGATAATAACATATGTAAACTAATTAACAAATGGAATGACAAATGTCAAGTTTTTTAACAAGTGTCATATGTTATTTTTGACTTTTCTTTCATTCTTAAAATAAATCATTTTAAATTATAAAAACAAATGTTTTCTCACCTTCATTCTTTTTTGTTTTTTTCTATTCTAAAGCTTAGAAACTCAAGCTTGTAAACCATTCTCAAAAACAAATCCTTATAAACAATCTGAAAATCAATCCAATTCTAAAAACCAGAAATCAAATTCTAAGCCTATAATTCATTTTCTAAAATCAAATCATCAAAGCCTGAACACTTCCTTTAACCTGGAACAAACCTGTAACAATTATCAACCAAGCAAGAAAACCTAAAATCAGATAAGAATCAAAGTTCCAGCTAGTTTATCAAGCATTCAAGTTTCCGGTGCTTAAATAAAAAACAATAACAAAGTTTTTCAAGTTTCAAAAGGAATCAGCAATTCAGTTTTTCAAAATTCCAGTAAAACAAGCCTCTGCCTTCTAAATCAGCGAGTAAACTTTTATTCTTAAAAACTGGTTTAATCTGTGATATTGTGATGGATTTTTATAGCAATATGGTTTGTTTATGTTGATATATGTGAATGCATGCTTGTGTAAAGGAAATGCCTGAATAAAACTCTATGTGCATGAATATGAACTTCTCTGTTCTTGGTCAGATTTAACCATTTAATATTAAATTTCATTTCACTTTAAACATTCAATTAAAGCTAATTAATCTTCGGTTGAAAATGTTTATTTCTGTGTAGTATTAACATTAAAAATAGTTATAGGATTTTATATTTAGTAAATTTCATAGGAAAAACAAATATAGTGAAAATCTAAATAATAGCTAAAAATCAATCATCACAAATTCAGAATTTGATTATAGAATCTGGTTAGTGTTAGAAATTCATGAATTTTAACATAGGTTTCATGATTTTTAGTATTTTATTTGGTGATATTTTCTGAGATGAAAGTTTAGGGTATTTTGGTCGATTGTCGATGAACGGCGACGAAGTTTGTGATGAAGTTTGGTCTGTAGGAGGCCGGGGTGCCGGGGATCAAGGGAAAATTAGGATGTGATTTTTTCTAATGGCCGAGGTTGGTGATCGAAGGTTATTTAGGGTTCAATAGCCTGATTTGGATGTCGGGGTAATCGTGGTGATCTCGGCGACAACGGAGCTTCGGGCTCGATTGTGATGGTTGCGACCGCGACGTGATGATGCGAGGCTACTAGGAAGGGAGGCCTGGGCTCCGGTTGTCATATTCGTCGGCGATGAGTAGTTCTCCCTTTCGAGTTTGGGTTCCAGTTGGGATTGAAGCACTCGATTTTGATTCGTGATAGGACAGTGGAATCTGGACGATGGGGATATTTGGCGAGGTCATCGGTGATATGCATGGGACTTTCCAGTTGATCGGCGTCGCGTGGTTCGTCGTGCACCATGCATGTGTGTACATCTGTTACAGATGTTTGGACTTCGGGGAAGATCGATGTTTTGCTCGAAGACGTTACGTGTTTTTCTCGAAGAAGTGAGGGGACGAGTGGCGTGGGAACTGGAATGTTTTGTTTCATGGACGAGACTTATAGGCTTGGGTTTTTTTTAGTTGCCAGTTTTTAAGTTTATAAAGTAAAAATGGTATTTTTTAGAAATTTTTTATAAAAATAAAACCCTGATTTTTTTAAAACAAGGTAATGATCATGTTTCGATAGAGATTAAATTAGGTATGGTAAATTATAAAAAGTGTTTCATTAAACATAAGAATACAAAGTTTAAAGCAAAACAAAATGGATATTTTTCCAAATTTAAAGCAATTAAAGTGACAAAGTGTTTTAACCAACTTATCTAATCAAGCTTTTAAAATGAATAAGCTTCCAAAGATTTATTGACCAAATTCCATAGTAATGTCATTTAATATGATATTGAAACAAGTTCAAGTTTTAAATATAAAAGTTAAATGATTTAAATTTGTTGGTCTTAAAGGTAATTAATTAAGGAGTAATAAATTAGTGGAAGCAATTAAGGGGATTAATTACTCAATATAATTAATTAAATTAATGTGATTAGTTTAAGTTAATTAATTAATTTAATTAATTTAAGATAATCACTTGACGATTTGTTAAGTATAAATACTTGATGTAATTTATTAAGTGTAATTACTTAGTGAAGAAATTAATGGGTAATTACTGGATATAATTAATTGATGGATTTATTAGTGGAAGTAAATTTGAGTTTAATTGCTTTTTGTAACCAATCAAGGGATTAATTAAAGATAATTAATTAAGGACTAATTAATTAATTAATGAAGTAACTAAGGGTAGTTAATTTTTGAATGAGATTAATCAAAGGTGATTAATAAATGTGATTAATTAAAGATTAATTATTAAATGTAATTAATTTAAATAGATTAATTAATTAAATAAGTAATTAAGAAATCAATAATTAAGTAATTAACGATGAAATTAAGGGCTGATTAATTAAAGGATAATTAATCAATAAAGTGATTATAGAAGAGTAATTAATGATATTAATTAAGGATTAATGTAATTAATTATGGTTAATTAATTAATGGAAGTAATTAAAGGTTAATTACTGCAATTATTTGAGGATAATTAATTTGTGAAATTAATTAGAGGATAATTACTGAATGTAATCAGAGAATAATTACTCAAGGATGATTAATTAAGATGAATAATTAGAGGGTGATTAATTAATTGATTTGTAATTAATAATGGTTAAGTAAGCAAGATTTATATGATGTAAGTAATTAATTTAATTTATTTTAAATTAAGTAGAGATGTAGGTAATTAATTCAATTCATTTTAAATTAATTATAGATGGTGTGATTAATAGATCCTTGCTTAAGGATGGCTGATTTATATTGAATGCCTTGTATGGTTTGATATCTCTGATATGAGATATGTATTGATCTTAGATATTGAGATGCTTTGGTTGAATTGTATTGATATGAGTTATCTATTGTGATATTGTGAATTATCTATCTGTGTGAATATATATAATGAATCAAATTATTTTAACTTTAAAACAACTTGGACTTAAAAGACGACGTTTTGAATTTCGAAGAGACCGGGGTCGGGTATTAGTAAATACCCGAAACCACTTCGATTTATAATCCACTATGATTCTTTATAAGATTGATATGTGAAATCAACAGACTGGAATGGAATGATTTAAATGAATTGGACTATTTAATCTAAGTTTTGGTATTTAGAAATTGCTGTGTGAATAAGTGATGTCTATATCAAATTATGAATTTGTAAATTGATACGAGTTACCCCCGGGTTTTAAATAAGTTTTATACATTAATATTTCTTGTTAGATGGGTTTACTCACGCTGGTTTCCAGCCTGACCCGGGTGTTACTTTAATGTATGCTCGGGTCAGACCGAGTGTTACAGATTTTCAAGTAAGGACGTTCTGGAGCTCAAGAGGCGAGCTGGATGGCAGAAACGTATGGAGTGTATTCCGCTGTGATATTATTGTTTATCTGGGACAAGTTAATCTTAACTGTCCAGTGATTGTGTAAATGTTGTATCTCTGATGTATTAAAATGTAATTGACTGATACAACTTTCTTTGTGTAAAGAATATTATTTGATACTATATTTTGATCCGCTGCGAATGTGAGATTCTGTGTTTCATTTCTGTTTCTTCTTTTCCTAACTATCTAGAATTTTTAGGATCGAAAATTTCGGGTCGTTACATTTGGTATCAGAGCTGAAGGTTAAGCGAGAACCTTGGCTCTGGTGGGATTACTCATTAAGGATAGGGTCAATGGTACCCTAGGATGAGTTGAGTGTGTGCATATATATATATGAGAGCGTACTTGTTATTTTCTTAGATAACGATTTTAAATGATTTTATATTAGAATATATTTTGATATATAAAGCAATATTTCTTTCTAATAAATATTAAGGTAATTGGTTGTTAAATTATTGGAATTAAATTAAGTGGTAATAGAAATACAACCCAATTGAAATTAAATAAAGAAAAGTTTGAAATGGATTCAAACTGAACTTAAAATCTTGAATTTGGGGAAGAGTTTCAGAGTAAGATAATTATGAATTGGTTTTCAGATATGATAATCTTGGTTATTATCATAAATGATTGTTATGTTTAATAATAAAATGTTTATTAATGAGTAAGTAAAATGAAATGTTTTAGGGAAGTAAAACATTTAGGCAAGTATGACTTATAAATTGGAACTGAATATGATATAAATTGTGAAGTTTTAAATCTAGGTCCAGAAATTTGGAAATTTGTTTCAAAGTAATAAAGAAATAATACATAATATTATTTAATGTATTCGAATGAAAGGGTCCTATTTCAAACAAGAGTTGTTTGAAAATTTAAAGGAATTTGTTTTGAATTAAAAACCAAAGGTGGTTTAAAATTTAAGGATAACTTGGTGTGTAAAGGAAATAATATGTATAAATGAATGATATACATAATATCAAAGATGGTTTGAAATAAACTCTAAATGTTGAGTTTTAAATTTGGAATAAGATGTGATACCCAAAGTGATAAGTTTTTGAACCTATAAGTGGGAAAATTATTAATGTGAAGTTTAGATTTTGAAATGGGAATTCAAATTGGGTAAGGTTAGCTGGATTAAGTAAATTGAATTTAACTTTGGAAAGTTAAATAATTTAATAAACAACCTGAATTGGAAATTTCAAGATGAAATTGGGATTTAACTTGGAAAGTTAAATGGTTAATTTAAATTGGGAGTTTGTGTGATCTCAAATGGAATTTGAGATCAAGAAATTGGAAATGAATGGATGTTTTAAAATAATTTGAATGATACCATCCTGTTGTTATTAATAACCTTTAAGCCGAAATTGGATTTGTTTAAATGAATGAAGAAAGGGGTATGGTAATATATCCATTATTAAGATAAAATGGAATCATTTTGGACTTAAGATTTGAATGTTTAAGATAAAACTTCAAAGGTTTGGTTTTAAAATTGAAATTTGGTGATAAATTGAATTTCAAAGATTTAGTTGTTTAAAAAGGATTTGAATTATTATTATTTGAATTTCGAAATAGGTTAAAAATGGAATTTGGATTCAGAGTAAATGGTTTAAAGATATAAGTTGATTTGATTTAAAGGATTAAATCAACATTTCGAAATTTAACTCGAATTTATATAATTCGAGATGGTTTAAAGTTGAGATTTAAATTGAATTAGTTCAAATTGGATTTGATTTGAACTAATTGGATTTGTGATTGAAGATGTATAAGTTTAAAAATTCAAATGGAAAATTTGAATTGGATTGTTTTGAAATGAAATTGAAGATGAATGAGTTCAAATTCAAATGGGAATTGGGATTAATTTAAACTAGAATTGAGATGATTTGAAATTGAAGCTGGTTCAATTTGAAATTAATCTAAATTGATTTGAATAATTTGGAATTGTGATTAAAGTTGAATGGGTTTAAAATTCAAACGGAATTTGATTGGAATTTGGAAAAAAATTGAGGTTAATTCAACTTGAATTGGGATAAAATCAATTTCAATGGAAATTGAAGTTATTGAGTCAATTTAAATGGGAGTGGAAATTTAAATTGAATTAATGGAAAATTAATTGGAAATGGAGATTAGGAAGTTGAACAGTTTGGCTCTAGACTATTTTCAAAATAAATTGTTTTAATATAAATCTATTTTTCTAAACATTTACTATACAACTTTTCTTTTCAAACCTAAAACTATCTTATACTTATTTTACAATTATTTTTGGAACTATTTAACAATTTTTCAGTTGTTTTATAAACTAATTACTGTTTTTCAACTACTTTATAACTAAATACTTTTTTACAACTATTTTGCAATTATTTAAAATTTCCATAACTATTTGCCTATTTTCCAACTATTTTACAATTACTTAACTATTTTACAGCTATTTTACAAACTAATAATTATTTTTCAACTACTTATCTATTCTTAATTTTTCAAGCTATTTTCTAATTTCAAGCTGGACAAAGTTCAAACTGTTTGTGATTAAATATCCATTTAAGATAAGAATTGAGGTGATAATCCAAATGAGGATTTAAGCAATTGTGAGCAAGTGAATGAAAATCAAAGTGAAGGTGAATAGAAAGAGAATTGATTTGGCTAATAACCAATAAAGATAAATACGTAGGATGTACGTATATTATTCTATTCGCATTGTGATTTGATCCAGATTCGAGCATAGAATTTTGAGATGGTCATATCGATCCGATTTGGGATTTTTCACTCGATTTTCGAAGGCGAACCTGGATAAGGATTGTTGATTGGTTCTGGATATTCTCTATCATAGTTATGACTATGCAAGGAGAATGACGGTTTCTGATCAACAAACCAGATCTGAGTCCGCACTAGGAAGTCGGGTGGACGATACTAGTTTGGAAGTGAAATTGTGTGATCGAGTGAGCGATCAGATTGGTATAGAATATGGATTATATGTGTACATTGTACGGGTTTGAATGAAATTGATATTAGTAATTTGTGGATAAGAAATGTGAAATGGTTTTTGAAATGAAAGATACATTTTGTAAAATATACGATGAAGTAAAGTGGAAATTGGATATTTCTATGGTAAAAATTTACTTTATGGATGTAAGTAATTTGGTAAGTGACTTTATAGAGTAATCAAATTTGAATATTTGATTTATAAAAAAAAAGTTATATATCTTTGTTATATAAGATGAATCTCCGCTTGTTGAATCTTGTAATGACCTGCAAATCCGTACCCCTTAAGCCGACACTATTCTCCATCAACCAACTCAAGACGAACGAAAATACGAACCATTTGGGTTAAAGAAGAAGAGGTAGAAGAAGAAAATAGAAAACAACAACAGAATCTAACCATCGCAGCGGAATAAAATATACTAGATAATAACAGATCTTTACACAAAAGAAAATTTTATTTGTTTATAGATTACATCATCAGAGTATACATAACACACAACTGGATAGTAATCGTAACCTGTCCTCAAATTTGAATACACAACGGAATATTTGACACAAATACGGAAGTACGTATTGCCCTCCACCTTGTCTGCTGAGCTCCACAGCATCCTTTCCTGTATCCTATAATACTCAGTCTGACCCGAGCATTAACCGAGCATTATAGTAAAATAACTCCTGAGTCAGTTTGGAATCCCAGCATGAGAAAACCACAATCAAATTGATTAATAAAGTTTCAAAATCCTTTGAAAATCAAAAGCATCACGTAAGTCCACGCTACAAATAAACATGTCGGGTTTTTACCTTACAATAGCCAAAACACTTTTTATTAAAGTCCTCCGATATTATAATAGGGTCTATCTACAAATACTTATTAAAATAGCCGAAATTGTTACATGATTAAATTCTAGCTACTAGCCACAAAGTGGGTAATACAAACAAAAATCGTAAAAGGTGCATAGGGAGAATGGATTTCCAACTAATGACTAGGCACTGGGGTACCAGCAGTCATAGTACGTCGCCTAGATCATCGTATCGAGGATTAATCCCAATCCCCTTCAACACAAGACCGGGACTAACCCTTACTGGATAATCCCGAGTCAGATCACTCCACGGATGAGATCAGCAACCGCACCACTAAGCCGAATAAAAGGGACGTCTAGACTGTGATGACCTCACCCTAATGGTCGCTACCCACCTAGCCTTACTGCATAACCCTTGATTTTCAGTCATTCCTGGTTGATGAGGCTCGAGGCTAAGCGTTACCTTTTAGAACATTTCATTTAGAATGCCCAGCGTCCATCTGACGATGTTCCGAAAGCATTCATCCATACAACTCCGTCCCGGGTTTGAACGGAATCGAAGGCACTACTCCTACTACATCCATTTTGGAATCATCCTCAGGATTAGTAGCAACTAGCCCTTGCACTTCATTGCTCCATCTTCGAATCCAAACTCATCTTCCATACGAAAACGTACAAACCGTATCGAAGTGGTTTTCGAGAAATAAATCACGATCCCGGTCTCTTCGAAACGATCAACGCATTGGCCAATATTGATAGTGAATAACTATCAATTAACATTCACAAACAACCATCAAACAATAAATAATTTCTCCAAATTATTTATTAATCTCAAAATATATTCGCAAGATATATTTCCATTTTCAACCCTTTTGAAAAAAGTTTTCAAACCACACTTTCTCATGGAATGAATTCCCAACTATTTATTTCCACTGAAAACACTTTGCACAAAAACATTAGATTTAAAAATAATTTAAAATCACTTTATTATAAAATATCCTTTAAAATGTTTAAATTTAGAATTACTTTAATACTTATTCAAAATACATACTTTAAGAATATTTAAAATAAAACCACCTTGTACAATATAAAACCAAATTTCTAACTTTTAAAACATAATACCAAGCCACCTTTAAATAATTACTGCTACAATGAATTAGAAAATAATGCTTACGTTAAAATTTAAATATTTAGAAATAATAATTTTTTTAAAACATACCTTTAAACAACTTAAACTTTTTACTTATACTTAAAAATTTGCTTTGAAAACGTACTTGGCTATCCAGGGAAATACGCTTCCCTTTCACATCTTTAAAAATAAATCATCATTTATTTTTAAACAAGTTTACCCATTCCTTTAATAAATTCCCACCCTGAATTTATTCTTCCAAATATCCATTGATATATTGCTTTACTTTTATAAACCCATTTTATAAATATCAGGTCTCCCTTCTCTTTTTAAAATTCCCGGTTTTACACACTTAAATCATTTCCAAAATTGATTTCCAATTTACTTCACTTTGAAATAAATTTCTTTACTTACTCTGTTTATTTCAAAATCCATTAACTTTAGATTATATTTCCCTGATTATGGTTTAATATCTTTTAACTGAAAACACCAATTTCAGATTTCCCTAAATTCCTTCTTTACCCTTTTAAATAAATTCAAACCTTAAATTTTTAAAGTAAATTCTTTATTCCTTCAAATAATATCACTTAAGTTTTGCAATTCATTATTTTCGGTTTATTCAAAATCCCCTTTTTTCCATACTCGGAATTATTTATTAGAATTTTAAAATCACTTTTATTCTTATCCAGTTCATTCTTAAATTTATTCAAATTCTCTACGATTATTTTACTTAAAATTCACTCTTTTATTTTCTTTCAAAAATTCCAATTCTATATATTTTGATAGCTCAGTGTACCGAAATATATTCAAGCAAACTATAGCATTCAATATTCCAATTATAAATATAATTCAACACAGAATATCAAATATTCATAACACAGAATATTAAACAATAAAAATAATTTTGAGGAATCCAGTTAGATCCCTCCAACCTATTTCCCTGCATCCACATATGTTAGCACAATATAAAATACCAATTCCACTTCGAGGTGGAATATCACGGTATATGAGATTTATATAGTATCATCCGCTATTATGCGGCGTATAGGGTCTCATCCGCTATATAGTGCGAAAAATCAATCACTCCAATATATACAATATACTACTATATATAATATAGCACATCAAATAAATTCAATCATTTGACCAATTATTTAAATTTAACCATTTAAATTTAAATAGCAACCAGATGAGTGACATTAACTCACTTTTGATTTCGTTTGCCATATACTTCAATCTTGGCTTGATTCACGATTTTAGACCTTGTATAAGCATTATATGATTTATTAATATTTAAACTAATCGAACCATCAATTACAATTTATTAATTTAATTTTAACTGATTTTCCTTTAAATAATTTTTTTAGTAACTAAAATAATTTAATTAAACAAATTTTCTTGTAAAACATATGTATTTTCAATTTCTTTTTGAACTACAGATATATTCATAAAAATCTATATAGATTTTAAATTATAAACTCTTCAAACATTAAAATCCCCATACTTTTCCAAATTTTATTCATATATATATTTCTTCGTTTATCTATATACATATATATTTAAAATAAAAATGTATGTGTATTCATATATATATATATATATATTTCTTTTCTTTTTCTGTAAAAATCAAAAATCGAAATCTGCTTTACTGTTAAAACTGCCCCTCAACATAAACCTCGTATGAAACCGACATGTAATATTTATGAGCTGACAAGACCCGAAATTCAACATTCGAAAATTGACATCAAATACCTCACTTGTACTCGTCTGTCAATGATTCAAACATCGAACTCCACTCGGATGGAGCTTATAACAACATTAGATGAATATAAAGCAGCGGAAATAAAATGAATATCATGCATTACATCACAGATACAACATTATAATAATATCTGTTACAACATCAGAGTACATAATACATGAATCACATCTCCAAATAAAATGGCATAATAGAAAAACTAGATATCATGTGCCAAAAGTCTTCAAAAAGATAGAGAATGATAGTGAACACCAAACTAAGCACCTCGAGATCCAAAAGCTTCCAAAATGTCTCTAAGGTATGAGCCTCCAAAAACCAAAAATCTCCAAACCAAAATACTCCAAAATGTAGCTAGAGCCAAAATATAGAAAACCTGCTACTAGGCTGCCCGTGTAGAAATGGTGGGCACCCAGAGTTTAGAAAGGAAACAATAAACTTCGGGTCAGTCATGGGACTGGTATGAGTAAACAAAGATAATTGCTTTCAAGTAAAACAGATATATACAAGGAAAACCGGTATGCTTTTGGAAAATGAAACTATCATAAGGCCTCTCGGCACACACACAATGCGATCACACACTTGGGGGAGATTTCCTCTTATGATAGTCAAATATGCTTAATACGAGGAAAATTCTTTGATAGTGCTACTAGTGCATAGTGTAGAAAGTCATTTCAAAAGTAGAATATTAATCGTAGCCGGCATAGGTACCATGATACTATGCCTACTATAGCTGCCATGTTAAATGGCAGGTTCTGCAACTAAAACCGTACGAGGTTCGTATTGGGAATTGGATTTCCAACAAATGGTCAGGCTAAGGAACTTCTTATGCCACATGGGTACGCCTCTGGTGGGACGTCCCAAGAACCTACCTGGCTCTCTGCTAACACAAGGCCGGGTTACCTCCGTAACTAGGTAACTACTACTCGAGTATGCCACTCCCCGGTCCTTTGGGACCTTTATCCAAGGGTCCTCCATCACAAAGCAACAACCACACAGAATAATGAGATTGAATCAACCTCATAGGTAAGTATATGGGCTCCATACCATGACACTACCTTTTCCAGAAGGAAATGACATACCCTAAAGGGCGTGACCCTCATAACCTTGCCGCATCTTTCCTGTTTCGACCATTACCGTGGTGTGAGGTCGGATGAGGTCTCGTCTACAAAGCTATGCTTTACACAAAAGCCATGCTTTGATCACAAGTGATCAACAAATGATCATCACTATACAGCAGCACTTAGCATGCCACACTACCAAATTGGAAGTATATTGCTGATAACCTTCAACTACATAACCTCTGAGCTCGTACGTCTCAGAGAAGGGTGTTAAGCTAAGAGAATAAATTCTCCGCCACCAACAGATATGTATTTGAAAGAAATCGGCTTTATATCTCAAAGCGTAGTGTCAGACACACGACCACACAAGTCTATTCCGGGTTCGAACAGAACCGAAGGCACTTCGTCCAATAAAGGAAGAAGCCCTTGCAAATCCGGGCGTCCACAATCCCGATCGGACTTCCCATCACTTAGGGAATCCCTATACCGGAGCAACTCGGTGCAGAAACAATCGATAGGTTATCCTATCGTTTTCGAAGACACCTGGTCTTCACCGCCGATCTTCAAATGAAATCCATTCGTCGAATCACTATTCGGAATGGGTTATACGACACAAAGGTCCTCTCCCGGCTAATCCGAATAGTGAGCGCTCAAATTTTAATACATGTGGGTGTATCAATCACAAAGGTTCACATTCAAGGTTCGATGTGGGTTTCGGATAACAAACTAAAATCCGACTCCCTATCGCATCGAAGTTTAAATGTCGTTTTACGGGCAAAAGGGTTTTCACATACATATATGAACAAATCACAAATCACGGTCCATCACAAAGCAATCACAGCATCACAACAAAAATGTCAATACAGTATAGAGTATTTGACGATGGTCAATCATCGTTGATTCAAGTGATTGTGATTAAAGTGAATTGGCCATATGATTGTCTTTATTAATAAAATTAATGTTGAATTTTACTTAATTATAAATTAGTTTAATTGGCTTAATTAGTTAATTATCCTTTGATTTATTTTTTAAAACTTATGGATTCTTAATTGTTAATTTATTAAGTTTTTAATTTTATTTTATAAATTCCCTTTTCTTTAATTAATTAATTTTAGATGGTAAAATCATTGCAAGCCTTAAGGGTTAATTATTCTTCATTTTTATAAATCAATTTGGTTTTAAATTAACATTTAAACATTTATTTTTCTTTTTAAAAAATTTGTTAAGTTAAACTTTAAAACAACTTTTATAAAATTATAAATTTGAAACACCATTTGTTCCATATGCTATTTACCATCATCATTAATTTATTCAGAACATAAATTTACTTGAGTTTTCAAAAATTTGGTAAAAACAAACTGGTTGCTGTTTTAAATTCACTCACCTGAGACTTGCTTCGGGTTTACCCCGAGAAAATCGCCCTTTTACTTCGGGTTTTCCCCAAAGTGACCCGTGCTTCATTTTTTTTTCTTTCGAAATTTGTTTAAGGTCAATCATCGTCACGATTCAACACTAGAGTGACCCGAGTGTGACTTCGAGTTTTCCTTCCATTCCCCCGTGTTGTGCTTCGAGTTACCCCTCGTCCTCCCCAATGCATCACATTGACACACCACCCATCAACGTGCACGTGCACGGCTATCTTCGCCGCCGTTGGACGGTGCTGCGGCCACCAACACTTCAAGGTCCACCCCCCAAGACACCACGAACACACAGATTTCGAATTTATTTTGAAACCACCAATCGAGCAGCATGACCCAAAAACATCAGGCATGCCATCAGAAAACGGTCCCGCTCCACCTCCTCTGGCCATCAGAGGCCATGAAAACTCGACTGAAGCTTCGCCTTGACCAGATGCTTTTATCCCCACCGGAGGCTCGAAGTCCGATCGCCTATTTACGGCGCAACACCATCCTTTCTTACATGAACGAAAATGGGTTCTTAAACCTTAGTTTGATCTCTAATCAAAAGTGCAATGGTTTAAAATTTTATTTAGCATTTTTCTAGTGATGTCGATCCTTAAATCTCGTTGCGAAAACGAACACGAGGCCCACCATTACTTGGATCACCAGATTTTGATGAAACTTCAATTTACAGATTTTTGAAAATGCTCCAGTGGAAAGCCCATGAAAAAATTTGATTGTAGTTTCAAAAATCGTCATTTTATGAGTGGATTCACTTAAAGTTATGGAAGTTAAGATTCGTGAAGTTTGAGTTTCTTGGGGACTAGAAGTTTTTACTGTGTTTAAACTTTCCAGGAAGAAACTATGTGATATTTGTTTTAATTCTTTTCTGGAATAAAATCTAGGTTTAAGCAAAAAACTTAACTTGTTTACATTCTCCTTTTTTTTCAGAAGTAAAAAAGAGAAAGATTTTTAAATTTCCTTTAATATTGATTACCCTGTAAACCAAAGTTCAGATGTACTATTTTTTTTTCTTTTTTAATTCCCAGTAAGACTACAAACCAGTTTTGATTAGTTTTCTGAAGCACGGTGCAAGCTCAAACACAATTTCAACTTGTTACAAATTTATTTTAGAAGGAATAAAGAAGAGAAAGATTGGGTTGGATTTTGATATGCTTTATTCTTGTAAACAGAAAACTATATGAAATTGAGTGCACAGTTTCCAGGAAGAAAGAGTTATATATGCTTTTTTTATTCATTGCTGACACACAGTATAGAGTTAAACCATAATTTTATTTTATTTTAGCTTGTTTAAAATCATTTCCAGAAGTAGAGAGGGAGAGAGAGAGAGAGATTTAAAACTTTGGTATAGTTTACTTTGTAAAAACCGATACTTAAAAATGATTCTGTTTCCAGTAAAAACAATTACAAAGATTGGTTTTTGATTTATTACTGGGACATGATGTAAGTTTAAACAAGAAGACCCCAACTTGTTAACTGAAACATCATGCATGACCAACCGGAGTTTATCACATAGGTCAAATAGAAACAAAGGGGAAAGGAAATGGATTTCTTTACAGGTTTTCACTTTTGTTTTTCTTGAAACTAAACAGTGGCTAACATTTTGTACAGTCAACATGACCAGCCAAGCATTCAATCATACATTCAAATCTCTTGCATGCAAACAAAATTTAAGTTTCCTATATCACCCAAAACATACACATAGCAACACTGATAAGAGTGATACAGGGTTTACTCACTTGTTTTTCCAGAGATTACTGACAGTTTTCAAATAGAGAGATGAGGCCTGCAACTTCCCTTCTTTTCTACTTTAATTCTCTTGGGGTTTTAGATCTGAAATTGATGGGTACAGATCTATGATTATTTTTAGTTGTATTTATGCATTCAAATTATCAATAACATGGGTTTTCATTGCACTTACATTTGAGATTTATAGCAGAGAAGACTTTTTTTTTCTGAAACTTGAAACCAAAAAAGATTAAACCTTGATCTTCCTGCAATAAAATTAGATATTGTTGTATTAAGCCCACGTTGTTTTCATTTATTTTAATCATTAAAAATAACAAATTTTTCCCCAGATCACTTACAGCTTGAATTCTTAACGGAGAACCTTTTCCTGAACTTGAAAACCAGTAATAGCCTTTAATTCTTGATTTTTTTCTTTTCATGCAATAGATTAAATATTGTTGAATTAAACTCTTACTTCATTAGAAATTACAACTTCAAGTTCAAGCTTTTAAAATGAAAATTTACTTGCCATATTAACTTATTTCCAGAAATAGAAAAGAATTGCACTGCCTTAAAACCAGAAACCCCTTTGCTTCACAAATCTGCAGTTTTTTTGTTTTGAATTGAATGTTAACACTTGATTAAAAAATCAAAATTTCATAAACTATAAATTTTAAAACAAATCTTACCTGAAAGTATCACACTACTGTTATGAAGCATGAGAAAATATTTCAGATTTTTTTAGCTTGAATGGAAGAAGGCAGTTTCTTTTTTTCTTCTAAACTTTCCTTTTTTTTTCTTTGAATGTTAAAGTAAAAATTGCAAATATCTTTTGATTACTGAACATTAGGTGTTAGGGGATTTAAAAATTCGAATTTTAGAAGGTGAAAAGTTTCCCTGAATTGTTTATTTGAATTTTTTTATTAAGGAGTTGATGCCTTGTGCCATTTGTAAGAAGAGATCTTAAACCCTAGATTTTTTTAATCATTTTACTCCATTGTGAATATATGTTTCAGCCTTTGTTATTTACAAGGCAAAAGAAAACTTCATAAATTTTATTTTCTGTATTATATATACTTTCATAAACCAATACATGTACATATTTTTACTCATTTGTATATATATGCATATGTACAATGTCAAAAGAAAAGTTGTTTTTACCATTGTATACTTTATTTCTCAATGATTTTAAACTTGAAATATAAACATTTATCTTTAACAAATTTAAATTAAATTCCA
Organism: Allium cepa; assembly: GCA_030765085.1. Taxonomy (NCBI): domain Eukaryota; kingdom Viridiplantae; phylum Streptophyta; class Magnoliopsida; order Asparagales; family Amaryllidaceae; genus Allium; species Allium cepa. The sequence continues at coordinate 915,480,051 of CM060929.1, read as the reverse complement.
GTGTGTGTCAAATTTTACTAATGTATGTAATGTTCATATGTATAAGATTTTAAATCCAAATGACCTTTACAAACATTTATTATCTCAATATTTTAAACCCAAAATAAATTTGGAATTTTATTTCGTATATTATTTCCACTTATTTTATTTGTTTTAGATTTTTCTTCCAATTTATCCTCAAATTAAACCCCAAGAGTTTAAATATATTATTTATTTTAATTGATAATTTTGGGATGTTACAAATACCCCCTCCTTAAGAAAATTTCGTCCTCGAAATTGAAAGAGAGAAAAAACAGACAAAGAATATACGATTCAAAAAGAGTAAGGAAATGGCTTACCGGCTAAGCCGAGATATCCATTGTGCAATTGGGATAGGATTTCTGCATATTATCTTCAGTTTCCCAAGTGCAGTCCTTTGGATCGCCACTCTAATGAACTTTAACAAGCTTCACAACTTTGTTCCTTAATTGCTTCTCCTCACGATCCATAATCTTTATCGGTTCTCTTTTAACAGTTAGATTTGGAGTGATGTCGAGATCTTGTTGGGCAGCTTCTTCAATAATACTGTCTGGATCGTGCATATACTTCCGAAGGCTAGAAATGTGGAATGCATCATGCACACCCGATAACCAGCTAGGAAACTGCACATGGTAGGCTAGAGAACCAATCCTCTCCAGAATAGGAAAAGGGCCAATATATCGTGGTGCTAGCTTACCGGTCTTCCCAAATCTTAGTACACCTCTCATAGGAGATACTTTAAGAAAAACAGAGTCTCCAACCTGGAATTCCAAATCCCGTCTTCTACGATCGTAATAGCTCTTTTGACGACTCTGAGCTGTCTTCAATTTCTTTCGAATAAAATCAACTTTCTCAGTGGCTTCTTTAATCATGTCCGGTCCAAGAATGAGTCTATCACCTGCCTCAATCCAGCATGCCGGTGATCGACACGGTCGACCATATAAAGCCTCAAAGGGAGCCATTTCAATACTGGCCTTATAGCTGTTGTTATAGGAGAACTCGACCAGATGCTAATGGTCCTCTCAAGAAACACCAAAATCAAGTATACAAGCTCGCAATAGGTCCTCCCTCCTCACAAAAAAGTATACATTTGGGTGCCCCAAGGCCCCCATGCAATCATATCCTCACAACAAAGTAAAAATTTATATTTTTTTCTTCAGAGGAACGGAACTGAAATTACCCAGGAGAAGCCTAGCCAACGAACAAAGAATGCTGCCTCCTCCATGTGGCGTTGGTGACCACCGCAGTTCCACTCGACCAGCCTCTCGTCGCTGTAGTAGCCTTCGCTCGCACCTACCTTGACCAAAAAGAGCGACGACCACTGCCGCTAATTCGCCTCGCGTGTGCCCACACGAACGCCAGTCCTTTATGCCCTACCGATCCATTGCGCCCTATCTATCAACGTGACAACCCTCCCTTTCACCTCGATTCGACGACCGTAGTTCATCCCATCACTAACCCTAGTTTCGCCCCTTCTCGTCAATCAAAAGCCAAAGTCGCCCCATTCGATCGTGAATTAACCCTCCATTTTTTTTAATTTTGCCGATTCGGTTTTGAAACAGAAGCTCGGTTTGGTTTCGAATAGAAGGAGAAGAGCATCCTTGATTTTATACCAAAATTTCGTCTTTTTTTTTCGGTTGTTCGAACAAAAGGAGGTGGAAGATTAATTTCAAGAGAGGAAAGGAAAACTCGGCGTTGATTTTGAATATGAACGAGGAATGGGAAGAAAAATATGGAGACGATTTCTTAAGCTCAGCCATTATTTGTTTTCTTTATCTTGATTTTGAGGTGAAAGGTTGCGTGAATATTAAAAAGAACAAAGGGAGATAGGAAGCGTGATTTCAAGATAGTGGGTAGCGTAGGGAAGAAAAAAAAGGCTACAGCGATTTTGAAATGAAAGGAAAGTAGCTGATGTGAGATAATTTCAACTGCAGTTGACTAGTATAAATATTCAAATTAAATTTAAATCCAAACCGTTCTGGTAAACGCAACTTAAAAACTTGACTTCCTGTCGAGGCGTGCCGCTAGGCATTTATAATGCTATACCCCTATTCCGAACGCAATGTAAAAGGTTTTGAGTCCTAATTCGATCGTATGTAGAAGATAGCTTTTTGAACCAAGTTATTATATTAAATTTCGATTTAATTATCAGCGCGTTTAATTATCGTACGGCCAAACGGTCGCTCCAAACACTGCGAAAATTGCAATCCAATAATAATACAATATTATGGATCTAATGAAATTTGTTTCGTCTAATTCCGAGACTGTGCCTTGGAAGGCTATTTTTAAATATCGATTTAAATGATATATTTTTAAAACCGAATGAATCACTGCTAAATTCAATTTTAAAACTTCAATTATCCTCAGCACTATCAATATAAATTTTATTGGCCTTCAAATTATTTTTAACTGGCTTAAAACTCTAGATTCAATATTTTACCCAACTTCAAATTATTTAATTTAATAATTGAATTATCAAGAAATTGTGATATTTGAATTCAAGTTAAAAATTAACTTTTAAACATTTAAAATCAAATAAATATTCTAATTTCAAACATCCAAAAATTCCGGGTCATCATATTCTTCCCCCCTTAAAAGAATTTCATCCCCGAAATAGCTAGTTACGAAGAATGATCCAATACCCATTACTATTTTCCAAAACCAAACAGTTTTATCAACTTGCCATAACATATCCTTTATCAAAGACCCAATATTACTTTAACCAACTTCTCAAAACCTTCCATAGTTTCCAACAACATTATTTACTCCACTTATTCAAATTTAAATTTAGATCCAAATTTAAATTATCAAAACTTTCTCAAAAATTTTCTAACTCTCTAAATTTTCGAAATTTTTTGCCAACATCTCTTTTGCACGGCTAGCTCGGTACAACTACAAAATGCCTCTACGGGCTACCAAATTCCAAAAAAACAAAATCCAAGTGGCTAGATAAAAAATCCAATCAAATTTCATACAGTAATTTAAACACATACCTTTGATGAGCAAATTTCAATTTATTCTCTGAAATCAAAAATCCCAAATTCACTTTCCTAATCCTTTAGTTCCGACTAAACAATTAGTTTCAATTTCCATTTCCAAAATCTCTTATTTCAATTCCAATTTGAAATCGTTTTGTCGCTAACAAAAATTTTCCCAAAAATTTTCAAAAATTTTCTAACTCCCAAAAATTTTGGAAAATTTTGGCAAAGTCTCCTTTGTACGGAGGAGCTTTTGCAATTTAATAAGAGATATAAATATATATAATCGACCCACACGGTCGGAAAAACCAAAACAGGTCATATTTTCTATTTTTATTGCGTAGGCGTACCTTTATTTAGCATTTTTAAGCAAGTGCCTTATTATTTTAGCAATTAGCGCGTCCAAATCCAGCCAAATGGCTTCCCGGTACCTGTACTTACTCAATTTAAATATGTAACTGCCAAAATCATGTTACTTAACAACATTTTACATATTTAACTAGTAAACATAAGAGTTTCTATAAGCAATGCAGGTTAAACAATATTTATAAGCAACTTATAGGGTTCCGACATTTATTTTAATTGTTTACAACCAATTCATATACAACTTCATTCAATTTAAATGGTTTACAACTCAATTGCTTACATTCAATTCATTTTTTAACCCAAACAACTCACATTTTTTTTCAATTGATTCCAAAAATCAGTTTTAATTAAAGTCTCTTCACATATTAACTTATTTACAAGCCATACACCTGCATTTCATTCCATTTTCGCATTTTGTTTCATTCAAAGACATTTTATTAAGCTTGGCACATTCAATACTTATTAGGTAATAACCATTTCCAAAATTAATTTAACCCAGACTTTTATTTAATGGACTTTCACTTTTACTCGAAGCCAAACTTCTATAAATTTTAAAATTAAGTCAATTTACTATCTTCAAATTATTTCAACTTCAAACTTAAGTTTACTTCTATTTAATTTGATTCTCATCTAATCAAATTCCATTTAATTTTTTTTTCCATTCTTAATTCGTTAAAATAATATCCAAGGCCATATATAATTTATCCATACTCGAGTTGGACTTATTGCAACTCAAATCATTCCTATTTTAATCCAATTCCATTTATTTTTACAACATTTCCACTTATTTTAATTCATTATCAATCCAAGTCGAATTCTATTTATAATTCAAGTTTATTTCCAAACTTCATTATTAACTTACAATCCATTTTATTTAACCGAGTTAAATTTTATTAACATACTCTATCAAATAATTTATTTAGCTAATTAGCTTACTTCCAACTATTAAATCAATATTAGATTTTATTACAAAAATCACTTCATTAAATTTTCCCGAGTTCAATTTTTTTTCTTCACAATTCCATTTTGGATTTTCTTCCATTTTCCAAAATTCCAACACTTTTATTTTGGCTTATTTATTCCCTTTTTACATTTTTATAAGCTACACACTTATTTATATTCATACTTCTCCATCCATTTATAGTCAACCACATTTTCTCTTTACTTTTAACTAGGGATTATATTTTTATTTCAATGCTTTTCAATTCCTTTATAAGCTTCCAAAGCTTATTTATCCCAATTCAATACTTATTTAATTTACGCTTATTTATTTAAGTAAGAATTTTATTCCATTCAATATTATCTATAACTCAACTTAATTTATTTAAATTCAATTTTATTTAACTTAATTTCAATTAAATCTAGCTGCATACCATTCTTTTTAATCCACTCAATCCACTTGAATTTTAATTAAGTAAGAACTTATTTTCACTTAATATCGTCTACATCTCAATTTATTTCAATTCAATTCCAACTTAATTCAAATCCAACTCATTATTATTAACTTTGCTTAAGTTAATTTAATTCTAATTAATTTTGTTTCTCATCCCAAATTTAATTTATTTTCCCATTCCAATCACATTCAAGCTTTACTAATTATTTCTTCCAATCATCCATTAAATTCTCCACAATTTAATTTCTCCAAATAAATTTTATTTAACCTTTTCACTTTAAATTTTAATTCCAACATTAAAGTTCATATTTTTCTTCCTTATTTAAAAATCATCTAAACTTTACAAGTTTATAACTTACCTCATCAGGATTTTAAATTCAAATAAGGATTCAGGATTTCAAACACCCGGCTTTTGGTTCAAACCATTTTACAACTACCATTATCCCAAAATCACATTTCCCAAATTTTTAAACCAATCCTGGTTTTTACCCGCATCAATTTCCTTTGAAATTTCAAAAACAAAACTAGTTCTTCTGAATAAATCAATCTGGCAGCAATCCGTCACTTAGATACTCGAAAATGAACATCGATGATGCTGCAGTCATCACCGAATTTATTTTCTAGCGACTGAAGTGAGTTCAATGCTGTATCCCTTCCCAAAATTTATTTGAAACAATTTCCTCTCAGAAATACTTCTAAAATAATAATGCTATTATTTGTCTTCAAAACACTTCGAAAGGCACTTCCAAATTCTCCGAAGTTTTAAATTTTCAATTTTGACTTAAATCAAATTTTAACTATAATTCATTTGTATAATTTATGCTCATACAAATTTCCATTTGATTATCCAAGTCATTCCAATTTTTATAATCTTATTTGTTTAAAATCTTATCATCCAAACATCCAATTTATATAACAATTAAAGGAAATATTTCTTTTATATCAAAATATAATTTTGGGTAAAATTATTTCATTCACCCACCTTTAGAACAATACGGTATCAATTTATCGTGTGAGGTGTTTATAAATTCTTCTCGAATAGTGGCCGCTTACTCAATCAGAATTCATATTCCACTCAACCAATAAATCAACACAATATTAAAACAATTTATATTCACTAACAAATACACGCTCATATCTATTAATACCCTTAAACTCATTCTAGAGTACTACAGACTCTATTTTCAATGAGTAATCCCCACCGGAGCCAAGGTTATCACCAACCTAAGCTCTGATACCAGCTGTAATGACTCGCAAATCCATAACCCTTAAATCGACACTATTCTCCATCAATCAACTCAAGATGAACGGAAATACAAACCATTATGGTTAAAGAAGAAGAGGTAGAAGAAGAAAATAGAAAACAACAACAGAATCTAACCATTGTAGCGGAATAAAATATACTAGATAATAACAGATCTTTATACAAAAGAAAATTTTATCTGTTTATAGATTACATCATCAGAGTATACATTACACACAACAGGACAGTAATCGTAACATGTCCCCAAATCTGAATACACATCGGAATATTTAACACAAATACGGAAGTACGTATTTCCCTCTAGCTCGTCTGCTGAGCTCCATAGCATCCTTTCCTGTATCCTATAATACTCGGTCTGACCCGAGCATTATAGTTAAATTACACTCGATTCAGTCTGGAATACCAGCGTGAGAAAACCACACTCAAATTGATTATTAAAGTTTCAAAATCCTTTGAAAATCAAAAGCATCTCGTAAGACCACGCCACAAACAAACAAGTCGGGTTTTTACCTTACGATAGCCAAAACACTTTTTATTTAAATCCTCTGATATTATAATAGGGTTTATCTACAAATACTTATTAAAATAGCCTAAATTGTTACATGATTAATTCCAGCTACTAGCCACAAAGTGGGTAATGCAAACAAAAATCGTAAAAGGCGCGTAAGGAGAATGGATTTCCAACTAATGACTAGGCACTGGGGTACCACCTATCTCAGTATGTGGCCTAGATCACCGTATCGAGGATTACTCCCAATCCCCTGCGACATAAGACCGGGACTACCCCTTACTGGTAATCCCGAGTAAGATCACCCCACGGTTGGGATCAGCAACCGCACCACTAAGCCGAATAAAAGGGACGTCTAGACAGGCATGACCTCACCCTAATGGGCGCTACCCACATAGCCTTGCTGCATAACCCCTGATTTTCAGTCATTCCTGGTTGATGAGGCTTGAGGCTAAGCGTTACCTTTTAGAACGTTTCACTTAGAATGCCCATCGTCCACCTGACGATGTTCCGAAAGCATTCATCCATACAAGTCCGTCCGCGTTCGAACAGAACCGAAGGCACTACTCCTACTACATCCATTTTGGAATCATCCTCAGGATTAGTAGCGACTAACCCTTGCACTTCACTGCTCCAACTTCGAATCCAAACTCGTCTTCGTCAAGAAAACGTATAAACCAGATCGAAGTGGTTTTCGAGAAATAAATCTCGATCCCCATCTCTTCGAAACAATCAACGCATTGGCCAATATTGATTGTCGGTTATTTAACTATCAATTAACATTCACAAGCAACCATCAAACAATAAATAATTTCTCCAAATTATTTATTAATCTCAAAATATCTTCGCAAGATATATTTCCATTTTCAACCCTTTTGAAAACAGTTTTCAAACCACACTTTTCTCATGGAATGAATTCCCAACTATTTATTTCCACTGAAAACACCTGGCACAAAAACATTAGATTTAAAAATAATTTAAAATCACTTTATTATAAAATATCCTTTAAAATGTTTAAATTAAGAATTACTTTAATACTTATTCAAAATACATACTTTAAGAATATTTAAAATAAAACTACCTTGTACAATATAAAACCAATTTTCTAACTTTTAAAACATAATACTAAGCCACCTTTAAATAATTACTGCGATAATGAATTTGAAAAATATGCTTACTTTAAAATATAAATATTTAGAAATAATAATTTTTCTAAAACATACTTTTAAACAACTTAATCTTTTTACTTATACTTAAAATTTTGCTTTGAAAACATACTTGGCTATCCAGGGAAATATGCTTCCCTTCCACATCTTTAAAAATAAATCATCATTTATTTTTAAACAAATTTACCCATTCCTTTAATAAATTCCTGCCCTCAATTTATTCTTCCGAATAACCACTGATATATTGCATTACTTTTATAAATTCAGTTTATAAATTTCAGGTCTCGCTTCTCTTTTTAAAAATCCCGGTTTTACACACTTAAATCAATTCCCAAATTGATTTCTAATTTACTTCACTTTGAAATAAATTTCTTTACTTACTCCGTTTATTTCAAAATCCATTAACTTCAAATTTTATTTCCTTGATTATTATTTAAAATCTTTTACTGAAAACACCAATTTCAGATTTCCCCAAATTCTTTCTTTACCCTTTTAAATAAATTCAAACCTTAAATTTTTAAAGTAAATTCTTTATTCCTTTAAATAATATCACTTAAGTTTTGCAATTCATTATTTTCTGTTTATTCAAAATCCCATTTTTTCCATACTCGGAATTATTTATTAGAATTTTAAAATCACTTTTATTCTTATCCAAATCAGTCTTAAATTTATTCAAATTCTCTATGATTATTTTACTTAAAAATTCACCCTTTTATTTTCTTTCAAAAATCAAATTCTATATATTTTGATAGTTCAGTGTACTGAAATATATTCAAGCAAACTATAACATTCAATATTCCAGTTATCAATATAATTCATCATATAATATCAAATATTCATAACATTGAACATTAAACAATCTAAATAATTTTGAGGAATCCAGTTGGATCCCACCAACCAGTTTTCCAACATCCACAAACGTTAGCACAATATAAAATACCAATTCCAGTTCGAGGTGGAATATCGCAGTATATGGGATTTATATAGTATCATTCGCTATTATGCGGCGCATAAGGTCTCATCCGCTATACAATGCGGCAACATCAATCACTCCAATATATACAATATACTACTATATATAATATAGCACATCAAATAAATTCAATCATTCAACTAATTATTTAAATCTAACCATTTAAATTTAAATAACAACCAGATGAGTGAGATTAACTCACCTTAGATTTTGTTTGCCATCCACTTCAATCTTGGCTCGATTCACGATTTTGGACCTTGTACAAGCAATATATGATTTATTTATATTTGAACTAATTGAACCATCAATTACAATTTATTAATTTAATTTTAACTAATTTTCCTTCAAATAATTTTTATTAACTAAAATAATTTAAATAAACAAAATTTCTTTTAAAACGTATGTACTTTCAATTTCTTTTTAAACTACATATATATTCATAAAAATCTATATATATTTTAAATTATAAACTCTTCAAACATTAAAATCCCCATACTTTTCCAAACTTTATCCATATATATATTTCTCCGTTTATCTGTACATATTTAAAATAAAAATGCATGAGTATTCATATATATTTTTTCTTTTTCTGTAAAAATAAAAACTCGAAATCTGCTTTACTGTAAAAACTGCCCCTCTACTTAAACCTCTTATAAAACTGACATGTAATATTTATGAGCTGACAAATTATAATTTAACAAAATTTATATATTTTTTTCAAAAGGAACGGAAATGAAATTACCCAGGAGAAGCCTAGCCAACGAACGAAGAATGTTGCCTCCTCCATGTGGCATCGGTGACCACCGCAGTTCCACTCGACCGGCCTCTCATCGCAGTAGCCTTCGCTCGCACCTACCTTGACCCAAAAGAGCGACGACCACTACCGCTAATTCGCCTCGCGTGCGCCCACACAAACGCTAGTCCTCCACGCCCTACCGATCCATCGCGCCCTAGCTATCAACGCCACAACCCTTCCCTTCACCTCGAGTCGACGGCCATAGTACATCCCATCACTAACCCTAGTTTTGCCTCTTCTCGTCAATCAAAAGCCGAAGTCGCCCCATTCGATCATGAATTAATCCCTTTTTTTTTAATTTGCCGAGTTCATTTTGAAACAGGAACTCGGTTTGGTTTCGAATAGAAGGAAAAGAGAATCCTTGATTTTATATGAAATTTCTTCTTTTTTTTCGGTTGTTCTAACAAAACGAAGGGGAAGATTGATTTCGAGAGAGGAAAGGAAAACTCGGCGTTGATTTTGAGCATTAACGAGGAATGGGAAGAAAAATATGGAGACGATTTCTTAAGCTCGGCCATTATTTGTTTTCTTTAACTTGATTTTGAGGTGAAAGGTTGCATGAATATTAAAAAGAACAGAGGGAGACAGGAAGCGCGATTTCAGGATAGTGGGTAGCGTAGGGAAGAAAAAAAGGCTACAGTGATTTCGAAATGAAAGGAAAGCAGCTGATGTGAGATAATTTCAACTGCAGTTGACTAGTATAAATATTCGAATTAAATTCAAATCCAAACCGTTCCGGTAAACGCAACTTAAAAACTTGACCTCCTATCGAGGCATGACGCTAGGAGTTTATAATGCTATACCCCTATTCCGAACGCAATGGAAAAGGTTTCGAGTCTTAATTCGATCGTATGGAGAAGATAGCTTTTTGAACCTAGTTATTACCTTAAATTTCGATTTAATTATCAACGCGTTTACTTATCGTACGGCCAAACAGTCACTCCAAACACTGCGAAAATTGAAATCCGATAATAATACAATATTATGGATCCAATGAAACTAGTTTCATCAAATTCCGAGACTATGCCTCGGAAGGCTATTTTTAAAACCGAACGGATCATTGTTAAATTCAATTTTAAAACTTCTATTATCTTCAGCACTATCAATATAAATTTTACAAGCCTTCAAATTATTTTTAACAAGCTTAAAACTCCAGATTCAACATTTTACCCAACTTCAAATTATTTAATTTAATAATTAAATTACCCATTAAATAGTGATATTTGAATTCAAGTTAAAAATTAACTTTTAAACATTTAAAATCAATTAAATATTCCAATTTCAAACATCCAAAAATTCCGGGTCGTCGCAAATCTATTGTCGGAAGGAAAAGATTTTCGAAAGTGTTTGAAGTATAAAAGGGAATTTATACAAGTTTGAAGTGATCCAAATATTTTTAAAGTTATATATATATATATATATATATATATATATATATATATGTAAAGGAACTTATAAGAATGATTTTAAGAAAAGTTTTTTGGAACCTTTGGATTTGGAAAGGCTTTTTGATTTTTGGGTAAAATAAATATTGGAATTTGGAAAGCCTAGTTTGAGAATTATTGATTTTGGGAATCGATTTTGTGTAAAGGGGATTTGCATGAAAATCATAAAGGGTATGATTTGAAAGATACTATAAGAGTATAGTATAAAGTGTTTTGAGATTGACTCTGGGGAAAAAGGCGCTCCCATGAAATGAACTTCTCAGGAGTGCCACAGGGTGGTACTTCCTTCAACCCTGGGGGGGGGTTCTAAAGTTGATCCTGTGAGGAGTCCGGACAAACTAGATCCTGAGGATTATGTGTAGTGTGTAGAGAAAGACGAGGGTGCTGATGCCTACAAAGGCATTTGGGTTATGCAGTGACGATAATTTAATTCGATGTCACTGCGATCTATTGCAGACCATAGCGAAAGTCATGTGTGCCGCTGAGAGCCAACAGTCTACGTTTGATTTTACATCGGTAGACTGCGACCTATGGTAATATAGCGAAAGTTGTGTGTGCCGCTAAGAGCCAACAGTCTACGTTTGATTTTATATTGGTAGACTGCGATCTATAAAGACATAGCGAAAGTCGAGAGGCCGTGAGAGCCTAAGGCTACACTGGGACTTGACTGATGTAGTTTGCAACCTATGTGGGAGTGGAGAAGTTTCATTCTTTTGGCAGCGAAATTCGAGGGCGCTGGTGCCTATAGTTACATGGACTTTTGGTTTGATGGCAACGTAACCTTGGATGTATCTGCGATCTGTAGCGGGTTCCATGTCGTAATCGAGGGGCGCGGAGTGCCTACAGTTACATGGACTTTTGCTACGGTGGCTACGTAACACAGGATGTAGCAACGTCCATGGATGAGGGTGATGATTTTCAGAGCATTCTCACCAAAGATGTTTCCTTTATTTTCAAAAATGTTTTCTGTATTTTCAAAAATTATTTTCCTAATATTTTCACTGGATGTTGGAAACTGGTTTACCGAGTACTTATAGATTTTCAGTCTTATGCCTGATCAACGTATGACCGAATTTCTGTGAGAACGAGGACGGACTTGTTGAAACATCGAGTTATAAAATGATAATTTTATAAAAACTATTTTATAAATATTATATAGATTTTAAAATGTTTTAAAAATGTTCGAAGAGAAAATTTAACTGATATTAAGTATTTTAATAAATTCTGGCTTCGTTCCATTTCGAGGACGAAAAGATTCAAAGGGGGGAAGAATATGATATCCTGGAAATTTAAAGCATAATTAGATGTGATAATCCTCTTTATAAATTATTTTAAAGTGATAAAATTGTTGTTTTCAAACAATAATGATAATGGGTTGTTTTTAAATATAGATAAATAAATAGAATTATTAGTTACAAATTAAATCTGGGTTTGTTTAAAATATGTATGTATTGTTGAATTGATTTTGAATTGGACTTTTAAATTTGAATTTGACTTTGGATTTAAATTGAAATTCAAAACACAGATATTTTAAAATGTTTTGGATTTTAAAATATATGAATAAGATTTTATATGTATATAATTTGTTTCATTTATATTTTCTCTAAAGGTAATTTATATATATACATTTAGTATTTTAAAAATAGTAAATTAAGTATAAAGCTTATTATTAATATTTAAAATAAATGAAAATATCTTAAATGACGAGTGTAAACTTATTAAAGCTTGATAATAACATATGTAAACCAATTAAGAAATGGAATGACAAATGTCAAGTTTTTTAATAAGTGTCATATGTTATTTTTGATTTTTCTTTCATTTTTAAAATAAATTATTTTAAATTATAAAAACAAATGTTTTCTTACCTTCATTCTTTTCTATTTTTTTCTATTCTAAAGCTTAGAAATTCAAGCTTGTAAACCATTCTCAAAAACAAATCCTCATAAACAATCTGAAAATCAATCTACTTCTAAAAACCAAAAATCAAATTCTAAGCCTGTAATTCATTTTCTAAAATCAAATCATCAAAGCCTGAACACTTCCTTCAACCTGGAACAAAGCCTGTAACAATTATTAAGCAAGCAAGAAAGCCTGAAATCAGATAAGAATCAAAGTTCCAGCAAGTTTATCGAGCGTTCAAGTTTCCAGTGCTTAAATAAAAAACAATAACAAAGTTTTTCAAGTTTCAAAAGGAATCAGCAATTCAGTTTTTCAAAATTCCAGTAAAACAAACCTCTGACTTCTAAATCAGTGAGTAAACTTTTATTCTTAAAAACAATTTTAATCTGTGATATTGTGATGGATTTTTATAGCAATATGGTTTTCTTTTGTTGATATATGTGAATGCATGCTTGTGTAAAGGAAATGCTTGAATAAAACTATGTGTGCATGAATATGAACTTCTCTATTCTTTGTCAAATTTAACCAGTTCAAATTAAATTTCATTTCACTTTAAACATTCAATTTAAGCCAATGATCTTTGGATGAAAATGTTTAATTCTATGTAATATTAACATTAAAAATAGTTATAGGATTTTATATTTAGTAAATTTCACAAGAAAAACAAATAAAGTGAAAATCTAAATAATAGCTAAAAATCAATCATCACAAATTCAGAATTTGATTATAGAATCTGGTTAGTGTTAGAAATTCATGAATTTTAACATAGGTTTCGTGATTTTTAGTATTTTATTTGGTGAGATTTTTTTAGATGAACGTTTAGGGTATTTTGGTTGATTACCGATGAACGACGTCGAAGTTTGTGACAAAGTTTGGTTTGTAGGTGGCCGGGGTGTCGGGAATCAAGGGAAAATTAGGATGGGATTTTTTCTGATGGCCGAGGTTGGTGATCGAAGGTGATTTAGGGTTCGATATCCTGATTGAGATGTCGGGGTAATCGTGGTGATCTCGGCGACAACGGAGCTTCGGGCTCGATTGCGATGGTTGCGATCGCTACGTGATGATGTGAGGCCACTATGGAAGGGTGACCATGGGTTCCAGTTGTCATAATCGTCGGCGATGAGTGGTTCTCCATTTCTAGTTTAGGTTCCAGTTGGGATTGAAGTACTCGATTTCGATTTGAGATAGGATAGTGGAATCTAGACGACGGCGATATTTGGTGAGGTCATCGGTGATATGCGGGAGGCTTTGCAATTGATCGGCGTCGCGTGGTTCGTTGTGTACCATGCACGCGTGTACATCTGTTACAGATGTTTGGACTTCAGGGAAGATCGATATTTTGCTGGAAGACGTCGCGTGTTTTTCTCGAAGAAGTGAGGGGTCGAGTGGCGTGGGAACTGGAGTGTTTTGATTCAGGGACGATACTTGTAGGCTCGGGTTGTTTTTTTTAGTTGCCAGTTTTTAAGTTTATGAAGTAAAACTCCCGTGTACAATTCACGCTCCCGTGTACAACTCAATGCCAAACCCTAGAACGTGCCTTCTGATTCCATCATAAATGACGATTCGCGCTCGTCGTTTTGCCCTAACCCCAGTGCGCCTTCGCCCTCCTCTAGCATTGACTTCGATTCGATTTGGTTTTTTTTGGATCGAGATCACCCTTTTTTTAATTCCAACAGGCTTCGTTTCTTTTTTTAAGGAGGAGTGTGATTTTGAACAAAAGAAAGAGTAATCGATGCGAGTAGAGAGTTAGGTCGGCTCAACAGGCCATAGGGATTGACTTTAAAAATTTTATATATTAAATTCCAAAATATCCCATTTAGCTACTTAAAATCCCAATCTCCTACCGAGGCGTGCCGCCTGGCGTTCCTAATGTTATACCGCAGTTCCGAACCCAATGTAAAAGTTTCAAGCTCTAATTCGATTGTAATGACCCAGAAATTTTAGTGATTGGAACTGAAACATTTAATTGATATTAAATATTTAAAGTTAACATTATAGATTTAATAACTTGAATTTCAAATATAACGATTTATTGGATAATTTAATTGTTAAATTTAATAATTGAAATTGGTTAGATAATGGAATCTTGAATTTTAAGTTAGATAAAAATTATTTTTAAAGGCCTATTAAATTTATATTAATAAGAATTAAGGTAATAAAACTAATTCATAAATGATTTAGCAAAATTTTAAAATATCTCGTTTTAATTAACATATAAGAATAGCCTTTCGAGGCACAATCTCAAATTTCGATGAAACCAGTTCCATTGGATGTTTAATAGTGTATTATTATTGGATGTTTATTGTCTTCATATGTACTCGATACTAGGATATCTTGCATTCAAAAATTGGGAAGAGAGTCTTCATCTTTTCAGCGTGCATTGGTGACAACTCTTGGTTCTGGCGTACCTAGATCCGTTGACATCATGGATCTCCCTGAATCTTACGAATTCTCAAATTACCCTAGATTCCATGAAATAATGAAGAATGTTAAGTTATACCATGCTACAATATGGACTGCTGATTGCAGCTGGAATGGAAAGCATGCAGTAATTGGCACTAATTTGGGAGCAGAATTGATAGACTTAGAGACTAGTACTTCATCAAGGATATACCACTCTAAAAGTGATATCTTCTCGCAGCAATACGATAACTCGGGTAATATAGTTCTTAATGGTCTTCGTAATGGAGGTATTGTTGTAGTTGATGTCAAAGAAAAGCAATTTGGATCATCTGGAAGTTCTTCCAGAAATCCTGCTGCTTTAGCAAGCATCAGAACATCGACACATTGAAGAAAGTTTGGAAAGAAATCAGAGGCCATGACATTCATGCGCCATCATCTGTTTGCAGTTAGTAGCACTTCAATCCGATGATCAGTACTTCCTAAGAAGCTCAGTGGATGGATCTACAAATCTCTTTGACCAAAGACTGCTTCAAAGAGGAGCAATTCAATCTTACAAAGGACATACCAACTCACACAGCCACCTGCATCTTTCTGTTAATCCAACAGAAAGACTTGTGCAATCCGGTGGAGAGGACATGTATACAAGGATCTGGAGCATCAAAACTGGAGATTTGGTATTTGAGGAGAAAATAAGCGCTCAGAAACCATCCAGCAACAAAGGGATCAGCTGTTTGAAGAGTTTCCAAATCGAACACAGGAAACCCAAGAGTGAATCTTCCAACTGCAGCGAAGATGAGAAGGCACAGAACGTCGCCTCCTGCTAGAATCCCGACCTGCGCCCACTCAATCAATTTGGAAGACGATGCGTCTGGCTTGTCGAATTGGACGACTCCTTCGAGTGGGACGTCGTCGTCTCCGACGAATTTGATGTCGTTATTGCCCTCTTCGGAAGGTACGTGAGAGGTGGGCCTTACATTGCCGTCTGCGGCGGAGCGAGTGAGACTGGGTTTGGTCGTTCTTCTTATTTTAGGGTTTTGGAAGAATGTGAATCTGGAAGTGGGGGGATAACTTGAATCAGGGGTTGAAGGAAAGAGGTTTCTAGATTTTGATTGTTCGGAAGAAGGGAAGGAGTACGAGATTGAATTTTCTAGAATCGGTGGTGATGGAGACGGGATCCATCGCCATCGGAGAAGGGATGGAGTTGAGAGCGAAGTACAAAATGAATCCCTTAATTGAGTCGAGGAGTTGGTCGATTGGCAGCAAAAAGGAGCAAAGTAATGAAGAAAAGATAAATCAGCCGAAGAGGAAAGAATGCAGAGACGAAAAGGATTTGAAGAGAAGATGACATGGAAGGGAAGAGGACACCAAACCCTAATTCGCCATTAATCTAAAGTATTACATTTTTGATTAATTTTCAGATTTTCTGATTTAAGATACTCTTCTAAGATGGCTCTGATACCATGTTAATTGGTACAGTATCAAATATAATTTGTAAGAACAGACACAGAGGAGAAAGCAAAAACAACTTATTTTATTTATCCCATCTAATTAATATACAAGAAGATGTGTTTATATATCACACCAAATAGTTAAATCAGGAAAATTTATAATAGGAAAGTTTATAATAGGAAAGTTAATAAAAGAAAACAAGTTATTTCTTGTGTAATTTTATTTAAACTCAAATCAGTTAATATTAGATGCTAATAAAATATTTTCCAAACCTAAATACTTTATACAATAAATTTGTAAATCATCTTCTAAGTGAGACGTCATATTTCATTTTCCCAAATATGAATTGTTATTGCTCCGTTTACCTTATTTTCGGCAGTTTGGCAGCATTTTTGGTATCAAATATCTACTTTTGATAGGATGGTTGTGCCATTGATATCTATATACAATTTTGATCGTCTCGTCATGCTGATCTCTGCGGTATATTCACTTTTGTATTTCGAAGTACGGTGTGTTGTGTGATATGCGAAACGCCCAGCGTATCGGTTCCGCAACCGAGTCTTTTTGGTTTCCCGCCCCTTCATTTTCTCCTGCACTCAATAGCCATTTGCATTTTGACTATTTCTATTCCCTATGATTCAAATATTCATCTGTTTGTTTCCTAGTGCCTTCCGTTCATTTTCTTCTGCCTTACTTCAAAGAAAAAAGAAAAAAAATTCGAAATAAATATAACATTTGCTTTGTTTGAGATTCCTCACCTTCCTCCATTTTTCCTATGATACTTCCAGCTTTGCCCGTGCGACAAAACTCGCATCTACTTGTTGCCGCCATGTTTCTCCATCCACCAAGCACGGCCTCCCTATGCTCTTCCCCATGCTTGTATCTCCTCCGGCCACCATCTTCCCATGCAGCCTATCTGTAACGAACGCGATTTTTCGTTGCCGAAAAACCGAACCGTTTTAAAGAAAAGAAAAAGGTAGATAAGAGAGAAAATGGAAGATAGAAGAGAACGGAACAACAACAGAAACACAGAACAGAAAAACAGAAACAATATCAGAATCTCATAATTCGCAGCGGAACAACATATAATAGATAAATGAATAATCATTAAAACAAAAGAACTATACATTTTATACATTACATCTCATTACATTACATTACATCATCAGAGTGTACAACAAACAAACAGCGGAAAAGAAATATCATATACAATAAATAATATGCTACGCATCCTGCTCGCCTCCAGATCTCTGCAGCGACTCCGAATCCAGGATGACCTGATAGATCTTAACTCCGACTGCCCCTGTTGAAATTGGTGGGCACCCAGAGTTTAGGAAGGGAACAATAAACTCCAGGTCAGTCATGGGACTTGTGTGAGAACTCAAAAACAGTTTATCTTTAAAAATAAACAAAGAAATATTTTTAAAGTAAATTCGCAATGTTTTTGGAAAATGAAACTATCATAAGGCCTCCCACCACACACACAATGCAAACGCACACTTGGAGGAGATTTCTCCTTATGATAGTCAAAGATGCTTACTACGAAAAAAATCAAATCACTTTTGATATTATTATTAGTGCATAGTGTAGAAAACATTTCGAAAGTAGAATATAAATCTTAGCCAGCATAGGTACCATTATAGTATGCCTACTATAGCTGCAATGTTAAATGGCAGGTTCTACAACTAAAACCGTACAAGGCTCGTATTGTTTCTTTGGATTTCGAACAAATGGTCAGGCCAAGGAACTTTCCATTGCCACATGGAAACGCCTCTGGAATGACGTCCCGAGAACCTAACCGGATCTCTGCCAACACAAGGCCGGGTTACCCATAACTAGGTAACTACTGACACGAATATGTCATTCCCCGATTATAATCGATCTATATCCGAGGATCCCCGATTTCCAACAACCACAAAGTAATAAATTTGCAGTAACCACATAGGTTAAGTATCTGGGCTCCATACTATGATACCACCTCTATCCAGAAGGAATGACACAAACTAAAGGGACGCTACCCCCTAATAACCTTGCCGCATCTTTCCTGTTTTGACCATTTCCGGGGTGTGAGGCTCGATGAAGTCTCGTCCACTAAGCCACGCTTTTAAACAAAAGCCGTGCTTTAGGTCACAAATGATCAAAGCAATGATCATCAAGATAAACGATCAAACAAATGATCCTATCACAAATGATCATTCAACGATCATTTCACAGCAACACTCAGCATGCCACATTACCAATTTGGGAATGTATCACTAGTAAGCATCAACTATATAACCTCTGAGCTCGTACGTCTCGGAGAAGGGTGTTAAGCTAAGAGAATAAATTCTCCGCCACCAACAGAAATATATTTGATAGAAATCAGCTTTACAACTCAAATGGTAACGTCAGACACACAATCCATACAAGTCCGTTCCGGGATCGAACGGAACCGAAGACACTTCCAAAGAAGCCCTTGCAATCCGGATATTCACTAATCACGTCCGGACATCCCGTCACTAAGGATGATAAAACCTCTATATCGGAGATCAGCCGATGCAGAGTAACTCGACGGTAATCCATCCATTTTCACAAATATCCGGTCTTCAACACCGGTCTTCAAATGCAATTCATAACGACGTATCACATATTCGGAGTGGGTTATACAACCCCATGGTCCTTTCCCGATTAACCCGAATAGTGAGCGCTTATTTTAAAATAAGTGTGGCATTCAATTCAAGCAATCACGACAAATACCTACTTAAAGGTAAATATTGATAGTCGTTTATTTAACTATCAATAAAGATGCGCAACATCTCCAGATTCCAAATAATTTCTCATATTATATATTTTCCCAAAAATATCTTTACAAGATATAAAATTTTCCACACTTCAAAAATAAACAACGTTTATTTTGAAAACCAATTTCCCTTTCCATTTATAAATTCCATAGTGAATTTATATTCCAAAATATCTACTGATCTACAGTTTTCAATAGATTTCAATTATTCAATCCCAATTTATCTTCAAAAAGATAAATTCTTAAAAACGTTCCATTTCATATTGGAAAAGCAATTCCATACTTATTTAATAATAAGAAATTCACAAATCTTATCTATTTTCAACAATTTGAAAATATTCAATATACTTAAACCATAGTTAAGTATATTTTTCATTCTTTAAGGAAAAACATTCTCTTATTCACATTTATTTGGGTCAAAACGAATATTGCGTAAAACATCGTCAAGACGACCCAAAAACACTAGTATAGGGATTTGAAATTAAAATAGATATATAAATCCCAATACTATATAAAATATTTCCTTTCGGAAATCATTTACTATAACAACAGCGTTATAGTCCACCATTTCCTTATTTTCTCGAAAACGTCTATTTCAACAATAAATGTTGAAATCTATGCATTCGATACTTAATGCATTTTAAAACATCTTTAAATCGTTTTAAATTCCATTTAAAACATTCATTTCCCAAAATATTTTCCATTTTATTCAATAATATATTCACTGTTCAAAATGGTGAATATAACACCTTTAACAACTTCCATATTCAATTTATCAAATTCAATTGATTTCGAATTTATAAACAATGTCTATAAATTCCATTTCTATTTATAAACTTCGATTTATAAAACTCTTTTATCAATCCAATTCAATTTATATAACACAATTTTCTATAACAAAAGTCTATACTATAAGTTAAGTACTTATAATCCATTTATTTACCAAGTCGCTCTTTTAAAAACTTCACAAATTTTAAATCTTATTGCTTATAAGATTTCTTATATTCTATGACAATTTTAACTTATAAAAATTTCCTTTATTTACAATTTCTATAAATATCCCATTTAAATGCCCAAAATCCATTTTATAAGTTAATTACCTATAAATCTTTTATTTTCGATATCTACTCATTTATAACTTCTACAATTTATAAATCCACAAATTCCAATGAAATTCATTTTATACTTCAACTTAACACTTAATCAACACATTTTATAATTCCAATATTTCTAATTTTTAAATATCAATTTTTTTAAATCTCTTATATAAACCGTTTATAATAATTATTCAAAAATCCAAATTTAATCCATTTCATAAATTTATCAACTACTTATCTAAAAAATAACAATTTGGTTATATTTTGCAAAAATCTTAAATTCTATAACTTTGAAAATTGAAAATTTAAATTTATTTAAAATGAATCAATTCAAAATGTAAATAAAAACATATACTTTGAAAAATCAATTTAAAATCCTTTTAAAGATCAAAATATTATTTTAAACTTTAAAAATGGATCCAATGATGCCACAGCATCCAATAGTCAATCACGGCAATAAATATCATATATCGATATGATAATCACAATCATCACAATATCTATAATCAAATGAATATTTGTGAGGAATCTAGTTGGATCCCTCCAACCTGTTTCCCTGCATCCACAGATGTTAGCACAATACCAATTCCACTTCAAGGTGGAATATCGCGGTATATGGGATTTATAAAATATTATCCGCTTAATCGGCGGCGCAATAGGGTCTCATCCGCTATACAAGGCGGGAAATCAATTCCAATATATATATATATATTGCTATATATAGTATATCCTACTATATCTACTATCACAATCAAACAGCAATCAATAATTGCAATCATCATTCAAAAATTTTAAATCTAACTATTTAAAATTTAAATCGAAACTGTTCGATTGAGTGAGGAGTTCTCACCTTGATTTTATCTCTGTTTCAGCTTTTATTTCGAATAAAATTAAACGTGCGTTTAATTCTACCTGAAATTTTCACTGACTCCAATCGTTTCCAATTCAGCTCCATCGCATAGTATTCTTCCATACGATTCCAACGCAACTGATTTTGCATTTTTTCGACCTCGTACAAAAAAGTTATCACATTTTAAACTTTATACGAATTATAATATAATTAATTTTACAATTTCTATTTTTTTTCAAACCCACACGAATCAGAGCCGTTGATTTTGAATTGCATCATACAGGCCGCGTGATCTCTTCTTCCCCAGTATGAATGAACGCGTTCGAACAAAGACAACCCACCAGCACGTTGAAATCCTCCAAGTCGCGCCCCCCTCTGGTGGCGTTTGCCTCGATCGAAGTTCGCCATTGCCGACCCCAACTATAGTTGCAACAGTGTGAAGCTCGGTCACCATATGCTTGAGAAAAACGAGCACGAACGGCTAGGGTTTAGCCCATGATTTCTCCCTCCACGCTGCTCGAAACTCGATCACCACCGGTCATCAAGAAGGTCTCACTTCCCTCTACGATTCTCTAGTTGAGA
This sequence comes from Allium cepa, assembly GCA_030765085.1. Taxonomy (NCBI): domain Eukaryota; kingdom Viridiplantae; phylum Streptophyta; class Magnoliopsida; order Asparagales; family Amaryllidaceae; genus Allium; species Allium cepa. Next base: position 915,458,085 of record CM060929.1, on the reverse strand, counting down.
CCGTGGCCTAAAAACGCGTAGATGAGGAGATCGAAGGAGATGAAGTTCATCACTTTCTGGCCGTTCATTTTAATGGAGGCGGCTACGTTGTGAAACCCTAATTTTTTTTCTTTTATTTTTTGTGAATTATGAGCCTATTTATAGAAAATGACGAATACTATTCATCCGGGTTTTGCGAACTCCGAATTTCGCGCGACAACTGACGTTCCTAGGGTTTATCCCGCGTTTCAGACGCAATGGAATAGGTTTCGAAAGCTAATTCGGACATATGTGCGAGATATGGCAAGAAATGATCAATTTAAATTAAACCGATTTAAACCGATTTCGATGCGTTTTAATTTGTACCGGACAAATGATAAATCCGATTGACTTGAAATTTGAAATCTTACAATAATATCACATTACGGATCCGATAATACTAGTTTCGTCGAAATCTGAGACTTTTTGAAAAATGACTATTTTAACTCGTCAAATTAATATAAAAACAATTTCGATGCGTTTCGAGCTGCCACAGTCAAACGACAACTCTGATTGCTACGAAAACTGAAATCCGATAATAACTAACTATTACGGATCCAATGGAACTGGTTTCGTTTAATTATGAGACTGTTCAAAAATTGGGTATTTTTCAATCGATAGTTAAATATTAAAATATTCAATTTTTACAAATCATCTCAAAATTCAGTTTTAATAGTTCTAAAACATTTCTATAACTTCAATATGATAAAATAAAATTTTCCAAATCTTTTTCAATCATTTTAAACCCAATTTTCAATTATTTACGTATTTTTCGCTATTCAATTATCGATTTAATTATCCAATTAAATCCAAAAATTCGAAATAAAATTATTCGACTTAAGAATTTAATTTATTAATATTTAAAATTAATTAAATATTCAATTCTAAATTATCAAAAAATTCTGGGTCGTTACAATCTTCCCCCCTTAAAAGAATTTCGTCCTCGAAATTGCAAGTTAAGAAGAATGATCCTAATCCGTTTATTATTTTTCACAATTCAAATAGTTTTATCAACTTTCTAACACAAATCTTTTTATTAAAGATTCATTATCATTTCAACTAGCTTTCAAACTTCAATCATAAATTTCAAACAACATTGTTTACCTCACAATTCAAATTTAAATTCAAATTCAAATTTTAAACTTTCAAAATTTCTCAAAATTTTTCTAACACCCGAAATTTTCGAAAAATTTCGCCAGCGTCTCCTTTGCGCAGCTAGACGACTACAAAATGGCACCACGGCCCCTCGGATCCAAAAAGAAAATGAAAAGCCAAGCGGCTGGAGAAGAAAATCAACAAATCTCATACAAAAACTGAAATACGTACCTTTTTGTCGAGCGATTCAATTTTTATCTTTGAAACTAAAATTCCAATTCCTTTATAACTTGTATATCCTACTAGTAGTAGTATCCAATTCCAACATTCATACCATTTTCCATATTTCTTTACAAAATTCTCAATATATACTTCTTATACACTTTGGTTTACTATTGAAGTTGCATATTCAATTTCATTCGTTTCAATTTCAATTCAATTCTATTCAATTTCACTTGAATTCAATTACATTGCTTCCAATTCCACTACTTCAATTTCATTAACACTTAATGAATTATACACAAACAACTAACAAGCAATCAACCAATTTATATTTCAACATAACCAAATTATATTCATTTTACATTCAATTTGGTTTACACTTTTAATTCCAATTGGTTTGATATTCAATTGATAATTATTCAACTTGCTTTAGATGTATTTACACTTATATTCATTATTTCCTATCAATTATTTACATTCAATTGATTCTCATTCAATCCATTCTATAATTCAATGGCTAATTCATTTTACAAATAAAATCGAATTTCATTTATATAACCCAAGTTTACTTCTAATTTATTCCAAATTCTATTTCATTTAACTTTTACTTAAGTCAAATTCATATCAACATTCAAATTCCATCTCATTTTGCTTAACAAAAATTGTTTAACCACCTATCTTCTGGTTTCACTTTTATTTTCACATTTTATAAGTTATACAACTTACATTCAACAATTACTACTTGGATTTTTTTTATTGGTTCACTTATACTTCTTTAATTTAACTCCATCCTTTAAGTTAAATTTATTCTATCAAAATTCAAATTGTATAAGATTTCGACTCATTTATTATTCCCATAAATATTTAAAAATAGGATTCCAGAGTCCTTCAACCTTTCAAAATCATTTTTGAAATCAATTCAATTTTCTTTTGAATTTCCAAAGCAAATCCATTTTTTTCCAAACAACTTTCATTTAAACAATTTGGCAGCAATCCCTCTTTTGGAAACCCGAAAATGAACACCAATGATGTCGCGATCATCATCGGAATTATTTTCCAGCGACCAAAAAGAGTTTAGAGCTTTCATCTCTCCAAAACAATTTTCCAAAATATCCAATCATTTCAAAACACTTTTCTGGAATTTTATTTCACATTATAAATCACTTTTACAATCTTTTACTTATATACTTTCACTATTTATTTATAAGATTATTTTACAATTGTAAATCGTTATTAATTATAATTCCATACTTATAATTCAATTGCTTATACAATTTATTCTTTTATAACTGTTGTTTTTTTTATTTAACTTATTTAACAACCAAACAATCATTTTCATACACTTTAATAATTCTGAAAAATTATTCCTTTATATATAAAATATAATCATGGTAAAATTATTTCTTTTACCCAATTTAAAACAATACTATGTCGACTTGCCTCGTTTAAGTGTTTAGAAATTCCTATCGATAATATGGCGTCCCACATACCGACCAAAATTCACAAACAGCTCAACGGATAAGCAAACACAATATAAAACAATTTATATTCACTAACAAATACGCACTCGTATCTACTATTACACTCACACTCATTCTAGAGTACTACTGACTCTATCTCTATTGAGTAATACCCAACAGAGCCATGGTTGTCGCTTAACCATATGCTATGATACCAAATGTAACGATCGCGATTTTTCGTTGCCGAAAAACCGAACCGTTATGGTTAAAGAAAAGAAAAAGGTAGAAGAAGGGAGAAAATAGAAGATAGAAGAGAACGGAACAGCAACAGAAACACAGAACAGAAAAACAGAAACAATATCAGAATCTCACAATTCGCAGCTGAACAACATATAATAGATAAATGAATAATCATTAAAACAAAAGAACTATACATTTTATACATTACATCTCATTACATTACATTACATCATCAGAGTGTACAACAAACAAACAGCGGAAAAGAAATATCATATACAATAAATAATATGCTACGCATCCTGCTCGCCTCCAGATCTCTGCAGTGACTCCGAATCCAGGATGACCTGATAGACCATAACTCCGACTACCCATGTTGAAATTGGTGGGAACCCAGAGTTTAGGAAAGGGAACAATAAACTCCAGGTCAGTCATGGGACTGGTGTGAGAACTCAAAAACAGTTTATCTTTAAAAATAAACAAAGAAATATTTTTAAAGTAAATTCGCAATGTTTTTGGAAAATGAAACTATCATAAGGCCTCCCACCACACACACAATGCAAACGCACACTTGGAGGAGATTTCTCCTTATGATAGTCAAAGATGCTTACTACGAAAAAATCAAATCACTTTTGATATTATTATTAGTGCATAGTGTAGAAAACATTTCGAAAGTAGAATATAAATCTTAGCCAGCATAGGTACCATTATAGTATGCCTACTATAGCTACCATGTTAAATGGAAGGTTCTACAACTAAATCCGTACAAGGCTCGTATTGTTTCTTTGGATTTCCAACAAATGGTTAGGCCAAGGAACTTCCCATTGCCACATGGAAACGCCTCTGGAATGACGTCCCGAGAACCTAACCGGATCTCTACGAACACAAGGCCGGGTTACCCATAACTGGGTAACTACTGACACGAATATGTCATTCCCCGATTGTAATCGATCTATATCCGAGGATCCCCGATTTCCAACAACCACAAAGTAATAAATTTGCAGTAACCACATAGGTTAAGTATCTGGGCTCTATACCATGATACCACCTCTATCCAGAAGGAATGACATACACTAAAGGGGCGCTACCCCCTAATAACCTTGCCGCATCTTTCCTGTTTTGACCATTTCCGGGGTGTGAGGCTCGATGAAGCCTCGTCCACAAAGCCACGCTTTTAAACAAAAGCCGTGCTTTAGGTCACAAATGATCAAAGCAATGATCATCAAGATAAACGATCAAACAAATGATCCTATCACAAATGATCATTCAACAATCATTTCACAGCAACACTCAGCATGCCACATTACCAATTTGGGAATGTATCACTAGTAAGCATCAACTATATAACCTCTGAGCTCGTACGTCTCAGAGAAGGGTGTTAAGCTAAGAGAATAAATTCTCCGCCACCAACAGAAATATATTTGATAGAAATCAGCTTTACAACTCAAATTGTAACGTCAGACACACAATCCATACAAGTCCGGTCCGGGATCGAATGGAACCGAAGGCACTTCCAAAGAAGCCCTTGCAATCCGGATATTCACTAATCACGTCCGGACATCCCGTCACTAAGGGTGATAAAACCTCTATATCGGAGATCAGCCGATGCAGAGTAACTCGACGGTAATCCATCCGTTTTCACAAATATCTGGTCTTCAACACCGGTCTTCAAATGCAATTCATAACGACGTATCACATATTCGGAGTGGGTTATACGACCCCATGGTCCTTTTCCGGTTAACCCGAATAGTGAGCGCTTATTTTAAAATAAGTGTGGCATTCAATTCAAGCAATCACAACAAATACTTACTTAAAGGTAAATATTTATAGTCGGTTATTTAACTATCAATAAAGATGCGCAACATCACCAGATTCCAAATAATTTCTCAAATTATTTATTTTCCCAAAAATATCTTTACAAGATATAAAATTTTCCACACTTCAAAAATAAACAACGTTTATTTTGAAAACCAATTACCCTTTCCATTTATAAATTCCATAGTGAATTTATATTCCAAAATATCTACTGATCTACAGTTTTCAATAGATTTCAATTATTCAATCCCAATTTATCTTCAAAAAGATAAATTCTTAAAAACGTTCCATTTCATATTGGAAAAGCAATTCCATACTTATTTAATAATAAGAAATTCACAAATCTTATCTATTTTCAACAATTTGAAAATATTCAATATACTTAAACCATAGTTAAGTATATTTTTCATTCTTTAAGGAAAAACATTCTCTTATTCACATTTATTTGGGTCAAAACGAATGTTGCATAAAACATCGTCACGACGACCCAAAAACACTAGTATAGGGATTTGAAATTAAAATAGATATATAAATCCCAATACTATATAAAATATTTCCTTTCGGAAATTATTTACTATAACAACAATGTTATAGTCAACCATTTCCTTATTTTCTCGAAAACGTCTATTTCAACAATAAATGTTGAAATCCATGCATTCGATACTTAATGCATTTTAAAACATCTTTAAGTCGTTTTAAATTCCATTTAAAACATTCCTTTCCCAAAATATTTTCCATTTTATTCAATAATATATTCACTATTCAAAATGGTGAATATAACACCTTTAACAACTTCCATATTCAATTTATCAAACTCAATTGATTTCGAATTTATAAACAATGTCTATAAATTCCATTTCAATTTATAAACTTCGATTTATAAAACTCTTTTATCAATCCAATTCAATTTATATAACTCAATTTTCTATAACAAAAGTCTATACTATAAGTTAAGTACTTATAATCCATTTATTTACCAAGTCGCTCTTTTAAAAACTTCACAAATTTTAAATCTTATTGCTTATAAGATTTCTTATATTCTATGACAATTTTAACTTATAAAAATTTCCTTTATTTGCAATTTCTATAAATATCCCATTTAAATGCCCAAAATCCATTTTATAAGTTAATTACCTATAAATCTTTTATTTTCGATATCTATTCATTTATAACTTCTACAATTTATAAATCCACAAATTCCAATGAAATTCATTTTATACTTCAACTTAACACTTAATCAACTCATTTTATAATTCCAATATTTTTAATTTATAAATATCAATTTTTTTTAAAAATCTCTTATATAAACCGTTTATAATAATTATTCAAAAATCCAAATTTAATCCATTTCATAAATTTATCAACTACTTATCTAAAAAATAACAATTTGGTTATATTTTGCAAAAATCTTAAATTCCATAACTTTAAAAATTGAAAATTTAAATTTATTTAAAATGAATCAATTCAAAATGTAAATAAAAACATATACTTTGAAAAATCAATTTAAAATCCTTTTAAAGATCAAAATATTATTTTAAACTTTGAAAACGGATCCAATGATGCCACAGCATCCAATAGTCAATCACGGCAATAAATATCATATATCGATATGATAATCACAATCATCACAATATCTATAATCAAATGAATATTTGTGTGGAATCCAGTTGGATCCCTCCAACCTGTTTCCCTGCATCCACAGATGTTAGCACAATACCAATTCCACTTCTAGGTGGAATATCGCGGTGTATGGGATTTATAGAATATTATCCGCTTAATAAGCGGCGCAATAGGGTCTCATCCGCTATACAAGGCGGGAAATCAATTCCAATATATATATATATATTGCTATATATAGTATATCCTACTATATCTACTATCACAATCAAACAGCAATCAATAATTGCAATCATCATTCAAAAATTTAAATCTAACTATTTAAAATTTAAATCGAAACTGTTCGATTGAGTGAGGAGTTCTCACCTTGATTTTATCTCCGTTTCAGCTTTTATTTCGAATAAAATTAAACGTGCGTTTAATTTTACCCGAAATTTTCACTAACTCCAATCGTTTCCAATTCAGCTCCATCGCGTAGTATTCGTCCATACGATTCCAATGCAACTGATTTTGCATTTTTTCGACCTCGTACAAAAAAGTTATCACATTTTAAACTTTATACGAATTATAATATAATTAACTTTACAATTTCTATTTTTTTTCAAACCCACACGAATCAGAGCCGTTGATTTTGAATTGCATCATACATGCTGAGTGAACTCTTCTTCCCCAGTATGAATGAACGCGTTCGAACAAAGACAACCCACCAGCACGTTGAAATCCTCCAAGTCGCGCCCCCCTCTGGTGGCGTTTGCCTCGATCGAAGACCGCCACGACATTCGCCATTGCCGACCCCATCTACAGTTGCAACAGTGTGAAGCTCGGTCACCATATGCTTGAGAAAAATGAGCACGAACGGCTTGGGTTTAGCCCATGATTTCTCCCTCCACGCTGCTCGAAACTCGATCACCACCGGTCATCACGAAGGTCTCACTTCCCTCTACGATTCTCTAATTGAGACCGTGGCCTAAAAACGCGTAGATGAGGAGATCGAAGGAGATGAAGTTCATCACTTTCTGGCCGTTCATTTTAATGGAGGAGGCTACGTTGTGAAACCCTAATTTTTTTTCTTTTATTTTTTGTGAATTATGAGCCTATTTATAGAAAACGACGAATACTATTCATCCGGGTTTTGCGAACTCCGAATTTCACGCGACAACTGACGTTCCTGGGGTTTATCCCGCGTTTCGGACGCAATGGAACAGGTTTCGGAAGCTAATTCGGACATATGTGTGAGATATGGCAAGAAACGATCAATTTAAATTAAACCGATTTAAACCGATTTCGATGCGTTTTAATTTATATCGGACAAATGATAAATCCGATTGACTTGAAATTTGAAATCTTACAATAATATCACATTACGGATCCGATGAAACTAGTTTCTTCGAAATCCGAGACTTTTTGAAAAATGTCTATTTTAACTCGCCAAATTAATATAAAAACAATTTCGATGCGTTTCGAGCTGCCACGGTCAAACGACAACTCCGATTGCTACGAAAATTGAAATCCGATAATAACTAACTATTGCGGATCCAATGGAACTGGTTTCGTTTAATTATGAGACTGTTCAAAAATTGGGTATTTTTCAGTCAATAATTAAATATTAAAATATTCAATTTTTACAAATCATCTCAAAATTCAGTTTTAATAGTTCTAAAACATTTCTATAACTTCAATATGATAAAATAAAAAAATTCAAATCTTTTTCAATCATTTTAAACCCAATTTTCAATTATTTACGTATTTTTCGCTATTCAATTATCGATTTAATTATCCAATTAAATCCAGAAATTCGAAATAAAATTATTCGACTTAAGAATTTAATTTATTAATATTTATAATTAATTAAATATTCAATTCTAAATTATCAAAAAATTCGGGGTCGTTACAATCTTCCCCCCTTAAAAGAATTTCGTCCTCGAAATTGCAAGTTAAGAAGAATGATCCTAATCCGTTTATTATTTTTCACAATTCAAATAGTTTTATCAACTTTCTAACACAAATCTTTTAATTAAAGATTCATTATCATTTCAACTAGCTTTCAAACTTCAATCATAAATTTCAAACAACATTGTTTACCTCACAATTCAAATTCAAATTCAAATTCAAATTTTAAACTTTCAAAATTTCTCAAAATTTTTCTAACACCCGAAATTTTCGAAAAATTTCGCCAGCATCTCCTTTGCACGGCTAGACGACTACAAAATGGCACCACGGCCCCTCGGATCCAAAAAGAAAATGAAAAGCCAAGCGGCTGGAGAAGAAAATCACCAAATCTCATACAAAAACTGAAATACATACCTTTTTGTCAAGTGATTCAATTTTTATCTTTGAAACTAAAATTCCAATTCCTTTATAACTTGTATATCCTACTAGTAGTAGTATCCAATTCCAACATTCATACCATTTTGCATATTTCTTTACAAAATTCTCAATATATACTTCTTATACACTTTGGTTTACTATTGAAGTTGCATATTCAATTTCATTCGTTTCAATTTCAATTCAATTCTATTCAATTTCACTTGAATTCAATTACATTGCTTCCAATTCCACTACTTCAATTTCATTAACACTTAATGAATTATACACAATCAACTAATAATCAATCAACCAATTTATATTTCAACATAACCTAATTATATTCATTTTACATTCAATTTGGTTTACGCTTTTAATTCCAATTGGTTTGATATTCAATTGACTTTCATTTAATTATTCAACTTGCTTTAGATGTATTTACACTTATATTCATTATTTCCTATCAATTATTTACATTCAATTGATTCTCATTCAATCCATTCTTTAATTCAATGGCTAATTCATTTTACAAATAAAATTGAATTTCATTTATATAACCCAAGTTTACTTCTAATTTATTCCAAATTCTATTTCATTTAACTTTTACTTAAGTCAAATTCATATCAACATTCAAATTCCATCTCATTTTGCTTAACAAAAATTGTTTAACCACCTATCTTCTGGTTTCACTTTTATTTTCACATTTTATAAGTTATACAACTTACATTCAACAATTACTACTTGGATTTTTTTTATTGGTTCACTTATACTTCTTTAATTTAGCTCCATCCTTTAAGTTAAATTTATTCTATCAAAATTTAAATTGTATAAGATTTCGACTCATTTATTATTCCCATAAATATTTAAAAATAGGATTCCAGAGTCCTTCAACCTTTCAAAATCATTTTTGAAATCAATTCAATTTTCTTTTGAATTTCCAAAGCAAATCCAATTTTTTCCAAACAACTTTCATTTAAACAATTTGGCAGCAATCCCTCTTTTGGAAACCCGAAAATGAACACCAATGATGTCGCGATCATCATCGGAATTATTTTCCAGCGACCAAAAAGAGTTTAGAGCTTTCATCTCTCCAAAACAATTTTCCAAAATATCCAATCATTTCAAAACACTTTTCTGGAATTTTATTTCACATTATAAATCACTTTTACAACCTTTTACTTATATACTTTCACTATTTATTTATAAGATTATTTTACAATTGTAAATCGTTATTAATTATAATTCCATACTTATAATTCAATTGCTTATACAATTTATTCTTTTATAACTGTTGTTTTTTTTATTAAACTTATTTAACAACCAAACAATCATTTTTATACACTTTAATACTTTTGAAAAATTATTCCTTTATATATAAAATATAATCATGGTAAAATTATTTCTTTTACCCAATTTAAAACAATACTATGTCGACTTGCCTCGTTTAAGTGTTTAGAAATTCCTATCGATAATATGGCGTCCCACATACCGACCAAAATTCACAAACAGCTCAACGGATAAGCAAACACAATGTAAAACAATTTATATTCACTAACAAATACGCACTCGTATCTACTATTACACTCACACTCATTCTAGAGTACTACTGACTCTATCTCTAATGAGTAATACCCAACAGAGCCATGGTTGTCGCTTAACCATATGCTATGATACCAAATGTAACGATCGCGATTTTTCGTTGCCGAAAAACCGAACCGTTATGGTTAAAGGAAAGAAAAAGGTAGAAGAAGAGAGAAAATAGAAGATAGAAGAGAACGGAATAGCAACAGAAACACAGAACAGAAAAACAGAAACAATATCAGAATCTCACAATTTGCAGCGGAACAACATATAATAGATAAATGAATAATCATTAAAACAAAAGAACTATACATTTTATACATTACATCTCATTACATTACATTACATCATAAAAATGTACAACAAACAAACAGCGGAAAAGAAATATCATATACAATAAATAATATGCTACGCATCCTGCTCGCCTCCAAATCTCTGCAGTGACTCCGAATCCAGGATGACCTGATAGACCATAACTCCGACTACCCATGTTGAAATTGGTGGGCACCCAGAGTTTAGGAAGGGAACAATAAACTCCAGGTCAGTCATGAGACTAGTGTGAGAACTCAAAAATAGTTTATCTTTAAAAATAAACAAAGAAATATTTTTAAAGTAAATTCGCAATGTTTTTGGAAAATGAAACTATCATAAGGCCTCCCACCACACACACAATGCAAACGCACACTTGGAGGAGATTTCTCCTTATGATAGTCAAAGATGCTTACTACGAAAAAAATCAAATCACTTTTGATATTATTATTAGTGCATAGTGTAGAAAACATTTCGAAAGTAGAATATAAATCTTAGCCAGCATAGGTACCATTATAGTATGCCTACTATAGCTACCATGTTAAATGGCAGGTTCTACAACTAAATCCGTACAAGGCTCGTATTGTTTCTTTGGATTTCCAACAAATGGTCAGGCCAAGGAACTTCCCATTGCCACATGAAAATGCCTCTGGAATGACGTCCCGAGAACCTAACCGGATATCTGCCAACACAAGGCTGGGTTACCCATAACTGCGTAACTACTAACACGAATATGTCATTCCCCGATTGTAATCGATCTATATCCGAGGATCCCCGATTTCCAACAACCATAAAGTAATAAATTTGCAGTAACCACATAGGTTAAGTATCTGGGCTCCATACTATGATACCACCTCTATCCAGAAGGAATGACACACACTAAAGGGGCGCTACCCCCTAATAACCTTGCCGCATCTTTCCAGTTTTGACCATTTCCGGGGTGTGAGGCTCGATGAAGTCTCGTCCACAAAGCCACGCTTTTAAACAAAAGCCGTGCTTTAGGTCACAAATGATCAAAGCAATGATCATCAAGATAAACGATCAAACAAATGATCCTATCACAAATGATCATTCAACGATCATTTCACAGCAACACTCAGCATGCCACATTACCAATTTGGGAATGTATCACTAGTAAGCATCAACTATATAACCTCTGAGCTCGTACGTCTCAGAGAAGGGTGTTAAGCTAAGAGAATAAATTCTCCGCCACCAATAGAAATATATTTGATAGAAATCATCTTTACAACTCAAATTGTAACGTCAGACACACAATCCATACAAGTCCGTTCCGGGATCGAACGGAACCGAAGGCACTTCCAAAGAAGCCCTTGTAATCCGGATATTCACTAATCACGTCCGGACATCCCGTCACTAAAGGTGATAAAACCTCTATATCGGAGATCAGCCGATGCAGAGTAACTCGACGGTAATCCATCCGTTTTCACAAATATCCGGTCTTCAACACTGGTCTTCAAATGCAATTCATAACGACGTATCACATATTCGGAGTGGGTTATACGACCCCATGGTCCTTTCCCGGTTAACCCGAATAGTGAGCGCTTATTTTAAAATAAGTGTGGCATTCAATTCAAGCAATCACAACAAATACCTACTTAAAGGTAAATATTGATGGTCGGTTATTTAACTATCAATAAAGATGCGCAACATCACCAGATTCCAAATAATTTCTCAAATTATTTATTTTCCCAAAAATATCTTTACAAGATATAAAATTTTACACACTTCAAAAATAAACAACGTTTATTTTGAAAACCAATTACCCTTTCCATTTATAAATTCCATAGTGAATTTATATTCCAAAATATCTACTAATCTACAGTTTTCAATAGATTTCAATTATTCAATCCCAATTTATCTTCAAAAAGATAAATTCTTAAAAACGTTCCATTTCATATTGGAAAAGTAATTCCATACTTATTTAATAATAAGAAATTCACAAATCTTATCTATTTTCAACAATTTGAAAATATTCAATATACTTAAACCGTAGTTAAGTATATTTTTCATTCTTTAAGGAAAAACATTCTCTTATTCACATTTATTTGGGTCAAAACGAATGTTGCGTAAAACATCGTCACGACGACCCAAAAACACTAGTATAGGGATTTGAAATTAAAATAGATATATAAATCCCAATACTATATAAAATATTTCCTTTCGGAAATCATTTACTATAACAACAATGTTATAGTCCACCATTTCCTTATTTTCTCGAAAACGTCTATTTCAACAATAAATGTTGAAATCTATGCATTCGATACTTAATGCATTTTAAAACATCTTTAAATCGTTTTAAATTCCATTTAAAACATTCCTTTCCCAAAATATTTTCCATTTTATTCAATAATATATTCACTATTCAAAATGGTGAATATAACACCTTTAGCAACTTCCATATTCAATTTATCAAATTCAATTGATTTCGAATTTATTAACAATGTCTATAAATTCTATTTCTATTTATAAACTTCGATTTATAAAACTCTTTTATCAATCCAATTCAATTTATGTAACTCAATTTTCTATAACAAAAGTCTATACTATAAGTTAAGTACTTATAATCCATTTATTTACCAAGTCGCTCTTTTAAAAACTTCACAAATTTTAAATCTTATTGCTTATAAGATTTCTTATATTCTATGACAATTTTAACTTATAAAAATTTCCTTTATTTACAATTTCTATAAATATCCCATTTAAATGCCCAAAATCCATTTTATAAGTTAATTACCTATAAATCTTTTATTTTCGATATCTATTCATTTATAACTTCTACAATTTATAAATCCACAAATTCCAATGAAATTCATTTTATACTTCAACTTAACACTTAATTAACTCATTTTATAATTCCAATATTTTTAATTTATAAATATCAATTTTTTTAAAATCTCTTATATAAACTGTTTATAATAATTATTCAAAAATCCAAATTTAATCCATTTCATAAATTTATCAACTACTTATCTAAAAAATAACAATTTGGTTATATTTTGCAAAAATCTTATATTCCATAACTTTAAAAATTGAAAATTTAAATTTATTTAAAATGAATCAATTCAAAATGTAAATAAAAACATATACTTTGAAAAACCAATTTAAAATCCTTTTAAAGATCAAAATATTATTTTAAACTTTAAAAACGGATCCAATGATGCCACAGCATCCAATAGTCAATCATGGCAATAAATATCATATATCGATATGATAATCACAATCATCACAATATCTATAATCAAATGAATATTTGTGTGGAATCCAGTTGGATCCCTCCAACCTGTTTCCCTGCATCCACAGAAGTTAGCACAATACCAATTCCACTTGAAGGTGGAATATCGCGGTTTATGGGATTTATAAAATATTATCCGCTTAATAGGCGGCGCAATAGGGTCTCATCCGCTATACAAGGCGGGAAATCAATTCCAATATATATATATATATATATATATATATATATATATATTGCTATATATAGTATATCCTACTATATCTACTATCACAATCAAACAGCAATCAATAATTGCAATCATCATTCAAAAATTTTAAATCTAACTATTTAAAATTTAAATCGAAACTGTTCGATTGAGTGGGGAGTTCTCACCTTGATTTTATCTCCGTTTCAGCTTTTATTTCGAATAAAATTAAACGTGCGTTTAATTTTACCCGAAATTTTCACTGTCTCCAATCGTTTCCAATTCGGCTCCATCGCGTAGTATTCGTCCATACGATTCCAACGCAACTGATTTTGCATTTTTTCGACCTCGTACAAAAAAGTTATCACATTTTAAACTTTATACGAATTATAATATAATTAACTTTACAATTTCTATTTTTTTCAAACCCACACGAATCAGAGCCGTTGATTATGAATTGCATCATACAGGCTGAGTGATCTCTTCTTCCCCAGTATGAATGAACGCGTTCGAACAAAGACAACCCACCAGCACGTTGAAATCCTCCAAGTCGCGCCCCCCTCTGGTGGCGTTTGCCTCGATCGAAGACCGCCACGACGTTCGCCATTGCCGACCCCATCTATAGTTGCAACAGTGTGAAGCTCGGTCACCATTAGCTTGAGAAAAATGAGCACGAACGGCTAGGGTTTAGCCCATGATTTCTCCCTCCACGCTGCTCGAAACTCGATCACCACCGGTCATCATGAAGGTCTCACTTCCCTCTACGATTCTCTAGTTGAGACCGTGGCCTAAAAACGCGTAGATGAGGAGATCAAAGGAGATGAAGTTCATCACTTTCTGGCCGTTCATTTTAATGGAGGCGGCTACGTTGTGAAACCCTAATTTTTTTCTTTTATTTTTTGTGAATTATAAGCCTATTTATAGAAAACGACGAATACTATTCATCCGGGTTTTGCGAACTCCGAATTTCGCGCGACAACTGACGTTCCTAGGGTTTATCCCGCGTTTCGGACGCAATGGAACAGGTTTCGGAAGCTAATTCGGACATATGTGCGAGATATGGCAAGAAACGATCAATTTAAATTAAACCGATTTAAACCGACTTCGATGCGTTTTAATTTGTACCGGACAAACGATAAATCCGATTGACTTCAAATTTGAAATCTTACAATAATATCACATTACGGATCCGATGAAACTAGTTTCGCCGAAATCCGAGACTTTTTGAAAAATGACTATTTTAACTCGTCAAATTAATATAAAAACAATTTCGATGCGTTTCGAGCTGCCACAGTCAAACGACAACTCCGATTGCTACGAAAATTGAAATCCGATAATAACTAACTATTACGGATCCAATGGAACTGGTTTCGTTTAATTATGAGACTGTTCAAAAATTGGGTATTTTTCAGTCAATAATTAAATATTAAAATATTTAATTTTTACAAATCATCTCAAAATTCAGTTTTAATAGTTCTAAAACATTTCTATAACTTCAATATGATAAAATAAAAAATTTCAAATCTTTTTCAATCATTTTAAACCCAATTTTCAATTATTTACGTATTTTTCGCTATTCAATTATCGATTTAATTATCCAATTAAATCCAGAAATTCGAAATAAAATTATTCGACTTAAGAATTTAATTTATTAATATTTATAATTAATTAAATATTCAATTCTAAATTATCAAAAAATTCGGGGTCGTTACAATCTTCCCCCCTTAAAAGAATTTCGTCCTCGAAATTGCAAGTTAAGAAGAATGATCCTAATCCGTTTATTATTTTTCACAATTCAAATAGTTTTATCAACTTTCTAACACAAATCTTTTAATTAAAGATTCATTATCATTTCAACTAGCTTTCAAACTTCAATCATAAATTTCAAACAACATTGTTTACCTCACAATTCAAATTCAAATTCAAATTCAAATTTTAAACTTTCAAAATTTCTCAAAATTTTTCTAACACCCGAAATTTTCGAAAAATTTCGCCAGCATCTCCTTTGCGCGGCTAGACGACTACAAAATGGCACCATGGCCCCTCGGATCCAAAAAGAAAATGAAAAGCCAAGCGGCTGGAGAAGAAAATCACCAAATCTCATACAAAAACTGAAATACATACCTTTTTGTCAAGTGATTCAATTTTTATCTTCGAAACTAAAATTCCAATTCCTTTATAACTTGTATATCCTACTAGTAGTAGTATCCAATTCCAACATTCATACCATTTTGCATATTTCTTTACAAAATTCTCAATATATACTTCTTATACACTTTGGTTTACTATTGAAGTTGCATATTCAATTTCATTCGTTTCAATTTCAATTCAATTCTATTCAATTTCACTTGAATTCAATTACATTGCTTCCAATTCCACTACTTCAATTTCATTAACACTTAATGAATTATACACAATCAACTAACAATCAATCAACCAATTTATATTTCAACATAACCAAATTATATTCATTTTACATTCGATTTGGTTTACGCTTTTAATTCCAATTGGTTTGATATTCAATTGACTTTCATTTAATTATTCAACTTGCTTTAGATGTATTTACACTTATATTCATTATTTCCTATCAATTATTTACATTCAATTGATTCTCATTCAATCCATTCTTTAATTCAATGGCTAATTCATTTTACAAATAAAATTGAATTTCATTTATATAACCCAAGTTTACTTCTAATTTTTTCCAAATTCTATTTCATTTAACTTTTACTTAAGTCAAATTCATATCAACATTCAAATTCCATCTCATTTTGCTTAACAAAAATTGTTTAACCACCTATCTTCTGGTTTCACTTTTATTTTCATATTTTATAAGTTATACAACTTACATTCAACAATTACTACTTGGATTTTTTTATTGGTTCACTTATACTTCTTTAATTTAACTCCACCCTTTAAGTTAAATTTATTCTATCAAAATTCAAATTATATAAGATTTCGACTCAATTATTATTCCCATAAATATTTAAAAATAGGATTCCAGAGTCCTTCAACCTTTCAAAACCATTTTTGAAATCAATTCAATTTTCTTTTGAATTTCCAAAGCAAATCCAATTTTTTCCAAACAACTTTCATTTAAACAATTTGGCAGCAATCCCTCTTTTGGAAACCCGAAAATGAACACCAATGATGTCGCGATCATCATCGGAATTATTTTCCAGCGACCAAAAAGAGTTTAGAGCTTTCATCTCTCCAAAACAATTTTCCAAAATATCCAATCATTTCAAAACACTTTTCTGGAATTTTATTTCACATTATAAATCACTTTTACAACCTTTTACTTATATACTTTCACTATTTATTTATAAGATTATTTTACAATTGTAAATCGTTATTAATTATAATTCCATACTTATAATTCAATTGCTTATACAATTTATTCTTTTATAACTGTTGTTTTTTTATTTAACTTATTTAACAAACAAACAATCATTTTTACACACTTTAATAATTCTGAAAAATTATTCCTTTATATATAAAATATAATCAAGGTAAAATTATTTCATTTACCCAATTTAAAACAATACTATGTTGACTTGCCTCGTTTAAGTGTTTAGAAATTCGTATCGATAATATGGCGTCCCACATACCGACCAAAATTCACAAACAGCTCAACGGATAAGCAAACATAATATAAAACAATTTATATTCACTAACAAATACGCACTCGTATCTACTATTACACTCACACTCATTCTAGAGTACTACTGACTCTATCTCTAATGAGTAATACCCAACAGAGCCATGGTTGTCGCTTAATCATATGCTCTGATACCAAATGTAACGATCGCGATTTTTCGTTGCCGAAAAACCGAACCGTCATGGTTAAAGAAAAGAAAAAGGTAGAAGAAGAGAGAAAATAGAAGCTAGAAGAGAACGGAACAGCAACAGAAACACATAACAGAAAAACAAAAACAATATCAGAATCTCACAATTCGCAGCGGAACAACATATAATAGATAAATTAATAATCATTAAAACAAAAGAACTATACATTTTATACATTACATCTCATTACATTACATTACATCATTAGAGTGTACAACAAACAAACAGCGGAAAACAAATATCATATACAATAAATAATATGCTACGCATCCTGCTCGCCTCCAGATCTTTGCAGCGACTCCGAATCCAGGATGACCCGATAGACATTAACTCCGACTGCCCGTGTGGAAATTGGTGGGCACCCAGAGTTTAGGAAGGGAACAATAAACTCCAGGTCAGTCATGGGACTGGTGTGAGAACTCAAAAACAGTTTATCTTCAAAAATAAACAAAGAAATATTTTTAAAGTAAATTCGCAACGTTTTTGGAAAATGAAACTATCATAAGGCCTCCAGCCACACACACAATGCAAACGCACACTTGGAGGAGATTTCTCCTTATGATAGTCAAAGATGCTTACTACAAAAAAAAATCAAATCACTTTTGATATTATTATTAGTGCATAGTGTAGAAAACATTTCGAAAGTACAATATAAATCTTAGCCAGCATAGGTACCATTATAGTATGCCTACTATAGCTACCATGTTAAATGGCAGGTTCCACAACTAAAACCGTACAAGGCTCGTATTGTTTCTTTGGATTTCCAACAAATGGTCAGGCCAAGGAACTTCCCATTGCCACATGGAAACGCCTCTGGAATGACGTCCCGAGAACCTAACCGGATCTCTGCCAACACAAGGCCGGGTTACCCCTAACTAGGTAACTACTGACACGAATATGTCATTCCCCGATCGTAACCGATCTATATCCGAGGATCCCCGATTTCCAACAACCACCAAGTAATAAATTTGCAGTAACCACATAAGTTATGTATCTGGGCTCCATACCATAATACCACCTCTATCCAGAAGGAATGACATACACTAAAGGGGCGCTACCCCCTAATAACCTTGCCGCATCTTTCCTGTTTTGACCATTTCCGGGGT
Organism: Allium cepa; assembly: GCA_030765085.1. NCBI lineage: Eukaryota > Viridiplantae > Streptophyta > Magnoliopsida > Asparagales > Amaryllidaceae > Allium > Allium cepa. The sequence continues at coordinate 915,439,035 of CM060929.1, read as the reverse complement.
GTGAGGCTCGATGAAGTCTCGTCCACAAAGCCACGCTTTTAAACAAAAGCCGTGCTTTAGGTCACAAATGATCAAAGCAATGATCATCAAGATAAATGATCAAACAAATGATCCTATCACAAATGATCATTCAACGATCATTTCACAGCAACACTCAGCATGCCACATTACCAATATAGGAATGTATCACTAGTAACCATCAACTATATAACCTCTGAGCTCGTACGTCTCAGAGAAGGGTGTTAAGCTAATAGAATAAATTCTCCGTCGCCAACAGAAATATATTTGATAGAAATCAGCTTTACAACTCAAATTGTAACGTCAGACACACAATCCATACAAGTCCGTTCTGGGATCGAAAGGAACCGAAGGCACTTCCAAAGAAGCCCTTGCAATTCGGATATTCACTAATCACGTCCGGACATCCCGTCACTAAGGGTGATAAAACCTCTATATCGGAGATCAGCCGATGCAGAGTAACTCGACGGTAATCCATCCGTTTTCACAAATATCCGGTCTTCAACACCGGTCTTCAAATGCAATTCATAATGACGTATCACATATTCGGAGTGGGTTATACGACCCCATGGTCCTTTCCCGGTTAACCCGAATAGTGAGCGCTTATTTTAAAATAAGTGTGGCATTTAATTCAAGCAATCACAACAAATACCTACTTAAAGGTAAATATTGATAGTCGGTTATTTAACTATCAATAAAGATGCGCAACATCACCAGATTCCAAATAATTTCTCAAATTATTTATTTTCCCAAAAATATCTTTACAAGATATAAAATTTTCCACACTTCAAAAATAAACAACGTTTATTTTGAAAACCAATTTCCCTTTCCATTTATAAATTCCATAGTGAATTTATATTCCAAAATATCTACCGATCTACAGTTTTCAATAGATTTCAATTATTCAATCCCAATTTATCTTCAAAAAGATAAATTCTTAAAAACGTTCCATTTCATATTGGAAAAGCAATTCCATACTTATTTAATAATAATAAATTCACAAATCTTATCTATTTTCAACAATTTGAAAATATTCAATATACTTAAACCATAGTTAAGTATATTTTTCATTCTTTAAGGAAAAGCATTCTCTTATTCACATTTATTTGGGTCAAAACGAATGTTGCGTAAAACATCGTCACGACGACCCAAAAACACTAGTATAGGGATTTGAAATTAAAATAGATATATAAATCCCAATGCTATATAAAATATTTCCTTTCGGAAATCATTTACTATAACAACAGTGTTATAGTCCACCATTTCCTTATTTTCTCGAAAACGTCTATTTCAACAATAAATGTTGAAATCTATGCATTCGATACTTAATGCATTTTAAAACATCTTTAAATCATTTTAAATTCCATTTAAAACATTCCTTTCCCAAAATATTTTCCATTTTATTCAATAATATATTCACTGTTCAAAATGGTGAATATAACACCTTTAACAACTTCCATATTCAATTTATCAAATTCAATTGATTTCGAATTTATAAACAATGTCTATAAATTCCATTTCTATTTATAAACTTCGATTTATAAAACTCTTTTATCAATCCAATTCAATTTATATAACTCAATTTTCTGTAACAAAAGTCTATACTATAAGTTAAGTACTTATAATCCATTTATTTACCAAGTCGTTCTTTTAAAAACTTCACAAATTTTAAATCTTATTGCTTATAAGATTTCTTATATTCTATGACAATTTTAACTTATAAAAATTTCCTTTATTTACAATTTCTATAAATATCCCATTTAAATGCCCAAAATCCATTTTATAAGTTAATTACTTATAAATCTTTTATTTCCGATATCTATTCATTTATAACTTCTACAATTTATAAATCCACAAATTTTAATGAAATTCATTTTATACTTCAACTTAAAACTTAATCAACTCATTTTATAATTCCAATACTTTTAATTTATAAATATCAATTTTTTAAAAATCTCTTATATAAACCGTTTATAATAATTATTCAAAAATCCAAATTTAATCCATTTCATAAATTTATCAACTACTTATCTAAAAAATAACAATTTGGTTATATTTTGCAAAAATCATAAATTCTATAACTTTAAAAATTGAAAATTTAAATTTATTTAAAATGAATCAATTCAAAATGTAAATAAAAACATATACTTTGAAAAATCAATTTAAAATCCTTTTAAAGATCAAAATATTATTTTAAATTTTAAAAATGGATCCAATGATGCCACAGCATCCAATAGTCAATCACGGCAATAAATATCATATATCGATATGATAATCACAATCATCACAATATCTATAATCAAATGAATATTTGTGAGGAATCCAGTTGGATCCCTTCAACCTGTTTCCCTGCAACCACAGATGTTAGCACAATACCAATTCCACTTCAAGGTGGAATATCGCGGTGTATGGGATTTATAAAATATTATCCGCTTAATAGGTGGCGCAATAGGGTCTCATCCGCTATACAAGGCGGGAAATCAATTCCAATATATACATATGCCAATATATATATATATATATATATATATATATATATTGCTATATATAGTATATCCTACTATATCTACTATCACAATCAAACAACAATCAGTAATTGCAATCATCATTCAAAAATTTTAAATATAACTATTTAAAATTTAAATCGAAACTATTCGATTGAGTGAGGAGTTCTCACCTTGATTTTATCTCCGTTTCAGCTTTTATTTCGAATAAAATTAAACGTGCGTTTAATATTACCCGAAATTTTCACTGACTCCGATCGTTTCCAATCCAGCTCCATCGCGTAGTATTCGTCCATACGATTCCAACGCAACTGATTTTGCATTTTTTCGACCTCGTACAAAAATGTTACACATTTTAAACTTTATACGAATTATAATATAATTAATTTTACAATTTCTATTTTTTTTTTCAAACCCACACAAATCAGAGCCATTGATTTTGAATTGCATCATACAGGCCACGTGATCTCTTCTTCCCCAGTATGATTGAACGCTTCGTACAAAGACAACCCACCAGCACGTTGAAAACCTCCAAGTCGCGTCCCACTCTGGTGGCGTTTGCCTTGATCGAAGACCGCCACGACGTTCGCCATTGCCGACCCCATCTATAGTTGCAACAATGTGAAGATCGGTCACCATATGCTTGAGAAAAATGAGCACGAACGGCTAGGGTTTAGCCCATGATTTCTCCCTCCACGCTGCTCGAAACTCGATCACCACCGGTCATCATGAAGGTCTCACTTCCCTCTACGATTCTCTAGTTGAGACCGTGGCCTAAAAACGCGTAGATGAGGAGATCGAAGGAGATGAAGTTCATCACTTTTTGTCCATTCATTTTAATGGAGGCGGCTATGTTGTGAAACCCTAACTTTTTTTTCTTTTATTTTTTGTGAATTATGAGCCTATTTATAGAAAACGACGAATACTATTCATCCGGGTTTTGCGAACTCCGAATTTCGCGCGACAACTGACGTTCCTAAGGTTTATCCCGCGTTCCGGACGTAATGGAACAGGTTTCGGAAGCTAATTCAGACATATGTGCGAGATATGGCAAGAAACGATCAATTTAAATTAAACCGATTTCGATGCGTTTTAATTTGTACCGGACAAACGATAAATCCGATTGACTTGAAATTTGAAATCTTACAATAATATTACATTACGGATCCGATGAAACTAGTTTCGTCGAAATCCAAGACTTTTTGAAAAATGACTATTTTAACTCGCCAAATTAATATAAAAACAATTTCGATGCGTTTCGAGTTGCCACGGTCAAACGACAACTCCGATTGCTACGAAAATTGAAATCCGATAATAACTAACTATTATGGATCCAATGGAACTAGTTTCGTTTAATTATGAGACTTTTCAAAAATTGGGTATTTTTCAGTCGATAATTAAATATTAAAATATTCAATTTTTACAAATCATCTCAAAATTCAGTTTTAATAGTTCTAAAACATTTCTACAACTTCAATATGATAAAATAAAATTTTCCAAATCTTTTTCAATCATTTTAAACCCAATTTTCCATTATTTACGTATTTTTCGCTATTCAATTATCGATTTAATTATCCAATTAAATCGAGAAATTCGAAATAAAATTATTCGACTTAAGAATTTCATTTATTAATATTTAAAATTAATTAAATATTCAATTCTAAATTCTCAAAAAATTCTGGGTCGTTACACTATCCTTCGCTCGAACCCAGCGCATGTAAGCTCGGCCTCACGCCCTCCACCACAGCTTCCTCGTAAGCTCACCACAACCGCTTCAAACTTCGGCCTCCTCCTTTTTGAGCATGCCTCAATCTATTCTTTCCTGTTCTTTTTTCGACTGTTGCATTTTTTTTGGGTAATATATCTGTTTTTGTAAATATATGTACTCTTTCATTTACAATTTTTTTCCTTTTTATATTTTCAAGCATACATGACTTTTCACACACACACACACACATATATATTTTACGTGTTATTTTTGTACATAGCAGAGATATATTGATGTTTGGGTTTTAAAAATATATATGAGCTTATATATTGACTATATAGGTAGTAATATGCATACAACAATATACATGATTACGAAGGTAGCATATTATTTATTAAAGGCTGATTTTTTTTGAGAAAAATGTGTGATCCTCTACGCATAGAGGAGAGCACACATGTGAGATATAAATATATATATGTATATATATATATCACGAATATAGGGAGCTTCCAACATGCCTAGCAGGTAACAAGAGCAAAATACATATAGCTAATCTCTGGCACTCCTAAGATGGGTTCCGACAAGGCCACCACCCATCATATCTCAATATCAAGCTCCGGCATGGCCACCGTCTGATATTAAGATGTTAGAAGTGCTAAAAAGACTAAAGAGAAAAAAGAAAACATCGAGTTACGACTCAAACTAATAAGAAAGCTCCAAAAGTCTAAATCAAATGAAGTGAAAAAGCATCTACTTTGAAGAGAATCTGCTGAATAGATAGACCGTTCTGAAGGCTCTGAATAAGAAGGAGTGTCAAACTAAAGAATAGATCATCCTGAAAAGTACTCCATACCGAAGATAGCAGAATCCTATATCTAAGGGGTTAACTGCAAGAAGTCTTGGACGAAGAAACTCTGCTCTGATGACCTCTCTACAAAACCTGCAAAATGAACCTGATATCCTATCTCCCAAAACCTATATCTGAAACAAGACAAGGAAAAAATTAGAAAGATACATATATATGTATTTATTTATATAATAAATATACATATATAAATGTATTTATAAGGAATGAAATAACAACCTAAATAAAACCATTGGGACAAAAACTAAAGGAATGAATAAACTGTAAACAAATACCAAACAGAGACTAGAACAGAAATTGAGACAGATCAGACTTAGTTATCTTTAATCCTAAGTAAGCTATGATTTAAAGTGAGATCATCATAAAAATTTGGAAAAATATTAATAATACTATTATTAGTGCTATAAAAGTTATTGTTATATTTAAAAAAGTTAATATTATAACTAACCTTGTTAAGATAGTTTGAAAAGGATATTTTTAGCTAATTTATATTTGGGATTAGAAATCCAATTAAAACAAAATGTAGAAATTTAAAAAATCAATTTGATAAGATGACTATTATTATTCTTATTAAAAATTCTTTGATTTCTCTCAAACCAAATAAACCAACTAATAATAATAACAAATGAAGTGTCTAGTATAAATCTAATATTTTTATTGAATTTGAATCTATATTTTTTCCAGTGGAATACACAATCCGAAATACTACTTATTAAAGTTAAAAAATTTAAGAGTATTAATTAGGATGTAATTAGTATCCAAACAATCATTATATATATGATTTATGTACTCAAGATGCAGATTGCAAAAATAACATTTGTGACGACCGCCCACGACTCCTGCACTAAACAATGAAATAGTGCGCTGAAGAGTGTGCCAGGAAGCCATGGATGATCGTCAGGGTAGGTTAGAAAATAGTAGAATCTATCGTATTACTCACAGCGCATGGATAAAATACAATAGAGAAGTATATACATAGCGAAGCTACACAATAGAATCACATCAAATAAGCTTCATAGTAGTATGATACAAAAATATGAATAGTCAATACATCATGCCTAACTACATATAACTCAGAGAATATACAAGCAGCGGAACATCCAGTACATATAGTAAGAAAAAAATATGCAAGCCTCCAGCTCGTCTTCGTCATCAGCATCGTTGATTACTAAGAACAGCACCTTTCACCTACTACCTAGTCTGCCCATCCCAAAATGGATGAACAACCCAAGGTAATAAGAGTTGAACATAAAACCTTGAGTCAGACAACAGTCTTAGAGAGCGGTAAATTAACTAACAACATACCAAAAGAGCATAAAGGTAAAAGGAATAGGAACCCAAACCTCCCACTCCACCTCTTTCTACAGTGATAGCCCCCAGACACACTAAGAAGAAGTGAACATAGCAAAGCAGACATTTAAAGTAATGCAATTATCACACGAGTCAAGGTCAACGTTTTCCAAGTACAAACCCCCAAGACCTAAACCAAGATCAGATAAGCACCTAGAAAATATCGCTCTTGAGACCGAATGACGATACAAACAAAACATCCAAACATCCATGACTCTGGCTATCACTATTATCATTGCTTCGATACCATCGTTAATTGAATGACCGGCACATTCTTTCAGCCATCCGTCAAGGGCTAATGGCAACCCCGGTTCTAAACAGAACTCTGCAAGTCGTCGCAGCCCGTGCCTAGGACTATCCAATCTGCCTAGAGTACTCGACCACCAACTGTAGTCTTTTGGGACCATCGAATCTGCCCAGCGTAATCTTGCTTTGAGTCTACTAGAACCTTCAATAACGATGAAATCTCAGCCTTCTAGTCATCCTCCTCGACGACTATTTCCATACTAGCCCAAGTGCCTCTCGAGCCAACCATTATCCTCTAACTCGAACCATCCCTCGAGTTATCAACATGCTTGGAATGATCCCATCTGGATTACACCAAAGCTACCTCATATCATGCCTCGCTTCATCTCGATCATAACAAAGCCCTATCTCATCATCATCATCGAATCTATCCATATGAGTCTCATCATCCGCTACATATGCCACGAGCAACTTTTCTATCCAAGAGCCTTTCCCTTAGCTTTTGAATCATCTTCGACCAACTTGTCCAAATTCAACCACTAACTAATTTATAACAATCAATCAAGTCAATCATTAATCCAAGTAATCAGCATTCAAATAAGATCTAAAAGCAATTATAACTAAAATGGCAATTTTGTAAATAAAGAGTCCAAATCTAACAAGCATGAATCATGAGCAATATCTCTACAACTTGATGAATGAACTTGCACAGGTTAAAGTATATTAAAATGGATGTCAAAACTTCATGAACAACGGATCTATACTTAGGCTTAAGAAAAATGCATGAAATCACTATCTTTAACACAAAATTAAGCCACCAATCCGATATACTCCTTTAGGTCCGTGTGAGAGAAACACCACTCATCGAATCACCTAAACACCTCAAAAGCAACAAACTTCAGATCTGGACAGCGAAGGATCTAGCTTGATCCGCCAAAATTCCACTTCAAACGATGAAATCCCTCTTCAATGGATGTAGATCTTCAACTTTAGCTCTTGGATCTTCGATTTGATCTTCAATCTTGGATGGAAGGAAGCACAAGATTAAAGAGGAGAAAAGAAGTGAAGAAGTGTAGTACTTGAGCTCTTAAAATGGCAGGACTTCGTCGCTTCAAAATCCGGATCCCAAAAAGTGAGGCAAACCCTTCTATTTATAGGTGAGTCCATAAGTCGTTCACCTGCTCTTAGGTCGTCCATGACTTATCAAACCCTACGACCTAAAACTCCCCACGACCTATCGATCTAACCATGATGCCGACCTAACGACTCAAGACTTCACACGACCTAATCCAAACACGACCTAACAAACAAGCCGCGTTTCTTCCTAAGTCGTCTGGACGACTTAACGACCTAATGACTCAACGACTTAGCGACTTATCAAAGGTCGTGACCTAACTGGGACACGAATTAGAGACTTATCATAAGTCGCTACCTAACTATACTCGGCCTAGCGACTTAACACTAAGCCTAAGTCTCAACGACTTACGACCTAACTCCAACACAAGTTCTCAACGACTTACGACCTAACTCCAACATAAGGTCTCAATGACTTACGACCTATACTCTAACGACTTAAGCCTTATCTCGTCCACGACCTATCTACACACAGATCTAACTTAGGTCGTTCACGACCTAACTACAACACTTAGCTATTCCTTGAGTCGCTCGAACGACCTACCTCCCTTAGGTCGTTAACCCTCTTTGCTTGTTAAGTCGCTTACTCCCCTAAGCTGCTAACTCCTAGGTCGTTAAACCCCTTAGGTCGTTTACTACTAGGTCGTTAACTTCCTTAAGCCGCTAACCTTCTTGCATCGTTAACTCCTGGACCGCTAATTCTACTAAGCCGCTAGTTCCCTTAAGTTGCTCGGTCGACCTAAACTACCATACGACCTAAGCTTCTACACGACCTAAGCTTCTACACGACCTAAGCTTCGACACAACTTATACTCTGGTCAACTTAACTCTGGACGACCTAACAATCCTAACGACCTAATCACCCGTCACGACCGAACTCCTAGGTCGTTTCAAATCTCTTAAGTCGTCTAATATTCTTAGGTCGCTCAACACTCTAGAACCTCTCTAAGCTGGGCTACGACCTAACCTCTGGATGACTTAACAATACTACGACCTAACAACAGTTTTACGATCTTTCGATACGTAAAAATACGGGTCGTTAAATTCTCTCCTCCTTAGGAATTTCGCCCCCGAAATTCCAAACAAATAAGAGCAACCAAAAATTATTCTGCATGTCTACGATCCATAACAATCAACAAACCATGTATCTAATTACTAACCTATCATGCATAATTCTAAGACTAGAACAAGTTACAATGTCATGAGATGATACGACACCTTATGGCCATACCTCGAAGAGTTCAGGATGAGCTGCCTTCATCCTGTCTTCCACCTCCCATGTACAGTCGTTAACATCATCACTCCATTGTACCTTGAGCAACCTGACTACCTTCCTCCTAAGCTGTTTCGTGTAAGTTTCCACAATACGAAGCGGCTTACGAGGTCTCTTAACAACTGGATCAACTTCAAAATCTTCACAGCTATCAGTAGAAACCACTGTATTCGAGTCGGGCACATACCTCCGTAGATACGATACATGAAAAACATTGTGCGCACCCGCCATCTTTTCTGGTAACTCCAATTTATAGGCGAGCTTTCCAATTTGCTCGATGTTCGGGAATGGTCCAACAAATCTCGGAGTCAATTTTCCTTTTCTCCCGAATCGAATAACATTCTTCAATGGAGAAATCTTCACAATAACCATATCACCTACATCGAATTCCAAATCCTTACGATGTTTATCTGCCTAATTTTTCTGACGGCCTTGGGCTGCCTTCATTCGTTGCCGAATGATCTCTATGAAATCCGAAGTCTATCGAATCATTTCTGGCCCAAGTATCAACTTTTCTCTAGTTTCTAACCAACATGTCGGAGAGTTACACGGTCTTCTATACAATGCTTCATACAGTGCCATACCAATGCTCGACTGGTAACTTTATTATACGAAAATTCCACCAAATGAAGATGATCTTCCCATGATCCTCCGAAATCCAAAACACATGCTCTGAGGAGATCTTCCAAAACTCGGTTGACTCTCTCGGTATGACCATCTGTTTGGGGATGATAAGCTGTACTCAAACATAGCTTGGTTCCCAAAACTTCCTGGAAGCTCTTCCAAAATCTACTAGTGAACAATGGGTCTCGATCGCTCACTATACTTTTTGGGATACCATGGAATCGAACTATCCACTTAACATACAACTCAGCCAACTTCGATGCAGTCCCGGTTGATCGAACATGAATGAATCTTGCACTCTTAGTCAAACGATCTACGATGACCCAAATCCCTTCGTTTCCCGCTCTTGTTCTAGGTAGCCCATCGATAAAATCCATCGATATTTGCTCCCACTTCCATGTAGGAACTTCTAATGGCTGAAGCAATCCACTGGGCTTCTTCTGCTCGGCTTTTTCCAACTGGTAGTTCATGCACATGGAAATAAAATTTCCAACATCCTTCTTCATACCTTCCCAGTAATAGGTTATCTTCATATCCTGATACATCTTGTTTCCACCTGGATGAATTGTCAGCTTCGAGTGATGACTTTCCTTCAGAACTTCATGTCTCAATTCATCTATGTTGGGAACAACTAGTCATCCTTGCTTTCGAAGCCAACCCTCTCGATCGACCTCGAATCCTATATCCTTATCTGAGTTTAATCCAGATTCCAAATCACGGATAATCTTGACAAGCTTACCGTCTCGCTTTTGGCTCTCACCAATTCTTTCCACAAGAGTAGGTCTTATCGATAAGTTTTCCAACACCTCAAGTTCCAATTCACATCTGGGCCTGAAGTCAAATCCAGCCAAATACTCAAGACTCTTCCATTCTGAAAACCTGGCCCCCAATCCTGCATGTCTTCGACTTAACGCATCTGCCACTGCGTTACCCTTTCCCTGAGTATAGGCTATACCAAAATCATATGATGCCAAAAACTCTAGCCATCGTTGCTGCCGAAGATTCAAATCCTTTTGGGAGAAAAGATACTTCAACGACTTATGATATGTAAACAACTCGAATCGAACTCCCAATAGGTAATGTCTCCACATCTTCAGAGCAAATACAATCGCCGCCAACTCTAAATCATGAGTCGGATAATTCCTTTCATGTGGCTTCAGTTGTCGACTTGCATACGCAACAACTTTACCCTTCTGCATCAGCACTGCTCCAAGTCCAGTACCAAATGCATCGGTGTAAACCACCATCTCATCATTTCCACTTGGAATAGTCAAAATAGGAGCACTTTTTAGTCGCTCTTTCAGGGTTTCGAAAGCTTGCTCACTCTTAGCATCCCATCTGAATACTTGGTTCTTTTTCGTCAATCCTGTTAATGGTGCAGCTATCTTGGAAAAGTCTTTGATAAATCGACGGTAGTATCCTGCTAATCCAAGAAAACTTCTCACATCAGATGCATTCTTAGGTCTAACCCAATCCTGGATTGCTGCCACCTTGGCGGGATCAACCGCTATTCCATTTCCAGATATTATATGGCATAAGAACCTCACTTCACTCTTAATGAAGTGACACTTCGAAAACTTAGCCTTCATCTGATGTTTCCGCAACGTTTCCAAAACAATTCGCAAATGCGTCTTGTGCTCTTCTTCAGATCCGGAATAAATCAAAATATCATCCACGAACACTAATACGAACTTATTCAATTGATCCCTGAACACTCTATTCATAAGATCCACAAAATATGCTGGTGCATTGGTCAATCCAAACGGCATCACCAGCCACTCAAAGAAACCAGATGGTGTCCTGAAAGCAGTCTTCGGCACACTATCCTTTGCATCTCTTAGTTAGTGAAATCCCGTTGCCAAATCCATCTGGGAAAAAACCTTGGCTTCATGAAGTTGATCAAACAAGTCATCTATTCTGGGCAATGGATACTTGTTCTTCTTAGTCACTTTATTCAGCTCACGATAATCCACACACAACCTCAACGATCCATCCGCTTTGGTTGCGAACACAACTGGTGCACCCCATTCAGATACACTTCGCCGAATGAATCTTTTCTGTAAAAGATCATCAACTTGCACCTTCAACTCTTGCTGTTCCCTAGACGCCATTCGCCTAAGAGGCATCACAACAGGCCTGGCTCCTTCAACTAGATCGATGCGAAATTCGATCTCTCTATGCGGTGGTAACCCTTTGACCTCATCAAAGACATCCTCAAATCCATTTGCAATCGGCACCGATGACAGTCCATCCCGTGGAACAACCAGCGAATACATGAAGCTCGTGAAGACGCCTTCCTCATGCTTACATCGTATCACAACCTTTCGCCCTTCCACATTCTCGACTGTCACCTCCAACCTTTTACAATCAACCTTTGCCGCATACTTCCTAAGCCAGTCCATACCCAAAATAATTCCAAAAGCCTCAAAGTTCAGAACAAAACAATCACAAACAAAAGAGCAATCATGACTCGATACAACCAGACCATGGCATAGCATACACAGACAAAACAAACCCCCAACTGGATTAGTCGCAACCAATGGCCTATCAACGATATCTGGTTCTAAACCCAATCGGCATACAAGTTCAATACAAACAAAAGAATGCGATGCCCCAGTATCGAATAACACTCTGACTGGAACACCACTGATGGAAAGAGTACCTTGAACCACTACACTCTTTCCCTTCTCTTCTGCAGTAGGAGCTTTTGAAGATGATGGCACAGCCCCCAAAGCATAAGCTTGCACAATCTGTTTGTCCTTCCGCGGTTCTGGACAATTCTTCTTGATATGCCCCAGCTTGTCACAGTTGTGGCACTTCACCGGCACCTTTGGATTCTTGCAATCTCTGGAGAAATGGCCCTTCTGCTGACAATTGTAGCAGGTCACTTCGCCCTTCGGCTTCATCTGGCCATCCTTACCCTTTTGTTGCTGCTGCTTCCTCTTCTTGTTTCCACCTTGCTATGGTTTAGACTCCTCCTTGGTCACAGCAACAACAGATCCTTCTTTAGGAAACAGATTCTCGTGCCTGAGAGCTTTCTCCACAAGTTTCTCAAATGGATCGTCCAGATGATCCACCAACTGCCTCCCAAGATAAATGTCCAAGCCTGTCACAAACTTCTCATTCTTCTGATATGGAGATTCAATATACGACCGGGCATACTTGGACAAGGCTTCAAACTCAGAAACATACTCATGAACTGGTCTTCCACCTTGCTTGAGCTCTACAAACTTCTTGAACAGAACAGATTTCTGGGCTGTAGAAATGAACTTAGCTTCAAATCTGGCTTGGAACTGTACCCAAGTAATTTCTTCCTCCGGAGTATCAATGGTGATAGAGTTCCACCAATCAGAAGCTCTCCCTTGTAGCTGTCTTGATGCGAGCTTCCTTTTGGTTGCATCCATGATTCCCAAGTCACCAAAGATCCTTCTACAAGAATCTATCCATCTCTGGACTTCAATAGTTGACTTTGTTCCCAAGAAAACCTTTCCTCCAAGAGCAGTATAGTCTTTACACAGCTTAGCAAAATCCACCGGTTTTAGAGCTTGAACTTGAACTCCAACATTTACTGCTGGCCCCGGAGCTGGCATCCTCCTTATGATCGAAGTCATCATAGCCTCGAACATAGCAGCTTAATCAGCAGCTCCCTCAGCAGCACGACTTTCCCTAGCAGCTGGTCTCCCTTTTAGACTCATTCTTAATATCTATAAAAAAGAAATGATTAGTACACCTTGAGATCAACTACATAAGGTATTCAAATCTTTCTAAGCTACTATATTATATATAGTAATCATCCATCAAAATACAATTACGTCTCTCATACGTAGTTACGTCAGCGAGCATTGGCTAAAATCGATTAAAGAAAGCTCTGATACCAAATGTGACGACCGCCCACGACTCCTGCACTAAACAAGGAAATAGTGCGTTGAAGAGTGTGTCAGGCAGCCATGGATGATCGTCAGGGTAGGGTAGAAAACAGTAGAATCTATCGTATTACTCACAGCGCATGGATAAAATACAACAGAGAAGTATATACATAGTGAAGCTACACAACAGAATCGCATCAAATAAGCTTCATAGTAGTTTGATACAAAAATCTGAATAGTCAATACATCTTGCCTCACTACATATCACTCAGAGAATATACAAGCAGCGGAACATCCAGTACATATAGTAAGAAAATAATATGCAAGCCTCCAGCTCGTCTTCGTCATCAGCATCGTTGATTACTAAGAACAGCATCTGTCACCTGCTACCTAGTCTGCCCATCCCAAAATGGATGAACAGCCCAAGGTAATAAGAGTTTAACATAAAACCTTGAGTCAGACAACAGTCTTAGTGAGCGGTAAATTAGCTAACAACATACCAAAAGAGCATAAAGGTAAAAGGAATAGGAACCCAAACCACCCACTCCACCTATTTCTACAGTGATAGCCCCCAGACTCACTAAGAAGAAGTGAACATAGCAAAGAAACATTTAAAGTAAAGCAATTATCACTCGAGTCAAGGTCAATGTTTTCCAAGTACAAACCCCCAACGCCTAAACCAAGATCAGATAAGCACCTAGAAAATATCGCTCTTGAGACCGAATGACGATACAAACAAAACATCCAAACATCCATGACTCTGGCTATCACTTTTATCATTGCTTTGATACCACCGTTAATTGAATGACCGGAACATTCTTTCAGCCGTCTGTCAAGGGCTAATGGTAACCCCGTTTCTAGACAGAACTCCGCACGTCATCGCAGCCCGTGCCTAAGACTATCAAATCTGCCCAGAGTACTCGACCACCAACTATAGTCTTTTGGGACTATCGAATCTGCCCAGCGTACTCTTTCTTTGAGTCTGCTAGAACCTTCAATAACAATGAAAACTCTGCCTTCTAGTCATCCTCCTCGACGACTATTTCCATACTAGCTCAAGCGCCTCTCGAGCCAACCATTATCCTCTAACTCGAACCATCCCTCGAGTTATCAACATGCTTGGAATGATCCCGTCTGGATTACACCAAAGCTACCTCATATAATGCCTCACTTCATCTCGATCATAGCAAAGCCCTATCTCATCATCATCGAATCTATCCATATGAGCCTCATCATCCGCCACATTTGCCACGAGCAGCTTTTCTATCCAAGAGCCTTTCCCTTAGCTTTTGAATCATCTTCGACCAACTTGTCCAAATTCAACCACTAACTAATTTATAACAATCAATCAAGTCAATCATTAATCCAAGTAATCAAGCATTCAAACAAGATCTAAAAGCAATTATAACTAAAATGGCAATTTTGTAAATAAAGAGTCCAAATCTAACAAGCATGAATCATGAGCAATATCTCTACAACTTGATGAATGAACTTGCATAGGTTAACGTATATTAAAATGGATGTCAAAACTTCATGAACAATGGATCTATACTTAGGCTTAAGAAAAATGCATGAAATCACTATCTTTAACACAAAATCAAGCCACCAATCTGATATACTCCTTTGAGTCCGTGTGAGAGATAATCACCACTCACCGAATCACCTAAACACCTCAAAAGCAACAAACTTCAGATCTGGACAGCGAAGGATCTAGCTTGATCCGTCGAAATTCCGCTTCAAATGATGAAATCCCTCTTCAATGGATGTAGATCTTCAACTTTAGCTCTTGGAACTTCGATTTGATCTTCAATCTTGGATGGAAGGAAGCACAAGACTAAAGAGGAGAAAAGAAGTGAATAAGTGTAGTACTCGAACTCTCAAAATGACAGGACTTCGTCGCTTCAAAATACGGATCCCAAAAAGTGAGGCAAACCCTTCTATTTATAGGCTAAGCCCATAAGTCGTTCGCCTGCTCTTAGGTCGTCCACGACTTATCAAACCCAACGACCTAAAACTCCCTACGACCTATCGATCTAACCATGATATCGACCTAACGACTCAAGACTTCACACGACCTAACATACAAGCCGCGTTTCTTCCTAAGTCGTCCAGACGACTTAACGACTGAGCGTGCAAATGTGTTCGGATTGAATCAGATAATTTCAAACGCATTCGGATTGAATCGGAACTGAACGTGAAAAAACAGAAAAATCAATGTGAGTTAATCTCACTCAATTGTGGACTACTAGTAAATTTTAAATAGTTAAAATTAATTATTGATTGATTTATTGAATTGATAAATTATTATCAGTTGAATGTGATATTATATGCAATAGTATATATAATTGTAGTTGGATTGATTTTCCCGTATATATTTAGCTGATGAAATCCTATGCGCCCCGCATAATAGCGGATGATCCTATATACCACAATATCCCTCTCGAAGTTGATTGGTATTTTTATGTTGTGCTAACATCTGTGGATGCAAGGAAAAAGGTTGGAGGGATCCAATTGGATTCCTAAAAAATGATGAATTTAATTTTCATATACAGTGATATATGATCTGTTGGATACTTTGTGATAGATTATAGAGTTATTTTAATTGATTGTATGCTACAGTAGCATGGACCTAGATTTTTGGAATTCTAATATACCATAATTATATATTTGAATTTGAAAGGAAATTAAAAAGGGGTTTTGGAAGTAAATATTTATATAGGATTTTGAATTAATTAAAAGAAATTTTATTTGGATAAAATAAATGGCTGACCTTAAAATGTACCTAACTATTTAGGAATATTGCAAATAGAGATTTTTGGAATAATGTGTATAAAGGATTTTTAATAATAATTCTTAAGTGGTACTTGTTTAATATAAAAGGTTTTAAAAATCAAGATATAAAAATATATCCGAAGAACAAAAAGGGGATTTGGAAATCATTATAAAATTGGTTGTATTAAATCTTTAATAAGATTTCTAAATTACGAAATGTAAGTAAAACCGAGATTTGGGTTTATTTGGAATATAGTTGGGTTATTTAAGAAGTCAAATTATAAATGAAATTTAATTTATGGAGTTGATTAATAAATGGAATTTAACGTAGAAATCAACTTATAATGGGTTTAAGTGATGTGAAAACTTTTATAAACTGGAATTGAAACTGTGAGGTTTATTGTAACACCCCACCTTTTTTGCACTCTTTAAATTGACGATAAACCACACGTCAAATTTAAACCATACAAAAGGGCGGATTGTTATGGGGTAAATAAGAAAAAGCAGGGAAAGAAAAAAAACAAAATAGAATCTTGCAGCGGAACGATAAATATAATTGGAAGCTGTTTTATAAACATTTGATTATATTTATACAATACATATCGAAGTTGCACATACCAGTGAATAATGATCAATGCAGCGGAATACAGTGTAGTGGAATAATATATATATATATATATATATATATATATATATATATATATAATGAAATCTTTGTCTTCGTCCTCCAGAAAACGGTCTTCCAAATCCTGAAATGCTCGGACTGACCCGAGCGAATTGAAAAAAAAAACACTCGAGTCAGAACTAAAAGATCTTATGTAAGTTAAATCGATAGAAATAAATATGAGTGCAGTAACTCAAGAGATGCTCGGGATTCACATCTCCTAAGGATTCGTTAAACTATTTACTATGTAGTAATATTTCGCTATTATAATAATGTCTATTAGTAAAATAAACTTACTTTTAAATAGCGTTAAGGCTTTTCATTTTCCACCTTAACACGTAATAGTGCCAATAGTCTATACAGTGCCTGCATATCTCCTGACCGGGAGACTACGAGAAGACACTCCATAGGTACGAAACAAATAGAAACTCGTAGTAAGGGCTCGACATGGTAGGTGAAACGACACAACTAGGCAATGCCAGGGTAGATATACCAATTACGCTTCTAGGTCGGTGGAAATGCATAGCGCGCAGCTACCGCCCACTTCGAACAACACCCCCAAATAAAAAATCAAAAGTGGGCATCGAATCAATCCAAAAGTCAAAGTATAATATCGAAGGGATGTGTCCGATCAAAGGTGCTGCCTTATTAACCTGTCAATTGCTCTTATTTTAGCCATCTTATGCCAACTCACGGGTGTTGGGTCCACGTATTTACCTCAAAGGAAACGCCGCCACCATCCTACTTTATTATGGAATCTCCACCGCATACACAGTTGTTAAAGTGGTTTTCGGAGTTGGCAGAGAGTATGACAACTTCCGATCCCGGTCACTTCAACAACCAATCGTTATTATAACACCGCAGTCTTTCAAAATAGTTTATACTTTAAAACCAGAATATAATATCCATTTCAAAAACATATATGATATCATTTCTATTTTAAAACCCAAATCAATATGATATCATTTTATTTCAAATATATCCTTTTCAAGAAATCATAGCACTTCCAAATCTACATACCTTGAAACCCATAGCTTTGAAACATAACTTTTAATACTTATAGTTTAAATATTAAATTACTTTTTATAATAGAATAGCTTCTTTAATTTCAGCAATAAATTTCCAAATACCGATTTGGATCTCCAAATACACCATTTTAATTTTCATATATTTCAAAGCTTAAATATTCAATATTTCAAAACTAAATTTTTATAATTCCAAATATATCAAATTCAATTACTATTATTCAGATTTGAAATGCTTACTTAATAAATCCCATGTCATTTAAGTAAAACTTTTAACTTCAAATAACAGGATATTCTTTCTATTTAATTAACTTGATAATATTCATTTAAATCGCCTTGATATTCTTTTAAGTCCTCTAGACCAAAATCAAGTTAGAAAAATCATAACTTTTAAAATCTCAAATTTATGTAAATTTCAAATAAATTTTATTCGAGGATAATTCTCAAATACTTTAATTCAATCAAATTCATATTTGTCTTCCAACCTCAACTTTATTTAAGTCATTATAAACTCCATACATACATTTAAATAAATACTTAATTGTATTTTATCTTAATAAAATTAAACATTATTACTTTATACTTTAAATCAAATTTATACATAGCTTAAATTCAAGAATTTAACTGTATGTATATAAAATAATATTTATAGAATATCAAAAATTAATATTTATTAAATTGTATTATATAAAATAATCAAACTTTATTATTGGGCTTATTTTATATTCCAAAGCATATTTATATATGTAACGACTCGCTATTTTGGACCATTCAAATCGACAATAAAACCATACATTTCCGACTTGAATAACTCAAAATACCGAATTGTTAATTAAAATTTGGCAAAACTTAAAATATACAGTAAATAAATCAATCACAGATCACAGAGTAATATAATGCAACGGAATAGATAAAGAATAGTAGTTCATGAAGCTACTATATACATCAGAGTTAGAAAAATACAACCGAATAGTTCAAATGCAGTGAAGTCTCCAATGCAACAGATGACTTCTCTGAACCAACCAACTGGAAAGGCTGGAATCTGAATCGATAGTTGGATTTCCAAATGAAGCTCCGAACTCCAAAGGTGAGTCTTAAATGTTGTATCACTCAGTCTGACCCGAGCGTAAAGCAAAACACAAAACACTCGAGTCAGGATTAACATTCTTATATCAATAAATCCAACTCAAGTGAAATATCAACTGAAATACAAATAACTTAAAGGATGTTTGGGATAGCCATCCTCTAAGGGTCCATGGAACTATCTACAAGGTAGAAACATACACTATAACACCGTGGTCATTTCAGCTTAATTTATACTTCAAACCCAAATATCATTTCACTTCAAATATCTCTATATTTCCCAAAATAGTATTTATATATATTAAATAATTTATACAATAAAGTATTTCAATCCCTCAACTTAACAAAGTCATCACCCGACCTTCCCATTTAAATTAAATTCAGCCTCGATTTATCAATTTAAATTCAACTTAGTTTCTAAAATAACCACTTAAATTTTATTGATCTCAAATATTTCAATATTTCAAAACATTAAATATTAAACATTTCAAAGTTCAGTTTAACAGTTTCATAAAGATCTTGATTCAACCAAATTATTATTTAGCCTTGAAATATTTCCTCCTTAGATTCAATATCATTTAAGTACCCTGAAATTTCATTCTACTCAAAATTTTCTTTATTTTATTTAAACATGAAATATTCATTAAATCACTTAAATCAAAAATCCAGTTACAAAATCATACCTTCAAATTTTCCTATTCAATAAATTTCAAATCGATTTAATTAAATAAATTTTTTCTTAAATACCATTCCAAATAAACCCAAATTCACCTCCCAATCTTAATTATTCAGTTTATCACCAGAAAATTTATTTGAAATATAGATCTACGTAAATACTTAACCATATTATATATATTAAATCAATCTTCATTTAATTAGATATTATTATTAAATCTATATATAAAATTTCCATCAAAACCCATATATTGCTTTTCAAAATATTTATATAGACCAACGTCGTCTGTATATATTTCCTATCATATAGTCAAGTGCTACGGATATTTATCATTTCAATCCGAACACTAAATATATACGGGTGGATATCATTTCTACCCATAATCCCAAATTCAATTAAATGAAAATCGCTTGGGTTTATCATTTCAACCCATAACGATTTTCTCCTATTCTAAAGTCCGTTCGGGTATGTATCATTTCAACCCGTAATGATTTCTATACTAACTGGGAACTTGCAGAGTGATAACAGATATGAAAATAATAATAATAACAGGTATATATCATCAAAATAAATACAACAATAGGATATGGTGTCATATCCCATAAGTGAACAGTTATAGATAATAGTATATACAACAATTTAAATAACTACAGCCTCGTATTTCAATTGTCGTTTCAATTGAAATTGAATTTAATAAATAAAAGAATGTTAATCGTGAGTGATTGCTCACCTTTCGAGGCTAGAGATTTTTGACGATGAAAAGAGTTACGAATCCAGGCACGAAATCCTAACAAGGCAAGATTTGAACTCAAATCGACAAACGAAGCAGACAAATAGAAGTTAATGGAGATAAATCAGAATCATCCGGATATAACTAAAACAAAATATATATTATATCCATATATCTACTTTCTAAAATTAACATAAATTTTTAACTCATATTTAAAATAACGTGTGTTTATACATATGTATATATATATTTAAAGAAAAATCTAATTACCAAATTTATATTATAAAAGTCAATACAAACAATTTGTAATAATATAACAATAGCTTATACACTTTTAAATAACTTTATATATAAATATATACTAACAACCCTTATATATATATATTCCCAAACCGATAATACAATTTTCCTAAAGCAAACAGGTTAGACACAATGCAGATAAACTTGCATTTAAAAATCCATAGTTACATTTATTCATCTATAACCTTCCCTGGTAAAACTTAAATACATATATTATATTGCAGACTTTAAAACACTGTATAACTTTTATAACTTAATAAACTTATATTATAAAAATACTATATACTCTTAAAACCTGCATATGTAATACTTATATTTTAATAATAATATAACCATTACGACATATTCCGCTTAGTCATGCTTAAAATTTACTTTCAAAACCGTTATAAATACCGAAAATATAAGATAAGGAATAAAAGCAGCTTCAATATATACTGTCAAAACCAAAACTCACGTGTATAAACTCACTTTATATAAACTATTATAAACCTTTATTCTTCAAAAATTGATACTTAATTAACGACACATATTAAAATAACATCTTCATAATTCATTTTTTTTATTGAACACCTAAAAATGAAATCTATCTATATTCTACTTTAAAAATAATTATTTCTCAAAACCCATATTGTCTGCAGATCAATGCATACATATAATATTTTAAAAATTAATTCTTAAAATCAATATAAAATTAATAAATACCTTCATACTCACTCACAACCGTATATTACAACCCTTAAAAACATAGTCATACATCCCTATAAACCTATTTTAAAAAAATCGAAACATATATATATATATATATATATATATTCATAACTAAACACGCTACTATAAGCTTTCCTACAAAAAGCATGAACTAGAGATACTTTTAAAGATCAACATTATATACGTAACTATATATATAAGAGAACATGAAGACAAAAGCTTGGTCACGAAAGTGAAAGTGGAGCCACACATGCAACTTAAATTTTTTTCATACTTGTAATATATAGATAAATACCTCCGTGTATGCAAGCTAACTTGGCCGGAGAAGAGGAGGAAAGCAAGGCCGGAGGGGAAAAAGACAACGGGCGGGTAAGAGAGGGAGCAGCGGAGGAGATGGTGGTTGCTGGCATCGATGGTGGAGTGGAGCACGAGGCTGCGGGGTTGGTTGGTGGAGATGCGCTCAGATTTTCGTGGGTACGGTCAGCATGGGATAGTGGATCCGAAGGTGGTGACGTGCAGGCGGAGGGTGATGAGAAGGTTCTGCGGTGGTCGATGGGGCTCGGTGAGGAGGCGCGTTGGGTGCACGACAGTGGTTCAGGCAGAGGATAGGATGGCGGAAAAGGAGGTGGTTCATGCGGAAGAATGGGCATGGATCTCGGCTAGGTGGATGCGGTGACTGGAAGGGGTAGGCTAGGAGATTTGCGTGCTCGCTGTGAGGAGGAGGAGCGAACGGAGGGTTGGTGGTTTGAGCAGGGGATTGGAAGAGGTATGGCGGAGGCAGTTTGATATGCATCGGCGGTGAAGGGTAGAAAATGGCCGGAGCTTCGAAGCTGAGGGTAGGGCGTGGGAAGACGGGCTTGCGATTTGGAGGGTGCTTTGGTGCCTGCGGGTATTGGTAGGGGAAGGTCACGTTTTGTAGGGTAGAGAAAAAATGGGAAGAGGAAAGAAAAGATCTGGGGAAAAAGATGATGAACTTGTATTTATATATATTATTTAGTAAAGGATGTTCAAAAGTCAGAGAAGTAAGCGTAATAAATAAAATATAAGAGTAACCGTGAAAAGATAGAGGTAGAGCAAATGGTTTTCTATATAGTATAGGTTTGAAATAGTGTGAACAGGGGAAAACAAATAAATATAAAGGCTGAATGAGACGAAGCGAAGAAATAAATAGGCACTCAATTATGAATGGACCAATTAAATTGAAATGAATATAATAAGGTAACTGCAACAGCCGAGTCTCTGGATTTGAGTTGAGCAATTTGTTATTATTAATTTTTTTTCGGCACGTTTCAAAGTTTTAATTGCAAAAGAAACGTATAATTGCCCATTGATTCATAAAAACGCGATTCAATCAAAATAAAAGGAAATGAAGAGTAACTGTCAAACATTTTGATTTGGTGAATAATCAAAGCAAATTATTATTATGGTCCATGCTGTACGTTTAAATTTTAAATCGGAAGAAAGAAGTAAAGATGGCACCATTTCTGGTGTCGTTACAACGAACAATTTATTTCTTCCGTTATGCACCGGATCTCAAAATACAAAAATAAATATACTATTGAGATCAGCACGATGAGACGGTCAAAACGGTATACAGATACTGGTGGTACGATTTAATTGGAAAATTCGAATTTTCCAATAAGAGAAAGTGCAGCAAAACACAGAAAATAAGATCGACGGAGCTAAAGAAGTCCGAATTTGGAAAAATAACAACCATTCATCCAATATCAATCATCAACCATTTATAACAATTATCATCCAATATAACAATAACCTCACTATAGAACGGATAATAAACAACAAGTATTGACAGGCAGTTTATATTCAATAATAAATTAAAACTGTTTAGCTGGCAGTTTATATGCAATAATAAATAAATAAAATTTAACTGGCAGTTTATATGCAAAAATAAATTAAATAACAATTTAATTTTAATAAATGCAATCTACTGAGATGATGATTAAATATATGCCCAAATAATCATAGATAAATTTTAAATCACATCAGAATTTAATTAAAAAAAGATAAGAAATCTTAGAAGATGTGAGTGGGTTAAAACTCTCACCTTTTGAATTTAAATTCAATTTAAACCCAAAAATTTAACAATCTCGGAATTCGTCCAAACAAGCGCCAAAATGTTCGGAATCCCACAACGAACCTAGCGGAGAAAACCGCGCGTGAATTGGATCACGTATGTAAAAGTTAAGGCGATTAGTGCGTTAAACAAAAAAATTTAAAATAAAACAAAAGTCAAAACTCACCTCATCCAAATCAATGCCACGTCAGCCATCACTCATGCAATTTCCTATTAGGAAAATGAACGTACCCCTCTTCCAACGAACACAGCACGCACCCAGTACCAATCACGCACGAGAAAAAAATCCAACACCGCACGCAGACGCCAGCGACGACCCATGGCTTGACCACCACCATTGACTTCGCCGCGGCCTTCCTCATCCTAAGGCATCACTCAGCACGACGATCGAGACCACCAAAATCACGCAGCTGCACCCAAAAATCGAACCTTAAACCGCGATTCGCCGACGAACTAGCCGTCTATTCCTCTGATGAACCATACCGATGGACAGCGCACATGAGTCTCTACAAAACCCAGAAAGGAATTTACGATCCGATACCGTTCATCGACGCGCGATGAACGGACGAGAAGAAACCATTGATTTCTGAGCAAACAACGATTCGCATTGGAAAACGAACAGCAGATCCGAGATGCATACATCGAGAGCTTCGAAATATATTTTTTTCTGAATTTTTTTGAGGAGTTTGGATATTTGACTTTGATTTTTGAATTGAAATTGAATTGGATAAATTAGGGTTTACAGCCATTGAGGAAGAGGAGCTCAAAAGTTTTTGTATGTCTAGAAATGAAGAATAGAGGCCGCTAGGTTTTATAATAGGGTATTTATAGGAAAAGTTGAAAATAGAATAGATGGACCCGATTGGATAAACGTGCTAATGACAAAGTGGCTCAAAAAGCGCGTTTCGACTCCGGAACGAAATTGGGTCACCCCATATATCAAAATAGATGTTTTAAATTTTTTTAAACGCAATGGAAAAGGTTTCAAGTCCAAATTCTATCGTATGAAGAAGTTATGCTAAAATCAATATTTTTCAAATTGATTTCAATTTCATTTCTTTCAAGGCGTTTCGAGTCCGTACGATCAAACGACAAGCCCAATCGCTACGAAACTTCAAATCCTACAATAATTCACCATTTTGGATCCGATGAAACTTGTTTCGTCGAAATCCAAGTCAGTGGCCAAAATGGCTATTTTTATATTAATTAAATAAATTAAAATTTCATTAATTAAATCACTTTTTCAATTTCACTTCCAAAATTTTCAAATCTTATCAGTTTTGTTTTTCTTAAACAATCTCAGTGAATTAGATCAATTTAGATGTCAATTAAATGTTTATTCAATCATAAATTTCAGCGTAAATTCAAATTTCATTATATTCATCAATTATAAATTAACTTTTCAATAATTCCATTGAATTCACTAATCATTCTTATTATTCAATCCGTTATAGTCAAATGGATGAAATTAACATTGGGTTTAAATCTATTATTTTACATAAATATTTTCCAATTTCAACTTAATTTTCAATTAACGTAATAATAAATGTTTAATTCTGCTCAATTGCAGTAAACGCAATTACCTTAATTCTTTACATTCAAATAAATAAAATTAACATTATTTTCGAATATTACTTTAATTCACATTAACAAACGTAAATTTAAATTTATTGCAATTGATTATCCATTTTTTTAACACACTAAATAAACAAGCAACCTATATTAATTTCCACCTATTTACTTTTAATTGCACTTATAAGTTCGTTACTTTTCAATTTGAATTTATAATTCCACATATACGCTAATTTTGTTTCATGACATTAATATACGCTTATTTACATCTTAATTTAAATAAATATTACGTTTCTAAATGTGTACTTCTATCAATTGAACACATTAATTAAGGTTTTAAACCAATTAATGGATTTACCTTAATTCCATTCCTATACCTGTTTATTACTTTACATACATTACGTAATAAATTATCAATTAACATAATTTGAACTTATTTCCTAGTTCACCCATTACAGTGTTTAACTTCAGTTTCCATAAAATTATAAATTATAAATTTACTTGATTTAACTTCAATCCTTTTTATCAAATCGATTATTATTCAATAAACAAAAATAACATTTATTTACCCTTTATTACAATAGTACGTTCAAATTTTCATCTTTCCCTTTTTATTGACTACTCTATTCCCATTATATTGATTCCTACATTATGAATAAATTTACAATTCCATTTATTTCATTATTACATTAACACCTTTCGTTACAATTCTTAAATACTTTTGCTTTTATTTAATTACCGTTACTATATTATTATTATTCCATTAGCTAATTAAGTAATTACATTAATACATCTTTATTTCTTTCCTTAAATTTACACTTAAGTTTATGTTCTATTCATTCCTTAAATTTACACTTAAGTTTATGTTCTATACGACTAATTATCATAACACTGAATAAAATTTACGTTATTCCAATTATTACCCAAATTTACATTAACGTAACGTTTAATTCAGATTTATTGTAATTTCATTATTTATTATAATTTCTTACATCATATGAATTCATTCCATTACCCTAAATCAGACATTAATTCATATATTCATACAATACTTATATATATTTACTTAAATTGGCATTTATAACTAAGTCCTAACATTTAAATTTAATTTCATTAATTTGGAATTTCCTTCCATTCATTCATTATTAACTTTTATTAGCCTTGTTACTTTCCTCTTAGTTAATTTTCATTATTACAACCTTTATTGTAGGATCTAGATTAACCCTAGAGGGAGGGGGGGGTGAATAGGGTTATAGCAAATTTTCTTGAATTAAACACAGAAACAAACTGCAGAAAAGTAAATATGCTGAAAAGTAAATCACACACAAAATTTACCCAGCTTCGGCAACCCCTGCCTACTGCTGCATTCCTAGATTTCTATTAGAATTAAACAGTCTCACGCTTACAAACACTCTAACAAACTCGCAAACCCTTGCTCCCGCTCACAAACACTCTAATAGACTCGCAACCCGTGCTCCCGCCTATAGAGTTTCGCAAACTTGCAAACTCTGCTCCCGCCTGTAGAGTTTTGCAAACTCGCACACCCTGCTCACTTTACTAATTCTAACTAGACAATCTGACACTACCTAAACCCTAGGTGGTGATTTACCAAGTTTTGATTTGAAAAATAAAAACAACAATAAAAACAACAACTAATTAAAACCCTTTTAAATCAAAGCCCTAATATTTTAAACTCAATCCCTTTAAAAATAAATAAGCCGGCCCTATTCTCTTACCTTCTTATTTTAGCCCGGTCCTCTTCTTATTTTCGTGAGAAGAAAATACGGTGGCTTCAACTTCGTTCTTTCTCAGATCTGTAATTACGGCTTTGAAATAAAATTCGAAGCCGCGCCTTGTTGATTGATTAATGGATATCTCCGTGTGCTTCGTTCTAGGTTGTTCGCTCTTGGCCGCTTCTATTTGATCGAGTTCACTGTTTGCTTCGGTGTGTAATTTTGCCTTTTGTGCTTTTTTGATTTTTGCTCGTTTGAACTCGATTGATGATTCGAGTTGAATGATTATGCTTTGTTTTGCTCGAACTCGAATACCTTTAGCCGATGATGATTGTGGGTTTATATATGCATTCGATTTCCTTGAATTGCGTTCGTCTAATTGTTTCAATATTTTGCTTTGGTCGTTCGATATTGTTTTGATGCTGATGATTTCTTTGACTTTTTCAATTTCGTATAAATTATTGCTTGATTCACACGATATTGATTTCGATTACTGCTTGACTTTTTCAACTTCTTGATTGCTACGGCTTCAGCTCCGATCATTTTACTGTTGACTTTATTTTCTGACTTCATTTTGACTTTGGCATTGACTAACCTTGATTTTGTAAATTTCTCTGTTGGCAATGGCTCTTGATAACTTTGAGATGAAACTGTTGATTTCGACACTAGATTGAATTCCTTGAATTTTTTTTTTTGCATCACCGCACCCTGTACTTTTGAAGCTCGATTCTGGTCGACACATGTATTTTTTTGCACTGTGTTTGATATGGTCTTGTTTCAGTTGCTTAGTGTCTTGATGCTCGGTCTATTGTGAATTCGTGTCATAGTTTGTATTCTCTGATTCATTATTGAATATGTTGGCTGCATTGTTGATCTTGCTTGCATTGTCACTTGGTGTTCTCTGATTTTTTCATATTCATTTGAATTGTGCATTTGTCTGCACTGTGCATTTGTCTGCACTCTCTCATCTGGAAGCATTCTATTGTTCATTGCTTGGTCTCTGAGTCTTGTACATGCATTGTCCTTCTGGAGCTTGTATAATTTGAACCTGGTTTGAATTTTTTCTTCGAGCATGCTTTTGGTCTGAGTGTGCTTGCATCTGAGTTGTATTCATGTGTGATCATCTTGTCTAGTTGCTATGTGTATTTGCTGTTAGCTTTTGTGTTTTACTGACCACACATGTTCATGCTTGCATCTTTGTAGTTGCACTCCATTCTCGTGTGTCCATCCCTGTAGTATATGCTACTGTCTACTTGAGTTTGCTTCTTTTCTGGTTGGTCTAACCTTGTATGCTCTGTTTTGAGTCACTTCCATACTTGGTCGTGCTATCCACCTGAGTGTGCTTTGGTGCACTATTGAATTTGTGTAGACTGTGCATTATACTTGAGTTGAATCTAGTTTCACAACTCGGGTTTGACCTTGTGCTGAAGTCGAGATTTTATTTATGTTGCACCTGAGTTGAACCCGTCTTTCTATTTGGGTTTGACCTTGTGCTCACCTGTCCCTGTAATTTTATCAAGTGTATATATTGGTGTGCACGGCCTTGTGACATATGCAGTGATACACTGTGTATGTCACAAGTTGTTCGTGTATGATGTATTCAAAGTTAAATGATGACGAACAACCCAAATAACTGAGGCAAATAATATTTTCAAAATCCATCTTTTATTTTATATTGCAAAAATATTTCTTTTTCAATTTTACTGCGTTAGTGAATATTTTTGCAGATTGCTCAGATGCTGGATTCTAACTGGGATGAAGCTGAAGATAAACTACGAGTGTGAGTGATATGTAGTGAGGAATTTATGTAAATTGAATTATGATGTAATCAGAAATGTATTGTAATTGAAAATGTATAGTTATAGTGAGAGCTTGAAATTGTACTGTCAAAATTGTAATAAATATTTGTTTGAATAAAAAATCTGTTTGAATTCAAATTCCGTGTCATTTAATTTTATTCAGCAAATATTTATTTAATCTATGAAAAATAAAATAGTACATTAACAAATACATTTAAATGAATGTATATATGTTTATTATCATCAAACAAAAAATCATATAAGCGCATATTCAACAAGCGCATATTCAACATTTAATTATATGAATTTTTTTATTTTATTCAATATTAAATTTCAAAATTTCATTAAATTAATAATTTTAATTATTGAAAAATTACGGCTCGTTACACTCTCCCCCACTCAAAACTTGTCGTCCCCGAAAAGGAAAAAGGAAGGGAAAAGAAGTGTTAAGAAATCAATATATCTTACTTAAATATTGAATTTATAAACAAATAAATTCACAAAATTTAATAATTTAAATGAAATATCAATTTATAACTATTAAATCCCTTTATACTTAAATTACTAAAGTTTGGAAAACATTTTCAAAAATTTCTAAGTCCAAAATTTACGGAAAATTTTGGCAGTCTCCTTTGTACGGAGAGGCTCGGAAGAAAATATAATATCCAATATAATAATATACAACATATATTTTCAAAATAATATATCCCAACACGGGAAAAATAATATAATCACACTATAAACCATAATCTGAAGATGTACCTATTGGTCGGACAATTAACGCTTATTTATGGAACCAAAAGCAGTAGCAATTGCTTCCATAACCTGCATTTCACTTATATAATATGAAAAGAGTTAACAATTATATAAAATGAAATATTTAAAGTTGTTTCACCCATAAACAAACAAATCAATACAAACAACAATCACTTGCAACCAGGTATACAACTATCACAAAGAAATCAACACAAATCAATCACTCATTCATATCAAACAAAACAAATAGTTGTTCGGGTTCAAACTTTAAATTGTACGGAATGAAAAATAAAATACTAAGTGTACCCTTCACTCAACAGTCTTAGGTGAAACTAAATAGATTATTCATACATCCAAACAAATTTAAAGTATCCTTCCCCAAACAATTATAACGAAACAAACAACAATTTCAAACAACATATCAATTTCATTTTTATTAATTTCATTTCATACATTTGTTGTTTGATTTTCCTTTTTATTCTTATAATGATTTCTTTTAATTCTCATTTATTTCTTGCAAATTTTTATTTCATTTATTTATTTATTTACATTACATTCATTCATTTCTCAATTTCATTTACTTAGCATCTTAATGCATTAACTTTAGTCTATAATCATATGTTTAATGATTCATCTTTTCTACTCATTTTATTTATAATTAGCTTCAACCACTTACTAAAGTTTATTATCATTTATTTATAATTGTAACGACCCGTATTTTTACGGATCTAAAGATCGTTAAACTGTTGTTATTAGGTCGTTAGTATTGATAAGTCGTCCAAAGTTTAAGTCGTCCAGGGTTAGGTCGTGTAGAAGTCTGGGTCGGTTGAGCGACTTAGTGAAGTGGAGTGACCTAAGGAGAATGAGCGACCTAAGGATTGGGACGACCTAAGGAAACTAGTGGCATGGGTGAGCGACTTAAGGAAGTCAACGACCTAGTAGGTAACGACTTAATAGGGTAAGCGACCTAGGAGTTAACGACATAAGCAAGTTAACGACCTAAGGGATTAAGCGGGTCAACGACTTAAGGGAGTTAGGTCGTTCGAGCGACTTAAGGAAATAGTATAAGTTGTTATAGTTAGATCGTAAATGACCTAAGTTAGATTCTGTGTAGTTAGGTCATGGACGAGATAAGGCTTAGGTCATAAGTCGTGTGAAGGCGAAGGTGTTAGGTCTCTGTAGTAGTTAGGTCGCGACCCTTGATAAGTCACTAAGTCGTTGAGTGTTAGGTCGTTAGGTCATCCAGACGAGTTAGGAAGAAACGCGGTTTGTATGTTAGGTCGTGTTTGTGTTAGGTCGTATATGAGTTAGGTCGTTGAGTCGCGTGAAGGGCTCAGTCGTTAAGTCATGTCTGTTTTAGGTCGCGCATAGGCTCGAGTTGGTAGGTTGTTAGGTTGGGGAACTGCTAGGTCGTAGGTCGGTCATAGTTAGGTCGTGAGCGACCTAAAAGCGAGCGACCTAAGGGGCGTTTTAGCTATAAATACACGGGTTTTGCCTCACTTTTTGGGATTCAGATTTTGAAGCGACGAAGTGCTGCCATTTTGAGAGCTTGAGTGCTACACTTCTTCACTTCCTATCTCTTCATTAATCTAGTGCTTCCTTCAATCCAAGTTGAAGATCAAATCGAAGATCCAAGAGATAAGATTGAAGATCTCCATCCATCAAAGAGAGATTTCATCGTTTGAAGCGGAATTTCGGTGGATCAAGCTAGATCCTTCGCTGTCCAAATCTGAAGTATGTTGCTTTTGAATTGTTTAGGTGATTCGGTGAGTAGTGGTTATCTCTCACACGGATCCAAAGGAGTATATAAGATTGGTGGTTTGATTTTGTATTAAAGATAGTGATTTCATGCATTTTTCTTAAGCCTAACTATAGATCCATTGTTCATGAAGTTTTGACATCCATTTTAATATATGTTAACCTATGCAAGTTCATTCATCAAGTTGTAGAGGCATTGTTCATGATTCATGCTTGTTAGATTTGGACTCTTTATTTACAAAATTGCCATTTTAGCTATAATTTCTTTTAGATCTTGTTTGAATGCTTGATTGTTTGGATTAATGATTGACTTGATTGATTGTTATAAATTAGTTAGTAGTTGAACTTGGACAAGTTGGTCGAAGATGGTTCAAAAGCTAAGGGAAAGGCTCCTGAATAGGAAAAGCTGCTCGTGGCATATGTGGCGGATGATGAGGCTCATATGGATATATTTGATGATGATGATGAGATAGGGCTTTGCTATGATCAAGATGAAGCGAGGCATGATATGAGATAGTCTTGGTATAATCCAGAGGGGATCATTCCAAGCATGTTGATAACTCGAGGGATGGTTCGAGTTAGAGGATAATGGTTGGCTCGAGAGGCGCTTGAGCTAATATGAGAATGGTCGTCGAGGAGGATGAATAGAAGGCTAAGATTTCATCGTTATTGAAGGTTCTAGCAGACTCAAAGCAAGAGTACACTGGGCAGATTCGATAGTCCGAAAAGACTACAGTTGGTAGTCGAGTACTCTGGGCAGATTCGATAGTCCTAGGCACGGGCTGCGACGACGTGCAGAGTTCTGTCTAGAACCAGGGTTACCATTAGCCCTTGACGGACGGCTGAAAGAATGTGTCGGTCGTTCAATTAACGGTGGTATCGAAGCAATGATAACAGTGATAGCCAGAGTCATGGATGTTTGGATGTTTTGGTTGTATCGTCATTCGGTCTCAAGAGCGATGCTTTCTAGGTGCTTATCTGATCTTGGTTTAGGCCTTGGGGGTTTGTTCTTGGAAAACATTGACCTTGACTCGAGTGATAATTGCTTTACTTTAAATGTCTGCTTTTCTATGTTTATTGCTTCTGCTTAGTGTGTCTGGGGCTATCACTGTAGAAAGAGGTGGAGTGGGAGGTTTGGGTTCCTATTCCTTTTACCTTTATGCTCTTTTGGTATGTTGTTAATTAATTTACCGCTCACTAAGACTGTTATCTGACTCAAGGTTTTATGTTCAACTCTTATTACCTTGGGCTGTTCATCCATTTTGGGATGGGCAGACTAGGTAGCAGGTGACAGGTGCTATTCTTAATGATCAACGATGCTGATGACGAAGACAAGCTGGAGGCTTGCATATTATTTTCTCACTATATGTACTGGTTGTTCCGCTGCTTGTATATTCTCTGAGTGATATGTAGTGAGGCTTGATGTATCGACTATTCAGATTCTGTTACAAACTACTATGAAGCTTATTTGATGTGATTCTATTTGTGTAGCTTCACTATTTATATATTACTCTATTGTATTTTATCCATGCACTGTGTGTAATACGATAGATTCTACTGTTTTACCTTACCCCTGACGATCCTCCATGGCTTCCTGACACACCCTTCAGCGCACTATTTCCTTGTTCAGTGCAGGAGTCATGGGTGGTCGTCACATTTGGTATCAAAGCTGAGGTTAATCGATTTTAGCCAACGCTCGCTGACGTAACTACATATGAGAGACGTAATTGTATTTTGATGGATGATTACTATATATAATATAGTAGTTTAGAAGGATTTAAACCCCTTATGCAGTTGTTTCTCAAGGTGTGCTAATCATTTCTTTTATAGATATTAAGAATGAGTCAAAGAGGGAGACCGGCTGCTAGGGAAGGCCATGCTGCTGAGGGAGCTGCTGATTATGCTGCTATGTTCGAGGCTATGATGACTTCGATCACGAGAAGGATGCCAGCTCCGGGGCCAACAGTAGATGTTGGAGTTCAAGTTCAAGCTCCAAAACCGGTGGATTTTTCTAAGCTGTGTAAAGACTATACTGCTCTTGGAGGAAAGGTTTTCTTGGGAACAGAGTCAACCATTGAAGTCCAGAGGTGGATAGATGCTTGTAGAAGAATCTTTGGTGACTTGGGAATCGAGGATGCAACCAAAAGGAAACTCGCATCAAGACAACTACAAGGGAGAGCTTCTGACTGGTGGAACTCTATCACTATTGAAACTCCGGAGGAAGAAATCACTTGGGTGCAATTTCAAGCGAGATTTGAAGCTAAGTTCATTTTTACAGCTCAGAAATCTGTTTTGTTTAAGAAGTTTGTGGAGCTCAAGCAAGGTGGAAGACTAGTTCTTGAGTATGTTTCTGAGTTTGAAGCCTTGTCCAAGTATGCCCAGTCGTATATTGAATCTCCATATCAGAAGAACGAGAAGTTTGTGACAGGCTTGGACAATTATCTTTGGAGGCAGTTGGTGGATCATCTGGACGATCCATTTGAGAAGCTTATGGAGAAAGCTCTCAAGCACGAGAATCTGTTTCCTAAAGAAGGATCTGTTGTTGTTGTGACCAAGGAGGAGTCTAAACCACAGCAAGGTGGAAACAAGAAAAGGAAGCAGCAGCAGCAAAAGGGTAAGGATGGCCAGAAGAAGCCGAAGGGCGAAGTGACCTGCTACAATTGTCAGTAGAAGGGCCATTTCTCTAGAGATTGCAAGAATCCAAAGGTGCCAGTGAAGTGCCACAACTGTGACAAGCTGGGGCATATCAAGAAGAATTGTCCAGAGCCGCGGAAGGACAAGCAGGTTGTGCAAGCTTATGCTTTGGGGGTTGTTCCATCATCTTCAAAAGCTCCTACTGCAGAAGAGAAGGGAAAGAGTGTAGTGGTTCAAGGTACTCTTTCCCTCAGTGGTGTTCCAGTCAGAGTGTTATTCGATACTGGGACGTCGCATTCTTTTGTTTGTAATGAACTAGTATGCCAGTTGGGTTTAGAACCGGATATCGTTGATAGGCCATTGGTTGTGACTAATCCAGTTGGGGGTTCGTCTTGTTTGTGTATGATATGCCATGGTCTGATTGTATAGAGTCATGATTGCTCTTTTGTTTGTGATTGTTTTGTTCTGAACTTTGAGGGGTTTGGAATTATTTTGGGTATGGACTGGCTTAGGAAGTATGCGGCAAAGGTTGATTGTAAACGGCTGAAGGTGACAGTCGAGAATGTGGAAGGGCGAAAGGTTGTGATACGATGTAAGCATGAGGAAGGCGTCTTCATGAGCTTCATGTATTCGCTGGTCGTTCCACGGGATGGACTGTCATCGGTGTCGATTCCAAATGGATTTGAGGATGTCTTTGATGAGGTCAAAGGGTTACCGCTGCATAAAAAGATCGAGTTCCACATCGATCTAGTTGAAGGAGCCAGGCCTGTTGTGATGCCTCTTAGGCGAATGGCGCCTAGGGAACAACAAGAGTTGAAGGTGCAAGTTGATGATCTTTTACAGAAAGGATTCGTTCGGCGTAGTGTGTCCAAATGGGGTGCACCAGTTGTGTTTGCAACCAAAGCGGATGGATCGTTGAGGTTGTGTGTAGATTATCATGAGCTGAATAAAGTGACTAAGAAGAACAAGTATCCATTGCTGAGAATAGATGACTTGTTTGATCAGCTTCACGAAGCTAAGGTGTTTCCTCAGATGGATTTGGCAACGGGATTTCACCAAACAAGAGTTGCAAAGGATAGTGTGCCGAAGACTGCTTTCAAGACACCATCTGGTTTCTTTGAGTGGCTGGTGATGCCGTTTGGATTGACCAATGCACCAGCATATTTTGTGTATCTTATGAATAGAGTGTTTAGGGATCAGTTAAACAAGTTTGTACTTGTGTTCGTGGATGATATTTTGATTTATTCCAGAACTGAAGAAGAGCACAAGACCCATTTACGTATTGTTTTGGAAACGTTGCGGAAACATTAGCTGAAGGCTAAGTTTTCGAAATGTCACTTCTGGAAGAGTGAAGTGAGGTTCTTAGGCCATATTATCTCTGGAAATGGAATAGCGGTTGATCCCGCCAAGGTGGTAGCAATCCAGGATTGGGTTAGACCTAAGAATGCATCCGATGTGAGAAGTTTTCTTGGATTAGCAGGATACTATCGTCGATTTATCAAGGACTTTTCCAAGGTAGCTGCACCATTAACAGGATTAACGAAAAAGAATCAAGTATTCAGATGGGATGATAAGTGTGAGCAAGCTTTCGAAATCCAGAAAGAGCGACTAACAAGTGCTCCTGTTTTGACTATTCCAAGTGGGAATGATGAGATGGTGGTTTACACCGATGCATGTGGTACTGGACTTGGAGCAGTGCTGATGCAGAAGGGTAAAGTTGTTGCGTATGCAAGTCGACAACTGAAGCCGCATGAAAGGAATTATTCGATTCATGATTTGGAGTTAGTGGCGATTGTATTTGCTCTGAAGATGTGGAGACATTACCTATTGGGAGTTCGATTTGAGTTGTTTACAGATCATAAGTCATTGAAGTATCTTTTCTCCCAAAAGGATTTGAATCTTCGGCAGCAACGATGGCTAGAGTTTTTGGCATCATATGATTTTGGTATAGCCTATACTCCGGGAAAGGGTAACGCAGTGGCAGATGCGTTAAGTCGAAGACATGCAGGATTGGGGGCCATGTTTTCAGAATGGAAGAGTCTCGAGTATTTGGCTGGATTTGACTTCAGGCCCAGATGTGAATTGGAACCTGAGATGTTGGCAAACTTATCGATAAGACCTACTCTTGTGGAAAGAATTGGTAAGAACCAAAAGCGAGACAATAAGCTTGTCAAGGTTATCCGTGATTTGGAATCTGGGTTGGACCCGGAAAAGGATAAAGGATTCGACGTCGATCGAGATGGTTGGCTTCGGAAGCAAGGACGACTAGTTGTTCCCAATATAGATGAATTGAGAGATGAAGTTCTGAAGGAAAGTCATCATTCGAAGCTGACAATTAATCCAGGTGGAAATAAGATGTATCAGGATATGAAGAGAACCTATTACTGAGAAGGTATGAAGAAGGATGTTCGAAATTTTATTTCTAAGTGCATGAACTGCCAGTTGGTAAAAGCCGAGCAGAAGAAGCCAAGTGGATTGCTTCAGCCATTAGAAGTTCCTACATGGAAGTGGGAGCAAATATCGATGGATTTTATCGATGGGTTACCGAGAACAAGAGCGGGAAATGAAGGGATTTGGGTCATCGTAGATCGTTTGACTAAGAGTGCAAGATTCATCCCTGTTCGATCAACCAGAACTGCATCGAAGTTGGCTGAGCTGTATGTTAAGTGGATAGTTCGATTCCATGGTGTTCCGAAAAGTATAGTGAGCGATCGAGACCCATTGTTCACTAGTGGATTTTGGAAGAGCTTCGAGGAAGTTTTGGAACCGAGTTATGTTTGAGTACAGCTTATCACCCCCAAACAGATGGTCAGACCGAGAGAGTCAACTGAGTTTTGGAAGATCTCCTCAGAGCATGTGTTTTGGATTTTGGAGGATCATGGGAAGATCATCTTCATTTGGTGGAATTTTCGTATAATAACAGTTACCAGTCAAGTATTGGTATGGCGCCGTATGAAGCATTGTATGGAAGACCGTGTAACTCTCCGACATGTTGGTTGGAAACGGGAGAAAAGTTGATACTTGGGCGAGAAATGATTAGACAAACTTTGGATTGTATATAGATCATTCGGCAATGAATGAAGGCAGCCCAAGACCGTCAGAAAAGTTATGCCGATAAGCGTCATAAGGATTTGGAATTTGACGTAGGTGATATGGTTTTTGTGAAGGTTTCTCCACTGAAGAATGTTATTCTATTCGAGAAGAAAGGAAAATTGACTCCGAGATTTGTTGGACCATTCCCGATCATCGAGCGAATTGGAAAGCTCTACCTATAAATTAGAGTTACCAGAAAAGATGGCGGGTGTGCACAATGTTTTTCATATATCGTACCTACGGAAGTATGTGAACGACTCGAATGTAGTGGTTTCTGCTGATAGCTGTGAAGATTTTGAGGTTGATCCAGTGGTTAAGAGACCTCGTAAGCCACTTCGTGTTGTGGAAACTGACACGCAATAGCCTAGGAGGAAGGTAGTCAGGTTGCTCAAGGTACAATGGAGTGATGATGTTAACGACTGTACATGGGAGGTCGAAGAGAGGATGAAGGCAGCTCATCCTGAAATCTTCAAGGTATGGCCATAAGGTGTCGTGTCATCTCATGACATTGTAACTTGTTCTAGTCTTAGAATTCTGTATGGTAGGCTAGAAATTGGATGCATGGTTTGTTGATTGCTATGGATGGTAGGCGTGCAGAATATTTTTGGTTGCTTTTGTTTGTTTGGAATTTCGGGGGCGAAATTCCTAAGGGCGAGAGAATGTAACGACCTTTATTTTTACGGATCGAAAGATCGTTAAACTATTGTTATTAGGTCGTTAGTATTGATAAGTCGTCCAAAGTTTATGTCGTCCATAGTTAAGTCGTCCAGTGTTAGGTTGTGTAGAAGTCTGGGTCGGTTGAGCGACTTAGTGAAGTGGAGCGACCTAAGGAGAATGAGCGACCTAAGGATTGGGACGACCTAAGGAAACTAGTGGCATGGGTGAGCGACTTAAGGAAGTCAACGACCTAGTAGGTAGCGACTTAATAGGGTAAGCGATCTAGGAGTTAACGGCATAAGCAAGTTAACGACCTAAGGGATTAAGCGGGTTAACGACTTAAGGGAGTTAGGTCGTTCGAGCGACTTAAGGATATAGTATAAGTTGTTATAGTTAGGTCGTAAATGACCTAAGTTAGATTCTGTGTAGTTAGGTCGTGGACGAGATAAGGCTTAGGTCGTAAGTCGTGTGAAGGCGAAGGTGTTAGGTCTCTGTAGTAGTTAGGTCGCGACCCTTGATAAGTCGCTTAGTCGTTGAGTGTTAGGTCGTTAGGTCGTCCAGACGACTTAGGAAGAAATGTGGCATGTATGTTAGGTCGTGTTTGTGTTAGGTTGTATATGAGTTAGGTCGTTGAGTCGCGTGAAGGGCTGAGTCGTTAAGTCATGTCTGTTTTAGGTCGCGCATAGGCTCGAGTTGGTAGGTCGTTAGGTCGGGGAACTTCTAGGTCGTAGGTCGGCCATACCTAAGGGGCGTTTCAGCTATAAATACACGGGTTTTGCCTCACTTTTTGGGATCCGGATTTTGAAGCGACGAAGTGCTTGCATTTTGAGAGCTCGAGTGCTACACTTCTTCACTTCTTATCTCTTCTTTAATCTATTACTTCCTTCCATCCAAGTTGAAGATCAAATCGAAGATCCAAGAGCTAAGATTGAAGATCTCCATCCATCAAAGAGAGATTTCATCGTTTGAAGCGGAATTTTGGCGGATCAAGCTAGATCCTTCACTGTCCAGATCTAAAGTGTGTTGCTTTTGAAGTGTTTAGGTGATTCAGTGAGTGGTGGTTATCTCTCACACGGATCCAAAGGAGTATATCGGATTGGTGGTTTGATTTTGTGTTAAAGATAGTGATTTCATGCATTTTTCTTAAGACTAAGTATAGATCCATTGTTCATGAAGTTTTGACATCCATTTTAATATATGTTAACCTATGCAAGTTCATTCATCAAGTTGTAGAGACATTGTTCATGATTCATGCTTGTTAGATTTGGACTCTTTATTTACAAAATTGCCATTTTAGCTATAATTGCTTTTAGATCTTGTTTGAATGCTTGATTGTTTGGATTAATGATTGACTTGATTGATTGTTATAAATTAGTTAGTAGTTGAACTTGGACAAGTTGGTCGAAGATGGTTCAAAAGCTAAGGGAAAGGCTCTTGAATAGGAAAAGCTGCTCGTGGCATATGTGGCGGATGATGAGGCTCGTATGGATAGATTTGATGATGATGATGAGAAAGGGCTTTGCTATGATCGAGATGAAGAGAGGCATGATATGCGATAGTCTTGGTATATTCTAGATGGGATCATTCCAAGCATGTTGATAACTCGAGGGATGGTTCGAGTTAGAGGATAATGGTTGGCTCGAGAGGCGCTTGAGCTAGTATGAGAATGGTCGTCGAGGAGGATGACTAGAAGGCTGAGATTTCATCGTTATTGAAGGTTCTAGCAGGCTCAAAGCAAGAGTACGCTGGGCAGATTCAATAGACCCAAAAGACTACAGTTGGTAGTCGAGTACTCTTGGCAGATTCGATAGTCCTAGGCACGGGCTGCGACGACGTGCGGAGTTCTATCTAGAACCGGGGTTACCATTAGCCCTTGACGGACGGCTGAAAGAATGTGCCGGTCATTAAATTAACGGTGGTATCGAAGCAATGATAACAGTGATAGCCAGAGTCATGGATGTTTGGATGTTTTGGTTGTATCGTCATTCGGTCTCAAGAGCGATGCTTTCTGGGTGCTTATCTGATCTTGGTTTAGGCCTTGGGGGTTTGTGCTTGGAAAACATTGACCTTGACTCAAGTGAAAATGCTTTACTTTAAATGTCTGCTTTGCTATGTTTATTGCTTCTGCTTAGTGTGTCTGGGGGCTATCACTGTAGAAAGAGGTAGAGTGGGAGGTTTGGGTTCCTATTCCTTTTACCTTTATGCTCTTTTGGTATGTTGTTAGTTAATTTACCGCTCACTAAGACTGTTGTCTGACTTAAGGTTTTATATTCAACTCTTATTACCTTGAGCTGTTCATCCATTTTGGGATGGGCAGACTAGGTAGCAGGTGACAAGTGCTATTCTTAGTGATCAACGATGCTGATGACGAAGACGAGCTGGAAGCTTGCATATTATTTGCTCACTATATGTACTGGATGTTCCGCTGCTTGTATATTCTCTGAGTGATATGTCATGAGGCTTGATGTATTGACTATTCAGATTCTGTATCAAACTGCTATGAAGCTTATTTGATGTGACTCTATTTGTGTAGCTTCACTATGTATATATTTCTCTATTGTATTTTATCCATGCGCTGTGAGTAATACGATAGATTCTACTGTTTTACCTTACCCCTGACAATCCTCCATGGCTGCCTGGCACACCCTTCAGCGCACTATTTCCTTGTTTAGTGCAGGAGTCATGGGCTGTCGTCACAATAATACTTATATTTCTATTAAACTAGTAGCATTTCAATTATACTTAAGTTTATAACCCTACAACATCAAATTCTTATTCATTAAGGTGATTCATTTAACCTTTTCATTATATAAATTTTTCTTATACAAATTTCCATTACATTTTCTTATTAAACATTCCAACTTTTAATATTTGGTAAGTTATATATATATATATATATATATATATATATATATATATGCTTTTTAAGAATGTAATTGAAAGTTATACAAGTTTTCTCAATTCTTTTAACTAATTAAATATTCAATAATTATATCCCTTGTTTTATAAGTTACAATTTCAAATTTTATTTAATACCATTTATAACATAGCATTAAATCTCTTATTTCATTTAGAGGTTTCAATTATTAGTTGATTTCCATTTCACTACACTAGTTGGAATTATTAATTAATGGAAGTTAAGAACTAACTACAGGGTTTAGTTTCACATTATTTAAAAAAATAATAGATAAATATATACTTACAACTTATATATCCAATTATAATTAAAACAATTTAAAATTTATATTTGTTTATCAAAATAAATCCGCAGTAAAGCTACTACAGTGGCCTTCCCACTTCGAAACCCGAAAATGAATGTCGATGATGCGGCCGCCATCACCGAGATTATTTTCCAACGACTGAGAGGGAAGTACAGATCCAAAATTCTTAAAAATAGTTCTTTTAATTTATATTAAAATATTTATATCAAAAAAATACTTTTAAATAATATTATTATTATATTCCAAAATTATTTGAAAGAAATTTCAAAACCTCGGAACTTAAGTTCTAAAATTTCCAAATTTTATTTATTTTATTTCAATCTTATTTCACTATTATCTACAAATTTCATTACCTAACACCCAACAAATTGCAACCAAAAATATATCATTTATAAAATTTTATTTTATAAATACAGAAAATATAATAGGCAAATACATTGACCTATATTAAAATCAAATATTATGTCTGTCTGTTCTATTAAGTGTTCAGAAATCCCTATTAATGTCACAGCGTCCCATGCACCAACCAGAATTTATAAATACAAAACGGAACAAATTAACACAATATCAAAACCTTCTTATAACACTAGCAAATATGCTCTCTCATATATATACACTCAGCTACTCATCACAGTGTATTACTACCCTATTGATAAGAGTCAGACCCCACAAAGCTAGGGTTTATCGCTAAACCAAAGCTCTGATACCAGATGTAATGCCCCGCCTTTTTTGCACTTTTAAATCGACGATAAACCACACACGTTAGACTTAAACCATACAAAAGGGCGGATTTTTATGGGGTAAATAAGAAAAAGTAGGGAAAGAAAAAAACAAAATAGAATCTTGCAGCGGAACGATAAATATAATAATCAAATATACAGTTCATGAAGCTGTTTTATAAACATTTGATTATATTTATACAATACATATCAGAGTTGCACTGAAGTGACCCACTACTCTTCACATCTATTTTAATAATTTTTTTAGCTGAGTTTTTTTTTGAAAAACAAGCGATCACTTCTTTTAATTAATTCTCCCAAGATCCAGAATCTACCAATATAAAAATATTAGTATTTAAATCAAGTCATATCATTTATATATATGAAGATATATAAATGTTTCTTTGCCTATCAGAGTATTTAAAATAGCAAAGAAATTTAATCACACAATATTTCCCGTAGTTGAGAGGTTTTGTGTCACATAGCTTTTTCTACATTTTAATTTTTTTTAACTCAAGCTTGATTAATATGTGATTCAAATATTACCACTTATTATTTTCTTGTTTTATTTCCCAGATTGTTCTATAGCCCAGATTAATTAATTCCTAATTTATGTCAAGTAAAATGCACATATTCTGGTTTAAAAAGAATATAATGATCATGTGAGTAATAAGATTGTAGACTAGTTTAAAGGTCATGCGGATGAAAACAATACAAATGAGTAAAGTGCAAACACAGACCACATTCCAAATGAGGAATTGCCATGAATATGAAGGCAGCAATTACAACTGGTTCAAGTGAAAGCCAGGTATACACATAAAGTCAGTATGATCAAAGAAACAAGCCCTTAACCTAGATTAGATATGACATCAATGTGTGCAATAGTCAGGCAATGTCAATAATCAGGAGAATGCAAAACCTCCAAATGAACATATGGTGAAGACAACTGATGAATCTCAAAGTAAAGAACAAATGATAATGATCAGAATGCTATAGAGTAATTGACATGCTTATTACAAACAAGATTACATGATGCTACAAGCTACAACAGGCTTGACTAAAACCAAATGCAACCAGACTTGAATCAAGTATCTAAATAGTAGGGTTTAGCTCAATATAGTTGCAATGAAGACTATAAGTACAAAGCATGCACATGAACTTACTACA
Source organism: Allium cepa (assembly GCA_030765085.1). Taxonomy (NCBI): domain Eukaryota; kingdom Viridiplantae; phylum Streptophyta; class Magnoliopsida; order Asparagales; family Amaryllidaceae; genus Allium; species Allium cepa. Next base: position 915,396,285 of record CM060929.1, on the reverse strand, counting down.
CAAAGCAATACAAGTTTCTACTAGAAAATCAAATGTCCAGATAGGATTACAGGCTATGTCTTTAAGCTTTTGCATGTACTTATATTAATTACAAGACATGCTCAAGCCCTATTGGTTATCCTAGACCTTGTTCAACCCATTCACTTAAAACTTTGGCACATATTCATTCAAGTACAACTAGAACATTATAACTGAAGTAAAACAAATATGTCAAGGAAAACTGTAACGACCCGTATTTTACGTGTCGATAAAACGTAGAATTTACAGGTCGTTAGTGTTATGTTATCCCTAGCCTAAGTCGTATGGGAAGTTAACTCGTGTATGAGTTAGGTCGCAACGTGTGATAAGCCTCGTCCCAGATGAGTCGTAGGTCGTTGGGTTGATGAGTCGTAGGTCGTTGGGTTGATGAGTCGTAGGTCGTTGGGTTGATGAGTCGTAGGTCGTTGGGTCGTGACCGACCTAAGAGCGACCGACCTAAAACGCGCGATCTAAAAATCTGCCTATAAATAGAGGGCTTTGGCTCACTTTTTGGCACCGGTTTTTGAAGCGATGAAGTGCTACCATTTTGAGAACTCGACTACAACATTTCTTCACTTCTTTTCTCTACTTTAATCTTGTGCTAACATCCATCCAAGATTGAAGATCAAGATCGAAGAACCAAGAGCCAAAGTTGAAGATCTTCATCCAACGAAGCTAGATTTCATCATTTCAAGCAAGATTTTGACGAATCAAGCTTGAATCCTTCCTGTCCAGATTTGAAGTGCTTTGCTTTTGGGTTGTTTTGGTGATTCGGTGAATGGTGGTTATCTCTCACGCGGACCCAAAGGAATATATTGGATTGGTGGTTTGTTGGAGTGTTGTAGATAGTGATTTCATGCATTTTCTTTAGATCCAAGTCTAGATCCATTACTTATGAAGATGTTTACCTATGCAAGTTCATTTATCAAGTTATAGAAACAAAACCCATGTTTTATATTTGTTAGATCTATGCTAGAAACCCATAATTCATGTATGTTAGACTTATGCTCATTTATTTACGAAATTGCCATTATAGTTAATATTGCTTGTTAGATCTTGTTTGAATGCTTGATTGTTTGGATGTATGATTGAATTGATTGTTTGGATGTATGATTGAATTGATTTGGAACAAGATGGTTGAAGATGATTCAAAAGCTAAGTGGAAAGGCTCTTGAATGGTGAAAGCTGCTTGTGGCATATGAAGCGGATGATGAAGCTCATATGGATGGATTCGAGGACTTTGCTATGATTAGAGGAAGCAAAGCATGATGATGATGATGAACTTTTCTAAGATGCGATGAAGCAAAGTATGATGTGAGATAGTCTTGGTCTAATCCAGGCGGGATCATTCCAAACATGATGATGACTCGATGATGCGATGCGAGTTGGGTGATAATGGATAGCTCGAGAGGCGCTTGAGCTAGTATGAGAATAGTCGTCAAGGAGGATGACTAGGAGGCTGAGACTTCATCGTTGTTGAAGGTTCTAGTATGCTCAAAGCAAGAGTACGTTGGGTAGTTGCGAAAATTCCCAAGCACGGGCTGCGACGACATGCTAGTACTCTGGGTAGTTGCGAAAATTCCTAGGCACGGGCTGCGACGACGTGCGGAGTTATGTCTAGAACCGGGGTTGCCATTAGCCCTTGACTGACGGCTGAAAGAATGTGCCGGTCATTCAATTAACGGTGGTATCGAGGCAATGATAACAGTGATAGCTAGAGTCATGGATGTTTGGATGTACTATCATTCGGCCTCAAGAGCGGTGTTTTCTGGGTGCTTATCTGATCTTGGTTTAGGCCTTGGGGGTTAGTATTTGGAAAACATCGACCTTGACTCGAGTGGTTATCGCTTTACTTTAGTTATCTGTTGCTATGCTTGCTTCCCCTTAGTGTGTGTCTGGGGGCTATCACTGTAGAAAGAGGTGGAGTGGGATGATATGGGTTCCTATTCTTTGTATCCTTTATGTTCTTTTGGTATGTTTGATAGTTGATTTACCGCTCACTAAGACTGTTGTCTGACTCAAGGTATTATGTCTCCTCTTATTACCTTGGGCTGTTCATCCATGTTTGGGATGGGCAGACTAAGTGACAGGTGGCAGGTGCTGATCTTAGTGATTGACGATGCTGATGGCGAAAACGAGCAGGAGGCTTGCGTATTATTTCCTTAATAATATGTACTGGATATTCCGCTGTTGTATATTCCCTGAGTGCTTGTAGTGAGGCTTGACTGTACTGATTTTCAGATGCTTGTATCAAACTACTATGATGTCTATGTGATGATATTCTGTTTGGAGCTTCACTACATATATTTCTCTATTGTACTTTATCCATGCACTGTGAGTTGTACGATAGAGTTTGCGATGTATATTCTACCCTTGACGGTCACCCATGGCTGCCTGGCACACTTTCAGCGCACCATTACCTTGTTTCCGTGCGGGTGTCATGGACGGTCGTCACATTTGGTATCAGAGCTTTGGTTAATCGATTTTAGCCAATGCTCGCTGAAGTAACTGCGTAAGAGAGACGTAATTGTATTTTGATGGATGATTACTATATATAATATAGTAGCTTAGATGGATTTGAACTCCTTATGCGGTTGTTTCTCAAAGGTGCTCTAATCATTCCTTTTTCTAGATACTAAGGATGAGTCAAAGAGGGAGTCCAGCCGCAAGGGAAGGCCGTGCCGCTGAAGGAGTTGCTGATTATGGTGCTATGTTCGAAGCGATGATGACTTCGATCATGAGAAGGATGCCAGCTCCAGGGCCATCTATAGATGTTGGGGTTCAAGTCCAAGCTCCAAGACCAGTGGATTTTGCTAAGCTCTGTAAGGATTATACTGCTCTTGGAGGGAAGGTTTTCTTAGGGACTGAATCTACCATTGAAGTTCAAAGATGGATTGATGCTTGTAGAAGGATCTTTGGAGATTTGGGAATTGAGGATGCAACTAAGAGGAAGCTTGCATCGAGACAACTTCAAGGGAGAGCTTCTGATTGGTGGAACTCTATCACCATTGATACTCCAGAGGAAGAGATTTCTTGGGAGCAGTTCCAAGCTAGATTTGAAGCTAAGTTCATCTCTACCGCTCAGAAGTCTGTTTTGTTTAAAAAGTTTGTTGAGCTTAAGCAAGATGGAAGGTCGGTTCTGGAATATGTTTCTGAGTTTGAGGCTTTGTCCAAGTATGCTCGATCGTATATTGATTCTCCCTATCAGAAGAATGAGAAGTTCGTGACAGGCTTGGACAGTTATCTTGGAAGGCAGTTGGTGGATCATTTGGACGATCCATTTGAGAAGCTTGTGGAGAAAGCTCTCAGGCATGAGAGTTTGTTTCCTAAGGAAGGGTCTGTTGTTGCTGTGGCCAAGGAAGAGCTCAAACCACAGCAGGGTGGAAATAAGAAGAGGAGGCAGCAACATCAGAGGGGTAAGAATGGCCAGAAGAAGCCGAAGGGTGAAGTGATCTGCTACAACTGTCAGCAGAAGGGCCATCTCTCCAGGGATTGTAAGAATCCGAAAGCGCCGGCGAAGTGCCACAACTGCAACAAGCCAGGGCATTTCAGGAAGGATTGTCCGGAACCACAGAAGGACAAACAGATTGTGAAAGCTTATGCTTTGGGGGCTGTTCCATCGTCTTCGAAAGCTCCTACTGCTGAAGAGAAGGGGAAGAGTGTGGTGGTTCAAGGTACTCTTTCCATTTGTGGTGTTCCAGTTAGAGTTTTGTTTGATACTGGAGCGTCTCATTCTTTTGTTTGTAATGAGTTGGTAGACCGATTAGGTTTGGAACCGGAAATTGTTGATAGGCCATTGGTTGTGGCTAATCCAGTTGGGGGTTCGTCTTGTTTGTGTATACTAAGCCGTGGTCTAGTTGTATCGAGTCATGATTGCTCTTTTGTATGTGATTGTTTTGTTCTAAACTTTGCGGGGTTCGGAATTATTTTGGGTATGGACTGGCTTAGGAAGTATGCGGCAAAGGTTGATTGTGAGAGATTGGAGGTGACAGTCGAGAATGTGGAGGGGCCAAAGGTTGTGATACGATGTAAGCATGAAGAAGGTATCTTCATGAGATTCATGTATTCGCTGGTTGTTCCACGGGATGGACTATCATCGGTACCAATCGTGAATGGATTTGAGGATGTCTTTGACGAGGTCAAAGGGTTACCGCCGCATAGGGAGATCGAGTTTCGTATCGATCTAGTTGAAGGAGCCAGACCCGTTGTGATGCCTCTTAGGCGGATGGCGCCTAGAGAACAAAAAGAGTTGAAGGTGCAAGTTGATGACCTTTTACGGAAAGGATTCATTCGGCATAGTGTGTCCGAATGGGGTGCACCAGTTGTGTTTGCAACCAAAGCGGATGGATCGTTGAGGTTGTGTGTTGCTTATCGTGAGCGGAATAAGGTGACTAAGAAGAACAAGTATCCATTGCCGAGAATAGATGACTTGTTTGATCAGCTTCACGAAGCTAAGGTGTTTTCTCAGATGGATTTGGCAACGGGATTTCACCAGTTGAGAGTGGCGAAGGATAGTATGCCGAAGACTGCTTTCAGGACACCATCCGGTTTCTATGAGTGGCTGGTAATGCCGTTTGGATTGACTAACGCACCAGCATATTTTGTGGATCTTATGAATAGAGTGTTCAGAGATCAGTTGAACAAGTTCGTACTTGTGTTCGTGGATGATATTCTGATTTACTCCAGAACTGAAGAAGAACACAAGAAGCACTTGCGTATTGTTTTGGAAATCTTGCGGAAACATCAGCTGAAGGCTAAGTTTTCGAAGTGTCACTTCTGGAAGAGTGAAGTGAGATTCTTAGGCCATGTTATTTCTGGAAATGGAATACCGGTTGATCCCGCTAAGGTGGCAGCAATCCAGGATTGGGTTAGACCTAAGAATGCATCAGATGTGAGAAGTTTTCTTGGATTAGCAGGATATTATCGTCGGTTTATCAAAGACTTTTCCAAGATAGCTGCACCGTTGACTAGGTTGACGAAGAAGAATCAGGTATTCAGTTAGGATACTAAGTGTGAGCAAGCCTTTGGAATCCTGAAAGAGAGACTGACCAGTGCTCCTGTTTTGACTATTCCAAGTGGGAATGATGAGATGGTGGTTTACACCGATGCATGTGGTACTGGACTTGGAGCAGTACTGATGCAGAAGGATAGAGTTGTTGCGTATGAAAGTCGACAACTGAAGCCGCATGAAAGGAATTAACCGACTCATGATTTGGAGTTAGCGGCGATTGTGTTTGCTCTGAAGATGTGGAGACACTATCTATTGGGAGTTCGATTCGAGTTGTTTACAGATCATAAGTCTTTGAAGTATCTTTTCTCCCAAAAGGATTTGAATATTCGACAGCAACGATGGTTGGAGTTTTTAGCATCATATGATTTTGGTATAGCTTATACACCGGGAAAAGGTAACGCAGTAGCTGATGCGTTAAGTCGAAGACATGCTGGATTGGGAGCCATGTTTTCGGAATGGAAGAGTCTCGAGTACTTAGCTGGATTTTATTTCAGGCCCAGATGCGAATTGGAACCTGAGATGTTGGAAAACTTATCGATAAGACCTAATCTTGTGGAAAGGATAGGCGAGAGTCAAAAGCAAGACGATAAGCTTGTCAAGATTATCCGAGAGTTGAAATCTGGATTGGACCCAGAAAAGGATAAGGGATTCGAAGTCGATCGAGAGGGTTGGCTTCGGAAGCAAGGACGACTGGTTGTTCTCGATATCGATGAATTGAGAGATGAAGTTCTGAGGGAAAGTCATCACTCGAAGTTGACAATTCATCCAGGTGGAAATAAGATGTATCGGGATATGAAGAGAACCTATTACTGGGAAGGTATGAAGAAGGACATTGGAAATTTTATTTCCAAATGTATGAATTGCCAGTTGGTTAAAGCAGAGCAGAAGAAGCCAAGTGGATTGCTTCAGCCATTAGAAGTTCCTACATGGAAGTGGGAGCAGATATCGATGGATTTTATCGATGGTCTACCTAGAACAAGAGCGGGAAATGAAGGGATTTGGGTCATTGTAGATCGTTTGACCAAGAGTGCAAGATTCATTCCTATTCGATCAACTAGGACTGCATCAAAGTTGGCTGAGTTGTATGTTAAGTGGATAGTTCGTTTCCATGGCATTCCGAAGAGTATAGTGAGCGATCGAGACCCATTGTTCACTAGTGGATTTTGGAAGAGCTTCCAGGAAGTTTTGGGAACCGAGTTGTGTTTGAGTACAGCTTATCATCCCCAAACAGATGGTCAGACTGAGAGAGTCAACCGAGTTTTGGAAGATCTCCTCAGGGCTTGTGTTTTGGATTTCGGAGGATCATGGGAAGATCATCTTCATTTGGTGGAGTTTGCGTATAATAACAGTTACCAGTCAAGCATTAGTATGGCACCATATGAAGCCCTGTATGGAAGACCGTGTAACTCTCTGACATGTTGGTTGGAAGCTGGAGGAAAGCTGATGCTTGGGCCAGAGATGATTCGTCAGACTACGGGTTGCATAGAGATCATTCGGCAACGAATGAAGGCAGCCCAAGATCGTCAGAAAAGTTATGCAGATAAACGTCGAAAGGATTTGGAATTCGATGTAGGTGATATGGTTTTTGTGAAGATTTCTCTTCTGAAGAATGTTATTCGATTCGGGAAGAAAGGAAAGTTGACTCTGAGATTTGTTGGACCATTCCCGATTATCGAGCGAATTGGAAAGCTCGCTTATAGATTAGAGTTACCGGAAAAGATGGCGGGAGTGCACAATGTTTTTCATGTATCATATCTACGGAAGTATGTGCACGACTCAAGCACGGTGGTTTCTGCTGATAGCTGTGAAGATTTGGAGGTCGATCCAGTTGTTAGAAGACCTCGTAAGCCGCTTCGTATTGTTGAAACCGACACGAAACAGCTTAGGAGGAAGACAATTACGTTGCTCAAGATACAATGGAGTGATGATGTTAACGACTGTACGTGGGAAGAGGAAGAGAGGATGAAGGCAGCTCATCCTGAACTCTTCAAGGTATGGCCCTAAGGTGTCGTGACATCTCATGAATTTGTAACTTGATTCTTATCTTAGAATTCTGCATGCTAGGCTAGAAATTGGATGCATGGTTTGTTGATTGCTATGGATGGTAGGCATGTAGAATAGCTTTGATTGCTGTTGTTTGTTTGGAATTTCGGGTGCGAAATTCCCAAGGGGGAGAGAATGTAACGACCTGTATTTTACATGTCGATAAAACGTAGAATTTACAGGTCGTTAGTGTTATGTTATCCCTAGCCTAAGTCGTATGGGAAGTTAACTCGTGTATGAGTTAGGTCGCAACGTGTGATAAGCCTCGTCCCAGATGAGTCGTAGGTCGTTGGGTTGATGAGTCGTAGGTCGTTGGGTTGATGAGTCGTAGGTTGTTGGGTTGATGAGTCGTAGGTCGTTGGGTTGATGAGTCGTAGGTCGTTAGGTCGTGACCGACCTAAGAGCGACCGACCTAAAATGCGCGACCTAAAAATCTGCCTATAAATAGAGGGCTTTGGCTCACTTTTTGGCATCGGTTTTTGAAGCGACGAAGTGCTGCCATTTTGAGAACTCGACTACAACATTTCTTCACTTCTTTTCTCTACTTTAATCTTGTGCTAACATCCATCCAAGATTGAAGATCAAGATCGAAGAACCAAGAGCCAAAGTTGAAGATCTTCATCCAACGAAGCTAGATTTCATCATTTCAAGCAAGATTTTGACGAATCAAGCTTGAATCCTTCCTGTCCAGATTTGAAGTGCTTTGCTTTTGGGTTGTTTTGGTGATTCGGTGAGTGGTGGTTATCTCTCACGCGGACCCAAAGGAATATATTGGATTGGTGGTTTGTTGGAGTGTTGTAGATAGTGATTTCATGCATTTTTTTTAGATCCAAGTCTAGATCCATTACTTATGAAGATGTTTACCTATGCAAGTTCATTTATCAAGTTATAGAAACAAAACCCATATTTTATATTTGTTAGATCTATGCTAGAAACCCATAATTCATGTATGTTAGACTTATGCTCATTTATTTACGAAATTGCCATTATAGTTAATATTGCTTGTTAGATCTTGTTTGAATGCTTGATTGTTTGGATGTATGATTGAATTGATTGTTTGGATGTATGATTGAATTGATTTGGAACAAGATGGTTGAAGATGATTCAAAAGCTAAGTGGAAAGGCTCTTGAATGGTGAAAGCTGCTTGTGGCATATGAAGCGGATGATGAAGCTCATATGGATGGATTCGAGGACTTTGCTATGATTAGAGGAAGCAAAGCATGATGATGATGATGAACTTTGCTAAGATGCGATGAAGCAAAGTATGATGTGAGATAGTCTTGGTCTAATCCAGGCGGGATCATTCCAAACATGATGATGACTCGATGATGCAATGCGAGTTGGGTGATAATGGATAGCTCGAGAGGCGCTTGAGCTAGTATGAGAATAGTCGTCAAGGAGGATGACTAGGAGGCTGAGACTTCATCGTTGTTGAAGGTTCTAGTATGCTCAAAGGAAGAGTATGTTGGGTAGTTGCGAAAATTCCCAAGCACGGGCTGCGACGACGTGCTAGTACTCTGGGTAGTTGCGAAAATTCCTAGGCACGGGCTGCGACGACGTGCGGAGTTATGTCTAGAACCGGGGTTGCCATTAGCCCTTGACTGACGGCTGAAAGAATGTGCCGGTCATTCAATTAACGGTGGTATCGAGGCAATGATAACAGTGATAGCCAGAGTCATGGATGTTTGGATGTATTATCATTCGGCCTCAAGAGCGGTGTTTTATGGGTGCTTATCTGATCTTGGTTTAGGCCTTGGGGGTTAGTATTTGGAAAACATCGACCTTGACTAGAGTGGTTATTGCTTTACTTTAGTTATCTGTTGCTATGCTTGCTTCCCCTTAGTGTGTGTCTGGGGGCTATCACTGTAGAAAGAGGTGGAGTGGGATGATTTGGGTTCCTATTCCTTGTATCCTTTATGTTCTTTTGGTATGTTTGATAGTTGATTTACCGCTCACTAAGACTGTTGTCTGACTCAAGGTTTTATGTCTCCTCTTATTACCTTGGGCTGTTCATCCATGTTTGGGATGGGCAGACTAAGTGACAGGTGGCATGTGCTGATCTTAGTGATTGACGATGCTGATGGCGAAGACGAGCAGGAGGCTTGCGTATTATTTCCTTAATAATATGTACTGGATATTCCGCTGTTGTATATTCCCTGAGTGCTTGTAGTGAGGCTTGACTGTACTGATTTTCATATGCTTGTATCAAACTACTATGATGTCTATGTGATGATATTCTGTTTGGAGCTTCACTACATATATTTCTCTATTGTACTTTATCCATGTGCTGTGAGTTGTACGATAGAGTTTGCGATGTATATTCTACCCTTGACGGTCACCCATGGCTGCCTGGCACACTTTCAGCGCACCATTACCTTGTTTCCGTGCGGGAGTCATGGGCGGTCGTCACAAAAACATATCCACATATCAGATTATATGGCATTGTGATATTCCGGAATTCTAGACATCTGTAATTGATAAAATATTTGAGTTAATTAATATAATATTGAATTTTAGATTGAACGATTGAATCTGATCAGATAAATATTTATATTTGTAATTGTGTTGTATATGTATATACATAGATTTTAAATAAAATTATTGATTACAAATTTAATTTGTGTTGCTTAATACATACATATTTACACATATAAAAGATCTAAACATGTATAATATTTTAAACATACAATTTTTATTTTAAAATTTAATTAGTGCATGAATATAAGACAAGTGTAACAACTCTAAATAAACATTAAAATAACTGTAATAAAACATTTAAAAACATGATTATATTTAATAAGAAATTAATTTAGGATAAATTTAAATACATTTATAAAATAAGAAATTTATTTTTAATATCAAAATGAACATGTGTTAAGTTTTAACTCATAGAGAAGACACTTGTAATTAATCTACAAACTAAAGTAACAAGTGGCAATGTTAAATTTTTTTTTGAAATTAATTATTATAGACAAGAAAAACTCAATAATTCATTATTATTGAAACCCTTTTCTTCAAATGAAAACCGAAATCAGGTTTAAAGAAATTCAAAACTACATTCAATTTAAAAAAAAGAACTTAGGTTTTCATTTTCTACTCACTATCAAAACCTGGAAACATAAACCTGAGAGAAGGAATGAAAGAAACAAGTATTTCCTGTAAGATCTAGTGCAAAACTCAAAATAAAGTGCAACGACAAAATTGAAGATGGGATCAAAGCTTCAAACAAACAAATCAAATCAGCATACAAATCAAAATTTCCAGATTTTCAAGTTTAAGTAAAATTCCAGAAATTTTCTGCTCTGTTCAAATTATTCAAGGTGAGTAAACCAGGCCTAACTATTTATATCTGATGCATGCTAATAATGTTTGAAAGGAATGATGAGTTAGTAGTTTGCATGTATGAAATTATGTTTGCAAGTTTAAAATTATAGAACCCGAGTACGGATTCTGTTCCCTGTTCAAAATAAATTTGGTGAGTAAACTCTTTTACTTAAAATAGTTTAAAAACCTGTGATGTAACCTTGTTGCATTTGTAGAAATATAGACTATTAAACTTACTTGAATATAAAGGTGCGCATTGAGTATAAGATGTCTGCAATGGCCTTTGTGTATTTATATATGTACTCTGTTGTTAATAACAGACTAAACATATCCAAATATAATTCCTATTTTACTGTGTAATCAATATTAGACTGAGATTTCTGAAAGAAAGATGACAATAGTAGTGTGATCTTGTTTTTAAAAATAGTTGTAGGTAATCACATTTACTAGGTAGTCTGGAAAATACTAGTTTACAGTGAAAATTTGTTATTTTGTTGAAAACCAATACCTATACTTTCATGATTTGATTATATAAATGGATTCAAGCAAGGAAATCATGAATTTAGGTATGAAGATTTTGATTTTTAGTTTGGGTTTCGTTAAGATAATCTAAGTTGCTCGTCTTTGGGATCTTGCATAATTGCCGATGATCAGCGACAAGTGGGGGTGTGGGGTTTGACCGGGAGGTGGTCGGGAAGTGGGTGAACTCTGGAAAATTGGCGAGGGGTTTTATTGTTGGCCGGGGTGGTCGGAGAAAGGGAAAATAGTGTTTTTTGGGAAGTTTTGGAGGTCGGCTGTGTCGAGATGAGAACGACGATGATGGCGCACCGGGAGAGATCGCATAGGAGGAAATGGACTCGGGGGTTCGAGGCGCAACTGCGGTTAAAGCAGTTTGGCTCCAAGTGGCACGGTTCGTCGTTGGTCATTGGTTTTGCAGGTCATGCTACTTCCAGTTTCCGATTTGAAATGGTGATTTTGAGGTTGACCTCGTTTTGGGTTGTGTTGTGTCGCTGGAGTGGTTGTTGAGGTCGAAGGTGAGTTGCTGAAGGCCAGGGGATCGATCGACGGTGGGATTTCCGGTCGTGCATGTGCACAATGGCGATGGCGTGCATCCCTGTTGTTGAAGTTTAGGGGAAGAACGAATGGCTAGGGAGATTTTCGCAATTCCCTCATGTTCACCTCGGCGTAGTAGTGAAGAGTGAATTTTGGGTTACTCGAGTTAGTTGGTTCAAGTTTGAAACTTGACCTATTTCCTAAATTTAAACTTAAAATTAAAAGTACAAAGCAAAATATTTAAATGAGTTTAAAATCTAAATTTTTAAATTATGGATTCAAGTTTAATTTGAATCATAGTTGGAAATGAATTAGTTTTAAATTCAAATTTTGTTTAAAATACTTTAAAAAGGTTTATTGTTAAAATTGTTTTTAAAGAAATTTGAATTTAAATTGGTAATTGAAATGTAAAGTAATTAAAGGTTTAAACTTAAAAGTTTAAGATTAATTATTCTTAGAATAATTAACTTGTAATTAGGAATAATTAATTAAATAAGATTTGATTTTAATTAATGATTAATAATTAATTAATCAAGTAATAAGGAATTAATTAAGTTATAGTTGACATTTAATTAAATAATTAGGGGTTAATAAATGATTAATTAAATTGTAATTAATAATGATTGAAATAAGTTAATTATTTTAGATAAATAATTAATGAATTTTTAAACAGTTAATGAGGGTCATTAACTAAGGATTATTTAACAATTAATTAATGTGATTTAATTTTTTTTATAATTAATTAGATTAATTAATTGATGATAATCATTTGAGAATTGTTAAATATAACTACTTAATTGAAGTAATTTAGAAATTAATTACTTAAATGTAATTAATAGAGTTTAATGTGATTGGTTTAAATTAATTAATTAAGTTTAATTAATTTTGATCACTTGATGATTTGATAACAATTACTCAATGTAATTAATGGAAGTGTAATTACTTAAGGAAGTAATTAATGGTAATTACTGGATGTAATTAAAGATGTTGATGATGAAAGTAATTTTGTTTATATTAAATTCCTGTGTAATTAATCAGGGGATTAATTGAGATAATTAATCAAGGATATTTAATTTTTGAAATAAAGTAAGTAAGGGTAGTTGATTACTGAATGGGATTAATCCAAGGACTAATTAGAGAATAAATTAGGAATTAATTTATTCAATGAAGTAATTAAGGGTAGTTAAATTCGGGATGTTATTAATCAGCGGTGATTAATAATTAGGGTTGATAATTAATTAACAAAGTAATTAAAGGTTAATTACTGTATTTGGATAAGGGTAAATTAATTTGAGAATTTATTAAGGGATGATAGAATGATATTGGAAGCTCTTCGATTAATTTTTATCTCTAATAAGTAGTTCGTGATGATATGTGATATGGCATGTTTGATTTAGACTATGATGATATGGTTATCTATTGATGATGAATTACTATGACATCCGGTATTTAAAGTTGAATTGTATTTCACTTGAATAATTTAAGTTAGGATGACGTTGGATTCGAAGAGACCGGGGTCAGGTATTAGTTAATATTCGAAACCACTCGATTCTTATAATTTGGTATGTGTACTAATAGGCTGAGGTGGAATGATTTAAGTGAATTGGACTATAAAATCTAAGTTCTGACACTTAGAAATTGACGAATATAATAAGTGTTGTCTATACCAAACCTGTGAATTTGTAAAATTGTTATGAGTTACCCCGAGTTAAAAATTGGTTATTGTTTTTTTGTATTTCATATTAGATGGGTTTACTCATGCTGGTGTCCAGCCTGACCCGAGTGTTACTTTGATGTAATGCTCGGGTCAGACCGAGTATTACAGATTTTCAGGTAAGGATGTACTGGAGCTCAGGAGGCGAGCTGGAGAGCAGGAACGTATGGAGAGCTTATGATGTTAATATATTATAGTAAATAGATTGATTTATCTGTTCTGTGATAGTAAATCTGTTGTAACTCTGATATATATAATAAAGTGTAATTTGAGAAGTACAGTTTCCTTTGTATAACTATTTTTTATGTGATATTATATTTTATCCGCTGCGTATGTGAGACTTTGGGTTTGGTTTTCTGTTTCTTCTTCTTCTTCTATCTCTTCTTCTTTTCCTAACTATTTGGAAGTTTCTGGATCGAAATTTCCGGGTCGTTACATTAGGTATCAGAGCTGAAGGTTAAGCGAGAACCTTGGCTCTGGTGGGATTACTCATTAAGGATAGGGTAAGTGGTACCTTAGAATGAGTTGAGTGTAAATATATATGAGAGAGCATACTTGTTATTTTCTTATATAAAGTTTTTTTAAATGATTTCAAAAGTAAATGAATCTTATATAAGAAATAGATTATCTATTATATTAAGGAAATTGGTTGTAGTATTAATTAAATTAAAAGTAATAGTAAGAATTAAGAAGTAATATAATACAACCAAATTGAAATTAAATAAGCACAAGTTTGAAATGGATTCAAACTGAAATTAAATCTTGAATTTGGGAAAGGTTTCAGGATAAGGATAATCAATTAATTTATGTAATTAATTAAACTTTATTTAATGAGATTAATTAATGGATAATAATTAGAAATGATAAATTAAGAGGAAGTTACTTAATGAATTAACTAGAGGTAAGTAATTTAAAGGACAATTACTTAATGAAGGTAATTAAGAAATAAGTTAATTACCGAATGTGGTTAATTGGAATTAATTAATGACGTAAATAATTTAAAGAAATAATAAATAATATTATTTAATGCATTTGAATGAAATGGTCCTATTTCAAATAAGAGTTGTTTGAAAATTTAAAGAAATTTGTTTTGAATTAAAAACCAAAGGTGGTTTAAAATTTTAAAGTATAACTTGGTATGTAAAAGAAGTTAATATGTATATATGTGGATATACATAATATCAAATATGGTTTGAAATAAACTAGAAATGTTGAGTTTTGAATGTGGAATAAGATATGATACCCAAAGTGATAAGTTTTTGAACTTATAAGTGGGAAAGTATTTTGAAAATTTGAAATGGAGAATTCAAATTTGAGTAAGGTTAAACGGGATTGATTGAATTTAACTCGGGGGAAGTTAAATAAGTTTGAATGAATAATTTGATTTGGAAATTTCAAGATGAAATTGAGATTTAACTTGGAAAGTTAAATGGTTGATTTGAATTAGGGGGTTTGAGTGATCTCAAATTGGGTTTGAGATCTGCAAATTGGAAATTGTTGGATATTAAAAAATGAATTAGATGATATCATCCTATTGTTATTAATAATCTTTAAATTGTGAACTGGATTTGTTTAAATGAATGAGAAATGGAGTATGGTAATCCATTGTTGGGATAAAAAGGTAAATTGATTTAAAGGAATTAAATCAACAATTGAAGTATTAACTCGAATTTATATAATTCGAGATGATTCAAATTTGGAATTTGAATTGAAATTAGTTCAAACTGAATTTAATTTGAATCAATTGAAATTGTGATTGAAGATGTATGAGTATAAGATTCAAAGGGAAAATTGAATTGAATTATATGGAAACAATTTGAAATTGAAGTGGATTCAATTTGAAATTAGTCCGAATTGATTTGAATAATTTGGAATTGTAATTAAAGTTGAATAAGTTTAAAATTCAAATGGAATTTGAATTGAATTTGGAGGAAATCAAGAATAATTCAACTTGATTTGGAAATGGAGTTTGAAATTGGGATTAATTCAAACTGGAGTTGAAATGAGTTGAAATTGGAACAATTTAATTGAAATTTATTTGAATTAGTAGAATTTGAGATCAAGGTTGAATAAAGTTAAATTTGAAAAGAAACTGAGGTTAATTCAACTTGAATTGGGATTGAATCAATTTCAATGGAAATTGGAGTTATTTAAATTGGAAATAGGTCAATTTAAATGGAAGTGGAATTTAAATTGAATTGAATTGGAATGGAGATTGGGGATTGAACAGTTTTGACTCTGGACTATTTTTAATATAAATTATTTTTAATATAAACTTATTTTTCCAAGCTATTCATTATATATACAACCTTTCTTTTAAAAGCCTAATTATCTTCTACTTGTTTTACAATTATTTTGGAAACTGTTTAGTAAATTTTCCAACTGTTTTATAAACTAATTACTATCTTACTATTATTTTCCAATTATCTAAAATTTCTATAATTATTTTAACTATTTTCTAACTATTCTACACCTATTTTACAAAATAGTAATTATTTTTCAACTACTTATCTATTTCTTTAACTTTTCAAGTTATTTTCTAAATTTAAACTAGACAGAGTTTAAACTGTTATTGGTTGAATACCCAATCGAGATAAGAATAGAGGTGATAATCCAAATGGATTGAAGTAATTGTGAGTAAGTGAATGAAAATCAAAGTGAATGTGAATAGGAATGGAATTGATTTGGCTAATAACCAATAAAGATAAATACATAAGGTGTACATATGTTATTCTATTCGCATAGTGATTTGATCCAGATTCGAGCACAAAATTTCGAGTTAGTTATATCGATCCGAGTGGGATTTTTCACTCGATTTTCGATGGCGAACCTGGATATGGGTTGTTGATTGGTTATGGATATTCTCTATCATAGTTAAGACTATGCAAGGAGAATGACGGTTTCTGATCAAGAAACCAGATCTGCGTCCGCACTAGGAAGTCGGGTGGACGATACTAGTTCGGAAGTGAAATTGTGTGATCGAGTGAGCGATCAGATTGGTATAGCGTACGGATGATATGTGTACATCGTACGGATTTGAATGAAAATGATATTGAAAAGAGTAATCAAATTTGAATATTTGATTTTGGATAAATAAAGTTAAATATCTTGTTATATAAGATAAAACTCCCCTTGATGAATCTTTTGCCAGAAGAAAAGGATTTTTGAAGGTGTTTTGAAGTATAAAAGATGTTTTATACAAGTTTGAAATGATCCAAAGTTTTTAAAATTATATATATAAAGGATCTTATGAGGATTTTGGAAAAAGGTTTTGGGAACCTATGGATTTGGAAAGGCTTTTGATTTTTGGGTAAAATCAATATTGAATTTGGAAAGCCTAGTTTGAGAATTATCGATTTTGAAATAATCGATTTTGTGTAAAGGAACTTTGTATGAGATCATACTAGGTGTATGATTTAAAGATACTATATATATGTATAGTATAAAATGTTTTGATGATGGCTCTGGGGAAAAAGACGCTCCCTTGAGCTGAACTTCTCAGGAGTGCCACCGAGTGGTGCTGCCTTGAGCCCCAAGGGGGGTTCTAATGTTGATCCTATGAGGATTTGAAGGCACTTCCGAAGAAGCCCTTGCAAATCCGGGTATCCACAATCCCGATCGGACTTCCCATCACTTAAGGGATCTCTATACCGGCACGACTCAGTGCAGAGACAATCGATAGGTCATCCTATCGTTATCGCAAATACCCGGTCTTCACCACCGGTGTTCAGTGCTATCCAGAATGACGTATCACATATTTGGAATGGGCTATACGACACAAAGGTCCTCTCCCGGGTAAACCGAATAGTGAGCGCAATATTTAAAAAAAAATATGGATATGGGATTTCGGTTAAGTCACAACTTAAAAATCCAAAGCTTTTTCTTTCAAATGGTTAAACAAATCACCATTTTAAATCTTTACACAAAAAGATTTATTTCACAAAGTTCACCCAGTTTCACAAAGATCTATTCATGGATTCCAAAACAATTCCCATTCAATTTGGGTTAACCCAATTAAATCTTTAAATTAAGGATTTGTAGCTTTCAAAACATGTTTCCAAAGATTTATCTATAATTTGGAAAACTATTTTCATTTTAGACTTGAAATCCTTTAACACAAATTGGAAATTCATTCTTATATGAAAGCTTCAATCATTTGAAAACAAATAGTTTTCGTTTCAGAAAAATCCAATTTGTACAAGTTGAAATCTTGGGTTGAATTTAAATTCCAAAACATCACCTTTAAATTGGTTTAAAAAGCCCATATAAACACATTAATAAGTTGAATAACTTTTTAAACCCCAGTTCCCAAATTTTAGAATTCAAATTTAAATCCAATTATTTAAATTTCAAAACTCAATCGAGTTATTCAAAATAACTTTTATTTTTGAAATTCATTTTCAAAAGCTTTTTATTTTATACCAAATCCATTTCCAAATCCATTTGGATTCCAAAATTCAAATTTTAAACTATTTTTGAAAAAATAGGTGACTTAACCCGTTTCTACGTGCAATCCATATTTGTGTGTGTATATGTGTGGTCCAGGGGTTCAACACAATAGTGCACAACATCATCATCACAGATTCAATCATATCGATAAGAGATATAACTCATAACGCTTATATGTATTCACAGATTAATAGATAAAGTAAATTAACAATCACAAAGGTTCACTGATATGATTCGATGTGGGTTTCGGATAACCAACTGGAAACCGACTCCCTGTCGGATCGAAATTCAAATGTCGTTCTACGGGTCAAGGGTTTATATAAAAATCTATACGCCACAGATATAACAGCTTAGCACCAAGCATCACATAGCATCACATCACATATCAAATATATCAACCCATCACATAGCATTCAATAACAATCAAACATCTACAATTAAGGTGAATAAATCGTGTGGTTTAAATCTGTTACCCACATAATTACTTCTATTTGAAATCTTTAAATCAATGATTAATTATCATTAACTATAATTAATTAAGCCTTAACCACCTTCATTTATTAATCATTTATTTAATTAATTATATTAATTAATTAACCTTTAATTGTAATTAATTAAATCTTAATTACTTATTCCTCAATTAATTACTTTAATTGGTAGACCATTAATTATTAATTTATCTTAGTTATAATTGATTGCCCTTAATTGATTAATCAATAGAATTATTATTCCTTAATTAATTACAAAAAAATAATTACTCCTTAATTAATAATGGTTTCTTAGTCACTTTAAGTTAATTAACCTTAATCAATTTAATTATCTTGATTAATTAACCACATTTATTGATTTTTCTTTAAAATAATTAACCCTTAATATTTGATTTATCGATCTTTAACCTTTAACTATCTACTCTTAATTACTTTCACTAAGTAATTACTATTTTCATTTGATCATTCATTAATTACTTGATTAATTGACTTAATAATTTAATGAATCCAAAACATTAAATTTTATTTATTTATTTTTAAGATAAAACATCTCTTACTTAAATAAAGCATTTAAAATCAATTTGCTTTCAACTTTACTTTAAATTTCATTTTAAATTTTAGATTTAAAATGAATACGAACTTAACTTAACCAAAGTTTTAAAAAAACAATTCAAAACCCTTCCTATCTCACAACTATTCATTTTATAAAAGAGGTTTAAAAGAATTTTAAACCAATTTCTTTTTTTTTATTTCAAATAAATTGAAAATACACTATAACATTCAAAGTTGTTTAAATTATTTTTAAATTTAAAAACTTCTTTTTATTCTAAAACTGGAATACATATTTAGATTTTGATTCCAGGTTACTTACATTCAAAAACTTACTTACATTTAACTTCCTTCTAAATTTCAAAACATTTAACCATTTTTAAAGTAGTCAAACAATTTAAATTAAGAAAACTTTATTTTATTTTAAAAACTGAGATTCAAGTTCACATTTCAGATTTTAAAACTTATATTTAAACTTACTTAAACCTTTACTTTACAGTTCAAACTTTTTCAGTTTTTTTACATTCAAGCCCAATACCTTTTTATATATTTAAAGGTGTTAAAGCAAGTTTAAATTTCAAAAACTTAAATTGTTTCAAAAACTAAAGTTCAACTTATTTGAATTCAGATTCACTTAGGATTCGAACTTAGTTTTAAAACTTTGATTTTCATTTTTAAACATCAGCTAAAATTTTTGAGACAAAGCACTATTTTTGAGACAAAGCACTTCAGGTTTCTGTTGAAGCCTGTATCTTATTTTTTTCTTTACCGAGGCAAACTTAAAAATATCAAAAATGCACGGTGCACGTGCACCGTGCCTCCGACCCACTCCAGCCACCTCCGGTGGTCTTCCCACATCAGTGACCAACACCACGTTCAACCACACCCATCAGATCACCCTTCCATAGTACAAAAATTGAATTTGAGTTTTATTAGAAACCTGGAAACATAACAGGTCCACCTCTCAAACCTTTCAACGCCAAAACCCAACTGCTCCGACCACCGTTAGCGCTGAAATTCCGGCCATACCCTCGTCATCGACCCAGCTACCCATGCCCAAAGTGCCATCACGCTCGATCATTCCTAGAGACCGAGATGATTAAATTTTCTAACGAGATCAAAAACTAGGTTTAAATAGTTATTTTGGTCAGCGCCGTCACCACCCTAATCTGATCCACCAACTGACATTTTTGCCAACATACCAGATCCCTCTACTTCCCCCACTATGAATCCTGACCATCCCAATCACCTCGTTCGCCAGAAAACACCCCAAACTCCATTTCCAAATAAATATGAACTACTCCCATAATCCCAAATTAAAAATTATGGTTTTGGTTTTAAAAATCATGTTTTAGATTAGGTAATCAAGTTATATTCCTGAATCAAGAAATCAGGATATTTGAATTTTTACTTGTATAAAGTTTGCCTGTTATTCTTGATTCCAGAGGATTTCTACATTTGTTTTGCTTAAATAAGATTTTTAATCTTAAACTATTGTTTAAACAAACATATCATGTTTAAATCTTAAATCCTAACAAGGAACTGATAAGAAGATTTGAATTTTTCTTCTATTCCTACTCTATGTAGTTTAAAACAAAGAAGAACAATCAAAGGAAATACAGGCACAGTCATGTAATTCATACACACATATCATACACTTATATATACACATGCAAGCATCAATTATTTCAGAAATTTGTCAAGCAAAAGATAATTAACCACTTAAGTTTTAGTTAAAATGTTCACTCACCATCTTACTTCAGAAATCAACCACATGCATTTTAGTATAGATTAAAGGTTTTAAATTAGAAATTTGCTCACCTGTTGGTTTCGTTCCTTTCAGTAAACCCATCTATATTTGCACTTAACAGTATTTTTCAAAAATAAGCTTATATTGTTCTAAACTTTTCTGCTTCAAAAATTTAAGTTTAATATTGAGTTACAAAGAGAATTTAAATTTAGGACTTAAATTTGGAAACCTGTTATTAAGAACAGGACCTATCTTTTTTTCTTATATATATTTATACAAACACATGCACTCAGTTCCATTTTTATAAGTAGTGTTACTCTTATACAAACATTTCCCAGTAGTTCATTCAGTAATCAAAGCATGCAGTGTTTTTTTTTTGTTGGGATGTTTTAAATTTTAGAACATGTTTTATTCAATCCAAGTTATGTATAAACAGAGATATACATACCTGTATACACACAAAACACATACGCAGGCAAGCATTTATCAATATCAACAAGCAATCATATCAAGATAATCCACAGTAACCAAGAAGGCTGGTTTAAAAGAAAGTTTGCTCACTTGAATATCATATTGACAGAGAACAGTGGTTTCTTGCCCAACCTTGATCTTTTTTTTCCTTTTCTTTAAATCTTGAAGTTTAGATCTACAAGTTGCAAATGAAAATCTTTAATTATGCTCTGTCATGTTCATTTACTTAAGCCATTAATAACAGTTTTTTTTTCTTTTATTTTACTTACAATGTGAATCTCTACTGTACACAGAGAACCCTTTTTTACTTCTACAGTTGAAATCCAGAGATGGATTAAGTCTTTGATCTTGATTTTGTTTTCCTGCAACTTGTTAATAAATTTGTTTAAATCTTTGTTTTAATACTGATTACTAACATCAAATTCAAATTTTAAACAGAAAGAAATTCACTTGCCTTTTTTATTCCCAGAGAAAACTGCATTTGATTCCCAGATTTGATTTTTGTATTTCAGTTTGAATTTGTTGAAGCTTCCAGATTTTGAATCTTTACTCCTGCCTTCAGGTTGATTCCTTTACTTATTGGATTATTTTGCTTTTTAGTTTGGAAAACTGGGAAGAGTTTTAATTCTTGGTCTTAAACTTGCATGTTTACATACTTTAGATTTTTTTCAATTTCTTTGGTGTTTAGATTGAAGTGCCAAATCTTTTGTTTACTATTATTCAGATTTGCTAAGTTGTTTAATAATGGTATATGGGAAAATGAAGAGTTTTTGTAATTTTTTTTATCTTATTATTTTATTTAAACAATGATGTTGAATGCCACTTGTAAGAAGAAAATCATAAGCATTTGATTTTGTTGATTACTCTACTCCATTCTCACATGTGCATGTTTGTATATGTTTATATTTAAATTTTTAATGACAAAAGAATGTTTATTTTTATTTTTATATCATATTTACTTTATAAATAAATGTACTTTTTTTTCTATTTACTCAAACAAAATTCTATTTCAATCAATCTCTTACATTTAATTTTTTTCGTTCAACATGTTTATACACAAATATATCTATACCATTTACATTCATATTTTTTTATTATTTATTTATTTTGTACAACTCTATAAAAAGAAAGGAATGGATTTAAACACTTTGATTTCATATTAACAATTGTTATATTTATTTATATAAGAGAATTAAATCCTAAAAATAAATCTTTTTGAAATTTGTTACATATACCAAATATATTTAATATTCAAGAAAACAACTATCATTATCTTTTTGTCAATCTCAGGCTTTTAATTTCCATTTTATTTTTAGTACATTTTATTTTGAAGTTCAATACTTGTTTAATAAATCACATATTCTTAAATTTCTAATTTAAATTTCTATTTATAATCAAAATTATTTATTTATTCTAGAAAATTTTCTAAATAATTCACAATTAATTTCCAAAAATTAATTTAATTGCCAAATTAAACTTAATGAATTTTCAGGAATGTTACAGATTCCCCCCCCCCCCCCCCTTAAAAGAATTTCGTCCTCGAAATTGCAAGGAAAACGAGAAAGAAAAGATTATAGGTAAAGAAATGATTGATCAGATCAGATCGAAATATTTATTCTGCATTCGATTTACCAAATCTAAATATCGACAATATGAGAACAAACTCATATAATTATTTCACAAGATTTTTGGGTCCACCGATCTACGAATATGTAAGGGCATTGATTAGTTTAAAGGGATAACTAATCGTTCTTAGAATATATCGCATCCTAGAGAAAAGATTGATGGACTTAATTTTCAACAATTCCCAAATGCTAGATATGGATACCAAATTCGGGTCGGAATACCCCAAAGTATATGGACTTTTATACACACACGAAATTACAATAGAATTTCAAATTTGGTTTTAATCGAAATCGTTTTATTTATACAATTCAAATTTAGCCTTACATTCTATTAACTAATTTAACTCAATTTAAAATTTTCAATTTATTTAATTTAAATCTTCAAATTCATTAGAGTTTAGAACGAAAAGCTGATAAGAAACCGATGAAGATACGAAGTAAGAATTTTCTACAACGATTCGTAGGGCCACCATCACACCGAAACTTCTTCCTCGAGCTTCCACAATGACATCAAAGAGTTCAAAATATGAATCGAAGGAGATTGATAGAGAAAGTTGTTTCCGCTATTGCAGGGTATTGACCATTGGTAGTGGTATTCCCCCGTCCCCTATCTCGTCCTCTTCTCGCACTTATACTTACTATTAGTGGATAGTAAGAGAATTTACTGAGGCACTCGAATGGATATCTTAGGGATATACTCATTCTAGGGTATATTTCACCCTTTCTCTAATGAGCTACTTAATGTGTTATACCCCTGAGCTAAAGTTTCAACCTTCAGCTCTGATACCAAAATGTCACGATCTGAATTCCAGCGTTCGAAAATCGACATCCGTACTCCACTGTACTTGAATGCCGCAGATTCAAACGTTGAAATTCGAGTCGTGTCGGAGCTTATAACACGTTAAGTTCAACAACACAGCGGAAGAAAAGTGAATAATACATTTGATATATATAACATTTGATACAATATCTGATACAACAGAATACAATTGAATGGTACAACAGATATCAACGCTAATAGAGATACAAGAAAATAGCAGCGGATAGATGGTGTCTTCAATGCCAAACTCCAATAGCTCCATCTCCAATCCAAAGCTAACGAGAACTCTAGATCACGTTGCACAAAGCTCAGCAAGGTCAGTCGTCCGAGTATGAAGAAGATCCCAAACATTGAAAGCTACCAATCCAAAGGCTTCGAAGGCTAATGAATCTATACCTATTACTGGAATATCTGAAAACCAAACTTTAGACTGCCCGTGTGGAAAATAGTGCGCACCCAGAGTTTAGGAAAGGAACATTAAACTCCAGGTTTGTCATGAGACTGGTATGAGCAAACAAAAACATTTGGTCTTTTAAAACAATAAAAGAATTTAAATTTGAAATCCGCAATGCTTTTTGGAAAATGAAACTACCATAAGGCCTCCCGCCACACACATAATGCAAACGCAGAATTGGAGGAGATTTCTCCTTATGATAGTCAAAAATGCTAGGTACGCGAAAACCATTTGATATTATTATTATAAGTGAACAGTGGAAAACAATTTCGAAATTATAATATTAATCATAGCCAGCATAGACATTTCGAACTATGCCTACTATAGCTACCATCCAAATAGTGGGGCGCCACCATAAGTAGATGGCAGGTTACATAACTAAAACCGTACAAGGCTCGTATTGAATTGAATGGATTTCCAACAAATGGTCAGACTAAGGAACTTCCTATTGCCACATGGGAACGCCTCTGGCGGGACGCCCCGAGAACCAACCTGTTCTCTGCTAACACAAGGCCGGCTACCCCCTTCCCGGGGAATAAAACCTGAGATATACCACCCCCGGTCCTTTGGGACCTTTATCTGAGAGCTCTCCAACAACAACATCACACAGTAATAATATAGTGTGTCCACATGAGTAAGTATCTGGGCTCCATACCATGATACCACCCTTTTCCAGAAGGAATGGTCATACCCTAGGGGAGCTACCCCTGAAACCATGCTGCATCTTTCCTGTTTCGACCATTACCGATTTGTGAGGCTCGATGAGGTCTCGACCACAAAGCTACGCTTTTCCACAAAGCCATGCTTTGATCAACAAATGATCATCAACACACATCAACACTTAGCATGCCACACTACCAAATTGGAAGTATATCGCTGATAACCTTCAACTACATATCCTCTGAGCTCGTACGTCTCAAACACAACGCCATAGATGACCTTCTGCAACATTTTTGCAAGGTGTTGCCAGCTAAAATGTTGCGACAGCTATAAAATTTTGGGCCTACTGCAACGTTGTATTTTTGGCGTTACCTTAGCCATAAAAATGTGTTGCTCTAGCTAAACAAGTGTAACACGATGCAACATTTTTATATAGTGTTGCCATAGATATATTCTAATTAAAAAAATGATAAATTTTCAAAAGAGGTTGGTTTTTTAAACTATTGGCATAAATAGGCTAGTTTTCAAACTATTTGCAAGTTTATGCCAATTTTTTTAAAAAAAATATTACGGGGCGCATCTGTGAAATGCGCCCATACAAAATTACACTAGCGCATCTGTCAAATGCGCCAGTGTAATTAAACTAGCATTCTTTTAGTTGTTTGCTATTTAGTGTTGAATGTTTTTTTTAAAAATTTTGTCAAATAAGATCCCCTACGGAGGGGGGGTCCTGGGGGGGTGGCAACCCCCCAAGGTGGGGGTGCGGGGGCAACGCCCCCGCTACGGGGTTCGACCTGCCCGGTCAGGTCGCGGGGGTCCAGGGGGCAGCGCCCCCGGCGGGGTGCGGGCAGCGCCCCGTCCAAAACGGTACGTTTTATTGACTGTTGAATTCAAATTCAACAGCCAATCACTCACTATATAACAGTGCATTCCATCAACGCAAGTGTAACACGATGCAACATTTTTATATAGTGTTGCCGTAGATATATTCTAATTAAAAAATTACACCTCAGCGATCCACACCACCAGTTAAAACAAAATCTCAACCGTCAATTCACAGCATCGATCCATACCTTACCAATTTCCATTTCCCGCTTTACTTTTCTTTCTCATTCCTCTCTGTGTGAAAATTAGGGCACGCGATTTTTCTTTCTCGTTCCTCTCTATGAAAACTAGGGCACGCGATTTTTCTTTCTCGTTCCTCTCTGTGAAAACTAGGGCACGCGATTCCAGTTGCTTTGATGCTTTGATTGATCGAATCTAGTGTAAGAAACGTTCCTGGTAGCTTGCTCCTTCGTCCTCCTTGATTGATTGCTCGAATTGATTTGACTTCGTCGTCGGGTGCGATGTGATATTATTTGGTATGTTTTCTGCCTTCTAGTTTACTTGATTATTCTCAATTTTGGTTACACTCGCGCGCTTTTGCCGATGATGAATTGGGATTTATTTATAGGCTTTATTTCCTATAATCTCGAGTTTAATCTTTCTGTTGGACTTTGAGAAATTTGGTATGTTGGATTGCGATGATGTATTGTTATGTTGGATTTTGGTCCACTGGCTTGATTTTGCTTTGCCGATGATGAATTGCGATGTGATATTATTTGGTATGTTGGATTTTGGTTCACTGGCTTGTTTTTGATTTCTGATCTGAGCTTGTTAGCTCCTTTCTGATGCATTTGTTAAACCAGAACTTGAACCTTTGTTAAACTTGTTCACATACCTTTGTACCTTGCTGCATTTGTTAAACCAGAACTTGAAGTATTTGTATTCTGTTGTCCTCTTGAAAACTGCTTCACTTGAAAACTTCTGCATTTTTGAAAATCAGAACTTTGAAAGTGATCTTTGGTTTTATTAAACTGTTGACTAATCTGAACATTGAGTTTTGATTTCCACAATATATACAAACATTTGTGTGTTGAGCTTTGTTGGTTTTGCTTGGTCTGGACTGATTTGGTACCATGCTAACCTTGTTCTTTAACATGAACTAATGCTCCAAGTCCTCTGTATATCATATTACTGCCTATGTTTCTCTTGTACATGCCTGATGCATTCACTGTTTTTGCTTGATGGGCTGCCTATGTGTACTGCTGTGTTTCTTGCACTAGCTTGTCTACATTTTGCTGAACCTGGTTCTTGTTTGTTTTGTTGGTTGCTTGGCCCTGAGTTGAATCCAGTCGATGACTTGGGTTTGACCTTGTGCCGTGTCCATTTTTTTTGGCTTGTCTACATATCTGGCTGCACTTGAGTATGAACTTGCACTTGAATAGTTGCACTTGAGTAGTTTCTTGTACCAAGCCTTATGATGCATATATGTTCATCCATGTACATGCATTTCTTGGTCATGTTATGTCGCTTGCTGTGTTGAGTACTACTTTGTGCACTTGGCTTCTCCTTTGTGCATTTTTGCCTGGACTGTTGCTTGCTGTCTTCCATATTGTCTTGTATCAATGTGTTGCATTCATGTTTGGCTTATGCACTTGTGAATAGCTGACTTGTGCATTCACAGGTTGTCCGTGCAAATATTTGGTCCCTGTCGGAAAAAAATATGAAAAGAAACAACCCAAATACCTGAGGCAAATAATATAACAAAAATATTTTCATTTTCTGTTCGAGTTAAATATTATTTTCCAGATTACTGCTTTTGAATTATATGTGACAGGTATTGAAGACTGGACAGCTGGATACAAGCTTGAAGACAGAGTCAAATTAAATGTGCATGAGCTTGAAGACTGGACCCGCTACTCGGCTCGCCTTCGGCTTGGCACTCGGCTCGTCATATATTTGTCAATGTCGGTGTCTGTATAAATTGAAACTGCATATGTAATGAGTGAACTAAGTGATGTAGCGAGGAATATCTATATTAGTGAATATCAGTGTTATATATCATTGAATTGTAAAATAGTGGAGTCAGAAATTTGTACTATTTCAAATGTTGAAATAAAATATTTATTTAAATAAATTACTGTTTGAATATCAAATTCTGTGCAATAGCATTTTATTAAATAAATATTTATTTCTATTAAAAAATCAAATATGCTCTACATTGTGGGCCCCACAAATTCAGAAAGTTAATATCTATAGCAACATTTTGTAATGTTGCTACAGACACCTATGGATGTTGCTATAGACCCAAATAGGGTTCTATTGCAACAATATTACTTATGTTGCCTTAGATAGTCAAAATGTTGCCTTTGAGGTCTAAGGCAACAGCAAAAATTGCATCACCCCAAAAGTGTTGCCATAGACCTATGGCAACATTTTTTGGGCCTGACCCAACATTTTTTTTGTGTTGCAGAAGGCCATTTATGGCGTAGTGAAAGAAGGGTGTTAAGCTAAGAGAATAAATTCTCTGCCACCAACAGATATGTATTTGAAAGGAATCGGCTTTATATCTCAAAGTGTAGTGTCAGACACACGACCATACAAGTCTGTTCCGGGCTCGAACAGAACCGAAGGCACTTCCGAAGAAGCCCTTGCAAATCCGGGTATCCACAATCTCGATCGGGCTTCCCATCACTTAAGGGATCTCTATACCGGCGCGACTCAGTGTAGAGACAATCGATAGGTCATCCTATCGTTCTCGCAAATACCCGGTCTTCACCACCGGTCTTCAATGCTATCCATACTGACGTATCACATATTCGAAATGGGCTATATGACACAAAGGTCCTCTCCCGGGTAAACCGAATAGTGAGCGCAATATTTAAAAAAACATATGGATATGGGATTTCGGTTAAGTCACAACTTAAAAATCCAAAGCTTTTTCTTTCAAATGGTTAAACAAATCACCATTTTAAATCTTTACACAAAAAGATTTATTTCACAAAGTTCACCCAGTTTCACAAAGATCTATTCATGGATTCCAAAACAATTCCCATTCAATTTGGGTTAACCCAATTAAATCTTTAAATTAAAGGTTTGTAGCTTTCAAAACACGTTTCCAAAGATTTATCTATAATTTGGAAAACTATTTTCATTTTAGACTTGAAATCCTTTAACACAAATTGGAAATTCATTCTTATATGAAAGCTTCAATCATTTGAAAACAAATAGTTTTCGTTTCAGAAAAATCCAATTTGTACAAGTTGAAATCTTGGGTTGAATTTAAATTCCAAAACATCACCTTTAAAATGGTTTAAAAAGCCCATATAAACACATTAATAAGTTGAATAACTTTTTAAACCCTCGTTCCCAAATTTTAGAATTCAAATTTAAATCCAATTATTTAAATTTCAAAACTCAATCGAATTATTCAAAATAACTTTTATTTTTGAAATTCATTTTCAAAAGCTTTTTATTTTAAACCCAATCCATTTCCAAATCCATTTGGATTCCAAAATTCAAATTTTAAACTATTTTTGAAAAAATAGATGACTTAACTCGTTTCCACGTGCAATCGTAATGGCGACCGGTAGGCTTTGCAACCATCCCAGACCCACCGTGGCATAACGCTGGTACCTCGCAATTGCTTTTACGGCCAGCCTCTCGACTGTCACGGCTTATGTCTAACCAACCCCTTATCACTAAGAGAGGACATATAGGGGTAAGAGTCTCCCGTTCGCCACCAAACCGCGAAGCGAGAACCTCAAACTCCATTTCCAAATAAATATGAACTACTCCCATAATCCTAAATTAAAAATTATGGTTTTGGTTTTAAAAATCATGTTTTAGTTTAGGTAATCAAGTTATATTCTTGAATCAAGAAATCAGGATATTTGAATTTTTACTTGTATAAAGTTTGCACTGTTATTCTTGATTCCAGAGGATTTCTACATTTGTTTTGCTTGAATAAGATTTTTAAACTTAAACTAATGTTTAAACAAACATATCATGTTTAAATCTTAAATCCTAACAAGGAACTGATAAGAAGATTTGAATTTTTCTTTTATTCCTACTCTCTGTAGTTTAAAACAGAGAAGAACAATCAAAGGAAATACAGGAACAGTCATGTAATTCATACACACAGATCATACAGTTATATATACACATGCAAGCATCAATTATTTCAGAAATTTGTCAAGCAAAAGATAATTAACCACTTAAGTTTTAGTTAAAATGTTCACTCACCATCTTACTTCAGAAATCAACCACATGCATTTTAGTATAGATTAAAGGTTTTAAATTAGAAATTTTCTCACCTATTGGTTTCCTTCCTTTCAGCAAACCCATCTATATTTGCACTTAACAGTATTTTACAAAAATAAGCTTATGTTGTTCTAAACTTTTTTGCTTCAAAAATTTAAGCCTAATATTGAGTTTACAAAGAGAATTTAAATTTAGGACTTAAATTTGGAAACCTGTTATGGAGAACAGGATCTATCCTTTTTTCTTATATATATTTATACAAGCACATGCACTCAGTTCCATTTTTATAAGTAATGTTACTCTTATATAAACATTTCCCAGTAGTTCATTCAGTAATCAAAGCATGCAGTGTTTTTTTTGTTGGGATGTTTTAAATTTTAGAACATGTTTTATTCAATCCAAGTTATGTATAAACAGAGATATACATACCTGTATACACACAAAACACATACGCAGGCAAGCATTTATCAATATCAACAAGCAATCATATCAAGATAATCCACAGTAACCAAGAAGGCTGGTTTGAAAGAAAGTTTGCTCACTTGAATATCATATTGACAGAGAACAGTGGTTGCTTGCTCAGCCTTGATCCTTTTTTTCCTTTTCTTTAAATCTTGAAATTTAGATCTGCAAGTTGCAAATGAAAATCTTTGCTTATGCTCTGTCATGTTCATTTACTTAAGCCATTAATAACAGTTTTTTTTCTTTTATTTTACTTACAATGTGAATCTCTGCTGTACACAGAGAACCCTTTTTTACTTCTGCAGTTGAAATCCAGAGATGGATTAAGTCTTTGATCTTGATTTTGTTTTCCTGCAACTTATTAATAAATTTGTTTAAATCTTTGTTTTAATACTGATTACTAACATCAAATTCAAATTTTAAACAGAAAGAAATTCACTTGCCTTTTATTATTCCCAGAGAAAACTGCATTTGATTCCCAGATTTGATTTTTGTATTTCAGTTTGAATTTGTTGAAGCTTCCAGATTTTGAATCTTTACTTCTGCCTTCAGGTCGATTCCTTTACTTGTTGGATTATTTTGCTTTTTAGTTTGGAAAACTGGGAAGAGTTTTAATTCCTGGTCTTAAACTTGCATGTTTACATGCTTTAGATTTTTTTTCAATTTCTTTGGTGTTTAGATTGAAGTGCCAAATCTTTTGTTTACTATTGTTCAGATTTGCTGAGTTGTTTAATAATGGTATATGGGAAAATGAAGAGCTTTTGTAATTTTTTTTATCTTATTATTTTATTTAAACAATGATGTTGAATGCCATTTGTAAGAAGAAAATCATAAGCATTAGATTTTGTTGATTACTCTACTCCATTCTCACATGTGCATGTTTGTATATGTTTATATTTAAATTTTTAAAGACAAAAGAATGTTTATTTTTATTTTTATATCATATTTACTTTATAAATAAATGTACTTTTTTTTCTATTTACTCAAACAAAATTCTATTCCAATCAATCTCTTACATTTAATTTTTTTTGTTCAACATGTTTATACACAAATATATCTATACCATTTACATTCATATTTTTTTTTTATTTATTTATTTTGTACAACTCTATAAAAAGAAAAGAATGGATTTAAACACTTTGATTTCATATTAACAATTGTTATATTTATTTATATAAGAGAATTAAATCATAAAAATAAATCATTCGAAATTTGTTACATCTACCAAATATATTCAATATTCTAGAAAACAACTATCATTATCTTTTTGTCAATCTCAGGCTTTTAATTTCCATTTTATTTTTAGTACATTTTATTTTGAAGTTCAATACTTGTTTAATAAATCACATATTATTAAATTTCTAATTTAAATTTCTATTTATAATCAAAATTATTTATTTATTCTAGAAAATTTTCTAATTAATTCACAATTTATTTCCAAAAATTAATTTAATTGCCAAATTAAACTTAATGAATTTTTAGGAATGTTACAAAAACTCAAAACAAAGTGCAAAGACAAAGTTGAAGATGGGATCAAAGCTTGAAACAAACAAATCAAATCAGCATACAAATCAAAATTTCCAGATTTTC
The DNA here is from genome assembly GCA_030765085.1 of Allium cepa. Lineage (NCBI taxonomy): Eukaryota > Viridiplantae > Streptophyta > Magnoliopsida > Asparagales > Amaryllidaceae > Allium > Allium cepa. The sequence continues at coordinate 915,364,718 of CM060929.1, read as the reverse complement.
AAGTTTAAGTAAAATTCCAGAAATTTTCTGCTCTGTTCAAATTATTCAAGGTGAGTAAACCAAGCCTAACTGTTTAGATCTGATGCATGCTAATAATGTTTGGAAGGAATGATGAGTTAGTAGTTTGCATGTGTGAAATTATGTTTGCAAGTTTAAAATTATAGAATCTGAATACAGATTCTATTCCCTTTTCAGAATAAATTTGGTAAGTAAACTCTTTTACTTAAAACAGTTTAAAAACCTGTGATGTAACCTTGTTGCATTTGTAGAAATATAGACTATTAAACTTACTTGAATATAAAGGTGCGCATTGAGTATAAGATGTCTGCAATGGCCTCTGTGTATTTATATATGTACTCTGTTGTTAATAATAGACTAAACATCACCAAAAATAATTCCTATTTCACTGTGTAATCAATATTAGACTGAGATTTCTGAAAGAAAGATGACAATAGTAGTGTGATCTTGTTTTTAAAAATAGTTGTAGGTAATCACATTTACTAGGTAGTCTGGAAAATATTAGTTTACAGTGAAAATTTGTTATTTTGTTGAAAACCAATATCTATACTTTGATTATATAAATGGATTCAAAGGAAATCATGAATTTAGGTATGAAGATTTTGATTTTTAGTTTGGATTTCGTCAAGATAATCTGAGTTGCTCGTCTTTAGGATCTTGGGTAATTGCCGATGATCGGCGACAAGTGGGGGTGTGGGGTTTGACCGGGAGGTGGCCGGGAAGTGGGTGAACTATGGAAAATTGGCGAGGGGTTTTATTGTTGGTCGGGGTGGTCGGAGAAGGGGAAAATAGGGTTTTGTGGGAAGTTTTGGAGGTCGGCTGTGTCGAGATGAGAACGACGATGATGGCGCACCGAGAGAGATCGCATAGGGGGAAATGGACTCTGTGATAACCCGGAATTTCAGAATATCAGTAATTGATAAAGTAACTGAATTTAACTGTTGAAAATACTGATTTATAGATCGAACAAATAAAATATATGGAAATGATATGTTGCTTTATAGTAAATTTAGGTATAAATAATAATGTGCAAACGTAATAATGTTGAAAATTTTAAGTGGGTTCATAGACAAGTGTAAATATATATATATATATATATATATATATATATATATATATATATATGTTTTGTTTTGTAAGAACATTAATTTGAATCGATACATTAAAATTTTAAAGGAGATTTAAAGATAGAATTCAATATTTATAAACATTAGAGATAAATACTTACTAGATTTGAATATAGTGGCTCAAGTTTAAAATAGGATTAATAAAGGATTCATTAATCCATTGGTTTGCAAATTGTAAGTTAAAAGTTTACATAATTGCAATTAAAAACATACAATGTATCTAATTATAAGTATAAACAATTATAAAAATATTACATAACTAATAAAAAATATATGAAATTCATGAATGAGGAGATTAAAACATAAAATATATTGCCTTTAAACATTTGAAAAAAAATACACTTGTAAGGCTTTGAACACATACAAACAACATTTGTAAGCCAAGCATCCTCTAAACCAACAAGTGGCAAAGTAATTCTTAATTAGTAATTAAATTAAAATAAAGTTTTGAGAAAATGATTTGTTTATTCAATCTCATCTTTTAATTAAAACTGTTAATCCAAAATTCAAAGGAGAAAGAGAAAAGGGTTTCAGCCTGTTCAAAACTCAACAACATTTTCTGCATGGGCATTCTCTTTCCCAATCTGGAAATTGATTACTACATGCAACTGCATTTTAAATTGAAGCAAGCACTCCCGTTTAAAAGAAAAATAAAATTCAAAGTAGCAAGCAAAATCAACATCTTCAGATTTCAAAAGCAGGAGCAGGGTCTCTGATTTCCTGAATTAAGGTGAGTAAAACTACTCTGTAAATATTTCAAAACCCACCTGAATTCTTGATTGGAATAAAGTGATTATCAAAGTTTGGATGGAAATTGTGTTTGCATGGCTATTTAAAAATGAAAGCAAGTATTTGTAAGTTAAAAAAAAATTCCAGACCAAGAACAGGAGACTGTTCTCTTCTTTAAAAATGCGAGTAACACATTTTAAAACTTAAGTATAAGTTTGTTGCTTAAATAAGTATGTTTGTGTATGTTTATATGAATTGCATGTTGATTAATCTACCTTTATATACGATCTTAAATACATTACTGTATATATGCATACTAATGATAGAATGTATGTGCTGTAAATGTTCCTTCCTGTGCTTAACTTCAGAAGTACAGATTTTAATAAAAATCCATTTTTTTTCCTTTAAACAAGTTATGGTAGGATCTAAGATTCAAATAATATTTGATTGTTTGATTGTAAAGAAAACTTTAAATTGTACTTAAGTTAAATTAATTGTAATTTGCTCTATAATCTAAAATAAGCAGTAAAGTTTAAATTTTGGGAAAATTCAAACTTATGAAATCATGAATTCAGGATTAAATTATAAATGCTTATACTAAATCATGATTTTTAAAAATCAATTACAAATTTTAAGGGTAGAATTGAAGAGCAGTTTTGTTTTTTTTCTAGAAATTGATTTTTGGGTTTTTACTGATGCTTTCAAGGGTCAGGGTGGTCGTGGTTGCTTCCGGTGATGGATTAGGGGTCAGTGATGTAGGATAAAATGGGGGTAGTGGTGGAAATTCACTGTGGTGAAGGTGGTGGTCGAAATTGATTCCTAAACCTAGATTTTAGGCAATGCAAAAATTTGATCAGTATGGAGACTACAGGGGACCGAGTGCAGTGATTTTTGGTGTGATGGCTGTTGGGGTGTCGAAGAGGAGTTGGACGGCATTGCAGAGCCTTCGATGGCCGGAGGAGAGATGATGGGCGATTTCCAGGTTTGGAATATAATAGGTGCTTGTTGCTGCCAGGTTCTGATTTGGGTGCTCGATTGCGTTTTGTGATGTTTGGGTGGATTCCTATGGTCGCGATGTGATGTAGTGATGGTCGGCGACTTGCTCGTTGGCTGGGTAGTGGCCGAAGGTGGCTATAATCATCGTGCATATGCACAGTGAAGAAGGAGTGTCAGGTAATGTTTGGGGTTGCTGTGTTTTAAGACTCGAGATTTACTCGGGTAAGTCGAGTTTTTACTCGAAGTTGAGTATGGTTATCCTCGAAGTAAAACAAGAGAGGCTCGGGTATGTAAGGTTTACAGGTTTATGGGGAAACCTGTTTTCAAATCAAATTTTGGTTTTAAAAATCTGAAACAAGGTTTTAAATAGAATTGAAAACTAAACTTAAAGTATGGTTTCAATCTTAGTTTGAATTCCAGTTTTTTAAATCTTAATTTAATTTTTTTTTTAAATTAAAATGTTTTAACAACTATAAAGAGTTATATAATTGAATTTAAAGATAAATCTTTAAATTAAAATAGAATATTTAAACATAAGTATAAATCTGGAAACAAGATTCAAACTTGAATTATTTTGAAAATAAAAGAAGTTTTTTTAAATTTTGAAATGTTTAAACAGCTTTTGATATTGAATCATAATTTAAATATGATTTGAATCTTAAATAAATATGGTTTAGATTTCTTTTATAAAATGAGAAATTATTTAGCATAAGTATAAAAAGGTTTTAGAATGTTTTTAAAACTTTGATATAGTTAAGTTTGGTTTTCATTTTAAATTTAAATTTTAAAATGAAATTTGGAAACAAATTTTAAAAGTAAGTTGTTTTAAATATTTCTTTGTTAATGATATTGAAATTATTAATAAGAAATGTTTTATTTAAAATAAATCAAAGATTTAAATGATTTTGGTTTATTAAATTAGTAAGGAAGTTAGATGGTTAAATAATTAATTTATTTAATAAATTAATGAAATGGATAATTACTTAAGGTAATTAAAGGTTTAAACTTAAAAGTATAAGGTTAATTATTCTTATAATAATTAACTTGTAATCAAGAATAATTAATTAAATAAGATTTGATTTTAATTAATGATTAATAATTAATTAATCAAGTATTAAAGGAATAATTAAGTTATTGATAGCACTTAATTAATTAAATAATTAAGGGTTAATTAATGAGTTATTAATGATTAATTAATTTGAAATTAATAATGATTTAAAATTAGTTAATGATAAATAATTAATGAGTTGTTAATAGTTAATGAAGGTCATTAAATAAGGATTATTTAATAATTAATTAATGTGATTAATTTTAATAATTAATTAGGTTAATTAATTTAAAGATAATCATTTGTGTAAGTTGTTAAGTATAATTACTTATGGAAGTAATTAAAGAAATTAGTTACTAATTGTAATTAATTGAGTTTAGTTTGATGAGATTAAGTTAATTAATTCAGTTTAAATTAATCATTTGATGATTTGTGAAGTATAATTACTTATTGTAATTTAATGAAGGAAAATTACTTAGCGGAGTAATTAATGGGTAATTACCGTATGTAATTAATTAAAGGTGATTTGATGATGAAGTAATTTGGATTAAATTCCTATGTAATTAATCAAGGGATTAATTAAAGAAATAAATTAAGGAATAATTTATTCAATGAAGTAATTAAGGGTAGTTAATTATTAGATGTTATTAATCAAGGGTGATTAATAATTATGGTTAATAATTAATTAATGGAATAATTAAAGGTTAATTACTATATTTGGTTATGAGTAAATTAATTTGTGAAATTAATTGAAGGGATAAATAGAATGATATGGGAAGCCTTTGATTTAATGTTATCCCTAATATGTGGTTCATGATGCTATGTGATAAGATATGTTAAATTTAAACTGTGATGATGTGGTTTTCTATTGATGATGGATTACTGTGACAACCTGTATTAAAAGTAGAATTGTATTTCACTTGAGTAATCTAAGTTAAGTTGACAAGGGTTTCGAAGAGACCGGAGTCGGGTATTAGTTAATACCCGAAACCACTTCGATTCCTTATAAATTTCTATGTGAAATCAATATGCTGAAATGAAATGATGTAAGAGAATTGAACCATTTAATCTAAGGTTTAGGTACTTAGAAATTGATGATGAAATGACAGATGTCTTTATCGACTTGTGAACTTGTAAATTGATATAAGTTACCCGGGTTCATATCAGTTGCATACTTTTGTATTACATGTTAGATGGGTTTACTCGCGCTGGTTTCCAGCCTGAACCGGGTGTTACTTTGATGTAATGCTCGGGTCAGACCGGGTATTACAAATTTTCAGGTAAGGACGTTCTGGAGCTCAGGAGGCGAGCTGGATGGCAGGAACGTATGAGATGTTTCACTATATTTATCTGGGACAAGTTAGTTTTTAACTGTCCGGTATTTGTGTAATGATGTAACTCTGATGTATAAAGATATAAGTGTAATGATATAGTTCTTCTTATAAAACTATTATTTATGTGATATTATATTTTATCCGCTGCGAATGTGAGATTATGTGTTTCTTTTCTGTTCTTCTTCTATCTCTTCCTTCTTTCTCTTTCTTCTTTCCACTAACTATCGGGAAATTATGGGATCGAAATTTTCAGGTTGTTACATTTGGTATCAGAGCTGAAGGTTAAGCGAGAATCTTGGCTCTGGTGGGATTACTCATTAAGGATAGGGAAGTGGTACCCTAGAATGAGTTGAGTGTATAAATATAAGAGAGCGTACTTGGTATTTTCTTATGTAAAGGTTTTTAAATGATTTCAAAAGTAAATGAATCTTATATAAGAAATAGATTATCTATTATATTAAGGAAATTGGTTGTAGTATTAATTAAATTAAAAGTAATAGTAAGAATTAAGTGGTAATAGAATTACAACCAAACTGAAATTAAATCTTGAAATTGGGAAAGGTTTCAAGATAAGGATAATCAATTAATTTATGTAATTAATTAAACTTTATTTAATGAGATTAATCAATGGATAATAATTGGAATTGTTGACAAATAAGAGGGAGTTGCTTAATAAAGTAACTAGAGGTAAGTAATTTAAGGGACAATTACTTAATGAAGGTAACTAAGAAATAAGTTAATTACCGAATGTGATTAATTAATGATGTAATAATTTAAAGAAATAACAAATAATATTATTTAATGCATTTGAATAAAATGGTCCTATTTCAAACAAGAATTGTTTGAAAATTTAAAAAGAAATTTGTTCTTGAATTAAAACCAAAGGTGGTTTAAAACTTTAAAGTATAACTTGGTATGTAAAAGAAATTAATATGTATACATGTGGATATACATAATATCGAAGGTGGTTGGAAATAAACTCTAAATGGTGATTTTTGAGTTTGGAATAAGATGTGATACCCAAGGTGATAAGTTTTTGAACTTAATAAGTGGGAAGATTATTTATGAGAATTTTAAAATTTGAAATGGAAGTTCAAATTGGGTAAGGTTGACTGGATTCAGTGAATTGAGTTTAACTGAAGAAAAAGTTAAATAAGTTGGAATCATCAACCTGATTTGGAAATATGAAGATGAAATTAAGATTTAACTTGGGAAGTTAAATGGTTAATCTGAATGGGATGTTTTGTGTGATCTCAAAATGGGTATTGAGATTTGGAAACTGGAAATATTTAAATTGTGAAATTGGATTTGTTCAAATGAATGAGAAATGAAGTATGGTGATATATCCATTAGTGAGATAAAAGAAAATCTAACTTTAATTTGAAATTAAATTGTTTAAAAGTTTTTAATAAAGGTTAATTTGGTTTAAAGGGCTAAACCAACCTTAGTGAATTTAACTCGAATTTATATAATTCGAGATGGTTTAAATTTGGAATTTGAATTTGAATTAGCTCAAATTGAATTTGATTTGAATTAATTTAAAATGGTGATTGAAGATATATGAGTATAAGATTCAAATGGAAAATTTAAATTGAAATTTGATTCAAATAATTTGGAATTATAATTAAAGTTGAATGGTTTTAAATTCAAATGGAATTTGAATTGAATTTGGGGGGAAATCAAGAATAATTCAACCTGATTTGGAAATGGAGTTTGAAATTGGGATTGATTCAAACTAGAGTTGAAATGAATTGAAATTGGAACTAGTTCAATTGAAATTTATCCGAATTAGAAGAATTTGAGATCAAAGTTGAATAAAGTTAAATTTGAAAAGAAACTGAGGTTAATTCAACTTGATTTGGGGTTGAATCAATTTCAATGGAAATTGAAGTTATTTAAATTGGAATTTGGTCAATTTAAATGGTAGAGGAAATTTAAATTGAATTGATGAGAATGGAGATTGGGAAGTGAACAGTTTTGACTCTAAACTATTTTTAATAAATTAATTGAATATAAACTTATTTTTCGAGCTATTCATATATAAACAACCTTTCTTTTAAAAGCCAAACTATCTTATACTTGTTTTACAATTATTTTTGAAACTGTTTAACAATTTTCTAACTATTTTATAAACTAATTACTATTTTCAACTACTAATTACTATTTATAGCTATTTTGCAATTATTTAAAATTTCTATGACTATTTAACTATTTTCCAATTATTTTACAATTACTGATCTATTTTACAGCTATTTTATAAACTAGTAATTATTTTCCAACTACTTATCTATTTTTAACTTTTCAAGCTATTTTCTAAATTTAAACTGGACAGAGTTTAAATTGTTAGTGGTTAAATACCCAATCTAGATACGAATAAAGGTGATAGTCCAAATGGATTGAGGCAATTGTGAGTAAGTGAATGAAAATCAAAGTGAATGTGACTAGAAATGGAATTATTTGGCTAATAACCAATAAAGATAAATACGAAGGGTGTACGTATGTTATTCTATTCGCATAGTGATTTGATCCAGATTCGAGCATAGAATTTCGAGATAATTATATCGATCCGAGTGGGATTTTCACTCGATTTTCGAAGGCGAACCTGGATATGCATTGTTGATTGGTTTTGGATATTCTCTATCATAGTTATGACTATGCAAGGAGAATGACGGTTTCTGATCAAGAAACCAGATCTGTGTCCGCACCAGGAAGTCGGCTGGACGATACTAGTTCGGAAGTAAAATTGTGTGATCGAGTGAGCGATCAGATTGGTATGGCGTACGAATGATATGTGTACATCGTACTAATTTGAATGAAATTGATATTGAAAAGAATAATCAAATTTGAATATTTGATTTTGAATAATCAAAGTTATATATCTTTTTTATATAAGATAAAACTCCCCTTGATGAATCTTTTGCCAGAAAGAAAGGATTTTGGAAGTGTTTGAAGTATAAAAGGATTTTATACTAGTTTATAATGATCCAAAGATTTTTATAAAGGATTTTATATATATCTCTATATATAAAGGATCATATGAGGATTCTGGAAAAAGGTTTTGGGAACCTATGGTTTGGAAAGGCTTTTGATTTTTGGGTAAAATCAATATTAAATTTGGAAAGCCTAGTTTGAGAATTATCGATTTTGGAATAATCGATTTTGTGTAAAGGAGCTTTGTATGAAATCATATTAGGTGTATGATTTAAAGATACTATATATATATATAGTATAAAATGTTTTGATGATGGATCTGGGGAAAAAGGCACTCCCTTAGAATGGACATCTCAGGACTACCACCGGGTGGTGCTGCCTTGAGCCCGTAGGGGGTTCTAAAGTTGATCTTGTGAGGAGTCCGGACAAACTAGTTCCTGAGGATTATTGGGTAGCGAAAGTCGAGGGCGCTGATGATTATAGGGGCATTTGGGTTATGCTGTGACGATAGTGTAACTCGATGTCACTGCGATCTACTGTGGGGACCATAGCGAAAATCGTGTGGAGGATGAGTGCCAACGGTCTACACTTGATTTTGCCGGGAAGGCAACGCAACATCGGTAGACTGCGATCTATGGTCAAGTGGAGTGGAGAAGTTTCATTCTATTGGCAGTGAAATTCGAGGACGCCAATGCCTACAGTTATATGTGTTTTTGCTGTGATAGCTACGTAACCCTAGTTGTAACTGCGATCTGTAGCGGGTTCCTTGGTGTAATCGAGGGGCGCGGAGGCCTACAGTTATCTGTGGATTTTGTCGGGATGGCAACGTAACCATCGGGTTAACTGCGACCATGGATGAGGGTGATGATTTACAGAGCATTCTCACCAAAGATATATCCTCTATTTTTCAAAAATTGTTTTCAATATTTTCGATAAAATTATTTTTCAAGTATTTTCACTAGGTGTTGAAAACAGGTCTACTAAGTACTTATAGATTTTCAGTCGTACGCCTAATCAACGTATGACCGAATTTCTACGAGAACAAGGATGGACTGGTTGAAACATCAAGTTATAAAATGATATTTTCTATAAAAACTATTTTGAAATTATTATGTAGATTTTTAAGTATGATCAAAAGAATATTTTAACTGGTTTAAATACATTTTAATAAATTCTGGCTTCGTTTCTTTTCGAGGACGAAAAGATTCTAAGGGGGGAGGAATGTGATAACTCAGAATTTCAGAATATCTGTAATTGATAAAGTAACTGAATTTAACTATTGAAAATACTAATTTATAGACCGAACAGATAAAATATATGGAAATGATATATTGCTTTATAGTAAATTTAGGTATAAATAATAATGTGCAAATGTGATAATGTTGAAAATTTTAAGTGGGTTCATAGACAAGTGTGTGTATATATATATATATGTATGTATGTATGTATGTATGTATGTATGTATGTTTTGTAAGAACATTAATTTGAATTCAATACATTAAAATTTTAAAGGAGATTTAAAGATAGAATTCTATATTTATAAACATTAGAGATAAATACTTACTAGATTTGAATATAGTGGCTCAAGTTTAAAATAGGATTAATAAAGGATTCATTAATCCATGGGTTTGCAAATTGTAAGTTAAAAGTTTACATAATTGCAATTAAAAGCATACAATGTATCTAATTATAAGTATAAACAATTATAAACAATATTACATAACTAGTATAAAATATAAGAAATTCATGAATGAGGAGATTAAAACATAAAATATATTGCCTTTAAACATTTGAAAAAAAATACACTTGTAAGGCTTTGAACACATACAAACAACATTTGTAGCCAAGCATCCTCTAAACCAACAAGTGGCAAAGTAATCCTTAATTAGTAATTAAATTAAAATAAAGTTTTGAGAAAATGATTTGTTTATTCAATCTCATCTTTTAATTAAAACTGATAATCCAAAATTCAAAGGAAAAAGGGAAAAAATGTTTCAGCCTGTTCAAAACTCAACAACATTTTCTGCATGGGCATTCTCTTTCCAAATCTGGAAATTGGTTACTACATGCAACTGCATTTTAAATTGAAGCAAGCACTCCAGTTTAAAAGAAAAATAAAATTCAAAGTAGCAAGCAAAATCAACATCTTCAGATTTCAAAAGCAGGAGCAGGGTCTCTGATTTCCTGAATTGAGGTGAGTAAAACTGCTCTATAAATATTTCAAAACCCACCTGAATTCTTGATTGGAATAAAGTGATTATCGAAGTTTGGATGGAAACTATGTTTGCATGGCTATTTAAGAATGAAAGCAAGTATTTGTAAGTTAAAAAAAAATTCCAGACCAAGAACAGGAGACTGTTCTCTGCTTTAAAAATGTGAGTAACGCTTTTTAAAACTTAAGTATAAGTTTGTTGCTTAAATAAGTATGTTTGTGTATGTTTATATGAATTGCATGTTGATTAATCTGCCTGTGTATACGATCTTAAATACATTACTGTATATATGCATACTAATGATAGAATGTATGTGGTATGTAAATGTTCCTTCCTTTGCTTAACTTCATAAGTACAGATTTTAATAAAAATCCTTTTTTTTCCTTTAAACAAGTTATGGTAGGATCTAAGATTCAAATAATATTTGATTGTTTGATTGTAAAGAAAACTTTAAATTGTACTTAAGTTAAATTAATTGTAATTTGCTCTGTAATCTAAAATAAGCAGTAAAGTTTAAATTTTGGGAAAATTCAAACTTATGAAATCATGAATTCAGGATTAAATTATAAATGCTTATACTAAATCATGATTTTTAAAAATCAATTACAAATTTTAAGGGTAGAATTGAAGAGCAGTTTTGTTTTTTCTAGAAATTGATTTTTGGGTTTTTCTGATGCTTTCAAGGGTCAGGGTGGTCGTGGTTGCTTCCGGTGATGGATTAGGGGTCAGTGATGTAGGATAAAATGGTGGTGGTGGAAATTCACTATGGTGAAGGTGGTGGTCGAAATTGATTCCTAAACCTAGTTTTTAGGCAATGCAAAAATTTGATCAGTATGGAGGCTACAGGGGACCGAGTGCAGTGATTTTTGGTGTGATGGCTGTTGGGGTGTCGAAGAGGAGTTGGACGGCGTTGCAGAGCCTCCGATGGCCGGAGGAGAGAGGATGGGCGATTTCCAGGTTTGGAATATAATAGGTGCTTGTTGCTGCCAGGTTCTGATTTGGGTGCTCGATTGTGTTTTGTGATGTTTGGGTGGATTCCTATGGTCGCGATGTGATGTAGTGATGGTCGGCGACTTGCTCGTTGGCTGGGTAGTGGCCGGAGGTGGCTACAACCACCGTGCATATGCACGGTGAAGAAGGAGTGTCAGGTAATGTTTGGGGTTGCTGTGTTTTGAGACTCGAGATTTACTCGGGTAAGTCGAGTTTTTACTCGAAGTTAAACAAGAGAGGCTCGGGTATATAAGGTTTACAGGTTTATGGGGAAACCTGTTTTCAAATCAAATCTTGGTTTTAAAAATCTGAAACAAGGTTTTAAATAGAATTGAAAACTAAACTTAAAGTATGGTTTCAATCTTAGTTTGAATTCCAGTTTTTAAATCTTAATTTAATTTTTTTTAAATTAAAATGTTTTAACAACTATAAAGAGTTTAAATAATTGAATTTAAAGATAAATCTTTAAATTAAAATAGAAGATTTAAACATAAGTATAAATCTGGAAACAAGATTCAAACTTGAATTATGTTTTGAAAATAAAAGAAGTTTTTAAATTTTGAAATGTTTAAACAACTTTTGATATTGAATCATAATTTAAATATAATTTGAATCTTAAATAAATATGGTTTAGATTTCTTTTATAAAATGAGAAATTATTTAGCATAAGTTTAAAAAGGGTGTAGAATGTTTTTAAAACTTTGATAAAGTTAAGTTTGGTTTTCATTTTAAATTTAAATTTTAAAACGAAATTTGGAAACAGGTAAGGACGTTCTGGACCTCAGGAGGCGAGCTGAATGGCTGGAACGTATGAGATATTTCGCTGTATTTATCTGGGTCAAGTTAGTTTTTGACTGTTCGGTATTTGTGTAATGATGTAACTCTGATGTATAAAGATATAAGTGTAATGATATAGTTCTTCTTATAAAACTATTATTTATGTGATATTATATTTTATCCGCTGCGAATGTGAGATTGTGTGTTTCTTTTCTGTTCTTCTTCTATCTCTTTCTTCTTTCTCTTTCTTCTTTCCACTAACTATCTAGAAATTTCGGGATCGAAATTTTCGGGTCGTTACAGACTCAGGGCTTCGAGGCGCAACTGTGGTCAAAGCAGTTTGGTTCCAAGTGGCACGGTTCGTCGTTGGTCATTGGTTTTGCCGATCATGCTACTTCCAGTTTCCGATTTGAAATGGTGATTTTGAGGTTGACCTCGATTTACGTTGTGTTGTGTCGTTGGAGTGGTTGTTGAGGTCGAAGGTGAGTTGCTGAAGGCCAGGGGGTCGATCGGCGGTGGGATTTTCGGCCGTGTATGTGCACAATGGCGATGGCGTGCATCCCTGTTGTTGAAGTTTGGGGGAAGAATGAATGGCCAGGGAGATTTTCGCAATTCCCTCATGTTCGTCTCGGCGTAGTAGTGAAGAGTGAATTTTGGGTTACTCGAGTTAGTTGGTTCAAGTTTAAAACTTGACCTATTTCCCAAATTTAAACTTAAAATTAAAAGTATAAAGCAAAAGATTTAAATGAGTTTAAAATCTAAATATTTAAATTATGGATTCAAGTTTAATTTGAATCATAGTTGGAAATGAATTTGTTTTAAATTCAATTTTTTTTTTAAAATACTTTAAAAGGGTTTATTGTTAAAATTGTTTTTAAAGAAATTTGAATTTAAATTGGTAATTGAAATGTAAAGTAATTAAAGGTTTAAACTTAAAAGTTTAAGATTAATTACTCTTAGAATAATTAACTTGTAATTAGGAATAATTAATTAAATAAGATTTTATTTTAATTAATGATTAATCATTAATTAATCAAGTAATAAGGAATTAATTAAGTTATAGTTGACACTTAATTAAATAATTAGGGGTTAATAAATGATTAATTAAATTGTAATTAATAATGATTGAAATAAGTTAATTATTTTAGGTAAATAATTAATGAGTTTTTAAACAGTTAATGAGGGTCATTAACTAAGGATTATTTAACAATAAATTAATGTGATTAATTTTTATAATTAATTAGATTAATTAATTAATGATAATCATTTGAGAATTGTTAAATATAATTACTTAATTGAAGTAATATAGAAATTAGTTACTTAAATGTAATTAATAGAGTTTAATGTGATTGGTTTAAATTAATTAATTAAGTTTAATTAATTTTAATCACTTGATGATTTGATAAAAATTACACAATGTATTTAATGGAAGTGTAATTACTTAAGGAAGTAATTAATGGTAATTACTGGATGTAATTAAAGATGTTGATGATGAAAGTAATTTGGTTTATATTAAATTCCTATGTAATTAATAAGGGGATTAATTGAGATAATTAATTAAGGATAATTAATTTTTGAAATAAAGTAAGTAAGGGTAGTTGATTAGTGAATGGGATTAATCCAAGGATTAATTAGAGAATAAATTAGGAATTAATTTATTTAATGAAGTAATTAAGGGTAGTTAAATTCGGGATGTTATTAATTAGGGGTGATTAATAATTAGGGTTGATAATTAATTAACAAAGTAATTAAAGGTTAATTACTGTATTTGGATAAGGGTAAATTAATTTGAGAATTTATTAAGGGATGATAGAATGATATTGGAAGCTCTTTGATTAATTTTTATCTCTAATAAGTAGTTCTTGATGATGAATTACTATGACATCAGGTATTTAAAGTTTAATTGTATTTCACTTGAATAATTTAAGTTAGGATGACATTGGATTCGAAGAGACCGGAGTCGGATATTAGTTAATATCCGAAACCATTTCGATTCTTATAATTTGATATGTGTACTAATAGGCTGAGGTGGAATGATTTAAGTGAATTGGACTATAAAATCTAAGTTTTGACACTTAGAAATTGATGAATATAATAAGTGTTGTCTATACCAAACCTGTGAATTTGTAAAATTGTTATGAGTTACCCCGGGTTAAAAATTGGTTATTGTTTTGGTGTATTTCATATTAGATGGGTTTACTCACGCTGGTGTCCAGCCTGACCCGGGTGTTACTTTGATGTAATGCTCGGGTCAGATCGAGTATTATAGATTTTTAGGCAAGGACGTACTGGAGTTCAGGAGGCGAGCTGGAGAGCAGGAACGTATGGAGAGCTTCTGATGTTAATATATTATAGTATCTGAAACAGATAGATTTATCAGTTCTGCGATTGTAAATCTGTTGTAACTCTGATATATATAATAAAGTGTAATTTGACAAGTATAGTTTCCTTTGTATAACTATTATTTATGTGATATTATATTTTATCCGCTGTGTATGTGAGACTTTGGGTTTGGTTTTCTGTTTCCTCTTCTTCTTCTATCTCTTCTTCTTTTCCTAACTATCTGGAAGTTTCTGGATCGAAATTTCCAGGTCGTTACATGCATGTTCTCATTCATTCCAATCCCTCAGATTTTACTTTAGAGTATGTTGCTTAAATAGTAACTCACAAGCACATATGATACTTAAGTTTTTACATATTCTTTTCAAAACCAAGCAAATATCAATCCTGAGAAATTGCATAAGACATTAGAGAGTTTGCCTAGCTTATTTATTACAATGAAACTGCTACATTTTCTAAAGCCTTTTTTTAAAATCAACCAGATCTTCAAACATCCATGCAAGCAAGCTACTCATACATCTTTCCCTGTAGCAATACTTTGAACTGCCTCAATAAAATGAGACACCCCAAATATTGCAAAGGCAACAAATAGAGTCTGAAAATAAATTCTGACGTGAGTGAAGTCAAGGATTAAAGATAACTTGTAAATTCCTAAGACTGTGCAGAGAATTTATATGGTTGATGCTATTCGAATTCGTATTAAAACCTGAGTATATGTATATATGTAAGCTTTTCTAACAAACATGCACCCAAGCATTCATCCATTCACTTCATTCAGTTATACATGCACATGCTCCTATGGATTAACTCCCTAAATTCCATAGCTAAATTTCTCAATCTCATTTTTTTTCATTTTGTTGGTCTTAATTCTTTCCATTGAACACCATGTGTGCATTCCAAAGGGACTCAATTCTGTTAACCCTTTACACATAGGCCTACAGGACTTAAGCAAGTCATGCACATACCCATCACCCACCTGATGATGAATTGATCAAGGCACTACTCCTAAATTAGCTTATAATTTAGAGACCATGCTTATTTATGTTCAGAAGAATTTTATTAAAACTTGAAATGCTTTATATTCATTTCTTCCTTCCATAGATCAAAAAGTATGAGACTCGCTTAGGGATTTTAGCCAGTCATAACAAGCATTCATGCAAAATACTACTTCCCATTTCAAGGTCATTTTATTTATTCATATTTTCTGAAACTGGCATAAGTATTTATTTCCAGATGCATTCCCATGCCTTACATAAATCTGGGGAAGTCATATAAAATTTTCATTTATTTTACTGTGAACATAGGGCATGGTTTTTGAGAAAAACCCATAAAAACATGTTAACCTATGATCTGAACAAATCAGCACATATATATAATATTGCATTGTTCACATCATTTTTTGGAACTAGACATAAGCATGAATCTCCTTATTCACACTGCCTACTCCATTCTTCATTAGTACCCTATTTCTTGGTAAAAATGTTTAGTTCATCTCCATATAAAAACTAGATTATAAGCTATAGAGTTCATTTCTGTGATCAGGGGGTTTGCCTTTTTCAAATCGTTAACAATAAAACCATTAAGACAGATCAAAGCATCAACTAATAACTCAGCCAAAATACCAACCATAATCATCATTTATTATTATTTTTTCCAGGGAATAAAAATCAAACAGAACATAATCATGCTTTTATGAAAATAATATGGCTGCCCTTAACTTGGGTCTTAGTGCCTTGAATCTCATCGATGATTAATCACTCATCTTCCTTCTTCTTTTCCCCGAGAATGCTTAAATTTGAAGACAGTGTGAGTTTTCTCTTGTATTTTTTTTAAAACATCTTTCCGTTTTTCACTCAGAGTAAACTGCTGCTATCCTTTTATCTTTAAAACATTTAGCTAGGGTTTTGTAGAGTGAAAAACCCACTTTATCCTTACACAAATAAAAGAACTTTGTATGCATGTTTATGGCTAAGTATGCCATTTTCTTTTTGATTTCCATTTCATTTATTTTAGTTGCCTTTCTGCCTTTTGCTGTGTACATGCCATATGCATGTTTCACACTATTTTCATGTGGCTTCTCTTCATTGTATATTTTCTTAAACCTATAGTGTTCACGCATGTATTTTTTCCCATTAATTCCTTGCTAATATTTTGAACCATTTGTTTTCTCTTGATTTATTTCTAAAATGTATTTATACACATATAGTACTAAACTAGTTTCTTATATTTTAATTATCATAAGAATTTATTTTATCATTCTACACTCCTCTGGCTACTTATATACAATATATATAAGACATGCTCAATTAATACTCATTCATACGTAGTTATTTTCTTTTCATTCTTTTTATTTACTTAAAACAATTATCCCCTTACTTATTTATTTCACTCATTCTTGCTATTTATTTTTCAAGCTATTTTATCTTTTGTACATTTTCCATTAACTAATTTTTTTACCATTTTTTAAAATTATTGTTATTTCAATAATTTGGGTCTTCACATACTCTCCTCTTAAAAGGAATTGTGTCCCACAATTATTAATTTTTTTAAGTATATTTCCATTCAATTTCATATAAAGCATAATTTCATTTCAGAAATGTATGCATTCAAAACCAATCAAACACACATAAGTAATATTTAAATTTATCATAATTTTAGGCATACCTTTAAGCAGAAAATAGATTAGGATATTTATCTTTCATCCTATCTTCAACTTCCCATGAACAATCATTTTTATCTAAGCTCCACTGGATTTTAACCAATTTAATTATTTTATTTCTCAATTTCTTTTCTTCTCTAGCCACATTACCCACTGGTTTCTTCTTATAAACCAGATTTTCTTGAACTTAAACTTGTGTAGGGGATTCCATATGGGTCTCCTTATCATGCACCCATTTTCTTAATTGAGATACATGAAATACATCATGTATATTACTCAATTCCTCTGGCAATTTCAACTTATAAGCCAAAGTTCCTATTCTTTGAATAATTTCATATGGCCCTATATATCTTGGTGATAACTTTCCTGCCTTGCCAACCTTAATATTTTTCTCATTGGTGAAACTTTGAGAAATACATAATTTCCCACCTCAAATTCCACTGGCCTCCTTCCTTTATCTGCATAGGCTTTTTGTCTTTCTTGTGTTGCTCTCATTCTTTGCCTTACAAGTGCAATCCTTGCAGAGGTTTCTTTAACATGTTCGGGTCAAGCAACACTCTTTCACCTGCCTCCATCCAGCATGCAGGAGATACACAAGGCTTTCCATATAAAGCCTCAAATGGAGCCATACCTATAGTGGACTGGTAACTGTTGTTATAAGCAAATTCTGCTAAGTAGAGATGATCTTCCCAGTTGCCTCCAAAATCAAGTATACATGCTGTAAGTAAATCCTCTAGAATCTTGTTAACAATCTCAGTTTGCCC
The DNA here is from genome assembly GCA_030765085.1 of Allium cepa. Classification (NCBI taxonomy): domain Eukaryota; kingdom Viridiplantae; phylum Streptophyta; class Magnoliopsida; order Asparagales; family Amaryllidaceae; genus Allium; species Allium cepa. Next base: position 915,346,792 of record CM060929.1, on the reverse strand, counting down.
ATCTATTTGTGGGTTGTAGGCTGTGCTCAAGCTTAATTCTGTCCCCATGGCCTCTTAAAAACTACCCCAGAACCTTGAGGTAAACAAGGTATCTCTATCACTAATGATAGTCTTGGGGATGCCATGTAATCTCACTATCTCCTTCACAAATAATTGAGCTAATTTGTGAACATTTCTATTTGAATTAACTGGAATAAAGTGAGCTGTTTTTGTGAGCCTATCTCTTGTTCTTGGCAAACCATCCACAAAATCCATTAAAATGCTTTCCTACTTCCAGGTAGGCACTTCCAGAGGTTGTAGTAGGCCTGAGGGTCTTTGATAATCTGCCTTGACTTGTTGACATGTTAAGCACTTTGTCACATATTTTTCCACTGCCCCTTTCATTCTTAGCCACCAATAATTTCTTTTTAGATCATGGTACATTTTTGTACCACCTGGATGTATAGTGTATTTTGTCTTGTGATGCTCATCCATAATCTCTTGCTTCAGTTCTTCCACATTGGGTATGCAGAGCTTCCCTTTCTTTCTTTAGTAGCTTCTATCATCAACTTCATAATTTTCCACTGATATGCCTTGTGATATCATGTCCTTCTTTTCTTTTAAATTAGTGTCTTGATTTTACATCTTTCCTATTTTATCAACCAGGGTTGATCTTAAGGAGATGAGACTTAATTTTCCATATTCAATCATGTCACTATGTGCATTATCTGATGCACCAATTTCTTCCTTTATTTCTACATCACCGAGGATTGTTAAATCCTTGAATTCAGTCATCATTAAGCTTGCCAATCTTGCTTGATGCCTGCTCAAAGCATCTGCTACTTTGTTAGCTTTTCCAGCAGTATATAATATATCAAGATCATATGCAGCTAGAGATTCTACCCACCTATGTTGCCTCATATTCAAGCCTTTTTGGGAAAACAAATACTTAAGTGATTTATGGTCTGTAAAAAATTCAAATTTAGTACCTAACAAGTAGTGTCTCCACAGCTTCAATGCATAAACAATGGCAGCCAGTTCTAAGTCATGAGTGGCATATCTAGTTTCATTTGACTTGAGGTTCTTGATGCATATGCTATGACACTTCCATGTTGCATGAACACTGCCCTTAACCCAGACCCAGTAGCATCTGTGTAAACCACTAATCCTTCATTTCCCTCTGGAACTTGCAAGACTGGAGCTTCCATCAGTGCTTTCTTCAATGATTCAAAAGCTTGTTCACATTTTTCTATCCACACATATGGTTGCTCTTTTCTGGTTAGCTTGGTCAGTGGAATGGCTATCCTTGCAAAATTTTTTATAAACCTTCTATAGTAACCTGCCATTCCTAAAAATGACCTCACCTCAGTCACTGATTTGGGTCTGCTCCATGATTGCACTGCCATGACCTTGTTTGGATCTACACTAATCCCTTGTTGAGATATAATGTGTCCCAAAATTTAACTTCATTTTTCCAAAATGTACACTTAGTAAATTTTGCCTTTAAATTATGTGCTCTTAATCTTTACAAAACCAGATGCAAGTGCTTTGCATGCTCCTTTTCTGATTTTGAATACACTAATATATCATCAATGAAGACAACTACAAATTTATCTAGAAAATCTCTAAATGTTCTATTCATTAAATCTACAAAATAGGATGGTGCTTTTGTCAATCCAAAAGGCATTACTAAAAATTCATATAGCCCATACCTTGTGCTGAATGCAGTGTATTTAATACTCTCCTCCTCAAGCTTCATTTGGTGGAATCCAGAGGCTAAGTCTAGCCTTGAAAAGATTTTTGCTCCATTTAATTGATCAAATAAATCATCAATTCTGGGGAGTGGGTATTTATTCTTGATGGTAACTTTGTTTAATTCCCTGTAATCAATACACATCCTCATTGTACCATCATGTTTCTTTACAAATAGCACTAGAGAACCTCAGTTTGAATTACTAGGCCTTATGAAGCCTTTCTGCTCCAATTCTTCCAATTGTTGTTTTAATTCCACTAATTCCTTTGGACCCATTCTGGTAGGCTTCTTGATGATAGGACTTGATCCTGGAATTAATCTTATTTGAAATTCAACTTGTCTATTTTCTGGAACTCCTATAACCTCTCCAAAGACATTTGGGTATTCCTTTATTACTTTTATATCTTCTAGAGTTAATTCTTTTTCAGTTATGCTCCTCATTTGATTAAGGCAATTTGTTTTGGCTATTTCACTCATAACTACAATATTTCTACCATTTTCTGTTTTCAAAGAAATAGTAAAATTTTCTAAGTTCAAAATTGCTTTGAGTTTACTCAACCAATCTACTCCTAGAACAATTCCTATTCCAGGATATTTTAACACAAACAAATCAGATTTAAACATATTTCCGCCTATGTTTAATTCTACTCCCAAACATCTTAATCCTAGCAGGCAAGAGCTACCTAGGGGACTCTGAATAAACAAAGGTTTTTCAATTAAATTGCATGTGAGAGCCAATTTATCCATTATGTCTAGTGATATTAAAGAATGTGTAGCCCCGGTGTCATATATAACTGAGATTGGATAATCTTTAGCTAGAAGTATACCTTCCAATTGTCCAGAATTTCCCACTGCACTTGCTTTTGCTTTGCCTTCCAATGCTCCTACCTTTTCTCCTTTCCTGAAATCTGGGAAATTCCTTTTGATATGACCTTCTTTCCCATAATTAAAGCAACTGAATGGAGTCTTCTTAGCTGCTTGACACCTATTACTCATGTGTCCTTCTTTGCCACAGTTGTAGCAAATAACTTTCTTCTTAATTTCCCCAGTGGCTGCTCCTTCAACTTTCTTGTCTACATTCTTCTTGTCATAAGGATGTGCTCTATTTTTCCCTTTCTTTTGGCTATTAGCCCTCATGATCCTGAATTTCTCCCTTGCAGTATCATGTTGTTCAAAAGAAAGAGTGAGATCTATGACTTGATAAATTTTTTGTCTTTTTATGGTAGCATTGCTCTACTTAAACTAGCATTAAGTCCTTGAATAAATCTTGAATTCTTTGGTTCCTTATTCCCTATGAGCATGGTTCCATACTTAGACATGCTTTCAAACTTTTGAGTGTATTCAGTCACACTCATTGGCCCTTGCCTCAGCCTTATGAACCCCTCAAGCGGTGTTGCCTTAGCTGTTGCTGGGACAAATCTAGCCTCAAGCATATCCTTGAATTGATCCCATGTTATCTCATTTTCTGTTCTTCTTGTGATGATTACCTCCCACCAATCCAGTGCTGCTCCTTTGAGCCTTCTAGAAGCTATCTGCCTCTTCCTTTGGTCATTAATTTGCATGTCTGCAAATATCCTTTCTAAGGTTCTTAGCCATGTATGCACACCCATGACCCCTTCAGTGCCTTCAAAATCCTTGCCTCATAGATTTGAGAATGTTTTCAGTAGCTTAGCTAACTCCTCATGAGGATTTTCTTCCCTCTGCACTACTCCTTCCCTAAATGCCCTCACCAAATCTTGCAAATTAACCAATGATTTTGCATCAGAGGGTCCTGCTCCAGAGCTTGGTGGTCTTCCTACCATGATTCACTATTCAAATTATATAGCTAGTTAGTCTTGTTTCTGATTTAACTATTTCAGCAATTTATTCCTACTGAGGATATTATTATTATTTTTGTCTCTTCCTTAGAATTTTATCCATATAAGAAAATTAGATTTTACATATATAAGCTATGTTTTAAGTAACATAGCTCTGATACCAACTGAAGTGACCCACTACTCTTCACATCTATTTTAATAATTTTTTTAGCAAAGTTTATTTTTGAAAAACAAGTGATCACTTCTTTTGATTAATTCTCCCAAGATCCAGAATCTACCAATATAAAAATATCAGTATTTAAATCAAGTCATATCATTTATATATATGAAGATATATAAAATGTTTCTTTGCCTATCAGAGTATTTAAAATAGCAAAGAAATTTAATCACACAATATTTTCCATAGTTGAGAGGTTTTGTGCCACATAGCTTTTTCTACATTTAATTTTTTTTAACTCAAGCTTGATTAATATGTGATTCAAATATTACCACTTATTATTTTCTTGTTTTATTTCCCAGATTGTTCTATAGCCCATATGTGACGCCCCACCTCTATACCCACACTAGCCAAGAACACTACGGAGTAATGGTGTCAACTAGTACGGAGAATAAGGCTGTTGAGGAGCGACCATCTATATAATAGCTTTGTGCGAGCGCCGATATGCCAGATAAAAATATAACTTTTCATCTCAAGAGGAAATCCGACATACCAATACAAACTCAAAGCTACTATACAGTGGCTATATAAAATCTTCGGAAACAAATATAGAAATAAACATAACACAAATCAGTCACAGACAGTTCATATCACAAAGGCGGAAATAGATATGAATATTACACACAAGAGTGTATATCAGAGTAGTGGTCAAATAAGTTCCACAATAATACAAAAGTATAGCACCATGCTATGCAAAAGAATAAATATACATCATAGAGTCAATATCCCAAATGTATACATCCAAAAACTACTAGTCTATGTAGTTAACCAAAAGTCAGATTGGAAAATCCCTGGAGAAAAGTCAAGCAGAAGCACCTGCAACATCTCGGTCTGACCCGAGTATTATTTATAAGAAAATAATAAACGGATCAGTCTAGCTATAGATATCAGATAACATGATATAGTGTAAAAGATATGACATATACATAAGATGTCCATAAGGCATACTATGATTAGTATGAAAGTGATGATCAACTGGAGATCAACCAATGAGAGAGGATCTTCTCAAAGATCCAAAGAGCGCATCATACCCTAAACTTGCACTCATAACAAGTCAGTGACATAAATTCCAAAAATCAACAAAGATTGTGGTATAGACTAACCAAGAAGGCAAAAAGGTATGTGTGAATGGAATCACACAAGTGGTGTCTAGTCTAACCTCACAAACAAAAAGATATGTGTGAGTGGAATCACACAAATGGTGTCTAGACTAACCAAACGACCAAAAAAGTATGTGTGAATGGAATCACACAAGCGGTGTCTAGTCTAACCAAAAATCAAAAGGGTATGTGTGAGTGGAATCACACAAATGGTGTCTAGACTAACCAAACGACCAAAAAGGTATGTGTGAATGGAATCACACAAGTGGTGTCTAGTCTAACCAAAAATCACAGAGGTATGTGTGAGTGGAATCACACAAATGGTGTCCAGACTAACCGAGCGACCAAAGAGGTATGTGTGAATGGAATCACACAAGTGGTGTCTAGTCTAACCGAGCAAACAAGAGACATCGCACAATTGCTAGTCTAAATCATAAGAGTGATCGTCATGATCAACGAGGAGTGTCAATTGCACTAAGCTAGTAAATATAAAAGTTTAGCTTCGTGTCCCATAACCACTTGCTTAACTTAAACATTTATGAACAAACTGTAAATCTTCACTAGAAAATTATCACAAGAGGTTCAATCGAACAAGTCCAAGAATTAACCGACTAAGTGAACGCAAGCGTTTCATACCACTTGTTTTACTAAGCCGTTTAATTAGATTTCTCATACGAATGAGGTAAAGGTTTCTATATACTAATAGGTAGGAAAACGGTTTTAGATAACAAGCTTTGTAATTGAAAATAGAGTTGAAATCGTTTTAATGAAAAGGGTTTTGATATTTACTACTAGTATTGAAAACCTTTATATTTTAAAGTGACAAATCACAAGGGGGATTGAGAAACAATCAATCACAAAGATCACATTCGAAGACGTGAGTTAATTCCAATAAATCGATATAAAGTCCATCGAAATGGATATTTCTAAAATTCCAAGATAGAAGTCATCAAAGTCAAATAATTGATAGTAACTATTAGGAATCAAAACGAATCGATAAAAATTGGAATCTAAGCATAACTAGACCCAAATAGGCATAGCATGCTTTTATAAGCAGGTCAGTCAACTGACCTCTGAGTTCAGTCGACTGAACTCATTCCCGGAAAACTCGCTGGAGGCTGGTCAGTCGACTGAACTCAGAGTTCAGTCGACTGACTGAAGAAAACAGAGCCTTCAAGGCTCTGAAAATGACCCTCGGAGTGCCTAGAGGCTACAGCCAGTCGACTGACTGAAATGGTCAGTCGACTGACTGATGCTGAGGCAGTCTCCTTGGTCTATAAAAGTGAGGCGCAACCTCCTCCGATTCGCGACCGAACGAGCAACGGCGCTAGGGGTTTATGCCAATCGACTACCCGGCCCTTTAGGCTCTTCGATGCGTCACTAAAACATGTTAAGATATCCATAAAAGGATTTTCATAGATTTTGATTTCAAAACACCAAAAATTGGAATATACACCAAATCAATTCAAGCCAAAATCAAATGCACATGAATATGTGTTAGGAATTCATACCTAACAATAGAGATAGTTATAGACCTAGATGTGAGATTAAAAATCTCACCTTTGAACGAAATCAAACAAGAAGAAGCTTGAAAGCAAATGGAGAATCAACCTCTCTTGAACACAATTCCAAATGAGCTTGAATCTATGCTAAAAAACAAGAACATTCCCAAAATTAGGTTTAGGAATTTCAGAAATTGGTAAGAGAACAAGTTAGAGAAGAAGAAGAAGAAGCTTACCAATGATGTCTCTTGAATTTGGGGCTAGAAATTTGAAGTTGCAAGAGGAACTAGGGTTTTGGAGTTTTTAATTTCCAATCTTCTCCACCATTATAGCCTAAGAACTGAAATGAGGGAGAAATGAGGGTGAATGGAGAGGAGTGTTTCAGTTTAGAGTATATGTTGGCTAGTGGGCTGAACCCAAACTCAAACCTAAAGTGAAAAAGGTCGAATTTTTGACTAACTCCAAATATATCAAAGTTTATACTCAAAAAGTTGCAAACGACGTTTTGAACTCAATGGAAGTGGTTTCGAGTCCTAATTTGACCGTTTGCAAAAAGTCGCCTCTCGGACTAAAATCCGATTAACGATAAAATATTTAAATAAAATATTTAAATACAAAATCGATAAATATGTGGGTTGTTACAGACTCCCCTCCTTAAAGAAATTGCGTCCTCGCAATAATTAAGAAGAAGATATATATAGTAACAACCATGAAAGCATATTCACACAAAAGAAATTCGAAATAAGAAGTTCACCTCAAAGGTCATGAAGTAAGTCCGGATGTGTTCGCTCGATGAATTCTCCAGATTCCCAAGAGCAATCTTTAGGATTTGAGGACCATTGAACCTTCACAAGCGGAACATCTTTATTTCGAAGATGTTTGACCTCCGAAGCAATAATTCGAATAGGATGCTTCTCATAAGTTAAATTCGGCGAAACTTCAATTTCATCCACAACACCGGGCTCAAGAATAGAATCGGAATCTCGAAGACATTTCCGTAATTGAGAAACGTGAAACAGGTCATGCATGGCAGAAAACTGAGCCGGTAATGTAAGGCGATAGGCCATGGAACCAATATGTTCAGTGATAGGAAATGGCCCAATATATCGAGGCGCTAATTTTCCCGAGCGACTGAAATGTACAACACCTTTCATAGGTGAAACACGAATAAAAACAAGGTCTCCAACAGAAAATTCTAATCTCCTTCTTCGATTATCGGCATAGGATTTTTATCTACTCTGGGCTTCTTTCATCCTATGACGAATAAGTTCAATCTTTTCTGTGGAATCACGAATAAAATCTGGACCTAAAACCAGCTTCTCACCGGCTTCAAGCCAACAAGAAGGAGATCAGCATGGCCTTCCGTAGAGTGCCTCGAAAGGTGCCATACCAATACTAGATTGGAAGCTATTATTATAGGAAAATTCAACAAGAGGAATATGGTCTTCCCAACTTCCACCGAAATCGAGCACACAAGCACGAAGAAGATCTTCAAGTGTTTGATTCACACACTCGGTTTGTCCATCGGACTGGGGGTGATAAGCGGTGCTAAAATTGAGCTTCGTTCCCAAAGCTTTTTGAAGACTCTTCCAAAATCCACTAGTAAAAAATGGATCACAATCACTAACAATAGAAGTAGGAACTCCATGCAATTTAACAATCTCTTTGATAAAGAGTTTGGCCAAGAGTGGAACGGTTCGATTAGACCGAACGGGAATAAAATGGGCAGACTTAGTAAGTCTATCAACAATCACCCATAAGCTATCATGACCCGAACGAGAACGGGGAAGGCCATCTATAAAATCCATGGAAATTTGGTCCCACTTCCAAATTGGAATTTCTAACGGTTGCAATAACCCACCGGGCCTTTGATGTTCAGCTTTAACAAGTTGGCAAGTCATGCAACACCTAACAAAGTTAGCAATGTCGGATTTCATTCCCTCCCAATAAAAAAGTCGCTTCATATCAGCGTACATTTTACTGCTACCGGGATGAATGGTAAATTTAGACCGATGGGAATCTTCTAAAATATCTTTCCGAAGGTCACTAATATTTGGTATGATGAGTCTACCAAATTTTCGGATGCCGCCACGAGAATCAATGTCGAAGTCTTTCAAACCTTCAATATCAATTTTATCCTTAACATTTTGGCCAAAAAGAGCCAATTCGGGGTCTAGCCTTTGAGCTTCAAGAATGCGGTCTAAAAGAGAAGGATGAGCCTCAAGGCTACTTAACACAAGAGACGAACATAAATCGGATACGCGGTCTTGAATTTCACAAGAGGATAAAATTCTGAGGTCATTCCACTCGGATATCATCATGGAAACAACCGCTTGTTGCTTGCGACTAAGTGCATCGGCAACTCGATTTCCCTTTCCGGGAGTATAAAGAATGTCAAGATCATATGGTGCAAGGAACTCGAGCCAACGCTGTTGATGCAAATTAAGTTCCTTCTGGGAGAATAAATATTTCAAAGACTTATGATCGGTATAAAGAACAAATTTCTCCCCTAAAAGATAATGTCGCCAAATCCGAAGAGCGAAAACAATAGTCGCGAGCTCTAAATCATGAGTGGCATATCTAGTCTCAGTAGGCTTCAATTGCCTAGAAGCGTAAGCAATAACTCATTCTTTTTGCATAAGAACGGCACCCAAACCAATGCGACTAGCATTGGTATAGACAATAAAATCTTGATTCCCTTCGGGAATAACAAGAATAGGAGCATCAGATAGGAGTTCTTTTAATTTCTGAAAGGAAGTTTCACATTTGTCCGACCAAATGTATTTAACGCCTTTCTTGGTTAAGCTTGTAAGAGGCACGGCAATTTTAGAAAAGTATTTTATAAAACGGCGGTAATAACCCGCCAATCCAAGAAAGCTACGGATTTCCGTTACACTCTCCGGTCTCTTTCAATCTTGAATCGCTTCAATCTTTGAAGGATCCACGGAAATTCCGGATTCGGAAATAATATGACCAAGAAACTTCACCCGAGATTGCCAAAAGTGGCATTTAGAAAATTTAGCTTTTAATTGATTACTCCTAAGAGTTTCCAATACAATCCGAAGATGCTCTTCATGTTCCTCTTCGGTTTTTGAATACACAAGAATGTCATCAATAAAGATGAGAACAAATCGATCGAGAAAACCTTTAAAAACTCGATTCATAAGGTCGACGAAATAAGCTGGAGCATTCGTCAAACCAAATGGCATAACAAGCCATTCATACGATCCATAACGAGTACAGAAGGATGTCAAAGGAATACTATCCTCTGCAATACGAAGCTGATGAAAACCGGTAGCCAAGCCCAATTGTGAAAAGACCTTAGCACCACTAAGCTGATCGAATAGATCATCAATCCGAGGCAAAGGATATTTATTTTTGATCGTGAGATCATTAAGCTTGCGATAGTCAACACAAAGCCTAAGAGTACCATCGTATTTTTTAACGAAAATAGCTGAAGCTCCCCAAGGCGAGGAACTAGAGCGAATGAATTGCTTCGTCTCCAACTCGGATAATTGTTTGCGCATCTCCTCATTCTCCTTATTGGACATGCGGTAAGGAGGACGAGTAATAGGTTAAGCTCCAGGGATAAGATTAATTTTGAACTCAATTGCTCGTTTAGGTGGTAATCCTAGAACGGGCTCAAATATGTCGGAGAATTCACGAACGACGTGAATTCGAGAAATGACATCTTCCTCATCATCATCATCATCATCACGAGGATTTAAAGAATATAAAGATGCACCCATGCTGGAATCCAAATTTTTGAGAATAATGGAAATCTGCTTAACAGATTGCGGATGACGAAGATGAATAGTCCTCTCAGGGCATAGAATACGGGCTTCATAACGGTTAAGCCAATCCATTCCCAAAATCATTCCGAAGCCTAAGTATCGCATAACATGCAAATCGGCAAGGAAGGAAAAATCACATAAAATAATCTCCACATCTTTACAAAGCAAACTAATTGATGCAGATCCACCAACCGGATTAGAAATTCTCAAAGAAGTCATTAAACATAAAACATCCAAAGAAAAAGTATCAACAAGCTCTTTTGAAATAAAAGAGTGAGATGCACCAGTATCAAAAAGAACTCGAATTGGTTGATCATGAAATAAAATAATGCCATCGAGAATGGAATGAGAAATACCTTGGCCACGAGATGTGTTGCTAGGGGCTTGAGTAACGTTTAACTTTCCCTCCTTTTTGCCTTCACGTTTGAGGCATTGATGTATATAATGATCTGGGCTCTTGCAATAGCGACAAGATTGGGCTTTGAGCACTTATTCGCAAAATGATCCCCAGATCCACAATTGAAGCATCTCGCACTACTAGAAGAAGGAGCCTTTGTAGCAGGAGTTGCTAGCTTTCCCTTTTTGTTGGGATAAGGACCTTTAAATCTGTTAGGCCTCTTTTTGTTGCTGAAGTTGGGTTTGGAAGCTACTACTTCGACACTACTTTCTTTATCAGCCTCTTCAAGACGAAGAGCGGTATCTATAAGTTGGTCGAAAGGGACTTCTAACTTTAGAAGTAGTGGCTTCTTGAGGCTTTTGTTTAAGCCATAAACGAACCTCTGGTTCTTCTTCAATGGGGTGTTGATGTATTCAACCCCATATTGGGAAAGCGACTCGAAAGCTGCGACGTAATCACTCACAGAGGACTCACCTTGAACAAGGTCTATAAAGCGCCGAGCCATAGTTACTTTCTCCGCTTCTGGTACAAAATTTAACGCGAAGCGTTCCCGGAATTGCTTCCAGGTGAGATCTGCTTCATTGACTTCAGAAATAAGGAGTTCATACCAGTCCAATGCTCGCTCTTGGAGCATACTGGAAGCCACCTGAACACGGTGAAGATCGACGAGATTCATGCAAGTAAAGACTCGATCGCATGTTCGTAACCAGGCCTGGACCTCGATGATAGTTTCCGAACCTTTAAAGGGTTTCCCACCCAAATTAGTGTAATCACCGCACAAGCGTGCAAATCCCGACTTTGGGTGAGTAGGTTCTCGATTAGGACCAGCCGCCTGAGCATTTGTTACTAGATCAAGAAGTTGCTGGGTAGTCATAAAAACTCCATCCTGGGGAGCAGCACTGGATGATCCAGTTCTGGGACGACCAGGTCTAGACATTCTCTTCCTTTAAGAAAGAAAGAAGAGAAAGAAGAAGGTTAATCACCAATGAATATCAAGCAATCTTGATCAATAAACAAGGAATCATAAAAGAGATAGGATGAATCGGTACGAAGACTCAAATTAATCCTAAAGCACGACTCCTAAGATGGACTTAGGACGATGATCCTTGTTAAGTTATTCTACATTGTTCCGAAGATTGGCTCTGATACCAAGCTGTGACGCCCCACCTCTATACCCACACTAGCCAAGAACACTACGGAGTAATGCTGTCAACTAGTACGGAGAATAAGGCTGTTGAGGAGCGACCATCTATATAATAGCTTTATGCGAGCGCCGATATGCCAGATAAAAATATAACTTTTCATCTCAAGAGGAAATCCGACATACCGGTACAAACTCAAAGCTACTACACAGTGGCTATATAAAATCTTCGGAAACAAATATAGAAATAAACATAACACAAATCAGTCACAGACAGTTCATATCACAAAGGCGAAAATAGATATGAATATTACACACAAGAGTGTATATCAGAGTAGTGGTCAAATAAGTTCCACAATAATACAAAAGTATAGCACCATGCTATGCAAAAGAATAAATATACATCATAGAGTCAATATCCCAAATGTATACATCCAAAAACTACTAGTCTATGTAGTTAACCAAAAGTCAGATTGGAAAATCCCTGGAGAAAAGTCAAGCAGAAGCACCTGCAACATCTCGGTCTGACCCGAGTATTATTTATAAGAAAATAATAAACGGATCGGTCTAGCTATAGATATCAGATAACATGATATAGTGTAAAAGATATGACATATACATAAGATGTCCATAAGGCATACTATGATTAGTATGAAAGTGATGATCAACAGGAGATCAACCAATGAGAGAGGATCTTCTCAAAGATCCAAAGAGCGCATCATACCCTAAACTTGCACTCATAACAAGTCAGTGACATAAATTCCAAAAATCAACACAGATTGTGGTCTAGACTAACCAAGAAGGCAAAAAGGTATGTGTGAATGGAATCACACAAGTCGTGTCTAGTCTAACCTCACAAACAAAAAGATACGTGTGAGTGGAATCACACAAATGGTGTCTAGACTAACCAAACGACCAAAAAGGTATGTGTGAATGGAATCACACAAGTGGTGTCTAGTCTAACCAAAAATCAAAAGGGTATGTGTGAGTGGAATCACACAAATGGTGTCTAGACTAACCAAACGACCAAAAAGGTATGTGTGAATGGAATCACACAAGTGGTGTCTAGTCTAACCAAAAATCACAAAGGTATGTGTGAGTGGAATCACACAAATGGTGTCTAGACTAACCGAGCGACCAAAGAGGTATGTGTGAATGGAATCACACAAGTGGTGTCTAGTCTAACCGAGCAAACAAGAGACATCGCACAATTGCTAGTCTAAATCATAAGAGTGATCGTCATGATCAACGAGGAGTGTCAATTACACTAAGCTAGTAAATATAAAAGTTTAGCTTCGTGTCCCATAACCACTTGCTTAACTTAAACATTTACGAACAAACTGTAAATCTTCACTAGAAAATTGTCACAAGAGGTTCAATCGAACAAGTCCAAGAATTAACCGACTAAGTGAACGCAAGCGTTTCATACCACTTGTTTTACTAAGCCGTTTAATTAGATTTCTCATATGAATGAGGTAAAGGTTTGTATATACTAATAGGTAGGAAAACGGTTTTAGATAACAAGCTTTGTAATTGAAAATAGAGTTGAAATCATTTTAATGAAAAGGGTTTTGATATTTACTACTAGTATTGAAAACCTTTATATTTTGAAGTGATAAATCACAAGGGGGATTGTAGAAACAATCAATCACAAAGATCACATTTGAAGACGTGAGTTAATTCCAATAAATCGATATAAAGTCCATCGAAATGGATATTTCTAAAATTCCAAGATAGAAGTCATCAAAGTCAAATAATTGATAGTAACTATTAGGAATCAAAACGAATCGATAAAAATTGGAATCTAAGCATAACTAGACCCAAATAGGCATAGCATGCTTTTATAAGCAGGTCAGTCGACTGACCTCTGAGTTCAGTCGACTCAACTCAGTCCCGGAAAACTCGCGGGAGGTTGGTCAGTCGACTGAACTCAGAGTTCAGTCGACTGACTGAAGAAAACAGTGCCTTCAAGGCTCTGAAAATGACCCTCGGAGTGCCTAGAGACTACAGCCAGTCGACTGACTGAAATGGTCAGTCGACTGACTGATGCTGAGGCAGTCTCCTTGGTCTATGAAAGTGAGGCGCAACCTCCTCCGATTCGCGACCGAACGAGCAACGGCGCTAGGGGTTTATGCCAATCGACTACCCGGCCCTTTAGGCTCTTCGATGCGTCACTAAAACATGTTAAGATATCCATAAAAGGATTTTCATAGATTTTGATTTCAAAACACCAAAAATTGGAATATACACCAAATCAATTCAAGCCAATATCAAATGCACATGAATATGTGTTAGGAATTCATACCTAACAATAGAGATAGTTATAGACCTAGATGTGAGATTATAAATCTCACCTTTGAACGAAATCAAACAAGAAGAAGCTTGAAAGAAAATGGAGAATCAACCTCTCTTGAACACAATTCCAAATGAGCTTGAATCTATGCTCAAAAACAAGAACATTCCCAAAATTAGGTTTAGGAATTTCAGAAATTGGTAAGAGAACAAGTTAGAGAAGAAGAAGAAGAAGCTTACCAATGATGTCTCTTGAATTTGGGGCTAGAAATTTGAAGTTGCAAGAGGAACTAGGGTTTTGGAGTTTTTAATTTCCAATCTTCTCCACCATTATAGCCTAAGAACTAAAATGAGGGAGAAATGAGGGTGAATGGAGAGGAGTGTTTCAGTTTAGAGTATATGTTGGCTAGTGGGCTGAACCCAAACTCAAACCCAAAGTGAAAAAGGTCGAATTTTTGACTAACTCCAAATATATCAAAGTTTATACTCAAAAAGTTGCAAACGACGTTTTGAACTCAATGGAAGTGGTTTCGAGTCCTAATTTGACCGTTTGCAAAAAGTCGCCTCTCGGACTAAAATCCGATTAACGATAAAATATTTAAATAAAATATTTAAATACAAAATCGATAAATATGTGGGTTGTTACACCATATTAACTAATTCACAATTTATGTCAAGTAAAATGCACATATTCTGGTTTAAAAAGAATGTAATGATCAGGTGAGTAATAGGATTGTAGACTAGTTTAAAGGTCATGCAGATGAAAACAAAACAAATGAGTAAAGTGCAAACTCAGACCACATTCCAAATGAGGACTTGCCATGAATATGAAGGCAGCAATTACAACTAGTTGAAGTGAAAGGCAGGTATACACATAAAGTCAGTATGATCAAAGTAACAAGCCCTAAACCTTGATTAGAGATGACATCAATGTGTGCACATAGTCGGGCAATGTCAATAATCAGGAGAACGCAAAACCTCCAAATGAGCATATGGTGAAGACAACTGATGAATCTCCAAGTAAAGTACAAATGATAATGATCAGAATGTTGTGGAGTAATGGACATGCTTATTACAAACAAGACTACATGATGCTACAAGCTACAACAGGCTTGACTAAAACCAAATGCAACCAGACTTGAATCAAGTATCTAGATATTAGGGTTTAGCTCAATACAGTTGCAGCGAAGACTATAAGTACAAAGCATGCACATGAACTTACTACACAAAGCAATACAAGTTTCTACTGGAAAATCAAATGTCCAGATAGGATTACATGCTATGTCTTTAAGCTTTTGCATGTACTTATACTAATTACAAGACATGCTCAAGACCTACTGGTTATCCTAGACCTTATTCAACCCATTCACTTAAAACTTTGGCACATATTTATTCAAGTACAACTAGAACATTATAACTGAAGTAAAACAAATATGTCAAGGAATACATATCCAAATATCAAATTATATGGCATGTTCTCATTCATTCCAATTCATCAGATTTTACTTCAGAGTCTGTTGCTTAAATCAGTAACTCACAAGCACATATGATACTTAAGTTTTTACATATTCTTTTCAAAAACAAGCAAATATCAATCCTGAGAAATTGCATAAGACATAAGAGATTTTGCGTAGCTTATTTATTACAATGAAACTGCTACATTTTCTAAAGCCTTTTTTTAAAATCAACCAGATCTTCAAACATCCATGCAAGCAAGCTACTCATGCATCTTTCCCTGTAGCAATACTTTGAACCGCCTCAATAAAATGAGACACCCCAAATATTGCAAAGGCAACAAATAGGGTCAGAAAATAAATTCTGGTGTGAGTGAAATCAAGGATTAAAAATAACTTGTAAATTCCAAAGACCGTGAATAAAGTTTATATGTTTGATGCTATTCGAATTCATATTAAAACTTGAGTATATGTATATATATAAGCTTTTCTAACAAACATGCACCCAAACATTCATCCATTCACACTACAAGAAAAATGATTTTTAACAGCTCATAATTACAGCGTTTTAAGACAATATGTTGTATATTTACACCATAAAACTTAAAATTATATAAAACAGCTAGTTAAAACGCTGTATATTTCTTTTCCCCGCCAACTTTTTGTTTCCCTCCATTTGGCCGCCACGCAACCTATTTCTCAGAAGAAGAAAAATAAACAACTCCTTTATCGCTCCATCCCCAAATCGCTTCCATTATCCCAAATCGCTCCCACCATCCCAATCGCCTTCGCTTGGTTCAACATTTTCTATCACCTCATCAAGCCATTGCCGTTCATCTCCTTCAACCGCATCAAACAACTGCCGCCCCAATCTCCTCCGATTTCATCTAGTAGCTGCAACAACGATGAGAAGACAACAAACACATGCGGTATTTTCTACTCCTCCTGAGATTTCACTTTCTTTCTTTATTTCACTTTTATATACTTGCGGTATTTTTTTATTCATTTATGGCCATGATTCATTTTTCCTGGTATTGTTATTGTTTTCTACACATAGCTTGCAAGTTTATTCATATGTAGTATTTAACAAAATAGCAATATATTCAGTACAGTTTTATACATCTTAAACTTAGGTATATACAAAAAATTGCATAATAATTGTGTTATATTCAATACAGTTTTAGACCCTTGAAACTTAGATAATCAATATTGCATTATATTCAGTACCAAAGCTGCATTATAATCATTAAAAAGGTGAAATACATGAAATTAAGATCTCTGGTGTATGAAAAAGATAAAAGTACAAATGAATCGAACCCAGAACCAAAAGCAGATTTTGACACATTTAATATCAGCTATATTCACATCGTGTTAGGAATGTGTGTATAAGTAAAAAGAAAAAGAACAGCTGGCTTATTTAGATATTCAAATGTTCAAATACACAGCCTTTCTTCTTTCATTATAGCCCATTCACTGCATTTGTTCATGTCATACATTCACTAAATGCGAGGATATGTCCTTGTTCCTTACTTAATGCTGCATATGCATTTTGTACGAGTAACGAGTCATTCATGGACAATATGTATGAGTGACGAGTCATGCATGTGCAAATTGAACATACTATTTTTTTACAATAATAATAATAATAATAATATCATTATTAACGCTTTGTGGGGTATGAATATGAAACTTCTAGTGAAAAGACGTGTATTTTTGCTACTGTAAAGTAAGCACGGTATGCTTATGTGTATTATTTCAACTTTGGAATATATTATAGTTGTATTGGCTGTAGGGATGTGTGTTGGTCTAGGGTACATGATTGGCTTGTCAATGTAGACCTACCTCATCTCTTTTCAACTGAGTCCGATCTGATTAACTTTTGTTGCATGCTTACGTAAATGTGAATTAACATTTAGACCTGTATTGGTTGATCATAGTCGAGTTCACGCTACTCTACTGATTAGGCGAGTTGATTTAAGGTTTAAAATAAGAACACACATGTGTTTGGTTTATGCTAGACCTGGCACATCCTTGTATATGTCTAGAAATAACAAACAAATGAAGGCGTATTACTGATGCTGCTCCTCCTCCTTTTATTTTTATTTTTATGTTTTTAATTGCTGCTTGTATGTATCCTGATAGATTTTTAGGGTGCATATTCTTATAATTCTGGCTTTGAATAAGTTCAATTTTTTTTCAACAAACACTTCTGTTAACTTCAATTTTCAAATCGTAACGAGTACACAATCGGTAATCATGGGTTAATACATATAGTTAAAATACGCAAGTAGTTGCAAGGTGACATCCCTTTGGAGTATTTGAACGTACCAATTATAGATTGATTATAGACCTAAACTATTAAATAAATCAGCAGTTACGTTATGGTGTTTAATCAAATCAGGTTTAGAGCAGGACTCAAACTTGTGGGATACGCATTTCATCTAATTGTTATTGATATTTGTAAAATAAAAAATAAAATAATATGTTAAACCTAAAATTTTAGAATACTATATCAATTTGTTTCTAATGGTTATAGATACTTATATTGAAAAAATGTACTCAAAAATTTGAATAATTGAATTACACTTACAGTGGTATCTAATTGTTATTGATATTTGTATAAAAAAATATCTAATTGTTATTGATATTCACATAACCTTTCTTGTTTTTAATTTTGATTAATTGATGTTATACAGTTCGAAAAAACAATATCTGTATTGTTTCTTGATTCAACAATTTAAAAAGTTACAGTAAAATTTTCTCTATTTGAAATTTAATTTGAAGTAGTCATAGATCTACATACTTAGTGAATTGAACGTCATAAAGTAAAAGTTCACTTTATTTCAGCATTTGCTGAAGTAGTACAAATACAACCTCCAATTGTTTACATAATGACGACATGAATAATCATCTTAAGTTTATACTAAGTCACATGGAGATGTCCAAATGTTGCTTAAAGGCTACGCAAGTAGCTCAATCATGTTAACTAATATTTATTTTACCTTAATTCTAATTCTACATGTAAAACCTTTCAAGATACCATGTAGATCCATGCATTTCATATAGTAAAAACCCAGTCGTTCCTAATTAGTTTTTGTGCTGAAGCACTTTCTCTGATGTCTTTATTCTTTTATTTATTTTATACAGATTTTTGAAAGCAAGAAAATTTGATATTGAGAAAGCAATAATCATGTGGGCCGAAATACTCAGGTCGAGGAACGAATTTGGTGCTGACGCTATTCTAGAGGTAATTATAGCTTATTTGCCTTTTTTACTTGCCAAGTTTGATTGAGAAGCACCAGTTTTTTCAAGCTTAGGAGATTCTGCTAACAGAGGGTTTTATACATACATGCATGCATGAATTTATTACTCTTAGACTTTTTCCTTAAAAAAATGCTTTACGAACTCATGTTTAATTCTTACACACGTTAGTAATTTTGGCACCTTTATGTTTTTATTTTATATGCAAATTGATGTGGAGCATAACTGATTCAAGTATTTTTGACGTATGTATACTTAGGGCTGTTACAGTTGATATATTCAAATTTCAAATCATGGTAACAATATGCATGATAACCATTACAAAACTAAAATGGTAATCATTTCAAAGCTCAAAATGGCAACCTTTTAGCTTTTACTGATGATGGTTATACTTTTCAAATTGATGGTTGGTCACATTGTTTGTAACTGTTATCAAAATTTGATATTAGCAGTCAGTTCATATAGTAAGTAGTTAATATCTCAAAAGTTCCTTATAACTTTGTTTATCTAGTTTTAAGGCTAGTGGTCATCCCTAATTAGTTAGAATATAAACTGAAGGAAAAATTCATCATTAAGGCTTGTTTGCTGAAGTATAATCGAAACAAAACATGCTTTTTCTACCACTGTGACAAAGGTTTGAAAAAGTGAACTGAAATGATCGTAAATCGAGCAAATTAACCTTTTTAGTAAATCATACCATGAACTTGTTGCACCTATTCCTATGAGTATCAACAATGCAACTTCTATTGGAAACCAACTACAGTTCATTGCATATCGTCATCTAATTTGAATGAGCATGTTGGTATAACTAAACTGAACCTCTTTTAGAAAGGGAATGAGTCATCTACTTCAGCACCTATGGACATTGTTCCAAATTTAAACAGGCGTTCTGCATTCCATAGCAAAAGTAATTCAACTGTGTGTGTATATGTAAAATTTCATTCACATCTAATTCCTTTCTGTCCTAGAAACTGTCTCCAAAGATGCCATTTCAGCTTGCCTTGGATGTTATCGTGAAAGTGTTGAGAGCTTGTGCTCACCATCATCGCCAAGGACAGGTAACAAGTAATTCAACTACACTTTTACCGTTAATCTTAAAACGTTGTTTACATATTTGCAGAGTTTCTAAAACAAATAGAAATTTTTATGCCTTTGTATTCTCATCCCTAGACCATAGGTTTTTGTTATGCATGAAAATCGACAGCATGACTAGTTTCCGTTTGGCAAATAATAATGGATTTGTTACATTTTTCACTGCATAAATAAGAATAGAGGTACAACAGACTAGTTTGTCTTTAAGGTTATGTTATAAAGCTATCTTGCTAAACCAAAACCACTTTAGCAGTTTAGCAGTCTAGTGATCATGTTTCCATATTTGCGTTTTGCAGCTATATGTACATGGTGAGAAGTTTAACCAGCCAATATTCCATTGCAACAACATTTCTGGACTAGTGGAGCCTGTAAGTATATACTGCAAAGGAACATTTCACTTGTAGTCCGTATTATGATACCAATAGTGTGAATGAATCAATGATATTAATTGTTTAGGTAGTCCCAGAGGACCAAAATAGAGCTCTATACTCAACTCATCACTTCAAGATATTGTTCAAGGAAGGCGGGTGTGGAACCTTTGTGCCACTTTTCTTCAATCTTCTGCAATCTGTAAGGCAGTATAACCAGTTTCAAGCACAACATCCATCCGCTGCTCTAGACTTTGCACCTCTAGTAGACCCTTTGCAAGCAGCCCAAACTCCAGTAGATGAAATGATGAGACATGCGTAAGCATATCGACCTTAAGTTAGATGTATTACCGTATTTAATTTTCATTTGATTGATTTCGATGTGTTTCTTTTTTTGCTTGTTTTGGTACTATCCAGATATGTGGATCCAAACGTACCAATTATAGATTGAAAATAGTGTAGTTTGCTTGTTGCTTCCTCCATCATTGTTACTCATTACCTGCAAAAATTAAAATATGTTAGTTTCTCATAACAGTACATCTTTATTATGCTAGAAGTTCTCTAATTTTTCTTTTAAATGGTTATAATTATGTCAGGCACGTTTAAACTGAAACTTCAGTTTACTAAGGATTATCCAAACATGTCACCAACAGTGCGCTTTGTTTCTCAAATGTTACTTCCAAACAGTAAGTTGTAACATCAATTTATTTAAATAATTTACATGTTTTTGATATTAATTTTTATCATATTCAAACACATTAATCTTGTTAAACGTAAATACTACTACTGTCCATGATAAGTACACGGGAATGATAATAATATGTTTCATGTTATCTCAAGTTTAACTCAATTCGATCTTCATTGCTTGGGAGTCAATGTTTGGTTATGGTAATTTGGGAATCAAATGCGGTTTCTTGCTAGCGAATTAGCGAATTATTTTTAATTATCATCACTCATTGATACTATACAAGAGTTTGTAATTAGACGACAAAATGTGCAATAACACTTTGATATAGGTTGTCTGTACCATTGAGAAATCTTTTACAGTATTCACCAAAGAAATCTTTTACTTACTGTTGTATTATCACCGACAAAATTCATTTAGACAAGTTTAGAACTGGAAGGTTGTAACATTGTGTGTGTAGATCATATTAGAACAATATGCTCATTAACTGATGCTCATTAACCGGAAGGTTGTAACATTGTGTCTGTAACATTGTCTGTGCTCATTAACTGATGCACTATTTGGAACAGTATGCACAATTTGTCCACTTATTATGCAGCAGCAAATAAGACAGTATATGTTCCAGAGCCTTTAGATGTTGGGTGATTATTGTAAGTGTAGATCATATTAGATGAAGATAAAATTACATTATCAATAGCTGTGCCAATAAATCCTTGTCCTCTTCTTTGTTCCCTGTTCGCATACATCCAGTAATTTAATTTTGGCAATCAAATATAATTTTTATTTATATATGCAGACAACTTTTGCTTATGCAGCTGCAGGACTAGGAAGCTATGCACAATTTAAAACTGAGCTATGCACTATTTAAAAATTGAGCTATGCATAATTTAAAAATTGAGCTCGGCTCAGTTTTAACAAACTGAACTTAGCTACCATATGTATATAGAGACTCGTTAATATGTAAGTCCATTAATATCCAAGTCCATTTGCTAGTTCTTTCCTTTCCTTTTCTTTCTTTCTTTTTATTTTCTTCCACTGTTTTTTCTCTCATCAAACTTTGATCACCAGCAATTTTTTGCTACATGATTTTTTTTACCGTTACAGTAAATCAGCAGACTAGTTGGGAATCTAACTCCAAGCTATTTTGAATGGGAAGTGTTATTCGCTATGGCCATTATTGGATTAGGGCTGCTTCTATTTGCCTTGCTTATTGGAAATATGCAGAATTTTCATCTTGCTCTTAGAAGAAGGTGAGTTTGCTCAAAAAAAATTGGATTCAAACATATCACGCAGTATAGCTGATAAAAATGAGGACACGTGCTTATATTTGTTGCGGCTGCTAAGATCATATGAAGAATCAGAATTTGAATAATGTCTTTCGATGCTTGTTTATAGTATATAATGTTGATGGATACCAGTTTAGTCTTATTTCATTATATGATAGGCAGTTGGTTTGGTATATAATGTTGAACTATAATGTTGAACTATAACCAGTTTAGTCTTGTTTATAGTATATAATGTTGATGCTTGTTTATAGTATATAATGTTGATGGATACCAGTTACTATGATCACATATTTTTATTCATCTTATTTCATTATAAAAAAGTTTATCGTCGAAAAAGGTAGTTGAAGTGTTCAGTAATGATGGTTGTATCTCTTCATTTTCCGGCCACTTTAATTTAAAAACGTTTTTGTAACGACCCGAAAATTTCGATTCATAAATTTCCAAATAGTTAGTGAAAAGAAGAAAGAGAAAGAAGAAAAGAACAGAAAGAACTCATAGCCTCACATTCGCAGCGGATAAAAATATAATAGCAAACAATAATAATCGTTATACAAAAGAAAACTGTATCTATCAATATGCATCGATATATCAGAGTTACAACACTTTTTATTACAACATTGAGTTTATACAATTTAACATGTCTCAAGAATATACTATATCATAGTGGAACTCTCCATACGTCCCTGCCATCCAGCTTGCCTCCTGAACTCCAGAACGTCCTTACCTGAAAATCTGTAATACTCGGTCTGACCCGAGCATTACATCAAAGTAACACCCGGGTCAGGCTGGAAACCAGTGTGAGTAAACCCTTCTAACATGGAATACAAAAGCATACAACTTATATAAACCCATGGTAACTTATCAATTTACAACTTAACAAGCTGTTATAAACATTACCTATATCACACATCCATTTGTAAGTGTTAAAACTTAGGTTAAATGGTCCAATTCACTTAAGTCAATCCAAACCAGCTTATTGATTTTACAAATCAATCTATAATGAATCGAAGTGGTTTCGGGTATTGATTAATACCCGACTCCGGTCTCTTCGAATCCAATGTCATCCTAACTTAAATTATCCGAGTGAAATACAATTCAACCTTTAAATGCAGGATGTCACAGTAATTTATCATAAATAGAAAACCACATCATCACAGTTTAAATTAAACTTATCTTATCACATAGCATCACGAACACATATTAGGGATATTAACTAATGAGGGCTTCTAATATTTTTCAATTTATCCATTAATTATATTTAAGTAATTAACCCCTAACTAATTTCCTAAACTAATTATACTTAACCCAATACAGTAATTTACCTTTAATTATTTCATTAATTAGTTGCTAACCACAATTATTAATCACCCTTGATTAATAACACCAGTAATTAACCATCCTTAATTCCTTCATCAAATAAATTAATTACTCCCTAATTAATTTCTTTAATTAATTCCTTGATTAATTATAAAATAATTTAATCCAAATTATTTCCCCACTTAAACCATCTTCCACTAATTACATCCAGTAATTATCTTTAATTACTTTACTGAGTAATTGAACCTCATTAATTACATTAAATAATTATTATCAAACCAACAAGTGATTAAAATTATTTAAACTTAATTAATTAATTTAAACTAATCATAATAAACTCCATTAATTACATCAAGTAATTAATTCTTTAATTTCTTCCATTTAGTAATTAAACTTAAATAAATTACACATTTGAATATCATTTAATTAATTAATCTAATTAATCATTACAAATTAATCATATTAATTAATTATTAAATAATCCTTGGTTAACGACCATCATTAACTATTATTAATTCTTTAATTACTTTTCTTAATTTATTTCTTAATTAATCTCAAATTTTAAATTAATCCAAATTATAAATTAATTCAATAATCATTCCTTAATTATCTTATTTATTTAATTATCTAACACCTTAATAATTTCTAAGAAAATCCATTTCTTATTAACAATTTTATTAATATTGTGTACTTAGAACATTTCATTTTTAAATTTAAATCCAAATTCCATTTTGAATCTAAAATTCAAAATGATATTTATTTAAGCATTAAATAATTTAAATTCCATTTATATTCTTCTTAAAATAAATGTACATAACATTTATTACTTATAATTAAAACTTACATAAGATAAGTCTTGATTTACTTAATTTAATTTAAAATCAAGTTTTAAGTACATTATTATTTAAGTTACAAATTTCAAGTTAACAAATCATTTAACTTTTTTTTTAAAACCTTTTATAATGACTTCATTCAAAAGGAAAATCAAATTAAAATATTTGTTGAAAACAATTTTACTCCTAATAAACAATTTAAACTTAAACTTGTTTAAACACATTCAAAATCTGAAATTTATTCACATATCCAGATTTAAACTTAGATTTAAAATTTAGTTTAAAATTTTGCTTTCCTTCCTATACTTTAGTATGAAATTTTTAAACAACATTTTAAGTTTTGCTTTTAACTCCTTAAAGTGGTTTTAAATAATTTAAATTTACAAGACATCCTTAAATTCCAAACTAGAATACAAAATTATTTGGATCCATATCTTAAAATTGGATTTAAACCTTATGTAAACTGCTTTCAAAATCTGTTTAATGGTTAAACAGACAGTCTTCAAAAACCTGAAACAAGTGCACTTACTCGAGCCAACTCAAAATCTACTTCGAGTCAACTAGCATTCTACTTCGAGCAGTACACAGCGCATACTCGAGAAATTCTCGAGTTCTCTCTCTCTTCCACTCAGAAATCAACAGGAGTTCCAAAGTGCACGGTGCACGTGCACCGTGCCTCCGGTCCACTTCATCCACCGCCGGTGGCCTCCCCAAATCGACGTCCAACTACTCGTTCCAACATAACCATCGATCCTCTCTTCTACGGTCCTAAATTGAATTCGAGTTTCAACTTCAACCTGGAAAAAACAACCGAACTCACCATCTTCAACCTGTCATTGGCTCATCCACGGCCCTCTGATCACCGGTAACTCAGCAACTCCGTCCATAGCCTCATCATCCACCATGCTATCGTATCCCAAATTCTTGTTGAACTCGATCGCCTCTATAGGTCGAGCCAAACAAATCAATTTACCTAGCTAAAACTAGGGTTACAGGAGATAAATTGCTCCCGTAACCTCCTCGACGAAGTTCAACACCACTCACCATTTTTTCACTCATCACCGATCACTCCTCTATCAACATCCAAGACCTCGACCCCTCCAAACTCATAGATCAACAGAAATTCCCAAAAACCCAAAAACAGTGCAAATCAGAATTGCACCTTCAATCCTAATTTAAAAATTGGGATTTTAGTGTTATAAATCATGGCTTGGATTTTGTATTCACTCTATAATGCTGAATTCATAGATTTTGCAGTTTGAAATTTTCATATTATTCATCATTCGCTGAATTTCTTGGTTTAACAGAGATACTAGATTTAAATTTAGCTACATTAAGTTTTTAATCCTTAACCTATACTAATTTAAACATCCTTGGTTTGTAAATCAAGTATTGACAAACAATAGATCAGGTGGTAAGAAATTAGTAATAAAATCTTGAGCTTGAGAAACAAGAATAAGAACAGAACAGCCAAAAACATCCATATAAATATTCAGAAATATGCTTGTAAATGCATTCAAAATCATAACATGATTTTTACTGTAAACCATTTATATTATGATGTTCACACAGTTTTAATCATGTTTATTCTCTGTGATAGAACATGCAACACAATTTTTTTACTGTATTTTCCCAGATCCCAACCAATTTCATTCCTAAAATACTCAAACATTACTTATAAACCTTATACTATGTTTAACAACCTGATCTTGTTTGAAAACAAGGCTTATTAGAGATTAGTTAAGGAGGTTTTAATTTTTATTTTTTTAATTTAAACTCTGTAAAAAAAAAAACAGAGAAACTCAGACATGCATGGTTCAACACAACATACAGGATCTACACCTGTGCATATATACATGCAAAACATGAATCATTCCAGAAATCATATGCGCATAATTTACTTTATTTAGGCTTTAACAAAAGTGTTTACTCACCTTTAATTGAAGCAGATGATACTCAGAGATGCATTCATTCCTGGAATCTGACTTGCATCTGCATTTGTAAGTTGATTACTGAAGTTGCATGTTGGATGAGCAATTGCAGGTTGAAGTTGATTTTAACTTGTATTTGCTGTTGATTGATCTAGTAAATGCTTGCAGTCGTATTTGATTTAAACTCTTGCAGCTGTTGTTGTTGATTTAGATTTGCAGTTGATCTTTACTTTAGATTGGAGATTTGCTTTTGAATTTGGTGTTTATCATGATTTTTCTTTCTTGGTTTTGTTTCAGATTTTGTTTTGTATCTTGTTTAGTTTTGAACCTACGAAAAGAAGAATAAGAAAGGAAACAGTGTTATATAAACATAACTTGTTTTACTTTTAACTATCCTTTTTATTTTATTTTTGTTATTATATTTTTTTTTACAAAAGAAGAAGCTAATGACACTTGTCACAACCTCTCTTAAATGACTAACATGTGTTATTAAGGTGATTAACATGGTTACACATGTTATTAAATATTTTTAAATTGAATTTTTATTTAATTTTAAATGTACATATAAACTTACATTTTTAATTTACTTTATTACTAAATACTTATATGTGTAAATAAAAATTTACTTTAAAGAAAGTATTATAAAACTAATTACAATACAAATAAATCTTATATATGTAATTTAAAATCTTGAACTTTTATTTTTAAACACTTATAACCATTTTCAAATTAAACCTTTTTAAAGGAAACAAAACAAAACTTATTTAAATCCTTTTAAACTTTCATATTTAAAAACAAACAGTTTATCTTATATTTTAAAAATAATTGAATTAGTCTTTAAATTAGCTTTTGAAGAATTTTAGTTTTATTTATATCCAGATATCTATATATATAATAATTTCATTTGTTAAATTAACAAATAAGTATTTTAACAAATTTTATTCCTGTTAATTTCCAATTAACAGATGCCCAGAAATTCGGGTTATTACATTCCTCGCCCCTTTGAATCTTTTCGTCCTCGAAAAGGAATGAAACCAGAGTTTATTAAAATGCTTACTTTTTAGAAAAATTATTCTTTGAAGCACTTTTAAAATCTACATAATATTATAAAATGGTTTTATATAAAAATACTTTCTATAACTCGATGTTTTAACCAGTCCATCTTTGTTCTTACAGAAATTCGGTCATACGTTGATCAGGCGTAAGACTGAAAATCTATAAGTACTTGGCAGACCCGTTTTCAACATTCAGTGAACATACTCTGAAAATTATTTTATTGAAAATTTAGAAAACAGTTTTGGAAAATAGAGGATATATCTTTGGTGAGAATGCTCTGGAAATCATCACCCCCATCCA
Source organism: Allium cepa (assembly GCA_030765085.1). Lineage (NCBI taxonomy): Eukaryota > Viridiplantae > Streptophyta > Magnoliopsida > Asparagales > Amaryllidaceae > Allium > Allium cepa. The sequence continues at coordinate 915,319,217 of CM060929.1, read as the reverse complement.
TGGTCACAGTTACATACCAGGGTTACGTTGCAGTCACAACAAAAGTCTATGTAACTGCAGGCTCTCAGCGGCCTCTCGATTACGCCATGGATCCCCACACACAACAGATCACAGTTACACCCAGGGTTACGTTGCCGTCGCAGCAAAAGTCCATGTAACTGCAGGCTCTCAACGGCCTCTAATTTTCGCTGTCCAAATGAAACTTCTCTACTCCACTCCGACATAGGTCGCAGTCTGCCGATATAAAATCAAACGCAGACTGTTAGCTCTCAGCGGCACACACGACTTTCGCTATGTTATACCATAGATCGCAGCCTACCGATATAAAATCAAACGCAGACCTTGGCTCTCAGCGACACACCCGACTTTCGCTATGGTATACTCTACTCATAATCCCCAGGAACTAGTTTAGTCCGGACTCCTCACAGGATCAACTTTAGAACCCCCCCTTGGGGCTCAAGGCAGTACCAACCAATGGTACTCCTGAGAAGTTCATTCCAAGGGAGAGCCTTTTTCCCCAGAGCCGTCATCAAAACATTTTATACTATACATATACAGTATCTTTTAAATCATACACCTAGTATGATCTCATACAAAGCTCCTTTACTCAAAATCGATTATTCCAAAATCGATAATTCTCAAACTAGGCTTTCCAAATTCAATATTGATTTTACCTAAAAATCAAAAGCCCTTCCAAATCCATAGGTTCCCAAAACCTTTTCCAAAATCCTCTTAAGATCCTTTGTACATATATATACAAATATATAAAATTTTCAAAACCTTGGATCATTTCAAACTTGTATAGAACTCCTTTTATACTTTAAACACTTCCAAAAACCCTTTCTTCCGGCAAAAGATTCATCAAGGGGAGTTTTATCTTATATAACAAAGATATATAACTTTGTTTATTCAAAAATCAAACATTCAAATTTTGATTACCCTTTTAATATCAATTTCATTCAATCCGTACGATGTACACGTATCATTCGTACGCTATACCAACCTGATCGCTCACTCGATCACACAATTTCACTTCCGAACTAGTATCGTCCACCCGACTTCCTAGTGCGGACACAGATCTGATTTCTTGATCAGAAACCGTCATTCCCCTTGCATAGTCATGACTATGATAGAGAACATCCAGAACCAATCAACAACCCATATCCAGGTTCGCCATCGAAAATCGAGTGAAAAATCCCACTCGGATCGATATAACTATCTCGAAATTCTATGCTCGAAACTGGATCAAATCACTATGCGAATAGAATAACATACGTACACCCTACGTATTTATCTTTATGGTTATTAGCCAAATTAATTCCATTTCTATTCACATTCACTTACTCACAATTGCTTAAACCCATTCGGATTATCACCTCTATTCTTATCTCGATTGGGTATTTAACCAATAACAGTTTAAACTCTGTCCAGTTTATCAATTTAGAAAATAACTTAAAAAGTTAAAGAAATAGATAAGTAGTTGAAAAATAATTACTAGTTTGTAAGATAGCTGTAAAATAGTTCAGTAATTGTAAAATAATTTGAAAATAGTTAAATAGTCATAGAAATTTTAAATAATTGCAAAATACCATTAAAGAAATTAGTAGTTGAAAACAGTAATTAGTTTATAAAACAGTTGAAAAACATTTTCAAAAATAATTGTAAAACAAGTATAAGATAATTTGGCTTTTAAAAGAAAGGTTGTATATATAACAAATAGCTTTGAAAATAGGTTTATATTAAAACAAGTTATATTGAAAATAGTCCAGAGTCAAAACTGTTCACTTCCCAATCTCTATTCTCATCAATTCAATTTAAATTTGCACTTTCATTTAAATTGACCCAATTCCAATTTTACATAACTTCAATTTCCATTGAAATTGATTCAACCCCAATTCAAGCTGAATTAATTCTTAGTTTCCTTCCAAATTCAATTCAAATTCTATTTGAATTTAAAATTATTCAACTTTAAATACAATTCCGAATTATCCAAATCAATTTGGACTAACTTCAAATTGGACCTACTTCAATTTTCAAATCTTTCAAATTAATCCAATTCAAATTTCAATTTGAATTTTATACTCATACATCTTCAATCACCATTTCAATTAATCCAAATCAAATTCAATTCGATCTAATTTTAATTCAAATCCCAAATTTAAACCATCTCGAATTATATAAATTCGAGTTAAATTTCAAATGTTGATTTATTTCCTTTAAATCAATTTACCTTTTAATCCCAACAATGGATTACCATACTCCATTTCTCATTCATTTAAACAAATCCATTTCACAACTTAAAGATTTTTAACAACAATAAGATGATATCATTTAATTCATCTTAAAACATTCATCAATTTACAATTTCCAGATCTCAAACCCATTTTGAGATCACACAAACTCCCAATTCCATTCAACCATTTAACTTCCCAAGTTAAATCTTAATTTCATCGTCAAATTTCCAAATCAGGTTGATCATTTTAACTTATTTAACTTTTCCCCAGTTAAATTCAATTCACTTAATCCAGACAACCTTACCCAATTTGGATTTCCATTTCAAATTCTAAACTTCTCATAAATAATCTTCCCACTTATTAAGTTCAAAACTTATCACTATGGGTACCATTCTCATTCCAAATTTAAAACTCAATATTTAGAGTTTATCTCAAACCATCTTTGATATTATGTATATCCACATATATACATATAAATTTTCTTTTACATACCAAGTTATATTTTAAAATTTTAAACCACCTTTGGCTTTTAATTCAAAACAAATTCCTTTTAAATTTTCAGACAACTCTTGTTTGAAATAGCATCATTCCATTCAAATGCATTAAATAATATTATTTATTATTTCTTTAAATTAATTACATCATTAATTAATCACATTCGGTAATTAACTTATTTCTTAATTACCTTCATTAAGTAATTGTCCCTTAAATTACTTACCTCTAGTTACTTCATTAAGCAACTCCCTCTTTATTTATCATTTCTAATTATTATCCATTAATTAATCTCATTAAATAAGTTTAATTAATTACATAAATTAATTGATTATCCTTATCCTGAAACCTTTCCCAATTTCAATATTTAATTTTAGTTTGAATCCATTCAAACTTATCTTTATTTAATTTCAATTTCATTTTGGTTGTGTTTTATTACTTCTCAATTTAATTCCAATAATTTTTTTTAACGACCAATTTTCTTAATATTATAGATAATCTATTTCTTATATAAGATTCATTTACTTTTAAAATCATTTTCAAAACCTTTATATAAGAAAATAACAAGTACGCTCTCTCATATATATATACACTCAACTCATTATAGGGTACCACATACCCTATCCTTAATGAGTAATCCCACCAGAGCCAAGGTTCTCGCTTAACCTTCAGCTCTGATACCAAATGTAACGACCCGAAAATTTCGATTCATAAATTTCCAGATAGTTAGTGAAAAGAAGAAAGAGAAAGAAGAAAAGAACAGAAAGAACTCATAGCCTCACATTCGTAGCGGATAAAAATATAATTGCAAACAATAATAATCGTTATACAAAAGAAAACTGTATCTATCAATATGCTTCGATATATCAGAGTTACAACACTTTTTATTACAACATTGAGTTTATACAATTTAACATGTCTCAAGAATATACTATATCATAGTGGAACTCTCCATACGTCCCTGCCATCCAGCTTGCCTCCTGAACTCCAAAACGTCCTTACCTGAAAATCTGTAATACTCGGTCAGACCCGAGCATTACATCAAAGTAACACCCGGGTCAGGCTGGAAACCAGCGTGAGTAAACCCTTCTAACATGGAATACAAAAGCATATAACTTATATAAACCCAGGGAAACTTATCAATTTACAACTTAACAAGCTGTTATAGACATTACCTATATCACACATCCATTTGTAAGTGTTAAAAATTAGGTTAAATGGTCCAATTCACTTAAGTCAATCCAAACCAGCTTATTTATTTTACAAATCAATCTATAATGAATCGAAGTGATTTCGGGTATTGAATAATACCCGACTCCGGTCTCTTCGAATCCAATGTCATCCTAACTTAAATTATCCGAGTGAAATACAATTCAACCTTTAAATGCAGGATGTCACAGTAATTTATCATAAATAGAAAACCACATCATCACAGTTTAAATTAAACTTATCTTATCACATAGCATCATGAACACATATTAGGGATATTAACTAATGAGGGCTTCTAATATTTTTCAATTTATCCATTAATTATATTTAAGTAATTAACCCTTAACTAATTTCTCAAACTAATTATACTTAACCCAATACAGTAATTTACCTTTAATTATTTCATTAATTAGTTGCTAACCATAATTATTAATCACCCTTGATTAATAACACCAGTAATTAACCATCCTTAATTCCTTCATCAAATAAATTAATTACTCCCTAATTAATTTCTTTAATTAATTCCTTGATTAATTATAAAATAATTTAATCCAAATTATTTCCCCACTTAAACCATCTTCCACTAATTACATCCAGTAATTATCTTTAATTACTTTACTGAGTAATTGAACCTCATTAATTACATTAAATAATTATTATCAAACCAACAAGTGATTAAAATTATTTAAACTTAATTAATTAATTTAAACTAATCATACTAAACTCCATTAATTACATCAAGTAATTAATTCTTTAATTTCTTCCATTTAGTAATTAAACTTAAATAAATTACACATTTGAATATCATTTAATTAATTAATCTAATTAATCATTACAAATTAATCATATGAATTAATTATTAAATAATCCTTGGTTAATGACCATCATTAACTATTATTAATTCTTTAATTACTTTTCTTAATTTATTTCTTAATTAATCTCAAATTTTAAATTAATCCAAATTATAAATTAATTCAATAATCATTCCTTAATTATCTTATTTATTTAATTATCTGACACCTTAATAATTTCTAAGAAAATCCATTTCTTATTAACAATTTTATTAATATTGTGTACTTAGAACATTTCATTTTTAAATTTAAATCCAAATTCCATTTTGAATCTAAAATTCAAAATGATATTTATTTAAGCATTAAATAATTTAAATTCCATTTATATTCTTCTTAAAATAAATGTACATAACATTTATTACTTATAATTAAAACTTACATAAGATAAGTCTTGATTTACTTAATTTAATTTAAAATCAAGTTTTAAGTACATTATTATTTAAGTTACAAATTTCAAGTTAACAAATCATTTAACTTTTTTTTTTAAACCTTTTATAATGACTTCATTCAAAAGGAAAATCAAATTAAAATATTTGTTGAAAACAATTTTACTCCTAATAAACAATTTAAACTTAAACTTGTTTAAACACATTCAAACTCTGGAATTTATTCACATATCCAGATTTAAACTTAGATTTAAAATTTAGTTTAAAATTTTGCTTTCCTTCCTATACTTCAGTATGAAATTTTTAAACAACATTTTAAGTTTTGCTTTTAACTCCTTAAAGTGGTTTTAAATAATTTAAATTTACAAGACATCCTTAAATTCCAAACTAGAATACAAAATTATTTGGATCCATATCTTAAAATTGGATTTAAACCTTATGTAAACTGCTTTCAAAATCTGTTTAATGGTTAAACAGACAGTCTTCAAAAACCTGAAACAAGTGCACTTACTCGAGCCAACACAAAATCTACTTCGAGTCAACTAGCCTTCTACTTCGAGCAGTACACAGCGCATACTCGAGAAATTCTCGAGTTCTCTCTCTCTTCCACTCGGAAATCAACAGGAGTTCCAAAGTGCACGGTGCACGTGCACCGTGCCTCCGGTCCACTTCATCCACCGCCGGTGGCCTCCCCAAATCGACGTCCAACTACTCGTTCCAACATAACCATCGATCCTCTCTTCTACGGTCCTAAATTGAATTCGAGTTTCAACTTCAACCTGGAAAAAACAACCGAACTCACCATCTTCAACCTGTCATTGGCTCATCCACGGCCCTCTGATCACCGGTAACTCAGCAACTCCGTCCATAGCCTCATCATCCACCATGCTATCGTATCCCAAATTCTTGTTGAACTCGATCGCCTCTATAGGTCGAGCCAAACAAATCAATTTACCTAGCTAAAACTAGGGTTACAGGAGATAAATTGCTCCCGCAACCTCCTCGACGAAGTTCAACACCACTCACTATTTTTCCACTCATCACCGATCACTCCTCTATCAACATCCAAGACCTCGACCCCTCCAAACTCATAGATCAACAGAAATTCCCAAAAACCCAGAAATAGTGCAAATCAGAATTGCACCTTCAATCCTAATTTAAAAATTGGGATTTTAGTGTTATAAATCATGGCTTGGATTTTGTATTCACTCTATAATGCTGAATTCATAGATTTTGCAGTTTGAAATTTTCATATTATTCATCATTCACTGAATTTCTTGGTTTAACAGAGATACTAGATTTAAATTTAGCTACATTAAGTTTTTAATCCTTAACCTATACTAATTTAAACATCCTTGGTTTGTAAATCAAGTATTGACAAACAATAGATCAGGTGGTAAGAAATTAGAAATAAAATCTTGAGCTTGAGAAACAAGAATAAGAACAGAACAGCCAAAAACATCCGTATAAATATTCAGAAATATGCTTGTAAATGCATTCAAAATCATAACATGATTTTTACTGTAAACCATTTATATTATGATGTTCACACAGTTTTAATCATGTTTATTCTCTGTGATAGAACATGCAACACAATTTTTTTACTATATTTTCCCAGATCCCAACCAATTTCATTCCTAAAATACTCAAACATTACTTATAAACCTTATACTATGTTTAACAACCTGATCTTGTTTGAAAACAAGGCTTATTAGAGATTAGTTAAGGAGGTTTTAATTTTTTTTTTAAATTTAAACTCTGTAAAAAAAAACAGAGATACTCAGACATGCATGGTTCAACACAACATACAGGATCTACACCTGTGCATATATACATGCAAAACATGAATCATTCCAGAAATCATATGCGCATAATTTACTTTATTTAGGCTTTAACAAAAGTGTTTACTCACCTTTAATTGAAGCAGATGATACTCAGAGATGCATTCATTCCTGGAATCTGACTTGCATCTGCATCTGTAAGTTGATTACTGAAGTTGCATGTTGGATGAGCAATTGCAGGTTGAAGTTGATTTTAACTTGTATTTGCTGTTGATTGATCTAGTAAATGCTTGCAGTTGTATTTGATTTAAACTTTTGCAGCTGTTGTTGTTGATTTAGATTTGCAGTTGATCTTTACTTTAGATTGGAGATTTGCTTTTGAATTTGGTTTTTATCATGATTTTTCTTTCTTGGTTTTGTTTCAGATTTTGTTTTGTATCTTGTTTAGTTTTGAACCTACGAAAAGAAGAATAAGAAAGGAAACAGTGTTATATAAACATAACTTGTTTTACTTTTAACTATCCTTTTTATTTTATTTTTGTTATTATATTTTTTTTTTTACAAAAGAAGAAGCTAATGACACTTGTCACAACCCCTCTTAAATGACTAACATGTGTTATCAAGGTGATTAACATGGTTACACATGTTATTAAATATTTTTAAATTGAATTTTTATTTAATTTTAAATGTACATATAAACTTACATTTTTAATTTACTTTATTACTAAATACTTATATGTGTAAATAAAAATTTACTTTAAAGAAAGTATTATAAAACTAATTACAATACAAATAAATCTTATATATGTAATTTAAAATCTTGAACTTTTATTTTTATACACTTATAACCATTTTCAAATTAAACCTTTTTAAAGGAAACAAAACAAAACTTATTTAAATCCTTTTAAACTTTCATATTTAAAAACAAACAGTTTATCTTATATTTTAAAAATAATTGAATTAGTCTTTAAATTAGCTTTTGAAGAATTTTAGTTTTATTTATATCCAGATATCTATATATATAATATTAATTTCATTTGTTAAATTAACAAATAAGTATTTTAACAAATTTTAATCCTGTTAATTTCCAATTAACAGATGCCCAGAAATTCGGGTTATCACATTCCTCCCCCCTTTGAATCTTTTCGTCCTCGAAAAGGAATGAAACCAGAGTTTATTAAAATGCTTACTTTTTAGAAAAATTATTCTTTGAATCACTTTTAAAATCTACATAATATTATAAAATGGTTTTATATAAAAATACTTTCTATAACTCGATGTTTTAACCAGTCCATCTTTGTTCTTACAGAAATTCGGTCATACGTTGATCAGGCGTAAGACTGAAAATCTATATAAGTACTTGGCAGACCCGTTTTCAACATCCAGTGAAAATACTCTGAAAATTATTTTATTGAAAATTTAGAAAACAGTTTTGGAAAATAGAGGATATATCTTTGGTGAGAATGCTCTGGAAATCATCACCCCCATCCATGGTCACAGTTACATACCAGGGTTACGTTGCAGTCACAACAAAAGTCTATGTAACTGCAGGCTCTCAGCGGCCTCTCGATTACGCCATGGATCCCCACACACAACAGATCACAGTTACACCCAGGGTTACGTTGCCGTCGCAGCAAAAGTCCATGTAACTGCAGGCTCTCAGCGGCCTCTAATTTTTGCTGTCCAAATGAAACTTCTCCACTCCACTCCAACATAGGTCGCAGTCTGCCGATATAAAATCAAACGCAGACTGTTGGCTCTCAGCGGCACACACGACTTTCGCTATGTTATACCATAGATCGCGGTCTACCGATATAAAATCAAACGCAGACATTGGCTCTCAGCGACACACCCGACTTTCGCTATGGTATACTCTACTCATAATCCCTAGGAACTAGTTTAGTCCGGACTCCTCAGAGGATCAACTTTAGAACCCCCCCTTGGGGCTCAAGGCTGTACCAACCAATGGTACTCCTGAGAAGTTCATTCCAAGGGAGCGCCTTTTTCCCCAGAGCCATCATCAAAACATTTTATACTATACATATATAGTATCTTTTAAATCATACACCTAGTATGATCTCATACAAAGCTCCTTTACTCAAAATCGATTATTCCAAAATCGATAATTCTCAAACTAGGCTTTCCAAATTCAATATTGATTTTACCTAAAAATCAAAAGCCTTTCCAAATCCATAGGTTCCCAAAACCTTTTCCAAAATCCTCTTAAGATCCTTTGTACATATATATACAAATATATAAAATTTTCAAAACCTTGGATCATTTCAAACTTGTATAGAACTCCTTTTATACTTTAAACACTTCCAAAAACCCTTTCTTCCGGCAAAAGATTCATCAAGGGGAGTTTTATCTTATATAACAAAGATATATAACTTTGTTTTTTCAAAAATCAAACATTCAAATTTTGATTACCCTTTTAATATCAATTTCATTCAATCCGTACGATGTACACATATCATTCGTACGCTATACCAACCTGATCGCTCACTCGATCACACAATTTCACTTCCGAACTAGTATCGTCCACCCGACTTCCTAGTGCGGACACAGATCTGGTTTCTTGATCAGAAACCGTCATTCCCCTTGCATAGTCATGACTATGATAGAGAACATCCAAAACCAATCAACAACCCATATCCAGGTTCGCCATCGAAAATCGAGGGAAAAATCCCACTCGGATCGATATAACTATCTCGAAATTCTATGCTCGAAACTGGATCAAATCACTATGCGAATAGAATAACATACGTACACCCTACGTATTTATCTTTATGGTTATTAGCCAAATTAATTCCATTTCTATTCACATTCACTTACTCACAATTGCTTAAACCCATTCGGGTTATCACCTCTATTCTTATCTCGATTGGGTATTTAACCAATAACAGTTTAAACTCTGTCCAGTTTATCAATTTAGAAAATAACTTAAAAAGTTAAAGAAATAGATAAGTAGTTGAAAAATAATTACTAGTTTGTAAGATAGCTGTAAAATAGTTCAGTAATTGTAAAATAATTTGAAAATAGTTAAATAGTCATAGAAATTTTAAATAATTGCAAAATATTATAAAAGAAATTAGTAGTTGAAAACAGTAATTAGTTTATAAAACAGTTGAAAAACATTTTCAAAAATAATTGTAAAACAAGTATAAGATAATTTGGCTTTTAAAAGAAAGGTTGTATATATAATAAATAGCTTTGAAAATAGGTTTATATTAAAACAAGTTATATTGAAAATAGTCCAGAGTCAAAACTGTTCACTTCCCAATCTCTATTCTCATCAATTCAATTTAAATTTGCACTTTCATTTAAATTGACCCAATTCCAATTTTAAATAACTTCAATTTCCATTGAAATTGATTCAACCCCAATTCAAGCTGAATTAATTCTTAATTTCCTTCCAAATTCAATTCAAATTCTATTTGAATTTAAAATTATTCAACTTTAAATACAATTCCAAATTATCTAAATCAATTTGGACTAACTTCAAATTGGACCTACTTCAATTTTCAAATCTTTCAAATTAATCCAATTCAAATTTCAATTTGAATTTTATACTCATACATCTTCAATCACCATTTCAATTAATCCAAATCAAATTCAATTCGATCTAATTTCAATTCAAATCCCAAATTTAAACCATCTCGAATTATATAAATTCGAGTTAAATTTCAAATGTTGATTTATTTCCTTTAAATCAATTTACCTTTTAATCCCAACAATGAATTACCATACTCCATTTCTCATTCATTTAAACAAATCCATTTCACAACTTAAAGATTTTTAACAACAATAAGATGATATCATTTAATTCATCTTAAAACATTCATCAATTTACAATTTCCAGATCTCAAACCCATTTTGAGATCACACAAACTCCCAATTCCATTCAACCATTTAACTTCCCAAGTTAAATCTTAATTTCATCGTCAAATTTCCAAATCAGGTTGATCATTTTAACTTATTTAACTTTTCCCCAGTTAAATTCAATTCACTTAATCCAGACAACCTTACCCAATTTGGATTTCCATTTCAAATTCTAAACTTCTCATAAATAATCTTCCCACTTATTAAGTCCAAAACTTATCACTATGGGTATCATTCTCATTCCAAATTTAAAACTCAATATTTAGAGTTTATCTCAAACCATCTTTGATATTATGTATGTCCACATATATACATATAAATTTTCTTTTACATACCAAGTTATATTTTAAAAATTTAAACCACCTTTGGTTTTTAATTCAAAACAAATTCCTTTTAAATTTTAAGACAACTCTTGTTTGAAGTAGCATCATTCCATTCAAATGCATTAAATAATATTATTTATTATTTCTTTAAATTAATTACATCATTAATTAATCACATTCGGCAATTAACTTATTTCTTAATTACCTTCATTAAGTAATTGTCCCTTAAATTACTTACCTCTAGTTACTTCATTAAGCAACTCCCTCTTTATTTATCATTTCTAATTATTATCCATTAATTAATCTCATTAAATAAGTTTAATTAATTACATAAATTAATTGATTATCCTTATCCTGAAACCTTTCCCAATTTCAATATTTAATTTTAGTTTGAATCCATTCAAACTTATCTTTATTTAATTTCAATTTCAGTTTGGTTGTGTTTTATTACTTCTCAATTTAATTCCAATAATTTTTTTTAACGACCAATTTTCTTAATATTATAGATAATCTATTTCTTATATAAGATTCATTTACTTTTGAAATCATTTTCAAAACCTTTATATAAGAAAATAACAAGTACGCAATCTCATATATATATATACGCTCAACTCATTATAGGGTACCACTTACCCTATCCTTAATGAGTAATCCCACCAGAGCCAAGGTTCTCGCTTAACCTTCAGCTCTGATACCAAATGTAACGACCCGAAAATTTCGATTCATAAATTTCCAGATAGTTAGTGAAAAGAAGAAAGAGAAAGAAGAAAAGAACAGAAAGAACTCATAGCCTCATATTCGCAGCGGATAAAAATATAATAGCAAACAATAATAATCGTTATACAAAAGAAAACTGCATCTATCAATATGCTTCGATATATCAGAGTTACAACACTTTTTATTACAACATTGAGTTTATACAATTTAACATGTCTCAAGAATATACTATATCATAGTGGAACTCTCCATACGTCCCTGCCATCCAGCTTGCCTCCTGAACTCCAGAACGTCCTTACCTGAAAATCTGTAATACTCGGTCTGACCCGAGCATTACATCAAAGTAACACCCGGGTCAGGCTGGAAACCAGCGTGAGTAAACCCTTCTAACATGGAATACAAAAGCATACAACTTATATAAACCCAGGGTAACTTATCAATTTACAACTTAACAAGCTGTTATAAACATTACCTATATCACACATCCATTTGTAAGTGTTAAAACTTAGGTTAAATGGTCCAATTCACTTAAGTCAATCCAAACCAGCTTATTTATTTTACAAATCAATCTATAATGAATCGAAGTGGTTTCGGGTATTGATTAATACCCGACTCCGGTCTCTTCGAATCCAATGTCATCCTAACTTAAATTATCCGAGTTAAATAAAATTCAACCTTTAAATGCAGGATGTCACAGTAATTTATCATAAATAGAAAACCACATCATCACAGTTTAAATTAAACTTATCTTATCACATAGCATCACGAACACATATTAGGGATATTAACTAATGAGGGTTTCTAATATTTTTCAATTTATCCATTAATTATATTTAAGTAATTAACCCTTAACTAATTTCTCAAACTAATTATACTTAACCCAATACAGTAATTTTCCTTTAATTATTTCATTAATTAGTTGCTAACCATAATTATTAATCACCCTTGATTAATAACACCAGTAATTAACCATCCTTAATTCCTTCATCAAATAAATTAATTACTCCCTAGTTAATTTCTTTAATTAATTCCTTGATTAATTATAAAATAATTTAATCGAAATTATTTCCCCACTTAAACCATCTTCCACTAATTACATCCAGTAATTATCTTTAATTACTTTACTGAGTAATTGAACCTCATTAATTACATTAAATAATTATTATCAAACCAACAAGTGATTAAAATTATTTAAACTTAATTAATTAATTTAAACTAATCATACTAAACTCCATTAATTACATCAAGTAATTAATTCTTTAATTTCTTCCATTTAGTAATTAAACTTAAATAAATTACACATTTGAATATCATTTAATTAATTAATCTAATTAATCATTACAAATTAATCATATTAATTAATTATTAAATAATCCTTGGTTAATGACCATCATTAACTATTATTAATTCTTTAATTACTTTTCTTAATTTATTTCTTAATTAATCTCAAATTTTAAATTAATCCAAATTATAAATTAATTCAATAATCTTTCCTTAATTATCTTATTTATTTAATTATCTAACACCTTAATAATTTCTAAGAAAATCCATTTCTTATTAACAATTTTATTAATATTGTGTACTTAGAACATTTCATTTTTAAATTTAAATCCAAATTCCATTTTGAATCTAAATTTCAAAATGATATTTATTTAAGCATTAAATAATTTAAATTCCATTTATATTCTTCTTAAAATAAATGTACATAACATTTATTACTTATAATTAAAACTTACACAAGATAAGTCTTGATTTACTTAATTTAATTTAAAATCAAGTTTTAAGTACATTATTATTTAAGTTACAAATTTCCAGTTAACAAATCATTTAACTTTTTTTTTTAAAACCTTTTATAATGACTTCATTCAAAAGGAAAATCAAATTAAAATATTTGTTGAAAACTATTTTACTCCTAATAAACAATTTAAACTTAAACTTGTTTAAACACATTCAAACTCTGGAATTTATTCACATTTCCAGATTTAAACTTAGATTTAAAATTTAGTTTAAAATTTTGCTTTCCTTCCTATACTTCAGTATGAAATTTTTAAACAACATTTTAAGTTTTGCTTTTAACTCCTTAAAGTGGTTTTAAATAATTTAAATTTACAAGACATCCTTAAATTCCAAACTAGAATACAAAATTATTTGGATCCATATCTTAAAATTGGATTTAAACCTTATGTAAACTGCTTTCAAAATCTGTTTAATGGTTAAACAGACAGTCTTCAAAAACCTGAAACAAGTGCACTTACTCGAGCCAACTCAAAATCTACTTCGAGTCAACTAGCCTTCTACTTCGAGCAGTACACAGCGCATACTCGAGAAATTCTCGAGTTCTCTCTCTCTTCCACTCGGAAATCAACAGGAGTTCCAAAGTGCATGGTGCACGTGCACCGTGCCTCCGGTCCACTTCATCCACCGCCGGTGGCCTCCCCAAATCGACGTCCAACTACTCGTTCCAACATAACCATCGATCCTCTCTTCTACGGTCCTAAATTGAATTCGAGTTTCAACTTCAACCTGGAAAAAACAACCGAACTCACCATCTTCAACCTGTCATTGGCTCATCCACGGCCCTCTGATCACCGGTAACTCAGCAACTCCGTCCATAGCCTCATCATCCACCATGCTATCGTATCCCAAATTCTTGTTGAACTCGATCGCCTCTATAGGTCGAGCCAAACAAATCAATTTACCTAGCTAAAACTAGGGTTACAGGAGATAAATTGCTTCCGCAACCTCCTCGACGAGGTTCAACACCACTCACCATTTTTCCACTCATCACCGATCACTCCTCTATCAACATCCAAGACCTCGACCCCTCCAAACTCATAGATCAACAGAAATTCCCAAAAACCCAAAAACAGTGCAAATCAGAATTGCACCTTTAATCCTAATTTAAAAATTGGGATTTTAGTGTTATAAATCATGGCTTGGATTTTGTATGCACTCTATAATGCTGAATTCATAGATTTTGCAGTTTGAAATTTTCATATTATTCATCATTCACTGAATTTCTTGGTTTAACAGAGATACTAGATTTAAATTTAACTACATTAAGTTTTTAATCCTTAACCTATACTAATTTAAACATCCTTGGTTTGTAAATCAAGTATTAACAAACAATAGATCAGGTGGTAAGAAATTAGAAATAAAATCTTGAGCTTGAGAAACAAGAATAAGAACAGAACAGCCAAAAACATCCATATAAATATTCAGAAATATGCTTGTAAATGCATTCAAAATCATAACATGATTTTTTACTGTAAACCATTTATATTATGATGTTCACACAGTTTTAATCATGTTTATTCTCTGTGATAGAACATGCAACACAATTTTTTTACTGTATTTTCCCAGATCCCAACCAATTTCATTCCTAAAATACTCAAACATTACTTATAAACCTTACACTATGTTTAACAACCTGATCTTGTTTGAAAACAAGGCTTATTAGAGATTAGTTAAGGAGGTTTTAATTTTTTTTTTTAATTTAAACTCTGTAAAAAAAACAGAGAAACTCAGACATGCATGGTTCAACACAACATACAGGATCTACACCTGTGCATATATACATGCAAAACATGAATCATTCCAGAAATCATATGCGCATAATTTACTTTATTTAGGCTTTAACAAAAGTGTTTACTCACCTTTAATTGAAGCAGATGATACTCAGAGATGCATTCATTCCTGGAATCTGACTTGCATCTGCATTTGTAAGTTGATTACTGAAGTTGCATGTTGGATGAGCAATTGCAGGTTGAAGTTGATTTTAACTTGTATTTGCTGTTGATTGATCTAGTAAATGCTTGCAGTTGTATTTGATTTAAACTCTTGCAGCTGTTGTTGTTGATTTAGACTTGCAGTTGATCTTTACTTTAGATTGGAGATTTGCTTTTGAATTTGGTTTTTATCATGATTTTTCTTTCTTGGTTTTGTTTTAGATTTTGTTTTGTATCTTGTTTAGTTTTGAACCTACGAAAAGAAGAATAAGAAAGGAAACAGTGTTATATAAACATAACTTGTTTTACTTTTAACTATCCTTTTTATTTTATTTTTGTTATTATATTTTTTTTTTACAAAAGAAGAAGCTAATGACACTTGTCACAACCCCTCTTAAATGACTAACATGTGTTATTAAGGTGATTAACATGGTTACACATGTTATTAAATATTTTTAAATTGAATTTTATTTAATTTTAAATGTACATATAAACTTACATTTTTAATTTACTTTATTACTAAATACTTATATGTGTAAATAAAAATTTACTTTAAAGAAAGTATTATAAAACTAATTACAATACAAATAAATCTTATATATGTAATTTAAAATCTTGAACTTTTATTTTTATACACTTATAACCATTTTCAAATTAAACCTTTTTAAAGGAAACAAAACAAAACTTATTTAAATCCTTTTAAACTTTCATATTTAAAAACAAACAGTTTATCTTATATTTTAAAAATAATTGAATTAGTCTTTAAATTAGCTTTTGAAGAATTTTAGTTTTATTTATATCCAGATATCTATATATATAATAATTTCATTTGTTAAATTAACAAATAAGTATTTTAACAAATTTTAATCCTGTTAATTTCCAATTAACAGATGCCCAGAAATTCGGGTTATCACAGTTTTTGAATAATAAATTTGAAACTCTTTTGATCGAATAAAAATTACCAAATTTTAACAAAATAAATCTCACCACACTTATATGAATTTATGTCATCTTCTTTATTTGCATTGGACCAGTGGAACAGCTGCTCTGTCATTTTAGAGTTTGCAACAAATCTAATGTAGAATATATCTATTTATTTGAAAGTTTGCGATTTGGTGGTTGTTGCTTGCGATTTGTGAGGGTACTGGCAACTTCAGTTGATATTTTTTTTTCTTGAATCAGTTTGGTGGTGAAGCAAGGGCATGTAGATGGTAGGCAGTTGGTTTGGTAGTCTGTCGATAGCAGAGGGTATGGTTTGGTTGTGGGATTTTTTGTTAGGGGCAGTATGAAAGTTGTGGTGGAGATTTGGTTATGGTGAAGTTTGATATTTGCAGTGGCGATTGGGGTTGCGGACACAGTGTGCAGAGAGCTGTGGTGCTGCAGAGTTGAAGTCAGTTGTTTGATACTATTGCAGTTCAGGTAGCTTGGTGTAGCAGTTGACAGTAAGGATAATGTTGAAGTAATTGTAGTGTTGAAGTGATGGTTTGCTGTAATGTTGCAAGGTAGTTTATTGAAGAGTATGCGGCAAGTAAAGTTGAAGTATATGTGGTGGATGAAGTTACTGAATGAAGAGGTGAGGCTGCAGTGAGTGTTCGGGAAGGAAGTAAGACGTGTCTTTGTTTAACAGAATTTGTGGCAACTTGGTTTACTTTGTTATTTTTGTTTATGGATATTATTGAAACTTGGTTTATGGATGTCTTTTGTTTATTAATATTATCTTAACTAGTTTATGTAACCAATTAATAGTTATTTGAACCTGTTATATATACTAGTTGCTTGAATATGCTTAAAATATAGTTTTGGAATATTCAAAAATAGAGTGGAATATTAAAGCTTATATAAATAGAAGACAGCGTTTGATTAATGCTGTCAATGAAGAAACAACAGCGTTTAATTCGTGCTGTAATTATCTTGAAATTGTAAATAACAGCGTTTTTTACATGCTGTCGAAAATAGTTGATGATTCAATAACAGCGTTTTTAACATGCTGTCGAAATTGTTGATGATTCAATAACAGCGTTTAGAAAAAGCTGTTGTAAACAGTTAAAGTAGAATTTAAACATCTTCGACAACTAAATTATAAACGCTGTTGAAACATAATACAGCACGTCTGAAAACGCTGTAAAAACATTATTGACAGCTCGTAATAAACGTTGTCAAAGAGATGTTTCAACAGCGTTTATAGAAAAGCTGTTGTAAGTTCTATATATACGACAGCATGTCGTTATACAACGTTTGAACTAACGCTGTTGTACCATATTACAGCGTTTATCAAACGCTGTTAAAAGCCTTTTGTGGTGTAGTGTCACTTCATTCAGTTATACATGTACATGCTCCTATGGATTAACTCCCTAAATTCCATAGCTTAATTTCTCAATCTCATTTTTTTTTCATTTTATTGGTCTTAATTCTTGCCATTGAACACCATGTGTGCATTGCAAAAGGGCTCAATTCTGTTAACCCTTTGCACAGAGGCCTACAGGACTTAAGCAAGTCATGCACATACCCATCACCCACCTGACGATGAATAGATCAAGGCACTAATCCTAAATTAGCTAACAATTTAGAGACCATGCTTATTTATTTTCAGAAGAATTTTATTAAAACTTGAAATTCTTTATATTCATTTCTTTCTTCCATAGATCAAAAAGTATGAGACTCACTTAGGGATTTTAGCCAGTCACAACAAGCATTCATTCGAAATACTACATCCCATTTTAAGGTCATTTTATTTATTCATATTTTCTGAAACTGGCATAAGTATTTATTTCCAAAAGCATTCCCATGCCTTACATAAATCTAGGGAAGTCATATAAAATTGCCATTTATTTTACTGTGAACATAGGGCATGGTTTTTGAGAAAAACCCATAAAAACATGTTAACTTATGATCTGAACTAATCGACACATATATAAAATATTGCATTGTCCACATCATTTTTTTTGAACTAGACATAAGCATGAATCTCCTTATTCACACTGTCTACTCCATTCTTCATCAATACCCTATTTCTTGGTAAAAATGTTTAGTTCATCTCCATATAAAAACTAGATTATAAGCTACAGAGTTCATTTCTGTGATCAGGGGGTTTGCCTTTTTAAAATCATTAATAAAAAACAATTAAGACAGATCAAAGCATCAACCAATAATTCAGCCAAAATACCGACCATGATCATCATTTATTATTTTTTCAAGGGAATAAAAATCAAACAGAACATAATCTGGCAGCCCTTAACTTGGATCTTAGTGCCTTAAATCTCATAGATGATTAATCACTCACTTTCCTTCTTCTTTTCCCCGAGAATGCTTAAATTTGAAGACAGTGTGAGTTTTCTCTTCTATTTTTCTTAAAATATCTTTCTGTTTTTCACTCAGAGTAAACTGCTGCTATCCTTTTATCTTTAAAACATTTAGCTAGGGTTTTGTAGAGAGAAAAACCCATTTTATCCTTTCATAAATAAGAGAATTTTGTATGCACGTTTATGGCTAATTATGCCATTTTCTTTTTTATTTCAATTTCAGGTATTTTAGTTGCCTTTCTGCCATTTGCTGTGTACATGCCATTTGCATGTTTCGCACTATTTTCATGTGGCTTCCCTTCATTGTATATTTTCTTAAACCTATAGTGTTCACACATATTTTTTTCCCATTAATTCGTTGCTAATATTTCGAACCATTTGTTTTCTCTTGATTTATTTCTAAAATGTATTTATACACATGTAGTACTATACTAGTTTCTTATATTTTAATTATCATAAGAATTTATTTTTTCATTCTACACTCCTCTGGCCACTTATATGCAATATATATATATATATCTAAGACATGCTCAATTAAAACTCATTCAAACTTAGTTATTTTCTTTTCATTTTTTTATTTACTAAAAACAATTATCCCCTTACTTATTTATTTCACTCATTCTTACTATTTATTTTTCAAGCTATTTTATCTTTTGTATATTTTACACTAGCTGATTTTTTTCATTTTTTAAAATTATTGTTATTTCAATAATTTGGGTCTTCACAATACCTGTGAATAATGATCAATGCAGCGGAATACAGTGTAGTGGAACAATATAATATATAATAATAATAATAATAATAATAATAATAAAATCTTCATCTTCGTCCTCCAGAAAACGATCTTCCAAATCTTGAAATGCTCGGACTGACCCGAGCGAATTGAAAAGACAAAACACTCGAGTCAGAACTAAAAGATCTTATGTAAGTTAAATCAACAAAAATAAATATGAGTGCAGTAACTCAAGACATGCTCGGGATTCACATCTCCTAAGGATCCGTTAAACTATTTACTATGTAGTAATATTTTGCTATTATAATAATGTCTATTAGTAAAATAAACTTACTTTTAAATAGCGTTAAGGCTTTACATTTTCCACCTTAACACGTAATAGTGCCAATAGTCTATATAGTGCCTGCATATCTCCTGATCGGGAGACTACGAGAAGACACTCCGTAGGTACGGCACAAATATAAACTCATAGTAAAGGCTCGGTATGGTAGGTGATATGACACAACTAGGCAATACCAGGGTAGATATACCAATTACGCTTCCGGGTCGGAGGAAATGTGTAGCGTGCAGCTACCGCCCACCTCGAACAACACCCCCAAATCAAAAATTAAAAGTGGCCACTGAATCAATCCAAAAGTCAAAGTATAATATCGAAGGGATGTGTCCGATCAAAGGTGCTACCTCATTAACCTGTCGATCGCTCCTGTTTTAGCCACCTTATGCCAACTCAGGGGAGTTGGGTCCATGTATTTACCTCAAAGGAAACACCACCACCATCCTACTTCATTATGGAATCTCCACCATGTACACGGTTGTTAAAGTGGTTTTCGGAGTTGGCAGAGAGTATGACAACTTTCGAAACATATAAATACAATATCATTTCTATTTTAAAACCCAAATCAATATGATATCATTTTATTTCAAATATATCATTTTCAAGAAATCATAGCACTTCCAAATCTACATACCTTGAAACCCATAGCTTTGAAACATAACTTTTTATACTTAAATGGTCTAAATTAAATTACTTTTTATAATAGTATAGCTTCTTTAATTTCACCAATAAATTTCCAAATACCGATTTGGATCTCCGAATACACCATTTCAATTTTCATATATTTCAAGGCTTAAATATTCAATATTTAAAAACTAAATTTTTATAATTCCAAATATATCAAATTCAATTACTATTATTTAGATTTGAAATGCTTACTTAATAAATCCCATATCATTTAAGAAAAACTTTTAACTTCAAATAACAGGATATTCTTTCTATTTAATTAACTTGATAATATTCATTTAAATCGCCTTGATATTCTTTTAAGTCCTCTAGACCAAAATCAAGTTAGAAAAATCATACCTTTTAAAATCTCAAATTTATTTAAATTTCAAATCAATTTTATTCGAGGATAATTCTTAAATACTTTAATTCAATCAAATTCATATTTATCTTCCAACTTCAACTTTATTTAAGTCATTATAAACTCTATACATACATTTAAATAAATACTTAACTGTATTTTATCTTAATAAAATTAAACTTTATTATTAAAATTCCTTTATATTTTAAACCAAATTTATACATAACTTAAATTCAAGAATTTAGCTGTATGTGTATAAAATAATATTTATAGAATATCAAAAATTAATATTTATTAAACCATATTATATATAATAATAAAACTTTATTATTAGGCTTATTTTATATTCCAAAGCATATTTATATAGCTTGAATCAATAATAAATTTGACATTTAAATAGCATTAAAATCAATATTTATGTAACCCGTATATTTTCTTTACAAAACCATAGAAATCATTTCAAAAATATTTTTATATATAGATCGTGGTGCCTGTATATGATTTTCTATCACATGGTCAAGTGATACAGATATTTATCATTTCAACGCAATTTAAAAATAAAATACGGTTATATATCATTTTAAACCGCAATCCCGAATGAAATGGAAATGCACAATAACTTGTAGTTTATACAATATAAAATACAACATCCATTCATTCAATATCAATCATCAACCATTTATAACAATCATCATCTAATATAACAATAACATCACTATAGAACGGATAAAAAACAACAAGTATTGACTAGCAGTTTATATTCAATAATAAATTAAAACTGTTTAGTTGGCAGTTTATATGCAATAATAAATAAATAAAATTTAACTAGCAGTTTATATGAAAAAATAAATTAAATAAAATTTAATTTAAATAAATGCAATCTATTGAGATGATGATTAAATATATGCCCAAACAATCATAGATAAATTTTAAATCACATCAAGATTTAATTTAACAAACATAAGAAATCTTAGAAGTTGTGAGTGGGTTAAAACACTCACCTTTTGAATTTAAATTGAATTTAAATTCAATTTAAACCCCAAAATTTAACAGTCTCGGAATTTGTCCAAACCAGCGCCAAAATGTTCGGAATCCCAATACAAACCTAGTGGAGAAAACCGCACGTGAGTTGGATTGTGTATGTAAAAGTTATGGTGATTAGTGCGTTAAACAAAAAAATTTAAAATAAAACAAAAGTTAAAACTCACGTCACCCAAATCAATGCCACGTCAGCCATCACTCACGCAATTTCCTCCCAGGCAAACGCACGTACCCCTCTTCGAACTAACACAGCATGCACCCAGTACCAACCACGCACGAGAAAAAAAAATCCAACACCGCACGCAAACGCCAGCGATGACCCACGGCCTGACCACCACCGTTGACTTCGCCGCGGCCTCCCTCATCCCTGGGCATCACTTGGCACGACGATCGAGACCCCCAAAATCATGCAGCCGCACCCAAAAATCAAACCCTAAACTGTGATTTGCCGACGATCTAGCCATCTATGCCTC
The DNA here is from genome assembly GCA_030765085.1 of Allium cepa. NCBI lineage: Eukaryota > Viridiplantae > Streptophyta > Magnoliopsida > Asparagales > Amaryllidaceae > Allium > Allium cepa. The sequence continues at coordinate 915,296,707 of CM060929.1, read as the reverse complement.
TGATGAACCATACCGATGGACAGCGCATAGGAATCTCTATAAAACCCAGAAAGGAATTTACGATCTGACACCTTTCATCGATGCGCGATGAACGGACGAGAAGAAACCATCGACATCTGAGCAAACGATGATTCGCATTGGAAACGAACAGCAGATCCGAGTTGCATACGTCAAGAGCTTCGAAATATATTTTTTCTGAATTTTTCTGAGGAGTTTGGATTTTTGACTTTGATTTTTGAATTGAAATTGAATTGGATAAATTAGGGTTTACAGCCATTGAGGAAAAGAAGCTCAGAAGTTTCGTACATCTAGAAATAAAGAATAAAGGCTGCTAGTGTTTATAATAGGGTATTTATAGGCAAAGTTGAAAATAGAATAGATGGACCCGACTGGATAAATGTGTTAACGACAAAGTGGCCCAAAAAGCCTGTTTCGACTTCGGAACGAAATTGGGTCACCCCATATATCAAAATAGATGTTTTAAAATATTTTAAATGCAATGGAAAAGGTTTCAAGTCCAAATTCCATCGTATGAAGAAGTTATGCGAAAATCAATATTTTTCGAATTGATTTCAACTGATTTCAATTTCATTTCTTTCAAGGCGTTTCGAGTCCGTACGATCAAACAACAAGCCCGATCGCTACGAAACTTGAAATCCTACAATAATTCACCATTTCGGATCTGATGAAACCTGTTTCGTCAAAATCCGAGTCAGTGGCCAAAATGGCTATTTTTATATTAATTAAATAAATTAAAATTTCATTAATTAAATCAATTTTTCAATTTCACTTCCAAAATTTTCAAATCTTATCAGTTTGGTTTTTCTTAAACAATCTCAGTGATTTAGACCAATTTAGATGTCAAATAAATGTTGATTCAATCATAAATTTCAGCGTAAATTCAAATTTCATTATATTCATCAATTATAAATTAACTTTTCAATAATTCCATTGAATTCACTATTCATTCTTATTATTCAATCCATTATAGTCAAATGGATGAAATTAACATTTGGTTCAAAGCTATTACATAAATATTTTCCAATTTCAACTTAATTTTCAATTAACGTAATAATAAATGTTTAATTCTACTCAATGGCAGTAAACTCAATTACCTTAATTCTTTACACTCAAATAAAAAAACAAATCTTGATTTGCACTCTTTACATTAACCAATAGTCATTTTATACATAAAATTAACATTATTTTCGAATATTACTTTAATTTACATTAACAAACATAAATTTAGATTTATTGCAATTGATTACCCTTTTTTTTAACACACTAAATAAACAAGCAACCTATATTAATTTCCACCTATTTTCTTTTAATTGCACTTATAAGTTCGTTACTTATCGATTTGGATTTATAATTCCATATATACGCTAATTTAATTTCATGACATTAATATACGCTTATTTACATCTTAATTTAAATGAGTATTACGTTTCTAAATGTGTACTTCTATCAATTGAACACATTAATTAAGGTTTTAAACCAAGTAATGGATTTACCTTAATTCCATTCCTATACCAGTTTATTACTTTACATACATTACGTAATAATTTATGAATTAACATAATTTGAACTTATTTTCCACTTCACCCATTACAGTGTTTAACTTCAGTTTCCATAAAATTATAAATTTTAATTTTAATTGATTTAACTTCAATCCTTTTTATCAAATCAATTATTATTCAATAAACAAAAATAACATTTGTTTACCCTTTATTACAATAGTACGTTCAAATTTTCATCTTTCCCTTTTTATTGACTACCCTATTCCCATTATATCGATTCCTACATCATGAATAAATTCACAATTCCATTTATTTCATTATTACATTAACACCTTTCGTTACAATTCTTAAATACTTCTGCTTTTATTTAATTACCATTACTATATTATTATTATTCCATTAGCTAATTAAGTAATTACATTAATACATCTTTATTTCATTTCTTAAATTTACACTTAAGTTTATGTTCTATTCGACTAATTATCATAACACTGAATAAAATTTACGTTATTCCAATTTTTACCCAAATTTACATTAATGTAACGTTTAATTCAGATTTATTGTAATTTCATTTTTTATTATAATTTCTTAAATCATATGAATTAATTCTATTACCCTAAATCAGACATTAATTCATATATTCATACAATACTTACATTTATTTACTTAAATTGGAATTTATAACCAAGTCCTAACATTTAAATTTAATTTCATTAATTTGGAATTTCCTTCCGTTCATTAATTATTAACTTTAATTAGCCTTGTTACTTTCCTCTTAGTTAATTTTAATTATTACAACCTTTATTTATATGAAATTTTTTATTTTCTTCAATATTAAATTTCAAAATTTCATTAAATTAACAATTTTAATTATTGAAGAATTACGGGTTATTGCATTTATAAACAATGTTTATAAATGAAGCAAAGTGATTATCGGTGGATAAATTAAAGAGATAAATTCACGGTAAGAATTTATAATAAGATGGGTAAACTAGTTTAAAGTAAAAATGATAAATTAACTTTTAGAAATATGAAAAAGAGGTTGACGAAATTGGGACGTAAATCAAATTGAGACGTAATTATTGAGATGTAAATCCATGGTTGATGTCACGTGGTGCTTTCCTTATTTATTTCAAAAAGTTTTCAAATATTTTTTGAAAAGAATGGTTAGTGAATATGTGACGACCGCCCATGACCCCTGCACCAAACAAGGAAATGGTGCGCTGAAAAGTGTGCCAGGCAGCCATGGATGATCGTCGAGGTAGAACGAAATAGCAAAATCTATCGTATTACTCACAGCGCATGGATAAAATACAATAGAGAAATATATATAGTGAAGCTCCACAGAACAGAATATCATCATATAAGCTTCATAGTAGTTAGATACAAGAATCTGAATAGTCAATACATCAAGCCTCACTACATATCACTCAGAGAATATACAAGCAGCGGAACATCCAGTACATATAGTAAGAAAACTAATATGCTAGCCTCCAGCTCATCTTCGTCATCAGCATCGTCAGCCACTAAGAACAGCACCTGTCACCTGCAACCTAGTCTGCCCATCCTAAAACGGATGAACAGCCCAAGATAATAACAGTTGAACATAAAACCATGAGTCAGACAAAAGTCCTAGTGAGCAGTAAATTAACTACCAACATACCAAAAGAGCATAAAGGAAAAAGGAATAGGAATCCCAACCATCCCACTCTACCTTTTTCTACAGTGATAGCCCCCAGACACACTAAGCAGAAGAAAACATAGCAAAGCAACCATTTAAAGTAAAGAAATTATCACTCGAGTCAAGGTCGATATTTTCCAAGCACAAACCCCCAAGGCCTAAACCAAGATCAGATAAGCACCCAGAAAATCTCGCTCTTGAGACCGAATGAAGATACAACCAAAACATCCAAACATCCATGACTCTGGCTATCATTGTTATCATTGCTTCGATATAACCGTTAGTTGAATAACTGGCTCATTATTTCATCCATCCGTCAAGGGCTAATGGTAACCCCGGTTCTAGACAGAACTCCGCACGTCGTCGCAGCCCGTGCCTAGGACTATCGAATCTTCCCAAGGTACTCGACCATCAACTATTAGTCTTTTGGGACTATCGAATCTGCCCAGCGTACTCTTGCTTTGAGCCTGCTAGAACCTTTAACAATGATGTTATCTCAGCCTCCTAGTCATCCTCCTCGACGACTATTCTCATATTAGCTCAAGCGCCTCTCGAGCCATCCATTATCAACGAACTCGAACCATTTCACCGAGTTATCAACATGCTTGGGATGATCCCGTCTGGATTAAACCAAGGCTATCTCACATCATGCTTTGCTTCATCGCATCCTAGCAAAGTCCCATCTCAACATCATCATGCTTTGCTTCATCTCATCATAGCAAAGTGCCATCTCAACATCATCATCAAATCCGTCCATATGAGCTTCATCATCCGCCACATATGCCATGAGCATTTTTTCCAATTCAAGAGCCTTTCCCTTAGCTTTTGAATCATCTTCGACCATCTTGTCTAAATTCAACAACTAATCAACTAGTTCATAACAATCAATCAAATCAATCTGTAATCCAAGTAATCAAGCATTCAAATAAGATCTAAAAGCAATTATAACAAAAATGGCAAATTCTAAATAAAGCGTCCAAATCTAACAAGCATGAACTATAAGAAATATCTCTACAATTTGATGAATGAACTTGCATAAGTTAACATGTAGTAAAATGAATATCAAAACTCCATAGACGATGGATCTACATGCAGACTTAAGGAAAATGCATGAAATCAGTAACTTTAACACACAAACAAGCCACCGATCCAATATACTCCTTTGGGTCCATGTGAGAGATAACTACCACTCACGAATCACTTAAACACCTCAAAAGCTACTAACTTCAGATCTGGACAGCAAAAGATCTAGCTTGATCCGCCAAAATTCCTCTTCAAAAGATGAAATCCTTCTCCGTTGGATGTAGATCTTCAACATGGCTCTTGGATCTTCGATTTGATCTTCAATCTTGGATGGATGGAAGCACTAGATTAAAGTGGAGAAAAGAAGTGAAGAAGTGTTGTAGTCGAGTTCTCAAAATGGCAGCATTTCGTCGCTTCAAAAATCTGGATCCCAAAAATGAAGATAAGGTCGAGTATTTATAAGCAGAAATTTAGGTCGTTCGCACTTAGGTCGGTCGCTCTTAGGTCGGTCATGACCTAACAACCTAGCATACCTAACGACCTAACACACAACGGAGATGCACGACCTAACGATCTTACCTCATGGCCGACCTAAAACACATGCGCATCCCTGACCTAACAAATCTAAGGATCCAACGGCTTAAGTCTTACGCGACCTAAATGGGATACGACCTAACGACCTACCAACATAGCCGACCCAACGACTTACGACCTATCAACCCCACGGCCTATCGACTCGAGACATCATATGGCCTATCGACTTAACACAAGTGTCGACCTAACGACTTAAGACTCATACACAACTTACGACCTATCACTCCCGCGGCTTAGCGACTTAGCTAACCCAACGACCTAACGACTTAAGACTAACGCGACCTAACGACTTAAGACTCCCACGACCTAACTCAACACAGCGCTAACTACTAGGTCGCTAACTCGTTAACTCTTAAGCCGCTAGTCACTAGCTCGCTTAACCCTCTTAGGTCGCTTAATCCACTTACCCGCTAACCACCTTAAGTCCTATCCCCTTAAGCCGTTAACCACTAAGTCGTTAGTTCCCTTAGGTCGGTAACCTTCTTAGGTCGGTCCATCTCCTTAACTCGCTCACCTCCTTAGGTCGTTCCAAAACCTTAAGTCGCCCCATCCTATAGGTCGGTCAAATCTCCTAACTCGCTCCATTGACCCAAACCACAACACGAGTTAACAACACTACGATGTTTTCGATCCGTAAAATACGGGTCGTTACATTCTCTCCCCCTTAGGAATTTCGCCCCCGAAATTCCAAAAAAACAAGAGTAACCAAAAATTATTCTGCATGCCTACCATCCATAGCAATCAACAAACCATGCATCCACTACTAGCCTAGCATGCAGAATTCTAAGACTAGAACAAGTTACAAATTCATGAGATGTCACGACACCTTAGGGCCATACCTCGAAGAGTTCAGGATGAGCTGCCTTCATCCTCTCTTCCTCCTCCCATGTACAGTCGTTAACATCATCACTCCATTGTATCTTGAGCAACGTAACCGTCTTCCTCCTAAGCTGTTTCGTTTCGGTTTCAACAACACGAAGCGGCTTACGAGGTCTTGTAACAACTGGATCATCCTCTAAATCTTCACGGCTATCAGCAGAAACCACTGTATTCGAGTCGTGCACATACTTCCGTAGATACGATATATCAAAAACATTGTGCACACGCGACATCCTTTCTGGTAACTCCAATTTATAGGCGAGCTTTCCAATTCACTCAATGATCGGGAATGGTCCAACAAATCTTGGAGTCAATTTTCCTTTTCTCCCGAATCGAATAACATTCTTCAGTGGAGAAATCTTCACAAAAACCATATCACCTACGTCGAATTCCAAATCCTTACGACGTTTATCGGCATAACTTTTCTGATGGTCTTGGGCTGCTTTCATTCATCGCCGAATGATCTCTATGCAATCTGAAGTCTGTCGAATCATTTCTGGCCCAAGTATTAACTTTTCTCCTGTTTCCAACCAACATGTCAGAGAGTTACACGGTCTTCCATATAATGCTTCATATGGTGCCATACCAATGCTTGATTGGTAACTGTTATTATATGAAAATTTCACCAAACGAAGATGATCTTCCCATGATCCTCCGAAATCTAGAACACATGCTCTTAGGAGATCTTCCAAAACTCTATTGACTCTCTCGGTCTGACCATCTGTTTGAGGATGATAAGTTGTACTCAAACACAACTCGGTTCCCAAAACTTCCTGGAAGCTCTTCCAAAATCCACTAGTGAACAATGGGTCTCAATCGCTCACTATACTTTTCGGAACACCATGGAATCGAACTATCCACTTAACATACAACTCAGCCAACTTCGATGCAGTCCTAGTTGATGGAACAGGAATGAATCTTGCACTCTTGGTCAAACGATCTACGATGACCCAAATCCCTTCATTTCCCGCTCTGGTTCTAGGTAACCCATCGATAAAATCCATCGATACTTGTTCCCACTTCCATGTAGGGACTTCTAATGGCTGAAGCAATCCACTTGGCCTCTTCTGTTCAGCTTTTACCAACTGGCAGTTCATACATTTGGAAATAAAATTTCCAACATCCTTCTCCATACCTTCCCAGTAATAAGTTCTCTTCATGTCCCGATACATCTTATTTCTACCTGGATGAATTGTCAACTTCGAGTGATGACTTTCCTTCAGAACTTCACTTCTCAATTCTTCTATATCGGGAACAACTAGTCTTCCTAGCTTTCGAAGCCAACCCTCTCGATCGACCTCGAATCCTTTATCCTTCCCTGGGTCCAATCCAGATTCTAAATCACGGATAGTATTGACAAGCTTATCGTCTTGCTTTTGGCTCTCGTCAATTCTTTCCATAAGAGTAGGTCTTATCGATAAGTTTGCCAACATCTCAGGTTCCAACTCACATCTAGGCCTGAAGTCAAATCCAGCCAAATACTCGAGACTCTTCCATTCTGAAAACATGGCTCCCAATCCTGCATGTCTTCGACTTAATGCATCCGCCACTGCATTACCTTTTCCCGGTGTATAGGCTATACCAAAATCATATGATGCCATAAACTCTAGCCATCGTTGCGGCCGAAGATTCAAATCCTTTTGGGAGAAAAGATACTTCAACGACTTATGATCTGTAAACAACTCGAATCTAACTCCTAATAGGTAATGTCTCCACATCTTCAGAGCAAAAATAATTGCTGCCAACTCCAAATCATGAGTCGGATAGTTCCTTTCATGCGGCTTCAGTTGTCGACTTGCATACGCAATAACTTTATCCTTCTGCATCAGCACTGCTCCAAGTCCAGTACCACATGCATCGGTGTAAACCACCATCTCATCATTCCCACTTGGAATGGTCAAAACAGGAGCACTTGTCAATCGCTCTTTCAGGATTCTGAAAGCTTGCTCACGTTTATCATCCCATCTAAATACGGGGTTCTTCTTTGTCAATCCTGTTAACGGTGCAGCTATCTTGGAAAAGTCTTTGATAAATCGACGATAATATCCTGCTAATCCAAAAAAACTTCTCACATCAGATGCATTCTTAGGGCTAACCCAATCCTGAATTGCTGCTATCTTGGCGGGATCAACCGCTATTCCATTTCCAGAGATAATATGGCCTAAGAACCTCACTTCACTCTTCTAGAAGTGACACTTCGAAAACTTAGCCTTCAGCTGATGTTTCCGTAAGATTTCCAAAACAATACGCAAGTGCATCTTGTGCTCTTCTTCAGTTCTGGAATAAATCAGAATATCATCCATGAACACTAGCACGAACTTGTTCAACTGATCCCTGAACACTCTATTCATAAGATCCACAAAATACGCTGGTGCATTAATCAATCCAAATGGCATTACCAGCCACTCAAAGAAACCGGATGGTGTCCTGAAAGCAGCCTTCGGCACACTATCCTTTTCCACTCTTAACTGGTGAAATCCCGTTGCCAAATCCATCTGAGAAAATACCTTAGCTTCGTGAAGCTGATCAAACAAGTCATCCATCCTCGGCAGTGGATACTTGTTCTTCTTAGTCACTTTATTCAGCTCACGATAATCCACACATAACCTCAACGATCCATCCGCTTTGGTTGCAAACACAACTGGTGCACCCCATTCGGACACACTATGCCGAATGAATCCTTTCCGTAAAAGATCATAAAATTGCACCTTCGACTCTTGCTGTTCCCTAGGCGCCATCCGCCTAAGAGGCATCACAACGGGTCTGGCTCCCTCAACTAGATCGATACGAAACTCGATCTCCCTATGCGGCGGTAACCCTTTGACCTCATCAAAGACATCCTCAAATCCATTCGCGACCGGCACCGATGACATTCCATCCCGTGGAACAACCAGCGAATACATGAAGCTCATGAAGACGCCTTCTTCATGCTTACATCGTATCACAACCTTTCGCCCTTCCACATTCTCGACTGTCACTTCCAGCCTTTCACAATCAACCTTTGCCGCATACTTCCTAAGCCAGTCCATTCCCAAAATAATTCCGAACCCCGCAAAGTTCAGAACCAAACAATCACAAACAAAAGAGCAACCATGACTCGATACAACCAGACCACGACATAGCATACACAGACAAGATGAACCCCCAACTGAATTAGTCACAACCAATGGTCTATCAACGATATCCGGTTCTAAACCCAACCGGTCTATAAGTTCATTACAAACAAAGGAATGCGATGCTCCAGTATCAAATAACACCCTAACCGGAACACCACATATGAAAAGAATACCTTGAACCACCACACTCTTTCCTTTCTCTTCTATAGTAGGAGCTTTTGAAGATGATGGCATAGCCCCCAAAGCATAAGCTTGCACAATCTGCTTATCCTTCCTCGGTTCTGGACAATTCCTCTTGATATGCCCCAGCTTATCACAGTTGTGGCACTTCACTGGCACCTTTGGATTCTTAAAATTTCTGGAGAAATGGCCATTCTGTTGACAATTGTAGCAGGTTATTTCTCCCTTCAACTTCTTCTGGCCATCCTTACCATTTTGTTGATGTTGCGTCCTTTTCTAGTTTCCACCTTGTTGTGGTTTAGACTCCTCCTTAGTCACAGCAACAACAGATCCTTCCTTAGGAAACATATTCTCATGCCTGAGAGCTTTTTCCACAAGCTTCTCAAATGGATCGTCCAGATGATCCACCAACTGCCTCCCAAGATAATTGTCCAAGCTTGTCACAAACTTCTCGTTCTTCTGGTATGGAGATTCAATATATGACCGGGTATACTTGGACAAGGCTTCAAACTCAGAAACATACTCAAGAACTGGTCTTCCACCTTGCTTGAGCTCCACAAACTTGTTAAACAAAACAAATTTCTAAGCTGTAGAAATGAACTTAGCTTCAAATCGAGCTTGAAATTGCACCCAAGTAATTTCTTCTTCCGGTGTGTCAAAGGTGATAGAGTTCCACCAATCAGAGGCTCTTCCTTGAAGCTGTCTTGATGCAAGCTTCCTTTTGGTTGCATCCTCAATTCCCATGTCACCAAAGATTCTTCTACAAGCATCTATCCACCTCTGGACTTCAATGGTAGATTCTGTTCCCAAGAAAACCTTTCCTCCAAGAGCAGTATAGTCTTTACACAGCTTAGCAAAATCCATCTGTTTTGGAGCTTGAACTTGAACTCCAACATCTATTGCCGACCCCGGAGCTGGAATCCTTCTCATGATCGAAGTCATCATAGCCTCGAACATAGCAGCATAATCAGCAGCCCCATCAACAGCACGGCCTTCCCTAGCAGCTGGTCTCCCTCTTCGACTCATTCTTAATATCTATAAAAAGAATGATTTGCACACCTTGAGAACAACTACATAAGGGGGTACAAATCCTTCTAAGCTACTATATTACATATAGTAATCATCCATCAAAATACAATTACGTCTCTCATACGTAGTTACATCAGCGAGCGTTGGCTAAAATCGATTAATCAAAGCTCTAATACCAAATGTGACGACCGCCCATGGCCCCTGCACCAAACAAGGAAATGGTGCGCTGAAAAGAGCGCCAGGAAGCCATGGATGATCTGGGGTAGAATGAAACAGCAAAATCTATCGTATTACTCACAGCGCATGGATAAAATACAATAGGGAAATATATATAATGAAGCTCCACAGAACAGAATATCATCATATAAGCTTCATAGTAGTTAGATACAAGATTCTGAATAGTCAATACATCAAGCCTCACTACTTATCACTCAGAGAATATACAAGCAGCGGAACATCCAGTACATATAGTAAAAAAACTAATATGCTAGCCTCCAGCTCGTCTTCGTCATCAGCATCGTCAGCCACTAAGAACAGCACCTGTCACCTGCTACCTAGTCTGCCCATCCCAAAACAGATGAACAGCCCAAGGTAATAAGAGTTGAACATAAAACCTTGAGTCAGACAAAAGTCCTAGTGAGCAGTAAATTAACTACCAAAAGATCATAAAGGAAAAAGGAATAGGAATCCCAAACATCCACTCCACCTCTTTCTACAATGATAGCCCCCAGACACACTAAGCAGAAGCAAACATAGCAAAGCAACCATTTAAAGTAAAGAAATTATCACTCGAGTCAAGGTCGATATTTTCCAAGCACAAACCTCCAAGGCCTAAACCAAGATCAGATAAGCACCTAGAAAATCTCGCTCTTGAGACCGAATGAAGATACAACCAAAACATCTAAACTTCCATGACTCTGACTATCACTGTTATCATTGCTTCGATATCACCGTTAGTTGAATGACCGGCTCATTATTTCATCCGTCCGTCAAGGGCTAATGGTAACCCCGGTTCTAGACAGAACTCTGCACGTCGTCGCAGCCCGTGCCTAGGACTATCGAATCTGCCCAGAGTACTCGACCATCAACTATTAGTCTTTTGGGACTATCGAATCTGCCCAGCGTACTCTTGCTTTGAGCCTACTATAACCTTCAACAACGATGTTATCTTAGCCTCCTAATCATCCTCCTCGACGACTATTTTCATACTAGCTCAAGCGCCTCTCGAGCCATCCATTATCAACGAACTCGAACCATTTCACTGAGTTATCAACATGCTTGGGATGATCCCGTTTGGATTAAACCAAGGCTATCTCACATCATGCTTTGCTTCATCGCATCCTAGCAAAGCCCTATCTCAACATCATCATGCTTTGCTTCATCTCATCATAGCAAAGTCCCATCTCAACATCATCATCAAATCCGTCCATATGAGCTTCATCATCTGCCACATATGCCATGAGCAGTTTTTCCAATTCAAGAGCCTTTCCCTTAGCTTTTGAATCATCTTCGACCATCTTGTCTAAATTCAACAACTAATCAACTAGTTCATAACAATCAATCAAATCAATCATTAATCCAAGTAATCAAGCATTCAAATAAGATCTAAAAGCAATTATAACAAAAATGGCAAATTCGTAAATAAAGCGTCCAAATCTAACAAGCATGAACTATAAGAAATATCTCTACAATTTGATGAATGAACTTGCATAAGTTAACATGTAGTAAAATGAATATCAAAACTCCATAAACGATGGATCTACATGCAGACTTAAGGAAAATGCATGAAATCAGTAACTTTAACACACCAACAAGCCACTGATCCTATATACTCCTTTGGGTCCATGTGAGAGATAACTACCACTCACGAATCACTTAAACACCTCAAAAGCTACTAACTTCAGATCTGGACAGCAAAAGATCTAGCTTGATCCGCCAAAATTCCTCTTCAAAAGATGAAATCCTTCTCCGTTGGATGTAGATCTTCAACTTGGCTCTTGGATCTTCGATTTGATCTTCAATCTTGGAAGGATGGAAGCACTAGATTAAAGTGGATAAAAGAAGTGAAGATGTGTTGTAGTCGAGTTCTCAAAATGGCAGCACTTCGTCGCTTCAAAAATCCGGATCCCAAAAATGAAGATAAGGTCGAGTATTTATAGGCAGAAATTTAGGTCGTTCGCACTTAGGTCGGTTGCTCTTAGGTCGGTCACGACCTAACGACCTAGCATACCTAACAACCTAACACACAACGGAGATGCACGACCTAACAATCTTACCTCATGGCCGACCTAAAACACATGCGCATCCCCGACCTAACAAATCTAAGGATCCAACGGCTTAAGTCTTACACGACCTAAATGGGATACGACCTAACGACCTACCAACATAGTCGACCCAACGACTTACGACCTATCAACCCCATAGCCTACCGACTAAAGACATCATACGGCCTACTGACTTAACACAAGTGCCGACCTAACGACTTAAGACTCATACACAACTTAAGACCTATCACTCCTGCGGCTTAGCGACTTAGCTAACTCTACGACCTAACGACTTAAGACTAACGCGACCTAACGACTTAAGACTCCCACGACCTAACTCAACCCAGCGATAACCACTAGGTCGCTAACTCATTAACTCTTAAGCTGCTAGTTACTAGCTCGCTTAACCCTCTTAGGTCGCTTAATCCACTAACCCGCTAACCACCTTAAGTCCTATCCCGTTAAGCCGTTAACCACTAAGTCGTTAGTTCCCTTAGGTCGGTCCATCTCCCTAACTCTCTCACCTCCTTAGGTCGTTCCAAAACCTTAAGTCGCCCCATCCTATAGGTCGGTCTAATCTCCTGACTCGCTCCACTGACCCAAACCACAACACGACTTAACAACACTATGATGTTTTCGATCCGTAAAATACGGGTCATTACAGAATGTACTTACTCCGATAAGATAAGTACATAAATTTTGATAAAGAGATTTAAATTATTAAAATTAAATTAAATGTGACTTAGTGTTTTTTAGTGGAATATGAACTCTTTGGTTGAATGATTGTTTATTGGATAGTTAAATAACCGACTATCAAATCTATACCAAAAACATAACTTTGGGAATATCTAAGGGAAACACATGAATTATATGGTACAGTTACCGTCAAAGGTGCTATACTATATGTATAAACTCGTTTCATTCCTCTAGGACGATGATGAGGAAATCCGTTCACTAACGGTTAGGAGGTGATCTTCGATCTTCTTTTCATCTGTTTATTTCCTAAAGAACCGAGGTTGAGTTTATCGGGAATATCGAACATTGTTTCGACGAGACCAGGATCAGATTTTCTTCATTATAGCATGATAGTAGGTTCTCGGTTTGTGTTTGGTGGCGAGCATGAGATTCTTACCCCTACATGTCCTAAAGTGGTTGGTTGTAGTCGAGAGACTGGCCATAAAAGCAAATTCGAGGTACCAATGTCTGCCATGGTGTAAAGTGGCCGCTGACCGGGTGGTTGTAAAGCCTACGGTTCATCACACTTGGTATCAGAGTTGAAGGTTAAGTGAGAGCCTTGGCTTTGATGGGTAACTCATTAGAGGTAGGCTCAGTAGTACCCTAGAATGAGTTTGAGTGTATTAATAGATATGAGCACATATTTGTTTGTGAATATAAAACTATTTTATATTATGTTGATTGATCAATTGAGTGGCTTATGGATTCTGGTCATTATGAGTAATTAACGTTATTGATAGGGATCTCTAAACATTTGAACGGAGCAACTCGACATAGTATTGTTTTGAAATTGGGTAAATGAAATAGTTTTACCCAGATTATTTTTATGAAAGAAATAGTTTTTCATAAATTATTATAGTTATATATGGTGTGATTGGTTGTTAGGAAATGATAATATTTACTATTATCATTTGTTGTTGTGGTGATTGAATAAAAGTTAATATTATAAACAAAAGTTAAGAAATAATTCATATGACAAAATGGAATTTGTACATATAAGTTTGTAAATGTGATTTATATTTTGAAATGAAATGAAATTCCAGAGGAATATTTAAATATAGATTTAAAAGCGGTTTAAAGGTTGAAAGTTTGGGAATTTAAATCCCATCGGTTTTGAAAATGATTTACAATGTCTTGGAAAAATAATAGTGATATTATTTGGAGATTATTTTTGAATTGGAAATATTTAAAATGATTTTAAAGAAAAACAAAAGCACTGAACTCACTTCGGTTGTTGAAAAATAATTACGGTGATGACTACAGCATCATCGACATTCATTTTCGAGTTTCCAAGGGAGGAATTACTACCTTAATGATTTGCATTGGAGTTTTTTTGGAAAACTGGTTTTGGTTTTGAAATTCAAAGGAATGATTTGATATACCTAGGAATGTTGGGTATATATGATTTCAAAAATGATTTTTAAATATTTAAGAAATTGACTAAAACTTTGGAGTTTTGATTTAAAATGTTTTATGGAATGAGAGTAGGTTTGATAAATTATAAAAGTTTGAAATTTGATTGGGAATGGAAATTAACTTTAATTAAGTCAAATATGGAGATTTTTGTAAGTCTAGCATAAGTTAGGTTAAATAAAGAGACTGTGACAATAGAATTTATTAAGACTGGAAATAAATTAGAGGATGAACTAATTAATTTATTTAGTAAGTAAATGAAATTGACATTGAATATTGGAATGAGATTTGACTTGAATTATGTTAAATAAAGTGAAATGGAAAAATTAGTTTCAATTGGGCTAAATAAAATAAACTTGGAAACAAAATTGATTGAGTAAAATGAGATTAAAATTGGAGTTGATTTAAAATGGATAAGGAATTTTGTATAAAAATTTATAATTGACCTAAGAAAATTTGATGGTGGGATTCTTAAGTGAAATTGGTATTAAGGAAATATACTAAGTGAATAACGAATGTGAATAAACCAATGAGAATAATAATTATGGATGATTAATTATAATAAAATGCACATGAATAAAATAAATTGATACAGCTAAGAATCAATTAAAATAATACGTAAGTTGTACGTATATTTTTTTATTGGAATAACGACTTGATCCAGATTCGAACACAGAATTTTGAGATAACTTATATCGATTCGAATTAGGATTTTTCACTTGATTTTCGACGACGATAAGTGGATATGGATTTTTGATTGATTCTGGGATTCTCTACCATAATATATGGCTATGCAAAGAGAATGACGATTTGTGATCAAAAAGCCAGATCCGAGCCCGCACTAGAGAGTCGTGTGAATGATACTAGTTCGGAAGTGAAATTTTGAGATCGAGTAAGCGATCAAAGTTGATATTGCATATGGATGATATATGTACATTGTATGGGTTTTGGTGAGGCAATATTGGTATAGAAAATGCTGAATAAAATGATTTTGGAATTTATAATTGGATATCATTAGTAAATTAAACGCAGTAATAAAAAAGCAAGAACTAAATTGATGTCTTTGATATCAACAGAGAAATTGGATTGCCCGACAAAAAGGTATGTGTTTAAATTGTGTTTGAAATTGATGGTTTTCTGATTGTGCCACTTGGCTTTTCTTTTGATGATTTGAGCTCGTAGTGGCGATTTGTAGTTGTTTCGGCTAAGCTACGCAAAGGAGACGCTGGTGAAATTTTTCAAAAATTTAAGGAGTTAGAAAATTTTAATATCTAAAATTTGATATTGGATTATAAATTGAAATGGTTGAGTAAATGATATTATTTGGAATCTATGGATGAATTTGGAAACTAGTAAAAGTGATAATGTGGCTTCAATAAAAATTGTTTCAAAAAGTTATTTAAACTGTTTGGTTCTGGAAAATAGTTAATAGATTTTGGACCGTTCTTCTTACCTTGGTAATTTTGGGGACGAAACTTTTTAAGGGGGGATGAATGCAACGACCGAGAACTTTGGTTATTTGAAATTGAAATATATTACTAATTTTACATATTTAAAGGTTAATTTTTAACTTGAATTTCAAATAAATGATTTATTGTTTAATTTAATTATTGAATTTAATAATTGGAAATTGGTTAAAACATTGAATCTTGGGTTTTAAGCTTGTTAAAAATATTTTAAAGGCTTATTTTAATTTTTTTTAACAATAATGAAGATAATAAAACTTTTTAAATTGAATTTAAAATTGATTTGTTCAATTTAAAAATATATCGTTTGAATTAACGTATATAAATAGCCATCCAGGGCACAGTCTCGGATTCTAACAAAACCACTTCCATTGGATCCATAATAGAGTATTATTATTGGATTTCAAATTTCGTAGCATTTGGAGTTATCATTTGGTCGTACGGAATAGAAACGCGTTGAATTTAATATCGAAAATTCAATATAATAGTTGGGTCCAAAAAGCTATCTTCTCCATATGATCGAATTAGGACTTGAAACCTTTTCCATTACGTTCGAAATAGGGGTATAACATTATAAATGCCTAGTGGCATGCCTCGATAGAGGTTCAATAATTTAAGCTATGAAAATCAAGACGTTTTGAAATTTAATATTTATATTGACTGGTCAACCTTTATTTTCAGCTGTAAATTCTACCTTATCACTGTTGCTTTGTATTCATGTTTCTCTCATTTTAAATCATGTTCTTTTCATTTCAATCAACGTGCATATTACACGGTAAGAAAGAAAATGAAAATCAAACTTCAAAAATTATTCTCTCATTATATTCTATTAAAAATATTGAAACTTGTTTTGTAAAATCTTGTTTCTTCATCCCCTTCAATCTGATATACATTGGGTAAAGTGCAACAATGAGTGGGTTGTTTGGCACTGAATGTCGAACGAGTTGTTCTAGCTAGGGTTAGAGATTGTTCTTATTCTGGGCTTCGATATGGAGATTCGAGGTTAGGTATGGGTTTGTCTTCAAAAATCGCACCTCGGCGCAAAAATTCGTGATGGCCGATCATTTATTAGTATCGTGTTGCTATGGTGTCCGAACGAAGGGAAGCAGGTCGCTTTTTGGTTGGAGTTCGCAAGGGTGGGGACTTGGTGATGGTTGAGTTGAGTTCGAGGTGAGAGAGTCGATAGCATTGATGGATTTTGGTTTCGAGCTTCGAAGCTCCGTGTCGTCGTAAATCCATGCACTCGTGATATGGGTTTTCTGTGCATTTCCATTTTTGAGCAGTGAAAAAGGAAGATGGAGTTTTAGGTGGGCCGGTTAAAAAGAAAAGGTTAGAGGAAAAAAAAGAAAAGAAGAAGGAGAGCTCAAAATCTGGAAGCGGGATTCTACTTCGGGGAAGAAGCTTTTTTCTTAGCGGGCCTGGTTGCATTGGTAATGGACTTGTTTTTATATAAAAAAATATAAAGGGTAATTTTATTATTTAAATTCTTATAAACTTATAAAGTCTATAACTCATGCATACGAGGCCCGATTCGGAGGAGTCAAGTTGCGTTGGGATCATATTATCATCACCTAGGCATAGGAAATGGATTGGTCAAGATCTGAGCTTGCAAAATTTTTAGATAATTTCAAACGCATTCGGACTGAATCGGGATCGGAATGCGAAAAAACAGAAAAATTCAATGCGAGTTAATCTCACTCAATTTTGGACTACTAGTTAATTATAAATATTTAAAATTAATTATTGATTAATTTGTCGAATTGATAAATTATTACCAATTGAATGTGATATTATATATAGTAGTATATATATTAGTAGTCGGATTGATATTCCCGCATATATTTAGTGGATGAGACCCTATGCGCCCCGCATAGTAGCGATGGCCCTATATTCCGCGATATCCCCATCGAAGTGGGATTGGTATTATTATGTTGTGCTAACATCTGTGGATGCAGGGAAACAGGTTTCAGAGACCCACTAGATTCCTCTAAATGTTGAATTTAATTTTCATATATAGTGATATATGATCTGTTGGTTAATCTATGATAGATTATAGTGTGATTTGAATTGATTAGATGCTACAGTAGCATAGACCTAGATTTTTGGTATTTTAAAATACCATAATTATATTTTGAATTTGAAAGGAAATTAAAAGGGGATTTTGGAAGTAATGTATTTATATAGGATTTTGGATTCATTAAAAGAAATTTTATTTGGATAAAATACATAGTTGACTTTAAAATTTGTACCTAACTATTTCAAAATTTTGCAAATAGATATTTTTGGAATAATGTGTATAAAGGATTTTTAATAATAATTCTTAAGTGGTACTTGTTAAATATAAAAGGTTTTAAGAATCAAGATTTAAAAAAAGATTGGAAGAATAAAAAGGGGATTTCAAAATAATTAAAAAATTGGTTATATTAAATCATTAATAAGATTTCTAAATTATGGAATGGAAGTAAAATCAAGATTTGGTTGTTTTTGGAATATAGTTGGGTTATTTAAGAAGTTTAAATATAAATGGAATTTAATTTAAGGAATTGATTAATAAATGGAATTTAATGTAGAAATAAATTTGTAATGGGTTTAAGTGATGTGAAACCGTTATGAACTGGAATTGAAAACTGTGAGGTTTATAAACAATGTTTATAAATAAAATGAAGTGATTATCAGTGGATAAGTTGAAGAGATAAATTCGTAAATTGGTTTAAAGTAAAAATGATAAATTCTCTTCTAGAAAGGTGAAAAAGGGATTTACGAAATTGGGACGTAAATCAAATTGGTGATAAATCGAGAGATGTTTATAAATGTTAGAGTGGTTATATTGGAATTGAAAATTCTATTTTATCGAGAAGTTAAGTTTGTTTTCAAAAGAGGATTTTAAATTATTAAACTAGGTAATTTAAAAGTGTTTAAAAATATTCCAGAAAGTTAGTTATTTAAATATTTTTAAATTGTCAAAAATGAATTATAAGTTTTATAAATAAGTCTTGTAAATCGATTAGAATTTTGTTAATAAATCAAAATTAATCATTATTCCGAAATTATGTGATTATTTTAAACTTTTTAAACTTTATTTAATTATTAATTAAGTTAGTTTATAATGAATTAATATTAAGTTAATTATTATTTAAGAATTAATTGGTATTATTATTTTAAAGGATAAATTATTCAATATTATATAGTTTATATAATAACTTTTATTTAAGAGTAATTGTCTAAATTAAACTTGGAAAAATTATTCTAGAAATTTTATAAACTTATTTTTAGAAAATTATTAGGTAAAGTTTTCGGAAAGTGATGGTATACTTTCATGGCGGAGAGGCAGAGATTGCCTGCAGTTAAGTTTTGGATTTCTCTGGGATAGAGACGTAATCATTGAGCTATGAATCCATGGTTGATATCGCGTGGTGCTTTCCATATTTATTTTAAAATGTTTTCAAATATTTTTTGAAAATAACGGTTGGTGAATGTGCTTACTCCGATAAGACTAGTACATACCTTTTGATAAAATGATATAATTTATTAAAATTAAATCAAATGAGACTTATTGTTTTTCAGTGGAAAATGAACACTTTGGTTAAATGATTGTTTATTTGATAGTTAAATAATTGACTATCAAATCTGGACCCAAAACATAACATTAGGAATATCAAGGGGAAACACTGGAATTATATGGTATAGTACCGTCGAAGGTGCTATACTGTACGTATAAACTCTTTTCGTTCTTCCAAGATGATTATAAGAAAATCCATCCACTAACGGTTAGGAGGTGATCTCCGATATTATTTTCTATTTATTTCTTAAATAACCGGGTTTAAGTTTACCGAGAATATCGAACATTGTTTTGAAGAGACAGGGATCAAATAAGTTATCCGAAAACCACTTTGATTCAACAAGTATGTTTTCGAAGTTAAAACAAGAGCATGTAATTGAAGATGGAGCATTGAAGTACAAGGGCTAATCACTACTAATCCCGAGGATGATTCCGAAACTAATGTAGTAGGAATAGTGCCTTCGGTTTCGTTCAAACCCAGAACGGACTTGTATGGATGAATGCTATTAGTACATTGTCATTGGGGGACAATGAGCATTCCAAGTATAAATTCCTTATAAAGGTAATCGTAGCTTCAAGCCTCATTAACCGAAAATGACTGAAAATCAGGGGAGATGCAACGAGACTAAGTGGGTTGCACCCAATTAGGGTATGTACCCTCGGATATTACTACTATGGTACATGGAAAGGACTCGGAAAGGGTGTGAACACCCGGGGTGATAACATATTCGGTATATCCAAGTTAGGGATAGTCCGGTCTTGTGTTGCAGGGGATCCCGGCGTGGTCCTCAGTACATTTTTCTAGATGTGTACTATGACTGATGGTACCACAGTGCTTATTCATTCGTATGGAATCCATTCTCTAATACGTGCCTTTATAGTTTTGGTTGTAGAGCCTAGTATGCTGAAATTTAATTAATGTAACAATTTCGGCTATTTGAATAAGTATTTGTAGTTAGACGCTATTATAATATTAGCTAGTTTTGATATAAAATGTTTTGGTTATCATAAGGTAAAAACCCATCGTGTTTATGTGTGGCATGGTCTTACGAGATACCTTTGTTTTCAAAGGATTTGATAACTTTAATAATTCAAATTGAATGTGTTTTCTCATGCTCGTTTTCCAAACCGACTCGGGTGTTATTTTAGTTTAATGGTCAGGTCAGACCGAATATTATAGATACATGATAGGATGCTATAGAACTCAGGAGATGAGCTAGATGATAAAGAAGTATAACACGTATTTGATTTTATTCCGCTGTGTATTGTAGGCGGCATATTCAACACTTGTGAGGACAATTTATTATAACTGTCCAGTATTGAGTTATTGATTTATTTTACTCTAATGAATTAATTGTACTCTTATGATGTAATGTACAATTAATGTTTTATAGCTCTTTTGTATAAAGACATGTTATTATCTATTATATATTTTGTTCCACTGCGATTGTGAGATTCTGTGTTGTGTTTCTATTTTCTTCTTCTACCTCTTTCTTCTTTTCCCCTAACGTTCTAGTATTTCCAGCATTCGATTGCTCGGCATGTAATAAAGTAAACGTATTGACATCGACTTTTGAGCATGGAAAATCAGGTCCGTCACAGGGAATTAATAAAATTCTAGAGATTTAAAATATAAGTATGGAATATTTCCTAAGTATGGATATTAGAAATTATTTTGGGGAATTGACTTACAATATTTTCGTAAGTGTTGAAATCAATGGTTTGGAAATATTATAACTACGAAATGATTTTATAGGAATATTTTTCTACGTAGTAGATTACAAATTGAAATGGAAAATATATCTAAGTGCTAGAAATATCCTGATATGGATAGAGTATTTGAAATTTTGTCCAAATATTGAAATATTGGAAGAGATTTGAATATATATCTTTGTAAAGATATTTTGAGATAAATGTTTGAAAGATTTATAATATGGCTTTGTGACTTCTTATGTGTGTAATTTGATAGTTAAACAACCGACTATCAAATCTAGCCAATTTCGTTGATCGTTTCGAAGAGACCGGGATCAGATTTAATTATTCGAAAACCACTTCAATCCGATTTGAGCGTTGCGAATTATGATATGGTAAAGATAATAAAGATGGTCATTTTGGAGATTCGGTTTATTCATACCTAGAACAACTTATATGGATGAATGCTATCAGCAAATTGTCATGAGAGGGCAATGAGTATTCTAAGTGATTTTTTTTTTGAAAGGTAGTCGTAGCGTCAAGCCTCATCAACCGAGAATGACTAAATCAGGGAAGATGCAGTAGTGCTAAGTCGGTCAAACCCAGTAGGCTATGTTATCACTTTTCTAGATACCGTCGGATATATATTATGATTATGGATATGGTCATGCATGGAAAAGAAAGTGCTCGATTAGGGTAGGAATACTCGAGGTGATAACATATTCGATAGTATCAAACAAGGGGTAGGCCGGTCTATGTTGGCAGAGATTGTTAGGTACGATCTTGGTACATTTTTCTAGAGGGTACTGTGGCGGTTGGTACCCAGTACCCCTGTCATTGTATGGAATCCAATATCTACTATGAGCCTGTACAGTTTTAGTTGTATACCAAATATGTTGAAACGTGAGATGCAAGCATTTAAGCTATTTTATAGTTTACTTTCTATAGACACTATTATGATATTAGATGATTTTAATATAAACTGTTTTGGTTATCATTAGGTGAAAACCCATCGTATTTATGTGTGACGTGTCCTTATGAGTTGCCTTTGTTTCCAAAGGATTTTGATAAGAGTAATAATTCCAATTGAGTGTGCTTTCTCATGCTGGTTTTCCAGACTGACTCCGGTGTTATTTTATTTTAATGCTTAGATCAGACTGAGTATTACAGATTTAGGTTAGGATGCTATGGAGCTCAGGAGATGAGCTGGAGGAGTCTCAGGCCTATTCCAAGTACCTGATCATATTCCGTTGTGTGTGTAGACTGTATAGTCAACACTAGTGAGGACGAGTTATAACAACTGTCTATATTGATTGGTTGATTGTTGTTCTTTGATAATTATATATATATTAACAATAATAGTTTATTTTGTACAAAGATCTGAATTTATCTATTATATATTGTTCCCCTACGATTGTGAGATTTTGTGTTGTTGTTTCTTTTTTCTTCTATCTCTTTATTCTTTACCCTTAATGATTTGGTATTTCCGGCACTTGATTTCTCGGCATGCTATATAGTGAACGTATTGATGTCGATTTTCGAGGGTCAAAAATCCATGAGTCATTACAGTGGTATCAAAGTGCAAGGTTGAGTGAGATCCTTGGCTTTGGTGGGGTAATTAATTAGAGACAGGGTCAGTAGCACCCTGGAATGAGTTCGAGTGTGTATATATATGAGCACGTATTTGTTAGCGATATAAAAATGTTTTATACTGCGTTGGTTGATTTGCTGAGTGGCTTATAGATTCTGGTCAATATGAGTAATTAACGTTATTGATAGGGTTCTCTAAACACTTGAATAGAGCAACTCGACGTAGTATTGTTTTGAAATTAGGTAAATGAAATAATTTTACCTTGATTATTTTATATATAAAGGGAATAATTTTTTAGAAAATTATTGTGGTATGTGTAGTGTACTTGGTTGTTAGAGAATAATAATATGATTATTATTTGTTGATTGTTGTTTGTGATCGAATAAAGGTTGATATGATAATGTAAGTAAGAATAGAAATTATGGAATAATTTTCATAACAAAGTGAAACTATAAATATATGATTTATAAATGTGATTTATAAATTAAAAAGAAATTCAGAAGTATATTTTAAAAATGATTTATATAAAGGATTTAAAAGTTGGAAACTTGGGAATTTAATTTCAGTTTGTTTTCGAAATTGTTTTTCAAAGTTTTGGGAAAATAATGATAGTATTATTTGGAAATATTTTTGAATAGAAATAACAAAGGGTTTAAAAGAATAGAAAGCACTGAACTCACTTCGGTCATTGGAAAATAATTATGATGATGACTGCGGCACCTTTGACATTCATTTTCAAGTTTCCAAAAGAGGAATTGCTGCCATTGAAGTGTCGTTTTGAAAATGCTAGTTTTGATTTTGAAAATCCAAAGGAATGATTTGATATACAAAGGGATTTTGTGTATATAGGTGTATATGATTTCAAAAATGATTAGAACTATTTTAGAACGAGGTGATTAAACTCTAGGAGTATCATTTAAAATATTTTATTAGAAATATGAGAAAATAAGTTGATAGCTTATAAAATTCGTAGATTACAAGTTAAAACAATGTTTTAAAATCGTTGAATGGGAATGTAAGAAAAGTAAAATTTTGAAATTGAATTATGGAATGAAATTTAACTTAAATTAAGTTAAATAAAGAGAAATTGAATATTTAAGCTTAGTTGGACTAAACGAAAAAAAACTGGAAATAAAATTGATTGAGATTGAGACAAATTAATGAAACAGGCTAATTAAATTAATTAGTGAATTGGATATGGTTTGGAATGCTGATTGATAAAATTGAGTGTTGAAATTGGAGAATGAAATTGAATTTGATTAAAAATAGACAAGGACTTGGATGGTGAAGTGGTAATAAACATAATAACTTTTGTATATATGTTATAATAGGCTTAAAAAAATTTGATGGAAAAAATTCTTAAGAGGTGATTAGTATTGAAAGGATATACTAATTAAGTAACGAAATATGAATTAAGCAATGAATAAGTGAATACAAATGAAATGAATGTGAATAAAAGGAATTAAGTTAGATATGAACCAATGGAAAGGGTTGTACGTATGTTATTTTGTTTGTATAATGGTTTGATTCAGATTCGAGCACAGAATTTTGAGATAATTTATATTGATCCGAGTTGGGATTTTTCATTCAATTCTCGACAACGAACAGTGGGTATAGATTTTTGATTTTGGGAGGATCTATCATAGTATATGGTTATGCAAGGAGACTGGTGGTTTTTGATCAAGGAACCAGATCTGAGCCCGCACTAGAGTGGTCATGTGAACGATACTAGTTCGGAAGTGAAATTGTGTGATCGTGTGAGCGATCAAATTTGATACTGTGTACGAATGATATTACATCATATGGGTTTTAGTTGGGTAAGTGTGGAAAAATCGAAATATGCAAAATAAAATGATTTTGAATAATATGATTAGATATCATTAGTAAATAAGATGGAGGTATATAAAAACAAGAACTAATTGGATGCCTTTGGTTTCATAAGAAAAGCTGGGTTGCTCAACAAAAAGGTACATGTTTAGATAGTTGTTTGATTTGATGTTTTTATGATTGAGCCACTTGGCTTTTGTTTTCTTTTGCTGATTGGGCCCGTAGCGGCGATTTGTAGTTGTTCTGATCGAGCCACGCAAAGGAGACACTGACAATATTTTTCGAAAATTGAAAGAGCTAGAAAATTTTGATGAAATTTTAAATAACTATAATTTGATTTTGATTATGACTTGAACTAATTGGATGAATAATACTAGTTGGAATCTATGGATGAATTTGGGAACTTAGTAAACATAATAACAAGGTTTCAACAAACTAATTTTGGGAAAGCTAAAAGCTTAAGTGGATTTGGGAAGTTATTTCAACCAACAGGTTATGAATAAAAAGTAAGGGATTTGGGCAGTTTTCCTACCTTGGCAATTTCGGGGATGAAATTCTTTTAAGTGGGGAAGAACGTAATAACCCAGAATTTTAGTGACGGGTAATTGGAACGATTTTAACTATTCAAAAGTTTACTTTATAGATTTAATAACTTGAATTTCAAATATAACAATTTATTAGATAACATAATTATTAAATTTAATAATTGAAATTGGTTAAATAATGGAAGGTGATAAAACTTTTAAGTTTGATTCATAAGTGACTTAGCTAATTTTTAAAACAGCTCGTTCTAATTAACATATAATAACAGCCTTTCAAGGCACAGTCTCGGATTTTGATAAAACAAGTTCCATTGGGTCCGTAATAATGTATTATTATAGGGTGTCAAATTTCATAGCGGTTGATTTTACCATTTGCTGTACGGGATAGAAACACATTGAAATTTATATCTGAAATTTAATATTATAATTGGGTTTAAAAGCTATCTGTAAGGGACTGAGATTTTTCGATCTTTAAAAATCGACATCAATATGTCCAATGTATAGAATGTCGAGCAATCGAGTGCCAGAAACACCAGTTCATTAGGGATAAGAAGAAAAGGTGGATGAATAAACAGGAAACAAAATCATATAATCTCACAATCACAGCGGAACAAAATTTAATATATAACATCAGATTTTAAATACAAGAACTGTACTGTTAATATATATATACCATTATTAGAGTACAATAAAAAAAATCAAACTGGAAGTTTAATACCTTGTCCTCACGTACATAACATACACAACGGAAATAAAAATCAAATATGAGGATACGTCTCTGTCATCCAGCTCGTCTCCTGAGCTCTATAGCTTCCTATCCTGAATCTGTAATACTCGGTCCGACCTGAGCATTATAATAAAATAACACCCGAGTCAGTATGGAAAACCAGTGTGAGAAAACACACTTAATTTGAATTACTATTATTTCAAAATCCTTTGAAAAACAAAGATATCTCTTAAGACTACGTCACACATAAATACGACGGGTTTCTACCTTACGATAACCAAACATTTTTATCAAATCTGTCTAATATTATAATAGTGTCTAAAACCAAGTAAATAGAAAATAGCTGAAATGCTTGCATCTCACGTTTCAGCGTAGTTGGGCACAATCAAAACCGTACGGTGCTTATTGGAGAATGGATTCCATAGAATGACTAGGCACTGGGGTACCACCTATCACGGTACACTTCTAGAAAAATGTACTGAGGACCTCGTCGGGATCCTCTACTATACAAGATCGGCCGTATCCCTAATCTGGATAGAACCGAATACGTTGTCCCCCCGGGTGTTCACACCATTATCGAGAGCTCTTTTGCATTCACCATTGTATCCATAATTTATAATATATCCGAGGGTATCTAGAAAGGTGATAACATACCCTAATTAGGCGCGGCCCAATTAGCCTTGCTGCATCTCCCCTAATTTCCAATCATTCTTGGTGATAAGACTTGAGGCTACGATTACCTTTCATGAACAATTTTCACTTAGAATGCTCATTGTCCTCAACGACGATGTTCTGATATCATTCGTCCATACAAGTTGTCCTGGGTCAGGACAAACCGAACCACCGTCTTCACTATCTTCAGGTGTCCATTCGTAACGCTCAAGCCAGCTCGAAGTGGTCTTCAAATAATTAAATCCAATCCCGACCTCTTCCAAACAATTAACGAATTGGCCAATATTGATAGTCGGTTATTTAACTATCAATGTAACATCCATAAGGAATCACCAGACCATTATTTGTATTTTCTTCCAATTTACTCTTTTCAAAATATCTTTACAAAGATATACATTCATTTCTTCAATATTTTAATATTCAAAAACAATTTCAAATATTTATATCTATAACAGGATAATTTCAAACCATCTCAACACTTAGAAATATTTTCTTCCAATTCCATTTATAATTCAATACATTGAAATTATTTCTATAATAATAACCTCATGGTTAAAATAATTCAAATCCATCTAGTCCAACACTTAGAAAATATCCTTGAGTATAACTTCCCAAAATCATTTATTTTTCCAATACTTAGAAAATATTTCATTTATTTCCTATTTGCTCAAATCCATTACAATTCACCTATAAATTCCTTATCTCACTTTTAAAAAATTCCGTGAGTTTTGGAATCCATTAATTAATCCCCCTTAATATTTCCAAAGTCAAATATATCTGTTTATAATTCCAATTTTCCTTTTTAATTCCTTTATGAATTCTATTTCATTTTTCAAAGTTCACTTTTATTTAACTACTTTAGAAATCTTCTTAATTTTTCCCCAATTCTATTTTTAGAATTCTCTTATAAATCCTGTATACTGAATAACCCCATTTCCAGATTTCCAAGAAGATTTATAAATAAATTTAAAACTTTTTTAAAACTCTATATATATATACAATAAGTATTTAAAAGAATAATAATTTATTTTTATGACATGTTCAAGTGATTATGTAAAATATTGAAACCCTTTTTATAACATCACTTTTCAAAGCTGATTTTAAAGTTTGGGACTTATTAGAATAAATATTAAGTATTTGAAAAATTCGCTTCTGAAGTATTTCAATACTAACTAACTTTAAATTATATAGTTTAATAAATAAAATTTTCCTTTAAAAAAAATAAAACTTAACTTATTAATAAAAATATATTTTTAAATCTCAGTAACCAAATTTCAATTTATAAATCCCTCTCAATTAACAACACATCGATTTCATTCCGATTCCTTAACCACTTTACTTTTAAAAATAGAAGTCACTGTTTTTCCTCAACTGCATTCCCATATCCTAATATAAATTCACCCTATGAATTTTATATTCTCAAATTATCTTCCGAAATCAATTTCCCTCATTAATAACATCGTTTTTAAATTTATAATTTCCATGAGCTTCACTTTTTATGAACTACTCTCACTTATAAAATCTTACTAATAAAATCTCATTTCATAAACCCATTTCTTAATAAATTCCATATATTTTATAATCTATTTAAAATATCGTTTTCAAACTCCTTTTCATATTTCTCAAAAAATATCGTTTAAAAATCCATGGTTTAACAATCCTCTATATTAATTGTTTTAAAATCTCTCTTTCCAAATTATTTTTGTGAATAGTTAAATACAATCGAAAATCTATATTTTTTTATCCAAATCCATTTCTTTAAAAATAATCCAAAATGTAGATATTTCTATATTCAAAATCTCCTTTTAATTAAAACCTTTAAAATTCCAAATAAATATACTTATGGTATTTAAAATACCAAAAGTTAGGCCAATGCTACCATATCATCCAATAATTCACATCACATCAATAATCTATAAAACATTATTCTAACACATCAGATACAATTATATATGAAAAACAATTAATATAAATTTGAGGAATTTAGTTGGTCCCTCCGACCTATTTCCCTGCATAGATGTTAGTCAACAATAAAAATACCAATCCCGCTTCGAGGGGGATATCGCAGTATATAGGGTCATCTGTTATTATGCGGGACACATGGGGTCTCATCCGCTAAAATATGCGGGATTATTAATCCGACTACTAATATATATACTACTATATATAATATGATCATCCAACAGATAATTCTAATTTATCAATCCAATCAAGCATCTAATATTTAAATTTAAACATTTAAATTTAAATTTGTCAATCCAAATGAGTGAGGATTTCTCACCTTGATTTTTCGAATCTGTTTGTCGCTCCAATCCAAAATTAAATCCATTGTGTAATTATTCTATCGCCATGGATCCAACGTGATCAATTTTGTATTTTGGACCTCGAACGAATTTAACATGATTAATGAACATTTTAAAGAATTAATCGATAGTAAATTCAAATTAGTAACCCTCTAAAACTTAAGTGCTACCTTAACATTTCCCCACCGTCTCACATCATCGCTTCAGCTAAGATCACAACCGCGACCAACATCGACCAACGCTGCCCATCACTATTTGTCATGCTTTCCCACATATCAGTGCCCTTCCATCCTCACGTTCGAAACCCCCAGGCAGCATGCTTCCAATATCAAGACTCTTCCCCCACCAGTCAATAGTTTAAAGAACCAACCTCTCCATCGATCACCTCTCCCCGAACTCCACCCACCCAACTCCTCAAATACAAATCGTGACACAACCCAGCAAATGCGCACGATTGCACTCCAAACCCTAAAGTGTTTTCGACCACCTCAAAGCGAACTCCACCAACTCACATCGCTTCACACTCCAGTCGCCACTCCACTCTAAGCCCCTCGCGCGCGCTTCTAGACGCGTGAAATTATGATGGCTCGAATCATCATCGTGCGATTCTTTCCCCATGTCAAGGTCGCACCTCCCCCTTGTTGTACATACAAATCCAAAAAACCCCCTTCCCCAATTGAACTGCAGGCTCGACCGCGAGTCCCCTTCTTTTATCTAAAATCCCTCTTAATTCGAACATGAATCGTTCTCCTTTTTTTCATTTTTGAATTCGTTTATAGCGTTGTTAATTAGAAGGAAGAAATGAAATAGGCATATGTAATTTAAAAGTGAAAGAGGCGGCTTCGTTAATTTTTTTTCGAATCGATTCTGGATTGAAAAGGAATGAAAGGAGAAGGGACGTGATTTTTGAATTGAGATGAAAGGTTGCATGAAGGAGGCCAGCTATAGTAGCTATGAAGTGAAGGGAAAAAGGGTTGATGTGAAAATATAGGTTAAGTCAACATATAATTATATTATTTAAATTTTAAAATGTCTCGATTTACATAACTCAAAATCTTGAACCTTTATCGAGGCATGCCGCCCGGCGTTCATAATGTTATACCCTTATTTTGAATGCAATGGAAAAGGTTTTGATTCCTAATTCGATCGTATGGAGAAGATAGCTTTTTGGACCCAATCATTATATTGAATTTTTGATATAATTTCAATGCGTTTATATACCATGCGGCCAGACGATAACTCCAAACGCTACGAAATTTGAAACCCGATAAAAGTACACTATTACGAATCCAATGGAACCAGTTTCGTCGAATTCTAAGACTTTGCCTTGGACCGCTATTTTAACGCGTCGATTAAATGACGATTTCAAAAATTTGTGAAATCGCTTGAAATTTTCAATTTTAAAACTTTCTAACTCAATTACAGTTCCAAATCCAACATTTAAACCATTTAAATATTCAAAATTAAATGATATAAATATCGAGGTCAGGAAAAATGCTCCAAACCAATTAACTTTAAAAAACCCACCTAGTAAAAATTCGATATTTCACTTTTCTAATCCTTTAGTTTCAACAATTCAATTAGTTTCCATTACTAGTTAAAACCCTTTATTTTATTTATAATTCTATGATCAGCTTTTAGCTAACAAAAATTTTCCAAAAATTTTCAAAAATTTATAACTTCCTAAATTTTTGAAATTTTTGGGCAGAGTCTCCCTTGTACGGCGATTCTTTAACAATATAACATGAGAAATAAAAATGCCTACATCGACCCACAAGATCTATTTACAAAATATATATCAATATTTATATTTTTTGCTGTATTTAATCTGAAAATGTACCTTATTTTAGCGTTTTTAAGCAATCGACTTATTTTATATGCCATTACGCAACCCAACTCTAGCCCAATAGCCTTCGGGTACCTGTACTCACTCAATTTAACCACATAAGTACTAAAATATGAAAATTCAATAACATTTCATTCATTTAACAACTCAAACACATAATTTTCAACTAACAACCATGTCATAGTATGAATTTATTAATAACCACAATGTTCGGACATTCGATCATTCATTTCAATTGATTTATATATCATTTCATTAAATTCGAATGATTTACAACCCAGTTTATTGCATTCAACTCATATTTATACCAAACAATTTCATATCCATTTCAAATTGTTTAAAAATCAAACTATTCACTTCCAATTAATTCATAAAATTTTATTACTTCTGTTTACGTCGAACGACAATTTTTCCATGCAAATTCGGTGCTATTCTTTTAATAAAATAACATTTCAGTTTATTGCTATTTCAAATTGATTCCAAATTAATTTATGTTCAATTCTACTCCATTTTAAATCTATTTACGATCAATTCAGTTGCATTCCATTTATATCCACCTTCACTATATTCAAATCCATTTTAATAAGTTTGGAATCATTCCACACGATTTATTAAATAACCATTTCACAATTTATTCGAGCTAAACTTCCATCCAAAATATTAACTTAAGTTAATTCATTTATTTCAACTCTGTAACTTAAGTTTATTACTCTTGCAACTTGTTAGCGCCAAAGTTGGCTACTAACACCCTTAAATAGAATTGAGTAGAGAGATTAATGAAGAAAGTAAATTAAAACAAAGGAAGTAACACAATAGCGTATAAAAAGAACAACAGAAAAGGGTACACTAGATTTATAGTGGTTCGGCGTAATTACTTACGTCCACTTTGAATACGATCCTTATTTCTTTTCCAATCGCTTAAGTACAGATACAATCCGTAAACAAACAGCTTGAATGCAAGTTTGAACAGAAAGGAAATCAATACAAAAAATGGCAAAGTATCCCTGGAGTTCCCAAAAAAAGGCCCTTTTAACTGGACCCCTGCCCCTTTATTTATAGACAAAGATAGGCTTGTTGCCCATGCAGGCCCATGAACAAGATAGTTCGGCCCACAAGAGATGATTCAGGTTGACCAATCCAGATGCACCAACACTCTATCACCGACCCACGTGATGCCGATCCTAGGTTTCCTTGCGGATGACTCGAAGTGAGCTGTCACGTGACTCGGAGTAGCTAGGTACGCGACTCAAAGCATGAGAGCAACAACCCTATCCCTCTGTGGTAATTTGTAGGCTTCCCTGATACATTCCGAACCAGATATGTTGAGCAACCAAGACTGGATTCAAGCTACCGAACCATATGCACTGAATGACAAATGCCGAGCCATGTATGACCGATCCACCTTAGCCCTCTCGCTATGACCGAACGATATATGTCGAGCCATATATGACCGGTCCACCTAGACCAAGTGGATCCATACCGAACCATACATATCATTCAACCAAAGCCGAATCACAATGTCCGGGCCGCATACGAATGCCGACCCACATGTATCAATTCTCCTAAGGTCGCTGCAACTTACACCGAACCATCTAGGATCGAGACGCCTGATATAATCCCTCCAAGGCCGAACCAGTCAGGCCAGACTATCATGATCGACCCAGTCTGACTGACTAACGAACAACCCTATTCCAACAAGGCTAATCTCATCAATACTGATCCATTTGCATCTTCCCCCAATGACAAGCCACTCAAATAGGCAGACCCATATATATCTACTGAACTATGAGTATATGCTAAACTATCTAGGTTGGATCTATCCCTTATATCTCCAATCTCTCCTTGGCTCGAGTCTTGTCTAGGTTCAACCAAAGCCTCTGCTAATATCACAGTCGGGCCAAGTAACCGGGTAACATTTTCCCACCAAAGCATGTCTTATGAATCAACATGACGAGCTTTGAATTAGCGAGTAATCCCTATTTCCATAAGCTAGTTCGTTCAAACCGACAACTAATTGCTGCTTTTTGTTAGCCTTTGAGGAAGCTCTACGTCATTTGAACACATTAATCTTGTCTCAAAGGAATTCCTAGAATCATGTTTTAACTTTTCAAAAGTTGAATGCATATTACATTTCGAAGGCGGAATCACACCATGTTTTCCAAACCCATGCTTCTTTGCCTATCAGGCAAAATTCATCTTTCCATCACACTACCACCTTCATTTATCATTACATGCACCTAAATACATATACATACATATGCATACATACATCTACATATTTTTTATTTTTAACATTTATTTCTCCTTTCTTCTTAAAAAATCGAGGAAAAGGGAGGGGTCAACATATGAAGGCCGATCCTTTGATTGTTTTACCTAGGCTTGGGTTGGCATGTTGACTAGCCAACCCTTTGAAACCAGGTGACCGGGTCTTTAAGAAAACACCGGTTCACATCCTACTCTCCATATAATAGCCTAGGCCCCTACTTTCTTCTTCCCACTTTCGCTTTATTATTTTCCTCCTTCGGCTCTACTCAAAACCCAAGCTATGTATCTCTACCGAATTGCTATCCTCCTCCATTCAATCATCTTCCCAAACATGCTTCCCCATCATTCTTGACTTCAACCCCCAGAAATCACTCGCCCCAACTTCAAATTACTGCATAGGTAAGGATCCACACTCCGTTTAGAACTATTAGGGTTTCCTTCCTGAACTTGACCTAAGCTCGAGCCGTGTATGCATACGACTCTTCGTGGTGAGTGGGAGACGAGAGAAATATGGGGAGTGGGAGTATAGGCAAAGATAGTGGAGATTTTTTTGGCATGGATTGGCACTGACTTGAGAGAGTTTGAGATAGGTGTTTTTAGAAAGGGAGGTTGGTAAGTTTGGGATCGGTGCATAGGCTATAGAGTCACGCTCGGCATACCGATCGAAGGAGAGGAGTCGGTGGGTTCATGGAGTAGGGTTGGATCTGTAGGCTTTCAATGGACGTATGGGTTGGTAGGAGATGTGAGCGATCGGTCGGTATAGGTCGTGTTAGGCTGGGTCGGTTTTATCAGTGAAAGTGGGTCTGTCATTTTAGTTTAGAGGAGCGATCGATATAAGTGGTCATGAGGTCGGGTCGGCATTTTGAGAGAAAGTGGGTAGGTCATCTTAGTTTAGAGGAGCAGTCGGGTCATTTTCAGGAGTTAGGTATAGAGGCCGGTATTGATTGGCTGGGTTCTACATTGGCAATTAGGACCACTTCAATTTAATCAATACAAACAGTATGACCATACACTTCCTTTCCTGAGCATAAAATGATGAACAATGACATGGACTATTGACTTATATCCTTATGGACTTAACTTGGACCAACGAATCCACCGCCTAAGCAACTTTATACGTGAATCAAACCCAACAAATGCAAGAAACAGTCTTCACAGTCTGTAATGCCAATGATTAATTCCAAGACTTCCGCCATCGACCATATGACAAATTACTGGAGACGGCCGGCGATGACGGTCAATAGGGCGATAACTCAAAACCTCATTATGTCACATTTGTTCTTAAAATCATAAGTTCTCTGGGAATTGTCGCACTAGTTCACCCACAACACAGGAGAATATTTTTTTTGTTATATCTGATGTCTATTATCTTTCAAGTATAGCTTAAACAAGTATCTATTCACACCAATAATATTTTTTTGTTATATCTGATGTCTATTATCTTTCAAGTATAGCTTAAACATGTATCTATTCACATTGATCGTTCTTTGGAGATGTCTAAAAAGTAAAGCTCCGCTACAGTTTCTGACAAACTTGAGCTAAGTTCTCGGCAGGAGGAAGTAGGATCCTCGAATCCACCGTCAACCTCCACGCCTGGCATTTCGGATCCATCTGCCATGGTTACAGGCCCGACTCTTGATGTCGTAGACAGACCTGTTGTTCTAGATAACCCTTGATTCATAAGCCTTAAAAATTAGTGAAACCGCTCTTCGTTGGTTGTGCCCAATCTATAGAATCCCCTTTGACGATGTTTTGGTTTCGCCGGGACAAGATCAGCCTCACCTGCCCCTAGTCGGATATTCAACATGCAGCAAATTTATGTGCTGGGTTGGAAGTGTGCCACCTTTTAATTCATTTCTCCGTGAAGTGTTGCGGTATATCGGGATTTCTCCGGCCAATTACACCCTAATAGCCATGTGTTTATTCATGGTACATGCGTCCTCTTTATGAGCACCTTATTCAGACATCCTACTCCCGAAGATATCTGTGATGACCCAGAATTTTGGGAAATAACAATTTGATAATCTTCATTAAAAAAATTTAAATTTGACATTATTGACTGATAATCTATTTTTTTAATTTAAAAAAATTCATCTTTTCAAAACTAATAATAATTTAATTTGGCAATAATAATTTGGGAATCATCTTTTATAATCTTTTAAAATGTGCAATATAGGTTTAATAATATCTTTTAATTATTATTTAAATTTGGCAAAGTTAATCATTTTCAAAGCTAATAAAAATGTTTCCAAATTATAATGTATATATATGTATATACATTGTGGATAGAAAACTTGGTTTGAATTTAATAAAAAGATATGTTTTCAAATTATAATATATATATATATATATTGTGATTTGGAATATATGTTTTAAATTCAATGTATTAATTTTCAAAAAGCTATTTAAAAGATAAATTCTATATTTTCAAAGAATCAATATAGTGTGTGTGTGTGTATATATATATTAAAAGTATTTTAGCTTAAAAAGAGTTTAATGAAAAGTTTTATTTTGCTTTCTTTTAAAATTTTACATGGTTTGTAAATATACATAAGTTTAAAACTTGAACATAAATTGATATAAATATATACATATTTCATAATTGCTAAAAAAATAAGTAATTAAGGAAAATATTTAATAAGGGTTTAAACGTAAAATACATTTTTTTTTAACATTTGTAAGCTAAGTAATATATATTGACATTTGTAGCTTGAGATAACTTACAATTATACAAGTGGCAACATGTGTTTTTCTTTTAAGATTTAATTATATATAACAAAGAGTTTGAGAGAAACCTGGCTGTTGTATTTTAGTTCAAAAACTTCTCAATTCTTTCTTCTTTTTCTAAACTAAAAAGAAACTACAAAATGAAAATCAAAATCAAAAGAAAATCAAAACTAAACCACTTCATCTATTTCAAGTTTAACCTAAGCTAAAGAGAAAATCTATAACCAGAAGAGATTCAAATCAATAACAAAGTTCCTGATCAACTCAACATAGATTCAACTCAACCTAAATTCAGATCATCAAGCAAAGATACAAATTCAACTTAATACACATCAACTATCAAGAACAGATCAAACAGTTCCCGATAGAAGACATAACCTCTGTTCTCTGTTTTTATAACTGGTGAGTAAACCTTTCTTTTAAAAATAGTTTAAAAATCATTAATTAAACTTTGATGCATGTGATAGATCTGTGTTGTGATGATGTATATATGGTTTGTAGGAATGTTTTCAATTTGAATATAGCTTGAATTATTTTGTATATTGTGTTGTCTGTGTATATATATACATACTGGCCTCTGTTGTTTCACAGTGTCAAAAAACAACATATAAAATTCATATCTTCCCATGCAAATGATCTTAGGCTATGATTTATGAATGAAATATGATTATAACAATGTAATATCAATTATAAAATTGGTTTCAAGAATTTATATTAAGTAACTACTTCAAAAATGATAAATTACAGAGATAATCAAAGACAAGTCAAAATTTGACTATCTAGAAATTATGTTTTGATTATGTAAGCAAATTCGTGTTTGAAAATTATGAATTTTGATATAAATTTCATGATTTTAAAGTATGTGAATGTTGAAGAATTCTGAGATGATCAGGTTTGGGTTTATCGTCATTTTTTCGACAATCGGCGGCGAGTGGTGTGTCGAGACTGAAACTGGAGGAGGATGAAAGGTGGGGGAACTCAGGAAAAATGGAGGAAGGTTTTATAGTTAGCAATGGTGGCCAGGCAGCATCGAACTAGGGTTCGATGACTTGATTTGGTCGAGGTAGTTGTCGAGCTTCGTGCGACGATGATTGTTCACCGGAGGCGATCGCATGTAGTGGGATCGAAGCATGGCGAGGTGACACAACTCTGGACGAGGCGGCATGATTTCAGGCGATCAGTGGCGTTTAGGCGAGCAAATTTTCGTCGTGGTGTTTGGGTTCCAGTGGGAATCGTGTAGTTCGATTTCATTTCTCTGGCGAGGATGTCAACGACTTGTCGAGGGTCAGGAAGTTGGTCGGAGGAGCGTGGAGTCGACATGCACGTGCATGTGTGCATGTTTGTTTAGGTTGTTTGTGGATTTTGGGGAAGACGAGGTTCGACTCGGGTTAGGCTCGAAGTAGGCAGTAGTTTTTCTCGAAGTCGAGTGTAAACGTGAGTGATTCTGACATTTTGAGTTTTTGTTCAGGTTCTTGCTCGAGTTTTGGTGAGTGTGGCTCGGGTATGGTTTGTATGTTTCC
The DNA here is from genome assembly GCA_030765085.1 of Allium cepa. Classification (NCBI taxonomy): domain Eukaryota; kingdom Viridiplantae; phylum Streptophyta; class Magnoliopsida; order Asparagales; family Amaryllidaceae; genus Allium; species Allium cepa. The sequence goes on along the minus strand of CM060929.1, from coordinate 915,259,536 downwards.
AGGTTTTAAAATGTGAAAATACAAAGTTTAAAAGCTAATGCAAATTTTAATGCGTATTTAAATAAATGAGTTTTCAAAAGAAGATAATCAAGTTTTAAAACTAGTTTCAAAGATTTAATTTTAAAGTTAAATGTTTTCTTCAAAATTACTTTGGTTTAAATAATGATTTAGCAAGTTTTATTAAAAAGGCAAAAGAAAATGTTTAACCAAGTTTTAAAAAGTGTATTCAAAAAGAATAAGTTTCTAAGGGATGTTAACCAAGCTTTCAAAATAATTTATTAAACAAGATTTTAAATAAGTTTCAAAGTTTAAAATTTAAAGTTAAATGTTTTTAAATTGTTTGGTTATATAATTATATACTAGGTTAATTATGTAATTAATTCCCAAATGATTTTCAAAATAAAGTTTAATGATGTAATTAAGTAATTAATTAAGTCAAAGAATTTATCTTTAATTAATTAAGGTTGTGATTAATTGAAGATAATTAATTAGCGAAATTAATTAAAGGTTAATCACTTAGTGTAATTAATAAGGGTTAATTAATTAATGAAAGTAATCAAAGGATAAGTAATTAATGAAAGTAATTAAAGGATAGTTAATGAATGTAATTAATGTAAGGATCATTAACTAGTGATTAAGAGATAATTAATTAATGTAATTAATTTAAGATAATTAATTAATTTAATTAACTAAGGATAATTACTTAATGAAATTGATTAAGCATAATTACTTAATGTAATTAATAAAGTGTAATTACTTAGTGTAAGTAATTAATGGATAATTATTGAATGTAATTAATTAATGGGAAATTATTTAATTAAAGGGAAATTACTTAATGGAATTAATTAAGGATTAATTACTTAGTGTAATTAATTAAAGGATTGATTAATTAAGGTAACTAATTAAAGGGTTAGTTAATTAATGAATGTGATTAATTAAAGGATAAATAATCAATGTAAGTGATTGTAGAATAATTAATTAATGTAATTAATTAAGGATTAATGTAATTAATTATAGTTAATTAATTAATGAGAGTAATTAAAGGTTAATAAATGTTAATGGTTGAAGGACAATTAATTTGTGTAATTAACTAAAGGATAATTACTTAATGTAATTAAAGAATAATTAATTAAGAATGATTAATTAAGATGATAATTAAAGGATGATTAATTAATTGGTTTGTAATTAATTAATGTTAAGTAAGCAGGATTTAAAAGTGATTGAAGTAATTAATTTAATTTATTTAAATTAATTAGAAATAGTGTGACTAATTAATCTTGCTTATGGATGATTGAACGATGTTGAATGCCTTGGATTATTTGATATTTGTTATATGTGATATGTGTTGCACTGTGATATGAGATACTTTGGTTGGATTGTGATAAAATGGATTATCTATCTGTGATAATTTGAATTATTCTATCCATGTGCATATGTTACTCTAAATATAAATTAAATTGTTTTTAACCTAAACAACTTAGCCTTAAAAGACAGCGTTTTGGATTTCGGTGAGACAGAGATCGGATTCCAAATTGGATATCTTAAAACCACATCGATCCAAATTAAAAGATAGGTCGTGAAATCTCAAGTGAAGATCGAGATGAATATTCAGAGTGCAAGGGCTATTATCGTTAACTCTGAGGGTAATTCCAAAATGAGTGTAGCGAGATAGTGCCTTCGGTTTCGTTCAAACCCGGAACGAACTTGTATGGATGAATGCTATCAGACCATCGTCAATGGAGGACGATGAGCATTCCAAGATAAGTGTTCTAAAAGGTAATCATAGCCTCAAGCCTCATTAACCGGGAATGGCTAAAACAGGGGAAGTGCACGCAAGGCTAAGTGGGTAGCACCCAAGTAGGATTAGATTTTCCCCTGTCTAGAGGTCCCTTTTATTCAGCTGTGTGGGCGGCTGTTTGGCCACAACCATGGGGTTTTCTTATTCGGACTATCTAGTAAGGGGTAGCTCTGGCTTTGTGATGCAGGGGATCAGGGTGGATCCTCGGTATGGTGATCTAGACCATGTACTATGACGGGCGGTACCCCAGTAGCTCTGCCATTGTATGGAATCCAATCTCCAATAAGTGTCGTACGTTTTGATTGTGCCCAACTATATCGGAATGTGAGATGTAAGAATTCCAGCTATTTTCTATTTAACTTGAAAACCCTAGACACTATTATAATATCACTGGATTTCCTATCAAATGTTTTGGTTATCGTAAGGTAAAAAACCGACATGTTTATTTGTGCCGTCGTCTTACGAGATACCTTTATTTTCAAATGATTTTCAAAGTTAAGCAACTTTAACCCATTTACTCACACCAGATCCATGTCTGACTCAGAGTTTATTTTCTGTTTACTTAAACTCTTGGGTACTCAAATTTTTACGGGTTGCCAAAGGATTCAGGTTAGCTTTGACGAATTCTGGAGAAGATATGGAGCAGGAGGCTTCAACGTATATAGATATTGTGGTTCAGCTATGTTAATCTTTGTGTTGTTTCTTGAGTTATATGATAGACAGGTTTTCATAACCGTCTAATGTGTTATGTATAAGCTGTGTAACTCTGATAAATGTTGTATATTATGTAATAATTATGTGATGTATTATAATTTTTCGCTCCGCTGTGAGATTCTGATATTTTTTAGTTCTTTCTTTCCTATCTTTTCTCTTTTCTATCTCTTTCCTTCTTATTGATGATGCGTCTTTCTGTGGAATGAAAGGCGGGTCATCATAATATCCATTATATTTACCGCTTCAAGAGACGTTCCAACAGTCCATCCTTCATATTTCTCGAGCCACACTTCAAATGCCAAATCCTTACGGGTGCTAGAGTAAATTTTCCCAGTATAAACAATAGTGGTTTTACGTACGATGTCCTCCCAGGTTTGCGACAAGATGGCTAGAAGGGAGTAAGTCTCATTTTTATTCCAATCTTCATCTTAAGGCTTGAAGTGCACCTTTTCTAAACCTCTTTCAACTCTTACATATTTCCGCCCACGACCTAAAGGCGTTGGATATTCTAAGGCCGTTGAGGCCATTCAAGCTATTCCCGTGAGAGACCGAGATATCGAATCTGTTATCTCTAATGAGCTGCTTTCGAAGTTCGGATTACTAGAGGAGGGCCGTCGGACTAGCCTTCCAATCGGCTCCACTACAACCGGACCAGCTACGGAAAAAAGCAAAGAGCAAGCCGAACCTTCGGTGCCCCATGTAGGAGGGGCCTCCGATACGACCGAGGAAGGTGAAATCAAAGAAACTGAGGTGCCAGAGGCGATCGATGAAAACATAATTTTCGCCTAAGTGCCAGGGTATGATTCACCCGGTGCTGACGAACCACTGTGTCCTTCGAAAAGGAAGAAGAGACTAGCTTACAAGCTGAAAAAGAAAAATGTTGGCGGAACTTCAAAGGTTACGATAACTCAAACCGAAAAGATGTTATCTTCCCAAAACTTAAAGGCTCACTAAAAGGACAGTCTGACTTGAACATTCCTGACTAAATATTGAATTGCAGTTTCAATAACCCTGAGGCTATGGAATTCAATTTGTCCGCGAGAAGCGATAAAGGCATTCAGGCTCACCCTCGAGGAGAGAAAATTCCAATAAGTAAATCATAAAGCACTTGTCCGTCGGGGGAGGAGGGACATTAGGACATACACTTACACTCCACCACGCATTCGAATTTCACTCAACGTGTGATTCTACTAACTCGTACACATGGCATTGACCGCCTTTGCTGATCTTCCATCTTTTATCATTCCAGTCGGGATTTCGAACCAGGGAAACGGTGAGACAGGGACGACAGCGAATTATCATCCTAGAGAGTTGTCATCTTCTAGAAGGAGAACTTATAGCCATTCTTAATATCCAAGCGATCATCCCCCTCACCCAGTGCATAGTAGGGAAAAGATTGCTTAGATGGGATCTCATTCCGAAGTTCCTCGCGACCAACATTCTAGCTCTTCGAGTACTAAGAAATCCCGCGAGCCCTATAAGAAATCCATGACTCTGGTTAGGTAGACTCCTTTAGCCCTCGCACACGATCCTTCGACAGTAGAAAAATTTGCTGAACTCAAGGCTTCTTTCCCAAAGATATGCTTCGATGGATTGAAATTTCTCCCTGCGATTCATCATATTCCCAGACATGTCAAACAAAGCGCCATCGCCTACAACAACGATGTTTATGTTCAGCATGTTGTGTTCGTACACTTGGTGAAGAAAGTTTAAGAGGTTTTCATGGAACGTCAATATGAAATTGATCGCTTGAAACTTGAAGCTATTCATGACAAAGATATAATTAAAGCCCCAAATGAATAGCTATCCTTATACAAATCTCAACTTAAGGCTGTCCAGAAAAATGCTAAGGAAACGACCGAGGCAGTTAGTCTCTTAGGGGCCACTCACAAGAAGGAAATCGATGAGGCAATCCAACGCAGTGGTGCTCTAGCTTCAGATAAAGACTCTATCCAGAAAGAAAAAAGATACTCTCGCTCGACAAGTTAAAGAGCTAGAGGAGCTTCTCTCTAAAGTGAAAGAAAAAAGTTGCTGCACACGAAGAATCACAGCGATATTGCGACGAAATTCTCGCAAAACGACTTCTAAAGATGAAGCTTCATGAGGAGATTTCTAAGGTTGAAGTGCTAAAGGAGGCAGCATGCGAGGAGGGTAAGAAAATGGCGCTCATAGAAGTCGACTCTTGCCTTGAGGCGGCTATTAAAGCCGGTAGAGAAAAAATTAAGTGCTTATTTGATCCGCTCATTGTGAGTACAATGCACGAGTTCTCATGCACCATGACCTATCTTTTCTAGGCGATGTTTACCTCGAATCATTGGCCGAAGCCTGGGATACTATGATAAAAATTAAAAGAGTTGAGCTGGGCGTCAAAGAGGTTGATGAAGAAGCTCTTGTGAGGGAAGTGCTTCGAGGAGACGAGCCTTCAGAAATGTGGCAAAAGCCCTCTTCGAAATAGATTCCTCGTAATCAAAGGGTAAGGACGATGTTACTGGCCCGTCCGACACTGAGTCTCCAGTTCCTCCTCCCATTCAGCCGGCTGATAGCCCATCATATAGGCCTCCCAAGCAGCATGTTGATTATGACCCGGAGAAGCCCAGGCTTAGTATTCACATTATATCCCCTATTCTGAAGGGTGATACTCCCAAGACAGCTGAGAGTCAACTTGAAGTTGGTATGTAGCTTTTCCTTCGGGAGTTCAAGAAACTATAGCTTTTGGCGAGTAACAAATTTATTCTAACATTTGTCTTTTATGACTTCATGTATGCCATTCTGATCTCGAACCAATTCCAAGGAGCGATGTCGCCACGGAGCGGGAAGAAAAAGTGTCTGAGGCACTTCACAATGGGGATACCCTTGGACCCGATGCTCAGGTGATCAGGGCACTGGATGAAGATAAACTTGAGAATCCCTCGCTTGTAGATGAACATGACGAGGTCAAAATCGCAGGCGCTTCCAAACATACTTCAAAGCCTAGCACGAAGGAGCAAATCAAGGAAGAGGAGAAAAAAAAGTTGAAGTTAAGATAGAATTTCAGGTGGCGGAACTCGATGATCCCCTAAATAGGCCCCTGAAGGTCATTCTCCAGGATGGGACCACGCCTTTGGAGGCCCCTCTTCCTTCTTCGGATACCACATCGCTGGGAAGCAAGGGGTCCCGGAGAAAATGTTCAGCTGAGGAGACTTCAGGCTAATAAGGAGAAAAAATCAAAGAAGTAGCTATCATTTGGTCATGCCTCGCTCAGTTTAAACAAGCCAGAATCATGTAGTTGTTTCTTTTCTTTTTTATAGTCGTTGTAGATAAACTTTGGCTCTGGACTTCGGAGAAGTTGCAATGGAACTTAATTTTTGATTAGTAAATAAACTTGTGTTTCTTTGTATTCCATGACTCTCATTGTTTAACTTATCACCTAACTTGTAATTGAGATTTCGAGTCGTGTGGGTTGCGTAAGCTCCAGTTTCGCTTTCACATGACTCAGAGATTTTCGAATTAAAAGTACTCTAGTTCGCACTTTGGGGATTCAGAGTACTCTAGTCCACGCTCTGGGGACTTAGAGATTTTTAAATCATTTATACTCTAGTCCGTCTCTGGAAACTCGGAGTACTCTAGTCCGCGCTCTGTGGAATTAGAAATTTTTGAATCGTTTATACTCTAGTCCGCACTCCGGGGACTCAGAGTACTCTAGTCTGTGCTTTGGGGACCAAGAGTACTCTAGTCTGCACTCTAGGGAATTAGAGATTTTTGAATCATTTATACTCTAGTCCACACTACAAGGACTCAGAGTACTCTAGTCTGGGCTCTGGAGACTTAGAGATTTTGAATCATTTATACTCTAGTCCACACTTCGGGGACTCAGCGTACTCTTGACCGCGCTCCGAGGACTTAGAGATTTGTGAATCATTTATACTCTAGTCCACACTTTGGGGACTTAGAAGAGTACTCTAGTCCGCGCTCTGAGGACTTAGAGATTTGTGAATCACTTATATTCTAGTCCGCATTCCGGAGACACAGAGTACGCGCTTTGGGGACTTACAGATTTTTGAATCGTTTATACTCAAGTCCGCACATCGGGGACTCAGAGTAACCTAGTTCGCCCTTTAGGGACTTAGATATTTTTGAATCATTTATACTCTAGTCCGCACTCTGGGGACTCAGAGTACTCTAGTCTGCCCTCCGGGAATTTAGAGATTTTTGAATCATTTATACTATAGTCCGCACTCTGGGGACTCAGAGTACTCTAATCCGTGCTCTAGGTACATAGAGATTTTTGAATCATTTTTAGTCTAGTCCGCACTCCTTGGACTCAAAGTACTCTAGTCCGCGCTCTGGGGACTTAGTTTTTGAATCGTCAGCTGATCAACTTTTAGTTTTGTGCGTACATTCGTACGCCAGATAGATTAATGCAGTTTTATTTTGGCACAAAATTACAAAATACAAACACTAATGGTTCATAGGAAAACAGCTTTAAGCTTTATTGATTGTGGAAAAAAATGACAAACTGAATTGTCTTATTACATGTCGAAAATCGAGAATAACAAAAAAAGAAACATTTACTGAAACAATTTCCATAAAAATGCAAAAGAAATGGACTAAGTATAATAACAGTGCAAATGCTCATTATTCCATGCTATGGAGAGTGTCATGCTATCAACAGTCGCTAGCCTGAAGGTTCCTTCTCCAAGCTTCCGTTCGATGACGTAAGGACCTTCTCATGTGGGATTCATATACGATGGGACCGTAAAAACACACTTCAAAAATAGGTCGCTCGCGTTGCAGGTTCTTGGTCGAACTTTTTCTTTATAACATCGAGCGACTCGGTGGCGATATGCAGCCGCTCTTAAATCAACTTCTTCACATTTCTCGTCGACAAAGTCCAACGATTCCTGTAAAATATCGTTATTCGTTCTAAGATCATAATACGTTACCCGATGGGAGGGAACTTCAAGTTCAATGGGTATAATAGCTGCAGTGCCGTATGCCAAGGCAAATGGAGTATGGCCAGTCGTGGACTTGTGGGTGGTTCTGTTGACCCAGAGTGCTGTTGGAAGCTCATCCATCCACTTGCTTTCAGCCTTCTCCAAATATTTTTTCAAGATGGATTTGATTATCTTATTTACGGCTTCAACTTTTCCATTTGCTTTGGGATGAGCGACTGATGCAAACCTTTTCTCAATGCAATATTTTTGGCAGAACTCTTTGAACTCTCTACTTTCAAATTGAGTTCCATTGTCAGTAATGATAGTTTACGGGAGGCCAAAGCGGCATATAATGTTTCACACAATAAAATTAATGACCTTCTTGGTGGTGATTGTTGCTAAGGGCTCTGCTTCTGCCCACTTGGTGAAGTGATCAACTACGACAATTGCGTATTTCACACCTCCTTTGGAGATTGGCAAGGAGCCAATTATATCGATCCACCATATTGTAAATGGCCATGGACTAACCATTTGCATGAGTTCTGTCGGTGGTGCTCTTGGGATTTTGGCGTATATTTGACATGTGTCGCACTTCCTTACATAGTCTGCGGCATCCCGATTAACAGCCGGCCAATAGAATCCACAACGGGGGACCTTTTTGGAAAATATTTGCCCCTAGTATGGTCATTGCATTCTCCTTCGTGAACTTCTTTCAAGACCCGCTTTATTTCATCATGGGCGATGCGCCAAAGTAAGGGACTAAGAATCCCTTTCGGTACATTATTCCATCCTGCATTATATACCGTGAGGCCTTGCGGACGACTTGTCGCCTCACGTTCTTTCTCTCGGACAAGGTTCATTTACCAGGTATTCTTTGAACGGGGTCATCCACGACTCCCTTTCAGTTTCCGTCCCTAACACAAAATCTACTTCCATTTCACTTATACTTGAGAGCTGTAAGGTTTCGATGGGAACCGAGCCCATCTGTTATGCATCACCAGTACCTATGAATTTCGACAATGAGTCGGCTTCCTTAATTTGTTCACGTGGGATATGCATAATATCATAATATTCAAGGTCTGCCAATAGTTCTTAAACCCGAGCGAGGTATGGGGCAAGCCTTTCCCCTTTGCTTGATAGTCTCCCTGTAGTTGGTACACCACCAACTGTGAATCACAAAAGATTTCAATCAATTTCACTCCAAGTTCTTTGGTAAGTTTCGAGCCTACAATCAACGCTTCATATTCAGCCTCATTGTTCGTAACGGGGAAACCATGTTTCAAAGAATAACAAATAGAATGGTTCTTGGGGGTTATAAGAATAACACCAGCCCTACAACAATGGACGTTGGATGCTCCATCTGTATATAGCTTCCATCGAACAACGTGAACATCACTACCACTTGGCTTGTCTGATATGGTGAACTCTTTAATGAATTTTGCTAGCGCTTGTTCTTGGATTGCCTTCCATGGAAGGTAAGTGATATCGAACCGATTCAGCTCAATTTTCCATTTGAGTAGCCTTCTATAGGTTTCAGGTCGTTGGAGCACCTGCCGTAGAGGTTGATCGGTATAAACACTAACCGGGTGTGCCTGAAAATATGGATGGAGCTTGGGTCATGCGATTACCAAGCAGTAAGCTAGCTTCTCAATCTTAGGATAATTTCTCTATGCCCCTGTTAAATGCTTACTAACATAGTACACTGGCTTTTGATTTGGTCCTCTTCACGAATCAAAGCTGCACTAATGGCATACTGAGATACATCCAAGTAAACATATAACTCCTCATAGTCTACAGGCTTTGACAAAACCGAGGGCCTCTCCAAGTGTCTCACCAGAGGTCAGAATGCAACCTCACAGTCTGGCATCCATTCAAAATTTCTCTTTGCTTTCCTTATCACATCGAAGAAAGGAATACATTTGTCGTTAGCTCTTGATATGAATCGACTCAACGCGGTGACTTTTCCATTCAGGCTTTGTACTTGCTTTATAGTTCTGGGTACTTGTATGTCTCGAATATCTTGAATCTTTTTTGGGTTGGCTTCGATTCCCAGCGCATTGACAATAAAACCCAAAAAATTTCCTAACGCAACAACAAAAGGAACATTTTAGTGGATTGATTTTCATTCCGCAATACCTGAGTTTATCAAACATCTCCGCTAAGTCTCGAATGTGGTCATTTGACTGTCTTGACTTCACGAGCATGTCATCCACATAGACTTCCATCGTTCTACCAATCTGGTCTTTAAACATCTAATTCACCAAACACTGATAAGTTGCTCCTGCATTCTTCAACCCGAAAGGCATCTTTACTTAATAGTATATTCCAATGTCTGTGACGAAATTGGTGTGCTACTGATCCGGAATGTGCATCGAGATCTGATTGTATCCTGAATACGCATCCATGAATGACAATAATTCGTGTCCCACTGTCGAGTCGACCAGCTGATCAATTCTGGGCAATGGAAAACTATCGTTAGGGCACGCCTTGTTCTGGTTTGAGTAATCAACATAGGTCCCCTACTTCCCGTTTGCTTTCCTCACCAGTACGGGATTGGATACCCATTCAGGATAGAGGGCATCGCCGACGAACCCATTGGCTTTAAGTTTATCCACTTCCTCTCTGAGAGCAGCAAACTTCTCTGGGTCCATGCCTCTCCTCTTTTGTTTCACTGTCACATACTTTGGGTCAATGTTCAACATATGGCTTGTGATGGCAGGAGAAATCCCGCACATATCAGAGTGGGTCCAAGAAAAAACATCCAGATTCGCTCGGAGGAAATCGGTAAGACCCTCAATCATCGAGGGGTTGAGTTGTGATCCAATCCTAAGCACCTGTGATGGGTCATCATGGCTGATTGGAATGTCAATCGTCAGTTCAGCTGGTGTTGCTTTAGCCTCCTTAGGTTCTTCACCATCGTCTCTTGGATCTATATCTCTATAGATACGACCCTGTTGCCCGAGCCAAGGCTCGGGCATTACTTATCAATTTTCAGCAACACGAATGCGGACATAATTGTCCACACCCTTTCCCTTCTTTGCATGCTGGGCCTCTCTCAGCTCAGCCACATAACATGCACGACCAGTTGCTTGATCGCCATGCACTACACCAACTCCTCTATCCGTTGGAAACTTCAAAGTTAAACACCATAGGGCCAAAGCTGCCCTAAACTCCGCCGGGGCCGGTCGGCCCAGAAAAACATTATACGGGGAATCAACATCCAAAACAATGAATGGTAGGATCCGTACCCTCCTACGTTCACCTTCTCCTAACTCAACTGGAAATTCAACAAAACCCATCGCATCAGCGGCTGCACCATTAAATCCGTGATTGCGGGCTTTAGATGGTTTCAAATCCTTCGCGTCCATCTTCATTTGGTCATACACCTTTTTGAAGATAATATTAACATAACTCCCACAATCAACCAGTATCCTTCTCACAAATGTCGGTCAAATCTTGGCTGAGATGACAATCAAGTCAATGGTAGGTGCCTCCACCTGATCAGCATCCCTACTTCTCAATACAATATCATCCGTCATCATTCGTTTTTTTTTGCTGGAGTCCCGTCTTCTGTGTTGAAGCAGCACTCGAAATCCGCATGCTTTAGGGAACTAGCATATCGTTCCATTTCTTTCCAACCCTTGTCTACCGGATAAAGTCCACCAATTATCGTGTTTATTACCAGCCTTCCTCCGGTCCAAGCAGGTTCCTTAAGTCGATGTAAAGCCTGCCCGCGATTGGGGTCGGATGTCCCCTGTCCACCTTCCTACGGACACTTAACAAACTGCTCCAATTTCTTCAGCAAATCAGCTTTTCTATAGCATCATGAAAGTGTCTATACTCTTCGGTGTTGTGCCCATAGGTCTCATGGAACAGACAATACTTTTCAATTTGCTTTTGTTCCTCAGTGGACACCTATGGGCATGGCTTTCGGTATTGGAATATTTTACAAGTTGATAAATAAATAATCTCTAGAGATGTGTTCAGAGGAGTATATTCGCCATAGGTTGGGATTCTTGGTTTCCACTTTCCTGCTTCTCTCTTTCTTCCGCAATTTCCTCCTCCAGGTCCTTTAGACTGTTCCGGCTTATTCTGGACATTGACATGGACCATGCTAGAGTTGTCACCAGATTGCTTTACCGCAATGTTGCTTTGCACCGCTTCCTTGCTGGGCCCTAGCGCATTGCTTCGCCTTGTCCACCTGGCCTCTTCCCTTCTCATGAATTGGTTCGCCTTTGTATAAAAGCATGCTAGGGTGGTCGGTGGTTTTCTTGCCAGCCAATCACCAAACTCTAAGTCCGGATCTACTCCTTGCATCATGGCCATAAGAATAGCATGGTTGTTTGGATTGCGAACTTCGGTAGCAGTGACGTGAAATCTTTGTAGATAATCCTTTAATGACTCCCCCGGAGCCTGGATCACACGGATAGAGACATCATGTTCTTTGGGCGAGTGGCATGTATCCTAAACTACTCCATAAATTTCATCGCTTACTCATCAAAACTGGAAATCGATTGTAGGGGAAGTCTGGTGAACCACATGGTTGCGATCCCAGACAAGGTTATTAGGAAGCATCTACATTTGGTCACATCATTGGCCCGTGCCAAATCCGTCATCCACTCATACTCATTATATGCTGTCAGGGATCAGTCTTTCCTTCATAAGCTGGAATAGTAGACATACTGAACCTTCGGGGGTACTTAGCCTAAAAGATAGCATCTGCGAACGGAGGGTAGCTCCCAGATGCGCCCCAATCATCGTTAGACAAGCCCTGATTCTCCCTCAGCAGTTTTTTGACCATTGTTGATAAATTCAGGGTCTAGATGGACGGTCGTAGGCTGGAATCCAGCCCGCATGATCAGTTCGGCTAGTGCCTCCTTGGTAGGCGATCTCCCAAGTGTACATCCTGAGGACCCATTTCGCTACGATCCTGGCGAGGTGGTGGACTAGCTTCCACTTGTACTCCAGATCCTAATTTTCCCACTCTATTTTAGGTGCGATTTCCCAGGTGCAAGTGAGGGGCCATGGTCCCAGGTAAGGAACCTGGACCATTTCTGTTGGATTGCTCTGCTGCAACTATTTGTGTCGGTTCAATCTTATGGCATCTACACCTGGATGTTCATCTGATGAAGCGGAGCTGTCAGATGATGAGTAGGAAGTGGGGCTTCCTCTAGTGTTCTGACGCTATTGCTGAGCGATCAGGGTCAAGAGGTTGGAGTTTACTTGAATCCGCTCGTTAAGCTGTCTCCTACTTTCCACGAGCTCTCTTATCAGCTTATTAAACTCCACCCTGGTGACAATATCTGATTGGCTTAGGGCGGTGGCGGTTCCTGCTGCTAGATTAGCTTGCTGATTACTGGGTCCCACTTGTTGGACATTGGCGGTCTTATTGACATCTGCATTGTAGGAGGCTGATCTGGTACGTGGTCTTCCCATCTTAGAGTTATCCATCGGAACTCTGAATAGAATCTATGAACTTTTGAGAATGAACTTGGATCTCCCTCGGGGGATTTCTTCAATCCAATAGCGACAAAGTAGATCCTAACAGCCTGAGAATGCACGTTCTCAGTGAAAGCACAGCGCCAAAATTGGCTACTAACACCCTTAAATAGAATTGTGTAGAGAGATTAATGAAGGAAATAAATTAAAACAGAGGAAGTAACACAATAGCGTATAAAAAGAACAAAAGAAAAGGAAACACCAGATTTATAGTGGTTCGACGTAATTGCCTACGTCCACTTTGAATATGATCTTTATTACTTTTCCATACGCTTGAGTACAGATACAATCCGTAAACAAACAGCTTGAATGGAAGTTTGAACGGAAAGGAAATAAATACAAAAAATGGCAAAGTATCCTTGGAGTTCTCAAAAAAGGTCCTTTTAACTGGACCCCTGCCCCTCTATTATAGACGAAGATAGGCTGGTTCCCCTATGCAGGCCCACGAACAAGACAGTTCGGCCTACAAGAGATGATTCAGGTTGATCGATACAGATGCACCGGCCCTCTATCACCGATCCACGTGATGTCGATCTAGGGCTTCCTTGGATGACTCGAAGCAAGCTGTCACTTGACTCGGAGCAGCTAGGTACGCGACTTAAAGCATGAAAGCAATGACCGTATCCCTCTTTTGTAATTTGTAGGTTTCCCTGATACATTCCGAACCAGATATGCCGAGTTACTAGGATTGGATTCTAGCTACCGGACCATACGTATTGAATGGCACATGCCGAGCCATGTATGATCGATCCACCTTAGCCCTCTCACCATGACCGATCCACCTTAGCCCTCTCACCATGACCGAACGATATATGCCGAACCATATACGACCGACCCACCTTAGCCCTCTCACCATGACCGAACGATATATGCCGAGCCATATATGACTGGACCACCTTGACCAAGAGGATCCATACCGAACCATACATATCGTTCAACCAAAGTCGAACCATAATGTCCAGGTTGCATACGAATGCCGACCCACATGTATCAATTCTCTTGAGGCCGCTCCCACTTACAACGAACCATCCACGACCGAGCCGCCTGATATAGTCCCTTTGAGGATAAACCATTCAGGCCAGACTATCACGTCCGACCCAGTCCGACTGACCCACGAACGACCCTATTCCAACAAGGCTGATCTCATCAATACCGATCCATATGCATCTTCCCCCTATGCCGAGCCAGTCAAATAGGCCGACCCATATATATCTGCCAAACCATGATTATATGTTGAACTATCTAGATTGGATCAATCCCTTATATCTCTAATCTCTCCTTGGTTCGAGTCTTGTTAAGATTGAACCAAAGCCTCTGCTAATATCACTTGTAGCCGAGCCAACTAACCGGATAACAAACTAAATTCCGTTTTCATTTTCAAATTGATTCTCATTCAATCAAAATTCATTCCCTTTTACTAGTTAATTTAATTAGTTTATTCATTTATTACACTTCACATTTAATTCCATACTCGAATTCATTCTCTAATTCTTTTAAATAATATCCATGGCCATATTCAATTTATTTTCACTTAAATTGAATTTATTTATAACTCAAGTCATCACCATTTCAATCCAATTCTATTTTATTCGATCACATTCAACATATATTCAATCAACTTATATGTAAGTCGAATTTTATTTATTACTCAGTTTCCATTTTCAACTTCAGTTTCAGTCCACAATGCATTCTATTTAATCATGTTAAATTTCATTCCCAAATTCAATTAACTAATTAATTTATCTAATTAGTTCACTTCCATTTCAATTTACTTGAGTTCAAATTCATTTTATAATTCAAGTTCGGATTTTATTTCTTTACTTTAAATTATCACACCATTTTTATTTTGGTTGTTATATTCTATTTTTCCAATTTAACGAGTTACACACTTATTTTTCACATTCCCATAAATTTTTATACTTGAGTATATTCACATCCTATTTTTAACTCAAGATTATACATCGATTTATAGCTTAAGTAAATTTTTATTCCATTAATTTCAATTTTTACGAGCTCTATAAAATTATTTATTCACATTTCTAGAATTTTTCCTTTAAATTTTATTTCATTCAAAATATATATAGCTTATAGTTATCTCATCAATTTATAATTCAAACTCTATACTAAATTTAAATCGATAACATTTCTAGTTCCAATTCAAATTTTTATTTAACTTAACTCAAGTTAAATTCCAATTCATACTATTTATTTTCCACACTTCATAAATACGTTATCTAAGTTGATTCCATTTCCAATTTTATAATTTTTAGTCGTATATCCATTTCACAACTCAACTATATTCGATATCTTTCATCTTATTCAATTCAATCGATTATTAAAAAAAAATCAATTCACATCATTAGTTCTTTCCAGTTATACACATCCAATTTTTTTTCATTCAATTTATTCACATCCTAATTTAATTCATTTAATTAGTCCACTTCACTAATTTATTCCATTCAAATCACAATCAACTAAATTTCTAGAATTTAATTCCTTCAACTTAACTTAAGTTACATTCCATTTTAACTTTTTTAATTTAAATTTAAATTCAAAAATTCAATTCCCATGCTTCTTTCCTTATAAATATCATCCTCCACCTATAAGTTTTAAAAACTTATTTTTGATATTTTCTATAACATTTAGCTAGGAATTCAAAATTCAAACACCTAGCTTAAAAAACCATTCTTTGGAATTTTCGAAACCAATTTGGTTTTATCCAACACAAATTTCCTTTCCAAACAATACTTGTTTTTCAACAAAATACTCAAATCAAATTACTACAGTAGCCACCCGTCACTTAGAAACTCAAAAATGAACACCAATGATGTCACGATCATCATCGGAAATATTTTCCAGCGACTGTAGTGAGTTCAGTTCTATATCTCTTCCAAAATCCATTTAAAACCATTTTTTATTCCAAAAATAATTTTAAAATAATACCCCTTTTTTTCTCACCACTTTGGAAAATATTTTTCGAAAATCTCTAGGATTTAATTTTCCAATTTCTGGTTTGAATCCATTTTTAGTTTTTAATCTACTTGTATAACTCATTCTTATACAATCTTGTTTGGTTTTTTTATAAAAAATATATTCCAAATACTAAAATCTTGTTAGATTATTATATTATCAACCAAACACTCCAATATACTATAATAATTTTAGAATATTCCTTTTATATCAAAATATGGTTTGGGTAAAATTATTTCATTTACCCACTTTTTAAACCAATATTGTGTAGGTTTACTTAGTTTAAGAGTTTAGAAAGCTCTATCAATACAGTTGTTCAGACTGTACATACCAGAATTATTAAACACTCACCCGATAAGTCAACACAATTTAAAACAATTTATATTCACTAACAGATATGCACTCATATTTATTAATACACTCAGACTCATTCTAGGGTACCGCCGCCCCTATCTCTAAGAGTAATCCCCACCAAAGCCAAGGTTCTCGCTTAACCTTCAGCTCCAATACCAACTATAACGGAGCGGGATTTTCGATCTTCGAAAATCGGCATGTATTTTCATTGTATAGAATGTCGAACAATCGAGTGCCGGAAACACCAGTTCATTAGGGGTGAAGAAGAAAAGGTGGAAGAATAAATAGGAAAAAATATCATAGAATGTCACAATCACAGCAGAACAAAATATAATATATAATATATAATTTTAAATACAAGAACGGTACTATTAATATGCATACCATTATCAGAGTACAATAGACAAAAATCAATCTGGATAGTTTAATAACTTGTCCTCACATACATAACATACATAGCGGAAATATAAATCAAATACGGGGATATGTCCCTATCGTCCAGCTCGTCTCCTAAGCTCCATAGCATCGTATCCTGAATCTGTAATACTCGATCTGACTCGAGCATTATAATAAAATAACACCTGAGTCAGTCTGGAAAATCAGCGTGAGAAAACACAGTCAATTTGAATTATTAATATTTCAAAATCTTTTGGAAAACAAAGGTATCTCATAAGACCACGTCACATATAAACATGACGGGCTTTAACCTTACAATAACCAAAACATTTTTATTAAATCCGTCTTATATTATAATAGTGTCTAAAACCAAGTAAATTGAAAATAGCTGAAATGCTTATATCTCATGTTTTAGCAGAGTTGGGCACAATCAAAACAGTACGGCGCTTATTAGAGAATGGATTCCAGTATTCCATGCAATGACTAGGCTTTGGGGTACCACCTTTCACGGTACACTTCTAGAAAAATGTATCGAGGACCTTGTCGGGATCCTCTACAACACAAGCCGGCCCTGTCTCTAACCTGGATAGAACTGAATATGTTATCACCCCCGGTGTCCCACGCTTACTACGAGCTCTTTTGCATGCACCACCATATCCATAATGTATAATATATCCAAAGGTATCTAGAAAGGTGATAACATACCCTAATTGGGTGTGATCCACTTAGTCTTGATGTATCTCCCTTGATTGTCAGTCATTCCGGTTGATGTGGCTTGATACGATTACCTTTCAAGGACAATTTCACTTAGAATGCTCATCGTCCTCTAATGACAATGTTCTGATAGCATTCGTCCTTCTAAGTTGTCTTGGGTCTAGACAAACTGAACCACCATCTTCACTATCTTTACGGTATCCATTCGTAACGCTCAAATCGGATCGAAGTTGTTTTTGGATAATTAAATCCAATCCCGGTCTCTTCGAAACGATTATTGAAATTGGCCATTATTGATAGTCGGTTATTTAACTGTAAATATAACATCCATAAACAATCAACAAGCAATTATTTATATTTTCTTCCAAATCACTCATTGCAAAATATCTTTACAAAGACATACATTCATCTCTTCAATATTTCAATATTCGAAAAAAAATTCAAATATTATATCCATAACAGGATAATTTCAAACCATCTCAATACTTAGAAATATTTTCTTCTAATTCCATTTATAATTCAATACTTTGAAATTATTTCTATAATAATAACCTTGCAGTTAAAATATTTCAAATCCATCCAGTCCAACACTTAGAAAATATCCTTAAGTATAACTTCCCAAAATCATTTATTTTTTTAATACTTAGAAAATATTTCATTTATTACCTATTTGCTCAAATCCTTTACAATTCACCTATAAATTCCTTATCTTACTTTTAACAAATTCTATAAGTTCTGATGTCCATTAATTATTTCCCTTTAATATTTCTAAAGTTAAATATATCTTTTTATAATTCCAATTTTCCTTTCTACTTCCTTTATTAATTCTATTTAATTTTTTGAAGTTCAGTTTTATTTAACTACTTTGAGAATCTTCTTACTTTTTCCCCAATTCTATTATGAGAATTCTCTTGTAAATCCCTTATATACTAAATAACCCCATATCCTGATTTTCGAGAAGATTTATAAATTAATTTAAAACATTTTAATATATATATATACATATATATATATATGTGTGTGTGTGTGTGTATACACAATAAGTATTTAAAAGAAAAATAATAATTTATTTTTGAGACATGTTCAAGTAATTATCTAAAATATTAAAACACTTTTTATAACATCACTTTTCAAAGATGATTTTAAAGTTTAGGATTTATTAAAATAAATATTAAGTGTTCGAAAAATTCACTTCTAAAGTATTTTAATACTAACTAACTTTAAATTACATAGTTTAATAAATAAAATTTTCCTTTTAAAAAGATAAAACTTAACTTATTAGTTAAAATATATTTTTAAATCTCAATAACCAAATTTCAGTTTATAAATCCCTCTCGATTAACAACACATCGATTTCATTCTGATTCCTTAACCATTTTCACTTTTAAAAATAGAATTCACTATTTTTCCTCGACTTCATTCCCATATCCTAATATAAATCACCCTACGAATTTTATATTCTCAAATTATCTTCTAATATCGATTTCCCTTATTTATAACATTGTTTATAAATTTATAACTTCCTTGAGCTTCACTTTTTATAAATAATCTCACTTATAAAATCTCATTTCATAAACCAATTTCTTAATAAATTCCATATATTATACAATCTATTTAAAATATCATTTTCAAACTCCTTTCCATATTTTCTAGAAAATATCGTTTAAAAATCCATCATTTAACAATCCTCTATATAAATTGTTTTAAAATTTCTCTTTAAATTATTCTTGCGAATAGTTAAATACATCCGAAATCAATTATTGTTTTATCCAAATCAATTTCTTTAAAAATAATCCAAATTTGATATAGATACTTTTATATTCAAAACCTCCTTTCAAAACCTTTAAAATTCCAAAAAATATACTAATGGTATTTAAAATACCAAAAGTTAGGCCAGTGCTAGTATAGCATCGAATAATTCACATGACATCAACAATCCATAACATATTACTCTAACACATCATATATTATTATATATGAAAAATAATCAATATAAATTTGAGGAATCAAGTTGGATCCCTCCAACCTGTTACCCTGCATCCACAGATGTTAGTCAATAATAAAAATATCAATCCCTCTTCGAGGAGGATATTTGGTATATAGGGTCATCCGCTATTATGCAGGACGCATAGGGTCTCATCCGCTAAAATATGCGGGAATATCAATCAAACTACTAAAATATATACTATTATATATAATATAATCATCCAATGGATAATTATATTTTATCGATCCAATCAAGCATCTAATAATTAAATTTAAATATTTAAATTTAAATTTGGCAATCTAAATAAGTGAGGATTTCTTACCTTGATTTTTCGAATCTGCTTATCGCTCCAATCCCAAATTAAATCCATTGTATAATTATTCTATCGCTGCGGATCCAACATGATTGATTTTGTGTTTTGGACCTTGAACGAATTTAAAAAGGATTAATGGACATTTTAAAGAATTAATTGATAGTAAATTAAAATTAGTAATCCTTTAAAACTTAAGTGCTACCTTAACATTCACTCACTGTCTCGCATCATCGCTTCAGCCAAAGTCACAATCGCGACCACAACATCGACTAACGCTGCCCATCAACATTTGCAGAGCTTTCCCACATACCAGTGCCCTTCCATCCACACATTCAAAATACCTAGGCAGCATGCTTCCAACATCATGACACTTCCCCCATCAGTCAACAGTTTAAAGAATCAACCTCTACATCGATCACCTCTTCCCGAACTCCATCCACCTGACTCCTCAAATACAAATCATGACACTACCTAGCAATCGCGCATGATTTCACTCCAAACCCTAAACTATTTTCGACCACCTCAAAGCGAACTCCACCACCTCGCGTTGCTTCAAACTCCAGTCGCCACTCCACTCAAAGCCCCTCACGCGTGCTTCTAGACGCGTGAAATTGTGATGGCTCGAATCTTCATCGTCCAATTCTTTCCCTAGGTGGAGGTCGCGCCTCCCCCTTGTTGTACATACAAATCGAAGAAACCCCTTCCCCCAATCGAACTCCAGGCTTCGACCGTGAGTCCCCTTTTTTTATCAAAAATCCCTCTTAATTCGAACATGAATCGTTTGCCTTTTTCCTTTTTCTAATTCATTTGTATCAATTTTAATTAGGAGGAAGAAAAGAAACAGGCATACACGATTTAAAGGGGGAAGAATGCGGCTTCGTTAAACCTCCGTAGCAATGATATGAATAGGATGTTGCTCATTGGTCAAATTAGGTGAAACCTCAATTTCTTCAATAACACCGGGTTCAAGAATAGAATCGATGTCTCTAAGGCATTTCCATAGTTGAGAAACATGGAATACGTCATGAATAGTAGAAAATTGAGCCGGTAATAAAAGGCGATAAGCCATGGAAACAATTCATTCGGTGATGGGAAATGGGCCACTATATCGAGGCGATAATTTTCCCGAGCAACTAGAACGCACAACACCCTTCATAGGTGAAACATGAATAAATACCAAATCTTCCATAGAAACTTCCAAATACCTTCTTAGGTTATCAGTATAGGGTTTTTGTCTACTCTGAGCTTCTTTCATCTTATCCTATGATGAATAAGGTCAATCTTTTTCGTGGAATCATGAATAAAATATGGACCTAAAACCAATTTCTCACCGGCTTCAAGGCAACACGAAGGAGATCGGCATGGCCTTTCGTAGAGTGCCTCGAAAGGTGCCATACCAATACTAGATTGAAAACTATTATTATAAAAAAACTCATCAAGAGAATTGTGATCTTCCTAACTTACACCAAAATCAAGAACACATGCACAAAGAAGATCTTCAAGAGTTAGATTCACACGCTCGGTTTGTCCATCGAACCAAGGATGATAAGCGGTGCTAAAATTAAGCTTCGTTCCCAAAGCTTTTTGAAGACCCTTTTAAAGACCACTAGTGTATAATGGATCATGATTGCTAACAATAGAGGTAGGAACTCCATGCAATTTAACAATTTCATTAACATAAGTTTAGCCAAAAGAGGTACGGTCCGATTGGACTGAACGGGAATAAAATGGGCAGATTTTGCAAGTCTATCTATAATCACCCATAAACTGTCATGACCCGAAGGAGAATAGGGAAGACTGTCAATTAAGTCCATGAAGACTTGATCACACTTCCAAACTGGAATGTCCAAAGGTTGCAATAACCCACCGGGCCTTTCATGCTCGACCTTAACAAGTTGGGAAGTTATGAAACACATAATAAAGTTAGCAATATCATATTTCATTCCATCCCTATAATAAAGTTGCTTCATGTCCGCATATATTTTACTACTACCGGGATGAATGGTAAATTTAGAATGACGAGAATCTTCTAAAATGTCTTTACGAAGATCACTAATATTTGGCACAATAAGTCTACCAAATTTTTGAATGCCTCCACGAGCATCGATTTTAAAGTCTTTCAAACCATCCATATTTCTATCCCTACACTTTGGCTAGGATGAGCCAATTCAGGATCTTGCCCTTGAGCTTTAAGGATGCAGTTTAAAAGAGAAGGATAAGCCTCAAGGCTACATAAAACAATTGATGTACATAAACCGGATTCATGATTTCAAATCACATAAGTGGACAAAGTCTCGAGATCATTCCATTCGGATATCATCATGGAAACAACCGCTTGTTGCTTATGACTAAGGCATTGGCAACACGATTTCCCTTTTTGGGAGTATAAAGAATATCAAGATCATAAGATGCAAGGAATTCGAGCCAACATTGTTGACGCAAATTAAGTTCCTTTTGAGAAAAAAATACTTCAAAGATTTATGATCGGTGTAGAGAATAAATTTTTCTTCCAAAAGATAATGATGTCAAATTCAAAGGGCGAAAACAATGGCTGCGAGCTCTAAATCATGAGTGGCGTATCTAGTCTCATCAGGCTTTAATTGCCTAGAAGCATAAGAGATAACACGTTCCCTTTGCATGAGAAGGGCTCCTAAACCAACCGACTAGCATTAATACAAACAATCTAGTCTTGGTTCCCTTCGGAAATTACAAGAATATGAGCATCGGAAAGGAGTTCTTTTAATTTCTAAAAAGCAGCTTCACATTTGTCTGACCAAATATACTTAACTCCCTTCTTCGTCAAACTAGTAAGAGTTATGGAAATTTTAGAAAATTCTTTTATAAACTGACCGTAATAGCCTGCCAATCCAAGAAAGCTACAAATTTCCGTCACATTCTCCGATCTCTTCCAATTTTGGATCACCTCAACCTTTGATGGATCCATGGAAATTCCAGATTCAGAAATAATATGTCCTAAAAATTTCACACGGGATTGCCAAAAATGGCACTTAGAAAATTTTGCTTCGAATTGATTGCTCCTAAGAGTTTCCAACATTATCCGTAGATGTTTTCATGCTCTTCCTCGATTTTAGAATAAATTAGAATATCATCAATAAAGATGAGAACAAATCGATCGAGGAAGTCTTCGAAAACTCGATTCATATGGTCAACGAAATAAGCTGGAGCATTCGCTAAACCAAATGGCATAACAAGCCATTTATAAGATCCATAATGAGTATGGAACAATGTCAAAGGAATGTTATCCTCTGTAATTCGGAGCTGATGAAAACCGATTGCTAAGTCTAACTGTGAAAAGACTCTGGCACCGCTAAGTTGATCGAATAGATCATCAATCCAAGGTGAGGATTATTTATTCTTGGTGGTGAGATTATTACGCTTGCGGTAGTCAATGCAAAGCCTAAGTGTACCATCAGATTTCTTCACAAAGCTAGCTGAAGCTCCTCAAGGAGAGGAATAGAATGAATAAACTGTTTTGCTTCCAATTCGGATAATTGTTTACGCATCTCCTCATTTTCCTTATTGGACATACGATAAGGAGAACGAGTGATAGGTAGAGCTCTAGGAATTAGATTAATTTGAACTTAATTGCTCGCTTAGGTAATCATCGTAAAACGAGATCAAATATATCAGGAAATTCATGAACAATGTGAATGAGGGAAATGATACCTACCTTATAATCATTATCGTCATCATGCAGATTTAGAGAATATAAGGATGCCATCGAATTAGAATCTGAATCTTTAAGAACAATAAAAATCTGCTTAATAGATTGGGGATGTCGAAGATGGATAGTCCTCTTGGGACATAGGTTGCGGGCTTCATAACTATTAAGCTAATCCATTCCCAAAATCATTTCGAAACCTAAGTAACACATAACATGCAAATCGGCACGGAAAGCATAATCACATAGAATAATTTCAACATCCTTACAAAATAAACTGAGTGTTGCATATCCACCAACCGGATTTGCAATCACAATTCTTAATGAAGTCATCAAGCCCATAACAATTAAAGAAAAAGTATCAACAAGTTCTTTTAATATAAAAGAGTGAGATGCACCCAAATAAAAAAGAACTCGAATAGGGTGATCATTAAACATTATAATGCCATCAAAGAAAGAATGAGAAATATCTTGACCAAACGAAGTGTTACTAGCGGCTTGCACAACATTCAGCGTTCCCTCTTTCTTGCTTTAAAGTTTGGGACATGAAGATATAGGATGACCCGAACTTTTGTAATAGCAACAAGTAAGGGACTTCGAACACTTATTTGCATAGAGGTCCTTAGATCCACAACCATAGAATTCTCAACGATTAGGGGTAGGAGTCTTTGCTACCGAAGTTGCTTGATTCCCTTTCTTGTTGGATTAGGGCCTTTGGACTTACTGTCGAGTTGCCTCTTCGTGTTGCTATTGAAGTCCTGTTTGGCACCCACAACTTCAACATCACTTTCTTTATTGGCCTCTTCAAGTTGAAGAGCGTTATCTACAAGCTGATCGAAAGAAACTTCTAATTTCAAAAGTAAAGCCTTGTTAAGATTCTTATTCAACCCATAGATAAACCTTTAATTTTTCTTCAATGATGTATTAGTATACTCAACCCCATATTTAGAGAGGGATTCAAAAGATGCGACATAATCTGTCATAGAAGATTCACCTTGAACAAGGTCAATAAAGCATCTAGCTAAAGTTACTTTTTTAGCTTCCGGCACAAACTTCAACTCGAACCTTTCCCGGAATTGCTCTCAAGTAAGATCCGATTCAACAATTTCCAAAATTAAAAACTTATACTAATCTAATTCTCTCTCTTGGAGCATGCTAGAAGCCACTTGGACTCGATGTAGATTCACCAGATTCATGCGAGAAAAGATGTGATCGCATGTTCTAAGCCAATCCTGGACTTCTATAATGCTTTCGGAACCCTTGAATGGCCTTCTACCCAAATTGTTATAATCGCAGCACAAGTGTACTAACCCAAATTTAGGATGAGTAGGCTCAGGATTGGGTCGATGGCTTGGGCATTCTTTACCAGATCCAAAAGCTATTGAGCAGACATGAATACGCCATCCTGAGGAGAACCTCTGGATTAACCAATGCTAGGAAGGCCAGGTCTAACCATTTCTCTTCTTTAAGAAAGAAAAAAAGAAGAGGAAAAAGGTTATTCTCACAATGAATATCAAACAAACTTTATTGATAAAGCAAGGCATCATAAAAGAAAATAGGATAGAACGGGTCCTAAGCCTTGGATTAAATCCTAAGGCACGATTCCTAAGAGAGACTTATGACAATGATCCTTGTCAAATTATTCTATATCATCTCGAATTTTGGCTCTGATACCAAGTTGTGACACCCCACCTCTATACTCACACTAGCCAAGGACACTACGGGGTAATGCCATCGACTAGCACAAACAATAAGGCTACTGAGGAGCGACCATCTGTGTAATTGATTTGAGCGAGTACCAATATGCCAGATAGAATATCATGCATTTCATTTCAAGAGGAAATCTGACATACCATATACAAACTCAAAGCTACTACACACTGACTATGTGGACTTTAGAAATAAATATAAAATAAGCATAACATAAATCAGTCACAGAAATTCATATCACTAAGGCAGAAACAGATATGAATATACACATAGAAGTGTACATCAAAGTAATGGTCATACAAGATCCATTACATCACAAAAGAATAGGTACAAGTGTCAGACAAAAGAATATGTATACATCAAGGAGTCTCTATCTCATATACATGAAAAACCAAAATTACTAAGCTAAAGTATTTAGCCAAAAGTCAGAAGCTAGTCCCTACTAAGAAGTCAAGTGGAAGCCTGAAACACCTCGGTCTGACCCGAGTATTATTTAAGAAGAAAAATAATAAACGGATCAGTCTAGCTATAAATATCATACAATATGAGATAGGATAAGAGATATGACAAAAATATATGATAACAATAATGTCATACTGTGACAAGTATATATTTGATAACAATGAAAATCATACAATATCTCAAATCTCCTTAAATATCCAAAAAGAATATCATATTCTTTAGCTTATTCACCAAACCTCCAATATTGACAAAACATATCAATGCAAATCACAAAAATTGGTGAAACACAAATTCCAGAAATCAATAATTAGAAATCCAGAAAACACAAATGAGGGAGGCCTATCACAAATGGGAGCATGAAAACTCACCAACATATGTATCATAAATGGAACATTATTCCATGGTCGCTAACCATAAAATTTGAGCCGAGGCTCCATAAACGGCCCAAAGACCATGGGTCGCTACCCCACCAAGCTGAAGCTCCATTGAAATGGGGTTTATCTCCCATGCAAACAAAGAGACATCGCATATCCCTAGTCTAAATCACAAAATGATCAACATTGATCAATAAGTGTAAATTACACTAAGTTAGTAAATAAATGAGTTAGGCTTCATGTCCCATTACCATGGGCTTACCTTAAATATTTACGAACAGATTGTAGATTTCCACTCAAAAATTTTCATGAGATTTCAATCGAACAAGTCTAAGGATTAACGGACGAAGTAAACGCAGGTGTTTCATACCACTTGTTTTGCTAATTCGTTTAATTGGATTTCTCATATGAATGTGGTAAAGGTATGTATATCCTAATAGATTGGAAAATGCTTTTAAAACGAGTATTGCATTAAAATAGTGTTGAAACCATTTTTGTGAAAGATTTTTAGTATTTACTACTAGCATAAAAACCTTTGTATTTTAAAGTGAAAAATCACATAAACGAATGTAAAAACAATCTATCACCAAAAATCCATATTTCAATAACGTGAATCAAAATCATGAAAATCGATATCAAATCCATCAAATGGATATTCCCAAAAGTCTAGAAAAGAATTCATCAAAGTTGATAATACATGACAACAACTGACTAGATCAACAAAAATCGATAAAAATTTGGGAATCCACTCAAAAACAGAAAAAATAGGCAAAATTCAACTAGACCAGACGTTTGGTTGGTTTGGCCAGACGTCTAGCACGGGGTTCTGGAAGTTCATATTTTTTTCTCTCTTTTTTTCCTTTTCTGAAGCTTCCCAGAGGTCTGGTCCTAGGCTCTGCCATTTTTCTTGTATTCGTCATATAATTTTTTCCAAAGGCCCCTACCAGACGTTTGGATTTTTCAACCAGATGTCTAGTTGCCTAGGCCTGGCCAGAATTTGCCTAGGCCAATGATGGCCAAATCAATTCGAAAGCAATCGAATTGGCGATAGAGACTAGGGATTTATACCAAGCGACAACCCAGCCCTATAGGCTCTTCGATACACCCCAAATAACATATCCAAACGTCCAAGATAGGATGTTTAAAGATTTTGACTTCAAAATACTAAAAATTGGAAAATTCACCAAACCAATTCAAATCAAAAGCAATTTAACATGAAATAGATGTTTGGAATTCATACTTAACAATAATGTAAGCTATGGACGTAGATGTGAGTTTAAGAACTTACCTTATAATTCAAAAACAATGAATGAGAAGCTCTAAAACAAAGAAAGATCAGTTCCTCTTCAACTACACCTCTAAGATCTTCAATCTATTATCACATGCAAAGATTTCCTAAGTTAGGTTGTAGGAAATTCTGAAAATTGAAGAGAGATTGAGATGGTGAAGATGAAGAGGATACTTACCTAAGCTTATCTTTGATTTATAACTTGAATTTTAATTTCCTAACAGAATTAGGGCTTAGGAATTTAGTTTCCTTTCTTTTCCCCCATTTTTCCTTTTGTTTGAGAGTGTTAGGAAATTATGAAAGGAATGAATGAAGAGGAGTGGAGTTAAGGTATTTGGTAAAGGAGTTTGGGTTATCTTGTGGGGTTAGTAGGCCAGAACGAAACATAATGCCCAAATGAAAATACCAAAATCCTAATCAACTCTAAACATATCTATGTTTATACTTAATCAAGTTGTATATGTCGTTTTGAATGTAATGGAAGTGGTCTCGAGTCCGTATTCGACTGTTTACAAAAAGTCACATTTCAGACTTTAAATTCAACTAAAGGTGTTATATTTAAATAAAACATTTAAATATATGATCGTAAAATATGTGGGCTGTTACAATTAGTTAATATCATTCACCAGACCTTTAGTCTGACCCACTCCATTATGTTCCCCTTTTCCCCCTTAGGCGATCAATGGAGAAGTCGGTAGATTGATGTCGTTGGGAGTTTGCTTGGAGAAGATTTATACTATGTATATCTTTTATTTCAGCTTTAGTCCTTTTTGTGTACTGGCTTACTATGAGGGAAATATGTACTCTGATTTTTGAGATTATGAGTTTTTTGTTTCATGAGACATATTGGATTTTTAGAGATGTATTTGGTATTTGACTTATTTATGAAGCTTGTTTTAATTAAGTTATTATTTTAAGTTTTCGTTGTTTTTATCCATTTTTTCTTGTGAATCTTAGCCTTTGTTAGTCTTATTTATACCTACAGCGCACCACGCCTTTTATTGTGTCCTTATTGGGTATATTAAGGGGTGTAGGGTGTTTCACTTCGTGTCAGAGCCCAACGTTACATGATTCCTAAAAATTTATTTTGAAAGTAAAGTATTTTCCAGAATAGTTGGTTTTAAAAGTACTTTTCAGAAAAGAACTCTTCGAAAAAGTTTTTAAGTATAAAAGAGTTTTTATAAAAATCTCCTCAAAATGTAGTTCAACCTTCTTTCGATTCTTTTGAGCCTAAGTTTATTTTTCTTTACATAGTATGGCTGACTAGTTCCGTAGAGCTACAACACCTAGGGTGCAAGGGCAAGCATCCAATACAAAAATATTGGTAGTGGGAATCCCTTTAATCCACCAACACCGGCCAATTTTTCTAAGCTATGCAAGGACTTCACTAGCATGGCGGGCGGAACGTTTTCTCGCATAAAGGATTTCAAGAAGACGCAAGCTACGTTGGAAGATATAGAGCGAAAGTTTAGGCAGTTAAGTTTGGAGAATAGATAGAGTGGTCAACCTATATCTTGGCAGCTGGAAGAAGAGCTTAAGGCGGTTCCTACAAGCTCTAAGAAGCCATGGTGGAAGGGCGAGAAAGATTAGAGGAAAAGGGAAGGCCTTCAGAAGTGAATCAACAAAAGTGGGAGATGTAACCGTTGTAGAATGACTAGTCATTATGCAAGAGTCTGTAAGAAGATTGGAATGAAGGGAAGGTGTTTCAATTGTGGATAGCTTGGTTACTTTAGTAAATTTTGTCCTAAGAAGATGGGGCAGGGAGCTAGTACACATGCAGCGCAGATTACTGCTTTGGATGCAGCACCTTCCAGCAGCAGACCGGATCGAGGTAGGAAATTCGGTTTCTATTTCTGATTTTCCCATTCAGACTCTTTTCAATCCAAGAGCATCATACTCTTTCATCTCTATTTCTTTGGTAGATTGTTTGCACTTAGACATCTCTTTAGTAGCAAACCCCATTATTGTTTCAAACCCCATAGATGGATCGACACACTTGTCTATGGTTTGTAGTGGTTTGAAAATTTATATCCTAGGCGTAGAATTTGAATATGACACTTATATATTTGGATTTCTGGGTATGGGATGATTTTGGAAATAGATTGGCTATTTATATAGGGAGCTATATTAAATTGCGAGAGGAGAGTCGTTAGACTAGAGACATGCATCAGTAGGACTCCCGATATTTCTTGTGACCAGCAAGGCTCAGTTATGTTGAGCTTCCTTTATTCCCTCAATTAATCATCATCAGAGTTAGATTTGGTTCCTGTCATCAAAGATTTTTCCAAACATCTTTGAGGAGGTTAGGGGACTATCCCTATAAGAGAGAGATTGACTTCAAGATTTATTTGGCTAGCCAGTAACATTATCCATAGGGCATATGGCGCCTAAGGAAAGGAAGGGATTGAGCAAGCAGATCCGTGAGCTTTCGAGAAAGGTTTCATAAGAAGAAATGTATCAGAATAGGGAGCACTAGTCATCTTCGCTACCAAAGCAGGTGGTTATCATCGACTTCGCATTGACTATAGAGAATTGATAAGCTCATAAAGAAGAACCATTATACACTCTCTAGGGTAGATGATCTTCTCAACCAGTTAGTTGGCTCTTTAGTAATCTTCCACTTGATTTAGCCACTGGATTTCATCAGCTTAGGGTCGCTGATGGTAACATTGATAAGACCGCATTTAGGACACCATACGGATTCTTTATGTGGATAGTCATGACTTTTGGGCTAACCAATGTCTCGGCCTATTCTATAGATTAGATGAACCACGTTTTGAGAGATGTCCTAAAATAAAGTTCATGGTGGTATTCGTGGTCGAAATTTTGGTGCAATATGGAAGAGCATGTTATACACCTAAAGGAGGTTCCTTGTACGCTTCCTGTTCGTCAATTGAGAGCAGAGTTCATGAAATATCACTTTTGAAGTGCATTTATTAGGGCATAGAGAAAGTCTACACATGATAGAGATTTAAGAGACGGTTTTGTACATTTAGGATTTAGGATTATGGAAATACAAAGAGAGATAGGCAATGGTTAGAGATATATATAATAAAATTTAGTAAATAAGCAGAGAAGAAAGTCTATGTATAGGTAATTGTAAAAATTATAATTGTCTCAAACAAGTGGATCAGACAGTAATGCCTTAGAATAAATATGAGTATAAAAGAGGAATAGGAGTAAAATGCTTTAGTTTTGGAAAAGAACTCTGAGTGTCGTAAGTAGGAAGATTCACTTTATACTAAGCCCAATAAAATGAAATTTTTGAAATTTGAAAAAGTTGGAAAAATAAAATTGTAATTGTTGGAATTGAAAATTTTCATTGTTAATATTTTCTTTCATAAAATAAATATAGGGTTTTTGAAGAATGGTGTGAAATTTAAGTTGGTTTTTATATAATGAAAAATTGGAATTCTTTTTTTGAAGAATTATAGAGAGTGTGTGTGTCTATCATGGTTTTAAATCTCCTATATCTCACCCGAGATCTCGCTCGAGATCTCATTTTCACACTTAAACAAGACGAGACATCAAATCTCCTCCATATCTACCTCGACACTCATCTCGTCCGAGATATTCAAATCTCACCCGATATATGGATCAAAATCTCAATCCGAGATCTCACCCGAAACTATACATTTTTTTATTTTCCATAATAATTTTTATTTTCATATTGATTCAAAAGAAACTACTCAATCCAATTATAATTTACCAACTTCTTGAACATATTCTTTACTTTTTATCTTAATGAGTCATAGCGAAAGGTTTCACTTCTTTATTACGTTCAAATAAAAGGACATTATTCAATCATTACCAAATCAATTAAGCTAATCAAGCTACTACTCTTCTAAAAATATTTCTTTTTCCATGTAAATCAAGTATGTTACCCTTTTTATTTTTACTAAGAAAGTTATAATCGTTAAATAAATTTTGAACACATCAATTTTAACACATAAGTACATCCGAGATATTCCCGAGATGCATTAGAAGACCCGAGATGTCAATCCGAGATGTACACCCGATACGTACTCATCTCGTCCAAGATCTCTCCCGATACGAGATAACTTGTGTAAAAATTCCGAGATGAAACGTGACTGAAATCCGATATTTAAAACCTTGGTGTGTGTATATATATATATATATATATATATATATATATATATATATATATAACTCACTAGTTTCATTATAAGTAAACAAAGGTTTTAAACATTAAAACGTAGAGTGTATCAAGCATCGAAAACGTAGAAAACAACTTTTATTGTTGTAATAAATGTTTTCGTGGAAAATAAGAGGAGCATACGTTATAACACTATTGTTATAGTAAGTGACTTCCAAGAGAAATATTTTTACATAGATATAAGAGATTTTTTGGCATTTATTTAGTTGAATCCATATACTAGTATTTTTGGGTTGTACTAATGGTGTTTTATGCAACATCTGGTTTTACCCAAATAAAAATGTACTTTAAAAGGATACTTCTAAGTATAGAAACAAAACGGTTTGTAAAGTACATTTATTATTGATAAATATAAGGAAGTGTTTTTGCAGTTGTGGAAATATTAAAACAGTTTTGAAGATGAGTTTTTCTGAAAGGAAAATGTGTAAGTTAGATATTAGAAAATATTTATCATGGAAGAATATAATTTAAACATATTTTAATCTATTGGAATGAAAAGAATAATGGTATGATTTTCTATGAAACCAATAAAAATGTTTTGTGAAGTTAGAAGGAATACATGAAAGAGATATATAAGATATGAAAAGCACTATATTTTGTATAGTCTATTTCGAAAAATATAAAATAAGTTCCTTGTAATTTCACATAAACATGAAATCCTCTTTTAGAAGGTTCATGGAGATTTTGGCGTTAAAATTTTTTCATAGGAGAAAGTAGTTCCAATACATTAAGGTATGAGACCGTTAAGTGTAATAAAAAGATGTTTTGAAAACACAAAAGGATATTTTAAAAGGAAATGGTTTGGTGAAAAAGTAAATAAGTTTTTGAAAGCGAAAAACTTAGTAACAGTTAAATTTTAAAAAAAATCCCAATTTTTATAGAAAATTGAAAAAGTCTTTGAAAGTAAGCAAGGAATAAGTTTTAGACTTAAATTTTTGGAACTTTTCCCTTCAGGTTTGGGAAAATAATGTGAATTCAAATTGCTGTGAAGATGTAAGGCTAGAAAGATGAGATTTTAAGTAAAATATTATTTTTGAATTTAATAGAAATTTAAAGATAATACTTTTAAAAGACAAAGGTTTTGGGATTTGATGCTTTAAAAAAATTTAGAAACCTTAAGTTTTAAAATGGAACTATAAACACCAAACCAAACTCCTAAATGTGAAGCAGATATGAATAATTTCCTAGGTTTAACAGAAAAGATGTAAGGCTACAAAGGAGACATCAGTAATTAACTTTGAAAGTAATAATAGAGTTTCCGTAGAGTGTATAGAGCCCTAATGAGAACCTAGGAATGTTGATTCATGAGAGTAGAGAAAAGAAGAACAGTGAAATGAAGTTAGTAAAATTGTAAGACACGCATGGTTGAGAATGGATATTCCTGATTTTGGAAGAACTTGGGAAAAGTTTCTTTCTTTTGTAGAATTCATATGGTAATAGTTTTTAAGCTAGCATTGGAGTGACACCTTTTGAATCTCTTTTTGGGAAAGCTGTGTAAGATGTCTTCATGTTGATCGGAGTCTACGGAAAGGTTGCTTCTTGGTTCCAACAAGGTTAGAGAGATTTTGGAGAAGACTAATTTGATTGGGAGGAAATTTCGCATCTCATATCCATGCCTCTTTGATTATAGGTTTTATAATTCCATTTTTTCAACTTTAGATTTGAATAGGTTCTTTCCTTTATTATACTTTGGAAGGGTGGAACTTAGGATTTAACCTATGGATGGTAGGATTTGATATAAACATGTTAATAGAATATGTTATGAATGATGTATGCGAATGGTTGCAAGTGTTTGCTAGTGGATGTTATGGACACATATAGGTACACTAGGCACTATTATTCCTTAGGGATCAGATTATGTAGGACACTAGAGCATACACATATGGATATGAGTACATTCTTACTTTATTTCCATGGTTGTCATAAATGGATGTTTATCACATGACTGTTGCATTTGGATGATATTTGTAGAACGCATATAAAATTATTAGTTATCATTAGGAAATTTTTACATCATTTGGATACATGGCACGAACATGATTACATAAAAGGAGGTCAACTGAATCAGTGGATTGCCTAATATTTTGCATTAGTTAGGGACATTTACACTACACTAATTGCATAAGTATCATAAATTGCATTTGAAAAACTTAAGGACAATGGATGAATGGTTGATGATTGAGTAGTTGGTTGTAGAGTTGGATGAAAACATTTAGTACATTCTTTTATCCTTAGAGATTTCGGGGACGAATTCCCTTAAGGAGAGGAGAAAGTAACAATCTGAAATTTAACTCGTAATAATTAATTCGTTAATTAATGAAAAAATAAAATAACTTTGTGAAATTATCAGAATTGAGCCACGGGTATTGCCCCACTGTGTCCGTGGTAATTTTCTGGTCAATTTCCATATACAGAACGTCAAAAACCGAGCTAATATGACTGAGTTATAAAATAAACAAGATAAAAGAAAAAAAATATACATATAGGTCGACCTGGGTAAGAGGGCCGTCAACCGCTCGGTCGACCCGCCTTCGCTTTTAGCTAGCAAAAGCACATTCGTTTATGAGTGGCATGTTTCGCATCGTTTTAATTAATCTGGTCCCTCTGTTTCTACATCTGATGGCTCCTACTCAGCCCATGACGTGGTTGCATCCTATTCAATCTCCGAATCCAATGGTCTGACATTTACTTCCACACATATAAATAGATCCATAGACCTAACACATTTTCTCATTCTATATTTTCTCCTCTTGGGTTCACCTTTTCAGGAAGGACCCTAAAAGGAATAATTTTCTAATGAGGGAATCTTTTTAATAAAAAATTATTTTACAACTCCAAGCGGATCCAGGAAGACCAAAGGATGAGCTTAGGACCGAAGGTGAGTGATTGTAATTATTTTAAGATTTCTTTAAGTAATTTAAAATAATAAGGTTTCCAGTAGTTGTAGTTTTACTACGATTTTTGGAATAACCTTTTTAGCAGTTTTATTTACACTTTTCAGAATTATTTTCAGTCTATTTCTTCCAAGCTATTTTTTGATTTAATTTTAGTTATTACTATTAATTACAGCTTTTCCATTTATTTACACTTTATTTATAGTATTTTAATCTATTTACTGTAAATTATGCGTTATTTACATCTTCTTCCTACGCCTTGGATTTTATTCTATTTTTAGTTTTCTTTTATTTCTTCTTCTTCTTCGCGTATGGATAAGAATAGAATTAACGTGAAATTGGATTAAATTATAAGAATTCTGAAATAATGAAAGATAAGATGTA
This sequence comes from Allium cepa, assembly GCA_030765085.1. Classification (NCBI taxonomy): domain Eukaryota; kingdom Viridiplantae; phylum Streptophyta; class Magnoliopsida; order Asparagales; family Amaryllidaceae; genus Allium; species Allium cepa. The sequence continues at coordinate 915,224,907 of CM060929.1, read as the reverse complement.
CATTATAAAGACTATAATAAAATGGAATTAAGACTGAAATTATGACTAATTATAATATTAATTGGACTGAATTAAAGAGATTGGCCTATTTATAATTATGTAAATTATAAAGACTATAATTGGACTGAAATTATGCCTAGTTATGATGTAAATTGGACCGAATTAAAAAGATAATTGCATAGTTATAACTTAGAGTTATAACTATAAAGAGAAAAAGAAGAAAGAGGCTTATTTTCATACTTAGACCTTGGGTTAAGTAATAAGCGTAATTATAACGTAGATTATAATAAGAGAAAGAGCAGAATAAAGCTTATTTTAAGACTTAGGATAAATTAATAAGCACAGATAGTAGAAAAAAATGTAAAGGCTTGTTTAAATAATTTATCTAAGTTAATAAGTAAAGATGAAAGTAGGACCTGTACCAAATAGCATTCCTTAGGGCACGCTTATACTAAGAATGGTAGTAATTGGTCAAATAGGAGTCCAAATCACAGCGATCTGGAGAAGAGGCGAAACTAGATATTGTTTGGATGAAGGGACAGTACCCACAACATTTCCCTTATTTTTCTATGGACACATGGTGATCTCGCATTAGCCTGAAGTGACATGAGGGGCACGCTATGCTGTACGTTGGAGGTAATAAGAAGACCCAATAGGTGGAGCAAAAGGTAGCATGGGTATGGTGGCAGTTACGCATGCGACTTCCATTTGGGTGCTCACTAATAGTTATGGGTTCCAAGTGCTTAGTATGGTGTCTTAGTAGACTTCATTGCCTTCTATGTAGGGAGCTATATATGTCGTCTGAATCCACAGTTGCTACTCTATGCATCTTCCATAGATACCATTGGCTGCTGTGTAGGGAGTTATATAGCGGCTGGTCCACAAAAAGGTCTATGGAGTAGCAGGCCGATCGAAAAGGATAGAATTAGGATCACATCCTAATTATAGGATTAGGAATTCAGCCTAATCAAAGCAAAAATCAAGGATAAGTGCAAGTAATCAATGTTAACCTATCTTATAAACTAAGCAATATTTAATCGTACTTGCTTCTAGTTTATCTCTTTCCTATTTCCTTTATTATCCTTATTTGTGCTAGAACTGTTGCAGAGTATATTACTTTTATCTTGCTTAACGACTCGAGTAATTACTATCATTCACCAAACTTTTAGTCTGACGCACTCTGCTATGTTCCCCTTTTCCCCCTCAGGCAATCAAGAGTGAAGTCAATAGATTGCTGTTGATGGGAGTTTGCTTGGAGAAGATTTCTACTATGTATTTCTTTTATTTCAGATTTAGACCTTTTTGTGTAGTGGCTTACTATGAGGGATGTTATCTACTCTAATTTTTGAGACCGTGTGTTTTTGTTTCATGTTACATACTTGATTTTTGGATAGGTATTTTGGTATTTGACTTATTTATGAAGCTTGTTTTAATTAAGTTATTATTTTAAGTTTCCACTGTTTTTATCCATTTTTGTCTTATGATTCTTAGTCTCTGTTAGTTTTATTTATACTTACAACGCACCAAGCCTTTTAATGTGCCCTTTTTGAGTATATTAAAGGATATAGGGTGTTTCATGGACAGCCTGTCCACTTTAGTAAAGCCTGTCCATAGAAGATGAGGAAGGGAGCAAGCGCACCGACAACATAGATACAGGCTTTGGATGCAGCGCCTTCTAGCAAAAGACCAGATAGAGGTAGGAAAGTCATAATTGAAGGTTTGATTTCTATTTCTGATTTTCCCATTCAGATTCTATTCGATTCTGGAGCATCACACTCTTTTATCTCTAGTTCTCTTATGGATTGTTTGCACTTAGACATTTCTTAAATAATAAACCTTGTTTTTGTTTCAAATCCCATAGGAGGATCAGCACACTTGTCTACGGTTTGTAGGGGATTGAAATTTTTTATCCTAGGCGTAGAATTTGACTGTGACGCCTATGTTTTAGGATTTTGGGGTATGGGATAATCTTAGGGATGGATTGGCTATCCACATATGGAGCTATATTAGACTGCGAGAGGAGAGTCATTAGACTAGAAACATGCAGGGTAGGACTCTCGAGGTTTCTTGTGACCAGCAGGAGTCAGTCATGTTGAGCTTCCTTTATTCCTTTGATTCATCACTGGGAAAGCTAGATTATGTCCCAGTCATTAACGATTTTTCAGACATTTTGAGAAGGTTCTTCGTACACTTCGTGTTCATTAGTTGGAAGCAAAGTTTTTGAAGTGTCACTTTTGGTGTAAGGAAATAAGGTTTTCAAGGTTTAGGAAAAGTACTCCTAGGTGAGTAAGAATAAAATCCACTTCATGCCAAACCTAATAAAATGAAAATTTTAAATTATAGTGGAAAAAAATGTAATTGTTAGAATTGAAAATTTTCATTGTTAATATTTTCTCTTAGAAATTAAATATGGGGTTTTTGAAGAATTGTATGAAATATAAGTTGGATTTTATATAATGGAAAAATTGGAATTCTTTTTAAAGAATTATGAAGTGTGTGTGTATAACTCAGTAGTTTCTTTATAAGTAAACAAAGATTTTAAATATAAAAACCTAAAGTTTATCAAGTATCGAAAACGTAGATTATAACTTTTATTGTTGTAATAAATGTGTTCGTGAAAAATAAATGGATCGTAGGCTATAACACAATTGTTATAGTAAGTGACTCCCAAGAGAAATATTTTTACATAGGTATATAAGATTTATTGGTATTTATTTAATTGAATCCATACACTAACATTTTTTTAGGTTGTAGTAACGGTGTTTTACGCAACATCCACTTTAACCCAAAAAAATGTATTTTAAAAAGTTAATTTTTAAGTACAGAAACAAAATGGTTTAGAAGTATATGGAAGTGTTTTTGGAGTTATGCAAATATTAAAATAGTTTTGTAAATGAGTTTTTCTGAAAGGAAAATGTGTAAGTTAAAAATTATAAAATAATTATCATGAAAGAATATAAATTAAACATACTTTAATCTATAGGAATGAAAAGAATAATGGTATGATTTTCTATGAAACCAATAAAAACGTTTTGTGCAAGTTACAGGGAATACGGGAAAGAGATATACAAGGTATGAAAAACACCTTATTTTGTATAGCCTATTTCGAAAAATATAAAATAAGTTTCTTGTAATTTCACATAAACATGAAATTCTCTTTTAAAAGGTTCACAGAAGATTTTAGCATTAACAATTTCTCATTTCAGAAAGTAGTTCCAATATATTAAGGCATGAGACCGTAAGGTATAATAAGAAGATGCTTTGGAAACACATAAAAATAGTTTAAAGGTATTCTAAAAGAAAATGGTTTGGTGAAAAAGTAAATATATTTTTTGAAATGAAAAAATAAATAAAAGTAGAATTTGAAAATTCAATTTTTTATAGAAAACTGAAAAGGTCTTTAAATGAAAAGGAAAAAATAATATTTGGACTAAGAATTTGAAAGTTTTCCCTTCTAAGTTGAGAAATAATGTTAAGTAACCAAGTATTTTTGAATTTAATAGAAACTAAAAAATAACAAGTTTTAAAGACAAAGATTTTGGTATTTGATGTTTTAAAAATTTAGAAACCTTAATTTTTAAAATGGAAATAAAAACACCGAACCAAACTCCTAAATGTGAAGTAGACAGCGATGTTGATTCATGTGAGCAGACTAAAGAAGAACAGTGAATTGGAGTTAGTAAAATTGTAAGACACGCATGGGTGAGAATGAATATTCCTGATTTTGGAAGAACATGGGAAAAACATATTTCTTTAGTGGAATTCGCATAAGATAGTAGTTATCAAGCTAGCATTGGAATAGCACATTCCGAAGCTCTTTATGGAATACCACGCAAGTCGCTTTCGTGTTGGATGGAGTCTACAGAGGATAAAAAGACTTCGAAGAAGATTAAATTGATTAGGAGAAAATGTGTACTTCTTATCCACATCTCTCTTTGATAGTAAGTTTTGAATTTCCTATTTCCATCTTTAGTTTTGAATAGGTTCTTTCCTTTATTATCCTTTGGGAGGGTAGAACTTAGGATTTAACATATGGATGGTAGGATTTGATGTAAATGTGTTAATAGAATGTGTTATGAATGATGTATGCTAGTGATTGCAAGTGTTTGCTAGTTGATGCTAATGGATGCATACAGGTACACTAGGCACTATTATTCTCTAGAGATCGGCCTAACTAGGACACTAGAGCATATGCATATGGATGTGTGCGCATTTTATTCTATTTTTCATGGTTGCTATAAATGGATGATTTTCACACGGCTGTTGCATTTGGATGATGTTTGTAGCATGCATATAAAATTATCAGTTATCATTAGGAAATTTTCGCATTCATTTGAATACATGGAATGGACATGATTGCATAAAAGGAGGTCAACTGAATCAGTGGACCGCCTAATCTTTTGCATTAGATAGGGACATTAACACTACACTAATTGCATAAGTATCATAAATTGCATTAGAAAAACTTAAGGACAATGGATGAATGGTTAATGATTGAGTAGTTGGTTATAGAACTTGGATGGAAATATTTATTATATTCTTTTATCCTCGGAGATTTCGAGGACGAAATCCCATAAGAAGGGGAGAATGTAACAACCTGAAATTATACCCATAATAATTAATTTGTTAATTACTAAATAATAAAATAACTTTGTGAAATTATCAGAATTGAGCTATGACAGTTGCACCATTGGGTCCGTGGTAATTTTCTGGTCAATTTTCATATATAGAACGTCAGAACCCGAGTTTATATGAGCAAGAAACGGAATAAACAAGATATCAAAAAAAATGTATATACGTTGAGAGGTTGACCGAGAGGTTGACCATCCCAAGGCAATGGTTGGTCGGCCTGTTGACTGTGCCCTATGGGCGGTCGACCTTAAGGTCGACCTGCCTAACATTTGAGGAACAAAGAAAAATACTTCGTTCCAATTCATTCGGGAAGCCTCCTATGCATTGTTTTGCATTCTTTCACTCAATCCGGTCCTTCCATTCTTGTATCTGATGGCTCTTATTCAGCCTATGATGTGGTTGCATCCTATTCAATCCCCAAATCTAATGGTCCAAGATCCACTTCTACCCCTATGAATAAGACCCTAGGCCACGCACTTTTTCTCACTCTAGATTTTCTCTGCTTGGGTTCACCTTTTCAAGAAGGACGCTAAAAGCAATAAGTTTCCAAGGATAGATCTTTTTAATAAAAATATTTTAATACCCTCAAGTGGATCGGGAAAGACCAAAAGGGAAGAGCTTAGGACCATAGGCGAGTGATTGTAATTATTTTAAATTTCTTTAAGTAATTTAAAATAATAAGGTTTCCAATAGTTGTAGTTTTACTACGATTTTTGGAATAACCTTTTTAGTAATTTATTTATAGTTTTTAGAATTATTTTCAGTCTATTTCTTATAGCTATTCTTTTTAATTAATTTCAGTTTATTTCTAGCTTTTCTATTTATTTACAGTATTTTAGTTTATTTATTGTTATTAATGCTTTATTTGCATCTTCGTCTTACTCCTTGGACTTCCTTCTATTTTCAGTTTTCTTTTATTTCGCCTTCTTCTTCTTTGCATATGGACTGGAATAGAATTGACACGAAATTGGATTAAATTATAAGGAATCTGAAATAATGGATTATAAGATCTAAATTATAAAAACTGTATTATAAATAGAAATGGACTGAAATTATGCCTAATTACGATATTAATTGAACTGAGTTAAGAAGATTGGCCTAGTTATAACTCATAATTATAACTAAAAAGAATAAAAGATGAAAGAAGCTTATTTTCACAATTAGACCTTGCGTTGAGTAATAAGCATAATTATAACGTAAGTTATAAATTGATAAACTATGGAAACTATGGTAAACTATGGAAACTATGGAAATTATGTTGCTTATTTTAGGACTAAGGATAAATATATAAGCAATAATAGTAATTGATAAAAATAAAGGCTTATTCAAATAATTTATCTAAGTTAATAAGCAAAGATGAAAGAAAGGATCCATACCAGCAGCATTTTTCTTACGCTGTTTAGGGTAGATAAGTGGTCAATAATTAAAAGAAAAGATCCGTACCAGCAGCATTTCCATTATGTTGTTTAGGGTAGATAAGTGGTCAATATTTAAAAGAAAAAATCCGTACCTGCAGCATTTTCCTTATGATGTTTAGGATAGATAAGTGGTCAATACTTAAAAGAAGAGATTCGTACCGGCAGCATTTCCCTTATGCTGTTTAGGGTAGATAAGTAGTCGATACTTAAAAGGAAAGATTCGTATCAGCATCATTTCCCTTGGGACGCGCTTAAGCTGTTTAGGGTATATAAGACGTCAATAATTAAAAGAATAAATCATGGGGATTAGGACAACAGGCACAACTAGATTTTTTTTGATAGGAACCAGTACCAACAGCATTCCCTATTTTCTATGGACATGGCATTTCACAATAGCCTGAAGTGAGACGAGGGCACACTTATGTTGTCTAGGGTTAATAAAGGGTCAAAAGAGGGAGCAATAGATAGTGCTAACTAGGGGTGACTGAGTGTGCGACATCGATTAGGGGAGATAAGTCGCTATTGAGTTCCAAGTGCTTAGTGTGTGTCTTTCATAGACATCATTGCCTTCTGTGTAGGGAGCTATCCTGCGTCTATTCCATAGTAGGTAATATGGAGTAGCAAGCCGATCAAAGATTAGAATTAGGATTTCAGCCTAAATAAAATAGGATTAGGAATTCAACCTAATCAAAGCAGTTATCAAGGATAAGGGCAAACAAACAATGTAAACCTATCTTATTAATTGAGCAATTGTTTAATCATATTTATTTTCAGTTCATCTCTTTCCTATTTCCTTTATTTCCTTTTATATATTAGAATTATTGAAGGGTCTATTACTTTTATTTTGCTTAAAGATTCAAGTAGTTACTTTCATTCACCATACTTTTATCTAACCCGCTCCTCTATTTTCCCTTTTCCTCCCATAGGCAATCAAGGGAGAGGACAGTAGATTGCGGTTACTTGGAGGATTCTTAGAGAAGATTTCTACCATGTATTTCTTTTATTCTAGCATTAGCTCTTTCTATGTACTGACTTATTATGAGGGATACTTGTACTTTGATTTTTGTTGAGACTACGAGTTTTTATTTCATGAGACATGTATGTTGTATTTGGATTTTGAGTTATTTGTTTTATGAAGCAATTATGAAGCTTTTGTTTTAAATAAGTTATTATTTTAGTTTCCACTGTTTTTACATATTTTTGTCTTGTGAATCTTAGTCTCTGTTAGTTTCAGTTATACCTACAACGCACCACACCTTTTAACGTGTCCTTTAATGTGTATTAAGGGGTGTGGGTGTTACAGAAACAGGTTGGAGGGATCCAATTAGATTCCTTAAAATGGTTGATTTTATTTCATACGAGTACTTTGGCACGTGCGATGCACGTTTACAGAAGGAACTGATATTAAAAATGCTATTTGTAAGATTTTTTTTGAATTTACAAAATGACTTTGGTGTGTACGTAATGTTGCAATTTTTATGTGTGTACATGCATGAATTAAACTAAAAGAGGAAGGTATCATATACGCATTTATCTATCTTGGACAGGCTGAGCTATTAGTGAGATAGGATTACATATTTGAATTGCACAACTGTAAACGATAATTAGTCAAAAGATAGTTAAAGCTTGTGTAGATCTAGTGAGAAAATCATTTTTATAATAGTAAAAACGTTTTTGAGTACAAAAATCATATTAAAGACGGTGACAAATAAACTTATGATCCACATATCGTATAGTAAGACTTATACATCTTTTGTCTGCAGATGCATACCTACAATAATAATTTTCTTTTCACAAATTAAACTCAATATGAAGTATCACTTTATACGGTAATACTTACAATACTTACAGTAATAATTCGAATAGTAATTTATAATTCATATATTGTACAATAATACTCATCAATCTTTTCAATATGAAGTAGCAGTTTGCATTCTAGTAATAATTCTATTAGTAATAACTATGGATAATAAACTTATAGTTCACAATATCTGAATAAGCAGCAGCAGCATGTACGGTATGAGTAGCGGTTTTAAGTCACAATTTGAATACTTAAGAAGAAATTCATGAGCTAATCTTCACCATGAGAACATGCTTCTCATGGTCAATAATGTAGAACTAAACAATACGTCAAAGATTTATGTATCTTTTAAGAACCTCAACATAGGAACCATTGCATTAGGTTGTGTGTTCATTTCTATGAGCTATGCAAATGAAAGTACATTTGTTTTCAGTGTGATGAAAATATAGAAAATTGAACAAAAGAGCCAATTGCGTAACATATTAGGAGAAGACATTGTTAGTTTTCTAATTTACATTCGATTGGATTTGACCAAATGAAACTTCCAAGTAGATATTTTACAGTATGCACACATACGTTCAGCATTTGTTTTCAGTATGATAAAAAGAATTCATTTTGATTGAAATATCAAAGGTTTTGCTTCATAGTAAGTACACATATATATGTATACACACTCAAATAGGTATATACATATCATAGTGTTAACTCCTATTTATGTAGCGACCTAAGAGTACCAGCGACCTAAAGAGTACCAACGACCTAACTATAAGCAGCGACCTAACATAGCAACGACCTAACTAGAGCTGCGACCTAACTAGAGCTGCGACCTAACTAAAGCTGCGACCTAACGAGTCAACAGGCAAGCGACTTAGCAGCTAAAGGAGGGAACGACCTAGCGACCTAATGGCTTAACGAGCTAAGTTATAGGTCGCGTACGACCTATCACTTGTCACCTGGCTCAGTCAGATTAAATGCATCCTATGTCCTACCATAGATCGTTCACGACCTATGATAGGTCGCTCGCGACTTAAGTAGATGAAAGAAGGTTTTAAACATAGCAGATATGAGATGTCCCCTAGGTCGTCGCCGACCTATGACGTGACTATTTTGGAATAATGGGAACTGTTAGGTCGTGGCTCGTGCTTCTTAAGTCGCAGGCGACCTACGACCTGTGTTAGGTCGTTCACGACCTAACACCTACCCAGAAATTTGCCTATAAATACCAGCCTACATTGAACTTAGAGGGTACTTTTGGACAATTTCTTGAAGCGCCAATACTCTGCCATTTTCCAAACCGACTCTACACTTGAAGCTCTCAAGGCACGAAGAACGCTACAAGCAACTTTGTAAAGAGATTTCATAACTTTCTACATGGATTTGAAGACTCTTATCGACAACAAAGTTTGAGCTACTTGTTCGAAGTGTCTTGTAATTGAAAGAGATTTGAACTTGAAGTGAATTGTATCGTTTTGTAATCAAATCAGCAATAAAGATACTTAAAGTGGATGTAGGCTTCTCCTTAAGCCGAACCACTATAAAATTGTTGTCTTTTACCGTATTTTCTGTGATTTACTTGTTGACATTCTGTTCCCGAACCATCGGGTGGTGCTTTCATATTCACTCTGTATACACCGGGGTGTTAGCGTCGGATTTTTACGTTAACACATAGTCACCCCTTCCTTCAGCGATCCATCAACAACATCCATCAATCCATCTGCCTCCACTCTCCTCCCCATGTATACTGCCAAATTCACATCATCCATCCCCTTCCAAAATGACTTACCATCTTTAAAGTCAACAGCTCCAAAATCACCACTCCATAATTGTACACATCGCTCTTATTAGCCAGCTAATAATTCCTATAAGACTCCGAATTGAGGCACCCAAGCGTCCCATGTGCACCCGTTGACACATGGCTGAGTCCTCGCTCGGCCAGTCTAAAAAGCCCAAAATCTGACACTTTTGCATTGAATTTATCATCCAGTAAAATGTTGCTTGATTTTACGTCCCTGTAGTAAATCAGAGGAACCGCAAATGAGCACAAGTAAGCTAACCCTTCTGCTGTTTCATATGCCACAGCGAATCTCTTTTTCCATGTTGAAATGGGTGGTTGAAGGTTCCCATGAAGATGGTCATGTAGTATACCTATTTAAAATGATTCCAATCAATAAAAAATTCAACAGAAGGTGTTTTATAGAGATTATTCACTGAATAAATTATTCGGATACTTGTAACTCTCTACTGCATATGTACTAAATTAACGGTTGTAATAAGTAAATCTCAACAAAAGGTGTTTTGTAGTGATCAGACTATACTTATGGCGTGGACCAATGTAATACATACCATTGGAAATGGATCAATTATTACAAAATAATGGTTGTAATATCACTAAAAAGAACTATAGCTGCTCTTCTATGATATTGGTATTACATAGAAGTGGAACAATGGCTTAAACCCAGAAACATATACATAATATACGATCAAAATTAAAAATATCGGGCTACTAACATTTTAAAAAATTTGTAAATTTAATTCAAATTAAATACTTACATGCACACGCAAAAAATATAACAGTAAATTAAAAATTAAAAATTTGGTATTTATTCATTAGCATCCAGTTGTTAAAAGTAATATACCTTTGTAATATATAAAATGAAAGAGAGAATGATAAGTACTTACATTAAACAACCCAAAAATCTCAAGCATAATGGACTTGTTCTTTCTTCTAGAAAGCTGCAGAAAAGAAAAAGCATAACAAAAATCATAGTGGTAATAGAGGATAAGTTATTGAGTTGTCCATCTTGCCTGAACTTCAAACATATTTTATCATTCTAAATATATGAATATTTATGCAACATTTCATTTCTCAAATCGTTCACTACACAAATAAATAATGAATAGCTTTGAGATGTATGAAACAAACGTATATCCTAATAAACAGAAGAGAATATAAAGGGAAAATCTTACACTTCAAATCGGGAGTACTCGTACCATTTCAACAAACGAAAAAATTAAAAAAAGAAAGTAAAAAAAAAGATTGCCTTCAGATCGCCTATTCATTATGAGGAGACAGACTATGCTAGAAGAAACAGCTTTCAAACTCTGAAATAGGAGAGAAGAACCAAAATCGATCTATTGATTAATTACCAACATCAATATCGGATATGAAATTCCCAGTTTTAATGTATTTTTCCCCTTTTTTTAGGTTCAGATAGAATGTGAGGAAATAGAGTAGGGAAATGTGAGGAAGGAAGCAAATGGAAACCGCGAACGTGTTGAGTTAGTGGAGTGGGGATGAAAAAGACGATAAAACAAAGTTATACACCACCAGTACATGGAAAACATAGCTATGAAAATTAATGTGAAGGTTATTCTACTTATCATTCTGTTCACTGCATTTGGAAAAGTTAATCTGAATCTCTTGCTATCTTTTGCTGTTAATTTAAATCAATTCAAATTAATTTGCAGGCTGGCCGTAGAAATACTGTATTAGCTGAAACACTTGCTAGGAGGATCCCTCTTGTACCCAATAAGCCTACAATTATTTTTGGAGCTGATGTCAAACATCCAAGATCCACCACCAGGAGAATATTCATTAGCTTCAATTGTTGTTGTAATCCATAATTCTTATCCTCTAATATTTTTAAAATTTGCAATTGATTGCTGTCACTGCATTTTAGGTCGTTGCATCCATGGATTGACCTGAAGTTACTAAATACAGAGGGCTAGTTTCTGCTCAAACATATCGAAAGGAAATGATCAAGGATTTATACAAGAGAACAAATATTATTAATGAATTTGTTTGGTGCGATCTTATTTTTGCAAGGAGCTTCTTATATTTTTTAAGAGATCTACCACCCATAAGCCTCACAGAATAATATTCTATAGGTTCATAGTTACTAATACCTCTTATATTTTATGAAGCTATCTAATGCCCTGTATATATGTTCAGAGACGATATGAGTGAAGGATATCAGATCTATGATAGATATTACTCAAAATTCTAAGCAGTTCTTGCTCAATCGTCTGATTGCCATTGCAGATTCTAATCGACTATCACTCTAATCATAATCAAAAGAAATTAATGAAAATTAGCAAGTAATTGCCTGAGTCTGAACTCTGACGGATATTGAAAAGCGATGCTTGAGCTTACTCTTTACATGTTGGTCGATAATGGCCATTAGAGGCAAGATCGCCTATTTAGGGTTTTGGATGAATACGGTGAAAACAGAACGTAGAAAGGATACTAATCAAGATCATAAGAATATCAGCAAATAATAACCCGAGTGTGGAAAGGAAAGGATACGAAAATCGATCCTTGAGCTAAACCGTTAGTAGATAATCGCCATTAGAGATGAGAGCCGATTTAGGTTTTTCTCTATAGCAAAGTGAGACGGGACAAATGCGTAGAAAAATAACATGAAAAAAGGAGAAGGGTATCTTGGGTATTCCAAAAAGACGCAGTTGAATTCCTATTCGATGAATTATCATTATTAGTAGTAGATATATTGGGTTATGTGATGTTATTTGATAATTGTTACATATTACGATGTGATGTGACTTATTGGATGCTATAGTACAACTGGCCTTAATTTTAGTATTTTAAACACTATAAATAATATTTTTGAATTTAAAAAGGAAATTCAAAGGCGATTTTTGGAATGAAATTGTGATGTCCCGAAAATTTAGGCAATATTTATTCAATAATTTCCATTAATAATTATTTTAAAATGTAAAATGTTGATTTAATAATCTAATTCAAACAAAATTTATCTTTTGAAAATTTATAATAATGAAACTTTATATTTGGGAATTTTATTCTTTTTAAAAGTTGAAAATATTTAAATGGTAAAATTTTCTTTCCAAAGCTTATTCAAAGATATTTTATTTATAATATATATGTGTATACATTGTATATAGGAGTTTTGATTTTAATTTAAATTTAAATTTAATAAAGACTATTTTCCAATTTATTTTATATATAGATGTATAGATTATGAATTGATTAATTTGATTTAAAATTTGTATTGAAAACTTTTCAAAAGTTAATTTAAAAGTCTATCTTATATTTTCATAAGAGATTAAAGTAAATATTTAGTTTGTTTAAAATTGTATTATTATAATTAAAGTTTATTTTGTTTATTTTAAAAATTGTTTTCTTTTGTAATAGATTTAGTTCAATTATATTAGAATATAATTTGGTTAGAAGCTTTGAAATAAAAAGAATTCAACATTTTTTTTTTTTAAATCTTCTCTTTTGAAAATTAGTTTTAAAATATTATTTTAAAAATATTCAAGCAAACATTAAAATGTATAATGTTAAAAAAAAAGAAGAAGTTTTCATGTGAACATGTAAGGCTAAAATTTGTAACAAAACATTTATAAATTAAGAAATCTCTTTTAATATGAAATTGTATATGTGTTAAGCATTTATATTTTTAAAATGGACACTTGTAATTAACCTTCATACTTAAGTAACAAGTGGCAATACTAAAACAATATTGAATTAATTATTTTAGATAAGAACTTAACAAATCTTTTTATTTCAAACACTTTATCTTCTATGAAGAATCTAAATCAGATTTAAGAAATTAAAAATCCAAATTTACTCTAGAATCTACAATCCAAATTCAATCAATATTCTGCAAATATCAAAACGGTATAAGATCTGCAAACAAAATTTAGAACCTGTCAAAGAAAACCCAAATCTGCTAATTCAATCATGATCTGCAAAAAAACAATCTTCAATAAATTTCTATCCAAAATCTGCAAACTACAACATCAAATTTGGGATCAGTTTCAACTCAAGCATGTGAAGAATGAGGTCTGCATGCATTTAGGCTAGGATTGTCTTCATCCAGCTGCAGTTTTTAATAACCTACAAATGAACAAGAGAATCAACTTCAACAGTAATCAAAACAGTAAAAGGGGAGATCAAATCTGGTTCCAGGAGATTCAAATTTGCAGTTCCAAGAAACAGAATTTGTAACAAAGTTTGTTCTTTGCATCTTCATAAAATGTGAGTAAACTGTACCTTCGAACTAAATCTATCAGTACTCTGTGAATGATTTAAATATTTTTTTTTCTCCCTGATGCATGTATTACGATCTGGAAGTATTAGTATGAAATGACTGAATGAAGTGAAAACATGTTTGCATGTATAATAGATGAGTTCAATATGCATATTAGAAGCAGGTCTCTGTTAACAGTCCATAAAGATATTAAATTTAAAACCCACCTTATACAAATTTAAATAGAATATTATGTTTTAGGGGATAGTGATTTGGGTAACTAATCTGGGAAAATGTTCATGAGTTAGATTAGAAAGTAATCAGCTGGAAATTTACAAACTTACAGTAGAAAATGAATTCAAGTAAGATTTGGATCTGCACTTGGAATTCATGATTTTTAATCTAGAAATAAGTTTACTATTCTTTATTTGCTAAGTAAACTTTAAAATAGAATAAAATAAAAGTGAGTGATTTTAAGAATCTTAAATTCTTACTTGGGTTGCATGCTTGTTTGTTTTGAAATAAATATGTATTGTTTATGTTTGGTAAAAATCTGATATGGAAATGTATTGTGGATGCAGGCTGTTATGAGCACTGTTTTGTTCCTGTTCTATCTTTCATAAAAAACAAAAAAATCCCCTACACTTGATTTAATTTGTGATGGTATCTGAATTTTTAAACCAAGCGAGTTTGTTTATCATAGAGTAAAAAAAAATTTTAAAAAAAAATTATTAAACTAAAACAGAGTTGTTGACTCTGGGAACATAAAGGAAAAAATAATATATACAGTGCATGTTCATTTTTACACAAAACCAAACATGTTAAATTTGTAATTCGGTATTACAATTCTAAAGCATTAACAAAATCATGATTTTTAAATCAAGAACCATAATTTTTAGCAAGAATTTGAAGGCACAGTTTTATGATGAACTGTAATGAGAATAACTGCATTTTCTGGTGATCTATGATTATTGGTGTCTTGGGCTTCTTCTGGGTGATAGAGTAGTGTTAGGTAATGCTATGAAAAATCATGAATGCCGATGATTGTCATTGAGGAAGGTGCAGATTTGGTTATTCACTTTTAAACCCTAGTTTTGTCTGGGTTTGAAGATTTGATCATAGTGGATTCATAGATGCATCTTGTTGGGTGAAATTGAAGGAGATTGAACCTGTGACATGAGTGAAGTAGTAGGCAAGGGCGCGGCATTTTCTGGTGGTCAGAGCCTAGGGGGCGAAGCGAAGCAGGAAGCGGGTTGCCTTGTTCCAGGCATCATGATGAAGTACTCGAATTTTGTTTCACTGCCTTTTTCGTAAATCCAGGGGATGGAAGGAGGTAATGAGGTTGGATGTGTTTTGCGAGTTCGGAAGGCGGTCGGTGGTTCGGCCGGAATTGGATGTGCACGTGCACGATTTTGATGATGCACGTTTGCCTCAGAGAAATTTGGGAAAGACATGAAGTTTTGGGTGGAGAAGAAAGATGTCGGGAGGTTGGGCTTCGGCCCAGTTAAATTAATTACGGTTTTGGTTTGAGTTTAACTTAAGTTTTGTTACTTCGTTGTCAAATTTTGTGTTTGTAAAAGAGAAGGGCACTGGTCCGTATTTGTTGTTTGGGCTTCGGCCATTGCATTAGGGTTGTAAGTTATTAGGGCCAATGAGATTAGTTTGGGTTGTGGAGTTATGGGCCGAAGGAGTTTTTTTTTATATATAATTTAAGCAAGATTTTATTTTATAATGAATCTAGTTTGAGAGTTATTTTTAAACTAAAATTTTCAAATGTATTTAAGTGTTAAATAAAAATAAAGATTCATCTTTGAGTTAAATTAAGGTTTGATAATTAAGGATTAATTAAATAAATTAAGGTAATTCATTAGTTTAATTGATTAATGATTAAAGTCTAATTAATCAATAATTGAGAGTTATATTTAATTAATTAGAGAAGAATTAATTGATAATTAATGTTTATTAATTAATAATTAAAGAATAATTAATCCGTAATTAAGGATTAATTAAAAAGTTGTTAAGTGGTAATTAATTGATTAATCAATGGTAGTTTAGGGATTAATCAAATGGGAATTAAGGCTTGATTATCTGCTAATCAAGGATGGATTAACAGTTAATTGAGGAATATTAATTGATAAATAAAGGGTAATTAATCTAGGATTAAGGATTGATTAATTGATTAAGTGAGTTAATCAAGAATGTAATTAATTAATTAAGGCTAGTAATTAATTAATGATTGTATAAGCAGGATTAAGTGATTGATTCTTAAGGAGTTAATTTACGTAATTAAATTAATTATGATATGAATTGATAACACTTGCTTATGAATGATGGTTGTTAAATGTCTGAATTTAGATGACATCTATGGAATTAATATCTATTAAAGATTTATTCCGTATTGGGTTAAGGATAATTAGATTGTGAAATTAATTAAGGATTGATTACTTAAATGTAATTAAAGGATAATAGAATGATATTGGAAGTTTTGAGTAATTGTTATCCCTAATAGGTGGTTCGTGATGCTATGTGATATGATATGTTTGATTTAAACTGTGAAGGTGTGGTTATCTTTGATGATGAATTACTGTGACATCCTGTATTAAAAGTAGAATTATATTTCACTTGAATAATTTAAGTAAAGCGGACAATAGTTTCGAAGAGACCGGAGTCGGGTATTAGTAAACACCCGAAACCACTTCGATTCTTATAGATTTGATATGTGAAATCAATAGGCTGATATGAAATAATTTAAGCGGATTGGACCATTTAATCTTAGTTTTGGTACTTAGAAGTTGATGTGTGAAATAGGTGGGTCTAACAACTTGTGAAGTTGTAAATCTATACGAGTTACCCGGGTTTTAAAAGGTTGTATGTTTTGTTATTCCTTGTTAGATGAGTTTACTCATGCTGGTTTCCAGCCTGACCCGGGTGTTACTTTGATGTAATGCTCGGGTCAGACCGAGTGTTACAGATTTTCAGGTAAGGACGTTTTGGAGCTCAGGATGCGAGCTGGAGAGCAGGAACGTATGGAGAGCTCCTGATGTTATATATATATTACAGTATCTGAAATAGATTGATTTACCGGTTCTGTGATTGTAAATCTATTATAACTCTGATATATGTATATTAAACTGAAATTTGACAAGTACAGTTTCCTTTGAATAACTATTATTTATGTGATATTATATTTTGATCCGCTGCGAATGTGAGGTTTTCTGTGTTGTGTTCTGTTTCTTTCTTCTTTCTTTTCTTCTTTTCACTAACTATCTGGAAATTTCTGGATCGAAATTTCCGGGTCGTTACATTTGGTATCAGAGCAAAGGTTAAGCGAGAACCTTGGCTCTGGTGGGGTAGCTCATTAAGAATAGGGTAAGTGGCACCCTAGAATGAGTTGAGTGTGTATATATATATGAGAGAGCGTACTTGTTATTTTCTTATATAAAGGTTTTTAAATGATTTCAAAAGTAAATGAATCTTATATAAGAAATAGATTATCTATTATATTAAAGAAAATGGTTGTAGTATTAATTAAACTAAAAGTAATAGTAAGAATTAAATTAAAGAAGTAATAGAATGCAATCAAATTGAAATTGGAATTAAATAAAGATAAGTTTGAAATGGATTCAAACTAAAATTGAAATCTTGAATTGGAGATGAATTTTATAATTAGAAATGATAAATAAAGAGGGAGTTACTTAATGAAATAACTGGAGATAAGTAATTTAAGGAACAATTACTTAATGAAGGTAATTAAGAAAAGTTAATTACCGAATGAATTAATTAATGATGTAATTAATTTAAAGAAATAATAAATAATATTATTTAAGGAAATTGAGTGAAATGGTCCTATTTCAAACAAGGGTTGTTTGAAATTTTAAAAGAATTTGTTTTGAATTAAAAACCAAAGGTAGTTTAAAATTTTAAAGTAAAATTTGGTTTGTAAAAGAGGATTAATATGTATATATGTGAATATACATAATATTAATGATGATTTGAAATAAACTCTAAATATTGAGTTTTAAATTTGGAATGAGATATGATACCCATAGTGATAAGTTTTTGAACTAAATAAATGGGAAGATTATTTATGAAAAGTTTAAAATTTGAAATGGAAAGTCAAATTGGGTAAGGTTGACTGGATTAAGTGAATTGAGTTTAACTTGGGAAAAAGTTAAATAAGTTGGAATGATCAACATGATTTGGGAATTTCAAGATGGAATTGGAAATTTAACTTGGAAAGTTAAATGGTTAATCTGAATTGGGAGTTTGTGTGATCTCAAAATGAGTTTGAGAACTGGAAATTGTAAATTGATGGATGTTTTAAAATGAATTAAGTAATATCATCCTATTGTTATTAATAATCTTGAAATTGTGAATTGGATTTAATTGAATAAATGAGAAATGGAGTATGGTAATCCAGTGTTGGGATAAAAAGGTAAATTGATTTAAAGGAGTTAAATCAACACTGGAAGTATTAACTCGAATTTATATAATTCGAGATGGTTTAAATTTGAAATTAGTTCAAATTGAATTTGATTTGAAATTGTGATTGAAGTTATATAAGTGTAAGATTCAAATGGAAAATTTGAATTGGATTAATTTGAAACGATTTGAAATTGAAGTGGATCCAATTTGAAAGTAGTCCAAATTTATTTGAATAATTTGGAATTATGATTAAAGCTGAATAATTTTTAATTCAAATGGAATTTGAATTAAATATTGAGAAGAAATCAAGGATAATTCAACTTGATTTGGAAATAGAGTTTGAATTTGGGTATAATTCAAACTGAAGTTGAAATAAATTGAAATTGAAGCGAGTTCAATTAAAATGATATTAGTCCAAAGTGATTGGAATAACTTGGGATTGTAATTAAAGTTGAATATGTTTAAAATCAAATGGAATTTGATTTAAATTTGAATAGAAATTGAAATTATTTAAAATTGGAATTGGGTCAATTTAAATGGTAGAGGAAATCTAAATTGAATTGGTTTGGAATGGAGATTGGGAAGAGAACAGTTTTGACTCTGGACTATTTTTAATATAAATTGTTTTAATATAAACCTATTTTTCCAAGCTATATATTATATATACAATCTTTTTTTTAAAAAGACAAACTATCTTATACTTGTTTTACAATTATTTTTGAAAATGTTTTTCAACTGTTTTATAAATTAATTACTGTTTTCAACTACTAATTTCTATTTTATAATATTTTGCAATTATTTAAAATTTCCATGACTATTTAACTATTTTCAAATTATTTTACAATTACTGAACTATTTTACACCTATTTTACAAACTAGTAATTATTTTCCAACTACTTATCTATTTATAAACTTTTCAAACTATTTTCTAAATAAATTGGACAGAGTTTAAACTGTTATTGGATGGATACCCAATCGAGATAAGAATAGAGGTGATAATCCAAATGGATTGAAGTAATTGTGAGTGGGTGAATGGAAATTAAAGTAAATGTGAATAGAAAGAGATTAATTTGGCTAATAACCAATAAAGATAAATACATAGGGTGTACGTATGTTATTCTATTCGCATAGTAATGTGATCCAAATTCGAGCACAGAATTTCGAGATAGTTATATCGATCCGAGTGGGATTTTTCACTCGATTTTCGACGGCGAACCTGGATATGGATTGTTGATTGGTTCTGAATGTTCTCTATCATAGTTATGACTATGCAAGGAGAATGACGGTTTCTGATCAAGAAACCAGATCTGTGTCCGCACTAGGAAGTCGGGTGGACGATACTAGTTCGGAAGTGAAATTGTGTGATCGAGTGAGCGATCAGATTGGTATAGCGTACGAATGATATGCGTATATCGTACGGATTTGAATGAAATTGATATTAAAAAGGGTAATAAAATTTGAATATTTGATTTTTGAATAAACAAAGTCATATATCTTTGATTTATAAGATAAAACTCCCCTTGTTGAATCTTTTGCCAGAAAGAAAGGATTTTGGAAGTGTTTAAAGTATAAAAGGGATTTTATACAAGTTTATAATGATCCAAAGATTTTTATAAAGGATTTTATATATATCTATATATATAAAGGATCATATGAGGATTTTGGAAAAGGGTTTTGAGAACCTATGGATTTGGAAAGGCTTTTTATTTTTAGGTAAAATCAATATTGAATTTGGAAAGCCTAGTTTGAAAATTATCGATTTTGGGATAATCGATTCTGTGTAAAGAAGCTTTGTATGATATCATACTAGGTGTATGATTTGAAGATACTATATATGTATAGTATAAAATGTTTTGATGATGCTCTGGGGAAAAAGGCGCTCCCTTGGAATGGACTTCTCAGGAGTACCACCGGGTGGTACTGCCTTGAGCCCCAAGGGGGGGTTCTAAAGTTGATCCTGTGAGGAGTCCGGACAAAACTAGTTCCTGAGGATTGTTGGTAGCGAAAGTCGATGGCGCTGATGCCTACAGGGGCATTTGAGTTATGCTGTGACGATGGTGTAACTTGATGTCGCTGCGATCTACTGTGGGGACCATAGCGAAAATCGTGTGGAGAATGAGTGTCAACGGTCTACACTTGATTTTGCCGGGAAGGCAACGCAACATCGGTAGACTGCGATCTATGGTTAAGTGGAGTGGAGAAGTTTCATTTTTTGGCAGCGAAATTCGAGGGCGCTGATGCCTACAGTTATATGGGTTTTAGCTGTGATAGCTACGTAATCCCAGTTGTAGATGCGATCTGTAGCGGGGTTCCATGGTGTAATCATGGGGCGCGGAGGCCTACAGTTATCTGTGGATTTTTTCGGGACGGCAACGTAATCACCGGGTTAACTGCGACCATGGATGGGGGTGATGATTTCCAGAGCATTCTCACCAAAGATATATCCTCTATTTTCAAAAACTGTTTTCTATATTTTCAATAAAATTATTTTTCAAATATTTTCACTGGATGTTGAAAACGGGTCTGCTAAGTACTTATAGATTTTCAGTCGTACGCCTGATCAACGTATGACCGAATTTCTGTGAGAACAAAAACGGACTTGTGGAAACATCGAGTTATAAAAGTATTTTTATAAAACTATTTTGGAAATATTATACGGATTTTTAAGAACTGTTTTAAAATAATCAAAGAATATTTTAACTGGTTTTAAAATATTTAATGAATTCTGGTTTCGTTCCTTTTCGAGGACGAAAAGATTCAAAGGGGGGAGGAATGTAATGTCCCGAAAATTTAGGCAATATTTATTCAATAATTTCCATTAATAATTATTTTAAAATGTAAAATGTTGATTTAATAATCTAATTCAAACAAAATTTATCTTTTGAAAATTTATAATAATGAAAACTTTATATTTGGGAATTTTATTCTTTTTAAAAGTTGAAAATATTTAAATGGTAAAATTTTCTTTCCAAAGCTTATTCAAAGATATTTTATTTATAATATATATGTGTATACATTGTAAATAGGAGTTTTGATTTAAATTTAAATTTAAATTTAATAAAGACTATTTTCCAATTTATTTTATATATAGATGTATAGATTATGAATTGATTAATTTGATTTAAAATTGGTATTGAAAACTTTTCAAAAGTTAATTTAAAAGTCTATCTTATATTTTCATAAGAGATTAAAGTAAATATTTAGTTTGTTTAAAATTGTGTTATTATAATTAAAGTTTATTTTGTTTATTTTAAAAATTGTTTTTCTTTTGTAATAGATTTAGTTCAATTATATTAGAATATAATTTGGTTAGAAGCTTTGAAATAAAAAGAATTCAACATTATTATTTTTTAAATCTTCTCTCTTGAAAATTAGTTTTAAAATATTATTTTAAAAATATTCAAGCAAACATTAAAATGTATAATGTTAAAAAAAAAAAAAAGAAGTTTTCATGTGAACATGTAAGGCTAAAATTTGTAACAAAACATTTATAAATTAAGAAATCTCTTTTAATATGAAATTGTATATGTGTTAAGCATTTATATTTTTAAAATGGACACTTGTAATTAACCTTCATACTTAAGTAACAAGTGGCAATACTAAAACAATATTGAATTAATTATTTTAGATAAGAACTTAACAAATCTTTTTATTTCAAACACTTTATCTTCTATGAAGAATCTAAATCAGATTTAAGAAATTAAAAATCCAAATTTACTCTAGAATCTACAATCCAAATTCAATCAATATTCTGCAAATATCAAAACGGTATAAGATCTGCAAACAAAATTTAGAACCTGTCAAAGAAAACCCAAATCTGCTAATTCAATCATGATCTGCAAAAAAACAATCTTCAATAAATTTCTTTCCAAAATCTGCAAACTACAACATCAAATTTGGGATCAGTTTCAACTCAAGCATGTGAAGAATGAGGTCTGCATGCATTTAGGCTAGGATTGTCTTCATCCAGCTGCAGTTTTTAATAACCTACAAATGAAAAAGAGAATCAACTTCAACAGTAATCAAAACAGTAAAAGGGGAGATCAAATCTGGTTCCAGGAGATTCAAATTTGCAGTTCCAAGAAACAGAATTTGCAACAAAGTTTGTTCTCTGCATCTTCATAAAATGTGAGTAAACTGCACCTTCGAACTAAATCTATCAATACTCTGTGAATGATTTAAATATTTTTTTTTCTCCCTGATGCATGTATTAGGATCTGGAAGTATTAGTATGAAATGACTGAATGAAGTGAAAACATGTTTGCATGTATAATAGATGAGTTCAATATGCATATTAGAAGCAGGTCTCTGTTAACAGTCCATAAAGATATTAAATTTAAAACCCACCTTATACAAATTTAAATAGAATATTATGTTTTAGGGGATAGTGATTTGGGTAACTAATCTGGGAAAATGTTCATGAGTTAGATTAGAAAGTAATTAGCTGGAAATTTACAAACTTACAGTAGAAAATGAATTCAAGTAAGATTTGGATCTGCACTTGGAATTCATGATTTTTAATCTAGAAATAAGTTTACTATTCTTTATTTGGTAAGTAAACTTTAAAATAGAATAAAATAAAAGTGAGTGATTTTAAGAATCTTAAATTCTTACTTGGGTTGCATGCTTGTTTGTTTTGAAATAAATATGTATTGTTTATGTTTGGTAAAAATCTGATATGGAAATGTATTGTGGATGCAGGCTGTTATGAGCACTGTTTTGTTCCTGTTCTATCTTTCATAAAAAAAAAATCCCCTACACTTGATTTAATTTGTGATGGTATCTGAATTTTTAAACCAAGGGAGTTTGTTTATCATAGAGTAAAAGAAAAAAATTAAAAAAAAAAATTATTAAACTAAAACAGAGTTGTTGACTCTGGGAACATAAAGGAAAAAATAATATATACAGTGCATGTTCATTTTTACACAAAACCAAACATGTTAAATTTGTAATTCGGTATTACAATTCTAAAGCATTAAAAAAATCATGATTTTTAAATCAAGAACCATAATTTTTAGCAAGAATTTGAAGGCACAGTTTTATGATGAACTGTAATGAGAATAACTGCATTTTCTGGTGATCTATGATTATTGGTGTCTTGGGCTTCTTCTGGGTGATAGAGTAGTGTTAGGTAATGCTATGAAAAATCATGAATGCCGATGATTGTCATTGAGGAAGGTGCAGATTTGGTTATTCACTTTTAAACCCTAGTTTTGTCTGGGTTTGAAGATTTGATCATAGTGGATTCATAGATGCATCGAGTTGGGTGAAATTGAAGGAGATTGAACCGGTGACATGAGTGAAGTAGTAGGCAAGGGCGCGGCATTTTCTGGTGGTCAGAGCCTAGGGAGCGAAGCGAAGCAGGAAGCGGGTTGCCTTGTTCCAGGCATCATGATGAAGTACTCGAATTTTGTTTCACTGCCTTTTTCGTAAATCCAGGGGATGGAAGGAGGTAATGAGGTTGGATGTGTTTTGCGAGTTCGGAAGGCGGTCGGTGGTTCGGCCGGAATTGGATGTGCACGTGCACGATTTTGATGATGCACGTTTGCCTCAGAGAAATTTGGGAAAGACATGAAGTTTTGGGTGGAGAAGAAAGATGTCGGGAGGTTGGGCTTCGGCCCAATTAAATTAATTACGGTTTTGGTTTGAGTTTAACTTAAGTTTTGTTACTTCGTTGTCAAATTTTGTGTTTGTAAAAGAGAAGGGCACTGGTCTGTATTTGTTGTTTGGGCTTCGGCCATTGCATTAGGGTTGTAAGTTATTAGGGCCAATGAGATTAGTTTGGGTTGTGGAGTTATGGGCCGAAGGAGTTTTTTTTTTATATAATTTAAGCAAGATTTTATTTTATAATGAATCTAGTTTGAGAGTTATTTTTAAACTAAAATTTTCAAATGTATTTAAGTGTTAAATAAAAATAAAGATTCATCTTTGAGTTAAATTAAGGTTTGATAATTAAGGATTAATTAAATAAATTAAGGTAATTCATTAGTTTAATTGATTAATGATTAAAGTCTAATTAATCAATAATTGAGAGTTATATTTAATTAATTAGAGAAGAATTAATTGATAATTAATGTTTATTAATTAATAATTAAAGAATAATTAATCCGTAATTAAGGATTAATTAAAAAGTTGTTAAGTGGTAATTAATTGATTAATCAATGGTAGTTTAGGGATTAATCAAATGGGAATTAAGGCTTGATTATCTGCTAATCAAGGATGGATTAACAGTTAATTGAGGAATATTAATTTATAAATAAAGGGTAATTAATCTAGGATTAAGGATTGATTAATTGATTAAGT
Source organism: Allium cepa (assembly GCA_030765085.1). Lineage (NCBI taxonomy): Eukaryota > Viridiplantae > Streptophyta > Magnoliopsida > Asparagales > Amaryllidaceae > Allium > Allium cepa. The sequence goes on along the minus strand of CM060929.1, from coordinate 915,200,317 downwards.
GAGTTAATCAAGAATGTAATTAATTAATTAAGGCTAGTAATTAATTAATGATTGTATAAGCAGGATTAAGTGATTGATTCTTAAGGAGTTAATTTACGTAATTAAATTAATTATGATATGAATTGATAATACTTGCTTATGAATGATGGTTGTTGAATGTCTGAATTTAGATGACATTTATGGAATTAATATCTATTAAAGATTTATTCCGTATTGGGTTAAGGATAATTAGATTGTGAAATTAATTAAGGATTGATTACTTAAATGTAATTAAAGGATAATAGAATGATATTGGAAGTTTTGAGTAATTGTTATCCCTAATAGGTGGTTCGTGATGCTATGTGATATGATATGTTTGATTTAAACTGTGAAGGTGTGGTTATCTTTGATGATGAATTACTGTGACATCCTGTATTAAAAGTAGAATTATATTTCACTTGAATAATTTAAGTAAAGCTGACAATAGTTTCGAAGAGACCGGAGTCGGGTATTAGTAAACACCCGAAACCACTTCGATTCTTATAGATTTGATATGTGAAATCAATAGGCTGATATGAAATGATTTAAGCGGATTGGACCATTTAATCTTAGTTTTGGTACTTAGAAGTTGATGTGTGAAATAGGTGGGTCTAACAACTTGTGAAGTTGTAAATCTATACGAGTTACCCGGGTTTTAAAAGGTTGTATGTTTTGTTATTCCTTGTTAGATGAGTTTACTCACGCTGGTTTCCAGCCTGACCCGGGTGTTACTTTGATGTAATGCTCGGGTCAGACCGAGTGTTACAGATTTTCAGGTAAGGACGTTTTGGAGCTCAGGATGCGAGCTGGAGAGCAGGAACGTATGGAGAGCTCCTGATGTTATATATATTACAGTATCTGAAATAGATTGATTTACCGGTTCTGTGATTGTAAATCTATTATAACTCTGATATATGTATATTAAACTGAAATTTGACAAGTACAGTTTCCTTTGAATAACTATTATTTATGTGATATTATATTTTGATCCGCTGCGAATGTGAGGTTTTCTATGTTGTGTTCTGTTTCTTTCTTCTTTCTTTTCTTCTTTTCACTAACTATCTGGAAATTTCTGGATCGAAATTTCCGGGTCGTTACAGAAATAGTAATATCGAATTTTGGGATGATTTAAAAAGGAATTGAATTGGATAAAATAAATGATTAGATTTTGGATACTTATTTAGCTATTTCGTAACATGGTGTCAAATAGTGAATTTTAGATTAGGGATATTTTAGACAATGGATTTGAAATAGGATTCTTAAAAAATACGAAATAGGAGTCGAAATTGAGATTTGATCGGTTTTGGAATATAGTTTGGATTATTTAAGAAATAGATTTATAAATAGGATTTTAATTAGAAAAGATTTATAAATGAATTTTAGTGATATGAATCTGTTATAAACGAGAAATGAGATTATGAAATTTATAAACAATATTAATTAATAATGTGGAATGATTAGCACTCGAAGAAATGCAATTATAAATTCACAACGGGAATTTATAATGAGATGGGGATCGGTTTAGAAAGAAAAATGGGATTATATATTCGAATTTGTAAGAGGATTAAGGAATTGGAAATGTAAATCATATGTGACGAATCAAGAGATATTTATAAATATAAAGTTGGTTTTACCAGGAATTTTATAAAAAATTTATAAAGAAGTGAAAGTTTGTTTTGGAAAGGATTTTTTTTATTAATCTATGTAGTTTTAAAAACTATTAATTGGACAAAATTATTTCAATAAGCTAGTTGCTTAAATATTTAAAAATTTTGTAATGGATTATAAGTTATAAACAGGTTTTATTAATCGATTAGTTGCTTAATAAATAAACTGGAATTTGTTATTGATGTGTATTTTGAAAAAGTACTTTGATATTTTAAATAAATATTTAACCTTGTTTCCAAATATTATATTTATAGTTTAAAATTAAGCGATTAAAATTTATTTATAAATGCTCTCAAGATTTATGAATCGGATTCTATTTAATGGATGCGATTTTATAAATGAAAATATTATAATGGAATTCAGGAACTTAAGAAAATTAGAGAAAGGTAAATTCCAAAATTATTTAGATACGGGAACTTCAGAAATGAAGCTAAATTCATTAAAGGACTTATAGTGTAACAACCCGCATATTTATCAATTTTATTTTAAACATTTTATTTAAATGTTTTATCATTAATCGGATTTTAGACCGAAAGGCGACTTTTTACAAACGGTCAAATTAGGACTCGAGACCACTTCCATTGAGTTCGAAATGTCGTTTGCAACTTTTTGAGTATAAACTTTGATATGTTTGGAGCTATTCAAAAATTTGACCATTCCCACTTTGGGTTTGAGTTTGGGTTCAGCCCACTAGCCAACTTATACTCAAATCTGAACCACTCCTCCCCATTCACCCTCACTTCTTCCTCTTTTCAGTTCTAAAGCAAAAATGGTGGGAGAGATTGGAAATTAAAACTCCAAAACCCTAGTTCCTCTTGCAATCTCAAATTTCTAGCTCCAAATTCAAGAGAACCCATTGGTAAGCATCCTCTTCTTCTTCTCCAACTCTTTCTCCTTTCAATTTTAGAAATTCATAAACCTAATTTTGGTAATGTTCTTGTTTTTGAACCTAGATTCAAGCTCATTTGAGTTGTGTTGAAGAGTGATGGATTCTCTATTTGCTTTCAAGCTTCTTCTTGTTTGATTTTGTAAAAGGTGAGATTTTTATCTCACATATATGTCTATGATTATCTTCGATTGTTAGGTATGAATTCCTAACACACATTCATGTGCATTTGATTTTGGTTTGAATTGATTTGGTGTATATTCCAATTTTTGGTGTTTTGAAATCAAAATCTATGAAAATCCTTTTATGGATATCTTAACATGTTTTAATGACGCATCGAAGAGCCTAAAGGGCCGGGTAGTCGATTGGCATAAACCCATAGCGCCATTGCTCGTTTCGGCTGCGAATTGGTTGGGATTGCACATCTTGTGCAAAGGCAGGAAAACTGCCTTAGCTGCAGTCAGTCAACTGGATTTCAAAGCCAGTCGACTGGCTGTAGCTAATAAGCAGTATAAAGGCTTCCTTCAAAGCCTTGGGATTATCTGTTTACTACAGTCAATCGACTGACCCACTGAGTTCAGTCGACTGACCAGAATCCCGAGAGTTTTTTTGGGAATGTGATCAGTCGACTGAACTCAGTGAGTCAGTCGACTGACCTGCACCTATTTGTCTTCCATGCCTTCTTGAGCCTATTTTTGCATGGTTTCCAAATATAAATCGATCCGTGTTTATTCCCAATTGTTGTTATCATTTATTATCTACTTTGATGACATTTTCTTCGAGATTTATGTGAACATTCCTTTTGATGGATTTAGAATCGATTTCATGGATTTTATTCACATCATCGAATGTGATCTTTGTGATTGATTGTTTCTACAATCCCCCTTGTGATTCGTCACTTTAAAATATAAAGATTTTAATACTAGTATTAAATATCAAAACTTCTTCATCAAAACGATTTCAACTATATTTTTCAATATCAAACTCGTTTATAAAACCAATTTCCAATCTACTAGTATACACAAACCTTTACCTCACTCGGATGAGAAATCTAATTAAACGGCTTAGTAAAACAAGTGGTATGAAACGCTTGTGTTTACTTCGTCGGTTAATTCTTGGACTTGTTCGATTGAATCTCTTGTGACAATTTTCTAGTGGAAATCTACAATCTGTTCATAAATATTTAAGTTAAGCAAGTGGTTATGGGACATGAAGCTAAACTCATTTATTTACTAGCTCAGTGTAATTTACACTTATCGATCAATGATGATCATTTTTGTGATTTAGACTAGCAATTTGCGATGTCTCTTTCTCTGCGTGGGAGACTAAACCCTGCTTCGTGGAGCTTTGGCTCAATTCATGATGGGGTAGCAACCCATGGTCTTTGGGCCGTCTGTGGAGCTTCGGCTCAATTCGTGATGGTTAGCAACCTTGGAATTAGCATTCCGTTCGTGATACACGTGTAGGGAGTTTTTATGCTCCCGTCCGTTATAGGCCTCCCCCTTTTCTTTCTGTGATTTCTGGATTTCCATTAATGACTTCTAGAATTTGTGTTTCACCAATTTTCGTGATTTACATTGGTAAGTTTTATCAATATTTGTGCATTGGTGAATTTGTGTGTCATTAACTTTTGTGATTGGCATTGATATAATTATCAATATTTATGGTTTGGTGAACGAAATAAGGAGCATGACATTCCTTTTTATCTTTGAGAAGATTCTTGTGATATTTATTAATCTTTTGTTGATTTTCAATTGCATACTTATCATAGTATGACTTTATGGTTATCATACGTATTTTGTCATATCTCTCATTCTATATCATTTCGTCTGATATTTATAGCTAGACTGATCTGTTTATTATTTTCTTATTAAATAATACTCGGGTAAGACCGAGATGTTTCAGGTGCTTCTGCTTGACTCCTCGTCAGAGATTATTATTCTGACTTTTGGCTAACTACTTAGATTAGTAGTTTATTTTGTTGTATACATTTGAGATGTAGACTCTATAATGTATACTTATTCTTTTGTGTAGCACTTGTATCTATCTTTCTGTGTTATCGTGGATCATGCAGACCACTACTCTGATAAACACTTTTAAGTGTTGTATATTCATATCTATTTTCGCCTTTGTGATATGAATTATATGCTACTGATTTATGTTATGCTTATTTTTATATTTGTTTCCGAAGATTTTACATAGCCACTGTGTAGTAGCTTTAAGTTTGTTTCGGTATGTCGGATTTCCTCCTTAAATGAAATGCACGTTATATTTTTGTCTGGCGTATCGGCACTCGCACAAAGCAATTATACAGATGGTCGCTCCTCAACAGCCTTATTCTCCGTGCTAGTTGACAGCATTACACCGTAGTGTTCTTGGCTAGCGTGAGTATAGAGGTGGGGCGTCACAGTTTGGTATCAGAGCCAAACTTTGGAACAATATGGAATATTATAATAAGGATCATCGTCCTAATTCCACCATAGGAGTCGTGCTTTAGGATTTAATTCGAGTCTTCGAACCGATTCGTCCTATTTTTCTTTTTATGATTCCTTGTTTTATCTATCAAGATTGCTTGATATTCATTTTGTGAATAACATTTTTCTTCTTCTTTCTTTCTTTCTTAAAGAAGAAGAGATGGTTAGTTCTGGCAGCCCTAGCGCTGGTAAATCCAGTCGTCCTTCTCTGGATGGCGTATTCATGTCTGCCCAACAACTTTTGGGTCTTGCTCAGAATCAAAGGTTTATCTGTGCTTTGATTAAGAATCCCACAAAGGTCTTACCTCTGAAACTGGAAGTTCCTTTTGATCAACTTGTAGATATCACTCTACAAGGAGAAGGGGTCGATAAAGAAAGTAACAGTGATGTTGGAAGTTCCAAAAAGAGCCTCATTTGCAACAAAAGGAGGTATATTAAGTTCGAAGGCCTTAATCCCTACAAGAAAGGGAGACATGCAACTTCAGTAGAAAAGACTCCAATCCCTAATCATGGACAATGCTACAATTGTGGTTCTAAGGACCAATATGCGAAGGAGTGTCCGGAACCACTCTTTTGTCATTATTGCAAACATTCAAGTCATCATATATATGTCTGCCCCAATCTTCTAGGCAAGAAGTAGGTGGAACCAGAAACTTCAGTAGCCAAGCCACCTACCTCAAGTCGTAAACGATGCTACAATTGTGGTTGCACAGACCATTATGTAATTAAGTGCCCGAAGCCCCTTTATTGCCGCTATTGCAAATGCTCGGGTCACTACTTATCTACATGTCCCAAGCTTCCAAGCAAAAGAGAAGGAAAGCTAAAAGCTCCTAGCGAAACTTCTCTGGGTCAAGGTATTTCTTATTCAATCCTTGATTTCACTTGTTTGCGATTATTCGATTCGAGTTCTTTTTGATATGGGGTCATCTCATCATTTTTATATCAAAAGAACTTGTTGATTCTCTTTCTTTTATATTTTGGGCTTGATGACTTCTTTGAGGATTGCGAATCTGGATTAGTGGATCCGCAACACTCAATTTGCTTTTTATGGATGTCGAAATTATTTTATGCGATTATCTTTCCGAACCAATTTGCATGTTATGCGTTGCTTAGGCTTCGGAATTGATTTGCGTAAAAGGACTGGCTTATTGCAAAGCCTATATCCAATTTTTTTGAATGGACTATTCATTTCGACATTCAATCTGTTAAGCAGATTCATATTTTTCCTTTGTGATTTTGATTCCAAATTGATGGCATCATTTTATTCTTTAAGCTCACATGTTGAGTAAAGTGATATTTCTCTTATTCATATCGCTTGAGAATTTTCCGGTATTTTTGAGTTTGTCTTAGGATCATCACCTAAGCAACGTTTTAAGTGGTGTTAAGGTATTTTTAGTTCGACCTTACCACCGAATTTCAATTGCTACGAGTTGCGGAAGTTAGCATTCCACTTATCGCATTCCACACTCGTTACGATTCACATGAATGATTTTTTTTTTATGTCATTCAGTTTATTCAGTTTATTTCACCCGTTTTATAAATCGAGTATTCTACGAATATTTCGATGACTCCATCCTTATATTTATTGATTTTGGATGAAAATAGAAATTTAAAATTTTGCAAATCTTTTTCATAAGATTTATTTATAGGTACAATTTCTTTAAAAGATATTTTCATCCTAATAGAAAATGATTTTGTGTTGTATTGCCCATTTAGTGTTTTAAGAATTCTGGTCGATGCGCTTGATCAACGTAATCGATAGGGATTTCCTAAACGCTTTGATGAGACAATCAGACACAATAAATTAACTTGTAAAATATAATTTTTTCTACAAAGGTAATTGTGGTTTTGAAAGTTTTAGCTTTTCAGAAAAGAAAATTAAATTCTTTCTTTTCGATACTCCTATTCTTGTGATTCCCGAAGGGAACCAAGACTTTAACTTTTGTACCAATGCTAATCGTATTGGTTTGGATGTCGTCTCCTGCAAAAGAGAAAGTGCAAACTCTTTTGCTTCTAAATCATTAAAGTCGATCGAGACTACGTATGCCACTTATGATTTGGTGCTCGCGGCTATTGATTTTGCTTTCATAAGGGTATCATCATTGCGAGGGAGAAATTTGTTCTTCACCTTGATTTTTAATCATTAGGATATCTATTTTCTCATAAGAAACTTAATTTGTGTCAACCACGTTGGCTCGAATTCCATACATCTTATGATCTTGATATCCTTTAAACTCCCAGAAGGGGGATATCGTGTTGCCAATGCACTTAGTCGCAAGCATCGTGCAGTTGTTTCTATGATGATATCCGAATGGAATGATTTCGAAGTTTTATCCACTTGTGAGATTCGAGACCGTGTTTCCGAATTGTGCTCATTTTTTGTTTTTATGTGGCCTTGAGGCTCACCATTCTCTTTTCGACCGCATTCTTGAAGCTTAAAGGCTAGGTCCCGAATTGGCTCTTCTTAGCCAAAGTTGTAGGGATAAAATTAATATTGAACCTTGGAAAGACTTCGATATTGATTTTCAGTGCGACATTTGAAAATTTGGAAGACTTATAGTACCAAATGTTTGTGATCTTCGTCAATATATTTTAGAGGATTCACATCGTTCTTATGAATAATACCATTCTTCCCAGTAGTATTAAAAGGTACGCAGATATGAAGTGACATTATTATTGGGAGTGAATAAATTCGGTTATCGCTAACTTTGTTAAGTGTTGCATGTCTTGCCAACTCGTCAAGGCCCTACACCAAAGGCCTGATGGGTTAATGCAACCTTTAGAAATTTCAATTAGGAAGTGAGACCAAATCTCCATGGATTTTATAGATGGCCTTTTCGGTTCTCGTTCGGGTCATGATACCTTATGGGAGATAATTGATAGACTTATTAATCCGCCCATTTTATTCCCGTTCAATTTAACCGAACCATCCCTCTTTGGGCCGAACTCTTTATTAAAGAAATTATTAAATTGCATGGAGTTTCTACTATTATTGTTAGCGATCTTGATCCATTGTTTACTAGTGGATTTTTGGGAAGTGTCTTCAAAAAGCTTTAGGAACGAAGCTAACCTTACCACCGCTTACCACCCAGTCCGATGGACAAACTGAGCGTGTGAATCAAACTCTTGAAGATCTTCTTCGTGTTTATGTGCTTGTTTTAGTGGAAGTCGGAAAAATCATACTTCTCTTGTTGAATTTTCCTATAATCATAACTTCCAATCTAGCATTGGTATGGCATCTTTCGAGGCACTCTAAGGAAGGCCATGTCAATCTCCTTCTTGTTGGCCTGAGGCCGGTGAGAAGCTAGATTTAGTCCAGATTTTATTAGTGTTTCACCTATGAAAGGTGTTGTGCATTTCCGTCGATGGAGAAAAATTAGCGCCTTATTATATTGGGCCATTTCCTATCGCCAAACGTATTGGTTCCATGGCTTATCGCCTTACACTACCGGCTCAGTTTTCTGCCATGCATGACGTGTTTCATGATTCTCAATTACAGAAATGTCTTCGAGATTCCGATTCTATTCTTGACCATGGTGTTGTGGAAGAGATTGAAGTTTCTCCTATTTGACTTTTGAGCAACATCCATTCGCACCATTACTTCGGAGGTTGAGCACCTTCGAAATAATGATGTTCTTTTTGTGTGAGTTCTTTGGTTCTCAAATCCCAAGGATTTCTCTTGGTAAATCTAGAAAATTCATCGAACGAAAACTTTCGGATTTACTTTTTCGTGCTCTTTGAGGTGAACTTCTAATTTCAAATTTCTTTTGTGTTAATATGCTTTTACGGTTGTTACTTTTTATTTCCATCTTCTATATATGGCGAGGACGTAATTTCTTTAAGGAGGGGAGTCTGCAACAACCCGCATATTTATCAATTTTATATTTAAACATTTTATTTAAATGTTTTATCGTTAATTGGATTTTAGTCCGAAAGGCGACTTTTTAAAAACGGTCAAATTAGGACTCGAGACCACTTCCATTGAGTTCGAAATGTCGTTTGCAACTTTTTGAGTATAAACTTTGATATGTTTGGAGCTAGTCAAAAATTTGACCATTCTCACTTTGGGTTTGAGTTTGGGTTCAGCCCACTAGCCAACTTATACTCAAATCTGAACCACTCCTCCCCATTCACCCTTACTTCTTCCTCTTTTCAGTTCTAAAGCAAAAATGGTGGGAGAGATTGGAAATTAAAACTCCAAAACCCTAGTTCCTCTTGCAATCTCAAATTTCTAGCTCCAAATTCAAGAGAACCCATTGGTAAGCATCCTCTTCTTCTTCTCCAACTCTTTCTCCTTTCAATTTTAGAAATTCCTAAACCTAATTTTGGTAATGTTCTTGTTTTTGAACCTAGATTCAAGCTCATTTGAGTTGTGTTGAAGAGTGATGGATTCTCTATTTGCTTTCAAGCTTCTTCTTGTTTGATTTTGTAAAAGGTGAGATTTTTATCTCACATATATATCTATGATTATCTTCGATTGTTAGGTATGAATTCCTAACACACATTCATGTGCATTTGATTTTGGTTTGAATTGATTTGGTGTATATTCCAATTTTTGGTGTTTTGAAATCAAAATCTATGAAAATCCTTTTATGGATATCTTAACATGTTTTAATGACGCATCGAAGAGCCTAAAGGGCCGGGCAGTCGATTGGCATAAACCCATAGCGCCATTGCTCGTTTCGGCTGCGAATTGGTTGGGATTGCACATCTTGTGCAAAGGCAGGAAAACTGCCTTAGCTGCATTCAGTCAACTGGATTTCAAAGCCAGTCGACTGGCTGTAGCTAATAAGCAGTATAAAGGCTTCCTTCAAAGCCTTGGGATTCTCTGTTTACTACAGTCAGTCGACTGACCCACTGAGTTCAGTCAACTGACCAGAATCCCGAGAGTTTTTTTGGGAATGTGATCAGTCGACTAAACTCAGTGAGTCAGTCGACTGACCTGCACCTATCTGTCTTCCATGCCTTCTTGAGCCTATTTTTGCATGGTTTCCAAATATAAATCGATCCGTGTTTATTCCCACTTGTTGTTATCATTTATTATCTACTTTGATGACATTTTCTTCGAGATTTATATGAACATTCCTTTTGATGGATTTAGAATCGATTTATTGGATTTTATTCACATCATCGAATGTGATCTTTGTGATTGATTGTTTCTACAATCCCCCTTGTGATTTGTCACTTTAAAATATAAAGGTTTTAATACTAGTATTAAATATCAAAACTTCTTCATCAAAACGATTTCAACTATATTTTTCAATATCAAACTCGTTTATAAAACCAATTTCCAATCTACTAGTATACATAAACCTTTACCTCACTCGGATGAGAAATCTAACTAAACGGCTTAGTAAAACAAGTGGTATGAAAAGCTTGCGTTTACTTCGTCGGTTATTCTTGGACTTGTTCGATTGAATCTCTTGTGACAATTTTCTAGTGGAAATCTACAATCTGTTCATAAATATTTAAGTTAAGCAAGTGGTTATGGGACATGAAGCTAAACTCATTTATTTACTAGCTCAGTGTAATTTACACTTATCGATCAATGATGATCATTTTTGTGATTTAGACTAGCAATTTGCGATGTCTCTTTCTCTACGTGGGAGACTAAACCCTGCTTCGTGGAGCTTCGGCTCAATTCGTGATGGGGTAGCAACCCATGGTCTTCGGGCCGTCTGTGGAGCTTCGGCTCAATTCGTGATGGTTAGCAACCATGGCATTAGCATTCCGTTCATCATACACGTGTAGGGAGTTTTTATGCTCCCGTCTGTGATAGGCCTCCCCCTTTTCTTTCTGTGATTTCTGGATTTCCATTAATGACTTCTAGAATTTGTATTTCACCAATTTTCGTGATTTACATTAGTAAGTTTTATCAATATTTGTGCATTGGTGAATTTATGTGTCATTAACTTTTGTGATTGGCATTGATATAATTGTCAATATTTATGGTTTGGTGAACGAAATAAAGAGCATGACATTCTTTTTTATCTTTGAGAAGATTCTTGTGATATTGATTAATCTTTTGTTGATTTTCAATTGCATACTTATCATAGTATGACTTTATGGTTATCATACGTATTTTGTCATATCTCTCATTCTATATCATTTCGTCTGATATTTATAGCTAGACTGATCCGTTTATTATTTTCTTATTAAATAATACTCGGGTCAGACCGAGATGTTTCAGGTGCTTCTGCTTGACTCCTCGTCAGAGATTATTATTCTGACTTTTGGCTAACTACTTAGATTAGTAGTTTATTTTATTGTATACATTTGAGATGTAGACTCTATAATGTATACTTACTCTTTTGTGTAGCACCTGTAACTATCTTTCTGTGTTATCGTGGATCATGCAGACCACTACTCTGATAAACACTTTTAAGTGTTGTATATTCATATCTATTTCGCCTTTGTGATATGAATTATCTGCGACTGATTTATGTTATGCTTATTTTTATATTTGTTTCCGAAGATTTTACATAGCCACTGTGTAGTAGCTTTAAGTTTGTTTCGGTATGTCGGATTTCCTCCTTAAACGAAATGCATGTTATATTTTTATCTGGCATATCGGCACTCACACAAAGCAATTATACAGATGGTCGCTCCTCAACAGCCTTATTCTCCGTGCTAGTTGACAGCATTACACCGTAGTGTTCTTGGCTAGCGTGGGTATAGAGGTGGCGCGTCACATATAGATTGTTAGTTGGATTATATATAAGTATTATCAACAAGTTTTGGGAATTGTAAAGGGAATTAAGAAAATTCTGGAGAATTAAGAGATAATTACAGAATATTTCCTAAGTATGAATATTAGAAATGATTTTGGCGAATTGACTTATAATATTTTCCTAAGTGTTGAAATCAATGGTTCTGGAAATATTTTAACTATGAACCGATTTTATAGGAATATTTTCCTAAGTACTGGATTTCAAATTGAAATGGAAAATATTTCTATGTGTTAGAATTATCCTGTTATGGATAAGTATTTGAAATTGTTTCCAAATATTGAAATATTGGAAAAGATTTGAATATATATCTTTGTAAAGATATTTTGAGATAAATCTTTGAAAGATTTATAGTATGGCCTAATGACTGCTTATGTGTGTAATTTGATAGTTAAACAATGGACCATCAAATCTGGCTAATTTCGTTGATTGTTTCGAAGAGACCGGGATCGAATTTAATTATCCGAAAACAACTTCGATCCAATTTGAGCGTTATGAATTGTGATATCGTAAAGATAATAAGATTGTGATTTTGGAGATTCGGTTTGTTCAGACACATGGCAACTTGTATGGATGAATGCTATCAGCACATTATCATTAAAGGGCAATGAGCACTCTAAGTGTAAATTTCTTGAAAGGTGATCGTAGCCTCAAGCCTCATCAATGAGGTATGACTAAAACATGGGAGATGCAGCATAGCCAAGTGAGTCGAACCAAAGTAGGGTATGTTGTCACTTTTCTAGAGACCCTCAGATATATATTATAATTATGGATATGGTTGTGCATGGAAAAGAAAGCACTCGATTACGGTAGGAACACCCGGGGGGATAACATATTCGATACAATCTAGCAAAGGGAAGGCCGATCATGTGCTAATAGGTATCGTTAGGTACGATCCCGGTACATTTTTTAGAGATGTACTGGATGGGGAGTACCCCAGTAGCCTTATCATTGTATGAAGTGCAATATCCACAATGAGCTTGTACGGTTTTAGTTGTATACGAAATATGCTATAACGTGAGATGCAGGCATTTCAGTTATTATATAGTTTACTTTCTATAGACACTATTATGATATCAGATGATTTTGATATAAAATGTTTTGGTTATCATAAGATAAAAACATGTCATGTTTATGTGTGACGTGGTCTTACGAGATACCTTTGTTTCCAAAGGATTTTGATAATAGTAATAATTCAAGTTGAGTGTATTTTCTCATGCTAGTTTTCCAGACTGACTTGGGTGTTATTTTATTATAATGCTCGGGTCAAATCAAGTATTACAGATTCAGATTAGGATGTTATGGAGCTTAGGAGACGAGCTGGAGGAGTCATAGGCATATTCTAGATATTTGATTGTATTCCGCTGTGTGTGCAGACTGTATAGTCAACACCGGCGAGGATGGGTTATAATACCTGTCCATATTGACTGGTTAATTATTGTACTCGGACATAGTATGTATATTGACAGTTGCAGTTTCTTTTGTATAAAGATCTGAATTTATCTATTATATATTGTTCCATTATGATTGTGCAATTCTGTGTTGTTGTTTCTATTTTCTTCTATCTCTTTCTTCTTCACCCGTAATGATCTGGTACTTTCGGCACTCGATTTCTCGGCATGCTATATAGTGAACGTATTGTGTCGATTTTTGAGAGTCGAAAATTAGTGGGTCGGTACATCAATCGTATGTGAAAGATAGCTTATGGATCGATTATTTTTAAGTAAATAAATCTTGTGTGTTTTCAACTCGCACGTCTAAACGGTAACTCCAAATGCTGCGGAAATTGAAATCTAATAATAATACCCTATTACGGATGCAATAGAGCTAGTTTCATCGAATTCCGAGACTATGCCCCAAAAGGCTACTTTTATACGTTAATTAAAACAAGGAAATTCCAAAATTAGCTAAATTACTTTTAAATCAACTTTAAAAGTTTTATTATCTTCATTCTTGCTAAGTAGTGATTATATAAGCTTTCAAATTGTAACGACCTATATTTTTAACTATTTTAAATTATAATATTTGATATAATTATGGAATGAAATGGCTAAAAATAAAATTTAATGAATTATTAGTATTGTTATATCGGGTAATTAAATTTAATATTGGAGATTTTGTTTTTCTTTGAATAAATTAACTATGGATTTAATATGATTAAAATGGTACCAAACATAGATTTAAATTTTACATATACATAAACACTGGACAAAACAATCATGTCCAGATACTACAATATCACAGTGGAAACTCTCCATACGTCCCTGCCATCCAGCTCACCTCCTGAGCTCCAGAACGTCCTTACCTGAAAATCTGTAATACTCGGTCTGACCCGAGCATTACATCAAAGTAACACCCGGGTCAGGCCGGAAACCAGCGTGAGTAAACCCATCTAACAAGAATACAAAAGCATGCAACTTATATAAACCCGGTGTAACTTATCAATTTACAACTTCACAAGCTGTTATAGACAATACTTATTTCACACGTCAATTTCTAAGTGGCAAACTTAGATTAAATGGCCCAACTTACTTAAATCATTCCATATCAGCATATTGATTCAACATATCAATCTATAAGGAATCGAAGTGGTTTCGGCTATTTACGATACCCGACTCCGGTCTCTTCGAATCCAGTGTCTTTTAAAACCAAGTTATCTAATTAAATACAACTCAACTTTAATTATTGTATACATTTTACACATCAATTCCTAATTGATTGATAATCACATTATCATCGCCCATCCAATATATCATATCACAAATCAATTCAAAATAGAGATTTCCACCTATTCAAAGTACTCATCATAATTCAATCATTAATAAGCAAGATTGATCACTTCCATTAATTACATAAATTGAATAATCCTCTAATTACTTTTATTAGTAAATTATTCTTAAATATCATATAATAATTAACCTTTAACTTAATTACATTCATTAATAAATCTTGATTAATCTTCAATATATATCAATTCAATAGATATCATCCAATTCAGACATTCAACAACCAATCATCTATAAGCAAGTATTATCAATTCATATCACATTTAATTTAATTACTTAAATTAAATTAACTCCTTAAGAATTAATCACTTAATCTTTCTTATATAATCATTAATTAATTACTAACCTTAATTAATTAATCACATCCAAATGTATAAGAAAGAAGAAACTCAAGTGGAACAGAAACAAATAGGAAGCTGCATGTTGGGTTAGGCTTTTAAAATACTGAAATTTCGATCTGCAATAATTATCCTGATGATGGTTCGTATTTCTGGAACCATTACGACGCATTTATATAAATTAATTATCCTTAAGAAATTATCTTAATATAAACCATAATTGTTAATCATCCTTGATTAACCCCATTCAGTAATTAACTACCCTTAATTACTTCACCAAATAAATTAATTACTCCTTAATTAATTATCTCAAATTAATCCCTTGATTAATTTTACAAAGTAATTATACTCAAATTACTTTCATCAACAAATTACCTTCAATTAATGACATCCAGTAATTACCCATTAATTACTTCCCTAAGTAATTTCTCTTCATTAATTACATTAAGTAATTATACTTCACAAATCTTCGAATGATTATTCTAAATTAATTAAACTAAATTAATTAACTTAATCTAATCAAATTATACTCAATTAATTACAATGAGTAATTAATTCCTTAATTACTTCCATAAGTAATTAATGATTCTTAGTTAATTCACAAATGATTATCTTTAAATTAATTAATCTAATTAATTATTAAAAATTAATCACATGAATTAATTATTAAATAATCCTTAGTTAATGACCTTCATTAACTATTAACCATTCATTAATTACTTATTTTAATCATTATTGATTACAAATTAATTAATCATTAATAGCCCATTAATTAACCCCTAATTATTTAATTAATTAAGTGTTAAATGTAACTTAATTAATCCTTTATTGCTTGATTAATTAATTACTAATCATTGATTAAAATATAATCTTATTAATTAATGATTCTTAAATTACAAGTTACTTATTCTAAGAATTATAAATCTTTATATTTTTAAGTTAAAAACCCTTAATTACTTTAAGTAATTATCCATTTCATTAATTTATTAGATAAATTAATTATCCATTTAATTACCCTAATAATTAAATGCATAACAAATCATTAAATTATAATTTAACTTCAACTAGTTTTATAATCAATTTAAAACCTTAAAATGATAAATAATACTTTTCTTATAAAAGAAATTTTACAAAAGTTTAAATCAAATTCCCTTTTTAAATTCAAACATTTATAATTTTCTTTATCATTCAAATTTGTTAAAATACATAAATTTATAAAACTTAAATTTATTTTAAACCAATGATTCAAATTCAGATTCAAATCAAATTTAAACTTTATTTAAAATATTTCTTTACATTTTAATTTCCAATTCAAATTCAAATTTCTTTAAAAACATTTTTAAACAATAAACCCCTTTAAAGTATTTTAAACAAATTTGAATTTAAAAACTTATTCATTTCCAGCTATGATTCTAATTAAAGCTTGAATTCATAATTTAAAATTAGATTTAAAACATATTTTAAATCTTGCTTTAAACTCTTAAAATTCAGTTTTAAATTTTGAAAACATAACAGGATTTCTAACCTGTAAACTAACTCGAACCCGAAATGATTCACTCGTGTAAAACACTAAATAAACTCGAGTAACATTCCACTTGCATTTATTCAAAACTTAAAGTATTGTCAGGTTTACACATAAACCTGTAACACTCCTACACTCAAGAACCCACTCAACAGCTACTCCGAGTCCAACACACCCCTGACTTCGAGTTCAACATCCAAATGCTTCGAGCAACTCATGAAAGAACCCGAACCAAACACGAGAAATCATCTTCCCCAAAAACAGCTGACACGCCATGATCACCGTGCACCTGCATCTCCGCTGCCGTCACCTCCGACCTCTCGCGACCACTCGCACAAGTCAGCGACCATCATCAAATACCAATTCGACCTTCAAACCAACTGCAGAAACAAGAAATCAAAATCGAGCTTCGAGCTCGAAAACTGGAAGCAATGTCGAACTGCAATTCGCTTCAAACTCCAAAATCCGGTCACTAGAGAAACTTTACCTCTGGACACGCCTTCATCCATACTCCATCAATCATCCATTCGAATCTAGAACAGCTCGGTCATTCATAGGAGTTGCGGTGATCAATTTACTGACCAATTGAAGAAACTAGGGTTAAAATTTTCAACCCCAAATCAACTTCTCAAATTAATCCCTTGATTAATTTTACAAAGTAATTATACTCAAATTACTTTCATCAACAAATCACCTTCAATTAATGACATCTAGTAATTACCCATTAATTATTTCCCTAAGTAATTTCACTTCATTAATTACATTAAGTAATTATACTTCACAAATCATCAAATGATTATTCTAAATTAATTAAACTGAATTAATTAACTTAATCAAATTAAACTCAATTAATTACAATGAGTAATTAATTCCTTGATTACTACCATAAGTAATTATACTTAACAATCTACACAAATGATTATCTTTAAATTAATTAATCTAATTAATTATTAAAAATTAATCACATTAATTAATTATTAAGTAATTCTTAGTTAATGACCTTCATTAACTATTAACCATTCATTAATTACTTATTTTAATCATTATTGATTACAAATTAATTAATCATTAATAGCCCATTAATTAACCCCTAATTATTTAATTAATTAAGTGTTAAATGTAACTTAATTAATCCTTTATTGCTTGATTAATTAATTACTAATCATTGATTAAAATATAATCTTATTAATTAATGATTCTTAAATTACAAGTTACTTATTCTAAGAATAATAAATCTTTAAATTTTTAAGTTAAAAACTCTTAATTACTTTAAGTAATTATCCGTTTCATTAATTTATTAGATAAATTAATTATCCATTTAATTACCCTAATAATTAAATGCATAACAAATCATTAAATTATAATTTAACTTCAACAAGTTTTAAAATCAATTTAAAACCTTTAAATGATAAATAATACTTTTCTTATAAAAGAAATTTTACAAAAGTTTAAATCAAATTCCCTTTTTAAATTCAAACATTTATAATTTTCTTTATCATTCAAATTTGTTAAAATACTTAAATTTATAAAACTTTTTTTTTGGCAAGGCCGACGGTTTTATAGTGGACCGACCACTTTTATTACGAACGTAATAAAGTTTGAAGTACAGGAGTAAGGTAGAAGCACCTTAGCTACTAAGAAAGAAAGAAATAAAAATACAGCACAGGAGTATGACAGACATGTCACATCTACTAGATATAAGTTACTAGACTAGTTCTCCTCAGAAGAGGAAGAAACACAATCGCTCTCAACTACATGGGTAGAAATCAGAGTTCCACCTCCAAGAAGACCAAAATAGGGGCGAAAAAGTACAGCAAGAGAAGGATCATAACAGTCAACGCCAGAAGAGTAAATAAAAGATCGATCCCAGGCAGAATCAGCTAGAATAACAGAATTAGCTTGCGCATGCGTTCCATCCGTGTCAAGAACCAAGGAATCACCAGAAATTTTATAGTAGAGGCAGCGTAGATCAAGAAGGTCATCAGATACATATCTGAAATAGGAGTTCTCCACAGGATTGAATCTCATATCTGAACGGAGATCAACCCAACTATGTTCTGTGTCAGCCCAAACAACAAGATTCTGCACAGCAGAAGAGACATCAGGAACTGGGGAAGAAGGCCGCGTTAAGGAGAGGGAAGGTCCAGGGTCAGAAGATTGAGATGCAACCTGTTTGACTTTGGGGACCCATTTCTTAAGCGGAGGCCTAGGAAGAGGGATCTTTGGAGCAGAAGCAGAAATAACTGAGTGCAAGCATGCAGATGCTATATGACCAAAAGAGTGACAGGAGGTACAAATGTCAGGGACCCATCCATACCGCACACGCACATTCTCGACATGTCCAACAGCAAGCTGAACAGGAATAGAGGTAGGAAGAGGCTTAAGGGGAGTAATTTCAATCAAAGCCTTGGCATAAACAAGCTTATCACGCGCCGCAGTGTTGGAGTCAAAACACTTCAATTTACCAACATTGCAAGCAAGCCAATTCAATCCAAGAAGCGGTTGAAGAGCAGAAGGAATTTGAGAGAAGTAAACCCAAACAGGGATAGAAAGAACCTGTTCACGAGCTCTAGCAACCGTCGGAGACCAGGGGGTGATAATAAAAGGCTGACCATCAAAGAAAGTAGGCTCGGACCCAAGAACACGGCTACGTTCCTCAGGGGAGGAGAACAAAATGTAGTATAAGGAATCAACCAACTTGATTCTAAGACCACCAAGAAGACGCCAGGCCCTACGACAGACAGCAGCCACATCAAGAAGACGATGCTTAGGGTCTAAAAAGAATCCAACTACGTATTCTGACCAAAAGTCCACACCGGCTTGTATAACACTGGGGGGAGGGATCTTTACTCCGTTTTCCTCAAGGATTTCGAACTCAACTGGTTCATAAACACCCGCATTACGGGGCATGGATTTAAAGAGAGAAGACCAAGATTTTGGGACCGTAGGGCAAGTAACAACAGGGCGACACTCCACCACACCAGTAGAGGCCACAGGTATGGGGCAATTTGCTACAATGGGAGATTGCAAATTATCACCAACATCAGCAATGACAGGTGAGCCACAATCAATGACAGGTGAGCCTAACACATTAGTCTCAGGGCATACAATCGATGCCGAAGGAGGCCCAAAACAAACAACACCAGATGGCATGGACGGAGTAGCATCACACAAAGAGTTAAACAAACCAGTATCTCTGATAGATGGACCAGATCCCACTTTGTCATTAATGCAAGCACTAGTCGTGCAACATTCGATCTCAACAGGCACAACCAAACCTATATCATCTCCAGTCAGTCCACCAAGATCACTCACTATTGCCAATGTTCCTCCGACTTGCTCACCAAAAACACCACAAGGAGACCCAACGGAATCGACAATGAGCCCGGAGTTAGAAGGAGGTAGCTTACCTGACTTACACAGCGTCGTTGTTGCAGCCGAGATACCGGTAGTAGATAAAACATTGAGGCTAGAGTGGGCAGTAGAAACAAGGGGAGGAAATTCACGGGGAGAAAGAAGATCTGGACGGTCGATGTTATGTAGGACCATGGCTCCAAATTGGCGGCCTGAACGTGTAGACGAAGGGGAGAGCAGACGCGGAGGCTTGTGGAAAGAATGAGGAGAGGACATGAAGGGGGCGATCGAACCAGAGTGGGGCAAGAAATCACGGAGGGCAAGAAATTTATTTTAAACTAAAGATTCAAATTCAGATTTAAATCAGATTTAAACTTTATTTAAAACATTTATTTATATTTCAATTTCCAATTCAAATTCAAATTTGTTTAAAAACATTTTTAAACAATAAACCCCTTTAAAGTATTTTAAACAAATTTGAATTTAAAAACTTATTCATTTCCAGCTATGATTCTAATTAAAGCTTGAATTCATAATTTAAAATTAGATTTAAAACATATTTTAAATCTTGCTTTATACTCTTAAAATTCAGTTTTAAATTTTGAAAACATAATAGGATTTCTAACCTGTAAACTAACTCGAACCCGAAATGATTCACTCGCGTAAAACACTAAATAAACTCGAGTAAACTCGAGTAACATTCCACTTGCATTTATTCAAAACTTAAAGTTTTGTCAGGTTTACACATAAACCTGTAACACTCCAACCCTCGAGAACCCACTCAACAGCTACTCCGAGTCCAACACACCCTTGACTTCGAGTTCAACATCCAAATGCTTCGAGCAACTCATGAAAGAACCTGAACCAAACCCGAGAAATCATCTTCCCCAAAAACAGCTGACACGCCATGATCACCGTGCACCTGCACACCCGCTGCTGTCACCTCCGACCTCTCGCGACCACTCGCGCAAGTCAGCGATCATCATCAAATACCAATTCGACCTTCAAACCAACTGTAAAAACTAGAAATCAAAATCGAGCTTCGAGCTCGAAAACTGGAAGCAATGTCGAACTGCAATTTTCTTCAAACTCCAAAATCGGATCACCAGAGAAAATTTACCTCCGGCCACGCCTTCGTTCATACTCCATCAATCATCCATTCGAATCTAGAACAGCTCGGCCATTCATGGGAGTTGCGGTGATCAATATACTGACCAATTAAAGAAACTAGAGTTAAAAATTTCAACCCCAAATCATTACCGCCTCAATGCTCAGATCCACCTCCATCTATTTTTCCCTTAATCTTCGATCACCACTCTATCACCAGAGCAAACAATGGCCATCCCGACCTCCTAGGTGGACAGTTCTAACCCCAAACATGATTTCTGGTTAAACCAGAAATACACAATCAATTTCAAACTAAATTTTCTAATTTTAGTTTTGAAATTCAAGTCTTTGTTTATGTAACTTGTTTATATTCTTGAATCAAAGAATCTGAATGATCAAATTCTTATTTTCAAAAGTTGTTCTGTTGCACTTTGCATTTTCCAGAGACATTGCAGGTTTTTCTTTTATTTTTTTTCATATTGAATAAAATTAAAACTTTAACTTATATTCACAGCCACATTTTGATTGAATGTTAAATCTTAAAATCTTATCACAGCTTAGATTGAATGAAATAGAACTTCAAGAAGTTCTAAAATCTGGAAACTTAAGTACATAAAATAAATTATACTACAACAACCACTTCTACATACAATCATATATTTTCCAGTAATGAACTTGTAAATTGCATGCAAACACACTTATTTCTGGAGTAAAACAAGCAACCAATTTATACTTAAGTTTATTTAAAAAAATGTTACTCATAGATTTTAAATATGCAGAGCAGAGCTTCAGTTTGAAAAACCCTTTTGAACATCTTTTGCAATTCTGCTTGAATGCTTTTAAGACTTGAGTTGTTTGATGCTTTTAAAATGCCTTTGCCCATGCTTTTAAAAGCTTGAATGTTGCTTGCTGAAAGATTGAGTTGCTAATGTCTTTAACTTGCTTTTGATTGTTGCATGCAGGTAGCTTAACTTCCGGTTTTAAGAAGAATGCAGGAAATAAATTCTTAGGTTGAAGAGAAATGATGAATGCAGGTTGAATAACAGGTTTTTTTTGTTTGTTTTATTTGCATGTAGAAAAATGTTTCAGGGATTTCAGATTTGCATGTTGGTTTACAGGAATTGATATGCAATTTGAATTAATGAACAAGCTTCGATTTTGAGGAGAATGAATACATGAAATGATTTTTTTTTTGAAAAGTGATTTCAGGTTATAGCCATAAATTTTCTGAATTCAAAGAATAAGAATGAAGAAGATGAAATTTAAGGTTTATTAAAATAAAATAAAATAAAAACTAATAAGGACACTTGTTAAATCTTATTTACATTTGTCAAAACCATTGCTTAATTTATCACACATGTTAATCAATGAGGTTTAAAAATGAACACATGTCATTCCTTACCTTTAAATTATTTTAAAAATGATTTTTAAAAGCCTTTATTGTTAATTTTCTTAATATGTAAATACTTTACTAATTCATAAATGCTTTTTTTTATCTTCTTATTTTATAAAAATAAAACTTTCAAATGAAAATAAGATATAAACTAATTAGATTTCAAATAAAATAATATAAATTATTTAATCCATTTTTACATGCTAATTTATATGCTTTTGCATTTATTTACTACTAAATAAATATTTTCTAAATTTATAAAATTCTTTTGTTTTAAATTAATATAAAACAAATTTTATTTTGGTTATTTATATTTGAAGATAACAATTTTATCCATTTTAAATAATTTAATTAAGGGATTATCACATTTTAATATTTAAACTCATATAATTATTCAATTATCTGATACCCAGAAATTCAGACTATTATAATATCCCTCTACCCCTCCTCCTTTTCTTCAGATTTTTGAACGAGATTCACCCAAATAAAAAACAAAAAAAAAATAACAGTTCGGCACTAAAAAAAAGAAATCAAATGAAAAAAATCGCAAGCAATGACATCGCGATAGTGATGGGAAGCAGAGCGTATGACAGAAGGGAGGAATACAGCATGATGGGTCACGATTGGGTCTTAGATGCATGCATGGATAGTTGTGGGTGGCGTTAGCCGTGCGTGGCATCGCGAGAAGAATAGGAAATGGCAGTGGCAAACTAGAGCAGAGCTGAGGTGTTCAGTGTTGGGTTCGGTGGTGCTTCCGATGGAAGTGTGGAGGCGATGGGATGTGTTTGTGTTCTCTTGCTTGGGCATCACGAGTTGAACGAGAGAGGGAAGGCTTGAGAAATGTGATTAAGCTAAGTAAGGTGATTAATTTTTTTAGGAGATTAGTTGATTTAATTTATCAAATCAAACGTTTAATGATATGTAATTCGTTCGTGTGAGGTCGGATTTGAGTGTCGTTTTATCATGGTGTAATCCTATCAAAATTGTCTTCATTGTGGAGTTGGAGTCGTTGTTATTTGGAGAGTTTGAATTTTCCGATTCAAACAAAGGTGAGAGTTTTATACATTCACGTTTTGGCTAAAATATTTTTTATGTAGTTGAATTGCATCATGAAGTGAACTGAATTTATCGATTGTTGCTTCATAAATTAAACAGACATCTGAATTTATTGATTGGATTTGAATTGACTGTTAAATTAAATGTGAATTTAATTGACCGTAAAATACTCGATATTGATAATCATGAAATTGTTACAAATTTTGTTGACTGTGTGGATGATTTGTTGTGATGGATGCTATTGGTTGATATTTTGAATGTTTATTTATTTTGATATATCATGTTATCATCCGGTATATTATTTACAGTATATAAAACTGTAAATTGAATTATTTCGAATAAATTAAAAACATGTTGAAATGATATATACACCCATGACATTTATTTTGGATAGAAATGATATATATCGATCCCTGGAATTAAATTGGAATAGATGTTCCACTTGGCCATAGGATAGAAAATTATAAGGACACCAGAGTGGTTAAATTAAATGATTTTGAAATTGATCGATTTTAAATTATTTAAAATAATTTGATTTAAGAAATAAAAATTAAATTTATGGAAATCAAATTATTTTCGAATTAGCTCGGAATGTTGAAATTTAAAGTTGATAACAGGAATATTTTAAGTAATGGAAGTTGAGATTTTTAAGTTATAATGGAAATATGATTTGAATTACAAGAATTTATTTGTTTTAAAAGATTGGACTTTTATTCAAACTTTGAATATTGCTAAGTAAGAGTAATACATAAAGATGTTTCAAAATTGAGCTTGGAATTGAATTATATTTTATTTCTATATTGGATATTGAAGGATAATTTAATTTAAGTGTTTTGAATCGATATTATGGAAATCGAATTTGGCATTGATATAAATCGAAATGGTTTAAATTTTAAAATTGGAATTGAAATTGATTTGAAATTGGAATTTAGATTAACTTGGAATTGGAAGTAAAATTTATATGGAATTGGAATTTAAAATAATTTGGAATCGAACTTGAGTTCGATTTGAAATCGGAATTGAATCGACTAACTCGAAATGGAAATGGAAATTGATTTGAATCGGAAATTTTGGAATTGAATTAATTTTGCTTGGAAACTATTTTTAAATAAATTCTTTTAGTATTAACTATTTCAAAATCTATTTTATAAATATTCAAACTATTTTAATTTTCCCAATTATTTTACTATATAAACCATTTCGAATACTCAAAATATTTTCTATTTAACTATTTTAAAACTATTTAAACTATTTTCTAAAATTCAATCTGGTTAAAGGGTGGAATGTTTATATTTAAACCTTGGATTTAAACGCGAACTAGGTTAAAGTGAATTATAACCAAAACTGTAATTCAGATCAAGTTTTGAAGTGTAATCGATATATCGAGTTGAATTAACATTTGAAGTAAAAATATGTTTTTTCAAGCGAATATGATGATTTAGAAATGGATTTGATATTGAAGCGAATATGATATTTTGATATCAATTACGAATTGTTTTTGAAATGTAAAAGAACTAGCCGATATGTAAAACAACGTTTGGTTGTTAAAGAGACCGGGGCCTCTTATCGGCACACTCTCTATCAATATTGGAACCAATTTGACAACTATATATGCGGTGGATGATATCTTGAATGTAGTGGTTGAATTGGCGATGTTTACTGGAATGAAGTAAGAGAACGATGATGGATAGCTTTGACACACGTGTCATAATTAAAATGACTAAAACAGAAGCCTATGCCTAGCCATCGAGGCTAGCTAGCTCCAGCGACGTTGATCCCTCGTATTAGTACTGTGATTTCGTATTCAATGGATGCACCTTTGTTCGTTTCGATTGATTGTCGCGGTCGGCCACGGATGGGTTACGACTAGCTAGAAAGGCTAAACTGGCAGGATCCTACATTGGGTTTTGCCTCACGTGCCTTATCATATTTATCCCTATATGAGCCCATTACGACTTTGGTTTAAACTGTAAAATGTGTTAAGCTGGACCAATGTAAATCCTTAACGCTATTTTGATATTTATTTTACTGATAGACATTATATATTATAGCGTATACTATTATATATAAATAGTTTAATAAATCCTTAGGAGATGGTAAATCCAGTAATATCTCTGAAGTTATTGCACTCATATTCTATGATATAGATTTGACTTACATAAGAGCATTTCAGTCCTGGCTTGAGTGTTTTGTCCTTTCATTACGCTCGGGTTATTCCTGAGTTTTTTCAGCCTATTGAAGATTATTCTCTGGAGGACGAAGAAGATTTTGGTATATTACTATTATTATTATTCCCTTATTCAAGTTATCATGTATAGTGATCACTTATCTCTGATGTGTTTATATATAACTCTGATAAATGTGTATAGATTATAATCAAATGTATAGTAAATAGCTTCATGAATTGTTATTTAATTATTATATTTTATCATTTCCGTTGTGAGATTCTGTGTTTGTTTTTCTTCTTTTCTTGTTTTTCTTATTTAAACCCATTGATTATCTACGTTCTGGATTGTTTAAGTTGGACATGTGTGGATTATTGTTGATTTAAACCGTCCAAAATGTGGATCATTACAAAAATTATTTTTATCCAAATAAAAGTCCAAGATTAGATTATTTAAACGATTTTCAATTATTCATTCAACAAATAAATCGACATATTTGGAACTTAAGTTTTATTCCACTTATTTGATAGATAAACTTCATATTAAAATGCCATTTAAATTCCAAATTCAACATTTATAATAAATTAAATGTTCAAAATCAAACGACTGAAAATCCGAGTCGTTACAAGACGTTTGATATAGTTTTATTCAAAATAATCAATTTATAAACAATTTAACTTACATAATTAGGTTTAATAAAAATTTGAACATAACTCAACTTCTACAATAAAATCTAAGTCCTAAATTTATGAAAAATTTCGGCAGAGTCTCCTTTGCGCAGATAGGTGCAAAAAAATAACAATATCAATAATTTCAATATATCTAAATATATATATCATAATAAAATAATAGATTATCCCAAACCATGGAAAAACAATAGAATATGCTATAAAGCCATAATCGGATAACATACTTATTTGTCGGCAAACAAACTTTATTTATGAAACCAAAAGCAATTGCTATTGCTTCCATAAATCTGTAATTTACTTACATAATCCTAAAGAGTTAAAACTATGTAAAAGAGTAATATTTTATCTGCTGCAATCAATAACACAAGCAACATGACATAAATAACCATATGCAAACAAAAGCAGTAAAACTATTACATGCAATAAAAGAATACATCATATATCCATAGCAATCAAAAACAAATGTTTGTTCGGGTTCTGGCACTTTTCATTGTAGAAGGATGATAAATAACTACCAAGTGTACCTTACGCTCAAGAGCCTTAGATGATTACTTAATAGATTATTCATACAACCTTAAATAATTCGAAGTACCGTTTCCCAAACTTCCCATAAGCCAAAAGACATAGATTTTTAATGTTACGACCCATAAATTTTGATAATTAAAACTATTAAATTAAATAAGATTTTGAAATTTAATATTGCGAGAAATTAATATTTATGATTTATTATTGAGGAAATAATTAAAGTATGATTTAATAATGTTGTTTGAATGCTATTGATAACTATTTAATGTAATTTCAATCAATTGAAATAAAATTTAGGTTAATTTGGTTATAATTGTAAATAATGAAATAAACTAAATGATGTATGTAATGGTGAGATTGTATGTAATTGATTGAAATTGGTTAATATAGAATATGAAATCAGTGATGTGGTAAGAAGTTATAATCTTTGTTCGTAAACAATAAATTTATAAATGTGATAAAATTTCTTAAAAATAACAATTGTTCATTTATCATCTCATTATTTAATATGTTTGGAATTAATTTGGAAATCAACGAAAATTTATGTAAAGAATTCTTGTAGTTAATATGGTAAAAGATGTTAACAGTAAAATAATGAATGTAGTAAAATGTAAACTTATGTTAATATAATTCATAGGGTATTTTTGATTGAATAATAAGGATGATAACATAGGTTTGAATGTAATTGGATGAGAATTGGATGTGTAGTTAACGGCATGAATTGGATAATAAAGGAAGTTTTAAGCGACGATAAAATACATATTTATTTAAGGAAAATAAAACACGTGATCTAAATGGTAACTTACCAAGTGAATTTCAAATAACGGAATGAGGTAAAACAATTAATTGGTAAATGATGGATGTCTTTTGTTAATGCAGTGAACGTTATAACTATTTAATAAAGACAATAGAGGTTACAAATATGTTAGTAGCAATAAATTGGAAATAACCCCATTTAATTTTAAATATATTTATATATATAGAATTAATTGGCATTTAACCTTTTTAATATGATAAGAGGAAATGAATTAATGTCGCATTAATTGATATTACATTTTTAACTAAGATAAAGTGTAACGATCCGTACATTTAACAACTTTAAAATGATAGTATTTTGAATTTAAATAAAAAATTAAATATGAAAAAAAGTTTGAATTTGTGATGTCTTTGTGACACTAGACTTAACTAATTTAAAATGACAGTATGGGATGTCTTTATGAAGTTTCAAATTTTGGTCAAACTTAGTCAAAGTTCGACTTTTGGTTGAAAATTTTATATTTGAATTTTAAAATTTTATTCTTTTTATATGATACTAGACTGAATTCTAATCTCCTCTCCATTTTTCTTTTCATCAAAATCAAATTACTATTGCTCTAAAAATATAAATTACTATGAAATAATTGACATAAATTTGCAGTTATATTTGTGGTTTTTGGCTAAGTCTGGTCTAATGGGCTCTTTAGTAAACCAAGAGACCCTAGGAACACTAATAGACTTATGACTCCTCACTTTCCGACCTGTTGACTTTCAATTTTTCACTGGAGAACAAAACCAAGAGACCCTAGGAACACTAATAGACTTCTGACTCCTCCCTTTCCCACCTGATTTTCATTCCTCTGTTTGAAGCTTTCTGCTCACACTTCCTCCTTCTTCCTCAAAACTCCAGAAACTCCAAAATTCCAAAATCGACAAATTCACAAATTCCCAAACTCCAAACTCTATCCCTCCTCTCTTCAAACTCCAAACTCCATCCCTCCTCTCTTGCTTCATTTCTCTAAAAAAAACACAATTTGTTCAATTTGCATTGTCGTGCTTTGCTTTTGGATTGTTGCTTTGGATATGATTGATTAGCTTTTCGTGTTTAGATTTCAACTTGGATCTATCTATAACGTCGCGCCTTTTTTGCATGCTTTAAATCGACGATAAACCACACACGTCAGACTTAAACCATACAGAAGGACAGATTATTATAGGGCAAATAAGAAAAACAGAAAAAGAAAAAGAACAAAATAGAATCTTGCAGTAGAATGATAAAATATAATAATCAAATATACAGTTCATGAAGCTGTTTTACAAAACATTTGATTTTCTTATACAATATATATCAGAGTTACTCATACCAAAAGATAATAACAATGCAGCGGAAAAATGGAATGTGGTGGAACACTATAGTAAATAATAGTAATAATAAATCTCTGTCTTCGTCCTCCAGAAATAAGGCCTTCAATTCCTGAAATGATCAAGCTGACCCGAGCGAATTGAAAAGCCAAATCACTCGAGTCAGAACTAAAAGATGTTGTGTAAGTTAACAATAGTAAATAAATATGAGTGGAACGGCGTCAGAGATGTTTACGGGATTTGACATCTCCTATCCAGTGTCTAACGTGAGTGCAGTAACTTAAGAGATGTTCGGGATTCACATCTCCTAAGGATCCGTTAAACTATCTACTATGTAGTAATATACGCTATTATACTAGTGTCTAAAGTAAAGTATAATATACTGAAAATAGCATTAAGGCTTTACATTTTCCACCTTAACACACTTTTATATTCCCATAGTCTATACAGTACCGTAATCTCCTCCGTACTGGGCGTCGTCAGAGGGCACTCCATAGGTATGGTACAAAACAAAATCGTATAAGGCACGCTAGGGTAGGTGACACGGCACAACTAGGCAATGCCAGGGTAGATATACCAATTGCTATCCGGACTGGTAGTAGCGCGTAGCTACTACTAGCGCCCACCTTGAACCACACCCCCGAATCAAAAATCAAAAGTGGCCACCGAATCAATCCAAAAGTCAGCGTATAATAGTTAAGGGGATGGGTCTGATAAGAGGTGCTACCTCCTTGGCCCGAGAATCGCTCATGTTTTAGCCACCTTATGCCAACTAGCGGGAGTCGGGTCCACGTATATACCTTAATAAAACGTCGCCACCATCCTACTTCATTCTAGAATCTCCACCACATACACGGTTGTTAAAGTGGTTTTCAGAGTTGGCAGAGAGTATGACGACTTCCGATCCCGATCTCTTTAACAACCAAACATTATTATAACACCGCGGTCTTTTCAAAATAGTTTATACTTTAAAACCAGAATATAATATCCATTTCAAAACTATATAAATGCGATATCATTTCTATTTTAAACCCAAATCAATATGATATCATTTTATTTCAAATATATCCTTTTTCAAAAATCATAGCACTTTCAAAACTATATATCTTGAAACCCATAGCTTTGAAACATAACTTCAAATACTTAAATGGTTTAAATATTAAATTACTTTATATAATAAAATAGCTTCTTTAATTTCACAAATAAATTTCAAATTCCGATTTTGAAACTCCAAATAAACCATTTCAAATTCAATATATTTTAAAGCTTAAATATTCAATATTTCAAAACTAAATTTTATAATTCATATATATATATACACACACACACCAATTTCACTTTTTGTATTATTTAGTTTTGAAATATTTGCTTACTAAATTCAATATCCTTTAAATAAACTTCAAATTTCAATAACTGAATATTCCTCAATTTATTCACTTAAATCACCTTAAACCCGAATTAAGTTATAAAACCATATTCTTGATTAAATAAATCTCAAATCAATTTCAAAACTATCTTCTCAACCTTGACTTATAAAAATCAGTATAAACTCTATATTAAAATATAACTTAAGTAAATACTTATTCATATTATATTTTAATTAATCAACTTTATTATTAAACTATAATTTATACTTTAAACAAACTTTATTCATAGCTTAAAACCAAGAATTTAACTATATATAAAATAACATTTATAAAATATCCAAATCAATATCTAATAAAATCATATAATTCTTTACAAAACTATAGAAATCATTTCAAAATATTTTTATATATATAGACCGCAGTGCCTGTATATAATTTTCTATCCTATGGTCAAGTGATATGGATATTTATCATTTCAATCCGTAATTTAAATTAAAATTACGGTTATATATCATTTCAAACCGCAATCCCGAATGAAATAAAAATGCATAACAACTTGCAGTTTATAATAATATATAATACAACATTCATTCATCCAATATCAATCATCAACCATTTATCACAATCTTTATCCAATTCAAACAATAACATCATTATATATCAGGTAATAAATAACAGGCTACAAGCAATTTATATTTAATAATAAATTAAACAACTATCTAACTGGCAGTTTATATGCAATAATAAATTAAATAACAATTTAATTTAGTAAATTAAATTTAACTGGGATGATGATTAAAATATATGCCAAATAGTCATAAATAAATTCTAATCGCATCATAAATCAATTTAACAAACATAAGAAATTTTAGAAGTTGTGCCTGGGTTAAAACACTCACCTTTTGAAATAAACAAGCAACCTATATTAATTGCCTTTAATTGCATTTATAAGATCGTTACTTATCAATCCAGATTATAATTCCATATAAAATGCTAATTTTATTTCATTACATTAATATATGCCTATTTACTTCTTAATTTGAATAAATATTACATTTCTAAATGTGTACTTCTACCAATTGAACCCATAAATTAAGTTTTTAAAACCAATAAATGAATTTACCTTAATTCCATTCTTATACCAATTTATTACTTATGAATATTCGTTTTCATTTAAAAAATGTCATGTCAGTTTCTTCTTTCATTGCATTATATTTATTCATTCCTTCATTATTAATTGCATAACTTTATTTATTTTCATTTATTTTTTTATAGTATTTATGCTTAATCCAAATTCTTAAAATCTCAATTGTTTACTTAAGTTTATAACCATTGATTTAAAATACCCTTACATTACATACTTCAATATTTCCATTTTATTATATTTGCCAAATATGTACATTAATCACGATTTATATTCTCGATCCATTTATTTACTAGGTATCATACTTTTATTACATCAATTTCTACCTTATAAATAAATCTATGTTTCTATTTAATTTACATTTAAAAAAAATCATTTCAAATTTTAATTAACAATATGTAACATACAATAAGCATTACCGTTACCCTTAAATCGCATAAATAAGCTTTTTTTTACTTACAAATCAATGTTGCCATTTATTTTCGTACTACTAATTTCATTCACTTATGTTCAATTAATAGCCAAACATAACATTTAGATTATTTTCTATAATTGAAATTTTATGCAAGTTCATTAATCGTTAACTTTAATTAGCATTGTTTCTATTAAATTTTCATTCGCACTTCCGTTACTACATTAATTATCATTAAAGTACATTTATTCATCTTATATGTTCATTCTTCCCAACTAATTACCACCTATTATATCACTTCACACATTAATTCAATAATTACACTAATTCATTCCATTTCCATTCATTATACATTATTCCATTAGTAAGTCAACATTTAAATTATTAATTTACCATTTATATCCCATTATAAATTAATGCCCACATCAATTAAGATTTTAAATCAAATTAATCATTTCATCTTGGTAACATTGTTTTATTACAATAAAAATATAATTAACATTTACACTGTTTCACTTATTAGAATTACATCCAAGTTATTAAAAATTAACTTACATTTGTACTGTTACATTCAAGTTATTAAAAATTAACTTACCAAATCTTATCCAAGTTATTATTTCCATTAATAATTCACTAAAAAAAATTCTTCCTAAATTTAAGTACAAAAAACTAATTAAATTAACCAATTTGTTTATCAAAATTTTCAGGTCATTACACTCCCCCCACTCAAAACTTTTCGTCCCCGAAAAGGAAAAGAAGGGAAAAGAGGAACTTATAAATCAATATATATTATTCAAAACATTAAATTCATAACAATAATTATACAGAATTGGATAACTTAAATAAAATATATAGATTTATAAACAATTAAATCCTTTTATTTGAATTTATAAAGTTGGGAAAACATTTTAAAAGTTTCTAATTCCAAAGTTTACGGAAAATTCCGTCAGAGTCTCCTTTGTACGGAGAGGCTCGGGATAAAATATAATATCAAAAATAACAATATTCAACATATAATTCAAAAATAATATATATCCCAACACGGGAAAACAATATAATAGCGCTATAAAACCATAATCCGAGAACATACCTACTTGTCGGGCAATTAACGCTAAATTATGAAACCAAAAGTAGTGGCAATTGCTTCCATAACCTGTATTTCACTTATATAATCCAAAAGAGTTACCAAATATATAAAATGAAATATTTAAAGTTTGAATCCGAAAATTGCACCGAATGAAGAATAAACTACTAAGTGATCATTTACTCAACAGTCTTAGATGAAACTAAATAGATTATTCCTACATCCAAACAAATTTTAAAGTATCCTTGTCATAACAACCCGCGTATTTTACGATTGAGTATTTAAATATTTTATTTAAATATTTTATCGTTAGTCGGATTATAGTCCGAAAAGTTACTTTTTGCATATGGTCGAACTAGGACTCGAGACCACTTCCATTGAGTTCAAAATGCCATTTGCGATCTTTTTTAGTATAAACTTTGATATGTTTGGAGTTAGTGGAATTTTGCCACTTTTTCACCTAGGGCTTTGGTTTGGGTTGAGCCCATTTACCCCACTTATTAGCTCCGTCCCAACCCTCTCCTCTTCATTACTTCATTTCTAATTCCTAACATTCAAGCTTCAATGAAAATGGAGAGTGGAATGGGAAATTAAAATTTCAAAACCCTAGTTCCATTAGCAAATCCAACATCTAACCCCAAATCCAAAGAGAAGCTATTGGTAAGCATCATCTTCTTCTTCTCCAACTTATTCTCCTTTCAATTTTTAGAAATTCCTAAACCTAACTTTGGGAATGTTCTTTTTTTGAGCTTAGGTTCAAGCTCATTTGGGTTGTGTTGAAGTATGGTTGATTTTCCTTTGCTTTCAAGCTTCTCCTTCGTTGATTTTGTGAAAAGATGAGATTTTTATCTCACATCTATGCTTATATCTATCTTTGAATGTTGGGTATGAATTCCTAACACTTATTCATGTGCATTTTCTTTTGGTTTGGATTGGTGAATATCCCAATTTTTAGTGTTTTGGGTTCAAATCTTTAAAATCCTAACTTTGATGTTGGAACCTGTTTTTGGTGATGCATCGAGGAGCCAATAGGGCCGGGTTGCCGATTGGCGTAAACCCCTAGCGTCCGTGCTTACTCGATTGCAAATTGATTGAGTTTGAACTTCATTCAAAATGGGATACAAAATGCTAGAAATCAGGTTCGGTCGACCAAACTCCCTGAGTCGGCCGACCGAGCTGGAGCCCGATATATTTCTGGACTATTTTCGGTCGATCGACTCAGAGAGAGTTTAGCCGACCGACCTACTCTTGTTTCACTTTTTTGCCTATTTATGCTCATTTTGCTTTGTTTTTCCAATCTTTAATCGATTCTTCTTCTCCGATTAGTTGTTATCACCTTTGTCGACTTTGATAACTTCTATTTTTGGAATTTTTGGGTATTTCCACTTTGATGGATTTGGAATCGAATTCTTTGGATTTTATTCACGCCTTCGAATGTGAATTTTAGTGATTGATTGTTTCTACAATCATTTTTGTGATTTGTCACTTTAAAAATATAAAGGTTTCAATACTAGTAGTAAATATCAAAACTCTTTCATCAAAATGATTTCAACAATATTTTATTACAAAGCTCGTTTCTTAAACCGTTTTCCAATCTACTAGTATATACAAACCTTTACCTCACTCATACGAGAAATCTAATTAAACGGCTTAGTAAAACAAGTGGTATGAAACGCTTGCGTTTACTTCGCCAGTTAATTCTTGGACTTGTTCGATTGAATCTCTTGTGACAATTTTCTAGTGGAGATCAACAATTTGTTCGTAAATATTTAAGTTAAGCTAGTGGTTATGGGACATGAAGCTAAACTCATATATTTACTAGCTTATTGTAATTGACACTTCTTGATGACCTATGATGATCATTGTTTTTTATTTAGACTAGCAATGTGCGTTGTCTGTTTGTCTATGAGGGAGACTAAACCCCGTTTTTGTGGAGCTTCGGCTCAATTTGGTGGGTTAGCGACCCATGGTCTTCGGACCGTTTTGTGGAGCCTCGGCTCAAAATTAATGGTTAGCTGTAACAACCCACATATTTATCGGTTGTATATTTAAATATAACATTGTTCGCCGGATTATAGTCCGAAAAGCTACTTTCTGAAAACGGTCGAACTGGAACTCGAGACCATTTCATTGAGTTCAAAATGGCGTTTGCGGTCTTTTTGAGTGCAACTTCGATATGTTTAGAGATAGTAGAATTTTTCTACTTTTTCTACTGGGTTTTGGGTTTGGGTTCAGCCCACTAGCTTAACTTAACACCCTAACTCAGCCCTCTCCTCTCCATTCACTCATTCTCATTCCTCAAACTCAAGCTTCAACTGAAAATGGTGGAAAGGAAAGGGAATTAGAAACTCCAAGCCCTAGTTCCTCTTGCTAGCTCGAATTCTTGCTCAAAAATCAAAGAGAAGCTATTAGCAAGCCTCCTCTTCATCTTCTCCATCTCTTTCTCTCTTCAATCTCAGAAATTCCTAAACCTAAATTTAGGAAATACTTGTTTTGATCTTAGATTGAAGCTTGTTGAGTTGAAGTCGAGATTGGTTGGTCTTCTCCTTGCAAATTGAACTCCTTCTTTTTTGTTTTTGGGTTAAAGGTGAGATTTTTTTATCTCAATCTAAGTCTATGTGTAACATCCCGGAATTTTTGACAATATCAATTTAATAATCGGTATTAAAATTAAATTGATATTGATAATTTTGTTAATAGTAAATTTTGAATTGATTTAATAATCTTCTTTTAATAAATATTTAAATTGGAAGATTTTATCTTTTTAAAGCTAATAAAATTGTTTTCTGTTTATAATATATATAATTGTATATATTGTAAATTGATAAACTTTGATTTGGAACTATATAAATGAATCAATTTTCTAATTTTAGTTTATATTTGGTAAATTGGAAATTTGATTTAAATTTAACATTTAACTTCTCAACGCAATTCAATAATCAATTATATGGTTTGTAAATATTAAAGGAACATCTTATTTGTTTAGATTTATATTTTAATTAACTCAAATATGAAGTTAAATTTGATTAACATAAAAGCTTTGTTTTATTTTCTTTTTAAAATATTGTTTGAATTTATATATATATATATATAAGAATTTAAAATACAATTTACAAACGATTTTAATTTATTAAGTAATAGAAGTAATTTATAATCTCATTTATGAATTATTTAGAATTGTTTAATTTGTTATTTTTAAATAATAATGATAACACTTAGTTTTTATAAACATAAATAAATTTTGTTAGAAATAGGATTTGTTATTTTTAAATTTAATAAGAGTTATATATGCATATATATATATATAACTTGATTTTTAAATTAGGTTTTATAATTTAATTTAAATTTGAATTTAATGTCTTGAAATTTAAAAGAATAAATACTTAAAAATATTTGAATAAGCTTATATTATTAATTTGTTTGTTTCATTTATCTTTAGTAAATTTAAAAAGAGATAAATTCATTTAGATATACATAAGAATGATAAATTTAGATTTAAAAGTTTATAAACAATTTTAAATTAAAATTAAAATATACTTAATACATGTGTAAATTTCTTAAAACACCTTAAAGACATGTGTAAGCCATTAATTAAATCAAGTGACAAGTGTTAAGGTTTTAGCAAGTGTATTCTTTAATTATCTTTTTCTTTTATTTTAATTAAATTAAAATTTTGTTTATGTAAACATTTCTCCTCATCTTATTCTTCTTTTCTTCAAAAACTTGAGAAAGTTTTCAGATCTAAAAATCTGAATTCATCTTCCATAAAAACAGAAAATTTCTGTTCAAATAAAATCTGTAAATTTCCCCTCAAAACAAATTTGAAAACCTATAATCTTCCTCTAAACCAAAACCTGAAATGAAATCTCCTCAAACCTGAAAAGAAAATCATGTATAAACCTGCAGCTATTCAAATCATCAAACTGAAGTGGAATTCATAAACCTGAAACCAACTTGCAAATTTCCAAAACCTGCATGCATCTGGAAATCACTGCATTTCTGTTTTGAACTTCATCAGATCTGCATGCAAACCACAAAGCTCAATACAAGCCTGCAGTCTTCATTCTGTTTTAAATCAACCATGCCTGCAATTCTTTTCTATTAGAAAAAAAATCCAAACCTGCATTTTCTTTCTCTGCGTTCTCTAGGAAGCATGCACATGAATCTAGTAACTGCATGCGTAAAGGAACAAAGAAATTAATCAAGATTCAAGTCTTCAAATAAGCAAAAGCAAGATGAAAGTTTTAAAGCATCTGTAGTTTATAAACCAAACTGAAGTTCAAAATGCATAAGCAAGAATAAGAAGCAAATCTGAAACTTGTCTAAACCTGGATGCTCTGCCCCTAAAACTCAGTGAGTAACATTTTTATTTAAACTAATTTAAGTAAACTTAGTTGCTTGAAATTATTTACTGATTTAGTCATGATTATGTGAAAGAATATGATAGAATTCCCTATGTATGGTTACTAAATATATGCTTGCTGTTGGATTATGTTCTTGCCTGTTCTAGCATTCCAAGTTTAAACTCTGATCAAAATCATGATCTCATGATTCAAATATTGTTAGGGATTTAGATTTCAAATAATATTTGGTTAATTATGAAATATAAGTTATAGTTTAAATTTTATAAAAATAAAGAGAAAAAAATAATTTCTCTGTAACACAAATAACAGAACCAGACTTTTGGAAATAGGAATTTAATCGTCCTGATTTATTGATTTAATATTATCAATAGATTACATGACCGAAGACATGAATTTTAAAACTAAAATTAGAATCTTCAGTTTGTATTTGATTAAGTATTTCTGGCTTAACCAAAAATCATATTTTGGGGTGGCTCTGTCATTTTTGAAAGATTGGGTGGCCAGTTTCTTTTCTAGTGATGGGGTATGGATCAAAGTTGCTGAGAAAAATACTGGATGATGGATTAAAGCATGTGGGCAGTGGTGATTTGGGATTGAACTTGATAAGCCCTAGTTTTCAATGTTGATCAGTAAATTGATCACCGCGACCTGTATAAGTGATCGAGTCCTTCCTAATTCGAACTGGAGATAGATGGGGTGTGGAAGTGGATGTGGCCGGAGGCGTTGGTTCTCTGATGATCTGATCTTGGTGTTTGAGGCGGTTACAGGTTCGACCATTGATCCAGTTTTGAGCTCGAAGTTCGTTTTTAATTTTTGGGTTCTGCAGTTAGTTTGATGATCGGAGTGGAGTTGGGGGATGACCGTTGACTTGCGAGCGTCGTCGCGAGGGGTCGGAATTGGGTGCAGCGTGGGTGCAGGTGCACGGCGTTCATTGGTTGTCGGCTGATGTTTTGGGAATGAAGGGCTCGTATGTTATTTCGAGTAGAACCGTGTTTTTACTCGAAGCTGAGGGGTATTGGACTCAAAGATATTGTTGTGTGGGCTCGGGTGAGAAGGGTTGTTTCAGGTTTATGTATAAACCTGTCAGTAATTGGATTGGAATGTTTTCTAATAGGAAGGTTACTAAAGTTACTTGAGTTGTTTTGAGTTTTGCTCGAGTTAGGTTAGGTTAGGCTCGAGTGTTTAAGGTGTAGCTCGAGTTAGTTTGTTCAAGTTTGAACTTGTCCTATTTTCTAAATCTAAATTGAATTTTAAAAGTATAAAGCAAAGATTTAAATAAGTTTAAATCTAACTTTAAATTATGAATTCAAGTTTAATTTAAATATTAATACGGAAATGAATGAGTTTTTAAAAATCAAATTTGTTTTTAAATAACTTAAAAAGGGGTTTATTGTTTAAAAATGTGTTTTTAAAAGAAACTTGAATTTAAATTTGGAAATTGAAATATATAGTAATATTTAAACAAAGTTTAAATTTGATTCAAATTTGGATTTGAATCTTTGTTTCAAAATAGATTTAAGTTTTATAAATTTAAGTATTTAACAAATCTGAATGATTAAGAATAATTTAAATGTTTTAAATTTAAAAAGGGAATTTGATTTAAACTTTTGTAAAATTTCTTTATAAGAAAAGTATTATTTATTATTTAAAGTTTTAAATTGATTTTAAAAATTGGTGAAATTAAATTAAATTTAACAATTTTTTATGCATTTAATTATCAGGGTAATTAAATGGATAATTAATTTATTTAATAAATCAATAAGATGGTTAAGTACTTAAAGTAATTAAAGGTTTAAACTTAAAAGTTTAAGATTAATTATTCTTAGAATAACTTGTAATTAAGAATAATTAATTAAATAAGATTAGTTTTTAATTAATGATTAATAATTAATTAATCAAATAATAATGGATTAATTAAGTTTTAATTAACACTTAACTATTTAATTAATTTGGGATTAATTAATGGGTTAATTAATGATCAATTAATTTTAATTTAAATTGATTAAAATAAGTTAATTATTTAGAAAAATAATTAATGAATTGTTTAATAGTTAATGAAGGTCATTAACTAAGGATTATTTAATAATTAATTAATATGATTAATTTTTAATAATTAATGAGATTAATTAATTTAAAGATAATAATTTGAGTAAATTGTTAAGTATAATTACTTATGGAAGTAATTAAGGAATTAATTACTAATTGTTATTAATTAAGTTTAGTTTGATTAGATTAAGTTAATTAATTCAATTTAATTAATTTAGAATAATCAATAAATGATTTATGGTGTATAATTACTTAATGTAATTAAATAAAGAGAAATTACTTAGAGAAGTAATTAATGGGTGATTACTGAATGTAATTAATTGAAGGTGATTTGATGATGGAAGTAATTAAAGTATAATTACTTTGTAAATTAATCAAGGGATTAATTAGAGATAATTAATTAAGGAGTAATTAATTTATTTGGTGAATTAATTAAGGGTAGATAATTACTGAATGAGGTTAATCAAG
This sequence comes from Allium cepa, assembly GCA_030765085.1. Taxonomy (NCBI): domain Eukaryota; kingdom Viridiplantae; phylum Streptophyta; class Magnoliopsida; order Asparagales; family Amaryllidaceae; genus Allium; species Allium cepa. The sequence continues at coordinate 915,160,605 of CM060929.1, read as the reverse complement.
GGTGATTAACAATTATGGTTCAAATTAAGATTAATTACTTAATGTAATTAATTTAAATAAGGTAATTAATTTAAATGTAATTAGAGATGATTAATTAATATAATTAATGATATAATTAAGATTGATTAATCAATAATAAGTGATTAAAGGTAATTAATTAATGTAATTAATTAAGGATTAATGTAATTAATTATAATTAATTAATTAAGGAAGTAATTAAAGATTAATTACTATATTTGGTTAATTATAATTAATTTGTAAAATTAATTAAAGTATAATTACTTAAATGTAATTAAGGAATAATAAATCAAGGGGTATTAATTAAGGTGATTGATTAGAGATTAATTAATTAATTAATGGTTATGTAAGCAAGATTTTATTAATGAAGTAATTAATTTAATTCACTTTAAATTAATTAGACAATGACGTAGTTATTTAATTCATTTTAAATTAATTATAATTGGTGATTATAGATCATTGCTTATATATGGATGGATGATATTGTTTGCCTTGATTGGTTTGAATCTCAGGAATGAGATAAGTAATATTGAGTGATGTGGATGCATTGGTTGCATTGTGATGATGATTTGGATTATCTTTTGATAATGATAATATGGATTATATGTTGTGATGATAATGTTGATTATCTATTGTGAATCTATGATTTATCTATCTGTGTGTATATAGATAATTGAATTGTTTTAAAACTTTAAAACAACTTGGCCTTAAAAGACATGCTTTGGATTTCGATGAGACCGGGATCGGGTTTCTATATTTGGATATCCGAAAACCACATCGATCCAAATTAACGTTAGGTCGTGAATCCAAGTGGAGCAAGTGAAGACTCGAGGTGTAAGAACTATACGTAAGTATAACTCCGTGGGTGATTCCGTAATGAGTTTGACGGCATAGTACTTATAGGTTCGAGATGGTGATTTAGAGTGCAAGGGATATGGTCGTTGACTCTGAGGGTGATTCCAATATGAGTGCAACGAGATAGTGCCTTCGGTTTCGTTCGAACCCATAATGAACTTGTCTTGATTGAATGCTTTCAGAACATCGTCAGGTGGACGATGAGCATTCTAAGTGATGTGTACTATAAAGGTAATCGTAGCCTCAAGCCTCATCAACCGGAAATGGCTAAAACAGGGGAGGTGCAGCAAGGCTTCGTGGGTAGCCCCCACTTGAGAACAAGATTTACCCTTGTTTAGAAGTCCCTTTTTATTTCGGCTGTGTGGGCGGTTGGAACGTACGCCAACTACAGGGTTGTCTTGTTCGGGACTGTCCAATAAGGGATGGTTTCTGTCTTCTGTTGCAGGGGATCGGGATTGGTCCTCGGTACGGTGATCTAGGCCACGTACTATGACGGGCGGTACCCCAGTAGCCCTGCCATTGATGGAATCCAAAATCCAATAAGTTCCAACGGTTTTGATTGTATACCTATGTAGCTGGAATTTAATAAATATAACAATTTCGGCTATTTCATATTTACTTGAAACCCCTAGACCTATTATAATATCACTGGATTTCCTATCAAATGTTTTGGTTAGCGTAAGGTAAAAACTTTTCCATGTTTATGTGTGGGAAGTCTTACGTGATACCTTTCTTTTCAAAGGTTTTTTAAAGTTAAACAACTTTAACCTGTTACTCACACCAGACCCATGTCTGACCCGGAGTTTGTTTTTGTTTTTCATAAACTCTTGGGTACTCAAATTTTTACGAGTAGCCAAGGGATTCAGGTTGTCTTTGACGAATTGTGGAGGAGTAATGGAGCAGGAGGCTTCTGCGTTAGATATGTAGTTTCCGCTGTGTATTCTCTATGTTGGTATATCTCTATGTTGAGTTGTATTGAGTTGTATAACTAGACAGGTGTTTATAACTGTCTAGTATGTGATGTAAATTCTGTGTAACTCTGATTAGTGTTGTAAACTATGTAATATTTATGTTATTAATATAATTTAGTCGTTCCACTGTTTAGATTCTGATGTGTTGTTTCTTTCTTCTTCTCTTTCTTTCTATTCTCTATCCCTTTCTTTCTTCTTGATGATGTGATTTTCTGTGGTGAGAAAATCAGGTCGTCACAGATTATCTTCGATTGTTGGGTATGAAATCCTAACACTTATTCATGTGCTTTGATTTTGGTTTGAATTGATTTGGTATATATTCCAATTTTTGGTGTTTTGAAAGCAAAGTCTATAAAAATCCTTTTATGGATGTTTGAACATGTTTTTGGTAATGCATCGAAGAGCCTATAGGGCCGGGTTGTCGATTGGCATAAACCCCTAGCACCAATGCTCGTTTGTTTGCAAATTGGTTGTGTTTACACATCCAATTTATAGGCTAAGAAAACTACCTTGCTTCCAATCAGTCGCCTGGACTTTTGAGTCAGTCGACTGGCTTAGCTAATAAGCATTCCGAGGGCTGTCTGTAGAACTTTGGAGGTTCTGTTTTCTGCAGTCAGTCGAATGACTCTCTGAGTTCAGTCGACTGATCTACATCCCGCGAATATTCCGGGACTGAGATCAGTCGACTGAACTCAGTGAGCCAGTTGACTGATCTGCTCTTAAATGCCTATTTTTTCCTATTTGGGTTGTGATTCCAATTTCTATCGATTCGAGTTGGTTCTTAGTGGTTGTTATTGCATCTTTGGCTTCGATAACTTATTTTTGGCTTCATTCACGGGTTTTTATAAAATAATCTTTCGAATCGTATGAAAAGCTCCCTTCTCCAATTTATAAATTCTATTTAAAACACACACACACATATCTTTGCACTCCGAGCGAAGTGGGAGGAGAATTAAATGATTAGATAAAACACATGCGTTCATCTTTTCAGTTAATTCCCAATCTATTCGTTTGAATGTTTTGACCTTTGGGTTTGGTTTACCGGTGAGATGAGGTAAACATTGTACTACTTTGAGTGTGAAATTGACTAGCGAATAGTAAACCGTTTAGTGCAAATGGGTGGTTATGGGACTCACGTTAACACTTTTCGGATTCCTTTCTGGGAGTTTGTGACACATGATGCCTTTGGGATAGTGTCCTCGGACTGTCTCCTTCTGGCTTGTTGCCTTTAGTATCGCTTTCGGAGTTGGTCCTTTGCCCCAGCTCGAGAGATATTTGGGATTGTTTGTTGCCTTTGGGATAGTGTCCTCGGACTGTCTCCTTCTGGCTTGTTGCCTTTAATATTGCTTTTGGAGTTGGTCCTTTGCCCCGGCTCGAGAGATATTTGGGATTGTTTGTTGCCTTTGGGATAGTGTCTTCGGACTGTCTCCTTCTGGCTTGTTGCTTTTAGTAGCGCTTTCGGAGTGGTTTCTTCACCACCGTCGAGAGATATTGGAGTGGTTTCTTCACCACAACTCAAGAGATACTTGGGTTTGTTGCATTTGGAATTTTCTATTGTTTCATTGATAATTACATTCCCTAGGTATCACCCTTCGGTGTTGGTCTTTTTGAGCCACACAATATATAGCGGTTACCTTGTGGAACTTGTCTTACCTTCATTGGTATTTGTTATTTGCCTTCTTGGCCTGATTTGGGATATTCATATCCATTGTCTATTTGAGCTGCTGATGACATGAGGTTTGTTTGATTCATCTTATGTTAGATGATTGAGTTATCTCCTTTAGAGATATTTGTTATACTTTATGAACTTGATGGTTCATTATTGTTCAATTTATCTAACTGATTTGTTTAGCTAGACTGACCCATGTATTTGTACTCGGGTCAGACCGAGATGTTTCAGGTTAGGTTCTTTTGGACTTAGCCTATTTTTCTTCCGCATGGACTATTCAACTTGCTCCTTTTTGTTATAGCTTTTTGTGTAGTCCTTTTTGGGTTGTAACTCTGATATGTATTCCATTGACTCATCTGTATATTGTGGTTTGCTATACCACTTGACATGTATCATTTTGTATACTCTGTTATGTATCAGTATATGTGTACATGATGATTCACTGTTCTGTGATGTATATTACATTGAGTTGTTATATTCTGTTCTGATAGATCCTCCAGCCACCTATGGTTTTGTTTTAAGTATTCATTGGATATGTCGATCTGCTTGGTATGAAAATTGTCGATGTATTCAATAGATAGTTAAAGCAAGGCTATAGATGGTCGCTCCTATCCAGCCTTATTCTTCGCGATAGGAGACGGTATTACCTAGTAATACTCTTTGTTATCGTGAGTATAGAGGTGTGACATCACATTAGCAACCATGGAATAGCTTTCCATTTTGTGATACACGTGTTGGTGAGCTTCATGCTTCCGTTTTATGATAGGCCTCCCCATCCCACTTTTTGTGATTTCTGGATTTCTATTGATGATTTCTAGAATTTGTGTTTCACCAATTTTTGTGGTTTCATTGATAAGTTCTATCAATATTTATGTATTGGTGAATTTGTGTGTCATTGACTTTTGTGATTGGCATTGATATAATTGTCAATATTTATAATTTGGTGAAGGAAATATAGAGTAGGACATTTCTTTTGATCTTGTTAAGATTCTTATGATATTGATTAATCTCTTATCGATTTTCAATTACATATTTATCACAGCATGGCATTGTGATTATTATACATTTTGTCATATCTCTTATTCTATATAATTTCATCTGATATTTATAGTTAGACTGATCTATTTATTATTTTCTTATTCGGGACAGACCGAGATGTTACAGGTGCTTCCACATGACTCCACTTCGGGGGTTACTATTCTGACTTTTGGCTAACTACTTAGATTACTAGTTTATTTTGTTGTATACCTTTGAGATATAGACTCCTTGATGTATACATATTCTTTTGTCTAGCGCTTGTAACTATTATTTTGTGATGTTGTGGATCCTGTTAGACCACTACTCTGATGAACACTTTTATGTGTTATATATTTATATCTATTTCCGCCTTTGTGATACGGATGTCTGTGACTGATTTGTGTTATGTTTATTTCTATATTTGTTTCCGAAGAATATATATAGTCAATGTGTAGTAGCTTTTAGTTTGTATTGGTATGTCGGATTAATGCATGTTATACTATCTGACATATCGGTGCTCGCACAAAGCAATTACACTGATGGTCGCTCCTCAATAGCCTTATTCTCCGCGCTAGTTGACGGTATTACCCCGTAGTGTCCTTGGCTAGAGTGGGTATAGAGGTGAGGCGTCACAACTTAGTATCGAAGCCAAACTTTGGAACAATGTAGAATAATTTAACAAGGATCATCGTCCGAAGTCCATCTTAGGAGTCGTGCTTTAGGATTTAATTCGAGTCTTTATACAGATTCATCCTATTTTCTTTATGATTCCTTGTTTTATCTATCAAGATTGCTTGATATTCATTTGGTGAATAACCTTTTTCTTCTTCTTTCTTTCTAAAGGAAGAGAAATGGTTATACCAGGCCGTCCCAGCGCCGGTCAATCTAGTGCTACTCCCCAAGATGGAGTTTTTATGTCTTCCCAGCAGCTTCTTGATCTAGTAAAGAATGCTTAAGCAGCCGGTTCTAATCCGGAACCTACTCACCCTAAGTCTAGATTTGCACGCTCGTGCAACGATTATACCAACTTGGGTGGGAAGCCATTCAAAGGTTCTGAAACCATTATTGAAGTCCAGGCTTGGCTAAGAACATGCGATCGAATCTTTTCATGCATGAATCTTATTGATCTTCACCATGTTCAGGTGGCCTTTAATATGCTCCAGGAAAGAGCATTAGACTGGTACGAGCTTCTGATTTCTGAAATAAATGAAGCGGATCTCACTTGGGAAAATTCCAAGAACGCTTTGAATTAAAATTTGTGTCAGAAGATGAGAAGGTGACTTTGGCTCGCGTTTTATAGACCTTGTTCAAGGTGAATCCTCCGTGGTAGATTATGTCGCATCCTTCGAGTTGCTTTCTAAATACGGGGTTGAATACATAAACACCCCATTGAAGAAGAACCAAAGATTTGTCTATGGCTTGAACAAAAATCTCAAGAAGCCCTTACTTCTAAAATTAGAAGTTCCTTTTGATCAACTCATTGATATCGCTCTTCGTCTTGAAGTGGCGCATAGGGAGAGTGATGTTGAAGTGTTGGGTGCCAAACCAAACTTCAACAATAAGAAAAGGTCTAATAAGTCCAAAGGTCCTTATCCCAATAAAAAGGGGAAACAAGCATCTCCGGCAGCAAAGACTTCTTCCTCTAGTAGTGGGCAATGCTACATATGTGGTTCTAATGACCATTATGCGAACAAGTGTTCTAAACCCCGTGCTTGTCGCTATTGCAAAAGCTGGATCATTATTTGTCCTCTTGTCCCAAACTTCAAGGCAAGAAGGAGGGAAAGCTTAATGTTGCTCAAGCCCCTGGCAACACATCTCGTGGTCAAGGTATATCTCATTCTATCCTTGATGGCATTATTATATTTCGTGATCACCCTATTCGAGTTCTTTTTGATACGGGTGCATCCCATTCTTTTATATCAAAGGAACTTGTTGATACTTTTTCTTTAAGTGTTGTTGCTTTAATGACTTCTTTGAGAATTGCGAATCCGGTTGGTGGATCCGCAACACTTAGTTTGCTTTGTAAAGATGTGGAGATTATTTTATGTGATTTTTCTTTCCTAGCCGATTTGCATGTTATGCGTTACTTAGGCTTTGGAATGATTTTGGGAATGGATTGGCTTAACCGTTATGAAGCTCATATCCTATGTCCTGAGCGGACTATTTATCTTCGACATCCACTATCTGTTAATCAGATTCCTATTGTACTTAAAGATTCAAATTCCACTTTGGCTGCATCTTTATATTCTCTAAATCCTCACGATGACGATAATGATGAGGATGATGTCATTTCTCTTATTCACATTGTTCGTGAATTTTCCAACATGTTTGAGCCCGTTTTAGGACTACCACCTAAGCGAGCAATTGAGTTCAGAATTAATCTAATCCTTGGAGCTCAGCCTATCACTCGTCCTCCTTATCGCATGTCCAATAAGGAAAATGAGGAGATGCGCAAACAATTATCCGAATTGGGGACGAAGCAATTTATTTGCTCTAGTTCTTCGCCTTGGGGAGCTTCGGCTATTTTCATGAAGAAATCCGATGGTACTCTTAGACTTTGCATTGACTACCGCAAGCTTAATGATCTTACTATCAAAAATAAATATCCTTTACCCCGGATTGATGATCTATTCGATCAACTTAGTGGTGCTAGAGTCTTTTCACAAGACTTAGCGACCGATTTTCATCAGCTTCGTATTGCAGTGGATACCATTCCTTTGACATCGTTCCGTACTCGTTATGGATCTTATGAATGGCTTGTTATGCCATTTGGTTTGACGAATGCTCCAGCTTATTTCGTAGACCTTATGAATCGAGTTTTCAAAGATTTCCTCGATCGATTTGTTCTCATCTTTATTGACGATATTCTTATTTATTCAAATACTGAGGAGGAGCATGAAAAGCATCTTCGGATTGTGTTGGAAACTCTTAGGAGTAATCAATTAAAAGCAAAATTTTCTAAATGCCACTTTTGGCAATCTCGTGTGAAGTTTCTTGGTCATATTATTTCCGAATCTGGAATATCAGTGGATCCTTCAAAGATTGAAGCCATCCAAAATTGGAAGAGACTGGAGAGTGTGATGAAAATTAGTAGTTTTCTTGGATTGGCGGGTTTTTACCGTCGTTTTATCAAAGTCTTTTCTAAAATTGCAGTGCCTCTTACTAGCTTAACAAAGAAAGGCGTTAAATACATTTGGTCAGACAAATGTGAAACTTCTTTTCAGAAATCAAAAGAACTCCTTTCCGATGCTCCTATTCTTGTGATTCCCGATGGAAACCAAGATTTTATTGTTTATACCACTGCTAGTCGCGTTGGTTTGGGTGCCGTTCTTATGCAAAGAGAACGTGTTATTGCTTATACTTCTAGGCAATTGAAGCCAGCCCGGACTAGATATGCCACGCATGATTTAGAGCCCGCAGCTATTGTTTTCGCTCTTCGAATTTGGCGTCATTATCTTTTGGGAGAAAAATTTATTCTCTATACCGATCATAAATCTTTAAAGTATTTATTTTCTCAAAAGGAACTTAATTGGCGTCAACAACGTTGGCTCGAATTCCTTGCATCTTATGATCTTGATATTCTTTATACTCCTAGAAAGGGAAATCGAGGGATCGATGCACTTAGCTGCAAGCAACAAGCAGTTGTTTCTATGATGATATCCGAATGGAATGATCTCGGAATTTTATCCACTTGCGAGATTAGAGATCGTGTGTCCGATTTATGTTCATCTCTTGTTCTATGTAGCCTTGAGGTTCATCCTTCTCTTATTGACCGCATTTTTGAAGCTCAAAAGCTAGATCCCAAATTGGCTCTTCTTAGCCAAAGATTGAGGGATAAAATTGATATTGAAGGTTTGAAAGACTACGATATTAACACTCGTGGCGGTATTCGAAAATTAGGTAGACTTATCGTGCCAAATATTAGTGATCTTTGTAAAGACATTGTAGAAGATTCTCATCATTCTAAATTTACCATTCATCTCGGTAGTAGTAAAATGTACGTGGATATGAAGCGACTTTATTATTGGAAGGGAATGAAATCTGATATTGCTAATTTTTTTAAGCGTTGCATGACTTGCCAACTAGTCAAGGCCGAGCATCAAAGGCCCGGTGGGTTATTGCAACCTTTAGAAATTCCAATTTGGAAGTGGGATCTAATTTCCATGGATTTTATCGACGGTCTTCCCCGTTCTCGTTCGGGTCATGATAGCTTATTGGTTATAGTTGATAGACTTACTAAATCCACCCATTTTATTCCTGTTCGGTCTAACCGGACCGTTCCTCTTTTGGCCAAACTCTTTATTAAAGAAATTGTAAAATTGCATGGAGTTCCTACTTCTATTGTTAGTGATCGTGATCCATTGTTTACTACTGGATTTTAAAAGAGTCTTCAAAAAGCTTTGGGAACGAAGCTTAATTTTAGCACCGCTTATCATCATCAGTCCGATGGACAAACCGAGCGTGTGAATCAAACGCTTGAAGATCTTCTTCGTGCATGTGTACTTGATTTTGGTGGAAGTTGGGAAGATCATATTTCTCGCCTTTTGAGGTACTCTATGGAAGACCATGTAGATCTCCTTCTTGTTGGCTTGAAGCTGATGAGAAGCTGGTTTTAGGTCCAGAATTTTTTCGTGATTCCACAGAGAAGATTTATCTTATTCGTCATAGGATGAAAGATGACCAGAGTAGACAAAAATCTATGCCGATAACTGGAGGAGGAAATTAGAATTTTCTGTAGGAGATTTTGTGTTTATTCATGTCTCACCTATGAAGGGTGTTGTACGTTTCAGTCGATCGGGAAAGTTAGCACCTAGATATATTGGTCCATTTTCCATCACCGAACACATTGGTTCCATGGCTTATCGCCTTTTATTACCGGCTCAATTTTCTGATATTCATGACGTGTTTCATGTTTCTCAATTACGGAAATGCCTTCGAGATTCGGATTCTATTCTTGAGCCCGATGTTGTGGAAAAAATTGAAGTTTCGCCTAATTTAACTTATGAGCAACATCCTATTTGTGTTATTACTTCGGATGTCAAACACCTTCGAAATAAAGATGTTCCGCTTGTTAAGGTTCAATGGTCCTCAAATCCTAAGGATTGCTCTTGGGAATCTAGAGAATTCATCGAGCGAACACATCCGGACTTACGTTCTCGTGCTCTTTGAGGTGAACTTCTTATTTCAAATTTCTTTTGTGTTGAATATGCTTTCATGGTTGTTACTATATATTTTCTTCTTAAATATTGCGAGGACGCAATTTCTTTAAGGAGGGGAGTCTGTAACAACCCGCATATTTTACGATTGAGTATTTAAATATTTTATTTAAATATATATCATTAGTCGGATTATAGTCCGAAAAGTTACCTTTTGCATATGGTTGAATTAGGACTCGGGACCACTTCCATTGAGTTCAAAATGCCGTTTGCGATCTTTTTGAGTATTAACTTTGGTATGTTTGGAGTTAGTGGAATTTTGCCGCTTTTTCACTTAGGGCTTTGGTTTGGGTTGAGCCCATTTACCCCACTTATTAGCTCAGTCCCAACCCTCTCCTCTTCATTACTTCATTTCTAATTCCTAACATTCAAGCTTCAATGAAAATGGAGAGTGGAATGGGAAATTAAAATTTCAAAACCCTAGTTCCATTAGCAAATCCAACATCTAACTCCAAATCCAAAGAGAAGCTATTGGTAAGCATCATCTTCTTCTTCTCCAACTCATTCTCCTTTCAATTTTCAGAAATTCCTAAACCAAACTTTGGGAATTTTCTTCTTTTGATCTTAGGTTCAAGCTCATTCGGGTTGTGTTGAAGTGTGGTTGATTCTTCCTTTGCTTTCAAGCTTCTCCTTCGTTGATTTTGTGAAAAGGTGAGATTTATATCTCACATCTATTCTTATATCTATCTTTGAATGTTGGGTATGAATTCCTAACACTAATTCATGTGCATTTGCTTTTGGTTTGGATTGGATTGGTGAATATCCTAATTTTTAGTGTTTTGGGTTCAAATCTTTAAAATCCTAACTTTGATGTTGGAACATTTTTTTGGTGATGCATCGAGGAGCCAATAGGGCCGGGTTGCCAATTGGCTTAAACCCCTAGTGTCCGTGCTTGCCCGATTGCAAATTGATTGAGTTTGAACTTCATTCAAAATGGGATACAAAATGCTTGAAATCAGGTTCGGTCGACCGAACTCCCTGAGTCGGCCGACCGAGCTGGAGCCCGAAATATTTCTGGACTATTTTTGGTCGACCGACTCAGAGAGAGTTCAGCCGACCGACCTACTCCTGTTTCACTGTTTTGCCTATTTATGCTCATTTTGCTTTGTTTTTCCAATCTTTAATTGATTCTTCTTCTCCGATTAGTTGTTATCACCTTTTTCGACTTTGATAACTTCTATTTTTGGAAATTTTGGGTATTTCCACTTTGATGGATTTGGAATCGAATTCTTTGGATTTTATTTACGTCTTCGGATGTGAATTTTAGTGATTGATTGTTTCTACAATCTTTTTTGTGACCTGTCACTTTAAAAATATAAAGGTTTCAATACTAGTAGTAAATATCAAAACTCTTTCAACAAAATGATTTCAACAATATTTTATTACAAAGCTCGTTTCTTAAACCGTTTTCCAATCTACTAGTATATACAAACCTTTACCTCACTCGTACGAGAAATCTAATTAAACGGCTTAGTAAAACAAGTGGTATGAAACGCTTGCGTTTACTTCGCCGGTTAATTCTTGGACTCGTTCGATTGAATCTCTTGTGACATTTTTGTAGTGGAGATCAAAAATTTGTTCGTAAATATTTAAGTTAAGCTAGTGGTTATGGGACATGAAGCTAAACTCATATATTTACTAGCTTAGTGTAATTGACACTTCTTGATGACCTATGATGATCATTGTTTTTTATTTAGACTAGCAATGTGCGATGTCTCTTTGTCTATGAGGGAGACTAAACCCCGTTTCTGTGGAGCTTCGGCTCAATTTGGTGGGTTAGCGACTCATGGTCTTCGGACCGCTTTGTGGAGCCTCGGCTCAAAATTAATGGTTAGCAACCATGGAATAGATTTCCGTTTTGTGATACACGTCTTGGTGAGCTTTCATGCTCCGTTTTGTGATAGGCCTCCCCTCCTTTTTATGATTTTTGGATTTCTATTGATGATTTCTAGCATTTGTGTTTCACCAATTTTTGTGGTTTCATTGATAAGTTCTATCAATATTTGTGTATTGCTGAATTTGTGTGTCATTGACTTTTGTGATTGGCATTGATATAATTGTCAATATTTATAATTTGATGAAGGAAATATAGAGTATGACATTTCTTTTGATCATTGAGAAGATTCTTGTGATATTGATTAATCTCTTATCGATTTTCAATTACATAATTATCACAACATGGCACTGTGATTATTATACATTTTGTCATATCTCTTATTCTATATAACATTTCATATGCTATTTATAGTAAAACTGATCCGTTTATTATTTTCTTATTAAATAATATTCGGGTCAGACCGAGATGTTACAGGTGCTTCCACATGACTCCACTTTGGGGGTTACTATTCTGACTTTTGGCTAACTACTTTGATTAGTAGTTTATTTTGTTGTATACCTTTGAGATATAGACTCCTTGATGTATACATAATCTTTTGTCTGGCACTTGTAGCTATTCTTTTGTGATATTGTGGATCCTGTTAGACCACTACTCTGACGAACACTTGTATGTGTTATATATTCATATCTATTTCCGCCTTTGTGATATGGATGTCTGTGACTGATTTGTGTTATGTTTATTTCTATATTTGTTTCCGAAGAATATATATAGCCACTGTGTAGTAGCTTTGAGTTTGTTTCGTTATGTCGGATTTATGCATGTTAACTATCTGACATATCGGTGCTCGCACAAAGCAATTACACGGATGGTCACTCCTCAACAGCCTTGACGGCATTACCCCGTAGTGTCCTTGGCTAGAGTGGGTGTAGAGGTGGGGTGTCACACTTAACCAAACAACCATAAACCAAAACAAACAACACAATTTCAAACAACAAATTTAGTTTATCCTTATTTATTCCATTCATACATTTATTGTTTGAGTTCTCTTTTTATTTATATAATAGTTCATCCTTTAATTTACTTTTATTTCTTACAAAATTTTACTTTTATTTATTCTCATTTATTCATACCATGTAAATTTTCCTTTTATTATATTACATTCATTTATTCACTGCTTAATTTCATTTATTTACATTAGTCATCTTTCTTTTTATTAAGATAATTAACTTCAACATTTACTTAAGTCTATAATTACTTATTTACAACATCAATTCTTATAAATAAAAGCAATTTAATGAACACTTCATTGCATACTTTTGCTTGTACACTTTCCATTACTTTTTCTTATTAAACATTTCAACTTTTAATATTTGGTAAGTTATATATATGCTTTTAAAGAATGTAATTGAAAGTTATACAAGTTTTTCTCAATTAATTAAATGTTCAATAATAATCCTTTGTTATATATGTTACAAATTTAATTTCATTTTTATTTAATTTATAAATTAGCATTAAATTTCTTATTTTCTTTGGAGGTTTCAATTATTAATTACCTATGTTCCAATCTACTACAATAATTGAAACAATTAATTAATGGATACTTAAGAACTAAATATCGGGTTAAATTTCAAATCATTTTAAAATAATAGATAAATATATACTTACAACTTATATATCCAATTGTATTTAAAACCCATTAAAAACTCACTTTTATTTTCAAAATAAATCTGTAGTAAAACTACTATAGTGGCCTTCTCACTTCAAAACTCAAAAATGAATGTCGATGATGCGTGCACTCATCACCGAAATTATTTTCCAGCGACAGAGAGGGGAGTACAGAACTTTTTTTTTCCAAAATCTTCTTTAAAAAAGTTCTTCCAAATTATATTGAAATATTTATATCATAATATACTTATAAACAATATTATAATATTCCAAAATTATTCGAAAGAAATTTTCAAAAGCCCGGAACTTAAGTTCTAAATTTCCAATTTCATTTATCTTATTTTCAATCTTATTTCGACTATTATTTAAAAATTTCATTACCTAACAACCAATATATTGCAACAAAATATATATATACCATTTATAAAAAATTTATTTTATATATAGAAAATATAATAGGCAAAATTATTTCATTCACCTATATTAAAAACAAATATTATTTTGGTCTGTCCTATTAAGTATTTAGAAATCCCTATTGATGACATAGCGTCCCATGCACCAACCAGAATTTATAAATACAAAACGGAACAAATTAACACTATATCAAAACCTTTTTATAACACTAACAAATACCAAATACGTTCTCTCTCTCTCTCATATATATATATATATATATATATATATATATATATACGTTCAGCGACTCATCATAGGGTATTATTCGAATGAAATAATTTTGCCTATTATATTTTAGTTTATATGCAATAATAAATTAAATAACAGTTTAATTTAGTAAATTAAATTTAACTAAGATGATGATTAAAATATATGCCAAACAGTCATAAATAAATTTCTAATCGCATCATAAATTAATTTAACAAACATAAGAAATTTTAGAAGTTATGAGTGGGTTAAAATACTCACATTTTGAATTTAAATTGAATTTAAATCCAATTTAAACCCAAAATTCCAATAGTCTCAGAATTCGTCCAAACCAGCTTTAAAATGTCCTGAATTACAATACGAACCTAGCGGAGAAAACCGCGCTTGAATTGGAGTTCCTATGTAAAAGTTATTGCATTAAACGAGTTGAAATCGAATTAAAATAAAAAAAATAAAACAAAACAACAAAATATATACTGTGACACGTCATCATCTTCCACGTGAATGCATTTCCCAGGCCGATCCCAAACCCTGACACGCGCACAGTGAAATGTGACACTACAGCCGTCGCCGCATGGAGGCTCACCGCGTCGCCGCTCCTCTAGCGACCCCCCTTGAACGACGTGCCGAGCACGTCTCCATTACTGGCCAACACCACGGAGGCCGCACGCACCACATGAACCCAGCCGGCGCCTACCACGCCTAACCCTAATCCAATTATCCACCTCGATCCGACCATCAATTCGATGCAAAACCCGTACAGATGCATTCCTCTCTTCGATCTCTACGCTACGGTACCACCAATTTGTCGATCAGGCAGAATCAATTTCGGCGCAATGAATGGTCGAGAATTGATTGCCGAATTCTGAGCAAACGATGTATCGATTTGAAAAACGAATCACACCAGAAAGTTATGCTCTTCGAGAGCTTCGAATCCATATAAAATTTGATAGTATTTGAGGAGACTGAATTTTCATTTTATTTTTGAATTGCAATTGAAATTTGGGTTTGCAGCCATCGGAAAAAGGAGGAGCTTATAGAATTGTACGCACAGACAAATGAGAAATAGAGGTAGGCTAGGGTTTATAACAGGTTATATATATGCAAGGTTGAAATAGAATAGATGGACCCGTTTTATAAACACGCTGAACGATGAATGGCCCGAAAAGCCCATTCTAACTCTGGAACGAAATTGGGTCAACCCGTATATTAAAATAGATGTTTTAAAATATTTTAAACTCGATATAACAAGTTTCAAGTCCAAATTCCATCGTATGAAGAAGTTATGCAAAAATCAAAATTTTCCAAATTGATTTCTAGGTGTCTCGCGTTCGTACGATCAAACGACCGGTCCGATCGTAACGAAATTTGAAATCCTACAATAATTCACCGTTGTGGATCCGATGAAACTGGTTCCATCGAAATCCGAGTAAGTGGCCAAAATGGCTATTTTTACATTAATTAAATAAATTAAAAATTAATTAATTAAATCAAATTTTAAATTTCAATTCTAAAATTGACAAATTCCATCACTTATGATTCCTCAATCATTTACAATGATTTAAACAAATTTAAATGTAAATTTTGAGATGGTTAATTTATAATTTTCAATATTAATTCTCAATTTTATTAAATTCAACATTATAAATTTAATTTCCAATAAATCTATTAAATTCACTTTCATTCTATTATTCAACTCATTATTATCAGGCGGATAAAATTTAACATTGGATTTACAAACTATTACCTTAATATTCTTACATTTCATCTAAATTCCCATTTATGTAATATTTAAATAGTTAATCTCATTTAATTGCAATTAATCCTATTACCATACATTAAATTCCAATATATTGACAAAACATTATTTTGCATTCCTTTTATCCAACCAACTATCATTTTAAAAATAAAATTAACATTATTTTCGATTATTACTTAAATTTACATTAACAAAACGTTAAATTTAGATTTGTTACAATTGATTACCAAAGTTTATTTAACACACTAAATAAAAAAGAAACCTATATTAATTGCCTGTAATTACATTTATAAGATCGTTACTTATCAATCCAGTTTATAATTCCATATAAAATGCTAATTTTATTCCATTACATTGATATACGCCTATTTACATCTTAATTTGAATAAATATTACATTTCTAAATGTATACTTCTATCAATTGAACACAAAAATTAATTTTTAAAACAAATAAATAAATTTACCTTAATTCCATTTGTGACGCCCGCCCATGACTCCCGCACCGAAACAAGGAAAAAGTGCGCTGGAAGTGTGCCAGGCAGCCATGGGTAACCGTCAAAGGTGAAAATAAACATCGCAGACTCTACCGTATAACTCACAGAGCATGGACAAAATACAATAGAGGAATATATATATATAGTCAAGCATCACAAAACAGAATGTCATCATATAAGCTTCATAGTAGTTTGTTACAAACATTTGAACAATCCATACATGAAGCCTCACTACGTAACACTCAAAGCATATACAAGCAGCGGAACATCCAGTACATATAGTAAGAAAACAATATGCAAAAGCCTCCAGCTCGTCTTCGTCATCATCAGCGTAGATCTCCAAGAACAGCACCTGTCACCTGCTACCTAGTCTGCCCATCCCAACATGGATGAACAGCCCAAGGTAATAAGAGTTGAACATAAAACCTTGAGTCAGACAAAAGTCCTAGTGAGCAGTAAATCAACTATCAAACATACCAAAAGAGCATAAAGGATAAAAAAGAATAGGAACCCAACCATCCCACTCCACCTCTTTCTACAGTGATAGCCCCCAGACACACGCTAAGGAGAAACAAGCGCAACAAAGCAGACAATTAAAGTAAAGCAATACTCACTCGAGTCAAGGTCGATGTTTTCCAAATACAAACCCCCAAGGCCTAAACCAATATCAGATAAGCACCCAGAAAACACCGCTCTTGAGACCGAATGATGATACAACCAAACATCCATGACTCTGCCTATCACTGTTATCATTGCCTCGATACCATCATTAATTGAATGACCGGCACCATTCTTTCAACCGTCAGTCAAGGGCTAATGGAAACCCCGGTTCTAGACATAACTATGCACGTCGTCGCAGCCCGTGCCTAGGAATTTTCGCAACTACCCAGAGTACTAGCACGTCGTCGCAGCCCGTGCTTGGGACTATCGAATCTGCCCAACGTACTCTTGCTTTGAGCATGCTAGAACCTTCAACCACGATGAAATCTCAGCCTCCTAGTCATCCTCCTCGACGACTATTCTCATACTAGCTCAAGCGCCTCTCAAGCCATCCATTATCAACCAACTCGAACCGCATCATCGAGTCATCAACATGCTTGGAATGATCCCGCCTGGATTAAACCAAGGCTATCTCACATCATACTTTGCTTTATCGCATCTTAGCAAAGTCCATCTCATCATCATACTTCGCCTCATCATATCATGGCAAAGTCCATCTCAACATCATGCTTTGCTTCCTCTAATCATAGCAAAGTCCATCATCATCGAATCCATCCATATGAGCTTCATCATCCGCTTCATATGCCAAAAGCAGCTTTCACCATTCAAGAGCCTTTCCACTTAGCTTTTGAATCATCTTCGACCAACTTGTCCAAATCAACTACTAGCTAATTTGAAACAATCAAATCAATCATAAATCCAAACAATCAAACATTCAAACAAGATCTAATAAGAAATAATAGCTATAATGGCAATCTCGTAATTAAAGTGTTCAAATCTAACAAGCATGAATAATAGGCAAATATCCCTACAACTTGATGAATGAACTTGCATAAGTTAACGTATAGCAAAAAGGGTATCCAAAACTTTATAGATGATGGATCTACATGCAGACTTAAGGAAAATGCAAGAAATCTCTGTCTTTAACACATAAACAAGCCACCGATCCAATATACTCCTTTGAGTCCGCGTGAGAGATAACTACCACTCACCGAATCACCTAAACACCCAAAAAGAAATCAACTCCAGATCTGGACAGCGAAGAACCAAACTTGATCCGACAAGATTCCGCTTCAAATGATGAAATCTCACTTCAATGGATGAAGATCTTCAACTTTGGCTCTTGGATCTTCGATCTTGATCTTCGATCTTGGATGGATGTAAGCACTAGATTAGAGTGGATAAAAGAAGTGAAGAAGTGTTGTATTCGAGCTCTCAAAATGGCAGCACTTCGTCGCTTCAAAAACCGGTGCCAAAAAGTGAGCCAAAGCCCTCTATTTATAGGCAGATTTCCCCATGTGTCGTCCGCCCCATGAGTCGTCCACGACTCACGACTCAAACCACTCAAGCCACTACACGACTCACGACTCAGCGACTCAAGCCACTACACGACTCACGACTTAACTATAATGCGGCATAGCTACCCAACACCTTTAACGACCTAACTCCAACATGGTGCTAACCACTAGGCTGCTAACCCGTTAAGTCGTCCCAACCGAGTCAACTTCCATCCGACCTATCTTAACACAGTGCTAACCTCAAGGCCACTAACTTGATAACTCGTTAACTCCTATGAGTCGGCCAATCACTATAAGTCGCTTACCCTATGAGTCGGTCAACCTCTTAAGTCGCTTGCTCCTTAACTCGGTCAATTCCTTAAGTCGTTCGCCACTAAGTCGGCCACTCCTATAGGTCGATCATCTATAGGTCGGTCCATCCTAAGCCGTAACTTCTATAGGTCGCTCCACTCGACCTAACTCTCACATGACCTAAGCTTTGGTCGACTCAACTCTAAACAGCTTGACAACATCAACGACTTAATAGCAACTATTTTACGATATGTTGACACGTAAAATACGGGTCGTTACATTCTCTTCCCTTAGGAATTTCGCCCCCGAAATTCCAAACAAACAAGAGCAACCAAAACTATTCTGCATGCCTGCCATCCATAGCAATCAACAAACCATGCATCCAATTTCTAGCCTAGTATGCAGAATTCTAAGACTAGAACAAGTTACAAATTCATGAGATGTCACGACACCTTAGGGCCATACCTCGAAGAGTTCGGGATGAGCTGCTTTCATCCTCTCTTCCTCCTCCCATGTACAGTCGTTAACATCATCACTCCATTGTATCTTGAGCAATGTAATCATCTTCCTCCTAAGCTGTTTCGTGTCGGTTTCCCCAACATGAAGCGGCTTACGAGGTCTCGTAACAACTCGATCAACCTCTAAATCTTCACAGCTATCAGCAGAAACCTGTATTCGAGTCGTGCACATACTTCCATAGATACGATACATGAAAAACATTGTGCACACCCGCCATCTTTTCCGGTAACTCCAATCTATAGGCGAGCTTTCCAATTCTCTCGATGATCGGGAATGGTCCAACAAATCTTGGAGTCAACTTTCCTTTCTTCCCGAATCGAATAACATTCTTCAGTGGAGAAATCTTCACAAAAACCATATCACCTACGTTGAATTCCAAATCTTTTCGACGCTTATCGGCATAACTCTTCTGATGGTCTTGGGCTGCCTTCATTCGTTGCTGAATGATCTCTATACAATCCGAAGTCTGTCGAATCATCTCTGGCCCAAATATCAGCTTTTCTCCAGTTTCCAACCAACATGTCGGAGAGTTACACGGTCTTCCATACAATGCCTCATATGGTGCCATACCAATACTTGACTGGTAACTGTTGTTATACGCAAATTCCACCAAATGAAGATGATCTTCCCATGATCCTCCGAAGTCCAAAACACATGCCCTCAGGAGATCTTCCAAAACTCGGTTGACTCTCTCAGTCTGACCATCTGTTTGGGGATGATAAGCTGTACTCAGACACAACTCGGTTCCCAAAACTTCCTGGAAGCTCTTCCAAAATCCACTAGTGAACAACGGGTCTCGATCGCTCACTATACTCTTCGGAATACCATGGAATCGAACTATCCACTTAACATACAACTCAGCCAACTTCGATGCAGTCCTAGTTGATCGAACATGAATGAATCTTGCACTCTTGGTCAAATGATCTATGATGACCCAAATCCCTTCATTCCCTGCCATTGTTCTAGGTAAACCATCGATAAAATCCATCGATACTTGCTCCCACTTCCACGTAGGAACTTCTAATGGCTGAAGCAATCCACTTGGCTTCTTCTGTTCGGCTTTTACCAATTGGCAGTTCATACACTTGGAAATAAAATCTCCAACATCCTTCTTCATACCTTCCCAATAAAAGGTTCTCTTCATATCCCGATACATCTTATTTCCCCCTAGATGAATTGTCAGCTTCGAGTGATGACTTTCCCTTAGAACTTCATCTCTCAATTCATCTATATCGGGAACAACTAGTGGTCCTTGTTTCCGAAGCCAACCTTCTCGATCGATCTCGAATCCTTTATCCTTTTCTGGATCCAATCCAGATTCCAAATCACGGATAATCTTAGCAATCTTATCATCTTACTTTTGACTCTCGCCAATTCTTTCCATAAGAGAAGGTCTTATTGATAAGTTTGCCAACATCTCAGGTTCCAATCCACATCTGGGTTTGAAGTCAAATCCAGCTAAATACTCGAGACTCTTCCATTCCGAAAACATGGCTCCCAATACTGCATGTCTTCGACTCAACGCATCAGCTACTGCATTACCTTTTCTCGGAGTATAGGCTATACCAAAATCATATGATGCTAAAAACTCTAGCCATCGTTGCTGCCGAAGATTCAAATCCTTTTGGGAGAAAAGATACTTCAACGACTTATGATCCATAAACAACTCGAATCGAACTCCCAATAGATAATGTCTCCACATCTTCAGAGCAAACACAATTGCCGCTAACTCCAAATCATGAGTCGGATTACTCCTTTCATGCGGCTTTAGTTGTCGACTTGCATACGTAACAACTTTATTCTTCTGCATTAGCACTGCTCCAAGTCCAGTACCACATGCATCGGTGTAAACCACCATCTCATCATTCACACTTGGAATAGTCAAAACAGGAGCACTTGTCAGTCGCACTTTCAGGATTCCGAAAGCTTGTTCACACTTAGCATCCCAACTGAATACCTGATTCTTTTTCGTTAATCCTGTTAATGGTGCAGCTATCTTGGAAAAGTCTTTGATAAACCGACGATAGTATCCTGCTAATCCAAGAAAACTTCTCACATCAGATGCATTCTTAGGTCTAGCCCAATCCTGGATTGCTGCCACCTTAGTGGGATCAACCGCTATCCCACTTCCAGAGACAATATGGCCTAAGAATCTCACTTCACTTTTCCAGAAGTGACACTACGAAAACTTAGCCTTCAGCTGATGTTCCCGCAAGATTTCCAAAACAATACGCAAGTGCATCTTGTGCTCTTCCTCGGTTCTGGAATAAATCAGAATATCATCCACGAACACAAGTACGAACTTGTCCAACTGATCTCTGAACACTCTATTCATAAGATCCACAAAATATGCTGGTGCATTGGTCAGTCCAAACGGCATTACCAGCCACTCATAAAAACCGGATGGTGTCGTGAAAGCAGTCTTCGGCACACTATCCTTTGCCACTCTTAACTGGTGAAATCCCGTTGCCAAATCCATCTGAGAAAACACCTTGGCCTCGTGAAGCTGATCAAACAAGTCATCTATCCTCGGCAATGGATACTTGTTCTTCCTAGTCACTTTATTCAGTTCACGATAATCAACACACAACCTCAACGATCCATCTGCTTTGGTTGCGAACACAACAGGTGCACCCCATTCGGACACACTACGCCGAATGAATCCTTTCCGTAAAAGGTCATCAACTTGCACTTTCAGCTCTTGCTGTTCTCTAGGCGCCATCCGCCTAAGAGGCATCACAACAGGTCTGGCTCCTTCAACTAGATCGATACGAAACTCGATCTCCCTATGCGGCGGTAACCCTTTGACCTCATCAAAGACATCCTCAAATCCGTTTGCAATCGGCACCGATGACAGTCCATCCCGTGGAACAACCAGCGAATACATGAAGCTCATGAAGACGCCTTCTTCATGCTTACATCGTATCACAACCTTTCGCCCTTCCACATTCTCAACTGTCACCTCCAGCCTTTTGCAATCAACCCTTGCCGCATACTTCCTAAGCCAGTCCATACCCAAAATAATTCCAAACCCCGCAAAGTTCAGAACAAAACAATCACAAACAAAAGAGCAATCATGACTCGATATAACTAGACCACGGCATAGCATACACAAACAAGACGAACCCCCAACTGGATTAGTCACAACCAATGGTCTATCAACGATATCCGGTTCCAAACTCAACCGGTCTACCAACTCATTACAAACAAAGGAATGCGACGCTCCAGTATCAAACAATACTCTAACTGGAACACCATCAATGGAAAGAGTACCTTGAACTACCACACTCTTTCCCTTCTTGTAACGTCCCGAAAATTTTCGACTTTCGAAAATTCAACATCGATACTCACTTTATCGACTGCCGAGTAATCGAATGCCGGAAACCCAAAATGTTATGGTTTAAGAAAAGAAAGAGGTAGAAGAAGAGAGAGAAAGATAGAAGAAGAACAGAAAAGAAACAAACAACTGAACAATATCAGAATCTCACCATCGCAGCGGAACAACATATAATAGATAAATGAATATTCTTTAAAAAAAAGAACTATATCAGTTTATACATTTACATCATCATCAGAGTATACAACAACAATAGACAACAGAGTCAATACATCCATGGACAGTTATATAAACTTGTCCTCATATAGAATACACAGCCGAAAAAGATAATATCATATATTATATACAAGTGGTACGTCTCGATATGCAGCTCGCCTCCAAATTTCTGTAGCAACTCCCGAATCCAGAATGACCTGATAACCAAACTCTAGACTGCCCGTGTGGAAATTGGTGGGCACCCAGAGTTTAGGAAGGGAACAATAAACTCCATGTCAGTCATTTGACTGGTGTGAGAACTTAAAACAGTTATTTAACTTTTAAAACAAAGAACAGGATAATTTTAAAAATAGATTCGCAATGCATTTTAGAAAATGAGACTAACATAAGGCCTCCCGCACACACACACAATGCAAACGCAGAATCGGAGGAGATTTCTCCTTATGATAGTCGAAGATGCTTGATACGTATTTAAAAGAATCATTTGATATTATTACTAGTGCATAGTGTAGAAAAATTATTTCGAAAGTATAATATAAATCTTAGCCAACATACGACCATTATCGTATGCCTACTATAGCTACCATCCAAACAATGGGGCGCCACCATAAGTGAATGGCAGGTTCTACAACTAAAACCGTACAAGGCTCGTATTGTTTCTTTGGATTTCCAACAAATGGTCAGGCCAAGGAACTTCCCATTGCCACATGGAAACGCCTCTGGAATGACGTCCTGAGAACCTAACCGGATCTCTGCCAACACAAGGCCGGGTTACCCCTAATTGGGTAACAACTGACACGAATATGTCATTCCTCGATCGTAACCGATCTATATCCGAGGATCCTCGATAACCAACAACTACAAAGTAATAAATTTGGAGTAACCACATAGGTTAAGTATCTGGGCTCCATACCATGATACCACCTCTATCCAGAAGGAATGACATACACTAAAGGGGCGCTACCCCCTAATAACCTTGCTGCATTCTTCCTGTTTTGACCATTTCCGGGGTGTGAGGTCCCACGAAGTCTCGTCCACAAAGCCACGCTTTTAAACAAAAGCCGTGCTTTAGGTCACAAATGATCAAAGCAATGATCATCAAGATAAACGATCAAACAAATGATCCTATCACAAACGATCAACCAATGATCATTTCACAGCATCACTCAGTATGCCACATTACCAATTTGGGAATGTATCACTAGTAACCATCAACTATATAACCTCTGAGCTCGTACGTCTCAGAGAAGGGTGTTAAGCTAAGAGAATAAATTCTCCGCCACCAACAGAAATATATTTGATAGAAACCAGCTTTACATCTCAAATTGTAACGTCAGACATACAATCCATACAAGTCCGTTCCGGGATCGAACGGAACCGAAGGCACTTCCAAAGAAGCCCTTGCAATCCGGATATTCACTAATCACGTCCGGACATCCCGTCACTAAGGGTGATAAACCTCTGTATCGGAGATCAGCCGATGCAGAGTAGCTCGACGGTAATCCATCCGTTTTCACAAATATCCGGTCTTCAACACCGGTCTTCAAATGCAATTCATAACGACGTATCACATATTCGGAGTGGGTTATACGACCCCATGGTCCTTTCCCGGTTAATCCGAATAGTGAGCGCTTATTTTAAAATAAGTGTGGCATTCAATTCAAGCAATCATAACAAATACCTACTTAAAGGAAAATATTGATAGTCGGTTATTTAACTATCAATAAAGATGCGTCACTTCACCAGATTCCAAATTTTTTTCCAAATTATTTACTTTCCAAAAATATCTTTACAAGATATATAATTTCCACACTTCAAAAATAAACAACGTTTATTTTGAAAACCAATTTCCCTTTCCATTTATAAATTCCATAGTGAATTTATATTTTCAAAATATCTACTGATCTACAGTTTCAATAGATTTCAAATATTCAATTCCAATTTATCTTCAAAAAGATAAATTCTTAAAAACGTTCCATTTCATATTGGAAAAGCAATTCCATACTTATTTAAAAATAAGTGATTCACAAACCTTATTTATTTTCAACAATTTGAAAATATTCAATATACTTAAGCCATAGTTAAGTATATATTTCATTCGTTAAGGAAATCATTCTTTTATTCACATTAAGTTGGGTCAAAACGAATGTTGCGTAAAACATCGTCACGACAACCCAAAATACTAGTATAGGGATTCGAAATCAAATAGATATATAAATCCCAATACTATACAAAATATTTCCTTTCGGAAACTATTTACTATAACAACAGTGTTATAGTCCATCATCTCCTTATTTCCTCGAAAACGTCTAATTCAACAATGAATGTTGAAATCTACGACTTCTTTTCCTTCTATTTCTCGAAAACGTCTATTTCAACAATAAATGTTGAAATCTATGTATTCGATACTCAATGCATTTTAAAACCTCTTTAAATCGTTTTAAAAATCTATTTAAACATCCCTTTCCCAATATATATCCATTTTATTCAATAATATATTCACCGTCTAAAAACGTGAATACACTGCCTTTATTAAACTTCAATATTTTATTTTATCAAATTCAAATAAATTTTCGAATTTATAAACAATGTTTATAAATTCCATTCCTATTTATAAACTTCGATTTATATATTTCTTTTATCAATCCAATGTAATTTACATAACCCAATTTCATACCGAAGGTTCATATTATAAGTTAATTACTTATAATCCTTTTATTCACAAAATCGTTCTTTCTTAACAGTTCACCAATCATAAATCTTATTACTTATAAGATTTTATCTACAGCCTTATTTTCAACATTACAAACCCCCTTTCACAGTTCCATTATTTTGATTTATAAAATATATTTTATAAATCTCATCTACAAACCATTTATGCTTTATCAAAGATTTCCACTTAACTGCCAAGACACGATTTATAAGATAATTACTTAAAAATTCTATATTTTATAAAATCTACTCATTTTATAATCTTCACAATTTATAAATCTATGATTTTCAATGAAATCCATTTTATACATCTTTTTAACACTTAATAAACTCTTTTTAAAATTCCAACATTTTTAATTTATAGATATCAATTTGTAAAATCTTTTATATAAACTGTTTATACTACTTATTCAAAATCCCAATTTATCTATTTTATAAATCTATTTATTTTAAAATTTTCCTTTTGGTCATATTTCATAAAAATCATGAGTTTTATAACTTTAGAATTTAAATCTTAATTTATTCAAAATGAATCAGATTCAAAAACTTAATAAAAATATATACTTTGAAAAATCACTTTAAAATCCTTTTAAATTCAAAATCGTCATTTTTAACTTTAAAAATGGATCTGATGATGCCACAGCATCCAATGTTCAATCACGGCAATAAATATCATATATCGATATGATAATCATAATATCTATAATCAAATAAATATTTGTGAGGAATCCTGTTGGATCCCTCCAACCTGTTTCCCTGCATCCACAGATGTTAGCACAATACCAATTCCACTTCGAGGTGGAATATCGCGGTATATGAGATTTATAAAATATTATCCGCTTAATAGGCGGCGCAATAGGGTCTCATCCGCTATACGAGGCGGGAAATCAATTCCAATATATACATATGCCAATATATATATTGCTATATATAGTATATCCTACTATATCTACTATCACAATCAAACAGCAATCAATAATGGCAATCATCATTCAAAAATTTTAAATCTAACTATTTAAAATTTAAATCGAAACTGTTCGATTGAGTGAGGAGTTCTCACCTTGATTTTAAATTCCGTTTCAGCTTTTATTTCGAATAAAATTAAACGCGCGTTTAATTTTATCCAAAATTCAAACTGGCTCCAATCGTTTCCAATCCAACTCCATCGCGAAGAGCTTGATGATACGAACGCAACGCAAAAAGTTTCGTTCGATTCTGACCTCGCAGCACAAAGTTATAACATTTATAAGTTACACGATTTAATAATTTACAAATTCCTTTTTACAAAACCCTCACTTGCAACTGGGCCGTTGGATCTAGCCTTCAGCAAATCAGGACCGTGCGCACTTGCTTCTCCATCTTCACGTCCAGGTGAAAATCGCGACTAACCCATATGCCGTTCGAACACTTCCAGGTCGCGACCACCATACGACATCGAGAAGTTGATCAGCCTCCGCCGTTTGAAGCGCCTACCCTGCCTCGACCTTCGTGCCAAGTATGGGAGCACTCGGTCGCCCCTATAGCACGTGGTTCGATGATGAACGGCCGGCCTTTGTGGCGAAATCCTGGTCGATCCATAGCACTATTCTTCATCATAGCCGTTCACTTTGTAGAGCGTACTACCCTCTACAACTTTCATGTAGAAAGTTTCTTGAATTAAACAATGGATTCGAAGATTTTGAGGGAGGATGATGGACAATTTTCGGCCATCAGTTTAATCACTGGCGGCTCTGTTATCAAATTAGGGTTTGGGCTATTTGTGAAGAACATGGTGCTTTTATAGAATTTTAAACGAAAACACTATTCATTTTAAATTTTTCAAACTCCGATTTACGCGCCGAAACTGACGTTCCTAGGGTTTATCCCGTGTTCCGGACACAATGGAACAGGTTTCGGAATCTAATTCGATCGTATGTGTGAGATATGGCAATAAACGATCAATTTAAATTAAACCGATTTAAACCGATTTGGATGCGTTTTAATTTGTACCGGACAAACGGTAAATCCAATTGACTTGAAATTTAAAACCTTAAAATAATATCACATTACGGATCCGATGAAACTAGTTTCGTCGAAATCCGAGACCGTTTGAAAAATGACTATTTTAACTCGCCAAATTAAAATTAAAAACAATTCGATGCGTTTCGAGCTGCCACGGTCAAACGACAACTCCGATTGCTACAAAAATTGAAACCCAATAATAACTAACTATTACGGATCCAATGGAACTCGTTTCCTCCAATTATGAGACTGTTCGAAAATTGGCTAATTTTCGGTCGATAATTAAATATTAAAATATTCAATTTTCACAAATTAACTCCAAATTCAATTTTAAAAGTTCTAAAATATTTCAATAACTCCAGTATGATAAAATAAAATTTTATAAATCATTTTCAATCATATTAAACACGATTTACAAATTTTTCTGTATTTCTCACTATCCAATTATCGATTTAATTATCCAATTAAATCCAGAAATTCGAAATAAAATTATTCGACTTAGGAATTTCATTTATCAATATTTAAAATTAATTAAATATTCAAATTTTAATTATCAAAAATTATGGGTCGTTACAATCTTCCCCCCTTAAAAGAATTTCGTCCTCGAAATTGCAAGTTAAGGAGAATGCCCCTAACCCGTTTATTGTTTTTCCAAAACTAATTATTTCTATCAACTTTTTAACCCAAATCTTCTTGTTAAAGATCCATTTTCATTTTAATTAACTTTCCAACTTCACTTATAATTTTCAAACAACATTGTTTACTTAACATTCAAATTTAAATTTAAATTCAAATTTTAAACTTTCAATTTTTTCTCAAAAATTTCCTAACACCCGAAATTTTCGAAAAATTTCGCCAGCATCTCCTTTGCACGGATAGCTCGGTACGACTACAAAATGGCACCACGGCCCCTCGGATCCAAAAAGAAAATGAAAAGCCAAGCGGCTGGAGAAGAAAATCACCAAATCTCATACAAAAACTGAAATACGTACCTTTTTGTCGAGCGATTCAATTTTTGTCTTTGAAACCAAAATTCCAATTCCTTTATAACCTGTATATCCTGCTAATAACAGTATCCAATTCCAATAACAATATTCAAACTTATTTGCCAATTCAATTACAAAATTTCCAATATATGCTTCTTATATATCTTTAGCTTTACTATTGAAGTTATACATTCAATTTCATTCGTTTCAATTTCAATTCAATTCTATTCAATTTCACTTGAATTCAATTACATTGCTTCTAATTCCACTACTTCAATTTCATTAACACTTGATGAATTATACACAATCAACTAACAAGCAATCAACCAATTTATATTTCAACATAACCAAATTTATTCAAATTTACTTTCAATTTGGTTCAACATTTCTAATTCCAATTTGTTAGTTAGTAAATTGACTTCCATTCAATTTACTTCAATGAATTTACACTTATATTCATTATTCCATATCAACTTATTTACATTCGATTGAATAACATTCAATTCTTTTATCAATTCAATTGTTAATTCCTTTAACAATATAAAGTTGAATTTCATTCATATAACTCAAGTTCACATTTATCACTTCATTTCATTAATTCACTTTATTAATTTACTTTGATACCGAAATCAATTTCATTCAATGTTGCTTAAGTTATTTTCCATTACAAACATCTTTTGTCTAACTTTAACTTAAGTTTCCATTTATAGATTTAATTCAGATTCCAATTCTGACAATAATTTTTATTTAACTTTTGCCAAAGCTAAATTTATTAACTCATATTATAAGTTCAAAATTCATTTCACTTATATTCAACAATTTCCACTTGGTTTTAATTGATTCACTTATACTTCTTTAATTTAACTCTATCCTTTAAGTTAAATTTATTCTATCAAAATTCAATTTGTATAGGTTATCAACTTCTATATTATTCCCATAAATATTTAAAAATAGGATTCCAGAGTCTTTTCAACCTTTCAAAAATCATTTTTGAAATCAATCCAAATTAACTTTTGAATTTCCAAAACCAAATCCAAATTTTCCAAACAACTTTCATTTAAAATAATCTGGCAGCAATACCTCTTTTGGAAACCCGAAAATGAACACCAATGATGTCGCGATCATCATCGGAATTATTTTCCAGCGACCTGAAAAGAGTTTAGAGCTTTCATCTTTCCAAAACAACTTTCCAAAATATCCAATCATTTCAAAACACTTTTCTGGAATTTTATTTCAGATTATAAATCACTTTTATAACCTTTACTGATATACTTTCACTTCTTATATACATATAAGATTATTTTACAATTGTAAATCGTTATTAATTATAACTTCATACTTATAATTTTTTTTCATTTATACAATTATTCTTTTACAATATGTTTATTTAACTTATTCAAACAACTTTGGTACACTTATATATATTTATAATTTCAACAACCAAGCAATCAATTATATACACTTTAATAATTCTGAAAAATTATTCCTTTATATATAAAATATAGTCAGGGTAAAATTATTTCATTTACCCAATTTAAAATGATACTATGTAGGCTTGCCTCGTTTAAGTGTTTAGAAATCTCTATCGATAATATGGCGTCCCACATACCGACCAAAATTCACAAACAGCTCAACGGATAAGCAAACACAATATAAAACAATTTCATATTCACTAACAAATACGCGCTCATATCTATTATTACACTCACACTCATTCTAGTGTACTACTGACTCTATCTCTAATGAGTAATACCCAACAGAGCCATGGTTGTCGCTTAACCATATGCTTCGATACCAAATGTAACGTCCCGAAAATTTTCGACTTTCGAAAATTCAACATCGATACTCACTTTATCGACTGCCGAGTAATCGAAGGCCGGAAACCCGAAATGTTATGGTTTAAGAAAAGAAAGAGGTAGAAGAAGAGAGAGAAAGATAGAAGAAGAACAGAAAAGAAACAAACAACTGAACAATATCAGAATCTCACCATCGCAGCGGAACAACATATAATAGATAAATGAATATTCTTTAAAACAAAAGAATTATATCAGTTTATACATTTACATCATCATCAGAGTATACAACAACAATAGACAACAGAGTCAATACATCCATGGACAGTTATATAAACTTGTCCTCATATAGAATACACAGCGGAAAAAGATAATATCATATATTATATACAAGTGGTACGTCTCGATATGCAGCTCGCCTCCAAATTTCTGTAGCAACTCCCGAATCCAGAATGACCTGATAACCAAACTCTAGACTGCCCGTGTGGAAATTGGTGGGCACCCAGAGTTTAGGATGGGAACAATAAACTCCAGGTCAGTCATTTGACTGGTGTGAGGACTTAAAACAGTTATTTAACTTTTAAAACAAAGAACAGGATAATTTTAAAAATAGATTCGCAATGCTTTTTAGAAAATGAGACTACCATAAGGCCTCCCGCACGCACACACAATGCAAACGCAGAATCGGAGGAGATTTCTCCTTATGATAGTCAAAGATGCTTGATACGTATTTAAAAGAATCATTTGATATTATTACTAGTGCATAGTGTAGAAAAATTATTTCGAAAGTATAATATAAATCTTAGCCAACATACGACCATTATCGTACGCCAACTATAGCTACCATCCAAACAATGGGGCGCCACCATAAGTGAATGGCAGGTTCTACAACTAAAACCGTACAAGGCTCGTATTGTTTCTTTGGATTTTCAACAAATGGTTAGGCCAAGGAACTTCCCATTGCCACATGGAAACGCCTCTGGAATGACGTCCCGAGAACCTAACCGGATCTCTGCCAACACAAGGCCGGGTTACCCCTAACTGGGTAACAACTGACACGAATATGTCATTCCCCGATCGTAATCGATCTATATCCGAGGATCCTCGATAACCAACAACCACAAAGTAATAAATTTGCAGTAACCACATAGGTTAAGTATCTGGGCTCCATACCATGATACCACCTCTATCCAGAAGGAATGACATACACTAAAGGGGCGCTACCCCCTAATAACCTTGCTGCATTCTTCCTGTTTTGACCATTTACGGGGTGTGAGGTCCCACGAAGTCTCGTCCACAAAGCCACGCTTTTAAACAAAAGCCGTGCTTTAGGTCACAAATGATCAAAGCAATGATCATCAAGATAAACGATCAAACAAATGATCCTATCACAAACGATCAACCAATGATCATTTCACAGCATCACTCAGTATGCCACATTACCAATTTGGGAATGTATCACTAGTGACCATCAACTATATAACCTCTGAGCTCGTACGTCTCAGAGAAGGGTGTTAAGCTAAGAGAAATAATTCTCCGCCACCAACAGAAATATATTTGATAGAAACCAGCTTTACATCTCAAATTGTAACGTCAGACATACAATCCATACAAGTCCGTTCCGGGATCGAACGGAACCGAAGGCACTTCCAAAGAAGCCCTTGCAATCCGGATATTCACTAATCACGTCCGGACATCCCGTCACTAAGGGTGATAAACCTCTGTATCGGAGATCAGCCGATGCAGAGTAACTCGACGGTAATCCATCCGTTTTCACAAATATCCGGTCTTCAACACCGGTCTTCAAATGTAATTCATAACGACGTATCACATATTCGGAGTGGGTTATACGACCCCATGGTCCTTTCCCGGTTAATCCGAATAGTGAGCGCTTATTTTAAAATAAGTGTGGCATTCAATTCAAGCAATCACAACAAATACCTACTTAAAGGTAAATATTGATAGTCGGTTATTTAACTATCAATAAAGATGCGCCACATCACCAGATTCCAAAATGTTTTCCAAATTATTTACTTTCCAAAAATATCTTTACAAGATATATAATTTCCACACTTCAAAAATAAACAACGTTTATTTTGAAAACCAATTTCCCTTTCCATTTATAAATTCCATAGTGAATTTATATTTTCAAAATATCTACTGATCTACAGTTTCAATAGATTTCAAATATTCAATTCCAATTTATCTTCAAAAAGATAAATTCTTAAAAACGTTCCATTTCATATTGGAAAATCAATTCCATACTTATTTAAAAATAAGTGATTCACAAACCTTATTTATTTTCAACAATTTGAAAATATTCAATATACTTAAGCCATAGTTAAGTATATATTTCATTCGTTAAGGAAATCATTCTTTTATTCACATTAAGTTGGGTCAAAACGAATGTTGCGTAAAACATCGTCACGACAACCCAAAATCACTAGTATAGGGATTCGAAATTAAATAGATATATAAATCCCAATACTATACAAAATATTTCCTTTCGGAAACTATTTACTATAACAACAGTGTTATAGTCCATCATCTCCTTATTTCCTCGAAAACGTCTAATTCAACAATGAATGTTGAAATCTACGACTTCCTTTCCTTCTATTTCTCGAAAACGTCTATTTCAACAATAAATGTTGAAATCTATGTATTCGATACTCAATGCATTTTAAAACCTCTTTAAATCGTTTTAAAAATCTATTTAAACATCCCTTTCCCAATATATATCCATTTTATTCAATAATATATTCACCGTCTAAAAACGTGAATACACTGCCTTCATTAAACTTCTATATTTTATTTTATCAAATTCAAATAAATTTTCGAATTTATAAACAATGTTTATAAATTCCATTCCTGTTTATAAACTTCGATTTATATATTTCTTTTATCAATCCAATGTAATTTACATAACCCAATTTCATACCGAAGGTTCATATTATAAGTTAATTACTTATAATCCTTTTATTCACAAAATCGTTCTTTCTTAACAGTTCACCAATCATAAATCTTATTACTTATAAGATTTTATCTACAGCCTTATTTTCAACATTACAAACCCCCTTTCACAGTTCCATTATTTCGATTTATAAAATATATTTTATAAATCTCATCTACAAACCATTTATGCTTTATCAAAGATTTCCACTTAACTGCCAAGACCCGATTTATAAGATAATTACTTAAAAATTCTATATTTTATAAAATCTACTCATTTTATAATCTTCACAATTTATAAATCTATGATTTTCAATGAAATCCATTTTATACATCTTTTTAACACTTAATAAACTCTTTTTCAAATTCCAACATTTTTAATTTATAGATATCAATTTGTAAAATCTTTTATATAAACTGTTTATACTACTTATTCAAAATCCCAATTTATCTATTTTATAAATCTATTTATTTCAAAATTTTCCTTTTGGTCATATTTCATAAAAATCATGAGTTTTATAACTTTAGAATTGAAATCTTAATTTATTCAAAATGAATCAGATTCAAAAATTTAATAAAAATATATAATTTGAAAAATCACTTTAAAATCCTTTTAAATTCAAAATCGTCATTTTTTAACTTTGAAAATGGATCTGATGATGCCACAACATCCAATGGTCAATCACGGCAATAAATATCATATATCGAAATGATAATCGTAATATCTATAATCAAATAAATATTTGTGAGGAATCCAGTTGGATCCCTCCAACCTGTTTCCCTGCATCCACAGATGTTAGCACAATACCAATTCCACTTCGAGGTGGAATATCGCGGTATATGGGATTTATAAAATATTATCCGCTTAATAGGTGGCGCAATAGGGTCTCATCCGCTATACGAGGCGGGAAATCAATTCCAATATATACATATGCCAATATATATATATTGCTATATATAGTATATCCTACTATATCTACTATCACAATCAAACAGCAATCAATAATGGCAATCATCATTCAAAAATTTTAAATCTAACTATTTAAAATTTTAATCGAAACTGTTCGATTGAGTGAGGAGTTCTCACCTTGATTTTAAATTCCGTTTCAGCTTTTATTTCGAATAAAATTAAACGCGCGTTTAATTTTATCCAAAATTCAAACTGGCTCCAATCGTTTCCAATCCAACTCCATCGCGAAGAGCTTGATGATACGAACGCAACGCAAAAAGTTTCGTTCGATTCTGACCTCGCAGCACAAAGTTATAACATTTATAAGTTACACGATTTAATAATTTACAAATTCCTTTTTACAAAACCCTCACTTGCAACTGGGCCGTTGGATCTAGCCTTCAGCAAATCAGGACCGTGCGCACTTGCTTCTCCATCTTCACGTCCAGGTGAAAATCACGACTAACCCATATGCCGTTCGAACACTTCCAGGTCGCGACCACCATACGACATCGAGAAGTTGATCAGCCTCCGCCGTTTGAAGCGCCTACCCTGTCTCGACCTTCGTGCCAAGTATGGGAGCACTCGGTCGCCCCTATAGCACGTGGTTCGATGATGAACGGCCGGCCTTTGTGGCGAAATCCTGGTCGATCCGTAGCACTATTCTTCATCATAGCCGTTCACTTTGTAGAGCGTACTACCCTCTACAACTTTCATGTAGAAAGTTTCTTGAATTAAACAATGGATTCGAAGATTTTGAGGGAGGATGATGGACAATTTTCGGCCATCATTTTAATCACTGACGGCTCTGTTATCAAATTACGGTTTGGGCTATTTGTGAAGAACATGGTGCTTTTATAGAATTTTAAACGAAAACACTATTCATTTTAAATTTTTCAAACTCCGATTTACGCGCCAAAACAGACGTTCCTAGGGTTTATCCCACGTTTCGGACACAATGGAATAGGTTTCAGAAGCTAATTCGATCGTATGTGTGAGATATGGCAATAAACGATCAATTTAAATTAAACCGATTTAAACCGATTTCGATGCGTTTTAATTTGTACCGGACAAACGGTAAATCCAATTGACTTGAAATTTGAAACCTTAAAATAATATCACATTACGGATACGATGAAACTAGTTTCGTCGTAATCCGAGACCGTTTGAAAAATGACTATTTTAACTCGCCAAATTAAAATTAAAAACAATTCGATGCGTTCACGGTCAAACGACAACTCCGATTGCTACAAAAATTGAAACCCGATAATAACTAACTATTACGGATCCAATGGAACTTGTTTCGTCCAATTCTGAGACTGTTCGAAAATT
Organism: Allium cepa; assembly: GCA_030765085.1. Classification (NCBI taxonomy): domain Eukaryota; kingdom Viridiplantae; phylum Streptophyta; class Magnoliopsida; order Asparagales; family Amaryllidaceae; genus Allium; species Allium cepa. Next base: position 915,125,338 of record CM060929.1, on the reverse strand, counting down.
GGCTAATTTTCAGTCGATAATTAAATATTAAAATATTCAATTTTCACAAATTAACTCCAAATTCAATTTTAAAAGTTCTACAATATTTCTATAACTCCAGTATGATAAAATAAAATTTTACAAATCATTTTCAATCATATTAAACTCAATTTACAAATTTTTCTGTATTTCTCACTATCCAATTATCGATTTAATTATCCAATTAAATCCAGAAATTCGAAATAAAATTATTCGACTTAAGAATTTCATTTATTAATATTTAAAATTAATTAAATATTCAAATTTTAATTATCAAAAATTCTGGGTCGTTACACTTCTCTTCAGCAGTAGGAGCTTTCGAAGATGATGGAACAGCCCCCAAAGCATAAGCTTGCACAACCTGCCTGTCCCTCCTTGGTTCCGGACAGTTCTTCCTGAAATGCCCCGGCTTATCACAGTTGTGGCACTTCGCCGTCACCTTCGGATTCTTGCAATCCCTGGAGAGATAACCCTTCTGTTGACAATTGTAGCAGGTCATTTCGCCCTTCGGCCTCTTCTGGCCATCCTTACCCTTATGCTGTTGCTGCTTCCTCTTCTTATTTCCACCCTGCTGTGGTTTAGACTCTTCTTTGGTCACAGTAACAACAGATCCTTCCTTAGGAAACAGATTCTCATTCCTGAGAGCTTTCTCCACAAGCTTCTCAAATGGATCGTCCAGATGATCCACCAACTGTCTCCCAAGATAATTGTCCAAGCCGGTCACAAACTTCTCGTTCTTCTGATATGAAGATTCAATATACGACTGAGCATATTTGGACAAAGCTTCAAACTCAGAAACATACTCAAGAACTGATCTTCCACCTTGCTTGAGCTCCACAAACTTCTTAAAAAAGACAGACTTCTGAGCTGTAGAAATGAACTTAGCTTCAAATCTAGCTTGGAACTGTACCCAAGAGATCTCTTCCTCTAGAGTATCAATGGTGATAGAGTTCCACCAATCAGAAGCTCTTTCTTGAAGCTGCCTTGATGCAAGCTTCCTCTTAGTTGCATCGTCAATTCCCAAGTCACCAAAGATCCTTCTACAAGCATCTATCCATCTGTGGACTTCAATGGTTGACTCTGTCCCTAAGAAAGCCATCCCTCCAAGAGCAGTATAGTCCTTACACAACTTGGCAAAATCCACCGGTCTTGGAGCTTGAACTTGAACTCCAACATCCACTGATGGCCCGGAAGCTGGTATCCTTCTCATGATAGAAGTCATGATAGCTTCAAACATAGCAGCATAATCAACATCCCCTTCAACAGCACGGCCTTCCCTAGCAGCTGGTCTCCCTCTTCGACTCATCCTTAATATCTACAAAAAGGAATGATTAGAACACCTTGAGAAACAACTGCATAAGGAGTTCCAATCCTTCTAAGCTACTATATTATATATATATATATATAGTAATCATCCATCAAAATACAATTATGTCTCTCATACGTAGCTATATCAGCGAGTGTTGGCTAAAATCGATTAACCAAAGCTCTGATACCAAATGTGACGCCCGCCCATGACTCCCACACCAAAACAAGGAAAAAGTGCGCTGGAAGTGTGCCAGGCAGCCATGGGTGAACGTCAAAGGTGAAAATAAACATCGCAGACTATACCATATATCTCATAGCGCATGGACAAAATACAATAGAGGAATATATATATATATAATGAAGCATCACAGAACAGAATGTCATCATATAAGCTTCATAGTAGTTTGTTACAAACATTTGAACAATCCATACATGAAGCCTCACTACATAACACTCAAAGCATATAAAAGCAGCGGAAAATCCAGTACATATAGTAAGAAAACAATATGCAAAAGCCTCCAGCTCGTCTTCGTCGTCATCAGCGTAGATCTCCAAGAACAACACCTATCACCTGCTACCTAGTCTGCCCATCCCAACATGGATGAACAGCCCAAGGTAATAAGAGTTGAACATAAAACCTTGAGTCAGACAAAAGTCCTAGTGAGCAGTAAATCAACTATCAAACATTCCAAAAGAGCATAAAGGATAAAAAGGAATAGGAACCCAACCATCCCACTCCACCTCTTTCTACAGTGATAGCCCCCAGACACACACTAAGGAGAAACAATCACAACGAAGCAGACAATTAAAGTAAAGCAATAATCACTCGAGTCAAGGTCGATGTTTTCCAAATACAAACCCCCAAAGCCTAAACCAAGATCAGATAAGCACCCAGAAAACACCGCTCTTGAGACCGAATGATGATACAACCAAACATCGATGACTCTGGCTATCACTGTTATCATTGCCTCGATACCATCGTTAATTGAATGACCGGCACCATTCTTTCAACCGTTAGTCAAGGGCTAATGGAAACCGCGGTTCTAGACATAACTCGCACGTCGTCGCAACCCGTGCCTAGGAATTTTCGCAACTACCCAGAGTACTAGCACGTCGTCGCAGCCCGTGCTTGGGACTATCGAATCTGCCCAACGTATTCTTGCTTTGAGCATGCTAGAACCTTCAACCACGATGAAATCTCAACCTCCTAGTCATCCTCCTCGACGACTATTCTCATACTAGCTCAAGCGCCTCTCAAGCCATCCATTATCAACCAACTCGAACCGCATCATCGAGTCATCAACATGCTTGGAATGATCCCGCCTGGATTAAACCAAGGCTATCTCACATCATACTTTGCTTTATCACACCTTAGCAAAGTCCATCTCATCATCATACTTCGCCTCATCATATCGTGGCAAAGTCCATCTCAACATCATGCTTTGCTTCCTCTAATCATAGCAAAGTCCATCATCATCGAATCCATCCATATGAGCTTCATCATCCGCTTCGTATGCCAAAAGCAGCTTTCACCATTCAAGATCCTTTCCACTTAGCTTTTGAATCATCTTCGACCAACTTGTCCAAATCAACTACTGGCTAATTTGAAACAATCAAATCAATCATAAATCCAAACAATCAAACATTCAAACAAGATCTAATAAGAAATAATAACTATAATGGCAATCTTGTAATTAAAGTGTTCAAATCTAACAAGCATGAATAATAGGCAAATATCCCTACAACTTGATGAATGAACTTGCATAAGTTAACGTATAGCAAAAAGGGTATCCAAAACTTCATAGATGATGGATCTACATGCAGACTTAAGGAAAATGCAAGAAATCTCTATCTTTAACACATAAACAAGCCACCGATCCAATATACTCCTTTGGGTCCGCGTGAGAGATAACTACCACTCACCGAATCACCTAAACACCCAAAAAGATATCAACTCCAGATCTGGACAGCGAAGAACCAAACTTGATCCGACAAGATTCCGCTTCAAATGATGAAATCTCACTTCAATGAATGAAGATCTTCAACTTTGGCTCTTGGATCTTCGATCTTGATCTTCGATCTTGGAAGGATGTAAGCACTAGATTAGAGTGGAGAAAAGAAGTGAAGAAGTGTTGTAGTCGAGCTCCCAAAATGGCAGCACTTCGTCGCTTCAAAAACCAGTGCCAAAAAGTGAGCCAAAGCCCTCTATTTATAGGCAGATTTCCCCATGAGTCATCCGCCCCATGAGTCGTCCACGACTCACGACTCAAACCACTCAAGCCACTACACGACTCACGACTCAATGACTCAAGCCACTATACGACTCACGACTCAGCGACTCAAGCCACTACACGACTCACGACTTAAATATAATGCGGCATAGCTACCCCACACCTTTAACGACCTAACTCCAACATGGTGCTAACCACTAGGCTGCTAACCCGTTAAGTCGTCCCAACCGAGTCATCTTCCATCCAACCTATCTTAACACAGTGCTAACCTCAAGGCCACTAACTTGATAACTCGTTAACTCCAATGAGTCGGCCAATCACTATAAATCGCTTACCCTATGAGTCGGTCAACCTCTTAAGTCGCTAGCTCCTTAACTCGGTCAATTCCTTAAGTCGTTCGCCACTAAGTCGGCCACTCCTATAGGTCGATCATCTATAGGTCGGTCCATCCTAAGCCGTAACTTCTATAGGTCGCTCCACTCGACCTAACTCTCACATGACCTAAGCTTTGGTTGACTCAAATCTAAACGGCTTGACAACATCAACGACTTAATAGCAACTATTTTACGATACGTCGACACGTAAAATACGGGTCGTTACACCATTCTTATACCAATTTATTACTTACAAATATTCGTTTTCATTTAAAAAATGTCATGTCAGTTTCTTCTTTCATTGCATTATATTTATTCATTCCTTCATTATTGCAAAACTTCATTTATTTTCATTTTTTTTAGTGTTTATGATTAATCCAATTTCTTAGCATCTCAATTGTTTACTTAAGTTCGTAACCATTTATTTAAAATACCCTTGCATTACATACTTCAATATTTCCATTTTATTATATTTTCCAAATATGTAGATTAATCACGATTTATATTCTCAATCCATTTATTTACTTGGTTTCATACTTTTATTACATCAATTTCTACCATATAAATAAATCTATGTTTCTACTTAATTTACATTTTAAAAAAAAATCATTTCAAATTTCAAATAACAATAGGTAACATACAATAAGCATTACTAGTACCCTTAAATCACATAAATAAGCTTTTTTTACTTACAAATCAATGTTGCCATTTATTTTCGTACTACTAATTTCATTCACTTATGTTCAATTTATAGCCAAACATAACATTTAGATTATTTCCTATAATTGGAAATTTATGCAAGTTCATTAATCATTAACTTTAATTAGCATTGTTTCTATTAAATTTTCATTCACACTTCCGTTACTATATTAATTATTATTAAAATACATTTAATTATCTTGTATGTTCATTCTTCCCAACTAATTACCGCCTATTATATCACTTCACACATTAATTCAATAATTACTGTAACGACCCCAAATTTTGGAATTTATTTTAATTAATAGTTAATGTAAATATTGAATAAATTTTGGAATAAATTTAAATTTTGAATATTTGATTTGTATTTGAATTAGGATTTATAGTAAATAATAAATAAAATTTATAAGTAAAAGCATAGAAATAAAATGCATTCAAACATTTATAAAAGATAACAAAACAAATACATAAGTAAGCTAGGCAAATGAAATATATTAGCTAAAAATTCAAACAACTTGTTAAATAGAAGTTCACCTTATTTTATAAAAGTGATAAGGCCAAAGCAAAACGATTAATACAAATGAAAATATCTACAAACAAAACAAATAAAGTAAACAAAACATAAACAAAGCAAATGTAATATCTAGGATAGTACTTGCAACAGGAAGTAGAAAATATCAACATACAAAAAAAAGGGCTGCCAGGTAAGAAAATGAATGAGCATGAACTGTAAAACCATGCAGGCAAGAGGTGAGAATATAAACAAAGGAAATAAAAATGAATGCAGGCAAATAAATAAAAAGTGAGTATAAACAAGACAAAATAAAGTGTGTTGCTGGTAGGATAGTTATGCAAAGTAAGATAGTAAAACCAAGGCAAACAAAAGCATGTGACCAGACAAAGCAAGATGATAAGTTTGTAAAAAAAAAAAAAAAAAAGCTGCAGCCGAGATAAAGATAAAACAAAACAAAATATGCATATATAACAAGTATGAATAGAAATGAGAATAGTATATGTAGGTTTGTACAATAGTCATTAATACCAAATGTCCTTAACATTAAATGTTGCCATATCTTCTAGTACATCAGCCCCCGAAACAAATATCATCTCAGCAACTAAAATATTGATCATATCAGCCGAGCAAGCAAGAGGAAAAGCAAAGAAAAAATATATGCAAGTAAAGAAACGAAGTACATAAAGTAAAAATAAAATAAAAAAAAGTAGAATAAGATGCTGTAACATACAAAGGGGAGCATGAACAATACATAGCATGCTTTCATTAAATGCCACATGCTCTAGTAACATCAAAACAAGACTATCAGCCCCAAAATGAAAATATATTTCTGATAAAGGTACAAGGAAGTTATGGCCTACCTTTGTCAAATATAATTCTCATCTAGCCTTCCTTTATATATATACAACTCCTCATCATCAGTTCGTTCACCTTCAAAGTTAAGAAAAACTGAAATGAATATCAACTAAATCTTAAACAAACTTCAACTTAAACAAAAATACAACCAACTACAAACCAGTGATCAAAAGAAGATCATCAGCTAAAACAAATTCAAGCAGTTTCAAAAGAATTGTTCTCTGTTCCAAGCATTTACATAGTGCATGCAGTTTTAAAAAGCAAAGCAAATCAAAAGCTAAGGCCATTCCAGTTTTCCAACATAATATCACTTCCAGGGTCAAGTTCTTCCTCTGTTCCTTTCTGTCAGATTTCTCGGGTGAGTAAACTTATACTTCACTCAATTCCTTTTCGTGTTGAAAGACTTGTATGGATATGGATAGCCTTAGCATAGGGATGAATGGTTGTGCTTATGTTTTGATTTTCTTGGAAACATTGTTTCCTGCTCTCTGTTCCTGTAACATCTTAGTTACAGGTAAGCTTGAAATCCCTCCCTCCCATTTCTATTGGAATCGCAAAGCAAGTTAAAGTGTGGTTTAACTTGCACTATGCTTCAGTAATAAATCAAACAAGATTTTCGAAACAGATCAAAACAGGTTAGTGGAATATGGCTACTGGAAGTCTTGTCTACAGGTAATCAAGCAATAAAATTGATAAAATCCAATTGTTATAAAAAGCTAATTCAAATTGATAATGTGAATGCTTACTTAAATTCATGATTTTTAAAACTAAAACGAAGATTTTTAGTTTGGGATTTTAAGAGCAATTTGAATTTGAACCAAAATTGCACTTTCACAAATTTCTAGTTAATTAATCAATGTAAAAGGTTGAAATTTGAATTGAAGCAAGTTTGAGTACCTATGATTTCGTAAAAATTATCAGAGAGTTTTTCTGTTGTATAAATTAAAGGAACAAAATTGATTTATGGTTTTAGTTGGAGTTTTGAACAAGTTTGTAACAATGGTATGTACGTCCTCTTCACGTGATCGAGTTGCTCGAGGGTCCGGTGGAAGGTGGCTTGGCGCGTTGTCGTAGCATGGCCGAAGTTCGAACGCCTCCAGTGGTCAGTGTGATGGTGGTGAAGTGATTTAGTCAATGAGGATGTTTGCAGTTTTTCATTCGAACTGCTATATTTCGAATTTGAATTTATTGAGGCCATTCGGGTTTAGTTTCTTGGTATTGGTGAGATTTGTGATTTGTCTGAAGCATTGGAGTTCGTCAGAGCTTGGATGCGCCGCCGTGCACGTGTACGTGCTAGCATGTGCACGTTGATTACAGGCAAAAGAAATGGGAAGAGAGGAAGAAAGAAAACTGGGAAGAGGAATAGAAGAAGAATAGGAAGGACGTGTGAAGGAGTGTGTCTCGAGTGAAACTGGTGAGAGGCTTGAAGTATTACTCGAGTTTAATAAGGGAAGTACTTGGTGCTTCTACTTTCAAAACTGCAGTTGTATATTTTTTTTAGAAGTAAAGTTCAGTAAACAGTTTTTCAACAACTTTGAACACTGTAAATCTTAAAAATATTTAACAATTTTAAGCTAGAAATTTAATACAAGTTTAAATTACTTTAGTTAATACTTTAAAATGTTTTAAGCTCTTAATTATTATTCTAATTAAGTAATTAATATAAGATAAGTATAAAACTTATTAACATATAAATTTTGTAATTAGTAATAAATTGGTTTCAAAAGTTAAAGAAGATTCCTTTAAAAATGTTAATTAAGTTAAATAATTAATATTTATTGATTATTTTGAGAAAGAAATTAAGAATAATTACTTTTAATTGTAATTAGTGATGGATTATAAGTAATAGATAAATTTGTAATTAACCACTTAAATTAATTAATGAATGATTTATAGTTAATTACTCAAGTGATTTAATAAAAAAATTAATCAATGATTAATTAAGTAATTAACAGTTAATGATGGGTAATTATGTTTTATTAATCAAAAATTAAGGTTATAAATTGATAATAAATTAAGATAAAGGAATTGATCTTAAAGATAATTAAGAAGTGATTTATTTGATGTTTTGAAATTAATAAAAGAATTAATTAATGTGTTCTTAATGGTTATTCAATTTATAATCAATAATGATCAATATGAGTGAATTTCTTTAGCCAAGCAATTAAAGAAATTTTAATTGTTAATAAAGGTTATTAACTAAGATTAATTTAGAAGTAAAAGATCAATTGATTCATAAATTAAAGGTGTTTAGTTAATAAATAAAAAGGGAAATTTATCTCAGACAATTTGAAATTAACTTATGTTAAGTAACCAGGATTGATGACAAGTAATACATCTAATCTAGATAAATCAGTTGATTAATAAATTTTACCTATAAATGTTTAGATCTTATTGGATGGTTGAATTGTTGATATTCCCGATGTCTGACGTTTTGTGATATACCCTGATTTGTGTTGTGATTTGTGATGTAATATATTAACTGTGATATATACCTGTGACCTGTGAATGAAAGATAAGTGTTACAATTGGTTTGTACCCCTTATCAAAGATAAGTGTTATAGTTTATACCGCTTATCAAACATATATTGCTGTATTTGAATCTTTGCTGAACGAATGATGTTGCACTATTGTGTGAAAACCCTGGACCACACCATACACACACATATATGGATTTCACGAAGAAATCGATTAAGTCACAGATTTTTTTTTGGAAATAATTTTGAATTTGAATTTTTAAATTCAAATGGTTTGAAAATGAGATTGGGTTTAAAGTGAAAAGCTTTTGGAAATGGAATTTCAAAGATGAACTTTATTTTGAATAACTTGATAATGTTTGAAGTTTAAATAATTTGATTTAAACCTAAATACAAGATTTGAAATTGAATTCTATGATTCGAAAACTAGGGATTAAAAAAATGTTATACCAGTTATATATGGGTTGAACTATTTTAAATGTATTGATTTGAGAATTTGAATTTGAATTCAAGGGCTTTAACTCGTGTAAATATAATTGGATTTTTCTGAAAACGAAAACTGTTTGTTTTCAATAATAAGAGCTTTCACATAAGAAATGAATGTCCAATTTGTGTTAAAAAGGGATTTCAAGTTAAAATGAAAATGATTTCCAAGTTATAGAAATGGTCTGAAACTGTAAGTTAAATCTTTGATTTATAGAATTAATGAATTGATCCAACTGAAATGGAATTGTTTTGAAATACAGGAATGAATCTTTGAGAAACTAGGTGAACTTGTGAAATAAATCTTTTTTTGTAAAAAAATTTGAAATGGTACATGGTTTAAACCATTTGAAAGAAAGTTTTGAATTATTAAGCAGTGACTTAATTGAAATCCCAATATCCATATGTTTTTGAAATATTGCGCTCACTATTCGGTTTAGCCGGGAAAGGACCTTTGTGTCGTATAACCCATTCCGAATATGTGATACATCGTTATGGATAGCAATTGAAGACCGGTGGTGAAGACCGGATATTTTCGAAAACGAAAGGGTTTCTTGTCGATTGTCTCTGCACTGGCTGATCCCCGGTATAGAGATCTCCATATGTGATGGTAAATCCAGACGTGATTAGGGATTATCCGGATTTGCAAGGACTTCTTTGGAAGTGCCTTCGGTTCTGTTCGAACCCAGAACAGACTTGTATGGATTGTATGCCTGACATTACATTTTGAGATATAAAGCAGATTTCTTTCTAATACATTTCTGTTGGTGGCAGAGAATTTATTCTCTTAGCTTAACACCCTTCTCCGAGACGTACGAGCTCAAAGGTTATGTAGTCGAAGGTTATCAGCGATATATTCCCAATTTGGTAATGTGACATACTAAGTGTTGCTGTGTAATGATCATTGTTTGATCATTTGTGATATGATCATTTGTTTGATCCTTTATCTTTGTGATCATTACTTTGATCATTTGTAGACCCAAAGCATGGCTTTGAACCAAAGCGTGGCTTTGCGGACGTGACTTCGTCGAGCCTCACACCCCGGAATGGTCAAAACAGGAAAGATGCAGCAAGGTTATTAGGGGTAGGGCCCTTTAGGGTATGTTCATTTCCTTCGGGAAAGGGGTGGTATCAGGGTATGGAGCCCAGATACTTACTCATGTTGAAACACTCTATTTATTATGGTGTGATGTTGGTTATCGAGCGCTCGGTTAAAGGTCCTAAAGGACCGGGGGATGGCATACTTGTGTCAGTAGTTACCCAGTTAGGGGTAACCCGGCCTTGTGTTGGCAGAGATCCGGTTAGGTTCTCGGGACGTCCTTCCAGAGGCATTTCCATGTAGCAATGGGAAGTTCCTTGGCCTGACCATTTGTTGGAAATCCAATCTTCAATACGAAACCCTATACGGTATTAGTTGTAGGACCTGCCATTTACTTATGGTGGTCACCACTGTTTAGATGGTAGCTATAGTAGGCATACGGTAATGGTCGTATGTTGGCTAAGATTTATATTCTACTTTCAAAATATTTTCTACACTATGCACTAGTAATAATATCAAATGTTTCTTTTAATGCGTATCAAGCATCTTTGACTATCATAAGGAGAAATCTCCTCCGATTCTGCGTTTGCATTGTGTGTGTGTGCGGGAGGCCTTATGGTAGTCTCATTTTTCAAAAAGCATTGCGAATTGATTTTAAAATATTTCTTTTGTTGATTGTTTTAAAAGATAAACTGTTTTTGTTGCTCACGCCAGTCCCACGACTGATCCGGAGTTTATTGTTTCTTCCCTAAACTCTGGGTGCTCATTATTTTCTACACGAGCAGTCTAGAGTTGGGTTTTTCAGATAGTCGGATTAGTAGGTTTTCTGGAGATAGTTCAGTCTTTGGATTAGACTGCACTTGCTTATCTTTGGGAGTTCGAGCTATTGCTGGATTGGTTCTTGGAGATGGAGTTACAGATTTAGAGTTCTTCATTGAAGACTATCTTAGAGTTATTTGTTCCGCTGCTAGTGTTATCTATTTCTTTTCCGCTGCTATTCTCTTGTATTATATCTCTGATGTATATTGATATCTATTGGATCATCTGTTGTATCAGATATTGTATCAGTGTTGTATATCAATGTATTATTCTTTTTATTCCGCTGTGTTGCTTACTTAATGTTGTTATAAGCTCCGGCGAACGGATTTGAACGGTCGAATCTGCACTCGAATACGATGTGAAATATGGATGTCGATTTTCGAGCGGGCAAAATCCGCGTCGTTACATTTGGTATCAGAGCTAAGGATAAACTTTAGCTCAGGAGTGTAACACATTAAGTAGCTCATTAGAGATAGGGTGAAGTATGCCCTAGAATGAGTAATCCCTAAGATATCCGTTCGTATGCCTCTGTAAATTCTCTTACTATCCACCGATAGTGAGTATGAGTGCAAAAAGAGAACGAGATATGGGACAGGAGAATACGACTATAAATGGTTGATACTCTGTAACAACAATGGAAACAATCTTTCTTATCAATCTCCTTTTGATTCGTTTCAAAATTTCTTTTGATTGCTTCACGACAGCTCCAGAAAGAAGTTTTGATGTGATGGTGGCTCTACGAATCATTGTAGAGAAATCCTTACTTCGTATTTTCATCGGTTTCTCACCAGTTTTTGATTTAAACTCTAATGAATATGAATTTGAAATTTGAAATTGGAATTTTAAATAAATCAAAAATTATAAATTAGAAATTTTAAAATTGAGTTAAATCGATTATGAAGGATAAAAATTGAATTGAATCGATAAAATGATTTTTGTTTGAAACCAAATTTGAAATTCTTATATAATTTCTTGTGTCTATTGTTGATATTCTGATTTGGTGAGCCAAATGCAGAATTGATATCCAGTTCGATCTGAAAAGATATTTCTCTATCTTTTATCTATCTTCGTTATCTCTCTCTGGCGAATTTCGAGGACGAAATTCTTTTTAAGGGGGGAAGTCTGTAACGACCCCAAATTTTGGAATTTATTTTAATTAACAGTTAATGTAAATATTGAATAAATTTTTGAATAAATTTAAATTTTGAATATTTGATTTGTATTTGAATTAGGATTTATAGTAAATAATAAATAAATTTTATAAGTAAAAGCATAGAAACAAAATGCATTCAAACATTTATAAAAGATAACAAAACAAATACATAAGTAAGCTAGGAAAATGAAATATATTAGCTAAAAATTCAAACAACTTGTTAAATAGAAGTTCACCTTATTTTATAAAAGTGATAAGGCCAAAGCAAAACGATTAATACAAATGAAAATATCTACAAACAAAACAAATAAAGTAAACAAAACATAAACAAAGAAAATATAATATCTAATTTAGTACTTGCAACAGGAAGTAGAAAATATCAACATACAAAAAAAGGGGCCAGGTAAGAAAATGAATGAGCATGAACTGTAAAACCATGCAGGCAAGAGGTGAGAATATAAACAAAGGAAATAAAAATGAATGCAAGCAAATAAAAAAAAGTAAGTATAAACAAGACAAAATAAAGTATGTTGCTGGTAGGATAGTTAGGCATAGTAAGATAGTAAAACCAAGGCAAATAAAAGCATGTGACCAGACAAAACAAGATGATAAGTATGTAAAAAAAAAAAATTAAAGCTGCAGCCGAGATAAAGACAAAACAAAACAAAATATGCATATATAACAAGTATGAATAGAAATGAGAATAATATATGTAGGTTTGTACAATAGTCATTAATACCAAATGTCCTTAGCATTAAATGTTGCCATATCTTCTAGTACATCAGCCTCCGAAACAAATATCATCTCAGCAACTAAAATATTGATCATATCAGCCGAGCAAGCAAGAGGAAAAGCGAAGAAAAAATATATGCAAGTAAAGAAACAAAGTACATAAAGTAAAAATAAAATAAAAAAAGTAAAATAAGATGCTGTAACATACAAAGGGGAGCATGAACAATACATAGCATGCTTTCATTAAATGCCACATGCTCTAGTAACATCAAAACAAGACTATCAGCCCCCAAATGAAAATATATTTCTGATAAAGGTACAAGGAAGTTATGGCCTACCTTTGTCAAATATAATTCTCCTCTAGCCTTCCTTTATATATATACAACTCCTCATCATAAGTTCGTTCACCTTCAAAGCTAAGAAAAACTGAAATGAATATCAACTAAATCTTAAACAAACTTCATCTTAAACAAAAATACAACCAACTACAAACTAGTGATCAAAAGAAGATCTTCATCTAAAACAAATTCAAGCAGTTTCAAAAGTAGTGTTCTCTGTTCCAAGCATTTACATAGTGCATGCAGTTTTGAAAAGCAAAGCAAATCAAAAGCGAAGGCCATTCCAGTTTTCCAACAAAATATCACTTCCAGGGTCAAGTTCTTCCTCTGTTCCTTTCTGTCAGATTTCTCAGGTGAGTAAACTTATACTTCACTCAATTCCTTTTCATGTTGAAAGACTTGTATGGATATGGATAGCCTTTGCATAGGGATGAATGGTTGTGCTTATGTTTTGATTTTCTTGGAAACATTGTTTCCTGCTCTCTGTTCCTACAACATCTTAGTTACAGGTAAGCTTGAAATCCCTCCCTCCCATTTCTATTGGAATCGCAAAGCAAGTTAAAGTGTGGTTTAACTTGCACTATGCTTCAGTAATAAATCAAACAAGATTTTCGAAACAGATCAAAACAGGTTAGTGGAATATGGCTATTGGAAGTCTTGTCTACAGGTAATCAAGCAATAAAATTGATAAAATCCAATTGTTATAAAAATCTAATTCAAATTGATAATGTGAATGCTTAGTTAAATTCATGATTTTTAAAACTAAAACGAAGATTTTTAGTTTGGGATTTTAAGAGCAATTTGAATTTGAACCAAAATTGCACTTTCACAAATTTCTAGTGAATTAATCAATGTAAAAGGTTGAAATTTGAATTGAAGCAAGTTTGAGTACTTGTGATTTCGTAAAAATTATCAGAGAATTTTTTGGTGTATAAATTAAAGGAACGAAATTGATTTAGGGTTTTAGTTGGAGTTTTGAACAAGTCTGTAACAATGGTATGTACGTCCTCTTCACGTGATCGAGTTGCTCAAGGGTCCGATGGAAGGTGGCTTGGCGCGTTGGCGTAGCATGGCCGAAGTTCGAACGCCTCCAGTGGTCAGTGCGATGGTGGCGAAGTGATTTAGTCAATGAGGATGTTTGTAGTTTTTCATTCGAACGGCTATATTTCGAATTTGAATTTTTGGAGGCCATTCGGGTTTAGTTTCTTGGTATTGGTGAGATTTGTGATTTGTCAGAAGCATTGGAGTTCGTCAGAGCTTGGACGCGCCGCCGTGCACGTGTACGTGCTAGTATGTGCACATTGATTACAGGCAAAAGAAATGGGAAGAGAGGAAGAAAGAAAACCGGAAATAGGAAAAGAAGAAGAAGAGGAAGGACGTGTGAAGGAGTGTGTCTCGGGTGAAACTAGTGAGAGGCTTGAAGTATTACTCGAGTTTAATAAGGGAAGTACTTGGTGCTTCTACTTTCAAAACTGCAGTTGTATATTTTTTTTAGAAGTAAAGTTCAGTAAACAGTTTTTCAACAACTTTAAACATTGTAAATCTTAAAAATGTTTAACAATTTTAAGTTAGAAATTTAATACAAGTTTAAATTACTTTAGTTAATACTTTAAAATGTTTTAAGCTCTTAATTATTATTCTAATTAAGTAATTAATATAAGATAAGTATAAAACTTATTAACATATAAATTTTGTAATTAGTAATAAATTGGTTTCAAAAGTTAAAGAAGATTCCTTTAAAAATGTTAATTAAGTTAAATAATTAATATTAATTGATTATTTTGAGAAAGAAATTAAGCATAATTACTTTTAATTGTAATTAGTGATGGATTATAAGTAATAGATAAATTTGTAATTAACCACTTAAATTAATTAATGAATGATTTATAGTTAATTAGTCAAGTGATTTAATAAAAAAAATTAATCAATGATTAATTAAGTAATTAACAGTTAATAATGGGTAATTATGTTTTATTAATCAAAAATTAAGGTTATAAATTGATAATAAATTAAGATAAAGGAATTGATCTTAAAGATAATTAAGAAGTGATTTATTTGATGTTTTGAAATTAATAAAAGAATTAATTAATGTGTTCTTAATGGTTATTCAATTTATAATCAATAATGATCAATATGAGTGAACTTCTTTAGCAAAGCAATTAAAGAAATTTTAATTGTTAACAAAGGTTATTAACTAAGATTAATTTAGAAGTAAAAGATCAATTGATTCATAAATTAAAGTTGTTTAGTTAATAAATAAAAAGGGAAATTTATCTCAGACAATTTGAAATTAACTTATGTTAAGTAACCAAGATTAATGACAAGTAATACATCTAATCTAGATAAATCGGTTGATTAATAAATTTTACCTATAAATGTTTAGATCTTATTGGATGGTTGAATTGTTGATATTCCCGATGTCTGACGTTTTGTGATATACCCTGATTTGTGTTGTGATTTGTGATGTAATTTATTATCTGTGATATATACCTATGACCTATGAATGAAAGATAAGCGTTACAATTGGTTTGTACCGCTTATCAAAGATAAGTGTCATAGTTTATAACGCTTATTAAACATATATTGCTGTATTTGAATCTGTGCTGATCGAATGATGTTGCACTATTGTGTGAAAACCCTGGACCACACCATACACACACATATATGTATTTCACAAAGAAATCGATTAAGTCACAGATTTTTTTTGGAAATAATTTTGAATTTGAATTTTTAAATTCAAATGGTTTGAAAATGAGATTGGGTTTAAAGTGAAAAGCTTTTGGAAATGGAATTTCAAAGATGAACTTTATTTTGAATAACTTGATAATGTTTGAAGTTTAAATAATTTGATTTAAACCTAAATACAAGATTTGAAATTGAATTCTATGATTCGAAAACTAGGGATTAAAAAAATGTTATACCAGTTATATATGGGTTGAACTATTTTAAATGTATTGATTTGAGAATTTGAATTTGAATTCAAGGGCTTTAACTCGTGTAAATATAATTGGATTTTTCTGAAAACGAAAACTGTTTGTTTTCAATAATAAGAGCTTTCACATAAGAAATGAACGTCCAATTTGTGTTAAAAAGGGATTTCAAGTTAAAATGAAAATGATTTCCAAGTTATAGAAATGGTTTGAAACTGTAAGTTAAATCTTTGATTTAAAGATTTAATGAATTAATCCAATTGAAATGGAATTGTTTTGAAATACAGGAATGAATCTTTGAGAAACTAGGTGAACTTGTGAAATAAATCTTTTTTTGTAAAAAGATTTGAAATGGTAAATGGTTTAAACCATTTGAAAGAAAGTTTTGAATTAATAAGCAGTGACTTAATTGAAATCCCAATATCCATATGTTTTTGAAATATTGCGCTCACTATTCGGTTTAGCCGGGAAAGGACCTTTGTGTCGTATAATCCATTCCGAATATGTGTTACATCGTTATGGATAGGGATTGAAGACCGGTGGTGAAGACCAGATATTTTCGAAAATGAAAGGGTTTCTTGTCGATTATCTCTGCACTGGCTGATCCCCGGTATAGAGATCTCCAAGTGTGGTGGGAAATCCAGACGTGATTAGGGATTATACGGATTTGCAAGGACTTCTTTGGAAGTGCCTTTGGTTCTGTTCGAACCCAAAACAGACTTGTATGGATTGTATTCCTGACATTACATTTTGAGATATAAAGCAGTTTCTTTCAAATACATTTCTATTGGTGGCGGAGAATTTATTCTCTTAGCTTAACACCCTTCTCTGAGACGTACGAGCTCAGAGGTTATGTAGTTGAAGGTTATCAGCGATATATTCCCAATTTGGTAATGTGACATGCTAAGTGTTGCTGTGTAATGATCATTGTTTGATCATTTGTGATATGATCATTTGTTTGATCATTTATCTTTGTGATCATTACTTTGATCATTTGTTTACCCAAAGCATGGCTTTGAACCAAAGCGTGGCTTCGCGGACGTAACTTCGTCGAGCCTCACACCCAGGAATGGTCAAAAAAGGAAAGATGCAGCATGGTTATTAGGGGTAGCGCCCTTTAGGGTATGTTCACTTCCTTTTGGAAAGGGGTGGTATCATGGTATGGAGCGTAGATACTTACTCATGTTGAAACACACTATTTATTATGGTGTGATGTTGGTTATCGAGCACTCGGTTAAAGGTCCTAAAGGACCAGGGGATGGCATACTCGTGTCAGTAGTTACCCAGTTAGGGGTAACCCGGCCTTGTGTTGGCAGAGATCCGGTTAGGTTCTCGGGACGTCCTTCCAGAGGCATTTCCATGTGGCAATGGGATGTTCCTTGGCCTGACCATTTGTTGGAAATCCAATCTTCAATACGAAACCCTGTACCGTATTAGTTGTAGAACCTGCCATTTACTTATGTTGGTCACCACTGTTTAGATGGTAGCTATAGTACGCATACGATAATGGTCGTATGTTGGCTAAGATTTATATTATACTTTCAAAATATTTTCTACACTATGCACTAGTAATAATATAATATGTTTCTTTTAATGCGTATCAAGCATATTTGACTATCATAAGGAGAAATCTCCTCCGATTCTGCGTTTGCATTGTGTGTGTGTGTGTGCGGGAGGCCTTATGGTAGTCTCATTTTTCAAAAAGCATTGCGAATTGATTTTAAAATATTTCTTTTGTTGATTGTTTTAAAAGATAAACTGTTTTTCTTGCTCACACCAGTCCCACGACTGATATGGAGTTTATTGTTTCTTCCCTAAACTCTGGGTGCTCATTATTTTCTACACGAGCAGTCTAGAGTTGGATTTTTCAGATAGTCAGATTAGTAGGTTATCTGGAGATAGTTCAGTCTTTGGATTAGACTGCACTTGCTTATCTTTGGGAGTTCGAGCAATTGCTGGATTGGTTCTTTGAGATGGAGTAACAGATTTGGAGTTCTTCATTGAAGACTATCTTAGAGTTATTTGTTCCGCTGTTAGTGTTATCTATTTCTTTTCCGCTGCTATTCTCTTGTATTATATCTCTGATGTATATTGATATCTATTGGATCATCTATTGTATCAGATATTGTATCAGTGTTGTATATCAATGTATTATTCTTTTTATTCCGCTGTGTTGCTTACTTAATGTTGTTATAAGCTCCGGCGAATCGGATTTGAACGGTCGAATCTGCATTCGAATACGATGTGAAGTATGGATGTCGATTTTCGAGCGGGCAAAATCCGCGTCGTTACATTTGGTATCAGAGCTAAGGTTAAACTTTAGCTCAGGAGTGTAACACATTAAGTAGCTCATTAGAGATAGGGTGAAGTATGCCCTAGAATGAGTAATCCCTAAGATATCCGTTCGTATGCCTCAGTAAATTCTCTTACTATCCACCGATAGTGAGTATGAGTGCAAGAAGAGAACGAGATATGGGACAGGAGAATACGACTATAAATGGTCGATACTCTGTAACAACAACGGAAATAATCTTTCTTATCAATCTCCTTTTGATTCGTTTCCAAATTTCTTTTGATTGCTTCACGACAGCTCCAGAAAGAAGTTTTGATGTGATGGTGGCTCTACGAATCATTGTAGAGAAATCCTTACTTCTTATTTTCATCGGTTTCTCGTCATTTTTTGATTTATACTCTAATGAATATGAATTTGAAATTTGAAATTGGAATTTTAAATAAATCGAAAATTATAAATTGGAAATTTTAAAATTGAGTTAAATCGATTAATAGAATATGAAGGATAAAAATTGAATTGAATCGATAAAATGATTTTCGTTTAAAACCAAATTTGAAATTCTAATATAATTTCTTGTGTCTATTGTTGATATTCTGATTTGGTGAGCCAAATGCAGAATTGATATCCAGTTCGATCTGAAAAGATATTTATCTATCTTTTATCTATCTTCGTTATCTCTCTCTGGCGAATTTCGAGGACGAAATTCTTTTTAAGGGGGGAAGTCTGTAACGACCCCAAATTTTGGAATTTATTTTAATTAATAGTTAATGTAAATATTTAATAAATTTTGGAATAAATTTAAATTTTGAATATCTGATTTGTATTTGAATTAGGATTTATAGTAAATAATAAATAAAATTTATAAGTAAAAGCATAGAAATAAAATGCATTCAAACATTTATAAAAGATAACAAAACAAATACATAAGTAAGCTAGGCAAATGAAATATATTAGCTAAAAATTCAAACAACTTGTTAAATAGAAGTTCACCTTATTTTATAAAAGTGATAAGGCCAAAGCAAAACGATTAATACAAATGAAAATATCTACAAACAAAACAAATAAAGTAAACAAAACATAAACAAAGAAAATGTAATATCAAGGATAGTACTTGCAACAGGAAGTAGAAAATATCAACATACAAAAAAAGGGCTGCCAGGTAAGAAAATGAATGAGCATGAACTATAAAACAATGCAGGCAAGAGGTGAGAATATAAACAAAGGAAATAAAAATGAATGCAGGCAAATAAAAAAAAAGTAAGTATAAACAAGACAAAATAAAGTATGTTGCCGGTAGGATAGTTAGGCAAAGTAAGATAGTAAAACCAAGGCAAACAAAAGCATGTGACCAGACAAAGCAAGATGATAAGTATGTAAAAAGAAAAAAGAAAAAAAAAGCTGCAGCCGAGATAAAGACAAAACAAAACAAAATATGCATATATAACAAGTATGAATAGAAATGAGAATAGTATATGTAGGTTTGTACAATATTCATTAATACCAAATGTCCTTAGCATTAAATGTTGCCATATCTTCTAGTACATCAGCCCCCGAAACAAATATCATCTCAGTAACTAAAATATTGATCATATCAGCCGAGCAAGCAAGAGGAAAAGAAAAGAAAAAATATATGCAAGTAAAGAAATGAAGTACATAAAGTAAAAATAAAAAAAAGTAAAATAAGATGCTGTAACATACAAAGGGGAGCATGAACAATACATAGCATGCTTTCATTAAATGCCACATGCTCTAGTAACATCAAAACAAGACTATCAGCCCCCAAATGAAAATATATTTCTGATAAAGGTACAAGGAAGTTATGGCCTACCTTTGTCAAATATAATTCTCCTCTAGCCTTCCTTTATATATATACAACTCCTCATCATCAGTTCGTTCACCTTCAAAGCTAAGAAAAACTAAAATGAATATCAACAAAATCTTAAAAAAATTTCAGCTTAAACAAAAATACAACCAACTACAAACCAGTGATCAAAAGAAGATCTTCAGCTAAAACAAATTCAAGCAGTTTCAAAAGAAGTGTTCTCTGTTTCAAGCATTTACATAGTGCATGCAGTTTTAAAAAGCAAAGCAAATCAAAAGCTAAGGCCATTCCAGTTTTCCAACAAAATATCACTTCTAGGGTCAAGTTCTTCCTCTGTTCCTTTCTGTCAGATTTTTCAGGTGAGTAAACTTATACTTTACTCAATTCCTTTTCGTGTTGAAAGACTTGTATGGATATGGATAGCCTTTGCATAGGGATGAATGGTTGTGCCCTTTTTTAATTTTCTTGGAAACATTGTTTCCTGCTCTCTGTTCCTGTAACATCTTAGTTACAGGTAAGCTTGAAATCCCTCCCTCCCATTTCTTTTGGAATCGCAAAGCAAGTTAAAGTGTGGTTTAACTTGCACTATGCTTCAGTAATAAATCAAACAAGATTTTCGAAACAGATCAAAACAGGTTAGTGGAATATGGCTACTGGAAGTCTTGTCTACAGGTAATCAAGCAATAAAATTGATAAAATCCAATTGTTATAAAAAGTTAATTCAAATTGATAATGTGAATGCTTTCTGAAATTCATGATTTTTAAAACTAAAACGAAGATTTTTAGTTTGGGATTTTAAGAGCAATTTGAATTTGAACCAAAATTGCACTTTCAAATATTTCTAGTGAATTAATCAATGTAAAAGGTTGAAATTTGAATTGAAGCAAATTTGAGTACCTGTGATTTTGTAAAAATTATCAGAGAATTTTTCTGGTGTATAAATTAAAGGAACGAAACTGATTTAGGGTTTTAGTTGGAGTTTTGAACAAGTCTGTAACAATGGTATGTACGTCCTCTTCACGTGATCGAGTTGCTCGAGGGTCCGGTGGAAGATGGCTTGGCGCGTTGTCGTAGCATGGCCGAAGTTCGAATGCCTCCAGTGGTCAGTGCGATGGTGGCGACGTGATTTAGTCAATGGGGATGTTTGCAGTTTTTCATTCGAACTGCTATATTTCGAATTTGAATTTTTGGAGGCCGTTCGGGTTTAGTTTCTTGGTATTGGTGAGATTTGTGATTTGTCTGAAGCATTGGAGTTCGTCAGAACTTGGACGCGCTGCCGTGCATGTGTACGTGCTAGTATGTGCACGTTGATTATAGGCAAAAGAAATGGGAAGAGAGGAAGAAAGAAAACTGGGAAGAGGAAAAGAAGAAGAAGAGGAAGGACGTGTGAAGGAGTGTGTCTCGAGTGAAACTGGAGAGAGGCTTGAAGTATTACTCGAGTTTAATAAGAGAAGTACTTGGTGCTTCTACTTTCAAAACTGCAGTTGTATATTTTTTTTAGAAGTAAATTTCAGTAAACAGTTTTTCAACAACTTTAAACACTGTAAATTTTAAAAATGTTTAACAATTTTAAGTTAGAAATTTAATACAAGTTAAAATTACTTTAGTTAATACTTTAAAATGTTTTAAGCTCTTAATTATTATTCTAATTAAGTAATTAATATAAGATAAGTATAAATCTTATTAACATATAAATTTTGTAATTAGTAATAAATTGGTTTCAAAAGTTAAAGAAGATTCCTTTAAAAATGTTAATTAAGTTAAATAATTAATATTAATTGATTATTTTGAGAAAGAAATTAAGAATAATTACTTTTAATTATAATTAGTGATGGATTATAAGTAATAGATAAATTTGTAATTAACCACTTAAATTAATTAATGAATGATTTATAGTTAATTACTCAAGTGATTTAATAAAAAAATTAATCAATGATTAATTAAGTAATTAACAGTTAATAATGGGTAATTATGTTTTATTAATCAAAAATTAAGGTTATAAATTGATAATAAATTAAGATAAAGGAATTGATCTTAAAGATAATTAAGAAGTGATTTATTTGATGTTTTGAAATTAATAAAAGAATTAATTAATGTGTTTTTAATGGTTATTCAATTTATAATCAATAATGATCAATATGAGTGAATTTCTTTAGCAAAGCAATTAAAGAAATTTTAATTGTTAATAAACGTTATTAGCTAAGATTAATTTAGAAGTAAAAGATCAATTGATTCATAAATTAAAGGTGTTTAGTTAATAAATAAAAAGGGAAATTTATCTCAGACAATTTGAAATTAACTTATGTTAAGTAACGAGGATTAATGACAAGTAATACATCTAATCTAGATAAATCAGTTGATTAATAAATTTTACCTATAAATGTTTAGATCTTATTGGATGGTTGAATTGTTGATATTCCCGATGTCTGATGTTTTGTGATATACCCTGATTTGTGTTGTGATTTGTGATGTAATTTATTATCTGTGATATATACCTATGACCTATGAATGAAAGATAAGTGTTACAATTGGTTTGTACCGCTTATCAAAGATAAGTGTTATAGTTTATACCGCTTATCAAACATATATTGCTGTATTTGAATCTGTGCTGATCGAATGATGTTGCACTATTGTGTGATAACCCTGGACCACGCCGTACACACACATATATGTATTTCACGAAGAAATTGATTAAGTCATAGATTTTTTTGGAAATAATTTTGAATTTGAATTTTTAAATTCAAATGGTTTGAAAATGAGATTGGGTTTAAAGTGAAAAGTTTTTGGAAATGGAATTTCAAAGATGAAATTTATTTTGAATAACTTGATGAAGTTTGAAGTTTAAATAATTTGATTTAAACCTAAGTACAAGATTTGAAATTGAATTCTATGATTCGAAAACTAGGGATTAAAAAAATGTTATACCAGTTATATATGGGTTGAACTATTTTAAATGTATTGATTTGAGAATTTGAATTTGAATTCAAGGGCTTTAACTCGTGTAAATATAATTGGATTTTTCTGAAAACGAAAACTGTTTGTTTTCAAATAATAAGAGCTTTCACATAAGAAATGAACGTCCAATTTGTGTTAAAAAGGGATTTCAAGTTAAAATGAAAATGATTTCCAAGTTATAGAAATGGTTTGAAACTATAAGTTAAATCTTTGATTTAAAGATTTAATGAATTAATCCAATTGAAATGGAATTGTTTTGAAATACAGGAATGAATCTTTGAGAAATTAGGTGAACTTGTGAAATAAATCTTTTTCTGTAAAAAGATTTGAAATGGGAAATGGTTTAAACCATTTGAAAGAAAGTTTTGAATTATTAAGCAGTGACTTAATTGAAATCCCAATATCCATATGTTTTTGAAATATTGCGCTCACTATTCAGTTTAGCCGGGAAAGGACCTTTGTGTCGTATAACCCATTCCGAATATGTGATACGTCGTTATGGATTGCAATTGAAGACCGGTGGTGAAGACCGGATATTTTCGAAAACGAAAGGGTTTCTTGTCGATTGTCTCTTCACTGGCTGATCCCCGGTATAGAGATCTCCATATGTGATGGGAAATCCAGACGTGATTAGGGATTATCCGGATTTGCAAGGACTTCTTTGGAAGTGCCTTCGGTTCTGTTCGAACCCAGAACAGGCTTGTAAGAATTGTATGCCTGACATTACATTTTGAGATATAAAGCAGATTTCTTTCAAATACATTTCTGTTGGTGGCGGAGAATTTATTCTCTTAGCTTAACACCCTTCTCTGAGACATACGAGCTCAGAGGTTATGTAGTTGAAGGTTATCAGCGATATATTCCCAATTTGGTAATGTGACATGCTAAGTGTTGTTGTGCAATGATTATTGTTTGATCATTTGTGATATGATCATTTGTTTGATCGTTTATCTTTGTGATCATTACTTTGATCATTTGTTGACCCAAAGCATGGCTTTAAACCAAAGCGTGGCTTTGCGGACGTGACTTCGTCGAGCCTCACACCCCAGAATGGTCAAAACAGGAAAGATGCAGCAAGGTTATTAGGGGTAGCGCCCTTTAGGGTATGTTCATTTCCTTTTGGAAAGGGGTGGTATCATGGTATGGAGCCCAGATACTTACTCATGTTGAAACACTCTATTTATTATGGTGTGATGTTGGTTATTGAGCGCTCGGTTAAAGGTCCTAAAGGACCGGGGGATGGCATACTCGTGTCAGTAGTTACCCAGTTAGGGGTAACCCGGCCTTGTGTTGGCAGAGATCCGGTTAGGTTCTCGGGATGTCCTTCCAGAGGCGTTTCCATGTGGCAATGGGAAGTTCCTTGGCTTGACCATTTGTTGGAAATCCAATCTTAAATACGAAACCCTGTACGGTATTAGTTGTAGAACCTGCCATTTACTTATGGTGGTCACCACTATTTAGATGGTAGCTATAGTAGGCATACGATAATGGTCGTATGTTGGCTAAGATTTATATTCTACTTTCAAAATATTTTCTACACTATGCACTAGTAATAATATCAAATGTTTCTTTTAATGCGTATCAAGCATCTTTGACTATCATAAGGAGAAATCTCCTCCGATTCTGCGTTTTCATTGTGTGTGTGTGCGGGAGGCCTTATGGTAGTCTCATTTTTCAAAAAGCATTGCAGATTGATTTTAAAATATTTCTTTTGTTGATTGTTTTAAAAGATAAACTGTTTTTGTTGCTCACACCAGTCCCACGACTGATCCGGAGTTTATTGTTTCTTCTCTAAACTCTGGGTGCTCATTATTTTCTACACGAGCAGTCTAGAGTTGGGTTTTTCAAATAGTCAGATTAGTAGGTTATCTGGAGATAGTTCAGTCTTTGGATTAGACTGCACTTGCTTATCTTTGGGAGTTCGAGCTATTGCTGGATTGGTTCTTGGAGATGGAGTTACAGATTTGGAGTTCTTCGTTGAAGACTATCTTAGAGTTATTTGTTCCGCTGCTAGTGTTATCTATTTCTTTTCTGTTGCTATTCTCTTGTATTATATCTCTGATGTATATTGATATTTATTGGATCATCTGTTGTATCAGATATTGTATCAGTGTTGTATGTCAATGTATTATTCTTTTTATTCCGTTGTGTTGTTTCCTTAATGTTGTTATAAGCTCCGGCGAATCGGATTTGAACGGTCGAATCTACGGCATTTGAATACGATGTGAAGTATGGATGTCGATTTTCGAGCGGGCAAAATCCGCGTCGTTACAATTACACTAATTCATTCCATTTACGGTCATTGTACATTATTCCATTAGTAAGTCAACATTTAAATTATTAATTTTCCATTTATATCCCATTATAAATTAATGCCCACATCAATTAAGATTTTAAGTTAAATTAATCATTTCATCTTGGTAACATTGTTTTATAACAATAAAAATATAATTAACATGTACACTGTTTCACTTATTAGAATTACATCCAAGTTATTAACAATTAACTTACATTTGTACTGTTACATTCAAGTTATTAAAAATTAACTTACCAAATCTTATCCAAGTTATTATCTCCATTAATAATTGACTAAAAAAAATTCTTCCTAAATTTAATTACAAAAATCTAATTAAATTAATCAATTTATTTATCAAAAATTTTGGGTCGTTACACTATCTATTTATGTTGTCAAAAACTCTCTAACCTCGAAAGGTGAGCAATCTCTCATGATTAATATTTTTATTGTTTGGTAAATAAACATCGATTAAAATGTTATGAGAAATGTTTGCCTTAGATAGGAATATGAGATATACGTTGTTAAGTTCCATTGAATTTGTGTTATAATATTCACATGAACATGTTATGCCACAAATAGTATGTTATGTTGATTTGATTAATTGCCACATTTGTATGTTACATTCGTCACATATGACATGTTAGAAAATGTGTTATGTTAGAATTTTTTTTATATATGCCATGTTAAAATATGTCACAAATTCTATGTTGAAAAAAAAAGTGTTAGGTTAATAAAATCATATGTTGCACATGCTATGTTAATAATATGTCACCTATGCTATGTGGAAATAATGTGTTATGTTTGGGAAAAATGGTATGACATGTTATTTTATTGTAAATCACCTTGCACTTTCCTTGTATATATGTCATGTTATATATTTATATGTTATGTTAGTATATGACATGTTAGAATTTGAAATATTCACTTATGTTGTTTATGATATGCGACACATGTGATATGTTAGTTATGCATTTATGTATATATCAAATTGTTAATTATGCACGTATATTGTTCATTGACATGTTATGTTACATATGTTATTATAGTTCTCACACTCCAAGTTTCCTAATAGTTGCAAAATCACTTGGGTTGACATGATATATACCCGATATAAAACCACTTGGGGTTTATATAAATTGATTTAGAAATAAAATTGGAATATTGTAAGTTTAAATTTATGTTTAAACTTGAAATTATGAAATGGAAATTTAATGGATTTAATGAAAGTTTTAATTTAATTTTTAGATTTAAATTTGATGTTTGATTTTAACTTAATAGCTTTAAGTGAAAAATTGAAACATGAAGTTGAAACGAACATGAAAGTCGGTATTTGAACTGAACCGATTTATAATGTGAAAGATGATGTTTATTTAAACCTAAGAATTTCACTTATTGAGTTATCTGTACATTTCGGTTGAGTTGACTTACTTACATAAGAATGTTAGTCCCGACACGAGTGTTTTTATTTTACTTTACGCTCGGATCAGACCAAGAATTTCAGTTTAGCGAAGATATTTTGAAGACGAAGACGGAGTCGAGGACCGTATCTACTACTATTATAGAAATTGTCTATTTTGCTTGAAAAATATAATTTCTGATTTTGTTGAAAAATAGCTTCATGAACTTTTTATGTATTTATTTTGTGTACAATACTTTATCCTTCCACTGCGAGATTTTGCATTTTGTTCTTTTGAATCTTATTTCGTTCGAACAATCCCATTAATGTGAATCGAGACTATTTTCAAACTATTATTAGACTTACATATGAAAGATTTAATTGTTTATAAATTGATATATTTTATCTAAAATACTCAATTATGTAAGTTTAAAGTGTTTATAAATTGATTATTCTGAAGAAAAAATATTGGTTTCTTTATCCCTTCTTGTTCCTTTTCGAGGACGAAAAGTTTTGAGTAGGGGAGAATGTTACGACCCGTGGATTTTGATAATTAAAACTATTAAATTAAATAAGATTTTGAAATTTAATATTATGAGAAATTAAAATATATGATTTATTATTGAGGAAACCATTAGAATATGATTTAATAATGTTGTTTGAATGCTATTGATAACTATTTAATGTAACTTCAATCAATTAAAATAAGTTTTAGGTTAATTTGGTAATATTTGTAAATAATTAAATAAATTAAATGTTGTATGCAATGGTGAGATTATATGTAATTGATTGAAATCAGTTAATATAGAATATGAAATCAGTGATGTGGTAAGTAGTTATAATCTTTGTTTGTAGACAGTAAATTTGTAAATGTGATAAAATTTCTTAAAAGTAACAATTGTTCATTCATTATCTCATTATTTAATATGGTTGGAATTAATTTGGAAATCAACGAAAACTTAAGTAATTAATTATTGTAATTAATATGATAAAAGATGTTAACGGTAAAATAATGAATGTAGTAAAATGTAAACTTATGTTAACATAATTCACAGGGTACTGTTGATTGAATAATAAGGATGATAACATAGGTTTGAATGTAATTGGATGAGAATTGGGTGCGTAGTTAATGGCATGAATTGGATAATAAATAAAATTGTAAGACACGATAAAAATGCATATTTATCTATGGAAAATAAAATGCATGATTTAAATGGTAACATACCAAGTTGATTTCAAATAACGGAATGTGGTAAAGTAATTAATTAGTAAGTGATGGATGTCACAACCCTGGTTTGGAGATTATCTTTCAATATTGAATTATAATGATAATTTAATATTGTAAATTAAATTAAAATTGGAGTAATTAATTTGTTCATTAGGAATAAACAATGAAGTTTGGAATTTAAAATGAGAAAATGAAATTCTAAGCTTTATTCTATTTTGTCTGGAGTGATAATAAATGGAATATTGGATTTAAATAATAAAAATGATTTCATTTTAGAGAAAATACAATAATTATATTAATTATTGTCCATTAGCTTTTCTAATAGTTTTTAAAAGAAGTATGTAATTTTTACAAGCGGTTTATTGAAATAAAAGATGGAACTTGGGTAAAAAGTAAGTATTGGCTATAAACAATGTTTTGAAATGGTTTAAAATATTAGTCTAAGTGAGAAAATAAATTTTATAGATTTTTAGAAATAAAAAACGATGTTATATTCGTTTATTTGAGTAAATGGTGTATTTTGGTTAAATAAAGGATTTTAATAACAAAAATGTTTTAAAATATGAATTAATCTTTTTATATGATAAGAGACTTTTTATTTTACAAGTATGTAAATTTTCATATTTTACTTTTGTGCAAACAAGAAGAAAATGAATTTTCTTTTGTGTATATGTGATATATACACATATTTCTTTGTTAAGTGTTCATTTTTAGCCTAAACCGTATTATTTATTTTTATTTTCAAACCCAACTCAGCCCATTTAACCTTAGTCTAGCTAAGAAAAGAGGAATAAGAATGTACGTCCATTTCTTATTACCTTCTCCTTCTTTCTCCTTTATGCTAAAAGCAAAGCTAGTAAACCAACTTCTCAATTCAAAAATCAAGCTCAATTTTTAATTAAATTCAACCAAATTCAAGTATTTTTGCAAGTTAGAGATAAATAAAAGGTATAAAACTCCAAATCATATAATTTCATCACCAATTTTTACAGTAAGAAGCTTTCTAAATTTTTACTGTATTTGTTTTGTGTGTTCTGTAATTGTTCTCTATAGGCATTCAAGGATTATAATCTATAGCAAAGCTCCTTCTTTCATTAAATTTGAGCTTTCGCAACAGATCAACAAGGTGAGTTGATAAGCTCACAAATCTAGCAAAAACAAAAATGTTAAATGCTTGAATCTGTGCAAAATAAGCTACTGTAGTCGTTTTCTATAGACAGTTTTTCTTTTCTGTGAAATTATTTTATACTGCTTCTTTGCAAGCTTCTATCTTTTGATTCTGGCAACGAAATACTACCGGATTTCTTCATGTTGGTAGTTCAATTGTAGTAGTTCATGCCCATAAAATTTGGTAGCAAAATAATGTCATTTTAATGCTCAAATTTGTGCTTGAAAATCAGTACGAGGCAGAAAATACCCTGGAAAGAATATTATTAGCCTAGGTTGACCTAAAGGTCGACCCAGCACCATCCAGGTCAACCTAGCAGTTGACCCGGCCTCCGGTTTGGGCCGACCTCCTTGTCGGCCCAGGTGCGTACGTTGTGGCCTTGTGTTCCTATATCTTCATATATTATTTTGCGAATGTTGCCTTAGAATTGTGATGGTTTTGTCACTTGGTTTGCTGCAAATATTGAGATGATTATAGGCCATGATGTCTATCAATAGACTAGCCGAATTTTGGGAATTTTGAAATTCAAATTTGATTTGTTTTGAATTTAATTTGAATTTGAATTTGAATATCGATTTGAGTGATTTTTATTCAGTTTTTAGCACGGTTTTCTCCGAATCTTTTTGAAATGATTTTGAAAACTAATGGTCATTTCAAAATAATTATTATATAATATTTTGAAGTATTTTCAAGTGTAAAATCTATTTATTCTCTATAATAAGGGAATTTTCAAATATGGGTTTCAAATGATTTCGAAAATTGGATTTAAAAGCTTGTTATCCAAAGTAAATTATTTTATATATAAATTACATGATTTTGCACTATTCGAGCGAATAAGAAGGAGAATTAAACGGTTTGATAAAATATGTAGTATGGGACACGTGAGTTTATCTAGTCGGTTAATTTTCGACTTGTTCATTTGATCGTTTTGACCTTCGGGTCAAGTTCATCGATGAGATGAGGTAAACTTTTTACTAATTTGAGTGTGAAATTTACTAGCGGTTAGTAAACCGTTTAGTGTGAATGTGTGGTATGGGACACTCTTAACACTATTCGGGTTTCTATCCGAGAGTTTGTGACACATTTGTCTAAGAAAGGTATTTGCCAGTACTGAATCTTCGGGTATTTATCCTTCGGGATGTTTGTCTAAGAGACGTTTGCCATTGCGGCGTATTTGTCCTTCGTGATGTTTGTCTAAGAGACGTATTTATTTGCCCTTCGAGACATTTTTCTAGGAGACGTGGCACCTTATTTGAGAGAACGGTACTTGGCAGGCTTCGGCCATAAGCACGTGGTATATTTTTGAGATGATTTCATCGATGTTTGTGATTTCCCAAAAGTATCGCCTTTTTATTATTGGCCAATTGAGCCATTTATGATATTACATACACACACGACGATTACCTCATGAGAATTTGAACTCTCATGAGTTCTATTTTTGAGACTTATGTTGCCTACACTGGCGTCATTGAGATTTTCCTTTTGACATTTAAATTTTATTCTCCTCTTTGGAGATGTATTTATCTTATGGCATGTTTGAGATGGGATCTCTTTGTACATATTTTGGGTTGCCGATTTGGTAGGTTTCGGTTTTCCTCTAAACCATAATTGATGTTATATGAATGTCGATGATACGAGGCTCTCTACTCTTAGTGCTTTATGGGTTGTTCCATCTCTTTTGAGATTATATGTTGTGTAGTAATACCCTTCATCATATTAAGTAACTATACACTTTAAATTGTCCCTTTTAACTTTGGAATATTTTCATTTTATCCTTATGATCGTATTATGGCTTGTCCTTGTAAACTAATTTTTTTAGCTAGACTGACCCGTGTATTTATACTCGGGTTAGACCGAGGTGTTTCAGGTTAGGTACATTTGGACTTAACCTATTCTGCTTTCGCATGGATTATTCTTCTAGCTCTTATTGATATAGCTTTTTATGTAGTCCTTTTTATTTGCTATTCTGATATGTATATTCTTTTGACTGGTTTGTATATTGTGGTTGCTATACCACTTGACATGTATCATGTTGTATGCTCTGTGATGTATCTATATATGTGTGTGTGTGTATATGTGTGTGTGTGTGATGATCAACTGTTCTGTGATGTGTTCGCATTTGAGTTGGTATATTTTGTTCTGATAGATCATATAGCCACCTATGGCTTTGTATTAAGTATTTATTGGATATGTCGATCCTCTTGAGATAGAAAAAATATATAGCATTTGTTGACGTATACAATTGATATTTAAGACAAGAATATAGATGGTTGCTCCTAACCAGCCATTTTCTCCGCATTACCAGATAGTATTACCCAGTAATACTCTTTGCTAATGTGGGTCTCGGGGTGGGGCGTCATAACTTGGTATCAGAGCTGAGTTCAAAACAAAATATGATAAACACATAACGGAAGCACATATTACGGTACATCTAAGTGTTATACAAGTGTTAAGAATCCTTTAATCATCGTGCCTTTAACCCTTTTCTTGTCCTTTAGGGTCGATAGAAATTTGGGAATACGTCTAGAAATGCATTTTAATTCCGTAGTATTCCTTATTGAATTAATGATATCTACCCTATGAATAATCTTTATCTTGTCTTAACTTTCAGCTAATGGTTGGAATAGCCAGAGGACGGCGCTTAGATGCTGGGCAATCCAGCGGCTCGCTTTCGGACGGCATTCATATGTTTGCCGATCAGTTTATAGAGTTATTTAGGAGCACTCAGTCTGCAGCTCCTACTCGAGCATATCCTCTACACAAGTCTGTCTTTGCGCACTTTTGTAGTGATTTCTCTCATCTTGGAGGAAAGCCGTTCAAAGGCTCCGAGTCCATTATTAAGGTCCAAGCTTGATTTCGTACGTGCGAGCGCATCTTCTCTCGCATGGATCTTTCTGACCACGACAGAGTTCTCGTAGCATTTAGTATATTGCAAGAGCATTCCCTTGATTAGTACGAGCTTCTCATAGCCGAGCTTAATGAGTCTACTCTTTCTTGGACTCAGTTTCGGGAATGATTCAAACTCAAGTTCGTTCCTGAATCTGAGAAAGCTTTATTAGCCCGTCGCTTCCTTGAGTTGAAGCAAGGGAAGTCCTCTATTTCGAATTATGTTTCATCATTCAAGGCTTTATCTAAGTATGGTCTTGAATACATTAGCACTTCCTATAAGAAGAATCTAAAGTTTGTCTCTGGTCTTAAGATGTATATCAAGAAATCTTTGATGCTCCAACTCAAGCTTTCTTTCAAGGAGTTCGTTGATTTGTCGCTTCATCTCAAAGCCATCGATAAGGAGTGCAAGAGTGGCGATCAGGTTGAGGTTCACAAGAACCTCTATAAGAAGAAGTTCCCATTTCATAAGCCGATGTTTTCCCTTCTAAGAAGAAGAAACCCGTTGGATCTGGTCCTACTTCTCAACCTAGTGGAACACCTCCTACTCAGAAGGGGTGTTTCAATTATGGTTCTCCTGACCACATGATTCATGACTGCCCTAAACCTATTATTTGCTGCTATTGCAAGAAGGAAGGTCATCGAGTTGCCACTTCTCCAATTGCTCTGAATACACATTCTGACAATCTAAATGTAGTGGATGCTTTTGGAGGATCTTCTAAACGCAGAGGTGCATCTCCTTCTATCCTTGAAGGCTATATTTTATTCCATGATCGTTCTATTCGAGTTCTCTTCGATACGGGTGTGTCACATTCATTCATATCGAAAGAGCTTGTTGATGCTATTTCTTTAGATATTTCATGTCTTGTTACTTCATTGAGGATTGCGAATCCTATCGAGGGATCCGCAACCCTTAGCATGCTTTATGATGATGTTGAGATTGTTTTATGTAGATTTTCTTTTCGTACGAATCTGTATGTTATTTCTTATTTGGGTTTTGATATGATTTTGGGTATGGACTGGCTAGTGTGATACGATGCCAGGATTATTTGTCCTGAGAGAGTTTTATATCTTCAACATCCATATTCGTCTGCTCTGTTGTCACTTGTTCTTTGGAATGTGGAAAATTCTGAAGTGGCTTTATATTCTCTATACTCACAAGATGATGATGATATGTCTTGTATACCTATTGTTTGTCATTTCTCTGATGTATTTGGGCTTTTTTCGAGCTTGCCACCCAAGCGAGCGATCGAGCTCCGCATTGATCACATTCCAGGCACGCAGCCAGTTAGTCATCCTCTCACGAGGATGTCTACAAAGGAAGAGGAACTCAAGAAGCAGCTTTTAGAGCTTGAGTCCAAGTAGTTGATTCAGTCCAGTTTTTCACTGTAGGGTGCCACAGTCGTCTTCGTGAAGAAGTCCGATGGAACTCTTAGGCTTTGCATCGACTATCGCAAGCTTAATGAGTTAACCATTAAGAATAAGTATCCATTGCCTATGATCGACGATATGTTCAATCAACTGAGTGGTGCTAAGGTCTTCTCTCAGCTCGACCTTGCCACTGGTTTTCATCAGCTTCGAGTTGCGGAAGATAGAATTCCTCTTACAGCTTTCCGCACTTGATATGGATCTTACGAGTGGCTCGTTATGCTGTTCGATTTGACGAACGCTCCTACTTTCTTTATCGATATTATAAATCAAGTATTCCTGGAATATCTCGATAAGTTCATCCTTGTGTTCATCGACGACATTCTTGTTTATTTGACGTCGAAAGCCGACCATGCTAATCACTTAAGAATTTTCTTGAGCACTCTTCGTCGTCATTAGCTTAAAGCCAAATTCTCCAAGTGCCACTTCTGGGAGAATAAGGTTATGTTCTTAGGCCACGTTATTTCCTCTGAAGACATTTCGGTCGATCCTTCGAAGATCGAATCCATCCAGAATTAGAAGAGGCCTTGGAATGTTTATGAGATTCGCAGCTTCCTTGGATTGGCGGGTTACTACCACCAATTCATTAAGAATTTTTCCCGCATTGTGCTTCCTCTCACCGGCCTTACACGGAAAGGCATTTGATTTATTTGGCCCGACAAGTGTGAAGCTTCTTTTCAGCAATTGAAGGAGCTTCTCACTTATGCTCGTATTCTAGTGGTTCCTAAAGGGAATCAAGATCTTGTTGTCTACACCGATGCTAGTCATTGTGGCCTCGGTGCCATGCTTATGCAGAAGTATCGGGTCACTGCTTATGCTTCTAGGAAACTACGACCGAATGAAGTTTGTTATGCCACTCATGACCTCGAGTTAGCTGCCATTATCTTCGCCTTGAAGATTAAGCGACACTATTTATTAGGCGTGCACTTCATTCTTTATACCGATCACAAGTCCTTGAAATATCTGTTCACCCAGAAGGAACTTAATATGAGGCAATATCGTTGGCTCAAGTTTCTTTCCTTCTATGACTTCAATATCCAGTATACCCCTGGTAAGGGTAATCGTGTGCTAATGCGCTTAGTTGTAAACATTCGGCTGTTGTTTCTATGATGCTAGCCGAGTGGGATGTTCTAGAGATCTTATCCCTTTGTAATATTCGTGATTGAGCTCCATCTTCTAAATCTCCTATTTTATTATTCAGTTTGGAAGCTCGACCCAGTTTATTAGATCATACTGCCGATGCTCAGCTGCTTGATCTCGATCTTCTGCACCTTATTCAGATTTGTGAGTCTGAGTCTCGTGATGAGCGGTTGTCGGATTTTAGTATTGATTCTCATAGGTGTCTTCGTAAGAAGAACTATCTTGTCGTGACTTTGGATTCTGCACTTTGGCTCGGCATTCTCAATCATCGTTCTAAGTATACCATTCATCCCGGCAGTAGTAAGATGTATGCCGATATGCATCGCCTTTATTATTGGTAAGGCATAAAGCGCGATGTAGCAAGTTATGTGAGTAATTACACAACTTGTCAACCTATCAAAGCGGAACATTAGCGCCCTTCTGGTCTCCTTTAGCCTCTAGAGATTCCATTGTGGAAATGGGATCAGGTTTCAATGGATTTTATTGATGGCCTACCTCATTCGAGATTGGGCCATTCTAGCATTTGGGTTATTATTGATCGCCTTACTAAATCAGCTCATTTCATTCCTATTAAGTCTAATAGGAGTGCTTCTCTTTTAGGTAAGTTATATATCAAGGAAATCATGAGACTTCACTGTGTTCATAGTTCAATTGTGTGTGACCATGATCCGCTTTTCACGAGTCATTTCTGGAAGAGTCTTCAGCAAGCTTTGGGAACAAAGCTTAATTTCAGCACATCATATCATCCGTAGTTTGATGGACAGGCTGAATGGGTGAATCATATTCTTGAGGATCTTCTCCGTGCTTGCATTTTAGATTTTGGTGGTAGTTGGGAGGATCACCTAGCTCTTGTGGAATTCTACGACAATAAAAGTTTCCAGTCTAGTATCGGTATGGCTCCTTTCGAAGCCCTTTACGGAAGGTCATGTCGATCACCTTCATGTTGGTTGGAATCTGGAGAGAAGCTTATTCTTGGCCTAGATTCTCTTCATGATTCTTCTGAGAAGATTGTTCTTGTTCGCTAGAGAATGAAAGAGGCGCTGAGCAGCCAGAAATCCTACATGGACAACCGTAGGAAGCTCTCGAGTTCTCTGTCGATGATTTCGTTTTCATTCGAGTTTCTCCTTTGAAAGGGGTTATGCACTTCAATACGACTGGGAAATTGGGTCCTTGCTTTATAGGACCGTTTCCTATTACTGAACGTACAGGTCCTGTGGCATATAGAGTTTCACTTCCAGCTCATTTATCTGGCATTCATGATGTGTTTCATGTCTCTCAACTTCGAAAGTGTCTTCGAGAGTCGGATTCTGTTATTGATGATCCTAATTTGTAGGAGCTTGAGATCTCACAAGACCAATCAGTTGTGCATCAGCCTTTTCGTGTACCTGCTTCGGAGGTGAGCAGCTTTTGAAACAAGGATGTACCGCTTGTTAAAGTTCAACGGACCGCTAATCCCAGTGACTGCACTTGGGAAACCAAAGGGTTTGTCGAGCATTCATATCCCGGTTTTCTATCTTCGCGTAGCATTGGTGAGAATACCTCTTTATCTCAAGCTTATTTCTTTACTTTTGAGTGATGAAATTAAATAGTTGAATACAAATTCTTCTCTAGGAATTGCGAGGATGCAATTTTGTTAAGGAGGGAGTCTGTAACAAACCTGGTATGGAGATTGCCTTTCAATATTGAATTATAATGATAATTATAATTTAATATTGTAAATTAAGTTAAATTGGAGAAATTAAATTATTTATTTGGAACAAACAATGGATTTTGGAATTTAAAATGAGAAAATGAAATTCCAAGCTTTATTATTTTTTATTTAGAGTGATAATAAATGGAATATGGGCTTTAGATAATAAAAATGATTTTATTTCAGTGAAAATACAATAATTATATTAATTATTGTCCATAGATTCTTTTAATAATTTTTAAAAGATGTATGTAATTTTTAAAGGTGGTTTATTGAAATAAAAATGGAAATTAGGTGAAATATAAGTTTTGGCTAAAAATAATGTTTTGGAATGGTGTGAAATATTTTTTTAAGTGAGA
The DNA here is from genome assembly GCA_030765085.1 of Allium cepa. NCBI lineage: Eukaryota > Viridiplantae > Streptophyta > Magnoliopsida > Asparagales > Amaryllidaceae > Allium > Allium cepa. Next base: position 915,088,707 of record CM060929.1, on the reverse strand, counting down.
AAATAAATTTTGTGGAATTTTAGAAGTTTAAACAATGTTTTAATCGTTTATTTGAGTAAATGGTGTATTTTGGTTAAATAAAGGATTCTAATAATAATTTTAAAAAAGAATATAAATTAATCTTTGTGTATGGTAAGAAATTTTTTATTTTACAAGTATGTAAATTTTCATATTTTTCTTTTGTGTAAACAAGAAGAAAATGAATTTTCTTTTGTGTATATGTGATATATACACATATTTCTTTGTTAAGTGCTGATTTTTAGCCTAAACCATATTATTTCCTTTTATTTTCAAACCCAACTCAGCCCATTTAACCTTAGCCTGGTTAAGAAAAGAGGAAAAAAATGTAAATTCATTTCTTATTAACTTCTCCTTCTTCCTCCTTTAGCCTAAAAGCAAATCCAGTAAACCAACTTCTAAAATTCAAAAATCAAGCTCATTTTTTAATTAAATTCAACCAAATTCAAGTCTTTTTGCAAGTTAGAGATAAATAAAAGATATAAAACTCCAAATCGTACAACTTCATCACCAAAATATTTTTACAGTAAGCAGCTTTCTAAATTTTTACTGTATTTGTTTTGCATGTTCTGTAATTGTTCTCTACATGTGCTCATGGCTTATAATCTCTAGCAAAGCTTCCCCCTTTCATCAAATCCAAGCTTTTGTAACAAATCAACAAGGTGAGTTAATAAGCTCACAAATCTAGCAAAAACAAAAATGCTAAATGCTTGAATCTGTGAAAAATAAGCTCTATAATCGTTTTCTGTTGACAGATTTTCTTTTCTGTGAAACTGTTTTATTCTGCTTCTTTGATGCATATATCTTTTGAATCCAATAGTGAAATGTCATCAGATTTCTTTTTATTGGTAGTTCAGTTGTAGTAGTTCACGCATGTAAAATTTGGTCGCAAAATTGTAGCGACCCGACTTCCTAACTCCAGAAAGTCACATCACTAATGAAGAAAGAAAGGGATAGAAGAAGAAAAGATAAGAAAGAAGAAACTCAACAACATCAGATAACTCATAGCGGAACGAATGAAATATAATATATCATATAAAATATTACATAGTATCATATTACATCAGAGTACAACACTTATACAACACATATTAGACAGTTATAAACATTTGTCTAACTATACAACTCAAGTACACAAGATACAGATACAACATAAACACAGCGGAACCATAATATATCTACACGCTGAAGCCTCCTGCTCCAAATCTCCTCCAGAATTCGTCAAGCTAACCTGAATCACTTGACTACTCATACATAATATGAGTACCCAAGAGTTTAATAAAACAGAAAATAAACACTCGGGTCAGACAGGGGTCTGGTGTGAGTAAACGGTTTAAAATTGTTTAACTTTAGAAAAACCTTTGAAAAGAAAAGGTATCACGTAAGACTTCCCACACATAAACATGGAAAAGTTTTTACCTTACGCTAACCAAAACATTTGATAGGAAATCCGGTTATATTATAATAGTGTTTAGGGTTTTCAAGTAAATAAGAAATAGCTGAAATTGTTACATGATTAAATTCCAGCATACTAGCCACAGAGTGGGGTAATATAATTAAAACCGTAGGGTCTCATAGGAAGAATGGGTTTCCATCAATGGCAGGGCTACTGGGGTACCGCCCGTCACAGTACGTGGCCTAGATCAACGTACCGAGGACCACTCCCGATCCCCTGCAACACAAAGCCGGAACCGTTCCTTACTGAACAGTCCCGAATAAGACAACCCCGTGGTTGGCACGACCAACCACACACACAGCCGAATAAAAAGGGACTTCTACACAGGGGTAAATCTCACTCTCAAGTGGGTGCTACCCACGAAGCCTTGCTGCACCTCCCCTGTTTTAGCCATTCCCGGTTGATGAGGCTTGAGGCTACGATTACCTTTATAGAACATATCTCTTAGAATGCTCATCGTCCGCCTGACGATGTGCTGAAAGCATTCAATCCATACAAGTCCGTTCTGGGTTCGAACGAAACCGAAGGCACTATCTCGTTGCACTCACTTTGGAATCACCCTCAGAGTCAATGACCATAGCCCTTGCACTCTAAATCACCATCTCGAACCTATAAGTACTATTCCGTCAACTCATTACGGAATCACCCACAGAGTTATACTCACGTATAGTTCTTACACCTCGAGTCTTCACTTGCTCCACTTGGATTCACGACCTAACGTTTACTTGGAATCGATGTGGTTTTCGGATATCCAAATATGGAAACCCGATCCCGGTCTCACCGAATCCAAACGCCATTTTAATGTCCAAGTTGTACTTAAGGGTTTAAACATTTAACTTACATTCAGGATGATATAAACAGATAGATGAATCACATTATCACAATAGATAATTCATATCAAACATTCATCTCACAAAGTAGCATATCACATATCAAAGATATGATACCAAATCATCCAATATCATTCAACATCCAATATCAATAAACATCCAATATCAATCATCCAATATTGATCAATCATCCAAAAGCAGAATTGATTAACACTTAATCAATTTAATTAACCTTTAATTAAATTAATTACTATCCTTTAATCACTTGGATTATCTTAATCTTGCTTCATTGATTTATTATAAATCAAATTCATTATCATCTCTTAATGATCCTCCTTAATTAATCTTCCTTGATTAATTATCTTTAATTACATTCAAGTAATTATCTTTAACCATATTCAGTAATTAACCTTTAATTACTATCATTAATTACAATAATTAATGATCCTTCATTAATTAATTAACTATAATTAATTACCTTAAATCTTAATTAATTACAATTAATTAATCATACTTTAATTAATTACTTTTAGTAATCAACCTTGATTAATTATACTAATTAATAATCCTTATTAATTAATTAACCCTTTAATTAATTAAATAATTAATTTATAATTAACCATCTCATTAATTTTAAATAGTAATTAACAATTTGTAATTACTTATCTTAATTAACTTCTTAATTAATTACATTAATCTTTGATTAATTAATCTAATTAATTAATCTTTAATTACTTCATTAAGTAATTATTAATTAATTCAATTAACAAATAGTCCTTAATTAATTACTTTATTCATTAATCACATTTTAATTAATTACACTTAGTAATTAATATTAAATTAATCACATTCATTAATTAATCACATTAATTAATTAACTAAAATTAATTAAGTAATCAACCCTTAATTACTTACATAAGTAATTATCTCCTAATTACTTCATTAGAAATCTTGATTACTTCCTTAATTAATTTATTAACAAGTAATTAATTCCATTACTAAATAATTCTTAATTAATTATTCCATAATTAATTAACTTCAAAACAATTATATTAATCAATTCCTTAATTGATAACATTAAGTGATTATCCATTAATCACTTCCACTTAATTACTTCCATGAGTAATTTCCTTTAATTACTTCCATAAGTAATTTCCTTTACTTAATTACATTCAATAATTAACTATTAATTACTTCATTAAGTAATTACACTTAATTAATTCATAATTAAGTGATTATTAAAAATTAAATAAATAATTAACTAATTATTTAAAATTAATTAAATAATTAATTAATTAACTTCTTATTTTTCAAATTCCTTAATTAATTAAGAAAACATTAATCTTAATTAACAAATCATATTAGTTAAGTATTCTTAAGAAAAATTAACCATGTTTATCTTCATAATAAATTATTTGAATTAACCAAATTTTAATAACTTAAATCAAACTATTCTATTTGGATTTCAAAATCAAATCAATAACCTTATTTGAAAATAAGCATTTAGAAACAATTTGAAATTTAAAACTATTTTAACCTTAAATTTAAACTTATTCATTTTTAATAAAATTTGAAAGCTTAGTTTTTAAAACATTGCTTTAAAATTTACTTTAAACTTTGATTTAACATTTTAAAATTTGAAAACACTCCTTTAAATTGAAACACTTCTTTCAAAACACTTCTTTAAATTGAAATTCAAAATCTACTTAGATAATTACTTTCTAAAACAAACATCTTAACCAATTAACTTTAAAATGAATTCATTTATCACCTTTAAAGGTTTGATTTACATTTACTTAAAAGAAACAAGTTTTGACATTGAAAATTCATTTCCTTTTATAAAAACTGTTGCATAATTTAAGCTATTTATAAACCCAGGTTAGCATACACTCAAACCCGAGTCAAACATTCGTTCAACACAAGAACCTCTCGGTCCTATTTACTTGCAAAAGATTCCAACCCAAACACAAGCAAGCCCCTTTCTTCCCCAAACTCCCATCCTTCCCAGATCCAAAGACGTGCACCACGTACACGTGTGTACGTGCGCGACCAAACCAAGCGACACCGATCCTTCCTCCGGTCATCTCCAAGTCGCCGATGACCACGACGTGCCTCACGACCAACCAAAACCATAACAACGTCGCCAAATCGAAATCGAGCACCCAAGCCCAAAATCTGGAAACGCATCTCGAACGAAAACCTCCCTAACGCTGACGAACCTGATGCCTATAGACCATGTCGATCTCACCATCGAAACCCCTCGTCCCCGAGCATCATCTCCCCCTAATGCGATCGAACCCGAACCCTCGTCCATGCCGCAAATGCCTTGGCAACTAAGATAAACAAAACACAATCCTAAACCCTAGTTCGAACAAATTCCAACAAATCAGCCATTGGAAAAATTTGATAGCATTTTTCCCATCATCAACAACTCACACGCAAGCTTCGACCAGAATTCCAGCTTCAAACATTGATTGGATCATCGGCAATCCACCATATTGCCGAAACCCTTCTCCTCCAAATTCCCAATTGATTATCAATTTAAAATTATGAAATGCATGTTAAAATTCGTGATTTTCAAACACGAATCCATTCCTATAATACAAATATAAAATTAAGAAAGTTGATTTTTATGAAAAATTGGGTTTTCACTGTTATTATAAATATTTCGAAATGAATGTTTATTATAAATACCTGGAATGATTTTTGGTAGTGATGTTTCTTGATTTCAATCATTTCTTGTTTGCAAATCAAAGACTAACAGTGATTAAAGAATGAGATATTAAATCTAAAGAGTAAAAAATCAAAATCTGTTTAAACAACAGAACCTACATTCCCATCTACAGGCATTCAACACTTATTACAAACATGCATTCATTTAATCCAAACATTTTAGGCAAACATCTTGATGTTTATACATCAGCCAAAATGAAAACAAGATTTTAAACTGTTTTTTTTTTAAATAATTTACTCACCATCAATTTGCAGGGCAGATTTTAAACAGAGCATGTCTTGATTTTCCAGGCTTTGAACATCTGAAGTGTTTTGCTGATGAAAACCTTACTGCATGCTTCAATTAGTTGTTTTAAACTGCCTTGCTGTTGAAATTCTTGCATGCTTAATCTCAGGTTTTAAACACTTGAAAACTGATGTTGATCTTGATTGCCTTTGAATTGTAGCTTTGCAGATTTTAAATTTTGCTTCAGATTTTATCTTTGCTTTTTGGGTTTCACTTTGCTTTTGGAATTTAAATCTCAGGTTTTGAAAAAGATTTTTGGTTTGCCATTAATTTGAGTTAAGAAAAGAGAACAAAGAAGTGAAAGTGTTATGTAAAAGAAACTAGTTTTTCTTCACATGTTAGGTTTATAAAAATTAAAGAAAGTAAAATTCAAAATGAAGACACTTGTTAACAAAAATTTACACTTGTCATTCAATTTGTTTAATTGCTTTACATATGTCACAAACATGTTAATATGTTAACACATATTATTAAGTGTTTTTAATTAAATTTTTATTTAATTTAAATGTAAATATGAACTTACATATTTAAGTTACTAAATTAATAAATACTTATGTATGCATAAATAAATTTAATCTTTAAAGAAAATATTATAAAGCTAGTTATAATACAAATAAATTCTTATACATGTATTTTTATAAACATTTTAAATTAAACACTTTAGAGAAAACAAAACAAAACTCTAAACTATCATTTTTTAAAAACAAACAATTATCTTATATTTTGAAAACAATTGAATTAAAATAATTTAACTTTTATTTAAAACAAAGATATTCTATTCACAATATATATCAAATATATATTATAAATAGAATTAAAATTTATTAGCTTTGAAAAATAATTCTTATCAATATTGCCAGATTAAAAATTCATTAACCTTTAAAAGATTAAATTCACCAATTTAAATTAAAATTATAAAGGAAAATTATCAAATCAATTAAATTATTAATACAGATTATTAAATTGATATTGCCCAAAATTCCGGGTCGTTACAAAAATAATGTTGTTTGAATGCTCAAATTTGTGCTTGAAAATCAGTACAAGGCAGAAAGTACCCTGGAAACAATATCCGTAGCCTAGGTCGACATGGAGGTCGACCAGCACCATCTAGGTCAACCTAGTAGTTGATCTTGCAGTCGACTAGACCAGTTGACCTAGCCTCTAGTCTGGGTTGACCTTCTTGTTGGCTCAGCTGCGTATGTCGTGGCATTTTGTTCCTATATCTTCATATATTATTTTGCGACTTTTGCCTTAGAATTGTGATGGTTTTGTCGCTTGTTTTGCTACAAATACTGAGATGATTATAGGCCATGATGTCTATCAATAGATTAGCCAAATTTTGGAGATTTTGAAATCCAAATTTTGAATTATTTTGAATTTAATTTGAATATTGGTTTGAGTGATTTTCTTCGTTTTTATTCGTTTTCAAGAACGGTTTTCTCCGAACCTTTTTGAATTGATTTTTAAAATTAATGGGCATTTCAAAATAATTATTATATAATATTTTAAATAATTTTAAAGTGTAAAATCTATTTATTCTTTATAATAAGGGAATTTTGGAATATGGGTTTCAAATTGATTTTAGAAATTGTTTTAAAGGCTTGTTTTCCAAAGTAAATTAATTTATGTATAAATTATACGTTTCTGCATTATTTGAGAAAATGAGAAGGAGAATTAAACGGTTTGGTAAAACACACGGCATGGGACACTTAGGTTTTTCTTATCGGTTAATTTTCGACTTGTTTGTTTGATCGTTTTGACCTACGGGTCAAGTTTACTGATGTGATGGGGTATACTTTTTACTGATTTGAGTGTGAAATTTACTAGCGGTTAGTAAACCATTTAGTGCGAATGTGTGGTATGGGACACACGTTAACAATGTTCGGGTTCCTAACCAGAGATTGTGACACATTTGTCTAAGAGACGTATTTTCCAGCACTAGACCATTTGTTCTTCAGGATGTTTGTCTAAGAGACGTTTGTCATTGCGATGTATTTGTCCTTCGGGATGTTTGTCTAAGACACGTATTTATTTGTCCTTCGGGACATTTTTCTAAGAGACATGGCGCCTTATTTGAGAGAACAATACTTGGCCGACTTCGGCCAAAAGCACGTGCTATATCTTTGAGATGATTTCATTGATGTTTGTGATTTCCTAAAAGTATTGCCTTTTTATTGTTTGCCAATTGAGCCATTTGGGATATTATATATACATACATACATACATACATATACATATACATATACATATATACAGCGATTACCTTATGAGAATTTGATCTCTTATGAGTTCTATTTTTAAGACTTATGTTGCCTACACTGGCATCATTGAGATTTGCCGTTTGGCGTTTACTTAAGATTTTATTCTCCTCTTTGAAATATATTTGCCTTATGGATTGTTTGAGATAGGATCTCTTTGTGCATATTTTGGGTTGTCGATTTAGCGGGTTTAGGTTTTCCCCCTAAACCATAATTGATTTTTTATGAATGCTGATGATATGAGCCTCACTACTTTTAGCGTTTTATAGGTCGTTCCATCTCTTTTGAGATTATATATTGTGTAGTAATACCCTTCATCATATGAAGTAACTATACACTTTGAACTGTCTGTTTTCACTTGGTAATATTATCACTTTATCCTTATGCTCATATTATCGCTTGGCCTTGTAAATTGATTTGTTTAGCCAGACTGACCCGTGTATTTATACTCGAGTCAGACCGAGGTGTTTCAGGTTAGGTACAATTGAACTTAGCATATTCTGCTTCCGCATGGATTATTCTGCTAGCTCTTTTGATATAGCTTTTTGTGTAGTCCTTTTTGTTTGCTACTATGATATGTATATTCTTTTGACTTGTTTGTATATGTGCTTGCTATACCACTTGAAATGTATCATTTTGTATACTCTGTGACGTATCTATATATGTGTGTGTGTGTGTGTATGTATATGTATGTATGTATGTATGTAATGATATAGCGTCTGTGATGTGTTTGCATTTGAGTTGTTGTATTTTGTTCTGATAGATCCTATAGCCCACTATGGCTTAATCTTATGTATTATTGGATATGTCGATCCTCTTGAGACAGAAAAAAATATTGCATTCGTCGACGTATTCAACAGATTTCTAAGAAAAAGCTATAGATGGTCGCTCCTAACAAGCCATATTCTCTACATTAATAGACAGTATTACCTCGCAATACTCTTTGTCAATGTAGGTCCTAGGGTGAGGTGTCACAACAATGAATGTTACAACTATTTAATAAAGACAATAGAAGTTAAAAATATGTTAGTAATAATAAATTGGAAATTTATAACCACCAATTAATTTGAAATATATATATATATATATACATATATATTGAATTAATTGGCATTTAACCTTTTAAATATGATAAGAGGAAACGAATTCATATTGCATTAATTGATATTACATCTTTTAATTAAGATAAAGTGTAACGATCCGTAACTTTTAATAACATTAAAATGGTAGTATTTTGAATTTAAATAAAAATTTAAATTTTAAAAAAAAGTTTGAATTTGTGATGTTGAGTGTTTTATTTGACCAAATTTAATAGAATAAAATTTCTTCGTAAAATTTCAAATTTTGGTCAAATTTAGTCACAGTTTGACTTTTGGCTGAAAAAATTAAATTTGAATTTTAAAATTTTATTCCTTTTATATAGTACTAGACTAAATTCTAATCTCCTCTCCATTTTTCGTTTCATCAAAATCAAATTCCTATTGCTCTAAAAATAAAATTCCTGTGAAAAAATTGACATAAATTTGCAGTGTATATTTGTGTTTTTGGCTAAGAATGGTCTAATGGGCTCCTTAGTAAACCAAGAGACCCTAGGAACACTAAGAGACTTCTAACTCCTTACTTTTCCACACGTTGACTTTTCAATTTCCCACTAAAGAACAAAATCAAAGTATGTACATATTATTTCTCATTCCTCCATCTGAAGCTTTCTTCTCACACTTCCTCCTTCTTCCTCAAAACTACAGAAACTCTAAAATTCCTATATCCACAAATTCCCGAACTCCAAACTCCAAGCTCCATCCCTCCTCTCTTCAAACTCCAAACTCCATCCCTCCTCTCTTGCTTCTTCTCTCTAAAAGAACTAAAAAGAAGAAAACACAATTTGTTCAATTTGCATTGTCGTGCTTTGCTTTGCTTTTGGATAGGATTGATTAGCTTGTCGTGTTTGGATTTCAACTTGGATCAATCTATTTATGTTGTCAAAAACTATCTAACCTCGAAAGGCGAGCAATCACTCACGATTAACATTTTTATTATTAGGTAAATAAACATTAATTGAAAAGTTATGAGAAATGTTTGCTTTAGATAGGAATATGTGATATATGTTTTTTATGTTCCCTTTAATTTGTGTTATAATATTCACATGAACATGTTATGCCACAAATAGTATGTTATGTTGATTTGAATAATTGTCACATTTGTGTGTTAAATATGTCACATGTGATATGTTAGAAAATGTGTTATGTTAGAGAAAAAAATTACATATGACATGTTGAAATATGTCACATATGCTATGTTGAAAAAAAGTGTTAGGTTAATAAAGTCATATTTTGCGCCTGCTATGTTAATAATATGCCACTTATGCTATGTGGAAATAATGTGTTATGTTTGAAAAAATGATATGCCATGTTATTTTATTGTAATTCACCATGCAAGTTCCTTGTATATATGTCATGTTACCTATTTATATGTTATGTTAGTGTAGGACATATTGGAATTTGAAATATTCACTTATGATGTTTACGATATGTGACACATGTGATATGTTAGTTATGCATTTGTATATATATTAAATTGTTAATTATGCACATATATTGGTCATTGACAGGTTATGCTATTTATGTTATTATAGTTCTCACACTCCAAGTTCCCTGATATTTAGAAAAATCACTTTGGGTTGAAATGATATATACTCGATATAAAACCACTTAGGGCATAAATAAATTGATTTAGAAATAAAATTGGAATATTGTAAGTTTAAATTTATGTTTGAACTTTAAAAAATGAAATGGAGATTTAATTGATTTAATGAAAGTTTTAGTTGGATTTTTAAATTCAAACTTGTTTTTTAATTTTAACTTAATAGCTTTAAGTGAAAAATTGAAATCTAAAGTTGAATTTAATAATGAATCGATTGGAAACGAACATGAAAGTCGGTATTTGAACTGAACCAATTTATAATGTGAAAGATTGTAACGACCATGATTTTCCACCATTTGTTTTTGAATATTTAAATGGTCTAAATATTGGATTTGAAATTATAATTTTGCTAGTAAGATTTTAAAATTAAAATCTTAAGTGATTTCGTAGAAATTGAAAATCGTCGATTTAATCGACGCTTTAAAATAGAAATCTGAGGCACAGTCTCGAAATTCGACGAAACCTGTTTCATGGGATCCATAATAGTGTATTATTTTCGAATTTCAAATTTTGTAGCGTTTGGAATTATCATTTGGTCGTACGGGATTGAAATGCATTGAACTAATATCGAAATTTAGTATAATAATTGGGTCCAAAAATATATCTTCTACATATGATCGAACTAGGACTTGAAACTTGTTCCGTTGTGTTCGGAATAGCGGTATAACATTATAAACGCTGGGCAGCATGCCTTAATAAGGATTCAGGATTTCAAGGTAGGCTAAGCGGGATATTTTGAAAATAAAATTTTAAATTTCAAATCAAGGTCAATTTATTTCATTTCAAAGACATCCTAATATTTCACGTCAGCCACCCTATATTCTGACACGAGCCACCTTTGTTTTTATTTAAAAACCATGTTCCCCTCTTCCTTCTTGAGAAAGTCTTTTAATATAAAATAAAAATTCAAAGTCCATGTAAAAAAATGAAATTGGTTGTCCTTTATTCTTTCTTCCAAATGAAATATCGAGTTCCTCCTCTTCGTATTCACCTTGCATTCCAAGCAAAATCAATTCAAGAATGAAAAAAAAGAATGTGTTGTCCTTGATTTCATGTGAGCACGTATGTGATAAGAAGCGGCGTTGATGTCGAGAACTTGGCAGCATCTCAATGGATGACAGTCGTTGCGTGCGTATGCGCAGGTGGAGGCGCACGTAGGGATGGCAGAAATGGCGAAGTCTGGGCGGGGTTGTGGCTCATTGCGATGGAGGGGCAACAGTTCAGGCGATTGAGGCGACATTGGTTGTGAGTTTGGCCTTGCGTGGAGGTCGTCGACAGAAGTTGAAGTCGCATGCGAGGAAAAAAATGAAAATGATGATGTAGTGCTAATCGCGATTGGAGGATGGGGAAGGTTGTGAGTCTGTTGTGTGAACGACAGAGGTAATTTATTGAATTTAAATGCAATTACGTTATATATATACATACATATATATATATATATATATCGTTAACTTATAAATGTTGTAACCTTTTATACGAGGTGGAAATTGGATGTAACAACCAAGTTGGACTTGTATCACCATCCTCTATGCGATGGAATTAATTTGGAGTCTGTTGGGAGTAGCTAGGATTTTAGACTTAATCGAATGTTAGTTCGATTTATCTAAAATGAGCATTCGCCAAATTAAAATTAAGGTGAGAAATTCTCGCTCATTTGGATTGTAGAATTTAATTTTAAATAGTTCAAATAAATTATTTGATGCTTGGTTGAATTTATAAATTTATATTTGTTGAATGATATGCTATAATATATATAGTAGTACATATATTAGTAGTTGGATTGATATTCTCACATATTTTTAGCGGATGGACCATATTCGCCCCGCATAATAGTGGATGACACATATACCGCAATATCCCCCTCGAAGTGAGATTGGTTTTTTTATGTTGAATTAACATCTGTGGATGCAGGGAAATAGGTTGGCGAGATCCAACTGGATTCCTCAAAAATGTTGATTTTAAATTTCATATAAAATGATATATGATGTGTTAGAATAATCTACTATAAATTATTATTGTGATTGAAATATTAAATACTATAGTAGGACTGGCCTAAATTTTGATAATTTAAATACCATAAATATTATTTTTGAATTTGAAGGAATTAAAAGGAGATTTTGAATATAAAAATATGTATATCGAAGTTTGGATTATTTTAAATGAAATTGATTTTTGGGTTGTACTTAACTATTCAGAAAAATATATTTTAAATAGAGATTTCAAAAATAATTTATGTAGAAGACTTTTTAAACAATGGAGATATCTCTGGAAAAACTAATATGAAAAGGGGTTGAAATCGTTATTTAAAAAAGATCTATCATTTAAATGAAATTTATAAAGAAATGGAATTACAAAAATGGAATTTTATAAATGAGATTATTTTTATAAATAAGTAAAACCCCAATGAGTTATAATTTTTTTATAAGCGATGTTTATAAATAAGGGAAATGATATCAGTTGAGAAATTGAGAATATAATTTCACAGTGTGAATTTATATCGAGATATGAAAATAGGTTTTGAGAAAAATTTGTGTATTTTATTTTGAAAAGTGAGAATGGTTAGGAAATCGAAAAAAAAATCGATGTGTTATGAATTGAGAGGGATTTATAAATTGAAATTGGTTATTGGGATTTTAAAAGTATATTTTTATTAAGAAGTTAAGTTTTTTTTAAATTATTTATTTATTTATTAAACTATGTAATTTACAACTAGTTAGTATTGAAATACTTCGGAAATGAATTTTTCAAGTATCAAATGTTAATTGAAACGAATTCTAATTTTTATAACAGGCTTTGTAAATCGACTGATTTATTTAAATTGAATGGGAAATGATTTATTGATGTTTATTTAAAGTGTTTTAATATTTTAAATAATCACTTAAAAAATGTTTTAAAATGAATTAATATTATTTAAAAATACGTATTATATATATAGAGTTTCGAAATGATTGAAATTTATTATAAATTCTCCCGAGGTTTGTAAACTGAGTTTATTTAATGGAGATTAGTTTTATATGAGAAATCATATAGTGAATTTCTAGGGGACTGAAGAAATTTTCCGAAGTGTAAAGGATTTTGAGAATACAAAGTAAATAGAATATTTCTTAAGTATTAGAAATAAAATGATTATAAGGAATTATACTTATAAATATTTCTAATTATTAGATGGGGAAGATTTGGATGTATTTAACTTCAAGATTATTATTATAAAAATAATTTTCAAAGTGTTGAAATTATAAATGGAATTGAGAGAAATATTCTAAATATTGATATGATTCAGAAATATCTTGTTATAGTTAAGTGTTGAATTTGTTTCAAATATTGAAATGCTGGAAAATATTTGAGTATATAAATCTTATAAAGATATTTTGGGGATAAATATTTTGGAAAATTTATATAGGGCCTAGTGACTGCTTGTGGATGTTATTTGATAGTTAAATAACCGACTGTCAAATTTGGCCAATTTCGTTGATCGTTTCGAACAGACCGTGATTAGATTTAACTATTAGAAAACCGCTTCAATCCTATTTGAGGGTTACGAATGGATATCGTGAAGATAGTGAAGATGGCGATTCTTTTTGTCCAGACCCAGGACAACTTGTATGGACGAAGTCTATCAGAACATCGTCATTGGAGGACGATAAGAATTCTAAGTAGAATTAATCTTGCAAGGTAATCATAACCCCAAGCATCATTAACCGGAATGACTGAAAATCAAGGGAGATGTAGTAAGGCTGTAACAGCTCGCAAATCCGTACCCCTTTGAGTCGACAATATTCTCCATTAGTTCAACTCAAATTAGACGGAAATACAAACCATTAGGGAAAAGAAGAAAGAGGTAGAAGAAGAAAGTAGAAAACAATATCAGAATCTCACAATCCTAGCGGAACATACATAATAAATAACAATTGATCTTTATACAAAAGAACCATTACTATTTTATACATTACATCATCAGAGTACAACATAATTAATAGCATAAAACTAGAGAGTTATAATAACTTGTCCTTACAAAACTGACTATACAGCTTACACTGCACGGCGGAATATACATTAGATGCGTGATATACGTCTCCGTCATCTAGCTCGTCTCCTAAGCTCCAAAGTATCCTATCATGTATCTATAATACTCGGTCTGACCCGGGCATTATAATAAAATAACACTCGAGTCAGTCTGGAAAACTAGCATGAGAAAACACACTCAATTGAATTATTAAAGTTTTCAAAATCCTTTGAAATCAAAGGTATCTCATAAGACCACGCCACAAATAAACATGTCGGGTTTTTTACCTTACGATGACCAAAACATTTTTATCAAATCCATCTGATATTATAATTGTGTCTATGAAAAGTAGAACAGAATATAGCAGAAATGCTTGCATCTCACATTCTAGCATAGTTGGGCACAATCAAAACTGTACGGGCGCTTATTGGAGATTGGATTCCATATAATGGTAGGGCTACAAGGGTACCGCCCATTATAGTACCTAGCCTAGATCAGAGTACCGAGGACCACTCCCGATCCCCTACAACACAAGACTGGAGCTACCCCTTACTGGATAGTCCGAATATGATCACCCTGCGGTTGGGATCTACAACCACCACACAACCGAGATTAAAGGGACTATAGACAGGGACGACCTTATGCTAATTGGATGTTACCCACTTAGCCTTGCTGCACCTCCCCTGTTTTAGCCATTCTCGGTTGATGAGGTTTGAGGCTATGTGTTACCTTTTTAGCACACTTTCACTTAGAATGCTCATCGTCCTCCAATGACGATGGTCTGATAGCATTCATCCATATAAGTTGCCTTGGGTCTGGACAAACTGAATCACCATCCTCATCATGTTCATGGTATTCATTCGCTATGTTCAAACTGGATCGAAGTGGTTTTCGGATAATTAAACCTGATCCCGGTATCTTCGAAATGATCAACGCATTGGCCAATATTGATAGTCGGTTATTTAACTATCACATTAAACAATCATTTTACTAAATATTTTATTTCCACTGATAATCACCAAGTCTTATTTAATTTAGCTTTCAAATAAATTAAATCACTTTATCCCAAAAAAACACTTAAAACATTTAAAATAAAACTATTTAAATCACTTTATTCAAGATAATAGTTATGAAATTCTATAATAAATTACCAAGTAAAACTTTAGCCAAAAACTACTTTTAGAATACAACTATTATATAAATATAAATATTTACCTTTAAAACTTTAAAACAATAAAATAATAATTTCCAAAAAAACATTCTTTTAAAACACTTTAAAACTCTTAATTTATATCTAGAAATCTTTCTTTGAAAATATGCTTAGCTTTTCAAGAAAATACACTTTCCATTCCAATATAACCCGTCTAACCATAAATTTTCTTTCCACGCTTTTAAAAATAAAACTACTCTATTTTTAAAATGATTTACTCATTCCTTTATAAATTCCCACCGTGAATTTAAACTCTCAAATATCCACTGTTATATGTTTCACCTTACTTATAAACCCCTTTATAAATTCCATAATCTCATTCTCCTTTTAAATCACTATTTCAAAATACTTAATCGATTTTCAAAAACCGATTTGCTGAATTAAATTTCCTTTAAAATTTATTTCTTGATTTATCCAAATTAATCCCAAAATCCATAAATTCCAGCTTCACTTCTTTATTATGATTTAAAACCCTATTTAAATCTAAAAATATCAATTCCATACTGTTCTTCAAAATTCTCCTTTTTATTTCTTTCCAATATTTTTCAAAATTTGAATTTTAAAAATAAAATCCTTTACTTCTTAGACAATATCGCTTAAGTCCTCAAAACTCCTTTATTTCTATTTATTTAAAATCTCTATTTTTCCCATATTCGGGATTTAGATAGTGGGATTTTGAAATCGATTTTTTATCCTTTTCCAAGTTCATACTTTTATTTTATCCAAACTCACTATAATTCTTTTACATAGAATTCTCTCTTTTATTTTCCTTTACAAATCCAATCTTTCTATTTTTGATATCTCAAAATACCCAAAATATATCCAGTCAAACCATAGCATTCAATAATTTCAATTCCCAATATAATCTAACACAAATTATCAAATAAATCACATCACTGAATATGAAATAAATTCAATATTTTTGAGGAATCTAGTTGGATCCCTCCAACCTGTTTCCTTGCATCCACAGATTTTAGCACAATATAAAAATACCAATCCCACTTCGAGGAGGATATCGCGGTATATAGGGTCATCCGCTCTTATACAGGGCACATAGGATCTCATCCGCTATATAATGCAGGAATATCAATTACTCCAATATATATACATATATATATTGTTATATATAATATCACATCCAGACCGATATTAAATTATCAATTCAAGCAATCAATCAATAATTTAAATCTTTAACTAATTAAATTTAAACGGTAATATATATAATATAACATAAAAATGGCCTCAGCAACTGCAGCAGCCGATTCCGCCGCCGCCACTTCTTCAATCGCCGCTGCCACCAATCCAGCTGTCACCGATGATGAAGATCGGGAGGGCTGGCAGGAGGTCCGCCGTCGTGGAAAGCAGAAACTAGATGCCCCTTCTAATTCATGGTCAAACCCTAAAACAACTACATCTCTTTTTAAATTCAATAAATCACAGGGTGTTAGATCATGGTCGGATTTATTTGATAAACACGTCTCTATCAAAGAAGATGTTATCTTCCACCAACCAGCTAAGGACGATACAGGTGATTTTGCTATTATAGATGACTTGGATTACAAGTTATCCAATGAGATGTGGAATAACTCAATATTCATTTATCTTACGGGTAAACGACCATACTATGTGCATTTTAATGCGTATATTAAAAGGATCTGGAAACCTGAAGGCTCATGGGAAATTTTCTCTAGAGATAATGGTTTTTTCTTAGTAAAGTTTGAAAATCATGCTGACTTTGATAAAGTATTAAATGGGGGTCCCTGGTTTATGGATAGTAGGCTTATTTTTATGAAAAAATGGGATGCTAATTTCCAATTTGAAAGAGACATGTTAGACTCGTATCCTATTTGGGTAAGGTTAAATAATCTATACCTATCTCTGTGGAATGCTAGGGGCATTAGTAAACTTGCTAGTCTTATTGGTAAACCTTTGGACATTGATGATTTCACCAGAAATGTTAAAAGGCTTAAATTTGCAAGAGTGTTAATAGAAGTGACAGCTGATGCTACTTTTCCCAAAATAATCAGAGCAAAAGATAATAAAGGAAGAATTTATGAACAAGAGGTGGAATATGAGTTTATTCCACCGAGATGTAAGCAATGCAGTTGTTTTGGACATAGTGATTTACAATGCCCAAATACAACTACTCAAAAGTGGATCCCCAAAGTTTCAGCACCAAACCATACTGCTTCTACTAATACACTGACTGAACAAACTTCTAAACTGCCTGAGCACCCTAGTAGCTCAGTGCCAAAAAATAGCCTAGACCATAATAACTACAAAGATTTACAACAGACTAACTATGAAGTTGGCTTTAATACTGGAAGTCCCACACCTGAGGAGAGGCAGTCCAATCTGGAAGGGCAACATTGTTCAACAGAGCAGAATAAGAATCCACCACTGCAAGATCTTGTTCAAATAAATGAGTCTCCACTGAGTGAACATTCTCTTCAGAATAAAGCTGATCAAGGTAATCCCTGCATGGTTGAAACTCCTGTTGTAATTCATTCCCCTGGACGCTCAGCAACTGCGGAGTTAGAGCTTTCAATTGCAATGTCCCCAACAAGGTCTGCAACTGCTTGTCAACATAATAAGTATCTGGCAAATGCTGAGGCACAGCATAATAAATCTCCTGCAACTGTTGCTGTTGTACAACATGATGTTGTGGAAAATGATGATACACCTAATAATATACAGGAAATTAATCAAATGGGAATTGAATTGGATGTGGAATCCATAAACTCAGAAGAGGAGGTTTATTTTTCTGACCAATATACTAAAGAAAATCCAAAATATGTAGAACAATTCAATGACAAAAACAAAGAAAAAAAGAAAAGTAGGAACACTTTGGCTCGTGTAACAAGGAGCCAATCCAGACATTCTTAATGTCTATTATATGTTGGAATGTAAGGGGTCTAAATGGTGAAACTAGAAGATTAGACCTCTTTAATTTAAGAAATAAAGTTAATCCTACCATAATTGCTTTTCTTGAGAATAAGATGGGGGATAGTAGTATTCAGGTATTTGCTAACATGTTTGGTAATGATTGGGAATGGATAGACAATAATTCAGCATCTTCTAAAGGTCGCATACTGATCACTTGGCACAAATCCATATGGAACCTATCTATCAAAGATAAATCTGAACAACATATTACTGTTACTTGTAATAATGTAGGTGGTTTGAATTTCATATGCACTTTTGTTTATGCCCATAACTGGGCTTCTCTTCGCAGACAATTATGGTCTTATTTAGTTCAAACATCAAAGCAAATTAATAATAATTGGATGGTAATGGGGGATTTTAATGCAGTTCTTAAAACTAATGAGAAAAGAGGTGGAAGTACCCTTAGACTATCCCAAACAGAGGAGTTCAACAAGTGTGTTGTAGCAGCTGGCCTCTCTGAAGTTATCCACTCTGGCCTGAAATTTACTTGGTTTAGTGGAGAAGTTAAAAAAATTGCCTGCAGACTTGATAGAGTTCTTATAAATGACAAAATTCTAACAAACATCCCAAATTTGAAAATATCAGTTCTTCCTAGCTCAACAAGCGATCATTCCCCATTACATATTCAATTTAATCAACAAGCTAACTCATTGAAAGGAAAACCTTTTAGATATGGAAACCACTGGCACTTAATTGAAGGATATGCTGATGTTGTAGACTTCAATAACATTACCAAAACTGATGGAAATTGCTGGTTTTCCATGGTCATGATGCTAAGAGAGTTAAAAAAGAGATTGAAGAAATGGAATAGAGAAAGAAATAAAACAAAGGATACTATAAGTCATTTACAACAAAAATGTGAACAAATGCAGACTCTTCTTGATACAGATCCTCTTGATGATGATAGAATCTCAAATTATTTTTCTACACAACAGAAACTTAAAGAGGCATTGCATTTACAAGCTATACAAGCTAAACAAATGGCAAAGGAGAAATGGCTCACTCAAGGGGATGAATGTACCAAATTTTTCTATGCTAAGATGTCTTATAGGAGGAACTGCAATGCTCTTATTAACTCTATAAATGACCAGGGGGATATAGCAACTAATATATCCCAATTTGAACAGGGAGCCATATCTTATTTCACAAATTTATATAATAGTGAGATTAAGATAACATTACCTCCTATTAATTGCAGGGCGATAATATCTGATGTGGGAAGGCAAATGTTGCAAGAGACTGTTACTGAGGAAGAAGTAAGGGCTGCTGTCTTCTCCATTCACATAGACTCCTCCCCAGGACCTGATGGTTGGAATTCCAAGTTCTATCAATTGCACTGGCAACATCTGAAAAATCAATTATTAGAAGCTATTCAGGAATCTTTCAACACTGGCAAAATTCTTCATGAATTAAATCACACATTTATCACTCTTATCCCAAAGGTGGAAAGCCCTACTATGATTGAAGAATTTAGACCTATTGCATGCTGTAATGTGCTATATAAGATCCTCAGCAAGGTAATATGCAACAGACTTACAAAAGTCCTCCCTGATCTAATTTCTGAATGTCAATCTGCTTTTATAAAAGGAAGACACATTTCTGAAAATTCCTTACTAGCTCATGAACTAATTAGAAATTTCAATAAACCTGGAGCTGACAAAATGTGTCTAAAGATTGATCTACATAAAGCATATGATAAAATTAATAGACAATTCATTATACATGTACTACACTGTATGAATTTTCCTACTTCTTTGATCAATCTCATTGAAGAATGCATATCTACCCCCACATATTCAATAATTATTAATGGTATCCCCAAAGGATATATAACTAGCAACAGGGGTTTGAGACAAGGTGATCCCCTCTCCCCCTACTTATTTGCAGTTGCCATGGAATTCTTTACACTACAAATGGAATTAGCTTGTCACAATTCCTTGATTCAGCCTCTGTTTAAACATAACCCTAATGTCAATCATCTTTTATATGCTGATGATTTGATAATTGCTATTAGAGCTTCCTCTTCTGCAGCTCAGGGTTTACTACACATATTTGATCAATTACAGTTATTTGTGGGACTTGAACTAAATACTAATAAGTCCAAATGCTACTTTAGCAAATATTGTACATCAAAAATCAGATCCTGGAAACTTTGCAAATTAAAGAAGGACAACTTCCTGTCAAGTATCTTGGAGTTCCTTTATCAACTAATGTAATTACTGATCGTGAATGTGGTGAACTAGTTGGTAAAATCAGAGACAAACTCAATGATTGGAGCTCTAAATTACTTTCTTTTGCTGGCAGAATTGAATTGGTACACACAGTTATCACTGCTAAAGTTAGATTTTGGCTTCAAACATTTCACATTCCTGATAGTTCAATTGAGAAGATTAAATCAGCATGTGCAAACTTCATCTGGAGGGGGGGATTACATAAAGTTAGTTATGATATTCTTTCTAGGCCTAAAGCTGAAGGAGGTGTTGGTCTTATCAACCTGAAAGACCTTAGAAAGACTTACCAAATCAAACATGGATGGAAAATTCTAACATCAAATACTCTTTGGGCCAGGTGGATGAGAAGTAGATATATAAAAGGAAGTTTCTGGACAATGCATGAGGATATTAACTCTTCTGGGGTTTGGAAATGTATTTTAAGAAGCAGGGAAGTTCTGAAAACATGCATCTCAAAGAGAATTGCTAATGGAAGGGATACTTATCTTTGGAGGGACCCATGGATGAATGGAAAATCATTTGCTAACAAATATGGCTGGGGTATGATTTCATGTATTGGGGAATATGATGACCTAGTTGCATCAATCATCTATCAGGGCACTTGGATACCAGAACAAAAAGGATTACATGCCATAGCTGAAGATGTCAAGTACATCCCTATTTACTCTTCTGAACCTAATGATACTTGGACTTGGAATTATACAAAAGACGGCATTTTTACCACCAACAGTACATGGGAAGCAATTCGAACTAAACATACTAACAAATATTGGGCAGCCCCTATCTGGTCCAGATCTAACAACCCAAAGATGGCTTTCACAACTTTTAAAGCAATTAATTTAAGACTTCCCACAGCTGACAGATTAGCAAGATGGGGTATGGAGGTTAATCTAACATGTAAACTATGTAACTACATTCCAGAATCACACAATCATCTATTCTTTGAATGTGAATACTCCACTCGTGTACTAAGCCATGTTAAAAGCAAAAATCGAGACATGCATGCAATTTCTACACTTGAAGACGAACTGCTATACCTGAGCCACAGCAAGAAAGGAGACCTGCTGACCCAATTGCAGACCATCAGCCTCACTACAACTGTTTATCACCTCTGGAAGGAGAGGAACCGGAGAGTCTTCAAGAGCACTGCAAAGGGTCATAAACAAATTCAAATTGCAATAGAGCAAGATGTCAAGATACTTGTAAGAAGAATTAAAGGAAAATTATTTACTCATGCGACTGATTTGGAAAACAAAATCCTCCGAGAATGGAAAGTGGATCCGCCATGAACCTATGCTTCAGAGCTTTTAGAAAGGGGCATTTGTTGTTTTGCTTTGATTGGTGGAATGTTCTTTGTAAATAAACTTAGCACGTGTCTAGTTTTACTTTCTATGCAATACACGAAACATGTATAGTTGTTCTGAGCTTTGATGCATCAACAAAATTCACCAATTTTCAAAAAAAAAAAAAAAAAATTTAAACGGTAATCCAAATGAGTAAGAGATTCTCATCTCTATAATTTTTCCTTCGAATTTTCTGCCCAATCCCATCTTTACTTCCAACTTGTATTTCCTCACTTGATTTCACGATTATAGACCTCGTATAAACATTACATCATCTATAAATATTTGAAAGAATCCAATAATTTATTTTTACCACCTAATAAATTTTTATTAACTAGTTTTAAATAAACACTGGCCTGATATTTTCAATTTGCAACTAAAATAGTTTTATTCACCATTAAATTTATAAAAAGAGATTACCAGTATATATTTTAAAATAATCAGTTAGTTAAAGTGGGTGTATTTTTTCTTAATCCATATATATAAATATATGTATATGTTAAATTTAATTAAATTAATGGCAGAACTATTTATACCTTACTACAAATATATTTTTCTAACTTACCAGTATGCATACATTAAATCAATCAAAAAAATAAGATTACCCAAAACCCTACTGCAATCAACACCTCGACCCTCGCCCACCGCCGACTACCACCAGCTATAGCTCACGCACAATCCTAGCTTCAATCGAAAATGACTCATAACCCACCTTCGAATGCCAGCCCCCGCCCTACCCAGCTCACAACCGCACTTCGCCTCCAAGCCATATTGCGACCACCCCATCGTGAAACCCTACACGCGCCTTCATATCGGAGCTCACCATTCGATCTAGCTACCCCATGCCACCCAACACAGCGCTTCCGACGTCCCCTAAATCGAGACTGAGCTACCTCCAAGCCTCGGCTCTAACTATTTGAAATGAAATCAAATTCGATATCCATACGAGCGTGCATTGTTTAAGGCTTGATTTTGAAGAATGGATTAAAGGAAAAAAGAACGCGATTGATTTCGTATATTATTTTTTGATTTGCTGATTAGATTTTGTAAGAGGAGGATCTTGGCTTGTTTGAACAGAAAGAAGAAGAGGGGAAACTCATTGTAAACAAATAATACGAACTTGCTTCCCCTTTTTTTCAACTGTTCGGCTATCAATCTCTAGAGAGGAGATGTGTGTGCTTTTATCAAGGAGGGAAGCGTGTTTTAAAAGAATGAAGTGTAATGAAGGTTGGGTGAAGGAATTTCTCTGTTATAGTGATTGAGGAGAAGGCTAAAAAGTTCTGATGGAAAGAAATAGTTGATGGGAAGAATTTGACCAGTCAAACAAAACATATCTATATATATTATATTTAAATTTAAATCATCTCGAAATCATAACCTAAAATCTTGACCTCCTATCGAGGCATGCCGCTAGGCGTTCATAATGTTATACCCATATTCCGAATGCAATGGAAAAGGTTTCGAGTCCTGATTCGATCGTATGGAGAAGATAGCTTTTTGGACCCAATTATATTGAATTCGATATTAATTTCAACACGTTTCTATACCGTATGATCCAATGACAACTTCAAATGCTACGAAATTTGAAATCTGATAATAATATACTATTACGGATCCAATGGGACGAATTTCGTCTAATACCGAGACTGTGCCCCGGAAGGCTATTTTTAAACGTCAATTTAAATATATTTCTAAAACTGAACAAATCACCTTTAAATTCAATTTTAAAGCTTTTATTATCTTTAATATTATCAATATAAATTTTATAAGCCTCTAAATTATTTTTAACAGGCTTGAAACCCCAGATTCAATGTTTTGCCTAATTTCCAATTGTTTAATTCAATAATTAAATTATAAATAAATAGTTATATTTGAAACTCAAGTTAAAAATTAACTTTTAAATATTTAAAATCAATTAAATATTTCAATTTCAAATATGCAAAATTCCGGGTCGTTACATTCCCCCCCCCCCTAAAAGAATTTCGTCCCTGAAATTGCTAGTTAAGAAGAATGGTTCATAACCCGTTAACTATTTCCAAAACCCAACAGTTCCAAACAACTTCCCAAACAATCTTTTTATTAAAGTCACATTATCACCCTTACTAACTTTCCAAACACATCTATAGGTTCCCAATAATATTATCCCCTCGATAATTCAAATTATAGTTTAAACCAAATTTTAAACTTATTAAAATTTTCTCAAAATTTTCTAACTCTCTAAATTTTCGAAAAATTTCGTCAGCGTCTCCTTTGCGCGGCTAGATCTGAACAACTACAAAATGCCGCTACAGGCCCTAGATTTTCAAAAGAAAACAAAGGCCAAGTGGCTAGATCAGAAAATCATCAAATTTCATGCGATAATTTAAATACATACCATTTTGTCGGGCAATTCAAATTTATCTTCTGAAATCAAAAACATCAATTTATCCTTTGCTTTTCATTGCTTGCACCCTACTTACCAATGATATTCAATTATTTAATTTCAAAAGCATCTTATTTATTTATTTACAAAAGTTTCAATATTTGCGTTACATAAACCCGTACGATGTACGTATATCATCCGTATGCAATATCAGATCCAATCGCTCACCCGATCACACAATCTCACTTTTGAACTAGTATCGTCCACCCAACTCCCTAGTGTGGACTCAGATCTGGTTTCTTGATCAGAAACCATCATTCTCCTTGCATAGCCATACACTATGATTGAGAATTTTCAGAGTCAATCAAAAATCCATATCCAGGGTTCACCATCGAAAATCGAGTGAAAAATCTTAACTTGTATCGGTATAACTACCTAGAAATTCTACGCTTGAAACTGGATCAAATCACTATGCGAATAAACTAATATACGTACATCCAACGTTTTTATCTCAATTGATTATTAGTTATATCAATTTTCTTATTATTCGCATTTATTTTGGTTTCTAATCACTTATCCACCCTTATCATTTCACACACCTTTATTAAATCTTCATTCATATACTAACTTAGTATATCTCTAATACCATTTTAACTTAAAAATTTCTCTTAACTTCCATAAGTTTATATAAATATTTTATACACTTCTTATATTTATTTTCACTACACCACTTAAGCTTTCACATATATTTTCATTTAACGTAAATTTTCAATTCCTTTTTGAACTCAATTTATCTCCAAACTTTAAATATTGAATTCTATTAACCACATCTCAACCTATATTTACTTCGATAGTTTTTGAAATTAGTTTCACCCACTAATTCATTTCCAATCAAATTCAATTTTAAATCTGTTCAACTTACTAATTTAATTAATCACTCCATTAATTTCAAATCTCAATAAAAAGTTTATTTCCAAACTTTTACTTCTTTTAGTCCCTTCGAAAAATGCTACAATTTCACTTTGTTTAACATATTTCAATTTAAATTCCAATATTCAGTTTAAATTCCATTTACTTACAATTTAAATTAGCTTGTTCATTCATAAATCATTTCCAACTTAATAAATTATATTTCAAAAAACTTATTCCATCTAGCCTACCTAGGCCAAATTTTCAAAACTCACTTTCTTTTTAAACTTTAAGTTGAGTTTTAATTCCATTCCAACTAAATTTTCAAACGCTTATAAGTTCAAACTTATTGATATTCCATGTCCATTTTTAAATAAAATCCCAGAGTTTAAACAATTTCTTAAACATTCAAAATTATTTTTGAAATTATATATACCCAAATCAAACAATTTCAAAATCAAACCCAATTTCGCAAACAATTCCCAATTCAAAACATCCAGGCATTAATTCCTCCTGTTGAAACTCGAAAATGAACACCGATAATGTTGCAATCATCATCAGAGTTATTTTCTAGCAACCGAAAAGAGTTCAGTGCTTTTATCTCAAAACATTTTCAAATATTTTTAATTCCAAATCTCACCAGATTTCATATCCAATTCAAAATATTTTCGAATAATATCAGTATTATTCCTCCAAAGTCTTTGAAAACCATTTTCAAACTCAAAGGGAATTAAGTTTTACCAAATTTTTCGAATTTCAAATCGTTTCAATCAATATTCAAATATTACTCTGGAATTTTATTTCAGACTATAATTCCCATTTCAATTATAAATCACATTTATAATACACATTTACAAATTTTCTTGTGTTACATGAATTTATTTCCTTAACTTTTTATTATAATTACCAATCCCTTATTCAATTTCCATACAACAATGATAATAATTTAATATTATCACTTCCTAACAACCATGCAACCATATATATAACTATAATAATTTATGAAAATTATTCCCTTTATATATAAAAATTTGGGAAAAATTATTTCATTTACCCTATTAAAAAAACATTATGTTGAGTTGCTTTATTCAAGTGTTTAGAGAACCCTATCAATAACGTAATTACTCGTATAGACCAGAATCCATAAACCACTCAACAAACCAATCGACACAACATAAAACAATTTTTTATTCACTAACAAATATGCGCTCATATCTATCAATACACTCAACTCATTCTAGGGTGCTACTGACCCTATCCCTAAAGAGTAATCCCCACCAGAGCCAAGGTTCTCGCTTAACCTTTGCCTTTGATACCAACTGTAACGGCCCGCAAATCTGTACCCCTTTGAGTCGCGATATTCTCCATCAGTTCAACTCAGATTGGACGGAAATACAAACCATTAGGGAAAAGAAGAAAAAGGTGGAAGAAGAAAATATAAAACAAAATTAGAATCTCACAATCACAGCGGAACATATATAATCAATAACAACTGATCTTTATACAAAAGAACTATTAATGTTTTATACATTACATCATCAGAGTACAACACAATTAATAGCACAAAACTAGACAGCTATAATAACTTATCCTCACAAAACTGACTATACAGCTTACACTGTATAGCGGAATATACATCAGATACGTGATATACGTCTCCGTCATCCAGCTCGTCTCCTGAGCTCCAAAGCATCCTATCCTGTATCTGTAATTCTCGGACTGACCCGAACATTATAATAAAATAACACCCGAGTCAGTGTGGAAAACCAGCGTGACAAAACACACTCAATTGAACAATTAAAATTTTCAAAATCCTTTAAAATCAAAGATATCTCGTAAGGCCACGCCACAAATAAACATGTTGGGTTTTTTTACCTTACGATAACCAAAACATTTTTATCAAATCCATCTGATATTATAATAGTGTCTATTGAAAGTAAAAAAGAATATACCTGAAATGCTTGCATCTCACGTTCTAGCATAATTGGGCTCAATCAAAACCGTCCAAGCGCTTAATGGAGATTGGATTCCATACAATGGTAGGGTTATAGGGTACCACCTGTCATAGTACTTGGCCTAGATCAGGGTACCGAGGACCACTCTTGATCCCCTACAACACAAGACCAGAGCTACCCTTTATTGGATAGTCCGAATAAGATCACCCCGCAGTTGGGATCAGCAACCGCCACACAACCGAGATCTAAGGGACTCTAGACAGGGATAACCTTACCCTAATTGGGTGCTACCTACTTAGCCTTGCTATACCTCCCTTGTTTTAGCCATTCCCGGTTGATGAGGCTTGAGGCTATGCGCGACCTTTTTAGCACACATTCACTTAGAATGCTCATCGTCCTCCAATGACGATGGTCTGATAGCACTCATCCATACAAGTTGCCCAGGGTCTAGACAAATCGAATCACCATCCTCATCATCTTCACGTTATTAATTCGCTACGTTCAAACCGGATCGAATTGGTTTTCGGATAATTAAAACCGGTCCCGGTCTTTTCGAAACGATAAGCACATTGGCCAATATTGATAGTCGATTATTTAACTATCACATTAAACAATCATTTTACCAATTATTTTATTTCCACTGAAAATCACAAATTCTTATTAAATTTAGCCTTCAAATAAATTAAATCACTTTATCCAAAAATATACACTTAAAACGTTTAAAATAAAACTACTTAAATCACTTTATTCAAGATAATAGTTATGAAATTCTATAATAAATTCCCTAGTAAAACTTTAGCCAAAAAATACTTTTAAAATACAGCTATTACATAAAGTATGAATATTTAAAAATTATCCCTTTTAAATCATAATACTAATTCAGCCTTTAGGAATAATTAACTACTATACCTAATTTAATAAATATTACCTCTAAAATTTTAAAACAATTAAATAATATTTTCCTAAAAACATTATTTTAAAACACTTTAAAACTCTTAATTTGTACCTAGAAATCTTTCTTTGAAAATAAACTTAGCTTTTCAGGAAAATACACTTTCCATTCCAATATAACCCGCCTAATCATTTATAAATCCTTCTCGATTTATCCCAATTAAATTTGCGTCCCAATCCCATAAATTTTCTTTCCACACTTTCAAAAATAAAACTACTCTTTTATTTTTAAAAAGATTTACTCATTCCTTTATAAATTCCCATCGTGAATTTAAAATCTCAAATATCCACTGATATTTATTTCACCTTATTTATAAACCTAGTTTATAAGCTCCATAGTCTCATTCTCCTTTTAAATCACTATTTCAAAATACTTAATCGATTTTTAAAAACCGATTTGATGAACTAAATTCACTTTAAAATTTATTTCTCTATTTATCCAAATTTATCCCAAAATCCATAAATTCCAGCTTCACTTCTTTATTATGATTGAAAACCCTATTTAAATCCGAAAATATCAATTTCATACTCTGCTTCAAAATTCTCCTTTTTATTTCTTCCCAACATTTTTAAGCTTGAATTTTAAAAATAAAACCCTTTAATTCTTAGACAATATCGCTTAAGTCCACAAAACTCCTTTATTTCCATTTATTTAAAATCGCTATTTTTCCCATGCTCGGGATTTATTCAATGGGATTTTAAAATTGACTTTTTATCCTTTTCCAAGTTCGTTCTTTTAATTTATCAAAATCACTATAATTATTTTACTCAGAATTCTCTCTTTTATTTTCCTTTACAAATCCAATCTTTATATTTTTGATATCTTAAAATACCCAAAATATATTCAGTCAAACCATAGCATTCAATAATTTCAATTTCCAATATAATCTATCACAAATTATCAAATAAATCACATCACTGAATATAAAATAAATTCAACATTTTTGAGGAATCCAGTTGGATCCCTCCAACCAGTTTTCCTGCATCCAAGATGTTAGCACAATATAAAAATACCAATCCCACTTCGAGGGGGATAACGTGGTATATAGGGTCATCTGCTATTATGCGAGGCGCATAGGGTCTCATCCGCTATATAATGCTGGAACATCAATCACTCCAATATATATATATATATATATATATATAATATCACATCCAGACTGATAATAAATTATCAATTAAAGCAATCAATCAATAATTTAAATTTTTAACTATTTAAATTTAAGCGGTAATCCAAATGAGTAAGAGATTCTCACCTCCATAATTTTTTCTTCGAATTTTCTGCCTGATCCCATCATTACTTCCAGCTTGTATTTGCTCACTTGATTTCACGATTATAGACCTCGTATAAACATTACATCGTCCATAAATATTTTAAATAATCCAACAATTTAATTTTACCACTTAATAAATTTTATTAACTAGTTTTAAATAAACACTGGCCTAATATGTTTTCTTTTTAGTTTGCAACTAAAATAGTTTTATTCACCATTAAATTTATAAAAAGAGATTACTAGTATATATTTTAAAATAATCAGTAAGTTATAGTGGGTGTATTTTTTCTTAATCCATATATATATATATATATATATATATATATATATTAAATTAAATTAAATTAAGGGTAGAATTGTTTATACCTTACTGCAAATATTTTTTTCTAACCATGCATACATTATATCAATTAAAAAAATAAGTTTACCCAAAACCCTACAGTAATCAACACCTTGGCCCTCACCTACCATCGGTCATAGCTCACACACAATCCTAGCTTCGATCGAAAATGACTCTCGACCCACCTTTGAATGCCGGCCCCCGCCTTACCCAGCTCATATCCGCACTTCGCCTCCAAGCCGTATCGCAAAACCCTACTCATGCCTTCATATCGGAGCTCACCCTACCATCTGGCAACCCCATACCACTCGACCCATCGCTTCCGACACCCCCTAGCTCGAGATCGAGCTACCCCCAAGCCTCGGCTCTAACTATTTGAGATGAAATCAAATTTGATTCCCACATGAGCATGATTGTTTAAGGCTCGATTTTCGATAATGGATAAAAGGAAAAAAGAATGCGATTGATTTCGTATATATTTTTTTTGATTTGCTGATTCGATTTTGAAAGAGGAGGAGCTCGGCTTGGTTTTGAACAGAAAGAAGAAGAGGGGGAAACTTGTTTTGAACAAATAATTCGAACTGGCTTTCCCTATTTTTTCAACTGTTCGGCTATGAATCTCTAAAGAGGAGATGTGTGTGCTTTTATCAGGGAGGGAAGCGTGTTTTGAAAGACTGAATTGAAATGAAGGTTGCGTGAAGGAATTGCTCTGCTACAGTGGTTGAGGAGAAAGCTAAAAAGTTCTGATGAAAAGAAATAGTCGATGGGAAGAATTTGACCAGTCAAACAAAACATATATATATTATATTTGAATTTAAATCATCTCAAAATCGTAATCTAAAATCTCGACCTCCTATCGAGGCATGCAGCTTGGTGTTCATAATGTTATACCCATATTCCGGACACAATGGAAAAGGTTTCGAGTCCTAATTTGATTGTATGGAGAAGATAGCTTTTTGGACCCAATTATTATATTGAATTCGATATTAATTTCAATGCGTTTCTATACCATATGATCCAAAGACAACTTCGAGCGCTACAAATTTTGAAATCCGATAATAATGCACTATTACGGATCCAATGGGACTGGTTTTGTCGAATTCCGAGACTGTGCCCCGGAAGGCTATTTTAAACGTCAATTTAAACGATATATTTTAAAAACTGAACAAATCACTTTTTAATTCAATTTTAAAGCTTTTATTATCTTCAATATTGTCAATATAAATTTTATAAGCCTCTAAATTATTTTTAACAGGCTTGAAACCCCAGATTCAATATTTTACCCAATTTTTAATTATTTAATTAAATAATTAAATTATAAATAAATAGTTATATTTGAAATTCAAATTAAAATTAACATTTAAATATTTAAAATCAATTAAATATTCCAATTTCAAATATCCAAAGTTTCGGGTCGTTACAAAGGCTAAGTGGGTCACTTCGAATTAGGGTATGTTATCACTTTTCTAGATGCCCTCAGATATATTAAAATTATGGATATGGTTATGAATGGAAAAGAGAGCGCTCGATTTTAAGGGTGGGAACACCCAAAGTGATAACATATTTGGTTATATCGAGGTTAGGGATAGGGCTAGTCTTGTAATATAGGGGATCCGGCGAGGTCCTTGGTACATTTTTCTAGAAGTGTACTATAATAGGTGGTACCCTAGTGCCTAGTCATTGTATGAAATCCATTCCCTAATAAGTGCTCTATGTTTTGATTGTGCCCAACTATGCTGAAACGTAAGATGCAGGCATTTCAGCTATTTTCTGTTTACTTTCTGTAGAAACTATTGTAATATCAGATGATTTCGAAATAAAATGTTTTGGTTATCGTTAGGTAAAAACCTGTCATGTTTTTGTGTGACATGGTCTTACGAGATGCCCTTGATTTCAAAGGATTTTGATAAAAGTTAATAATTAAAATTGAGTGTGTTTTCTCACGCTCGTTTTCCAGACTGACTAAGGTGTTATTTTATTATAATGCTCGGGTCAGACCGAGTATCACAGATTCAGTTTAGAATGCTATGGAGCTCAAGAGGCGAGTTGTGGATGACAGAGACGTATCTTTATACTTGGTTATATTTCCACTTCGTGAGGACAAGTCATTATAACTCTCCATATTGATGTATTGAATTGTTTTACTTTGGTGATTGTAAGTATATTAACAGACACTTTTCCTTGTATAAAAATATGTTATTATATATTATATTTTGTTCCGATGTGATTGTGAGATTCTGTGTATTGTTGTTCTTATTTCTTCTATCTCTTTCTTCTTCTTTACCTTAGTTATTCGCCCGGCCCTTTCATACAATTTGGGTTGAACAAGAGGAATTATTATCAACTCAAATGGTTCGGAACGGTGGGTCGCTACATTTAGTATCAGAGCTAAAGGTTAAGTGGGAACCTTAGCTTTGGTGGGGATTACTCATTAGAGATAGGGTTAGTAGTACCCTTGAATGAGTTTGAGTGTATTAATAGATATGAGCGTGTATTTGTTAGTGAATAAAAAATGGTTTTATATTGTGTCGATTAATCTGTTGAGTGGTTTATAAATTCTGGTTGAGTAGTGGGATGCCACGACATCGATAAGGGTTTCTAAACACTTGAATAGAGCAATTCGACACGGTATGGTTTTGAAGCGGGTAAATGAAATAATTTTACCCAAATTATATTTGATATAAAAGAAATAATTTTCTGAAATTATTATATTGTAAATTGACGTGTTTGAATGTTATAATCAAAACAAGATTATAAAATTTGAAATGGTTTATATAACCAAATAGAGATTGTATAAGTATGAATTATACAAATGAGTTAAAAACTAAAAATCTATTCAAATAAGAATTTGGAAAACTAAATCCCAGAGATTTTTGGAAATGTTTTCTAAAGTGTTTTGAAATGAATAATAGTGATATTATTTGGATTATTTCTGAATGGAAATTATTTTAAATGGATTTTGGAATTGATGAAGCATTGAATTCACTATTATCGTTGGAAAATAACTCTGGTGATGACGGCCGCAACATCAGTGTTCATTTTCGAGTTTCTAAGTGACGGATTGCTACCGAAATAATTGATTTGGAGAATTTGCTGGAAAATAAATGTTGTTTTAGAAATTCCTTGAGAATTTATTTTGGATAATACAAAGTTTGAGTTTAAAATTCCAAGGAATGGTTTGTGGAAACAAAGA
Organism: Allium cepa; assembly: GCA_030765085.1. NCBI lineage: Eukaryota > Viridiplantae > Streptophyta > Magnoliopsida > Asparagales > Amaryllidaceae > Allium > Allium cepa. The sequence goes on along the minus strand of CM060929.1, from coordinate 915,055,709 downwards.
GTATATATATGTATATATTTGATTTCAAAGTGATTTAAAATAAGTACTGGGTGCTTAAAGATTCTGGAATCCTTATTTAAATGTTTTAGAAAGTATCAGAAAATGATTTTTTGAACTTATAAGTGGAGAATGATATCAACAAAGAAAGAAGTGTGAAAATTGAATTTTTTAAATTTAAATTTAAACTGAGAAAGTTAAAATGGTATTTAACCTAAGTTAAGTTGAAGAAATTAAATTTTAGAAATTTAATTGATTTTGATTTGCATGAAATAAATTAGTGAAGTGAACTAATAGTATGAATTGAATATAATGGAAGATATCGAATATAAAATTGAGTTGTGAAATGGATATATAACTATAAGTTATTAAACTGGAAATGAATCAACTCAAGTAAAAAAAATTATGAAATGTGGAAAAAAAATGGTATGAATTGGAATTTAACTTAAGTCAAGTTAAATAAAAATTGAATTGAAATTAGAAATGACATCGAATGGAATTATATATAGAATTAGAATTACAAAGTGACTATATGACTATAAGCTATAAAATTTGAATGGAATAAAAATTTAAGTGGAAATTATGGGATTGTAAGTAAATAAGTTTGCATAGCTTATAAAAAAATTGGAGTTAAGGAAATATTGAATGAATCATTAAATATGAACTTGAGTTTTAAAGTTGAATACATATAAACTTAAGAAATGGTATATATTGTTTATAATAAAGATTTAAGAAATAATTTAGAGGGAATGGTTTTCGAAATGGACTTAATTCAGGTAAAGGAATTTGAAGAGAATTAAGGATATGTTAAGTAGAATTGGATTTGAATTTGTAATAGCTTAAATAAATAAATATAGGACTTAAATATGGAAAACAAATTGAAGACAACTTGGAATGAATTAAGGGAAAGAAAGCTTAGCTGAAGAAATAAAAATCCAAACTTGAATTATAAAATAAATCCGAACTCAAGTAAATTGAATAAAGTGATTTTTGAAAGGAAAATTGGATTTTGAACTATAAAATGGAAGTGAACTAATTTGATAAATTAATTAGTTAATTGAATATGGGAATGAAACTTAACTTGGTTAAGTAAATGGAATTGCGATGAAAATTTAAACTGAATGTGGGACTTGAGTTATAAATGAAATTAGACTTAAAAAGTAAGAGAATTAATTATATTTGAAATGTTGTCAAATAAAATAGAAATGAATTGAAATAGTGATGACACAAATTATAAATAAATTCAATTTTAGTGTAAATAAATTGAATATGGCCTTCGATATCATTTAAACAAATTCAAGAATGAATTTGAGTATGTGATTAAATTTGAAGTGGAATAAGTGAATGAACTAATTAAATTAACTAGTAAACGGAATGGAATTTGGTTGAATAGAAATCCGTTTAAATAAAAATGATTTGAATGTAATGAAAGTAAATATAAATGGGATGCAAATAAATTGATTGTGGACAAATTTGAAATGGAATGGAATTGAGTATAAATTGATTTGGAATCAATTTAAAATAGCTATAAGCTTACAATGTTATTTTATTAAATGAATATCGCCGAATTTGCATAGAAAAATTGTCGTTCGACGTAAGCGAAAGTAATTAAAATTCTGTGAATTAATAAAGAATGAATAAATTGATTTTGAGATCAATTTTGAATGGATATGAATTTTTTGGTATAAATATGGATTGAATGCAAGTAATTGGGTTGTGAATCATTTCGAATTGAATGAAATGGTATATGAATCGATTGAAAGTAATTAGATTAGTATAAAACCTCATAATTGCTTATGATTATGTGTTAGAATGCGTGGTTTATGAAATTTATGTGTTTAGCTAGCTAAATAAATGAAATTTTATTAAAATTTCATGTTTTGGTACTTACGTGTTTAAAATTGAGTAAGTACAGGTATATGGAGTTGTTTTGCTTGATTTGGTCGCGCAAATCGCTTATAAATTAAGCCGCTCACTTAAAAACGCTAAATATAAGATATGTTTTTGGATTAAATACCGCAAATGATATAAATATTGTTATATTTTTTTGGACTGTGTGGTCGATGTATATATTTTTATCTCTCTTGTCGTATTGCAAAAGGTCCTTCGTACAAAGGAGACTACCAAAATATTTCGAAAATTTAGGGTGTTAGAAATTTTTTGGAAATTTCTGTTAACATAGAAGGGTGATTTTTAAAGTGCAACAGAAATAAGGAATTTGGAATTAGAAATGGAAACTAATTGTTTTGGTCGAAATTAAAAAATTTAGAAATGTGAAATATTTAATTCAATTAAGTGGCTTTTGAATAAGTATTGGGTTTGGAGCATTTTTCCTACCTTAGCAATTTCGGGGACGAAATTCTTTAAGGGGGAAGGAATGTAACAACCCGGATTTTCAGCCATTTGTTTTTGAATGTTCAAAACGTTTAAATATTGGATTTGAAATTATAATTTAGTTAGTAAGATTATAAAACTGAAATCTCAAGCAATTTCATAGAAATTGAAAGTCGTCGATTTAATCGACGCTTTAAAATACCGATTCGAGACACAATCTCGGAATTCAACGAAACCAGTTCCATTGGATCCATGATAGTGTATTATTATCAGATTTTATTTTTTTAGCATTTGGAATTACCATTTGGCCATACAGGATAGAAAGGCGTAGAACTAATATCGAAATTTAATATAATAATTGGCTCCAAAACGTTATCTTCTCCATACGATCGAATTAGGACTCGAAACTTATTCCATTGTGTTCGGAATAGCGGTATTACATTATAAACGCCGGGTGGCATGCATCAATAGGGATTCGGGATTTGAAGATAGGCTAACCGGGATATTTTGGAAATAAAATTTTAAATTTCAAACCAAGGACAATTTATTTCATTTCAAAGCCACCCTAACATTTCACGTCAGCCACCCTATATTTTGACATGAGCCGCCTTCGTTTTTTTAAAAACCATGTTTCCCCTCTTCCTTCTTAAGAAAGCTGTTCGATATAAAATAAAAATTCACAGTCCATATAATAAAAAGTGAAATCGCGAGTTCCTCCTCTTCGTATTCACCTTACCATCCAAGCGAAATATATTTGAGAACGAAAAGAAAAAAGAATGCACAGTCCTTGATTTCACGTGAGCGCGTATGTGATAAGAGGTAGCATTGATGTCGAGAACATGGCAACATCTCGATGGATTATAGTCGTGACTGGGTGGGAGTGTAGGATCTAGTTTTAACCCTAGAGGGGGGGTGAATAGGGTTATAGCAAATTTTCTCGATTTTAAACACAGAAATAAAAACTGCAGAAATAAAAGTAAATCACACACAAAATTTACCCAGCTTCGGCAAACCCTGCCTACTGCTGCATTCACAGATTTCTATTAGAATTAAACAGTATCACGCTTACAAACACTATACTAGACTCGCAGACATCTGCTCCACGCTCTCAAACACTCTATTAGACTCGCACACCCTGCTCGCAAACATCTGCTCCCGCTCACAAACACTCTACTAGACTCGCACACCCTGCTCGCAAACATCTGCTCCCGCTCACAAACACTCTACTAGACTCGCACACCCTGCTCCGCCTATAGAGTTTCGATCACTCGCAAACTTTGCCTCCCGCCTATAGAGCTTCGATCACTCGCAAACTTTGCCTCCCGCCTATAGAGCTTCGATCACTTGCAAACTCTGCTCCCGCCTATACAGCTTTGCAAACTCGCACACCCTGCTCACTGAACTAATTCTAACTAGACAATCTGACACTACCTAACCCTAGGTGGTGATTTACCAGGTTTTGTTTCGTAAAGTAAAAAACAAACAGTTAATAATTAAAACAACTTAAAACAAATAACCCTATTAAAAAAAACTAAAGCCCTTTAAAAAATAAGTCTCTATTAACAATAATCAGGCCGGCCCTCTTTTATTATTATGACCCGTCTCCTTCTTCCTTTGTTTGTGATGGCGGCCGTTCCTTTTGCAATTTTAGGGCTTCGTCTCTGATCCAATTTTAGGGTTTTGAAGCTGCGCCTTTCTCGTGTGCTTCGATCTCTTTGGTTTGCTCTTGGCCGCTTCACTTTGGTGAGTTCGATTTGGCTTCAGGTAAGAATTTTTACTCTGTTCCTCTTCGATTTTTGTATTCGAACTCACACTTATGCCGATGATGATATTGGGCAATTTATAGGAGTTCGATCTCCTTTATTTTCGTTCGTATGAACATGGTTGAATTTGTCAATTTTATGCTATCGGCCCCTCTGGTTTTTGTTGAACGATCGTGATTGATTCTGACTTGTTCAAAAACGTATGCTTGCGTCCCACGGCTTTGAATTTTAACTTGGTCAATTTGCTTGGTTTCACGTTGAACACTTGATTGACGTTAAAAATCCTGACTTTGTCAAATTCGTATATTTCATTGCTTGGTTGACACGATTTAATGTGATGACCAGTTCAATTTTTACTGTGACTTTTTGTATTCGTGAATTTCTGATGGTCTTCGACTATGTTTGCTACTGTGTTGTACCTGTGTTCTTTGTTGTTGTACCATCCACGGCCATGTTGCATATTGGATATTTGCAGTTGTATCTTGTTTCTGTGCATATGGCTGAGACTTGTGGTAATGCTGTGATGTTTTTACTTCGACCTGTACTTGACCTTGCCACTTGACCATTTGTATGTTGATGCATTGTGCCTTTGTTGTTGAACCACTGTCGCTGTCGTATTCATTAGTTTGATTTGAGTTGCATCTGTATCACTGCATTGCATTTCTGGTTATTGCCTGGAACTATGCAGTAGTCTTCATTGTTGTATTTTGTGCTTGATTTGCACTGCACTGCGTCTTGTTCACCATGTTGCATATTTGTGACATTGTTGTTGTAGCTCCATATTCTTCATTATTGCATTTTGCACTTGTGTAGTTGTGTCATTGAGTTGCTGTATGAACTTGCATTCATCTTCATTTTGTACATGCATTTGTAGTTGTACTGCACTGTTGTGGGCTTCGTGTAACTTCGACACTTTCATCTTGAGCTTGTGTAATTTGAACCATTTCTTTGCCTGTAGTCGAGTCATGTTGCATGCATAAATTGCATTCTTCACTGTGTCACTTATGTGCATATGTTTGCACTGTTTTATGTTGTCACTTGATATTGATTATTCAAGCTGCTGATTGCAGTGTTGGCTTGTGATATTATGTTCACTGTGTCACTTGGGCTTGTTTTATGCTGGTTTATATTCTTGTTGCCTTGAGACTATTGCTATTCAGTTGCTATGCCCAGTTGTAGCCGTGGTCTTTGCATTGCATTCATGTTGATTTCTGAACTTTCACTTGAGTTGAATCCAGTTTCAAAAACTCGGGTTTGACCTTGTGCTGAGAATTGTGACTTTTATATTATTGCACGTGAGTTGAACCCGGCTTTATATTTGGGTTTGACTTGTGCTCACCTGTCCCTGTAAATCAATCAAGTGTATATATCGGTGTGCACGGCCTTGTGGCATATACAGTAATACACTGTGTATGTCACAAGTTGTTCGTGTGTGATGAATTCAAATTTAAATGATGACGAACAACCCAAATAACTGAGGCAAATAATATTTTCAAAATCCATCTTTTATTTTATATTGCAAAAATATTTTATTTTCAATTTTACTGCGTTAGTGAATATTTTTGCAGATTGCTCAGATGCTGGATTCAAACTGGAATGCAGTTGTAGATAAAAATACGAGTGTGAGTGATATGTAGTGAGGTGAATATGTAAATGTGAAATGTGATGTAATTAGAATTGTATATGTATAGTGAGAGCTTGAAATTGTACTATCAAAGTTGTAATAAATATTTGTTTGAATAAAATATTCATTTGAATTCAAAAACTGTGTTATTTATTTTTATTCAGCAAATATTTATTTATTCTGTGAAAAATAAAATAGTACGTTAACAAATACATTTAAGTGAATGTATATATGTTTATTATCATCAAACAAAAATCATATAGCGCAAAGCGCATATTCAACAATCTCCCCCTTTTGATGACAACAAACATATATTTAAGATTTTGAATATATTAAATGTATTTGATAATTTCAATTACTCCCCCTATTTGAATGCTTCCTTTCTGTATGATACTCCCCCTACATATATGACTCCCCCTACATATATGCATACAAATAAAATGTGTGAATGAGCCTATATGCAAATGGAAAATTAATTGACCTTTTCTCTCCCCTTTTTACAAAATCTTAACTTTCTCTCCCCCTTTTGTTATCAGCAAAAGAATAATAGTAATAGAAAAGTAGAGATATAGCGATCGATATTAATTCAACATTAAAACTCAATTGAATATAAAAATTAAATTTCGATAAAAAATCAAACAAAAATCATAAATCTTTTAATTGACGCATATTCCACTTTAGAATGGTATGAGTGATTTCATCAAATAAAACTATATAGTCGTGTCTATTTGTGGTATATTTATTTCAGGAAATTTGAATATCTACTAACCATGCATAACCGTTAGGACTTTTAAATGAGATTAGTAGTATTCATAATTTTTATGTTTATTTTAAAAATGAATTCAAGTATCTTCTAACCACGCATAACCGTGAGGACTTTTAAATGGGATTAGAATCAACTTGTCTATTTAACCAATTAATTTTGATATGCGTTCCATACATGCATAACCGTGAGGACTTTTAAATGAGCATGGAAGCACATAATCAAAAATCCAAGTAATTCACCCATGCATAACCGTGAGGACTTTTAAATGAGAGTGAATACTTTGGATTTTTTTTTTATTGCTAAAGATATAAATTGAAGCACAAATGATTTCCCGTTTTAAAATACCACATATTGACCTACTATATTGAATTTTGATGAGTGATGGTCGAAAGAAAAATGAAAGAAATAGAAATGGTCATGGAATATTTATCAACAAAAAAGTTTTATAACTCTCGTTTAAATTTCTAAAGAAATTTACTAATTATACCGTCTTGAGTTATAATATATAATTAATATCAACACTCATCTTATTTTCAATCACTATATATCTTCTTGATAATTTTTAGGGGAATCAGATAAGTTAATCAAATCAAAATTTTAAAATAATTAGTCAATTTCTATAATTCCCAAATCCAAACGTAATTGGGAAAATCTGTCTTCAGGGAGAGGTTTTGTGAAAATATCAGCAAGTTGAGTTTCAGTCGAAATATATTCAATGCATATGTCTTCTTTAGCAATGTGATCTCTAAGGAAGTGGTGTCTCACATCAATGTGTTTTGTGCGTGAATGATGAACAGGATTATTTGACAAATCTATAGCACTCTTACTATCACATTTTAATGGAACTTGTTTATAGACTATACCAAAATCAGAAAGAGTTTGCATCATCCATAAAATTTGAGCACAACAACTTCCCAAAGCAATATACTCTGCTTCAGTGGTGGATAATGCAACACAATTTTGTTTTCGACTTGACCATGAAACTAATGAATGTCCTAGCATGAAACATGTCCCACTAGTGCTTTTTCTGTCAACCAATGACCCAGCATAATCAGCATCGGAATAACCTACTAAATAAAAATTTTCACAAGAAGGGTACCATAGTCCAAATTTGTGTGTGTGTGAAAGATATCTCAAGATTCGTTTAGTAGCTTTTAAATGAGATTCTTTGGGATTAGCTTGAAAACGTGCACACAAACATACAGAGAACATAATATCAGGTCTAGAAGCAGTAAGATAGAGAAGTGAACCTATTATCCCTCGATATTTCTTCTGATCAATTGCAATCCCTTTCTCATCTTTGTCCAACTTAATTGATGGGCTCATAGGAGTTCTCAATGGTTTAGAATTTTCGATTCCAAATTTCTTCAATAGCTCCAACACATATTTGGATTGTGAAATGAAAATACCATCACTACTTTGCTTGATTTGAAATCCAAGAAAGTATTTCAATTCACCAACCAAACTCATCTCAAATTTAGCCTGCATGACTTGTTCAAAATTCTCACACAAGAGTTCATTAGTAGCACCATAAATAATATCATCCACATAAATCTGAACAATCAAAAAATCACTTTCTTTATGTAATATAAACAGTGTCGTGTCAGCACTACCCTTTTTAAAGCCATTTTCCAAAAGATATGTACAGAGGCAATCATACCAAGCTCTTGGAGCTTGCTTAAGACCATATAATGCTTTTTCTAGCTTATACACATGATTTGGAAATTCATGATTTTCAAAACCGGGGGGTTGTTCCACAAAAACTTCTTCTTTTAAATCACCATTCAAAAAGGCACTTTTTACATCCATTTGTTTAAGTTTGAAACCCTTATAACATGCAAAACTTAGCAAAATTCTAATGGCTTCTAACCTAGCAACTGGAGCAAAAGTTTCATCAAAGTCTATGCCTTCTATTTGGTTATAACCTTTTGCAACCAACCTAGCCTTGTTTCTAATTACATTTCCTGATTCATCAAGTTTATTTTTGAACACCCATTTAGTTCCTACAATTGGATAGTCATTAGGCCTAGGAACTAATTTCCAAACTTTGTTTCTCTCAAATTGATTAAGTTCATCTTGCATTGCTAAAATCCAATTTTCATCATTAAGAGCCATTTCAACAGAATCAGGTTCAATTTCAGAAATAAAACCACTATGACAACAAAACGCACACAAATTTTTATTAAATGAAGAGCGAGTGCGTATACCTTCCGTAGGATCACCAATAATTAGTTCAGGAGGATGATTAGGTTTGAACCTCAATCTATCAGTATCAACAGTCCTACTTTCAGTTTTATCACTAAATGTCCCTTCTTCGGTGCCTTCAGGATCTACCCCATCCTCAACCATCTTTTCAGTCGTTCTATCTTGGTCAGATTCATCAAATTTCACATTGACTGATTCAACAATTGTTTTTGTTCGTTTGTTGTATATTCTATAAGCCTTGATCCTTATTGAGTATCCCATGAAAATTCCCTCATCTGCCTTAGATTCAAATTTTCCAAGTTGATCACCTGTGTTAAGAATGAAACAAGGACATCCAAATACACGAAAATAAGAAATGTTAGGTTTTCTTTCGTGCCACAATTCATAAGATGTTTTGCCAAGTATTGGTCTAACCATTACTCTATTCATTACATAGCATGACGTATTTACTGCCTCTGCCCAAAAGGTTAGAGGTAGTTTATACTCACTCAACATGGATCTTGCCAATTCTTGCAATGTACGATTTTTCCTTTCAACCACCCCATTTTGTTGAGGTGTTCGTGGAGCAGAAAATTCATGTTTTAACCCATTTTCTTCACAAAAACTTTCGAATTCCAAATTTTCAAATTCTCCTCCATGATCACTTCTCAAGATTTTAATTGAAACTCCTTTTTCATTTTGAACAAGTTTTGCAAATTTTGAAAAATAATCAAAAGATTCAGATTTTTTAGCTGGAAAATAAACCCATGTAAATCTAGAGTAATCATCAACCAATACATAACAATAACGTTTTCCATTTAAGCTTGCAATTTCATTTGGTCCAAATAAATCCATGTGAATTAATTCAAGAACCCTTGATGTGCTAACAATGTTTTTAGGACGGAATGATGATCGACTAAGTTTGCTCAAGGAACATGCTTTACACACTTTGTTATTTTTAAATTTCTGATGTGGTAATCCCCTGACTAATTCTTTTGTTTCAAGTTTTTCTAAGAGGCTCATGCTAGCATGACCAAGTCTCTTATGCCATAAGGATGCCTCTTCGTCTGTGACTACCAAACATCTAGAAAGATTTAGATTATCAAATGAAAGTGAGTAAACATTTCCTTTTCTTTTGCCCATAAAAACAATGTTATTAGAATCTTTATCAATGATTTTGCAAGTATCACTATCGAAGACAACATTCATACCTTTGTCACATAGTTGGCTAATATAAATGAGATTGTGATGCAAATTCTCAATGTATAAAACATTAGTCAAAGAAAAATTACCGTTACTTACTTCACCTTTACCAATGATCTTACACTTACTGTTGTCTCCCATGATCACATTTCCGCCTTTAAAATTCTCTAGACTAAGGAACTTCGATTTGTCACCTGTCATATGTCTAGAACAACCTGAATCTAGAAACCATTCTTGTTGCTCCTTAGTCCGCCAACATATCTCACTAGTTTCCTCTGAGCTGTCTTCTGAATCTGATTTTGCCATCAAACACAAATTAGCTTTCTTTCCTTCTTGCTCATCACAACTATTATTTACCAATCCTGTTAAGCACATTTTTTTAGCTGAGTCAGTTGTGGAGGACATCTCATTGCTGTTGACTTTTGCACCATATATTGCATCGAAAGTATTCCAGATTTTCTGTGCATTTTCACAAAGAGAAACGAGATTAAAAATATCACGATTAATATAGGAATATAATATATGCATAGCAAGAGCATTAATCGAGATACTTTCCTTATCTGTTCTATCACACCCATTTTCAATAATATTCCAACATTTAATATTAACAGATTTCAAATAAAATTCCATTTTCAATTTCCAATCCAAAAAATCTGTTCCATTGAAAATAGAAGGAATATTATTGGAAAGACCTCTAGTAAAAGTAGCCATTTTAAAAAAAATTTAAAAAAAAATTGGTTTTTGAAAATTTTTTAAAACAAAAATGGCTTTTGAACCTCGCTCTGATACCACTTGTAGGATCTAGTTTTAACCCTAGAGGGGGGGTGAATAGGGTTATAGCAAATTTTCTCGATTTTAAACACAGAAATAAAAACTGCAGAAATAAAAGTAAATCACACACAAAATTTACCCAGCTTCGGCAAACCCTGCCTACTGCTGCATTCACAGATTTCTATTAGAATTAAACAGTATCACGCTTACAAACACTATACTAGACTCGCAGACATCTGCTCCACGCTCTCAAACACTCTATTAGACTCGCACACCCTGCTCGCAAACATCTGCTCCCGCTCACAAACACTCTACTAGACTCGCACACCCTGCTCGCAAACATCTGCTCCCGCTCACAAACACTCTACTAGACTCGCACACCCTGCTCCGCCTATAGAGTTTCGATCACTCGCAAACTTTGCCTCCCGCCTATAGAGCTTCGATCACTCGCAAACTTTGCCTCCCGCCTATAGAGCTTCGATCACTTGCAAACTCTGCTCCCGTCTATACAGCTTTGCAAACTCGCACACCCTGCTCACTGAACTAATTCTAACTAGACAATCTGACACTACCTAACCCTAGGTGGTGATTTACCAGGTTTTGTTTCGTAAAGTAAAAAACAAACAGTTAATAATTAAAACAACTTAAAACAAATAACCCTATTAAAAAAAACTAAAGCCCTTTAAAAAATAAGTCTCTATTAACAATAATCAGGCCGGCCCTCTTTTATTATTATGACCCGTCTCCTTCTTCCTTTGTTTGTGATGGCGGCCGTTCCTTTTGCAATTTTAGGGCTTCGTCTCTGATCCAATTTTAGGGTTTTGAAGCTGCGCCTTTCTCGTGTGCTTCGATCTCTTTGGTTTGCTCTTGGCCGCTTCACTTTGGTGAGTTCGATTTGGCTTCAGGTAAGAATTTTTACTCTGTTCCTCTTCGATTTTTGTATTCGAACTCACACTTATGCCGATGATGATATTGGGCAATTTATAGGAGTTCGATCTCCTTTATTTTCGTTCGTATGAACATGGTTGAATTTGTCAATTTTATGCTATCGGCCCCTCTGGTTTTTGTTGAACGATCGTGATTGATTCTGACTTGTTCAAAAACGTATGCTTGCGTCCCACGGCTTTGAATTTTAACTTGGTCAATTTGCTTGGTTTCACGTTGAACACTTGATTGACGTTAAAAATCCTGACTTTGTCAAATTCGTATATTTCATTGCTTGGTTGACACGATTTAATGTGATGACCAGTTCAATTTTTACTGTGACTTTTTGTATTCGTGAATTTCTGATGGTCTTCGACTATGTTTGCTACTGTGTTGTACCTGTGTTCTTTGTTGTTGTACCATCCACGGCCATGTTGCATATTGGATATTTGCAGTTGTATCTTGTTTGTGTGCATATGGCTGAGACTTGTGGTAATGCTGTGATGTTTTTACTTCGACCTGTACTTGACCTTGCCACTTGACCATTTGTATGTTGATGCATTGTGCCTTTGTTGTTGAACCACTGTCGCTGTCGTATTCATTAGTTTGATTTGAGTTGCATCTGTATCACTGCATTGCATTTCTGGTTATTGCCTGGAACTATGCAGTAGTCTTCATTGTTGTATTTTGTGCTTGATTTGCACTGCACTGCATCTTGTTCACCATGTTGCATATTTGTGACATTGTTGTTGTAGCTCCATATTCTTCATTATTGCATTTTGCACTTGTGTAGTTGTGTCATTGAGTTGCTGTATGAACTTGCATTCATCTTCATTTTGTACATGCATTTGTAGTTGTACTGCACTGTTGTGGGCTTCGTGTAACTTCGACACTTTCATCTTGAGCTTGTGTAATTTGAACCATTTCTTTGCCTGTAGTCGAGTCATGTTGCATGCATAAATTGCATTCTTCACTGTGTCACTTATGTGCATATGTTTGCACTGTTTTATGTTGTCACTTGATATTGATTATTCAAGCTGCTGATTGCAGTGTTGGCTTGTGATATTATGTTCACTGTGTCACTTGGGCTTGTTTTATGCTGGTTTATATTCTTGTTGCCTTGAGACTATTGCTATTCAGTTGCTATGCCCAGTTGTAGCCGTGGTCTTTGCATTGCATTCATGTTGATTTCTGAACTTTCACTTGAGTTGAATCCAGTTTCAAAAACTCGGGTTTGACCTTGTGCTGAGAATTGTGACTTTTATATTATTGCACGTGAGTTGAACCCGGCTTTATATTTGGGTTTGACCTGTGCTCACCTGTCCCTGTAAATCAATCAAGTGTATATATCGGTGTGCACGGCCTTGTGGTATATACAGTAATACACTGTGTATGTCACAAGTTGTTCGTGTGTGATGAATTCAAATTTAAATGATGACGAACAACCCAAATAACTGAGGCAAATAATATTTTCAAAATCCATCTTTTATTTTATATTGCAAAAATATTTTATTTTCAATTTTACTGCGTTAGTGAATATTTTTGCAGATTGCTCAGATGCTGGATTCAAACTGGAATGCAGTTGTAGATAAAAATACGAGTGTGAGTGATATGTAGTGAGGTGAATATGTAAATGTGAAATGTGATGTAATTAGAATTGTATATGTACAGTGAGAGCTTGAAATTGTACTATCAATGTTGTAATAAATATTTGTTTGAATAAAATATTCATTTGAATTCAAAAACTGTGTTATTTATTTTTATTCAGCAAATATTTATTTATTCTGTGAAAAATAAAATAGTACGTTAACAAATACATTTAAGTGAATGTATATATGTTTATTATCATCAAACAAAAATCATATAGCGCAAAGCGCATATTCAACAGGGAGCTCGTTTTCGAGCTATAAGGGTTAGTGAAACATCGTGTGCACGTGCGTATGCACAGGTGGAGGCATGCGTAGGGAAAGCAGAAACATCGAAGTCTAGGCGAGGTCATGGCTTATCGCAATGGAGGAGCAGCAGTTCAGGCGATTGAGGTGACATTGACTGTGAACGCGGGCTTCCGTGGTGGTCACTGACAGAAGATGAAGTCGCGTGCGAGGAAAAAAATGTAAATGATGATGCAGCACTAATCGCGATTGGAGGATGGGGTAGATCGCGAGTCTGTTGTGTGAACGACATAGGTAATTTATTGAATTTAAATGCAATAAGGTTAATTATATATATATATATATATAAATCGTTAACTTATAAATGTTGTAACCTTTTATAAAAGGTGAAAATCGGATGTAACAACCACGTTGGACTTGCATCACCAGCCTCTACGCGATGGAATTAGTTTGGAGTCGGTTGGGAGTAGCTAGGATTTTAGATTTAATCGATTGTTAGTTCGATTTATCTTAAATGAGCAGTCGGCAAATTAAATCCTCACTTATTTGGATTGCCAAATTTAATTTTAAATAGTTAAAATAAATTATTTAATGCTCGGTTGAATTTATAAATTGTTATATGTTGAATGATAAGTTATAATATATATATATAGTTGTATATATATTAGTAGTTGGATTGATATTCTCGCATATTTTTAGCGGATGAGACCCTACGTGCCCCGCATAATAGCGGATGACCCATATACCGCGATATCCCCCTTGAAGTGGGATTGGTATTTTTATGTTATATTAACATTCGTGGATGCAAGGAAACAGGTTGAAGGGATCCAGCGGGATTCCTCAAAAATGTTGATTTTAAATTTCATATAAAATGATATATGATGTGTTAAAATGATCTGTTATAAATTATTGTTGTGATTGAAATATTGGATGCTATAGTAGCATTGCCCTGAATTTTGGTATTTTAAATACCATAAATATTATTTTTAAATTTGAAGGAATTAAAAGGAGATTTTGAATATAAAAATATGTATATCAAAGTTTGGATTATTTTAAAAGAAATTGATTTCGGTAAAATGATAAATTGATTTTTGGGTACTTAACTATTCGAGAAAATATATTTTAAATAGAGATTTTAAAAATAATTTATATATAAGATTTTTTAAACGATGGATTGTTAAATGATATCTCAGAAGAAAAAATATGAAAAGGGGTTGAAATATATATTTAAAATAGATTTGTAATATAAATGAAATTTGTAAAGAAATGGATTTACAAAAATGGAATTTTATAAATGAGATTATTTTTATAAATAAGTAAAACACAAATAAGTTATAATTTATTTTATAAACAATGTTTATAAATAAGGGAAATGATATCAGTTGAGAAATTGGGAATATAATTTCACAGTGTGAATTTATATCGAGATAGGAAAATAGGTTTTGGGAAAAATTAGTGTATTTTATTTTGAAAAGTGAGAATGGTTAGGAAATCGAAAAGAAATCGATGTGTTATGAATCAAGAGGGATTTATAAATATAAATTAAAGTATATTTTTATTAAGAACTTAAGTTTGTCTTTTTTTTTAAAAAAAGAAAACTTTATTTATTAAACTATCTAATTTAAAACTTGTTAGTATTATAATAGTTCGAAAGTGAATTTTTCAAATATCTAATGTTAATTGAAATAAAATTCTAATTTTTACAATACGCTTTGTAAATCGATTGATTTATTTAAATTGAATTGGAAATGAGTTATCGTTGTTTATTTAAAGTGTTTTAATATTTTAAATAATTACCTGAAAAATGTTTTAAAATGAATTATTATTCTTTAAAAATACTTATTATATATATATAGTTTTGAAATGATTAAAATTTATTATAAATTCTCTCGGGATTTGAAAACTGAGTTTATCTAACGGAGATGAGTTTTAAAAGAGAAATCTTATAGTGAATTTCTAGGGGACTGAAGGAAATTTCCCAAGTATTTGAATATAGAAACTTCGAAAATGAATTAAAATTTGTAAAAGGGAGTTCGAAATGGGTAGTTGAGATTATAGATGACTATAATCGATTTTGGAAATTTTAAAGGGAAGTAAATTAATGAATTCTAGAAACTTATATAATTCGTTAGAAGTGTGTTAAGGAATTTACAAATAAAATTTGTAAAGGATTTTGAGAATACGAAGTAAATAGAATATTTCATAAGTATTGGAAATAAAATGATTGTAGGGAATTATACTTATAAATATTCCTAATTATTGGATGGGGAACGTTTGGAAGTATTTAACTTCGAGATTATTAATTTAGAAATAATTTTCAAAGTGTTGAAATTATAAATGGAATTGAGAGAAATATTCTAAATATTGATATGATCGGGAAATATCCTGTTATGGATAAGTGTTGAATTTTTTTCTAATATTGAAATGCTGGAAAAGATTTGAATATATAAATCTTATAAAGATATTTTGGGGATAAATATTTTGGAAAATTTATATAGGGCCTAGTGACTACTTATGGATGTTATTTGATAGTTAAATAACCGACTGTCAAATTTGGCCAATTTCGTTGATCGTTACGAAGAGACTAGGATCAGGTTTAATTATCTGAATACTGCTTCGATCCAATTTGAGCGTTACGAATGCATATCGTGAAGATAGTGAAGGCGATGATTCGGTTTATCCAGACTCAGGACAACTTGTATGGACGAATGTTATCAAAACGTCGTCATTGGAGGACGATGAGCATTCTAAATGGAATTGATCTTGAAAGGTAATCGTCGCCTCAAGCCTCATCAACTGGAATGACTTAAAATCAGGGGAGGTGCAGCAAGGCTAAGTGGGTCGCACCCAACTAGGATATGTTATCACCTTTCTAGATACCCTCGTATATATTAAAATTATGGATATGGTTGTGTATGGAAAAGCAAGCGCTCGATTTTAAGGATGGGAACATCAGGGGTGATAACATATTCAGTTCGATCCAAATTAGGGATAGGGCCAGTCTTGTGTTATAGGGAATCCCAGCGAGCTCTTTAATATATTTTTCTAGAAGTGTACTGTGATAGGTGGTACCTCAGTTCCTAGTCATTATATGGAATCCAATCTTCAATAAGCGTCGTAGGGTTTTGATTGTGCCCAACTATGCTGCAACGTGAGATGCAAGCATTTCAACTATTTTCTGTTTACTTTCTATAGACACTATTATAATATAAGATGATTATGAAAAAAAATGTTTTGGTTATCCTAAGGTAAAAAACCCATCGGGATTTTTTGTGATGTGATCTTACAAAATACCTTTGCTTTCAAAGGATTTTGATAAGTTAATAATTCAAAGTGAGTGTGTTTTCTCATGCTGGTTTTCCAGTCTGACTCGGGTGTTATTTTATTATAATGCTCGGGTCGGACCGAGTACTACAGATTCATGTTAGAATGCTATGGAGCTCAGGAGGCGAGCTGGATGACAGAGACGTATCTCTGTACTTGGTTATATTTCCTCTGTGTGAGGACAAGTAATTATAACTATCCATATTGATATATTAACTTGTTGTACTCTCATTGTAACGACCCGCAAATCCGTACCCCTTGAGTCAACGCTATTTTCCAACATATCAACTCAAGGTGAACGGAAATACGAACCGTTAGGGTTAAAGAAGAAGAGGTAGGAGAAGAAAATAGAAAACAACATCTGAATCTAACCATCACAGCGGAATAAAATATAATAGATAATACCCAATCTTTAAAAAAAGCAAATATATCTGTTTATACATTACATCACCAGAGTATACATAACACACATTTGGACAGTAATCGTAACATGTCCTTACAAAACTGAATGTACAGCTAATCAACACAGCGGAATATTTAAAACAAGTACGGAAGTACGTATCGCCATCCAGCTCGTCTCCTGAGCTCCACAGCATCCTTTCCTGTATTCTATAATACTCGGCCTGACCCGAGCATCATAGTGAAATAACACCCGATTCGGTCTAGAATACCAGCGTGAGAAAACCACACTCAATTAGATTATTAAAGTTTCAAAATCCTTTAAAAACAAAAGCAACTCGTAAGACCACGCCACAAATAAACATGTTGGGATTTTACCTTACGATAGCAAAAACACTTTTTATTAAAATCCTCTGATATTATCAAGGTTTTAAATATCGGATTTCGGTTATGTTTTGTCTCGGAATTTTACACAAGTTATCTCGTATTGGGGGAGATCTCGGATGAGATGAGTACATATCGGGTGTACATCTCGGATTGACATCTCAGGCCTTATAATGCATCTCGGGAATATCTCGGATGTACTTATGTGTCTAAAATTGATGAATCAAAAATGTATTTAACAGTTATAACTTTCTTAGTAAAAATAAAAATGATAAAGTACTTGATTTACATGGAAAAAAGAATATTTTTAAAACAGTAGTAGCTTGATTAGCTTAATTGATTTGATAATGATTGAATGATATCCTTTTATTTGAACATAATAAAGAAGTGAAACCTTTTGCTATGACTCATTAAGATAAAAAATAGAGAATATGTTCAAGAATTTGGTAAATTATAATTGGATTGAGTGGTTTTTTTTGAATCAATATGAAAATAAGAAATATTATTGAAAATAAGAAAAATATATATTTTTGGGTGAGATCTCAGATTGAGATTTTGATCCATATATCGGGTCAGATTTGAATATCTCGGACGAGATGAGTGTCGAGGAAGATATGGAGGAGATTTGATGTCTCGTTTAAGTGCGAAAAGGAGATATCGGAGGAGATCTCGGGCGATATATAGGAGATTTAAAACCATGGATATTATAATAAGGTCTATTTACAAATACTTATTAAATAGCCGAAATTGTTACATTTCTTAAATTCCAGCTACTAGCCACAATCGTGGGTAATACAAACAAAACCGTAAAAAGCACGTAGGGAGAATGGATTTCCAACTAATGACTAGGCACTAGGGTACCACCTATCACAGTACGTGACCTAGATCACCGTACCGAGGATTCCTCCCAATCCTCTACAACACAAGACCGGAACTACCCCTTACTGGATAATCCCGAGTAAGATCACCCCACGGTTGGGATCAACAACCGCACCACTAACACTACACCATACAGCCAATTTTGCCACACCCAAAGGCGGAAAAATTGCCACGGTCTTAAGCCGTGGCAATTTTACCACGGTTCAGAGCTGTGGTAAAACAATTTAGCATGGTTTTGGGCCGTGGCAATTTTGAAATGGCCGTAGACCGTTCCAAATTTACCAAAAAAAATTCACCCCTTCCTTTTTGACCTCTCACGCAGTCCATACACCCAGAACCCCCTTCCTTAATCGCGCGTAAAGAAAATATTTTCCGCGCCTACGTAAGAAATTCCATCCCTCGCGCGCCCTAACTCTCGTCCATTTTCACCCAAATCCCCATCTACGTCCTTTGATTCGCCCAGAAACATAATCGCTCCTTGGATTGCGTAAATCAATTTCTCAAATCAAGTCGTTGTTCTCCGTTTCGAGGTATTCGTACGAAAGTAATTTTTTCCTTTAATTAGTATGGTTTGATTCAAAGTTCTTTGATTTAGATTTATCTTACAGAATTTATTCATACCCGTTTAGAATTTTTTCCGTTTAGAGTTTATCTTACAGAAGGTAAATCATAATTTGTTTAGGAAGAAGAATACTTTCAAGAGTAAAGGAAGAATATTTTCAAAAGTAAAGTTATTCCACCGAATTGATGATTGTGTGTGGGTACATTTACATGTGTATATCTGTACTTATCATGAATTGGAGTTTTCATTATCTAGATTTGGGACTGCTCTCATCATATCATGTGTAAATCATTGAGCCTATCTAAAAATTTAAATTTGAATAATACGTTTGTGTGACCGATTAACTAACTATAATCAAATAGTTGATGTATGTAGTGTCCCTTGCAAAAGGCCAAGTGTTAGTCGTGAGGAAAATTAGTGCAGTGTTTCCAGCAGGCAAAGAAATGAATCTGACATGGACGACACGCTACATGTCTCTTTTGTGGACCTTTTGTAGTTTTAACTCTATACATAATAATTGAACACAAAAGTTTTTGGTTTTTGTTTCATACTTTATTCATGAAAATTTCTTGACATTTGTTTAAAACTGTGATGATTTTTTTCTTCTTTGGGAAATTAACTGTTTCAGAGAAGTATGGATATTTTGCTTCAAAGAAAAAAAAAGGTTTATTTTTCTAATTTCTTTTTTATGTTAAAAGAACACAATTATATAACCACAAAATTTTCATTGGGAATAGCGGATGCACTTGTATTCATAATACTCTATGGGTGTGATTTTTCAATAAATTTTTAATAACTCATGGACATTATTCATTTTGACTTTACTTTACTTCTTCTTCTTTTTGTACAAAAAAAATATTTAAAAAAAAAGGTAAGGCCATGAACGAAACCTTCTTAAATTAGATCATGAAAATAAACCACGTGTGAAAGATTTTGCATCTTATACTGGTATTGATACCCTACCTAAACATAAACACCATGATATTTAACATGAAGATATCAAGAACAGACAATATACCAGAAAGTATTGAAGATTCTTTTTTGATGATCTGTAGCGTATATCTTTTTTATATATGCTTTTTATATGCTAATTTTGGATATTACAAAGTACACATCAATTGGGAAAACCAAATCAATTTCAAACACATTGGTTAATGTAAAATGATAAAAATATGTTAAAAGAATAAGAATAAGTGTTGAATAGTTTAAAAGAAGGAAGGAGATAATATATGAAAAAGACTCTTTGTTACTGGAAACTTTTTTCTCCTTGATATAAACACAAAGATTTCACCTTTATTTATATGAGTGTGGCATCACCCCAAACAGTATATAGAGTTTTGCTAACACGGTTTAATCTAAGGATGCAAACCCCAGGCTATTTAGAAGGTCAAAATATTTTTAGGCATGGGAGGTAATAATGACAAGTGAGTGACTTGAGAAATTTTTTGACTAGTCAGTATGTTAATTGACCTTCAACACGACGCCTTACTCAATTGCAAAAGTTAATCAGAACCTTAAGTAGACACAGTTGTATTGAAGTGAAGTAGGGTGATGAAGTGAAGTAGATGAATGACTGGTGAAATGTGGTGGTGTAGTTTCGACAGCAGGCAGTGGGTTTCACAGAGCAGTGTGTAGAAGTTTGACAGTGGTGGTAGATGGTTGAAATGTGATGGGTTGTAAGGCAGTTATTCGCGACGTAGGGATTGTGAAGTGTTTTCTGATGAACCAGAAGTATGGTTTGATATGTATGTAGAGGAGATGAGTTGTATGTAACAGCGGGCAGTGGCAAGAAGCAGTGGATGAGTTTGATATATATGTATGGCAGTGGTACAGTATTTTGGTTTTTGGAGTCATGTATGTTGCAGGAATGAGGTTGATGTTGAGTGAAGTGAGATGTACTACTGTGATGTAACAGAGAGAGGGAGGGAAATGCACAGAACAGTGGGGAGTGGATATGTGCACGGTGGAGATTTTGTAAAATGTAACATGGTGAATGTAAAGTTGTAAGCCAATGAAAACGAAAATGTAATCAAAAAAAAATGGAAATGAAAATGATTTTTTTTTCTTTTCTGTTTAATCACATGCTTGGAGATTGTTGTTGTTATTAGGTGATGAAATGGTTTTTACTGTCGCAGTGAATGATGATGATGGCAGTGCAATGTTTGGTTGAAGTGTAGAGGGATGTTTTGATAGTGTAAATAGTATGGTCTGGAGTGTAGTGTTGTTGATAGGAGGAGTATGAAGTTTAGTGGTCTAGAGTATGAAATTTAGTATGGTCAGGGGGAGTTTGCAGTGAGTCTGAAGTTGACAGTATGGGTTTGTATGTGGTGTGTTGCAACTGCTGGTCTGTACTTGTGGTTGAGGTGCAATTGGTTTGTGAAGGAGACTGTTAGCAAGGGTATGTGTGATGGCAGAAGTGGGAAGGACTGTCAGGTGCTTGTGATTGATAGTAAGGTGGCTATGTGGGTGCACAGTTGGTGACAAGGCTATGTGGCTATGTGGGTGAATATGATGGAGCATTTTGTGTGATGTAAAATGGTTTAGTGGGTGAATATGATGGAGCAGTTTGCAAGATGGATGGTGGAGTTTGTGAAGTTGGCAGCAGCTTGAAGTAAATAGATGAAGACAGTAGATGGTTTAAGGTGATAGTTTATGGTTTAAGGACAGTATTGATGAAATAAGTTGGATAATTGTGACAAGGAGGCTGTTGCAATAGATGAAGACAGTAGATGGTTTAAGGTGACAGTAAATGCAATTGTGACAAGAAGACAGTAAATGATGGTTTAAGTTGAAGGCTATTGCGGTTATTGATGAAGTAGGGTGGTGAGAGTAGAGATGATGGTGAAGTAGAGGATGAGCAAATGAAGGCAAGAGGATGCACAGAACTGAGATGCACTGTAGCGGATGTGCAGTGATAGTTTTTTTTGTAAATGTAGAAAAAAAAGATGTAAAAAGGTAGATGCAAAAATGAAAATGCGAATGTGAATTAATAAAATATTTATTTTTTTAGAAATTGTGTATGTTTTTTTATAAATAAAAATGCAAATAGAACAACAACAAGCACATTTTCGTAGTCTAAATGCAAGTTGTTTTGATTAATTTGTTTTTTTATTTCATAGTGTATAATAAGAAATGATATTGTTTACACTCATAATGTTGTATATCATGTATGATATAACAGGGCAATATGCCGTCTAGTATTGACAAACAATGGATGAAAGAATCTGATCGAAGAACCACACGATATATAGAAGGAGTGCAGAAGTTTATTGAATTCGTTGTGGAAAATGGTGGTGATAAGGAAATCTATTCTTGTCCTTGCACACAGTGTAAAAATATGAAAATGAAGATTAAAGTAGATGACATTCATTATCATTTACTCAGATGGGGAATTGTCCAGTCATATACCGTTTGGCATTTTCATGGAGAAGAATCGACAGAGAAGCAAAAACAATCTATTAGTCAAGCCGTAAGTACTAATGAGGCTGAACATCCTAGGATGGAAGACTTGGTCAATGATGCTGATAGATTTCATAATTTTCAACCTAACAGTCTGTTGCCCGATAATATTGGAGAACCGTCTATGGTTGATATTGATCGGTCGACCAATCAAAGGAAGAAGTGCAAATCACTTTTTGATAGTGCAAAAGAGCCATTGTATCCTTCATGTTCTAAAGGTATAACAACATTGTATGCCATTGTGAAACTGAATAGCTTGAAAACTCAATACGGCTTTTCCGACAATGGTGTGACTGCACTCCTCGAATTTTTAAAGGAGTTACTCCCTGAAGGTAACACACTACAGACAAAGTACCCCGACATGAAGAAGATGATTAAACAAGTTGGGATAAATTACAAGACTTATGATGCATGCATTAATGACTGCATGTTATATTGGAAAGATGACGCAAACAGAGTTTCTTGTACAATTTGCAACGAACCAAGATATAAGACAACATTCAACGAAGAGAAAAGAGCTACCAAAGTACCTCAGAAGACGCTGAGACATTTCTCTTTGATTTCTAGATTGAGGAGACTGTATACCATACCATGGATAGCAGATGCTATGACTTGGCATGCTCGTGCCAAGTTCGATTCAAATGTGATGCGTCATCCACGTGACACTTCTCAATGGCGAGCTGCAGATTCTTTTGATAAAATATTTGCTACTGACCCACGAAATATCACACTTGGAATAGCAACTGATGGTTTCAATCCACATGCGTCTCTATCCAGTCGTTATAGTTGTTGGCCAGTAATTATAGTACCATATAATCTTCCTCCATTAATGTGTATGAAAAGAGAGTTCTCAATGTTGACATTGTTGATTTCCGGACCAAAACAACCAGGGAAGGATATCGATGTTTATTTACAACCGTTGATAGACGAGTTAAAACAGTTATGGGAAGGAGTCAATGCATTTGACTCATTTAATAATTCCGAGTTCAAAATGAGAGCTAGGATGTTGTGGGCAATTCATGATCATCCTGCGCTTGGTACTTTATCGAGGTGCACAACTCACGGCTATTTTGCATGTCCTATTTGTGGGGAAGATACTTGTTCTTATTATCTTTCTAAAAGTAAGAAGATGTGTTACATGGGACATCGAAGATTTCTTCCTTCCCAACACAAGTTTCGAGATGATAAGGCAAACTTCAATAATGAACAAGAATATCGTCGTCCTCCATGGCCATTGAATGGTTATCAAGTTGAAGAAAAGGTAGCTAATATCAAGATGAAAGTTGGTAAAAACAAACAAGAAATCGGTCGAAAACGAAAAAAGAAAACCGATTATGAAGACCTTATCAATGTTCCTACATGGTATAGGAGGTCTATTCTCTTTGATTTGCCATATTGGAAAGCAAATTTGGTCCGACATAATGTTGATGTTATGCATACAGAGAAGAATGTCACTGAGCATCTCATCAGTACAATTATGGGTCATAAAGACAAGTCAAAAGATGGCATCAATGCACGGAAAGATTTGAAAACCATGGGTATAAAACAAAAATTGTGGGTGAGGGAAGATCATGAAACAAATAAAATAGCTATACCAGAAGCAACTTTCACTTTGAGTAAAGAAGAAAAGGTTCGATTTTGCACCATTTTGAAAAACCTTAAAGTACCTAGCAAATTCTCTTCTAACTTCCACAACAATGTGAGCATCAATCCTCCCGAGCTAACAAATACGAAGTCACATGATTATCATGTCATAATGCAACAATTACTTCCAGTATTGCTTCAACATTCTTATCCACAACATAAGGATCTGCGTAATGCTATACACCGTATAAGTCTATTCTTTAACATTTTATGCTCAAAGGTAATCAATAGGGAACATCTTTTAAAAGCAAAAGCTAGTTTGGTAGAAGCAATGTGTGATAGAAAAACATTTTCCACCCGCATTTTTTGATATCAGCATCCACCTTATGGTTCATCTAGCTGATGAAGCATTGATTTGTGGCCCTGTTAGATATAGATGGATGTATCCTTTTGAACGGTAAATTAGTAATTTTTGTTTTATTCTTCATCATTCGATTTAAATACCTACCAGTTATTTCAATTAATTACCTACATAGGTTGATGAAAACATATAAAGGATATGTGCGCAATAAAAGATATATTGAAGGGTGTATTGCAGAAGGATATATTGTACAAGAAGCTAGTTATTACTGCATGGAGTATATGCCAAGAGGAGGTGATGGCACTCATAAACATACCCATGAAGCGTTTTTAGACGAGGATGACGAGTTTGCTGGTGAGATGCCTCTAGACAGTGGTAAAGATATAACTTTGACCCAAGTGCAGTTTGAACAAGTTCGTAGATGGGTCCTTAATAAGTACGATGGATTGGATGAATGGGAGAAGTAAGTTCACCAATTTATCATGAATTCCCATTATTTTAAAATAAATTAACTCATATACGTATTGAAATGTCTATCGCAGGAGGTATAATATCTATGTGAAAAGTACTAAATCTAAATCTCGAAGTAGGGTTGCATTCGTGGAAACTTGTCAAAGTTTCACTCTATGGTTACGTGATGAGGTATTACATCTTCTTAGGTAATCATGTGTATTTAAGTGGATCATACACCATCACGATCATGTTTTTTTTTACTTATTATGTTTTTTTAGTTGGTCAAGACAAATGAAGTTGATTCAACTCTTTGGCGGTTGGTGAACGGACCGAAGTTCAAGGCGCGTAGTTATACGAAGTACCTAGTGAATGGATTCATATTTTCTCCAAAAAATTATGAAGAACGGATGGTAACACAAGATAGTGGCGTTTGTATGAGAGCAATTACAAAATTTAGAGCGAGCGGGAAGGATAAAAATTACAAGGAAGCGGAAACAATGTATTATGGAGTTATTCAGCAGATAATTGAGTTGGATTATATTGACTTCAAACAAACGATTTTTTATTGTGATTGGGTAAAGGTGGAAGATAAGATCAATGGTTGTAAGATAGATCCCGTTTCAAACTTGATTACTGTTAACTTAGAGAAATTAAAGACCAAAGATAGAGTGAATGATGAGCCATTTATTCTTGCATCAGAAGCGAATCAAGTGTTTTACTCAAAAGATTTAAAAAGTAGCGGATGGTTTGTGGTTTTGCATACACCAAAACGGTTGACTACAAATGTGGATGACACCGAGTTTCCTATTTTCTATCAATCATCTTTTGAAGACAATAAAAAATTAGAAAACCTTACCAAATGCATATGTTAATATAAGATGTATTTCTTACTTGAAATGAGTTGAATTTCAAGTGTGATTGAATTTAGAATTTCTTCACTATTTATGTTATGTGTCCGTTGCAATATAATGTGCTAATGAGTTGATTGTGTTGTGAAGTTGACCATATGTTTAAAATTTTGTTGTGTGTATTGTGTTGTGTAACTTACCATATATAGTAAATGACCAGAAAAAAGTAGCATAGATGTTTAATTGTTCACAAATACACATCCTCTGGTCTGAGCATCTTCTAGTAGACATGGTCTGTCCGAACATTAATTTTAGTCGTTTTCACATTGTATTTACCTACATGGACTACCGGTGGTGGAGGATTCGGTTATGCCTATAAAGGCTGGACTGATGAGTTTACCCTGTCTCCATGGAAACCTGGTTTAGGCATGAAGGTCGCGATTAAGAAAAACGGGTAGTATCAAATAGGAAAAAGGTTGTTATTGACAGTATCATGAAGGTGGAACAGATTTTGAGCTAAATCAAAAATTTATTTTATTCTTTTGATTTATATCAGCGCATTATAAACTAAACTGGGTTAAAACATTGGATTTTCATAAATTTGCCTTTTATCTGTATGTATATAACAAAATAACTTAGCTTAACTATTTTTATATGCTGGATATTTAAGTTCACTTATTTATTTATTTTTGGATCCTCTCTGCAACATTTCATAAATGATTTTTTCAGAAGCTAAATGTAAGTGTAACTATATCATTTCAACTTATTTTTTCACTGTGATATGGGATTAATTAAGTTATTATTATCTTCGATAATTTTATCATAAGATATAATAGCTAGGCAATCATGTATAAGTTCTTAAAACCTGTATGACTGATTAATTATTAGTAAAATCACTTAACTCTGACAGTACCATTTAGTTCAGTAGGATGCATTGATAATTGGATTGAAATGCCTCATCCTAAATTTTATGAGTTCAGTAATAATATGCACGTCTGCAGCTACCATGGAAAGACCTTCATTATAGTACACGGTGATGTGTTCGTTTGTGATTTTGGTTTGTTTGGTCATAACCAAATTAGTCTTCAAAAGATTATTTCTTTCTCTGGAGGTAGTACTATATTTGATATGATTGAGGAGTCTTATTTGGTTGAGTCAGATGGAGATCTTTTGCTTGTTCTTAATCGCTACATAGACTTTGGTGTTATAGATAATGGCTACCGCTTTCAAGTCATCAAACTAGAGTTTGATTTTGGATGGCAGTCAGCAAAGACGGTGTTCGTGAAGAGCTTAGGTGACAAAGCATTGTTTCTGAGTCCACGCACTGTATTCTCTCTCACTGCAAGCAAGTACCTATTTAAACGAATATATGTTTGAAATATTCAGTTTTTCTTAACTCTGAAAATATCCAGTTTTTTCCTTTTTTTTGTGTGTTTCATTAGTGTATGTTTCTAAGTAACTGGTGTGTTGTGCTTTCTTGTGAATTATTGTTCGATTGGTTACTATTCTGTTGTGCTACACGACCCTTTAGCTCTTGTTTTGGTATGTGCACGTTTCGGTCCTAGTACTGATCATGATGCTTTAGTCTTTAATCAAATGAACTACTTATTTCTTTGCCTAAATTTATCAATTTACTAAGTTTAGCACTTACTAAGAGAAAATAAGTTTTGCCTAAATAATAAAGGATCTCTCTTCCGGTCTGCCAGTCCACAAAAGTTAAATAAAGGTTTTTTAACTCCATTTTCCAGGGTATTAATAATAGGGACATATAGAAAAGCACATTTTCATTTTCGTTTTATATAGTTCAGTTACAATTTACTAAAAAGAATACAAATGCTATGGTACAAAAGCAGTAGTGTGGTTGCTTGTCAAAGTTTTGGATGCTGCAGTTCTGTATTGAGGCTGAAGGGGAATGCAGCAGGGGGATGATGGTGTTTTGTAGTATAATGGTGGAGATGTAAATGAAAACAGAGAATGTAAAGTGTAATGCAAATTGCAATGAATAAAAAGTTTGTGTTGAACTGGGAAATTTCTATTTTTGTTTTTTGATTTTTTTTAATGACAAAGAAAACTTAGAACACAAAATGAAATACAGAAAATGAAGGGGCAGAGAACAGAAACCTGAGAACACAAAATAATAGACAGAGAAAATTGAACTCAGTGAACAGTCCAGTGCAAACTGGTGCAATTTTTTTTTTTATACTGAAAATGCTAAATGGAAATGATTTTTTTTGTTTTGTTTTAAAGAAAGACGAGAACATAAATTGAAACAAAAGAACACAATGAAGAGAAGCGATATGGCAAGACAGAAGTGCAACAATTTGAACTTATAAATTAAATGTTTATGATTTTTGTTTGCAGTCTTCAATAATAACATTATCTTATGTTACCATGATTGAAAGCATTATTATACAAATAAATAATACGATGCATATTTTTGTTATTAATCTATTTTTATTGTTTGTTGCAGGTGGTCTTGGTCGTTTGGATTGCAACCAAGAAGATAGTAGCAATGTCAGAACCTGCGGAAGCGTCAACCCATTCAATTACACAGTCATCCTCTACACAACCCGAAAAAGTTGAGATAAATGCATTAGGCGCTCCTATTTCAAAAAATGCTGGAAAAGTAAGCAGTCGAGTCGGTAAATTGGTTCGAATTCATGTGCCGATCTCATATGAAAGTTGGGATAAAGTACCTGAAAAATACAAGATTGACGTTTGGAATGAATTGCCGGTAAGAAAAAACTAATTTGTACCACTTTCAGTTTATATATATATGTATGTATGTATGTTATATATACATATATATATATGTGTGTGTGTGTGTCTGTATTGCCACATAATTTCTTTTCTTACGTAAACAACTCTTAATTTTACAGACATCTTATGATATAGAGTCGGATTCAAAAGACTTGTTTTTTAAAAAAATGGCCGAGTCATTTAGGAAACACAAAAGCGAATTGAGGACAAACTATTATGACAAACATGATAATGACGAAGATAGGCTGAAAAATTGTCCACTAACAATCGCCCAAGAAGATTGGACCGAGTTTGTGAAAAATGAAGCAAAACCCGGTGCAAGGGAAAGAAGAGAGATAGGCAAAAAAACAGATCGCTATACAACTACTGTCATCATACTGGACGTACAAGTCACGCTGTAGTAGAACATGAAATGGTATGTTTGTTTCATTTTTTAAATATTTAGTGTGCTACAAAATGCAGCAGGTCCAAAAATATTTAGTGTGCTACAAAATGCAGCAGGTCCAAAAATATTTAGTAGCAGTAGTGTATTGAGTTGATGATAGAGTGATTGTGGTGGCAGGCAATTGGACGGAGGTGGAAGTGATTGTATTGGTTATGTGGAGCAGTTGATGTATTTGTGTGATAGAGAAGTACTTAAATAGAGGAGCAGCAAGTTGTATGAATTGAATTGATGCATAGGGGTTTGTGCACATAGGCAGTGATTATGAATTGAATTGATGTTGTATCTGATATGTTGACTTGTTTGGTAGGAAGTGTGCACAGTTTTATGGTAGGGGGAACTGCAGTTTTGGTTGGTCGAGGATATGTTGCTGCTATTGTACTGACAGCAGTGTTGGTTTGAGAAATTAATGTAGAATGAAGGGTTAAGAAGTGCAGTGGAGGGGATGATTGATAGTTTGAAATGTTGATGTTGTTTGGTCCTTGGCAGTTTGGTTGTAGAAGTGGTGGCAGAGGAGTTTTTATGAGAGGACAGTTTCAGGTGGGGTGGTGACAGTGGTAGGAGGCTTGAGGAGGGTATAATAAAGTCGTTTGTTGTTTCAAGTCCACGTACCGACGATTTGAAAGCAAAGTTATGATACATATTGCTACATATTGATTATATGTTGTTCATGTATTATTGCTCATGTCTATATATTTTTTAATTTGACAAGAACAATTTGCTTTTGGTAGGTACTCAACTTTAGAACTCTTTTGTTGTTGTAGGCCGGTGCAAATCCGACAAAAGAAATCACACGTCGTCAAGTATGGGAGAAGGCTCACACCAAAAAAGACGTTACCATATCAGATTCGGCTTCTACGTATTTCATAAGTTAAACAGATAATAATTCAGCTATTTTATAAAGTCTTTGTAGTAAATAACATCTACGTATTACCATATTTTAGGACAAAATTGCAAAAGCAAAGGAATCAATCATCGATAGTGATGAAGAAGACTTGCCATTGGATGAAGATATCCTATCACAAGTGTTTGGCAAGGATAAAAGAGGTCGGACTCGAAGTATTGGAGCTAAAATATCAAGGACTCAAGTTAAGGCTTGTACTATTGCACGTAAACAACTCAAAAAGGCTCAAGGAGGCACGGAAGACTTGAAAGCTAGAATGGATAATATGGAAGGCACATTGAAGTCATTGGTCGACTTGTTGAAGGGACAATATGCAGGTCAAGGAAATCATTTACCGGACATTGCTTCAAATGAAGGAGGAAGCGGTACACCACGTGGAAGTGTTGGAAGAATGCTGAATAATGACTTGGCAAATTCATTGAATTCGTCTGGTTTAGCCAATCAAAAATGCGAAATCCTGAACATTGACCTTGAGGTCATTGCAACAGCCACTGTCTGTAAAGATTCGACATCATCCATTATACATGGAAAATCATTACCTCCAACACATGAAAAGTTAGTTTTGGACAATATACTGCTAGCAGAAGAGAAAACATGCAAACAAAATCATCCTCTTGCTACGACCTTTGGTGAAGTTGGAATCGGTGGTTATGTGTGTCATCCAAAGAGTAATATTCGATATCTATAGACCCATAAGCAGGTATGTATGTATTATTATACTTTGGCAATTTTTACTAGGTTAATTTTCGAAAATACTTTTAATCAAAGCATATTACTATTAATAAGCAGATTTGTTGTGGAGGGAATTAATTAGTAAAATACTTTTAGAACTGCTCCTTGCGGATCTTTTAGGTAGAGTAACGTTAGGGAGTGTGGGTTTCTTTATTGTCTCATACTTTTGCTTGTAATGAGGGTCCCCCGTAACCATGGGGGAAACATTTACCTTCCCTGAAGTTTGACAGGCAAGTATATGGCAGTGCAATATGTGCACAAAATAAATGCAAGTAAATTGAATGTATGATAGTTGAGAGAAATGTGCACAGGCAGGGGTTGAAGTTGAAAGATGGAAATGCAGAAGGGATGGTGAGTGATGATGTAGTTATGGGTAGTTTGTATTGATGAACTGTGAATGTGAAATTGTAGTTTTGCAATAGATGATAGAAGTGTTGTACAGGCAAGTGGTTTGGGGATGTATGAATGGATGTTTCAGGTGAATTGAAGTTGGAAGCAAGGAGTTGCAGGCAACAAATGATGGCACTGTCTAATGCAGTTGAATGTGAAGTAGGTTGGTGATTGAGAAGGTGGTCAGGTCGGGGTAGTTGTATTTGGGGACAGAGGTTGAATATGCAGGCAGGCAAAGAAGTGTGACAGGTTTGTGAAGTGCATAGTTTTTGGAATGTACAGTTGCAAGAGATGGTCAGTAACACGGAGGTATGATGACTGCACTGATGCAGTCTTGTGGAACAGAGGTGCTGATTTGAGTTTGTAGGGTGATGTTGTATGTGGTGGAGTTTCTGATGTCGAAATGGCTGTGTGGGCAATGAGCAGGACAGAAGCTTGGATTGTGGCTGTTGGAAGGGTGCAAGATGCAGTGTTGTGAACTGAAGTGAAGGAGAATGCTCGGATTGATGATTTAGTGTCGCAATATGTGTGAAGAGGCACAATTGTTGCATGACTGAAGAACGACAACATGGATAAACTGTATGGCCTTAAAGTATGTGCGGAGGGGTTGTGTGAAGACTAAGGATGCACGTTAGGAGAGACAACGAAACATGTTTATATAATATAATTTGATTGGATAGTTGAAGTTATGGCTATACAGTAAGGGATGACATGTGCATTTGGCGAATGTGGCTTGACTGAATTACAATGGAGTGGTACATGGAAAACTTAAACAAAAGGGCCAATGTAGGGGTGTTCATGCAAGACTGAGCCTGATGCATGTGCTTGAGTGAACTGCAACCGAAATGGTGATTTTGCGTTAAAACCAAAATATATGGCAATGAGTACAACATGTTGTATGGAGTAATTGATGAATCAGAGCAAGCACTGGTTTGACTGGCTGGCATGAAGAAATGAGTGCTGAATCACTAAACAAGTGAAGAAATTATGAAGCATAGGTGGGAGCTGAAGTAGATTTTGGATAATCTGCTAATTATTTCTCTAGTAGAAGAATGGGAAAAATATCGTACGGTGGAATGCTGCACATGATTTGATTGAGACAAGATCTATAATTTCAGTGTCTTCTACATGTCCCTGTCCAAAGTGAAATATGTTATGCAATAAAATATAGAAAAGAATAGTTTGATATGAATTGTCGAAAAGTTATTGATTTCTTTCATTCCAACGACCTCATCATGTAATAGAATACATTGGGTTCAAAATTTTCCTAAGTGAGTAAGTGTAGTTAAAAATTAAGCTTTTCCAAATTTGTATGGTGAAGGAACAATAGTGCTTTTGTCAAGGTTAAAATATCTAGGAGATTATCGGCTATATTTGAGTGAATTGGTAGTGGAAAGAAAGAAGTTGAAGTAGTGAAATGAAGTGTGGCTGCTGGGATATGTCCAGTGTAGCACAGAAGTGCACTGTTATGCACTGTGATGCACTATGATGTGATGTGGAAAGGGTTTGGTTTGGTGAGAAGTTGATGTGAAGTGGGATGGTGAAGGTGGGAGGTTTGTATGTTGGAAGGGTAGCAGTATTGTGGCACTATTGAAGTACGTGAAGGAAAGTATGTGAAGTGGGATTTGCAGATGTTTGAGAGCAAGGCAGTGAGTAATGATGTTTGAGAAGCAACAGTTGTTGGAAACAGGGCAGTGCAACAGAGAAGATGTAAATAGGAGAAGTGATGGTTGCGCATAAGGTTGTTGTAAGTGGTTTGTGGCAAATGGTTTCAAAGTTGTCACGAATTGGATTGTAGGCGGTGGTGGGTTTGGGCAAAGAGAAGCGTGGGTGATTGGGAAGGTAAAATTTTGGGGAATGGTTTAATGAAGTTGTGAATTGAAGTGTGAATGGAGAATTGAATGGTGGTTGAATGGAAGCAGTTGTGAGTCTGTTGTATCAGTGCACAATTGAATGGAGAATTGTAACATTCACAACCTCCTCTACAATTTGATTGAACATCCTCCAGCCTTCACTTCTTCCTCCACAACAGTTAACGACCGACCACTTCTATTATCAAAATCAACCTCACCTTCTACACAACCTACCAAATACCCTCTCCTCCTTCAAAATCTATTCATCACACTGCCAGTCGCCTCCCACTTTCATACAGAACATTCACCTACACTTCAACTTTTCCGTACAAAACAACCTCTTCACCAATCAAGCAACCGCTTTGCACACTTCCCTTGCCACTATATATACATCACTGCCCCAACTCATTTACACCACCGTGACAAACTATCACTAAACACCACTGATCACGTAACCATCCACTTCAACATTCAAACATTCTACATGCCATAACACCATTTCCACAGACCAAAACTGTCAACTCACTTCACCATCAATACCTGCTTCTGCACTGTGCACTGACCCAAACTACATATCACTTCTGTCATCCCATACATACAACTTCCTCCTGCCAAACACACATCATCAGTTACTGCCTTGAACCATCTCCACTTCACACACTTCCATCACAACATCACTGCCATTCATACAACCATACATAGCTGCTTTAACATTCACCACTCACTATTTCACAGATCAAAACAGATACCATCCACATTCTTTCAAATAACATTTGCTGCCTCCATCAGCCTTCTGTCACACCAGAGCCATGCATACAAGCATGCTTCGTATACTCCACCATACTATTACATTACTGTAACAAAATGTGCACATCCAAATATCAATTCCTCCCTACTGGCACTGTGCATATCTACACAACTGCATTACCACTGACCGCAACCTTCCTTCCTCAAAATTGTGTGCTGATTGTGTCAGGCTGGGTAGTTATAGCAATGTAAGTTGTGGTTTGTTGTGATGCAATGGCGCTGGGTTGTATGTTTGTATGTAAGTTGTGGTGATTGTGGTCTGAAAGAAGTAGGCAAGGGACTGTTACAAAGGATGGTAAAGTCTTGATAGTTTGGAAGGGGATGAAGTATTGTTGCAGTGA
The DNA here is from genome assembly GCA_030765085.1 of Allium cepa. Lineage (NCBI taxonomy): Eukaryota > Viridiplantae > Streptophyta > Magnoliopsida > Asparagales > Amaryllidaceae > Allium > Allium cepa. Next base: position 915,021,769 of record CM060929.1, on the reverse strand, counting down.
GTCTGGTTATGCAATGGGATGGTGATGACAGTTTCTGGTGAAGATGGGGAAGTGGAGATGTATGGTATTGATGTTAGTGAAGTGAGGAGGATGCACAGAAATGTTGAACTACTGTAAAGGGTTGGTGTGTTGAGATAGTATGTTTGTGCATATTTGAATGTCAGTTAGTACAGGCGGTTTTTGTGATATGGTGATTGAGGTGAAGCAGTTGTATATGTGGTCACAGCAAGGTGTGGTGATGGAATAAGAGATATGTTAGAGGTGGTTGAAGGTGATATGCGGTGCACAGTTGCACAGTTGGATGGTATTCAGCAATTTGTTGTGGTGATTATGTAGGATGTAGTGGATAAATCAAAGGCAGCAAGCAGATGGGTCGTTGCACAGTGCAGTTTTGACAGTTTTTATAAATACAAATGAAAGTATAATTTTTTTTGTAAATATAAATGTAATTCAAGTAGGATAAAACTTTAGTAACATCTGATATATTGAACTATAGTATTATATGAATTGTCACCTATTGGAGAAATTTACAGTAACATCTGCTCAACACTAACATAATTTCTGTTTATTTTCCATTGTTGACTTTCTGCATATTTTCTGTTTATTTTCCATTGTTGACTTTTTCTGCATATTTTCTGTTTATTTTTCAGCTAGGGATTTTGCTTAGGAAGAGATGCATCTGAAATATCTTTAATTTGCGTCTACACGTGGGCTACTGAGTTCAATTTGTTGCCTTCACTTATATATTAGATTCTACGGTTAGCTTGGAGTTGTCATTGCTTCACTAAGAGCTGCAGTCGTTATACTATGATGAAGTATATGCTTTGACGAATTCAGGAATCATTTCTTTCTTGTTGTTTAGTGTTTACATGAACAATAGATGTTGTTTACTTGTTTTTCTATGAACTGATGGTTTCACTATGAAGTTGTATTATGAACTGAAAATTGTAAGTTTGTAATCAATCACTTGTAGTAGTTGTATTATAAATTGGGTTTGTCATCTATTATTGGTTTTGTATTCACGTTATTTATTCCCTGTACTATATATATTTTGAAACTGCATGTAGAATGTCCGTGTATCATGAAACTGCATTTAGGAATGAGTTCGAGCTGTGGTTAAAAGTTCAATTTGCCACGACTCCGGGCCGTGGCAAAAGTTCATTTTGCCACGGCTCAGGGTTGTGGCAAAATATTAATTTTCCACGGCCATGAGCCGTGGCAATTTGAACTATTGCACAGAGTTTCGAGCCATGGCAAAAGTTCATTTTGCCACGGCTCTGGGCTGTGGCAAAAAATTAATTTGCCACGGCCCAGAGCCGTGGCAAATTGAAATATTGCCACTGCTCCTGACCGTGGCAAAATATTAATTTGCAACGGCCCGTAGCCGTGGCAAAATTTTTGCCACTGCTGATTTTGCCACGGCTGTCAACCGTGGCTAAACTGTTTTGCCACGGTTCTGAGCCGTGGCAAAATCGCTTTTCTGGTGTAGTGTAAGCCGAATAAAAGGGACATCTACACAGGGATGGCCTCACCCTAATGGGTGCTACCCACTTAGCCTTGCTGCATAACTCCTGATTTTCAGTCATTCCCGGTTGATGAAGCTCAAGGCTAAGCGTTACCTTTTTAGAACACACCTCTTAGAATGCTCATTGCCCACCTGACAATGTTCTGAAAGCATTCATCTATACAAGTCCGTCCCGAGTTTGAATGGAACCAAAGGCACTACTCCTACTACATCCATTTTGGAATCATCCTCGGGATTAGTAGAGACTAGCCCTTGCACTTCACTGCTCCATCTTCGAATCCAAACTCTTGTTTTCCACACGAAAACGTCCAAACCAAATCGAAGTGGTTTTCGAGAAATTAATCCTGATCTCGGTCTCTTCGAAACGATCAACGCATTGTCCAATATTAATAGTCGGTTATTTAACTATCAATTAACATTCACAAATATCCATCAAACATAAATAATTCTCCTAAATTATTTATTAACCTCAAAAATATTCGCAAGATAAATTTCCATTTCCAACCCTTTTGAAAACAGTTTTCAAATCACATCTTCTCATGGAATGAATTCCTAACTATTTATTTCCACTGAAAAAACGGAGTACAAAGCTTTAGATTTCAAAATAATTCAAAATCACTTTATTATAAAATATACTTTAAAACATTTAAATTGAAAACTACTTCAGAATATTTGAAAATGAGGTTACTTTATAAAATATAAAACTAGATTTTCTCTTTTTAAAACAAAATACCAAGTCACCTTTAAATAATTACTGCGATAATAGATTTGAAAAATATTTACTTTAGAATTTAAACATTTAGAAATAATTAATTTTCTAAAACATGCTTTTTAAAACAACATTAAAACTTTTAACTTATATTTAAAAATTTACTTTGAAAACGTACTTGGCTATCCAGGGAAATATACTTCTCTTCACATCCTTCAAAATAAATCACTATTTATTTTTAAACAAATTTTCCCATTCCTTTAATAAATTCCCATCATTAATTTATTCTTCCAAATATCCACTGATATATTACTTCACTTTTATAAACCCAGTTTATAAATTTCAAGTCTCACTTCTCTTTTGAAAATTCCGGTTTTACACACTTAAATCAATCCCCAAATTGATTTCCAATTTACTTCACCTTTAAAAAAAATTCCTTACTTACTCCATTTATTGCAAAATCCATTAACTTCAGATTTTATTTCTTCATTATGATTTAAAATCTTTTAACTAAAAACACCAATTTCATATTTCCCAAATTTCTTCTTTATCATTTCAAATAAATCCAAACCTTGAATTTCAAAATAAATTCTTTATTTCTGGAAATAATATCACTTGAGTTTAAAAATAAATCACTTATTCCCATTTATTCAAATTCTCATTTCCCGTGCTTGGAATTTTATTTATCACAATTCAAAAATCACTTTTTATTCTTTTCCATTCATTTTTAATTTATTAAAATTTCTATGATTATTTTACTCAAAATTCACTCTTTTATTTTCTTTTCAGAAATTCCATTTCTATAGATTTTGATAACTCAGTTCACCGAAATATTTCAAATCAACCATAGTATTTAACATTTCCAATTATCAATATAATTCATCACAGGATAGAAAATATTATATCACATAATATTTTAACAAATCCATATATTTTGAGGAATCCAGTTGGATTCCTCCAACCTGTTTCCCTGCATCCACAGATGTTAGCACAATGCCAATTCCACTTCGAGGTGGAATATCGCGGTATATGGGTTTTAAATATAATACCATCCGCTATTATGCGGCGCATAGGGTCTCATCCGCTATATAATGCGGAAAATCAATCACTCCAATATATACTATATACCACTATATATAATATAGAACATCAAATCAATTCAATCATTTAACCAATTATTTAAATTTTACCAATAAATTTAAATTAAAACCCAGATGAGTGAGAATAACTCACCTTCGCTTTGTTGTAACCCGTTTCCATCTCGTAGAATTTACAGCTACGAACCCATCGTGATTTATTCCATGATTTTTGACCTCATATAATTTGCATATGGTATTTATAAGTTAACGAATTCAAATAAATTAAAATAATTAATTAATCACATAATTAATTACCAATATTAAGTAAATTAATTTCTCACCACTCAGGACAAGCTTCTGCTCGTTCCAGACTCGAGCACATGACAACAATGCCCAGACCAAACCCTAGTTGTGCTCGCTCGTGACATCGTGACTACGTGCCCTCCATCCTCTACCATCACGCCGCAAGCCCTAACTATGACCGAACCTCTCCATCGATTTCTTAAAAGTCGACAAACACTGCTGCCACCTCCACTTCCCACTTGGAACCGCCGCGATCCCCTTCCTCCGGCCTCGCGATCGAAGCCTAACGCCATCGCGCTCGAAAACGAACGTCTCCCTTCCTCTGCACACACGGGGCTCATCACGAGCCTTCATGCCGATCACCACCACAAAGCCTTAGCTTCACGCAGTCTCGCGGCCAAGAATCGATCAAAATCAATCTAGGGTTAGGATATGGATGTTTCCCGGAAGAAAAAAAGAGGTGTAATTCGTGACTCGATTTGGTTAAGAATTTGAACTGGAGAGAGATCGATTATTTGGAGATGTTCAGCCCCTTTCAAACTCAATTCGATTCTCTATTTATTTATTTATTTTAAAAAAAAGTCTTCGGCCATTTATTTTTTTATAATGAACACGATTTGAAATCTTGCTAGAGAAGGGAACAGGGTCTCGTGCTTCTAAAAAGAAGAGAACGCACTCGAAACTGAGATTGAAGACGCATGGTAAATCAAGGAGAACACGTGTACAAATCTCTATACGTGTATGCAAGGTTTTGACACAGCATTTAAATGCAACAATGTTATTATATTTTAAGTTTAAATTCATATTTGAATCGTCTCGATTAGCGCAATTAAAATCTCGATTTCCAATCGAGACATACCGCTAGACATTCATAAGGTTACGCCCCGATTCCGAACGCAATGGAAATGATTTCGAGTCCCAATTCGATCGTATGAAGAAGATAGCTTTTTGGACTCAGTCATTATATTAAATTTCGATTAAATTTTCAGCGCGTTTACTTATCGTACGGCAAAACGGTCACTCCAAGCACTGCGAAAATTGAAATTCGATAATAATACAATATTACGGATCCAATGGAACTGGTTTCATCGAAATGCGAGACTATGCCTCGGAAGGCTATTTTTAAATATCGATTTAAACGATATATTACTAAAACTGCACAAATCACCTTTAAATTAAATTTTAACCATTCTATTATCTTCAACATCATCATCATAAATCTTATTAGCCTTCAAATTATTTTTAACAGGCTTAAAACTGAAGACTCAATAATTTACCCAAATTCAAATTATTAAATTCAATAAATTCAATCGTCAAATTCAAACTGATATTTGAAATCCAAGTTAAACTATCTTGCAAATATTTAAAATTAATTAAATATTCCAATTTCAAATGCCTAAAAATTCTGGGTCGTCACATTGATGATTGTATATATATTAACAGATATAGTTTTCCTTGTATAAAAATCTGTTATTATATACATACATACATACATACATATATATATATATTCCACTGGGATTGTGAGATTCTACGTATTGTTGTTCTTATTTCTTCTGTCTCTTTCTTCTTCTTCACCATAGTTATTCGCCCTTTCGTACAAATTGGGTTGAACAAGAGTGAATTATTATACTCAAAGGGTACGGAACGGCAGGTCGCTACAAAAATGATGTTTATTTAAACCTAAGCATTTCACTTATTGAGTTATCTGTACATTTCACTTGAGTTGACTTACTTACATAAGAATGTTAGACCTGACTCGAGTATTTTTATTTTACTATACGCTCGGGTCAGACCGAGTATTTCAGCTTAGCGAAGACAATTATTTCTGAAGATGAAGATGGAGTCGAGGACCGTATCTACTATTATTATAGCAATTTTCTATTTTGTCTGAAAAAAATGTAAATTCTGATTTGTTGAAAAATAGCTTCATAAACTATTTATGTATTTATTTTGTGTATTATACTTTATCCTTCCATTGCGAGATTCTGCATTTTGTTCTTTTGATTCTTATTTCATTTGAACAATCTCATTAATAATATGTCTTTTCAACAATTTGAGTTAGACGTATGTGGTTTATTGTCGACTTTAACTGTCCAAAAAGGCAGGTTGTTACATTTAATATTATTCTATATGTTTCATTCACACATTATTCACTTCACTTATTGATGTGCACGTAAATGTGTATTTTTTACTATATATTTAATCTATTTAAATTGAATAAATGATCATATTGGGTATTTTAACTTGTTTAAATTAAAATTCAAATTATTTGAAATTGTCACGTATTCATCTTCATCCAAGGGCAAAATGGTCATTTTTGTGCATATATTAAATTAAAAAAATTTAACTAGAAATTTCAATATTATTTTGTAGGAAATTAAACTCAATTACAAGTGGTTTCATGAAGGAATATGCATGCACAAAGAAGATACAAAAGAATGAAGATGGAAATAATTCAAAGTGAAGAACATGGAGGACCCCACCCACTTACCTTGATTTTCAATTAGGAGCTAATGCACATACTAAAAGACCATTAAAACTTCATACACATTTAAGTGGGGGATTATTGAAGCTAATAATAACTTGGTCATCACACTTCCTACAAGGAAATTTTGGGCATTCCCCAAAAATATGAATTAGGGTTTAACACATGTATATATAACCCTTATGTTTCATGTAACCCTCCCCTTACTTAGTCTATCTTTTAGGCTCTCTTCTCTTAGGAAAAATAAAATGAAAGCTCTTTTTATTTTCATGACTACTTAGTCATTTCTTATTTTATATAATTCTTTTCTATGCAATTTAATACATGTTCTTTTCCTATTTTTGTGTATTTCCTTTCATGTTGTAGTGTAGATCTCTTTTATTTTATGCAAGTAGAATAGTAGTTCTCTTTTCCATTAGCTTTAATTTTCATTTTCTTTTCTTTTTGCTTTCATGTTGCTAGCTCCATTTGTTAATCAAATGACAAATATGACAGACTAAACTCTTTCAATTTAGGGGTAATGAAGCTCTCTAATTATATAGCTGCAACTATTTGTTAATTCATGCTCTCTTTTTGTGCTTAATGATGATCAATGAAGTGTTTTATTTGTTGTTCTTGCTTTGAATTTGATTGCCTAGTACTGTCGACACCAAATAGGATATGTTAAACAATCACTAACACAAATGTCTCTTCATCAAAATATGATTATGATATAAGAAAGTGATTTGAAATTAAAATTTGATGGTCAATATTTCTAATCAACAGTTAATAGGCCATACTTAAAATAGATTTCATTTTCATTTTCTTTGTCAAGTTTTATGAAAGTTAGTACGTGCTTTAAGGGATGTGTTATAGTTTGATGACTTATGTTGGCTAATCAATAGCACAAATATGTCATACTTATGATAAGCACATCAATTAAAGCACAAATGACCATAAAAGAGAGATCATGATTTCATATATGTTGAACTACGTGATCTAGAGAGTGGATTTATTCTCTAAATTGTCATTTAACTCTTATATTTGCATTTTTTTTAGTTAGTTAGCTAATTTTCTAATTCTCTAGCTTAACTTTCACTCGACTTTGTATAATTTGATTAAATAGAAAATTTAAAATCAACTCCATGCAGATTGACCCGTATTGCCATGTACTACAAGTGTACGCTGTGCGCTTGCGGTAAATTTTATTATAAATTTTTTGACGTTCTTCTAATTCGATAGAATTTCGGTCGTTAAACAAGTTTTTGGCGCCGTTGTCGGGGAGTTGTTTTAATTTTGATTTTCTATTTTTTGAATTATTTTTCTTTTGATTTTTATCGTGTGTTTGTTTTGTGTGTATGAGTGCACTTAAAAAAAATAGTTATTGTTGTGTGTTTTTGTGTGAATTTAGTTTTCATTTGTTTGTGTGCATTGTGTGCTTGTTTTCCAGTCTATTTGCTTTTGCATTTGCATATTAAAAAAATACACAATTTCAAAAACACAAATATTTTATTTCCCACAATTGAATTTACATTTTCTCTTTTCATCATTTACATTTTTCTTGTTACCTTTGCATTTTCAGAAAGAAAATTTTCTACATTCACTGTTGCATTTGCATTTCTGTGCACATTTGCATTTCTGTGCACATTCATACAGTACACTTCCTTCTATTTCATCTAACAGACCATCAAATGCTTACTCTCCTAACCACCCACTGCCATAATAATGCACTGCTACAAATCCCTGACTTTTGCTACCATCACTTTCTGAAGCTCCTCCACATTGCTGCAACACTTCACCTATATCTTCGGCAAACACTGCATACAACAGCAGCTTCCTGCTTCTCTGCCCCATATTCATCTCCATCAACAAATTCCCACAAAAACAAACTCCTACCCGCCATTTCATCATTAGTCCTTCAACCACCTCTTACATACACACATACTCAGCAATACCCTCCACGACAAACACTCCTCTACTACACTTCCTTGATACACTGCCCTCATCGGTCACTACCAGCAACTATACAACACTACTGCCTCAACAAGTCTACTCCCCCATTCACTACTGCGAACGCAACATATCACCCCAAACTCCACCGCAATCCACCTCGCAATACTCACAAACAAACTGCCCAAACACGACAATTCGACCATTTCAACCACCAGACATCCACTGCGACCCATCCAACAGCCTCAAGCTATAACCAATTTCCTGACCACCACCATCAAGTACAACTTCCAGACCATCACCATTATCACTCCACTGCTCCACTTCGTGGAACAAATTTGTATCCTCGCTGTCCCACACTCAACGAACTGCTCAACCACCATCGCCGAATTAACCAAACTCATCTGCCTTCAATCTAACTTCTCACAGCACACAACAACCACAGCAATTCCATCACCTCAATTACTTGAACTTCAACTCAATTACTGCAACCGAAATTGCAACTCACAACTGCCTGTAGCTTGCAACCACCAGAGGCCCTACCCGTGCATCCCAAATCACCAACTTCACATCTCCAAACTTCAACCCAATCGAACTCCAGATAACCATAGTCGAACTCATTGACCATCACCAGCGACTCAAACCCAAAAAAAATCCAAAAAAAAAAAAATTCCAACCCCATACAACATTTACCTGAACCTCTAAATCTTCTTCTACATTTCTCCCAATCGAACGAAGACCAGAAATCAAACCGCGACCTTGACCATCCTCAAATCGCCTCGCAGTTTTAACTTCGAACAATCCCAAACTCGCGGCCTCTTCAAACAACATCGAACCAGCCTTGACCTGAAATAAGCAGCCACAACCAAACACCCAAAATCGCGAGTTCCCTAACCAATTACCCACTTCGACATTGCGAACTTCAAACAGACCTGCACATTTTTCGCGAACACCCAAAACCACTCGTCAAAATCGAGCAACCCAATCGCGATCGCTGCATCACCATTGTCTGAACCAGACCCCTCAACCACGAACTAATCAATTCGAACACCATCCAACGCCTCACCCAAACGAACTCCTCCACGCAACGCAATCGCCTCAGCCCCTAAATAATTTCGAACTACCCTCGGCAACATAATCGAGCACGAGTCGCCTAGTTCGAGCATCGAATTCGAACACTCTAATACCCTAAACGCCTAAATTCGTGCTCGAGATAATTTTCTCTTTTCTCTGAGTTGAATTCGTGCGCACGAATAAGAATTTCTTTGTTATTGACGCACCCAACACCTATTAGTTAGAAAAGTAACAAGGGGGTAACATAAAAAATAAGTTAGTTTACATATTTACCCTTCGTTTTGAAAAAGCATCCTCAGTTAAAAAAAGAGAAGGCTGTTCTTCTTCCAAACATTTCGTACCTGTCTCCCCTAGTTCGTCCTCCTGTCGCCTCCAATATCAGAAGCTTCCACAAATTCGAATTGAAAATGATGAGGATGAAGAGGACAGCCAGCAAGCAGTTAAGCGAAAATGCTGATTCACCTCAATTGGAAGTCGAGTTGAAGAGGTAAGTGATTTTGATTATTGATTTTGATTTCGATCGGTGATTTTGTAGAAATCGATTTTAGGGTTTCGTTCGGTGCTTTTGCTGAAATCGAATTTAGGGTTTTGTTCGATTGAATGTAGCCGTTCGTGGAGTACGGTGGGGTTATGTCGAGTTAGGGATCTGTTTTTGGTGTTGCAAAATTATTTGGTATGTATCATTCGGTGACCCCTAGCCGTTCTATCATTCCATGAACACAATTTGAGCTGTAGAGGCAAATACGGCAGTGTCTGACCATAGAATAGTGGATGAAACGGCTGGGTCTTGCCGAGTTATACTAATTTATACTATTGTCCGTTGCCGTTTTATATGAAAATATAGGAATTTATGCAAAATAGATGAACAAAACAACCATGCTATGCATTTTTATCGTAGTCCATTATCCTTGTTTATAGGAAAAATGTAAATAATCTAGTATAAACTGTCTTGGTTTTTTAGGGAATTAGAAATGTACTGAAATAAATTTAGGTAAATTGATTTCTATATATTCTTTTGACGGTTTGAAAATTATTTACTCTAAAGTTAATGCCGCATGTTTAATTGCAAATATCTCTGGATATTGATCTTTTTATATGTATGTAGAACTAAGGGAATATCATGTAATCTTTAGAAAGTAAATAATTAATGGGATGTACTTGCTATCAAAACCTTTAAATCATAACTGATATTTAATACGAAATAAATTTTGATTTATTGATATTTATTTATATGCATTTTTTAAAACTACAGGTTAGATGTTGCTATTACTAAGATCAATCCAATTAAATTAATTGTAAAGTCACAAATATGTATATATGAACATGTTGATAATTCAAGAAATATTGTGAAACTTACAATATTGAAAATTGTGGAGAATTCATTCAAGTTTTGTTTGTAAGTATGTAAACCACTAAAGAGCAAAAATGAGATTATATTTTTGGAAACAACCAACCAAGTATTAGTATAGAAATTCTTTATTTAAGCACAATTTGTACCTTCATATAATTAACCAAACTAATGTTGTTGTTAGATAGAACTTATTCATTATACAGTGACTATTTGTATGTGAACATAGGATGTTTATGCATGTCAATTATTATATGCTCTTTCATATTGTATTTGCAGGAAACCAATGACAGCCTCCAATCGTAAAAGACTGCAAAGTGAAAGGCAAAAGCTAGAACTTGAAAAAAAAACAGGAAGAGGGTACACGGAATGAAGCTGAGGATACGTTGAATGAATCTGAGGAAACAAACACCGAAGGAGATGATGAAGGTGAGGAAGATGATGATGTCGAAGTAGGGAGTGACGGAGAGCAAAGCAACGAAGATGAAGAATCAAATGACGGGGAAGATAGTAACGAAGAGGAATTCAATGGTGAGGAAGGTAGTGAAAGTGCTGAACAAGCGAATGTGCAGGAAGGAAATGAACCAGAGAAAGATGCAGAAGCAGTCGATGAAGGGGATGAGAGGCATGAACTTGGGGTAGTTGATGAGAGGCAGGTTGTTGAACATGGTAAAGCTGTAGTAGAGTAACAACCTAGAATGGTAGGAAAAAAATCAAGGAAGAGAACGAAAGAACAACCCAGTCAAAATCAAGAAGATGACACAGTGCATCCATCGCTCCTATTTGCTTATAAAGACCATATTGCACACAAAATTTGGAATTCGAAGGTAAATTGTTCACTATTGTATAATATTTAGTTTAATTTAATGCGTAGTGTATATTATTTAAATTATATTTAACAATCTTTAGGCTCCTAAAGGCGAATCTAGGATTGTGAAAGTTCATAGCCACGTTGGAACCCAACGATTATGGGACTTGGATGGCGAGTGTCAGTTTGTGAAGGACATAGTTATGGGGTCTGGTTTTTATCCACTTATATTACATGCACATGAAAAACTAGACAGGGTCCTTATTAACGCATTCATCGAGAGGTTTTATCCAGAGACAAATACATTTCATCTTCCATTTGGTGAGATGATGATAACCATAGACGAAGTTTTCCACATTACCGGGCTTCCAGCTGAAGGCAACGCTGTTACAGGAGCCCTCGGTGAATCAAGGTCAATTTCTTTTGAAAATATTTATTCGTTATTGGAGAAAAACCTTGGGGTTGGCAGACCAACGTCAATATCGGTTTTGGCTGGCGAAAAGAAGATTAGATTGGAATGGTTGAGAAGTCAGTTCTCAAATTCAAAAGAATCAGATATTCAGGAACGGAAAAATCATTGTGCAACTGCGTATCTACTGTATACCATAGGATGTTTAGTGTGTGGTGATAAGTCTGGTAACAAAGTAGGCATTCATTTTCTACAATGTCTTGGGGATCTCAGCCAGGTGCATAAGTATCCTTGGGCCACTTCATGTCTTAGTTGGTTAATTCATAGTCTTGGTCAGACAACTAGAAAGGATGTTCAACAATTTTCGGGGTGTATGACCTTGTTTCAGGTAAGGGTGTTTAAATAATGTTTTTTTGATCACCGTACATTACTAATATATTTAGCCTATGTAGGTATGGATATTCGAACACTTTCCGGTCTTACGGCGACATAGAAACTGTGTAGGAGCTGAAGTTGGTGACGTGAGAGCCGCATTTTATTTTGCAATGGAACAAGGGTCAAATTTGAATGACGAATTGGTAAGTATAAGGGAAAGAATAGATGATCTGCAGAGTTGTGATATTGTTTGGGACCCGTACAAAGATAAAAGAGATGCGTACATATTTCAACAGTGTGCATTGTTCAACGGCCCCATCGTGTGTTTCGAAACCGCTGAGTTGTACTTGCCACAAAGAACATTACGACAGTTTGGTTACGTCCAACCCATTCCTACTACTTCTTTCACTTTAGACAAAAAGAGGTCTAAGTCGTCAACTCGTTCGTTTAAAGCAATATATCACAATGTTGGGGATTTGGGATGGTCGGAGTGGAATAATCATCTGTTGCATGAAATCTTAACTTTGCAAGTAGCGGTGAATCCTTCAGACTGTGTTGAGTCGTATTCACAGTGGTACCGTATCGCATCTCATCCTATAGTGACCAATCCTAGCAAAAGAATTACCACACCGGTCGCCGATATTGAGTCCAAATCGTTTCTTGTACGCATTGTAAGTTTGTGTCATATTATGTTCTAATTTTTTTAATATTTACAAGTACACGTACACTTTTTAGTTTGACTATTACACATTTTTGTTAGAGTAATACCTATTTTTTTTCTAGAAACGCAGATTAAGTCATATTGCTAATTACATAAAGTCATGTCCTCCAACTGTGTATCGTGATAATCTTTTGAAGAAAGTTGAGAAAATAGAAAATCCAGAACCATTGGACTTGTATGGAGAGCATGGAGAAGTCGATGAAGACGTTGGTCCGTCAAAAAGTCAAAGAGAACAAGAGATGTACGAGGGAGTGGAAAAAAGAAATCGCAAACCGCATCAACGAGCAAATCTGCTAGAAAGGGAAAACGTGGTGGTCGCAAGTAATTTTTAGTATACTATTAAAATTGACACAACGGTAATTTTGATTCTTGCTTTGCTACCGTTGTAGTATATGTAAGCTAATGACAATTGTGTTTTTTGTGACGAATGGTGATGTAATTTAAGTTTGCCACTGACGAATGCTTATGATATGAAATGGTTGGGAAATGTGTTTGTGGTTTGGTAATTAATATTTTGTTAAATGATCTGTCTTCATATTTGAGATTGAATTTTGAAATGTTTTGGTCATGTGACTTGTGTTTGGGTTTGGTACACTGATTTGTGTTTGTGATTCAGTCAATGATTGTGGTAAAAACAATGATATATGTGTATTGGTCAATGTTAGGAAATGCGGCAAATGCTCACCGTTAATCCTTTAAATGGTGATGGACAACCGAACTTATCACCATAATACGGCAAGATGAGGCCGCAAACTTTCGGGTTGGAATTGTTTTCATATGCTTTCTGTGCAGACGGTAACATTTGGCCGATGTTTGTATTAATGTACGGCGAAATCTTACCGTATAATGACTATATGGTGGCAATCTGCCATATATTAGCCGACAATACGGCAAGTCTTTGCCGTGAACTCTCGGTTATACATGTGAATAATTCATTTATGCAGACGGTGATCCTGTACCGTTTAAATTACATTTCTACGACATAAGGATGTCGTGTTGTTTAAATACAGAGATTGGGTTAGGTTATAACGGTGTACAACTACCGATATTTGTACTACAATACGGAAGTACTTGGCCGTAAACTCTCGGTTATACATCTTAATAAATCATTTATGCAAACGGTGGTGCTGCGCCGTTTAATTCATTTTTGTACGACATAGCGTTGTCGTGTTGTTTAAAAACAGAGATTGAATTAGGTTTTTAACGATGTACAGATATCGACATTTGTTCTAAAATACGGCAGGACTTGGCCGTATACTCTCGGTTAAAGGTTAGTATTTTTATGATTGTTCAGACGGTTGGTCTCTGACGTATAACTCATTTTTTTTCGGAGCACCACTTCCGTTTATGTTAATACAACACGGCATTCCTTTGCCGAATAACTTGCTTTGAACTATTTGCTTCCAATATACCATATACGGTCTATATGTACCGAATAATACACAATAATACGGCAAGGATGGATCGAAACATCTCAGGTTGGAACCTGTTCATACAAAATTCACCAAAAAAATAACAAAAACTTGTACGCGTGCATAAATCAACCAAATATCAAAATGTTCATTCAAAATTCACAAAATACATAACAAAAACTTGTACGCGTGCATACATCCACCCAATATTACAATCTTCATATAAAAAACAAGTTAAGATTTCAGAAATATTAATGTTGAAACATGTTCATAATTTTCATTACACGCTAGTTAAGTCTACTGCCGTAGTCTGCTCTTCTTTTTCGCCATCATTCATGTAAACTAACCATTTGTTGATACGTTCCACATATGGTTTGATCCAGTCTTCAGCATTGATATTATAAAGTCGTTGAAAATATCCGAATTGTGGTGTTGGAGGGATAGGAGAATTTGGTGTTAGTGTAAGACCAACATAATGCGAGTTGTCTACATGTCCCATAACCACCATTCTATTTTCGTTCAACAAATTCATCCGTACCGTGGTGGGAACAAAAGTGCAGGACATGAGATTACTTATCAGCACTACCACGGTGCCAAATGTTTCTGCTATTATATATCCTGATTCGGGCATCTGCATCCACTCAGGATTTTGTATCCTATTCATCATTCCGTCGTATCCACAGTCATCCCACATATTACGGTACATCTCAGCAATAACAGTCAAATTGTCAACCATAGACTCACGAACAAACTTGCAGGGATTTGATGGTCGTCTATTTTGAAGATTCAATTGTTTAACGACGACCCAATAACCACAATCACCGTCCCCAGGCACATCGTCTATACTGAGTATGTAAGCTCTTATATGTTTGGGCAGTTGCCACAAATATTCGCTATCAAATTTTTTGGATGGTGACGCCTTCGTTTTTATGCCAAGCTTCTTCAAATATCTGCCGCAAGGTGTGATGTTTGAGCTAGATGACAATGACGCTTCAACATGTTCAAAGTGTGAAAGTTCTCGTTTGGTGGATTGTTCCTTTTTGGATGGTCTGCCTTTTTTGATAGTAGCCACCGGTGGTTCTAAAACAGCAGTTGTTTGTGGGAAAGCAATTGATTTTAACTGTTGTTGGATAACAAGTCGAACGTTATTCGGAGATTCTTCATACCTATTTTTCAACGCAATGATTTCTGGCAAATCGAAAAATGCAAACGTGGAACGATGCACAATTGGTGGAATACATGACAACTGCTTCCAGTAAGAGTCAACAACGGATAGGGGGATGAAACCGTGGGTGTGTCTAAAATCTACAAGCATATGTGCACATGGTAATCCGTTAACTTTCCATAACACACAACCACATTGGTCGATTGTCATACCAACAGTTGACACACTTTTTAGTTCAGTTAGTATTAAATCCAATGCTTTATGCGATACATTCCCCAATAACTCTTTAAACATTGGTTCGATTCTAAATCGATGCATTATTTTAGACGTACTTGTTTCGAATGCATGCTCGATGGCAACTAGTTCATTCTCACAACATAGATTTGCACTACTCCAACATTGAACAAAACTACCAGCGGCCGAATTAAAATACAATTTTAGACGATAGTGGGCACTTTCAACAATGTTGGTAGACACATTATCGTAGTGTTTAATTTTGTTTGTCCAAGCCATAACAAACATCTCCTTGTACTTTGTTAGCCAATTTTTGAGGACATAAGTGACAGATTTTTTATGCTTACCTATCCATTTATAACGAAAAGAGTTTAAATTTTTGTGGTACTCTTCTACAGATAACGAATTTATCACATTTGTCCATCCTTCCCAAAAACTTTCGTATTCCTTTTTTCCTTCATCATCCTCCACAACGACTTCTTTTTCACCAATTATTACTCTCTTCCTTTGTATAAAATTTGGTTTACAATTTGCCATCACATTCTTAGATATATGCCAGGCATAAAGGATATGATATGATGCTGGAAACACATTTGCGATGACATTTATTAAAGCGATTTCTGCATCGGTGATGATAACCCCTGGCACTTCATTATCCCTGTAACACTTCCGCACACATTCAAGGCCCATTTATAGGAATCCGTTGTCTCACGACTTAGAAATGCTAATGCAACAGTAAACGTAACCCCTATCGATGTCTGTGAAACCATATGGAAACAAGGTAACTTATACCTATTGGTCTTGAAAGTACAATCCAAGAACAAAATTTGATAAAAACATTGAGCAAGCACTACACATCTAGGATGGCTGAAAAATAAGTCGGTGATTTCATTGCTTTGTTCATCAACTCTTTGATATACGGTATAATTATTGGTAGATGCCAATTTCATAAATTGTTGCATAACGGGTCTACCTTCTGTATTGCACATTTTAAGTTTGATTTTGGCATTGTACACAGTTCGAATGGTTGATTGGTTGGAAGGATTGTCAATTCTAATAGCGGTTAAAATATTTCGAGGTTTAACTCCACTATTAGTCATTGTTGCAACAGTCTTGACTTCGTCTTCGTTGAGTCTCGCGACAAAAGGATGACCGGTTAAAACGTTTGGAAGTGTATGATTGTGACGCCCATTCTTTACAGTCAGTATCCACGTCCCATCACATCTACAATGTGCATGTAACTCAAAAGGACAGTCACATTTTCTACTACCTGTTCTTCTTTTTTTTTTGGAAGATATTGGAACATAATTCTTCGACTTATGGTCAACATATTGACCACTTCTTTCACATAGTAAATCCATCCTCGAGCCTTTTCCATTCTCATGTATATTTTTCATTCTACTTCTTTTGGTAACAATAACACACTTACAACCTAACCCTCGGTTAATGCACCAATCTCGAACTTGATCCTTCGACTCAAAAATCTGAAACAACAGTATTGTGTCATGTACACAACAAAATCAACAAAAACTATTGACACATTAATACATACCCTGTCAGTACTGAATTCTGATGTTAAATCAGGATAGTCGGACAAAGACATTTCAATGTCCGTTTTAACTTGTTCTTTTTCTTCATCGCTTTCGATTTCTTTGGATTTGTCAACTTCATTATCACTTTCAATATCCTTATTATTTTCCAAATTATCCGGACTCTGTTTCGCTTCTTTACTATTACTACATCGGTGAATGTCAAATTCAATATCGGCACTCTGTTTGAAAAAAATAATAATATAACGGCAGAATAATATTGTATTTTATAACGGTAGAAGCTGGTAGCGTACGGCGATAACATGCCGTACAATGACTTCTGAAACGATATTTTCTAGTCATAAACAAGTTTACTATTTTCACCATAATAGTCGGCAACATCCCACCGTTAAACAATCATCAAATCGGCCGACTCTTGCCGAATATAAAAATATATACGTTTTACGATGTAATCGGCTAGAACCAGCCGATATATGCATTAAAAAACGGCATAGCCTGACTGTATATAACAAATTTAAATCTGCCAATTGGGTTGCACGGCACGCTACCGCCGAACGAAATACCTGCTACAGTAAAACGATGGAATTAAATTTTTTTTTTTACCTCCTCCACGACAGGTTCTTCCACAAATACAACTAGCCGTTCACTTTCCTGTGTTAGTACCATATTGTTTTCACCGTCTTTCATAGAATTTAGATTGAATTCCACCATGGAAGATTTTTAGGATTAGGGTTTTACCACTAATCCTATTTAGCAGTAATTAATTAGGTTTTATAAAATGAAGGATATTATTGTCCATACTTAAATTTTTTTTAAGGGGAGGCACATATATTAAATACCTCCCCATAATAATTATTTGACAATTAATTTTTTGACCCCCCTTATCTATTTTGGGTGTGTCAATAACAATGCTCTTTTGTTTAGGGTATTTTAACAGGAAGAAAACATTTAGCAGAGCGGGCCGAGAATTATATGGGCCTAGATTGGTTTATAGTTTTGTTTTAAATCCTTTTCTTCTCTTTTGTCAAGGTACCATCTTGTTTAAAAAAAATAAAGAGAAGAAGTTGCTCTATTTGTTTGTTGAATTTTTTCTCTCTTAGTTTTGCTTTGTTTTATCCTAAAATAAAAAAATAAAAAATAAAGATTTTTAAAGTTGTTTTGTTTTGTTTTAATTTGCTTTATTTTGGGTTTGTGTTAATCTGTTTCAATATATATATATATATAAACCATTGTATATATCTTATTTTTCATTTTAGGTTGCCAAAACAGATTAGAAGAGTTATTTGCTTTGCTCTGCTGCCAAAAGTAAATTGCTTGGTTGCTTATAAAAAAATTGCTACTTTCATCTCTACTTTTATTTGAATTGCCTTATTGAGTGCGTGCATTTGAAAAAAAAAATTCAAAAAAAAAATCCATTTGTAGTTGCATTGTTAATACACGTTTAAATTCTGCTTTGCATTTCATCCTATAGTTTTAATCAATAATAACGGTTAGAAATCAATAACACTTAATTGTATATTGATAATTTGTCTTCTTTGAACAATTTAATTTCTTTGTGTCTAGGCTACGACAGAACAATAACCATTTATAAATATTTACGGTGGTTGTTTCTCTGAAGGTATTTAAACCTTCGGCTGCATTGCTAAGGTGATTCGTGATGCACTGATAAATAATGTTCATTACCTGGCTGAGAACTATCTTGCTGATTTAAGACAATTTGTGATTATACAATTTTGGGTTAACTTAGGATTAATCATTTATAATTAACCCCGCATTCATTTAGTTGCATTAGTTCATGCATATTTAAAAAACAAAAAATTGAAATACAAAACTAAAAAAATTGTAAATATTTCTTAACTTAGTTTTTTCCTTTTCCTTTAAAAATTTTCAAATCAAAATTACAAAAAAAAAATTACTTATTTTTTTTAGAAAATCAAAAAAAAAAACATATAATCTTTTCAAAAAAACAAAAAAAATTGAAAAATAAAAAACAAAACAAAAATCAATTTTCCATTTTGAAAAATAATTCTGTCTGTAAATATTTTTCCTTAATAAAAAAACAAAAACATTCTTGAAAATGTCCGAGTTTCCCCACACACTTGAATTTTACAATAGTTGTGAAAATCAATATAATCCATATGATTTCACTCCAAATTCATATGGATATTATAATGACAACATTTGTATAAACAATTCGAATTTTGAACAACAAAAATTTCAGAACGATGATCAACCCTCAAATCTTGAAAATGATTCTTCTTTACTCAAACTCTCTACAGAACAAAATCAAGAGATAAATGAGTTGTGTAATTCATATTTGTGCGATAACTCGAATCAAAGTTTTCAAAATAATCAAAGTTTGAATTCACTTCAAAATTTAAATGAGTACGATTATAAACCATGCCAATTCAATTTCAAACTCCAAAATGAATTTCAAACTCAACATGAAAATTTGATCCACTTTTCAAATAATTTTGGCAATGGGAATAATCTCGATTACGATGCGATTGAAATTTTTTGTTCTCAACAAATCCAAATCGAAAATTCTCAAGTTAATAATTACAAATTGGATTTTGTTAAACAATGAACGAAATTTACGATGATCACACGGATTCACTGTTTGAAACTTATATGAAACAACGTGAACAAAAAAACCAAATCCCAACGTGTGATGAGTCGAGTGATAATCCATCTTTTACCCAAATCAACGATTTTCAAATTACAACTTTTGAATTGAAAACGAGAATCTTAACGAAATTGTTGAAAATTTGGTAATTGAGTTAGACTTCAATTCTTTTGAGGGTGTGGAACCAAATTTAAAATTCGATCTTCCTTTTTTCAATTTCGAAAATTTGAATACAACAACTTTGGATTTTGAACTTGAGATACGCAATGAAGTTGTTGATAATGCAAAAAAGGAAGACGAATTTAATGAACATGAATTTTTTGGACTTTTGGAAGACGATTTGTTAAATTCCGAGGGGAAGATTTAAATCACCTCTTTGATTTTGAAATCAATAATTTTGAAGAAGTTTTCAATGACAAATTGAATTTCAATTTGGTGAAAATAAACTTGAATTTCAACCAATTATTTTATCTACTCCAAAAATCATCGAAAATAAAAACAACTCGTACGATTTTTAATAAAACGACATTCGTTTTTCCAAATCAACATTCAACTTTGAAATCTTTTACGGTTTGGTTTTTCGAGCTTAAGCTGTGTCTCTCATACTTGACGAGACAAATGAATCGGTCTTTGGAAGACCGTTTCATTTACTTTTTAACGATATACTTTCTGATGGCGTGTAAATACATTTTATATAAATAATAATAAACGTTCCATTCACTTGAGTTTACTGTGGGGACACAGTCAAAATCAACTGTGGGGGGGAGACTAATCTTCATTTTTTTTAATTTTCATGGTTTATTTTTGCTTTTTCTTTAAAAAATCCCAAAAACAAATTTCTTTTGATTTATTTTTAAAGAAACACTATAAGATAAATATATGGTTTTGGTTTATTAAATTAAATTTTTTGAAAATTTATTCATCTTAACAAAAATAAAAATGAAACTTGATTACAAATAACAATGGTTTAACTAGTATATAGGAAGATTCATACGTGTTAATTATGAAATACATCCTAATTGAAAATCTTTGTTTTAAAAATTGGTTGATTTAAAGTAGAGGATCTAACATTTTTTTGTCTTCTAAGTTAAGTGGTGCTAAGATGATTTTGCAAAACTCTCTCTTTCCATAAAAAAATAAAAAAATTGAAAAAAGCATCTAAAAAAACTAAACATTTGTATATATGTAAATATTTCTATTAACACCTACGGTCAACAGGTGTATACACTTATGTGTACACTCGCCATGCTCTGTAACTTTCTCACGTAAGCCTGAAAGGCAGTGCACGATCGGTATATCTGGCCTCAATTTATCTGAGCTTGGTATATATATAAAAATTCTTTTTAATAACGCCTACAGTCAATAGGTGTTCACACTCATGTGTTCACTCGTCACGCTCTATATTCCCCTCACATTAGTCCGCAAGGCAGTGCATGGGTAATATATCTGACCTTAGTTTATCTGAATTAGGCATATATTGTATAAATCAATAAAATTTTCAAAAAAATAAGAGAGAGTAAGCAATTGAAATCCTAGCACTATTTTTAACTTATTTGATTTGACTTGTTATTGAAAAGAAATGAACATGCCACTTTGATAAACTTTGATAATCAACTAAGGATCCATTTTATAATTACACTTTGTTATCAACCGAAACAACAATTTAAACTATAGTCTATTTGTTATGATAACTTAATTTCTGTTGGAAATTTTGACGAGTAAATGGCTTAAATTTTCAAGATAATGACCGAAACCTATATTTAACTTATTTGTGTCTATTTAAAAGTAAACCTTTCATTTGTAAATATTTCCAAAAACTCGCATTCATCTCTTTACAAATAAATCTTGCATTTTGTAAATATTTTCATCTTGCATTTGGATTTTGTGGGTAGTATCCGCTGAAAACCCTCGAGACAACACTCGTCCTACTGGGGACACCCAGAGGTTTAACGGCTTGTTGCATAGACTCAATGCAATCGTGCTCCCTACGAAAACGGATTTATCTTAGTTTTTCTTTATTCGAGGACGAATAAAAAGATAATTGTGGGGGTATTTGATGTGCACGTAAATGTGCATATTTTTACCACCATATTTAATCTATTTAAATTGAATAAATGATCATATTGGGTATTTTAACTTGTTTAAAACAAAATTCAAATTATTTGAAATTGTAGCATATTCATCTTCGTCCAAGGGCAAAATGATCATTTTTGTGCATATATTAAATTGAGAAAATTTAATTAGAAATTTCTATATTATTTTGTAGGAAATTAAACTCAATTACATGTGGTTTCATGAAGGAGTATATATGCACAAAGAAGATACAAAAGAATAAAGATGGAAATAATTCAAAGTGAAGAACAAGGAGGACCCCACCCACTTACCTTGATTTTCAATTAGAAGCTAATGCATATGTTAAAAGACCATTAAAGCTTCATGTAAGTTTTGATGGGGGATTGAAGCTAATGATAACTTGGCCACCACACTTCCTTCAAGGACATTTTGGGCATTCCCCAAAAATATAAATTAGGGTTTAACACATGTATATATACCCATTATGTTTCATGTAACCCTTCTTTTACTTAGTCTCTCTTTTAAGCTCTCTTCTCTTAGGAAAAATAAAATGAAAGCTCTCTTTCTTTTCATGGCTACTTAGCCATTTCTTCTTTTATGTAATTCTTTTTTATGCAATTTAATACATGTTCTTTTCCTTTTTTTTTGTTTATTTCCTTTCATGTTGTAGTGTAGATCTCTTTTATTTTATGCAAGTAGAATAGTAGTTCTCTTTTCCATTAGCTTTCATTTTCCTTTTCTTTTCTTTTTTGCTTTCATGTTGCTAGCTACATTTGTTAATCAAATGACAAACATGAGAGGCTAAACCCCTTCAATTTAGGGGTAATGAAGCTCTCTAATTATGTAGCTTCAACTATTTGTTAATCCATGCTCTTTTTTGTGCTTAATGAGGATCAATGAAGTGTTTTATTTGTTGTTCTTGCCTTGAATTTGATAACTTATATTGTTGACACCAAATAGGCTATACTTAAACAATCACTAACACAAATGCCTCTTCATAAAAATATGATTACAACATAAGAAAGTGATTTGAAATTAAATTTTGATGGTCTATATTTCTAATCAATAGTTAATAGGTCATACTTAAAATAGATTTCATTTTCATTTTCTTTGTCAAGTTTCATGAAAGTTAGTAAGTGCTTTAAGGGATGTGTTATATTTGATGGCTTAAGTTGGCTAATCAATAGCACAAATATGCCATACTTATGATAAGCACATCAATTAAAGCGCAAATGACCATAAAAGAGAGATCATGATATCATATATGTTGAACTATGTGATCTAGAGAGTGGATTTATTCTCTAAATTGTCATTTAACTCTTATATTTGCATCTCTTTTCTTTTAGTTGGTTAGCTAATTTTCTAATTTTCTAGCTTAACTTTCACTCGATTTTGGTATAATTTGATTGAATAGAAAATTTAAAATCATCAATTCCCTGCGGATTGTCCCCAATTCGCCACGTACTACAAGTGTACGCCGTGCGCTTGTGGTAAATTTTATTATAAATTTTTCGACGGTCTTCTAATTCGAAAGAATTTCCTTCTTTAAATACTTATTCTATTTCATTCATTCATATAAGATTATCTTTTATTAATTTACATTCATTTACTTACATAAATTATTTTCCAATCATATTTACAATTAATAAAAAAAGGTAATACATAGATTTCTAACACTTTAATTCACATTTACTATTATATATATCTTGATTTCAATTTAGTATTAATATTCATTAATGGATCATTTTAACTCAAGTTTCTTAACTTTTTAACTTACATACATTCCTTCATATATAGTGTCATATAATGATAAATATATTTATGAATCTTTTCAATAATTTCTTAATTTTATAATCATTTACTTAAATAATATTCACTTTTTTATATTCAATTTAATTATTAACCAATTCAAGACATTAACTTAAGTTTATAACATTCCTTGTACACTTAAATGTTCAATTTGAAGCATTTTCGTTACTTAAGCTTTTACTTGTATAATATTCTATTACATGTTCATATTTACATTTCAACTATTTAAACATCTCTAATAAGTTTTATGTATGGTTTTAGAATGTAATTGAACGTTATACAAAGTTTATCTTATTCATTTTAGTCAACAAAAATGTTCAATAGTTTACATCTTCTTATTTTTCATTATCTTTTAATTTATAGGTGACAATTACAATTTCATTAAACACTGTAATGACTCGAAATTTTTTATGGTTTTATTTACGTAATTAACTGAATTTTTGTGAAAATTTTAAATAATAAATTTTTGAAATAAAATTTTCTTATTTGGAATAGGTCTACTTTAACATAACAAATGGTAAATTTTCTTCTGATAATATGAAAATTTATCTTATTGTGTAATTTTATTTCAATTCAAACCAGTTAATATTTGAAGATAATAAACTGTTTTCCAAACCTGAATATTTCTATACAATAAATTTGTAAATCATCTTCTAAGTGTGACGTCATATTTCGTTTCTCTAAATTTGGACTGCTATTGCTCCGTTTATCTTATTTCCGGCAAATTAGCACCATTTTCGGTACCAATCATCGACTTTTGATAGGATGGTCGTATCGCTGAAATTTGTGTACCACTTTGATTGTCTCGTAGTGCTGATCTTCGCAATATATTCATTTTTGTGATTTGAAATCCGGTTTGTCGCGGAATCGATGAAACAATTTGCAGTATTGGTACAGTTTTGAACCTTTCAAACTCCTTGTGTATTTTCATTGTCCAGCCGTGAGATAATGAATGGCCACTGGCCATAATTACTTTTTGAATTCAATCGTTCTGGCTTTTGCAATCCAACCTGTTTATTTTATATTGATTGTCTATTTATTTCTGGTTCTCTGGTTTCTTCTAGTCTATTCACTTTCACTCCATTAGGTGACTTGAAACAAATATAAATGGAAATAGTATATTTATATCTCTGTAAGTCTTTTGCTATTCTTACCTATCCTATTTATATTTTCCTGTTCACATTCTCTCGGTTTCATTTTTTTTCTCTTCGTTTCTATTCAAAATTTTGGTAAAAAAATTTGGAACTAAACTTTCAAATTGGTGACGATATATATATATATATCTGTGTGTGTGTGTGTGTGTGTGTATGTAAATTATATTTATCTGTACATCCCAAAGAAAGCCCAACCGAAGTCCCATCCCCATCACCACTTCTACCTTCACCCAACCCCTCCTCGACCTAAGCGCAAGCAACAACTCCCTTAGCTCCTCCCTCTAGGCAAGCAAACTCGCCTCAACTCCTTCCTCATCCACCTCACTGAGTTGTAACCGGATCCAACACCTCCACTTGTGGTTCAAATCAGCCACACCTTGCCTGATTAAATGACCACCACGAGCAGCTCAGCCTCGTTTCCCCTCACTCCTCCCCTACATCATCAACGAGCAACCGAGCACCCATCTTTTCCCCTCCGAGCCATGTCAGCCTACGTTTTTCAAAGGGAAATATATTTTCCTTATTTGATATTGTACCTCTTGGCCTTCTCTGTGTATATGATGTTTTACTTTATGATACATATATTCAGTTATTATAAGGTACTATATATATTATATTATTATATTAGTTTAGATATGATATGTGTGTGCATATATATATATATATATATTTGTTAGTATTTATATATTAAGGTGTATATCATTAGCTAATATATGATATGTTAATTTTGGTAGGAAACTTGTTATATAATTCAAAAATATATATACTTATATATCAAGTTATATCATTGAATCCAAGTGATGTATATTTTGAAACCTGTAATAAAAGAATATATTGTTCATGTAAATACTTTTCATATATATTGTTCCTATATATATTCTGTATACATTAATATGTATGTTCGCATACATTTATTTTGAAGCATGCTTTGTGTTATTCATATTGTAGGTACATATATATTATTTGCTGTGTTAAAATAATGTGAATATATATTTTATACATAAAGTTTATAAGTTGCAGTGATATTTTTGATATGGATAATATACACATATATAGTCTGCATATATTTTTGTTTAACCTGTTTTGTATTATATTCAATATAGATTTGTCTATACATAAAGCTGCTCATAACATATATATATATATATATATCATACGAGTATAATACTATTTTAAGTATTTTGTATTGCAGCTTTCATATTTTATACACATATAAATTTATATAAGTTTATATCATTCTGTTGATCATTAATGTACAAGTTTATATGCATCATCTGTTAGTTATATATGTGCAGTATAAACTTCATTTACAACTTTTATGTATATAGTATATATTAATTATATTTAGTGATACACGTATATATATTCTATATATATATAGATTGTTGCTATATTAATAATGTTACCGTGTATATATGATTTTTTCATCGTTCTGTTATAAAGGAGCTTGAATGCCTACTTCTATTATAAAGGTGTATATATATATATATATATATATATATATATTTTGGTGTTTATAGTAAATATATTAATATGTTAGTTATAGGTAGTCTATATAAATTTTACTTATATTAGCTTATATATGCCTATCAACTTGTCTTTATATGTACCATGATAAGGAAGTTTATATTCAGTTTATATGTTTTAAAGTACATATGTAAGTTGTTCAAGAGTTTATATGTTACAGTGTACACTTGCAGTTAAGGTTGGGAAGATAAATTTGAATTTATTTGAAATTGTATTTAATAAGGATTTTATTTAATTAAATCGATTTGAAACTTATTGAATTTGATATTTTTAAAGGATATGATTTGGTGCGCACCTTTGATTTGGGAGTATGGCTCGAGGTGTGCGGTAGCTGCGGCTATGCGTTGCCACCAGCCTGGATGTGTAATTGGTATATCTACCCTGGCATTGCCTAGTTGTGCCATGTCACCTACCCTATCAAGACCACTATGAGTTTGATTTTTGTCGTACCTATGGAGTATCCTCTGATAGCCTCCCGATCAGGAGGTATTTATGGTACTGTATAGATTATTGACACTATAAAATGTGTTAAGGGGGATATAGTTAACGCCTTAACGCTATTTTAATAGTTTATTTTACTACAGACATTATTATAATAGCGTATATTATACTACTAGTAGATAGTTCCACGGATCCTTAGAGGATGGTTATCCCAAACATCCACTAAGTTGGTATTTCAGTTGATATTTCACTTGAGTTGGATTTATCAATATAAGAATTTTAATCCTGACTTGAGTGTTTTGTGTTTTTTCTTTACGCTCGGGTCAGACTGAGTGTCACAACATTCGAGACTCACCTTTGGAGTTGGAGCTTCGCTTGGAGATCCAGCGATCTATTTTGCTTTCAGTTATTCAGCTAACTCCAGTGATTTCTTCAGATTTGTATTTGACTATTGTATTGAGACTTCTATGTATTTGATACTTCTATTATATCTTGTTTAACTCTGTTATATACATAGTAGCTTCATGAACTACTACTCTTTTAGTTCCGCTGCTTATTGTTATATTACCATGTGATTCTGTGATTTATTTATTTACTGTACATGTTGAGTTTTTCCAAATATAAGTTAACAATCTCGTATTTTGCACAATTCAAGTAGACATGTGCGGATGCGAATGGTTGTAAATATCGGGATGTTATAATTGGTATCAGAGACAGGTTTTAGGTAGAACTTAGCATATAAAGTAAATTTGATTACGGAATCACCTTCGTTCAAGCTTGAATCTCTTTCTCTTTAATTCGAATTCCCTTTGAACTTTAGAACTCTCCCATTGGTTCTGAAATCCATTCTTGTCTCCCTTATTTTTATTCTTTTGATTCTGGAGTACCCCATAACTCCACTTCGAGTGATCTCTAATAAATCGATGATTTCATCGATCTTTGAATGATTTGTAAAGGGGTGAAACTCCTTTACAACAACCATCGATTCACCGAAGATTTCTGTATCGTCGGTTTAGATGCTGCTATCTCATGCTATACCCGAATTCTATCTCTTGTGATCTGATGTCGATTTGCTTCAGAAATCTACATCGATCGTATTCTTGAAATCACGGTTGACCCGGTTAAGGTTGCCCGCGATTTATATAAGTCTATCCATCTTTCCACTTTATTATTTAATCATCTTATATTCTTTTCGAACCTATCTTCTAGTTAGAATCATTTCAATTAGGGTTTCACTAATTTTAATCTCTATCCTTGCTTTGAAATCTATTTTGTATCATCGAGTGAGGGAGTATATACATATTAATATAAAAATATTTTATATGTTGTGTTGCTTGAGTTGTTAATGTTGATTTGGGGTTTCGACCAATTCGTCTGATCAACGCTATCGATAGGAATTCCAAAACACTTGAACATAACAAACTAGCACAATATTATTTTCAAATTTGGTAAATGAAATGAATTTTGTATAATTATAATATATATAATAGAAATTTTATGAATTATAATATTTGATTTTCATTTATTGTTTTGTAAACCAGTGACTTTTCTACATAAATAAATAAATGGAATTATAAAACATGCTTTATAAATTGATTTGGAATTTAATGGATATAAATCAAGAATTTGAGAATTTAATTTCCGATGATCTCAAACTCTGGTTTTAAAGTTTTAAAATGTATATTACTTAAAGCATTTGAAATATAAATTTCTTTCCAAAGAATTTTAAAGGGTTTTAATCAGTATTCTCCTATTTTGTCGTTGGAAAGTAATTTCGGTGATGACTGCAGCATCATCGACATTCATTTTCCAGTTTCAGAGTAGAGAGGCCATTTAGTAGATTTGCTACACTTTTGTTTTAGAAAATGAATTTGATTTGGATTTATGAAGTATGATTTGATTTATAATGTATATATAGGTATATGGTTATAGATTTGGTTTAATATAATATACACACACACGCATTTATTTCAAAATAGTTTAAAGAAAAATCGAAAATTTAACTTTTGAATTTATGTACAGGATGTTTTTAATTATTAAAATGAAACCAATATTTTTGAAGAAATATTTAAAAACTTGAAATAATTGAATGGAAATAAATTCAAAACTAAATGAAATTTTAAGATTTTAATGGACAGTTTGAACTAACTAATTTGAATTGAATGACTATCTATTTATTTAATAAAATAGATTAAACCAAATTGTTGGATATAAATTAATTTAAATTGAAATTTATATGGTTTGAACTAATTGTTTTATCTTGTTTTTCGATCTATTTTCTTTCTAGTTGTTTTATTCTCCTACCACATTCCTTTTCGGGGACGAAAAGTTTTGAGTGGGGGAGAATGTAACGACCCGAAAGTTTTAATGGTTTTATTTACATAATTAACTGAATTTTTATGAAAATTTTAAATAATAAAATTTTGAAATAAAAATTCTTATTTGGAATACGTCTACATTAACATGGCAAATGGTAAATTTTCATTTGATAATATGGAAGTTTATTTTATTGTGTAATTTTATTTCAATTCAAATCAATTAAATTTGATGATAATAAAATGTTTTCCAAACCTGAATATTTCTATACAATAAATTTATTAATCATCTTCTGAGTGTGACGTCATATTTCGTTTCTCCAAATTTGGATTGCTATTGCTCTGTTTATCTTTTTTTGGCAAATTAGCAGCATTTTAGGTACCGATCATCGACTTTTGATAGGATGGTCGTTCGCTGATATCTATGTACCGTTTTGATCATCTCGTAGTGCTGATCTTCGAAGTATATTCATTTCTTCTATTTGAAGTCCGGTTCGCTGTGGGATCGACGAAACAATTTGCAGTATTGGTACAGTTTCGAACCTTTCAAACTCCTTGTGCCTTTTCATTGTCCGGCCTTGAGATAATGAATGGCCACTAGCCATATTTACTTGCTAAATTCAATCATTCTGACTTTTGCAATCCAACCTGTTTATTTTATGTTGATTGTCTATTTATTTCTGGTTCTCTAGTTTCTTCTAGTCTGTTCACTTTCACTTCGTTATGTGACTTGAAAGAAATATAAATGGGAATAGTATATTTATATCTCAATAAGGCTTTTGCTATTCTTATCTATCCTATTTATATTTTCCGGTTCACATTCTCTCAGTTTCATTTTTTTCTCTTCATTTCTATTCCAAATTTTAGGAAAAAATATGGAACTAAACTTTCAAATTGGTGATGATATACATACATACGTACATACATACATATATACATATATAATATTTATCTATACATCCCAAAGCAAGCCCAGCCGAAGTCCCATCCCCATCGCTACTTCCATCTTCACCCAACCCCTCCTCGACCTGAGCACGAGCAGCAACTCGCCTAGCTTCTCCCTCAAGACAAGCAAACTCGCCTCAACTCCTTCCTCATCCACCTCACCGAGCTGCAACCGCATCCAACTTCTCCTCTTCCGATTCAAATCAGCCATGCCTTGCCCGATTGAACGACCACCACGAGGAGCTCGGCCTCGTTTCCCCTTGCTCCTTTGCTGCATCATCAACGAGCAGCCGAGCACCCATCTTTTCCCCTCCGAGCAATGTTAGCCTACGTTTTTCAGAGGTATATATTTGTCTGGTTTGATATTGTAACTCTTGGCCTTCTCTATGTATATGATGTTTTACTGTATGATACATATATGCAGTTATTATAAGGTACTATATATATTATATTATTATTATTTTAGTTTAGATAGGATATGTGTGTGTATTTGTTGGTATTTATATATTAAGGTTTATATCATTAGCCTATATATGATATGCTAATTTTGTTAGGAAACTTGTTATATAATTCAAAAATATATATACTTATATATCAAGTTATATCATTGAATCCAAGTTATCTATATTTTGAAACCTGTAGTAAAAAAAATATTGTTCATGTAAATACTTTTCATATATACTATTCCTATATATATTCTGCATACATTTATATGTATGTTCGCATACATTGATTTTTGAAGCATGCTTTGTGTTATTTGTATTGTAGGTACATATATATTATTTGCTGTGTTAAAAGAATGTTAATATATATATATATATATTACATAAAGTTTATAAGTTGTAGTGATATTTTTGATATGTATAATATACACATATATAGTCTGCATATATTTTTGTTTAACCTATTTTGTATTATATTCAATATAAATTTGTTTATACATAAAGCTGCGCATAACATATATATATATATATATATATATATATATATATATATCGTACGAGTATAATACTGTTTTGAGTATTTTGTATTGCAGCTTTCATATTTTATACACATGAATTTATATAAGTTTATATCATTTTGTTGATCATTTATGTATAAGTCTATATGCATCATCTGTTTGTTATATATGTGCAGTATAAACTTCATTTACAAATTTTATGTATATAGTATATATTAATTATATTTAGTGATATACGTATATATATTCTGTATATATATATATATATATTGTTGCTATATTAATAATGTTACAGTGTATATATGATTCTTTTCATTGTTTTATCATAAAGGAGCTTGAATGCCTGCTTCTGTTATAAAGGTGTGTGTGTGTATATATATTGGTGTTTATTGTATGTGTATATATACATATATTAATATGTTAGTTATATGTGGTCTATATAAATTTTACTTATATTAGCTTATATATGCCTATTAACTTGTTTTTATATATACTATGATAAGGAAGTTTATACACAGTTTATATTTTTTAAAGTACGTATGTAAGTTGTTCAAGATATACTTAAATTTATATTATATATACATATTTATGTAAATTTTATACATGTGTGTTGTATATATAAATTTATAGAAGTCTATAACCCATTGTTCATATATATATATATATAAAAATCTATATAATTGTATATATTATGGTCTGTTAGTTATATAAAGAATGAGTTTATTTAAAGTTACACTATATAAGGTGTATATAAGTTTGTATTAGTACTACATAACATGTTGTTGTATATAAAAGTTTATATATATGTGCTTAATTAAATCAATGATTTTTAATTATATATGTTATTTTAAC
This sequence comes from Allium cepa, assembly GCA_030765085.1. Classification (NCBI taxonomy): domain Eukaryota; kingdom Viridiplantae; phylum Streptophyta; class Magnoliopsida; order Asparagales; family Amaryllidaceae; genus Allium; species Allium cepa. The sequence continues at coordinate 914,989,937 of CM060929.1, read as the reverse complement.
ATTTGTTTTAAAATTAAATATTGATTTCATGGTAATAATAATAAATATATATTTTTTCTATTTCTATCAAACTGATTCTAATTATTTCATCGATGCCTTATCTATCAGCTTGTCCGTCGAATTCCTGCCAATCTTGCTTTGTTTTGGAATTTGTGTTTGGATTCGTAGCCCTGTTCATTTTCAAATTTCTCTAGCCTCGAACGATGAGCAATCACTCACGATTAACATTCTTATATTTGTTAAATTTGATTTCAATTGAAATGAAAATTAAAAATATACCGCTGTTAGTTATTTACATTGATATATATATATGCTATTATCTATATCTGTCCACCAATGACATCTTACACCATTATCTGTTATTTATATTAATGATATATGCCTGTTATATTATTATCTTATTTGTTATCACTCTGCAAGTTCCTTGTTAGTTTGGAATTTTATATGGGTTGAAATGATACGTACCCGAATGATCTGTAGAATAGGAGAAAATCGTTATGGGTTGAAATGATAAACACAAGTGATTTTCATTGAATTGAATTTAGGATTGCGGGTTGAAATGATATATACCCGTATATATATTTAAATTATAGAATGAAATGATAAATATCTGTATCACTTGACCATAAGATAGAATATTATATACAAGCACCATTGGTGTATATATATATATATTATAATGATTTCCAAGGTTTTGAAAAGAAATATATGGTTTTGTATAAATACTGATTTTAAAATACTGTATATATAAATGTTATTTATATATGTTTAAATTCTTGATTTATAAATTTATGTTTTTAAAATTTTAAAATTATAAGTTAGTTTTGAAATTATAAATTTTAAGAATTTACTTATAAATTTACTATTTTAAAATATGTATAAATCAGTTTTAAATATAAAATAAGTTGAATAATAAGATTTAATTAAATAAAGTTGGATTTAATTAATATATAATATGTTTCAGTACTTATTTAAAATTATATTTAAAATAGATTTTATAATGATTTTTATAAGTTAAGGTTGGGAAGATAAATTTGAATTTATTTGAAATTATATTTAATAAGGATTTTATTTAATTAAATCGATTTGAAACTTATTGAATTTGAGATTTTTAATGGATATGATTTTATAACTTGATTTTAGTTTAAGGTGAATAAATGAATATTTCAAGTTTAAATAAAGTGAAGGAAATATTTAGTTATTTAAAATTTGAGGTTTTATGTAAATGATATTGGATTTATTAAGTGAATATTTAAAAACTAAATAATAATGAAGTAAAATTAAGATATATATGAAATTATCAAATTTAGTTTTGAAAATGTTGAATATTTATAGCTTTGAAATATATTGAAATTAAAATGGTTTATTTTGTGGTTCAAATTTGTATTTGAAATTGATATAATTTGAAATGGTTTATTGAGAAACTAAATTGAATTGAGATTGGATTAAAATTTGAATTTTGGAATTCGAGTTGATTTGAATCGATTTGTAAAATTTGAGGAAGCTACTTTATTATATAAAGTATTTTTAAATTATAGTTAAACTATTTATATATCTTATTTTATACTATTTATTTTAATATAAATCATTTTTAATATAAACTATTTTTAATATAACTATGTTAATGTACGAATTATTTTAATATAAACTATTTTAACTTATAACTATTATTATAAAACTATTTTACTTTATAAACTATTATATTGTATATACTATTATTAATATCTAAACTGATCAAGTGAAATGTTATGATTTCAAAATGTTATGATTTCCAAAGTGCTATGATTTCAAAATGTTATGATTTCCAGAGTGCTATGATTTCAAAATGTTGTTCTTTCTAAAGTGTTATAATTTCAAGTGTTTCAGTTTCGAAAGTGTTATAACTTTGAACGTACTATGATTTTGGAAGTGAATATATTTGAAATGGAAATGATGTCATATTGATTTGGTTTTGAATTGGAAATGATATCTTATTGATTTGGTTTTGAAATGGAAATGATATTGTATTGATATGGTTTTTGAAATGGAAATGATATTTTGGTTTTGAAGTACAAACTATTTTGAAATGACCACGGTGTTATAATAATGTTTAGTTGTTAAAGAGACCGAGATCGGATATTGTCATACTCTCTACCAATACCGAAAACCACTTTAACGACTTTGTAAGCGGTGGAGATTCTAGAATGAAGTAGGATGGTGGCGACATCCTATTTGAGGTATGTACATGGACCTGAGTCCCGTGAGTTAGCATAAGGTGGCTAAAATAGGAGTAATTGACAGGCCAAGTGAGGTAGCTCCTCCGATCAGACACACTTCTTTGACTGCCATTCTATTACTTTGTGATTGATTTGGTGCACACCTTTGATTTGGGTGCGTGGCTCGAGGTGGGCGGTAGTTGCGGCTATGCGTTACCACCAGCCCGGAAGTGTAATTAGTATATCTACCCTGGTATTGCCTAGTTCTGCCATGTCACCTACCTTATCGAGGCCACTAAGAATTTGTTTTGTGTCGTACCTATGGAGTATCCTTTGGTAGCCTCCTGATCAGGAGGTATTACGATACTGTATAGACTATTGGCACTATAAAATGTGTTAAGGTGGATATGGGTAACGCCTAAGGCTATTTTATAGTTTATTTTACCATAGACATTATAATAATATCGTATATTACTACATAGTAGATAGTTCCACGGATCCTTAGAGGATGGTTATCCCAAACATCCACTAAGTTGGTAGTTCACTTGAGTTGGATTTATTAATATAAGAATGTTAATCCCGACTCAAGTGTTTTGTGTTTTTTCTTTACGCTCGGGTCAGACCAAGTGTCATAGCATTCGAGACTCACCTTTGGAGTTGGAGCTTCGCTAGGAGATCCAACTATCTATTTCACTTTCAGTTATTCAGCTGACTCCAGTGATTTATTCAGATTTGTATTTGACTATTGTAATGAGACTTCTATGTATTCGAGACTTCTGTTTTATCTTGTTTAACTCTGTTATATACGTAGTAGCTTTATGAACTACTATTCTTTTATTACCGCTGCTTACTGTTATATTACTCTGTGTCTGTGATTCTGCGATTTATTTATTTACTGTATATGCTGAGTTTTGCCAAATATAAATTAATAATCTGGTATTTTGAGCAATTCAAGTCCGACATGTGCGGATGCGAATGGTTGAAAATATCGGGATGTTACAAACACTCAGCTTCTAATTTCTTATTTCTCATTTTAGAAGTTTCCAACAATTAAAATTTCACTGTATTTCTACAACTGAAAATCATTAATTAACAAGCTTAAGAATTCAAATACCGAGTTCATTTCTAATCACTTTGAAATAATGTATACATACGCACACACACACACACAAATGTGTGTGTGTGTATATATATATATATATATATATATATATATCAAATCATATTTAGTGGATTTCATTAAAATTGGTTTATCAAAAGAAATGGTAGCAAAGCTGCTAAGTGGTCTTTCCACTTTGAAACTCGACAATGAAAGTCGATGATGTTCCGATCACCCCCGAAATTATATTCTAGCGACAGAAGAGGGGGAGTACATAACTTATTTCCTTTAAAATTCTTTTAGAAACATTTATTTTAAATCTTGTTGAAAATATTTATATTTGAAAATACTTCAAAATAATACTAATTTTTTTTCAAAAATCTTTGAAAACTGATTTGAAAAAACAAGATTTAAGTTCTCAAATTTCCATTTTAATTCATTTTATTTGTGAAACATGATTTATAAACTAGACTTACAAAATTTCATTTTCTTGCAACATACATAGTGAATAGTTTTTAAGAACTTTTACTAACCAAATGTGAAACGACAATGATTGAATATTATCATTTCCTAACAACCAAAACACAAAATAACAAAAATAAATTTATATAAAATTATTCTTTTACATACAGAATATAATTCTAGGTAAAATTATTTCATTTTATCTATTTTGAAAACAATATTGTGTCGGTTTATCCTGTTCAAGTGTTTAGAAACCCCTATCGATGCCATAACGTCCTTTGTACGGACCAGAATTTATAAATACTCAATAAAACAAATTAACACAATATAAAATATTTTTATAACAGTAACAAATATGCTCTCTTGTATATATACACTCAGACTCATTCTAGGGTTTTATTAACCCTATCTCTAATTAGTTAACCCCAATGCTATGCTAAGGTATTTCTAAACCAACGCTCTATACCAGCTATGATGACCCATCTTTTTGAACGGTTAAAATCAATAATAGATCACACATATTGTGATGTCCTGGAAATTTGGGCAATAATTATTTAATAATTTCCATTAATAATTGTTTTAAAATGTGAAATATTGATTTAATAATTTAATTCAAACAAAAATTATCTTTTGAAGATTAATAATTATTTAGTTTGGCAAATGTTATCTTTTCAAAATTTATAATAATGATATTTTAATTTGAGAATCTTATGGTATTCAAAGTTAAAAATATTTAAATGATAGGATTATCTTTCTAAGCTTATTAAAGAATATTTTATTTATAATGTATATTTGTGTATACATTGTAAATAGAGAATTGATTTTTAATTGGTATTGAATAAACTATGAATTGGTTAATTTGATTTAAAATTGGTATTGAAGCTTTTCAAAAATTTGTTTTAAAAGTCTATCTTATATTTTCATAAGAAATATAAGTAAGTATTTACTTTGTTTGTAAAAATATGTAATAGTTTAAGTAGTATTTTACAATAAAAGTTTATTTTATTTTATTTTAAAAATTGTTTTCTTTTGAAATTAGCTTTAAAAATATTATTTTAAAAATAGATATTAATGTGTATAATTTTATAAAGATAGTTTATATGTATTTATTTAAAAGCTATATGTAAACAAGCATTTAAAAACCATAATAACATAATTAGAAATGGATTTAAATTATGTATAAAACTAAGAAATTTATTTTTTATATTAATAGTGCATATGTGTTAAGCATGTAATCCATTAAGTAGACACTTGTAATCACCTTGCAAATTAAGCAACAAGTGGCATTTGTTTTATTTGTTTTAAAACGTTTTTTTTCAAATTATATTAAGTTGAAACTTAGCAATGCATCTTTAGTTCAAAATCATTTTCTTCATTTGAAAACTGAAATCAGACTTTAGAAAGAAAATTGAAAACCAAATACAATTCAATCAAAAATCTGCAAACAAGTTCAATAACAAATCCGCTCAAATTTTCAAAATCTGTAATTTGTTCAAACTCTAGCAAAAGGAATGAGGTCAGCTGCAGTTTTGAGACCAACTACAATAGCAAACTTAATTTTCAAAGTACCAGATCATCTGCATGCATTTTAGACCAGAATCAATTAACAAATCAGCAAGTAATTCAACAATCAAAATTGGAAGCAAATGCAAATCTGTTCCAGGAAATTCAAATCAGGTTCCAGGAAGTGAATTTGCATCTGGGATTGTTCTCTGCATCCTCAATTAATAGGTGAGTAAACTTCTATCTTAAAAACAGTTTTCCCTTTTAAAATCAAAGTTAAACAAAATTTCCAGAACTCAAGTTCTAATTCACATAAATTAAAAACAGTTTGGATGGAAACTGATCTGTTTCTTTTTAGAAGTAAGTAACCTCAATGCAAAGAACTTAAATTATCTGCTGCATGTGAATGTATAGGAATGAATAGGCTTGTATGATTATATGGTGTTGAAAATTTGTGTGTACATATATAAATATGTATATATGTTGCTGTTGCCTGGAATCTGCATATCTGTTGTTTTAAAAACTAAGATTTGCTAATATAAAACTCATTTCCTCTGGATTTAATTCTCTGTTAGGATTTGTTGTGTAAACAAAATATGTGTTTAATATAAATTTAGGTTTGTAAATTATGATTTTGTTAAATTAAGTAAATTGAAAAGAATTGTAGCCTCTTAAACACTAATAACTGTCAATATCTTCAATAAGCCAAATATCAAACCTCCTAAATTATTAAATCAGTGTTATAATTTGAATGCATGTTTGAAATCATGATTTTTAAAACAAATATCACATTTTTTAGTTAATTGTTGAATGAGCTTGACTGGGGTAAACAGAATGAGGATTTTTGGGTTTATCTCATTGCCTAGTGAATTTGGGATGCTGTAATTCTTCCTGGAGGTGTAAGTTTGACTGGAGAGTGGAGAAAAATTATCAGGTGGATGGCCGGAGGTTGGTGGCGACGGCAATAGTTGTTTCCAGGTTCTAACCCTAGCTTCAGGAGGTAGGTGTTTAGGAGCTTCTCGTGATCTCTTTGATGCATCGAGTGATGTAAGGGTTTGGGGTTTGGAAGAAGGGATATAGGTGGATGGATGGACGGAGTCGCGGTGGCTCTGATGGCCGGAGGTGGGTTTGGGAAGCGTTGACAGGTTTGGGCCATACAGTGTAGTTGTGTTTCCAGGTTGCAGTATTTATCTTGGTTTTAATTGCAAGCTGCAGCGGGATGATCAGGTGATCGTGACCAAGTGTGGAGATGGTCGGCGACTAGAAGGAGTTGCCTAGAGTGGCTGGAGATCACCAGAGAGCCGGTGCATATGCACCGTGCATATGTAGACCTGGTTAACTTGTTTGGGTTAATGCAAGGAGAATGACTCGAAGATAGTCTCGGGATTTCATGTTTTTGTCTCAGAGCATTAGGGGTTTTATCTCGAAGTAGTAATAGATGGCCTCGGGTAGTAGTTGGTTCCAGGTTATTGAACCTGACAGTGCTAGGTTTTTGAAGTTTAAATGAAATTTAAATTCTAAGCTGAGATCTAAAACAGGTATTTAAATTCAAAGTTTAATAAATTTTTAATCTTAGGTTTTAAAGATGGAAGTTTTAAATTTAAACAAGATTTAAATTTAGTTCTAAATCAAGTTCAGTTTTCAGGTTTACTTTTAAAAACAGATTTGATTCAAAATAGTTTGTAAATTTTAAATAAAAAAAATGTATAGATTCTAATTGTTTTAAAAGTAAATTTGAAAATGAAATTTGATTCAAATAAGTTTTAACTTGAAAGAATTTATTTCCTTTAGTATTTGAATTAAGATATGAAGTGTTAATTTAAAATTGGAAGTTAAAATAGTCAATTTATTTTCAAAAGCTTGATTTGTTTTGTAGTTTTGTTTTAAACCTTTCTTTTATATTTAAGTAATGAATGTTCTTTAACATTTATTTTATTTAAGGTTTACAATTATTTAAATTTGGATAAATGTTTAAATAGTTAAACATTTTAAATCTTAACTTTTAAAATGGAATTTGAATTTAATTTAGAAATGTATTGTTTAAATACATTGAAATGTTAATGAAGTTAATAAGTAAATGAATTATTTTAGAAATAATTAAGATAATTAAGAATTTACTTATTTAATTGATTTTAAATAATGATTTAGATTAAATTTTAATTAGAGTTTATTAATGATAATTAATCTAAGATAATTTTTCTTAAGGAAGTAATTAAAGAAAATGTTGTTAGTTAATAAAGATAATTATTTAAGGATAAGTAAGTAATTAATTAATGTGATTAATTGTGATAATTAATTAGATTAATTAATTAAAGATAATCAATTGTAAATTGTTAAGCATAATTACTTGATAAAAGTAATTAAGGAATTAATTACTTATTGTAATTAATTTTGATAATTTGATTTGTTTAAGTTAATTAATTCAGTTTAATTAATTTAAGATAATCATTTGATGGTTTAATAAGAGTAATTACTTAATGTAATTAATGGAGCATGATTACTTAGAGAAGTAATAAATGATAATTACTGGAATGTAATTAGTGAGAAATGACTTTTCATGAAGTAATTTGGATAATTACTTTTGTAATTAATCAAGGGATTAATTAATGAAGATAATTAATTATGGAATAATTAATTTGTTAATGAGTAATTAAAGATAGTTAATTACTGAATTGAATATTAATCAAGGGTGATTAATATATGTAATTTTAATTTAGATTAATTACTAAAAGTAATTAATTTTTAATAAAGTAATTAATTTAAATATTAATTAGAGATCATTAATTAATATAATTAATGATGTAATTAAGAATTGATTAATTAGTATTAATTAATGTAATTAATTAAGGATAAATGTAATTAATTATAGTTAATTAATTAATGAAGTAATTAAATGTTAATTACTAATGATTAAGGTTAATTAATTTTGTAAAATTAATTAAATACTAATTACTTATTGTAATTAGTGAATGATAAATCAAAGGTGTTTAATCAAGTTGAATACTTAGAGAATGATTGATTAACTAGGTTAATTAATTAATGGATATATAAGCAGGATTTATAGATGTAATAGTTAATTTAATTCATTTTAAATTAATTATAATTGATGGTTAATAAATCATTTGCTTATGAATGATATTGATTGGATGGTTGTGATCTCAGTAATGAGATGAGTAGTATCTATAGGATATGGATGCTTAGTTAAAGTAAGATAATATGGATTATCTGGTTGTGATGATTATCTGTTTGTGATGATGATACAGATTATATGTTTATGATGAGAATGAGATTATCTATTGTGATGTGAAGTTTATCTATCTGTGTGAAATAGATAATAATGAAATGAGTTATTTGTTTAATACCCTTAAGTACAACTTGGGCATTAAAATGGCGTTTGGTTTCGGTGAGACCGGGATCGGATTCCATATTTGGATATCCGAAAACCACATCGATTCCAATTAAACGTTAGGTCGTTAATCCAAGTGGAGCAAGTGAAGACTCGAGGTGTAAGGACTATTCGTCAGTATAACTCTGTGGGTGATTCCGTAATGAGTTTGACGGAATATTACTTATAGGTTCGAGATGGTGATTTAGAGTGCAAGGGCTATTGTCGTTAACTCTGAGGGTGATTCCAATACGAGTGTAGCGAGATAGTGCCTTCGGTTTCGTTCGAACTCGGAACGAACTTGTATGGATTGAATGCTTTCAGAACATCGTCAGGTGGACGATGAGCATTCTAAGATTGATATGTCCTATAAAGGTAATCGTAGCCTCAAGCATCATCAACCGGGAATGGCTAAAACAGGGGAGGTGCAGCAAGGCTTCGTGGATAGCCCCCACTAGAGGGCAAGATTTACCCCTGTCTAGAGTCCCTTATATTTTGGCTATGTGGCAGTTGGCGACGGCCAATCTGCGGGGTTGTCTTGTTCGGAGCTGTCCGGTAAGGGATGGTTCCGGCTTTGTGTTGCAGGGGAGTTAGGGTAGCTCCTCGGTACAGTGATCTAGGCCACGTACTGTGAAGGGCGGTACCCCAGTAGCCCTGCCATTGATGGAAACCCATTCTTCCTACGAGACCCTACGGTTTTGATTGTATTACCCACTTTTGTGGCTAGTAGCTGGAATTTAATCATGTAACAATTTCGGCTATTTCTTATTTACTTGACAACCCTAGACACTATTATAATATCACTGGATTTCCTATCAAATGTTTTGGTTAGCGTAAGGTAAAAACTTTTCCATGTTTATGTGCGGGAAGTCTTACGTGATACCTTTTCTTTTCAAAGGATTTTTCTAAAGTTAAGCAACTTTTAACCGTTTACTCACACCAGACCCATGTCTGACCCGAGTGTTTATTTTCTGTTTTATTAAACTCTTGGGTACTCATATTATATATGAGTAGTCAAGTGATTCAGGATTGCTTTGACGAGTTCTGGAGGAGATATGGAGCAGGAGGCTTCAGCGTGTAGATACGTATATAGAGTTTCCGCTGTGTTTGAGTTGTATCGGTTTCTCTGATGTACTTGAATTGTAATTGCTAGACAGATGTTTATAACTGTCTAGTTTTTGTTGTATTAGCTGTATATCTCTGATGTATATGATACTATGTAATGTTTTATGTGATATAATATAATTTATTCGTTCCGCTGTGAGATTCCGATGTTGTTTATTTCTTTCTTTCCTATCTTTTCTCTTTTCTATCCCTTTCTTTCTTCTTAACGATGTGATTTTCTAGCGATAGAAAGTCGGGTCCTTACACATATCTAACTCAAACCATTCAAAATGGAGGATTGTAAATGAGGTTTAATAAGGAAATAAGAGAAAAGAAGGAAGACAAAATATAGAATCTCACAACGAAATGACAAAATATAATAATCAAATAAACAATTCATGAAGCCGTTTTACAATATACATTTGATTACACAAACTTTTCACAAAATCAGAGTACAATCAAGAAACATGCCAAAAAATGCAGTGGAATAATAATAGTAAATACGATCTAGCAACTCTATCTTCATCTGCAAGGAATAATGTCTTCAAACACTGAAATGCTCAGGCTGACCCAAGTGTAATGAAAATACAAAACACTCAAGTCATAACTTAAATTTCTTATGTAAGTTAAATCAACAACAATTAAATGTGAGTGTAATAGCTTCAGAGATGTTTATGGGATTTTCCATCTCCTATCAAGTGTACAAGGTAAGCGCAATAACATAAGAGATGTTATGAGATTTTCCATCTCTTAAGGATCCATTAAACTATACATATGTAGTGTCTATTAGTAAAGTAAAGTGTTTAAATAGCAATAAGGCTTTACGTTGATCCCATTTAACACATTTTTAAGCATTGTTCTATAGTTTTCCTTAGTAGCATCACCAGTAACATCGATAGCCAAGGAGGCGCCGTGATAAGACAACACTAAAACAACTTTTTAGTGGTCGCGTATAAGGATAAAAGTATGACAAGGCACGTGAGGTAATACCCAAGGTAGGATACTACCAGTTTGGGTCGCAGGGCTAGGTAACACACCGTAGCAATGACCGCCCACCGCGTCCAACACCCCCAAAAAATCAAATCAAGGTGCACCGATCAAGCCAGCATCAATATAGTAATACGAAGAGGTGTGTCCGTTAGGGGTAGCTGGCCCACTTGGCCCTAACAAGTAGTCTTGTTTTAGTTATTTCAAATTGGCACAAGTGCTGGGGTCATCCATGGTTTGAGCATGAATGAGAGAGGGAAGAAAAATAAAAATGTAATTAATTGATTATTAAAGTGATTAGTGTAATTTATTTATGTTTAATTCCCAGTAACTTTTAAATTTTAATAAATTATTCAAACGAGGTCCAATAGAGATGCGGGTTTTTGTGTGGCGCTCGTGACATTGAAAGCTTTGTAGTGAACGTGATTTAGACAGATTTGGAGATAGTCAAAATTTGGGCTAAAATTGGACGTCATTCGATTTTAGTTCCAAAATGGAATGCTTCGGTGTCAATAGAAATTTTGGCGAGTTAAACTGACTTTTTTGGTTAACCATTAATATTACATATGGATAACGAATGGTTTATTGATTTTTTGAACGATTTACTATTTTATACGGTTGATTAGGATATATTCTCGGCCTTAGAGCGGGAGGGACCCTATTAATTTCTCGTGTAAGAGTAGATGGCATTTTGTATACGATCTTGCCTCGAAGCGGTTGATTTATATTTTATGGTTATATACTATATGTGATGCAAGGGGATAGGATAGAGGGATCCAATGGGATTCCTCATACTGTTGATTTTACTTTTCATATATTTTGTTATATGATCTGCTGGAAATTATATTATGAATGGTTGAGGCAATATAGTCGTTATTACATGCTTTGAAATCCTTAAAATTAAACATGTGTTTAAATTAGATAAATCAGGATAAATATATATATTAAATATATATTGGGTTGTTTACAATGTTTTAGCATATTGGACATAAATGGATAACTTAGGAAGTTATTACCATTAGATAAAAAGTGGTGATGGAAATATTTTGTTTAATAAAGAAAAATGACTTTTACTTTATATATATATATCTGTTCAAAATAATTTTGAAATAATTTTATAAATATTAGTTTGAAGAAATTAATTTTAGAAGTTTCGAAGTTTAAATATGTTTTATAATTGTTTTTGAATTGCAAACATAAACGAGTTTTCATATTGAAAATGTTTTTAGGATTTTAAATAAGTATTTTTAGGAGATATTTTATATAGATGTTTTAAATAATAATAAAATAATTTTTAAACTATTCCAGTAATATAATAGTTTTTAAAAGTATTTCAATAATGTAATAGTTTTTAAAGTATTTCTAATATTATGGTAGCATTTAAAAGTATTTTCAATAATATAATAGTTTTTAAAGTATTTCTAATAATATACTAGTTTTTAAAGTGTTTTAGGTATATGTAGTTTTTAGTTAACAAGTTAAATATTTTATTTGAAGTAAAAATAAGTTTTATATTATATTATCTTTCAAATATATTTTAATATTAAATATTTTACCTTATAAATAAATAAGAAAAAGAGAGAGTGTGTGTGTGTATCAAAACATATTTTAAGTAGTTCTTACATATTAGTAAGTATTTTAAAGTATTTATATATATATATACACAAGTTTTAAGTAACAAAATAAATATTCTATTAACATAATAAAGAGGGGACTTGGGTTCTAACACTTAAGTCAAATAAATGGTTTGGGAAAGATCCATCTAAATTTATAAATTTTAGATATGCTTAGTCTTTAAATAAATGTTTTGAAGGTTAATTATAAGGATAAGTAATGGTTTGGGGTTATTGAAAATGGTTTAGCAACACTTATTTTTGATCCTTAATATTAATTATACTTGGGAATATAATTAGATATTTACTAATGGATATTTAGTAGAAAAATACAAGTAAGTGGTTTTGGGATTTGTTGTGACAATTGTTTTTAGCAACACTTGTCTTTAACCATTTAATATAATTGAATCTTTAAAAAGAGAATTTAAAAGAAGAATGTTTTCAAAATGTGAAATGTTTAGGTTTGTTGTGATAATTGTTTTTAAGAACACTTGTCTTTAACCCTAAAAAGTAATTAAATTATAAAAGAGAGCTTTAAAGACAATGATTAAATGGAATGGTTTGGATTTGTAGTAAACAATGTTTTAGCAACATTTATTTTTAAATCCTTAAATTATAATTTAGAAGAAATATTATAAACAAAATTTAGATATTTAATGCTAGAAAGATAATAACAAGTATAGAAGTCTTTTATAAAATGATAGAATATGCAGTATGTTTAATTAATAAATGGAAAGGAGTTTATTATAATAATGCTTTGGTGATAATTGTTTTAATCTCTTTGATTATATTTTAAAGTAATTTGTGAATATAATTATACCGTTGGAATATGCATATGAATATTTTTTAAGTATTGAAAAGGGTACAAGTGAGGAACTAAACAATATATACAAGTATGTAAAGAGAGTTTTAATTAATAAAGGAGCATTAATCAACAGAGGAAGTTTTGACTAATGAAAGAAGTTTTATTATAAAGAAGTGACTAATATAAATGGGTTTTTAACAATAAAAGATAAATTGATTAAAAGGGATTGAAATTCATTTATATGACTTAATCATGATCGTGGATTCAACCATGCTCAAATTCTTATGAAATTAAACTTATGTTGATTGTTTATTTTTATTTGATAGTTAAATACCGACTATAAAATATTTGCCTAAACATGTAATCCTTCTTAATATTGGTGGTATGAAAATATTCCCTACTTAGTACCAAAGGTTTTAACTCTGGATATATCTAAAGAGACATGAGAATTGCACGGTACAGCTATATTCGATGATGCTTACTGTACATATAAACTAGTTGGGCCTTCTAGGAAATCCATCAACTTAAACGGTTAAGAGGTGATAAGGAAATCAATCAACTTAAACGGTTAAGAGGTGAAGGAAATCCATCAACTTAAACGGTCAAGAGGTGATTTCCGATCTTAAGTATGTCTGTTTACTTCCAAAAGAACGAGTATTGAGCATTCCGAAGTTGATTGGTTTATCCGGAGTCGCTTGGTTTATGGGGCATCCGATAAGCAGGGGAGTGTACTTGTAAGAGATTACTCATACCGTAATCACTCCAAGAATCATATATGTGTTCTATGGATGAGCCTTGAGCTTTATCTTAAATGGCGGAACCATGTGTGGCTCAGAGACCCGTTGGGGAGATTTGTTATGCGATCGAATTTTGTTGAAAAACTCGTGTGAATACACCGAATGTAGCCTTTACATCGAGAAATGACTAAAGACAGAGTAGAATGCATGATCCCGGGATTAGCTAACCCAAATAGGGTTACACATCTCCATTATTTAGAGTATGCTTATTAATTTGTTGCACACAGGGAGTTGATGATACTAGGTTCATGTGTTAGGGCATGGGCTGGTTTTTATACCTTATAGTATATTTTGTCTAGAGATATACGACATTCGAAATGTAGTTTCTAACCCATGTCATAGGTGATCGGTCTTAGTATGGCTTACGAGTTTACTGGGGAGGTGTTAGTGGAAAATCCATTTATTCGAATGTCCCTTAACGATTTGATTTATATACCTATTATTTTTGTATTATACACTCACTCACAACATAGCTACTTATATATATAATCGTAGACATTATTATAATATCATTAAAATTTCCTAGAAAATGATTTGGTTATCATAAGGTAAAAACTCATCCATGTTTATGTATTGCATGGTCTTACGAGATACATTTATTTTAAAAGATTTCGTAACCTTAAATAATTCACATGATAGGAGTTTTCTCATGCTGGTTTACCAGACTGATCAGCATTTTATTTTCCTATAATGCTTGGGTCGACCCCATGTATATTTTCAAGTTTCATTGGAGCTCTTGGAGAGATGAGCTGGATGATTTCCTACCGTAGATTTTATTTCCACTACATTGCTTCATTTATATTTATCAGCAATTGTAAGTACAGGTTGTTATAACTGTCCAAGCTGGTGATAATTATTTTTTATCTGATTATTATATGTATATTAAAATGTTCTTTTTGTAAAAGTATCATTCCAATATCATATTCTATCGTTCCAATGTGAGATTCTAATATCGTTTTTTCTTTTCTTTTGTTTTTCTTCTTCTATTTTTTTACCATATATTTCTATTTTTTCAGCACCTGGGTGCTCGGCATGTGAATATCATGGATGTATTAGTGTTGACATTTGAGGATCGAAAAGGCGATCGTTACATTTTGGTGTTGGAGCTGAAGGTTAAGATAGTACCTTGGCTTTGGCAAGGTACTTATTATAGATAGGCTCACAAGCACATTAGAATAATTTTGAGTGTATATATACGAGCGCATAGTTGTTAGTGATGTAAAAATTATTTTACACTATGTTGATTGATCAATTAAGCGGCTTATGAATTCTGGTCGGTACGAGTAATTAATGTTATCGATAGGGGTCTCTAAACACTTGAATGAAGTAATTCAACATGGTATTGTTTTGTAATTGAATAAATGAAATAATTTTATCCTATATTTATATTTTTTCAGCATCTGGGTGATTGGCATGTAAATACCATGGATGTATTAGCGTCGGCATTGGAGGATCGAAAGGGCGACCGTTACATTTTGGTGTTGGAGCTGAAGGTTAAGATAGTACCTTGGCTTTGGTAAGGTACTTATTATAGATAGGGGCACAAGCACCCTAGAATAATTTTGAGTGTATATATACGAGCGCATAGTTGTTAGTGACGTAAAAAATGTTTTACATTATGTTAATTGATCAATTAAGTGGTTTATGAATTCTGGTCGGTACGAGTAATTAACGTTATTGATAGGGGTCTCTAAACACTTGAACGGAGCAATTGAACATGGTATTGTTTTGAAATTGGATAAATGAAATAATTTTACCATGATTATATTTTATATATAAAAGAATAATTTTTTACAAATTATTATAATATATATATATATATATATATATATATATATATGGTGTGTGTGGATGTTAGTGAATGGTAATATTTGATTATAATGATATTCTTTTCAATTTTTTTTTCGTCTAGAAATAATAAAGCATAAATTATGCTGATAAGAGTAAATGGGCCAATTTTCAAATGCAGGCTGTGAAGCCTTTTAATTCCCTACGAGTGTGTATGCACGCCCAGATGGGCCTGCTCTTATCACAATGTCATGCGTTAATTAAACAACACATTTGCATGTGGTGTAGAGTAAATATAAATGGTTGTTGTCACATAAAAATGTAAACAATTAGGAGAACTATAATTAGACAATCAATATATTTATGAATTAGATGCTTAGTTTTTATTATTCAATGAATGTATTTTCAAAATGTCATGTGAGTAGCCTTTATACTTATTTTGTAAATGAAACTCAACTTATTTTACTTCTTAATGTGATAGTTATGCACCAATTCACTATGTAGGATAATATATTTACTTTGCAGTCAATTTTAATTCAATTTTGTGCTTTATTTCCAATAAGTCAAATTTACTATTACCTTAATGATTGTAATTTGATTCATATATAAACAACGTATATCGTATTTTGAGTTCCAATTAAGACAACGGAAAGAACCAATGTTATTATATTTGAAAATAATTAATCCACATTCATTATGAGGAAGTATAAATAAATGCATCTATAAATGAACTTGTTTTCATTTTTAGTTTCAATTATTACACTTTGTAGACATCTTCATCCACTAACTGAGAAGAAAAAAACTTATGTGCATATAGTAATGTTATGCTATTGGCCATGAATAAGTTTTCACACCAAATTATCAAACATCATCAACTATCCTTAAAAAATTTAAATAATTGATAGTGGCAAAAATAATATGTGAGGTAATTAAATGAAATAAAAGTTTTAACTATAAAAAAATAGTGGAAGCACTAAAAAATAATCGACCCGCATCTGATCGCTAAAAATATTGTTGAAGCACTAAAAAATAATAAGTTCATGTCATGAGTATATATGCACATCCAAGTGGACCTGCATCTAATAACAACGTGCATGCATTAATTCACTGAACATCAATTGACGATGATAAAACATTATTCACCAAAAGAAATCATTTGACAACATAAATGAATTGCCTTATATTTTCAGAATTCATTCAAATCTCTTCTACATAATCTTGCATTTGTTTCAGTAAAATCGTGACTTGTAGCTTTTCACTTCTTAACCTGATCTTGATTAGACTTGGTTTTCAGGAAATAGAATATAGCATTTGTTTTAGTATAACTTAGCAAACAAATCAGCCCATCTATTTACTCTAACACCTAACAGAAGTTCAGCTAAGCCCAATCCAGTAAAAAATATTATTGCAGCAGCAGCCTTAACCTAGCAGGCCATGGATCGTTTGTAACCTAAAGTTTCTGATCCAGTAAGGAAACTCGCTTGGATTTACCACGACATTTGAGCAAAAATAAATAAATTAATTAATTTTACAGGAAATAGAATATATCATGACATTTGAGCAATTAATAGCTCCAAGCCTCCAACATAAATGAAAGCTCTTTCTGGCTGATGGTTGGCAAGAGGGCCATGACAGCCTAGCAACCGAATTCAAAACAGTGCAATAAAAATGCAAGTTTGCATCTTAGGTTTCTGTTCAAGTTGTAGTTTCCTTCTCGCTTTCTTCTTACAATCTTTTAGTAAATTTATATAAAAGAGACATAGGTATATTGAGGAAATAGTATGTTTGGATTTGGCCTATGCTTTCAACTAAATCTGAGAAAAAAATCAGCTCATAATCCATGTTTTATTTATCACTGATATGACATGCTATTAACTGATTGGCACATGATGAATAATGATAGTTACAACTTAGCATTCAAAATCACAATATTCTCAGTTATGTTGACCTTTAAATCAACTCTACATTTCTCTTATTCTCTTAGTTGATTTTAGCTTTATTTTGAAAGGACGAAAATGCAGTAGAAATTGAAGTTGTTTTTAGCTTAATAAACTTAGAAGAACAAAAACATTGGGCATTACCATGTGCTTAAATCCAGTTAAAAACAACAGTACATTTTAAAATGTCGAAATAACTAAGTCATGTTTGTCCCAAAGGGCCAAAAGTGTAGACATTCAAAATGCTGCTGAAACTATAACTGAATAGAAATCCATAACAAATAGTCATGTAAAAAACAGATTGCACTTGTAATATTATTAGCCAGTAAACATGAAATAGAAAATGCATCAAGGTACAAATGGAAAATGTTTATAAAGAGGATAAGAAACATACGCAACTGTCGTTCAAAGTCCAGTAGGAAAAACAAATGCATTAAAAAGCTACGCAAGAAACTGGAAAGAAAACGAACACTTTCAGTAAGAAATCATGTAATTCAACAGAAAAATAACAACTGAATCATTTATAATAGGCAGCATATGTATACACAACTTAACATTGGTACGTACAGAGGATTCCACGGTATGAGAAAGAATTACTGATTTACCGACAGCATACATACCTTTCAGATGGAGTTGCTCCATAGTAACTACCTTCAGATAAAAGAATGCAGCCTTCCCTAATCCTTGGTACAACTCCACTAACATTCATAAAGCAATACATATGCTACACTATATTGTGCTTATATACCTCAAATAAAAGCATAACATATACACATATAAATAGGTCTTTACCAAAACTAAACCATCCTAAACATAATTATAGTAAATAATAGAACCAGTAGAAGAGGGTGATATAATTATGGATGAAACAATAATGTAAAAAATAAAAACTAATTACTTGTCATGATGATTGACATATAATTTGTTGATATAATAAGGATTTGGGTCCGGAACAAAGAATCCAACGGCCAAACGGTTTGGAATACCAATCTCCCAAATTGTAGGACCAACTCTTGGAAGTTCATTTACGACATCACCCAAATCAATTGAAGAACCTGTTACAAATTTACAAAGTATTTCCTCACTTACGTTTTTTTTAATTTGGAGCTATATATAAAGATTAAATGATTAATCGCAAACACTTTTTACTTGACCTTCTTTAATAGTCATCGTTGCATCCATTTTATAGTCTCCGATGAAACCCGAAACATATGCATTAAGATTATACATTCCATCTCTAACATTGCTGATTTTAAATTGTCCATTTTTATCAGTCCTTGTCCAGAATTGGTAACCCTAAATATGTAGTATGATATGTTGGTCAAGATTAATGGTTGAATAATGTTCATCGTATAATATTTAGTACTATTGCCTTATGTACCATGAATTCTGTTTTCCATGATCCAGCTTTTCCTGGTAAAGCTAAACCTACGTATGTAGAATTTGCAGGTATGTGCTCCTTGTTTATAACCCTGGTTTGTGCAAGTTAGTTGAACCAGTCGTATTGTTATTATTACTACTCATTTTCTATTTTGTTGTTGAAATTCAACATTAAAACATAAAAGATAGGAAGGTAATATGAATATGCAATGTAGGAACCATACCTTTCACTAACAAATAGTTTGCCAGTCACGGAGCCTCTTTCTTTTGTAGTTTGGAAAACTTTTGATCGAAGAAAACTGTATGGCCAACTGTTTACTTCAGTTTCCATCTAAAATATGCAACATAAAGAATATTATACTTAACTATGCCAAACTTTCAATAAATATTATCTTTATTTTTAATGACGAGGGTAGAGATATCAAAAGGAAAATCTACAGTAGGTTCATGTGTCGTGGTTAGCCTCTAATTAAGTGATATCTGTTGCCTTAGAGTACTAAAAATGCTGATCCAATAAGTAAGAACAAAAAAGGAAATTTATTGCATTTTCATTCTAATAGTTGAAACTTAACCCATAGTAATTAAGTATCTAAAAACAAATCACTTTGTTAAACTTGCTATTTTGTTAGCCTTTTGGGACTAAAGACTTTAATTTGTTGTTGTATTTTTAAAATAGTATTTAAAGTTTATTTTCAAATAAAAATTATATTTATTTCTTAATTTAACCAAATGTAATTTTCTATGTTCTTCGCAATTTCCTATAACATTATCGATTAAGGAGTGTCATCTTATATATATATATATATATATATATAATATGCACACGCGTGCACACACACGTGTGTATGTGTGCGTGTGCATTATTGTGCTATAATCGAACATTTTTTGGGTGAAATGCTATTAATAATTTAAAATTAATGCCCAAAGCTATTAATAATTATCGATTGGTAAAGAACTAACCCTGAATTAAGTTATAGCATAACGCAGATACAACTCAAAATCCGAAGGAATTAAAATAAATCAGCAATATATTACCTGAGATTGATGTGTATATTTGATTAGTGATGATTGAGCTTTATTGTTTATCTGCATTAACAAATTCAAATTAATTATGTGATCAAATTACTGAATCAATTTAAGCACTATCCAATTAAAAAGAAAATGCTATCTTTCTACAATCTAGTACATCATGATAACATATGATTCGTTCAAACACTAAAGAGCATCATTTGGATAGATGAGAGGTCACATATACATGGTATAACCTAATAAACAAAATCATTACATTCATGCACGCACGCACAATATTAGTTGATGAATAGACCATGTTTCATTGTAATATAATGTGACCAAAGTTATTCATTAAAATACATTCAAATTTAAATTCAAGTTGATGAATAAACCACATGTAGGTGCATCAAATAGGTAGGGATAATTGCACTTTATATGTAATAAAGAATGAGTGGACAGATGCGTGTTTTAAACGTAATGTTTGTTACTCAAAACATTATTATTTTAAGTTGTTTTATTGGTAGTCGGCTACAAATTGACAGTAAAATTCCATTAATAAATAATCAGAAAGCAGATGGTAGAGTTTGCAAATCAGATATTACATGTTATTTCTCCTTTTTACTTATCTAAACTGGTTACTTATTACATGTAAAATTCCATGATAAGTAATCTTATTTACATCTAAATGGAATTTACATGTAACAGAAATTCCGTTGATAAGTAATCTTATTTGTCCAAGTTGCTTTACCTTGTTAAATGTATCAGCCAGCCTAAATATGCAATCCAAAACCTTTATTTTCCAATCTCAGGCCTTACCAATTCGCATTATGATTTTTGAGTATTGTAGCTTATTTCTAACATAAATCATAGAAATAAATCAACTGTTTGCTAATCCATATCAAAATATAAAGATGCAAACACTAATAATTGAAGTACAACCACCCCTTAATACAAATAACGAACAAATGTTTCTTGGGAAACAAAGAAACCCTTAAATTCGTCGGAAAATTGATCCACTAAGATTTACCTAATCTTTTATTTGATATGAAGCCCAAGGCTCAACATAAACAATCCCAATCATGCACCCATCATGCATACTTAATTCTATTACAAACTCAATTACACTCTCCGTTTTCTTTTTCATCTTCACTTGTTTTTTTAACCATTTATGTTATTGGCCAATAAATAATAATTGCATGGCCAACCTACTATTTGATTGTCGGTACTTTATTTCAGTTTTCCACTACAATTTCAAACTCCTAAATGGTTAGTAAAACCTAAAATTTATCCAAAATTCTTTGTCCCTTTCTCGGTCTTTTACCTTTTATAACCATTTATCTCTTTCTTTTATTTTCATAATCTTTTTTGTTTTCTTTTTTTTGCCTGATAAAAGTAAAAATGTTTGAAGGCTCAGAAGCTTGCACGTTTAAATAATTGAGTTAAAATAAAGAAGACCTTAATTGTATCTTCTTATAGATCCCGACTTTTAAAATCACATTGATGACCGACAATAAATTTATCCAGTGATTAGAGAAAAAAAATCTTAGAGTAGACAACTTTCCTTATTCGAGAAAATTTAAATTTTCTTTAGAATTCATTCTTTTAGTTATGAGCTTTCCAATTGATTAATCATTCCTTAGCAATGGAATTTTACTTATCAATGGAATTTCGGCTATTTACTTATCAATTTGATAGTAAAATCAGTTCTGTTAGTCAATATCGATTGCATATTTTATGGATCACGCATGTAATTTACCTTATTTACATATCCGAATTTGTTATGCAGTAAATCAATGCATTTGCAGCCAACTTGATTAATTTAGTAGCGGAATCCAATTCTGAAAATATGTATAAGCAGCTGAAAGTGGATAAGTTTAGTTGTATACGGTTAAATTCACCATTTAACATGCGTAATCTCAAATTTATGCATATGAACTTAGTTAGCAAAAGGCTACAGACCTTCGTACATGCTTATGAATATACGAAATGTGCGAATTGCTTAAAGCTTCTGAATAAGAAAATTTAATCGATGTGCATTCTAATAACTATTGTTTGTTGTTGACATCGGTTCACTGTGCCTTAATCAGTAATTTATAGTTCATGTATCAAACAATCAATTCCTCGAACAATGTGTACTGCACATGCACAGTTATGTAGTGCTAATGATTTATATTTACAGGAGCAAGTGAATCAAAATGAATTATACGTGATTAATGCAGTACAATGAATTAGTAGGAAAGAAGGAACAAAATCTAAATTCCAAATGCTATGAAAAAAAAAATTATGAGAAATATATCATAAACAAACCATCATGTTTAGTCAATAATCCTTAATTGAATTTTGAACCGCGATTCAATGTACTGACCTTAGTCGATCATCGATTGGTCGATCTACAATCAGTAGTTGATAACCGACTGTTGATGGTTTATGATTGTGGATCTTAACTCGAAGGTGGAGAAGAATCGCACTGGAATAACCCTAGTTTGTGCGGTTCAATTGAACAGTCGTCGTTCAATCGTAAAGTGAAGATGAGAAGACGTTGCATTTGAAATTGCCATGAACCTAGAATCGTCTTGGATCTGGAATCGTGAATCGCATTGGATTTGGAATCGCTTTTACCCTTTTTTGCAGTGAGGGAGAAATGAGAGTAAGGGTTTTTCAATTTTCGGAAGGTAAAATAAAGGGAGAAGCAACGGCAAAATGTACAAAGGGTATTATGGGAACTTCGTAAGGACACGGTTGAAGTTATATTGGTTGAATTATTAGAGATAGAGATATTCGGGCCCATGGAATAGCGAGGTGGAAGCTATTGGGCCTTCCAATAGGTTCCGAGACGAACCGTTTAGGAACGTGAAATTAGTTATAAAAACCCCGGTAAATCCCCATCTAAAACCCTAGTGTATTCCCCACCCACCTACAGGTATTCTTTTTCACAGACACCAACACCATGTTCGCGATCGGTTTAGTTTTGGCGTTTCTGATTTTCGTCATGGCTCAATTACTGTCGATCTGGGCGGAATTCATTGACGAAAGACGATTGTTGCTGGAGAAGCTTGTCCTCTACGTAATAGTATGCTATCTCTCTTCTTTAACCTAAACTATCAAAATTTCTGCAGCAACTTTTTTAATTTGCTTCTCTTTTTTTTTTTTTTTTTTTTTTTCAGATTTTCTTATTGACTTTGGAAATTCTATGTCTTAAATGGGCTCTGATGAATAGAGGGGATCCAGGGCACCATGAATACATAATGCACCAATTGCAAACCGCAATCCACATTATTCAGGCCATGCAGAATGGGATTGGATTCTTCGAAGGCAACTTTCATGCTGACCCTGAAGAAGAAGACGACAACTCTTCTGAGGAACATACCGGTGAGAGTGGCATAGAAGAGTGAGATTGTACGATTCTCAAACTTGAACAAACAAGAACACTGTAATGATTATCATTTGAATAAAATATATTGAACTTAATGTGTTTACTTTGTATTTTAGATGAGTTGTCACAGCATATTTATTATAAAATACATTGTGACATCCCAGAATTTGGACTCTGTTTCTTCTTTCTCTTCTTTTTCGATCAATCCTTCTGTTATCCCTCCTCCTTCTGAGATCCCTCTTTCTTCTTTGTCTGTTCTTGATTCTTTGAATTCCATAAATCATTCATCTCTGAATCGAGTTAATCAATGTTCATCATTATCTGCTAATGTCAATCAGGAGCTGAATCATCAATCAAGATTTTCTGAATCTGAGTTTCAGTGGGCTTCTTTATTCAAGAAAAAACCTAGAAATGCAGGAGTCTTTGTTCCAAAACATTTTGATATTAAAAAAGATGGGGTTCCAAAAATGCTTCCTGATGAGGTGAGGGATGAAGGAATTAAGTATTGGGCAGATCATTTAGTAGGTTTTTTCTTGGATGGTCCTTTATCTTACTTAGCAGTGTCAAAACATTTGAGAAGTATATGGCGATTACAGGGGGAAGTGGATATAAAATCTGATAATGAGAATTTTTTCTTTAATTTTTCGAATGATCAAGATAGGTTTAAAATTCTGCAATCTGATCCTATTTTTATTAAAGGAAAATTGTTCATTATTACAACATGGAATCCTTCATTTGGATATTTTCAGGAACAAGTTAAAAAGGTACCTATCTGGGTTCATTTCTATAGAATTCCTTTGATTGTTTGGACCTTAATTGGAATTAATTGGTTAGCTTGTCATGTGGGAAAGTTGATTGCCTTGATGAAAGTACTGAAAGGCTTTCAAGATTTAAGTATGCTAAGGCTTTAATAGAAATTTCTCCTGATCAGGATCTCCCTGATTTCATTGCTATTAAGGGCTTAGGTGATTGTTGTCCGCATGTTAGAGTTGAATATGATTGGAAGCCTAAAATTTGTAGTAAATGTAAAGTATTTGGGCATGATACTATTTTCTGTTCAGGTAATAATATAAGGAAAAATTTGGATATGCAAAACTGTAGTGATCTTGTTGATAATAAGCAGTTTGTATATAAGGAGAATATGGAACATGGAATTATGAAAGAGAAGGTTCAGAAGTTTCACAATGTTGGAATTTATAATAGGAATTCTTCTAAAGTATGGAAGAAGAAGGATACGGTTCAGCAATCTAGTAATGATAATTTGAATGAGTTCAATGGTATTCAAATGCCTGATGATATAGAGAAGAATTTGGATATAAATTGTAATATACAAAAAGAATCTGTTGGCAATATGGAATTGGGTATAAACGTTGCTACAACTAACCCTTTCCAAATTTTATCTGATATTGGTGAAGGGGATGTGAATAATGAACAAATTAATGGTTTAACTGATGGAAATATTGCTAAGGAGTGCTCAAATGATAAGAATAAATCAGATGATGAATATTCTCATGTTGCATCCTCAAAAGCCACTGTAATTTCAACTTCCTCTGATCATTCTCCCGTCTTACCATTTACCTCTAAATATTCCATAGAACAAGTCTCTGATCATCCTTCTGAACTTGATCTCACTTCTCCATATGAATCCATAAAAGCCTCTGATTTTACTACTGCATCCCCGCTTACCACTAATCATGTCTCTATACATACCACTGATCATGTGCTTTCCTCCACAAACACTTTGTCAAAATCCACTGTACTTTCCTCTTCTGTTGGACATACTACTGCTTCTCCACTTTCCCCTTCTCAAGTTACTGAACATATCTCTGCTACTGGTCATGACACATCTATTATCTCTCCTCAAGCACAATCTCAAAATCACACCATCCCAAATAAATCTTCCTCCTCACTTACCTCCCCTTATCTTAATATTTCTCCTCCTAATCATTTAATTTTACCCCCTCCTTGTTGTGCAAAGGATCTTATTGAAGTCCAAGTAACAAGCAACAAAAAAGGAAAAAAAGGTAAGAAGAAAGTTTCTTTCTTTGAAACAACTGAAGATCTAAATAATGGTATAGACTATGGAATTGAAGAAGTACAACCAAGAAGCAATAATGATTCTGAGTCTTTTAAGGTAGCTAATTCTCAGTCAAGTGGCTTAAGACATACAAGGAAACACCCTTCTAATTTTATAATGCCCAAGCAGTTATGATGATAAGTAGTAATATAGCATATTGGAATATACGAGGTGGTCATCTTGCATCAAAACAAGCTGAAGTTATGCAACTTATTAAGTGTCAGCATTTACAGCTTATTGTTATCAGTGAAACAAAGTTGAATAAAGTGCAAACAGATTTTGCTTGTAAGAATATTGCTCCTGAATGGGATCATGAGGACAATTTACATAGTGCTCCTTTTGGCAGATTATTGGTTTTATGGAATTCAAAGTTTCTGAGTTTGACAAAGTTGCAAGAAAATGATCAATTTATTCATTTCAATGCAACTCTTTTGTCTTCTAATTGTTCATTTCTGTTTACATCTGTTTATGCTCAGAACAATCTAGCAAAAAGACTGTTTTTTCTTTCTAATCTTGTTTCTTTATCTCATACAATATTACCATGGATTGTCTTTGGTGATTTTAATTGCATGTACTCAACTGATCAAAAAATGGGTGGTAACCCTCTCTCCTTAAAAGACATTTCTCCCTTGAATCAAGCTTTATTAAATTCATCTCTTGTTCATATTCCATCCTCTGGTGAAGTGTTTACTTGGAACAATAAAAATAAATGTGGTCATAGAACTTATTGCAAACTTGATCATGCGTTTTATAATATTCACTCTTTAAATCTTTGGCCAAACCTCAATTGCAAATTCTTAAATCCTTCTATTTCTGACCATTCACCTATCATCTTATCTTGGGGGGAGAAGGAAATTAGTAGGAATCCTTCTTTTAAATTTTATAAAACTTGGACTAATCATAAGGATTTTTTAAGCATTGTGATGCAAGTTTGGCAGGAGATTTTTTTGGCAATCCTCTTTATATTTTAAAGTCAAAGCTGCAGAAATTGAAGGCTATTTTGAGAATCTGGGCTAAAGAGAATTTTGGAATGGGATCTAAAATTTCTGATGGAATTAGAGAGAAATTATTTGTTATTCAGAAGCAATTACGAATTGATTTTCTGAAGCATCTTTGGCCAGAAAAGAAGCTGAATTATCAAATGAACTTCTTGAGGCATTAGAATTTGAAGCTATGATGAAAAAGGAACAACTTCATGAGACCATTGATAAACATGGTGATAGGAATACAAGATTTTATCATAACTCTATTAAAGTTAAACAATGTAAAGAAAGAATTATGAGTATATTTGATAGGAATGGAGTTCTAAAGGAGAATGAGGATTCTATCAATAGAGCTTTCATTGAATACTTCTCTTCAATACTTGCCAACCCTTTGCCAATGACTCCTAACCTTTCACCTCTATTTTCTGTGAAGTTGCCTTTTTTGAATTCTGATCAAGCAAGTGAATTAATTCAAGAAGTTTTACCTGAAGAGATTAAGTTGGCAGTTTTTTCTTTGAAGCCTGACAGTAGTGGAGGTCCAGATGGTTTTAGTTCTTTCTTCTTCCAACATTCTTGGAATATTATAAAGGAAGATGTCACCAGAGCAATTCAATATTTCTTTTCTCATAATAAACTATCAATGGGAATTAATGCAACTAACATTGCCCTTGTTCCAAAGTGTACTAATGCAAGAAATGTTTCTGACTTTAGACCAATCTCTTGTTGCAATGTGCTGTACAAAATTATTTCCAAGATCATTGCTAATAGAATTCAAAATATTCTATCCTCTATTATGTCCAACAATCAAGTTGCTTATCTTCCTAACAGAAATATAAGTGATAATATTCTTCTTACTCAAGAAATTACAAGAGGCTATGGAATTGGTAGTATCTCTCCTAGATGTTTGATCAAACTTGACATACAGAAAGCTTTTGACTCAGTATCATGGTCCTCTATTATAGCAATTCTTTCACGAATGAACTTTCCAAAGCCAATGCTTGCATGGATTTATACTTGTATTTCTACCCCTCATTTATCTATTGTTAGGAATGGTTGTTCTAAAGGATTTTTCAAAGGTACGCAAGGCATTAGGCAAGGTGATCCAATCTCTGCATATTTGTTTATTACTGTAATGGAGGTATTAAATGCTTTGTTAATTGAGCAAGTTAATAATGGGAAGTTTGAACTGCATCCAAAATGTAAAGAGCCTCAAATAACACATCTCTTATTTGCTGATGATCTAATCATTTTTACAAAGCCAACTATGTCCAATATTTCCACTGTAATTGAAGTTTTGGATAAATTTTACAGTATCACTGGGTTGAGGATTAATATTAACAAATCTCATATTTTGTTTGGGCGTTCAAATGATCAGATCAAGAGTGATTTAATTGCTTTCTCTGGACTTAGTGAAATGCAACAAAATGAAAAATATCTTGGCCTTCCTATCATCAAAGCAAGAATTACTACTTCAGATTGTATGCCACTTTATGAGAGAATAATTGAAAAATTATTAGTCTGGCCTAATACAAAGTTATCACAAGCTGGGAGATTAATAATTGTTCAAAGTATTGCTACTGCCATGATCAATTTTTGGATGAGACACTATATTCTTCCATGTAAACTTGTATCAATGATAAATAGTGCTTTGAATAGATTTTTTTTGGCATGGAGATCCCTTTTCTAAAAAATTAATCCCTATTTCATTTAAGAAAATACAACTTCCAAAGAATAAGGGTGGACTAGGGATAACAAATATTAGATTATGGAATGAAGCTGCTATGTCCATTTGCTATGACAAGATATTATCTAATAAACAGGATCTCTGGACTCAGTGGGTTATGAAAAATTTATTAAAGGGTAAAGATTTCTGGTCTGTCAGTATACCCCAATTGTGCAGTTGGAGTTGGAGGAAACTCTTGCAGTTAAGATCAAAGTTTTTACCATTAATACAATGTAATCCTATGGTTGATAATGAGTTAAAATTTTGGACTTCTCCTTGGGCTAAGACAGGATTGAGAATTCAGGAAATAATATCATATCCTCTGCAGCAGCTCACTGGTATACCACTGAATGCAAAAGTCAAGTCTTATATTAGTGATGGTTTTATTAATCTTCCTTATTGCAGTTCTAAACAAGTTAGAGATTTATGGCAGTATTTAGAATCCTTGCCACTGAATAATAAGAATGAGAAAGTTCTTTGGACTGCAAAAGGAAAAAAGCATACAATATGTACTGTATACAAGGCTTTGTTGAATAATGAAAATGTGGATTCATTTCCTTGCGCAACAAGAGTTTGGTCAAGTAAGTCATCAGCAAAAGAAAATCTTTTACTCTGGAAAATGATGGCTAATGCTATAAATTCTAAACAGAAGCTAATGAGGCTTGGTTTGCTTAACAATGATGAATGTGTTTTCTGTCAATCCTTCTCTGAATCAAATACTCACTTATTTTTTGAGTGTAATTTTACATTTAAAGTCTGGAATAGATTGCTTGCCAATGGGAATTTTTATAGACCAATGAAAAACTCAAGAATAGAATAGTACAATATCTTTAAGGCAACAAGATGGAAGTGTGTTAAATCTGAAATTCTGTTGATAGTTCTAAAGATTTTTGTTTATGAAATTTGGAGAGAAAGAAATAGTAGAATTTTTGATCGGAAATTTGAGAATGAAGATGTCCTTTTCAGTAAGATACATAAGAGGATTTGTAGAAGAGTTTCAAGACTGAGATGATTTTGAGTGTATATTGTATTTGTTTCCAGTTGTGTAATTTTTTGTTTTGCATTGTAGGTGTATTAGCTTATGAATTGTATAGTCTGTGTGCTATTTTTTTGCATGTATTCTCTGTGTTTTTTTTGCAGATTGTTAATAAAAGGGCTGGGCTCCCTTAGCCCATTGCTTTTCTAAAAAAAAATAATAATAATAAGATTTTGGACATTATCAGTTGTATATGTGTTATAAAGGAAATTTTAATTTCAAAATATAAAATAGACTCTTTTACCAATATTTAAAATTAAATCTGTTTTATTCAATTAAATTAAAAGTTATGTGTTAATGACATTTAATATCAGATATATGAATACAGTTAATAAAAATAACAATAAGTACAATGGCACAATTCTATTCATATTCAATATAAACTAGTGTGTAACCCGTGCGTTGCACACGGCAATGTTTTAAAGTTATAGTTTTTATATTTAAGTATAAATTTTTTTAAACTATATTTGAAGCTTGAAAATGCGTGGTAAAATTTTTATTGTTGTTTATGCAGGTATTATAGAGCTACTCAAAGGCATAGAAATAATTGTTTTTTTCAGCATTAGGGAAGTTATTGAGGCATATATAGAATTGTCATTTATAGGATTTTTGTCATGAATTAATGATTATTAATTTAATGGCTTTATTTAATAAGTTTAAATTTAAGATAATTAACTAATTTAAATGACAATTAATAGGAGATACCAATGAAAAGCTTTATAAGTATATATAAATATTTAAACATGGGGTATTTGAGTGTAAAATATTAATGAGAATTAATAAAACAATGTAGAAAGTTTAAATTATCATAAACGATTTAAAGATAATTTGTGATAAAATATCAGGAGAGAACTAAAGAAGTAAGAAATCGATATTAGTAATAAGAAGGGTAGAAATTCTTTTATTTTAGCGTTATTTAATAAATAAATTGATAATCAATTTTTCTTACTTAATTATAAAGTAAAGTTGTTTTTATTGATAATTTATTGAGATGAATGAACCATGAAGTTGAATTTTTATTGTTGTTTGTGTTTATAATATTTATGTGCTTAACATAATTTTTTTACTATTTTGGTTAATATGAAAATGATGTGCATATTGGAATTGTAATTTTATGAATATATTACCTTTGCAAACTTTACATGTTTTTAAAAAGTTTAAAATATAAAAATATAATCATTTACAAAACGGATATCTTCTGATCAATTATTTAATTGGTTTGTGTTAATGAATTAATGTAATTTTATAGCATATTACAAATGAAACTCATATTTAAGAAAAGTTACCGTATCTTTTGAAATTGAACTTCATAAATGAAGGATGATTAATGTTAATGAATTGCCATATTTTGAATAGTATAAAATGAAAGTTCATTACTTCATATTTTTAAAAAATTCAAAATAAACCGGATTGAGAAAATGATTGAAAGCTCCAATATCATATGAATGTATTTGTGCAGCCCAACTGACCAATCAAGCAGGAAAATTAGATGAAAAACAGTAGTATAATGAACCGCTAAGATACAATCTACCAGCAAGGGTAAAACGGAAATTTCGCATTTAACGCAACAATATCCTAAACCTAGCCGCCTTTCTCTCTTATCCCATTCAGTACTTAACTTGCGAATCTTTTTTCCCCCAAACAGCAGAATAAAGAAAGGGCGAAAATCATCATAAATTAAATGAAAGCAATGTGAAATCTTCATCAATTTAATTCCGCGCATATTAAAGGTACTATCTCCTATCTTCTCCTTAGATTAAATTCCGCGAATATGAAGATAAGCTGTTGTTTTTGAAACTTACACTAATTTAGAGTCTGTAGGATATAGTTTTTGAAAATGAATCACAATAGTAATTCAACCTATAAGAGTGTATTGCACGAATTTGGTTATGTCCTTTTTTGTACTTTTAATTACTAATTTCAATT
Source organism: Allium cepa (assembly GCA_030765085.1). Taxonomy (NCBI): domain Eukaryota; kingdom Viridiplantae; phylum Streptophyta; class Magnoliopsida; order Asparagales; family Amaryllidaceae; genus Allium; species Allium cepa. The sequence continues at coordinate 914,958,753 of CM060929.1, read as the reverse complement.
TGGTAAATTTCTATTTTATTATTTCAATCTGTAAATGTTTTTGAAAAATAGTCTGTAGGTTATATATTCATTTGGGTAACTTAAAATAATTTTTGTAGATTCTTTAAGCAGCTGCTTGCATTTGTTTCTGTTCACCAGATGGTGCTTTCCCTTTTCCGGTTAGTTGGTGCAGTAGGAAGAACAATGGTTTTATCTAGTACGATTGTAAATTTTACCATGCTCGTGTTATTTGTGCTGGGAGGATTTGTCATTTCTAAAGGATAGAATATCATTAAGGGTAGCAAATACATGTATCCTACCCTAACTTTATTACCCATAATATTCTTTCTATACTATATAATATCCAATTCCACCCTCCTCTTCTATTATTTATGCCTCGGATAGGCTCAGTTGATGATAATCAGAACCTAAATCAGTATAAATTGTCTAAATCTACGCAAGTGACAATTTTGTTGAATTTTTCTGGATAATTATTATGACTATGGTGTGTTGTTGAATTGAGTTGATTTTAAACAATAATTTAGAGATAGAAATGGTATTGTTCAATTAATATATCAAAAATAAAATTTTAAATTTATTTTTGTACAACGATATTTTGATAATGACAGCTTTCCAATTATTATTTTATTACATGTAACAACAATTATTTTGAATAAAATTTAAGTTTAGATTTTTTTTCTTTTGAAGAAATCAAATAAATAAAATAAAAGCGGGTATTTTGGTCATTTAGAAAAACTAATTTTTAGCAGGATATGGAAAATAATGTTGGGAGTTTTTTTTAATATTTTAAAAAATTGATTCTGTTATTCTTGTATTTTTTTGCACTGCAATCAAAAATAAAATGACGAATCTTGTCACTACTGACTACTTCTCGTTTAAATTCAATTACTTGTTTTTGCATGGTTTTTCTTATTCTTTTGTGTGTGCACACGTGTGTAGTGATGTTTCTGGATATAATTTATTAAGAGATTATCATGAGATTACATACAGGATCCTTTAATGTTTCATCTGACAAATTACATAAAGCCATGGTGTGAATGGGCCTATTGGGCTTCGCCTATGATGTATGGACAAAATGCTATAGCACTCAATGAATTTCTTGATCCAAGATGGAGCACTGTAAGTAAAAGTGACATCTCCTTTAGAAAATTTGTTATGCCATTTTCAGAAGTATCACATATTTTTTGTTCAAACTCTTACAGTTACTTCCTCTCATTTTTTATAGCCGAATAATGATAGCAGTATTAATGCACTTACAGTAGGGAAGGCAATTCTCAAATCAAGAGGCATGTTTGTGGATGATTCTTGGTACTGGATTTGCATCGGAGCTCTCATTGGTTTTTCATTTCTGTTTAATGCTTGTTTTATTCTAGCACTGTCATCCATTGAAGTGTAAGTTGCAGAGAAAATTTCTATATTGCGTTTCGATTAAAGTTTTGTAATATCTTGTTTTGACTTGTATGTTTCTGTTATAGCTCTTGGAAATTCTCAACATGTTCTTATAAAAATGGATGCAGAATTGAAGAATGAAAACCAAAGCTTCACAAAAGGTGATGCAAATGGACAGAAATAATAATAATAATTTAGTGCATCATTTATCTAAAATCAACTTCATCATGCGCAAATTGTGGGATGCATCCCTCTAGCTAACTGTATAATCGATCAAGTACATTCACGTAGTGGTTAAAACAAACATATGTAAGAGAATACGACCAAATTGTTGTTTAGTCTATAATCAGTATAACATATATACACTTTGATGACTTGGGAAGAATTCATATGCTGCCTTATCTTGATTGTCTTGATCAGGGAGTTTGTACTGTTATGGCTAAGCATACAAGCTGGAACGGAAGGCCATTGCTTGCCGAACAGTGTAATTACTGATACTTTGAAGGATAAGTTAGGATTTAATGTAGTAGTTCTCCATGGACTATGCTTTTAAATAACATTCTAAATTTGTAATTTTTAAATGTCAGAATGAATTTTTGAAATTGAAATGAGACAAAAATTTATTCTGAAGAGAAATTATAATATGCATTATACCATATATGAACAGGATGCTATATTTTTTCATTTCAAATGCTTGATGCTAATAAAGTTGTTGAACCACCTGAAGCACATACAATTTAAATACATAAAACATTACATTTTAATCTTCTGGTTATTATATTGCAATATACCATCAAATTTAAGAATTTAAATCATATTGTTAGCAAGGACTGCATACATTATCGAATAATTTAAATCATATTATTTGTAATTAAAATCTTCTTTTTTTTATAATTTAACATACGAACAGCTTGTTCAATTTATTTAAATAATGTTAATATTATGTAATTCATTCCAATATATGGGCTTCAGTGTGAATATAAGCAGAGGAGGCAATGTAAATGGCTATTAAGTTTCTAAAATGTCATCAGTTGTCGTAAGAATAAATTTTGAAATTATTGAGATAAACGGTTTTAATTGAATTTATGAATGGATATAAACGAAATAAAAAATATGTCAACCGTCGATAATGAATACAATGATATCATACTAAGTACTGTAGTTCATTCTTTTCAAATATCATTTATATCAGTGCAAACGGTTCGATAACTAATTAATTGTTTCATTATACAGGTTATTGACAATTGGGAAAAATCTATCTGGTAACAAAACCGTTTTAAATTGATACTCCAAATTTCAAACAGGTATTTTTCTATCCTCAGTTGAACTTAGATGCATGCAATTCAGTATCAACTTTTTTTGACATGGTTCATGTGTTTTTCCCTCATGATGTGATTCTGCAAAGTTGCAACATTTATCTTAATAAAAACCAATGATATAAACTGAGATAGCTCACTATTTTTCAATTCTGAGTATAATTGGCGAAGATATGAGCCACATATTGATCTCTTACTATCAGTTCACCTCGGTAATTATTTATTTTTGTTACCAAGGTATGTCTAAAAATATTGGAAAGCTGATCCTTACATAATTTTCAAAGGTACACAAAAATTTGAATCTCGACAATTCTTATAACTTGTTCACCTCTGCATTGCAAGTTACCCTTTTGCGCTAAAATTTAGTAGCATACATGCATGTATAATCATTCCTTAGGTTGTATATACATGTATGAGCATGCATACATTGTAATTTATGTCTTGTATAAGTAATTGTTTATATGATTTCTGAAATAAAAGTGGTAGAGGTAAAATTATGTATGCTATGTAGCATTTTTTTTGGGGTCAGAGGCAATAGATAATAATTGAGAAAAATAATATGCATTTATAAATCTGTTCATTTTAATGTAAATTGTTTCAGTTGATAATTATTAAAAAGTTGATATGCATTCAAAACGAACCATTCCACTAACCTCATGATTAGCATGTCTTTTTTCTGATTTTCTAAATATGTTTTATGCAGCATATAATTTTGATATGTTGAAATATATCCAAATTTTATATTAACAAAGATGAAGTTTGAATAATTGTTTATAACTGTTTGAAACAAAGTAATGACAAACACATCGAAGATAATGTAAAAAAGAAGTATTGAATTTTAGACTAAAAATTAGGAGAAACCGAGATTAAATTAACCTTGGTTTAGCAAAACCCAGTTATTTTCTTTTTTTAAACTATAAACTACTAATTTCAATTTGGTAAATTCAATTTGGTTATTTCAATCAATAACTGTTTTTGAAAAAGAGTCTATAGGCAATAGATTCAATTTGGTAATGTATACTAATTTCAATTTATATGCGATAGTATTTCAATCTATAACAGTGTATTGCATAATAAATTTGTACGTTACAGTTTTTGAAGATAAACTATATACGAAGAAAATTGGACTATGGTAATTGTATTTGTTAATTTCCCTTTTTGCAATTGGAAATGAATTGAAGAGTGAAATCTCATTATATTATGAATCATTGCACGAATTCTATATAGGTATATTGGAATATAATGTTAGTATAACAACGTGGAATTGATATAAGTATTTTTCAATTTTTTTTTGTGGGATCGAGCCAATGGTCAAAATTTCTAATGACCTTGAATTTGTATTACCTTTTGTCTAGCTGCAGTAATAATGGTCGACATGTTAAAAGCAGTAATGACTTTTAATTTTTATTCCTTTTTGTCTGGCTGCAGTAATAATGAGATTGCAAGCGCCAAGCATTTTGTCGGAGATGATTTCAGAAATAAAAGTGGTAGAGGTTAAATTTTTTTATGCTACGTAGCATTTTTTATAGGTCAGAGGCAACAGATAATAAGTAGGAAAATTAATATGCATTTAAAAATCTATTCATTTTAGTATAAACGGTTCAGTTGATAATTTTTAAAAGTGGGTATGCATTTAAGATGATCCTTTCCAGCATGCTCATAAACAGCAAGCCTTTTTTCTGATTCCGTGAATATGCCTTATGCGGCATATAATTTTGTTACGTTGAAATATATCTACTATTATATTGAAAACAATGAAGTTTGAATAATTTTTTAGAACTGTTTGAAACAAAGTAATGACAAACACAACGAACATAAGGTAAAAAACATTGTTAGAAAGTGCGAACATAATTTGGTTTATGCATACACACATATTTAGAGTAATAGGAAAACCATTTAGCCTCGAACTTAAAACATTTAGTTCTTCCCTTTGTAGATGTTTTGAGTTCTTAAAACAGGTAGGTGTAGCAAGAGAGTACGGAAAGATGAGCTAAAATCCAATTTTGTTATCCTGTGAAAATAACATAACATATGAATACAGAATTGAATTTGGAAGTAGTTGTTTTTGAATGAAGAAAATTAATAGATCATAAATGAAACTTTAGACATTACCTTTAAGGTTGTTGAAAATCTCCTTGTATACAATATTTTGTGTGTAGCCCTTTCTTTCTCCATTTTTATTATTGATCAAAATCTTCAACCCTTTTTGTGTCGTTGTGTGAGAAACAGCAACATATAACTAGCCATGAGTGAATATAGGATGTGGTAAATAAACCCCAACATTTTCTAGTGTTTGACTTTGACTTTTGTTGATTGTCATTGCAAAACATATTTTTATCGGAAATTGACGACGCCTAAGGAGAAAAGGCCATTTTGTGTCTGCTGAGGACATAACTATTCGTGGAATTAAAACCTTATTACCAATATTATTTCCAGTTATTATTTCCGCCTCTATTACTTTGGAAGCAACTTGTGTTACAATTAATCTTGTCCCATTGCAAAGACCTAAATTTTGATTTAAATTACGGAGAAGCGTTATTGGAACCCCAACCTTTAAACGAAGTTCATGATTTGGTATTGAAGCTAGCTTTAGTGTATTAAGGAATTCCACGGGATACAAAAGATTTTGTTGCTCGATGCCTTCTGATATTGGACTAATTGAGTCTGCACTTAGATAGGTACACAACTGACCAGGCATTTTATCGATAATAAATGAATTCACTTCATCCACGCATTCATTAGTCGGTGCCAATATACAACGACTTCTTAAGTAGTCTTGTTCATCCAGCCTTTTCTCATAGTCTGGATAAATGCTATCAACAATTTTTTGTATGGGATTATCATCCCATTCAATTAAGTTTTCCCTTGGAATTTTTACCCATGTTGGCTCCTCATTACCATACATTGCTACAGTTGGAAGCAGTCCATCCCCTACATCTAAAATCCATTTACTAAAATTTGCAATTTTATTCATCTCCTCATTAGTTGAACATTCACTTGAAAGGCGCATATTTTGTGTAAGAGTAAAAATTTTACACTTGCTCCATAAACGTGATCGATTTATTGACGAACCAACAATTGTTTCCCTTCCCCTTTATCAATAACCGGTAGTATTTGCCTAAAATCACCACCAAGTAGAACAATCTTTCCACCAAAAATTTCACCACCATTTCCAACATGTTCCATTACATCTCTTAAAGTTCTTTCTAATGCTTCTAATGCATTTCTATGTGCCATTGGCGCTTCATCCCAGATCATTAGATCAGTTTTTTTAATTAACTCGCCTAGTGAAGACTGTCTTGTTATATTACAAATAGAATCCTCATCTAAATTTATTGGAATTTTGAAACGTGAATGTGCAGTTCTGCCACCCGGTAGTAATAACGCCGCTATACCTGACGTTGCAACTGCCAATACAATTTTACCATGTGAACGCAGTTTTGATATTATTATTTTCCACAAAAATGTTTTCCCGGTACCTCCACTACCGTGAACAAAAAAAAATCCACCAAAATTTCCATCAACTGCATTTATGACTTCATCAAATATTTTCCCTTGTTCAACATTTAAACAACACCTCATATTTACGTACTCTTCATTGAGTGCATCATGGTTGTACATTTGTTCCTCCATTATAAGTCTGTTTTGAAATCTGTCAAGAAACACCAAATCAGGAAAGGGTAACGTAGGATATTCTTTTAGAGATCTATTACTCTTATTCATGATTTTTTCAATTTCATACAATGTGTAATTTTGCAATTGGCATTGCGTCATAGTTAGCATATTATTTTGTAGAACTCTTCTTTGCATATATAACATATCATCTGACAGTAACTCCCAATGGTTGTTCCAAAGCTCTAGAGGATTTGAAATTTCACAAAATAATAGTAAGGTAACAAACATTTCCCGCAGGGATTTTGTTGATGACCATCTTCTGGCTTCCACAGTTGCATTATTCCATTCATTATCATCTTCCAACAAACCTCGTGCCATACATGCAGTTTTAAAATCATTGAAAATTGTATCGTTAAAAGTTCGTATGTCTTCATAATTTGTAGGTCCTTTCACTATGTTTAGCAACATACGTAGATAGAATCTTTCTCCAGAAGTTGGATGGGCATAATAAATTCTTCCAATTGTATTACCTTTTTGTCCCCTTTTCCATTTTTTATTTTTTTATCCCACACCCATTTTGTTGGAAAATCAACATATGTAAGGTCTCTTGCATCTTCGTTCAACCTTTTTGTTTCCAACCACTCTGTAAATATTGACTTTTTAATATTCGGTCGATTAGTAATATCTTCTAAATTATCTGTATCATGAAATATAATCGATTGTTCATCGGCTAAATGAAATGGCAATCGTTGCACTGCAGGTGTGCGAAATTGAAAATCGAATTCAAATATTCGCCAGCAAGATTTGGAGGCTGAAATATATCGACAATCGAGGTACGTTTTAATTTCGTCAACTTCTCGTACATTTAGTCCACCATCTTCATTATTTTCTTCAATTACAACCGTTGCACGATCATATCCCTTATTGATATATTTGAACAAATACTTTACGGATCGGGTTCGATTACATATTTCCACATTTATGTGTGCTTGATATTTTACAATTAGATCCGTGTTGTGTGGAATTACCCATTTATTATCAAATTTCATACCCATTGCTGTCACATATCTATCATTTACTCTTCTTCTGTACACAGGGAAACCATCATCATCAAATGTTCTGTTGGAACAATTTTCTTTTGGATAACGTTTTGAACAATGACCTTTAACCATGCAGGAATTTTGTGGATTAGCTGCACCACATGGTCCATGCATCATAAACTGTGAGACGGATTGATATGCTAGCGGATCTACTTCTTTATTTGGTATTTCAGCTGTAATTATGCTATCAACATCTGAAGGTGTTTTAGGCTTATCAGCAGAATGAAGGAACAACAATATATGCGCATGTGGTAGGCCTCTTTTCTGAAATTCAATTGTGTATACCACTGTACAAACATGCAAAAGATATCACCCCTAGTTAGATAAGTGAATAAGAATTTTTCCTCATTAAATTATACAAATGATAAAAAAACATCAATCAATAATTCTGTATTGCTCAGTATGCCAAGAATAAATTACATTTTATGAGATTTTGTATCTATGAAATTTTGAAATAATAGTGAACTTGTTCTTGAAAAAGTTCTTCGTACGATAACGATTTATCATTTTGTGTAATAAAATCATGTAGCATGCTGGCTGTATTGGCTTTAATCATACAAAGATTACTGGGTGAACTGTGATTCAGTAGACCTGACGGTAATCAGGTGTAGAAAACTGGTTTCGAGTTGATCAAATTAGAAAATGATAAATCCTAGAAAAGATTATTGGCTTTAATCATACAAAGATTATTGTCACTACTTGGTACATGAAACGGTTCCAACATCTAACTTAAGGAGACCGAGCTGTTAGTAGGAAGTGCATATAATTAATTATTGCCTTATTTCATAATCCATTGCTTGAGAAACACAACACAAGTGAATTCCTAATCAACTTTATGACACTGTAAAACTTAGAGTGCAATGGCATGTTGCGCTGCCAAATCTTTTTTGTGTATAACCAGTAGGCTATTTTTCCCACCTTTTAGTGATAAACTAAAGTCAATTATCTTCACATGATATCATATCTGCTTGGCACAATGTAATTCAAAATCCGATAGCTCAAACAAATGGTAAATGGTTATTTCCACGGTTTATTATGGTAAAAAATCATAGTGTTGTTGAACTTTTTTTTCATATTTATCATTATTGTTAACCTCAAAAAATTTTCCTTATAAGAAATTGATGTTTGTTGTGTATGAGTAATGCACATAAGCAACTGTGGGTTTTACTGTCTAAAGTGATCCAACCTTCTAACAGGAAACCATACCAATTGGATTCATATCTCTATCCTGCATTCATTTCTTTAATTAAAGATCTTGATCAACATAGAAAGAACAATATGAAAAGTCATCCCAAGCACAAGGCGGTTTGCACATCGCAAACATGGTTGGATTTGGTGAACTTGGTGCACCTCCATTATCTACTGTCAAAGGATATTCTCTACATTCTAAATATAGTGCTAAAGCAAATTCTCTTAATCTTTTGGAGATTTATGAAATGAAAATTGTGTAAGTTTTTTTTCCGATATCCATTTGTTACTTTGTGTAATTGAATGGAGCAAATATTTTCTATTTGAGTAATTGCACAAGCTTTGGGCTGTTATTAAGTTTGCTAAAATATATTCAGGATAGTATATAAAGATAAATTAATTCACTATGCAACATCAAATTTTATGAATATTAGTTAACCTATTATATTTTTTTTGGTGTTGTTCAGTTGAAAGGTCCTATTTCTATGAATTCAAAACATTGTTAAAGGAAATATGATATTTATATTTTTTATTTTCTGTTAGTCTAATTGAAGAATCATTTAAGTAATACAAATGGAACAAATAGATGGTAATAATGGAAAAAAATGAATACCTACGTGAACAGAACCAAAATGTTTCACTTCTCTTAAATCTGCCATTAGCTGATCGAGTTTAATTTTAAAAACTCTAACTACAATATCTGGTCTATCTTGTATAGTTTGTCCAGGAATAAGTGATACAAACTTTTTAATCTCTATCCAATTAGGATTGCATGTGAAAGTAATGAATAAATCAGGCTGGCCTGCTGCTCTACAAATTGCAATAGCATCTTGATAGTTTTGTATCATATATCGAGGACCTCCTGTAAATGAGGAAGGTAAACCATTCTTTTTCCAATTGAAGATGCATTTGTATCTCCTGCTACCACTGCATCTCGGAGACCTTTGTATAGATCAGATCTAATATTAGATTGATTGTTGCGTATCCATCTTAGCCTATCTTCTTCTATGCAGGTGTAGGCATCCACCAGAAATTGTTGAAATAATCGACCACCTCTATGTAATGTCTACCCTTCATTTGGCCTTTGTTGGATACGAAATGCATAGTACTCCCTCATGGTAAGCATTTTCTCCTCAATTTGATCACTTTCATTGATTGTTTGTTCATCATTTATGAATCTGTGTGCGATATGTAATCTAAAGCCATCTTCTCCATAAGGAAATAATATAGGATATTGCATTGCCATAAAACTTGGATGTTTTTCAGTTATTCTTCTTAAGAGTCCATTTTTTTCTTCTAATACGACGTCCCTGCATGCATCATTTTGAAAACCATCACCTACTATTAAAGCTGCTATCTCAGAAGATGTTGGCAAATTATACATTCTACCATCATTTTGTCGTGAATTAATCAACCGCAGCCTTACAGATTGAAAATTTGTTTCTTTAAAACGATCTCTTGCCATCCTAAATGCTTTTGTGAGTTCATTGCACTGATCAAACATGCTCATTAGTTCGCTAATGATGCCTTCATCCAGTTCAACATCGTTGTTCGTTCTTACTACATTCCTTCTATTTGACAATTCATTTTCTGTGTCATAAATATAAAGTTGTGCAAATTTAGGTTGGTTGTCTATTGGGAGAAATGAACCGATTTTGTGATGGTTTTGACCGTTTATCCGAAAGACATAAGGGCCACGACCATCATTTATGGTTTTGTCAACCTTACCTCCCATGGAGGTGAAAGAAAATATAGAGTTGTACAACCTTATCTTTTCTCTAAATCTTGATGCTCTTGGTCCACCATTATAATCTAATAAATGTTTTAAAAAAAGAGGATAGTGTTTCAGTATAGGAAGTTCTACTTTCCCTAAACGACAACATAGGGAAAATTCTGGGTTAGGCGTGGCTTTTGATTTTGTATTCCTTTCTTCGTACCATAGTATGGCATTGCAGTTTGAACATGTATGCGTGGGTTCACCAATTTCCCATATTTTAAACATTTTCCCTGCAACATGTTTATATGTTATAAATTTTAATATTTATGATAGACATGAATAAATTATTCCTTTGATATAAAATGAGTCTTCACTTACTTGTAATTGTGTCATAGGTAGCTGATGGTAGTTCTGGTATATAAGTTTGTGGACTTGGCACATCTTGGTCAAAGGATGTATCATTAGACACATGAATTTGTTGTGCCGGGTGCAAGTTTGTGCCACTTCTTTCTACTAGTAACATATAATTATATTTTATGATGAAATACTTCATATATTATTGTAATATTAAATTTCTTGTTAAAACCATAGGCACTTACTTGTAGTTGTGCCATATCTACTTGATGATGCTGTCACTGCCACTTTATGAGCTTATTGATTTTGATTATTTTCAGTCGATCTTAAATCGTTGACATTTCTATGTGGTGCTTCTTGCAGGTTTGCATTGATTCCTTGAATGTGTACCGTGGAATTATTATTTTCTTTGGGTGGAACAACAATGTCATCCATGTTCAACACTTTGATGATTAGGTAAATAAAGTTAACTAAAGGACTTATTTTATACAGTATTATTCTGTATTGTGTAATTGAACTATTTCTTACCAAGATTGCGGATTTGGTTTGCATTCCGTTTCTTGTGGACTTGGTTTGCAATCCGTTTATTCTGGAGGATACGACGCCTTTCCTATCGCTTCTGCCTTTCCTATCGCTTGTGCCATTGAAGTACTCTGATAGTTTATTTTCAAGGTTAATGTTTCAATATTTGTTGAGTATATTAAATTTATTGTTATCATATTGTAAGTAACGTGCACCTTTTCTCCTTTTATAAATTGCAGCAGATTCTATGGTCTGATCGCAGCAGGTATCTTGTGAGTATACCTCAAGTCTTTCAGTTGGAAAAATCAAATTATTGGTTTCTATGGTTGAATCATTAGTTGAACCTAAGTTGAAACTTTCATGATCAGGTCCAACACATCAAAAAATAAAGAATATTATTTACTGTAAACTTCATACATTCATTGAGTTTAAAGGGTCTCTTACTTTGATAACATATTTGTTTTGCCTTTCGTTTGTTGTAAAGGATACGACGCCTTTCTTGTCGCCTTTGCCTTTGGGCTATGATGGACATTTGTATCAAAGGTGATTGCGTCAATAAATGTCATTTATTTTTCACATTTGTACTCATAATATATTAATTTTACCTGATTTTCTGATAACAAAATCTGCTTCAATGGCATCGAAATTGGAAGTGGAGCAAGAGGCAGTTGGAATTTTAGGACCTCTGAATCATTTGAAGGTATGGTTTTGGTGTCTTTGTTCATTATCTTCCCCATTTCCTTCTCTATGGATGCTTAGATTTCTACCGCGCTTACGTGATATCTGTGTTTTACCTACTTCAATTGATTTAACCATTTATCTGTATTGATGATACCATATAATATAAGTTAAAAGGAAAACAACCAGAAGTAGGGTTCAGCTATGTTGTAAGAAAAATTAAGCTTTGTTATAGGTTTTAACTAGATTGTATTTGTAACATTTAAAAGCAACAATCTAAATTACTGTAATAAAATTGTGTATGAAAATAATTGTCATGTTGAAAAATAAAACTATTAACAATGCAATTGATTTCCAAAGATTAACAGAGATTACCGCTTCAAAAATAACGATCGAACTATCTTCATGTAAATAACAAAATTTTGAAATTAGTCTCCAGTATATGAATAAAAACTTGAACATCGTAAACAATTATCATAAACATAAACTGAGTAAATGAACTGATCTATTTTATTATCACTCTAAAACTGTTTACACTTATAATCTAATGTCATTTTAGATTATTTCTTAATCCTTGAAATAAATTGATTTTATGTTTTTTTTTTCTTCTTTTTTGACTATTTTCATTCTAAACAAAATCCATACCTGTTTCTGTAGAGCAATGCGATTTTAGATGAATGCTCAGGATTCCTTTTGTAACGTCCCGCCTTTTCGCACACTTTAAAACGACACACGTGCCAATTCGAAGCATACGCAAGGGCGGATTGTTATGGGGTAAATAAGAAAAATAGAGAAGGAATAAAACAAAATAGAATCTCACAGCGGAAGGATAAAATATAATAATAAATATACAGTTCAAAACAGTATACAAAACAGTTATTTCACTTATACAATGAACATCAGAGTTACACATACCAATACAACAATGCAGCGGAATAGAAAGAGTGTGTCGTGCAATACTATATATATAAAATAATACTGAATCTTCGTCTTCGTCCTCCAAAGCTAAAACCTGCTATCCTGAAACGCTCGGACTGACCCGAGCGAATTTGAAAAGACAAAAACACTCAAGTCAGACTAGAATATCTTATGTGAGTTAAATAAACAGAAATAAATATGAGTACAGTAACTCAAGAGATGTTCGGGATTTACATCTCCTAAGGATCCGTTAAACTATTTACTATGTAGTATATTGCGCTATTATAATAGTGTCTATTTATAAAATAAACTTACTTTTTAATAGCGTTAAGGGGTTACCCATATAGCCCTTAACACAAATAATGCCAATAGTCTATACAGTACCGTAATACCTCCTGATCGGGAGGCTACCAGAGGATACTCCATAGGTACGACACAAATAGAAACTCGTAGTAAAGGCTCGGTATGGTAGGTGACACGGCACAACTAGGCAATGCCAGGGTAGATATACCAATTACGCTTCCGGGCCGATGGTAACGCGAAGCCGCAGCAACCGCCCACCTCGAAACAACTCCCCAAATCAAAAATAGAAGTGGCCACTGAATCAATCCAAAGTCATAGTATAATATCGAAGAGGAGTGTCCGATCAGAGGAATGACCTCATTAACCCGTCAATCGCTCCTGTTTTAGCCACCTTATGCCAACTCACGGGAGTTGGGTCCACGTATTTACCTTACAGGAAACGTCGCCACCACCTACTTCATTCTGGAATCTCCACCGCGTACACGGTTAGTCAAAGTGGTTTTCGGTATCGACAGAGAGTATGTCCATATCCGATCCCGGTCTCTTTGCCAACCAATCGTTATTATAACACCGCGGTTATTTAAAAACAGTTTATACTTTAAAACCAGAATATAATCCATTTCAAAACCATAATATCACGATATCATTTCTTCTTTAAAAACCCGAAACAATTCATTTTGATATTATTTTATAAACCCAAACCAATGATATCGTTTCCTAAAAATTATGTCACTTTTATTATTAAAATTCCTTGAACCAAATATTTGGAAATTTAACTCTTAATATAATACTTCGAAATCCATAGAATTTAAAACCATCACCTTCAAACTAAATGGTTTGGATATTCAACAGTATATAAAATAAGTGGTTTAACTTAATGTTATTTTGAAAAGAAATACTTCTCGTGGGTTTACAATACATTTCTTTATTTAAAGTTAAAACCAAAATTTAATATCGCTTCAAGTTCCAAAACCATTTCAATAAATTCATATATCTACGTATATCCATTTTGAGTATAAATATTTCAACTAAAGTTGGATTTTATTCTTTCAAATCAAATGTTCTATTAATTAGCCTTGAATATTCACATAAAATCCAAAATAATAAGACTTCAATTTCTAGTAAAATATATATATATTTTTCCAAATTCAAATTTACTAGAATATTCATTTCAATATATTTTGGAAAAAAATAATAATTATAAATATCATATCTTTCAAATTTCCAACTTAATATTTTAAACATAGGATATAAATCATCAACTCCATTTTCTAAATTTTCTTCCATTTTCAATAAAGAAATTTATTCACCTTTTAATTCCAAAATTTTAACTTCATAGGTATATAAATATGGAATAAAATATTTATACAATATAAATTTTAAGATTTATAAACCGTATTCCATCAAAACCATTAGAAATTTCATTTAAAAATAGTTATATGTAGACCGCGGTGCCTGTATATAATTTTCTATCCTATGGTCAAGTGATACAGATATTTATCATTTCAATCCGCAATTTAAAAATAAAACTTTGCGGTTTTATCATTTCAAACCACAATCCCGAATGAAATGTAAAATGTATGCTAACTTGCAGTTTAATGATATCCAAATAAACATCCATTCAACACCACATCCATAATCCAATCACAAACATCCATCATCCAATCACAAACATCCATCAATATCAATCAATAACAATATATGTTTGATAATATATAACAGGTAATAACTGGCAATTTTATTCAAACTAAATTTAACAACTATTACTCTAACAGTTTATATTCCGTAATAATTTATATAACTGTTAACTAGCAGTTTATAGGCAACAATTAAATTCTAACTGTCAATTAATACGCAGCAAATCAATTAAATTAACAGTTAAATTCAATAAAATGCAATTCAACAGATATGGATGAAATAACATGCCAAAAGCTCATAAATAAATTTCTATTCATTTCTAAAATTTATTTAACAAACATAAAAGCTTCTAGTAATTGTGAGTGGGTTAAAACACTCACCTTTTGAATTTAAATCGAATTTAAACCCGATTTAAACCCAAAAATTCGCCCGTCTCAGAATTCATCCAAACAGCGTTATCAGATCCGGAATTTAAATACGATCCTAACAAAAAAAACCGTTCGTAAAACGGGTATCGTATGAAAAAGTTATTTGATTTTATCGAGTTGAAATTCAAATATAAATTAATAAATATGAACCCACTTTTACCTCAACTCACACCCACATGTCACGCGCGTACCATCTTCACGCGCTATCACCCAGACACGCAGTCAACTCCCCCACTCAAACCCTACCGGCCGCCAGACATATCCACCTTCATCCAAATTTTTCGCCAACGCACGAGCTCCAACACCAAGATCAGACAGCACCTCCTCCACGTGTACCTCGGGGCGCACCTTCTGGTGGTCGTGCGACCTGCTCTGGTGCCCCCAAACGGTCCGCCTCCATAACCCTAAAAGTCCTAATCACCGCTGAACTAGACCCCTTCCAAGTCGACTAAACCGTTGGATGCCCATAGCTCGACGAGCTTAACAATCCCTTACCTTCCGATCGAACTTATGACGAAGATCCACCGTTAAATTCAACGATCTCCTATGGATGGCCGAAAATAAAAGCTTGAATTCTGGAAAAACGGCGACTCAGATCGACAAACGAATTTCACCACTGAATTGCGCTCATCGAGAGCATCAATATATATTTTTTCTAGAATTTTCTGAAATTTTTGAGTTTTGACTTTTGATTTTGAACTGGATAGATCTAGGTTTTGCAACCATTGGAGAGGAGAAAGAGATGAAGAAAATGTACGTATATTCAATTGACAGAAGAAAAGAGGCTAGGGTTTATGATCGCATATATATAGACAAATAGAAGAAGGCTAGGTGGGTACGGATAACGAACGTGCTAAACGGTAGTTGGCCCAAAAAGCCCGCTACGCCTCCGGAACCGAATTGGTGAAATCTATATATCCAAATAGGTGTTTTAAAATATTCTGAACGCGATGGAAAAAGTTTCACGACCAAATTCGATCGTATGAAGAAGTTATGCTGAAAACAAGATTTTCAAATTGATTTTAAATTGATTTTTAATAAAATTGATTTCAAGGCGTTTCGCGTCCGTACGATCAAACGACAAGTCCGATCGATACGAAATTTGAAACCCTATAATAATTCACCGATACGGATCCGATGAAACTGGTTTCGTCGAAATCCGAGTCCGTGACCAAAATGGCTAATTTTAATATTTATTAAATCAATTAAATAAATCATAAAATCCAATTTTATTCTTCAACTTCTAATATTTGCCAAATTTCATTACTTATATAATCCAATCAGTTCCAAATGATTTAGCAAGCTTGGATGTGAATTAAGAATCTATAAGTATCTCAATTTGCATTGTAAATTTCTGCATTTCTTATTATTTGGGAAAATATAAATTTTTATTCAAAAAAATCCAATTATTTAATCTTATACTTTTATACTCTCATCTTAAATCAAATTAAATAAATAACTTGATTTCCATTTCAATTCATTTGATTGCAAATCCCTTTTTACCATAGATTAAATTCCAAACTATAAATACTTTATCTCCATTTATTCGCCTTAATTTATTTAAGGAAATCCTAAATTAATATCTATTGCAATGATTTCAAATATCATTCCCTCATTTTCCTTAACTATTATTAATTCCAATTTTAATGAATTCAATATTATAGGTTTGATACATTTATTAAATTCACTCAATTGTTTACAAATTACATTTTATATTCAATAACGTAATATTTTACGTTCAATTCTATTTTATTTGTCGTAAATACCACTTGTTGAATTAAATACTCAAATCATAAATAAATCTTGCTTCTAAAGTTATACCAACAATGGTCTAGCTAAATTTGAATCAGCTTTACCTTTATTTTATGAAATTAACTATCGCAATAAATCCCGATTAATAAATAAGGCTCGATTCCTATATTAACTTCTTTGGTCTCAATTAACCTTTTATGGCGAGTATGAATTTCAATGTATAATTGAAACCTTTATATCCATTCAATTTCACTATTCCATAAGAAAAATTTCATTTGGTTCATACCTTTTACAAATAACTCCCATTCCTTCCAAATAATAATTACATAAACTATTTAATATTAAATCCATTGAATTGCAATAAATTTTATTGATTGCAATTAATTTCCAAAAAAATTTTGGATTTTTATTTGGTTATACACAAAATTCTGTTATCACTTGCCTAACAAGGTCATTATCACTTACCATCTCACTGCATCCACATTTTCCACAATTCATTTCCTAGTTTCTTTACTCTATTCCACATAATTTATTACAAATGGGATTTCCTTTGGTTTACATCTTATTTGTATTTTACATTTCTCAATCACCAATTCATTAAGTATAAATTCTACTAAGCCTTGTTTATCTTTTTATGCATTCTTCTATTACTTTACCAAATGGAAAAACTTTAAACTCATACACTTAATAACAAAACCGTTATAAATCCAATAAATTCCCAAAATCGAAGTTTGTACACATTATACACAATTCATATGATTTCTCACAAAACGTTGAATTTATTAAATGACCATTTATTACAATTTAATTCCCTTAATTGAATCAATTGCTTATTATTATATATATTCTTTTCATTCTACCATTCCTTCCCATTATAAATTCATTAACGTATTTTTCAAATATAAAATAACCAAACTGATTACAAACACTGTTTCTATCAAAGTTCATAAGTTGTTCAAACTAAACTTTTGTTTACATAAAATAAAATTTATGTTTCTATTAGTTTTCTTTTCCTTTCACTACAGACATAAATTATTACTATCTACACTAATTTAATCTTTGTATTAATGAATACTATTCAAACAAATATTTATACTAACATTCACAAATTCAACATTTATTTGTTTCCTAAAATTTTAACTTTAAATCAAGCTGTGACCATTTACATTATCCCCATCTATTGTCATAAATTTTATAGTTACACTAAATTGCAACTACTATATCAAATCTCTACATTTATTCCTAAACCAATTAGAAATTATATTAAATTAATTTATTAAATACCATAAATTTAACGGGTCGTTACAATCCCCCCCACTCAAAACTTTTCGTCCCCGAAAAGGAAAAGAATGGAGAAGGAAGAGTAAAACAGTATATCTAATTTCAAATATTAACTTATGTTTTACTGGATTAATTTCCTTTAATGAAATATACTTGTTTTATAATCAATCATATCCTTTAATACTTGAATTATTAAAGTTGGAAAAATATTTTCACAAAATTCTAAGTCCAAAATTTACGGAAAATTTTTGGCAGAGTCTCCTTTGTACGGAGGGATTCTGGAGAAAATATAATATCCAAATATACAAATATATTACATATATATCCAAAATAAAATATCCCAACACGAGAAAATATATAAATAGCGCTTTAAACGTAATCCGAAAACGTACCTATCTGTCGGGCAATACGCTTATATTTTTATGGAACCAAAGCAGTAGCAGAGGCTTCCATCACCTGTATTTACTAATAAAATCTAAAAGGTTAAATATTTATTTTACAGTGAAATGTTTAGGTGGATTCAATCGTTCATATCCAATCAAATGCAACAACCATACATTTTAGCAAACATCACACATCACAAACAAACAATCATTTAATCAAACAACAATTAGTTGTTCGGGTTCAAATTCTGAAGTTGTACGAATGAAGAATAACTATCAAGTGCATCCTTTACTCAACAGTCTTAGATGGAACAAAGATAGATTATCTATCCATCCAACAACTTCAAAATTCCTTACCTAACAACCATACATCCAACAAAACAATTCAAATCAACACCAAAATAGCTTATTATACATTTATTTCATAATTCAGTGTTTTGATTTTCATTCCTTCATTTATGGAGGAATTTCTTTATTTCTTACAAGTTTTATTTTCCAATTATCACCAAAATTCATTATATTTGTATTTCCTTTTATTACTTAAGTTTATAAAAATAAATTCTCATTAATAAGAACAAATATTTTGAATATCTTCATTTCCTTACTCTTCACTTGTAAGATTTCCTTTAAATTCTAAATCTGTTAACATTCATTCTTATAAGTGGAAGTTTTTATTTATTCATCAACTATTAATTGCAGTCATTTAAATTTTCCTACTTTCCTATTATATTAGAATAGGGGAGAGTTAAAACATACTTAAGTAAATAATCTTACAACATGTCACCTATCCATAATACTTAACTTTATTTCAATAGAATTTTGATTATTACTTAAGTTTTATACCATTTAATTCTTATTTATAACGGTAATTTATTGAATACTTCATTATTTCTAAAATTCCTACTTGTAAAATATTCAATTATAGTTTCTTATTTAGCATTTCAACTTTTAATTTTGGGTAAGTTATTTATGTTAAATAAAATGCAATTGAACTTATACAAGTTAAATCTCCATCTTTTAATTCATTCATTCTTCAATAAATCTTTCCATTATTTATCAGTTAAAAATTTAACTTCCTTTATACCTAACATTAATTTTCTTACTTAAATTAGAGGTTTCCATCCATTTATTACTTAACTTTTATTTTACTAACATAATTTTAAACAATTAATTAACGGAAAAATTTAGAATTAAATACCGAGTTAAATTTCAATTTATTTCAAAATAATAGATAAATAAGTTCTCACAACTCAATATCTCTAATTATCTTTAAACAATTAAAATTTCAAATAAATTCAAAACAAATCTGTAGTAGAATTTACTACAGTGGCCTTTCCCCTTTGAGACTCGAAAATGAAAGTCGATGATGCGGCCGCCATTACCGAAATTATTTTCCAGCGACAGAGAGGAAAGTACATAATTCAATTTTCTCCAAAATCTTTTTTTTTTAACAATTCTTCCAAATTACACTATATTTATATAAGAATTTACTTATAAACCGAATCATTATATTTCATAAATTCTTTGAAAACAAATTGGAAAAATCCCGGACTTAAGTTCTAAAATCTCCAATTTGGTTTATTATAATTTCACTTAGCTTCAATTTATTATAAATATTTTATTTCCTAACACCCAATCTATAGCAACCAAATATATATATATATCTTTATAAAACATTTTTATATATAGAAAATATAATAGGCAAAATTATTTCATTTACCTATATTAAAACAAATATTATGTCGGTCTGTCCTATTAAGTGTTTAGAAATCCCTATTGATGACATAGCGTCCCATGCATCAACCAGAATTCATAAATACAAAGCGGAACAGATTAACACAATATCAAAATCTTTTATTAATACTAACAAATACGCTCTCTCATATATATACACTCAGCGACTCCCATAGGATATTTCTACCCTATTAACAAAGAGTCAAACCCCACAAAGCCAAGGTTTATCGCTAAACCAAAGCTCTGATACCAGATGTAACGTCCCGCCTTTTCGCACACTTTAAAACGACACACGTGCCAATTCAAAGCATACGCAAGGGCGGATTGTTATGGGGTAAATAAGAAAAACAGAGAAGGAATAAAACAAAATAGAATCTCACAGCGGAAGGATAAAATATAATAATAAATATACAGTTCAAAACAGTATACAAAACAGTTATTTCACTTATACAATGAACATCAGAGTTACACATACCAATACAACAATGCAGCGGAATAGAAAGAGTGTGTCGTGCAATACTATATATATAAAATAATACTGAATCTTCGTCTTCGTCCTCCAAAGCTAAAACCTGCTATCCTGAAACGCTCGGACTGACCCGAGCGAATTTGAAAAGACAAAAACACTCGAGTCAGACTAGAATATCTTATGTGAGTTAAATAAACAGAAATAAATATGAGTACAGTAACTCAAGAGATGTTCGAGATTTACATCTCCTAAGGATCCGTTAAACTACTTACTATGTAGTATATTGCGCTATTATAATAGTGTCTATTTATAAAATAAACTTACTTTTTAATAGCGTTAAGGGGTTACCCATATAGCCCTTAACACAAATAATGCCAATAGTCTATACAGTACCGTAATACCTCCTGATCGGGAGGCTACCAGAGGATACTCCATAGGTACGACACAAATAGAAACTCGTAGTAAAGGCTCGGTATGGTAGGTGACACGGCACAATTAGGCAATGCCAGGGTAGATATACCAATTATGCTTCCGGGCCGATGGTAACGCGAAGCCGCAGCAACCGCCCACCTCGAAACAACTCCCCAAATCAAAAATAGAAGTGGCCACTGAATCAATCCAAAGTCATAGTATAATATCGAAGAGGAGTGTCCGATCAGAGGAATGACCTCATTAACCCGTCAATCGCTCCTGTTTTAGCCACCTTATGCCAACTCACGGGAGTTGGGTCCACGTATTTACCTTACAGGAAACGTCGCCACCACCTACTTCATTCTGGAATCTCCACCGCGTACACGGTTAGTCAAAGTGGTTTTCGGTATCGACAGAGAGTATGTCCATATCCGATCCCGGTCTCTTTGCCAACCAATCGTTATTATAACACCGCGGTTATTTAAAAATAGTTTATACTTTAAAACCAGAATATAATCCATTTCTAAACCATAATATCACGATATCATTTCTTCTTTAAAAACCCGAAACAATTCATTTTGATATTATTTTATAAACCCAAACCAATGATATCGTTTCCCAAAAATTATGTCACTTTTATTATTAAAATTCCTTGAACCAAATATTTGGAAATTTAACTCTTAATATAATACTTCGAAATCCATAGAATTTAAAACCATCACCTTCAAACTAAATGGTTTGGATATTCAACAGTATATAAAATAAGTGGTTTAACTTAATGTTATTTTGAAAAGAAATAATTCTCGTGGCTTTACAATACATCTATTACTTAAAAAGGAAAGCAGAAACCACGCTCCTATTTTTCATCCACGTGTCCTCCCTAAGATACCGTTTCCTTTTTCCTCCAAAATGGACAGCAAACCAAAATCATTTCCACCCCATTATCTCCTCAAAATTTATAGACGGTTATTTCATTCCTAAACCTAGAAAACCAAAATTGTTTTCACCCCATTATCTCCTCCAAAATCCAAAACAACCTGCATCCCACAGAATCGATCGCATCCCATTATCTCCCCCAAAATTCAACACAAGCTGCATCCCATCTTTCCCCCACTTCTACAATAATCGCCAAGCACCTACCATTCCACATCTATTTCGATTTCCTCTGAGTTCGAAAAAATTGATTTTTGGCAAAGTCAGTAATCACTAAATTTTCATCTCAGTCCACTACCGATCTTCCATACATATTCACGAATTTGGATTGGATGGCTGACATCTCTCTTCTTCTGAGGTAATCATCGACAGTGATTGAATGTTAGATCTATAATTTCATTTAATTTCATCCTACTACTGACCACCATTCTTGAATCCAAGACCGACTGTGTAACATTTTGCTCAAACAAATTTGGTTCGGGTAACTTTCTGAACTTCTCCTGTTTAACATTATCGTTTTTATTTGTATTCACTGAAAATGGCAGTTTAAAATATGAAATTTTATTTTAAACAATGACAGTAAACCATATTGAACATATTGAACATTCAATATCAGTGTGTATTCAAGTTAACTTTTATTTTACCTGCAATATAATTAAATATTCAAGTAAACCATATTGAACATTTAAGGCTAAGGATTTCATATTATGCTTTGAGTTTATGAAATATGAACACGACTCAATAAAGGAAGTTGTTAACTGAGCAGTTTATTTGTATTTGAGTTAACCCATACATTTGTTTTTACTGACAGAGAAGTCATCTGCGAAGAGTTATATTCAAAATTGGTTCTTCTAGGTTGTTAGAATTGATTTAATAGCTTTCTGGATTTCTGTTCTCTGCTACAAATAATTTAACCTCAATGCAGTAAACCATATTGAACATTTAAGGCTAAGGATTTCATATTACGCTTTGAGTTTATGAAATATGAACATGTACTCAATAAAGGAGAATTGTTAAGTGAGCAATTTATTTGTATTTGAGTAAACTCATACCTTTGTTTTTGCTGACAGAAAAAGTCATTTGCAAAGAGTTATATTCAAAATTGGTTCTTCTAGGATGTTGGAATTGATTTAATAGGTTTCTGGATTTATGTTTTCTGCGACAAATAACTTATTCTCAATGCATTTCTGTTCTTTCGAACAATTTATACTTGACTAGCTCTCCTCTATTTTTGATTGAAGAGACAAGAAGTTGATATGCATTATTTTGATTTGCAATGCATGATGTTTATGTGCCATGACTTACTGTACTAAGTAAATTGCAAATAACCTTTTAATTTATATAGCAGGATAGTACGTGGTTTAAGGTGACACATTGATTACTTCAAGTAGCAAATAGCAATCGAATTGAAATTAGCTTGAAGTTAATGCCTTTATAATGCTTAAACAACGAGACTTATACTCCTTAGTTAACTATATTTGCTACCAATGTTACTATGTATTATGCTATATAATTTTTAATTCCATGCTGATTTCGTTCAAAGCATAGGTTTTTATTTCATTTTGGGTATCAGATTACAAACATTTGTGTATATACATTAAGTTGCCTATATTTATGTAGAAGGATGAAAGATTCACAAGAGCTTGCACTCGAGTATATTCCAAAACATAAGGTCGTATATCAACTATAGCTCTCATATTGTTTTCTTTACTTTGAACCATTATATTGGTATGTAGATATATTTATCTAAATATTTTTTGATTAAAAGTTGGTCCTCTTTCGTTTTCATTCAAGCCGTACATCATTCATCTTTAGGGCATGGGTGTATCAAGTATACATAGTTTCCCAAGGCTTTGGTTCTGCATAAGTTTTCTTTTGATGAGTTAATAGTCAATTTAAACTATAATTTTACCAATATGTTATTGCTTTGATATATCTTGTGGTTCTAAGCAAGTATATGGATTTTTAAACAAGGATGAATGCAAACACAAGGCATATGATCATGTCAATATTGAATATTTTATATAGCAAGATTTCCTAATTGGGACATATTATGATACAGGTTATGTAAACTCACAAAACTGTTAATTTGTGCAGGTATCCAAGCTTTTGGATAGTCATAATGGTAAGCATTTTAATCTTCATAATTAGCATCAGTTTCTTTAAATATACAGTTTTTACAAATTGAATTTGTATCTTCATACTTACATAGGAGCTACACCTTAACAAGTCTTGAACATTCAGGATGCAAGTCGGGTACATGTGAAGAGTCATTTGAAGGTAAGTGGTCGATAAAAGCGGTTTATAAATTTCACATTTTTGGTAGGATGTATCTCAAAATTTTGGCTTTGCTGACATGTAAAAAAATATTGCTTTTTACCACTGTAAATGTAGATTACGTGGTTGTCGTAAATTTATAATCCAAAAGTCCTACCTAACTTTGCACGTCATAACAATCTTAATAAAACTGACACAATATTCATGCTTTTCTTCGACAAGAAACCAAGATTACTGTACCATTTATTACTACAGGACAAATAATCATAAACCAAAAGAGTTTAATTATATTTATTCAGAGTTCATGACTTATTTATTAACACAATTAGACTTCTCCATTCAATACATTTTTATATTTTAATACAAATATATTGTAAAGAAAACAAATTTCATTCGGACATTATTCATAATACATTATTATCCCATATTTTTCCTTGGTCTTTTATTCATGTGTTTACTGTAACGTGAGCATGTATTGGTACGTGCTTATACAAAAGTCACTTGAATCATCCTTCCGAGCACTGCACTAAAAAAGCACTAATGGTCGTTCAATATATGCAAAAACTCATGTGATGATCTATCAAATATTTCTATCAAATTAGTTATTATATGTTTTAGTCATACATGAATTTGTATATAGATTTACTAATACAATTTTATATATATTCAAGGTAATAGTTATATTGGATTCTAAAGTTAGCTTATATAGTTACGGCGAAGAAGATAATTTTAGTAATTCCATAATCAAATAAACACTACAAGCATTCCATGAGGAAGCAACGACAACAAAAAATATTAAAATAGCATTTTGATAGAGTTAAAGCCGAAGTATTCTTTTAATGTGTATACTGCAAAAACAAAAGCAAAAGTAAACTGTTGTATCTACTTTGATCAGTGGTGTACAGTTGACATAATATAAAACCAAAATTTTCTTCTGTTATGCAAAATAAACTAAACCTTAATGTGCACACAATCAAAACGCAAAGTGTTTGTCATGTTCAAACACCTTTTACTTACCATGCAATCCTTAATTTACCAAAGCAGACCGAATGACTAAATTAGTAACAAATATATAGAAGAAAAACTCAATACGGTTATTTTTCAAAATAATTAATGGTTATTAAACACAATTTCTGTTGGAGTAGTATTTATCAATAACAGCAAGCACCAGTTTACCTTACTGTAATTTTCCTCCTCATATTAAATATACCTATTTGTAAAATTGTTCATGTAACGACCCGCTATTTTGGACCATTCAAATTCGACAATAAAACCGTACATGTCCGACTTGAATAATTCAAAATACCGAATTGTTAATAAAAATTTGGCAAAACTTAAAATATACAGTAAATAAATCAATCATAGATCACTTACACAGAGTAATACAATGCAGGGGAATAGATAAAGAATAGTAGTTTATGAAGCTACTATATACATTGGAGATAGAAATAAATACAATTGAATATCTTAGATATAGTGAAGTCTCCAGTATGCGCAGATGACTTCTCTGAACAAATCAACAGGATGACTGAAAGGATAGATAGCTGGATCTTCAAGCAAGGCTCCAACTTCGAAGGTGAGTCTCAAATGATGTATCACTCAGTCTGACCCGAGCGTAAAGCAAAACACAAAACACTCGAGTCAGGATTAACATTCTTATATCTATAAATCTAACTCAAGTGAAATATCAACTGAAATATAATTAACTCAAAGAATGTTTGGAATAACCATCCTCTAAGGGTCCATGGAACTATCTACAGGGTAGAAATATACACTATAACACCGTGGTTCTTTCATCTTAATTTATACTTCAAAACCAAAACATCATTTTCACTCCAAATATCTCTATATTTCCCAAATAGTGTTTATATATATTAAATAATTTATACAGTAAAGTATTTTCAATTCCCTCAACTTAACAAATCGTTTCAACATTAACCCAACCTTCCCATTCAAATTAAATTCAAATCCCAATTTATCAATCTCAAATTCAAATTTGAAATCACAAAATACCCCCTTTATATTCCAATATATTTCAAACTTTAAGTATTCAACGTTTCAAACTAATTTTTATTCAATTTAGCTTCTAAATAATAAATTCAAATTTAGTTCAACCTAAATTTATATTTTAATTCAGTTTAGTTTCTAAATAACAAATTCAACTATATTTATTTCAAATACAGATCTAAATCTCGAAATCGCCATTTAAATTCCAATATAGCTCAAAGCTTTAATATTTACAAGTTCAATTCAAGTCGATTTAATTAAATAAATCCTTATTTAAATACCATTTTTAATAAACCCAAATGTACCTCCCAATCCTATTTTTTCAATTTATTACGAGAAAGATCTATTTGAAATATAGATTTCCATAGATACTCAACTATATTATATGTATTAAATCAATCTAATTTAAATCAAATATTACGACTAAATCTATATATAAAATTTCCATTTATATAATATCTTAAGAATCAAAATTTATTAAACCGTATATTTCTTTCCAAAATTATAGAAATAATTTCAAAATATTTATATGGACCAACGGTGTCTGTATATATATTTCCTACCATATAGTCAAGTGCTACGGATATTTATCATTTCAATCCGTACACTAAATATATTCGGGTGGATATCATTTCAACCCGAAATTCAAAATTTTAAATTAAATCAAAAATCGCTTGGGTCTATCATTTCAACCCGTAACGAAATTATCCTATTCTAAAGTCCGTTCGGGTATGTATCTTTTCAACCCATAGTGATTTCTATACTAATAGGGAACTTGCAGAGTGATAACAGATAGGAAAATAATAATAACAACAAGCATATATCATCAAAATAAATATAAACAATAAGATATGGTATCATATCCCATAAGTGAACAGTTACCGATAAAAGCATATATAACAATTTAAATCTAACAGCAGCATATTTCAATTGTCATTTCAATTGAAATTAAATTTAATAAATAAAAGAACGTTAATCGTGAGTGATTGCTCACCTTTCGAGGCTAGAGATATATGATGATGAAATAAGCTACGAAATCCAAAGCAACGCTGGATGGACAAGATTTGATGCAGAAAATAGGCACGACGGACAAGGCTGATAATGGGAAATCGATGAGAATGAATCGAATCAATTTTGATATTACAGAAAAAAATATAAATTATTATGATATTAATTCTCCCAAAACCAATTTTCAAATTAAAAATGTATATTTAAAATTTATATATACCTATATGTAATTTAAACATAATTCGTCCAAAAAAAATCCATTGTATTATATTTTATAGTCAATAATTATTATAAAAACAATATAACCACTTATTGTAATATATATTACTTAAAAAAAACCCATGAAAGCAACCTATATATGTTCATAATAAAAATGTATATATAGAAATTCCAAATGCATAGCCTATATTCGGTTATATATATATATATATTACGTAAGTCTGAAACAAACACCTAAACGCATATATATGTCTCGAGATTTATAAACAACAAAATACTTATAATGACACATGCACTCATATACTTATATAGACTGTGAACAAGTATACATACTATGCCGTATAAAATCCAACACTAAAAAAAGTAAACTCACACTGAAAACATTTTAGTCAATTATTAAATATATATATTAACTAGCGTATAAAACTAACGTATCCTATAACTTTATAATATATAAGCTATATCAGATATGAAACTATCATTATATCAGATATATAAATAGTTAAACATTTTATACAAAACTATCATAACTTTATTAAATTAAATATACATTACACACTTACACAAATAGACCGTAAACTGTAAAACTTCACCCATTTTAAAGTGGTAACAATACGCTTGCTAAAAATATAACCCACATAGCTCGTACTTCCCTATAAAACTATATAAATATTTGTAAGCTAACCATTAATATAGTCTAATTCACAATATGCATACCTTTATAACTTTAAATCAAATGTGTATATATATACTTATAACCAGTTATTCACAAAATACATAGCTTTAAACATATCATATATTTAAATACATATACAATCGACTGATAAGATGAGTATGCTTTACGTTTTATATATGTACTAACTTTTTATATAATATTTATATATACACTTATCAAATTTTATAACATGCGAACAAAATTTTATATTATATAGAATCTGAAAACTGCAAACATTTCATACTTGGAACCATACTATATTTATAAGATGTATATATGATATCTTAAATCAAAAAAAAAAAACTTACTTTGCTATAATACATACAATATTACTGCATAGATATACATTACTGACATATATTAAACTATATATTAACTAATATATAACCTTCAAACTTTTAAAATTGAATACCAACGTGACACATAAAGTATAAAACAATCAAGTTATCAAATCTCTATACATAGTATAATATCATACACACTATGAACGAAAAAAAAAAGAAAAAAAAAAAAAGAATACTGTTATGAACTCATATATATAATACCATATGATACATAACTAACATGAATTTAAAATCATGTAGGACAGATCACATATTCCAAATACAGACTTATAGAAAATATACAATAACACATATATATTATAAATATATGCTAACCTATTACTCAAAGATAACGTGTGGCATGATTGTTGATGGTGAAGGCTCTGAGGATGGCTGAGCATGCAGGCGATGACAACACGTGTAGAGAGATATGTGCATGAGAGGAGGAGAGAAAAACGCGGAGGGAGAGGGATGAGTTGGATGTGGTGGGTGACGAAGCGATGGGAGGTGGAAGCACGGTAAAAGAAGGGAGAAAATAGGTGGATCTGTAGAAAGAAAAATGGAAGAAGGAGGAGGAAGAAAACTTAAAATGAGGAATGAGATTGGAAGTGACAGCAGTTTGCAATATGAAAGAAACGAAGTCAAACAAGGTTATAAAGGCAAAATAAATAAAGAAAAGAACCGTTGCATACGAAACGTATACAATAAATATGAATTGATTTGAATAGTAATGGTCAAATTCAGCTGAAAAGATTAAAGCGAATAAATACGGAGCATTGGTTATGGTAAAGTAACGCACAAAATTAGGGGAATAACAAAGGAAAGGACTGGTCAAAATAAATGAATGTAAACGTGCAACGAATATAAAAATCTATATAATTGAACCGATGGAAACGAAGGAAGCAAATAAAAGAAAGGGAACGAAGGAAAAAAAATGAGCTGTGTCCCGAGCATAAATAAAGGTGGTAACGTATGAGAGGAATGAGAAAAACAAACGGGCACAATTTGAAATCAATGCAATAAAATGGCCAAAAGCTGATTTTTAGGAAAATTATTAAAGAAATATTCCTTGGGCTGCGCGTTTGAGATCCGAAAAGGCATGGAAATCAAAAAGTTATAATTTAGATTGGAATGAAAACGTACAGGAAATAATAAAGGAAAAAAAAAATGCGAAATAATCATATAGCATTTATTACGTTTCAAACTTTTGACATGGCATGGGATGGAAACAGCTGTACGCTAATTGAGAAGCTATTAAAGCAATTTATTATTAGTGGCATGTTATACGTTTTTATATTTATTTATTTCCTAGATCTCAATTCATATCTGATTATACTATGCAGATTTATCTTTATTATTAAACGTTCAAAAAGAATAAAACGTATACAAATTTTCTTGATTTTCGAAACAAAATTAACGGCTAAAAGATGATGAAGGGACAAAATATAAGAAAGGGAAAGAGATGAATGCGTACAATTATTTATAAGAAAAGAGAGAGAAAAGAAAAACCCACAATTAAAAATGAATGAATGAACGCTGAAAGTCAGTCAGGAATATAGAAGGTACAATATGAAATAATGGTAATCACAACTACTTTTTTTAATGCAGACCTTAAATCAACCCTTAAAACATATACTTCATATATGTAGTTAAATATAGTATATACTTCTCTTCTTCTTTGGTTCATATGATATATGAAACCCTTAACTATCGTATTTATAGCTGACGACATATGTATAGATATACTAAATATGCACTAAAATAAACTGGAAATGGTGACACAAAAACCCAAAATCAAATATATATATATATTTAACATGACTAGAAATCAAACTTCAGTAAAACTATATACTAGTATCAAGACTAACATATTTATATATAGCTATTATAACACATATAAATTAAATAAAACTTGGTATAAATACGCTTTACTATATATACACTTCAAATAGACCATCATACATATACAGTGGTTTTCCAAAATAACTATATATGGAACGTACTCAACATACTTAAAATTTACACACCTTGCTGAAAAGCAAAAGGAGACCGTAAATTTATTACCCACGCTATTGATATTTATACCCAATAGAAATGAACTATGCTACCAAATTTACATCAAACTTAACTTATATTATAGTATAAATAATAGTTTATAAAGTTTTTGTACTAGATCTTATAGGTATAACCACAACCAAACTTTAAAATATATGTACACAGCTCGTACTACAAATCATTAATATACATAACATATTTTCTTTTTTTTTTCAAAATTTTATTATTAATAATTTCTCAAAATCCAATTCAATACGTTAAATACCAATTAAAAATTGCTAAAATTTTATGGGTCGTTACACTCTCCCCCACTCAAAACTTTTCGTCCCCGAAAAGGAATAAAGTAGGAGAATAGAAACAACCAGATGAAAAATTTAGACTTTGAAAAACAAATTAAAAAAATTTATTTAAAACCATATACTTTTTCTTTTGTTATTATTTAAATTGATTAATATTTAATAGATTACTCATTTTATCAAATCCATTCAATTAATTATGAGATCAATTATTTATAAAACACTAATTTTTCTCTCTTATTAAACCAGGTAGAATATAAATAAACAATGTTTTAAAGTATATATTCAAAAGAAGGAAAGAAGGAAAGAAGATAGATTCGGAAAAGAGAATATAGTTGAATAAATAAAGCAGGGCAGATAAGGTAGATTCAAAAGAATAGAATCGGGCAAGAATCGTACATTTCAAACCATGAGAGTTTCAATTTCAAATATTAACACAAAATTTCTTTGTTGGAAATACTTTTATAATAAATACCTTTTATATCGAAATAAATCTTTTCTTTCAAAAATATTTTTATAACTCGATGTTTCAACAAGTTTATCCTCGTTCTTGCAGACTCTGGCCATGCGTTGATCAGGCGCAAAGCTAGAATTCTTCAAGTACTTAGTAGACCTGTTTCAACAACCAGTGAAAATACTTGAAAAAACTTTAAAAACAGATATGGAAAGTACAATCCAAACAAAACAACCAAACCAAAACCTTTGTCCGATCATGGTTCGCAGATACACAATGGTTACGCCTGGGTCCCCCAGGAAACAATCCATATCCGTAAGCTTTCTCAGCCCTGCGAGTTACGCCATGATGACTAGTAGAGTGCAGGATACACAATGGTTACGCCTGGATCCCCCAGGAAACAATCCGTACCCCTAGGCAAGACTCAGCCAGGCACTTGCGCTACTATTCGCGACCTACACAGATTGCAGGATACACAATGGTTACGCCTGGATCCCCCAGGAAACAATCCGTACCCCTAGGCAAGACTCAGCCAGGCAATTGCGCTGTGCATTCACGAGAGAAAAAAAACCATGGGTTACGCCACGGTGGGAAACACTCGAGTATTACATCCGGAAAACCGAAAATCAGAGAGAATAATATCGATAGAATGAATCCACGATGTGGCCACAAAGCGGATATCAAGCAGAAGGCACTTTCCATATCTTTACTTCGAAAATATATATCATATAGTACCTTTTCAAATCACTTTCAAATATTGTACTTATATAAAGTCCATATATATAGGATTCCTTTCTCAAATCGAATACTTTCCAAATCAATAGTAGATCAAATCATACTTATATAGATTTCGATTAAATAAAATCTCTTTCCAAATTGAGTACCTTTCAAATCAATAGATTTCAAATCAACCTCATACTTATACAATCCATTTTATATAAGTTCGACCACTCCCAAATCAAGTGCTTAGTAATCTAAGGTTCTCAATTTCAAATTATTTCAATACCAATTCAGTTTCAAAATCGTATATGATTTCACCAAATTTTCTTCCAAATTAAATGTCTGAATTTCAAAGTTCCCAAAATAATAGGTGTAGAAAATTATCCCAGTTTCCAAATTAAAATAATTCAAGTCAAACAAATTCATTTCCAAAATCACCATATAAGTACTGGGTTTTTTTTTTAATTTAATTTTCAAAACCAAATATTTTTCTCAAAATCAATTATATTCAAAATGGTTTCCAAATTTATAATTATCCCTTTAAAACCTTTAAACTATTTAATTCGATTTGAAATATCCAATTTACCTTTTTGAAAACCATTATTTAAAACTAAAATTCTTTCAAAACATTTAAAAACTAAATTCCATATTAGTATAATTAAAATAGCCATATTCTCTTACTTAATAAAAGATTTAACCTCATACAACAAAACTTGCATACTTTATCAAATATTTTATACCTTTCGAAATATCTTGGTTTTTAAACCTTTAAACCTTGATTTGGAAGTGCTCGAACCTTCAAAATAGTCGGTGAAAATCAATTTCAAATCCAAGAGATGGAAATCAATTTTTATAAATAGAGTTATTCTAAGTCAAATCAAAAACTCGAGGACTGAACACCGGTCTTACTTCAAATTGTTTCAAATATATACATATATCTTTCGAAAATATCAAATTATACTTCGGAATTTGAAATCAAAAACGGTTTTACAAAATCACTCGCATAGCGAAGCCATTAAAGTGGCCTCTCCCCCACTCTGAAACTCGAAAATCAATGTCGATGATGCGTGCACTCATCGCCGAAATTATTCTCTAGCGACATAAGTGAGTTCTGGACTTCTATTTTCTTGAAAACTTCTTTGAAATTTCTTCAAAATTATTGGAATTCATTTGAATTCATTTGAAATATTTCTTATTCGGAAAAATACTTTTAAATCGTATTATTTATATATAATTTCCAAAATCTTAAAACCAATTTCAAAATACCGGAATTCAATTCTCGAATTTCAAATTTAACACTTCAATTATAAATCATTTTTATATAAATCAATTTCTTATAATTTTTTCAAAATTTCAAATCCTTTCAAAACCCTTTTTATATAGAATAACATTTCTTATTTGCTTTATATATAGGTATATAATCTCTACCGAAAACATTTTCTTTATATATATAGAATAAAATCATAGTTATCAAAATAATAATTTCGGTATAAACAATTTCTAAAATACAAACAAAACCCGATTTTCAAAGGATGATTTAAGGATGGATTTCAAAACAAAGATAGAGATTTAATTTAAAGGAACTCTAATCAATAGAATCCTGATTCGAAGATAGACTCGATCGAAGATGAGATAATTAAGTTACAAAATAGAAGATGGATATACTTCTATAAATCGCGGGCGACCTTTACCTGTCAACCGTGATTCCAAAATTAGATCGGTGTAGAATTCTGAGGCAATTCGACATTCGATCGTCGGAGATATAGAATTCGGCATAACAAGATATATCAGCATCGTAAACCGAGGATACAGGAATCTTCGGTGAGTCAATGCCAATTGAAAAGGAGTTTTCACCCCCTTTACAAATCATTCAATGGAGTTATGGGATACTCCAGAATCAAACGAATATAAATAGGGAGAGACAGAATGAATTTCGAAACCGAGGGACATTCCAAAACTCAAAGGAAATTGAGTCAAAAAGGAAGAGATTCAACTCGAACGAAAGTGATTCTGTAAATAAATTTACCATATATGCTAAGTTTTGCCTAGAGCCAAAGCTCTGATACCAACTGTAACGACCCGCTATTTTGGACCATTCAAATTCGACAATAAAACCGTACATGTCCGACTTGAATAATTCAAAATACCGAATTGTTAATAAAAATTTGGCAAAACTTAAAATATACAGTAAATAAATCAATCATAGATCACTTACACAGAGTAATACAATGCAGCGGAATAGATAAAGAATAGTAGTTTATGAAGCTACTATATACATTGGAGATAGAAATAAATACAATTGAATATCTTAGATATAGTGAAGTCTCCAGTATGCGCAGATGACTTCTCTGAACAAATCAACAGGATGACTGAAAGGATAGATAGCTGGATCTTCAAGCAAGGCTCCAACTTCGAAGGTGAGTCTCAAATGCTGTATCACTCAGTCTGACCCGAGCGTAAAGCAAAACACAAAACACTCGAGTCAGGATTAACATTCTTACATCTATAAATCTAACTCAAGTGAAATATCAACTGAAATATAATTAACTCAAAGAATGTTTGGAATAACCATCCTCTAAGGGTCCATGGAACTATCTACAGGGTAGAAATATACACTATAACACCGTGGTTCTTTCATCTTAATTTATACTTCAAAACCAAAACATCATTTTCACTCCAAATATCTCTATATTTCCCAAATAGTGTTTATATATATTAAATAATTTATACAGTAAAGTATTTTCAATTCCCTCAACTTAACAAATCGTTTCAACATTAACCCAACCTTCCCATTCAAATTAAATTCAAATCCCAATTTATCAATCTCAAATTCAAATTTGAAATCACAAAATACCCCCTTTATATTCCAATATATTTCAAACTTTAAGTATTCAACATTTCAAACTAATTTTTATTCAATTTAGCTTCTAAATAATAAATTCAAATTTAGTTCAACCTAAATTTATATTTTAATTCAGTTTAGTTTCTAAATAACAAATTCAACTATATTTATTTCAAATACAGATCTAAATCTCGAAATCGCCATTTAAATTCCAATATAGCTCAAAGCTTTAATATTTACAAGTTCAATTCAAGTCGATTTAATTAAATAAATCCTTATTTAAATACCATTTTTAATAAACCCAAATGTACCTCCCAATCCTATTTTTTCAATTTATTACGAGAAAGATCTATTTGAAATATAGATTTCCATAGATACTCAACTATATTATATGTATTAAATCAATCTAATTTAAATCAAATATTACGACTAAATCTATATATAAAATTTCCATTTATATAATATCTTAAGAATCAAAATTTATTAAACCGTATATTTCTTTCCAAAATTATAGAAATAATTTCAAAATATTTATATGGACCAACGGTGTCTGTATATA
This sequence comes from Allium cepa, assembly GCA_030765085.1. Lineage (NCBI taxonomy): Eukaryota > Viridiplantae > Streptophyta > Magnoliopsida > Asparagales > Amaryllidaceae > Allium > Allium cepa. Next base: position 914,923,149 of record CM060929.1, on the reverse strand, counting down.
TATTTCCTACCATATAGTCAAGTGCTACGGATATTTATCATTTCAATCCGTACACTAAATATATTCGGGTGGATATCATTTCAACCCGAAATTCAAAATTTTAAATTAAATCAAAAATCGCTTGGGTCTATCATTTCAACCCGTAACGAAATTATCCTATTCTAAAGTCCGTTCGGGTATGTATCTTTTCAACCCATAGTGATTTCTATACTAATAGGGAACTTGCAGAGTGATAACAGATATGAAAATAATAATAACAACAAGCATATATCATCAAAATAAATATAAACAATAAGATATGGTATCATATCCCATAAGTGAACAGTTACCGATAAAAGCATATATAACAATTTAAATCTAACAGCAGCATATTTCAATTGTCATTTCAATTGAAATTAAATTTAATAAATAAAAGAACGTTAATCGTGAGTGATTGCTCACCTTTCGAGGCTAGAGATATATGATGATGAAATAAGCTACGAAATCCAAAGCAACGCTGGATGGACAAGATTTGATGCAGAAAATAGGCACGACGGACAAGGCTGATAATGGGAAATCGATGAGAATGAATCGAATCAATTTTGATATTACAGAAAAAAATATAAATTATTATGATATTAATTCTCCCAAAACCAATTTTCAAATTAAAAATGTATATTTAAAATTTATATATACCTATATGTAATTTAAACATAATTCGTCCAAAAAAAATCCATTGTATTATATTTTATAGTCAATAATTATTATAAAAACAATATAACCACTTATTGTAATATATATTACTTAAAAAAAAACCCATGAAAGCAACCTATATATGTTCATAATAAAAATGTATATATAGAAATTCCAAATGCATAGCCTATATTCGGTTATATATATATATATTACGTAAGTCTGAAACAAACACCTAAACGCATATATATGTCTCGAGATTTATAAACAACAAAATACTTATAATGACACATGCACTCATATACTTATATAGACTGTGAACAAGTATACATACTATGCCGTATAAAATCCAACACTAAAAAAAGTAAACTCACACTGAAAACATTTTAGTCAATTATTAAATATATATATTAACTAGCGTATAAAACTAACGTATCCTGTAACTTTATAATATATAAGCTATATCAGATATGAAACTATCATTATATCAGATATATAAATAGTTAAACATTTTATACAAAACTATCATAACTTTATTAAATTAAACATACATTACACACTTACACAAATAGACCGTAAACTGTAAAACTTCACCCATTTTAAAGTGGTAACAATACGCTTGCTAAAAATATAACCCACATAGCTCGTACTTCCCTATAAAACTATATAAATATTTGTAAGCTAACCATTAATATAGTCTAATTCACAATATGCATACCTTTATAACTTTAAATCAAATGTGTATATATATACTTATAACCAGTTATTCACAAAATACATAGCTTTAAACATATCATATATTTAAATACATATACAATCGACTGATAATATGAGTATGCTTTACGTTTTATATATGTACTAACTTTTTATATAATATTTATATATACACTTATCAAATTTTATAACATGCGAACAAAATTTTATATTATATAGAATCTGAAAACTGCAAACATTTCATACTTGGAACCATACTATATTTATAAGATGTATATATGATATCTTAAATCAAAAAAAAAAACTTACTTTGCTATAATACATACAATATTACTGCATAGATATACATTACTGACATATATTAAACTATATATTAACTAATATATAACCTTCAAACTTTTAAAATTGAATACCAACGTGACACATAAAGTATAAAACAATCAAGTTATCAAATCTCTATACATAGTATAATATCATACACACTATGAACGAAAAAAAAAAGAAAAAAAAAGAAAAAAGAATACTGTTATGAACTCATATATATAATACCATATGATACATAACTAACATGAATTTAAAATCATGTAGGACAGATCACATATTCCAAATACAGACTTATAGAAAATATACAATAACACATATATATTATAAATATATGCTAACCTATTACTCAAAGATAACGTGTGGCATGATCGTTGATGATGAAGGCTCTGAGGATGGCTGAGCATGCAGGCGATGACAACACGTGTAGAGAGATATGTGCATGAGAGGAGGAGAGAAAAACGCGGAGGGAGAGGGATGAGTTGGATGTGGTGGGTGACGAAGCGATGGGAGGTGGAAGCACGGTAAAAGAAGGGAGAAAATAGGTGGATCTGTAGAAAGAAAAATGGAAGAAGGAGGAGGAAGAAAACTTAAAATGAGGAATGAGATTGGAAGTGACAGCAGTTTGCAATATGAAAGAAACGAAGTCAAACAAGGTTATAAAGGCAAAATAAATAAAGAAAAGAACCGTTGCATACGAAACGTATACAATAAATATGAATTGATTTGAATAGTAATGGTCAAATTCAGCTGAAAAGATTAAAGCGAATAAATACGGAGCATTGGTTATGGTAAAGTAACGCACAAAATTAGGGGAATAACAAAGGAAAGGACTGGTCAAAATAAATGAATGTAAACGTGCAACGAATATAAAAATCTATATAATTGAACCGATGGAAACGAAGGAAGCAAATAAAAGAAAGGGAACGAAGGAAAAAAATGAGCTGTGTCCCGAGCATAAATAAAGGTGGTAACGTATGAGAGGAATGAGAAAAACAAACGGGCACAATTTGAAATCAATGCAATAAAACGGCCAAAAGCTGATTTTTAGGAAAATTATTAAAGAAATATTCCTTGGGCTGCGCGTTTGAGATCCGAAAAGGCATGGAAATCAAAAAGTTATAATTTAGATTGGAATGAAAACGTACAGGAAATAATAAAGGAAAAAAAAAATGCGAAATAATCATATAGCATTTATTACGTTTCAAACTTTTGACATGGCATGGGATGGAAACAGCTGTACGCTAATTGAGAAGCTATTAAAGCAATTTATTATTAGTGGCATGTTATACGTTTTTATATTTATTTATTTCCTAGATCTCAATTCATATCTGATTATACTATGCAGATTTATCTTTATTATTAAACGTTCAAAAAGAATAAAACGTATACAAATTTTCTTGATTTTCGAAACAAAATTAACGGCTAAAAGATGATGAAGGGACAAAATATAAGAAAGGGAAAGAGATGAATGCATACAATTATTTATAAGAAAAGAGAGAGAAAAGAAAAACCCACAATTAAAAATGAATGAATGAACGCTGAAAGTCAGTCAGGAATATAGAAGGTACAATATGAAATAATGGTAATCACAACTACTTTTTTTAATGCAGACCTTAAATCAACCCTTAAAACATATACTTCATATATGTAGTTAAATATAGTATATACTTCTCTTCTTCTTTGGTTCATATGATATATGAAACCCTTAACTATCGTATTTATAGCTGACGACATATGTATAGATATACTAAATATGCACTAAAATAAACTGGAAATGGTGACACAAAAACCCAAAATCAAATATATATATATATATTTAACATGACTAGAAATCAAACTTCAGTAAAACTATATACTAGTATCAAGACTAACATATTTATATATAGCTATTATAACACATATAAATTAAATAAAACTTGGTATAAATACGCTTTACTATATATACACTTCAAATAGACCATCATACATATACAGTGGTTTTCCAAAATAACTATATATGGAACGTACTCAACATACTTAAAATTTACACACCTTGCTGAAAAGCAAAAGGAGACCGTAAATTTATTACCCACGCTATTGATATTTATACCCAATAGAAATGAACTATGCTACCAAATTTACATCAAACTTAACTTATATTATAGTATAAATAATAGTTTATAAAGTTTTTGTACTAGATCTTATAGGTATAACCACAACCAAACTTTAAAATATATGTACACAGCTCGTACTACAAATCATTAATATACATAACATATTTTCTTTTTTTTTTCAAAATTTTATTATTAGTAATTTCTCAAAATCCAATTCAATACGTTAAATACCAATTAAAAATTGCTAAAATTTTATGGGTCGTTACAGTTCACATTGCCTCTTAATTTACTGACCACGCCTATTATTTCATACCATTAGTTAAACGCTACATATCATACATGTCAAATATACGATATTATGTGCTCTTGCTATAGGTTCTGAAATCTATTAAAACTTGAGTAAATATATTATTTTGAATTCGGTTATTGAGTTGATGCTGTAATCCAGTTCATACGTTAGATGATGACAACAACATACCTAATGCAGTGGACCATGTTTTCATCATCCATATAGTTAACATGATGTTTGATAATTTTTAAATATTTACGTAATATTAGAACATGAGAATAAGTATCCGTCCATTTAATTATTTATGCACTGCAATATGTTTTCACCCTATTATGACAAGAACATTCTGCAATATATTGCAGGTTAGTGGTGATAAAGGAGTAAAGCAATAATGCTGAGTCCACATCAGCGACAGTTCGATAGGTAGTGCAAATTTTGAGGTCATGTATATTTTACTTTTGATAAATGAAATTTCAGTTTCCCAAGATTGTTTCCTGTCTATTACAAAATGATGTTGCATCAAAACTTTTTCTTGGTTGATGAATATGAGAATCATGCTTTCTTACTCCTATAAGATTTTAAATGCTTTACTTTTTCTATCTTTCATCATTACAGTCGACATGGTAGTTGTGGATAATGGTTAATGACTGTGTATTCATGTCTGTATATGTGAACTGTTATCTGTGATAATATGAAAGATAAGTCTATATATAATACCAATGAGTAATATCTGCAATTATAATCGTTTTCTCCATTATATTGTTTTATGGTCATCTATTCAGCTACAACTTCTACAAATAACAAAAACGGGTTAACAAAAATATGTACAAATATATAATCAGAAGTGTAGACTAAGACTAATACAATCAAATTGATAAAATATATACTATGAATTACTTGTATAATTTTTTTTTTAGACTTGAATTTTTTTTGGAACTAATTATGTTCAACGAATAAGGGTGCATTATACAGTTTGCATTTTTCTATGCCAATTGAGCTTCGCTGTGATTCACGTAACATTGTAGCACCATAGGGATGCGGTTTGAAATGTATAATATCATGTCATTTGTATTTATTAAAAGACACAACACTGATGACAATTGGTCATTACTAGGATAGGAGTATAAATAATGAGATTGAATAGCTACGTGCCCAAGTACAGTATACCATTGATGCCATTATAAATGCTATGCCATCTAAATATAGCATTTTGCAGAAATTTAGGCATTATTTTTAAAAGAAAAGATGCCCTAAGTGTTAAGTGTTTACTTTATATTTCTATTATTTAGTATTTGGAAATCAACAAACATCAAAGTTGTGTGCAGCTGAGTTTATTTTTAGATGTAAATCATCGCTAATCTATTATAATGCTACAATGGATCTGGAAATTTTGACACGTGCCAACTTTGAAATTTGAGTTCTGATTATATTGTGTGAAATTATAATAGAATTATATAATTCCTTATATATTTCTATTATCTGCAATGGCTACCACTTGATGAGTAACAAATTTATTTTTTTTCGTTTGTTGTACAAAACGCATTTGTTGTGTGATCTGGATATAGTGATTTAAAACTGTACCGAGCTTAATGGAATCAGGGTATGCAAATGTTATTATAATAAACGGTCTTCTCAGTTATTTCAGCATGTTTTGTATGTTTTGTTTATTAGTAGTGGATGATACATGTACCAGTAGATGAATATTGGTTTGAGGATGAGGCTATTGGTCTATGGAAACTGAGAATATGAATGCGTTTGCTAATGGATAAATATGACTTGATAATATCCTCTGCACACTCTGTTTACAGAGCTGTATATGATCGCTTGAAGTTTTCATGTCTCCATTGCCATCTCAAAGACGTTGTAGGACCCTTCAAATTTAGATATGAACTAAACTTTATACGGTACAACCTTCCTGCAGTTCATATCATAAACCGTGAATTTCTTAATTTTAATATAACTGTAAACAAAAATGGTCCACCTCGCTGCCATTTCTACCTTATTTTCCTAAGCACGTGATCCGCTTTTGCTGTCCATGTTTCCTATTACTACTGCTTCAACTTTTCCTGCATACTAGGCTGCTGCATACTTTTCCACCCAAACATTTTAACACTTCCACCGCTATATATTATATATACATCTTTGTTAGCAGCCTCCACACACCACTGTGTATCCTCAGTCGCTCGTCTCCATAAATTCTTCCACCTACGTGAATTCCATTCCAGCTTCCTAAACCTTCACATTACTTTTTATTCAAAATGACAAAAGTACTTCTATGCTATCTTTTATTCACACACTTACTCTATTCTATCCTATGTCGGATTTGTCACAAGTTACCATTTTTTTTACTGCAGAACAAATGCATACAACAAGGCAAAGAGCCTGCATTATCCCCTTCCGTAGACAAATTCAAACGTAAAAGTACACGTTTAACAAAGAAACTTCAATCCGCTACCGAAGAAAAAGTTAATGCTTCATCCAACGTCTCACAGATTAATCTTTTCCATATTGAATTAGACAATGTTAACAAACCAACCAACTCTATTCACACTCCTCCGGTTACGACAAAATTTTTGAAAACCAACGACACCTTATCAAAATCTTCCAACTGTGAAGGACAAACGACACAATCTGATGAACTCCAGTCTTTTCCACAATTTTGTCAGCATGACAAATGGGACGATTTTTTTACTCCTGAAGTGGTATGCCAAAATTTATTCATTTGATAGACACACGGACACACACACATATATGTGTGCGTGTGTATCTACAGTGCATGCTAATCATCATTTTTTATTCCTTCTACAGATTGCCCAATGTGATGCAGCTGTTGAGCATTTTCTCAAGAACCGTACTTAATACAGCTTCAACTCTATGACATCCAATAAATTGTTCATTTCAGTGCTTTCGTACTTTTTCCTTTCGTCGCTGTTAACGAAAATTTATTTGTTTCCGTCGTATTTGTTGATGTTACATTAAATTTGTCCTGTACTCCATGCTTTCGTCATTGCCTAAATAAAATTCATGTTCTTTTCACGTGCACATAAGTTGTGTTAAAAACTTATATGTCGTTACACAGTTATAAGCCTATTAAACTACCCGCCACTATGAAACATGTATAAAAAATATTCCTTTTTCACGTCGTACACTTATTAAATCCATCTCCGTCGGACACTTTAATACTTCCTACAAATAATAAGTTACAGATCTGAAGTATTAAAAAACATGGGCAGTATCACATGGCAGTTGAATTGTCACAGGGCATTAGCATATATATGTTGTCTAAATTGGATCATTCACTTAGTCAATAATGTGCACGCTTCTCTTCCTCCCTTATTTTTTTGTTCTCTAATTGAGCAGAAAGTTCAACCTGCAAAAAATAATTCATATATTCTTACGATTTACTATTTTTTTGTTTCCCTATCCCCACAAAATGCAATCATATCTATCTCTGATCACCTGCTATGTGTGAAGAAGAACCTATTCTATTTCCATTACAAATCAAATTAATTCTCTACGGTTTGCATGAACATGCTTTAATAATTGGTTACACCATATGCATATGTATTACTTTTCTTTCTACCCACACAATCACGGTCTGATATAACGCTTCTTCCCATGTTCGATACAAATTTTTTACATCAACGTCCATCTGCTATACATTCATTCGACATGTCAATATCCAAAATATTCAACATTACGTGTATGTCACACTCATTTTATCACATTAACAACTCTCATACACATTGTTTCTTCACACCAATTCCTTCTGCGCACGTGCATCGCACGTGTCATACTACTCGTACCTATAATTAGTCTCATTTATGGCCATTTTAAAGTACTGAAATTATTTATCACATGAATAGCAGAACATACATACGTACGTACGTGCATACGGCTTTTTTATAATAGTTACATATTACAATTACGATGCACATAGGTTAGATAACACCACTACTGTAATTATGATGCACATAAGTTAGATAAGGAAGTGTTGATCAGTTTGGTGTTTGTATTCTCAATATTTCTTTATTGGTATTATGTTTGTTTCTATTATTTAGCATGAAGAAAGTTTATAATATACGTTTTGGTACTCAAATTGTTAACTTTCTGAGAAGCTAATAGTAGTGGTTGAGCAAAACGTTGACTAATTTTTTTATCAATGTTAATGACTCGAAATTTAGTCATTAAACGTAACGATTAAACTTCAGTAAAAGTCCATCTTTTTAAAACCTGGCATTAATAAGATGTTCCATGATATTTTCAATCCAATTAAGGAGAAAGTATAGTTTACTCTGTCAGTTACATCACCAAATACTGCATATAAACTGTACTCAAATAAGTTTCGTTACACATTGATACTGTATATGAATAACTGAGTTTCAATCAGCAACCTTTTTTCTCTCCCAATTTTCAAATGTTGGTGCTACATTAAAAATACTTTAGTTTAACATATTGGTCCACTCTTAATTTCTATTTTTCCCTATCTCCAATTCAATATAATTTGCAAATTCATTTTACACATATTAACTCAGTTGTACTCCACTTTACACATGTAACACGACCAACATTAATTGTATGTCAATTCTTCCTTTAGTCATTCAAAACCATCATACACATTGGTTCAGGCTATTGTAAAATATGTTAGTTCATTTTTAACTAAAATATTTTGACTGTTTACAGTAAATGCAAGGTTCGGGATTTTGACCGAAACATCGAGATTCTGATCGTTCCATTTAGATTTAGTAGGGACTGAAAGCAAACTAAACCAAAATTCCGGTTCAACAATTTTTTTTATTCAACTTCAAATTATATGTTAGTTCAAATTATGCATAATGTCATTACTCATTCCCTTGCTTGCTGACAGTGTTTCCAAAATAAATGTGGTTGAAATCTATATTTCAAACAGGTTTTTTTTCATTGACAAACAGTATTATATATGAGGTCATTTAGAGTACAAGCAGTAGATGACATAAGATATTCTGTCTGTCAATAAAAGTGCTATAAACATTAACTCTACATTGTCTTGCCTGTTTTGTTGTTGATCTTTCTCAAATTTACAGATGCGCTTCCACTGAACAGGAACAGAAGATGTTGCAATTCATTTATATACGCAGACTGCTTGGCGTTGGGTATATGATGTACGACTAGATGCTGCAGCAGTAACAGGATTTTACCCGTTGGATTTGACAGTCCACTTGACAGCCAAGACTATAGTGCAGATCCTTCATACTATCATGAACACAATGCACTTAATAGGTAAGTGCACTTTACGTTAACTATTTCGGTAAGCTAACATTCATGCAAACAACCTAATTCCAAAACATGTGCTTAACTACATAATTTGCATACTCTTTTTTCCAACCCACCCTTTTAATCCAAACATTTTTATGCACTTCTGCGTTAACAAAGGTTTCCATAAGTAGCATTAGGTCAGTTGTCATGTTAAGATTGTAAGCAGCTTTATATAAACTTTGATAAAGAAAATTGTGATAGAGGTATCTAACTGCAAATAGTTGTGATAGAGGTATCCAACTATCCGTCTTTACTTATTCCTGTACTTACTTCTGCCTTCCACTACGCACCAAAAAGACAGCTCTATTTGCGTACTGCAGTTGGTTATGTACGTTTAAGGATGTGTACTACTGTTCGTACCACTTTATTTTCAACCACTGTTCCGTGTAATAAATGTCACACTCTTACACTGTCCAATTATCTGTCCTGTTTGCACTCTAAACACAGATATATACTCCACTTCATTGTTCTCTATGCGGGAAGTTGTTGTGTTTGCATGCAACATTAAGTTTTACAGTATTTTTTTGTTTTAACCCGACTGAACTCTGCCAACAAAATTTACGATCCAGTCTACATCACATATACCACATCCAAGACTTGCAAATTTTCTTCGGAGAGGGTCTACAAATATTAAACTCAAAAGAAAAACACATTTACTACTACACACTGCATTGAAGTGCGCATATACCATGTAGTTTCATAAGTACAGGCACACATTTTTGTGCTATAACTACAAACAGTCTTAACCTATTCAAAGCGGAGTTGAATAATTTTGGGGATTAGGCAAATATCACTGTCAGTATAATTAAATCATGAGGCATGCACATTACAAAGGTTGAAAACCATGTAAACATATGTCTACATTAAATGCAGCATCAAACACCTATGTTCGGTCACCTATATTGCATATATTCCATCACTTTGGACTCACTGGTCTCATTCATTCCATGCTCTCATTCCTTCCATTGGCCACTGCATATATATTTCGTAAACATTAAAATGGAATATAGTTTGGTAACTAAAATATTGTAGACATAATTATTTTTCACTTTCTCCCATAATATTGCTATATTAAATTTCCATGAGTCAGGTTAGTACTATCGACCTTCATAATATATTGACTACTTATGTTTAGAAAGTAGATGGTGTCAAGGTCCACTTTAGAGGAGTACTTACTATTACTCTGTACTAAAAAAAATGGAAAGCAGTGCTGTCAGTGTAATAAAGATTTAAAATTGGTAATCAATTGTCAACCCTTTCATTCTGCATGAATCTTAGACTTACAAATTCTTACTGAATCCTCACGATCTATGTATTTATGCAGTCTTAAGTACTGCAATGTTTATTTTGATTTTAGATTTAAAATTCACCGATTTACTATGTGAATTGTGAAAATTGAATTTGCACTACAACATTTGTTTAAATATTCCTACCTCTCATACACGGAGCTATTAATTAATTTACTTCCATGTGGTTGTATTTTGCTATATATTTGTGTTATTACGTAGAACCTATAAACATTTCAAGTTTTAAACTGTATTACACAAAATTAAGTTAGGTTGCTGAATTTTTCATCTTTTTATGACCAACTGTAATATCACAAGGTTCTTCCTTAATATAGATAATGAATATGATTTAATTCATCAGATTGAATGACCATACAAATGTGATGTTTTATTTTTTATGAATTATGTGTAAAATGGAATGTTTTTAATATGGGAGTACAAATTTCAAATATCCATAAAGTATTATTGCAATGTTTTTAAAATTCATTTCATGGTTGAACTTCTTACATATAATTTTATATTTCATCTTCTTTAGATTTCTTCTTAACCCATAGGGATGTGATAATTTATGGGTTATTTAAAATGGAACACTCTTATACTTGCTATTCAGACAGAAGAGAAATGTTATTTTTCATATGTGCTTAGATTGATGTGCTTCACTTTTACTCTTATTGCTAACTATTTATCATTATCATTGGACATTTCATCCAATTTTGAGAATCATGTAACACCTACTGTTTATAATATGATAAAGTCATCACCTAAATATGCATGAAGATAATTTTTTTAATCTTACTTAAAACTCAAGTGTTATTTGTATGTTGTTATTTTATATGTCATGAATTCAATCTTAGGTGGAAAACAAATGAATATTGTATAGGAAAGGAAAAAGTTAAGTAAATAAATCTAACTTGAATACACACAGAGATTAAATTTTACTTAATAATCAATGCTAAGGTTAGTTTTGACATTACAGAAAAGCTTTTCCAAGCTAAAGTATTTTATTATATAGTTGCAGAATATTTTGGTACATTACATCCTTAATTTATATTTTTACGCATGTGTGCACATATTAGTGGACGTACCTATTATTGGTTAGAATCACTTCTTTAGTTTAATTATAATTGAAAAACAACAGTCATTATATTAGCTACTGGCTTTGGTTGACAGTGCAACTTGGTTCTGTTTCACCGCACCACTGCTTGATAACATTTCATTTTTATATTCATCAAAGCATTTTCTGTTTTTTATTGTGATTTAAACAACGTTAAATGAACCCACAATCAATTAAGGGTAGCCATTATATATTCACATCAATTCTATAGTGATATTTTTGCTTGCACTTAACATGCTTCATAGGTAGTCTATGCATGATATCGCTTGCAAGATTTGCACGCTATTTAAGTTGGGTTTATAACTTTATATTATCTTAAAATTTTCTATTTCACTTCTATTTTTTATACTTTACATTCAATTTTATACAAAAAACTTCCCACACAGTATTGTAGATTTAAATTTATACAGAAATACTTGGACAAATTCTTTCAGAAATACGAATTATAGTAGCAGGAATGTATTGAATCGTGTTACTTTTTTTATATTCTTTATTCAGGTTAGTATATCCTTTGAAGATTTAACATAATTGTTTATAATCATATTTGTTAGTAAAAAATGATCTTAGGCTACCCTACAAGGATTATGTTGTAATTTTAAGTCATGCTGAATTATAGTAGCAGGAACAATCTACTTTCTTGCTTATAATCCTACAATATTCAGCTGTTAACATATCAGATTAATTGTACCAACCATGATCAAGGAGCATTTAGCTTACTTTTAGAAATAATAGCTATAGTCTGATATGTGAGCTCGCTTGGAAGAGATGGCGATGCTTAGTAATCTTTTGTGGCAGACAATTTTTTGTTCTCATATAAATAGATACTGAAATTTGTTTATAGAAAATATTTCTCTTATCATTTACCATTTCCTTTCATTAACAGGTTCATGTTGGTTGCAGTTGAGATGAATATCAGAGGTTGCTTGCAAATTACTCGAGTTGATTAAATCTTTTTGGTTAGTTCATGTTCATCATCTATCTACTGACCATAAGAGTCTGTTCAGACTTCAAAAGTCGGTACAGTTCTGTAATATAGTACAATTTGTGTCCATTTTCATGTTAAATTGAGGAATTTGTTGTGTAATGTACAGTATTATTGAATTGCTAAGAAGAGCGACTGATAATTGATAGGGATTTGGCAATTAGTACTTACATCCAGCTGTCCTATTATCTGTTTGATATGTTGACGATTTTGCTTCAAGCTTTGGTTAATTTGGTATGTCTATATATCTGTTTGATATGTCTATATTATACAGCTCTACATGTATCTGTATATAAAATTCATTTATTTGGGTTATATGCTAAAAGACTCTACAGTCAGCCTGTACAAGCATATACTGCAATTACCCATACCCAACGCCATATTTTTTAACTCCTCAATCCACAGCTACATGCATTCAAAATACGTTCACACATCAAATTCTAATATAGCTTTTCCTACCGAATACACTACCAACACTACCCGTGTGCGTAGCACGGGTCACACACAAGAATTCAGTTTTGTTCTAGAAAATGTACAACTCAAATGTAAACGCTCTACACTTTGAATGAACGTATTAACTATCCTTTTTTTAGATATGTTTTTTTTCTAAATAAATATAACTTTTTATCTTCTTTTGTATGTAAGGATACATAAAAATACATATGTTCGGTTATATCTACTATATTAATGAACTAACCTACACACTATATTTGCGCACGAACTCAAAATATAATACAATAGTACATATACCTTCTACCTAAAAATCCTTTATTTTACTTAGGGTATATTCTAAGTAACTTTTAACATTAATTTAGTAACCAACAATGCCCGTGTGCGTAGCACGGGCCACGCACTAGTTTCTTTATTTAAAGTTAAAACCAAAATTTAATATCGCTTCAAGTTCCAAAACCATTTCAATAAATTCATATATATACGTATATCCATTTTGAGTATAAATATTTCAACTAAAGTTGGATTTTATTCTTTCAAATCAAATGTTCTATTAATTAGCCTTGAATATTCACATAAAATCCAAAATAATAAGACTTCAATTTCTAGTAAAATATATATATATTTTTCCAAATTCAAATTTACTAGAATATTCATTTCAATATATTTTGGAAAATAATAATAATTATAAATATCATATCTTTCAAATTTCCAACTTAATATTTTAAACATAGGATATAAATCATCAACTCCATTTTCTAAATTTTCTTCCATTTTCAATAAAGAAATTTATTCACCTTTTAATTCCAAAATTTTAACTTCATAGGTATATAAATATGGAATAAAATATTTATACAATATAAATTTTAAGATTTATAAACCGTATTCCATCAAAACTATTAGAAATTTCATTTAAAAATAGTTATATGTAGACCGCGGTGCCTGTATATAATTTTCTATCCTATGGTCAAGTGATACAGATATTTATCATTTCAATCCGCAATTTAAAAATAAAACTTTGCGGTTTTATCATTTCAAACCAAAATCCCGAATGAAATGTAAAATGTATGCTAACTTGCAGTTTAATGATATCCAAATAAACATCCATTCAACAACACATCCATAATCCAATCACAAACATCCATCATCCAATCACAAACATCCATCAATATCAATCAATAACAATATATGTTTGATAATATATAACAGGTAATAACTGGCAATTTTATTCAAACTAAATTTAACAACTATTACTCTAACAGTTTATATTCCGTAATAATTTATATAACTGTTAACTAGCAGTTTATAGGCAACAATTAAATTCTAACTGTCAATTAATACGCAGCAAATCAATTAAATTAACAGTTAAATTCAATAAAATGCAATTCAACAGATATGGATGAAATAACATGCCAAAAGCTCATAAATAAATTTCTATTCATTTCTAAAATTTATTTGACAAACATAAAAGCTTCTAGTAATTGTGAGTGGGTTAAAACACTCACCTTTTGAATTTAAATCGAATTTAAACCCGATTTAAACCCAAAAATTCGCCCGTCTCAGAATTCGTCCAAACCAGCGTCATCAGATCCGGAATTTAAATACGATCCTAACAAAAAAAACCGTTCGTAAAACGGGTATCGTATGAAAAAGTTATTTGATTTTATCGAGTTGAAATTCAAATATAAATTAATAAATATGAACCCACTTTTACCTCAACTCACACCCACGTGTCACGCGCGTACCATCTTCACGCGCTATCACCCAGACACGCAGTCAACTCCCCCACTCAAACCCTACTTGCCGCCAGACATATCCACCTTCATCCAAATTTTTCGCCAACGCACGAGCTCCAACACCAAGATCAGACAGCACCTCCTCCATGTGTACCTCGGGGCGCACCTTCTGGTGGTCGTGCGACCTGCTCTGGTGCCCCCAAACGGTCCGCCTCCATAACCCTAAAAGCCCTAATCACCGCTGAACTAGACCCCTTCCAAGTCGACTAAACCGTTGGATGCCCATAGCTCGACGAGCTTAACAATCCCTTACCTTCCGATCGAACTTATGACGAAGATCCACCGTTAAATTCAACGATCTCCTACGGATGGCCGAAAATAAAAGCTTGAATTCTGGAAAAACGGCGACTCAGATCGACAAACGAATTTCACCACTGAATTGCGCTCATCGAGAGCATCAATATATATTTTTTCTAGAATTTTCTGAAATTTTTGAGTTTTGACTTTTGATTTTGAACTGGATAGATCTAGGTTTTGCAACCATTGGAGAGGAGAAAGAGATGAAGAAAATGTACGTATATTCAATTGACAGAAGAAAAGAGGCTAGGGTTTATGATCGCATATATATAGACAAATAGAAGAAGGCTAGGTGGGTACGGATAACGAACGTGCTAAACGGTAGTTGGCCCAAAAAGCCCGCTACGCCTCCGGAACCGAATTGGTGAAATCTATATATCCAAATAGGTGTTTTAAAATATTCTGAACGCGATGGAAAAAGTTTCACGACCAAATTCGATCGTATGAAGAAGTTATGCTGAAAACAAGATTTCCAAATTGATTTCAAGGCGTTTCGCGTCCGTACGATCAAACGACAAGTCCGATCGATACAAAATTTGAAACCCTATAATAATTCACCGATACGGATCCGATGAAACTGGTTTCGTCGAAATCCGAGTCCGTGACCAAAATGGCTAATTTTAATATTTATTAAATCAATTAAATAAATCATAAAATCCAATTTTATTCTTCAACTTCTAATATTTGCCAAATTTCATTACTTATATAATCCAATCAGTTCCAAATGATTTAGCAAGCTTGGATGTGAATTAAGAATCTATAAGTATCTCAATTTGCATTGTAAATTTCTGCATTTCTTATTATTTGGGAAAATATAAATTTTTATTCAAAAAAATCCAATTATTTAATCTTATACTTTTATACTCTCATCTTAAATCAAATTAAATAAATAACTTGATTTCCATTTCAATTCATTTGATTGCAAATCCCTTTTTACCATAGATTAAATTCCAAACTATAAATACTTTATCTCCATTTATTCGCCTTAATTTATTTAAGGAAATCCTAAATTAATATCTATTGCAATGATTTCAAATATCATTCCCTCATTTTCCTTAACTATTATTAATTCCAATTTTAATGAATTCAATATTATAGGTTTGATACATTTATTAAATTCACTCAATTGTTTACAAATTACATTTTATATTCAATAACGTAATATTTTACGTTCAATTCTATTTTATTTGTCGTAAATACCACTTGTTGAATTAAATACTCAAATCATAAATAAATCTTGCTTCTAAAGTTATACCAACAATGGTCCAGCTAAATTTGAATCAGCTTTACCTTTATTTTATGAAATTAACTATCGCAATAAATCCCGATTAATAAATAAGGCTCGATTCCTATATTAACTTCTTTGGTCTCAATTAACCTTTTATGGCGAGTATGAATTTCAATGTATAATTGAAACCTTTATATCCATTTAATTTCACTATTCCATAAGAAAAATTTCATTTGGTTCATACCTTTTACAAATAACTCCCATTCCTTCCAAATAATAATTACATAAACTATTTAATATTAAATCCATTGAATTGCAATAAATTTTATTGATTGCAATTAATTTCCAAAAAAATTTTGGATTTTTATTTGGTTATACACAAAATTCCGTTATCACTTGCCTAACAAGGTCATTATCACTTACCATCTCACTGCATCCACATTTTCCACAATTCATTTCCTAGTTTCTTTACTCTATTCCACATAATTTATTACAAATGGGATTTCCTTTGGTTTACATCTTATTTATATTTTACATTTCTCAATCACCAATTCATTAAGTATAAATTCTACTAAGCCTTGTTTATCTTTTTATGCATTCTTCTATTACTTTACCAAATGGAAAAACTTTAAACTCATACACTTAATAACAAAACCGTTATAAATCCAATAAATTCCCAAAATCGAAGTTTGTACACATTATACACAACTCATATGATTTCTCACAAAACGTTGAATTTATTAAATGACCATTTATTACAATTTAATTCCCTTAATTGAATCAATTGCTTATTATTATATATATTCTTTTCATTCTACCATTCCTTCCCATTATAAATTCATTAACGTATTTTTCAAATATAAAATAACCAAACTGATTACAAACACTGTTTCTATCAAATTTCATAAGTTGTTCAAACTAAACTTTTGTTTACATAAAATAAATTTTATGTTCCAATTAGTTTTCTTTTCCTTTCACTACAGACATAAATTATTACTATCTACACTAATTTCATCTTTGTATTAATGAATACTATTCAAACAAATATTTATACTAACATTCACAAATTCAACATTTATTTGTTTCCTAAAATTTTAACTTTAAATCAAGCTGTGACCATTTACATTATCCCCATCTATTGTCATAAATTTTATAGTTACACTAAATTGCAACTACTATACCAAATCTCTACATTTATTCCTAAACCAATTAGAAATTATATTAAATTAATTTATTAAATATCATAAATTTAACGGGTCGTTACACCTTTTTAGGTAATTTAAATATAGTACCTTTTTGTGTAAGAATTTAAAATTGACATTATAGGTCTGATTTTATTTTTGTAATTGATGTATTACATAGTCATTTCTCATTTTATGATTGTAACTGTAGCAAAACAATCAAGACGGCACTGCTGCAATATACTTTGACGAATTTGAAAATATGATGATTGGGAAGATTGGAGAAGGGGACACCAGAGATGAACTTATGAAAGCATTTCATATCTTAGGTGAGGAAAAAAAGTAATTTTTATTCGTATTTTTGGTATTTACTTAATTAATATGACCGTGTTACAACACATGTTTATTACACGATTAACATATATGCATAGATCAAGTATATAACTAAGATATATACATACCTTTCGTAGTGGTTCAGATCCTTTTTTCAAATGATAGTGCACCGAGATATGGGAAATATAACCTGAAGATTCAAAAGGGAAAAAATATATTTTTTGTTTAGATATTTATAGAAAAATTAGTAATGTGATAAATATAATCTCTAGTAATTAATGTATGTATCAATTCTTCCCTAGTATTTGCAGAAAATGAAAAATAATCTTGATAATTGAAGTTCAATTAAAAAAGGTAACTCATGTATGTGCATACCCTTAGGTTATTTCAATTATAACATATAGAAGAGGGAGAAATAGCAAAGAATTTTCTGTAAAGTAAAATTCAGATACTTCCTGGGATTTCTATTTGAGAGAAAGAGGAAGAACCTTTTGAAGTTGTTCGTTTTGGAGAATGACTTATACATGATAAGTAATAAAAAAAGAGAATAAGTCAAAAAGCATAGTACTAATACTGTGATATTTAAATTCAAAAAGTATAATAGTAATTATAATGTGATATTTAAATTCCTGTTATGAAGAATAGGACTATATAGAGATTTTTGTTATTTGATTTATTCAAACGATGTTTACAATAAAATTTTATCTTTTTTATCCATTCTTTTAATTTTATACCAATATATGAATTTTATCTAATACTATTTTTTTTATTGCTTCAATTTGTTCTAATATACGGTTACAGGCTTTTAAATCTACAGTTCCAAAAAAAAAGTAGCCATAAACATATTAGTGTTTAAAAAATTCCCCCTTTTTATGATTTAGTGACTACCAAAAAATAAGTAGCACACATTTATAATTAGCATTTTCCTCTGGAAGCTTGAGTTGTTTCAGTAGTCAAAAAACATATAAAATTTGGTAACTCAGAAGTTTGTTTATGTTTACCTGAAGGGAAGTTTATCTGATGTTCTTTTATTTAGGAGAATTTCGTAAGTTAGGAATCCTAACTTCCTTGACAGAAATCTTCTATCAAAAGGAACCTTCGTGAAACATTCTTTGAACATAAAATTACTACAATACCTTAAAAAATTAATGAAGTATCACACTACATAATTATTAATAAAAACATAAAAAAGTATTAAATAAAAATCATCATTTTATTCCAAGCCGATGCAATTTCTCTTGGAGACAGTCATGTCCTTGTCCAAGTTCTCTTTTTCCAATGTTCTTTTCAATTTGCATGGTTCAAATTTAGCCTCCTGAAACAAATAAAAACATGTTTAGTTATTAGACTTGTTTTGGAACATAATTAAATTTTGTATGCAGATTTACCTTTCTCTTTTCTTCAGTGGTGCTAAAAGTTTTTTTTATCGGCAATTACTGTTTGAATTTTATTTGCAGTAAATTTCCTCTTTTCCCAATTATTAATACAGTAATCCGTCTTTTTTATTTGTAAGACTATTCTTGTTCCAACCAAATCACTGAATAGCGAATCAATCTTTTCCTTTCCATTTTCCTATTATTATCAATTGAATGTCAATTAAATGAGAGATTAATATATATATATATATATATATATATATATATATTTTTGTGTGACATATATGATATATATTGGACATAACTTGTGATTGAAGTTCAGTTAACTCTTTTACTGTATACTTTAATAATTGTTCGACTTCTTTCTCAAATGCGACCAAATCAACCAATCCAGAATCATCCTCAATTTGCATATTCGGCTTGTATCTAAAAGAACCATTATAGGTAAAACATAAGTCAAATTGATAAATAGTGATAAACTTTGTACAAAATTTACCATAGAATTGGGCATCTAGTTTCAGTTTCACACTTGTTGCAGTAAAATACTTCATCTATCTTTTCCACCATCTTCTTACATTTGGGGCAAGACATATAACTCCAATCATATCGATCATAAATTTGTGATATACTGGCATGGCAATTAAACTTAGTACCCTATAAAATGAAAAAAAATCATTATATTTAATGACTTGCTTAATATAACCAAAATAAAATTTGGGTGTCTTAGAAAAAAGTTGTAGATGAAGGCAAATCATACTTTGTTGTTTGGATTTTTCATTTCTAACAACAGTTCCTCCAATGTTTTTTCCTCCACAATTGCTTCCGTGGTATTATTCTTTTTATTGAGAATTTGTACCGTTGATTCATTTAAAGTAATCGTTTCTCTGTGGTGTTAAAGATGTAAAAACAAAATATGCATTGAGGATCAAAAGTATCAAACTAAATCATTACTTATTTCTTGCTAAAACATACCTTGTTAAAACAGAAGAAACTTCCGGCACATCCAAATTGATATACATTTTGGAAGCATTTGTTGACTGCAAGAAATATGAACCTGTTTATAAAAATATAATAGTATTTCAGTAATAATTATTTAATGAAGGAAGAACCATTATTTGATGGGGTATTTTTTTTACCTCCATAGCTTCTGACGGTAGTAGAGGTAACTATTATGACAATAGTTCCTTTAATTTTTGAAATATCTTCTTCATTGAATTGTTCAGCTAAATCTCCCCATAAGGTAATACGAATTGTTTTACCACTGCAGAGATAACATAATTCTTATCTACAATTTTCTGTGAAGATAATAATGATAATAAAGATTAAACCATTACCTAGAATTTGCAATGATAATATCTCTTTTCAAACTTTTGCTTTTTAGCTCGTCAAACTTGGTTACTTCTTCAATATTTGACATAGAACACAGTTTTCCAATCACATCTGGATAGTTATGAACACAATGTTAACTAAGCATGATTCAAGTAGTTCGTTCTACCAATGTATATTCGTACGATCATACCTAACAGATATGTGTCATTTCCATACTGTGATTCTATTTCATCCAATGGAAAAAAATCAAATTTGTATTTAGGAATCTCTGTTTCACCGTCAAACACCTTTATTATGCATGTGTTAGCTCGAAATTCAATATTGTATGGCTTTTCCACGACCTGATAAGATTTCTTTTGATTTTTGATGCTAAAGTTGCTTATTTCAAATATTGAACCCTCTGCAACTTTAGATTGGAACCTGTTCATTAAAAATTTTGGTATGACTGCAACCATTTGACACCCCTGAAAAAAAGTTTTTTTTAATATGGTGAAGATAATTTTGAATAGTTACTTTCATTAATTCAGTACTTACCTCTTCATCAATAAGCAGCATGTTAATCGCAAAAGTTTCATTGTTCTTCAAGTTAATCGACTTCCATATTCTAGAAACCCTCACTTTGATTTTGCAGTCCTTTATAAATGTGTGCAGAGACTGTAAACTACAATAGTTGTCTTTCATCTTTCCTGTTCCCTATGAACATAAACTATTAGTAATAATTTTTTTAAACATAAAAAGTAGCACATCAATTGAAGATAAGATGAACTTTATTGAAATTTTTTTATTACTCAAATTATAGATCCTTTTCTGATGAGAAAATAGGTTTATCTTCTATGCATAATAATTTTTGTAGAAAATAGGTTTATCTTCTATGCATAATAACGTTTGTAGCAGAGAGCTAAAATGTTTGTAAAAACTGCACTGTATTATCAGGATAATTAAACCAAATAAAATTCAAATTGAGAAAGCTAATTATACTTATATTGCATATAAAAGTATGTATTTCATTATGCATAAAAGTAAGGAAATAACACATTAGCTTACAAAATTGAGATATGGGGAAATACCAAAGTGGAGCAACAATAAAATAGTGATCCGAGCTTGTGTAGTGATTATTGTTTACAATGTTATACTTATATAGGAAACGTGATAAGGATATGAAATAGCTGAAGCAAGATAATTGCGTTGACTGTGAAAAAAGAGGAAGACTCTACCATATAATAGGTGATTTTTTTTGAATTTGAATAAAATATACCATATTGAACCATATGTGTACCTTTTATTATTGCATACAAATCTAATTAATTTATTTCTGACCTTTGGGAATTAATTTCTTTACGCGATAAATTATTATTTGATATAAACAATCAATTTTAATTTCGTTTCTTATATGAGTAGAGGTATATTTACTTTACAATTTTTTTATAACTGTAGATTGGATGGACTTGCATCAAAGAAGAGGTGCTATGGAAGATTTGTTTTGTATATTTACTAAGTTTAATGTTAAATGGCGTCAACTTGTTCTGTATCAGATCTTGTATGAGATCTTAAAAAATAAATAATAAATGCTTTGAATAATTTAATTTCAACTGTATGAAGGCTTCAAGTACCTTTGCATGGTTACAGAAATAAGTTGTACACGTTTTATTAGTATAAAGCTATGAAAGATATTAGCTTGAATTTTTATGTGCGTTTGTTTTGATTATCCTTCCAATCATACAACCGGTTACTGTATAGATATATCACTGTAGATTTTATATATATTTATCTGTAAAAATATAGTTGTAAAATTGACTCAATATATTTGTGACATCTGTCTGTTTTAAACATCTGTATGGTGTTAAAAGTAGGTGCGTTGAATGATATATATATATATAGATTTAGCATTGAATACAAAATATCAAGAGACTTTTAAGGAGAGAAGAGAGAAATTGCGAATTTAATGAGAGAGCTTTAAAATCTTCTGCTTTACTATTATTTAATAGATATAAAATATATTAATGCAAATATAAGTTACAAATCAAATATTTGGAAGTTTAACTTTAAATAAAAATAAGACTAAGAAGTGATTCTAACAACAACTCTTATAATTAAAATAAAATAAGCTTATAAATATTTAATATAAGTATAACATAAAAATATGGATATAAACATAAGTATGCAGACATAAGAAAACGGTAATATCAAGATAAGTATAAAAATAAAACAAGTCAATAAAAGACTTGATAGTTAAGTGTAGAACAGAAGCAAACATATAAAATCAGGCAAAGCTAATATGTAGTTGTTATTCAAGCAATGAAGACAAAATCTTTATACAAAAATCATGGTACAAATACATATCAGACAAGCAAGTAGTACCTGACTAAACATATATGTTGCTGTAAATTTTATATGCATAAGAAAACTAAGTGTTCACTTCAAAAATAAGACAAATATCTTTGAACAAAATTCTTGTGTCAGCAAACATTAATTATATGTTAACATAAATGAAAGCATATGCATTAATTAGCACAGCTTTGTGTCCAAAAATAATCTTTCAGCCGAAATACTTGCTTCATCTTAGATTTTTAGTACATAAAACAAAATTTGATCATATCCAGGGAAGGCTTATATTAGAAGCTAATACCCTATACAAAAACTGTTCTTATCTATAAATACCACATCATTCTACTTGTTCATATTATTTAGTTCGTTTATAACTTAAGAAGCAAAACCTGAGAAAAGCAAAAGAAATATAAATAAACATCATACTTTCCAGCTCAATCAAATTCAAAGGCAAAAAGGAAGTTACAGAGATTTATATTTCAAACTGCAGTCTTCTTTCAACAGCAAAATTCCGCTGTTTCAACAGTTTATTTGGTGAGTAAACTAATTTTTTTTTAAAATTTAGTTATTAATAATTGATGCATAGAAATATTATGTTGATATAACACAGTTTGGTGATGTTTGTGATTACTGGATGAACTGTATTTTGAGGTTCTTCAAGTTTTTTCCATGAATCTGAGGCAAAGAAGCAGAGGATGATTATGCCTCTCATATAAACAATTTAAACTCAAAATTTAACCTATTCAGTGGTATAAACAAAGCATAAGGATATGGAAATTTCTTTTTTTATAACAACATAGTTACTGTAAATTTGATTTACAGTACAGAGTAAAACAAGGATAAAAAATTCGAATAACTTGAATTGTAAATTTGAATTTATATGTTGAAACAACATACAAAGCTATGATTTTTAAGACAAAAATCATAATTTTTAATTAACTATTCACAGAGCAGTTTGTTAGTGAACCGAAAATACTTTTATATGAATAACAGATGATTCAATCAATTATTGTTGATGAAATTTGACATGAAGCTAGTGTTGATGTGAGATCACTAGAAAAATGTTAGAAATTTTTTTGAATGCGAGATTTGTGGGGGATGATCGGGAGTAGGGTTTATGGGTTCGATGTTTTTGGGTTTTGGTTTATACCCGTTTCTCTTTTGTAACATTCTGGGCCTGGCCCATTTCCATTTTAAAAAAAAAAGGTTCGCCCCGAGTTAATCACGTTGTTATCTTCGGGTTTTAAATTCCAGGAAATTGCCAACTGTAATATTAAGTTGAAGGGTAAATAAACTAAATATCAATTAAGTTGTTAGTATTGACAAATTGATTAAAACTAAGACTAACTTTTAATTTTATTAAGGAAGTTTTACAGTAACAAAGATGAGTAATTAATTGAAATCAAAATTAATTAAGAATGTAATAAATTTTATAATTGTAATTTAATAAGTAGTATAAAATTTAATTAAATTAGTCATTAAAGATTTTAATGATAATCTTGTGTAAAATCATTTGTAATTAAGGATTTAATTGAGAGTTAATAATTTAACAAATCATAGTTAATTAAATAATTAATTAATTAAAGATTAAACGATAAGTTAATTAATAATTAATGATCAATTAAGCAATTAGTAATAATTAAATGTGTAATTGAGTTTTATAAATCAATAATCAAGGTTATTGATTAATAATTAAGAAATAATTACTTAATTAAAGTGAATAATTAATAAGTAATTAATAAATTGAAATAAGTTAATTAATTAGTAAGTGATTAAGCAAGAATAAAATATAGTTTATTCTTAAGCAAGTATATAAGTTTAAAATAAACCAAACAAAATGTTGATATGAATCGATGATTCTATTTGATTGACTCTGATATTTATTTATATCCTGTGATGTTCTGGATATATATGTGATGACCGTGTATGATTTATCTGTGATAAATTACTATGTGAATTCAATCGTTGAATTTAAATTGTATAAGTTAATTAGACAACTTGGCCTTTAAAATGGCGTTTGGATTTCGATGAGACCGGGATCGGGTATCTGATATTCCGAAAACCACATCGATCCAAATTAAACGATAGGTCGTGACATATCATTGGAGATCGAGATGGTGTTTTCAGAATGCAAGGGTTATCGTCGTTAACTCTGAGGGTGATTCCAAAATGAGTGTAACGAGATAATGCCTCCGGTTTCGTTCGAACCCGAAACGAACTTGTATGGATTGAATGCTTTCAGCACATCGTCAGACGGACGATCAGCATTCTAAGATATATGTTCTATAAAGGTAAACGACGCCTCAAGCCTCATCAACCGAGAATGGCTAAAACAGGGGATGTGCAGCAAGGTTAGGTGGGTCATGCCCAAGCAGGACGAGGTATACCCCTGTCTAGATGTCCCGTTTTTATTCGGCTGTGTGGGCGGTTGGTCTGCAGCCAACTGCGGGGTTATCTTGTTCAGGACTGTTCAGTAAGGAATGGTTCCGACCTTGTGTTGCAGGGGAGTTCGGGTGGCTCCTCGGTACGGTGATTTAGGCCACGTACTGTGACAGGCGGTACCCCAGTAGCTCTGCCATTGTATGTGATCCAATTTCCAATAAGCGCCATACGTTTTGATTGTGCCCAACTACTTTGGAATGTGAGATGTAAGCATTTCAGCTATTTATGTATTTTACTTGAAAACCCTAGACACTATTATAATATCACATAATTTCCTTTAAAATGTTTTGGTTAGCGTAAGGTAAAAACTTACCCGTATTTATGTGTGGGAAGTCTTACGTGATACCTTTATTTCAAATGATTTTCAAAGTTAAACAACTTTAACCGTTTACTCATACCAGACCCATGTCTGACCCGGAGTTTATATTTTGTTTTTCATAAACTCTTGGGTACTCAAATTTTTATGAGTGGCCAAGTTATAGGTAATCGGAGTATAGAGTTTTCTGGAGGAGTTGGAGCAGAAGACCAGACGTATGTATCTATCTATATAGTTTTGCTGTGTTAGTTAATATATGATGTATTTTGGATATATGTATGGACATATATGTATATGACAATCATGTTATATGATATTGTATAACTCTGATGTGTATATAACTATGTAATAGTTATGTTGATGTATTATATTTGGTTCCATTCCGCTGTGAGATTCTGATATTGTTATTCTTTCTTTCTATTCTTTTCTATTTCTATCCCTTTCTTTCTTATTGATGACATGTCTTTCTGGAGTTAGAAAGTCGGGTCGTCACATACATGGTTCCTGCTAAAATTGGACTCTCTTCAAAATTTTCAGGGAATAAAGGCGCCTTGAATATTTAGTTACCGTTCCTCCAAATCCCACGTAGTTCCTCCTTTTGCTTCCTGCACTGAAAGCTAATAATGTCAAAATAAATTATCATCAAATGCTACAATGTTTCCTTTTTTTTCTTTTTCTTTTACTTAAAACAATAAAATGCTTAACAAATGCCTCTCAAGGATAATAACCAACTGAAGATATGGAATCATGCATAACCAACTCTTAATTGAATTGAATATAGCACCCTGAAAATGATTAAATCAAATTAAAAACGCACCGTTTCACATCAATAAATACAGGACAAGGGATTTTACACTCAATTAAATGGTAATTTTAAAATTAGATGATGACATTAACCCTTGGATTCCCCTAATATGATCATTAATGTGATCTAACAGCTGTAATCCGTATTATCATTTGAGTATGAAATTTAAGTGTAAAGAATCTTTTTCATAAATAGAATCAAATTATGCCAGCCATTATAATTATCTCAATTGTAAAGATTCATCATCTGCGAATTTCTTCATTTAATTGATTCTGGGTTTTGGGCATGATATACTTTTTGCCTCATTAAACATAGGTAACAGCACAAATCTTTTAAATGAAAATCTCGTGATTAATTAAATGACTATGAATAAGGAGAAACTCTATTAACACCCCACTCGAATACATAACTTCATTTTCGAACTAGTATCACTCAACCGACTCCCTAGTGCGGACTTCGATCAGGCTTCGTGATAAGAAACCATGTACTTCTTACGTAGCTACATACTATGATAGAAACTTTAGTTCCATCTCAAGAACCCTCACCAAGTGTTCACCGTCAAGAATCGACTGATAGGTTTTCATTAATTAGGAACAGTGTGAAACACCTCAAACTCAAACTCATCTACTTGAATCTTAGATCAAGAACTATATGAAAAATAGAAATGATCTACATTCAACCAACGTACTTATTTTTTTGGTTCTCACTAATGTCGGCTTCTTATTCTATTATAGTTATTTACGAAAAAATTTCATAGAACTAACACTATTCGATTCAATCTTTTTATCTAGTGTAACGAACGTGGAATTTCGACATTCGAAAATCGACATTAATACGTCCACCATATTGCATGCCGAGCAACCGGGTGCCGAAAATACTAGATCGTTAGAGAAAAGAAGAAAGAGGTAAAAGAAGAAAATAGAAATAACAACACCGAATCTCACAATCGCAGTGGAACAATATATAATAGATAATAACATATTTTTATACAAAGAAAACTACAGCTGTTATTTACTTATTACATCATCAGAGTACAACACGTCAATAACACAATACCGAACAATTATAATAACTTGTCCTCATAAATGCTGAATATACAACTGTCACGACCTAGATTTTCGACGCTTGAAATCGACATCAATACGTTCACGGTATTACATATCGACCAATCGAATGTCGGAAATACCTGATGGTTAGGGAAAAGAAGAAAGAGGTAGGAGAAGAAAATTGAAATAACAACGTAGAATCTCACAATCGCAGCGGAACAATATATAATAGATAACAACTGATATTTATACAAAAGAACTATAACTGTTTTATACATTATATCATCAGAGTACAATACAAATCAATAACACAATACTGGACAATTATAATAACTTATCCTTACAAATGCTGAATATACAGCACACCATGCATAGCGGAGTAAACTTAAATACGTATAATACGTCTTGGTCATCCAGCTCGCCTCTTAAGCTCCATAGCATCATATCATGTAACTATAATACTCAGTCTGATCCGAGCATTATAAATAAAATAACACCCCAGTCAGTCAGGAAAACCTGTGTGAGAAAACACACTCAATTTGAATTATTAAAGTTTCAAAATCCTTTTGAAAATCAAAGGTATCTCGTAAGATCACGCCATAAATAAACACAACAGGTTTTCATCTTACGATAACTAAAACATTCCATATCCTCCGATATTATAATTGTGTCTAAGTACAAATACTTATTCAAATAGCTGAAATTATTACATTAATTAAATTCAAGCAATACTAGGCTCTACAATCAAAACCGTAAATGCATGTATTAGAGAATGAATTCCAGGGGACCACCTGTCACAGTACAAGTCTAGAAATACTATACCGAGGACCACTCCAGGATCCTCTGCTACACAAGACTGGACTACCCCTTAAAATGGATAGCCCGAATAAGATTACCGCACGGTTGCGATCAGCAACCGCCACACAGCCGTATAAAACAGACTCTAGATAGGGGTAACCTTACCATACTTAGGTGCGACCCACTTAGCCTTGCAACATCTCCCATGATTTTCAGTCATTCTTGGTTGATGTGGCTCGAGGCTAGACATTACCTTTTTAGACATATTCACTTAGAATGCTTATTGTCCTTCAATGACAATGTACTGATAGCATTCGTCCATACAAGTGCATTCCCGGTCCGAATGGAACCGAATGCACTATTCCTACTACATTCATTTTGGAATCACCCTCAGGATTAGTAGCGATTAGCCCTTGTATTTCACTACTCCATCTTCGACTCCATAGCTCTTGTCTTCATTTTGAAAACGTACTTGTTAGATCGAAGTGGTTTTCAGATCACAAATCCGATCCCGGTCTCTTCGAAACAACGTTCGATATTACCCGGTAAACTCAACCCCAGTTCTTTAGGAAATAAACAGATGAAGATAAGATCGGAAATCACCTCCTAACCGTTTTGGACAGATTTCCATATGAACTTCCTAGAAGAACGAATGAGTTTATACGTACAGTATAGCATCTCGAACGGTAACTGTATTATATAATTCCTATACATTTTCTAGATATTTTCAAAGTTATATTTAGGTCCATATTTGATAGTCAGTTATTCAACTATCAAATAAACAGTCAATTCAACCAAAATACTTCGGTTCCATCATAACACCAAGTCTTTATTTAAAATAACCTTTAGATAAATTAAATATCTTTATCCAAAAATATACACTTATCATATTGAATTCGATATATTCACAAATAATCTTTCTCTTTCAAAATATTTAAAAAAACCTTTAAATAATATGGAAAGTACCACTACGGTATCAGTTCAGTGGTTACGTCTCTATCCCGGAGAAATCCAAGTTTTAATAGCAGGCACTCACCGCCTTTGATTTATGCCATGCGAGTATACTAATACTTTTCGAAAACTCTATTTAAAAATTTTCAAAATAATACTTACGAAATTTCTATAATAATTCTCCAAGTAAAACTTTTAGACAAAACTACTTTTTAAATAAAAGCTATTTTATAAAATATAAATATTTAATAATTTTCCTTTTAGAATCATAATACTAATTTAACCTTTAAAAATAATTAACTACTATAACTAACTTAATTTAATAAATACTTTAAAAGAATTTTGAACGAATTAAATAATTAGTTTTTTAAAACATTCTTATGACCACTTTTAAATTTTCTAATTTATTCTTAAAAATCTTTCCTTTGAAATATACTTAACTTTTCAAAAAAATACATTTTTCCACTTTAATATAGCCAGTCTACTCATTTGTAAATCCTTCTCGATTTATCTCTAGTTTAATTTACGTTCCAACCACATAAATTTCCTTTCTCACATTTAAAATAAAAAATAAAACTACTATTTTTTTTAAATGATTTACCATCTCTCTATAAATTCCCACCGTGAATTTATAATTCCAAATTATCCACTAATAATTACTTCACTTTATTTTATAAAGCTCAATCAAAATATCCATAATCACATTTCCCATTTCATCACTGTTTTACAACACTTAATCGATTTTTAATCGATTTTCAAAATTAAACTCCATTTTTGAATAAATTTCCCAATATATTCCAAAGTCCACTAATTTCAAATCTTACTTCCCCTTTTTCTTTTTTTTGAAAAGCAAGAGTAAGAACTCATTTTATTGACTTATGTAGTTTTACAAGAGCAGTTACAAATCCACAAATTTCACTCAAATACAACCATCTTGGCCATTACAATGAGAATAAAACAAACAAATACAATCAAAGAATTCATTACAAAGACCAAACTGAATAAATCACTGCATACAGACTTGGGAATCCTATTATATTTAATAATCCAAAGAATAGCCTTCTGCATGTAAGTAAAACTGCCATGAACTTCAAATATGATTAGCTTTAATGTCTCTGAGAATGCTGCCATGAACCAAATTATATAGCTGTTCCAAATTCTTACATCCAATACCAAAAACTCTATTGTTCCTTTCAGACCATATTGCATATATCAATCTCTTTAGCAGTTTAAGCAGCAACCTTGTCATATGAGTCTTCCATCTTGTAGCTTTGAACATATTAAACCATTCAACCGAACTAACAGGTGATGGTTTATAAAAACCACCATTAGAAAGCAATCTATACCAAATCAAAAATTGCTGAAGACCAATTCCTAAGTTGAAATTTCAGAGCTTTCATCTTGAGAATAATATTTGTAAGAGGATCCTTGCCAAATTGCATACTCCAGACCTGCTTTAAAATATCATAATAATCCACCTGCTTAGTCCAAAAATTAAAAAATTTAAAAGTGTGTTTCCCTCCACAAAAATCATCAACTCCCCAATGAAAAATTAATGGGCAATGATCAGATATAGAAGGTTGACAAATATGATAGAAAGATTTTGGCCAAAGATTAAGAAAAGAAAGATTTAAGAAAATATGATCAAGCTTACATAATGTTGGATTACCACTCCTATTACTATTTGACCAAGTAAAATCAGAACTAAAGTATTTAACAGGGATAAGATTTGATTGAATTAAAGCACTGTTTAGAGGAGAAATATCCTTAAGAGATAAAGGGCAGCCACCAATTTTTTGATTACTTGCAAACATACAATTAAAATCACCACCAATAATCCAGGGAATTGAAGATGAATTTAAAGAAGGAAGATGATCCAAGAATACCTGTCTCAGAGCTAATGAGTTTTGAGCATACACAGAAGTAAGATGAAATTTTGTATTGGAAGCTAAATGGATACAATTATAATGAATATATTGATCAGAGGCACTAATTCTGGAAAGTTTAAACAAATGTGGATTCCAAAGTGAGCAGTCTGCCATAATTAGATTCAACAAAGTTATTATCATGTAACCAAGATGGAGCAATCAAACGAATAGCCTTAACAGTTGAGTGAATGTCAAGCTTAGTTTCTGAAACACACATCAAATGAATATTTTTGATCTCAATAAGATTCTTAATCTCTAATTGTTTAGAGGGTAAATTAGCCCCCCTAATATTCCAAAAAGCAATGTTATTTAATCTTAAACTATTTAAATCTAAAACATCAATTTCATATTTTTAGTTTCAATTTCCCTTTTTATTTTCCCAAACTATTTAATCTTAAACTTAAAATACATTCTTTTATACATAAAACAATATCGCTTAAGTTCTTATTTTTTTAAAAACACTTTATTTCACATTTACGCAAAAATCTCTATTTTTCCATAACCAGAATTTATCAAATAGGATTTTACAGTCTAACTATTTATTTATTTTTTCAAATTCATTCTTTTAATTTATTCAACTTCACTATAAATATTTTACTTAAAAAAAATTCTTTTATTTTCCCTCAAAAATCCAATATTTATATTTTTGATGTTTTAAGATGCCAAAATATTTCCAGCAAAATCATAGCATCCAATAAATTTAATTTTCCAACATAATCTATCGTAGATTAATCAAATAAATTATACCACTGAATATGTAAATAATTTCAACATTTGAGGAATCTCGTTGGATCCCTCTAACATGTTTCCCTACATGCACAGATGTTAGCACACTATAAAAATACCAATCCTACTTCGAGGGGGGTAACGCGGTATATAGGGTCATCCGCTATATAGATGCGAGAATATCAATCACTCCAATATATATATATATATATACATACTATATATATAACAATATCACATTCAACTATCAACCAATAGTTAATTTTAACTATTTAAAATTAATTGCTGTAATCCAAAATTGAGTGAGGTTAACTCATCTTGATTTTTTACCCAAAATTGTTAATTTTTCCAATTCCCAATTTATCTCGTATTCTAAGTCGTATCGGCTCAACGCCACTGGATTTTGTGATTTTTGAACCTCTCTAAGACAAAGTTAATACACGACCATCGCGATGCAGCCCTTTTATTGAAACTGCCCTTTGACGATGTTGCCCGTTTCAACTTTGCTACGACCGCACTCACTCTTAACATCAATGCTACTATCACCACCAGCAACACATCATGTGCACAGTTGACCAACGACTCCTGCATCCCTACTTGCTCGATTCAAGTCGCCTGACTCTAGCCTCGGCTACACTGCTGTCGAACCATGCATCGACTTCAATTTGAATGCTGAACCAATGTCGTACTTCCCAAAATAAAATCGCAATCTCCCCAGGCATCTCCTTAACACGAGTTCAAACAGCCCCTATGTAACGACCCGGAATTTTCGAACCCGAAAATCCCAGATAGTTATGAAAAAGGAAGAAAGAGATAGAAGAAGAAAAACAAAAAAAACATCAACCTCTCACATTCGCAGCGGATAAAGTATAATAATAAATAGTAACAGGTCACAAAAGAACATTATATCTGTCAATTTCAATTTGATACATCAGAGTTTACATATACACAGTCACAGAATACATACGGTAATCATGTCCCAGAAATAATAATATACAGTAGCGGAAATACTCAACACGTACTCACCATCCAGCTCGTCTCCTGAGCTCCAGGACGTACCTACCTGAAAATCTGTAATACTCGGTCTGACCCGAGCATTACACCAAAGCAACACCCGGGTCAGGCTGGAAACCAGCGTGAGTAAACCCAACTAACATGGAATACCAAAGCAAACAACTCATATAATCCCGGGGTAACACATATCAATTTATCCAATTCACAATTTGCCACAGGCAACACTTATTTCACATATCAATTTCTAAGTACCAAACCTAGATAAAATAATCCAATATACTTAAATCATATCATTCCAGCCTATTGATTTCACAAATAAATTTATAAAGTCACACTTTGATATATCCTAACTTATTTTCAAAATAAGTATTCTATGTGCCAAAAATTTAGATTTAATAATCCGATTCTTTTAAATCCATTCATTTCAACTTATCAATTTATAAGGTATTGGAAGTGGTATCGGGTATCTCCCCAATACCCACTCCTGGCCTCTTCGAGGCATATGTTATCCTAACCCAACTTATCTAAATGAAATACACGCCATTTCATATCAGATATCGACTCATTCAAAGCAACCAATACCAATCAATCACCCATAAGCAAAGCTTAATCACATACAAATCAATTCAATTGTTTCAAATTGAAATTTCGAACTTCAATCACTTAGATTCCTTCATTTAACGTTAATTAATTCCAAATCAATTAATTGGTCAACCCATCATTATCCATCTTAATTAATCACCATGGATTAATTATCTTTAAATGCATTCAAGTAATTATCTTAAATTAACTTCACAATATTAATTAGTCTCAACCGAGATTATTAAGAAATCTTAATTTCTTCATGAATTAATTATTTATTTAATTACATTAATCCTTAATTGCTTAAACTAATTAACTTCCCATAAGTCACTTATTACAGGTTAATCAATCTTAATTAATCAATTTTGATTACTTCATTAATTATATATATTAAGGATTTTCAATTATATTTTAATTTATTCTAATCAAATTTGGTTATATTAATGAAAACCACAGTATTAACCATTTTCGATTAATCCCAGACTGTAATTAACTATCCTTCATTTTACTTTATTCATAAATTAATTACTTCTTACTTAACTATCTTAATTAATCTCTTGATTAATTTCACCAAAGTAATTATATTTTATTGCTTACATTAAGTAATTATTTATCACACCATCAAATGATTATTCGGAATTTCTTTTTATTCAACTCGTTAATTACTAAGTTAAATAACCCAAATCATTAATTAATTAAATCAATAAATTATTCATGTCAAATTCCTTACTAGTTTAAATGAATCACAACACATCAAGCCCTTACTAAATTTAAAATGAAATCATTTTCTTATTTATGATTTTAGTTTGAAACAATTTAAAACCCCAGATACTTCGAGTCAATCCACAATTAACTCGAGAATCAATCAAAACCAAGGTCACATCATCATCAGTATACATCCAATCAACTTAAACATTCAACCGATTATTTAAATTTAACCATATAAATTTAAATAAGAACTAGACAGAGTGAGATTTACTCACCTTGGTTTTCATTAGCAATCCATTTCCATTACACCTTGCTTCTTCATAGTTTCAAATCTTACAAGACTCTACGCGAGCCGCGCTGCCAAGGAACCGTCGCCACGCACGCCCCCTTCTCGAGAACCTCACCGAGAACCCCTCTACTGTCGCGGCCTCCCACCATCATCGCGACCCACGCGCCTTAGATCGCCACTTCCACTTCGCGCGCGCGTACGCGAATCCAATTTCGGCCCCTCACGCCCTCCTTGTTAAAACCGAGATTGTCGAACTCGAGCAGAAGAATGATTCTCGATCGAACGAGATTGTGAATTTCGTTAGAGACCGGCTTCGACCCCCTTTTTTTTATCGGTTTTTTTTATTATTAGAGAAAGGAACGAAATAGAAAGGGTTTGGGATATAGAGGGGGACGGGGAGAAGATATAGAGTAGAGATAGCTTCTCGATCACGAGAATTTGTTTCAATTAATTATTATTATTTTTATTTCCACCGTTCGAAAGACTGGAAAGGGGAAAGAAATAGATACCGAAGGGAAACGTGCTTTGGAAGATTTGGGCATAAGGTTTAATATTTATTATCTATTATAATATTTGATTAATATCCTCCAACCAACAACTTTTACAAACAAACTCCAAATCACACGTGCCGCCTGGCGTCTGTAAGGGTTTACTCGTGTTCCGAACACAATAAAACATGTTTCGGAAGCTAAATTGATTGTATGTTCGAGTTACAAAAGGAACGATCAAATTTCAATTAAATCGATTAAAATAATTTCTAAGCGTTTCGAGCTGCCAGGGTCAAATGACACCTTCGATTGCTACGAAAATTGAAATCCAATAATAACTAACTATTACGGATCCAATGGAACTAGTTTTGTTGAATTCCGAGACTGTGCCTCGGAAGGCTATTTTTAAATTCAATTTAAACGATATATTTTCAAAATTGAACAAATCACCTTTAAATCGCTTTTCAACCATTCTATTATCTTCAGTAACACCATTATAAATTTTACGAGCCTTCAAACTATTTTGAACAGGCTTAGAATTTCAGATTCAACAATTTACCTAATTCAATTATTAAATTCAATATTTAAACTATATAATTCAATGATTTAATTATCAAGTAAATATTAATATTCGGGAGTTAAGTTTAAAATTAACTTTTAAATATTTAAAATCAATTTATTATTCCAATTTAAATTGTTGAAAATTTTGGGTCGTCACATTCCTCCCCCCTTAAAAGAATTTCGTCCCCGAAATTACTAATTAGGAATAATGATCCCATACCCGTTTACTTTTCCCAAACCTACAACTCAACATCCTACCAATTATCTTTTATTAAAGCCTCACTATCACCTCAACCAATCTCCCAAAATCTTTTATAATTTCCAGGTCCATTAATTTACTACACCTATTCAAGTTTAAATTTATAATCAAGTTTTGAATTATCAAAATTTTCTCAATTTTTTTTTCTAACTCCCTAAATTTCCGAAATTTTTTGCCGGCATCTCCTTTGCGCGGCTAGCTCAGTACTACTACAAAAGGCCTCTACGGGCTCCCAAAATCTCAAAAAGAAAACAAAAGCCAAGTGGCTATATCAAAAACCCAATCCAATTCCATATAGAATTTTAAATACATACCTTTTGTCGGGCAATTCATATTTATCATTTAGAATCAAATCCAATTTCCTTTTCTCTTTTATAATACCTGCATATCCTGCTTAGCACTAATATCCAATCACAATATTCCAAAATCATTTTATACATTTGCTTACAGAAGCTTTCACATTTACTTCTATTCAATTTAGTTTTCCCCATTCCCATATTAATTCAATTTATTTTTCCGATTTCTAATATTGAGTCTTATCTTTTATCTAAACTGATTCATATTAGTTTTATTTACTAAGTTATTTCAGTTTCATATTTACAATTATTTTGTTACTAACCAAAATTTTCCAAAAATTTTCTAACTCCCAAAATTTTCAGAAAATTTTGGCAGAGTCTCCTTTGTACGGAGGAGCTTTTGCAATTTGACAATATATATAAATATGTATACATCGATCCACACGGTCGGAAAAAGCAAAAATAGTTCATATTTCCTATTTTTATTGCGTAGGCGTACCTTATTTAGCATTTTAAGCAAGCAGCTTATTAATAATTAGCATACCCCAAATCTAGTCAAATGGCTTCCCTGTACCTGTACTTATTCAATTTAAACATATAAGTACCACATATAGAAAATCTATTAGCATGTCAAAAGCAACAAACACCAAATGCTTATCATAAGCGATTTATATAATTTAAAGCTAATCCAATTGCTTCCAACCAAATTTATATGCCATCTCATTAAATTTTTAATGGTTTACACCACAATTACTTACATTCAATTCATTTTTAATCCAAACAAGCCTCTATTCACATCAAATGATTCAAAATCTATTTCATTTGCATCCACTAATTCATAGGATTTAATTAAATCTCATTTACGAAAAACAACACTCTTTTTTTTTACAAGTTGATGATGTCCATGTGAATAAATAATTACATCTCGTTTTATAACCAATTTAGAATTGATTCCAACCCAATTTTATTTACTTCAATTCCATTTTAATTTATTCACAATCATTCATGTAGTTCGCCACATCCCATTCTTGTATACTACTAGCCATTTCCAAATTAATTTAAATTGAGCTTTTATTCAATGGGCTTTTATCCTTACTCAAAGCCAAGCTCCCATAAGTTTTAAACTTAAGTTAACTTGCTTTACTTTATTCCAACATCAAACTTAAGTTTACTTTCATTCAATTTTATTCTCATCAAATCAAATTCCTTTTAATTCAACTAGTCCATCCACTGTAATTTTAATTTTAATTTACCTTCTCAATTTATCAAAATAACATCCAACTCATACTTAACTCATTTACACTTCAAATTAATATGCCACCGAACTTAAGTCCAGTTTAATAATCAGATTCCAAATACAACTTTGATTTAGTTTTTATTAAGTCAGACTTCATTCATTTATTATTCGATTCAATTAACCTATTTTAAATTTTAAATTTACTTAATTCATTTTTGAATTTATTTTATAGATACAAGGCCATTCTCATTTATTTCTATTCACCTGGGTTTTGTTTTATAATTCCAATTTGGATTCCCCTTTTATTTAAGATTTAGAAATACTTTGAATTCAGATAATACAATTAAAATAGCTTTTTATAAAATATTTCTTATAACTCGATGTCTCAACCAGTCCATCCTTGTTCTCACAGAAATTCAATCATACGTTGATCAGGCGTAGGACTGAAAATATATAAGTACTTGGTAACCCTGTTCCAACACCCAATGAAAATACCTGAAAAATAATTTTATTGAAATTATCGAAATCAATTTTTGAAAATAGAGGAAATATCTTTAGGGACAATGCTCTGGAAATCATCACCCCCGTTCCATGGTCACAGTTACATACCAGGGTTACGTTGCAGTCGCAACAAAAGTCCATGTAACTGCAGGCTCTCAGCGGCACTCTCGATTACGCCATGGAACCCACACAACAGATCACAGTTACATCCAGGGTTACGTTGCAGTTGCAACAAAAGTCCATGTAACTGCAGGCTCTCAGCGGCCCTCTGATTTTCGCTGTCGAAATGAAACTTCTCCACTCCTACATAGGTCGCAGTCTACCGAGATAAACTCAAACGCAGACTGTTGTCTCTCAGCGGCACACACGACTTTCGCTATGTGGTATACCATAGTGTCGCAGTCTACCGATATAAAATCAAACGCAGACCGTTGGCTCTCAGCGGCACACACAACTTTCGCTATGGTACACTACTCATAATCCCCAGGAACTAGTTTTGTCCGGACTCCTCACAGGATCAACTTTAGAACCCCCTACCCGGGGCTCAAGGCAGCACCACCCTGTGGCACTCCTGAGAAGTCCATTTCAAGGGAGTGCCTTTTTCCCCAGAGCCATCATCAAAACACTTTATACTATACACATATAGTATCTTTCAAATCATACACCTAGTATGATCTCATACAAGGCTCCTTTACATAAAATCGATTATCCCAAAATCGATAATTCTCAAAAAAGGCTTTCAAAATTTCAATATTGATTTTATCCAAAAATTAAAAGCCTTTCCAAATCCAAAGGTTCCCAAATCCTTCCCCAAAATTCTCATAAGATCCTTTATATATAGATTTTTAAAACTTTGGATCTTTTCAAACTTGTATAAAATTCCTTTTATACCTCAAACACTTACCAAAATATTTCCCAATCATAGATTCAACAAGGAAAGATTTGTCTTATATAACAAAGCTATATAACTTTGTTTATTCAAATCAAATGTTCAAATTTGATTACTCTTTCCAATATCAATTTCCTTAATCCCCATTTGGATTATTACTTTAATTCTTATCTCGGTTGAGTATTTAAATCAATAACAGTTTGAACTCCGACCAGTTTATTTTTAGAAAATAGCTTGAAGATTTTAAAATAGATAAGTAGTTGAAAAAAAATAATTTATAGTTTGCAGAATAGCTGTAAAATAGTTAACTAATTGTAAAATAGTTAGAGAATAGTTACATAGTTATAGAAATCTTAGATACTTGCAAAATAGTTGTAAATTAGTAATTAATTTGTACCTTAGTTAAAGATTAGTGATTAGGTTATAAAACAGTTGTAAAATAGTCAAGTAGTTCCAAAGTAGTGACAAAACAAGTATAAAATAGTTTGGGTTTTAAAAGAAATTTGTACAGTAAATAGATAAGAAAATAGATGTAAAACTATTTATATTAAAACAATTCATATTGAAAATGGTCTAGAGTCAAAACTGTTCACTTCCCCAACAATGCCATTCAAATTTCCTCCTCCGTTTAAATTGAGCCCATTCCAATTTAAATAATTCCAATTTCCATTGGACTTGATTTACCCCCAATTTTAGTTGAATTAATTCTCCATTTCTTTCCAAATTTAAATCAAATTCCATTTGATTTTTTTTTACTTGTACAACTTTAATTATAAATTTCAATTTTACAATTCTATTTCTAATCAGTTATATTCACATTTTGCTTTTAACTCAGAATTATAAATTTTATTTATCCATTATATTTTTATTATTCTATATAAACATTTTAATCAAGACTCTAGAGTTTAAACAAATTTCCAAAATTTTAATACCACCTTAGAACTCAACTATATCCAAAATTCTTTGGCAAATTCAATTATCCCTTTGAATTTCAAAACCAAACCCACTTCACAAACATTTCCAATTTAAAACAATTTGGTAGCAATTTCTCTTCTAGAAACTCGAAAATGAACATCGATGATGCTGCAGTCATCACCGACGTTATTTTCCAGTGACCGAAAGAGTTCAATGCTTTTATCTCTTTTAAAAAAAACATTTCCAAACATTTTTAATTTCAAATCTCCTAGATTTCAAATTCAACACCAAAAATATTTTTGAAATAATGCTATTGTTTCTCCAAAACATTTGGGAACCACTTCCAAATCCAAAGGAATTTTAAATTTTCCTAAAAATTTCAAATTCCCAATCCATCCAATTCATATTTAAACATTACTCTGGAAATTTGATCTTACTTTATTTTTCAAATATTCTCTGGATTTCTGTTTCAAATTATAATCTCATTTATTTACGATGTTTATTTCAATTAATAAATTACATTTACAATCTATATTTCAAATTCCTTTTTGGTTTTAAACCAATTCCACTTTAATTACAATTCCAAAGTTATTCCAATTACTTTGGACTAATATCCATTCAATTGAACCCACTTCAATTTAATCCAATTAATTCAAATCAGATTCAATTAGAACTAATTCAAGTTCAATCCCAATCTTAAACCATCTCCAATTATATACATTCGAGTTAAATTCTCTAAAGTTCGTTTAACACTTTTAAACCAAATTAACCTGTATTAGAAGCTTTTAAATAATTAAATTTATGAGTCCAATTTTCAATATTCCATTTTAAATTATCTTTACTTATGTATTTCAAGGTTCCAATAAGAGTTCAATTCAAATTTATTTTAAAATTTAATTTATTACTAAATTTTATCTTCCAGACTTTAATTTACAAATTCAATTATTTAAATTTCCAATTTTAAGTAATTTCACATCCATACTTTCAAATTAAAGTTAAATTTTCCTTTTTACCTCAATAATGAATATATTACCACATTTCATTTCTCATTTATTAAACAAATCCAATCCACCGTTTTAAAGATTTTTAACAACAATAGGATGGTATCATCCAATTTATTTTAAAACATCCATCCATTTCTCAATTTCCAGATCTCAAACCCATATTGAGATCACACAAACTCCCAATTTAAATTAACCATTTAACTCGCCAAGTTAAATTCCAATTTCATCTTGATATTTCCCTATTCAAGTTTACACTTCAGATTAATGACCTTCCCATTTAAGTTTAACACTTACTTCACTATGGGTTTTTACATCACCTTCCAAATTTAAAACTCAACATTTAGAGTTTATTCCAAATTATCTTTGATGCTATGTATATCCATACATATACATATTTATTTCTTGGCCCTTCATGCCATATTTTAAAATTTTAAACCACCTTTGGTTTTAAATTCAAATCAAATTTTCAAACAACCCATTGTTTGTAATAAGTCTCTTTTACTCAAATAATACTTATGTATTATTTCTTTCAGCATTTTGAAACAGGTTTCAATTTCTGGACCCATATTTAAAATTTCACAATTTAGGTATTTTTAATTATAAGCCATACTTTACTTAAAGGTTTAATCATATCTTATTATTAAACACACAACAATCACTTATGATAATAACCAAGATTATCATATGTATAACCATCCATTATCATCTTATCTTTATTAAATTTTAATTGGGTTGGATTTCTATTACCGCTTAATTTAATTAAAATTTGATTTCAGTTCGTTTGTATTTTATATTACTTCTTAATTTAATTCCAATTATTTAACAACCAATCTCCTTAATATTATTAGAAGGAAATATTGCCCTTTTTATATCAAAATATACTTTTATATAAAACCATTTAAAATCTTTTATAAGAAAATAACAAATACGCTCTCATATATATACTCTCAACTCATTCTAGAGTTCTACGAACTCTAGTCAATGAGAAATCCCCACCAAAGCCAAGGTTCTCACTTAACCTTTAAGCTCCGATACCAACTGTAACGACCCGGAATTTTCGAACCCGAAAATCCCAGATAGTTATGAAAAAGGAAGAAAGAGATAGAAGAAGAAAAAAAAACATCAACCTCTCACATTCGCAGCGGATAAAATATAATAATAAATAGTAACAGTTCACAAAAGAACATTATATCTGTCAATTTCAATATCATACATCAGAGTTTACATATACACAGTCATTGAATACATACGGTAATCATGTCCCAAAAATAATAATATATAGCAGCGGAAATACTCTACACGTACTCGCCATCTAGCTCGTCTCCTGAGCTCCAGGACGTACCTACCTGAAAATCTGTAATACTCGGTATGACCCGAGCATTACACCAAAGTAACACCCGGGTCAGGCTGGAAACCAGCGTGAGTAAACCCAACTAACATGGAATACCAAAGCAAACAACTCATATAATCCCGGGGTAACACATATCAATTTATCCAATTCACAATTTGCCACAGGCAACACTTATTTCACATATCAATTTCTAAGTACCAAACTTAGATAAAATAATCCAATATACTTAAATCATATCATTCCAGCCTATTGATTTCACAAATAAATTTACAGAGTCACACGTTGCTATATCATAACTTATTTTCAAAATAAGTATTCTATGTGCCAAAAATTTAGATTTAATAATCCGTTTCTTTTAAATCCATTCATTTCAACTTATCAATTTATAAGGTATTGGAAGTGGTATCGGGTATCTCCCTAATACCCGCTCCTAGCCTCTTCGAGGCATATGTTATCCTAACCCAACTTATCTAAATGAAATACACGCCATTTCATATCAGATATCGACTCATTCAAAGCAACCAATACCAATCAATCACCCATAAGCAAAGCTTAATCACATACAAATCAATTCAATTGTTTCAAATTGAAATTTCGAACTTCAATCACTTAGATTCCTTCATTTAACGTTAATTAATTCCAAATCAATTAATTGGTCAACCCATCATTATCCATCTTAATTAATCACCATGGATTAATTATCTTCAAATGCATTCAAGTAATTATCTTAAATTAACTTCACAATATTAATTAGTCTCAACCGAGATTATTAAGAAATCTTAATTTCTTCATGAATTAATTATTTATTTAATTACATTAATCCTTAATTGCTTAAACTAATTAACTTCCCATAAGTCACTTATTATAGATTAATCAATCTTAATTAATCAATTTTGATTACTTCATTAATTATATATATTAAGGATTTTCAATTATATTTTAATTTATTCTAATCAAATTTCGTTATATTAATGAAAACCACAGTATTAACCATTTTCGATTAATCCCAGACTGTAATTAACTATCCTTCATTTTACTTTATTCATAAATTAATTACTTCTTACTTAACTATCTTAATTAATCTCTTGATTAATTTCACCAAAGTAATTATATTTTATTGCTTACATTAAGTAATTATTTATCACACCATCAAATGATTATTCGGAATACCTTTTTATTCAACTCGTTAATTACTAAGTTAAATAACCCAAATCATTAAGTAATTAAATCAATCAATTATTCATTTCAAATTCCTTACTAGTTTAAATGAATCACAACACATCAAGCCCTTACTAAATTTAAAATGAAATCATATTCTTATTTATGATTTAAGTTTGAAACAATTTAAAACCCTAGATACTTCGAGTCAATCCACAACTAACTCGAGAATCAATCAAAACCAAGGTCACATCATCATCAGTATACATCCAATCAACTTAAACATTCAACCGATTATATAAATTTAACCATATAAATTTAAATAAGAACTAGACAGAGTGAGATTTACTCACCTTGGTTTTCATTAGCAATCCATTTCCATTACGCCTTGCTTCTTCATAGTTTCAAATCTTACGAGACTCCACGCGAGCTGCGCTGCCATGGAACCGTCGCCACACACGCCCCCTTCTCGAGAACCTCGCCGAGAACCCCTCTACTGTCGCGGCCTCCCACCATCATCGCGACCCACGCGCCTCAGATCGCCACTTCCACTTCGAGCGCGCGCGTACGCGAATCCAATTTCGGCCCCAATTCGAATGGCCTGAAGCTTGCGTCTTCAACTCGTGCTCTCCTCTCCCCTTGTGCGACTCACACGTGTGCTCCCCTCACGCCCTCCTTGTTAAAACCGAGGTTGTCGAACTCGAGCAGAAGAATGATTCTCGATCGAACGAGATTGTGAATTTCGTTAGAGACCGGCTTCGGCCCCCTTTTTTTATCATTTTTTTTTATTATTAGAGAAAGGAACGAAATAGAAAGGGTTTGGGATATAGAGGGGGACGGAGAGAAGATATAGAGTAGAGATAGCTTCTTGAACACGAGAATTTGTTTCAATTAATTATTATTATTTTTATTTCCACCGTTCGAAAGACTGGAAAGGGGAAAGAAATAGATACTGAAGGGAAACGTGCTTTGGAAGATTTGGGCATAAGGTTTAATATTTATTATCTATTATAATATTTGATTAATATCCTCCAACCAACAACTTTTACAAACAAACTCCAAATCACACGTGCCGCCTGGTGTCTGTAAGGGTTTACTCGTGTTCCGAACAAAATAAAACGTGTTTCGGAAGCTAAATTGATCGTATGTTCGAGTTACAAAAGGAACGATCAAATTTCAATTAAATCTATTAAAATAATTTCTAAGCGTTTCGAGCTGCCAGGGTCAAATGACACCTCCGATTGCTACGAAAATTGAAATCCAATAATAACTAACTATTACGGATCCAATGGAACTAGTTTTGTTGAATTCCGAGACTGTGCCTCGGAAGGCTATTTTTAAATTCAATTTAAACGATATATTTTCAAAATTGAACAAATCACCTTTAAATCGCTTTTCAACCATTCTATTATCTTCAGTAACACCATTATAAATT
Organism: Allium cepa; assembly: GCA_030765085.1. Taxonomy (NCBI): domain Eukaryota; kingdom Viridiplantae; phylum Streptophyta; class Magnoliopsida; order Asparagales; family Amaryllidaceae; genus Allium; species Allium cepa. The sequence goes on along the minus strand of CM060929.1, from coordinate 914,878,366 downwards.
TTACGAGCCTTCAAACTATTTTGAACAGGCTTAGAATTTCAGATTCAACAATTTACCTAATTCAATTATTAAATTCAATATTTAAGCTATATAATTCAATGATTTAATTATCAAGTAAATATTAATATTCGGGAGTTAAGTTTAAAATTAACTTTTAAATATTTAAAATCAATTTATTATTCCAATTTAAATTGTTGAAAATTTCGGGTCATCACCCCCTACTACCCTTCGAATCCATGCTCCCTTCGAACCACGGCGTCAGAGGCTTCCACGTCGCTACTTGCATCGACCTCATGCGCGTTCGCACTCTAACTTGAGCCGCTACCCATTGATACCAATCCCCACTGCCTCGTGCCTCCTCGTGCACGCCTTCATGACAGACTTTAACCGTCCCATCAACTCACGACTCGATCGCAAGGTCATTCCACTCCCTCTTTTCTTTTTTCTTTTTTGACATTCGATTTCGAATTGATCATCAAAAGAGAAGAGGGATTTGGGGATGAGATGCTTCGACTAGAAAGAGGAAAAAAAAGACTGCGAACTCCGATTGTGATTTAAAAGACTGCGAAATCATTTTTAATAGTGATTTTGTACTTGATCGGCCATTATTTTTTTTGAACGGTAGATTTTAAAAAAATCCGGTTGTGATTTAAAAGAAAGGAAGGGGAAATGATGGGAACGTGTTTGAAATGCTTTGCGTGTAGAATATGTCTTGCTATAGTGACACTGAGGCGAAAGGGAAAAGCTAATGTGAAGAATTGGAATATATATATATATATATATATATATATATATATATATTCAAATCGTCTCGAATTCGCAACTTAAAATCTCGACCTCTTATCGAGGCGTGCCTCTAGGCGTTTGTAATGTTATACCCATATTCTTAACGTAATGGAAAAGATTTCGAGTCCTATTTCGATCGTATGGAGAAGATAGCTTTTTGGACCCAATTATTATATTGAATTTTCGATATAAATTTTAGCGTGTTTATATATTGTACGATCACACGATAACTCCAAACACTACGAAATTTGAAATTTGATAATAATACACTTTACCGATCCAATGGAACCATTTTCATCGAAATCCAAGACCGTGCCCCGGAAAGCTATTTTTAAATGTCAATTTGAACGACATCTTTTTAAAACTGAAAAAATCACTTTTAAATTCAAATTTTAAATTTTTTATTATCTTCAGTATTATCAATATAAATTTAATAAGCCTTTAAATTATTTTTAACAAGCTTAAAAACCAATATTTCTTATTTTACCCAATTCCCAATTATTAAATCTAATAATTAAATTTTCCAATAAATAGCTATATTTGAAATTCAGGTTAAAAATTAACTTTAAATATTCAAAATCAATTATATATCTCAATTTCAAATATCCAAAATTCTAGGTCATTACAACAACATATAATACACAGCAGAATAAAATCAAATATGTGTAATACGACTTCATTATCCAGCTCGTCTCTTGAGCTCCATAGCATCCTTTGTTGTATCTGTAATACTCAGTCTGACCTGAGCATTAAAATAAAATAACACTCAATTCAGTCTGGAAAACTAGCTTGAGAATACACACTAAATTTGAATTATAAAAATTATTAAAATCCTTTGAAAAACAAAGGTATCTCGTAAGACCACGCCACATGTAAACACGACGGGTTTGACCCTAAGATAACCAAAACATTTTATATCAAAATCATCTGATATTATAATAATGTCTATTTATAAATACTTATTCAAATGGCCGAAATTGTTACAATAATTAAATTCCAGCATACTAGGCTCTATAACCAAAACCGAGTTCCATTGGATCCGTAATAGTTAGTTATTATCGGATTTCAAATTTCGTAGCAAACGGAGTTGTCGTTTGACCGTGGCAGCTCGAAACGTGTCGAATTGTTTTTAATATTAATTTGGCGAGTTAAAATAGTCATTTTTCAAAAAGTCTCGGATTTCGACGAAACAAGTTTCATCGGATCAGTAATGTGACATTATTGTAAGATTTCAAATTTCAAGTCAATTGGATTTACCGTTTGCCCGGTACGAATTAAAACGCATCAAAATCGGTTTAAATCGATTTAATTTAAATTGATTGCTTATTGCCGTATCTCACACATACGATCGAATTAGCTTCCGAAACCTGTTCCATTGTGTCCGGAACGGGGGGTAAACCCTAGAAACGCCAATTACGGCACGTAAATCGGAGTTCTGGAATTCCGGAATGAATAGTGTTTACGTTCGATTCTCTATAAAAGGAGTTGTAACCCTCACAAAGAAAGAAAAAAAATTAAAACCCTAATCCAAACCCTAGCCGCCGGCCTCTAATACACGGCCAGGAATCCATTTCAATTCTCCTCAATTGTCTTCAAATCTAAGCATTATTTCAAGAAATTCTCAAAACCTTGTGATTTCTTAGGTCGTGCTCGATTTAAAAACAAGTTAGGTCGTAGCCGACCTATGACTTCGTCTCTCTGGTCTGCATCATCCTCCCCGGGTTGAGAAAAATTCATTCTCGAATTTGTGAATTCTCCTATATCAGATGGTTCATTTCCATAATACGGTATGAGATGTTTGACATTGAACACGTCAGAGGTGTACACATCTTCCGGCAGTTTCAACTTATAAACATTTTCATTGATTTTCTTCAAAACTTCTACGGGACCAATTTTCCTGGCTTTCAACTTGTTATAAGCGCCCATTGGAAAACGATCCTTGGTTAACACAGCGTAAACCAAATCACCTTCGCTAAATTCAACATTTCGTCGCTTCAAATCTGCAGCCCGCTTATACTTCTCATTTGCTTTTTCCAACCGTTCCCGAACGATTTTATGACATTCAGTCAACCCATCAACAAAGTCTACAGCTCGTTTAACCGTCCCCTTCGGTTGTGGTACTACTGCCAAATCCAACGGTCCCCTGAGCAAATTTGAATATACAACCTGAAATGGACTGAATCCCGTACTACGATTCACTGCATGATTATGAGCAAATTCTGCTTGGCATAACTTCACGTCCCAACTCTTCAGATTGTCCTTCACAAGACATCGCAATAAATTCCCTAACGATCTGTTAACAACTTCGGTTTGTCCATCCGTCTGTGGGTGATAAGCACTGCTAAAGTTCAACTTCATTCCCACCATCTTGCACAAACTAAGCCAAAAATGACTTAAAAATATGGTATCCCTGTCCGAAACAATAGACTCCGGTAACCCATGTAAGCGATAGACTTCTTTGAAGAACAACTGTGCAACACGAACTGCATCTGCCGTCTTCTTGCAAGCAATAAAATGTGCCATTTTAGAAAATCTGTCAACCACAACAAAGATGGAATCATTTCCCCTCTGAGTCCTCGGCAAACCCAACATAAAGTCCATACTCACATCAACCCATGGTTTAGATGGTACAAGTAACGGCATATACAATCCTGCTTAGTCGCAGTTCCTTTTGAAACCTAGCAGATATGACATCGCTCCACAAACCTCTCCACTTCTTTCCTCATCGATGGCCAAAAGTAAGACTGTGAGACCAGATGCAAAGTACGATCACGGCCCACATGTCCTTCTTCATGTAATTCCTTCACAATCTTCATCCTCAAACTACAATCCGGAATACATAAACGATTTCCCTTAAACAGAAAACCATCCATCAATATGAATTCATCAGCACTCCCTTCCTTAACTTGTTCAACAAATTTCTTAAAGTAAGGATCTTCTTCAATCAGCTCTGGCAATACTTCAAACCCCGTCACTTCAACTTTCAATGTTGTCAATAAATGACTCCTCCGACTTAAAGCATCAGCTACCTGGTTCGTCGTCCCAGACTTGTGTTTAACAACAAAAGTAAATTGCTGCAAATAGGCAATCCATGATGCATGTCTCGCTGAAATCTTGTCCTGCCCCTGCAAATGCTTCAACGCCTCATGATCAGTGTACAGAACGAATTCCTTCTAAAATAGATAGTGCCTCCAGTGCTTAACAGCTTGCACCACAGCATAGAATTCAACGTCATATGTACTGTATCTCATCTTTGCTCCTGACAACTTCTCACTGAAATATGCAACTGGCTTCCCATTCTGACTCAGAACTCCTCCAATACCAACTTTCGAAGCATCAGTATGTAATTCAAACAACAACTGAAAATTCGGTAAAACAAGAATTGGTGTTGTCATCAACAGTGACTTAATCTTCTCAAAAGCAACCCCCGCTTCCTCTGACCATACAAACTGTTTCCCCTTCATACAATCAGTAACCGGAGCCATCACACTACTAAAGTGTGGAATAAACCTCCGATAGAATGACGCTAGTCCATGGAAACTTCTCACTTCTATAATTGTTCTCGGCTGTGGCCAATTCCTGACTTCTTCAACTTTATGCTAGTCAACTTGAATTCCCTCCTCCGAAACAACATACCCCAGAAATAAAACACTCCTTGTCATAAACACACATTTCTTCGTAGCAGCATAAAATTGTTCCTCACGAAGAATAATCAACACTTTCCTCAAATGTAGAACATGCTCCTCCACACTCCTGCTATATATCAGAATATCATCGAAATAAACCACCACGAACTTCCCAATGAATGGTCTAAAGATTTGATTCGTCACTCGCATGAATGTACTCGGTGCATTTGACAAACCAAATGGCATAACCAACCATTCGTATAACCCCTCTCTCGTCCTGAAAGCTGTCTTCCATTCGTCTCTAGGTCTAATCCGAATTTGATGATAACCACTCTTCAAGTCAATCTTTGAAAAGATAGTCGCCCCACTCAACTGATCCAGCAAGTCATCCAACCTCGGCATTGGAAATCTATATCTCACAGTAATCTTATTCAATGCTCGACTGTCTGTGCACATCCTCCACGTCCCATCCTTCTTTGGTACCAATAAAGCCGGCACAGCACATGGACTTAAACTTTCCTATACACGTCCCTGTTCAAGCAATTCTTCCACCTGCCTCCTTAATTCCTCATGTTCCTTCGGACTCATTCGATAATGCGGTCTATGTGGTAACACTGCTCCCGGAACAAGATCAATTTGATGTTGAATGTCTCTCAGTGGCGGTAACTCCTTAGGCAACTCCTCTGGAAATACATCCTTAAATTCTTTCAAAACTGGCTTTGCTTCTTCTGGAATTTCCACTTCCTCACCACAATCTCACCCAATCAACAAAAACACTTCTGGCTCTTCTTCGACCTCCTTAACAAACTCCTTCAAAGTCAACAGTGTTTTCAATTCCTCAATCTCCTCCAGTTTGCTTTCTTTCTGTTGCTGCTTCTTGGGAACTAAGGTGATTTTGGTGCCTTCAAACATGAAACGATAGCTATTGGCACGACCGTCATGCTGCACTGCTCGATCAAATTGCCATGGTCTGCCCAACAACAGATGACACACATCCATGTCTACCACATCACACCAAATTTCGTCTTTGTATTTCTTCCCAATTGAAAATTTAACACAAGCTCTTCGCCCAACTTTCACTTTCACCTCCCTTTCGTAACCAAGCTAACTTATACGGTTTAGGATGCTTCTCGGTTTTCAATTCCAGCTTCTTCACAGCCTCGGTAGAAATAATATTATCACAACTCCCAGCATCAATGAAAAATTTACAAACTCTCCCAAGAATAGTGCAAGTAGACTGAAATATGTTATTCCTCAACCAACTGTCTTCCTCCTCTTACTTCGGTGTCAAACAAGACCTCCTCATCATCAAGTTATACCCTTCATCTCCGGTCAACTCTTCTTCTTCCTCAACATCAGGTGAATTAGAACATTCAGCTTCTTCCTCCTCATCCTCAGCTTCAACTATCATGGTTCTCTTCTTTGGCTTTGGACATTCATTGCTTTTATGACCCACCTCCTGACAATTGTAACATTTGAAACTACTGCTAACCTTCGCCTTCTCACCCTTCTTCACAACTGGTTTGGTAACAGCTTTAGGAACATTAGAACTTCCTCCGATACCCTTCGCTTGATTATTGGAACTAGTAAACACACCACCTTCACGTCTTCCCTGCTTCTCCCAAGCCAACGCTTTTTGATGTGCCTCTACCACAGATCTTGGATCGAACATATTAACCATATCCTGGATCTGCATTCTCAGCCCTCCAACAAACCTAGCAGTCAGTTATTCCTCCGCTTTCATTATATCGTTCCATGCAATGAGTTGATAAAATTCATTTGCATAATCATTGACTGATTTCGTCCCCTACCGTAGATTCTGCAATCTCTGGTACATAAGTGATTGATAGTTGTATGGTAAGAATGTAGCTCTCATCAATTTCTTCATCTTCTCCCAAGATTCTATCTTTGACTTCCCCATTCGTTCACGAGTAAGTTTGGTTTGCTGCCACCATGCCAAAGCTCTTCCCCTCAGCCTTGTAGCAACTAACTTCACCCTTCTATTCTCCGGAACCTCCTTGAAATCAAAGATTTCTTCTACATTAGATAACCAGTCTAAGAACTCTTCAGCTACCATCCCACCTTTAAACTCCGGAATCTCCATCTTCATTCCCGATTCCCAACGTCGATCATCATCAATAACCCGATACTGACGTTGTCCTTGATCTCTATCTCGAAAATGAACACTTCCCCTATCACCTTCAAACTCCTCATCAAAGTCTGATGCATATCGTTGTCTTTCACGCCCTCCAACATCTCTACCACCACCACTCCTACTACCCATATCTCTTCGATCACGTTCATCATCATTCCTCCTACTTCGATTATCAACACTCCGATGATCTTGACTCTCTCTCCTCTCCCGATCTGAATGTTGTGAAACTCTACTTCCTCCACGGATGGATTCAGGTGAATTTCTTCTTCTACTTTGATTCATCTCAATCATAAGCTTCTCCAACCTACCAATGTCTTCATCAATCTTCTCATGCATTCGTTGTTCCATTTGATCGGCCTCTTCTCTTCGATACAAAGCTTCAACATTTTGATGGCGGTTAGCTCTCCTTGGCGGCATGATTGATTCAACACAAAACTTCAACAAATCAACAATAAGTCACGGCTTAACACCACTAGCTCGGTTCAAACACAATCCCACACTTCGATCCAATTTGAAATGGATCGAAAGTTCTCCTCTCGTTGCAACTTCAAGATGAACACGATGAATAACTTCAAACTCCAAATACTTGGCTCCAAGACCCGATTAAGCTATGATTGGCTAAAACAAGCTCTGATACCAAACTGACGCAGCGGATTAATTCGAAAACAAAGAAATCGATGGAATGTAGCAATCGGTGAATTGAGAATACTGCAAGGCCCAAATCTGTTGATCCAAAGATACCGGATTCTAGCTATCTTCGTCTCGTTGATCGCGCACGATACCGAGAAAAAAGATCTACGATTCTTCGACGTTGATCAAGCGCACTTGATTCCGTGAATCGGCTTCAACAAACGTGGATTCGAGCGCACTCGAATGACGTAAGTGGAGATAGGAGATCACACTCAACTACCAATTAAAGAAAGCATAAAGCAATCAAAGAGAATTTTATTCAAAAGTCAACAACCAAAAATGTACAACTCACTCCCTATTTATAATGTTTTCGACCTTGACCTTAAGTCATTGTCGACTTACGACTCACCCCTAGGTCGTTGCCGACTTACGACTCACCCCTAGGTCGTTGCCGACCTAACAGACTTCCTGCACCTCATCGGTACGCGACTTAAACTACAGCGACCTAAAAAACTACGACACACGACTTATAGTACATGGTACAACACAACCTAGGTCACATACGACCTATCACATACACGGGACGCGACTTACGACTCAAGGCCTTACGACCTACTATTTACAATACAAAGTACACGACATAACGACTTCCACTAGGTCGTATACGACCTAACGACTTATCTTCCAAGCGACTTAATTCCTTGCGACTTAACTTCCAGCGCCTTAAGGAACATGGTCCATGTAGTTAGCATGCGGTATTAGGTCGTTAGCGACCTATCTTCATGACCCGGCAGCGACTCAAGCACACTTGGCGATCTAAAGTTTTCCCGACCTAATTTAGGTCGTAGGTCGTTCACGCGACCTAACTTAGGTCGTAGCTCGAGACTTGTCTTCAACGAAATATCGGAGCGACCTATCTTAGGTCGTAACTCGTTAGGTAATTTAGGTCGTCCACGACCTAAATGAAAGTGCGGCTTAGCTTGCTTAGGCCGTAACTCGGCACAGTTAGGTCGTACTTCATTAGGTCGAGGCTCGTTAGGTCGGAACTCTTCACCTAGTGATTTCTTAGGTCGTGCTCGACTTAAAAACAAGTTAGGTCGGAGCCGACCTATGACTTCGTCTCTCTGGTCTACATCAGGGATGGAGCAACTAGTGCCCTAAACTTACCTCGCCTATGTTTTCTTTTCTTATGCGTGGGGTGGAACAGATTGAAAGGAAAGCTTGGATGCTCTTAAATAAAAAAGATTCTGTTAAATTTTCCAAAATAAAGGAAGATTGGCCTTATCAAAAATTTAAGCAATCTCTTTGAAGATGTCTAAAATCTGTTGTAAATGCAAAGTATTTGGTCATGAAACTCTATACTATTCAGGTAACAATATAATGAAAAGTATGGAAGTGCAAACCAATGATGTCTTTGATGACAATGGGAAAAATGAACATAAGGAATGTATGCAGCAGGGTAATTTGAAGGATAATGTGCAGAAGTCTCATTTTGTTGGATGTTCTAATAGGAACTCAATTAAATTATGGAGAAGAAAAGATTCAGGTCAAGGTACTTTTAAAGATAATAACAATTTGAACAAAGGTCATGGTAATCAAATATCAGATAAAGTAGTAAGGAATTTGGATCAAAATTTGAATATTCATGAAGAAAATGATGGGAATGTGGAATTGGGTATTAAGGAAAATATTGTTACTACTAACTCTTTTCAGATTTTATCTGATTTTAATGAAGGAGCTTTTAATGATGGGTTAATAACTGAAAAATGAATCTCTTCCTTACAACATAGAAATAAGCAAATAAATGGTTTCACTGATGGAAAAATTGATAAAGCAATATCTGATGATGGTTCTTTTGTTGAAGATTTCATAGCTGATAATAATTTTGTACCTATGAATCCATCCTTACCTTCTGAATCAATGGAACAATCTGAAAGCTTAGATTCTTGTTCAAATCTCATTAAGGATATCAACAAGGAACATATGAACAATGATGTCCCCCTTGCACAAACCTCCCCTTATATCAACATATCTCCTCCCAATCATTTGACTTTGCCACCTCCATGTTGTTCAAAGGAGTCTACTGAGGAACAAAATAAAAAAGGTAAAAAAGGTAAGAAGAAAGTTTCATTCCATGAAATATCAGAAGATCTAAACAATGGAAAAAATTATAAACTAGAAGAAATTCAGCCAAGAACTAATAATGAATCAGTATCATTTAAAGTTTCTGAAAGTGTACGAGCAGTACTAAGGATCGTGTAATATGATATATAAATGCGAAAACTGATAATAGCAGTAAAATAAAAATTAAAGTAAGCACACCAGGAATTTTTATACTGGTTCGAACTTCCCGTTCTACGTCCAGTCCCAGACTATCCTCTGGATTTAAACTAAACCCCTCACTTAACCCGGAGGAATAGGTATACGACACCTGAGCAGCCGAACAGGAATTTTTCCGCCTCAACAACCGAAGAGGACTTCTACTTCAATACAAAATAATTTGACGAATGTGTTCTGAATAACACTGATTGTCTTTTGTAGTATAACTTCCTATAATCAAATCCTCAAGAGTATATGTGTGTGTGTGAAGATTAAGAAAGAAGATAATTACTTAGAATCGAAGTTTATGAATTAAATCAAGGATTCTAGTGATTAGAATATGAATGAATGCTTTTGTTTGCAGAGAATAATTAGAGAATATATTTCACAATTATTAAACAAGAATCAATGATTGTAGAAGTGAATTAAACATGTTGATATAATTGTAGAATAGTTGCAATCTTTCGTGAAGAGTTTCAATCAAAAGTTATGTCCATATCTCTTGCTTAAGAGACATTCCTCTTCACGAACCATTCGCAACTCTTCAGTAAAGACTAGCCGTTATATATAGGTCGGCCAACCGAGTTACAGGGTCGGTTGGCTGAGTTTGAATTTGTGTATAAAAACAGAGAGTATCTGTGCACTGACTATAGGATCGGTCGACCGATGCCTGTGGTCGGTCAGCCGACCTGTAGTTATGTGCACAGTGCACACTTATTCGTGTATAAATTAATTCGTGTGTGTATGTGACTACTTGAGGAATGATTTTAACAATATTCTAAGACTAATATACATAAAAATATTCACACTAAACTCTGAATTGTAGTCTTGTCTCCTTTGTAGTGCATAGTATATATTTATTCTCTTTTTGTCGCTTTCGTCGTATGATATATGAATCTTGTGTCATGAATCAAAACTCTTGAATCAACATTCTCCCTCTTTTTGATTGATGACAATACCTATGTGACGAAGTAGTATATATTGTACTTCTCCCCCTGAATATATGGCGACCTTTCTGCAAAAGTTTGTTAGCCTGCATATATTTCTCCCCCTTTGTCATCGACAAAAAGGAATACTTATTGGAATATGTTAAAGAACATAAGAAAACATAGGCAAATCAAATAGAAATAGTTACTGATGTTTTCATAGTACATATTATATAAAACATAAAAGCATGACATAACAATGTTGTAAAATACGAAAGATCACTCCTCATCATCATCCGAGTCCCAAAATTCCGGACGAATATTTTCCTCCGGAGGAGCATGTTCCTTACCACGTCTTTGCACGGTAGTAGTGTGAGTTCCTGATGTACCGGAACTTGTATTCTCTGAAGTGGAAAATGAGAAGTTTGGTGCCGGCCTTTTTCCAGGAGCAGCAAAAGAAGCACCGGCTTCGGAAGTACATGACAATGCATCCCATAGATTCACAAAGAAGCCCATGATTTTCTTAAAACGACCATCAATTTTTCTTAGCCGAGCATCCAAGGCTATTTGATTTTGAGCCAAAATGTTAATGGCCGCCTCTGTACTCATTCCGGGAGTTGGTCTTTGAACGGAGTGTTGACGTGTTATACGCTCCGTAGGATGAGTTGATGGTTGAGGTGTGGAGAAGCTACGGCGTAGTTGTTCTCGAGGAGTAGTACGCCATTGGTCGAATGTTATAAATCTAGGTGGTGCGTCGGGCAACTTCAAGAGTTTTATAGTCCGTGAATCAAATGATCGAACTTTAGAAGTTTCGGATTCCGGAGCATTTGGGACAAAGCTATTGATTAATCGCATCATGTATTCTCCATAGTAGATATGAAGAATCTTGCCTTGATTGAAAGTGAGGAATTCATCCATTAGCAATTGTGCCCAATTAACTTGTGTTTTTGAACATAAAGCATATAAGGCTTTGAAATTCTCCAGATACACCATGTGATATGAGCCACCTCTAGGTACAATTGATTTCATCATGAAACGATGAAATAGCCTAGCTTTGGGTCTTAGCGATGATGTTTGTCTAAGGTCTGTAGCATCATCTTCGAAAAATAAATGACTGATGTGGTCACGACGTGATATATTACAATCTACGTCATTTAAAGAAATTCCTCCCGGTGTAGCATTCAAAATATGGTTGATTCAATCAATGGAGAGAAACAATGAAGTGCCACAAACCGATGTCCATACACATTTTTCAGTGTTTCTAGGTGGGTTGACAAGATTTAAGTTGGCTAGAAAAAATTTAATCATAATGTGGTTAATTTTCAAGTTATTTTTTCGGTAGTCTAGAAAAGGATCAAGACCATTTCTAAGTGCTGCTTCTTCAATTTGATAGGAGATGAAATCAGGATAACTTACGAAAGATTCTTCAAAGATCTTAGCATCTTGTAGTCGTATCCATCGTTGAAGAGCAACATCATTGACTAACCACGAAGCAATTTGAGTATCTACGGGAGGTGTTGAAGAAGAACCTCCGGTAGTTCTTGTTTTCTTCTTAGGAGCCATGAATTTGATGGTGAAAAAATTGAGGAAATTTTTGTAATGGGGGCTAGGGTTAGAAAAATCTGAATGTGAGAAACAAAAGTGAAGAAGGGAGTGAAGGGATGGGTTAAAAATATGAAGCAAACAGGAAAATTTACAGCTGGAAGCACGTTCGATCGACCGACTTCTCTGGGTCGGCTGACCGAGTTAGGGTACAGGGGCTGTTGAAAGTTTCGGGAAAGGGCTCGGATGACCGACTTCAGAGTCTCGGTTGACCGACCCTGTTAAATGTGAATGATTTTATGCTTGCGGCCTGGGGTTGGCTGACCGACTCAGAGTATTCGGTCGGCCGACTCTGCATTGTTTGCTGATTAAATATAAGTGAAGAACAAGTCTAAATTTTTTATTATTATACTATTTTTATACATTTTATTTAAAACAACAACATTTATATATATAATATAGCCACCATTCTTTAAAGTTTACGCTCCCATGAGTTTGGGGACGGAACATCTTCTACCAGTGACCATCTTGGAGCTATAGGAGATTGAATAGGGTTTGAAGCGGATGGTGTTCTGTAGGATGGTTCAGCAACATCATCCTTTTTCGATGAAAAAATTTTCATGGCAAGTTTTTCTAAAAAGCTTAGACGTCTTGCCGTTACTCTTTGTTCATAATATAGCTCCCGTTGCATATTCATTTGTTGTTGTGGATAATGGTGTATCTCATCAATTTTTTGTTTGGTAGATGGAGATATAACCATTGTTTGCTTCCCCTTTTTATTTTTAGGTGTATAACCTGAATGGGAATCTTCCCATGGTTTCCATCCGTGTCTCGGATCTTTATCCGGAGAGGAAAAATCGAGAACACGATTTGGAATTGGAAAAACATGATATGGACCATTTTTCGGAATACGATCAATACAATCATCTGGTGATGAGAACGACAGATGAGAGTTGTCGGAGTTATAAACATCATTATTTGAAGACATTATAAAGATTTTGGACTTGTTTTGATTAGAGATATCCTTATATGTTTTAAAAAAAATTTGGCGGAGTATTTATAATGAAAATTTTGCCGAAAATTATGAGGTTATGGTTTGTGTTTAAAAGGTGATCACAGAATTGAAAACAAACACGGTTAATAATGTTTGAACTAAATTTTAGGACTAATAATAGTAAAGGTGTAAAAAACCAGTAATAAAATTAAAATGAGAGGAAAGCTAAACAAGAAATACATGTAGCTCAAGTGGCTATAACGTCTATCACTCTAGTTCAAGGTCATGAGTTCAAGTCTTGCTTTGGTCAGAAATAAAATTTGTTTTTGTTTGTTCAAAAATTTTTATATTTTTATTTATAAATCTTTAAAAGACATTATTCCTAAGTCACGTCTTAATTTTATAAAATTATTTTCATTTAATGGTTTAGTAAAAATGTCAGCAGTTTGGTTTTCAGTATTAATAAATTCTAAATTTATTAAACCTTTTTCTAAACAGTCACGAAGAAAGTGATGACGAATATCAATATGTTTTGTTTGTAAATGATTTAATGGATTTTTAGAAAGATTTATTGCACTAGTATTATCATAGTAAATAATAGAATTTTCAAGATAGCAATTAAAATCTTTTAGTGTATGTTGCATGTATACGACTTGTGCGCATGCCAAAGCAGCAGATATATATTCTGCTTCTCATGTCGATAAAGAAACACAATTTTGTTTCTTACTAAACCAAGAGACTAAGGAACGTCCAATGAAATGACACGTTCCACTCGTACTTTTTCGATCCGTTCGACTTCCTCCAAAGTTAGCATCGCTATAGGATACTAATTCGAAAGGACATTCTTTCGGATAAAATAAACCGAAATCTTTGGTTTTAGTTAGATAACGAATAATGCGTTTAACTGCTCGCATATGTGATTCTTTGGGATTTGCTTGAAATCGAGCACATAGACAAACACTCATCATAATATCAGGTTAATAATGATCCAATCATACTACGATATAGTTTTTGATCAACACTTTTGCCATCTTCATCTCTATCGAGATGAATCGTTGTGCTCATTGGTGTTGGTTTGGTAGAGATGTTTTCGAGACCAAATCGTTTAATTAAATTATAACAATATTTTTCTTGGTTAATAAAAATTCCATTTTCAATTTGTTTAATTTGTAATCCAAGAAAATATGATAATTCTCCCATATGAGACATTTCAAATACATTTGTCATTATAGTTGAAAAGTCTTGACATAGTTTTTCATTTGTTGAACCAAAAATGATATCATCAACATATATTTGTATTATTAAAATGTCTTTATTAGTTTTTTTAATAAAAAGTGTTTGATCTATTCTACCAATTTCAAAACCAGATTCTAATAAATAACTTTTAAGACGATCATACTAAGCACGTGGTGCTTGTTTTAAACCGTATAAAGCTTTTTTAAGTTTATATACATGATAGGGAAATTTTTCATGATTAAAAAAGGTGGTTGTTCAACATAAACATTTTATTTTATATAACCATTTAAGAATGCACTTTTAACATCCATTTGATAAAGTTTAAAATTATGAAAACATGCGAATCCTAATAGAATTCGTATTGCTTTAAGTCTAGAAACTGGAGCAAACGTTCCTTCATAGTCTATTCCTTCTTCTTGATTATATTCTTGTGCAACTAATCTAGCTTTATTCCTAGTTATATTTCCTAATTCATCTGCTTTATTTTTAAAAACCCATTTAGTACCAATGACTATTTGATCACTTGGTCTAGGAACGAGTTCCCAAACTTTGTTTTGTTCGAATTGATTTAGTTCTTCTTGCATGGCAAGAATCCAGTAGTCATCAGTTGAAGCTTCTTTTATATTTTTAGGTTCTATGTTAGAGAGAAACGCTACATGACCGACTTGATTAAGTTGATGTCTAGTTTTAACGTTCGTGTTTACTTCTCCAATTATATTTTGCACAGGATGATGTCGTAAAATTTTAGGTGGAGATTTTATTATATTAGTAGTAATACTTTTATTTTCAGTGATATCATGACCATTATCGAGTGTTTGTTCAGTATTACTATTGTCAATCTGAGTAAATTCATCATCAGAGTCAATAGTAACATTTGGATGTATATTTTTAAAAAATTCATCAAAAGAAACATGTAAACTTTCTTCAATAATTTTTGTTCTTTTATTATAAATTCGATATGCCTTGCTTCGTTCCGAATATCCAATGAATATTCCTTCATCGGATTTTGGATCGAATTTACCTAGTTGATCTTTAGTACTTTAAAATAAAACATTTAGAACCGAAAACTTTAAGATATGAAAATTTTGGTTTTCTTCCATTTAGTAATTCATATGGAGTATTTTTAGTTAATGGTCGAATAGAAACACGATTTAGCACATAACAAGCAGTAGCTACAGCTTCTGCCCAAAATTGTTTTGATAAAGTGGTTCCATTTAATAAAGTTCTTGCACATTCTTGTAACATTCTATTTTTTCTTTCTACAACTCCATTTTGTTGTGGTGTTCTAGGAAATGAAAAATTATGGTTAATACCTTTCTTATTACAAAATTGTTCAAAAGTTTCATTTTCGAATTCTCCTCCATGATCACTTCTTATATTTTTAATTTTCAAACTTTTAATATTTTGAATTCTTTTAACAAAATTTTTGAAATTATCAAAAGTATCACTTTTATTTTTCAAAAAGAAAATCCAAGTATATCTAGAAAAATCATCTACAATAACAAATACATATCTATTATGATTAATAGATTGCACTTGAGTTGGATCAAAAAGATCCATGTGTAAGAGTTCAAGTGGTTGTTCTGTAGATATAACTTTCTTTGATTTAAAAGATGATTTTGTTAATTTTCCTAATTTACAAGCATCGCAAAATATATTAGTTTTAAATTTTATGTCAGGTAATCCTTTAACTAATTTATTTTTAGCTAATTTGTTGATAGTTTTAAAATTAATATGAGAAAATCTTTTGTGCCAGAGACATGAATCATTTTCCTTAGCTATTAAACATAAATTTGAATTATTATTAACATTCATATTTAAGATATAAATGTTTTTATCTCTTATTCCTTCAAAGATAGTGATATGATTTTTATCAAGAATATTACATTTATTTTCTGAAAAATTTATATTAAAACCTTTATCACATAGCTGACTAATACTTAATAAATTGTGTTTTAAAATTTTAACTAACAAAACATCAGTAATGAGAGGTAAATTAGAGATACTGTTGCCACTGAGATCGCCTTTGCCGATGATATATCCTTTTGAATTATCTCCAAAGGTGACTGCTCCTCCATTTGAGTGTATAATGTTTGACAACATTTCTTTGTTTCCAGTCATGTGTTTTGAGCAACCGCTATCCAAAATCCATTTTCCTCTCTTCTTATGTGGTACATCGTCTGACGAAGCCATTAAGCGCATATTTTCTTGTTCATTATCACTTTCACTCTCTGAAGAAGATGATGAGTCAGTGTCGTCCCAAGTGATAGAAAAAGCTCTTCGTTTGGTTTTGTCTTTCTTAAAATTACTCTTTTGCGTTCTGGACAATCCTTCTTCATGTGACCTTTCTTGTGACATTCATAACATTCAATTGCTGAAGATGATGGTTTGCTGCAATTCGAAATGTTGTTGGAATTATTTTTGTTTCCTTTGAATTTGTTTCTATTGAATTTCAAAAACTTTTTGAAATTTTTAGCTATCATTGCCATATCTTCATTATCTGAGTCGAAATCGTCTTTTTCTGCTTGAAAAGCCACATTTTTCTTTTCTTGTGCTCCATTTCTTTTTGCCTGCAAATTTACTTCGTAGGACATTAAATTACCTATTAATTCTTCTGGTTTTAATGTTGACAAATCACTTGCTTCTTCAATGGCTAAGACTTTTCTTTCCCATTCGTCCGTTAAAGAATTTAAGATTTTTGTAACAACATCAAAATCAGTAAACTTTTGTTCTAGTGATAGTAAAGCATGATAAATATCCTGAAATCTAGAGTACATATCATTTATAGATTCGTTTGGCCTCATTTTGAAATTTTCAAATTGATTTTTCAACATAGAAATTTTGCTTAATTTAACTTTGTTTGTACCTTCATGTGTTATCTTAAGTGTTCTCCAAATTTCATAACCTGAAGTGCACATGCTAACCCTATTGAATTCATTTCTATCTAATGCACAAAATAAAATATTCATAGCCTTTGCATTTGATGTAGCATCTAGTTTTTGTGTGTTACTCCAAGTTGAATATTCTCCAGTAGGAGTTGTATACTCTCTTTGTATAATATTCCAGATATCAAATCCACTAGATTGTATATAGATTCTCATTCTAGTTGACCAATAATTATAATTTATACCATTAAAAAATGGAGGTCGTGAAGTTGATTGACCCTTTGTAAAATTAGTATTAGTGTTAGTGCCAAAATTGTTAGTTTTTGTCATTGCCATATTACTAGAAATAAATATCAAATAACTTTTTCACGGTTATAGGATGACCTTGCTCTGATACCAAATGAAGTGTACGTGCAGTACTAAGGATCGTGTAATATGATATATAAATGTGGAAACTGATAATAGCAGTAAAATAAAAATTAAAGTAAGCACACCAGGAATTTTTATACTGGTTCGAACTTCCCGTTCTACGTCCAGTACCAGACTATCCTCTGGATTTAAACTAAACCCCTCACTTAACCCGGAGGAATAGGTATACGACACCTGAGCAGCCGAACAGGAATTTTTCCGCCTCAACAACCGAAGAGGACTTCTACTTCAATACAAAATAATTTGACGAATGTGTTCTGAATAACACCGATTGTCTTTTGTAGTACAACTTCCTATAATCAAATCCTCAAGAGTATATATATGTGTGTGTGAAGATTAAGAAGGAAGATAATTACTTAGAATCGAAGTTTATGAATTAAATCAAGGATTCTAGTGATTAGAATATGAATGAATGCTTTTGTTTGCAGAGAATAATTAGAGAATATATTTCAGAATTATTAAACAAGAATCAGTGATTGTAGAAGTGAATTAAACATGTTTATATAGTTGTAGAATAGTTGCAATCTTTCATGAAGAGTTTCAATCAAAAGTTATGTCAATATCTCTTGATTAAGAGACATTCCTCTTCACGAATCATTCGCAACTCTTCAGTAAAAACTAGTCGTTATATGCAGGTCGGTCGACCGAGTTACAGGGTCGGTCGGCTGAGTTTGAATTCGTGTATAAAAACAGAGAGTATCTGTGCACTGACTACAGGATCGGTCGACCGAAGCCTGTGGTCGGTCAGCCGACCTGTAGTTATGTGCACAGTGCACACTTATTCGTGTATAAATTAATTCGTGTGTGTATGTGACTACTTGAGGAATGATTTTAACAATATTCTAAGACTAATATACATAAAAATATTCATACTAAACTCTGAATTGTAGTCTTGTCTCCTTTGTAGTGCATAGTATATATTTATTCTCTTTATGTCGCTTTCGTCGTATGATATATGAAGCTTGTGTCATGAATCAAAACTCTTGAATCAACAGTTTCTTCTTCTCAGAATAGTGGCATAAGGCATACAAGGAAGCACCCTTCTAATATCATTACACCCAATCATTTATGATGTTAAGCAACAACATAGCATATTGGAACATAAGAGGAGGGCATCTAGCATCAAAAAAAGCTGAAGTAAAGCAATTAATTAAAGATCAGAAACTACAACTCATTGTTATCAGTGGAACAAAGTTAAACAAACTGCATATTGATTTAGCTTGTAAGAATATTGCTCCTGTTTGGGCTCATGAAGATAATTTACAAAGTGCTCCATATGGCAGATTATTGGTTTTATGGAATTCAAATGTTTTGAAATTGACAAAGTTGCAGGAGGATGATCAATTTATACATTTCAGTGCTTTTTCACTTTCTTCAAATTGTCCTTTTCTGATTACATTTGTTTATGCTCAAAACAATCTCGATAAAAGAATGTCCTTTCTTTCTAATCTTATTTCTCTTTCTCACTGTAGTTTACCTTGGATCGTTCTTGGTGATTTCAATTGTTTGTACTCATCTGATCAAAAAATGGGAGGAATCCCTCTCTCTTTAAAATATATTTTCCCTCTAAATCAAACTTTGATACAATCATCTCTTGCTCATATAACATCTTCTAGAGCAGTGTTTACTTGGAACAATAAAAGTAAACTTGGTCCTAGAACTTATTGCAAACTTGATCATGCATTTTATAATATCCACTCAATTAATCTATGGCCAAATCTCTGTTGCAAATTCCTAAATCCCTCAATTTCTGATCATTCACCTATTATTTTATCTTGGGGGGAGAAGCCAATTTACAGGAATCCATCTTTTAAATTTTATAAAATTTGGACTAATCATAATGATTTTTAAGTATTGTGATGCAAGCTTGGCAGGAAAATACTTTTGGTAATCTTCTTTATATTCTTAAGACAAAGCTTCAAAGGTTAAAAGGAAAACTTAAAATCTAGGCTAAAGAAAATTTTGGGAAGGTTTCAAAATTATCTGATGGTATTAGGGGGAAATTATTTGATATTCAATAGCAATTATAGAATGATAATATGAATACATCTTTGGCTAGTCAAGAAGCAGTTTTGTCAAAAGAACTACTTGAAGCCTTAGAGTTTGAAGCATTGATGAAAAAAGAAATTTTTCATGAGACTATTGATAAGCAAGGTGATAGGAATACAAAATTTTACCATAACTCTATCAAGATTAAACAATGCAAAAGTAGAATTATGAGTATATATGATAGGAATAGAGTATTACAGGAGAATGATGATTCTATCACTGAAGCTTTTATTGACTACTTCTCTTCTATACTTACCCACCCATATCCAATGACCCCAAACCTATCACCTCTATTCTATGAAGCTTCCTTATTTGAGTACTGAACAAGAAAATGAATTAATTCGAGAAGTTTTACCTAAGGAGGTTAAAATGGCAGTCTTTTCTTTAAAGCCTGATAGTAGTGGTGGTCTAGATGGTTTCAGTGCTTTTTTCTTTCAACATACGTGGAAAATAATTAAGGATGATATCCACAGAGAAATCCTCTACTTCTTTTCTCATAATAAATTGCCTATTAGAATTAATGCAACTAATGTAGCCCTTGTTCCAAAATGCCCAAATGCAAGAAGTGTTACTGATTTTAGACCTATCTCCTGTTGCAATGTACTGTATAAAATTATTTCCAAGATTATAGCAAATAGGATACAAAATGTTCTGCCTTCAGTTATATCCAATAATCAAGTTGCTTACCTTCCTTCCAGAAATATTGGTGATAATATCTTACTTACACAAGAGCTTACAAGAGGTTATAAAATTGGGAGTATTTCTCCTAGATGTATGATCAAACTTGATATTCAAAAATCTTTTGATTCAGTATCATGGTGCTCTGTAATAGAAATTCTTTCTTGGATGAACTTTCCAAAGCCAATGCTTGCATGGATATACAGTTGTATTTCTTCATCTCATTATTCAATAATTAGGAATGGATGTTCCGGAGGATTTTTTAAAGGAACTCAAGGAGTTAGGCAAGGTGATCCTATCTCTGCATATTTGTTCATCACTGTAATGGAGGTACTTAATTCTTTGATAAATGAGCAAGTATATAACCGGAAGATTGAGTTGCATCCAAAATGTAAGGATCCACAAATTACCCATCTTTTATTTGCTGATGATCTTGTCATTTTTACAAAGTCAACTAAATCAAATATCTCCAATATATTTGAGGTTCTGCATAAATTCTACACAATTACTGGATTGAAAATTAATCTTAGCAAATCACACATTCTGATAGCAGGTATTAATGATGTTTTAAAAAGTGAAATTATATCATTCACTGGTCTTGGAGAAATGCAACATAATGAAAGATATCTTGGATTCCCTATCATCACTGCTAGAATCACTACTACAGATTGTTTGCCACTTTATGAAGAATTACAGATAAATTATCAATTTGTCCTAATACAAAGCTTTCACAAGCAGGGAGACTTGTTATTGTGAAGAGTATTGCTACTGCTATGGTCAATTATTGGATGAGACATTACATTCTTCCTTGTAAACTTGTTTCAATGATAAACAGTGCTCTGATTAGATTTTTATGGCATGGTGACCCTTTCTCAAAAAAGTTAATTCGTATCTCTTTTAAGATGATACAATTACCAAAGAACAAGGGTGGTCTAGGTATAACAAATATTAGATTATGAAATGTTGCTGCTATGTCTTTATACTATGACAAAATTTTAAGTAATAATCAGGATCACTGGACGCAATGGATTTTAAAAAACTTATTAAAAGGAAAAGATTTTTGGTCTATATGCATTCCAAATCAATGCAGCTAGAGTTGGCAAAATATTATGAAGTTAAGATCAAGATTTCTACCTTTTATACAATGCAACCCTCTAGTTAATAAAGATTTAAACTTCTGGACATCCCCTTGGGCCAAGACTGGTTTGAGAATTCAGTATATTCTCCCTTATTCAATGCAGCTTCTTACTGGGATTCCTTTAAATGCTAAAGTTAATACTTACATCAGTGATGGCTCTATTAACTTACCATATTGCAGCTCTAAACAAGTCAGAGATTTATGGCAAGATCTAACATCTTTACCTCTGAATTCTTCAAATTTAAAAGTACTTTGGACAATAAAGGGGAAAAACATACAATATCAACTGTGTACAAAGCACTGTTATCTAATGTAAATGTGATGTCCCGGAAATTTGGGCAATATTTATTTAATAATTTCATTAATAATTGTTTTAAAATGTGAAATATTGATTTAATAATCTAATTCAAACAGAATTTATCTTCTGAAAATTAATAATTATTTAGTTTGTTAAATGATATTCTTTTCAAAGTTAAAATATTTAAATGGTAGAATTTTCTTTCTAAGCTTATTAAAGAATATTTTATTTATAATGTATATTTGTGTATACATTGTAAATAGAGAATTTGATTTTTAATTGGTTAATTTGATTTAAAATTGGTATTGAAAACTTTTCAAAAAGTTAACCTAAAAGTCTATCTTATATTTTCATAAGAGATTAAAGTAAATATTTACTTTGTTTAAAATTGTATTATTATAATTAAAGTTTATTTTGTTTTTTTAAAAATTGTTTTTCTTTTGTAATAGATTTAGTTCAATTATATTAGAATATAATTTGGTTAGAAGCTTTGAAGTAAAAAGAATTCAACATTTATTTTTCTTTTAAAAAAATTCTTCTCTTTGGAAATTAGTTTTAAAAGGATATTATTTTGAGAACATTCAAATAAACATTAAAATGTGTAACTTTATAAAGGAAATTTATATGTAAACATTTAAAGGCTAAATGTAAATAAACATTTAAAACATAAGAAGACACTTGTAAAATAATCAACATCTCCAAGCAACAAGTGGCATTTGTTTTATTTATTTTTAAAAACATTTTATAAGAGAACATAGCATATGCATTTGATAAAAAAAAAACACATTTATCTTCGAAATAAAAACTGAGATCAGTCATGAAACAAATTCAAAAACCAACTCATGTCCAACTTCAATTCAAAACCCAAATCTGTTTAAATTCATCAATGCAAATCTATTCAAAGCCTGTAGCTTTAGCATCAATATGCATGTTTTAACCTCTGCATACGACTTCAATCTGCAATCTATCCAAAGTCTTATCTTCAACATCCATATAAAGATCATCTTCAAACCAATCTTCAATCAAATTCTGCAAACCATATAACCTCAAATCTGCAAACCAAACAACTTCAATCAAATCTGCAAAATGAAGATCTGTTCAACTTCAAATCTGTGCAATAAGATGGGTCTGCATGCATCATCATCTGCAAGCATCTTCAACATGTAGTTCAAAACAGTTTACATCATCAACAACAAGCAAACTTCAACTTGCAAAGCCAGATTTCATCATGAAGTTTCAACAGATCCAGGAAATTGTGATCTGCTTCTCTGGAAATTGAAAATTTGCACTTAAATTTGTTCTGCATCTTCAATTTAAGGTGAGTAAGCTTCTTATCTTTTAAAAATAGTTTTCTTTAAATATCAAAAATCAAACATAAATCAAAGAACTTATGTTTTTAATTCACAGAAAGCCAACTGTTTTAACAAAACTGTTCCGTTTGTTTTAAAATGAAATAAGTAACTTCACATGCACAAAATTTGTGACACCTGAGTATATGAAGTGAAAATAATAAAATGATGTGGTGATTACAAACTCATGAATGTTATGTGTGTATAGGAATGAATTTGCTTATATATTCTTTTTCTTATTTCTGGGATCTGCACACCTAGTTGGTTGTAAACTGAGATGTTCTTAAATAGTAAAGCATTATTATTTAAATTGTTGTTGTTACTAAACTTGTGTGTAAACAAAATATGTTTGTTAGTATAATTGTAGGTTCTGGAAAATCATGAATTAGTTAAATATGTTAAAATCTAGAACCTGTTACCTCTGAGATAATATAGCAGTGGGTATTTTTCAATAAAAATTAGGATACCAATATCATTAATTATTATAAACAAGATTATAACATTGATGTATGTTAGAAATAAGAAAGTATAAAACAAGTTTCATTTTTTTTAGGTTGACTGTGTAAATTAGCATTTCTATGTTAAAACAGAAAATGAAAATTTTGGAATAAATCTGTTACGCCAATGGATCTTAGGTGTTTAGATGCTTCATGTTAGTGGTGTTTTGATGTGAGAATGAAGGAGACGTTGGTGATGGATGATCAGAGAGAGAGGAGTGGTGAGATGAGTGTTTCAGGTTGCTGTTGATTCCCATTTTTTGATTTCCAACTGTTTGGAAGGGTATGGATGGTTGAGATAGTATAAGGAGATGGTAAGTGACTTGTAGAAGGGGATTAGCGTGGCTGGAGTTCGCCGAGGCGACAGTGCATATGCACTGTACAGGTTAAACTCAGGTGAACATTATTGGTAGTGTGCAGGTTTTTTTGACTCGGAGATGACTTCGGGTATTTTTGTTCTTGACTCGAAGCAGGTTGGTTTGGAACTCGGAGTAAAGTAAATGGTTTCTCGGGTTTGTATAGTGCAGGTATTAAAATCTGTAGATTTGCAGTTTTTTTAAAAATTTAAATAAAATTCATAATTTAAAGATTGTAATTTGATTCAAAAATAAGTAAGTCTGAATTCAAATGTAGTTTTGAATTCAAAGTTTTTAAAAATGAAATCTTAAATTTAAATTCAGTTTTAAATCAAAATTAAAACAGTTTTCAGGTTTTAGTCCAGAGAGTTTTGCAGTTTTTAGATTTTGAATGATTTCATGTTTTTAAAGCTGGATTTTGATTCAAGCATAAGTTGTAACTGAATTCAAATGTAGTTTTGAATAAAAGTTTTTAAAATGAAAATCTAAAATTTAAACAAGTTTTAAATTCTGTTTTAAATCAAATTTTTAAACCTGTTTTAGGTTTAAGCCTGAGAAGTATTGCAGTTTAAATTTTTTTTGAATAAATTCACATTTAAGTTGAAAACTTGATTCAAGTAATTCTTGAATCTGAATTCAAATATGGTTTTGAGTTCAAAAGCTTTTAAAAATGAAATCTTACATTTAAACAAGATTTAAATCTAGTTTTAAATCAAGAACTAGAACAGTTTCAGGTTTGTATTAGAACCAGAATTGGATTTAAATAGTTTTTGTAAGATTTTGAAAGTATGAACAGATTTAAAAGTTTAAGCAAAACTTAAATTTGTTTTGAATTTAGATTAAAAACTGTTTCAAGTTTACTTTGAAAACCAGTTTGATTTCAAACAGTTTTTAAATTTAAAATGAATGAACATATTCAAAAGTTTAAAGGAAATTGATTTCAAATAAGTTTAAACTTGAAATAATTTAGTTCCTTTAGTATTTGAAAGTATTTGAATTAAAATATGAAGTGTTTAATTTAAATTTGGAAATTTAAATAATCAATTTAAATCTTTCTTTATATTTAGGTAATGAATGTTCTTAAACATTCATTTTTGTTGTAAGATTTATAATTATTTTAAATTGAATCAATGTTTAATGATTAAACATTTTAAATATTTAATTTTTAAATAGAATTTGAGTTTAAATTTAGAAATGTATTGTTTTAAATACATTTGAAGGTTAATAAAAATCATTAATAGGTAAATAAATTAATTTGGAAAGAATTAAGAAAATTAAGAATTTACTTATTTAATTGATTTTAATTAATGATTTAGATTAATTTTAACTTAGAGATGATTAATGAATAATTAATCTAAGATAATTTTCTTAAGTAAGTAATTAATGAAAATGTTATTAATTAATAATGATATTTATCTAAGGGTTATTAAATAAAATAATTAATGTAATTAATTTTGATAATTAATTAGATTAATTAATTGAAGATAATTAATTGTAATTGTTAAGAATAATTACTTGATAAAAGTAATTAAAGAATTAATTACTTATTGTAATTAATTATGATAATGAGATTAATTAAGTTAATTAATTTAGTTTAATTAATTTAAGTAAATCGTTTGATGATTTAATAAGGGTAATTACTTAATGTAATTAGTGGAGCAATATTACTTAGGGAAGTAATAATGATAATTACTTAAATGTAATTAGTGAAGATAATTTATAGTAAAGTAATTTAGATAATTACTTTAATAATTAATCAAGGGATTAATTAATGAAGATAATTAATTATAGAATAATTAATTGTTAATGAGTAATTAAGGTTAGTTAATTACTGGATTTAATATTAATCAAGATGATTAATAATTGAAATTTTAAATTATAAATTAATTACTAAAGGTAATTAATTTTTAATAAAGTAATTAATTTAAATATTAATTAGGGATCATTAATTAATATAATTAATGATGTAATTAAGAATTGTTTAATTAAGTAATAATTAATAATTAAGTGGTTAATTAATTGTAATTAATTAAGAATATATGTAATTAATTATAGTTAATTAATAAATGAAATAAGTAAATGTTAATTACTTATGATTAAGGTTAATTAATTTAATTAAATACTAATTACTTATCGTAATTAGTAAATGGTTAATCAAAGTTGTTTAATCAAGTTAAATACTTAGTGAATAATTAATTAACTAGTTTAATTAATTAAGGGATGTTAAGCAGGATTTAAATGTGATAATTAATTTAATTTATTTTAAATTAATTAGAGATGGTTGTAATTAATTTAATTCATTTTAAATTAATTATAATTGATAGTTAATAAATCATTGCTTATGGATGATATTGATTGAATGGTTGTGATCTCAGTAATGAGATGAGTAGTATCTATAGGATATGGATGCTTAGTTAAAGTATGATAGTATGGATTATCTGGTTGTGATAATTATCTGTTTATGGATGATATAGATTATCTGTTATGATATGAATGTGATTATCTATTGTGATATGAAGTTTATCTATCTGTGTGAAGTAGATAATAATGAAATGAATTATTTGTTTAATACCTTTAAGTACAACTTGGACATTAAAATGGCGTTTGGTTTCGGTGAGACCGGGATCGGGTTTCCATATTTGGAATTCCGAAAACCACATCGATTCCAATTAAACGTTAGGTCGTTAATCCAAGTGGAGCAAGTGAAGACTCGAGGTGTAAGGGCTATACGTCAGTATAACTCTGTGGGTGATTCCGTAATGAGTTTGACGGAATAGTGTTTATAGATTCGAGATGGTGAATCAGAGTGCAAGGGCTATTGTCGTTGACTCTGAGGGTGATTCCAATACGAGTGTAGCGAGATAGTGCCTTCGGTTTCGTTCGAACCCGGAACGAACTTGTATGGATTGAATGCTTTCAGCACATCGTCAGGTGGACGATGAGCATTCTAAGATTGATATGTCCTATAAAGGTAATCGTA
This sequence comes from Allium cepa, assembly GCA_030765085.1. Lineage (NCBI taxonomy): Eukaryota > Viridiplantae > Streptophyta > Magnoliopsida > Asparagales > Amaryllidaceae > Allium > Allium cepa. The sequence goes on along the minus strand of CM060929.1, from coordinate 914,851,493 downwards.
GCCTCAAGCCTCATCAACCGGGAATGGCTAAAACAGGGGAGGTGCGCCAAAGCTTCGTGGGTAGCCCCCACTGGAGGACAAGATTTATCCCTGTCTAGAGTCCCTTTATATTTCGGCTGTGTGGTGCAGTTGGCGATGGCCAATCTACGGGGTAGTCTTGTTCGGAACTATTCAGTAAGGAATGGTTCCGGCTTTGTGTAGCAGGGGAGTTAGGATGGCTCCTCGGTACGGTGATCTAGGCCACGTACTGTGACGGGCGGTACCCCAGTAGCCCTGCCATTGATGGAATCCAAAATCCAATAAGTGCCGTACGGTTTTGATTGTGCCCAACTATGTTGGAACGTGAGATGTAAGCATTCCAGCTATTTCTGTATTTTATTTTGAAAACCCTAAACACTATTATAATATCACTGGATTTCCTATCGAATGTTTTGGTTAGCGTAAGGTAAAAACTTTTCCATGTTTATGTGTGGGAAGTCTTACGTGATACTTTTCTTTTCAAAGTATTTTCTAAAGTTAAGCAACTTTTAAACCCGTTTACTCACACCAGACCCCTGTCTGACCCGAGTGTTTATTTTCTGTTTTATTAAACTCTTGGGTACTCATATTATGTATGAGTAGTCAAGTGATTCAGGTTAACTTGACGAGTTTTGGAGGAGATATGGAGCAGGAGGCTTCGACGTGTAGATATATTTAGAGATTCCGCTGTGTTGAGTTGTATTTGATTCTGTGATGTACTTGAATTGTAATAACTAGACAGATGTTTATAACTGTCTAGTTTGTGTTGTATTGGCTATAAAACTCTGATGTATATGATACTGTGTAAAGTTTTATGTGATATAATATAATTTATTCGTTCCGCTGTGAGATTCTGATGTTGTCTGTTTCTTTCTTTTCTTCCTTTTCTTCTTCTATCCCTTTCTTTCTTCACTAGCGATGCGATTTCCTGGAGGTAGGAAGTCGGGTCGTTACAACATGGTATCAGAGCAGTAGGTTGAGTGAATACCTAGGCTCTGAAGTGTGTTTTTCTTTAGAGAGCATTAGGTTGAGCGAATGCCTAAGATCTGTAGTGGTGTCTTTCTTGAGAGAGCGTATTTGTAATTTTGAATATATATATGTATATTTATTTCTACCTATTAGATTGGGTTACCCGTTCAGGTTTTCCAATATAAGTAATAAAGGTAGATAGGGTAGTGATGTGTGTAACACAACTACCAATGGTTGGAATTCAAGTGTTTAAGTTGGAAGTGATCTGCTAGGGCAGTATTGCGCATCTTGAGTAGTTTGGCAGTTTGGTGTGAAGGATTACACTGATCTATGATGGAAATCTTTTCAAGATTCGGAGTTTATCTTTGGATTGTAAGCTTGGTTTCACTCGTGTGAGTGGATTCTCTTGAGTTTGAATCAGTTGGGAGTTCTGAAGCCAGCAATGGTATCTTGGCAATCTTAGGAAGGAGTTCTGTCAGTATTTGAGTTTGAGACTCGGTTTGGCAGAGTGTTTTGTGCTTGGTTTGGAAGCGAGTTTCCTGAGAGATATCTGTCTTCTGAAGGCTCTATTGTGGAAGAGGCTGGTGTAGCTTTGTGGTTCGATGAGCTTTTGGATAAGGAAGTTTTGGCAGTAGTAGCAGCAGTGAGTGATCTGCTCATCGATGGTTCAGAAGTCTCTGTGATTCTTTTGTCAATAGTCCGGGCAGATGATGGAGTTTGTCCATTTCTTCTAGAAGCTCGGCTGGACGTGATATTTGTGGTTGGAAGTGGACCACTAGTTTCTTCTTTGATTTAAAGGGCTTAAGCTGTTCTAATTATTGAAGAGAGAACGATTTCTCGGAATCTGAACTGAGTAGAATCGCAAAAGTGACTTGCGATGGTTCGGAAGTTCTCTAAGTGTTCTTTGTTTGGATTGAAGCATCTCTAGAGGATGTTTGAATTATCGAAGTGGTTTGATTTTATGGATGTCTTCGAAGGAATTAAGGTTTGCATCTGCATCGAGATATTTGTGACCGAATCAGATAAGTCACTGAGATTTTATGGAATTTGATGATCAATATTCCGGGATAAGTTGATCAAGTTTGGACTTGTGTTCATCAACAGCATTCTCAAATCAGAGTTGCGCAGTGGAAGCATGGTGGCAGCTATTCCAGAATAGAAGGAAGCCCAGGATCGACAGGAGATATGTGTGGATAAGAGATTGGATCTTTCTGTTTCTCTTGAGAGTTAAGTGTTCGATCTACAGGATTGAATTTCCAGTTCGGATAACTGGAATTTGTTATGTTTTTCACGTATCTCTGAGGGAGTACGTGTATGCTTTATCTCTGGTTTTAGAATCAGTAGTTTTGGGAGATTTAGAAGTTGATCAGGACTTGTCTGTAGTCCTGTATCCTGTTTAGATTTATAGATCTAGATACATAGGAGCTCTAGATCTGAGTGGTATATCTAGTTTAGATTCTATAGGACGAGTGTCCCGGTGTTTGTAACTGGGAAACTCTAGAGAATCTTATCCAGAATTTTATCTGGATAGTTAGAATTGATTGTTGAATTGGTTGCTAGTATTTGGTTGATAGTATATGTTGCTCTTTTAAAATTAAAAATCTGTATGAGATTATTAAATTACCTTTGCTTTTAAATTTCGGGGACGAAATTCTTTTAAGGGGGGAGGAATGTGAAGTCCCGGAAATTTGGGCAATATTTATTTAATAATTTCATTAATAATTGTTTTAAAATGTGAAATATTGATTTAATAATCTAATTCAAACAGAATTTATCTTCTGAAAATTAATAATTATTTAGTTTGTTAAATGATATTCTTTTCAAAGTTAAAATATTTAAATGGTAGAATTTTCTTTCTAAGCTTATTAAAGAATATTTTATTTATAATGTATATTTGTGTATACATTGTAAATAGAGAATTTGATTTTTAATTGGTTAATTTGATTTAAAATTGGTATTGAAAACTTTTCAAAAAGTTAACCTAAAAGTCTATCTTATATTTTCATAAGAGATTAAAGTAAATATTTACTTTGTTTAAAATTGTATTATTATAATTAAAGTTTAATTTGTTTATTTTAAAAATTGTTTTTCTTTTGTAATAGATTTAGTTCAATTATATTAGAATATAATTTGGTTAGAAGCTTTGAAGTAAAAAGAATTCAACATTTATTTTTCTTTTAAAAAAATTCTTCTCTTTGGAAATTAGTTTTAAAAGGATATTATTTTGAGAACATTCAAATAAACATTAAAATGTGTAACTTTATAAAGGAAATTTATATGTAAACATTTAAAGGCTAAATGTAAATAAACATTTAAAACATAAGAAGACACTTGTAAAATAATCAACATCTCCAAGCAACAAGTGGCATTTGTTTTATTTATTTTTAAAAACATTTTATAAGAGAACATAGCATATGCATTTGATAAAAAAAAACACATTTATCTTCAAAATAAAAACTGAGATCAGTTATGAAACAAATTCAAAAACCAACTCATGTCCAACTTCAATTCAAAACCCAAATCTGTTTAAATTCTTCAATGCAAATCTATTCAAAGCCTGTAGCTTTAGCATCAATATGCATGTTTTAACCTCTGCATACGACTTCAATCTGCAATCTATCCAAAGTCTTATCTTCAACATCCATATAAAGATCATCTTCAAACCAATCTTCAATCAAATTCTGCAAACCATATAACCTCAAATCTGCAAACCAAACAACTTCAATCAAATCTGCAAAATGAAGATCTGTTCAACTTCAAATCTGTGCAATAAGATGGGTCTGCATGCATCATCATCTGCAAGCATCTTCAACATGCAGTTCAAAACAGTTTACATCATCAACAACAAGCAAACTTCAACTTGCAAAGCCAGATTTCATCATGAAGTTTCAACAGATCCAGGAAATTGTGATCTGCTTCTCTGGAAATTGAAAATTTGCACTTAAATTTGTTCTGCATCTTCAATTTAAGGTGAGTAAGCTTCTTATCTTTTAAAAACAGTTTTCTTTAAATATCAAAAATCAAACATAAATCAAAGAACTTATGTTTTTAATTCACAGAAAGCCAACTGTTTTAACAAAACTGTTCTGTTTGTTTTAAAATGAAATAAGTAACTTCACATGCACAAAATTTGTGACACCTGAGTATATGAAGTGAAAATAATAAAATGATGTGGTGATTACAAACTCATGAATGTTATGTGTGTATAGGAATGAATTTGCTTATATATTCTTTTTCTTATTTCTGGGATCTGCACACCTAGTTGGTTGTAAACTGAGATGTTCTTAAATAGTAAAGCATTATTATTTAAATTGTTGTTGTTACTAAACTTGTGTGTAAACAAAATATATTTGTTAGTATAATTGTAGGTTCTGGAAAATCATGAATTAGTTAAATATGTTAAAATCTAGAACCTGTTACCTCTGAGATAATATAGCAGTGGGTATTTTTCAATAAAAATTAGGATACCAATATCATTAATTATTATAAACAAGATTATAACATTGATGTATGTTAGAAATAAGAAAGTATAAAACAAGTTTCATTTTTTTTAGGTTGACTGTGTAAATTAGCATTTCTATGTTAAAACAGAAAATGAAAATTTTGGAATAAATCTGTTACGCCAATGGATCTTAGGTGTTTAGATGCTTCATGTTAGTGGTGTTTTGATGTGAGAATGAAGGAGACGTTGGTGATGGATGATCAGAGAGAGAGGAGTGGTGAGATGAGTGTTTCAGGTTGCTGTTGATTCCCATTTTTTGATTTCCAACTGTTTGGAAGGGTATGGATGGTTGAGATAGTATAAGGAGATGGTAAGTGACTTGTAGAAGGGGATTAGCGTGGCTGGAGTTCGCCGAGGCGACAGTGCATATGCACTGTACAGGTTAAACTCAGGTGAACATTATTGGCAGTGTGCAGGTTTTTTTGACTCGGAGATGACTTCGGGTATTTTTGTTCTTGACTCGAAGCAGATTGGTTTGGAACTCGGAGTAAAGTAAATGGTTTCTCGGGTTTGTATAGTGCAGGTATTAAAATCTGTAGATTTGCGGTTTTTTTAAAAATTTAAATAAAATTCATAATTTAAAGATTGTAATTTGATTCAAAAATAAGTAAGTCTGAATTCAAATGTAGTTTTGAATTCAAAGTTTTTAAAAATGAAATCTTAAATTTAAATTCAGTTTTAAATCAAAATTAAAACAGTTTTCAGGTTTTAGTCCAGAGAGTTTTGCAGTTTTTAGATTTTGAATGATTTCATGTTTTTAAAGATGGATTTTGATTCAAGCATAAGTTGTAACTGAATTCAAATGTAGTTTTGAATAAAAGTTTTTAAAATGAAAATCTAAAATTTAAACAAGTTTTAAATTCTGTTTTAAATCAAATTTTTAAACCTGTTTTAGGTTTAAGCCTGAGAAGTATTGCAGTTTAAATTTTTTTTGAATAAATTCACATTTAAGTTGAAAACTTGATTCAAGTAATTCTTGAATCTGAATTCAAATATGGTTTTGAGTTCAAAAGCTTTTAAAAATGAAATCTTATATTTAAACAAGATTTAAATCTAGTTTTAAATCAAGAACTAGAACAGTTTCAGGTTTGTATTAAAACCAGAATTGGATTTAAATAGTTTTTGTAAGATTTTGAAAGTATGAACAGATTTAAAAGTTTAAGCAAAACTTAAATTTGTTTTGAATTTAGATTAAAAACTGTTTCAAGTTTACTTTGAAAACCAGTTTGATTTCAAACAGTTTTTAAATTTAAAATGAATGAACATATTCAAAAGTTTAAAGGAAATTGATTTCAAATAAGTTTAAACTTGAAATAATTTAGTTCCTTTAGTATTTGAAAGTATTTGAATTAAAATATGAAGTGTTTAATTTAAATTTGGAAATTTAAATAATCAATTTAAATCTTTCTTTATATTTAGGTAATGAATGTTCTTAAACATTCATTTTTGTTGTAAGATTTATAATTATTTTAAATTGAATCAATGTTTAATGATTAAACATTTTAAATATTTAATTTTTAAATAGAATTTGAGTTTAAATTTAGAAATGTATTGTTTTAAATACATTTGAAGGTTAATAAAAATCATTAATAGGTAAATAAATTAATTTGGAAAGAATTAAGAAAATTAAGAATTTACTTATTTAATTGATTTTAATTAATGATTTAGATTAATTTTAACTTAGAGATGATTAATGAATAATTAATCTAAGATAATTTTCTTAAGTAAGTAATTAATGAAAATGTTATTAATTAATAATGATATTTATCTAAGGGTTATTAAATAAAATAATTAATGTAATTAATTTTGATAATTAATTAGATTAATTAATTGAAGATAATTAATTGTAATTGTTAAGAATAATTACTTGATAAAAGTAATTAAAGAATTAATTACTTATTGTAATTAATTATGATAATGAGATTAATTAAGTTAATTAATTTAGTTTAATTAATTTAAGTAAATCATTTGATGATTTAGTAAGGGTAATTACTTAATGTAATTAGTGGAGCAATATTACTTAGGGAAGTAATAATGATAATTACTTAAATGTAATTAGTGAAGATAATTTATAGTAAAGTAATTTAGATAATTACTTTAATAATTAATCAAGGGATTAATTAATGAAGATAATTAATTATAGAATAATTAATTGTTAATGAGTAATTAAGGTTAGTTAATTACTGGATTTAATATTAATCAAGATGATTAATAATTGAAATTTTAAATTATAAATTAATTACTAAAGGTAATTAATTTTTAATAAAGTAATTAATTTAAATATTAATTAGGGATCATTAATTAATATAATTAATGATGTAATTAAGAATTGTTTAATTAAGTAATAATTAATAATTAAGTGGTTAATTAATTGTAATTAATTAAGAATATATGTAATTAATTATAGTTAATTAATAAATGAAATAAGTAAATGTTAATTACTTATGATTAAGGTTAATTAATTTAATTAAATACTAATTACTTATCGTAATTAGTAAATGATTAATCAAAGTTGTTTAATCAAGTTAAATACTTAGTGAATAATTAATTAACTAGTTTAATTAATTAAGGGATGTTAAGCAGGATTTAAATGTGATAATTAATTTAATTTATTTTAAATTAATTAGAGATGGTTGTAATTAATTTAATTCATTTTAAATTAATTATAATTGATAGTTAATAAATCATTGCTTATGGATGATATTGATTGAATGGTTGTGATCTCAGTAATGAGATGAGTAGTATCTATAGGATATGGATGCTTAGTTAAAGTATGATAGTATGGATTATCTGGTTGTGATAATTATCTGTTTATGGATGATATAGATTATCTGTTATGATATGAATGTGATTATCTATTGTGATATGAAGTTTATCTATCTGTGTGAAGTAGATAATAATGAAATGAATTATTTGTTTAATACCTTTAAGTACAACTTGGACATTAAAATGGCGTTTGGTTTCGGTGAGACCGGGATCGGGTTTCCATATTTGGAATTCCGAAAACCACATCGATTCCAATTAAACGTTAGGTCGTTAATCCAAGTGGAGCAAGTGAAGACTCGAGGTGTAAGGGCTATACGTCAGTATAACTCTGTGGGTGATTCCGTAATGAGTTTGACGGAATAGTGTTTATAGATTCGAGATGGTGAATCAGAGTGCAAGGGCTATTGTCGTTGACTCTGAGGGTGATTCCAATACGAGTGTAGCGAGATAGTGCCTTCGGTTTCGTTCGAACCCGGAACGAACTTGTATGGATTGAATGCTTTCAGCACATCGTCAGGTGGACGATGAGCATTCTAAGATTGATATGTCCTATAAAGGTAATCGTAGCCTCAAGCCTCATCAACCGGGAATGGCTAAAACAGGGGAGGTGCGCCAAAGCTTCGTGGGTAGCCCCCACTGGAGGGCAAGATTTATCCCTGTCTAGAGTCCCTTTATATTTCGGCTGTGTGGTGCAGTTGGCGACGGCCAATCTGCGGGGTAGTCTTGTTCGGAACTATTCAGTAAGGAATGGTTCCGGCTTTGTGTAGCAGGGGAGTTAGGGTGGCTCCTCGGTACGGTGATCTAGGCCACGTACTGTGACGGGCGGTACCCCAATAGCCCTGCCATTGATGGAATCCAAAATCCAATAAGTGCCGTACGGTTTTGATTGTGCCCAACTATGTTGGAACGTGAGATGTAAGCATTCCAGCTATTTCTGTATTTTATTTTGAAAACCCTAAACACTATTATAATATCACTGGATTTCCTATCAAATGTTTTGGTTAGCGTAAGGTAAAAACTTTTCCATGTTTATGTGTGGGAAGTCTTACGTGATACTTTTCTTTTCAAAGGATTTTCTAAAGTTAAGCAACTTTTAAACCCGTTTACTCACACCAGACCCCTGTCTGACCCGAGTGTTTATTTTCTGTTTTATTAAACTCTTGGGTACTCATATTATGTATGAGTAGTCAAGTGATTCAGGTTAACTTGACGAGTTTTGGAGGAGATATGGAGCAGGAGGCTTCGACGTGTAGATATATTTAGAGATTCCGCTGTGTTGAGTTGTATTTGATTCTGTGATGTACTTGAATTGTAATAACTAGACAGATGTTTATAACTGTCTAGTTTGTGTTGTATTGGCTATAAAACTCTGATGTATATGATACTGTGTAAAGTTTTATGTGATATAATATAATTTATTCGTTCCGCTGTGAGATTCTGATGTTGTCTGTTTCTTTCTTTTCTTCCTTTTCTTCTTCTATCCCTTTCTTTCTTCACTAGCGATGCGATTTCCTGGAGGTAGGAAGTCGGGTCGTTACAGTTAATATAGAAACCTTCCCTTGGGCATCAAGAATCTGGACAAGTAATTCACCTGCTAAAGAAAATCTTCTTCTCTGGAAAATCATGGCAAATGCAATTAATTCTAAGCAGAAATTGACTAAGCTTGGCATACTTAATAATGAAGATTGTGTTTTCTGTCATTCCTTTCTTGAATCAAATACACATTTATTTTTTGAATGCAAATTTAACTATGAAGTTTGGAGTAGATTACTTGCAATTGGAAATTTTTATAGGCTAGTGAAAAACTCTAGAATAGAATGGTATAATATCTTCAAAGCTACAAGATGGAAGTGCTCAAAAACAGAGATTCTGTTGATCATTTTAAAAATCTTTGTTTATGAAGTTTGGAATGAACGTAATTGTAACGTCCCGCCTTTTCGCACGATTTAAATAGACACACGTGCCGATTCAAACCATACGTAAGGGCGGATTGTTATGGGATAAATAAGAAAACAGAGAAAGAAACTAAACAGAATCTCACAGCGGAAGGATAAAATATAATAATAAAATATACAGTTTATAAATCTGTTACAAAACCTTTGAATATATTTATACAATACCTATCAGACTACACATACCATATAACAATGAAGCGGAACAATATGAGTGTAGTAGAACCATATAATCTATAGTAATAATAAAATCTTCGTCTTCTTCCTCCAGAAAAAAATCTTCAATCCTGAAACGCTCGGACTGACCCGAGCGAATTTGAAAAGACAAAAACACTCGAGTCAGAACTAAAAGATCTTATGTGAGTTAAATTAATAGAAATAAATATGAGTACAGTAACTCAAGAGACACTCGGGATTTACATCTCCTAAGGATCCGTTAAACTATTTACTATGTAGTATATTGCGCTATTATAATAGTGTCTATAGTAAAATAAACATACTTTTAAATAGCATTAAGGAGTGACCCAATATTCCCCTTAACACGTAATAGTCCCAGTAGTCCATCCAATATCATAGTCCCTCCTGATCGGGAAGCCACCAGAGGATACCACACGGGCTATGGGAGAAATCCAAACTCGTAAAAGGCTCGGTATGGTAGGTGACACGGCACAACTAGGCAATGCCAGGGTAGATATACCAATTACGCTTCCGGGCTGATGGAAACGCGTAGCCGCAGCTACCACCCACCTCGAACAAACTCCCCCAAAATCAAAAATAGAAGTGGCCACTGAATCAATCCAAAGTCAAAGTATAATATCGAAGAGGAGTGTCCGATCAGAGGTATGACCTCATTGGCCCGTCGATCGCTCCTGTTTTAGCCACCTTATGCCAACTCACGGGAGTCGGGTCCACGTATTTACCTTACAGGAAACTTCGCCACCAACCTACTTCATTCTGGAATCTCCACCGCATACACGGTTAGTCAAAGTGGTTTTTGGTATCGACAGAGAGTATGTCCATATCCGATCCCGGTCTCTTTGCCAACCAATCGTTATTATAACACCGCAGTCATTTAAAAATAATTATACTTTTAAAGCCAAAATAATATATCCATTTAAACCCCTATAAAAACGATATCATTTATGTTCTTAAAACCCCAAATCAATACGATATCATTTTATTTTCCAATATATATTCTTTCCAAAAACATAGGGTTTCCAAAGTAAAATATTTAGAAATCAAAACTCTTGAATATAATATTTCCAAATTATACTACCTTGAAAACCATAGCTTTGAAACAAATTTCCATCTCTTAAATGGTTAAATATTAAACTACTTTTATAAAACAAAAGAGCTTCTTTAGATTTCACAAATCAATTCTAAATATCGATTTTAACTTCCAAATACCATTTTAATTCTTATGTTTCAAAGCTTTAAATATTTCACCATTTCAAAAACAAACTCATTTGACAAGCCGATATATATATATATATATATATATATATATATATATATATATATATCAAATTCAATTACTTATTATTTAGACTTGAAATGTTTTCTTAATGAATTCAATATAATTTAAGTAAAACCTTTAACTTCACATAACTGGATAATCTTTCAATTTATTAAACTTGATATATTCGTTTAAATCAACCTAATATTCATTTAAATCACTTTACACAAAAAAATCAAGTTATAAAATCATACCCTTTAAAAATTCCAATTTCTTTTATTTAATTTCAATTAACTTAATATTCATCTTCCAAATCTTATTCTCATTTAAGTCAATAAAACTCCAGAAATTAAATTTTTAAAATAGATGCTTAATCGTATTTGATCTTAAAATCAAACTTTATTTCGTACTTCAAATCAATTTTATACAAAGCTTAAAAACCGAAAATTCTATATATAAATAACCTTTATTAATAACCAAATCAAAACCCATAAACCATATATATATAGCTTTGCAAATACCATAGAAAAACATTTCAGTTTTTTTATATATATATATATACCGCGGTGCCTGTATAAAATTTTCTACCCTATGGTCAAGTGATACGGATGTTTATCATTTCAATCCGCAATTTAAAATAAAAATGCGGTTGTATATCATTTCAAACCGCAATCTCGAATGAAATGAAAATGCATGATGACTTGCAGTTTATACAACATAAATATAGCATCCATTCATCCAAAATCAATCATCCACCAAATTAATTCAATCATCATCAAATTAAACAAACATTAATATATATAGCATATAAAAATATAACAGGTAATAAATGACAGTTATAAACTAACAATTTATATTCAAATTAAATTAATAACTGTTAAACTGGAAGTTCATATGCAATAAGATAAATATAATAACTGTTGATTTATATGCAATAAATAGAATTAATTAACAGTTAGATTAAATAAATGCGATTTAACAGAGATGATGAATAAAACATGCCAAACAATTATAAATATATTTCTACTCATATCTAAAGTAAATTTAACAAACATAAGAAGTTTTAGAAGTTGTGAGTGGGTTAAAACACTCACCTTTTGAATTTAAATCGAATTTAAATCTGATTTAAACCCAAAAATTCGATGATCTCCAATTCTGTCCAAACCACCGTCATCGGATCCAAAACTTTATTACGTTCCTAACAAAAAAAATCTCGCGTGAAACGAAGTGAAAGTTATCACAATTAAACGATTTGCAATAGAAATTAAAAATAAACAAAAATAAAATACCGTGCCACATCCACTCTTCCCTCGTGAAAAACGCGTATGCTTCTTCTTGATTGCTAACTTTGTTCCGTAATTTTTCTTTTATTTCGATTTACTTTAATTTTCCTCCTTATTATATGAATCTATGTATTTTTAAAAGGTTTGAAAGAAAAAAAAAGAAGATTTGAAAAAGAAGAATTAAAAAAAAAAGATTAAAATAAGAACTGAAAATGGAAGGGAAGATCTAGATTTGAAAAGAAAGAAGAAAGTTTGAAATAGAAGAAAATTTGAAGAAGAAGAAGAAGAATATTTGAAGAGGAAGGACAAATTAAAATGAGAGATAATAAGGAGCTTTGAGAAAAACAAGAAAAAGAAGAAGAAGAAGAAGAAGAGTAGCATAGAGGCTAGGGTTTCATTTGCATCATATCGTATTTATAAGGTTAGAGTTAGGAGAAACAAAAGGTAAAAGAAGAATAAGATGTAGGTTATTTATAATTAGGAAATGAATGTGGAGGGACATAAATAAATGTAACGTTTTATTTTTTAAAGCTTCAGGCATTAATAATGCATAAGGAAATGTACGTAAGAATGGAAAAGTTTGCAAACGAAAGTTAGATTTTGTATACGTGAAAATGAGGTGGCAAGAAATAAATATAATCTAAAAGTCTATGCTCAGGTATTAAACAGAAGGAGAAAAAACGGATCAACTATTAAAAATAAGGTAACTGTTTTAAAACGTTCATGCAATAATTAATAATAAAAAAAATAAAATGATGGGACCGTATACCTTGCACAACCTTTAAAAAAAATTTTGTAACGTAACCAAATTAACTTCATTAACTCAATTAATGTTCAAATTTGTATGCATTTAGGTTTTTATCTACGCATAATAAAATATTTATACTTTCCTAAAAAAAATGAAAACGTTCAATTTTGATTTCTCAAAATGATCTTTTATCTCCATCAAAACACCCTTTTTGTTTAACGCAAAACGTGCATTTCTTTTATTAAATCTATTTGCAATCAACGTTTCCTTTCCTTTTAATTGAAATATTTGAATTACATTAATTGCAGTTACTTACAAAGTTAAAATTTTAAAACAAATAATTAAAATGGATAAAAATATAGAACAATTGTTTATTTAAACACGTTTATAAATTTATTGTTTATACACAAGAGTAATAAATAGATTATTCTCCTATTCTTGTAGTTAGTCTGTAAGCTAAAACATAGTTCAAATCATATATTCATTTCTTTAAAAAATCAATCTTTCTATACTTTATTTTAATAAAATTAAACCTACATTTACAAATGAAACATTCATTTTATCGTTAAAATCCCAAATTTACAACATTAAGTTTTAAATTTTCAATTTATCCAATGATTAAACTTAATTGCCCATGATATTCTGTTATTTGGTTTTTAAATTCTTTTATTCACTCCATTATCACCAAGTAGATAAATTAACATTGGTTAATGGTCAATATATTGTTATCCTATATTTTCAACTTACTCCATTAACGTAGTATTTAACATTTTATTCCCATTTAATTGAAATAACCCTCTTTCCAAAATTTTACTTCAAATAAATAAGCAACTCTTTATATTTCTAAATCAATTACGATTGTTTAACAAATTGAAAGTTGCTAAGTTTATCGATTTCAGAATTTCCCTTAATTTCATACAAGTTCAGAAATTATCTATTTAATTAAATTAACAAATCTTTATTTTCAATTAGATGAATTAAATATTGGATTCACACTATTGCATTCATATTTCCCATTTCACTTTTATCCGTATTAACTATTTCATTTTCTCTTATTGTGAATAACTAACATAATTCACTATATAACGTTAATTTATTTCCTTGCATTAACATACCCCTATTTACACTTATTAGAATAAATATTACATTCCTAAGTGCACTCCTATCAATTAAATGTATAAATTAAGGTTCTTTTTTTTTATAATATACTTCACTCACTATAAAAATTTTACACACTAAATTTACTTTCAATTAATTACGTACATTCTATAACTTACTTTACATATTTTCCGCATTAATTATCTTAATTATCAAAAGTTCAACTTATTCCGCAAATCCACAATTTATTACTTAACCTACATCTATGCTTTTATTACATTACGTTCCCACTTCCGTTGTTATAAAATAAATCACCAAGTACGTTATCATCACCAACATTAATTAATATATTGAATGCTTACCTTTATTTCTCTACATCCAATTTGTTCCAACTTAATTTATATTAATGCTATTCCCTTATATGGTTATTATTTATCCACTTGTGCTAACTTTTATTACCTAAATTTTCCGTTATTTGTAAGCCTTTAATATTTTCATTTAAATTAAATATAAATCTCAATTCAATCAACCCTTCTCAACATGCAACTTAGTAACAACTTATAAGTATGAAATGGAATGATCATTTATTATAGTATTTTCTAAATTTACATTAACATATTAATTAATTCCCTTTATATAAATTTCATATCCACGTATAATACTTACACCATTTTATCTATTGAAATTTTATTCAAATTTCTAGTAAATAGGTTTTAGGTCACCCTTTATATTTTATTAGCGTTCAGTTCGTTATTTATTTATAAGTTTTTATTTCTACTGAATTTAAATTTACACAACTCATAAATTCAACCAAATTAAATCCACGAATTTATGGATCGTTACACTCTCCCCCACTCAAAACTTTTCGTCCCCGAAAAGGAAAAAGAAGGGAGAATGAAGAATTAAATAACAATACGTCTTATTCAAAATATTAAATTATAAACAATAATTTACTAAATTTATTACCTTAAATAAAATATACCCATTTTATAATAATTATATCTTTTATACTTAAATTACTAAGGAAAATTTTTTCAAAATATTCCTAAGTTCAAAATTTACGGTAAATTTTGGTAGAGTCTCCTTTGTACGCAGAGGCTCGGGAGAAAATATAATATTAAATATAACAATATACAACATATATTTTCAAAATTAATATATCCCTACCAGGGAAAATATATAAAATAGCGCTATAAATTGAAATCCGAAACGTACCTATTGGTCGTGCAATTTACGCTTAATTATGGAACCAAAAGCAGTAGCAATTGCTTCCATAACCTGTATTTTACTTATAAAATCTAAAGGGTTAACAATTAATATAAAGTGAAATATTTAAGTGGTTTCAATCACTAACATCCAATCAATACAACAACCATCAATTTCAACAATAGTATACACAACAAATACAAAACAACCATTCAATCAACCAACAAATAGTTGTTCGGGTTAAAAACCTTTAGATTGTACAGAATGAAGAATAAACTACTAGCGCATCATTTACTCAACAGTCTTAGATAAAACTAAAATAGATTATTCGTCCACCCATATCCAATTTTAAGGTATCCTTACCCAAACAACTATCACTGAGTAACTACAAATCCAACATAATCAATTTAACTAATATTAACTTCATTTCATTCCTTGTTGTTTGAGTATCTTTTTATCTACACAGTGATTCATCGTTTTAATTTACATTTACTCATTAAATGTTTGCTTCATTAATTTTCACTTATTACCTCCAATTATCCATTTCTATTTATTTAGGTCACGTAAGTTTCTTCTATTTGTATTACATTTAATGCACTTCTCAATTTTGCTCATTTATTTAATGCTTACATTTCTATTACATTTAATTATAGTAACCCTTTTTAATTTCACTTAAATTCTTAACCTTATAACATCCATTCTTATAAATGAAGGATTTTATAAATTCAATAACTAGGGTTTGCAGCCATTTATTTATATTACCTACTTTTATTATATTAAACTAGTAGCATTTATATCATACTTACGTTTATAACCCTACACCTCAATCCTTATTTATTAAAGAATTTCATTTTATTTACTTAAGTTTAAAATCACCTATTTATAATACTTACCTTTAATTTTGGTAAAATTTCAATTTATAACTTAAGTTTATAACATTAAATTCTCATTTATAATAGCAATTCATTGAATACTTCATTATTTCCAAAATTTCTACTTGAATGATATTCTATTCCAACCTCTTCTTTAACATCTCAACTTTTCATATTTGGTAAGTTATATATGTTAAAGAAAATGAAATTAAACTTATACAAGTTTATCTCAATTCTTTTAGTTCATTCATTGTTCAATAAATCTTTACCTTTTTCTTATAAGTTAAAATTTTAACTTCCTTTATAACTTAGCATTGCAGTCTCTTATTTTATTTAGGTTTTCAATTATTAATTAAATTTTGTTTCACTACCATAATTGAAACAATTAATTAATGGAAATTTAAGAATCAAATACCAGGTTAAATTTCAATTTATTTTAAAATAATAGATAAATATATTCTTATAACTTATTTACCTCTAATTATATTTAAAACAATTAAAATTTTAGATAATTTCAAAATAAATCTGCAGTAGAATTTACTACAGTGGCATTTCCCCTTCGAAACTCGAAAATGAAAGTCGATGATGTGACCACCATCACCGAAATTATTTTCCAGCGACAGAGAGGAAAGCACAAAATTTATTTTCTCCAAAATCTTCTTTTAAAACAATTCTTCCGAATTATACTAAATATTTATATAAGAAAATACTTATAAACCAAATTATTATATTTCATAAATCCTTTGAAAGTAGATTTTCAAAATCCTGGACTTAAGTTCTAAAATTTTCAAATTTCATTGATTTTAATTTCAATCTTATTTACCTATTATTTATAAATTTCATTCCTAACAACCAATCTATTGCAACCAAATATAGATATCATTTGAAAATTTTATTTTATATATAGAAAATATAATAGGCAAAATTATTTCATTCACCTATATTAAAACAAATATTATGTCGGTCTATCCTATTAAGTGTTTAGAAATCCTTATTGATGACATAGCGTCCTATGCATCAACCAGAATTTATAAATACAAAACGAAACAGATTAACACAATATTAAAATCCTTTTATAACACTAACAAATACGCTCTCTCATATATATACACTCATCGACTCCCATAGGGTATTGTAACCCTATTAATGAAGAGTCAAACCCCATAAAGCCAAGGTTTATCGCTAAACCAAAGCTCTGATACCAACTGTAACGTCCCGCCTTTTTGCACGATTTAAATAGACACACGTGCCGATTCAAACCATACGTAAGGGCGGATTGTTATGTGATAAATAAGAAAACAGAGAAAGAAAGAAACTAAACATAATCTCACAACGGAAGGATAAAATAAAATAATAAAATATACAGTTCTTAAATCTTTTACAAAACCTTTGAATATATTTATACAATACATATCAGACTACACATACCATATAACAATGAAGCGGAACAATATGAGTGTAGTAGAACCATATAATCTATAGTAATAATAAAATCTTCGTCTTCTTCCTCCAGAAATAAAATCTTCAATCCTGAAACGCTCGAACTGACCCGAGCGAATTTGAAAAGACAAAAACACCCGAGTCAGAACTAAAAGATCTTATGTGAGTTAAATTAACGGAAATAAATATGAGTACAGTAACTCAAGAGACGCTCGGGATCTACATCTCCTAAGGATCCGTTAAACTATTTACTATGTAGTATATTGCGCTATTATAATAGTGTCTATAGTAAAATAAACATACTTTTAAATAGCGTTAAGGAGTGACCCAATATTCCCCTTAACACGTAATAGTCCCAGTAGTCCATCCAATATCATAGTCCTTCCTGATCGGGAAGCCACCAGAGGATACCACACGGGCTATGGGAGAAATCCAAACTCGTAAAAGGCTCGGTATGGTAGGTGACACGGCACAACTAGGCAATGCCAGGGTAGATATACCAATTACGCTTCCGGGCTGATGGAAACGCGTAGCCGCAGCTACCGCCCACCTCGAACAAACTCCCCCAAAATCAAAAATAGAAGTGGCCACTGAATCAATCCAAAGTCAAAGTATAATATCGAAGAGGAGTGTCCGATCAGAGGTATGACCTCATTGGCCCGTCGATCGCTCTTGTTTTAGCCACCTTATGCCAACTCACGGGAGTCGGGTCCACGTATTTACCTTACAGGAAACGTCGCCACCAACCTACTTCATTTTGGAATCTCCACCGCGTACACGGTTAGTCAAAGTGGTTTTCGGTATCGACAGAGAGTATGTCCATATCTGATCCCGGTCTCTTTGCCAACCAATCGTTATTATAACACCGCAGTCATTTAAAAATAATTATACTTTTAAAACCAAAATAATATATCCATTTAAACCCTTATAAAAATGATATCATTTATATTCTTAAAACCCCACATCAATACGATATCATTTTATTTTCAAATATATATTCTTTCCAAAAACATAGGGTTTCCAAAGTAAATTATTTAGAAATCAAAACTCTTGAATATAATATTTCCAAATTATACTACCTTGAAAACAATAGCTTTGAAACAAATTTCCATCTCTTAAATGGTTAAATATTAAACTACTTTTATAAAACAAAATAGCTTCTTTAGATTTCACAAATCAATTCTAAATATCGATTTATACTTCCAAATACCATTTTAATTCTTATGTTTCAAAGCTTTAAATATTTCACCATTTCAAAAACAAACTCATTTGACAAACCCATATATATATATATATATATATATATATATATATATATATATATATATATATCAAATTCAATTACTTATTATTTAGACTTGAAATGTTTTCTTAATGAATTCAATATAATTTAAGTAAAACCTTTAACTTCACATAACTGGATAATCTTTCAATTTATTAAACTTGATATATTCGTTTAAATCAACCTGATATTCATTTAAATCACTTTACACAAAAAAATCAAGTTATAAAATCATATCCTTTAAAAATTCCAATTTCTTTTATTTAATTTCAATTTAACTTAATATTCATCTTCCAAATCTTATTCTCATTTAAGTCAATAAAACTGCAGAAATTAAATTTTTAAAATAGATGCTTAATCGTATTTGATCTTAAAATCAAACTTTATTTCATACTTCAAATCAATTTTATACAAAGCTTAAAAACCGGAAATTCTATATATAAATAACCTTTATTAATAACCAAATCAAAACCCATAAACCATATATATATAGCTTTGCAAATACCATAGAAAAACATTTCAAATTTTTATATATATATATATATATATATAACGCGGTGCCTGTATAAAATTTTCTACCCTATGGTCAAGTGATACGGATGTTTATCATTTCAATCCGCAATTTAAAATAAAAATGCGGTTGTATATCATTTCAAACCGCAATCCCGAATGAAATGAAAATGCATGATGACTTGTAGTTTATACAACATAAATATAGCATCCATTCATCCAAAATCAATCATCCACCAAGTTAATTCAATCATCATCAAATTAAACAAACATCAATATATATAGCATATAAAAATATAACAGGTAATAAATGACAGTTATAAACTAACAATTTATATTCAAATTAAATTAATAACTGTTAAACTGGAAGTTCATATGCAATAAGATAAATTTAATAACTGTTGATTTATATGCAATAAATAGAATTAATTAACAGTTAAATTAAATAAATGTGATTTAACAGAGATGATGAATAAAACATGCCAAACAGTTATAAATAAATTTCTACTCATATCTAAAGTAAATTTAACAAACATAAGAAGTTTTAGAAGTTGTGAGTGGGTTAAAACACTCACCTTTTGAATTTAAATCGGGTTTAAATCCGATTTAAACCCAAAAATTCGACGATCTCCAATTCTATCCAAACCACCGTCATCGGATCCGAAACTTTATTACGATCCTAACAAAAAAAATCTCGCGTGAAATGAAGTTCGTATGTGAAAGTTATCACAATTAAACGATTTGCAATTGAAATTAAAAATAAACAAAAATAAAATACCGTGCCACATCCACTGTTCCCTTATGAAAAACGCGTATGCTTCTTCTTGATTGCTAACTTTGTTCCGTAATTTTTCTTTTATTTCGATTTACTTTAATTTTCCGCCTTATTATATGAATCTATGTATTTTAAAAAGGTTTGAAAGAAAAAAAAAGAAGATTTGAAAAAGAAGAATTGAAAAAAAAATGATTAAAATGAGAACTGAAAATGGAAGGGAAGATCTAGATTTGAAAAGAAAGAAGAAAGTTTGAAATAGAAGAAAATTTGAAGAAGAAGAAGAAGAATATTTGAAGAGGAAGGACAAATTAAAATGAGAGATAATAAGGAGCTTTGAGAAAAACAAGAAAAAGAAGAAGAAGAAGAAGAAGAAGAAGAAGAGTAGCATGGAGGCTAGGGTTTCATTTGCATCATATCGTATTTATATGGTTAGAGTAGGAGAAACAAAAGGTAAAAGAAGAATAAGATGTAGGTTATTTATAATTGGGAAATGAATGTGGAGGGACATAAATAAATGTAACATTTTATTTTTTAAAGCTTCAGGCATTAATAATGCATAAGGAAATGTACGTAAGAATGGAAAAGTTTGCAAACGAAAGTTAGATTTTGTATACGTGAAAATGAGGTGGCAAGAAATAAATATAATCTAAAAGTCTATGCTCAGGTATTAAACAGAAGGAGAAAAAACGGATCAACTATTAAAAATAAGGTAACTATTTTAAAACGTTCATGCAATAATTAATAAAAAAATAAAATAAAATGAAGGTACCATGTACCTTGCACAACCTTTAATTTTTTTTGTAACGTAACCAAATTAACTTCACTAACTCAATTAATGTTCAAATTTGTATGCATTTAGGTTTTTATCTACGCATAATAAAATATTTATACTTACCTAAAAAAAATGAAAACATTCAATTTTGATTTCTCAAAATAATCTTTTATCTCCATCAAAACACCCTTTTTGTTTAACGCAAAAAGTGCGTTTCTTTTATTAAATCTATTTGCAATCAACGTTTCCTTTCCTTTTAATTGAAATATTTGAATTACATTAATTGCAGTTACTTACAAAGTTAAAATTTTAAAACAGACAATTAAAATGGATAAAAATATAGAACAATTGTTTATTTAAACACGTTTATAAATTTATTGTTTATACACAAGAGTAATAAATAGATTATTTTCCTATTCTTGTAATTAGTCTGTAAGCTAAAACATGGTTCAAATCATATATTCATTTCTTTAAAAAATCAATCTTTCTATACTTTATTTTAATGAAATTAAACCTACATTTACAAATGAAACATTCATTTTATCGTTAAAAATCCAAATTTACAACATTAAGTTTTAAATTTTCAATTTATCTTGTGATTAAACTTAATTGCCCATGATATTCATTTATTTGGTTTTTAAATTCTTTTATTCACTCCATTATCACCAAGTAGATAAATTAACATTGGTTAATGGTCAATATATTGTTATCCTAAATTTTCAACTTACTCCATTAACGTAGTATTTAACATTTTATTCCCATTTAATTGAAATAACCCTCTTTCCAAAATTTTACTTCAACTAAATAAGCAACTCTTTATATTTCTAAATCAATTACGATAGTTTAACAAATTGAAAGTTAATTGAAAGTTGCTAAGTTTATCGATTTCAGAATTTCCCTTAATTTCATACAAGTTCAGAAATTATCTATTTAATTAAATTAACAAATCTTTATTTTCAATTAGATGAATTAAATATTGGATTCACACTATTGCATTCATATTTCCCATTTCACTTTTATCCGTATTAACTATTTCATTTTCTCTTATTGTGAATAACTAACATAATTCACTATATAACGTCAATTTATTTCCTTGCATTAACATACCCCTATTTACACTGATTAGAATAAATATTACATTCCTAAGTGCACTCCTATCAATTAAATGTATAAATTAAGGTTCTTTTTTTATAATATACTTCACTCACTATAAAAATTTTACACACTGAATTTACTTTCAATTAATTACGTACATTCTATAACTTACTTTACATATTTTCCGCATTAATTATATTAATTATCAAAAGTTCAACTTATTCCCCAAATCCACAATTTATTACTTAACCTACATCTATACTTTTATTACATTACGTTCCCACTTCTGTAACGACCCGTAAATTTCGACAATTAATGATTAATTAAAAAGGATTTTGAAATTTAAATTTTGTAGAAAAGGGAAATATATATATATATATAAGAAAGGTAAATTAATACTAGGATGAACGCTAAATGGAAATTTATAAAAACGGTAATTAAAAATCTTAATTTTTTTTTTTGTTAAATTCAATGGAAATCTAATGATTGAGATAGTGTAAGATGTATACCTTTGTGTAAGTTGAATAAATGAAGGAGAGTTAAATGTATAATTAATAATGAATTGTAGAAACAGCTATTTAACCAAATTTTTGAAATTTAAGTGGAGTATAAATAAAGAATTAGTGTAATTTGTTACACTTGAATAAAATAAAAATAAAGAATTAAGGACAAAAATTTAAATCACCTATGTATTAATATATATTAATAAAATGGTAAATGTATGAGAATTAAGGTAGTAATACAAATGGCAGTTGCTGGACAACCAATTTAATGCAAATTTAAATGTGATTGAGACGACTGTTGGGTTCTAATGGAGTGTAAATGAATAGTGAGAAACATTATAATCTCTTAATTAAATATGGTTGTTTAATTAATGCTGATAGAAACAAAACAGGAAATTTTATTCATAACAAATGAATTGCAATTGTATAATGAAAGTGGATTGTTAATAGATGGATGTAAATATTTATTTATTGATGGAAATAAAATATAAATAAATGTTTGGATAGAACATAAGAGAATGCAATTTGGTAGTACGTTAATTGGAAATAGATTTAAGAAAGGATAACAACTATTATAAATTTCCTAACTTACGTGTCAATAAATTTATTGGGAGTAAAAGCTCTTTTATATGTTCAGTAGTTAAAATGTTGTTATTAAAGATATACGTTGATTTAATAATTATTAATATATAGCAACGGAAGTGTGAACATAAATTAATATAAACATAAATCTTATTTTAAGGTAATAATTGAGTGTAGACTTATGAAATAGGTTTAATGACAATAATTATTGTTCGTTACTTTTTTTATTAATGTTAAGTTTATTTTGAAATCAAATTTCAATTAATGCACTAAATTATTGCAGTTAGTGTGGAATATATTGGTAAATGAAGAATGTGAATTCAATAAGATGTAACCAAGGTAATAATCCATTCATAATAGGATAATTAATGTGATATAAAGAATGAAACCAAAATGGAATGAAATTATTTGAGGTTTTAAGTTTATTTATATGTAAAGTTAACAAAATTTCCAATAAAATTGAGATACGTTAATTTATGCAAATAAAAGATGAAATTTGGAAATATTACTGTAATGAAATATAAAGGAACGCTAACTATGTAGTTGAGTAATAATTGATTTATTATTGGGTTGTAATCCAATAAAATCAAATTTATTAAAATTTATTTCAATTAATTGGATTAATTGCAGTAACCGTTGAAAATTTATTTACTGAAAGAATTGACACTAAATTTATATGTTAATTTGCTTTTAGTTATTTTAAATATCTAAGGGGTTAAAAATGACTCAAATCTACTAGTAAATATTTAATTTAAAGGTGGAAAGTAAAAATTTTATTGTTTAGATATTAGTAAGATACGAATTTAGATAGAATTAATTATTTAATTATTTCGTAAATTGTGATCTGAAGTTTAAAATTGGAGATTTTTAATGTATAGAGATTGAGCCAAGGTAAATTTCATTAAATTGACATCAATAAATTTGAATAATAGAAAGGAAGAGAATTAAATAAGTTTTATCGAAATTTAATTTATAATGTTGAATTTAATGAAATTGGAATTTAACATTGAAGTTAAGAATTAACATTTGAATTGATGAATAAAACAACCATGGATTGACACTTAAAATTGTTTAGAATTTGAATAAATAAATTAAGGAAAGTTAAAGAATAAAATTTGGTCAAGATTTGAAGTTAAATATAAAATTGGATTTTTATAATTTATTCAATGAATATAAAAATAGCCATTTTGGCCACGGACTCGGATTTCGACGAAACCAGTTCCATCGGATCCGTATCGGTGAATTATTGTAGGGTTCCAAGTTTCGGATCGATCGGACCTGTCGTTTGATCGTACGGACGCGAAACGCCTAGAAATCAATTTAATTAAAATCAATTTGAAATCAATTTGGAAATTTTGTTTTCAGCATAACTTCTTCATACGATCAATTTTGGATGTGAAACTTCTTCCATCGCGTTAAGAATATTTTAAATTACCTATTTGGATATATAGATTTACGAAATTTCGTTCCGGAGACATAGCGGGCTTTCTGGGCCATAGTTTGTTCCGCACGTTCATTCTACGGTCTATCTACGCTACCTCTAACCCTCTATATAAAACCAGCTATTCAGCCATAGCCTCCGCCTAATTTCATTTATCTGCGCGTATATTTTCTTCAAGCTTCTCTTCTTCTTCAATGGGGGCAAACCCTAGATCCAGTCGGTTCAAAAACAAATTGAAATTTCAAAGTTCTCTAAAAATTCTGAAAAAAATATATGTTGAAGATTTTGGCAAGCGCAACTCAGATCTGCGGTCCGTTTTATGATTCGAGTTTCTGTGTGTCCAGATCTGAGCCAATCAGTTCCGGCCGTTCATCAGCGTCACATCAAAGTTCATCGGATCGAGAAACCCTTTCTGGGTTTTGTAGAGTGGACCGAGGGGACTGCATCTATGCAGTCTATATGGTGTTTCAACGGCCAAATCATCGTCTATTAGCGAATTAGGGTTCGATATTGGGTGCGGCGGCTGGCTATTTGGAGACGCACGACATCAAGGGGGGACGCGGCCTGGAGTGCCGAGCACGGTGATGGTCGCGGCAAGGCCAACGGCGGCGGTTGGGGGGCGAGGATCGCGGTCAAAGTCAGGTCAACGACGAGGTTTGGGTTCGGTTGCGTATTTTTGCTCTGGGGTTTCTACGTGCGCGACTTTCTAGGAAGAGACGAGTTTCACGGGATGACGTGGCAAAGCATGGGGTGAGTGTTGTGTATTTTCTTATTTAATTTAAATATATATTTCCAAGCGTTTAATCATATAACTTTTTCATACGACCTCGGATTCACACGCGATTTTTTTGTTAGGATCGAAATTTAATTTCGAATCTGTTGGCGCTGGTTTGGACTGATTTGGATACTGTCCAATTTTTGGGTTTAAATTGGATTTGAATCCAATTTAAATTCAAAAGGTGAGTGTTTTAACCCACTCACAACTTCTAAAAGTTTTTATGTTTGTTAAATTCATTTTTGATATGGGTAGAAATTTATTTATGACTGTTTGACTTGTTTTATTCAGCATATCTGTTAATTCGCATTTATTTAATTTAACTGTTAATTTATTTTATTTATTGATATTAATTGACAGTTAGAATTTATTTATTTGCATATAAACTGATAGTAAACAGTTATAAAATTTATTACTGAATATAAACTGTTAGTTTAATAGTTGTTAAATTTATTCTGAATATAACTGCCAGTTATTACCTGTTATATATTATCAGATATATATATTGATGTTGTTTTATTTTGGATGATGATTGTGATTTGGATGATGGATGATGGATGATGGATGATGTTGATGAATGGATGTTTTATTTTATATCATTTAAACTGTAAGTTATCATGCATATTTCATTTCATTCGGGATTGTGGTTTGAAATGATATACAACCGCAAAATTTTATTTTAATTTGCGGATTGAAATGATAAATATCCGTATCACTTGACCATAGGATAGAAAATTTTATACGGGCACCGTGGTCTATATATAAATTATTTCAAAAGTGATTTCTATGGTTTGGATGGAATACGGTTTATAATAATTTAAATTTTGATATTTTCTTCCATATATATACATATGAAGTTAGAAATTTTGAATTTTAAAATGTGTATAAATCTCTTAAATAAAAATGGAAAAATTTAAGAAAATGGAGTTGATAATTTATATCATATGTTTAATGTTAAATTTGGAAATTCTAAGATATGATATGTATAACTGGATTTTTCCAAGATAAATTTGAAATGAATATTCTAGTATAAAATAAATTGAAGAAAATATTTTATTGCTAGAAATTGGAGTTTTATTTAAGGATTTTATATGAATATTCAAGGCTAGATAATAGAACATTTAATTTGTTGAAAGAATAAATTCCAACTTTAGTTTGAAATATTAATACTCCAAATGGATATATGAATATAGAAATTTAAGTGGTTTTGGAACTAAAAAGTGATATTTAAATTATGGTTTGGACTTTAAATAAAGAACTATATTTATAAAGCCATGGAAATTATTTTCTTTATGAAGTAACTTTAAAAGTTATACCATTTATTCTATATACCATTGAATATCCAAACCATTTAAGTTTAGAAGTTATGGTTTAAATTATGAACTTTGAAATATTATGCTTTGAAAGTACAAGTCAACTATTGGGTTTTCAAACGCTATAAATTTTAAAAGCATTATGATTTTGGAAAAGAATGATATTTGGATAAGATGATGTCATATTGTTTTGAGTTTTAAAAATGATATTGTATTAATAGTTTGAAATGGAAATGTTTATTCTTGTTTTTAAGTATAAACTATTTTTAAATGACCGCGGTGTTATAATAACGATTGGTTGGCAAAGAGACCGGGATCGGATATGGACATACTCTCTGTCGATACCGAAAACCACTTTGGCTAACCGTGTACGCGGTGGAGATTCCAGAATGAAGTAGGTTGGTGGCGACGTTTCCTGTAAGTTAAATACGTGGACCCAACTCCCGTGAGTTAGCATAAGGTGGCTAAAACAGGAGCGATCGACGGGTTAATGAGGTCATTCCTCTGATCGGACACTCCTCTTCGATATTATACTTTGACTTTGGATTGATTCAGTGGCCACTTCTATTTTGATTTTGGGGGAGTTTGTTCGAGGTGGGCGGTAGCTGCGGCTACGTGTTTCCATCGGCCCGGAAGCGTAATTGGTATATCTACCCTGGCATTGCCTAGTTGTGCCGTGTCACCTACCATACCGAGCCTTGTACGAGTTTGGATTTCTCCCGTAGCCCGTGTGGTATCCTCTGGTGGCTTCCCGATCAGGAGGGACTATGATATTGGATGGACTACTGGGACTATTACGTGTTAAGGGGAATATTAGGTCACTCCTTAATGCTATTAAAAAGTATGTTTATTTTATAAATAGACACTATTATAATAGCGCAATATACTACATAGTAAATAGTTTAACGGATCCTTAAGAGATGTAAATCCCGAGCATCTTTTGAGTTACTGTACTCATAATTTATTTCTGTTAATTTAACTCACATAAGTTCTTTTAGTTCTGACTCGAGTGTTTTTGTCTTTTCAAATTCGCTCGGGTCAGTCCGAGCGTTTTAGGATTTGATGATTTAGCTTTGGAGGATGAAGACGAAGAACTCGTATTATCATTATTTATATTATTGCACCACACTCATACTGGTCCGCTGCATTGATTGTATTGGTATGTGAACTCTGATATTTATTGTACAAAGAAAAATCAAGTGTTTTGTAAACGGTTTATGAACTGTATATTTATTATTATATTTTATCCTTCCGCTGTGAGATTATATTTTGTTTTATTTCTTCTCTGTTTTTCTTAGTTACCCCATAACAATCCGCCCTTCCGCAGGGTTTGAATTGGCACGTGTGTCGGTTTAAATCGTGCGAAAAGGCGGGATGTTACAGTTGGTATCAGAGCTTTGGTTTAGCGATAAACCTTGGATTTGTGGGGTTTGACTCTTTGTTAATAGGGTAGTAATACCCTATGGGAGTCGCTGAGTGTATATATATGGGAGCGCATACTTGTTAGTTTTATAAAAGGTTTTTATATTGTGTTAATCTGTTCCGTTTTGTATTTATTAATTTCGGTTGATGCATGGGATGCTGTGACATTAATAGGGGTTTTTAAACACTTAATAGGACAGACCGACATAATATTTGTTTTAATATAGGCGAATGAAATAATTTTGCCTAATCTATTTTCGATATATATAAAATAAATTTTTCAAATTATATCTATATTTGATTGCTATAGATTGGTTGTTAGGAAATAGGATAAATAATAATAGAAATAAAATTGAAGAAAATAGATAAATGAATTTGGAAATTTAGAACTGAATTTCCGGGGTTTTGAAAATTTCTTTCAAATAAATTTTGGAATATAATAGTATTATTTATAAGTATTCTCTGATATAAATATTTCAATATAATTCGGAAGAATTGTTTTAAAAGAAGATTTTGGAGAAAAGTTTTGTACTTTCCTCTCTGTCGCTGGAAAATAATTTCGGTGATGAGTGCACGCATCATCGACATTCATTTTCGAGTTTCGAAGAGGAAAGGCCTCTGTAGAAATTTACTGCCGAATTGTTTAAGAAATTTTTTATCGTTTTAATTATAATTTGAGATATATAAGTAAAAGGGAGTATGTTTATCTTCTATTTTAAATAATTTAAGAATAAACCCGGTATTTGGTTCTTAAATTCCAATCAATTAATAGTTCAATTTGGTGTAGAAATTTGAACCTTTAATTAAAGTAAAATTTAATACCATAGGAAGATTAGTAATGTAAATAAACAATTGTAAACATTAGTAAATGAATTTGTAAACTTCTTATTTATAAGAATTAATGCTATAAGGGTGCAAATTTAGTGTAATTAAATTGTTACTATTATTAAATATAATAGTAACGTAAACCTTTAAATAAATGAATGGAATTAAAGGTAAGTTGAAATTGAAATTTATAAAACGAATATATTTATTGAACCATTAATTAATTAAAGAAATTGAGAAGAAACTTGTATAAATTTCACTTACATTCTTAAACATATATAACTTACCATATAATAAAAGTTGCAATGTTGGTAAGAAAATGTAAGGGAAATTCTTACAAGTGAAGAGTAAGGTAATGAAAGAAATCAATGTATTGCTATTATAAAATAAGAATTCAATTGCATAAACTTAAGTTAAATTGGGAATTTTACTATATAAGTAAAGGTAAGATTTTAAATAGATGATATAAACTTAAGTAAATAAAATGGAATACCAATATAATGAATATTGTAATAAATGAAAAAATGAAATTGTAAGTAATGAGGAAATCACTCCATAAATAGAAGAAATAAACATTTTTAAAAAGTTTAAAGCTATTTGTTAACAAATAAGTATAAAGGAAAAATGTAATAAGGATGTAAGTATTAAATATATTAATGAAAATAAAAAGTGCATAGGTGTAATGCAATAAAAGAAACTTACAAGTCTTAAATTATGGAAAGGAATAATTATAAGTAATAAGTAAATTATTGAAACAAACATTAATGAGTAAATGAAATTTAAAGCTTATGTGAATCCTAAAAGGAAATCAAACAACTAAAGCATGAAATGAACGTATAATAAGTGAATTTGGTTGTTGGTTTGAAATTATTATTGGTTGATTTATGGTTGGTTGGGTAAAGGAATTTGAAGTTTTGGATGAATAAATAATCTATCTTTGTTCCGTCTAAGACTGTTGAGTAAATGATGCACTTGATAGTTATTTTCATTTCATACAAATTTCAAGTTTTGAACCCGAACAACTTCTTGTTGTTGGATAAATGGTTGCTTTGTCTTGTGTATGTATGCTGTTTGGAAGGGTGATGGTTGTTGTATTGATTGGTTGATTAATGGTTGAATCCATTTAAATATTTCACTGTATATAAATTTGTACATTTTAGCTAAATTAACTAATTTTGTTAATTTAAATTATTGATTTCGAAATTCTTCTTTTCCTTTCTTTTCCTTTTCGGGGACGAAAAGTTTTGAGTGGGGGAGAGTGTAACGACCCGTAAATTCCGACAATTAATTTTTAGTTAAAAAGGATTTTGAAATTTAAATTTTGTAGAAAAGGGAAATATATATATATATATAAGAGAGGTAAATTAATACTAGGATGAACGCTAAATGGAAATTTATAAAAACGGTAATTAAAAATCTTAATTTTTTTTTTTGTTAAAT
Source organism: Allium cepa (assembly GCA_030765085.1). Taxonomy (NCBI): domain Eukaryota; kingdom Viridiplantae; phylum Streptophyta; class Magnoliopsida; order Asparagales; family Amaryllidaceae; genus Allium; species Allium cepa. The sequence continues at coordinate 914,821,448 of CM060929.1, read as the reverse complement.
TTAATGGAAATCTAATGATTGAGATAGTGTAAGATGTATACCTTTGTGTAAGTTGAATAAATGAAGGAGAGTTAAATGTATAATTAATAATGAATTGTAGAAATAATTATTTAACCAAATTTTTGAAATTTAAGTGGAGTATAATAAAGAATTAGTGTAATTTGTTACACTTGAATAAAATAAAAATAAAGAATTAAGGACAAAAATTTAAATCACCTATGTATTAATATATATTAATAAAATGGTAACTATATGAGAATTAAGGTAGTAATACAAATGGCAGTTGTTGGACAACCAATTTAATGCAAATTTAAATGTGATTGAGACGACTGTTGGGTTCTAATGGAGTGTAAATGAATAGTGAGAAACATTATAATCTCTTAATTAAATATGGTTGTTTAATTAATGCTGATAGAAACAAAACAGGAAATTTATTCATAACAAATGAATTGCAATTGTATAATGAAAGTGGATTGTTAATAGATGGATGTAAATATTTATTTATTGATGGAAATAAAATATAAATAAATGTTTGGATAGAACATAAGAGAATGCAATTTGGTGGTACGTTAATTGGAAATAGATTTAAAAAAGGATAACAACTATTATAAATTTCCTAACTTACGTGTCAATAAATTTATTGGGAGTAAAAGCTCTTTTATATGTTGAGTAGTTAAAATGTTGTTATTAAAGATATACGTTGATTTAATAATTATTAATATATAGCAACGGAAGTGTGAACATAAATTAATATAAACGTAAATCTTATTTTAAGGTAATAATTGAGTGTAGACTTATGAAATAGGTTTAATGACAATAATTATTGTTCGTTGCTTATTTTATTAGTGTTAAGTTTATTTTGAAATCAAATTTCAATTAATGCACTAAATTATTGCAGTTAGTGTGGAATATATTGGTAAATGAAGAATGTGAATTCAATAAGATGTAACCAAGGTAATAATCCATTCATAATAGGATAATTAATGTAATATAAAGAATGAAACCAAAATGGAATGAAATTATTTGAGGTTTTAAGTTTATTTATGTGTAAAGTTAACAAAATTTCCAATAAAATTGAGATACGGTAATTTATGCAAATAAAAGATGAAATTTGGAAATATTACTGTAATGAAATATAAAGGAACGCTAACTATGTAGTTGAGTAATAATTGATTTATTATTGCGTTGTAATCCAATAAAATCAAATTTATTAAAATTTATTTCAATTAATTGGATTAATTGCAGTAACCGTTGAAAATTTATTTACTGAAAGAATTGACACTAAATTTATATGTTAATTTGCTTTTAGTTATTTTAAATATCTAAGGGGTTAGAAATGACTCAAATCTACTAGTAAATATTTAATTTAAAGGTGGAAAGTAAAAATTTTATTGTTTAGATATTAGTAAGATACGAATTTAGATAGAATTAATTATTTAATTATTTCGTAAATTGAGATCTGAAGTTTAAAATTGGAGATTTTTAATGTATAGAGATTGAGCCAAGGTAAATTTCATTAAATTGACATCAATAAATTTGAATAATAGAAAGGAAGAGAATTAAATAAGTTTTATCGAAATTTAATTTATAATGTTGAATTTAATGAAATTGGAATTTAACATCGAAGTTAAGAATTAACATTTCAATTGATGAATAAAACAACCATGGATTGACACTTAAAATTGTTTAGAATTTGAGTAAATAAATTAAGGAAAGTTAAAGAATAAAATTTGGTCAAGATTTGAAGTTAAATATAAAATTGGATTTTTGTAATTTATTTAATGAATATAAAAATAGCCATTTTGGCCACGGACTCGGATTTCGACGAAACCAGTTCCATCGGATCCGTATCGGTGAATTATTGTAGGGTTCCAAGTTTCGGATCGATCGGACCTGTCGTTTGATCGTACGGACGCGAAACGCCTTGAAATCAATTTAATTAAAATAAATTTGAAATCAATTTGGAAATTTTGTTTTCAGGATAACTTCTTCATACGATCAAATTTGGACATGAAACTTCTTCCATCGCGTTCAGAATATTTTAAATTACCTATTTGGATATATAGATTTACGAAATTTCGTTCCGGAGACATAGCGGGCTTTCTGGGCCATAGTTTGTTCCGCACGTTCATTCTACGGTCTATCTACGCTACCTCTAACCCTCTATATAAAACCAGCTATTCAGCCCTAGCCTCCGCCTAATTTCATTTATCTGCGCGTATATTTTCTTCAAGCTTCTCTTCTTCTTCAATGGGGGCAAACCCTAGATCCAGTCGGTTCAAAAACAAAATGAAATTTCAAAGTTCTCTAAAAATTCTGAAAAAAATTTATGTTGAAGATTTTGGCAAGCGCAACTCAGATCTGCGGTCCGCTTTTCGATTCTAGTTTCTGTGTGTCCAGATCTGAGCCAATCAGTTCCGGCCGTTCATCAGCGTCGCATCAAAGTTCATCGGATCGAGAAACCCTTTATGGGTTTTGTAGAGTGGACTGAGGGGACTGCATCTATGCAGTCTATATGGTGTTTCAACGGCCAGATCATCGTCTATTAGCGAATTAGGGTTCGATATTGGGTGCGGCGGCTGGCTATTTGGAGACGCACGACATCAAGGGGGGACGCGGCCTGGAGTGCCGAGCACGATGATGGTCGCGGCAAGGCCAACGGCGGCGGCTGGGGGGCGAGGATCGCGGTCAAAGTCAGGTCAACGGCGAGATTTGGGTTCGGTTGCGTATTTTTGCCCTGGGGTTTCTGCGTGCGCGACTTTCTGGGAAGAGAGGAGTTTCACGGGATGACGTGGCAAAGCATGGGGTGAGTGTTGTGTATTTTCTTATTTAATTTAAATATATATTTCCAAGCGTTTAATCGTATAACTTTTTCATACGACCTCGGATTCACACGTGATTTTTTTTGTTAGGATCGAAATTTATTTTCGGATCTGTTGGCGCTGGTTTGGACTGATTTGGATACTGTCCAATTTTTGGGTTTAAATTGGATTTGAATCCAATTTAAATTCAAAAGGTGAGTGTTTTAACCCACTCACAACTTCTAAAAGTTTTTATGTTTGTTAAATTCATTTTTGATATGAGTAGAAATTTATTTATAACTGTTTGACTTGTTTTATTCAGCATATCTGTTAATTCGCATTTATTTAATTTAACTGTTAATTTATTTTATTTATTGATATTAATTGACAGTTAGAATTTATTTATTTGCATATAAACTGATAGTAAACAGTTATAAAATTTATTACTGAATATAAACTGTTAGTTTAATAGTTGTTAAATTTATTCTGAATATAACTGCCAGTTATTACCTGTTATATATTATCAGATATATATTGATGTTGTTTTATTTTGGATGATGATTGTGATTTGGATGATGGATGATGGATGATGTTGATGAATGGATGTTTTATTTTATATCATTTAAACTGTAAGTTATCATGCATATTTCATTTCATTCGGGATTGTGGTTTGAAATGATATACAACCACAAAATTTTATTTTAATTTGCGGATTGAAATGATAAATATCCGTATCACTTGACCATAGGATAGAAAATTTTATACAGGCACCGTGGTCTATATATAAATTATTTCAAAAGTGATTTCTATGGTTTGGATGGAATACGGTTTATAATAATTTAAATTTTGATATTTTCTTCCATATATATACATATGAAGTTAGAAATATTGAATTTTAAAATGTGTATAAATCTCTTAAATAAAAATGGAAAAATTTAAGAAAATGGAGTTGATAATTTATATCATATGTCTAGTGTTAAATTTGGAAATTCTAAGATATGATATGTATAACTGGATTTTTCCAAGATAAATTTGAAATGAATATTCTAGTATAAAATAAATTGAAGAAAATATTTTATTGCTAGAAATTGGAGTTTTATTTATGGATTTTATATGAATATTCAAGGCTAGATAATAGAACATTTAATTTGTTGAAAGAATAAATTCCAACTTTAGTTTGAAATATTAATACTCCAAATGGATATATGAATATAGAAATTTAAGTGGTTTTGGAACTAAAAAGTGATATTTAAATTATGGTACGGACTTTAAATAAAGAACTATATTTATAAAGCCATGGAAATTATTTTCTTTACGAAGTAACTTTAAAAGTTAAACCATTTATTCTATATACCGTTGAATATCCAAACCATTTAAGTTTAGAAGTTATGGTTTAAATTATGAACTTTGAAATATTATGCTTTGAAAGTATAAGTCAAATATTGGGTTTTCAAACGCTATAAATTTTAAAAGCATTATGATTTTGGAAAAGAATTATATTTGGATAAGATGATATCATATTGTTTTGAGTTTTAAAAATGATATCGTATTAATAGTTTGAAATGGAAATGTTTATTCTGGTTTTTAAGTATAAACTATTTTTAAATGACCGCGGTGTTATAATAACGATTGGTTGGCAAAGAGACCGGGATCGGATATGGACATACTCTCTGTCGATACCGAAAACCATTTTGGCTAACCGTGTACGCGGTGGAGATTCCAGAATGAAGTAGGTTGGTGGCGACGTTTCCTGTAAGGTAAATACGTGGACCCAACTCCCGTGAGTTGGCATAAGATGGCTAAACCAGGAGCGATCGACGGGTTAATGAGGTCATTCCTCTGATCGGACACTCCTCTTCGATATTATACTTTGACTTTGGATTGATTCAGTGGCCACTTTTATTTTGATTTTGGGGGAGTTTGTTCAAGGTGGGCGGTAGCTGCGGCTACGCGTTTCCATCGGCCCGGAAGCGTAATTGGTATATCTACCCTGGCATTGCCTAGTTGTGCCGTGTCACCTACCATACCGAGCCTTGTACGAGTTTGGATTTCTCCCGTAGCCCGTGTGGTATCCTTTGGTGGCTTCCCGATCAGGAGGGACTATGATATTGGATGGACTACTGGGACTATTACATGTTAAGGGGAATATTAGGTCACTCCTTAATGCTATTAAAAAGTATGTTTATTTTATAAATAGACACTATTATAATAGCGCAATATACTACATAGTAAATAGTTTAACGGATCCTTAAGAGATGTAAATCCCGAGCATCTTTTGAGTTACTATACTCATAATTTATTTCTGTTAATTTAACTCACATAAGTTCTTTTAGTTCTAACTCGAGTGTTTTTGTCTTTTCAAATTCGCTCGGGTCAGTCTGAGCGTTTCAGGATTTGATGATTTAGCTTTGGAGGACGAAGACGAAGAACTCGTATTATCGTTATTTATATTATTGCACCACACTCATACTGGTCCGATGTATTGATTGTATTGGTATGAGAACTCTGATATTTGTTGTACAAAGAAAAATCAAGTGTTTTGTAAACGGTTTATGAACTGTATATTTATTATTATATTTTATCCTTCCGCTGTGAGATTATATTTAGTTTTATTTCTTCTCTGTTTTTCTTAGTTACCCGATAACAATCCGCCCTTCCGTAGGGTTTGAATTGGCACGTGTGTCGGTTTAAATCGTGCGAAAAGGCGGGATGTTACAACTTCCGTTATTATAAAATAAATCACCAAGTACGTTATCATCACCAACATTAATTAATATATTGAATGCTTACCTTTATTTCTCTACATCCAATTTGTTCCAACTTAATTTATATTAATGCTATTCCCTTATATGGTTATTATTTATCCACTTGTGCTAACATTTATTACCTAAATTATCCGTTATTTGTAAGCCTTTAATATTTCTATTTAAATTAAATATAAATCTCAATTCAATCAACCCTTCTCAACATGCAACTTAGTAACAACTTACAAGTACGAAATGGAATGATCATTTATTATAGTATTTTCTAAATTTACATTAGCATATTAATTAATTCCCTTTATATAAATTTCATATCCAGGTATAATACTTACACCATTTTATTTATTCAAATTTTATTCAAATTTCTAGTAAATAGGTTTTAGGTCACCATTTATATTTTATTAGCGTTCATTTCATTATTTATTTATAGGTTTTTATTTCTACTGAATTTAAATTTACACAACTCATAAATTCAACAAAATTAAATCCACGAATTTATGGATCGTTACGGTAATAGAAGGATTTTGGATCAGAAAATTGAGAATGCTAAAGTGTTATTTAGTCTAATGCATAAGAAGATTTGGAGAAGAGTTGGTAGGCTGAAGTGAATTTATGCAAAGAATAAGGAGCTGGTTTTGTTGAGTGATGTATTTGTTGAGTGATGTATTTGTTTGATATGAAATTTGTTTCATTTTTCTTCTTTTTAATAGATGAATGTATGCATATGCATGTAACTCCTCTTGTACAATTCTAATGTAAATGAATAAATTTGGGCAGGACTCCCTTAGCCCATTGCTTTTCAAAAAAAAATTAAGCAATCTCCAAAATGAGTGATATCTATGATCCTATTTACTCAAAAAATGTTTTGCTAAAATTGATTTAGGGTTTATCGTAAACGATGTCTCAAATAACATTGTTTTTTGACCCGCCTAAAAGTTAAGGAATTTGGATCAAGAAATAAGTATTGAAATTTGAGATATTTTCCAAACTAAAAGAATTAATTACATAGAATTATCCTAAGTCAAAAGAAAGAAATTTCAAAATCATCCGAAAAGAATTAAAGTGAAAAGAAACTTAATAAATCATATAGACTCATATTCACTTTTTATCGATAATTGGATTTCGAAGGAACCTAGGTTGGATTTCGGTAATTCCTATCCGAAAACCACTTCGAACCAATATATACGTTCGAATGTGAAGACATGTTGAAGATGATGATTATTGAAGACCGTGGATCTTCATAGCGTGGAAACTGCTTGTTGAACATGCTCTGGTTGGCCCCCATTATAGAGTTATTTATAGTAGTGGTCTCCTCATGATGGAGATTTTTCGGATTGCAAGGACTACTCGCTACTAGTGGTAGTAGAAGAGTGCCTTCGGTTTGTCCTGTTCTTGGACAACTTGTATGGACGTTTGTCTGACATTGCATTTCTAAAGATTACGTACATTGGTTTTTACAAACGTACATCAGCGGTGGCGGAGAAGGCAACTTCTCTTAGCTTAACACCCACCTTGAGACGTACGAGCTCAAGGGTTGTATTTTTGTGGAAGGCAATTAGTAGTTAACAGAAATGGAAATGTGGCATTCAAAGATGTGATATGTGCTATGTGAAAAGGTAATTGTAACCTCAAGCCTCATCAAACTGGAAATGACCGAAACAGGATTAGATGCAGCAAGGCTAAGTGGGTCATTCCCAAGTAGGGTATGATCATCCCCTTCTAGATATATTTCTTCCTGCTATGATGTTCGGGATGTAAATTAATGTGGTGTATGGATAACAAGCGCTCGATTAATGGTCGGTAACGACCAGGGGATGACGTATTCGATACTATCTAGTTATACAGGTAGGCCGGTCTTGTGTTGGTAGAGGAGCTTTGTGATGGTTCCTCGGGACATCCATCTACGGGTGTACCTATTTCGGAAGGTAGATCCTTTACCTGGTCATTTGTATGGAAATCCATCCTTCAATGAGAACCTACAAACTTGATTGTAAACCTACTATGTTGGAATTTCATCGATGTAACATTTTCGGATAAGATTAATAAGTTTATTTGCAAATGTTTTCAAAGACTGCCATTAGAAATAATATCAAAGGTTTTGATATAAAAGTATTTTAGTTATCATATGGTAAAACACGTCCGTGTTTATGTGTGGGCGTGGTTTTGTGAGATATTCTTTATTTTCAAAGGATTTTTATTCAAAGGCAGATATATGACACTGTCATTTTTTATTGAGTTTTCTCACGCTGGTTTATCAAGCCTGATCCGGGTATTTTCAATACTCGTGTCAGATCTGAGTAGTTTCAGGTTTAGTTGAAGATGGTTGGAGTCTCTAGAGGAAAGCTGGAGTTATTCATCATAAGCATGAGCATATTCTATTATCCGCTGTACTTAGTGTATTTTGTTTGATGTTTGTCAGCAATTGTTAGGGCAGATGATTATAACTATCCAAGCTGCATTTAGGTTAGACTCTGATATATGTATTTAAAAGTTTTCCGCTGTAAAGATATTTGTTCAATATTATATGTTATTCCATTCGTGTGAGATTCTGTTCTCTCTATTTTTCTTTATTGCCCTTCATGTTCCATGTTTTCGTGCAACTTGAGTTGGACATATGTGGTTTATTGTCGATTCAAAGGGTATGTAAAAACTGGCCTTGACAAGAAGAAAACTGAAATAACAACACAGAATCTCACAATCGCAGCGGAACAATATATAATAGATAACAACTGATCTTTATACAAAAGAACAATAATTGTTTTATACATTATATCATCAGAGTACAACACAAATCAATAACACAATACTGGACAGTTATAATAACTTACCCTTACAAATGCTGAATATACAGCAGACCATACATAGCGGAGTAAAATCAAATACGTATAATACGTCTTCGTCATCCTGCTCGCCTCCTAAACTCCATAGCATCATATCATGTATCTGTAATACTCGGTCTGACCCGAGCATTATAAATAAAATAACACCCAAGTCGGTCTGGAAAACCAGTGTGAGAAAACACACTCAATTTGAATTATTAAAGTTTCAAAATCCTTTTGAAAATCAAAGGTATCACGTAAGACCACGCCACAAATAAACACAATGGGTTTTTACTTTACGATAACCAAAACATTCCATATCAAAATCCTCTAATATTATAACAGTGTCTAAGTACAAATACTTATTCAAATAGCTGAAATTGTTACATCCATTAAATTCCAGCAATACTAGCCTCTGCAATCAAAACTGTAAATGCACGTATTGTAGAATGGATTCCAACTAAATGACTTGGCACTGGTGGACCACCTGTCATGGTACAAGTCTAGAAACACTGTACGGAGGACCACTCTGGGATCCCCTACTACAGAAGACCAAACTACCCCTTCAACTGGATAGCCTGAATAAGATTACCCCGCGGTTGGGATCAGCAACCGCCACACAGCCGAATAAAAGGGACTCTAGATAGGGGTAACCTTACCCTACTTAGTTGCGACCCACTTAGCCTTGCTACTCTCCCCTGATTTTCAGTCATTCCCGGTTGATGAGGCTCGAGGACAGACGTTTTCTTTTTAGAATTATTCACATAGAATGTTCATTGCCCTCCAATGAGAATGCTGATAGCATTCATCTTTACAAGTCCGTTCCCGGTCCGAACGGAACCGAAGGCACTATTCCTACTACATTCATTTTGGAATCACCCTTTAGGATTAGTAGCGATTAGCCCTTGCACCTCACTACTCCATCTTCGACTCCATAGCTCTTGACTTCATTCCGAAAACGTACTTGTTGGATCAAAGTGGTTTTTCGATCACAGATCCAACCCCGGTCCCTTCGAAACAACGTTCGATATTACCCGGTAAATTCAACCCTGATTCTTTTGGAAATAAACAGATGAAGATAAGATCGGAGATCACCTCCTAACCGTTTGTGGACGGATTTTCTTATAAACATCCTGGAAGAACGGACGAGTTTATACGTACAGTATAGCACCTCGAACGGTAGTTGTACCATATAATTTCTGTACCTCTTCTAGATATTTCCAAAGTTATATTAAGGTTCAGATTTGATAGTTGGTTATTTAACTATCAAATAAATAATCAATTCAACCAAAATACTTCAACTACACCAAAACACCAAGTCTTTATTTAAAATAACCTTTATATAAATTAAATCTCTTTATCCAAAAATATACACTTATCATATTGAATTCGGTATATTCACAAATTATCTTTCTCTTTCAAAATATTAAAAAAAAACTTTTAAATAATATAGAAAGTACCACTACGGTATCAAACCATGGATCACAGTTCAATGGTTACGTCTTTATCCTAGAGAAATCCAAGTCTTAAGAACATGCACTCACTGCCTTCGATTTACGCCATTCGAGTATACCAATACTGTTCGAAAACTCTATTAAAAAATTTTCAAAATAATACTTACGAAATATCTATGATAATTCTCCAAGTAAAACTTTTAGACAAAACTACTTTTTAAATAAAAGCTATTTTATAGAATATAAATATTTAATAATTATCCTTTTAAAATTATAATACTAATTTAACCTTTAAAAATAATTAACTACTATTACTAACTTAATTTAATAAATACCTTAAAAGAATTTTGAAAAAATTAAATAATAGATTTTCTGAAACATTCTTTTAACCATTTTTAAATTTTCTAATTAATTCTTAAAAATCTTTCCTTTAAAATATACTTAACTTTTCAGAAAAATACATTTTTCCACTTCAGTATGGCCAGTCTACTCATTTGTAAATCCTTCTCGATTTGTCTCCAGTTTAATTTACATTCCAACCCCATAATTTCCTTTCACACATTTAAAAAATAAAATAAAACTACTATTTTTTTTAAAGATTTACCATCTTCTTATAAATTCCCACCATGAATTTATAATTCCAAATTATCCACTAATAATTACTTCACTTTATTTTATAATGTAACGACCCACTATTTTGGACCATTCAAATCGACAATAAACCACACATGTCTGACTTGAATAATTCAAAAATAGTAGATTGTAATATAAATTGGAGCAAATAAAACCAAACACAGACACAGATAAATCAGAATAACTCGCAGTGGAAATAAAATAACCATAGTAGTTCATGAAGCTACTACAACACAGTCTCAAAACAAGTACAAAATCCAGAGTTTGAAAAGTAAATACAATAGAAATCCAAAATACGTAAATGTCCACTAGTATATAAGCTGAATAGAAATACTGAAAAGAAATAGATAACAACTAGATAGATTATCTCCAGAAATCCAAGCTCTAGAAGGTGAAATCCAAAGCTGATTCTCAAGCTGACCTAAGCGTAAAGCAAACACAAAACACTCGAGTCAGGACATACATACTTATACAATGTAAACCAACTCAAATGAACTGTAATAAAATGTGCAAGTAACGTAAAGGATGCTTGGGATCGTCCATCCTTTAAGGATCTGTTAAACTATTTACTATGTGGTAATATACGCTATTATAATAGTGTCTAAAGTAAAGTATAATATACTTAAAAATAGCATTAAGGAGTTACCCAATATCCCCCTTAACACATTTTAAATATTCTCATAGACTATACAGTACCGTAATCTCGCCAGTAATGGGAGTCGTCAAAGGGCACACCATAAGTATGGTACAAAACAAAACTCGTATAAGGCGCGCTAGGGTAGGTGACACGGCAGAACGAGGCAATACCAAGGTAGATATACCAATTACGCATCCAGACTGGTGGTAACGCATAGCATCCACTACCGCCCACCTCGAGCCACACTGCCAAAATCAAAGGGTACCCCAATCAATCACAAAGTAACAGAATGGTATCGAAGAAGTGTGTCCGATAAGAGGAGCTACCTAATTGGCCTAGAATTGCTCCTGTTTTAGCCACCTTATGCCAACTCAAGGGAGTTGGGTCCACGTACATACCTCAATAGAATGTCGCCACCATCCTACTACATTTTGGAATCTCCACCACGTACACGGTTGTTAAAGTGGTTTTCAGTACCGATAGAGAGTATGCCCATATCCGATCCCGGTCTCTTCAACAACCAACCATTATTATAACCCGTGGTTATAAATTTCCAAAATGGTTTATATTCAAATCAAAATATATCATTTAAACCATTTAAACATGAAGTCGTTATCCTTTCAAATCAAATATTCAATTTCCAGAATTGTAGCATTTTCTAAGTTCATTCTTTCAATTACAACAATTTCAAAACATTGTATTTTTTAGAAACAGCAGCACTTATAAAGTGCTACGGTTAGATAAATTAGTATTTCAAAACCGTTCACTTTTAGAAACAGCAGCACTTATAAAGTGCTACAGTAGGTAAAATTAGTATTTCAAAAATAGTTCAATTTCAGAAACAACGACACTTATAAAGTGATGCAGTAGATAAAATTAGTATTTCAAAAAACAGTTCAATTTCAGAAACTGCAGCATTTATAAAGTGCATAGTAGGTAAAATTAGTATTTCAGAACATAGTTATATTTTAGAATTGGTAGCACTTAGCAAATGCTACCTTAAACCACAACATTTTGGAAATGCTGCCAATATATAACTAAGGTTTATTACAATATTTCAGAGACATTATAATTTCAATTTTTCACCATTTTTAACTTGTAAAACACATCTCACTTTTCCAAAATATTTATTTGGACATCATTTAACTTATGGTTAAATAAAATAAATTTTTATAAATAAATATCCAAATTAAACTATAATTCATTTAATAAGTCAAATGTACAATATTTTACTTAACTTTTTATCTTAACAATTGACTTAATATGTTATGTAAAATTTCCCATTTCATAAATAGAATATTCCTTTTTTTCTAAGTTAAGCCTAAAAATTTCCATTTGAAACTAAATTTTCAATTATCAAGTTAAGTCATATTTTAAATTACATTTTAACCCATTTATTTACTTATACAATTTTCACTTATAGAAAATAACTATAACATTTATTTAAATCATTTAAATCCAATTTAAGTTTAAATTTCATATTTTTTAAATTTCAAAATACATAATAATTTTCAGAAAATATTTAAAATTAACCACGGGTCTGTATATAATTTTCTAATTTAGGTCAAGTGATGCGAATATGTATCATTTCAATCCGTAATTTAAAAATAATAATACGGGTTCTATCATTTCAAACCTGCAATCCCAAGTCAGATAAAATAAAATAAAAATCGCTTGAGCCTATCATTTCAGCTCATAACGATTTTTCCCTATTCTAAAGTCCATTTGGGTATGTATCATTTCAACCCATAGTGATACTATTCGAACAGGGAACTTGCAGTGTGAGAAGCAGTAAATGAATAAAAAGTATAATATGGCATATCAAATCAGGTGAAGTAAATAAACATATATCAGGTTATACATCATGAAATATCATATCATAGGCATACATAAATTACTATCATATCATCAACTATAGTTCACATGACATTGTTTCATAGTTATCTAAGTACGAATGTCGAGAGTGATAAACTCACCTTCTAAAATTGGAGTTAATAATTCAAAACACATGAATAAACTTCAGAAAGCACGACAAGGCACTACTTAGATTTGAGTGGATGGAGAGCCAAGATTCAGATCTTGTAAACACATAAATATAAACAAATATAAGTATATAATTCAACCCATGAAATAAACTAAAACAATGAACAAAACATGAATCAAAATGAAGAAAACATTGGTTTAATCAATAAGTGGGCTCGGCCACTATGCAAATGGGCTTAACCATCACCACATATGGCTCGGCCATCATTGTTTGAGGCATCTAGGCTCGGCTATGGTCAGGTAGAAGCACGACTAGGCTATGGAAGGAGAAGAGATAGGGTTATGGAATGCAAAAAGTCAAGGTAAGTGAAAGTTGGGTTCGGCCATATGCAATATGGCTCGACCACTATGTGTTAATGGCTCGGCCAAGTCTGATCTGGATCAAGGCACAAGTATCACGGCTAGGTGATGGAGATGGGTTACGGCCAAGGCAATGTGGTGGAGGGATAAGGGTGGCCGAGGCAAACAAGGAGGGGATGATGATCAATAGGCTCGGCTAGGGGTTACTAACTTGTTTTGGTGATGAATTTCGGATCCAATTCTCACGGAAAGGCATAGGGAAGTGATAAGGTGATGGTGGCCAGTCAAGAGGTGGTGGTGGAGGAAGATGGTCGGCTGGAGCATGAGGCCGAGCTTGCTTGTGGCAAACAAAAAGAGAAAAAGAAAATTGTAACAGAGGAAGGAAGAGGAAGCCATGAAAAGAAAACTTACTGTATTATTTTTTTCAGGAAATAAAATGAGAAAGAGATGAGAATGAGATGTTTTTTACGTGATTTGGAGAGTGAAATGAACGGCTTGAGAATGAAATGCACGACTAGGAAATAAAGAGGCTAGAAAATGAAAAGTCATAAATCAAAGAAAAAGAAACTTAAGTCCTTTTGAATTTCCAAGCCAAAATTTCAAATAAAAATCAAATAAAAAGGGTCCAACAAAATAGAAAATAGAAAATGAATATAAAATGGAAAATGAATATAAAATAAAAATGAATATAGGAAATAGACAACAGGAAATAAAAAATAAAATACGAAAATTAATTGCGTGTAAAACGCTGAAATTTATCAAATTTTAAAAGTATAAAACAGAATTTTACGAAACGAAAAGCAACATGAAAATCAGAATCAAGTATAGTTTCAAAGAAAAGATTAGAAATTAAAAATTCAAATTTAAAATTTTGAACTGAAAGTCAAAGTTTGACCATAGTTGACCAAAATATAAAATTTCAGAAATATTTATTTTATTGTATTTGGAAAATAATTTATAAACAAAATCCAAAAATACATTGGAAAATTCCAAAATTTCAATTTTTAAATGATTCAAAAATCAAAGTTTTCAATTAAATTGAATTAAAAATATTTATAAAATTATGGGTTGTTACATATAAACCTCATTCAAAATTTTCATAATCACATTTCCCGTTTCATCACTGTTTTACAACACTCAATCGATTTTAAATTGATTTTCAAATTTGAACTCCATTTTTGAATAAATTTCCCAATATATTCCAAAGTCCACTAATTTCAAATCTCATTTCCCCTTTTTTTTAAATCTTATTTTAACCTAAAACATCGATTTCATATTTTAAGTTTCAATCTCCCTTTATATTTTCCCAAACTATTTAATCTTAAATTTAAAATACATTCTTTTGTACGTAAAATAATATTACTTAAGTTCACATTTTTTAAAAAACCCTTTATTTCACATTTACTCGAAAATATCTATATTTCCATAATCAGAGTTTATAGAATAGGATATTAAAATCAAACTTTTTTTTCAAATTCATTCCTTTAATTTGTTCAACTTCACTATAAATATTTTACTTAAATTTTTTTATTTTCCTCCGAAAATCCAATATTTATATTATTGATATTTTAAGATGCCAAAATATTTCCAGCAAAATCATAGCATCCAATAAATTTAATTTTTGCAACATAATCTATCGCATATTAATCAAATATATAATACCATTGAATATGTAAATAATTTCAACATTTGAGGAATCCCATTGGATCCCTCCTACATGTTTCCCTACATGCACAGATGTTAGCACAGTATAAAAATACCAATCCTACTTCGAGGGGGGTGTCGCCGTACATAGGGTCATCCACTATATAGATGCGGGAATATCAATCATTCCAATATATATTATATATATAACAATATCACATTCAACTATAAACCAATAATTAATTTTAACTCTTTAAAATTAATTGCTGTAATCCAAAATTGAGTGAGATTAACTCATTTTGATTTTTTTCCCAAAACTATTAATTATTCCAATTCCAAATTTATATCGTATCGGCTCAACGCCACTAGATTTTGTGATTTTTGAACCTCTCTAAGACAAAGTTAGCACACGGCCATCACGACGCAGCCCTTTTATTTAAACTGCCCTCTGCCGATGTTGCCCCCTTCAACTTTGCTGCAACCGCACTCACTCCTATCATCACTGCCGCCATCATCACCCGCCGCATCACGTGCACAGCCGACCAACTACTCCTGCATCCCTACTTGTTCGATTCGAGTCGCCTGACTCTGGCCTTGGCTACACTACTGTCGAACCAAGATTCGACTTCAATTAGGACACCGAACCATTGTCGTACTTCCCAAAACAAAATCGCAATCTCCCCAGGCATCTTCTTTACGCGAGTTCGAACAGCCCCCACTACCCTTCGAATCGATGCTCCCTACAAACCACGGCGTCGGTGGCTTCCACTTCACTACTTGCATCGACCTCACGCGCATTCCCACTCTAACTCGAGCAGCTAACCATTAGTACCAATCCCCACTGCCTTGCGCCTCCCCGTGCACGCCTTCATGACAGACTTTGACCACCCCCGTCAACTTGCAACTCGATTGCGAGGTCGTTCCACTCCCCCTTTTCATTTTTTTGGACATTCGATTTCGAATTGATTATCAGAAGAGAAGAGGGATTTGGGGATAAGCAGCTTCAACTAGAAAGAGTAAAAAAAGACTACGATTTCCCTTCATTTTGAATGGTGATTTTGTACTCGTTCAGCCATTATTATTTTTTGAACGGTAGATTTAAAAATAAACTCGGTTATGATTTAAAAGAATGGAATGAGAAAAGATGGGAACGTGTTTGAAATGCTTTGTGTGTAGAATATGTCTTGCTATAGTGACAATAAGGTGAAAGGGAAAAGCTAACGTGAAGAATTGGAATATATATATATATATATATATATATATATATATATATATATATATACATACATACACATATATACATATTTAAATTCAAATCGCCTTGAATTCGCTACTTAAAATCTAAACCTCTTATCGAGGCATGCCTCTAGGTGTTTATAATGTTATACCCCTATTCTAAACGCAATGGAAAAGGTTTCGAGTCCTACTTCGATCGTATGGAGAAGATAGCTTTTTGGACCCGATTATTATATTAAATTTTCAATATAAATTTCAGTGTGTTTATATATCGTACGATCACACGATAACTCCAAACAGTACGAAATTTGAAATTCGATAATAATACACTATTACGAGTCTAATGGAACAGTTTTCGTCGAAATCCAAGACCGTACCCCAGAAGGCTATTTTTAAATGTCAATTTAAACGTCGTCTTTTTAAAAATGACAAATCACTTTTAATCTCAAATTTTAAATTTTTTAATATCTTTAGTATTATCAATATAAATTTTATAAGCCTTTAAATTATATTTAACAAGCTTAAAAACCAAGATTTCATATTTTACACAGTTCTCAATTATTAAATCTAATAATTAAATTTTCTAATAAATAGCTATATTTGAAATTCAGGTTAAATATTAACTTTTAAATATTCAAAATTAATTAAATATCCCAATTTCAAATATCCAAAATTTCGGGTCATTACAACAACATACAATACACGGCGGAATAAAATCAAATATGTGTAAAACGTCTTCGTTATCTAGCTCATCTCCTGAGCTCCATAGCATCCTATGATGTATTTGTAATACTCAGTCTGACCTGAACATTGAAATAAAATAACACTCGAGTTAGTCTGGAAAACCAGTATGAGAAAACACACTAAATTTGAATTATTAAAGTTGTTAAAATCCTTTTAAAAACAAATGTATCTCATAAGACCACGCCACAAATAAATACGACTGGTTTTTACCTTAGGATAACCAAAACATTTTATATCAAAATCATCTGATATTATAATAATGTCTATGTATAAATACTTATTCAAATAGCCAAATTGTTACAATAATTAAATTCCAACATACTAGGCTCTACAACCAAAACCGTAAAGGCACATATTAGTGAATTGTTTCCATACAAATGACTAGGCACTGGGTACCACCTATCATAGTACACATCTAGAAAAATGTACAAAGGACCACGCAGGGATCCCTTGCAACACAAGACCTGTAACGACCAAGAATTTTAGATATTTGAAATTGGAATATTTAATTGATTTTAAATATTTAATAGTTAATTTTTAACTTGCATTTCAAATTTAACTATCTGTTGGATAAATTAATTATTAACTTTAATAATTGGGAATTGGTTAAAATAGTAAATCTTGAGTTTTAAGCTTGTTAAAAATAATTTAAAGGCTTATAAAATTAATATTAATAATACTGAAGATAATAAAACCTTTAAAATTGAACTTAAAGATGATTTGTTCAGTTTTAAAAATATATCGTTTAAATTTACATTTAAAAATATCCTTCCAACGCATAGCCTCGGATTTCGATGAAACCAGTTTCATTGGATTTGTAATAGTGTATTATTATCGAAATTCTAATTCCATAGCATTTTGGGTTATCGTTTGGTCGTATGAGATATAAACGCGTTGCATTATATCGAAAATTCAATATAAAAATTGGATCCAA
This sequence comes from Allium cepa, assembly GCA_030765085.1. Taxonomy (NCBI): domain Eukaryota; kingdom Viridiplantae; phylum Streptophyta; class Magnoliopsida; order Asparagales; family Amaryllidaceae; genus Allium; species Allium cepa. The sequence goes on along the minus strand of CM060929.1, from coordinate 914,803,441 downwards.
AAAGCTATCTTCTCCATACGATCGAATTAGGACTTGAAACCTTTTCCATTGTGTTCGAAATAGGGGTATGATATTATAAACGCTAAGCGGTACGCCTCGATAGGTGTTTGAGATTTTAAGTTGCGAAACCGAGACATTTTGTAATTTAAATATGTATATATAATGGATTTGACAAAAATTTCACATCAAAACTTTTTCCTTTCACTTCAGAGCTGTTGTAGCCATCTTCAAACATGCAAACATCGTTTCCCTCCTTCACCTTTTATAACCGGCCGAAAACATTCAAAAAAAAAGGAAAATTTGTTCGCTATTCTCCTATATTTCAACACAATAATTTCATTCGTTCTCTTCCATTTTTTTTCACATTCCATTTTTAAAAAAATGGAGATCGGGAAAACAAATAAAAGAAAACCAGTTCAAATCAGTCCGAATCCACAACCAAAATCTGATTGAGAGTAATCATCGCGCGTTCACACGCCTGAGGGAGGCGCGACTCGGCACTAGGGCAACGCATTCTCGCGAAGAACAGTGGTGGATGGATAACCTGGGTGATGGGAGTTTAATCGTCACGTGAATAGGCGAGGTCGGAGGCAGCGCATTGGAGTCGAGGGTTTCCACGTTCATGGTCGATGCAAGTTAGGGCAGTTGAGGCAAGACGTGGGTGCGTGATGCCGGAAGTGGTGCGACGAGGCTTGATGGCATAGGATGCTGACGACAGCAGTCTCGTAAGTGAGAGGCGCCTAATTCTCCTTTTAGTCGCGATTATAAAATATACATACATACATACATATATATATATATATATATAAATTAAAATTAAATAAAGGAGGTCGTGGTGGATTGACCATTGGCATGCCAGGCTTGGGGGGATTATGGTACTTAGTTCATGTTTGAATTTTCAGAGTATAAAATAATTTACTTTGTCTTTCGGTTTTGGTTATAAAATTATATATTCACTTTGAAATAAATATGTATATATATATAAGAACTGAATTAGATTAGAAACGATAGTTTCTTATTTAGTTAATGTTAAGTTCAATAGTAGTTAATGAATTTGTAATTAGAATGTTAGTTATAAATTCAAAATTTTGATAGCTTATCAAATTGTAACCCTCTCATATAGGTTTAAAATTAAATTCAGTTGTTCTCTTTACGTTCGTAGTAGCGAGGCCTTCGCAGTGGGTAAAGTGGAAATTGGAACGATGAGCAAAATAATCAAAGTGAGTTATTCTCACTCAATTTTTGGGTTAGTGCAACTAATTTCAAATTGTTAAAATTAATTATTGGTTAATGGGTTGAATTGATATATTTTTATCAGTTGAATGCAATGTTATATACAATATTATATATATTAAAGTGATTGATATTCCGACATATTTATAATACTTTATGTGCCCCGCATAATAGCAGATGACCATATGTACCACGATATCCCACTCGAAGTGGGATTGGCATTTTTATATTGTATTAACATCTATGGATGCGGGAAAACAGGTTGGAGAGATTCAACTGGATTCCTCAAAAATGTTGAAATAATTTTCATATTCCGTGATATGATTTGTTTGAATAATCTATGATAGTTTATGGTGAAAATTGAATTTATTGGATGCAATGGTATTACTGGATAGATTTTGGCATTTTAAAATACCATAAACATGAATATTAAATTTTTAATAGAAGGTAAAAAGGTAAATTGAAAGTAAAATATTTATAGTGAAATTTGGATTTTTTTTTAAAGGAAATTAATTTGGGAAAATAAATAGCTTGATTTTAAAATTTCCACTTAATAATTTTGGAATATGGAAAAGTAAAGATTTTGAATAATGTGAATATAAGGATTTTAAATAATAGAACTTAAGTGATATTATTTGAGTGTAAAAGGAATTTATTTTTAAAATTGAGATTTAAAATAGTTTGGGAAGATAAAAAGAAAATTTGGGAAGAAGATATTAAATTGTTATACTAGATTTTTAATAAGATTATGAAAAGAAAGTGAAATTGGAATTTAGTTGGGTTTTGGAATATAGTAGGGTTATTTGAGAAATTAATTTAAAAATGGAATTTAGTTTAGAAATCGATTTAAAATTGGTTAAGTATTATGAAAATGTTTTTAACGAGAAATGAGGCTATGAAATTTATAAGCAAAGTTTATAAATAAGGTAAAGTGGTTATCAGTGGGAAAATTGAAGTTATAAATTCATGGTGAGGTTTTACAAGTAGATGGGCAAATCGGCTTAAAAATAAACAGCAGATTTATTTTTATAAAAATGTGGAAAGAGAATTTACGGAATTGGAACGTAAATCAATTTGGGAATAAATCAAGAGAGGTTTATAGACATTAGACTGGCTATATTGGAATTGAAAATATATTTTGTTGAGAAGTTAAGTTTGTTTGAAAAAGGAGGGTTTTTAAGTATTAACTAGAAAATTTAAAGGTGTTTAAGAATATTTCAGAAAATTAATTATTTAGTTGTTTTAAAACTGCTTTAAGTATATTTGATTATTGGTTAAGTACTTTAAATTAAGTCAGTTATTATTTAAGAATTAACCAGCATTATTATTTAAAAAGATAAAGTATTCAATATTTATATTATATGATAATTTTTGTTTAAAAAGTATTTGCCTTAAATTAACTTGGAGATTTATATAGAAATTTTATAAGTATTATCTTAAAAAAATTATTTAATAATGTTTTCGGAAAATAATGGTATGCTTTCGTGGCGAAATCGAAGGCAGTAAGTGCCTGGAGTTAGGTTTTGGATTTCTCCACGATAGAGACGTAACCATTGAACTGTGAATCCATGATTGATACCGAAGTGGTACTTTCCATATTCATTTTAAAAAGTTTTCAAATATTTTGAAAGAATGGTTAGTCAACACGCTTACTTCGGTAAGATAAGTATATGAATTTTGAAAAGAGATTTAATTTATTAAAATTTGATTGAAAGGAGATTTAGTGTTTTTCAGTGGAGAATGGAATATTTGGTTGAATGATTGTTTATTTGATAGTCAAATAACCAACAATCAAATCTGGACCCAGAATAGAACTTTGGAAATATCTAGAAGAAATACGGGAATTATATAGTACAGTCACCATTCGAGGTGCTATACTTTACGTATAAACAAGTTTTGTTCTTCTAGGATGATGATAAGGAAATCTATCAACTAATGGTTAGGAGGTGATCTCCGATCTTATTTTCATCTGTTTATTTCCTAAAGATCCGGGGTTGAGTTTATTGGAAATATCGAATGTTGTTTCGAAGTGACCAGGATCGGATAAGTTATCCAAAAACCACTTCGATCCAAGAGCATGTTTTCGGAATAAAAACAAGAGCATGTTTTCGGAATAAAAACAAGAGCATGGAGTCGAAGATGGAGCAGTGAAGTGCAATGGCTAATCACTACTAATATCGAGAATGATTCCAAAATGAATGTAGTAGGAATAGTGCCTTCGGTTCCGTTTGGATCCAGAACAAACTTGTATGGATGAATGTTGTCAGTACATTGTCATAGGAGGACAGTGAGCAGTCTAAGTGAAAATTCCTTAAAAAGATAATCGCAGCCTCTAGCATCATCAACTGGGAATGACTAAAAAGCAGGGGAGATGCAGCTAGGCTAAGTAGGTCGCACCCAATTAGGGTATGTTTATCACCTTTCTAGATACCCTTTGATATTATTACTACAGTTCATGGAAGGAGCTCAAAAAGGGTGGGAACACCTAGGGTGATAGCGTATACGGTCTATCTAGGTTAGGGATAGTCTGGTCTTGTGTTGCAGGTGATCTTGCCATGGTCCTCATACATTGTTTCTAGACATGTACTGTGACGTGGTACCCTAGTGCCCAGTCATTCGTATGGAATCCATTCTCCAGTACGTGCCTTTACGGTTTTGGCTATAGAGCCTAGTATGCTGGAATTTAGTTAATGTAACAATTTTAGCTATTTGAATATGTATTTGTACTTAGACACTATTATAATATCATAGGATTTGATATGAAATGTTTTGGTTATCGTAAGCTAAAAATGCGCCGTGTTTGTTTATGGCTTGGTCTTACGAGATATCTTTGATTTTCAAAGGATTTTGATAACTATAATAATTAAATTTGAGTGTGTTTTCTCATGCTGGTTTTCCAGACTGACTTACGAGTTATTTTATTATAATGCTCGGGTCAGACATAGTATTTCATATACAGGATAGGATGATATGGAGCTCAAGAGACGAGCTGGATGATGAAGGTGTATCATACGTATTTGATTTCATTCCGCTGTGTGTTGTAGGCTGTTTATTCAACTCTTGTGAGGACAAGTTATTATAACTGTCCAGTATTGTATTATTGATGTGTTGTACTCTGATAATGTAATGTATAAAAACAGTTATTGGTCTTTTTGTACAAATACCTGTTGTTATCTATAATATATTGTTCCACTACGATTGTGAGATTCTATGTTGTTATTCTATTTTCTTCTTCAACCTTTTCTTCTTTTTCCCTAACGATCTGGTACTTTCGGCATTCGATTACTCGGCATGTAATACAGTGAATGTATTGATGTCAATTTTTGAAGGTCGAAAATTTGGGCCGTCACACTTGGTATCAAAGCTGAAGGTTAAGCGAGAACCTTGGCTCTGGTGGGGATTACTCATTAGAGATAGGGTCGGAAGCACCCTCGAATGAGTTTGAGTATATTAATAGATATGAGCGCGTATTTGTTAGTGAGTATAATTTTTATTTATTTTGTTGATTGATCTGTTGAGTGGCTTATGAATTCTGATTGATACGAATAATTAACATTATTGATATGGATCTCTAAACAATAGAACAGAACAATTCGACATAGTATTGTTTTGAAATGGGGTAAATGAAATAATTTTACCCAAATTATTTTTATATGTATAAAAGAAATAATTTTCTAAATTATTATAGTTATATATGGTTTGCTTGGTTGTTGGGGAATGATAATATTAAACTATTATCACTTGTTGCTCTAGTGATTGAATAAAAGTTGATATTATAATCAAAAGTTATGAAAGTAATTTATATAAAAAATGGAATTTGTAAATATGAGTTTATAAATGTGGTTTATAATTTGAAATGGAATGAAAATTCTAGAGGAATATTTAAAGATGATATGGTTTATAAAAACGATTCCAAAAGGATTAAAAAGTTGAAATTTTGGTAATTTAATTTCTCGTTGAATTTGAAATGGTTTTCGAAGTCTTGGAAAATAATAGTGATGTTATTTGGTATTATTTGTACGTTGAAATATTAGAAATGGTTTCTAAAGGAATAAAAGCATGAACTCCCTTCGATTGCTAGTAAATAATTTCGGTGATGACTGTAGCATCATAGAATTTAATTTTCAAGTTCCAAGGGAGAATTGCTACCTTAATCATTTGCAATTAGAGTTTTATTTTGGAAAACCGGTTTTGGTTTGAAATGTAAAGGAATATTTTGATATATAAATGGATTGTGTGTGTGTGTGTCTATATATATATATATACATACATATATATATATATATATATATATGGCTTCAAAAATGATTTTGAACACTTAGAACAAAATTGTTTAAACTTTGGAGTTTTGATTTAAAACGTTTTATGGAATATAAATAAGTTTGAAAACTTACAAAATTTGAAATTTGATATGGAATGGAAATTAATTTAAACTAAGTTATATAGGAGAAATTTGAAAATTTAGCCTAAGTAGGCTAAATGAAATAAGAATTATTGAAAATGCAATTTAGTGAGATTTGAAGTAAATTAGTAAATGAACTAATTAATTTACATATGTAAGTTAAACGGATTTGAAATTGAACTTGGTTAGAAATGAATTAGTGAATGGAACTAATTAAAGTAATTAGTTAATTAAATATGGCAGGGGATATGGTCGATAAAAATTCAATATTCAAGATTTGGAAGGTAAATTGAGTTCAAATGGAACTGAAATTTAATTTGAATGGAATGGATAAACCAAAGTGATGAAGTGGTAATAAAGGTAAGAACTTTTGTATAAAATGTTCATAAATTTAAGAAAAATTATGGAATAATTCAGAAATGAAGTAAAAGCCTGAAGGGATAAATTCTTAAGTGAAATTAGTATGAAAAGGAATATACTAAGTAAATATTTGAATGAAGATTAAATAAAAGGTGTGTAAAATGAAAATTATCGATAATTGATTGAAATGAAATAAATGAGAATAAAAAAATTGATATAGCTAATAAATCAACTGAAAATAAATACGTAAGTTGTACGTATATTATTTGATTCGCATGATGATTTAAACCAGATTCGAGCATAGAATTTCGAGATGATTTATATCGATTCGAGTTAGGATTTTTCACTTGATTTTCGACAGCCAACCTTGGATATGGATTTTTGATTGACTCTATAATTCTCTATCATAGTTATGGCTATGCAAGGAGAATGACGGTTTCTGATCAAGGAACCAGATCTGAGTCCGTACTAGAGAGTCGTGTGAACGATACTAGTTCGAAAGTGAAATTGTGTGATTGAGTGAGCGATCGAATTTGATATTGCGTACGGATGATATTTGTACATCGTAGGGATTTTGGTGAAATAAATATTGGAAATTGAAGATGCGGAATAAAAAGATTTTGAATTATATGATCGGTTATTATTGGTACGTAAGATGCAAGTATTTAAAAGATAAAGCTAAACTAATGTCTTTGATTTTAGAAGTAAAATTTAGTTGCTCGACAAAAGGTACACGTTTAAATTGTGTTTGAAATTGATGGTTTTCTAATTGAGCCGCTTGCCTTTTGTTTTCTTTAATGATTTGGGGCCGTAGAGGTAGTTTGTAGTTGTTCCGATCTAACCGTGCAAAGTAGACGCTGATGAAATTTTTCAAAGATTTAAGGAGCTAGAAAACTTTTGAAGAAAATTTTGATAATTTAAATTTTGGTTTTGAATTATAATTTGAATGATTGAGGGAATAATATTGTTTGAAACCTATGGATGAGTTTGGAAATGAGTAAACGTGACAGTGTGGTTTCAAAAAAATTGTTTCCGAAAATTGTTTAAACTGTTTGGTTTGGGAAAATAGTTACAGGTTTTAGGCCATTCTTATTGCCTGGCAATTTCGAGGACGAAATTATTACAAAGGGGAAGGAATTTAACAATCCAGAATTTTGGTTATTTTAAATGGGAATATTTAATCGATTTTAAATATTTAAAAGCTAATTTTAACTTGAATTTCAAATATAACTATCTATTAGATAATTAAATTATTGAATTTAATAATTGGGAATTGGTTAAAATAGTGAATCTTGAGGTTTAAGCTTGTTAAAAATAATTTAAAGGCTTATTAAATTTATATTAATAATAATGAAGATAATAAAACTTACAAAATTGAACTTAAAGGTGTTCTGTTTTAAAAAAGATATCTTTTAAATTTACATTTAAAAATAGCCTTCCGAAGCACAGTTTTGGATTTCTATCAAACCTATTCCATTGGATCCATAATAGTGTATTATTATCGAATTTTTAATTCCGTAGTGTTTGGGGTTATTGTTTGGTCGTACGGGATATAAATGCACTGAAATTTATATTGAAAATTCAATAAAAAAATTGGGTCCAAAAATCTATCTTCTCCATAAGATCGAAAAACCTTTTCCATTATGTTCGGAATAGGGGCAAAACATTATAAACACCTAGTGGCACGTCTCGATAGGCGTTCGAGATTTTAAGTTGCGAAACCGAGACATTTTGTAATTTAAATATGTATATATAATGGATTTGACAAAAACTTTCACATCAAAACTTTTTTCCTTCACTTTAGAGCTACTGTAGCCATCTTCGAACATGCAAACATCATTTCTCTCCTTTCCCTTTTATAACCAGCTGAAAATATTTAAAAAAACAAAAAAAAGGAAGGAAGAAAGGAAAATTCGTTCACTTTTCTCTTCTATTTCAACACAATAATTTCATTCGTTCTCTTCCATTTTTTCGCATTCCAGTTCTTAAAAAATGGAGACCGGGAAAAAAATCAAAGAAAACCAGTTTAAATCCACAACCAAATCCAATTGAGAGAGTAATCATCGCGCGTTTGCACGTGCAAGGGAGGCGTGACTTGGTACTAGGGTAGCGTGCTCGCACGAAAAACATAATGGGTTGATAAAATGGGCGATGGGAATTTGGTCATCGCGTGAATAGGCGGGTTTGGCGGCAGCGCATTGGAGTCGTGCGTTTCGACGTTCATGGTCGAAGCGAGTTAGGGCAAGCAAGGTAAGATGTGGGCCCGTGATGCTGGAAGTGGTGCGACGAAGTTTGGTGGCGTAGGATGTTGACAGTGCAGTCTCGTAAGTGGGAGGCGCACGATTCTCCTTTGAGTCGCGTTTATAGAAAAAATGTAAAAAAATAAAATAAAATAAAGGAGGTGGTGGTACACTGAGCTTTGGCAGACCGGACTTGGGGTATTAAGGTACTTAGTTTATGTTTGAATTTTCAGAGTATAAAATAATTTACTTTGTTTTTCGATTTTGGTTATAAAATTATATATTCAATTTTAGACAAATATGTGTATATATATATATATAAAGAACTAGATTAGATTATAAATGATAGTTGCTTATTTAGTTAATGTTAACTTCGGTAGTAGTTAATGAATTTGTAATTAGAATGTTAGTTATAAATTCAAAATTTTGATAGCTTACAAAATAGCAACCCTCTCATACTAGGTTTAAAATTAAATACGGTTGGTCACTTTATGTTCGCAATAGCGAGGTCTTCGCAATGGGAAAACTGGAAATTAGAATGATTAGCAGAATAAAAATCAAGGTGAGTTAATCTCACTTAATTTTTAGGTTACTGCAATTAATTTTAAATAGTTAAAATTAATTATCGGTTGATTGGTTGAGTTGATAATTTTTATCAGATGAATGTGATGTTATGTATAATAGTATATATATTGGATTGATTGATATTCCCGCATATTTATAGCGTATGAGACCCTATGTGCCACTCATAATAGCGGATGACCCTATATACCACGATATCCCCTTCGTACTTGGATTGATATTATATATTGTATTAACATCTATGGATGCAGGGAAACTGGTTGGAGGGATCCAACTGGATTCCTCAAAAATGTTGAATTAATTTTCATATTCAGTGATATGACTTGTTTGAGTAATATGTGATAGATTATGGTGAAAATTGAATTTATTGGATGTTATGATATTACTGGATAGATTTTGGCATTTTAAAATACAATAAACATGCATATTGAATTTTTAAGAAAAAGTAAAAAAGGAAACTGAAAGTAAAATATTTATAGTGAAATTTGGATTTTTTTTAAAGGAAATGAATTTGGGATAGCTTGATTTTAAAAGTTGTACTTAATAATTTTGGAATATGGAAAAATAGAGATTTTGAATAATGTAATTAAAAGGATTTTAAATGTTAGAACTTCAGCGATATTGTTTAAGTGTAAAAGGAATTTATTTTTAAATTCGAGATTTAAAATAGTTTGGGAAGATAAAAAGGAAATTTGGGAAGAAGATATGAAATTGTTATATTAGATTTTTAATAAGATTATGAAGAGAAAGTGAAATCGGATTTGGTTAGGTTTTGGAATATAGTTAGGTTAATTGAGAAATTAATTTAGAAATGGAATTTAGTTTAGAAATCGATTTGAAATCGGTTAAGTATTATGAAAAGGTTTTTAACGAGAAATGAGAGTATGGAATTTATAAACAAATTTTAAAAATAAGGTAAAGTGATTATCGATGGGAAAATTGAAGTTATAAATTCACGGTGAGGATTTACAAGGAGATGGGTATATCGGCTTAAAAATAAATGACAGATTTATTTTTAGAAAAAAGTGGAAAGGAAATTTATGGAATTGGGACATAAACCAAATTGGGGATAAATGGAGAGAGATTTATAGATGTTAGACTAGCTGTATTGGAATTGAAAAGTATATTTTGTTGAGAGGTTAAGTTTGTTTGAAAAAGGAGGGTTTTAATGTATTAACAAGAAAATTTAAAAGTATTTAAGAATATTTTATAATATTAATTATTTATTTGTTTTTAAACTGTTTTGAGTATATTTGATAATTGGTTAAGTAGTTTAAATTAAGTCAATTATCTTTAAGAATTAACCATTATTATTTAAAAAGATAAATTGTTCAATATTTTCATTATATGATAACTTTTATTTAAAGAGTATTTGCCTAAAATTAACTTGCAAATTTATATAGAAATTTTATAAGTATTATTTTGTACAATATTATTTAATAAAGTTTTCGAAAAGTAGTGGTATGCTTTCGTGGCGAAATCGAAGGTAGTGAGTGCCTGCAGTTAAGTTTTGAATTTATCTGGGATAGAGGCGTAACCATTGAGCTGTGAATCCATGGTTAATACCACAGTGGTACTTTACATATTTATTTTATAAAGTTTTCAAATATTTGAAAGAATGGTTAGTAAATGTACTTACTTCGGTACGATAAGTATTTGAATTTTGATAAGAGATTTAATTTATTAAATTTTAGTTAAAAGGGGATTTGGAGTTTTTCAATGAAAAATGGAATATTTGGTTGAATGATTGTTTATTTGATAGTTAAATAACCGACTATAAAATCTAAACCCAAAATATAACTTTCGGAATATCTAGAAGAAATACAGGAATTATATGGTACAGTTACCGTTCGAGGTGCTATACTGTATGTATAAACTCATTTTTAAGACGATGATAAGGAAATCAGTCCACTAACGGTTAAGTGGTAATCTCCGATCTTATTTTCGTCTGTTTATTTTCTAAAGAACCGAAGTTGAGTTTACCGCTTTTAAAATCGAGTAAAATCGCTTTTAAACCCAAATTAAAATTTTTATTATCTTCATTCTTACTAATATAAATTTAATAAGCCTTTAAATTTTTTTTATCAAGCTTAAAACTCAAGGTACAATTATTTGAGTAAATTGCAATCATTAATTTATCCAATAAATCATTATATTTGAAATTTAAGTTAAAAATTAACTTTTTTTAACTTAAAATCAAGTAAATATTACAATTTCAAATAACCAAAATTCTGGGCCGTTACATTCCTCTCCTCTTAAAAGAATTTCATCCCCGAAATTGCCAAGGTAAGAAGAATGGTCCAAAACCCAATAACTTTTTCCAAAACCAATCAGTTGAAACAACTTCCCGAAATCAATTTATTGAAAATGCACTATCACTTTTACAAATTTTCAAATTCATCCATATATTTCCAATAATATCATCTGCTCACTCCTATCAAGTTATAATCCCAAAATCAAATTTTTGTTATTATAAATTCTCTTCAAAATATTCTAACTCCTTAAATTTTTGAAAAATTTCGCGAAGTCTCCTTTGCACGGCTAAATCCAAACAACTACAAAATGCCATTATGAGCCCAAATCAAGAAAAGAAAACAAAAGCCTAGTGGCTTAATCATAAAATTAACCATCAAATTCAACAACAATTTAAACACATACGTTTTTTTTTTGGGAATCAAATTTTACTTCAGAAATCGAAGACATCAATTTAGCTTTTGCTTTTAAATACCTGCACCTCACTTACCAATAGTATCCAATCATACAATTCAAAATCATTTTATTCAACATTTCCAATTTCTAATATTTATTTCACCAAAACCCGTATGATGTACATATATCATCCATATGCAAAATCATATCTAATCGCTCACACGATCACACAATTTCACTTCTGAATTAGTATCATTCACACGACTCTCTAGTGCGGACTATGATCTAGTTTCTTGATTAGAAACCGTCATTCTCCTTGCATAGCCATTCACTATGATAGAGAATCTTAGAATCAATTAAATATCCTATCCAGGGTTCGCCGTCAAAAATCGAGCAAAAAATACTAACTCGGATCGATATAAATTATCTCGAAATTTTATGCTCGAATCAAGATCAAATCGTTATGCAAATGAAACAAGATACGTACAACTTCCATATTCATTTCGATTAATTCCTTATCTCTACCAAATTCCTTTTATTCATATTCATTTTATTTACATTTACTTATTTAAAATCACCATCACATTGCTTACTCACATTCCCTTATTTCACTTAGTATATCCTTCCCAAACTGATATCATTTAAGAATTATTCCTCATTCATTTTGTTTTGAACTAATTATCAACATTTACCTTTTTCTCATATATTTCTTTAATACCAATTTCACTCAAGAACCCTACCATCAATTTTCTTAAGTCCTCTATAACATTTTATACAATGTTCTTATGGTTATTGCCACTTCACAACTTGTTTTTATATCTATTTCATTTCAAGTTCACTTTCATTTCCCTATTTTAATCAAATTCAATTTCAATTTTCCAATTTCACATTTGATTTTTATCAGCCAATATTCCAAACCATATTCAATTAACTAATTATTTTAATTAGTTCATTTACTCATTTATAGCAAATCTCAATAGATTCCATTTCCAATAATTATTTTTCATTTAGCCTACTTAGGCTAAATTTTCAAAATTCGTTTTATTTCACTTAATTCAAATTAAATTCAATCCATAATTAAATTGCAAAATTTTACTTTTCTTGCATTCTTAATCAACAATTTTAAACATTGTGTAACTTGATAATTTCCAAATCCTGTAAGTTATCAAACTTATTTATCCTATTCCATTCGCTAATTTTCTTCCAATTCACTTCATTTAATTAGTTTACTTACTAATTTATTTCATTATCACACTCACTTTCATTTAACTTTTCTTAAGTTAAATTTTATTCTTCGTTTTCACATTCAGTTTTAACCACTCTATTTAACTTGCCTCAAGGTAAGATTCATTTCATTTTTTCTTGCCAGATTTTACAAGTTCGGTCTTATTTTCTCATATTTCCAATTAAACATTTCAAATCAAAATCCTAGAGTTTTAACATTTTTGGTTTCAAGTATTTCAAAATCATTTTTGGAATCATATATATACCCAAAATTCCTTGGTATATCAAATCACCCTTTTGCATTTCAAACCAGTTTTTCCAAAACAACTCCAATTCCAAATCATTAAGGTAGAAATTCTTTCATTGGAAAGTCGAAAATGAACGTCGATGATGCTGCAGTCATCGCCGAAATTATTTTCCCGCGACCGAAGTGAGTTTTAGTGCTTTTATTCCTTTAAAATTTCTTTTAAATATTTCCAACTCAAAAATAATTCCTAAATAATATCACAATTATTTCCAAAAAAAATTGAAAATCATTTTCGAAACCAATGGGAATTAAATTCCCAAATATCCCGCTTTTAAATCCTTTATAAGTAATTTTTTTATAAACTATATCAATTTCTTTAAATCACATTTACAAAACCATATTTACAAAATCCCATTTTATTATATGAATTACTTTCTTAACTTTAGATTATAATTTAAATTTTTGTTCCATCACCACAACAACAAATGATAATGGTTTAATATTATCATTTCCTAACAACCAAACACACCATATACAACTATAATAATTTCTAGAAAATTATTTCTTTTGTATATAAAAATAATCTGGGTAAATTATTTCATTTACCCCAATTCAAACAATACTATGTTGATTTTCCCTGCTCAAGTGTTTAGAGATCCCTATCAATAACAGTAATTACTCGTATTGACCAGAATCCATAAGCCACTCAATAGATCAATCAACATAATATAAAATAATTTTTATATTCACTAACAGATATGCGCTTATATCTATTGATACACTCAAACTCGTTCTAAGGTGCTGCTGGCCCAATCGCTAATGAGTTACCCCATCAAAGCCAAGATTCCCGCTTAATCTCGCTCGGATACCAAATGTAACAAACGCGGATTTTCGACCTTTGAAAATCGATATTAATACGTCCACTGTATTACATGCCAAGCAATCGAGTGCCGAAAATATAACATCGTTAGAGAAAAGAAGAAAGAGGTAGAAGAAGAAAATAGAAATAACAACACAGAATCTCACAATCATTGCGGATCAATATATAATAGATAATAACATGTCTTTATACAAAAATAACTGCAACTTTTATTTACATATTACATCATCAGAGTACAACACATCAATAACACAATACCTGATAGTTATAATAATGTATCCTAACACATGATGAATATACCACATACAATACACAGCGGAATAAAATCAAATACGTGTTATACATCTTCGTCATCCAGCTCATCTCCTGAGCTCCATAGCATCCTATCTTGTATCTTTAATACTCGATCTGACCCAAGCATTATAATAAAATAACACCCGAGTCAGTCTGGAAAACAAGCGTGAGAAAACACACCCAACTTGAATTATTAAAGTTATAAAATCCTTTGAAAAACAAAGATATCTCGTAGGACCACGCCATACATAAACACGATGGGTTTTTAGCTTACAATAACCAAAAATTTTTACATCAAAATCATCTAATATTATAATAGTATGTATGTACAAATACTTATTCAAATAGCCGAAATTGTTACATTAATTAAATTCCAGCATACTAGGCTCTACAACCGAAACTGTAAAGGCATGTATTGGAGAATGGTTTCCATACAAACGACTAGGCACTGGAGTACCACCTATCACAGTACACGTCTAGAAAAATGTACCGAGGACCACGCCGGGATCCCCCTATAACACAAGACTAGACTAACTCTAACCTGGATAGACCGAATATGCTATTAACCCGGGTGTTCCCACCCTTTTCGAGTTCTTCCACGCACCGTAGTAATAATATCTGAAGGTATCTAGAAAAGTGATAAACATACCCTAATTGGATGCGACCCACTTAACCTTGCTGCATTTCCCTTGATTTTCAGTCATTCACGATTGATGAGGCTTGAGGCTATGATTACCTTTCAAAAATTTATACATGGAATGCTCATTGTCCTCTAATGACAATGTCCTGATAGCATTCATCCATACAAGTCCGTTCTGGGTCTGAACTAAACCAAAGGCACTATGTCTACTACATTCGTTTTGGAATCATCCTAAGGGTTAGTAGCAATTAGCCCTTGCACTTTAATTCTCCATCTTCAATTTCACGCTCTTGTCTTTACTTTGAAAACATACTCGTTGGATCGAAGTGGTTTTCGGATAACTTAACCGATCCTGGTCTCTTCGAAACAACGTTCGATATTTTCGGTAAAATCAACCCCCATTCTTTAGGAAATAAACAGATGAAAATAAGATCCGAGATCACATCCTAACTGTTAGTGGACGAATTTCCTTATCATCATCCTATAAGAACGAAACGAGTTTATACGTACAGTATAACACCTTCCAACGGTAATTGTACCACACAATTCCCGTGTTTCTTTTAGATATTTCCAAAGTTATATTTTGGGTCCAGATTTGATAGTCGATCATTTAACTATCAAATAAATAATCATTCAACCAAAGAGTTCATTTTCCTCTGAAAAACACTAAGTCTCGTTTAATTAAATGTTAATAAATTAAATTTCTTTATAAAAAGGTATGTACTTATCCTATCGAAGTAAGTACGTTCACTAACCATTCTTTTAAAAAATATTAGAAAATTTTTTAAAATAATATAGAAAGTGCCATATGGTATCCACCAAGGATTCACAGCTTAAGGATTACATCTCTATCTTAGAAAAATCCAAAACTTAACTGTAGGCAATCTCTACCTCCGATTTCGCCATGGAAGTATACCATTACTTTCCGAAAACTTTATTTACTAATTTTCTAAAAATAATACTTATAAAATTCCTATATAAATTCCTAAGTTTTAATTCAGCAAATATTCTTGTATAAAAGTTATTATATAAAACTATATAAAAATTGAATAATTTATCTTTTAAAATAATAATACTGATTAATTCTTAAATAATAATTAACTTAATATCAACTCGTTATAAACTAACTTAATTAATAATTAAATATTGTAACAGCCAGGTATTTTCAACCATACGCATCCATTATAAGTGTATAGGTAGACACTCATGCCAGAATTGAATTGCTCAAAATACCGCGTTGTAAATAAAAATTTGGCAAATCTCAGAATATACAGTAAATAAAAATCACAGATCACAGACACAGAGTAATAATAATGCAGCGGAAGTAAAAGAAATAGTAATTCATGAAGCTACTATATAAAAATATCAGAGTTAAATAAGATACAGTAGAAGAAATAAAGTACAAGGAAGTCTCACTATATAGAAGTCTACTAATACAAGAGCTGAAGGGAACAACGGACTGCAAAAGATGAAACTTGACAAGTAGATAATCTCCAGCGATTTCACCTCCAGAAAGTGGAAATCCAAATCTGTGAATAACTCAGGCTGACCCAAGCGTAAATAAAAATACAAACACTCGAGTCAGGACATACATACTTATACAATGTAAACCAACTCAAGTGAACTGTAGTAAAGGTACAAGTAACTTAGAAGATGCTTGGGACCGCCCATCATCTACGGATCCGTTAAACTATTTACTATGTAGTATATTGCGCTATATACAGTAGTGTCTAACCAGTAAAGTATAATCATATAGAAAATAGCTTTGAAGGGATGGTGAACCTTAACGCGGTCGGATCTTTAAAACCAAAATCATAGTGGGCTCGATATAAGGATATGACACGGCACGCGAGGCAATGCCAGGGTGGATACACCTTTTGCACTCCCGGACCGGTGGTGACGGCAAGCCAGCAGCTTCTACCCACCTTGAACAATACCCCCGAATCAAAGTGGCGCCACCAATCGAATCACAACAGTAATAGAATGGTTTCCGATGGAGCATGCTCGATGAAAGGGTGCGACCCTTTGTGTAGCCCGATATGGCTCCTGTTTTAGTCATATATGCCAACTCACGGGAGTTGGGTCCACGTAATATACCTCGAGAATGTCGCCACCATCCTACTTTATTCTAGAATCTCCACCGCGTACACAGTTGTTAGAGTGGTTTTCGGTATTGGTCGGCTTTAAGACAATATCCGATCCCGGTCTCTTTAACAACCCATCATTATTATAACCCGTAGTTATAACTTTAAAACATATTTTATACTTCAAAATAAAATATCATTTCAACACAAATCTTTATCAAAATAAAGATTAAATCATTTCCAAACCATTTCAATATATCATCATACCATATCTTTCAAATTCAAATATTTATCAAAGTAAATATCAAGTCATTTCTAACCATTTCAATATATTATCATACCATATCTTTCAATTCAAATATTTATCAAAATAAATATCAAGTCATTTCTAACCATTTCAATATATTAAATTTCATATCCTTTCAAAACTTCATTTCAAAACATTTTTAATATCAAATTATCATATCTTTCAAAACTTCATTTCAAAACATTTTAATATCAAAATGTCATATCTTTCAAAACCTCGTTTCAACTCATTTTAATATACCAAAATATCTTATCTTTTCAAAACCACATTTCAAATCATTTTAATATACCAAAATATCATATCTTTTTGAAACTACATTTCAAATTATTTTAATATACCAAAATATCCTATCTTTTCAAAACTGCATTTCAAATCATTTTAATATATCAAAATAGCTATATTTTTTCAAAAACACATTTCAAATCATTTCAATATACCAAAATATCATATCTTTCAGTACCACATTTCAAATCATTTTAATATATCAAAATATCATATCTTTTCGAAACCACATTTCAATCATTTTAATATATCAAATAGTTATATTTCAAAACAAATTACTTCATTTTAAATCATAAAAATGAAGTTATTAAATTTAATAATTAAATTACTAAATTCCAAAAATTTAAACCTTTCAATGTTCATTTATGCACTTAAATATATTAAAACAATGAGAATTCAAGTTTCGCAGCATTAGGAAAATGCTACAGAAAGTTACATTCAAAACAATTCAATTTAACAAAAGACAGCATTTAAAATGCTGTTAATTAACTTCAAATATTCAATATAATTTCACAAACACTTATATTTTTGTTTAAATCATTTTTAACTTATAAAATCATACATTTTCACATTTATAAGCATCATTCAATTCTCCTTAAATTCATGATTTTATAAAGTTAAGTTTCCTTTCAAAAATCAATATTTATTAATAATTCACTTATTAAATTTCAACATTTAAATTTAATCCATTACATTAAATTTCAACTTAACACATAAGTTTAAAATTTCAAATATAACTTAATTCCAATTAATTTAACTTAACTTAAAATTTCACCTTTAAATCAAATTCATAAATTCCAATTTAAGATATATTTCCAAATTCAACTCAATATTCATTCATTAACATTTTAACTTTATTCAAAAATCATTAATATGTTATAAGATCATTTTTAATAAATTTAAATTCAAAATATCATAAATTTATCATATTTTCAAGGTTAATTTAAATTCCATTAAAAATTAAATCAAAATTTCCAAAATAACTTACATTAAGATTTTCTCACCTTTCCATAATTTATTTAACTTATAAATTTCCAGAAAATCAATAATACTTTGCAATAATTATTATTTTTATAAATTTTAAATCAAAATATTATAATAATTACATTTCTAAAATATTTTAATTTTTTTTAGAAAAACATATTTTAACCACGGGCATGTATATAATTTTCTACGCTAGGTAAAGTGGTAGGGATATGTATCATTTCAATCCGCGGTTTAAAAAGAAAATTCCGGGTTCTATCATTTCAAACCCGCAATCCCAAGTTAAAATAAATAAATAAATAAATAAATAAAACCATTCAGGCCTATCATTTCAGCCAATAACGATTTTATTCTAACAGGGAACTTGCAGTGTGATCGTATACAGAAATAATATAAACAATGTCAATATCGTAATATACATTCATATATCAGATGTCAGGTGAAAACCAAAAGTTTTAACAATATACAATAGTAACGGGTAATGTGACATGTAACAGGTGATTTGACATATAATTTAACATGTTAACATCATATATATAAAATCACATGGCAGTTATAACATCATAAATATTTCTACACATTCAGTTGTGGTTGTTTTACAACTGCATAAGTATATAATTGTCGTGTGAGATTTACTCACCTTTAAATTGCTGAAGATGTCAAAACCAAAGGCACAACAGAAAACAAAGCACGACTTTGGATTTTGAATGAATGGAAGCCTAGATGATGATCTTGTATACAATAAATAAACAGGATAATATAAACATATGAATTCAATACAAAATACATTGAAACAATTTGAATTTTTCAATTAACAAAGAACATCACCTAGCTTTCCTCAAACTTTGCTTGACCATGACAACATGTCTTGCTACACGATCGATTGGGCTTGATCACACCACACTAGGCTCGGCCTAGGTGTCAACATGACTTGGGTTTAGCATCAAAACACATGGCAACAATTGGATGAAGATGGAGGATTTACAACATGTATTATCACAAAACAACATAGGAATTTAGTGTCCAAAACAACATCAAATGGTTTGCACTTGTTCTCAACTACATATGCATCAGCTATGATTTGGTTTAGCAAGGCAAAGGCATGAATTAAGGTCTGGTTTGGGTCCATGGTGGTCGGCCTATCATGGTTTAAAGGTGTGGAGACATATAGGTGCTAAAGAACAGCACAACAAGGCAAATTCAACAATTCAAGGCTACAAGAGGGTTCGGCCATAGGCCCTATGGGCAAGGCCAGAGGTGTGGGTTCCAAGGTGATGACATGGAAGTGGGTCCAGGTGGTGCTGGAGGTGGTGTTGGTGGCGGCCATGGGTGGTGGAAGGTGATGGTGACAATTCTAAGTCTAGGCTTGCATATATGTGCTGTAATATTGGATTTTTGGTGGTGTTCTCTAGCCAAGATGGCTTGGCCTGACCATGGTGGGTTGCTAGGGGGGTGATTGATCAGAAACCAAGGTGGTGGAGGTCGGCCTAGATCTGGTTGAGGAGGAGAGGAGCCATGGAGTTGAGAACAATATACAAAAATTCAATAGAAAACCATAAAAACAATAAGAAAAGAAGAGTTTACCTAATTTTTTCACAAGATGGAAGCCATGATTTTTTTAGATTTTTTGAGCTTTGAAAATTCGTGAATAAGATGAGGAAGTCGGCTGCAAAGGATGAGGAAAGGAATGGACAAAAATTAATTGATGTGTTAATCGAAAAATGGAAACGGAAAAAGAAACGGTAAAACGACTTTACGTTTCTTTGCTTTTAAACCTTTTAAATTTCCTATATATATATTTATATACATCTTAAATAACTGAAAATACTTATAAATTTCAGTTAGAATTCTAAAATATAACAGTTAAACAAAATATTAATAATTAAATATTAATTAGATATGATTCAAATAAGAAAAATGGTATAGAAAATGAAAACTAGGCTTAAGAATTAGAAATAACTTCCATACACTTTGGAAAAATTTACTTTAATTTAAATACATGTAAAATGAATAAAATAAAGTAAAACATAGCATTAAAAGCGAGTGCATAAAATAAATAAATAAATTTTTAATTATATATAATTAAATTAAGAAAATGGCTTAAAATTGCAGACTAGGCTTTAAAAATTAGAAATAAATTCAAATGAACTTTAGAAAATCTTAATGGACTTGTAAAATATTTATAATAAATAAAATAAAAATGCATTCACACAATAAATAAATAAATAAAATTTAATTAAGTAAAATTTATATGAAGAAAATAGCAGAAAATTATAAAACAGCCTTTAAAATAGGAAATAAATACAGTAAATTTTTGGAAAATTCTATTATCATTTAAAAATATTTGAAAGTCAAAATATACATAATAAAACATAAATATACAAATTATAAAAGATATAGCAAGTAAAATATCATTTATATAGATTAAAACAAAGAATATTGTTAAATAACCCTATATACGCACAATATTGTAAAGGGTATAACTTTCACAATTTACATCCAATTTCAACGAAACGAAAAGTGGTGTTCTTTTATGTACTTTCATAATAAAAGAAAAAAATTAAATTTTCAAACTTTTAATGTGATATCCCGGAATTTTGGACAATATAAATTTGATAATCTGTGTTTAAAATTGGATTGATTTGATAATTTCTGTAAATAATTTTGAATTGATTCAATAGTTTTCTTTAATAAATATTTAATTAGTGAATTTGTCTTTTAATAAGTTAATAAATGTTTTATTTGTTTAAACTTCATTTTGACTTAAGTTTGCATATTAAAATAAGTTATAAAAATGTTGTTTCATTTCTTTTTAAAATATTGATTTATAAAATATGATTTGTAAATACGAAATTTAAATTATGTAACATGTATTTATTTAAATAACAAGTAAGTTATAATCTCCTTTATAAATTTATTTTAATTGTTTAAAAATATTATTTTCAAAAATTGATTTGTACATTATTTTGTATTCATATTAATACTTTGTTTATTCTTTAAAAATTATTTATATATACATAACTTAGTATTAAAAAGCCAATTAACTATATTAAACAATCATTAACACTTAATTAAAATATTAATTAATTAAAAAGACAAGTGTAAACATTTTGGAGTATAGAATAACATGTGTTAAGTATTAAACAATGATATTTACAAGTGTTAGAATTTAAGCCAAGTGTCATAATTTTATTTTTATTTTAAATAAAACATAAGTATAGTTATTTAAACATTTGCATCTTCACATTTCTTTTCTTTCTTCATTTTTCATGCTAAACAAAGAATTTCTAGCTGAAACAAAACTCCTCATATCTAAATACAAATCAATCCCTGTAACATTTATTTGCATGCAAATCAATTTTCAAAAGCTTTTCCCTCAATCAGTGAAGTAAATCCCTCAAAAATGCATAGAAAACCTAAACTCCTCAATCTAGCAATTTGTTCAACATGCAAACCTGTTCATCATTCAACAGTTTGCATTCTTCAAGCTATAACATGTTCATCTTCAAATGCATATCCCTATAACTCATTTCCAAAAGACAATAACAAACCTGCATTTTTCTTCCTCTGGAAAACCATCAGCATGCAAGCAAAAATAAAATCTGTAATCCATTCTCTGGAAGCAACCTGTAACCAATATTGCAAGTAAATAAAGTCTGCATTTTTAAAAATTAAAGGACTCAAGCCTGCATGCATCTAATTTTGGTCAGAATTTCAAATTGCAAGCAACCTGGAGTTGAAGCCTGCATGTTTTAAAATATGAACATCTGCATTTCTAAACTGAGAAGATAAACTTGCATGCATTTTTAAAGACAGAGACTTTCAAAGTCTGTTCTGTTGCAAACCTGAGATGTATCAAAGCATATTTTTTTCCACCTGAATTTTAAAGCAAGAAACTCAAGTTTTAAATAAGACACAAGGAAGGAATGGCATTTCAGTTTCAAAAGCAAAAGCTTTTCAGATTTGTGCTCTGGTTCATATCTGTTTTCAAGTGAGTAACATTTTTGTTAAAATAATTTAAGTAACATGGTTGCATGATTGATTTCTATGGAATATGACTTGTGATGAGTAGGTTTGTCTATATATATCTATGGATTATCTATAGATATGTGGATGATATTGTGTGCATGTCTGCTAATATTTTGACCCCTATGTTTCTTGTTTAAACTCGGTTTTATTGTTAAATTTAAACCCCTATCTCTGGATCTAGCCATTGTTATGGTTTAGGTTACATACAAAAATAGTTTGTTTGATCATAAGCTTAAGTTTAAAATTTTAATTAAGTTAAAACAGATACAACTTTCTCTGGAAACCCAATATGATCAGGAAAATATGAATTTGTTTAAAACTTAAAATCCTTTATTAATTAAATTAAGATTGTGATCTGGAAACTTAAGTGAAAACATGATTTTTAAATCATAAAACACAATTTATAGTTTAAGATTTAGGAAGCAATTCTGTGATGAACTAAAAAGAGGAATTTGGGAATTTGAGTGATCTAGTTGATTTGGATGGCCAGAGTTCACAATGGAGGAAGTAGAGGGATCTTGTATCTTGGAAAAAATGCCAGGTGGTGGTTTAAGGCGTAGTGGTGGCGGCGGTGATCACTTTAAGTCTGTAAACCTAGTTTTTGTAGGGTCTTGAATCTCTGGTTCGCACAACCTCTCTGATTGACCGAGTGTTAAGCAACTTTGGGAAATGGTTGCTAGGCCCTAGAGGAGTAAGTAGCCGGAGTAGTAGTTTAAACAATGGTCGGAGTGATGTGAATTTGCCGTTGACAGGTTTGGGTTTTGGGTGTGCACTGTGGTTTCCAGGTTTCAGAAGAAGGGTTGGCTTTTGATGTTTGGTAGAATGGAGTACTCTGATGCTTTGGTGTTCAGGTGGATTCAAGGGTGGATGGTGGATGTGTATGATCATCACTGATGATCGGAAAGTTGTCCATGGATTTGTGCATGTGCACAATAGTCATATGGAGGAGATGTGGTTTCTGGAATATGATGAAGATGTGGTGCTCGGGTCATTTCAGTTTTTGCTCGAAGTTAAGGCAAGGGTGACTCGAAGTAAATCTGTATTGGCTCGGGTAATATTAGTTTTAGTTTCTTTTACCTGACAGTTCCAGTTTTTTTTCAAAATTTAAACAGAATTTAAATTTTAAGGAAGCAAGAAACTGAATTGGAGATGAATCAGGTTTGAATATGAATTCAAAATGAAATTTAAACTCTTGTTTCAAAATAAATAAATTTTATAAATGAATGTTTAAAACTGGAAACTTGTTTACAGTTTCTTTTATTTGGTTTTAAAAATCTGGAAATAAGCTTTTAGACAAGATTTGAAAATTCGAGTAAAAATCTGGATTTGAAATACTAAATCCAAAATTGGAATTTGAATCTTAAAGTTTTAAAAAGGAAATAAGTTGATAAATTTAAATGTTATCATCAGGTTTGAATATTTTAGTATTTTATAACATATGTTTATAAATCTGAAGTGAATTTAAACAGGATTTTAAATTTAATTTTTAAATCTGAAACTGAAACAGATTTGAATTCTGATTTGAAAGAAATAAGCTTTGAAGTTAAATGTTTCAAAAAAATACTTAAATATTTAAAGGGTATTTCAAATTTATTTAAAAATGATTATGGTTTAAATTATTTTTAAACTTACTTAGGAAGGTAAGTAATTCTTTAAAAATGGAATTGAAAGGTTTTGAATATTTAAACCTTGTTTAAGATTAAAATTTGATTCATTTTAAATTTTAATTTAAAATGGAATGTAGATGAAATTTAAAAAGCAAGTTGTTTTTAAAATACTTTGGTAATGGTGGTTTAATCATTAATGTGATTTATGTTTATATTAAGTTAATTTGAACTTAATGATTTATAATTTATTAATTGATTAAGGTAATCAGTTTTGTAATTAATTAATTTAATTAATTAATAATTAGGTTAATTAATTAAATAATTAAGGATTTTATTTAATTAAATGAAAGGATTAGTAAGTTAAGTAAACTTGATTAAATTGTAATTAAGAAATCAATAAATTAAATAAGTTTTGATTTAATTTAATTAATGATTTGAATTTATTAATCAAGTAATTAGTAATTAATTAAGATTTTGATTATCACTTGATTAATTTAATAATTAGAAATTAATTAATGAATTTTATAATTAAGAATTAATATTGATTAATTTAGTTAATTACTTTAGAGAAGTAATTAAAGATGTGATAATGGTTAATGTAGGTCATTAACTTAGGATTATTTAATAATTAATTAATGTAATTAACTTTAATGATTAATTGAATTAATTAATTTAAGATAATCAATTGGGAATTGTTTAATAATCAATTGGGAATTGTTTAAGTATAATTACTTAATGGAAGTAATTAAGAAATTAATTACCAGTTGTAATTAATTAAGTTTATTTTGATTAATTTAAGTTAATTAATTAAGTTTAATTAATTTAAAATAACCATTGAATAATTTAAGAAGTAATTACTCAAAGTAATTAATAATGAATAATTACTTAGTGAAGTAATTAAGAAATAAATGGAAGGATAATTGGGTAATGGAAAGGTTTTGGAAATTAATTACTTTATGTAATTAATATAAAGGATAATTACTTAGAGGAAGTAATTAATAATTAATTACTTAGTGTAATTGATTAAGATTTGACTAATAAAGTTATATGAGGATAATTAAGAGATGTAATTAATTAAGGGTAATTAATTATTTAATGAGATTAATCTAGGATGATTAATAAATGTAATTAATTAAAGATTAATTATTAAAGATAATTAATTAAGGGATAATTAATTTATCTGATGAAGTAATTAAAGGGTTAATTACTGAATTTGGTTTGAGACAATTAATTTGTGAAATTAATTAGAGGTAAATTACTTGGATGTAATTATAAGATAATTAATCAGGGGTGATTAATTAAGGTGATTTAATTAGAGGGTAATTAATTAAGTAGTTTGTAATTAAATAAGGAATGTGTAAGCAAGATTTATATAGATGAGTAATTAATTTAATTCATTTTAAATTAATTAAGGAAGAAGTAATTAATTTGATTCATTTTAAATTGATTGTAGGAAGGTGATTAATAATTCATTGCTTATGAATGTTGATTGATAATGATTACCCTGAATGGTTGAGATCTCAGATATGAGACATATGATATTGTGTGATTTGGATGCTAAGGTTGCATTGGATTGATGATATGAATTATCTGTTTGGAATGATAATATGGATTATCTATTATGATGTTGTTAATTATCTATCTGTGTGCATATAGATAATAATGTAATTGAATTGTTTTAAAACTTTAAAACAACTTGGACCTAAAAGACACGCTTTGGATTTCGATGAGACCGGGATCGGGTTTCCATATTTGGATATCCGAAAACCACATCGATCCAAATTAATGATAGGTCGTGAATCTCAAGTGAAGAGGAAGATTCAGAGTGCAAGGGTTATCGTCGTTAACTCTGAGGGTGATTCCAAAATGAGTGTAACGAGATAATGCCTTAGGTTTCGTTCGAACCCGGAACGAACTTGTATGGATTGAATGCTTTCACCACATCGTCAGGTGGACGATGAGCATTCTAAGTGATATGTCCTATAAAGGTAATCGTAACCTCAAGCCTTATCAACCGGGAATGGCTAAAACAGGGGAGGTGCAGCAAGGTTTCGTGGGTAGCCCCCACTGGAGAGCGAGATTTACCCCTGTCTAGGAGTCCCTTTATATTCGGCTGTGTGGGAAGTTGGTTGCAAACAACTGCGGGGTTGTCTTGTTCGGGACCGTTCAGTAAGGAAGGGTCCCGGCTTTGTGTTGTAGAGGAGTTAGGGTGGCTCCTCGGTACGGTGATCTAGGCCAAGTACTGTGACGGGCGGTACCCAGTAGCCCTGCCATTGTATGGAATCCAAAATCCAATAAGTGCCATCGGATTTGATTGTATTACCCACTTTGTTGGCTAGTATGCTGGAATTTAATCATGTAACAATTTCAGCTATTTCTTATTTATTTGAAAACCCTAGACACTATTATAATATCATCGAATTTCCTATCAAATGTTTTGGTTAGCGTAAGGTAAAAACTTTTCCATGTTTACGTGTGGGAAGTCATACGTGATACCTTTCTTTTCAAAAGGTTTTTAAAGTTAAGCAACCTTAACCTGTTACTCACACCAGACCCATGTCTGACCCGGAGTTTATCTTTTGTTTTTCATAAACTCTTGGGTACTCAAATTTTTACGAGTAGCCAAGGGATTCAGGTTAGCTTTGACGAATTATGGAGGAGCAAAGGAGCAGGAGGCTTCGGCGTTAGATACATAGATCCGCTGTGTATTCTCTGTATTAGTACCTCTTTGTTAAGTCGTATTGAGTTGTAAATACTAGACAGTTGTTTATAACTGTCTAGTATATGTGATGTGTATGCTGTGTAACTCTGATAGTGTTGCAAACTATGTAATATCTTACGTTATTAATATAATTTATTCGTTCTGCTGTTTAGATTCTGATGTGTTGTTTCTTTCTTCTTCTCTTTCTTTCTATTCTCTATCCCTTTCTTTCTTATTAGCAATGCGATTTCCTGGTGGTAGGAAGTCGGGTCGTTTCAGTGGTATCAGAGCCAGGTTGAGTGAATACCTAGGCTTTGGAGTGATTTCCTTCTTGAGAGAGCGTATTTGTAATTTTGAATATATATATATATATATATATTTACTCTACCTATTTGTTGGATTACCTGTTCGGGTTTTCCAATATGAGTTATAAAGGTAGGTAAGGTAGTAGTATGTGTAACACGACCACTACCATTGGTTGGAGTTTGAATGTTTGAGGTTGGATGTGTATCTGTCGAGACTGTAGACCTAATACCGTCTCGAATGAGATTTGAAGTGGTGTAATAACTTCATTGATCTCTGAAGACAACCTGTTAAGGTTCGGAGTTCATTGTTGAAGTTAGATGAGTAGAATTTGGATCTGTTGGTAAGACAGAAGCGAGTGATGGTATCTTGATACCTCAGGAAGTAGTAGCTGCATGATGAGATACAGTGACTATGGATGTTTCCGAAGATAATTTCTTTGGAACAAGTTAAGAAAGTAGGTCTGCTTCGGTGTTGTGGCTGAGTTCAGCAAGGTGTTTCTGTTTTGTTTGAAGTTCGAGTTTCTCGAAGAGCTTTGGATTGGGAATTTTTTGGCATGGGTGTCGGCGGAGTTTTCTGGCCTAGTAGTTTTCTGAAGGTGCAGTTCAGAAGTAGCTGAGTGAATCCATTTCTTCCATGGATTGGCAAGTCTAGCATAAGCTATTCTGATAGGTAAAGAGAGGACAGTTTTCTTTGGAATTAGATTGAGTGGATCGCAAAAGTGACTTGCGATAAGTGGAATATTCTCTTGGATTGTTGAAGTTTTTCTGGATGACTTCAGAGCAGTCAGAGGTTGTCCGCATCTAGAGATTCAGTTTTCTTATCGACTAGGATTCCAAGTGTGGTACCGATGGTTCAACTAGTTAAAGGTTGGTTCCTTGAGATGGAGTTTGTTGAAGCAACTTAGGATTGGAGGAACTTCTGAGTTTTCTCTGGGCTATCAAAGATCTTCTTGGTTTTGCTGTCTAGTTTTGCTTGTGTTTTTCAGCATTCTTTTCTACTCCAGATCAGAGTAGTGCAGCAAAAGCAGTTTGGGAGTGCATCTGCTTTTCTTTTCCGGATAAGAGAAGTTTGTTTTCTTCTGATGGTTGTGAGTGGAGTTTGTTCTTGAACTTGGTTGATCTTGGAGGATCATTCTGATGGATTGGGTTGGACCAGTTTGTTTCTTGAGACATCAGCAAGGATTGAGCTGATCAGGTTGGACGAAGGCAGCCGAGATCGTTCGAAGAGTATTATGGATAGGAGTCGGAGATCTGATTTTGGATGAGTGTTTAGTTTTCTGGATTGAATTGCCAATTTGGACAAATGGAATTCGTTGAGTTTCACGTATCTCTGAGAGAGTACGTGTATGATCTATTTTTGGTTTTGGAATCAGCCGTTCTGGGAGATTTGGTAGTTGAGTCAGACTTGTCCACAGTCTGATATCTTGTTCAGTTCTAGATCTAGATGAGTAGTAGCTTAGCAATGTTGATTGTTTGGATTCTGTAAAGCGAGTATTCCGGTGTTTACTTGGGAAACTCGAGGAAATTCTATCCAAAGTTTGTCTGGGTAGTTAATTTTGTTTGATTGGATGAACTGATTGCTATGGTTGTTAGCATATGTTTGATATATGTT
This sequence comes from Allium cepa, assembly GCA_030765085.1. Classification (NCBI taxonomy): domain Eukaryota; kingdom Viridiplantae; phylum Streptophyta; class Magnoliopsida; order Asparagales; family Amaryllidaceae; genus Allium; species Allium cepa. The sequence goes on along the minus strand of CM060929.1, from coordinate 914,774,779 downwards.
TGTGTTTTAAAATTTAAAATCTAAATAGATTGTTAAATTACCTTTGTTTAAAATTTCGAGGACGAAATTCTTTTAAGGGGGGAGGATTGTGATATCCCGGAATTTTGGACAATATAAATTTGATAATCTGTGTTTAAAATTGAATTGATTTGATAATTTCTGTAAATAATTTTGAATTGATTCAATAGTTTTCTTTAATAAATATTTAATTAGTGAATTTGTCTTTTAATAAGTTAATAAATGTTTTATTTGTTTAAACTTCATTTTGACTTAAGTTTGCATATTAAAATAAGTTATAAAAATGTTGTTTTATTTCTTTTTAAAATATTGATTTATAAAATATGATTTGTTAATACGAAATTTAAATTATGTAACATGTATTTATTTAAATAACAAGTAAGTTATAATCTCCTTTATAAATTTATTTTAATTGTTTAAAAATATTATTTTCAAAAATTGATTTGTACATTATTTTGTATTCATATTAATACTTTGTTTATTCTTTAAAAATTATTTATATATACGTAACTTAGTATTAAAAAGCTAATTAACTATATTAAACAATCATTAACACTTAATTAAAATATTAATTAATTAAAAAGACAAGTGTAAACATTTTGGAGCATAGAATAACATGTGTTAAGTATTAAACAATGATATTTACAAGTGTTAGAATTTAAGCCAAGTGTCATAATTTTATTTTTATTTTAAATAAAACATAAGTATAGTTATTTTAACATTTGCATCTTCACATTTCTTTTCTTTCTTCATTTTTCATGCTAAACAAAGAATTTCTAGCTGAAACAAAACTCCTCATATCTAAATACAAATCAATCCCTGTAACATTTATTTGCATGCAAATCAATTTTCAAAAGCTTTTCCCTCAATCAGTGAAGTAAATCCCTCAAAAATGCATAGCAAACCTAAACTCCTCAAACTTGCAATCTGTTCAACATGCAAACCTGTTCATCATTCAACAGTTTGCATTCTTCAAGCTATAAAATGTTCATCTTCAAATGCATATCCCTATAACTCATTTCCAAAAGACAATAGCAAACCTGCATTTTTCTTCCACTGGAAAACCATCAGCATGCAAGCAAAAATCAAATCTGTAGTCCATTCTCTGGAAGCAACCTGTAACCAATATTGCAAGTAAATAAAGTCTGCATTTTTCAAAATTAAAGGACTCAAGCCTGCATGCATCTAATTTTGGTCAGAATTTCAAATTGCAAGCAACCTGGAGTTGAAGCCTGCATGTTTTAAAATATGAACATCTGCATTTCTAAACCGAGAAGATAAACTTGCATGCATTTTTAAAGACAGAGACTTTCAAAGTCTGTTCTGTTGCAAACCTGAGATGTATCAAAGCATATTTTTTTGCACCTGAATTTTAAAGCAAGCAACTCAAGTTTTAAATAAGACACAAGGAAGGAATGGCATTTCAGTTTCAAAAGCAAAAGCTTTTCATATTTGTGCTCTGGTTCATATCTGTTTTCAAGTGAGTAATATTTTTGTTAAAATAATTTAAGTAACATGGTTGCATGATTGATTTCTATGGAATATGACTTGTGATGAGTAGGATTGTCTATATATATCTATGGATTATCTGTAGATTTGTGGATGATATTGTGTGCATGTCTGCTAATATTTTGACCCCTATGTTTCTTGTTTAAACTCAGTTTTATTGTTAAATTTAAACCCCTATCTCTGGAACTAGCCATTGTCATGGTTTAGGTCACATACAAAAATAGTTTGTTTGATTATAAGCTTAAGTTTAAAATTTTAATTAAGTTAAAACAGATACAACTTTCTTTGGAAACCCAATATGATCAGGAAAATATGAATTTGTTTAGAACTTAAAATCCTTTATTAATTAAATTAAGATTGTGATCTGGAAACTTACGTGAAAACATGATTTTTAAATCATAAAACACAATTTATAGTTTGGGATTTGGGAAGCAGTTCTGTGATGAACTAAAAAGAGGAATTTGGGAATTTGAGTGATCTAGTTGATTTGGATGGCCAGAGTTCACAATGGAGGAAGTAGAGGGATCTTGTATCTTGGAAAAAATGCCAGGTGGTGGTTTAAGGCGTAGTGGTGGCGGCGGTGATCACTTTAAGTCTGTAAACCTAGTTTTTGTAGGGTCTTGAATCTCTGGTTCGCACAACCTCTCTGATTGACCGAGTGTTAAGCAACTTTGGGAAATGGTTGCTAGGCCCTAGAGGAGTAAGTAGCCGGAGTTGTAGTTTAAACAATGGTCGGAGTGATGTGAATTTGCCGTTGACAGGTTTGGGTTTTGGGAGCGCACTGTGGTTTCCAGGTTTCAGAAGAAGGGTTGGCTTTTGATGTTTGGTAGAATGGAGTACTCTGATGCTTTGGTGTTCAGGTGGATTCAAGGGTGGATGGTGGATGTGTATGATCATCACTGATGATCGGAAAGTTATCCATGGATTTGTGCATGTGCACAATAGTCATATGGAGGAGATGTGGTTTCTGGAATATGATGAAGATGTGGTGCTCGGGTCATTTCAGTTTTTGCTCGAAGTTAAGGCAAGGGTGACTCGAAGTAAATCTGTATTGGCTCGGGTAATATTAGTTTTAGTTTCTTTTACCTGACAGTTCCACTTTTTTTACAAAATTTAAGCAGAATTTAAATTTTAAGGAAGCAAGAAACTGAATTGGAGATGAATCAGGTTTGAATATGAATTCAAAATGAAATTTAAACTCTTGTTTCAAAATAAATAAATTTTATAAATGAATGTTTAAAACTGGAAACTTGTTTACAGTTTCTTTTATTTGGTTTTAAAAATCTGGAAATAAGCTTTTAGACAAGATTTGAAAATTCAAGTAAAAATCTGGATTTGAAATACTGAATCCAAAATTGGAATTTGAATCTGAAAGTTTTAAAAAGGAAATAAGTTGATAAATTTAAATGTTATCATCAGGTTTGAATAGTTTAGTATTTTATAACATATGCTTATAAATCTGAAGTGAATTTGAACAGGATTTTAAATTTAATTCTTAAATCTGAAACTGAAACAGATTTGAATTCTGATTTGAAAGAAATAAGCTTTGAAGTTAAATGTTTCAAAAAAATACTTAAATATTTAAAGGGTATTTTAAATTTATTTAAAAATGATTATGGTTTAAATTATTTTTAAACTTACTTAGGAAGGTAAGTAATTCTTTAAAAATGGAATTGAAAGGTTTTGAATATTTAAACCTTGTTTAAGATTAAAATTTGATTCATTTTAAATTTTAATTTAAACCCCAATGTAGATGAAATTTAAAAAGCAAGTTGTTTTTAAAATACTTTGCTAATGGTGGTTTAATCATTAATGTGATTTATGTTTATATTAAGTTAATTTGAACTTAATGATTTATAATTTATTAATTGATTAAGGTAATCAGTTTTGTAATTAATTAATTTAATTGATTAATAATTAGGTTAATTAATTAAATAATTAAGGATTTTATTTAATTAAATGAAAGGATTAGTAAGTTAAGTAAACTTGATTAAATTGTAATTAAGAAATCAATAAATTAAATAAGTTTTGATTTAATTTAATTAATGATTTGAATTTATTAATCAAGTAATTAGTAATTAATTAAGATTTTGATTATCACTTGATTAATTTAATAATTAGAAATTAATTAATGAATTTTATAATTAAGAATTAATATTGATTAATTTAGTTAATTACTTTAGAGAAGTAATTAAAGATGTGATAATGGTTAATGTAGGTCATTAACTTAGGATTATTTAATAATTAATTAATGTAATTAACTTTAATGATTAATTGAATTAATTAATTTAAGATAATCAATTGAGAATTGTTTAAGTATAATTACTTAATGGAAGTAATTAAGAAATTAATTACCAGTTGCAATTAATTAAGTTTATTTTGATTAATTTAAGTTAATTAATTAAGTTTAATTAATTTAAAATAACCATTGAATAATTTAAGAAGTAATTACTCAAAGTAATTAATAATGAATAATTACTTAGTGAAGTAATTAAGAAATAAATGGAAGGATAATTGGGTAATGCAAAGGTTTTGGAAATTAATTACTTTATGTAATTAATATAAAGGATAATTACTTAGAGGAAGTAATTAATAATTAATTACTTAGTGTAATTGATTAAGATTTGATTAATAAAGTTATATGAGGATAATTAAGAGATGTAATTAATTAAGGGTAATTAATTATTTAATGAGATTAATCTAGGATGATTAATAAATGTAATTAATTAAAGATTAATTATTAAAGATAATTAGTTAAGGGACAATTAATTTATCTAATGAAGTAATTAAAGGGTTAATTACTGAATTTGGTTTGAGACAATTAATTTGTGAAATTAATTAGAGGTAAATTACTTGGATGTAAATATAAGATAATTAATCAGGGGTGATTAATTAAGGTGATTTAATTAGAGGGTAATTAATTAATTAGTTTGTAATTAAATAAGGAATGTGTAAGCAAGATTTATATAGATGAGTAATTAATTTAATTCATTTTAAATTAATTAAGGAAGAAGTAATTAATTTGATTCATTTTAAATTGATTATAGGAAGGTGATTAATAAGTCATTGCTTATGAATGTTGATTGATAATGATTACCCTGAATGGTTGAGATCCCAGATATGAGATATATGATATTGTGTGATTTGGATGCTATGCTTGCATTGGATTGATGATATGAATTATCTGTTTGGAATGATAATATGGATTATCTATTATGATGTTGTTAATTATCTATCTGTGTGCATATAGATAATAATGTAATTGAATTGTTTTAAAACTTTAAAACAACTTGGACCTAAAAGACACGCTTTGGATTTCGATGAGACCGGGATCGGGTTTCCATATTTGGATATCCGAAAACCACATCGATCCAAATTAATGATAGGTCGTGAATCTCAAGTGAAGAGGAAGATTCAGAGTGCAAGGGTTATCGTCGTTAACTCTGAGGGTGATTCCAAAATGAGTGTAACGAGATAATGCCTTCAGTTTCGTTCGAACCCGGAACGAACTTGTATGGATTGAATGCTTTCAACACATCGTCAGGTGGACGATGAGCATTCTAAGTGATATGTCCTATAAAGGTAATCGTAACCTCAAGCCTTATCAACTTGGAATGGCTAAAACAGGGGAGGTGCAGCAAGGCTTCGTGGGTATCCCCCACTGGAGAGCGAGATTTACCCCTGTCTAGGAGTCCCTTTATATTCGGCTGTGTGGGAAGTTGGTTGCAAACAACTGCGGGGTTGTCTTGTTCGGGACCGTTCAGTAAGGAAGGGTCCCGGCTTTGTGTTGTAGAGGAGTTAGGGTGGCTCCTCGGTACGGTGATCTAGGCCACGTACTGTGACGGGCGGTACCCAGTAGCCCTGCCATTGTATGGAATCCAAAATCCAATAAGTGCCATCGGATTTGATTGTATTACCCACTTTGTTGGCTAGTATGCTGGAATTTAATCATGTAACAATTTCAGCTATTTCTTATTTATTTGAAAACCCTAGACACTATTATAATATCATCGAATTTCCTATCAAATGTTTTGGTTAGCGTAAGGTAAAAACTTTTCCATGTTTATGTGTGGGAAGTCTTACGTGATACCTTTCTTTTCAAAAGGTTTTTAAAGTTAAGCAACCTTAACCTGTTACTCACACCAGACCCATGTCTGACCCGGAGTTTATCTTTTGTTTTTCATAAACTCTTGGGTACTCAAATTTGTACTAGTAGCTAAGGGATTCAGGTTAGCTTTGACGAATTATGGAGGAGCAAAGGAGCAGGAGGCTTCGGTGTTAGATATATAGATCCGCTGTGTATTCTCTGTATTAGTACCTCTTTGTTAAGTCGTATTGAGTTATAAATACTAGATAGGTGTTTATAACTGTCTAATATATGTGATGTGTATGCTGTGTAACTCTAATAGTGTTGTAAACTATGTAATATCTTATGTTATTAATATAATTTATTTATTCCGCTGTTTAGATTCTGATGTGTTGTTTCTTTCTTCTTCTCTTTCTTTCTATTCTCTATCCCTTTCTTTCTTATTAGCGATGCGATTTCCTGGTGGTAGGAAGTCGGGTCGTTTCATTTAAAATTTTAAATTAAAAGTCAAAGTTTGACTATTTTGACAAAAAATTCACTTTTTGGAAAATATTCTTTTTATTCATGCTTTGGAATGATAATTCATATCAAAACTAAAGTTTATCATTAAAAATAAATAAAATAAGTTTTTAAATCAAAATTTAATAAAAAAATAATTAAAATATACAATTAAAAATAATCACAAAATACGGGGTTGTTACAAATATACATTAAACAATTTAAAATAATTAAACAACTTTCAAAAAATAATTAATTTTGATATATTAATAAAACTCTAATCGATTTACAAGACTTATTTATAAACTTATAACCCATTTTGGCAAATTTCAAAATATTTAAATTACTAATTTTCTTGGAATATTTTTAAACACTTTTTAAAGTACCTAGTTAATAATTTAAAATTTTCTTTCTAAAATAAACCCATCTTCTCGATAAAAATATACTTTTATCAATCTCAATAAAACTAATCTAATACTTATAAATCTCTCTCGATTTATCACCAAGTTGATTTACGTCCCAATTTCGTAAATCCTCTTTTTCACATTTCTAAAAAATAAATCTATCGTTTACTTTTAAGCCGATTTACCCATCTCATTATAAATTCTCACCGTGAATTTATAACTTTAATTTATCAACTAATAATCACTTCACCTTATTTGTAAACACTATTTATAAATCTCACAGTTTTCTATTTCAGTTTACAACAGTTTCACAATCACACCTATTTCTAATTTAAATTCTACTTATAAAACAATTTCTTAAATTGAATTCCATTTATCAAATATATTCGAAAAACAACCAAATCTGAATTTTACTTCCATTCCGTAATTTAGAAATCTTGTCTAAGATCTAGTATAACCAATTTTATACTCATTTCCAAATTCATTTCTATTCTTCCAATCTATTGAAAGTCTTGATTTTAAAAGAAATCCTATATATTTAAAATAAGTATCAATTAGGAATTATTTTTAAAATCCCATTTATATATAATATTTTAAAATCTCTATTTACAATATCACGAAATAGTCAAGTACTAATTTAGAGTTAAACTGTATATTTTTCCCAACTCATATCTTTTAATTAATCCAAAATTCGCTATAAATATTTCATTTCCAAATTTATTTTTGATTTCTTTCCAAATTAAAAACATATTTTTTTTGTATTTATAAATACCAAAATCTAGACCAAAACTACCATAACATCCAATAATTTCAAATGACATTATAATCTACCACAGATTATTCAAACGGATCATATATCAATATATATGAAATTTAATTCAACATTTTTGAGGAATCCAGTTGGATCCCTCCATCCTGTTTTCCCTGCATCCACAGATGTTAATACAACATAAAAAAACCAATCTCACTTCGAGGGGGATATCGTGGTATATTGGGTCATCTGCTATTATGCGGGGTGCATAGGGTCTCATCCGCTCCAATCGGCGGGAATAATCAATCCAACACTAATATACACTACTATATATATTATATCACCCAACTGATAATAAAATTTATCAAATCATCCAATGAATCACTAATTTATTTTTTTCAACATTTTAAATTAAACTAGCAACCCAAAAATGAGAGAGATTTACTCACTCAGTTGTCACGATAGCGATTTATTTCGATTAAAATTAAACGAGCATTTAATTTTAACCAAAATTTTCACTAGCTCAAATAAATCCCAATCTTGCTCCATAATATAGTGCTCGACAATGTAGACCCAATGCAATTTATTTTGTGCAATTTCGACCTCATATGAACAAGCTAGAGCATTTATAAGTTACACAATTTTAATAACTAATATAATTTTTTTTCCTCTTTATTATTATACCATTATTTGGGCCGCATTTTTCTGGAATAGCAAATCCTAGCCACGATTTTTATTCCTTCTCCCATTACGCGATGACCTTCCCATGCCGAAGAAACCCAACGCACGCAAGTAAAATCGATCATCAAGCCTTCCATTGTTGATCGAGGCGATGATCAGGTTTCCCCATGTGGTGCGCGCGTGCGAGCTTCAATCACGCCTGGCACCTGGCCGAGCTCAGCTGCTCTATTGCTTCCCAAAACCCGTTTGAACGCGCGATGTTTGAACCAAAATTGCCATCACATTGATCCACTTTACGTGATCATCAACATACGGATTGAAGGATCTCCTTGAGCTCTTCAACTATGTAGTAGATAGTTTTTCGTAAAAATCAATGGATCGAAAGTTATTGGTGGAAGAAATTTCATGCTTTTTGGCTATTAAAACGAAAGTGGTGGCTATGGTTCTCTTAGGTAGGGTTTGGGGTATGGTCCTATATTTATAGGCAATGTCCTAAAATAGTATTCACCTGAATATTTTCCAGACACCAAATGAAGTCTGCCGCCAGGCGTTCAAAAAGTTTTACCCCTATTCCGAACACAATGGGATATATATTGGGAGCCAATTCCATCGTATTTGGCAGATAGGTTTTTTAAATTGAATTATTTAATTAAATTTACTTAAATAAATTTCTACGCGTTTCAGCTTCGCATGACCAAACCATAAATTCGATTGACACAAAATTTGAAATCCTATAATAATATAACATTACGGATCGAATGAAACTGGTTCGTCGAAATCCGAGACTGTGCCCCGGAAGGCTATTTATATATGTTAATTTAAATATGCTATTTTAAATTGAGTAAATTGCTTTTAAACCCAATTTAACATTTTTATTATCTTCATTCTTACTAATATAAATTTAATAAGCCTTTAGATTATTTTTATCGAGCTTAAAACACAAGATACAATTATTTAAGTAAATTCCAATTATTAATTTATCCACTAAATCATTATATTTGAAATTTAAGTTAAAAATTAACTTTTAAATATTGAAATCAGTTAAATAATCCAATTTCAAATAACCAAAATTCTGGGTCTTTACATCTAGATTTTAATTTAAGAACTAATACTTGGTTTTTATTACAAAATCATTTAGAAATAATACAATATATTGAAATCCGTAGAAAATGTATACGTACATAGCTCGAGTAGCCCTAAAATGATACCAAGGAATTAGGTACTACCAATAGTATCATATAATTCCTTACCAAGAAATCAATACGTAAGAGAAGTACTTACCCTCCGAACACATCTCCTTCCATTTTCATTTTAGTTATTTTTAAGTTACTCGAACTAGTTATCCCAAAAATACTTCTTCTACGACAAAATTCGCATTTTTAAACAATACTTTACATTTTATCGAAAAATTTTTTTTAACAAAATATCTATAGTTGTAATGACCCACCTTTTTGGATGGTTTAAATCGACAATAAACTACACATGTTAATTCAAACCAATTAGAATGGAGGATTGTTAATGAGGTAAATAAGAAAATAAGAGAAAAGAAGGAAAAACAAAACACAAAATATCATAATGGAATTACATAATATAATAATCAAATAAACAGTTCATGAAGCTATTTTATAATGTACATTTGATTATACGGTTTTTTTACAATAACTAGAGTACAGGTCTGCGTTCTTACCTCGCACCAGCAGCGTTCGCCAAACCATCCTACTTTGTTTTGGAATCTCCACCACGTGCACAGTTATTAAAGTGGTTTCACAATTGGCAGAGGGTATGACAATATCTGACCCTTGTCTCTATAACAACCAAACACTTATTCACACCGTGGTCATTTATAAGACATTTTAATAATAAATTTATAAAATAGTTTATACCATCATATCAATGTACCCATATATTTATTCCAAAATTATAAATATATTTATAAATACCGGGGAAGATTTCTTTCAATTAATTTCGAAAATAATTTACAAACCTCTCTTAAACCATTTATAAACTATTTATGTAAGGACCTAGAATTTTGAACCATTCAAATCAACAGTCATCTACTCATGTCAGACTTGGATTACTCAAAACAACAAATTGTTAATTTATATTTGGCAAAACTTAGCATATACAGTAAAAAAATCAATCATAAAATCACGAACAAAGAGTTTTACAACAATAAGTAGAGGAATAAAATAAATAGTAGTTTATGAAGCTACTATATAAACATTAGAGTCTGAATTATAATACAACAGAAATCTCAAATACAAAGAAGTCTCGAATACAAAATCAACTGACAAGTCTGAATCATAAACAATTGGAAAAATGGAAATAACTTAAAAGCGACATAGATGACTCCAAGAAAATCTCCAAGGTCCAAAGGTGAGTCAAATGTCGTGACAATTAGTCTGACCCGATGATGCGCACGTAAATATGCATATTTTTACCACCATATTTATTCTATTTAAATTAAATAAATGATCATATTGGGTATTTTAACTTGTTTTAACCAAAATCCATATTAATTCCAAATTGTCACATATCCATCTTCATATATGGGCAAAACAGTCATTTATGTGCATATATTTCTTTGAGAAAAATTAATTGGAAATTTATATATATATATATATATATATGTGTAGGAATTTGATCTCAAATAAGAGTCGTTTCATGAAGGAATATGCATACACAAAGAAGATACAAAAGAATGAAGATGGAAATAATTAAAAGTGAAGAACATGGAGGACCCCACCTACTTACCTTGATTTTCAATTAGGAGCTAATGCACATGCTAAAAGACCATTAAAGCTTCATGTACATTTAAGTGGGGGATTATTGAAGCTAATGATAACTTGGCCACCACACTTCCTACAAGAGCATTTTGGGGCATTCTCCAAATTATGGATTAGGGTTTCATGCTTGTATAAATAATCCTTATGTTTCATGTAACTCTCCTTAGTCTCTCTTAGTTAGTTAGTTTTAGCTTAGAAAATAAATCAAAGCTCTCTTTCTCTTTTCATGGCTACTTAGCCATTTCTTTTATGTAATTTTTATGCAAATTTAATATATTTATCTTTTCTTTTCTTATTTATTTCCTTTCATGTTGTTGTGTAGATTTACATTCATGCAAAGTAGAATAGTTCTAATTCTTGTTAATTATCTCTCTTTTTCCATTAGCTTTCATTTTCCTTTCTTTTTGCTTTCATGTTGCTAGCTACATTTGTTAATCAAATGACAAATATGGGAGGCTAAAGCCCTTCAATTTAGGGGTAATGAAGCTCCCTAATTATGTAGCTTCAACTATTTGTTAATTCATGCTCTCTTTTTGTGGTTGATGATGATCAATGAAGTGTTTAATTTGTTGTTTTTGCTTTGAATTTGATAGCCTATATTGTTGACACCAAATAGGCTATGCTTAAACAATCACTAACACAAATGTCTCTTCATCAAAATATGATTATGGCATAAGAAAGTGATTTGAAATTCAAATTTGATGGTCTATATTTCTAATCAATAGTTAATAGACCATACTTAAAATAGATTTCATTTTATTTATCAAGTTTCATGAAAGTTTGTAAGTGCTTTAAGGGGTGTGTTATAGTTTGATGGCTTACGTTGGCAAAATCAATAGCACAAATATGTTATACTTATGATAAGCACATCAATTAAAACACTAATGACCATAAAAGAGAGATCATGATTTCATATTTGTTGAACTATGTGATCTAGAGAGTGGATTTATTCTCTAAATTGTCGTTTAACTCTTATTTTTACATCTCTTTTCTTTTAGTCGACTAGCTAATTTTCTAATTCTCTAGCTTAACTTTCACTCGATTTTGGTATAATTTGATTGAATAGAATTTTAAAAGCATCAATTCCCTGTGGATTGACCCGTTTTCTCCACGTACTACAAGTGTACGCCGTGCGCTTGCAGTTATTTTAATTTTGAAATTTTTCGACGCTTTTCTAATTCCATAGAATTTCCGTTGACGAACAAGTTTTTGCCGTCGATGTCGGGGAGTTGTTTTGATTTCAGTTTTCTATTCTTTGAATTATTTTCTTTCGATTATATTGTGTGTTTATTTTGTGTGTTGAGTGCATTAAAAAAAATTTGTCGTGTCTGTTTGATTTGTGCTTGCGTTTGTTTGTGTGTTGTAGTTTTTCATTTTGCATTTGCATTTCTATTTCAAAAAACATACAAAATTTCAAAACAAAAACAAAAATATTTTATTTCCTTTTCATTTTCTTAACAATTTCAGTTACAATTTACAGTTCGATTCCTTTTTTCTTTACATTTACCAAAAAAATAAGACAGTTCACTGTTCATTTCGCTGTGCAGTGCCATCAAACCCTCTCTGTTACTCCCTTGAATTTTTCTGCAACCAGTTTCGCTTCTACTAACTTGCACATCCATTCTACAACCATCAATTTGCTAACCACCCATCAAAACTTCCTGACAACTTCACCATACACACCAGACAATCAACAGCCTCTACCAACTCCACCAGCAAACAGGCCTCCACAACCTCAAACACCCTAGATCATTGCAACCTGCAGCAACTGCCACTACATCTCCAAAGTTCGAAACTACAACTTTACCAGTGAATTCAACTCGCTTACTCGCAATCACTTCACAATTGCCATCACCTCTTATTACCTCTCTAGTTTCACCACTCACACTACAAAAGAAGCACTGTTTAGCAACGGCTAATAGCCATTGACGGCCGTTACTAGCCATCGCTAAATGCCGTTGCAAAATATCTCGTTGCAACTAAAGAAAGCGACGGCCTTAGCGACGGCTCCGTTGTTCTTTTTGCAACGTCTTGTAACAGCTAAGTCTCCATGTGGAAGCAATCATTGGGGTTGTTAGTTTCCCGGATTGTTGATGCAAACCGTTGCAAAGCATTGCAATATAACTGTTGCTAGCCGTTGCAAGCCGTCGCTAAATTTGACCAAAGCGTCGTCGCTTGCCATTGCAAACCTGGAATATTTTTGCTACCAATTTGTAGCACCTTCAACCCTCAATCTCAATCAATCCAAATAATATAATTCCATCATTTCATACATATAATACCATCCATCATACGATATAATCAATATCAACACAACCAAATCATCAAATATTGCATATTCTAACAAATATTCACAAAATCATATAAGAAAATCAACATAACCAAATATGAAAATCCACCAAACCAAACCACAAAACTAAATTAAATGACCAGTACATATCATGTGCCAAAGTATCAATCACAACAACCAAAATACCAAACCGACCAAAATACTAAGTTCCAATCACAACATCCAAAGTACTAAATGTCAAACCCATCATAATATGTACATATATATGTAAAGCGTACCCTTCAAAACAAACCAGCTAAGCATCATCATCATCATCTACACCTCCTTCCTCGGGCATTGACCTATGATGCTGATAGAAGGCAGTAATACGCTCATCTATCTGCGTCGCCAAATGACTCTTCTGCCAATCATTGAGCTCATCCAATTGTGTTTGCATCCGAGCAATCTCTTCCTCATCTATGGATCTCCTATATGCCCTTTGGAAATTAAGAGCCTATGAAATAATTCAAGTGAATAAGAAGTTCATGGCATACAATAACAATAAGAAAACTCAAGTTATTGGTAATAAACTCAAGTGAATAAGAAGTTCATGGCATACAGGTTTCTACCGTGTAAACGTTAAGTACATACCATATTGCCGAAACTGTAACGCCTGTTTCGACTTACCGGTTCAATGATTGAATTCCATATCCGATTAGACTCATCAACCGTAAGCGACTCTCATCCACTCGCTTGTATCGCTCGTGCATGCTCTGCATTATATCTCTCCTACAATTACGAATAGATATTTGACACAATTGCTATACAATTTACTTATTTACTGTGAAATAAACGAATATGAAATATTTTCATTACAGAAATAAACATATTTACCATCACAGAAGCAGCCTTGTCGTCCGACCAATCATATGAAACATTCCCATCCTCATATGTATAATCCACTACATGTGTGACTCTGAAAACCTCAACCGCTATAGGCTCCCTATCATACTTTTCTCACTGAATATATACAAGAATAGATTATATTGATAATTTGCAAGAGTATATACAAGAATAGATTATATAAAAGAATAGAATATATGGTAAAGAGACACTAGTAAATATATACATCAATAACATAAATATTGGTTAATTCATTTACCAATTCCCTTCTATGTTGTTGGAAGGATTTCGAGCCACCATGATGTAAAGCGAGGTTTTTGTTCCTATTAGCCTTGTTTCATGCCGATAATTCCTATTAATTTATACACACTATTAAGTAAAATAATTCAACACATTTAAATGTAAAAATATAGTGACAATATAATGTACTTTGAATGCTTTAGATTCCCAATATTGTTGGAATCCAGCCCAAATATCATCCCCCATCCAACTTGGCTTTTTCCCTGAACTCTTAGCCCTTGACATAGTCTCTCTATAATTTTTCCACATCTTTTTATTCCAATGATTTACAAAAACATCCACATCCTACGGATCCACACGTACAGCTGTCGGCATATTGAATTGTCATACGTGTTATGTAGAAAAGAGTATATAATTAAAAAACAATCAGCAGAACAGAATACGTAAAACTGATATCATAAGGCATGATGGCATATTGTTTTTGGTTTCATATAAGGCATAATTATATACTACAAAGTTGTACTTACCATAAGATCAGCCCATATTGTGTTTTTTATATATGTTGGGATATTATCCCACTAAGCCCAACACCCGGACATCCTACTCTTGTGTGCTTCCTTCGATACTTGTAAAATGAAATCGGACGGCTCCACCTCAAACCCTCTATAGAAATGTTGATGTATATATTCAATACATTTCATATAATATGATTCAAATAAGTTTAATACATAGGTAGCACTTTTCGTAACTATCTCCGCAACTCGACAGAGATCCGGCTCAGAGCTACTCGGACCTGCTCCAAGTGAAGGTGACTGAGATGTTCTACGTCGATTACATCATTCATCGGACATAACTGACAAACATAAATATAATATCATACACAGCTTAGAAAAGAGTACTGATAACATAAGCATCACATAATCATCAATCAATATCACATAATCACCAATCATCACATAATTATTAATCAAGTGATAATCATCATATAAGCATACTTTGCACATAATCATCGAAAAAAGCATACATGAAAGAATAATGCATAACTCAGAATGATACAGATCATATATAGTCATCACTATTATTACATAGCTCAGAATATTACAGAACATAGTCATTATTGTTAATACATAGCTCACAATTATACAACAAGCGATGCCCTCTATGATCAGTCTTCATCATATTCTGATTCAGACTCGGTCTCGTACTATATATCATTTTCTTCGGTACTTACAAATGCATCTATTAAAACATTCGATTCATCGGTCAACGACCCTACATCAAAATGTCATCGGTTATCACTATTTCAGTATTTGGCTCGAGATCCGCTTGATATGCTGCTTCATCTAGAATATTATTTCCATCAAATGTATATCTTGCCTTCATTTTAAAAACAGCCCACCAGTCTGCTTTATCTTTTTTAAGGACAGATATGGAGCAAAATAAACTTGTAGAGCTTGCTTAGCTAATACAAAAGGATCACACTTATAGTAATGAAACGTATGCCTTATTTCAATTAGCTTTTAATCTTTGTGCACGTTAATTCCAGAGCCAGGAACATTGCTAAACCAGTTGCATTTGAATAAAAAAAACTTTCTTTGTAGGTTTTATATCATATGTCAACTCTAAAACTTGTGTTAAGGCACCGTAAAAATCTTTTATATGCTCCTCTGGATCATCACTTCCTTTGACATATACACCACTGTTATATGTTAATTTTTCAGCCCCGTAATCTTTGGTGTTCAATTTAAATCCATTGATGAAGAATATTGGATAAGTCTTGACATTTCATTTTGGTCCGATAGCAAGACGTCGTAATCCTTCGTCAACAACATAGTTTTCTGTATCATGAACGTAGTTTGAAAACCATCCAGCAAATTATTTACTGAGATCGCCAGATGGATGTTGTGATTCGTATATGCTGCAAATATGTATTATAGTGAATATTTCAAAACTAAATAATAATGAAGTTAAATAAGACATATATATGAAAGTATCAATTTAGTTTTGAAAGTGCTATAATTCGGAAATATTTATATTTGAAATGGAAATGATATTTTGGTTTGAAGTATAAATTATTTTAGAAATGACCACGGTGTTATAATGACGTTTGGTTTTAAATGGTTTATATTATTACATAGTAGATAGTTCCACGGATCCTTAGAGGATGGATATCCCAAACGTCCTCTATGTTAATTTTAGTTCAATTGATATTTCACTTGAGTTGGATTTATTGATATAAGAATGTTAATCCTGACTCGAGTGTTTTATGTTTTACTTTACGCTCGGGTCAGACTGAGTGATACAGCGTTTGAGACTTGCCTTTGGAGTTTGGAGCTTCGTTTGGAGATCCAACTATAGATTCAACTTTTAGCTTACCAGTTGATTTGTTAAGAGGGGTCATCTGTTTATATTGAGACTTCAGCTTATTTGAGATATTCTGCTGTATTTTATTTCTAACTTTGATGTTTATATAATAGCTTCATGAACTACAATTTATCTATTCCGCCACATTATTGTTATGTTACTCTGTGTTTGTGATTCTGTGATTGATTCATTTACTGTATATGTTGAGTTTTGCCAAATATAAGTTAACAATCTTATATTTTGAGCAATTCAAGTCCGGCACGTGTGGATGCGAATGATTGAAAATATCGGGTCGTTACATTCTGGCTAGAAGTGCAAAACCATCATTATGAACATCAGATTCTTCTTTTCCTTCTTGAAGTGCTATTGTTTTCCTTTCTTGAGCCTGATCTCTTTTTTCCTACAAATTCACTTCATATGACATGAGATTTTCCATCGACTCTTCGGGTTTTATGGTTGAAAGATCATTAGCTTCTTTTATAGATAAGATTTTTCATTCCCACTCATCCATTAAAGTGTTTAAGATTTTTGAAATAATATTGAAATATGAATTTTTTTGCTTAGTGCTATAAGAGAGTATTTGATGTGTTGAAATCATGGATACATATCACTAATATTTTTATTTCGCTCCATTCTTAAATTTTGAAATTGGTTTGTCGATATTGAAATTTTGCTTTGTTTAACTTGTTTATTCCTTCATGGGTTACTTTCAAATTACACCAAATTTCATTAGCAGATGGATGCACACTAACTCGATTGGATTCATTTTTTACATAGAGAGAAAAATAGCATGTTCATGGCTTTAGCATTACGAGTAGCATCTAGGTTTTGGGTATTTGACCGTTGTGCATAATCACTGGTAGGAACAATATATTCCTGTTGTGTGACATTCTAAGTGTCATACCCATTATCTTGTATATATAATCTCATCCTAGTTGACCTATAAGTATAGTATAATTTATTAAATAGTAGTGGTCGTGCAGTAAATGGTCCTTCGACAAAAGTAGAAGTGCTATTTTCCAATCACTTGAGTAATATTTTATAAACTTTGTTCCAGTTGAATGAATGTCCAGCTCTGATACCTAATGAAAGTCGCTACGGATTAAGTAATATGAAGTGTTCAATTAAATTAAAACTTCAATATAATAACTGTACAAATAAAAATAATCTGAAGTAAAGTACACCACATATTTTTCTACTGGTTCAAAATTCTCATCCTTTGTCCAGTCCTAGACTCCTTCTGCATTTAAATATAAGCATCAGTTAACCCAAAGGAATATGTATCTTATATAAAACCGCCTGAGCAACCAAACAGGACTTCATCCCCGAAGTTCTCCCACAGGACTTGAACTACAAAAGTAGTAAATGGTTTATTCCTATGCTCTACATAACATGGACGAGTCGATATACTACAATCTTCATATAACCTTCTTTGTAAGTGGTATATCATATATATGTGGAAGAATGGAAGTAGATGATCACTCAAATGACATAGATTGAATGCTCAACCGATTAGACAATGCAATGTAAGAACTTGAATGTAAGGGAGATTTCAAAGTGAATTTGAGAGAAGCAAAATGAAGTTGACTGTTTGAATCTTGAATCAAGGTGATATTTATAATGTTTGAAGAGTTGTACATATTCATGAGAAGTAGCTATCATTAGATAGAGATGCAACTCTTCATGGAAGGATGTGCCTCTTCGTCAAAGAAAAAGAACTCTTTAGAAATTTCAAAAATATACCAGTTACGGGGGACCAGTCCATTGGTTAAAGTTGAAATCATGAATTTTTAAATGGAAAAGAAACGATTAATTTCTGCCTTTATTTAGTCGACTAACCAATCGACTGATTGGGTTATTTGTTGACTATTTGTGTAGTTTTAGTCGATTGATTATCTTATATTTATAAAAAGATATAACACACATTACATCAGTCGACCAAACTATTATGACAATCGACTGATATTGTTTCAGTCGACTTTAACTATGTAATCTTGTTTTTAAAAAGTAGAAAATGCACTTTGCTGATTTGTGTGTGTTTTTATACTACTTTAAAGAGATTTTAACAATCAGTTACTTCTAGACACAAAACACTAATATAACTTTATTTGTCATCATCGTCTTGTCTTCATTATTGTAACTCTTCATTGGCCGATATATTTTCTTGCAAATTTAGAATATATAGAAATATTTCTTGTGTAGTTCTCACTATGAAAATATTAAACTATAAGGTTCTAACAAATTCTAGATTTTGAAAGTGGTTGTGGAATGAAATGTTATAGTGATGTACTATCTACCCTAGGAGTAACTCTAAGAGAAAGGTCAGCATTAACATTTCGAATGATGCTATCGTATTGTACTCTCTATCTTAAGAGTGATCCCAAGAGAGAGGACATCGTTACCATTCATTGGATGACTTATGTGAAAGTAGCTATGCTATACGATCGAGTAATATAGATAAAGATACTTGTGCAGAATAAGTAAATAAACAATAAATGCGGTAAAGTAAATGACACCGGAGATTTTTATACTGGTTCGGAGCACCGTCTAGTCCCAGACTCCTTCTGGAATTTCACTAACACAATCCTCACTTAACCCGGAGGAACAGGTTTACACTGCCTGAGCAATCGAACAGGTCTTCACCCGCCTAAGCAATCAAATAGGACTTCAATACAAATAAAAAATGTATCTGACTGTAGTGTGTTCTTAAAAAAACTGATAAGTCAATTGAGTACAATCTTCCTACAATCTTCTCCTTTATGATATATAGTGATGTGCTTTGAGAATTGTGGAAGATAAAATGATCAATGATCAAAGTATGTAAGTAATTTTGAGTGCAATTTGAAAGCTTGAGAATAGATGAGAATTCAAGAATGCTAAAAGTAAATTCGACGAATTGTTTGTTGAATTCTGTAATCTATTTATAATGTCTAAAGAGTTGCAACTATAGATGAAAAGTTACATTGAAAAGAATAAGTGCAACCATTGATTTTGAAATCGTTTCTCTTCGTTGAAGAGAAATGACTTTTCAAGAAAATAGCAGCAAGAGATATTCAGACGTCTGAATAAAATAATCCAGACTTCTGAATTGGATTAAAACGTAAACAGCAAGCTATTAGGCAATTTTTGACCATTTTCAGACATCTGAATATTTTCATTCAGACGTCTGAATATTGTGAAAACAATATTCATGTTTCAGCATTCAGACATCTGAATGAATGGTTTCAAACGTCTGAGTTTTCTCTATTGTGCATGTACGAGCATGTGTGTGCATGTGTGTGTGTGTGTATCGTTTCAGGAGAGATTTTAACAAATTTCTAAGTAAAGTACAGGCTCTAGACACATAATACTCAGCTTAAAACATCTGTAGAGGAATCTGCAATAAATCTCCTGCAAGGATTGTTATTATACACATAACATTTTATATAGGTTGTCACAATCAAAATCGAGATTCCAACATTCTCCCATTTTTAATGATGACAACTATATAAAATTAATAATCATTTAAAGTATTGTTACTCCCCCTGTCAATATGCACAATTTAAATTTCTCTCCCTTTGTCATCGACTAAAAGAAAGAGCCTCAATAATAATAGATAGTTCATTACATTGAAGCAAACAAACTAATAATACACGAAGAGTTAATATTTCAGAAATTTCTTATACAACTAGCATAACATAAGATAACAACTAAAATAAACAAAGATAATTGAAATTGGCTTGAAAGAGACGGATCATTGTGATTAGAACTTGGACCACTCAAATGGAAATGGATTGTAAGCTTGAGTGGATGTAGAGCCGGAACAAGAAATTCGATCCCATATTTTATTGAGAAAGCCTTTGATAGAGTTGAATTTTCTTACCGTCTTCTTCTCAAGTGCCTTTATGTCCCGATGAATCTTTGATTGATTTTGGGAAAGAGTGATTATGGCTTGTCTTGAAGAAGTATCTGGGCCAATTTCTTGGATGGTGTCATCGTCCTCCTCTTCTTCTTCATGTTGAGTATGAGAAGAAGAAGCAATACTAGTTTCTCGAAGTTGGGGAATACCTTGTTGAACATTTTGCGACCATTGGTGGAAGGAAATAATATGTTGAGGAGGAGGCCATGCAGGAAGACCCATCAATCCTAGAGTTTTAGCGCCTAACTCACTAGTAGTTGTGAAATCGAAGTCAAGAATTGGTACACTGACATTTAGGAGGATGCGCATAAAATAGGCACCATAATGAATGGTTCTATACTTTTTCCGGATTGTGATGTCTTGAAATTCATCCATAATAATTTTTCCCCAATTCACTTGTTTATTAGAGTAGATAGAATAAAGTGCTTGGAGGTTTTCTTTATACACTGTTTCATAACTACCCGTCCTTGGTTGGAGAGAACGAATAAGTGCACGGTGAATTAGCCTAGCTTGTGGCCTTAAGAAGGTAGATTTTAAATTGCCCAAATTTACAAGTTGATCGGACAAAAATTGATGTGAAACTTCATCCCGATGATCCATATCAACTTCAATTTCATTAATATCAATTCCTTGATAAGGACATTTTAAAATATGACCTAGTCTTTGTAGAGGTAAGAAGATTCTTACGCCACAAACTAACGACCAAACACAATCTTGACAGTTTTGAGGATTTTGATGGTCTAAATTTAAGTTTGCAAGAAAGATTTTAATCATAAGATGATTAATCTTAACATTGTTAGGAGTATACCCAATCAAGCTGTCGAAGTGAAATTGCTCCGCTAACTCTCTAATACGATATGCTGCAAAATCTGGGAATTTCATGAATGCTCCTTCGAAGATGTTGGAGTTCTTCATAGAATTAAATCGAGAAACAACAACCTCATTCCGTAGCCATTGCCGGATTTGGTCTTCGGATGGTCTGGAAGTTGATTCTCTAGTTCTCTTTGATCTTGGTGCCATTGGAGAGTTAGAGGAAAGTTAAAAGTTTTTGAGAGAGATAAAAATGGGGGCTAGGGTTCTGAAGTAAGTAGGAATGAAGTGAAAAAGGCATTATATAGAGAGTGAAAAGGCAGGGCTATAATGGAAAAGAAAATAAAGAAGAACAGTAAAAAATAGGCTCAGAAAAATTCAACCGTCTGAATCATTTGATTCAGACGTCTGAATTAAGATGAAATGCAACCCGCAAGGAATTAGTTCAAAATTGGTCTCATTCAGACGTCTGTTATTTTTGATTCATAAGTCTAAATCCGGGGTAAAAAAATTCTGCTATGAAGATTCAGATGCCTGTTTCAACTAGAACAACCGTTTGAATTATGTATAGAAGCACATATTGGCTTTAGAGATAATAATAAATAATATATATTATTGAATATTTTTAAATAGTACAATATTAGAATAAACAGAATGAAATGAAAAATTAACATATTATATAAACAACAAGAAATAATTAAATAGATTTTGAAGAAGAGGATGGAGTATGATAAGATTCTTCTTCAATTTTGGTGTTCTCTGTAGGATCGATTTCACCCTAGAGGGAGGGTGTATAGGGTGATGTTATTAATTATAAAAATTTATTGCGGAAGATTATATAAAATAGTTTTAACACAGATCACGGTATATTAGCAGCACAAAAAAATAGCAGAATAATAAAATGCAGAAATAGAACGACACAGAATTTACCCAGCTTCGGCAAAAACCTGCCTATGTGCTGCCTCAAGGTTTCTACTAGAAATTAAGTAGTCCACACTTACACACGTAAACTCGCGACACCCGCTACTGACTAACCTAACTCTACGCTCAAAATCCTGCCACAACTCAGCCACTGAGTTGCGAATTCTCAAACTACACCACGTAGTTTGTCCCCTAGTCATACGACTAGAATTTACAACGGTTTAAAAAGAAAATTATAAACGAAAAACAATTTAAAAATAAAATTAAACCCTAATTTAACTAGAGCCTTATTAATAACTTTAAACCCAATATAAAAATAAAGGCCGGCCCTTTTTCCTCTTTTATTTTCTTTGGTCGTTCCTTTGTGATAATGGCGGCTCTGTTGTTTCGTTCCTCTTCCTTCAACAATTAGGGTTTTCGTGTATTCGAAGAAGCGTCTTTGAATGCTCGATTGAATAATTGATTCAGCGTTCCTTTTCTGTCAATCGATGGTTTCCTTTTTCTTCGACTGCTTCGAATTTGATCAAGTTCCAGATGGCTTCGGTATGTAGTTTTTTTGCTCTTTTTACTTTCTGATTGAATGTTTGAATTCGATGATCTCATTGCTGATGATGATTGTGGGTATATATATGGATTTGAGTCCCTAGATTTTCATTCATCTGAATTTTTCAAAGTTATGTTTCGTCCATTTGATTACTGCTGGACGTTGATGATTTCACTGACTTATTCAAATTCGTACATATTGATGCTTGCTTCTCACGGCTCCAATTTTGAACTGTTCGATTTTTGACTTGTTCATTTATACGGCTTGATAATTTCTGACTTGGTTCGAATTCTTGGTTGCTTGGTTATCACGGTACTGCTTGGTTTTCGTGGCCATCATGGCTTCATTTGATTTCGGACATATGATTTTGTGTATCGGCCTTGACTTGATTTTGCTTTGTGAATTTCTGGTTCTTCTCTTTGTCTTCATCACTGATTTGGTTTGAAACTACCTGCGGCCATAATTTGGTTCGAAACTTAGGTACTGATCAAATTCATTTCTGTAACATATTTTGATCTGACATGTATTTCACAATTTAACTCTTGATATCACTGCTGGCCTTGGTTTTTTTGTTGATCTCTTTGTATTGTTGTGCATTGAGCATTGTTCGAACTTGAGTGCATGTATCATTTGAATGACCCTTGCATATGTGACTCTGTCCACTGTTGCATTATGTGTACCTATTTGTCATGTCACTCCTTTGATTTGTGATTCACTTCATGTTGCCTCGACTCTGCCTATACTCTCTGAGTTGCTCTGGCCCTGTTGCATACATGTAGCTTGATATGTTGGTTCGGTCTGTAGTCTTCATTAGCTTTGTGTTTGTTGTACATATGAACATGTATGTTGTACACTATGTATTGGTTCGAGTTGTACACTTGAGTCCGTACTTGTAATATCCATCTGGAGCTTGCTGCCTGATCTGATTCATCTTGTATTGCTTCACTTTTAACATTGAACTGTTGTTGCCAGTTTCCTCTGTTGTGTACGGAGTCTTGCCTTGTATCACAGCAAACTTCATGTTATATTTCTTGAATTAACCTGAACTTGGTTTTGCTTCATGATGTAAATAAAACTTTAGTCCGATGCTTGTGTCATTTGTGTACTGTGCCTTGGTCTTTGAGCATTGCCGAGATTGTTTCTTTGTACTGTGTATTTGCATGCTTGCCACTGATCATATGTTGAAGTCGTTAATGTGCTCGACTTTGGCCATTAACTGTTGCATTTCTTTGTGCTCAACCAGATGCTTGCATGACTACACTGTTCACTGTATATATAGGTTGCTTTATGCTTTATTGTGACCTTTATGTATACACAGTTGGTTCATGATGTTTGATGTGTTTATTCATTTATGGTTTTGTACATTTCGATTTTTAGTCAAGGCTTGATTTAGTTGTCTTGAACTTGCACCTGTGTTGAATCCAGCTAATATCTCGGATTTGACCTTGTGCTAAAGTTTGTGACATTATTTTATCGCACCTGAGTTGAATCCGATAATTTGGTTTTGGCCTGTGCTCACCTGTCCCTATAAATTTATCAAGTGTATATATCGGTGTGCACGGCCTTGTGGCATATACAGGATACACTGTGTATGTCACAAGTTGTTCATGTATGATGAATTGAAATTAAATGATGACGAACAACCCAAATAACTGAGGAAAATATTATTTTCAAAATCCACATTTTGTTTTATACTGCAAAAATATTTCCTTTTCAATTTTACTACGTCAATGTTTATATTTGCAGATTGCTCAGATGTTGGATTCAATTTGGAAGGAAGTTGAAGATAAATACGAGTGTGAGTGATATGTAGTGAGGTCAACTGTAAATGTAAAATTGTGATGTAATTGAATTTGTATCAAAGTTGTATAGTGTATAGTGAGAGCTTGAATTTATACTATTCAAAATTGTAATAAATATTTGTTTGAATAAAATTTCTGTTTGAATTCAAATTCTGTGTTTTTTATTTTTATTCAGCAAATATTTATTTAGTCTATGAAAAATAAAATAGTACATTAACAAATACGTTTACACGAATATATATATATATATTTACTATCATCAAACAAAAATCATATAATCGCATATTCGCATATTTAACAATCTCCCCCTTTTGATGATAACAAACATATATTTAAATTTTTTTGACTATGTTAAATGTATTTGATCAATGATATACTCTAATTGCTCCCCCTATTTAAATGCTTACTCTCTACACAAAGCTCCCCCTACATATATGCATACAAATAAAAATATGCAAATGAGCGTAGATGCAAATGGAAAATTATTTGACCTTTGCTTGATTTTATTTGACAAAATTTTAACTTTTCTCCCCCCTTTTGTTATCAGTAAAAGAATAATAGTGTTAGAGAAAATAGAGATAAAGTGATCGATATTAATTCAACATTAAAAACTCAATTGAATATAAATATTAAATTTCAATAAAAAAATCAAACAAAAATCATAAATATTTTGTTAGGTGCATATTCCACTTTTAGAATGATGGGAATGATGTCATCGTATAAACCATATAGTTGTGTCTATTTGTGGTGTATTTATATCAGGAATTTGAATATCTACTAACCATGCATAACCGTTAGGACTTTTAAATGAGATTAGTAGTATTCCAATTTTACTTTTAAAAAAATGAATTCAAGTATCTTCTAACCACGCATAACCGTGAGGACTTTTAAATGGGATTAGAACCAACTTGTTTATTTTAAAAACCAACTTTTGATATGCGTTCCATACATGCATAACCGTGAGGACTTTTAAATGAGCATGGAAGCACATAACAAATTCCAAGTAATTCACCAATGCATAACCGTGAGGACTTTTAAATTCCAAGTAATTCTATTATTTTAAAAAATGTAAAAGGAAAAACGAATGATTCCTGTTTAAAGTACCACATATCGACAAACTATATAGAATTTTAATGAGTGACTGTCGTTAGAAATACGGTAGAAATAGAGATGGTGATGGAATTTTTACCAATAAAAAGTTTTATAACTCTTGTTTAAATTTCTAAAGAAATTTACTAATTATACCATCTCGAGTCATAATATATGATAAATATCAACACTCGTCACTTTTTCAATCAATATTCATCTTTTTTATAATCATTAGGGAGTCAGATTAGTTAATGTAATCAGTTAAAATCAAATTCAAAAGTAATTATAGAATCAATTTTTCTAAAAAATGACCAATCTGAAAACAAGGTCAAAAATGATTTTCTAGAAGGGGTTTTAAAAAAAAAATTCTGCTATTTGAAAAAATTATTTGAATTGAAAAAATATGTAGATATTTTCTTTGAAAGAATGATGCAGTTACTAAATGTCTCAAAAATCACGTTCCTCTAGTAACTTTTCTATCAACTAGATTACCAGTGTAATCTACATCAGAGTTTCTCTTTCACTCAAAATTATCATTAATTGAATTTGATAGACCAAACCATGAAGTGTGCATCAAAAATTCCAAACTCAATTTTAACAGCATTTTAAATGACCTTCTCTTGAATTTGAATTGAAGCTGTGTAGATAGTCAAAAAACCATGAATATAGAGTTAGCCGTATTATAATCAATTGTATTATCATCCAACAAAACACTATTTTTAATCCAAACTGATATATATGAAGTAATTCAAAGAATCTAGAGAATTTTGTAGTGTTTTTGGCATAAGAATATAATTGGCCAACAATTTTGCATAAGTCAGAATCAAAATCATCATCTTTTCATCATCTCAATATTGGCTGATTTTAATTCAGAATATGGTGCAGATTATTACATTTAACATATCATTCAAATAAATATACCATTACGTGTTTTACCTTTACGATATTTTTCGTCGTTGTCCATTGTGATTCTGTCACCTTTATACTAGGCTAAGGAACTTTGCTTTGTCACCCGTTGTGTTTCTGGAACAGCTAAAATCCAGAGAACGCTGTTGTTGTTCCTTACCGTGCCACCACACCTACATGGGAAAAGATTTATGTGACCTATTTGTTTTTATAGGTCCATGGCTGTTAGTGGCAGAATATTTAGAAAAATAATTTTATGGAGACCCGAAGCTATTTATAATTTTTCCCTTCGGCACCCAAATTTGTTTAACTTTGAGAATTTTTATATCTGTGCCTTTTGGAACCCAAATCGGTATAGTATTCACATGTTTGGTTCTATACCAACATTTATTGTGATTGTGTCCATATTTTCTGCAAATTGTGCACATAGAATTAACTTGATTAATATTGCTTTCAACATTTTCAGATTGATTATATCCAAGTCCTCGTCTAACCGTATTACCAGTTTGCTTTCCTAAATGCATATTCAACGATTTTTCACTTTTTGAAAATTTTTCTAAAGTCATTGACAATTGTTGGACTTGTGTTTTGAGAGATTCATTTTCGTTTAACAATTGTGTGCACTTTTTAATAGAATTCTCTCTCCTAGTATTTTCACTCTCTTTTAAAATCATAATTTCATTTTCAAGTGATTTTATATTAATTTTGATTTTTTAATTTCTTCTTCGAATGTTGGACACTTATCACACTTAGGGATCCTACTTTGATAGTTTTTAACTAATTGGTCATGTTGTTCATTTAATTCTATCAAAGTATCTTTTTGTGATTCAAGTTTGGCATATTTCTCCCTAAGTCGTTCAAAACAGCCATTCACTTCGTGGAAATAAATAAGTAATTCAGAGTGAGCAAGTTTTGATACATCGCTTGGCTCGTCATCGTCGCTATCAGTTATATTTCCTTGAAGGTACATATCTGCTTTCTTACTCTCACTGATAGTACTTTGATTATCTTCATCACTTGTATTCCACGTGGCTGCAAAATTTCTCCCTTTTTATTTCTTTTCAAAGTCGTGTCAGTTTTGAGGACAATTGGGCTTGATGTGTCAGGGTTGGTCGCACTTGTGACAGATGATCTTCTATTCGTCTGAGTTGTCTAGTGCTTTGGCTATTCTGCTTTTCACTTTTTGAATTCAAGCTGGATTTCCGTATTTGTATTTCCACCTTTTGAATTTCTTTATTAATAGCTCCAATTCTATTGCTGCATCATCATCATCATTATCATCATCACTTTCGGTTGTTCCTTTGAGCGCTATTGATTTCTTTCGAGAGTCACCTCCTTCACGCTCTTCCTTGAATTTCATTTCTTACTCATAAGTGGTGAGATTTCTGATGAGTTCTTCAACTTTCAGCTGTTTTAAATCTTTTTATTCTTGAATGGCAGTCACTTTTGATTCAAATCTTCGTGGAAGAACTCTGAGGATTTTTCGGACTATTTCCAATTCAGTGTATGATTTTCCGAGAGCTTTTGATTTGTATACGATATTGGAAAGTCGTCCGTACATCTCTTTGACATTTTCTTCCTTCGCAATTGTGAAGTTCTCATATTCGCTGCTTAGCATGGCAAGGCGAGATTCTTTGACTTGAGATGTTCCCTCGTGAGTCACTTCTAGTGTGTGCCATATTTCATGCGCAGTTAGACAATGTGAGACACGATTATATTCAAATTGATCCGATGAATAGATAATAGAATTCATAGCTCTAGCATTAGCATTTTGTAATTTATTTTCTAGTTCTGTCCATTGATCCTTTGGTATCTCTATTTCTTGATTATCTACAGTTATAATTGGTGTTCTATAATCTGTCTCAACAATATTCCAAGCGTCAATGGTTTTCAGAAAAATTTCCATCCTATTTTTCTAGTAAGCATATTCACCATTGAACATTGGTGGTCTAACTATGAACCGACCCTCAGCAAAAGCATTATTAAAAGAAGCCATTTTAAAATTTCAAATTTTTAAAACAAAAACTGATTTTTGAAAAACGAATTTTTAAAACAAAAGTTGACTTCTATTCCCGGCTCTGATACCACTTGTAGGATCGATTTCACCCTAGAGGGAGGGTGAATAGGGTGATGCTATTAATTATAAAAATTTATTGCGGAAGATTATATAAAATAATTTTAACACAGATCACAGAATATTAGCAGCACAGAAAAATAGCAGAATAATAAAATGCAGAATTAGAACGACACAAAATTTATCCAGCTTCGACAAAACCCTGCCTACATGCTGCCCCCAAGGTTTCTACTAGAAATTAAGTAGTCACAAGCTTACACACGCCAACTCGCGACACCCGCTACTGACTAACCTAACTCAATGCTCAAAACCCTACCACAACTCAGCCATTGAGTTGCGAATTCTCAAACTACGCCATGTAGTTTGTCTCTTAGTCACACGACTAGAATTTACAACGGTTTAAAAAGAAAATTACAAATTAAAAACAATTTAAAAACAAAATTAAACCCTAATTTAACTAGAGCCTTATTAATAACTTTAAACTCAATATAAAAATAAAGGCTGGCTCTTTTTCCTCTTTTATTTTCTTTGGCCGTTCCTTTGTGATAATGGCGGCTCTGTTGTTTCGTTCCTCTTCCTTCAACAATTAGGGTTTTCGTGTAATTCGAAGAAGCGTCTTTGAATGCTCGATTGAATAATTGATTCGGTGTTCCTTTTCTGTCAATCGATGGTTTCCTTTTGCTTCGACTGCTTAGATTTTGATCGAGTTCCAGATGGCATCAGTATGTAATTTATTTTGCTCTTTTTACTTTCCGATTGAATGTTTGAACTCGATGATCTCATTGCCGATGATAATTGTGTGTATATATATGGATTTGAGTCCCTAGATTTTCGTTCATCTGGATTTTTAAAAGTTATGTTTCGGCCATTTGATTACTGCTGGACGTTGATGATTTCACTGACTTATTCAAATTCGTATATATTGATGCTTGCTTCTCACGACACCAATTTTGAACTGTTCGATTTTTGACTTGTTCATTTGTACGGCTTGATGATTTTTGACATGGTTCGAATTCTTGGTTGCTTGGTTATCACGGTATTGCTTGGTTTTCGTGGCCATCATGGCCTTATTTGACTTCGGACATATGATTTTGTGTATCGGCCTTGACTTGATTTTGCTTTGTGAATTTCTGGTTCTTCTCTGTGTCTTCATCGCAGATTTGGTTTGAAACTACCTGCGGCCTTATTTTGGTTCGAAACTTCGGTACTAATCAAATTCATTTCTGTAACATATTTTGATCTGACATGTATTTCACAATTTAACTCTTGATATCACTGCTGGCCTTGGTTTTTTTGTTGATCTCTTTGTATTGCTGTGCATTGAGCATTGTTCAAACTTGAGTGCATGTATCATTTGCTTGACCCTTGCATATGTGACTCTGTTCACTGTTGCATTATGTGTACTTGTTGATCATGTCACTCCTTTGATTTATGATTCACTTCATGTTGCCTCGACTCTACATATACTCTCTGAGTTGCTCTGGCCCTGTTGCATACATGTTGCTTGATATGTTGGTTCGGTCTGTAGTCTTCACTAGATTTGTGTTTGTTGTACATATGAACCTGTATGTTGTACATTAAGTATTGCTTCGAGTTGTACACTTGAGTTTGTACTTGTAATATCCATCTGGAGCTTGCTGCCTGATCTAATTCATCTTGTATTGCTTTACTTTTAACTTTGAACTGTTGTTGCCAATTGCCTCTGTTGTGTACCGAGTCTTGCCTTGTATCACAGCAAACTGCATGTTATATTTCTTGAATTAACCTGAACTTGGTTTTGCTTCATGATGTAAATAAACTTTAGTCTGATGCTTGTGTCACTTGTGTACCGTGCCTTGGTCTTTGAGCATTGCCGAGCTTGTTTCATTGTACTGTGTATTTGCATGCTTGCCACTGATCATATGTTGAAGTCGTTTATGTGCTCGACTTTGGCCATTAACTGTTGCATTTCTTTGTGCTCGACCAGATGCTTGCATGACTGCACTGTTCACTGTATATATGGGTTGCTTCATGCTTTATTGTGACCTTTATGTATACACAGTTGGTTCATGATGTTTGATGTGTTTATTCATTTATGGTTTTGTACATTCGGATTTTTGGTCGAGGCTTGATTTAGTTATATTGAACTTGCACCTGTGTTGAATCCAGCTTATATCTCGGATTTGACCTTGTGCTAAAGTTTGTGACAATATTTTATCGCACCTGAGTTGAATCCGATAATTTAGGTTTGACCTGTGCTCACATGTCCCTGTAAATTTATAAAGTGTATATATCGGTGTGCAAGGCCTTGTGGCACATAAAGTGATACATGTGTATGTCACAAGTTGTTCGTGTATGATGAATTGAAATTAAGTGATGACGAACAACCCAAATAACTGAGGCAAATATTATTTTCAAAATCCACATTTTGTTTTATACTACAAAAATATTTCCTTTTCAATTTTACTACGTCAATATTTTTATTTGCAGATTGCTCAGATGCTGGATTCAATTTGGAATGAAGTTGACGATAAATACAAGTGTGAGTGATATGTAGTGAGGTCAACTGTAAATGTAAATTGTGATGTAATTGAATTTGTATAAAAGTTGTATAGTGTATAGTGAGAGCTTGAATTTGTACTATTCAAAATTGTAATAAATATTTGTTTGAATAAAATTTCTGTTTGAATTCAAATTCTGTGTTATTTATTTTTATTCAGCAAATATTTATTTAGTCTATGAAAAATAAAATAGTACATTAACAAATACATTTACACGAATATATATAGGTTTATTATCATCAAACAAAAATCATATGATCGCATATTCACATATTCAACATTCTCTACATATGGTCGAAGTAGAGACCATCTGTTACCACGTTCCCAAGAATTTGGAGTTGTCGGTGGACGTTGTGGTGATGGTTCTCAAGGGTTGCGACAACTTGAAGAATGAGCTGTAGACGGTTGATGAACTGTGTCTTTTGATGAAGAACCACAGAACTTTAACGCTACTTGTTCCAAAAAGCTAAGCCGTTTGGCATTAACATTTTGTTCATAGTATAATTCACGTTGTAAGTCTAATGTTTCTCTCTGATAGTGATGAATATAATCAATTTTCTCTTTTGTGGATGGTGATCCTAAAAAGGGAGACTGTCTTGTTCTTTTAGTTGGTGGAGTATATCTAGTATGAGTCGAGGGTGGAACAATCAGAACCGGTTCATATATTGGTGTAGGAATTGTTAGATTTTCCAATCCCGAAGAAGGAGAGGTGTAAGATAGCTCAGATGATTCAAGGTTGTATTGAGATGACATGATGGAACAGTAATTTTTGAAAATTTAAAAGAAACTTGAATAAATTCTTAGTAAAAAGAATTAAGAAATGCAAAGAATATATAGGTAGAAGCTAGATAAAAATAGAGATAACATTGTATGGTTAGAAAAATAATGGCCATAGGAAAAAGAGGTGAGAATGAAAGGTAAATAAGAATTTAATAACTGCCTTATTTTTTAGAAAAAAATAGAGAGTGAAGTGGTAGTGTAGAGGACTACCGCGAATGAGGTCTTGAGTTCGAGTGCTAGATGACACTTTTTATTTTCTTTTGAAAGAAGCTATGAATTTAAATAAAAAAAATATTTTTTTTTAAAGAATATTCGAACTTATAACTCTTTAAAAGAGACGATTCCAAGTTCTCGTCATAAATTAATGAAAGTATTTTAATTTAACGGTTTTGCAAAAATATCTGCCAATTGTTTGTCAGAGGACACAAATTCTAGATTTATTAAATCTTTTTCAATATTATCACGAAGAAAATGATGATGAATGTCAATATGTTTTGTTTGTGGATGATTTACAAGATTTTTAGATAAATTTATAGCACTAGAATTATCACAATAAATAGTTGATTTACATAAATTAAAACCAAAATCTTGTAGTGTTTGTTGCATATAGATAACTTGAGCACATGCCAAAGCTGCAGAAATATACTCTGCTTCACATGTTGAGAATGAAACACAATTTTGTTTCTTACTAAACCAAGATACAAGAGATTGTCCAATGAAGTGACAAGTCTCACTTGTACTTTTTCTATCTGTCTGGCTTCCTTCAAAATCTGTGCCACTATATGAAACTAATTCAAAAGGACATTCCTTTAGATAGAATTGTCCAAAGTCCTTGGTTTTATTAAGATACCGTAGTATGCGTTTCACTGCTCGTAAATGTGATTCTTTGGGATCTGCATGAAATCGTGCACACAAGCAAACACTCATCATTATGTCAGGTCTACTAGCTGTTAAACGATCCAATCATATTTCGATATAATTTTTGGTCAATACTTTTGCCACTTCATCTTTATCAAAATGTATGGTTGTACTCATAGGAGTTGGTTTGGTAGAAGTATTTTCCTTACTAAAGCGTTTAATTAGATTGTTACAATATTTTTCTTGATTTATAAAAATACCATTTTCTAATTGTTTTTTTGTAAGCCAAGAAAATAATTTAATTCACCCATATGTGACATTTCAAATTCTCTGGTCATTATATTAGAAAATTCTTGACATAATTTTTCATTTGTAGATCCAAAAATAATGTCATCAACATAAATTTGAATAATTAAAATATCTTGCTTGTTTCTTTTAATAAAAAGAGTTTGATCAACCTTCCCAATTTTGAAACTAGAATCTATTAAATATCTTTTAAGATGATCGTACCAAGCACGGGTTGCTTGTTTTAAACCGTATAAGGCCTTTTTAAGTTTATAGACATGATCAGGATATTGTCCGTTTATGAATAAAGGAGGTTGTTCAACATAAACTTTTTCTTTTATAAAACCATTTAAAAAAGCACTTTTAACATCCATTGATATAATTTGAAGTTATGAAAACATGCATATGCTAGTAAGATTCGTATTGCTTCTAGTTTAGCGACTGGAGCAAACATTTCTCCATTGCCAATTCCTTCTTCTTGATTATATCCCTATGCAACTAATCTAGCTTTATTCCTAGTAATATTTCCTAGTTCATCTACTTTATTTTTGAAGACCCACTTTGTACGAATAACTGATTGATCACTAGGCCTTGGAACTAAATCCCAAACGTCATTTCTTTTGAATTGGTTTAGCTCTTCTTGCATAGCGATCGGTGGATGCTTCTTTAATATTTTTAGGTTCAATATGAGAAAGGAAAGCTACATGACCCATTTGATTTAATTGACTTCTTGTTCTAACAGATGAATTGAGTTCTCCAATGACATTATCAGAAGGATGATCCCTTAATAATCTAGGTGGAGATCTTAATTCATTGTTATTATTAACCATGTTGTCGTTATTTTCAAAATTTGAAATTTATGTATTTGTGTTATTATCAAAGAATTCTTCATCGTCTCTTATACTTGGAATTTGTTTAAAATTTTCATCGAAGGATACATGAAGTGTTTATTCAATGATATTGGTTCTTTTATTATAAATTCGATAAGCTTTGCTTCGATCTGAATATCCTACAAAGATTCCTTCATCGGATTTTGGATCGAATTTGCCCAGCTGATCTTTTGTGTTTAAAATGAAGCATATTGAACCGAAAACTTTAAAATAAGAAATATTTGGTTTTCGTCCGTTAAGAAGTTCATAAGGAGTATTCTTAGTTAGTGGTCTAATAGGAACACGAATTAAAACATAACAAGATGTTGCAACTGCTTCAGCCCAGAAATGTTTTGGTAACGTACTTCCATTTAACAAAGTCCTTGCACATTCTTGTAAAGTTCTATTTTTACGTTCTACAACTCCATTTTGTTGTGGAGTTCTAGGAAACGAAAAATTATGAAATATTCCTTTCTTCTTACAAAATTTTTCAAAGGCTTCGTTTTCGAATTCACCTCCATGATCACTTCTTATGTTTTTTATTATCAATCCTTTAAAATTTTGAATTCTTTTGACAAAAGTTTTGAAATTATCAAAAGTGTCACTTTTATTTTTCATAAAAATAGTCCAAGTATATCTAGAAAAATCATCAACAATTATAAACACATATCTATTATGATTAATGGATTGTACTTGTGTTGGTCCAAATAAATCCATATGTAGTAATTCAAGTGGTTGTAAAGTTGAAATAACCTTTATAGATTTAAAAGATGACTCAGTTAATTTTCCTAACTAACATGCATCACAAATATGATCTATTTTAAAATTCATTTTTGGTAGACCTATTACTAAATCATTTTTAGAAATCTTGTTTATAGCTATGAAGTTAATGTGACAGAATCGTTTATGCCATAACCAAGGATCATTTTCTTTGGCTATTAAACACATATCTAAATTATGATTTATTTTCATATTCAGAACATAGATATTTCTATCTCTATTTCCTTCAAAAATAAGATTTTGATTTTGATCAAAAATACTACATTTGTTTTCAAAAAAAGTGATTATGAATCCTTTGTCACACAATTGGCTGATACTTAGTAAATTATGTTTTAAATTTTTGACTAGTAAAACATTTGAAATAAGAGGTAAATTTGAAATACCGTTGTTGCTCACATCGCCTTTGCCGATGATATAGCCTTTGGAGTTGTCTCCAAATGTGACGAAGCCTCCATCTGAGTAAGTAATGTTTGATAGCATATCTTTATTTCTTGTCATATTTTTTGAGCAACCACTGTCGAGTATCCATTTTTCTCTTTTCTTGAGTGGGACCTACAAAAAATATAAGATAACATTGGTACCCACCTTCTTAATAAGGTCCTAAGAGTTAATTCTTAGGAAACCAAACCCAAGAGGGTTCAGTATCCCATTTAAAAATGTAATCTTTATTTTAATGAACAGTTTCTAAAAAGGTGTTTATATATTTCTTCCTAATCAAACTGTTGTGTGTTTTAGGAACCCAAATTTTTATGTTTTTCGGGTAAGTATTCCTTTTTGACTGTTTTGCAGTAGGATTAATATTTCTCCTAATTTTCTTTTTAGGTGGAGCTTTTTTTGTTAACATATCCTAATCCTTTCCTACTTGAAATTGATTGAGAACTATCAATAATTTTAGATAGGGTTTCTCTTCCTTTATTAAAATTTGAAACATTTTTGGTGATGCTATCTAACTTTGTTTTAAGACTGGTATTATCTAATTCTATCAATGTTACTTTTGTTTTTAGTTTGTGATTTTCAAAAACAAGATCGTCATTCTCCTCTTTTTGAGTTTCAATTTCTTGACTCAAAAGAGTGAGTTGAGAATAAATACTAGAGAATGATTCTTGTAATTTTTCAAGTTCTTCCTCTAGTATTTTCTTCTCATCTTTGGGAATATCTCTTTCGAATTCTGCTTTGTTTTGATGTTCACGAGTCTCCTTATGTTTTATTTTGAGGTTTTTTTAGAGTGTCAACTAGCTCTGAGTTTATCTCTATCATATCATCAAAAATGAAATCGCTAACCTCGTTTTTATTAGCCATAAAGCAAACATTAGCTTGCTCGTTTTCATCGTCATTGCTGCTATCTGATGAAGAGGTATCTGAATCATCCAATGAAACAGAGAATGCTTTCTTTTTCTTATCTTTTCTGCCCTTGTTGATGTATGTTTTTTTTCTTTAGTTTTGGACATTCTTTCTGCATATGACCTTTCTTATGACAATTTAAACACTCTAGAACTGAAGATAATGGTTTGCTTAGAAAGTTTTGTTTTCCATTGTTTCTGTTGTTTTTCGGAATTTTCAAGAACTTTTTGAAATTTTTGGCAATAAATGCTAGATCTTCTTCATCTGAATCTTCATCCTTTTCTTCTTCAGCATGAAAAGCTATGTTCCTTAAGTCTTGTGCTTGTACTCATTTTGCCTGCAAATTCACTTCATAGGACATTAGATTTCCTATTAACTCTTCTGGTTTTATGGTAGAGAGGTCATTAGCTTCTTCAATAGCCAAGACATTTCTTTCCCATTCATCCGTTAAAGAGTTTAGGATTTTCGATACAATATCAAAATCAGTGTACTTTTCTCCTAATCCAAATAGTGAATGATAGATATCTTGAAATCTAGAGTACATATCATTGATGGATTCATCTTGTTTCATTCTAAAGTTTTGAAACTGGTTTTTGAGCATGGAGATTTTTCTTTGTTTGACTTTGTTAGTTCCTTCATGAGTGATTTTAAACATTCTCCATATTTCATAAGCAGTTTGACACATGCTAACACGATTAAATTCATTTCTATCCGGTGCATAAAATAACATGTTCATAGCTTTAGCATTGGCAGTAGCATCTAATTTTTGTGTGTTTGAGCATGTGGAGTATTCTCCAATAGGAAGAGTGAATTCATTTTGTGTGATGTTCCATGATTCAAAACTATTTGATTGCATATAGATTCTCATACGAGTAGCCCATTAATTATAATTCAAACCATTGCAAAATAGAGGTCGTGCAGTTCATTGACCTTCAATAAAACTAGTGTTAGTTACAATGTTAGTGGTAGTGCTGGTGTTGTTTTCCATATTAGCAAGATATCAGATAACTGTGTAACGGTTATAAGATGCCTTGCTCTGATACCAAATGAAAGTAGCTATGCTATATGATCGAGTAATATGGATAAAGATACTTGTGCAGAATAAGTAAATAAACAATAAATGCAGTAAAGTAAATGACACCGGAGATTTTTATACTGGTTCGGAGCACCGTCTTACGTCCAGTCTCAGACTCCTTCTAGAATTTCACTAACACAATCCTCGCTTAACCCGGAGGAACAGGTTTACACTGCCTGAGAAACCGAACATGACTTCACCCACCTAAGCAACCGAATAGGACTTCAATACAAATAACAAATGTATCAGACTGTAGTGTATTCTTAAATACTACTGATAAGTTAATTGAGTACAATCTTCCGATAATCTTCTCCATTATGATATATGGTGATGTGCTTTGAGAACTGTGGAAGATAAAATGATCAATGATCAAAGTATGTAAGTAATTTTGAGTGCAATTTGAAAGCTTAAGAATAGATGAGAATTCAAGAATGATAAAAGTAAATTTGGTGAATTATTTGTTGAATTCTGTAATCTATTGATAATGTATAAAGAGTTGCAACTATAGATGAAAAGTTACATTGAAAAGAATAGGTGCAACCATTGATTTTGAAATCGTTTCTCTTCTGTGAAGAGAAGTGACTTTTCAAGAAAATAGCAGTTAAAGATATTCAGATGTTAGAATAAAATAATTCAAACTTCTGAATTGGATTGAAATATAGACAGCAAGCTATTAGGCAATTTTTGACCATTTTCAGACGTTTGAATATTTTGATTCAGACGTCTAAATATTATGAAAACAATATTCATGTTTCAGCATTCAGACATCTGAATGAATGGTTTCAGACGTTTGAGTTTGCTCTTTTGTGCATGTATGAGCATGTGTGTGCATGTGTGTGTGTGTGTGTATCATTTCAGGAGAGATTTTAACAAATTTTTAAGTAAAGTACAGACTCTCAACATACAATAATCGGCTTAAAACATCTGAAGAGGAATCCGCAATAAATCTCCTGCAAGGATTGTTAGTATACACATAACATTTTATATTGGTTGTCACAATCAAAATCAAGATTCCAACATAATGTTGGAATTCATAGAGAGACTCGTGAACTATTTGAGTGATAATGGCTCGTGTGTTGAGATGCTGGAATCCATGAAGAGATTCAAATTCTATTTGAGTGATGAACTCATGTGATGAGATGTTGAACGTGACTTTACCATCAGTAATGACATAAAACAGAGTAAGGGCATAGCCAGTAGATTTAGCTAACCCTGGGGTATATCCACTCCATATCTAGATATGCTTACGATTAATGGCATCGAAAGTTGATGGTATTTGGTATTATGTGTTAGGGCGTGGGTTAATTACGTTTTCCTTTGTGGTATATTCTATCTAGAGATATGCATCGCTTTGGAAGGTTGTTTTTGATCCTTGTCAAGAGGCCTGCCTCAGTTTACTGGAGGCACCTCCCATGGAAATCCATAAGCAAAAGCAACCTTTAGCGGGTTTGATTGCATAACTAATATTGTTGTGATATGAGATGCAAGTAGGACAACTATTTTATGACTTATATTGTACACCCTAGACACTATCTATTATATCTCCATGTGTACTTATTAGATGTGTTGGTTCCTTCGAAGGGAAAACCATTCTGGTGATTCAAGTGATCACGAAAGATACTGTTATATGATGCATCATGTTTCTTGAGTTTCTCACACCAAACATATGTCTGATTTGTGGATTTATCTTTCCCTTAAATCCTCGGGTGCTCTTTCGTGCAGTTTGAGAAGAAAGTTTTTTTTAAAATTATTTGGAGCTTAAGGAGATGGGCTGGATGCTTTCACCTACCAATTATTCTTATTTCCATTGCACTACTAGTATGTATATATCAGTATTTATGAGGATATGCAGTTATATATGTCTAGGCTGATGATAGTGCTTGGGATAGTAACCTTGAAATGTTACGTATCTTAAAGTAGCCCGTTGTGCTGTCTTTTTGGATATTATATATTATCATTATATTCTGAGATTAGGATGTTTTGTACTTTCTTTTCTATTCTTTTTACTTCTGCTTTTCCTGTTAACAAATAAATTCATCAACACCAAAAAAAATATATAAGAAAGGAATTATTTAAGAGAAAAACCTTGTTGAGGGAAATGGGAGTCATCGAGGATAGGCATGAAGTCATTGCAATCATCGAGATTATATGCGAAGCTATCATAGTCATCAAGTTTGTATGTTCACTCATGTCGAGCTTTTTCTTTGATACTGAAGTCTTTGATATTAGCAAGGAAGAAGTTATTCAGTGTGAGACTAGTATAGAGGTCAGTGAGGTTTGTAAGGCTTAGAAAAGTTTAAATTAATATGATCGACGATAACGAGGTTATAAGCTCAAATAAAACTTGACAAAACATATAAATGTGTAAATCATAGCTCAAATCAAGTTAATTAGATCATCTCCTTGTTAATTCAACAAACCATTATAGATACAACACTTTAAATATCACAATGAGCAAAATCCCAATTTGATTTAGGGTTTTGAATGAGTAAGAAGAGAGAATCCAAGAATTCTGCCCCTCAAAATGAAGACCCTCGGTCCTTATTTATAGAGATTGGTGTGTGGTGAGCCTCGACATCCACAAATCTCGGCATCTTCCTCGCAATCGAGCTTTGATGATG
This sequence comes from Allium cepa, assembly GCA_030765085.1. NCBI lineage: Eukaryota > Viridiplantae > Streptophyta > Magnoliopsida > Asparagales > Amaryllidaceae > Allium > Allium cepa. Next base: position 914,735,076 of record CM060929.1, on the reverse strand, counting down.
GCAGTTTTATTGGCCTCGATATTGATGGAGTTATCGCACTTCAATGTTTGTACTCTTGTTCCTTGATATTGGGCTTCTGTTATTAATGCTTGACAACATCCTTCTCTTGTAATGCTCAAAGCTAATAAAGTGCGGCTTCAGTGATATTGATGAACCTCGACATCAGTAGTTGTCAACATTGCTTAAATTAGGTTGATGTTACGTCACCTTTTAATCCTCGATGGCGCTCACGGCCCATGGTTATCTTTAATGTGATCTTAATAAGTGGTGACATGGCGACATAAACTCTTAGTTTATTGACAAGGCTAGGTGCATCATCGTTAAAAAGAGATAACATGTTTCAAGTAGGCTCGACGTCGTCAAATAGAAACAATATTGAATAGGAGCGGCACTGATTCAACTCGATAGGGAATTGAAGAATGTTGACATAGTTTCGAGGTCTTTGATGTTGATGGGGACTTTAATGTTGACATCCATCTTCAACGTTACCTAGACATCTGGAGTTTAAGCCTCAACATGAACCCTTGCTTCAAACCTCGATATGAACCCTTACTTATTGCATCCATGCTAACATCGAGATCGCCATATCCAACAACGTCGAGGCTGGATCATTGTACGACTTTCTTGATAACAATATGGTAGTAACATTTCCTTCTAGTATGAGTAAAAGCATCGACTTTTCAAGTCAACAATCTCGACATCCCTTGTTGCGACGCATCAGTCTTCCAAAGCTTAATCTGTTTGTCCATTGGAACTTGATCAGATGGCTGCCATACATCTAATTTTCCATATAAATATGAAAACCTTCATTCTTCTTCTTTCCATCAGCAAGCAATTAACCCAAATGAGAAATAGGAAATTCCAAAGAAAAGTTTTAGTGTTTCAAATTTTTAATCAAATCACTTCTTGCGCAGGTATGGTTCCCATCGACTTAACTTAATTGCTTAATTCGATTAAATTTCTGGAATTTTAGTAGGTTTGATTTCGAGGGTTCTATAAAATTTGTTTGATCCTTGGCATTTTTCAAATTAAAATTGTGAGTTTGTTGAGTCATTTTAGGATTATTATCAGGGTTTTGATAAAACTTGTTGAATCAATAGATTTCAGATTATTATTGATTTTCATTTTGGAAATTTTCATTGAGGTGCGTCTTTGAAAATGAACCCGATTATTGTTTTACCTTAACTGATGTGATTAAAAAAATTAGGTGATTAAATGACAATAATTAATTTTGGTGTTTTATTTGTGAAAACTTTATGATGCTTAACTCTTAGGAAATAACATATTAACTTTAAAATTTGACATCGATAACATGCTTCACCCTCGACATTGCTATAAAACTTGATACAATGAACCTCGATGACATTATGACACTTAAGATCAAAAAGAGTTATATGATCCCACCATCTGTTAGCTGATATTATCAATGTGGGGCTAAAGTAACAACTGTAAGGCATCATAGTAACACGGGTAGGTCACAGGGTTAATATAGTTTAATTTGACCAGACAAGGTATTTTTTTTATTTTGATTGCTATTTAAAGATAATGTTGTTATGTTGTCATTATCCTCGATAACCCTGAAATTTTTTTTAGCAAATCTAACCGGTTTTTTAAGTGGACCGTCCACTTTATATAAATAAAATTTTTTAGAACATGTGAGAGGCAAAAGTACCCTTGCAATTACAAGAACTCACACCACATTTAACCTAACACACAAGGGAGAAGCTGCATAATAAAGTTACATAAGAAAACTATGCCAAAAGAAATGCCAAGAGAACCTAAAAAGGAAAAAGATCCGTTAAACCAAACTCAATACCATCATCCAAATCAACAAGCTCTACCGATCCGAGAGGCAAATCTAGCATAATAGGAATTGCATCTCGCACATATTGCCAACAGCAACGATAACAGAAGCTTCAGACTGGACAGGGGTAGAGGCAATATAGGACATAAGCTTAGAAGACCATCCGGGTCAAGGGGAACAGAGAGGGAAACACGAGGAATTTCTAATGGAGGAGCAGCTGGGATAGGAGGAGAGGGTTTGACTTGCCAAATGCGGGGAGGTGGAATTTTTATAGGATCTTTGGGAGGCAGGAGGAGGCTACACCAGTCATAGGTCGATGTTGACAATCAGGAGAAATATGTCCAAAGGAGTGGCAGAAGGTACAGATCAAAGGAGACCACTGATACTCAATGTCAACCTTACCAACACGACTCCTTGAAATAAGCAACAGAAAGATGAGAAGGAAGGAGCTTGAATGGGGTAATCTCGATCATTGCTCTAGCAAACCCGAGCCTATCACGACACTCGATATTTTCATCAAAACAGATCAAATCACATATATGACAAGCTAACGGTCTAGGCCTTCCAAAGACTAAAGCGAAGACGGAACATTCGAGAACTTATCCTAAACTGGGACACATAATACATGCTCTCTAGCAGAGTCAACAGAAGGACTCCAAGCACTATTAATAAAAAAAATTCCCTTCAATCACACAAGGATCTACCTCTGACACTTTACACCTCTTATCCGGACATGAAAAATCAAAGAAAAACGTGTCTTTATCAAAACGAACCTTAAGTGATCCCTAAATTTTACATTTGTTTTAAAGATAATTCGTCACAATGGAATACTTGAGACCATCATCAAGAAAAATCCCAACGAGAGTATCCTTCCAAAACAGAACACCTGCATCAATGACCTCTTTTAGTGGCACAAGCAACTAATCACAATTACCAACAATATCAAACCATTTAGAGGTGTATCTTCCCGTATTGCGTGGTTTGGTTGCAAATAGAGATTTCCACGAAGGAGGAGAAATAGGTTTGTTGGCTTTTACTAGAGGAGCTGACAGAGGAGACAATGGGTTTATGAACTTTGGCATCTGACTAGTAGAAGGCAACTTCGGCATCTAACTAGTAGACGGCAACTTGTAGGGAGAGGCTATAACAGACGCAGGCTTCGGGAAGCTGGCCGTACCAGGAGAGCACGCAGGGGCAGAGGGACCAGCATGAGCAGATGCCCTAGCATCACACGCATCAAAATCAGCCTGTAAGGCACCCGAAATCGAGAATTGTAGGGGGATTTCAAGGCTTTGGGAGGTAGCACAAAGGAAGCAGCTGGAATCTTCGGGCTAAGGGGCGAAGGTGGAGCAATAACAACGGCAGAAGGCGCTAGCTTTAGGCGAATTTTACCAGATCCGGTGGTCGAAACATCCCCCAACGTCGACAGGAAACCAGATCTCATCTTAGAGGATCCACAGTGGAAAGAAGGCATATGCAAAAAATGGGGGGCGATGAGGAGACAAGGCAGAGGAGAAGAAGACTAAATGGCGGGCGGTGGAGAAGGGCAAGGCAAGGCAACGTGTCAAAAACAGTCGCCTGAAAAAACTGTAGCCACAAATAACAGTCGCCATTGTTTATTTTCTTTTCTCGTCGAGATATGTGTATGTACTTCTTTGAAAGCATCATCAGCTAATGTCAATGTTTATTGAAGTGTGTTAATTCATATCGATGCTCTTCACCAACACTCATCGCATCATGCCATCGACGTCCATTAATGCTGATGATTTTTAATTACTTTAATATTCTTTATAGTAGTGATGCTTATTAATGTTTCACAATCTCATCATCGTCATGATTCATGAGCTAATTTTACTAACATTGATTATATATTTTCACTTTTCATGCCTTTATTATTTATCAGCGTCGACTAACCTCATATAGTTATAAATATTTTTGTTATCATTAGAATCGATATCAATGGACTCAAAATTTATTTGGGTCAACGCCATTGTTACCCATTAATGTTGGAAACACTAATTCCCTCGGGGTCAACCATGATTTTAACATTTATTAGTCTTATTTATTCACGCATGTTTTGAATTGCCCTATTATGGTTAGGTCAAATTTTGTTGTTTATATAATAATCGTGCTTAGGTATTAATGCACAAATTTTTTACATGGCACAACTATGACTATTATCTCAAGTTTAGAACCATATCACTTGACAGATTTATGGAAAGTAAACAGATAGAAAAGAAATCCTCCATGAAGCCTGGCATAGGGCCCGAGCCATCTCCTTTTTACTTACTAGAAAGAAGGCGATGGTCCACAATCGTCAAATATCACAACTCAAGAGGAAGTTGACTCTATCCTGGGTTAATTTAGCATTGCTGGAGTAGAAGTTATTCTAGCAAACTCTTCATACAGCATTTCTAACCCACCTGAAGGATATTTTGCTTTCACTGCTGTGCATATTTGGTACTTTGGCTATCTCGCATTTTCTTATTTCCTTCACAAATATCAAGAACGTGTGGTGATGCTCCTATCCAATTATTGCCCAACTCATATACATACTTAACCTACTTAAAGGTTTTGGCTCGAGAAGTAGGACTTTCTTCTCTTAGCGCTAAAGTTGTTCATTATATTGCAGTTTCTACCAAGTCTGGTGATTATTTAGATTGACAATTGTACCGAGTTCGCCCTAACCACAATAGCTTAATGTCTAATAGTTTTAATAGGGCTAGAGAATGGGAGTCGTAATATTTCGTCATCAAGTGCTTTCCTAATGCCAGGGGAACCTTCTCTATTCTAAGTAGGTCCTCTTTCTTTCTTCCTTTAATGTTTACCAATTATTATTGTTATTACTAATGGAGGTTTCTTTCTAGATGTTACTCCTAAGAAGTTGAAAATAGGATATCAAGAAATTGTTTGATCTTTAACCAAAGAAGCAGAAAGCATGGAGAACAATATCATTTTTCTAACCTCTACGAGACTTCACAATCATTCCACTATCTCAGATTGCCACAAGGATTTATGGAAGCCTCTAAAAATTAAGCTTAACTCTCATGGTGGAAGTTCATTGATAATGGGAAAACCAACATATTTTACTTCCAATTCTCTAATTCAACCTGGTACTGGCGGTAAGCTTTTAATTCAAATTAAAAATGGGATCTCTAATACTCCATACTTGCTAGCTCTTTATTGCTTTCTTTAGATTTGTCAGCTCCTACCTCTTCTGGAAAATCGAAAATCAAATTTGATGTGTCTAAAAAGAGAAATAGTATAGATTTGTCCACTACAAAGTCCTCTAAACCAAACAATTATGCCGATTCAATTTCCCAAGCCATTGAAAACTTGGACAAAGAGTTAGCTGATAGCAATGTCATCACTGATATTCCTCCTTCTCCTTAAGTTAAAAGGCCTAAATATGTAAGTGATTTTACTCATGTTATTCTCGATGAGTTAGAAGAGGTACACAATGATTAATCCCTAAAAGCAACAGATGTAGATAAGGCTTTAGAGAAAGAAATTCAAGTTGAGATGACTAAGGAAATTTAGACTCCCAATCCTCTCATCAACATCTCTTTTAGAGCATCTCAAGCTGCCATTAATTGTATGTGTGATGAATTTAGTGCACTTATCTCTCTGACTGAAACTTTTCCTTCCAAGGCTCAAACTCATTCTTCACGAGTAAACTTTGAGGAACTTGTTAAGATGGCTATTCATCTCCATCAAATAGCTCCCATGGGCCACCACGGTCTTTAGTTTTTTCAGATGATCATTTTCTCTTGATTCTAAAACAACCCTTATTTGTACGTTATCTAACTCATTTGGCTAAAAAAAGAATTTATGAATCTCATTTCTGACTTAAATATTTGCATATTCTAGTGGGGAAACATATGCTTCTTCTTCGAAACACCTCCCTAGGACCTTTTGAAGAAATTATGATGATTCATGAGAGAATTTCCTCGCTTCAAAACAAGATAAAGGATATCATTATTAAAAAAGATGCTGTTATTCTTGAAAAAGATAACTTTATTTCTTCTCTTCAAAAGGGGATGACAAGTATTACTGCTAATAGAGATAAAGCAATTTCTGAAAAGAATAATCTAGCTGCTTCACTTGTTGAGGAACGAAAGCCAAGTAGTTGTTTGAGGAGAAGATAAAAAATTTGGAGGCTCAACTTGCGACATTTTCCAAACTTAAGGAAGATGTGGAGAGGGTAGCTAGGGAAAATGCTGAGTTGATGAAAAGGAAAGCCATGCTAGTTAAAAAGAATAAGTTGCTTAGAAAACACCTTGAAAGAAAATCAAGCCTTTTGGACTATTTGAAGATATTATTATCGACGCTAAAAATAAGGTTGCCAATTTCCTAAATGTTGCTCTTTCGAGGATCAAGGAAGAGTGTTACAAAGATGTTTTGTTCATTTCATATGCCAATAACATCTGAACGTCTCCTGATCTAGATTTCCTATCTCTATCGGCTATCAATGATACATGCAAAAGAAAGTTTAGTTTGAAACTAAAGAATGAAAAGGAGACCCTTAACAGGGAATTATCTGCTATGGAGAGAATCAAGGCTATGGAGTGGTCAGCATTTGACGATGCTCCTAGTGATAAAGGATCACAGTCTAAAGATAAAGGAGATATTCATATTCATGATGATGACAAGAGTAACGATGATAATGATAACAATGGTGATGGTAAAAGTAGAGTTGGAAATGATGGGAATTGGAATGATGATTATGATGATCGCCATGATTGATTATAGTGGAGGTGATGAGAGTGGTGAAGTGAACCCACCTGATCAGCCATACGATAAGATGGAGCTGATGATGCTAATCAAACCGCATTCGCTCGAGATACTGAAACTGTTGCTACCACTAGCCCTTCGTAGAAAGGTCTTTTCGACAAAGGCCGTGCATCCCAAAGTCAGCAGCCAGTGGAGAGAAAAATTCCGTCGCTTCCAATTTTTTCTTCTCAAGTATGAATTGGTTTATGCAAATGCTTTTGATTTTCAAGCACTCTTGTTAATTTATTGATTGCTTTAATTAAAGAGAAATTGAAATACTATTATGATGCTCTGCTTGAGAAGAAACAAATAGACATAGACCGGTTAAAAAGAGAAATGGATAAGGAGGTGAAAGAGTACAACAAATTATCTAGGAAATACCATGACCTTGCCGAGAACACACTAAAACTGAGAGAATTTTAAAGAACAAGAGTTGCTCCATGGATGAAGAACAGAAGAAGGCTCGCGATCATTGGGAAAAACTCTTAGAAGAAAATGCTGAATTGATGACCCTTTTCTGGATGCTCATAGATGATAGGGATACTCTAGTGGAGTTTATGTACAAAACTTATCATAGGAATCTAATCACTGATTTTTCTTATTTAGGCGAGAAAAGTGGAGGACTAATCAGACGACTACATTGTAGATAATGGAATGAATTCCAACCTCCTGATCCCCACCAAGGGGAGTGTTGGAACCTTCTTCAAGTCGATCCTATTCCCATCTTATTACTCACTCCTTCTCTAAAAAAACTTAAATATTATAAAAAGAGATTTATTCCTGAAGTGTATAAGAATTCCATTTTGCACAAATCAGAGTAACTTGTATAACTGTTGTGTACTCTTGGCTTTATTTTATGAATGTTATTATTTTAGTTTCTTAATTCTTATTTTAATTTTAACATATTGCACAAAATAAAATTCTTCAAGAAGCCTTGCTCTTAAGGACTTCTTGAGTAAATATGTCAGGTTAAGGAGGGAGTTTTTAGAAATAACTTCTATTAGAATGTCAAAGTTAGCCAAACATCATTTCCTCCAAGGTTTACAAGAAGTTTACACGCAATATCCTAGTTTGCGCTTTGACTTTCTGGGTAATGAAGAAGATAGGATACTTAAGAAAATTCGATCATACCATGCAAAATTAATAGGGGGCCATGATAGCCCTCCATTCGTAGAATGGGATTATTGCCAATATCCTCCTGTTTATCCCCCAGAAGGCATTAAGGTCCTTTCGATTCTATACTTACTTTGACCAGCATACCGCATGAAAAAGCTAAGATTGCAATTTCAAAACTCAAAATACTAGTGATTTGTAATTTGTAGTATGACCTATTTTTGATAGAAATATGATGCAAACTTGACTTTTATTCTCTTTAATTTGTAAAATCTACTGTTGTTGTAATGAAAAAGATATTTTTTGCATGTGCTAATTCTTATTTCTTTTTTAAAAATATTTTTGAATAGGAAATACAATTATCAACTGCACCTGCTGTTACAGAATCTCACTCTCGGTTGATTGTTCTCAAGGATAGATTGGTAGCCAATCTCGAACAGAGAAGTTCCTGTAAGGATGCCTCTACTATCAAATTCCAAAATAAATCAGAAGCACAAAAATGGCATATGAAGTTTCTACTTCAAAGAGTGATCATCAAAGGTTCTAGAGAATAAATCACTAGCCTGGAAGGTGAATCTAAGAAGAATGAAATAATTTCAAGTTTAGAGGCTCGAATAAAATCCAAGTCTCTGGTTGACTTTGATATTGAAATAGCTAAGCTTCACCAAGGAATAAGTGATCTCAAGATAGAATTGTCAAACAGTCAGGCCTATCGTAAATCTCTTGAATTTGTTATGGGTGAAAGCATTTCGAACTTACCTTCTCCCACCATTCCTGTAACGATCCTGACTCGACCTTCGAAAATCGGCACCGAATACGACACTCGTATTCAAATGCCGCAGATCTAAACGTCGAACCTGGTTCGCCGGAGCTTATAACACAATTAAGTATAACAACACAGCGGAAGAAAAGAATGAATATCGTTGATATACAACATTTGATACAACAATGATACAATATGAAACAACATCAGAGATACAATAATAATGCTACAGCGGAATAAAAATATGACATAGCAAAATGATAATTCCCATCCAATGCTCCCAAGCTAAAACACCAAACCGCGAAGCGAGAACCCCCTATCACATTGCACCAAGCTGAGTAAGTCTCGTCCGCACCAAATACTTCAACATCGAAAGATCTCCAAAGAATACCAAGAGAAAGCAAAAGGCTACTATATCGATATCTACTATCTGAAAAACCCAACTCTAGACTGCCCGTGTGGAAAATTGTGGGCACCCAGAGTTTAGGAAGGGAACAATAAACTCCAGGTCAGTCGTGGGACTGGTGTGGGCAAACAAAACATTTGGTCTTTAAAACAAGCAGAAGAATTTAAATTTGAAAACCGCAATGCTTTTTAGAAAATGAAACTACCATAAAGCCTCCCGCCACACACACAATGCAAACGCAGACTTGGAGGAGATTTCTCCTTATGATAGTCAAATATGCTTAATACAAGAAAATTATTTGATATTATTATAATAAGTGCAAAGTGTAGAAAATCATTTCGAAAGTATAATATAAATCCTAGCCAGCATAGACATTCCGAACTATGCCTACTATAGCTACCATCTAAACAGTGGTGACCACCATAAGTAAATGGCAGGTTCTACAACTAAAACCGTACAAGGCGCATATTGAAGAATGGATTTCCAACAAATGGTCAGGCTAAGGAACTTCCTACTGCCACATGGGATCGCCTCTGGCGGGACATCCCGAGAACCTAACCGGATATCTGCCAACACAAGGCCGGGTTACCTCTGTAACTAGGTAACTACTACTAGAGCATGCCATCCCCCGGTCCTTTGGGACCTTTATTCGAGGTACCTCTAAGCAACAACCACACAGTAAATGAGATTGGAGCAACCACATGAGTAAGTATCTGGGCTCCATACCATGATACCACCCTTTACCAGAAGGGAATGACACACCCTAAAGGGCGCGACCCTCATAACCTTGCCGCATCTTTCCTGTTTCGACCATTTCCGGGGAGTAAGGTCCTGATGCAGTCTCGACCACAATGCTACGCTTTATAAAAAAGCCATGCTTTGATCACAAAATGATCAAAAAATGATCATCAACACACAGCAGCACTTAGCATGCCACACTACCAAATTGGGAGTATATCACTGATAAATATCAACTACATAACCTCTGAGCTCGTACGTCTCAGAGAAGGGTGTTAAGCTAAGAGAATAAATTCTCCGCCACCAAGCAGAAATGTATTTGATAGAGATCAGTTTAATATCTCAAAGTGTAGTGTCGGACTTACAACCATACAAGTCTGTTCCGGGCTCGAACAGAACCGAAGGCACTTCCGAAGAAGCCCTTACAAATCCGGGTATTCACAATCCTGATCGGACTTTCCATCACTTAGGGAATCTCTATACCTGCGCGACTCAGTGCAGAGACAATCGACAAGTTATCCTTTCGTTCTCGAAAATACTCGGTCTTCACCACCGGTCTTCAAATGCTATCCACATCGACGTATCATTATTCGGAATGGGTTATATGACACAAGGTCCTCTCCCGGCTAAACCGAATAATGAGCGCAATATTTAAAAACATATAGATATAGGATTTCAGTTAAGTCACAACTTAAAACCCAAAACTTTTTTTTCAAATGGTTAAACAAATTACCATTTTAAATCTTTAAAGAAAAAGATTTATTTCACAATGTTCACCAATTTTCCACAAAGGTTCATTTACGGCTTTTATATTGGATTAACTAATCCAATCTTTAAAACTAAAGATTTAATTCAAAATTTTCAAACCCTTTCCAATTCAAATCTTTTATGTGAAAAATATACCATTTAAAACTCTCTTTGATTTTAATCATCTTCACAAAGGTTAAAGTTGATTACATTTACACAAGTTAAAGCCATTCAAGTATAAAACTTGGGTTTGAATTTAAATTCCCAAAACAACACTTTTTAAATGGTTAAAACTCATATGAACACCTTTATAACTTGTATAATCTTTTTAAACTATAGTTCCTAAATTTATTGAATTCAATTTCAAATATTGAATTCAAATTTATATCAAATTATTTTAATTTAAAAACTTTATTAAGTTATTCAAAATAACTTTTATATTTTTTTTTGAAACTCATTTTCAAAAGTTTTCAATTCCCATTCCAAAACTATTTTGGATTCAAAAAATTCAATCTTTAGAATTGTTAAAAATTTGTGACTTAACCGATGGTACCGTGCAATCCATATTTGTGTGTGTATAGTGTGGTCCAGGGGGTTTTACACAATAGCACAACAACATCAATCATCACAGATTCAATCATAACAATATCGATAAGCGGTATATTCCAATAACGCTTATCTATATACACAGATTCATAGATAGAAAATATGAATGCATTATAAATAAATAAATTACATTCATCACAGCTTGAATTAAAACTATCAAATCACTAAGCATCACACAGCAGAGATGACAAAACAATTCACAGCATTCAATAGAAGACAATCATCCATAATAAGGTTAATTGATCATTTGATTAATTTAAAACCAGATTAATCACAAATTCTGGTTGATTAACATTAATTAATTACAGTTATGTTAATAAATTATCCTTTAATCATTTATTAATTTACCTCAATTTATAAATTAATTTATCCTTTAACTATTAATTAATCAACCTTAATTAATGAATAAATTAACCTTTACTAATTAATTTGAATCAAATTTGATTAACAAATTAATCAATCTTTAATCATTAGATAATTAACTATTTATCTTAAATAATTAACCTTTAGTTATTCAATTATCCTTTAATTAATTATCTTTAATTGATTACTTCATTACTCCTTAGCAAATTTTATTAATTAATTAACCTTTTAATTACACAAAATGATAAGTGATTAGCTTTACATTAATTACCGCGTAATTAACTTTGATTTACTTTTATTAAGAAATTCCTAAATTAACTCCATCAAGTATTTCCCTTTAAATTACTTCCATTATCTTTTGATTACTTATTTTTCAAGTAATTGTTCTTTAATTATTTAACTTTAGATAGTCGATGATATCCCATTTGTCATACCTTATTACTTGCTTATAAATCTTGTTAATGAATTTTGAAACTTGTTTAACAATTTTTTTCTTTGAAATTTAAATCATTTCAATAACTTAGAAATATCTTGCTTGATGAATATCATCTTGGGAAAACATTGTTTACATTTCTTTGAAAAAAAAAACTTGTTAAAATAAATTTACGTAAAAATGTGATTAATACTTTTTACTTTAAAAATTTAAATTTCATTTCCTGGTTCTTTTTAAGCCTGGTACAATTTATTTTGAAAACTTTTTAAAGCCTGAAACTGGTGCCCTTTTAACAAACCCAAGCATCTTCACCTCCGTCTTTCCCAATTTCAAAAACACAGATATACAAAGTTTCGCGTACATGTGCACTGACACCATGACCATCTCTGATCAACGCCAACCCCTTCAGCATGTCGCCAATGCCCTACCAAAGCCTTCCGATCCACCAAGTCCGATCAAAACGAACAGAAACAAAATCGAGTCATTCAACTCACCGGGAACCCATAAACTACCCAACGAATCATCTTGCCGATGGTGATCACGGTCACCTGAGACCATACCATCGCTGTCAGAGTTGCGCCACGTCTCTATGCATTGGCAAATCACCACGCGGTCAACTCCGATCACCCCACGATGCCGTGATTTCCCCAGAAACTCACGACCCAAATTTGTTATAAAACCCTTAAATCATTTTGATTGACTTCTTCGATTACCAAAAAATTAACGAATATTTTTCCTATAATCATCACTGCCCAGGCTACCCTCCCCATTAATGCTGAGGTCCACTATTGCACAGATCGCCGTGAATTGCTAAAAACCCTTTTCACGTTCAACACCCAAATCCCTACGATTTTCTTAACTAAAATTTATGATTCTTCTTTTAAAAATCATAGCTTGTGAAAACAAATCATGGTATATAAATATATCAAGAAATTGAGATACTTAAAATTTAACATGCTTTAGAGTTTGCTGTATTTTTTTTTTAAAATTTCCCAGCAAGTTTTAAATTAATAGCACTTGGAAATAATTTTAAAATTAGCATTTCATGATTATGGTTACTTCCCATTTAGAAATTAAATCCTGAAATCATTTAAATAGGATGATATCAGATTTTGTAACAGGTTTTGATTAATTTAAAAACCTGGAACAGAGATGTCTGTTTACACAACAGACATGCAGATGCATATACAACTAGGCAATCATGTTTACATATCCAAGCAAATACTTATTATCATGATTTCAATCACAAGCATCAAATACACCATCAAATATATCAGGTTTTAGATCAAAGAGGGTAGTTTGCTCACCTGTTTTCCAGATGACAAAAGCTTTTGATAGTTTTTCAAACAGAGATGGAAGCCTGCAACCCCTTTTTTTTCTTTTACTCTGATTCTTTTAAGCTAGTTGAATTAGATGCAACAGAGAATATGGTCTGCTGTTGCAAACCAAAAATTCATTTTGACTTGAACTTTATTTCATCCCTGCAACTTGATGTTTTTGAGTTGCCTAGTTGCTGTCTGAATCCCCAGACTTTGATTTAAATCTTTGGCTTGAGATTTTTTTTTAGTTTGCTTTCAGATCTGTTGCTCTTGAATACTTTGTTTTGTTTGAACTGGCAACTGGAAGATGATCTGAAGCTTTTGAGTTTGAGGTGATTCTTTTTTTTCCTTTTTTTTCTTTTTATTTCAGCTTAAGGATTACGAGGTTGCACTTGAAACAGACTTTGATATTGGGATGCTTTGATTTCAAGCTACTAATACTTGTCTCAGGTTGAAGATTAAATTGATCTCCCAGGTTGAAGACTTTGATCTGCTATATGTTTTTCTCTTCCTGGTTTTGATTTCTTTCTAGATTTGTTTTTCAGTTTTCTTCTGCTTTTTTTTTATTTTATTTTATTTTTATTTTGTATTGGTCTCTCAAATCTGAGAAAAAAATGAAGACAGCCTTGCCACTTATTCTTCATACATATCGAAATCCTTACACTTGTTAAATTCCCTTATGCATGGCTTACACTTGTTCATTATTGTTAAAATTGTGTTTATACCCCTAATGCAATTTATTGTAACTTTTGTTTTAAACCCACTTGAATTAATATTTACACTTATATTCATATGTATGTTTCTATTGTTTTGATCCTTACTTTATTTTAATTTATTAAAACATGGTTTATGCTTTTGAACCTTTTTATAAATTCATTTACAAATTATTTACATACATTTGTATTTATTCTACTTGTACAACTTTTAAAGAGAAATGGATTAAAACAATTTGTACGCTCAACTAATAAATCATACATATATACATTTCTTTGTTTATAAAGCATTTGTAAACTTATTTATTAAATCAATTTTATTTACAATACATTCATTAAATTTGAAAAGGGTAAATACTTTACATTCATTCTTGTTTTAGATTTTATTCTCAAGTCATTGTACAGATCATATTTTTCATTGATTTATGAATTCTATCTTTAATGTTTAATATACAAATCATATTTAACTCCTTAGTTTAAATTATTTTATAGATTCTATTTTTAAATCTCTAAATTTAGCTCACATGTCATATACATATATTTTATACATCTTATTTTTAAATTCAATATTTGTTTATAAAATACTTATCCTTAAATCTTAAACCAATTCTATTTATACTGTAAATTTTTTTTATTCTAGAAATTATCCATTTAAATTCATAAATAAATTAGCAATTAACTTCAAAATTTAATTAAATTTCCAAATTAACTTGGTAAATTTTCAGGAATGTTACAGATTCCCCCCTTAAAAAATTTGCGTCCTCGAAATTTGAAAGTAGGAAGATAACAAAAGACGGATACACAAAGATAGAGAAACCGTTTCCAAATCAAACAAGGTATTTATTCTGCATTTGGCTTCCCAAATCAGAATATCAATAATAGATACAAGAACGAATCAAGATACTCGGGTTAACAGATCTACGAATATACAGGAGTATTGGTTAGTTCGAAAGATAACTAACCCCTCGTAGAATATATTGAGACTCTAAAGAATTGACGGTTATATGGATATGATGCCAAAACTTTAATTTAAACAACCAAAATATACCTATCAACCATAGCAACCAAAGCAAACAATTCATCCAAACAAACAATCCTGACCCATCTAGAGTTTGTGTCCCATGCAAATATATCAAAGCTTCTTCCTGGAGCTGCCAAGAATCATCAAAGAATTGAGAAGACGAATCAAAGGAAATTGATAGAAAAAGTTATTTCCGCTATTGCAGGGTATTGACCATTTGTACTGGTATTTCCATGTCCCCTATCTCGTCCTCTTCTCGCACTCATACTTACTATCAGTGGATAGTAAGAGAATTTATTGAGGCATTCGAACGGATATCTTAAGGATATACTCATTCTAGGGTATACTTCACCCTATCTCTAATGAGTTACTTAATGTGTTATACTCCTGAGCTAAAGTTTCAACTTTCAGCTCTGATACCACTTATGGGAACACAGGTCTCAGGATCGTTACAATTCCCGCTACTGCAAATGTTGGCACGACAACCAGATCTTATTCCTTGGCGACCCAAGAATTTTCAACTTTTATAAACCCACCTCCGAGTATAAGTAATTAGGTGATCGCCAAGTGGAGTAGAAATGTTAAGTTAGAAATCATGCAACATTTGGAAAAGCAATGGAAATAAAAGACATCTCAACACTATATTCAATATGAAGGTAAGGTTCAAAGACTAGAGCATGAAGAATACTTTCTTAAGAAAAAAGTCAAGGAACTGGAAAGTGTGATGAAGACATTAAATAGGTGCTAACCGAGCTTTTAATCATGCTTTGAAGACTCATATTGAGGCCATTGATGATGCTGACATGATTCAGAAGAAAGATAAAAGCCTTAAAGAAGTTCTCAATAAAGCTATTCGTCGTGTCATCGATCCTTTAGTTTCTAGGAATCTCAACAAAGTAGCACAGAGCCTCTGAAAGCTTGTTATGTTTTATCTTTTTGTACCTGTAACTTTACACACAGTGTATTATAAGAATATTTTATAAATTGAAAAGATATTACCTCAATTGATGTTTTTGAACTGAATTCTTTCTTTCGTACTTGAACCAGAATTAAACAACGTACCAGAGATGCTATCTATTAAAAATAGTAAACGACTTGAAATTCTCAATTGGTGATGGTTAAATGGTGGATGTTAATTAGCTTAGTGTCCTTTTCGATTCTTAAGTTTGGTTGATCTACCTCTAGAAGACTAATTACTTATTTCTCTTTACTTTATGCCACCCTCCGAGGTTCGGTTATTGTAAATCTTTTGTGTGCCACTCTTCGGGCTTTGGATATTGTTAATCCTTTGTGTCCCATTCTTCAAGCTTCTGATATTACTAATCCTTTGTGTGCCACTCTTCGTGCTTCGGATACTGTTAATCCTTTGTTATGACCCCCACCATCTTAGGTGATGAATCAGGTCATCCAGTGCATTTGGTTAGCTTTCATCAAGTAGGACCAAAGACTTACCTAACCTCCCTCCAGGAGGCGCTTCAAATAGGTCTTATAGGCAAGAATGAAGGCTAGTTCGATGCTTTAGCCAGGACATTATTAGGTGAGACCAAAGGCTTGCTCAATTCTCCCTCTAGAGGTGCTTTAAACAGGCTTTATAGGCAGGAATGAAGGTTGGTCGGTGCTTTGACCCGGCCGATTAAAGCAATGTCAAAGGATTACTCCATCCTTCCTCTAAGAGGTTCCCTGATATGGCCATGTTGATGGTATCAAGGGCTTGTAGATGCTTTAGCCTAGCCATATCGGGTGGGACTAAAGGCTTACTCTGACCTCCTTCGAGGAGGAGCTTTGACCTGGCCACCTTGGCACGGTCAAAGCCTTTCTACCATCTTTGGTATTTCCATGTTTAAGGAGAATCTTCCTCATGACCATGTAGAATCACTTATTCTTTGTTACTGAATTGATTTAATGTGTTTTACAAAATCGTTGAGCTGGCTTCAGCTTAGAAAATTGATGATCTTTCCTCTGAGCCTCTACATTGGTTGATGTCATGTCCGCTTGAAAGGTGGTAATGGTAGTATGAATTCCTAAGGTTCCTTTTGAATTTAGGCCTTTTCTTCTGTGAAGGCCAATGATTGAGAACATCCTTTGTCAATAAGTAATTATTTTTTAGAGAAGTAGTAAGAACACAATTTTTTGGGAGTCTTGACTTAAATTTTGGCTTTCTAGGTTGCTCCATAGCATTTTTGTTGCTTACATTGGTATTTCATGATCTATAATCAGCTTCTCTTTAAAGTTTTTTGAATTTCATTGGGAGTTAATTATCGATTCATTACTCCATGCCACTTCTGAATGAAGGCACCGAAGTCACTTGTTGTCTTATGTTAACCCGCCTTTTGCCAAGGTAGTATGCATGTGGATTTAACCCAATAGACTTCTTGATGATCAAGGCAGAAAGCCAAGGGAGAAGGTTACTATGATTGGAGATCGATTATATTTGGAACTACGGATGATAGTTGAATGGACTCGATGGATAACATGAAAAAAAGAAAAGTGTGGAACTAGCACTTCCTTAAGAGAGGGATTAGATCGGAATATTCACTATACAAAAAGGGATTGGAGTAATGGGATCGGAGTAGAAGGATCGGATTAAACAAGATGCACACCACAAAACTCAACGATGATCGCTCAATTACTCAGCAACCATAAGGCGGATTGGAGTGAAACTTTGGGAACAAGAAGAGAGGACCCAAAGAGACCACCCTAGGGATCGCAACCCAAGAAGAGTAGTTCGGAGGGATTAACCCTCATACCTCTAGAGGGACCGGCCTTCATCCCTACTTAAAGATTGGTTTAGTTTAATTTGCAACAATGATCGGTCAATAACTCAAAATATAAAGATGCTATCAATATGAAACCTGGAGTACAAGCATATTACAACACGAGGAACACCCCGTAGGGATCGTTGCCTCCGACTCCATCAAAATAGGGATTGGCCCCGATTCTTATTATGTAGAGCGTTCAGCCTAAATTTTCTTATGCCGAGTCGTCTGGGCCTGGAGTTTCTTCTGACAAAATTTCAGTCCGATCCGTACTGGCTTCCCTTATAAATACAACAGACATGGTATCAACGAAGGGAATTTCTTTCTGCTTCACTTTATCCTTGTTTACACTATACTTTGCCACTTTTATTCTAGGACTTAACAGATGTAACTGTAACAGCAATATAAACGAATAAAAGGAAAAAATTGGAGTGGACATAGGCCGGAGTTAGCCGAATTACTATAAATATATGTCTCTTTTTACTTGCTTTCTGTTTTAATTATATTATTCTTCAATTTATGTTCTATATATTATATTATCTAAGATCCGTGACTAGATATTGTTGCTTCCACATAACTGGGTGTTGAGGCCATTTTTGACGTTAACATTTTGGTGCTTTCACCGAGAAAGCTAGCCTTTGTGGATTTGGAGTTTTGATTTGGAATCAACTGGATAGTTTAGATTTGTAGCAATGGTGAGACAATCAATAAGGAGAGTGCTATCAAAAAGGAGCTACAATAGAGGGAATTATGAGGCTTCCTCAGGAACTGGAGCTAATTAATCGTCTATATCACCAAGGATGAAATGGAAATGATGATGGATGATATGCAAGAAGGATGCTGAAAAGACTTGAGGAGATGATGTAGAATTTACTCCGATAGATTGGACAAGCTGGAGCGCAGAACTAAGGGAATAGAGTAGCAGAAGCTAATGTTGATTTGGATCAAGGAGCTGAAGTAGTAGGAATCGCTGGAAATCAGAATCGGGAACATGGTGACGGAGCTATTGGACAAAGGAATGACACAGTGTAGCCATGGCAGTACTTGGCCACCTTAGAGGGATCGATGTCGATCCCTCTAGAGGGATCGGCCCCAATCCTAAAGGCTTGGGTGCATGCCCCCGCATCTGTCGATCACGATGATAGAGGACTTTTGATCGAACCCATGGAGCTAGGTGCGAATTGAAATTTGGATGCTCATTCGGAGGAATACATTCCAAAATTCCCTCGTGGACTCTGGGGGCAGTTTGGAAATGATGACATGAGACTACCTTTGGACGCTAGTGATAGGTTTGCGGAGATGGTCAAGCGAGCTATGCGTGGAGGATGCAAATAGAAGTCCATTCACCCCTAATATCAGGAATGCTAGAAATCCACCAGAGTTCAAACCACCAATGCTGGAAGTATATGACCGAAAGTTGGACCTAACTATGCATATGATGAGATATATACAATATATGGAAGTACTGGGTGCATCAGAGGAAGTCATGGCACGATGCATTCCCTTGTATCTAATGGATATAGCTACACTATAGTTCAGGCAATTGGAGAGTGGTTCTATGGCACATGGATGAAATTGGTCGAAAGATTTATGAGGCGGTTCAAGGTTCAGATTTCGAGAACTAAAAATGTGATGAGTTTGGCAACTCTGAAACAGAAGACTGGAGAGTCTCTAAGGAGTTTTGTAACATGATTTAATGTCGTTGCAGCATCGGTTGATCGGCCAGATCCATCCATGGCTTTGATGGCAGGTATAACAAGAATTGACGATGGAAGGATTTAAAAGATTTATTGGTGTGGGATCCACCAATGGATCTCGGGGAGTTTTATTATTAAGCGGAAAGGTTCCTGCAACAGGAAGACGCATGAACGTTGTGCCTAGAGGAGGATCATTAGGAGATGAAAACAAGAATGATAAGGCAAATGGAAACTAGATGATGGATATGATGGGACGAAAAGGCAATGGAAAGAGAGGAATTTGAAATTCTCATCCTACTCGAATTTGATGGAAAACCTAGAATAATTTATTTAGACACTAGGGGGCAACTCCTTTATCGGAAAACCTACAAGGAGGGATCCTATGGAGCTGGACCAATTGTTTGGAAAGTACTGCATGTTCCCCGAATTGAACAGGCACACCATAGATGAATGTATGCATTTAAAGGATATGATTGAGGAGCACATCAGAAGTGGCAGACTGCCATAGTACATGAGGAATTAGACAATAGCAGTGGAATAGGAGCAGCCACCGTCTACATCGAATGGAAACAGAAATGGCCCTGATTTGGGTGATGGATCGTCATCAACTAATCGTGATGGTAAGGTCCGAGTTCAGGACTTAGACTTTGGCCATAATAAAAATAATATTAAACTTTATAATAAGGCGACTAAGTCACTTACATATGTACAGGATCGAGGACGACCTCTAGGCATTGTTTGAGATGATGATGAACCATCGTGCCTGGAGAGGCACCCTTTGGATTTTTTAGTTTTGTAGATTTCTAGTTGTACAAACTCTTATTCATTAGGTTATTTATTATCTACATTACTGCTATGAATAAAATAGGTCGCGATTTTTTTCTCATTCGGAGTAAAGAGGCGATAACCGCAAGGTGCGAGTCCCTTCGACGGAGAGAAACATAATGGACTTGCACATGGATTAAGTCCTCGATCGGAGAGTTAAGGCTGGAGAATAAAACCCAACAGGACGTTAGGTATGGATTATGCCTCGCAAAGAGTAGATCGCTTTACCAGAAAGTGACAGGATTGGCCTACTCAGGTCGTCAAGTATGGATTATGCTCGGTAAGGTCCGGAGAGACCATGATCGGCCTAGGACTTAAGCCAAGACATCACTTAATGTTCAAGGACACTAAATAAAAGTATAAGAAGTAAAGCCTCTTCACTGGAAAGTGATAGGATTGGCTTACTTGGTCATCGAGTATGGATTATGCTCGGCAAGAACCCAAAGACGTCACGGATTTGGATATCAGCATTGAACAACTATGGATTTAGATATGGACCTGGAGTGGTCTGGATTTTTTTAACGACCTGGAGAGGTCATGGATTTGGATATCAATCTCGAACAGCATGGATTTGGCTTCAGATGGATACAGATTTGGATAAAATGATTTGGAGAGATTATGGACTCGAAATTGGATATTGACTTGGAATGGTCATGGATTTCACTAGCAATCCAAAGAGACCATGGATTTGGATTGGCAATGGATTGGATTCGGATTAGATAATATGGTTATCGATGGATTATGGACTTCAGATTTTGGATTTTGGATTTATGGAAATTCAAAACACACATTCATATCGCAATGCATGTTTTACAGGGTAAAGTGTTAACCCGCCTTTTGCCAAGGCAGTACACAGGCGGATTTAACCCAACAGACTTCGCGATCATCAAGGAAGAAAGCCAGGTGAGAAGGTTACTAGGATTGGAGATCGATTATATTTGGAACTATAAATGATGGTTGAATGGATTCGAATGACAACACTCAGAAAAGGTAAAAGTATGGAGGTGGCACTTCCCCTAGGAGAGGGATCGGATCGGAATATTCATTCAACAAAAAGGGGTCAGAATAGAGGGATCGGAGTAGAGGGTCAGGCTAAACAAGATGCACATAACACAATGCAAAGATGATCGCTCCATAACTCAACAACCACAAGGCGGATTGGAGTGATACTTTGGCAATAAGAAGTGGAGGCCCTAGAATGTCCATCCTCGGGATCGCACCATAAAAAGAGTAGTTTGGAAAGATCGAGCCTCATCCCTACTCAAAGATCGGTTTAGTTGAATTTGTAGTATTGATAGATTAATAACTCAAATTTTGTAGATGCTATCAAAATGAAACTTGGATTACAAGTATAATACTGCACGAGAAACACCCCATAAGGATCAAACCCCTTACTCCATCAAAATATGGATCGAACCCAGTCCCTATTATGGAGAGTGATCGGTCCAAATTTTCTTGGGTCGGTTCATCTGGGACTGGAGGTTCTTCTAGCGAAATTTTAGCCTGATCCAATCATGGCTTCCCGTCTAATTAAGTGGACATTACATAAGAAAAGGGGATCTTCTTTCCGCTTCATTCTATCTCTTAGGCTATACTCTGCCATTTTTACTCTAGGATTTAACGGATTTGTAACTGTAAAAGTAGCATAAACGAATAAAAGAATTTTTTTTGAAGTGGACGTAGGCCAGAGTTAGCCGAACCACTATAAATCTATGTCTCTCTTTACTTACTTCCAGTTTTAATTTTATTATTTTTCAGTTATATTCTCTATATAATATTATCTGAGATCTATGACTGGATATTGTTGCTTTCACATAACTGGGTGTTGGTGGCTATTTTTGACGCTAAAATCTTATCTTCAAATATAGTTCCCTCGGCCTGAAGTTGAATAGCTCTTTTCATCCTTACAAACAAATTATCTTTCTCTAAAGTACTTTTCACTAAGGAAAAATTGGAAGTGGGCCCACATGGAAGGGATTTACATTCCAATTATCTGGATCATAGAGAGTTGTTTGTTTCTTTCCAACTATGATTTGCAAGGCCTTCAACCTTAATGCTTGTTCTTTGTGGTATCGAGGATCGGTATCCATTTGATAAGTAAGATTAATTGCTCTAGGTTTAGAGGAGCCTTGCTTAGATCACTTGACACAATTAAACATCATTGTACAAAAAATTTAAGTTACTTGGAATATGGTAGGAATAGAATTATTAGGGATGAGCTATGTGCAAGATCTCAACGAGGTCGGAGGTTCGAGCCCCCTTCTAGAGCCAAAAATGTTAATGAATAAATTCATCGACACCAAAATGGGTATAAGGAATTTTTTTAGATAAAAGACTTATGGAGGTAATTGGGAGCCATTGAGGATGGGCATAAAGTTATTGAGGCCATCAAGGTTATATGTGAAGCTACCATAGTCATCGAGTTGGTATGTTTACTCACACCAAGCTTTAACTTTGATAATTTAGTCTTTGATTTATCGAGGAAGAAGTTATTCAAGGTGAGACTAGTATAGAGGTCAGCAAGGTTCTAAATAATTATAAGGCTTCGCGAAGTTTATATTAATGTGATCAAGGATAACGAAGTTATAAGCTCAAATAAAACTCGACATAACATATAAATGTGTAAATCATAGCTCAAATCAAGTTAGTCGAATCATCTCCATGTTAATTGAACAAACCATTGTAGATACAACACTTTTATTATTACAATGAGAAAAATATCCAATTTTATTTAGGGTTTTAAATGAGCAAGAAGAGAGAATCCAATAATTCGGCCCCCCAAAATGAAGGCCTTCGGTCCCTGTTTATAGAGTTTGGTGGATGGCCAACCTCAGCATCCACAAATCTCGACGTTTTCATCGTCATCGAGCTTTTATGATGGCAGTTTTATCAACCTCGGTATTGATGGAGTTATGGCACTTTATTGTTTGTACTCTTGTTCCTCGATATTGAGCTTGTGTTATTAATGCTCAATGTCATCCTTCTTTGGTAGTCCTCGAAGCTAATGTTGTGCGGCTTCGATGATATTAGTGAACCTCGGCAGCAACAGTTGTCGATATTGCTTAAATAAGGTTGATGTTACGTTACCTCTTAATCCTCGGAGACGCTCATGACCCCTGGTTATCTTTGATGTGATCTTAACAAGTGATGACATGGAGACGAAAACTCTTAGTTTGTCGACAAGGCTAAGTGCATCATCGTCGAAAGAGAGATAGCCCATTTCAAGGAGGCTCGACGTCATCGAATAGAGATGATATTGAATAGGAGCAGTAATAATTAAGCTTGACACGACATTGAAGAATGTTGACATAGTTGAGTAGCGACATTGAGGTCTATGATGTTGATGGGGACTTTAATTTCGACAATAATCTTTAACGTTACCTTAGCATCTGCAGTTTTAAGAATTGACATGAACACTTGCTTCAAACTTCGACATAAACCCTTGCTAACTAAATCTATGCTAACATCGACATCGCCGTATCCAACGACGTCGAGGCTCAATCGTTGTAGGACTTTATCGATAATGATATGGTAGTAACATTTTCTTTTTACCCCAATACTATGTCTTTCCATCACTTGGGTATTCGATATGTGAATATCATGGATGCATTAGTGTCAATATCTGGAGGTTGAAAAGGCTAGTCATTACAGAGTTTGTCAACCTTAAGAACTATTTTTAAATCTCTAGGCCAAGATTTATAGTTTGTCCCCTTATAAGTATTCTTCTCAAAAAACATATTCATGGTAACCATTATAACTGTTAAATTCAAATTAAGGGTAGATTAGATTTAGTTGCATATATTCTTAAGCTTATTAGAATTTTAAATTTATTCATTTTTTAATAAGGCTCGCAGTAGAAGTGACACATCTCTAAAAGCCTAAATAGATATGGGAATTTTTACAAAATTTCTCTAGGTGAAGTTATGACATATTCACCATGTAGACAGAACCTTGACTATGCTCAATAAATTGTAACTACTACGAATGGTGGATAACACGTTATTGCTTATAGCACTTGTATAACTCCTAACTATACATAAAAATTGCTCCTAATTTTTTGTATGATTTGGGTGTGCTCAAAAAAGCACAAAGAATATTAGATACTCAATACCCATTATTTCATGATTATGTGTATCAATTTATATGATCCTTGTGTTTGCGCAACAAAGTCATTTACATTAATACTCCATTCGACTGACATTCAAAACAATACCAAAATTTAATATTAACAAAAATAGTACTAAAAATCCAATAGTGTAGCTTGAGCATTCTCAACAACTACACATCCATTCTGGTAGTCGTTAGAATGTAAATAATAAAGAGAAACTTTTAAATTCAAGCAACTAATTTTTTTTAATTTTATTTGAGTATTATCGATGTTAAGTAATATCAATAAGTGTACACATAGATATTAAATGTCTACATATATTCCTATACATTTATATGGGCTTTACTTGTCTTACAAGCTTTTATTATTAAATTATTTAATTTTGATAATTAACAATTAATCATTTATTAAATTTAAACTATTTAAATTTCAAATTCAAACTCTTTTAAATTTTATTTTCTATTCAAAACATCTTTGAATCGTGATAACTATAATTAATTTGAACTAATTTAAACTCGTTTAAATTAAAATTTCAAGTTCAAAAACCAATTTTCAAATTTTGAATCCTGACTTTTATAATTAGTAAACATATTATAAATTATACTAGAAAAATTAAAATATGAAGATATTTGTAACCCGGAATTTTGAACAATTTAAATTGAAAATATTTAATTAATTTTAAATATTAGGATGATAGTGTAAATTGAATTCCCAATATAACTATGAATTTGACGATTAAATTTTAAATTTTAATTTATTGAAAGTTGAATAAAAATTTGAATCTTCAGTTTTAAGCTGATTAAAAATAATTTAAAGGCTTAGAAAATTCACATTGATTATACTGAAGATAATAGAAGCTTCAGAATTGAATTTGAAAGTGATTTGTTCAGTTTTGAAATTTTATCATTTGAATTGAATTTAAAAAAATAGCCTTCCGAGGCACAGTCTCGGAATTTGACGAAACCAGTTCTATTGGGTCCGTAATATTGTTTTATTACCGGATTTCAATTTTGGTGGCGTTCGGAGTTGATAGGTGAGCATACGATGTATAAACGCGTTGAAGGTTGTGTTGAAAACAAATTGAATTTGAAAAAAAGAAATAAAATAAAATAAGAAAAAATAAGAAAAAAAATATATTACATGATCTCTAGTACACAATATTTTATATCATCTCAGCTGAAGTCGCGTACCTATCAGCCACCCTACCCTGTATGCTCGCCATCACGTACGTTGTCTCCTCCTTTTATTTTATTCAGCCGTTCCTCTTTTATTTTTGATTCACAAACCCTAAACAAAATAAATCGAACGAAAGAAAGTAAAAATGGCGGCCATGATTCTTCTTCGTCCCCCTTCCAAAAATTAGGGCTTTCGTCTTTGCTTTCTTAATTGATCCTTCGCCTCGCTCGCAACCGCTTCAGGCAAAGGTGAGTGACCCTCACATCTACTTCATCCTCCTTAGGTCGTTAGATTTTGTTTTTATGTTGATGATTTCTCTGTTGATTTTAATTTAAAAAAAATGATGATGATTGTGGGTTTTATATGAGTTCGATCTCCTTTATTTGTGTTCGTATATATATATATATTTGTTCGAATTTCTGGAATTTTAATTTTTGTGAATTTATGTCGATCTCGGCTCCATCTCTGTTCGTTTTTCTGTTGACTTTGACTTTGTTCAACTTTGTGATTCATGATTTCGACTATGGCCTTCTCATTTCTTTCGACTTCACTATGAATTATGGCCTTGATTTTCTGGTCCCTGTGAGCTTCGTCTCTGGCCATCTTTGTTTGATGTTGTTGTCGGTCTGTAGCTCCATGTTTTGATGTTCGCCTCTCTTGTATCATTTGTGTTCATGAAAATTTCATGCTGCATACTCTCTGATCAGCTTTATACATACTTGAGTCTTGTTCATTTGGTTTTTCATTTATCATAGTCTTGCATTCATCTTTTCCACTGAAGTATTTACTGACTTGGGTCTGATGTACTTGATATATATTGTATAGCTCCACTTGAAATTGCACTGCCTATGTTGTCCTATTGTATTTGCACTTGTAGTTAGGTCTGCATTGTTGTTACTATTATGTTGAAGTCACCTCTGATATCTTGGCCATTCGAATTTGTCCTTCCTGTGATGATTTGGGGTTGTTCGTCATTGACTTCATTGAACAGTGGTTTGGCAATTGCTTTGAGCATTTGGGTCTGCATACATAAGCTTTGATGCTACTTTGATTTGTTGAAGCTTTGCATTTGAGTTGAGTCATGACAACTATGGCTTGACCTTTGCATTCAGTTTGTTGTTTGGTGCCTTCGTATATTTTTCAGTCTTGTTGTACAGATTGCCTCTTTGAATCTGGGTAGCTCGTCACTGTGTTGCACTTGTTTGACCCAGTTTTGTAGTTGCATACTTGTTATGCACTTTTCATGTTTTCTTTGGTATTATTGCAGTTTTTATGAGTTTGTTTCATATTTATGTCGTGCATTGAGCATTGATTTATATTTGGATTGCCTGACCACTTTATCTGCCTTTGCGCACTGGGTCATTCGAGCCTTCGTGCTTTTTGTACCTGTGGTGGCTGCAGTTTTTTTGCAGTTTACCCTTGTACCAATTGCTGTTTCAATTTTTGGATTTCACTATTACTGTTTGGTGCATTTGTCATTCGAATCGATGATGTTCATTGCCTTTAGTGTTGTGGTGCCATACTCCTGGTGCCCTCACCCTCCTCCTATTTTGTAGTCCCACTGCACTTTTGTTTGCATATTCAATATGCAGATACAATCGAGCATTTATGTTCGTACATATTTTCTACAATAAGTTTAGAAAACAAAGTTGTATTTTAGTTTGGCAACTTATGTTTGCAAATTGGTCATTTCATAACCTGTAGCATACTTGACTTTGGCCATTCTTGTTATTGCCTCTGGTCATTTTGTTCTCTGTAGCATTTTTTTTATTTTCTGAATACCATGGCTATGAGTTCTAGTTGTATTGGTACATGTGATGTTCAATTCAATTAGGCTTGCACTTGTACCATTATGTCTCCTGTTGCATTCTGTTGTAGTATACTTTGTTACCTTTGGTCATTTGAGCCTTTGTTGTATTTTAAAATTGCTGGTTCAGGTTGCATGCAAATCAATTGTTGCCAACCTGTGACCATTGTGCCTTGATGCTATTCATTTTTATGCATGTTGTGCCCTTGTATTGAGGTGGTGGCTATAGTCTCGTTGCAGTTTCCCCCTTGAATATTTGTGTTGGTCTGGACTTGAAATCTTGGCTGCATTTTTTTTTTGCAGTTGCCCTTGCATACTTGTGGTGGCTGTAGTTTTATTTGTATTGCACAGAGTCAATTCTCATGTGCTTTGATGCTGTTTTGATTTGTTGAAGCTTTGCATCTTAGTTCTTTTGTTGCCGTCTCGTGATCTTGAGGTGGCTGCATTTTTTTTGCAATTTGCCCTTGATTGCTGCAGTTGCGTTGAGTCACGATAGTCGTGACTTGACCTCTGCAGTTCTGATCGCTGTTGGTATTCACTATTGTGATGATTTCACGTACGGTTGTGGCGAGGCAGTGCACGCGCGCGTGTACTGCAGCCACACAGTATTAATTTTAATTGATATTTCTTTTGCTTTTGATCCATTGATCCTTTGTGTATTTCTTATGCTGTATTGGCAAGGCAGTACACGCATGCGTGTACTGCAGCCAATCAATTTCGATGTTTTTAAGTAATTTTTCAATTGTTTTATGTTGCCAATTCGATATATTTTGAATCGTATTTTGATTTGATTTAAATTGATGTTTTTGTTGTTAATGGCCGTTTAGGCAATTATAATGTTTTATAAATTATCTTCATTGAAAAATCCCTTCATCTATCTTCGTTGATAAATTTGAATCTACTGATTTGTTGTTTAACACTGTTAAGTGTTATATTTACTATTATCTGATTTCTTTGTTAAAAGGGTCGGATAGGTGAATTTATAATTGACTGTCATCTAATTGATTGTTTGATTATTATTGCCTCTATGCACTAATAACTGAGTTTGAATTAGACTGACCCGTGTATTATTTTCTTTTGAATGTAATACTCGGGTCAGACCGATTATTTTACAGCTTGAAGATTTTCAGGCAGCGAAGTTAGAGAGAGAGGGGAGAAACGCTTCACTTTAGTTTTTCAGAGATTTTGTACTTAAAAGAAATATTCCGCTGTATAAATTTAATGCATTGTATAAACTCTGATATATGTAAAAATTCATTCTTGTGAAATATCATTATTCTGTGATTCTGTGGCTGATTCTGTTTAAACTTTATAAACTAAATAACAATCCATCATTTTGAACGTTTCAAGTTGGTTTAATTACCGACTAGGGGCGGTCAGAAGGGCGGGTCGTTACAATATTTGAATTAACCATAAGGCTTAGTTTATAAGTCGTACACCTAAAGGCAGACCCTACTGAAATCGACCATCATATCGGCCAGGTAAGAGCCATGGAGGGGAGGGTATTGGTTAATCCAACCCCAGGTCTTATATTAGACACTGAACCAACTTTTTCTATTCAATAGGATAGCCTAAAAAGCAATATAAAAAGCAACCTATCATTGGCTCCATTGTCGGGATCGAGAGGCTAGGGTAGCGGAAGAAGGGATTGATAAAAATTAGGTTATTTAAAAAAAATAGATTTAAATTTTAATTTAGTTTTTAATTAAATTTGATTTATTATTTTTTATTTGTTTTTAAAATTATTTTCAATCCAAGACTTTGGACTATTTTTAATTTTAATTTATTTGTTGTTTATTATTATGATTTGTATTTATTCATAAGGTTTGGTAAAAACATGTATTCATCAATCACACAATAAAATACATATAGATGGATATATACTTTATATCAACTAAAGAAATACATGATACACACACACACACATACGCATATATATATTAAGGTATTGGGATTTATACGTTAAATATATACAATCAATTTATATGTACATATGCAACATATGGTCTTTTACGTTACATATCAAAATTAATATATGCATGTATTCAATTGTACAATTAATTAAATATTAATGACATATTCACACACATATATGTAAATGTATATTTCAGCTAATGTCAAAATAAAATCTAGTCATAATGAGCTTCACATTTTACTTTCAAATCTTTACATTTAACAAAATGAAACTTACAAAATGCTAGATTTCTATTACCTTTCGTTTTATTATTCAAAATGGGATACATACGTACAACGGTACTTAGTAGTTTTAATCTAACATCTAACTCCTCTTATTCGACCTAGTCCACATAGATGTACAGATCTAAATCAATTTTCAAAGCTTACTTAGTTTAAAACTTTCTCTACTTTATTTCAAATTATTCCATTTAATCAATCAAAGCTTACCAAAATAATTACCATTTAATCAATCAAAACATTTATATGTAGTTACATGCACACACCATATATATATATGTGTGTGTGTGTGTGTGTATTTTTATGCATATATATATATATATATATATATATATATATATATATACACACACACACATAGAGACACGCACACATGCATGCATATATATATATAATACATATACAACCCAACCAAAAGAAAATTCTAATTTTCTTTTCTATTTTATGCCATAAAATTTTCAAATCCAATTATCCATTCCACACATGTAAAATTAATTCAAAACAAATAACATATATAAAATTAGAGATTATACCTAGGTATAAAACCATGAGCTAACACCTTGAATCTCTATAGTTGGCTTTAAGTAAAGTGTCCTTTTGTGCTTCAAAGGAGATGTGCAAAATCGTCTCTTGATGTTGTAGATCTAAATTTTTTTATAATTTTATGAATATGTTTAGTGGAGGCTAATAGAAAAGCCTATTTTTTTTCTACTCCTCTTAAGTGGTGGATAAGAGGGATATTTATAGGGTTTCCAAAAGCCTAGCCCAATACAAAACTAAGTGGGTTATTAAAGCAAATACATGTATTGTAATTAACTAACTAATTAAAAACATTTAATAAATAAAAATACATAAAAAAATTCGGCCCCATATTATTTAACCAAATAGGGGCCAAAAATTATATTTTAAATATTAATTTAATATATATTTTTAGTTATTTAAACTCCTTTAAATAATTTTAAACTATCTAATTAAAAAACATTTGCTATTTAGAAATAAGTCCAAATACTAAAAAAAATATTTTACACAATTTTAAAACATAAAACATAACAACTTTGATTTAAAATAAGAATTAATTATATATATAACAATTACATACTTGATCAATTAAACTTAAATCCTAAAAAATAATTAAATATAACAATTATATTTATTTTATCTCTATTAATTATTTATAACAGTTTATAAATCCATATACTCATAAATTCAACAACAACCAAACTCTAAAAATCATGGTTGTCAGACTCGTAGGTGCGACACCAGCCCATAGTAATATTCTAACAATTCGAAAGTCAAAGTCCATGCAAACTTCGTTGAAGCATTATAGTGGACTATGTTTAAGATGATTACTTATCATTTAGTTTTAAAACCAATTTTATAACCATAAATGTGAACACCCTTAAGCAACGATATTGTGTGCAGGTATATCGCTTTGTTAACCCTTAAGTGAACATCTAGAGTTCAATCAATGGTCAATAATCTAATAACACCCTTATTGAATTACTAAACTAACTTCGAAGTCACTAGGCTCTATCCAATAAAAATTATTGATTAACCATAATGTTTTAGCCAAAGACTTTATGGCTCTATGTCAATTTTCAGTTAGGGTGACACTAACCCTTGGTGTCGACGCATACAAATCCTATTTTAAGAAGTGATTTACTTCATGTGTTACAGCCATAATCAAAACTAAGCGTAAGAAAAACATGTTTTGTGTAGTTATGTAGAATTGTAGTATAGCCTACACACAAAAGATCCACAATACCTACAGGTCAATGGATCGTCACACATCGTCACGTGAGATCTTTTATTTGACTTATATACTTTAACCTATGAAATATTCAGGTGAGTCATTCTATAATTGTTCCAAAAAACTATGAGTACGTACCTATTGGTGTCTCCAACAACCTTGAATAGTACATTATCCATCATATGGGTACCGTTACATACACCAATGTCGTGGGTGCATTGATATCCCTTTCTCGGTGCACCATCAATTGGGAATATTTTATGGTAAAGTGTTTTACATACTATTGATCTATAACACATGTTTGCAAACTCTTTTGCAAATAAAATTGAATAAACACTTTACCTATAGATTATGAATGTTTGGACTAAATGTGTTCCAAAAATATAATAAATAATGCATGTATAGAAATCAAGAACCAAAAGAATACTTTATTTCGAATAAAATCATTTACAAAGGTTTGGTTGCATAATCAAAATTACATGATTGCCCCTAGGGCCCATCCTAAACTCTATTTGATATCAAGGCATGCAAGAAAAATGGGAAATTAGCCAAGTCTATGGATCGATACCAATCCATGGGTTCCTTTCATGAAGCCGATCTTCTAAGCGAATACTCAAAAGGAACACAATTAGAAGCATCAAAAGGAAGATTGAATTAAGGAACAAAGAATCTGGACTCAAGGAATATCGGACAAAACAAGAGAATTATGCCAAAGCAATGGCTCAGTGCCAATCCATGGATGAATCCATGTTTATCCATAGATGGATCATGGATCGATATCGATCCATTAAGATTACGAGACTTAGTTTATTTCTTTCTCAATATTCTAGATCTAAATATTTAACCATTTCTTGAGTGATCAATCAGACTCAAAAGCTCAACTATAGCCTACTTTTACTATAAATAGGACGCTGCCTTCAACAGAAAGGGGATCTTAGCTCCTTGCTAAATTATATACAGGGAGGCTTCGTTGGTACCAACTTTGGAATAGAATTTCAAGTTATGCTTAAAATTGTGGTAGGTCTAAAGTGAATCAAGCAATAAAGTTTTATCAAAGTTGACATAGGCATAGCCAAACCATGATAATACTATTGTCTTCTTTACTTTTTTCTTCTATTTTACATTTTCTTAAGGATCTACTGTCCATAGATGCAGTTCCATCATCTATAATTGTGATCACTTTGAAATATATAATTATGGGGTGTCAGACCAATTTTCTAACTAATAGTAGTAAACCTTTCCCTTATTCATAGGATAGATATATCGAGTTTATGTTACAATGCTTATGTATGCAAGAGAGTGGTATAAGCATAGTGCAATAGGCCTATCTCATGACAATTCTTACATGGATAGTATGGGTTCTTATACTCATGTAATATATCTATATATCGAATTTATATGTTATTTGGGTATATGAGCCATTCACAGCAGACTATTACTGTTAACCCACCTTTTGACTAGGCGTATATGGGTGGATTTAACTAAACGAATTTCATAATCACCAAGACAGAAACCCTGGAGAGGTAATTACAAGGTTTGGAGATCAGGTATAACTAAGGCTATGGATGATAGTCAAGAGAATTCAAAAGAATGGCATCTCGGTATTGGCTAAGTATGGATTGGTGCTTCCTCTAGATAGGGGATCAATACCTATCCCTTTCCCTAGCCCTTCCCCTTGGCAGAAGATCGGCACATATCCCTTCCCCTAGGCAGGGAACAGATCGGACCACCATGGCTATGGAACTTAACTCAACAACTCAACTTAGTGGAAATTGCTCAATATCTCCAATTTTCATCTAAGCAACATCGTAGAACAACTTAGGAAACATGAAGTAAACGTCGAGGAGGACGCTAGGAATGAATTGCTGGGCCCTACTCCCCTATCTTGGGGATCAGCACTGATCCTCCTATAGGGATCATCACTGATCACTAAAAGGGGGGCAGTATGGCCCATTTTTGATTATGGGGTCGGCCTGATCTCAAGGTCATATAGGCGAGATTTTAGTTGCATATCTTCCCCTATAAATACAGCGCGTATGACACTCATTTTATGATCTTCTTTCTGGCTCTCTTATTCCACCATTTTTATTATTATAAGGCTATCATTCGGATTGTTATTGTAATCTACAATATAATAAAAGGAAAATTATTGGAGTGGACGTAAGCCACTCAGCTGAACCACTATAAAACTTTCTGTGTTCATTTCTTTAAAATTTAATTTGTTGTTCGTCATATTTTATTCTCTACTTCATTCTGTTGGGAGTTAGTCATTGGATATTTTAGTGCTTTCATACAGTTTAAGGTGTTGGCATAATTTTCGACCTCGACATTTTGAAGCTTTCACTGAGTGTTGTTTGAACTCACGGATTTGGAAGCTTGGATACTTGGATCTAGGAAGCAATGGTTAGGCTTTCTATAAGGAGAGTGCTTGTAGATAGGAGTCACCATGGAGAAAGCCTAGAGGGTTCCTCGGGAGCTAAAAAACACTCCGTCTACATCATCAAGAATGAGATGGAGGCGATGATGGATGCAATGCACAAGAGGATGACAAATAGGCAAGAGGAAATGATGTAGAATTTTGCTTAAGAAAATTGGACATGCAAGAACGATAAGTGCTACAGGCAATTTGGATCAAGGGTCGGAGTAGCGGGAGCTACAGAAAATAAGAATGGGGAGCATGGAAATGGAGCCAATAGGCAGGAGATCATAGCAGAGCAACCGAGGGCATCCCCCGGCCAACATCATGGTATTGGCACCTATTCCTCTATAGGGGTCGGTATCAAACCCCTAGGCTTAGGGGCATGCTCCTAGGGCAGGTTAGTTTGGATGTTGGTAGTAAGCATGTCAATGGTACGGGTTTCGGCCCGAGCCCGGCCCGAACCCGCCCTATTTATGCGGGTCTGGGTTTTGCCTATTACTACCCAAGCCCGACTCAGGCCCGATCCGGGTAGTGTATGGTTTTATCAAAACCCGGTCCGGTTAGGCCTGACCTGACTATTATACTTTCGTCGTATCAAACCATGAGTGTGTATGTTATTTATTTACCATTTTATTTGTTTACATGTAGATGTTTTTACATACTTTTGTTATGAGCTTGACTACATCACCTTTCAATTTATATGTTAACTTTGTTTGTATACAAATTTTACCAAAGTTGCACTTTTAAGATATGATTTTAACATAAATATTCTGAGTTAGGTATATAGTTATTACCCAGCGGGCTTATAAAGCCCGACGGGCGGGGCTCGGATATTGGGTTGGAATACCCTACGGGTTCGGTCTGGGCTCGGGTTTTAATCATTGTAATTGGACTCGGGTCCGTGTTTTATAATACCCAGACCGAACCCTGCCCATTGACAGACCTAGTTGGTAGGCACTGGTTGACGTTGTGCATGTTGATGCAGATCAGAATGTGGATGCACGTCTGGAGGAGTATGTTTCGGAATATCCTCGTAGAGTCGGGGGATAGGTTGGTAATATGGATTAGAGGCCACCTATGGATGAGAAAGAAAGGATTTCTGAGTCGGTACGTCGGGTGATGAGTAGCGGATTGCCTGATAGGATTTTCGAGGATGTCAGTCGGAGTCCATTCGCTTTGAATATCAAGAAAACTGGGAGCTCATCAGAGTTTGAACTACCAACACTGGAGGTTTATGATGGAAATTCGGATACTACAATGCACTTGAGGAGCTATATCCAGCATATGGAAGCGCAAGAGGCATCGGAGGAAGTCATGGCAAGATATTTTGCTTTATACTTGATGGAATTAGCTGTGCTTTGGTTTAAGCGACTGGAGAACGGCTCAATCAAGACATGGAACGAGCTGATGGATAGGTTCATGAAGTAGTTTCGGGTCCATATTTTTTATCCAAGAATGTGATGACATTGATGATGCTAAGGCACAAGACAAGAGAGTCACTAAGGAGTTTCTTGACACGATTTAATGGATAGTTGCTTCGATGGATCGACCGGATCCATCAATGGTATTAATGGTGGAAATATCTAGGATTGCTGACGAGATGGACTTTAAGGTTGCACTAGAATAGGATCCACCAACGGATCTCAATGAATTTTACCATGAAGCGGAGAGGTTCCTACGATAGGAGGAAGCCCGGATCGACAAACATGAAGTAAATGTTGTGCGAGGTAAAGGAATATTTGGAGAAAGCTCCAAGAAGGATAAGGGTAAATAGAAAATGGACAATGGATATGACAGATCGAAAAGGCAAAGGAAAGAATGTGAGCCAAAGTTCTCCTCTTATTTGAATTTAGAGAAAGATTGGAACGAATTTATCTAGATTCAAAGGGGAAACTTCCTTATCGGAAACTAGCAAGGAGGGATCCTACGTAGTGGGAGCATAGGTTCGAAAAATACTACATGTTCCATGAATAGGATAGGCATACTACAAATGAAGTAGGAACCTTCGGGATATATGGTTGAGGAACATGTTAGAAATGACAGGCTGCCACAATATATAAGAAATTGGACAGTGGGGATGGAATAGGAGTAGCCATCATCCACAACAAATTATAGCGGGCCTGGCTCAAGGGCACAAATCATCGTCTCTTAATTGGGATGGCATGAAGCAAATAAATAATAAACTCCACAATAAAGCAGTTAAGTCACTTAAACATGTACGGGATCATGAGCGGTCCTTAGGCATGCTTTGAGATGGTAACGAGCCGCCATGCCCGAAGAGGCAGTACTTGGTTTTTTGTTTCTTTGGTTGTTTAAAATTCAAATTTAATAAATGGATCTTAAAACACTTAAAGTGCACTAACGCGATGAACAAAATAAGTCACGGTCATCGACTAGAGAGATGAGGCGATAACCACAAGGTGCGAGTCCCTTCACTAAAGAGCGAGAGGATGGATTCGTATGTCATAGATCAAGACCTCGACTGAAGAGTCAATCCTGAAGAAAGGAAGTCAGTATGGAATTGATCATGCTATGTCCTTGACAGGAGAGTAAAGGACCAGAGTTCAAGAAGTGAGTCTCTTCGCCGAAGAGCGACAGGATCGACTTACTTATCGTTGTTCCCCCTTTCACAGGAGAGTGAATGGATGGGATCCAGCATGGGTCTAGAGAGACCATGATCGGCCTAGGAAGGTCAGGACATCGTGTATGTTCAAGAACATTGAACCGGAGTGCGGGAAGTAATGCCACTTCATCGGAGAGTGGTAGGATTGGCTTACTTGTTGTTGTTCCCCCTTCATCGGAGAGTGACAAGATGGAGTCCAGTAAGAGCTAGGAGGGGCCGTGATCGGTCCAGGAGGATCGAAACCATGATGTATGCTCTTAAAGGGTCCAAAGTGTAGTGAATGAGTTGCTTCGCCAGAGAGCAACATGATTGGCTCACTTGACATTGAGTCCCTTTCACTAAGGAACTACTGGATTAGGCTTGGCAAGAGTCCGAAGAAACCATCTACCAATCCAAAGAGACCATGAACTTGGATAACAATTTGGAGAGATCGTGGATTGGCTTACTAACTTTTCGGCTTTCAAACGATTATAGATTTGGATATTAACCGGGTGAGGTCACGGATTTAGATAACGATACGAAGAGATCGAGGATTATGGATAATGATCCAGTGAGATCGAGGTTTGGATTTAGCAAATAATCCGGTGAGATCGTGGATTTGGTCACTGACTTTGGATGGATATGACTTTGGCTAATGATTTGGATTGGTTTCGAAATGACTATCAACTCAGAACAATCATGGGTTTCATTAATAATCCAGAGAGATTGAGGATTCGGCATGCAAAAACCAACTCCTAGGCAAATACAGGAACGATAATTTGGTTTGGAAAAGGATTGGATTTTAGATTAGAAATTTCGGTTGTCGATGGATTTAGGATTCCAGACTTATGGTAATTCAAAACACACCTTCCTACCACAAGACATGCTTTCGAGGGCAAGTGTTAACCCGTCTTTTGACCGGGTAGTATTTGTGTGGATTAACTAAATGAATTTCGTAATCCCTAAGATAGTAAGCCTAAAGGGGTGATTATTAGGTTCGAAAATCAAGTATAACCAAAGCTATGGATGATAGTCGAGCAGATTCAAACAAGTGGCATCCTAGAACTGGCTAAGTATGGATTGGTGCTTCCCTTAGGTGAGGGATCAATACCTATCCCTTCTCCTAACGGCATCTATTCCTTCCCATATGCAGGGGATCGACGCCTATCCCTTTCCTTAGGAAGGGGATCAGATCACTATGTCTATAGACACTTAACTCAGCAGCTCAACTTAATGAAAATCGATCGACTCCAATTTTCATCTAGGCAACATCGTAGAACAACTCAAGAAACCCGAAGTAAACATCGAGGAGGACCAATGGGAGTGATTGATTGGTCCAACTCCCCTATCTTGGGGATTTCCACTGATCCTCTTATAGGGATCGATAGCGATCCCTAAAAGTTGGCCCAAATGGCCCATTTTTTGTTAGTGGGGTCGGCCTTGTCTCAAGGTCTTGTAAGAAATTTTTCAGCTGGATATTTGCACGTCTTTCCCTATAAATACAGCGAATATGGCATTCATTCTGGGATCTTCTTTCTGGCTCTCTTCTTCCTCCATTTTTATTATTGTTAAGCTATCATCCAGAGTGTAATTGTAATCTACAGTATAATAAAATGAACATTATTAGGGTGGACATAGGCAAGAGTCAGTTGAACCATTATAAAAATTTATGTGTTCATTTCTTTCAATTTTAATTTGTTGTTCTTCATATTTTATTCTCTACTTCATTCTGTTGGGATGTTGTTATTGGACATCTGGGTGATTTCGTACTATTTAGGGTGTTGGTGCCATTTTTGACGTCAACATTTACCTTACTTAAAGTTATTTGTGTTTTCTCTTCTCTTATAACTATCGGGTATTCTCACAAGTTTGTTGAGAGATAGGTTGATGTGATTATGCATTGTAACATGTTAGTGGAGATATGTAGGAGGCTTACGTATTAACTATATTCCATTGGATATTTATTATATATATTCCGTTGTGAAGTGCTTTTAGTAGTCAGCACTTATTTACGCTATTAGGGGGAGCATATTTATTTTTAGTCATCTGTGTATCTGAGAGATATTGACTTATTTCCTTTCTATATGGTCATTTTGGAGATTCAATATTATGATACTTTGAGAATTATTTATTTAGTACTTTCTTCTGATCATTCTATTGTCTCGCCTATTTTATATCCATATTCTATTATATTTATCTATGTGTTGTGAGATATAGACATGTTATTGAATTGCTAGTCAACTTTCAAAATGGTCCTTCCACTGATCGAATACTTACCAGTGCAGGAACTTCTAGGCATCGAACATGAAAGACCGTTTTGTTGATTGGTCGGTCAAGTAAATAATTATAGTGATTTTTACTACTAAGAATCCCTCGATTTCTAGAACCATAAGACTTGATGTCTAACATTAAAACTTATGGACAAGCTGGTGCTTGGTATGAATCTCACAAGGGTATCAATATTCATGTTTTCATAGTTACCTCCTTAAGTAAGAACATTCTTAAGATGTGAATGTCGTATTCCTCTAAAGCATAGTTAAGGAGAGCTAATGACCCATGTTGTACTATGTAGACATTGATCAAGCCAAAAGAAGTTGGTCTAGTCATGATCTCAATTGAAAAAACTAACTTAGACTAGCCTATAGATTCAATAAGAAATCTCATGTCCAGTAAGTGCTGACTATTAAAAACGATTCCATGGTTCATAGAGTAGCCAATGTGGCAAATATCTCTTCTTGTGGTTATTTTAGAATGTATGCTTTTTAATATTTTTGGCGAGATTCCATTCTCCTCTCTTTTTCATCGTGGAATAAGATATATATTATTATTATTATTATTGATAATAAACCATAAGTTGTTAATTGTGTGGCTATTTTGAATGTTTTTTTAATTTCTAGTTACTATTACTAATTTTAGAGTGTGCTAATTTGTCAAGCAATCTTTCACTATACAAGTGTAGAAAGTTATGGATTGTGGTTCCAAGAATTTTCTTTGAACCTTGAGTTAGGATTCGAACATGAGTAGCTGCCAATTATTATAAATTTCATCAGGACTCAAAACGAACGCTTAATTGTGTATCTCTTCCTCTAAAGTAAAATTAAAGTGCAAGTTATTAACAGAATTAAAGTATCGTAATCATTAAATTTTGGATAAATTTTTAAAATAAGCTTGCGAAAAAAGATATTGTAAGTATTGGTTCATATGAAAACTATTTGCATAAATAGGCCTAGTTTTGATATAGCTTGTGCATTTATGGAATGTGAAAGCTATATTTTAAAAAAATTAACTTGCGCATGCAATAAATGCGCAAGTATATACATTGTATTTGCACAATTATGGAATGCACAAACACAATTTCAAGCATGAAATAAATAGATTGTTGTTTACTCTCCTTATTCACTTCTTATTCTCTTTTTCACCAAAACCATTACCAATATCAAACCTAACCCATTCCATTTCCCAAATTTAGTTTCAAATCAAAATAATCTATATTTTACCTTAAAATAATTACTGGTTTTATCTCAAAATGGAAGGCTCTTCTTCATCTTCTCAAATTAGAGGTAAAAAAATAATTTTGGATTACTTCATTTTGCTGGTCTTGTATCACTTAGTTTAGTTATTACTGTTATAGTTAATATTGAAATGTTAGTTATTATTAGAGTTAACATTGAAATATTAGTTACTGCAAATTGATATTGGAAACCCTAGTTTTAAATTTTATTTATGGGTGAATAATCGGATGATAAATTTTTGTAGAATTGCCACCTGGACCCATTGATAAAAGTGTTCCTTATCTTTAAGAAAAACATAGAAATGAAAATGAATCGTTGATGGAGGTATTAATTTTATATACATTTGTTATTGGTTGAAAATTATATGTAAAGTATTAATTATAATTCCTTGTTAAAAATCAGGACGTTCAAACAATTAGATGTGTTGACCAATCTAGCATGCTTAAAGAAATAGATTTTAAAGATCCTAGATTGTAACAAAACTTAAAAGTAGTTTGTTTTTGGAAAGCAATGCAAATTAACTACATTATACTACGTCATCATCTTCTAACGGCATTATGTGATCGCTGGAGGCCCGAGAAAAATACTTTTTCATATGAGAGTAGGTAAAATGACTGTAACGACCCCATCATTATACCCAGTTTAGCAAAGAACATTACAAGTAGTGTTGTTTGCTAATCCAGAAAATATGGCTTGTTAAGGGCGATCGAATGTGAATATATCTTTACACTAACACTGACAGGTCATTTATACCTTTTTACTTAATATTTGAACTGAATTTGACATGTACATTATTAATATATAGTAATAGATTCTAAAAATCAGAACAATATGTCATATAAATAATAGTATCAGATCACAGCAGAATAAATATCAACTTATACATATACAAATTTGAATTTATAAAATGAAATACTAAACTCGATTGTTATGCAAGTTTTAAAATTCTCTAATCTCAATTATACATTTCATAAACATATTCATAAATTTCCTTAATGAGATAAACTAAAAGGTCAAAAGTGTTTATCTCCTTGCTAATACAAACATCCAAAGGTCAACTTGTCCTATAACCTGAAAAGTCTCGGTCTGACCTAGCATAACAACACCCAGGTCAGACTATCTCTTAATATCCAATAAGGTGAGAATAGAATATAACACAATAATAAACAACTTATAAGAAAATAGAGATGTCCATGAAATAACTATTTAGGAAATTAATTTAACTCAAAACAGGGTTATAAGTTTAAGTCACAGGAACAAACTAGTCACTAAACACAGAATAATAGAATTAACATAATTTAGCATCCATTACAAGACACAAGAATATATATTTATTTCATAAACACAAGACACAAGAAAATATATTTATTTCACGAATACAAGGCACAAGATT
This sequence comes from Allium cepa, assembly GCA_030765085.1. Lineage (NCBI taxonomy): Eukaryota > Viridiplantae > Streptophyta > Magnoliopsida > Asparagales > Amaryllidaceae > Allium > Allium cepa. The sequence continues at coordinate 914,694,039 of CM060929.1, read as the reverse complement.
ATATATATGTATTTCACAAACACAAGACACAAGACGCAAGAATATATAATTATTTCACGAAACAAAATAGTCACAAAATCAAAATATCCAGAATCTAAGAGATCGTAATCCAAACTGATTATAATGATCGTCCAAAACAATCGCAATGATTGTACTCAAAACCCATGGCAAACAAACAAACAAATTGGTATCACTCGAGCCGATCTGATACCAAGGATCGTACTCAGACTGGGAACACAGAAGCACGGAATGATCTCAAGGATAGTCCATACTGATCAGGTGATCGTAAAAACCATGACTCGATAACTCTACATTTATTTGATATTATTATTTTGTTATTTTTGAAAAAAAATCCAAACTATACCTAACAATTATTTTCATGGATTAGAGATAGTAGTGTGAGTGACTAACTCACCTTTTAACTTCCTATAGCTCCTTAGATAACTAAATAATCCTTGCTAAACCTTAGCTTCACCAAATCACCTAAAACTCAAGAACAAAAATCCTACCAGTAAGTAATTCTAATTAAACAAGATCAAAATCACTCTTTTATGGTTCTAAAAGATAGATAGGGTTTAGAGCACTTACCCTATCATTATTGAACAAAAGCCCTATGTTTGCAACTTGATTTGGGGTTCTAGGGTTTACAATTGGAAAGAGGAAGAAACTTTTGGTTCGGCTAAAGTAAAAATGAGAAATGAACTATACGTACCTCATTTCTCACACTAGTATTAGCTACATGGGCTAAGTGGGTATGGTTTTAACCCATTAACGAAGTGTTACTAAATCCTAGATGTTACTAATTTTTATTTTTCTTTCAACACTTATAAAATACAAATTTCTCCTTAAACAATGTTTTATTTAACATGCTTAGTTTTTCCTAAATTTCCCAAAAAAACCAAACACAAGTTAAAAGTTCTCATATCTTTTAATTATAGGATTATTCTATACAGTTAAATGAAACTTTTTAAATAAAATTCATTCTCTTTATTTTCAACAAAATAATTCAAACTATTAGTCGTAAAATCTAATTATAAAACAATAGATCTTAATATTAATATTTAATCAAATTCCAACTTATTTAATCCCGAATCCATTTTAGTTAGAAATTATAGCTAATAAATTTTCCAGTTTTATCTTAAGATTAAGGTAAATCAAATCAACTATTCATAAAAACTAGATTTAATTTCACAGTTAAATTTCACAAATCATAATTTAGAATTAATTATCCCTAACTAGATTTAATTAATCAAGTAGCTAACTACATGGCAGTTACAGACTCCCCCTTAAAGAAATTGCGTCCCCACAATTTCCTTAATGAAAGAAATCCATAATATAAATTTTCACTTGAAACATTTTTTAACTGGTTTCTAATTTTATTCCCAAAATCACTCAATTAATATTACTCCAAATTATAACACTAAACTCAAATTTTAATTATCAAAATTTCTCAAAATTCCCAAAATATTCTAACGCCTTAAATTTACGGAAAATTTCGCCAGCGCCTCCTTTACGTGGTTAGCGTTTCATAAATTTACAATATGCATATAATTACATAATATACATCTCATCTCAAGAATGAGGCATCCGGTACGAAAAAACATAAAAATGTGATATATAATGCGAGTTGCGTACCTCATGTTTGGAATATTAGTGAGCCCACTAATATTCCTTAAGAAAATAATTTATAATCATTTAAACGATATCTATTTAACTTCAGATACCTACACATATCTCAAAAACTCATATTAGTATTTAATCTCAAGTTTATTTCATATGGAAGATACAAATAATTCATGATTACACTTTAGTTAGATTAACATCATAACTTTTCATAATGAAAGAAATTCATACTGAAATTTCCAAGTTTTAATTATTACTTATGTCAAAATGTCAGATTCGATGTTCAGGAACCCATATCGATAACATGGCGTCCCACATATCGACCAGAATCCTTAAAAAACGTCTGGATAAGTCAACACAATAGACGATCACAAATTTAGATGCATTTATTTTATTATCACTAACATTCATGCATCCAATTTTAAATAAGTGCAACCAAGCATTAAATTTCTAGCTACCAATCAACGAAAACATACATAATCACTTACAGTGGAACAATTCAATGTTTGAAATTCTGCTACGCAATCTGATTACTCCTAAAACACTTAATTATTAAACATATTCACTCAAATTTCCTAAACTTTCTATTATAAAAATAGTTCACTTTAATTTAATTTATTCCAATTTAATTCCAAAATTTTCTCCACTCAAAAAGATTTTACTCATTATTCTCCAAAAGTTTTAATGTCATAAATTCCAAATTATCAATTTAAATTTTTTTAAATCAATTAAAGCTCCAAATTATTATCCCGGTAATCATTTTATATTCCTATCCCTAATTAGATAATTAATATAAATATCTACCACGCACCCTTGGGGACAGGACTCTAAGTCATCTAATTCTCATATCTGTAATAATATATGTTATAATGTTTTGACACTGCTCTGATGCCAAGCTGCAATGACCCCCGCGATACCCAGTTTAGCAAAGAAGATTAAAAGTAATGTTATCTGCTAATCTAAAGAATACGGTTTGTTAAGGGCGATCGAATGTTAATATATCTTTATACTAATACTGACACGTCATTTTTATCATTTTACTTAATATCTGAATTGAATTTGACGTGTACAATATTAATACAAAGTAATAGACACACCAATTTCTCAAAATCAGAACAATATATCATATAAATAACAGTCATAGATCATAGCAGAATAAATCCCAACCTATACATATAAAAATTTGAATTTATAAAATGAAATACTAAACTTGAATGTTATACAAGTTTTGCAATTCTCTAATCTCAATTGTACATGTTATAAAAATATTCATAAATTTCCTAAATGAGATAAACTAAAAAGTCAAAAGTGTTTATCTCCTTGCTAGCCCAAACATCCAAACGTCAACTTTTCCTATAACCTGAAAAGTCTTGGCCTAACCGAGCAAAACTACAACTTGGTCAGACTATCTCAAAATATCCAATAAGGTGAGAACAGAATATAACACAAGAATAAACAACATATAAGGAAATAGAGATGTCCATGAAATAACTATTTAGGGAATTAATTTAGCTCAGAACTGGGTTATAAGTTTAAGTCACGGGCACGAACTAGTCACTAAACATAGAATAATAGATTTAACTTAATTTAGTATCCATCATAAGACATAAGAATATATATTTATTTCACGAACACAAGACATAAGAATATATATTTATCTCACAAACACAAGACACAAGAATATATATATTTATTTCACAAACATAAGACATAAGAATATATAATTATTTCACGAACACTGAATAGTCACAAAATCCAAGAGATCGTAATCCAAACCAATCGTAACGATCGTCCAAAAAATCGCAATGATTGTACTCAAAACCCATGGCAAACGAACAAACAAATTGATATTACTCGAACCGATGACTGGGTACACAGAATCACAAAATGATCTCAAGGATAGTCCATACCGATCAAGGTGATCGTAAAAACCATGACTCGGTAACTCTAAATTTATTTAATATTATTATTTTACTATGTTTGAAAAAAAATCTAGGAATAAACTTCTAAAGGATCTAGCAGCCACTTGTCGCACAACAAAACAGAGTAAACTCTAAAGTGTCAAGTATTATCACCTTTGTTAATCACTAGAACTTAACCAATACGTCCGATACCATATGGTGGATTCCAAGTATTTACTAAAAGCTAGTAAATATCACTTATTATAGATGCCACCGAAAAATCTAAACTACATTCTCTTTAGGATCTAGCAACAACTTGTCGCGCACATGATAAGAATACAACTCTAAAGTGTTAAGTACTTTCCAAAATACGATCACAAGAATTTAACCAAGGCATCCCATACTATCAGGTGGAATTCGAATATTCGTTAATGGATTAGTAAATTCACTCAAATATTCTATTTATTGAGTTATACCATATTCAATGAAGCGTTATTCGAAAGCATTTAAAACAATCAATAACACTAAGTCGAATAATTGTACTTCCCAAATTATAGAATTAAGGTTCTCAAAACAATTTTTCTCCTTGATTTTTATTATATATTAAAAAAATTACAAATTTTCACAAATCAACTTATTATGTAACTTTGAATAAATTTTCAGTTGTTTGATAAAATATTCCATAAACCCGAATTGTTCCAAAATTTACACTTATGTACACAGAGTTGTCTCAAATTTCCATATAAAACTCTTAGTTAATAAACCATATTTTAAAACCACTTATATTATTCTTCCAAATCCATTTTGATATATGTATGTATGTATGTATGTATGTATGTATGTATATGTATATGTAGATGTATATGTATATGTATTATTTGGAAATAAATTAGACTCGCCTTTTTAAAACCATATTTCCAAAGCCACATGTATATGTTATCACTTATTTTGTAAAACCATAATCACTCATCTCTTCAAATCCATAACTCTTTATCCTAGAAATAATATACATATATATAATTACTTATCCAGTCATTTACAAAAGAAAGTTAAACTAATTTAGGAACAAGTTTGAGATTTACAAATTTTAAATAAAATCCCTTTCGTAAAATTACTTGAATATGAAGCATATCCATTTATATCTTTTTAAAACAAATTCAGAGCTTTTAGATGTGCAGTTTCAACCCCTTAAATCCTATAATTTTGCAAATCTCAAAACATGAAACTTGTAGATAAAAGTCTAAGCTTTTGAACAAGAAATAGATCATATAATCTGGACTTGCGGTTCAAAAGTTATGACCGAAACAATTTCTCATATTTAAATTTATTAACTCTGTCTTTCATTGACAGGCCATCGACAATGAAATTAATTTTTGACCATTTAACTTCAAAAGTATGCAAAACACCAGAGTTAAAAATTGTAGCATAGAGTCTATGGTTTCTAGAACTTCTAGAATTATCGAATTTTGATATGAAATGAGAATGTTATGCTCAAATTACTAACAATGTTTTAGTTCTGAAAACTTGACAGGGAAGAGACTATTACTCTGTTAAAAACCCGATTTCAACCAAGAAATATTCGAAATCTGAAAAATGATTAAAACGAAAGTTCTTCCTTAGGTGATTATCTTTCTACTACAGAAATATTAAACGTAATTGGATTAATGAATCAAAAGTTATGTCCATTTTACTCTTAGGTATTAACTAAGAAATTTTTTATATGGCTGTGATATAACATTAATTTCAAACTCAATTTACCCTTTTAAGTACAATATTTAAAAGAATGATCAAAATATAATTTGAAGTTTATATAAAGAATTTTCTACTACAAAAAGATTGAGCCAATTTGGATCATTCTACACCAAGATATCGCTGTTTTAATACAACGATATCCCTAAGAAATGTTCAGCAAACAATCAATGCATTCATCTAATCAGACAACCAATTCACAATCAAATTAAAAGCAATTCAATAACGAATCATCCTATTTAATCCAAACAACACCTAAAAATTATTTTCATGGATTAGAGATAGTAGTGTGAGTAATTAACTCACCTTTTAACTTCCTATAGCTTCCTAGATACCCAAACAATCCTTGATAAACGCTTAGCTTCACCAAAATCACCTAAAACTCAAGAAGAGAAATCCAACCAGCAAGCAATTTGTGACGACCTAGAATTTTTGGATATTTGAAATTGAAATATTTAATTGATTTTAAATATTCAAAAGTCAACTTTTTACTTGAATTTCAAAAATATCACTAATTGTTTGACAAATAAACTATTGACTTAAATAATTAAAAATCAGGTAACATATGAATTCTGAGATTTCGAGTCTGTTAAAAATAATTTAAAGGTTTATAAAATTTATATTGATGATACTAAAGATAGTAAAAGTGTTAAAATTAAATTTTTAGGTGGTTTGTTCAATTTTAAAAATATATTGTTTAGATCGATATTTAAAAACAGCTTTCCGAGGCACAGTCTCGGATTTCAACGAAACTAGTTCCATTGGATCCGCAATAGTGTATTATTATCGAATTTCAATTTTCGTAGTTTTTGGAGTGATCATTTGGCCATACGGTATATAAACACTCCGAGATCTATATCGATAATTTAATATATTAACTGCGTCCACAAAGCTATCTTCTCCAAACATCGAATTAGCCCTCGAAACCTTTTCCATCGCATTCGGAATAGGAGTTTAACATTATAAAACGCCTAGCGGCATGCCTCGATAGGAGATCAAGATTGTGAGTTGCGATAATCGAGACGATTTAAATTTGAATTTAAAATTTAAAAAATAAATAATATTATTATCACATTTGGAATCTATAGCAAGCTTTGACACGTATAGGAATTCATTGCACGTGTTCACCGGATAAACACGCGTCTTCATTATGGAAATATAATTTAAAAAATAAAACTGTCATTCTTCTCTTAAAAAAATAATTGAGTTCAAAAGAACAGACAATATAATTTTGGACGACGAATAAATCATTTTCCCTTTCATTCTTCACTAATTCAAAAATCAAATTTCTTAGAGAAATGAATGGCCGTAACCCATTTCAAATCGCCCCTCTTTTTCTTGCCGTTCGAAATCTGAATCTCGTCCTCCTCAAACCATTCGCGATCGAGATGTTGATCGACAGCGGCGAGTTCGAATTTGATGTGTTGGTTGGATTCAAGGGTGTGTTGCGGAATGGCTTGTGGTTGTGGGTCAAAGACAAATGATGCACGCGTTTTTGTGCGTATAGAGGTAGGGTTTGAGTCACGTCGTTTGGGGGTTCGAGTCGATCGGGTTTGGCATGGTGACGAGGTCTTGCAGCTCGAATTCGAGTAGAGAGCAAAGGGTCGTTTGGAGGGATCGTCGGCGAGGCCAGTGATGAGTTGTGTGGGCAGGGTGGTGCATCGTGATTGACTATTAGAGTGTTCGTGGCAAGGTTTTGGGTCGTGAAGGCGGCAATTCGAGATGAGGTGACGGCGTAGAGGTTTGATGTTTCAAGTTTCTGGCGATGCGAGGCAGCGATAGCCGTGGAATTGTGTGTCGACACTCGCGTGATGAAGATTTCTGGGCCGAGCATGGTGAAGGTGGAGTGGCCTGAGTTCGTTTCCAGTAAGGTATATTGTTTTTAATTTAATTAGATAAATGTATATATGCACAGAAGAAATAAAAATGGACTTTTAAATCAGAATTTTATGTGTATAGATAAAGAAATGTATACCGTAAAGTCAAGCTTTTATATGTATATGCAGTGACTAAAATCGTATGTATATATCCAGATTTATATATATATATATATATATATTTACAGAAGAAAAAAACAGAAATTTTTTAAAGATAAGATTTTGATGGAAAATAGGAATTTTAAAAGAATGTTGAAAGTTTATATAAATTAGATATTTTTTAGATCTATGAGTTATTTTCAAAGGAGAGTAAATATACATATATACCCATTTTCATTTACTAGTTTATTTTTAAAAATAATGTGTTATGGAGATAGATTTGTTTAATAAGCTTATTTAATTATTATTTTTGCTAAAATTATTTTAAAATAAAGCCATTGGTTAACTAAATTTATCAAATGGAGAATTATTTGTAGATTATTTCAGATATTAATAAATCATATAATGTTGTTACAAGGTCCAAAATTTGGAGATAATAGTCGAGATGGAAATGGAGTGCAAATAAAAAGGGCAAAGGTGAGAACTTCTCACTCAATCGGATTACCCAGTTTAATTTAAATAGTTAAATTTAAATTACTAGTTGTTTGCTTGGATTGATAATTGTTATCAGTTGGATTAGTATGTTATATATATAGTATATATATATTGGAGTGATTGATTTCCCACATTATATAGCGGATGAGACCCTATGTGCCCCGCATAATAGCGGATGACCCCATATACCGCGATATCCCACCTCGACGTGGGATTGGTATTTTTATATTGTGCTAACATCTATGGATGTAGGGAAATAGGTTGGTGGGGTCCAACTAGATTCTTCAAAATTATTTATATTGTTTTGATATTCTATGATATGAATTGCTTTGGATTGAGCTGTAATAAATGTAAGTATTTATCTATGATGAATTTACATGTTTATCTGTAAATGGAAAATAAGCGTTATAGGATTATAGCGCTTATTGATATTGTTGTGCTTCGATTTATGATGGTTGTTGTTGCATGCAAAACCCCTAGACAAAACACACACACAAATATTGATTTAGCGGAAAATTTGTTAAGTCATGGGTATTTTGAATTTAATATTATTCAAAATGGTGAAAAAATTTAAAATTTGAATTTTGAATCCAGAATGGTTTGGAAGTTAAATTAGGTCAAATATGAAAAACTTTTGGAAAGGAAGTTTTGAAATTAAAATTAGTTTGAATATAATATGGCATGTTAAAGTTTTATAATTTAAATAATTTAATTTGAATTTGAATTCAAGAATTGAAGTTGAATTCTATATATAAATAAGTTTAAAATTTGAAATTTCTTATTCCAACATTTTTATATATTTTTTAATTTGATTTTCGAAAATTTTGGGATTTAAAAGACGAATTTTGAAAAATAATAATATTTTATTATTTAAATATTTATTTTAAATAAATAAATAATTTTGAAAATTTGAAATTTTAGGTGGTTTAAAAAGGGTTATATAAGTTATATAATGTATATATATGGATTTTAAACCATTATTAAAGTATTTTAAATGAATTATTTTGGGAATTTAAATTTAACTCAAATAGAGCTTGCCGAGGGTGTGGTAGTTCACTGATTTTCCGATTTGTACTTTAAAAGGCTATAACTTGAGCAAATTAATAGGATTTTTCCGAAACGAAAACCTTTGTTTTCTAATGATAATAGCTTTCATATAAAGGAAGAATTTCCAGTCTTTGTTGAAAGCATTTCAATTTATGGGTAAATCAAATTTGAAATGGAAATAGTTTTGAAAGCTATGAATGAATCTTTGTTAAAGATTTGGTAAACTTTGTTTCAAATTGAAGAGGATCTTAAAGGTGGATCTTTTGTTTAAAAGATTAAAAATGGAAATTTGTTTAAAACATTCAAAAGGAAAGGTTTTGGGGAAATAAAGGCTAAAAAGTTGTGATTTAACTAAGATCCGAATGTATCCATATGTTTTAAATAAGCGCTCATTATTCGGAAAGGCCGGGGGAGGGCATTAAGTCGAAAACCCATTCCGAATAATGATACGATGGAATGGAATTGCATTTGAAGATAGTGGTTGAAGACAGGGTATTTTCGAAAACGAAAGGATTGCATGTTGATTGTCTCTACACCGAGTTGCCCCGGTATAGAGATCACCCTATGTGATGGAGAGTCCGGACGTGATTAGGAGATATCTGGTGTGACACCCCACCCCTATACCCACCCTAGACAAGGACACTACGGAGTAATGCCGTCAACTAGCACGGAGAATAAGGCTGTTGAGGAGCGACCCTCCGTGTAATTGCTTTGTGCGAGCACCGATATGTCAGATAAAAATATAACTTTTCATCTCAAGAGGAAATCCGACATACCGACACAAACTCAAAGCGACCACACGGTGGCTATATAAATTCTTCGGAAACAAATATAGAAATAAGCATAACATAAATCAGTCACAGACAGTTCATATCACAAAGGCGGAAATAGATATGAATATTACACATAAAAGTGTATATCAGAGTAGTGGTCAAATAAGATCCATAATAACACAAAAAGATAGTTACAAGTGCTAGACAAAAATATGTATACATCAAGGAGTCTAAACGTCAAATGTATACAACCAAAAACTACTAAACTAGAGTAGATAGCCAAAAGTCAGAAGATGGCTCCAGATAGGAAGTCAAGAGGAAGCACCTGTAAAACCTCAGTCTGACCCGAGTATTATTTAAGAAAATAATAAATGGATCAGTCTGGCTACAAATATCAGATGACATGATATAGAATAGAAGCTATGGCATAAACATAAAATATCCATATGGTCATACTGTGATAAGTATGTAATTGAAAATCAACAAGAGATTAAATCAGTATCACCAGAATCTACACAAAGATTAAAAAGAATATCATATTCTTAATTTAATTGACCAGGCCACAATAAATGACATACATATCAATGCCAACTGAAAAAGGTGGTGAAACATAAACTCCAGAAATCAATAATTAGAAATCTGAAAATCACAATAAAAAGAGGATGGCCAATCCCATAAACTGGACATCGACGCACCTAGAAAGACACGTCCCATGCACAGTCGAACATCGACGCACCTAGAAAGATACGCCCCATGCTCTAGCATGTGTAGTTAATGCCCCGCTATTACCCCACTACAACCCCGCTATATCCCATAGCGGATTTCTACCGCTACGATTTTTCCATATAGCCCCAGAATATAGCCTTTCCGCTTTAATCCCCACTATTTCCGCTATATCACGTTATTTCCGCTATATTCCGCTATTCCCGCTACATCTTTTTTAATAAAATGAATTGAAAAATAGCATTTATACATTATAAAATTATGAAACTAATTTATTTGATTTAATTTTTAATATATTTTCAGAAATGAAAATACTCTAATATTCTACTAAATTCAATTATGTTATATAATAGTTTTTCGTTTATTTAAAGTATATTCGCACATGTTTTTATTTAAAATTATTTATGTATTATTTATAATTCAATTGAATGATAAATTTTCATTTAATTACCATTTATATATTTGTAAAAACATTAAGTATGAGTTTTATATGCTATTTTAGAGCCATCCGTTATATCCCGCTATATCCTCGTTGTATCCCCGCTATGACTTTTTGCACCTCCACCGCTTTGAATCTACCGAGCGCATTAACTGCACAGGCTCTAGCATTGACGCACCTAGAAAGATACGCCCCATGCATAAACAAACATCGATGCACCTAGAAAGATATCTCCCATGCATAAATAAACATGGATGCACCTAGAAACATACACAAAATGCAATGTTTAACATCGATGCACCTAGAAAGATACACCCCATGCAAAGTCAAACATTGACGCACCTAGAAAGATACGCCCCATGCATAGACGAACATCGACGCACCTAGAAAGATACGTCCCATGCCTCGACTTATTGAGCCGATTGCTCCACGAAGTAAACAAACATCGACACACCTAAATAGGTACGACCCATGCGAGAAATAAAAATCGACGCACCTAGATAGGTACGACCCATGTGTAAGCAAACATCGTCGCTCCTAAATAAGTACGACCCATGCGAGAAATAAGACGAAGCTTAATAAAATGAGGAAGAGTCCTCCACATAGGCAAAGAGACATCGCACATTGCTAGTCTAAACCATAAGAGTGATCGTCATGATCAACGAGAAGTGTCAATTACACTAAGCTAGTAAATATAAAAGTTTAGCTTCATGTCCCATAACCACTTGCTTAACTTAAATATTTACCAAAAAACTGCAAATCTTCACTAGAAAATTGTCACAAGTGGTTCAATCGAACAAGTCCAAGAATTAACCGACAAAGTGAATGCAAGCATTTCATACGACTTGTTTTACTAAGCCGTTTAATTAGATTTCTCATACGAATGAGGTAAAGGTTTGTGTATACTAGTAGATTGGAAATTGGTTTTATAAACGAGTTTGATATTGAAAATATAGTTGAAATCGTTTTGATGATGAAGTTTTGATATTTAATACTAGTATTGAAACCTTTGTATTTTAAAGTGACAAATCACAAGAGGGATTGTAGAAATAATCAATCACAAAGATCACATTCGAAGATGTGAATAAAAATCCAAAGAAATCGATATCAAATCCATCAAAGTGGATATATCCGAAATTCCCAAAGAAAAGAAGTCATCAAAGTCGATAATAAATGATAACAACAAATAGGGAAATAACACGAATCGATTAAATTGGGAAATCACGCAAAACAGGAAAGATAGGCAAAATGGCAGCAGGTCGGTCGACCAACTACAGAGCTCGGTCGACCGGACCAGAAAACAGGAATGCCTGGGATAGCAGGTCGGTTGACCGGACCCTGAGTTCGGTCGGCCGGACCTGTAACCAGCACTTCCTAACAGAGGCTGGGAAGTGCTCGGATTAGCAGGTCGGTCAACTGGACCCTGACGTCGGTCGGCCGGACCTGTAGCCAGCACCCCCCAAGCCTATCTCATGAATGCCATACTCCTCCAAATTTCTACCGGTCGAGCATCGACACTAAGGGTTTACGTCTATCGACTACCCGGCCATATAAGCTCTTCGGTTCATCACCAAAACATGATCAAAATATCAAAGCTATGATTTTTAAAGAATTGAACATAAAACACCAAAAATTGGAATATTCACAAAAGCAATCCAAATCAAAAGCAATTGCACAAGAATAAGTGTTAGGAATTCATACCTAACAATCGAAGAGAATTATAAGCATAGATGTGAGATTAAAAATCTCACCTTTGAACCCAACGAATGAAGAAGATGCTATGAAGCAATGGCAAGAACATGCACTCTTCAATTCTAACTCAACAAGCTTGAATCATAGCTTAAAAGAGAAACATTTCCTAAATTAGGTTTAGGAAATTTTCTGAAATCAAAGAGAGAATGAGTTGGAGAAGAAGAAGGAGATGCTTACCAATGGGTTCACTTGAGTTTGGAGCTAGAATTTGATTTGCAAATGGAAACTAGGGTTTTGGATTTCTATTTCCCATTCTCCTCCACCATTGTTCTCTTGAGCTTGAGAGAGTTAGGAAATGAGGAATGAATGAAGAGTGTGGAGAGGGGTTGGGTTGGTATAACCAGAATTGGGCAAATGGCCTGAACCCAACCAAAGTCCTAAGTGAAAAAGTGCCAAAATTTCACTATCTCCAAACATATCGAAGTTTATACTCAAAAAGTTGCAAACGACGTTCCGAACTCAATGGAAATGGTTTCGAGTCCCAATTCGATCGTTTGCAGAAAGTAGCTTTTCGGACCAAAATCCGATTAACGATAAAATATTTAAATATAAAATCGATAAATATGCGGGTTGTTACAGACTCTCCTCCTTAAATAAATTGCGTCCTCGCAATACTTAAGAAGAAAATAAATAGTAACAACCATATAAGTATATCAACACAAAAGAAATTTGAAATAGGAAGTTCACCATAAAGAGCACGAAAGAGTAAACCCGGAAGTTTTCGTTCGATGAATTCTCTAGATTTCCCAAGAGAAATCCTTAGGATTTGAGAACCATGGAATTTTCACAAAAAGAAAATCTTTATTTCGAAGGTGCTCGACCTCTGAAGCAATGGTGCGAATAGAAAGTTGCTCAAAAGTCAAATTTTGGTGAAACTTCAATTTCTCCAATGACAACGGGCTCAAGAATAAAAATAGTAAACCTAAAAGCATTTCCATAGTAGAAAGATGTGTGAAAACGTCATGAATAACAGAAAAATGAGCCGGTGCAACGGCGTAGTGTAAAAATGGTAAACCTGAGAAATGAGAAACTCGAATAATTTGGAATCAACAGCATAGTACACTAATAGTACGCCAGATGAACCAAAGCTTGAATAATTTTTGAACACCGACGTAGTACAAAAACGGTACGTCCAATGAACCGAACACTATAAAAGAACATCGGACGATGGTCCATAAAAGAAATGAGATGAAACTCAATAAAACAAAGTATATCAAATTGTCCGATGTTGGTAAAATGATCATTCCATTTGGACATCATCAAAGATACAACCACTTGTTGTTTACAACAAAGTGCATTGGCAACGCGATTCCCCTTTCCGGGAATATACAAAGAACATCAAGATCATAAGATGTAAGGAACTCGATCCAATATTAAGTTCCTTATGAGAAAATAAGTATTCCAGAGATTTATGATCAGGGTAGAGAACAAATTTCTCACCCAAAAATAATGATGCCAAATTTTTAAAAGCGAAATCGATAGCCACGAGCACTAGATCATGAGTGGCATATCTAGTCTCAATAGGCATTAAAGATTTAGAAGCACAAGAGATAGCACGTTCTCTTTTGCAAGGGAACGACATCCAAACCAATACGATTGGCATTGGTACAAAAGATAAAATCTTGGTTCCATTGGGAATCACTAGAATAGAAGTACCAAAAAGAAAGAATTTCTTTTAAATAATCTTCTTTCCTGAAAAGCTATAACTTTTAAAATCACAATTATCTTTATGTAAAAATCTTTCTAGAAAAATTTACATTCTTACAAGCCAATATATCGTGTCTGTCTGTCTCATCAAAGCGTTTAGGAGATTCCTATCGATAACGTTAATCAAGCGCATCGACCAAAATTCTTAAAGCACTCAACGGGCAATACAATCACAAAGTCATCTTCTATATAATAAACATGTCTCTTAAAAACCTTTAAGAATATTCTTTTCTTGTTTAAGAGCAAAGTCAAATTGTACTTATAAATAAATCTTATGAAAAATATTTGCAAAATTTTAAATTGCTATTTTCATCCAAAATCAACATATACAAAGAAAATGGAGTCATCGAGATTGTAGAATACTCGATTCATAAAATGGATGAAATAAGCTGGACAAATTGAATGACATAATATGTCATTCATAAGTATCATAACGAGTGCGGAATGAGGTAAATGGAATGCTAACAAAAGAAAATCGGTGGCAAGGTCGAGCTAAAAAGACCTTAGCACCACACAAAAGATTACTTAGGTGATAATCCCAAGACAAGCTCAAAGATTCCCGAAAATTCACAACTACCCAAATGAGAGAAATAACACTCTACTCAACATGTGAGCTTAAAGAATAAAATGATGCCACCAAAAATTTGAAATCGGAATCACAAAGAAGAATAGAAATCTGCTTAACAGATAGAAAATGTCGAAAATGAATAGTCCATCCGGAAAATAAGATATGGGCTTCATAAATAAGCCAATCCTTTCACACAAATCAATTCCGAAGCCTAAGTAAAAATTCAGCTCGGAAAGAAAAGCCACGTAAAATAATTTCGACATCAATAAAAAGCAAACTGAGCGTTGCGGATCTACCATTCGGATTCGCAATCCTCAAAGAAGTCATCAATCCCAGAAATGTTTAAAGGAAAAGAATTACAAGTTCTTTTGATATAAAAATAATGAGATAAAACTCATATCAAAAAGAACTCGAATAAAATGATCTCAAAATAAATGAAATCAAGGATTGAATATAAAATACCTTAACCAAGAAAGAGTTGAAAGGGCTTGCACAACTTTAAGCATTTCCCTCCTTCTTGCTTTGAAGTATGGGGCAAGCAGTTATATGGTGATCCGAATTTTTGCAATAGCGACAAAAGAGGGGTTTCGGACACTCCCTTGCATAGTGGTCCGTGGAACCACAATTATAGCATTGTCCACGACTAGAGGTAGGTGCTTTTGCTACCGGGGTTTCTTGCCTCCCTTTCTTATTAGAATTGGGGCCTTTGAATTTGGTAGGCCTCTTCAAGTTATTTTCGAAGTTCTGTTGGGCACGCACAACTTCAACATCATCTTCATTATCGGCCTCTTCAAGACGAAGAGCGATATCAATAAGCTGATCAAATGAAACCTCAAGTTTCAGAAGTAATGGCTTCTTAAGATTCTTATTCAAGCCATAGACAAATCGCTGATTTTTCTTCAATGGGGTATTAATATACTCGACCCCATACTTAGAGAGAGAATCAAATGATGCGACGTAATCCGTCATAGAAGATTCACCTTGAACAAGGTCAATGAAACGCTGGGCCAAAGTTACTTTTTCAGCCTCCGGCACGAATTTCAATTCGAATCTTTCCCGGAATTGCTTCCAAGTGAGATCCGCTTCAACGATTTCAGAAATTAAAAGCTCATACCAATCCAATGCTCTTTCTTGAAGCATGCTAGAAGCCACTTGGACTCGATGGAGGTCAACAAGATTCATGCAAGAAAAGATACGATCGCATGATTTGAGCCAAGCTTGAATTTCTATAACACTATCGGATCCCTTGAATGGTCTTCCACCCAAGTCGGTTTAGTCTCTGCACAGGCGTGCAAAACCGGATCTAGGATGAGTAGGCTCTGAATTGGGACTGGCTGCTTGAGCGTTCTAGACAAGATCAAGAAGTTGTTGTGCAGACATAAATACTCCATCCTGGGGAGTAGCACTAGATTAACCTGCGCTGGGATGGCCTGGTCTAACCATTTCTCTTCTTTTAAGAAAGAAAGAAAGAAAGAAGAGGAAAAAGTTATTCTCATAATAAATATCAAGCAATCTTGATAGATAAAACAAGTAATCATAAAGAAAATAGGATGAATCGGTTCGAAGACACGAGTTAAATCCTAAAGCACGACTCCTAAGATGAACTTAGGGCGATGATCCTTGTTATAATATTCCATATTGTTCCGAAGTTTGGCTTTGATACCAAGCTGTGACGCCCCACCCCTATACCCACCCTAGCCAAGGACACTACGGAGTAATGTCGTCAACTAGCACGGAGAATAAGGCTGTTGAGGAGCGACCCTCCGTGTAATTGCTTTGTGCGAGCACCGATATGTCAGATAAAAATATAACTTTTCATCTCAAGAGGAAATCCGACATACCGACACAAACTCAAAGAGACCACACGGTGGCTATATAAATTCTTTGGAAACAAATATAGAAATAAGCATAACATAAATCAGTCACAGACAGTTCATATCACAAAGGCGGAAATAGATATGAATATTACACATAAAAGTGTATATCAGAGTAGTGGTCAAATAAGATTCATAATAACACAAAAAGATAGTTACAAGTGCTAGACAAAAATATGTATACATCAAGGAGTCTAAACGTCAAATGTATACAACCAAAAACTACTAAACTAGAGTAGATAGCCAAAAGTCAGAAGATGGCTCCAGATAGGAAGTCAAGAGGAAGCACCTGTAAAACCTCAGTCTGGCCCGAGTATTATTTAAGAAAATAATAAATGGATCAGTCTGGCTACAAATATCAGATGACATGATATAGAATAGAAGCTATGGCATAAACATTAAATATCCATAAGGTCATATTGTGATAAGTATGTAATTGAAAATCAACAAGAGATTAAATCAGTATCACCAGAATCTACACAAAGATTAAAAAGAATATCATATTCTTAATTTAATTCACCAGGCCACAATAAATGACATACATATCAATGCCAACTGAAAAAGGTGGTGAAGCATAAACTCCAGAAATCAATAATTAGAAATCCAGAAATCACAATAAAAAGAGGACGGCCAATCCCATAAACTGGACATCGACGCACCTAGAAAGACACGTCCCATGCACAGTCGAATATCGATGCACCTAGAAAGATACGCCTCATGCTCTAGCATTGACGCACCTAGAAAGATACGCCCCATGCATAAACAAACATCGATGCACCTAGAAAGATACATCCCGTGCATAAATAAACATCGATGCACCTAGAAAGACACACCCCATGCAATGTCTAACATCGATGCACCTAGAAAGATACACCCGATGCAAAGTCGAACGTCAACGCACCTAGAAAGATACGCCCCATGCATAGACGAACATCGACACACCTAGAAAGATACGTCCCATGCCCCAACTTATTGAGCCGATTGCTCCACGTAGAAAACAAACATCAACGCACCTAAATAGGTACGACCCATGCAAGAAATAAACATCGTCGCACCTAGATAGGTACGACCCATGTGTAAGCAAACATCGTCGCACCTAAATAAGTACGACCCATGCGAGAAATAAGACGAAGCTTAATAAAATGAGGAAGAGTCCTCCACATAGGCAAAGAGACATTGCACATTGCTAGTCTAAACCATAAGAATGATCATCATGATCAACGAGAAGTGTCAATTACACTAAGCTAGTAAATATAAAAGTTTAGCTTCATGTCCCATAACCACTTGCTTAACGTAAATATTTACGAACAAACTGTAAATCTTCACTAGAAAATTGTCACAAGAGGTTCAATCGAACAAGTCCAAGAATTAACCGACAAAGTGAATGCAAGCGTTTCATACCACTTGTTTTACTAAGCCGTTTAATTAGATTTCTCATACGAATGAGGTAAAGGTTTGTGTATACTAGTATATTGGAAATTGGTTTTATAAACGAGTTTGATATTGAAAATATAGTTGAAATCGTTTTGATGAAGAAGTTTTGATATTTAATACTAGTATTGAAACCTTTGTATTTTAAAGTGACAAATCACAAGAGGGATTGTAGAAACAATCAATCACAAAGATCACATTCGAAGATGTGAATAAAAATCCAAAGAAATCGATATCAAATCCATCAAAGTGGATATATCCGAAATTCCCAAAGAAAAGAAGTCATCAAAGTGGATAATAAATGATAACAACAAATAGGGAAATAACACGAATCGATTAAATTGGGAAATCACGCAAAACAGGCAAGATAGGCAAAATGGAAACAGGTCGGTCGACCAACTACATAGCTCGGTCGACCGGACCAGAAAACAGGAATGCCTGGGATAGCAGGTCGGTCGACCGGACCCTGAGTTCGGTCGGCCGGACCTGTAACCAGCACTTCCTAACAGAGGCTGGGAAGTGCTCGGATTAGCAGGTCGGTCAACCGGACCCTGAGGTCGATCGGCCGGACCTGTAGCCAGCACCCCCCAAGCCTATCTAAATAATTCCATACTCCTCCAAATTTCTACCGGTCGAGCATCGGCACTAAGGGTTTACGTCTATCGACTACCCGGCCATATAAGCTCTTCGGTTCATCACCAAAACATGATCAAAATATCAAAGCTATGATTTTTAAAGAATTGAACATAAAACACCAAAAATTGGAATATTCACAAAAGCGATCCAAATCAAAGGCAATTGCACAAGAATAAGTGTTAGGAATTCATACCTAACAATCGAAGAGAATTATAAGCATAGATGTGAGATTAAAAATCTCACCTTTGAACCCAACGAATGAAGAGGATGCTATGAAGCAATGGCAAGAACAAGCACTCTTCAATTCCAACTCAACAAGCTTGAATCTAAGCTTAAAAGAGAAACATTTCCTAAATTAGGTTTAGGAAATTTTCTGAAATCAAAGAGAGAATGAGTTGGAGAAGAAGAAGGAGATGCTTACCAATGGGTTCACTTGAGTTTAGAGCTAGAATTTGATTTGCAAATGGAAACTAGGGTTTTGGATTTCTACTTCCCATTCTCCTCCACCATTGTTCTATTAAGCTTGAGAGAGTTAGGAAATGAGGAATGAATGAAGAGTGTGGAGAGGGGTTGGGTGGGTATAACCAGAATTGGGCAAATGGGCTTTACCCAACCAAATTCCTAAGTGAAAAAGTGCCAAAATTTCACTATCTCCAAACATATCGAAGTTTATACTCAATAAGATGCAAACGACGTTCTGAACTCAATGGAAATGGTTTCGAGTCCCAATTCGTCCGTTTGCAGAAAGCAACTTTTCGGACCAAAATCTGATTAACGATAAAATATTTAAATATAAAATCGATAAATATGCGGGTTGTTACATATGGATTTGCAAGGCCTTCTTTCCTTAATTGGACGAAGTGCCTTCGGTTCCATTCAGACCCAGGATTGACTTGTATGGATGTATGTTTGACATAACACTTTGAGATATAAAGCTAGTTTCTACCAAATATATTTCTGTTGGTGGCGGAGAATTTATTCCCTTAGCTTAACACCCTTCTCCAAGACATAAGAGCTCAGAGGTTATGTAGTTGATAGTTATTAGTGATATATTCCTAATTTGGTAATGTGGCATGCTAAGTGTTGAGCATTGGTTGATCGAAGCATGGCTTTTCTGTAATGCGTAGCTTTGTGGGATGTGACTTCATCGAACCTCACACCCCGAGAAAGGGTCGAAATAGGAGGGATGCTACAAGGTTATGGGTTTCGCGACCCTAAGGGTATGTACATTTCTATCTGGATAAAAAGTGGTATTCTAGTATGGAGCCCAGATATTTTACTTATGTGGATAAAAAGTGGTATTCTGGTATGGAGCCTAGATATTTTACTTATATGGTTGTTGGAATTAGAGAGGCCTCGATAAAGGTCGGTTACGACCGGAGGATGGCATACTCGTGACAGTTAGTTACCTCGTTACAGAGGTAACCCGGCCTTGTGTTGGTAGAGATCCGGTTAGGTTCACGGGATGTCCCTCCAGAGGCATGCCCATTCGGATAAAGGAAGTTCCTTAGCCTTGGTTGTTTGTTGGAAATCCAAACAAAACAATATGAGCCTTGTACGATTTTAGTTGTAGAACCTGCCATTAAACATGGTCGCTATAGTAGGCATACTATAATGGTACGTATGTTGGCTAAGATTAGTATTATACTTGTGAAATGGTTTTCCACACTATGCACTAAAAATAATATCTAAAGTATTTTCGCATATCAAACATATTTGACTACTATAAGGAGAAACCTCCCCCATGTGTGCGATTGCATGTGAGTGTGTACCGGGAGACCTTATAGTTTCATTTTCCAAAAGCATGAATGGATTTTTGACACAATTAACTGTTTTAAGTTCTCACACCAGTCCCATGACTGACTCGGAGTTCATTATTCCATTTTCTAAACTCTGGGTACCCCTAATTTTCCACACGGGCAGCCTAGAGTTAGGTTACCAGTAGATTCTGGAGCTAAGTCGGGAAGTAGAAGCGGATTTAGAAGTCTTTGGTTTGGAAGCTTTTGGTTTTGAGCTTTTTGGTTTGGACTTTGGAGTTTTGGAAATGAAGATGCATTAGATTGGACTCTCTTGGAAGACCACGTTGATGTTGTATTCCGCTGTGGTGTAATATATATCACTCTGATGATGTAAGGTATAAACAGATATAGTTCTTTTGTTTAAAGATTAGTCATTTATCTATTATATATTGTTCCGCTACGATTGTGAGATTCTGATATTGTTTCGTTTTCTTCTTCTACCTCCTTCTTCTTTAACCCTAACGGTTCGGTTTTCCAGCATTTGATTGTTCGACATTTGATACAGTGGACGTATTGATGTCGATTGTAACAACCCGCATATTTATCGATTATATATTTAAATATTTTATTTAAATATTTTATTGTTAGTCGAATTTTGATCCGAAAAGATACTTTTTGCAAACAGTCGAATTGGGACTCGGGACCACTTCCATTGAGTTCAAAATGCCGTTTGCGACCTTTTTGAGTGTAAACTTTGCTATATTTGGAGTTAGTAAAAAATTTGACCTTTTTCACTTTGGGTTTGAGTTTGGGTTCAGCCCACTAGCCATCTTATACTCTAAACTGAAACACTTCTCTCCACTCACCCTCATTTCTCATTAATTTCAGTTCTAAGGCTTTAATGGTGGGAGAGATTGGAAATTAGACTTCCAAAACCCTAGTTCCTCTTGCAATCTCAAGTTCTAGCTCCAAATTCAAAGAGAACCCATTGGTAAGCTCCCTCTTCTTCTTCCCCAACTCCTTCTCTTTCCAATTTCAGAAATTCCTAAACCTAATTTTGGGAATGTTCATGTTTTTAAGCTTAGAATCAAGCTTCTTGCGTTGGATTTGAAAAGTGGTTGCTTTCTCCTTTGCTTTCAAGCTCTTTCTTACTTTCTTGGGTTCAAAGGTGAGATTTTTAATTTCACATCTATGTCTATGGTTATCTTTGATTGTTAGGTATGAATTCCTAACATAAATTCATGTGCATTTGATTTTGGTTTGAATTGATTTGGTGTATATTCCAATTTTTAGTGTTTTGAAATCAAAATCTATGAAAATCCTTTTATGGATATCTAAACATGTTTTAGTGACGCATCGAAGAGCTTATAGGGCCGGGTAGTCGAATGGCATAAACCCCTAGCGCCATTACTCGTTTCGATTGCGAATTAGTTGTGATTGCACATCATGTGCAAAGGCAGGAAAACTGCCTTAGCTCCAGTCAGTCGACTGGATTTCAAAGCCAGTCGACTGGCTGTAGCTAAAAGGCAGCATAAAGGCCTCCTGCCGAGCCTTAAAGGCTCTGTGCACTGCAGTCAGTCGACTGACTACTGAGTTCAGTCGACTGACCAACATCCCGCGAGTTTTCCGGGACTGAGTTCAGTCGACTGAACTCAGAGGTCAGTCGACTGACCTGATTGAATTTGCCTACTATGCCTATTTTTGAGCCTAGTTTTGCTTATTTCCAAATTATATCGATTTGTGATGTTCCCTAACTATTGTTATCATTTATGGCAACATTGATGACTTCTTTTCTTTGGGAATTTTGAAATTATCCACTTTGATGGATCCTTTATCGATTTCATTGGATTTTTATTCACATCTTCGAATGTGATCTTGGTAAATGATTGTTTCTACAATCCCTTTGTGATTTGTCACTTTAAAATATAAAGGTTTCAATACTAGTAGTAAATATCAAAACTCTTTCATCGAAACGATTTCAACAACTATTTATTTACAAATCTCGTTTTCTCAAACTGTTTTCCAATCTATTAGTATATACAAACCTTTACCTCACTCGTATGAGAAATCTAATTAAACGACTTAGTAAAACAAGTGGTATGAAACGCTTGCGTTTACTTCGTTGGTTAATTCTTGGACTTGTTCGATTGAACCTCTTGTGACAATTTTCTAGTGGAGATATACAATTTGTTCGCAAATATTTAAGTTAAGCTAGTGGTTATGGGACATGATGCTAAACTCATATATTTACTAGCTTATTGTAATTGACACTTCCTGATGATCAATGATGATCATTTTTGTGATTTAGACTAGCAACTGTGCGATGTCTCTTTGTCTGCGAGGGAGACTAAACCCCGTTTTGTGGAGTTTCGACTCAATTCGTGATGGGGTAGCAACCCATGGTCTTCGGGCCGTTTGTGGAGCTTCGGCTCAATTTGTGATGGTTAGCAACCATGGAATTAGCGTTCCGTTTGTGATACACGTGTTGGTGAGCTTTATGCTCCCGTTTGTGATAGGCCTCCCCCCTTTTTGTGATTTCTGGATTTCTATTGATGATTTCTAGAATTTGTGCTTCACCAATTTTCGTGAATTTTCATTGATAAGTTCTATCAACATTTGTGCATTGGTGAATTTGTGTATCATTGACTTTTGTGATTGGCATTGATATAATTGTCAATATTTGTGGATTGGTGAATGAAATTATTGAGTATGACATTCTTTTTATCTTTCAGAAGGTTTTTGTGATATCAACTAATCTTTGGTTGGTTTTGTTGCATACTTATTATAGTATGGCCCTATGGTTATCATACCTTTATTTCCGTCATATCTCTTATTCTATATCATGTCATCTGATATTTATAGCTAGACTGATCCGTTTATTATTTTCTTATTAAATAATACTCGGGTCAGACCGAGATGTTACAGGTGCTTCTGCTTGACTTCTCTCCAGGGATCCATTACTCTGACCTTTTGCTAACTACTTAGATAGTAGTTTTTGTTGTATACTCTTGAGACATAGACTCATTGATGTATTCTTTTGTATAGCACGTGTTGCTATTATTTTGTGTTATTGTGGATTCTTATTTGACCACTACTCTGATATACACTTTTATGTGTTATATTCATATCCATTTCCGCCTATGTGATATGAATTGTCTGTGACTGATTTACGTTATGTTTATTTCTATATTTGTTTCCGAAGAGATTATAGCCACCGTGTGATAGTTTCGAGTTTGTGTCGGCATGTCGGATTTCCACTTGAAAAGAATTGCAATGCCATACTATCTGACATATTGACGCTCGCGCGAAGCAATTTCACGGATAGTCGCTCCTCAACAGCCTTATTCTCCGTGCTAGTCGACAGCATTACTCCGTAGTGTTCTTGGCTAGCGTGGGTATAGAGGTGGGGCGTCACAGCTTGGTATCAGAGCCAAACTTCGGAACAATATGGAATAATTTAACAAGGATCATCGTCCTAAGTCCATCTTAGGAGTCGTGCTTTAGGATTTAATTCGTGTCTTCGTACCGTTCTATCCTATTTTCTTTTATGAATCCTTGTTTTATTTATCAAGAGTTCTTGATAATTATTTGGTGAATAACCTTTTTCTTCTTTCTTTCTTTCTTTCTAAAGGAAGAGAAATGGTTAGAGCTGGCCGCCCCAGCGCCGGTCAATCTAGTGCTCCACCACAAGATGGAGTTTTTATGACTACCCAGCAGCTTCTTGATTTGGTAACTAATGCTCAAGCAGCTGGAACTAATCCGGAACCTACTCACCCAAAGTCGGGATTTGCACGCTTGTGCAACGATTACACTAATTTGGGTGGGAAGCCCTTTAAAGGTTCCGAAACTATTATTGAAGTCCAAGCTTGGCTTAGAACATGCGATCGTATCTTTTCGCGCATGAATCTTATTGATCTTCACCGAGTTCAGGTGGCTTCTAGTATGCTCCAAGACAGAGCATTGGACTGGTATGAACTTCTCATCTCTGAGATTAATGAAGCGGATCTCACCTGGGAGCAATTCCGGGAACGCTTCGAGTTGAAGTTCGTGCCAGAAGCTGAGAAAGTGACGATGGCTCGTCGTTTCATTGACCTTGTTCAAGGCGATTCTTCCGTGACGGACTACGTTGCTTCTTTTGAATCCCTTTCCAAATATGGGGTTGAATACATCAACACCCCTCTGAAGATGAATCAGAGATTTGTTTACGGCTTAAACAAAAATCTCAAGAAGCCATTACTTCTAAAGTTAGAAGTTTCTTTTGATCAACTAGTGGATATCGCTCTTCGACTTGAAGAGGCGGATAGGGAGGGAGATGTTGAAGTGGTGGGAGCTAAACCAAACTTCAACAACAAAAACAGGCCTAACAAGTTCAAAGGTCCTTACCCCAACAAAAAGGGAAAGCAAGCGTCTTCGGCAGCAAATGCTTCTACCTTTAGTCGTGGGGAATGCTATAATTGTGGTTCAAAGGACCATTATTCAAATAAGTGTTCGAAGCCCCTCACTTGTCGCTACTGCAAAAGTCCCGGACATGTTATACCTTCATGCCCCAAACTTCAAGGCAAGAAGGAGGGAAAGTTAAATGTTGCTCAAGCCCCTGGCAACACATCTCGTGCCCAAGGTATTTCTCATCCCATTCTCGATGGTATTATTTTATTTCGTGATCAACCAATTCGAGTTCTTTTTGATACGGGTGCATCTCACTCTTTTATTTCAAAAGAACTTGTTGATACCTTTTCTTTGGATGTTTTATGCTTAATGACTTCTTTGAGAATTTCTAATCCGGTTGGTGGATCTGCAACAATTAGTTTGCTTTGTAAAGATGTGGAGATTATTTTATGTGATTTTTCTTTCCTAGCCGATTTGCATGTTATGTGTTATTTAGGCTTTGGAATGATTTTAGGAATGGATTGGCTTAATCGTTATGAAGCTCATATCCTATGTCCGGAGCGGACTATTCATCTTCGACATCCTTTATCTGTTAAGCAGATTTCTATTATTCTCAAAGACTCGGATTCCATTTTAAGTGCATCTTTATATTCTTTAAATCCTCGTGATGACGATGATGACGACGAGGAGGATGTCATCTCTCTTATTCACGTTGTTCGTGATTTTTCCGACATATTTGAGCCCGTTTTAGGATTACCACCTAAGCGAGCAATTGAGTTCAAAATTAATCTTATCCCTGGAGCTCAACCTATTACTCGTCCTCCTTATCGAATGTCCAATAAGGAAAACGAGGAGATGCGCAAACAATTATCCGAGTTGGAGACGAAGCAATTCATTCGCTCTAGTTCCTCGCCTTGGGGAGCTTCAGCTATTTTTGTAAAGAAATCCGATGGTACTCTTAGGCTTTGCGTTGATTATCGTAAGCTTAATGATCTCACGATCAAAAATAAATATCCTCTACCTCGGATTGATGATCTATTCGATCAGCTTTGTGGTGCTAGAGTCTTTTCACAATTGGACTTGGCTACCGGTTTTCATCAGCTTCGTATCGCAGAAGATAGCATTCCATTGACCTCTTTTCGTACTCGATATGGATCTTATGAATGGCTTGTCATGCCATTTGGTTTGACGAATGCTTCGGCGTATTTCGTTGACCTTATGAATCGGGTTTTCAAGGATTTTCTCGACCGATTTGTTCTCATCTTTATTGATGATATCCTTGTGTATTCTAAAACCGAAGAGGAGCATGAAGAGCATCTTCGGATTATATTGGAAACTCTTAGGAGTAATCAACTAAAAGCAAAATTTTCTAAATGCCATTTTTGGCAATCTCGGGTAAAGTTTCTTGGTCATATTATTTCCGAATCCGGAATTTCCGTGGACCCTTCAAAGATCGAAGCGATTCAAGATTGGAAAAGACCGGAGAGTGTAACGGAAATTCGTAGCTTTCTTGGATTGGCGGGTTATTACCGCCGTTTTATAAAAGACTTTTCAAAGAGTGTCGTGCCTCTTACTGCCTTAACCAAGAAAGGCGTTAAATACATTTGGTCGGACAAATGTGAAACTTCTTTTCAGAGGTTAAAAGAACTCCTTTCTAATGCTCCTATTCTTGTTATTCCCGAGGGGAACCAAGATTTTGTTGTTTATACCGATGCTAGTCGCATTGGTTTGGGTGCCGTTCTTATGCAAAAAGAACGTGTTATTGCTTACGCCTCTAGGCAATTGAAGCCAGCCGAGACTAGATATGCCACTCATGATTTGGAGCTCGCGGCTATTGTCTTCGCTCTTCGTATTTGGCGTCATTATCTCTTGGGAGAGAAATTCATTCTTTATACCGATCATAAGTCTTTAAAATATTTATTCTCCCAGAAAGAACTTAATTTGCGTCAACAGCGTTGGCTCGAGTTTCTTGCGCCTTATGATCTTGATATTCTTTATACCCCCGGTAAGGGTAATCGTGTCGCCGATGCTCTTAGCCGTAAGCAACAAGCCGTTGTTTCTATGATGATATCCGAATGGAACGATCTCGAGATCTTAACCTCTTGCGAGATTCGAGAGCGCGTATCCGATTTATGTTCATCATTTGTTTTATGTAGCCTTGAGGCTCATCCTTCTATTTTAGACCGCATTCTTGAAGCTCAAAGGCTAGATCCCGAAATGGCTCTTCTTGGCCAAAATATTAGGGATAAAATTGATATTGAAGGTTTGAAAGAATTTAATATCGATTCTCGTGGCGGCATTCGAAAATTTGGTAGACTTATCGTACCAAATATTATTGATCTTCGTAAGGATATTTTAGAAGATTCTCATCGTTCTAAATTCACCATTCATCCCGGTAGTAGTAAGATGTATGCAGATATGAAGCGACTATATTATTGGGAGGGAATGAAAATTGACATCGCTAACTTCGTTAAGCGTTGCATGACTTGCCAACTCGTTAAGGCCGAACATCAAAGGCCCGGTGGGTTATTGCAACCTTTCGAAATTCCAATTTGGAAGTGGGACCAAATTTCCATGGATTTTATAGATGGCCTTCCCCGTTCTCGTTCGGGTCATGATAGCTTATGGGTAATTGTTGATAGACTTACTAAATCCGCCCATTTTATTCCCGCTCGGTCTAACCGGACCGTTCCTCTCTTGGCCAAACTTTTTATCAAAGAGATTGTTAAATTACATGGAGTTCCTACTTCTATTGTTAGTGATCGTGATCCATTGTTTACTAGTGGATTTTGGAAGAGTCTTCAAAAAGCTTTGGGAACGAAGCTCAATTTTAGCACCGCTTATCACCCCCAGTCCGATGGACAAACCGAGCGTGTGAATCAAACTCTTGAAGATCTTCTTCGTGCTTGTGTGCTCGATTTTGGTGGAAGTTGGGAAGACCATATTTCTCTAGTTGAATTTTCCTATAATAACAGCTTCCAATCTAGTATTGGTATGGCACCTTTCGAGGCACTCTACGGAAGGCCATGCCGATCTCCTTCTTGTTGGCTTGAGGCCGGTGAGAAGCTGGTTTTAGGTCCAGATTTTATTCGTGACTCCACGGAAAAGATTGAACTTATTCGTCATAGGATGAAAGAAGCCCAGAGTAGACAAAAATCCTATGCCGATAATCGAAGAAGGAAAATAGAATTTTCTGTTGGAGATTTTGTGTTTATTCGTGTATCACCTATGAAGGGTGTTGTGCGTTTCAGTCGCTCGGGAAAGTTAGCGCCTCGATATATTGGGCCATTTCCTATCACTGAACGCATTGGTTCCATGGCTTATCGCCTTTTATTACCGGCTCAATTTTCTTCTATCCATGACGTGTTTCACGTTTCTCAACTTCGGAAATGTCTTCGAGATTCTAATTCTATTCTTGAGCCCGGTGTTGTGGAAGAGATTGAAGTTTCACCTAATTTGACTTATGAGCAACATCCTATTCGAATTATTGCTTCGGAGGTCAAACGACTTCGAAATAAAGATGTCCAGCTTGTGAAAGTTCAATGGTCTTCAAATCCTAAGGATTGTTCTTGGGTATCTAGAGAATTCATCAAAAGAACACATCCAAACTTACTGTCTCGTGCTCTTTGAGGTAAACTTCTTATTTCAAACTTCTTTTGTG
Source organism: Allium cepa (assembly GCA_030765085.1). Taxonomy (NCBI): domain Eukaryota; kingdom Viridiplantae; phylum Streptophyta; class Magnoliopsida; order Asparagales; family Amaryllidaceae; genus Allium; species Allium cepa. The sequence continues at coordinate 914,665,559 of CM060929.1, read as the reverse complement.
TTGAATATGCTTTTATGGTTGTTACTATATATCTTCTTCTTAAATATTGCGAGGACACAATTTCTTTAAGGAGGGGAGTCTGTAACAACCCGCATATTTATCGATTATATATTTAAATCTTTTATTTAAATATTTTATTGTTAGTCGGATTTTGATCTGAAAAGCTACTTTTTGCAAACAGTCGAATTGGGACTCGGGACCACTTCCATTGAGTTCAAAATGCCGTTTGCGACCTTTTTGAGTGTAAACTTTGCTATATTTGGAGTTAGTCAAAAATTTGACCTTTTTCACTTTGGGTTTGAGTTTGGGTTCAGCCCACTAGCCATCTTATACTCTAAACTGAAACACTTCTCTCCACTCACCCTCATTTCTCATTAATTTCAGTTCTAAGGCTTTAATGGTGGGAGAGATTGGAAATTAGAATTCCAAAACCCTAGTTCCTCTTGCAATCTCAAGTTCTAGCTCCAAATTCAAAGAGAACCCATTGGTAAGCTCCCTCTTCTTCTTCCCCAACTCCTTCTCTTTCCAATTTCAGAAATTCCTAAACCTAATTTTGGGAATGTTCATTTTTTTAAGCTTAGAATCAAGCTTCTTGCGCTGGATTTGAAGAGTGGTTGCTTTCTCCTTTGCTTTCAAGCTCTTTCTTACTTTCTTGGGTTCAAAGGTGAGATTTTTAATCTCACATCTATGTCTATGGTTATCTTTGATTGTTAGGTATGAATTCCTAACATAAATTCATGTGCATTTGATTTTGGTTTGAATTGATTTGGTGTATATTCCAATTTTTAGTGTTTTGAAATCAAAATCTATGAAAATCCTTTTATGGATATCTAAACATGTTTTAGTGACGCATCGAAGAGCTTATAGGGCCGGGTAGTCGAATGGCATAAACCCCTAGCGCCATTACTCGTTTCGATTGCGAATTAGTTGTGATTGCACATCATGTGCAAAGGCAGGAAAACTGCCTTAGCTCCAGTCAGTCGACTGGATTTCAAAGCCAGTCGACTGGCTGTAGCTAAAAGGCAGCATAAAGGCCTCCTGCCGAGCCTTAAAGGCTCTGTGCACTGCAGTCAGTCGACTGACTACTGAGTTCAGTCGACTGACCAACATCCCGCGAGTTTTCCGGGACTGAGTTCAGTCGACTGAACTCAGAGGTCAGTCGACTGACCTGATTGAATTTGCCTACTATGCCTATTTTTGAGCCTAGTTTTGCTTATTTCCAAATTATATCGATTTGTGATGTTCCCTAACTATTGTTATCATTTATGGCAACATTGATGACTTCTTTTCTTTGGGAATTTTGAAATTATCCACTTTGATGGATCCTTTATCGATTTCATTGGATTTTTTATTCACATCTTCGAATGTGATCTTGGTAAATGATTGTTTCTACAATCCCTTTGTGATTTGTCACTTTAAAATATAAAGGTTTCAATACTAGTAGTAAATATCAAAACTCTTTCATCGAAACGATTTCAACAACTATTTTATTTACAAATCTCGTTTTCTCAAACTGTTTTCCAATCTATTAGTATATACAAACCTTTACCTCACTCGTATGAGAAATCTAATTAAACGACTTAGTAAAACAAGTGGTATGAAACGCTTGCGTTTACTTCGTTGGTTAATTCTTGGACTTGTTCGATTGAACCTCTTGTGACAATTTTCTAGTGGAGATATACAATTTGTTCGCAAATATTTAAGTTAAGCTAGTGGTTATGGGACATGATGCTAAACTCATATATTTACTAGCTTATTGTAATTGACACTTCCTGATGATCAATGATGATCATTTTTGTGATTTAGACTAGCAACTGTGCGATGTCTCTTTGTCTGTGAGGGAGACTAAACCCCGTTTTGTGGAGTTTCGACTCAATTCGTGATGGGGTAGCAACCCATGGTCTTCGGGCCGTTTGTGGAGCTTCGGCTCAATTTGTGATGGTTAGCAACCATGGAATTAGCGTTCCGTTTGTGATACACGTGTTGGTGAGCTTTATGCTCCCGTTTGTGATAGGCCTCCCCCCCTTTTTGTGATTTCTGGATTTCTATTGATGATTTCTAGAATTTGTGCTTCACCAATTTTCGTGAATTTTCATTGATAAGTTCTATCAACATTTGTGCATTGGTGAATTTGTGTATCATTGACTTTTGTGATTGGCATTGATATAATTGTCAATATTTGTGGATTGGTGAATGAAATTATTGAGTATGACATTCTTTTTATCTTTCAGAAGGTTTTTGTGATATCAACTAATCTTTGGTTGGTTTTGTTGCATACTTATTATAGTATGGCCCTATGGTTGTCATACCTTTATTTCCGTCATATCTCTTATTCTATGTCATGTCATCTGATATTTATAGCTAGACTGATCCGTTTATTATTTTCTTATTAAATAATACTCGGGTCAGACCGAGATGTTACAGGTGCTTCTGCTTGACTTCTCTCCAGGGATCCATTACTCTGACCTTTTGCTAACTACTTAGATAGTAGTTTTTGTTGTATACTCTTGAGACATAGACTCATTGATGTATTCTTTTGTATAGCACGTGTTGCTATTATTTTGTGTTATTGTGGATTCTTATTTGACCACTACTCTGATATACACTTTTATGTGTTATATTCATATCTATTTCCGCCTATGTGATATGAATTGTCTGTGACTGATTTACGTTATGTTTATTTCTATATTTGTTTCCGAAGAGATTATAGCCACCGTGTGATAGTTTCGAGTTTGTGTCGGCATGTCGGATTTCCACTTGAAAAGAATTGCAATGCTATACTATCTGACATATTGACGCTCGCGCGAAGCAATTTCACGGATGGTCGCTCCTCAACAGCCTTATTCTCCGTGCTAGTCGACAGCATTACTCCGTAGTGTTCTTGGCTAGCGTGGGTATAGAGGTGGGGCGTCACAGCGATTTTCGAGCGTCGAAAAACCAGGTCGTTACATTTGGTATCAGAGCTGAAGGTTAAGCGAGAACCTTGGCTCTAGTGGGGATTACTCATTTAAAATAGAGTCTGTAGTACTCTAGAATGAATTTCAGTGTATTAATAGATATGAGCGCGTATTTGTTAGTGGATATAAAAATTGTTTTTTATATTGTGCTGACTTATCGGTTGAGTGTTTATGGATTATGGTCGATATGTGGGACGCCATGTCATCGATAGGAGTTTCTAAACTCTTAGACAAGATAAACCGACATAGTATTGTTTTAAAATAGGGTAAATGAATTAATTTTACCAAAATTATTTTTCTATGTAAAAGAAATAATTTTTCGAAAATTATTGTAGTATATATATGGTTGCTTGATTGTTAGGAAGTGATAATATTAAATTATTATCATTATTGTGTGGAAATTGAACTAGAAATTAAAATTATAACCAATGGTTAAGGAATAAATTTATATAAGAAAATGGGATTTGTAAATATAAATTATAAAAGTGGTTTATAATTGGCAATGAAATAAAAAAAAATTACAAAGTAATTTTTTAATATGGATTAAAAGGATTTGAGATTTGAGATTTTGAGAAATTTAATTCCCTTGAGTTGAAAATGATTTTCAAAGATATGGGAGAATAATAAGGATATTATTCAGAAATATTTTTGAATTGGATTTGAAATCTAGTGAGATTTGAAATTTAAAAATATTTGAAATGTTTTTAAAGAGATTAAGCATTGAACTCTTTATGGTCATTGGAAAATAATTTCGGTGATGACTGTAGCATCATCGATGTTCATTTTCGAGTTTCCAGGAAAGGAATTGCTACCAAATTGTTTCAAATGGGAGTTGTTTACAAAACTGGATTTGGGTTTGAAATTCAAAGGGTAATTTGATATGCAAATGAATTATGTATGTAATTGATTTCAAAAATGATTTTGAAATACTTAAGTGATTATTAAGGACTCTAGAGTTTAATTGAAAATGTTTATAGCATATAAATGGGTTTGATAACTTATACAAATTTGAAAAACAAAATTGGGATAAAATTTAACTTGAAGAAGAGTTAAATTAAAATAGGTGTGAAATGTAAATAAGTTGGGAAATTTATAAAAATTTAAAATTTGAATTTAATTGGAAGATAATTGAATTAAGTTAAATAAAGCAAATCTTGAGGAAATGAATGGAATGGACATTGAAATAAAAATTTATTAAGTAGGAAATAAATTTGTGAATAAACAAATGAATTTACATTTGTAAATAAATGAATTGAAATTGAAAAACTGGAATGATATTTAATTTAAATTGTAAGTAAATAGAACTTGAACTAAATACTCGAATTCAATATAAATTTTGTAAAGTAAGGTGAAGTTGAAGAATTAGTTCGAAGTGGACTAAGAATAATTAAAGTTTGGAAATAAATCCATTGGGATTTAAAATAAATTAAATGGAACGAATAAGAGAAATGGTTAATTAAGTGTGGATTTGAAATAAGGTGAATAGAATTCGATATTAAATCTGATTTGGAAATAACTTAAGATTTGAATAGAAATTTAATTCAAAAGCAATTGAAATTTTAAGTCAAAGGGAATAGGCATATAAACCAAAGTGGTAAAGTGAAAATAAATATAAGAAGTATATAAAACATTTATATTGTACTTAAGAAGGAATGGTGAAATTCTTAAGTAAATTTGGTTTAGGAAAATTATTCTAAGTTAATATTTGAATGAAGCTTTAATAAAAGGGGTGTGAAATGATAAGTGTGGATAAGGGAATAGAAATCAAAGCAAATGTGAATAAAAAGAGAACTCATATAGCTAATAATCAATTGGGGCAAATTATGTGGGATGTACGTATATTATTTTATTCGCATAGCGATTTGATCTAGATTCGAGCACAGAATTTCGAGATAGTTATATCGATCCGAGTTGGGATTTTTCACTCGATTTTCGACGGCGAACCCTGAATATGGATTTTTGATTGGTTATGAAATTCTCTATCATAGTTTGTGGCTATGCAAGGAAAATGACAGTTTCTGATCAAGAAACCAGATCTGAGTCCGCGCTAGGAAGTCGGGTGGACGATACTAGTTCGAAAGTGAAATCGTGTGATCGAGTGAGCGATCGGATTTAGTATTGCGTACGAATGATATGTGTACATCATACAGACTTGAATAAAATAGATATCGAAACTTTTATAAAGAAATGTATAAAATGATTTTGAATGTTGTAATTGGACATTATTGCTATGTTGGATATACATGTGTGTTAAAGGAAAAAGATAAATTAGGATTTTTTCCAGAAGATAAATGAAATTCCTCGTCAAAAGGTATGTATTTTAATTTTTGTACGAAATTTGATGGTTTTCTGGTCTAGCCACTTGGCGTTTTGTTTTCTTTTGAAATTTGGGGGCCCGTAGAGGCATTTTGTAGTCGTACCGATCTAGCCGCGCAAAGGAGACGTTGGCAAAAAAAATCGGAATTTAGAGAGTTAGAAATTTTTTGAGAAATTTGGATAATTTAAAATTTGGATTTAAATTTAAATTTGAATTGTTGAGTAAATAATGGTGTGATGCCCCACCTCTATACCCACGCTAGCCAAGAACACTACGGAGTAATGCTGTCAACTAGCACGGAGAATAAGGCTGTTGAGGAGCGACCATCCGTGTAATTTCTTTGTGTGAGCATCGATATGTCAGATAGTAAAACATGCAGTTGATTTCAAGAGGAAATCCGACATACCGATACAAACTCAAAGCTACCACACAGTGGCTATATAGATATAATCTTCAGAAACAAATATAGAAATAAACATAACACAATCAGTCACAGACATCCATATCACAAAGGTGGAAATAAATATGAATATAAATATAGTTAACACATGAAAGTGTACATCAGAGTAGTGGTCTGAAAGATCCACAATAATACAAAAGAATAGCAACATGTGCTATACAAAAGAATACATCCATGAGTCTATATCTCAAGTGTATACAACAAGAACTACTGATCTAAGTAGTCAGCCAAAAGTCAGAGTAGTAAATCCCTGGGGGAGAAGTCAAATAGAAGCACCTGTAACATCTCGGTCAGACCCGAGTATTATTTAATAAGAAAATAATAAACGGATCAGTCTAACTATAAATATCAGGTGAAATGATATAGAATAAGAGATATGTCAAGAAATGTATAATAACCATAATGTCATACTGTAATAAGTATGTAATTGAAAATCAATAAGAGATTACTCAAATATCACAAGAATCTTCTCAAAGATAAAGAGGATTGTCATACTCTTTATTTCATTCACCAAACCATAATATCGACAATTATATCAATGCCAGTCACAAAAGTTAATGACACACAAATTCACCAATGCACAAATATTGAAAAAACTTACCAATGAAAATCACGAAAATTGGCGAAACACAAATTCTAGAAGACATCAATGGAAATCCACAAATCACAGAAAAAAAGGAAAGAGGCCTATCACAAACGGGGGCATAAAAACTCCCTACACGTGTATCACGAACGGAATGCTAATTCCATGGTTGCTAACCATCACGAATTGAGCCGAAGCTCCACAGGCGGCCCGAAGGCCATGGGTTGCTACCCCACCAATTTGAGTCGAAACTCCACGAAGCGGGGTTTAGTCTCCCTCGCAGACAAAGAGACATCGCAAATTGCTAGTCTAAATCACAAAAATGATCATCATTGATCGATAAGTGTAAATTACACTGAGCTAGTAAATAAATGAGTTTAGCTTCATGTCCCATAACCACTAGCTTAACTTAATTATTTACGAACAAATTGTAGACTTCCACTCGAGGTTAAGTGTAAATTACACTAAGTTAGTAAATATATGAGTTTAGCTTCATGTCCCATAACCACTAGCTTAACTTAAATATTTACGAACAGATAGTTGATTTCCACTAGAAAATTGTCACAGGAGATTCAATCGAACAAGTCCAAGAATTAACCGACGAAGTAAACGCAAGCGTTTCATACCACTTGTTTTGCTAAGCCGTTTAATTAGATTTCTCATCAGAGTGAGGTAAAGGTTTGTATATACTAATAGATTAGAAATCGGTTTTATAAACGAGTTTGGTATTGAAAATAGAGTTGAAATCGTTTTAATGAAAGGGTTTTGATATTTACTACTAGTATTGAAACCTTTATATTTTAAAGTGACAAATCGCAAAAATGATTGTAGAACAATCAATCACCAAAATTCACATTCGAAGACGTGAATTAATTCCAAAGAAATCGATATCAAACCCATCAAAGTGGATATTTCCAAAAATTCCAAAATAGAAGTCATCAAAGTCAAATATGCATAAACAACTAGTTGGAATCAAATCGAATCGATATAAATTGGAAATTCAAACCCAAAAGGCAAATTGGGCAAAAATGATCAATTCAGTCGACTGGACCAGGTTGGTCGGTCGACTGACTCACATCTGGAAACTATCTGTTTCCAGATCAGTCGACTGGACCAGAGTGGCCAGTCGACTGAACTATACCTGGAAACACTCAGGTTTCCAGGTCAGTCGACTGGCCCAGAATGGTCAGTCGACTGACACTGGCCCAGGAAGTTTTCCTGGGTGCAGTTCAGTCGACTGACCACTCTAGTTCAGTCGAATGAACTAGGAATTCCAGTGCATTCAGTCTAAACCCCCAAGGGGACGTAATCCCAAACGAAGCCGATCGTTCGAGCATTTGCGACTAGGGATTTATGCCATGCGACAACCCAGTCCAATAGGCTCTTCGACACACTCCAAAAGCATGATCAAACCATCAAAGCTATGATTTTTAAAGGATTGAACTCAAAACCATAAAAATTGGAATATTCACCAAATCAATCCAAACCAAAAGCAATTGCATAAGAGTAAGTGTTAGGAATTCATACCTAACAATCGAAGATAAATATAGGCATAGATGTGAGATTAAAAATCTCACCTTTGAACCCAAAACAATGAAGGAGAAGCTTTTAAAACAAGCTAAGATCAATTCCTCTTCAATAACAACTCAAGAAGCTTCAATCTAAGCTTACAAATAAAATATTTCCTAAGTTAGGTTTAGGAAATTCTGAAATTGAATGGAGAATGAGTTAGAGAAGAAGAAGGAGATGCTTACTAATGGCTTCTCTTAGAATTTGGAGCTAAAGTTGGATTTTCAAATGAAGCTAGGGCTTAGGAATTTCCATTTCCAATCTCTTTCCCCATTATTTTGATGAAGCTTTAGTTGTTAGGAAATGAAGTGAAGTGGTGAAGAGATAGAGTGGAGCTTGGGTTCATATGTTAGGCAAATGGGCTGAAACAAAACCAAAGCCCTAGGTGAAAAAGTAGCAAAATTTCACTATCTCCAAACATATCGAAGTTTATACTCAAAAAATTGCAAACGACATTCTGAACTCAATGGAAGTGGTCTCGAGTCCTAATTCGACTGTTTGCAAAAAGTAGGTTTTCGGACTAAAATCCGACGAACGATGAAATATTTAAATATGAAATCGATAAATATGCGGGTTGTTACAGACTTCCCTCCTTAAAGAAATTGCGTCCTCACAATACTTAAGAAGAAAATAAAGAGTAACAACCATAAAAGCATATCAACACAAAAGAAAATTTGAATCAAGAAGTCCACCATAAAGAGCACGAAAGAGTAAATCCGAAAGTTTTCGTTCGATGAACTCTCTAGATTTCCCAAGAGAAATCCTTGGGATCTGAGAACCATAGAACTCACACCAAAAGAACACCTTTATTTCGAAGGCGCTCAACCTCCGAAGCAATGATGCGAATAGAATGTTGCTCAAAAGTCAAATCTGGTGAAACCTCAATCCCTACTATAACTACAGGGCTCAAGAATAAAAATCGGAAACCTAAAAGCATTTCCATAGTTAAAGTCGTGGAAAACGTCAAGAATAGCAAAAAATTGAGCCGGTAATAAAAGGCGATAAGCCATGGAATCAATACGTTCGGCAAATAGGAAATGGCCCAATATAATAAGGCGCTAATTTTTCTCCGTCGACGGAAACGTACAACACCTTTCATAGGTGAAAGACTAATAAAATCTGGACCGAAATCCAGCTTCTCACCGGCCTCAGGCCAACAAGAAGGAGATCGATATGGCCTTCCGTAGAGTGCCTCGAAAGGTGCCATACCAATACTAGATTGGAAGCTATTATTATAGGAAAATTCAACGAGTGAGATATGATCTTCCCAACTTCCACCAAAATCAAGCACACAAGCATGAAGAAGATCTTCAAGAGTTTGATTCACACGCTCGGTTTGTCCATCAGACTAAGGGTGATAAACGGTGCTAAAATTAAGCTTCGTTCCCATAGCTTTTTAAAGACTCTTCCAAAATCCACTAGTAAACAATGGATCTCGATCGCTTACAATAGAAGTAGGAACTCCATGCAATTTAACAATTTCTTTGATAAATAGTTTGGCCAAAAGAGGAACGGTTCGGTTAGACCGAACGAGAATAAAATGGAGGGATTTAGTAAGTCTATCAATGGTCACCCATAAACTATCATGACCCGAACGAGAACGGGGAAGACCATCTATAAAATCCATGGAAATTTGGTCTCACTTCCAAATCGGAATTTCTAAAGGTTGCATTAACCCATCAGGCCTTTGGTGTAGGGCCTTGACGAGTTGGCAAGTCATGCAACACTTAACAAAGTTAGCGATAACTGAATTTATTCACTCCCAATAATAAAGTCGCTTTATATTTACGTACCTTTTAATACTACTGGGAAGAATGGTATTATTCATAACAACGATGTGAATCCTCTAAAATATATTGACGAAGATCACAAATATTTGGTACGATAAGTCTACCAAATTTTCAAATGTCGCCACGAAAATCAATATCGAAGTCTTTCCAAGATTCAATATTAATTTTGTCCCTACAACTTTGGCTAAGAAGAGCCAATTCGGGGCCTAGCCTTTAAGCTTCAAGAATGCTGTCGAAAAGAGAATGGTGAGCCTCAAGGCTACATGAAAACAAAAGATGAACACAATTCGGAAACACGATCTCAAATCTCACAAGTGGATAAAATTTCGAAATCATTCCATTCGGATATCATCATAGAAACAACCGCTCGACGCTTGCGACTAAGTGCATTGGCAACACGATATCCCCCTTCCGGGAGTATAAAGGATATCAAGATCATAAGATGTAAGGTATTCGAGCCAACGTGGTTGACACAAATTAAGTTTCTTATGAGAAAATAGATATCCAATGATTAAAAAATCGAGGTGGAGAACAAATTTCTCCCTCGCAATGATGATGCCATTATGAAAGCAAAATCAATAGCCGCGAGCACCAAATCATAAGCGGCATACCTAGTCTCGATCGGCTTTAATGATTTAGAAGAAAAAGTGTTTGCACTTTCTCTTTTGTAAGAGACGACATCCAAACCAATACGATTAGCATTGGTACTAAAGTTAAAGTCTTGGTTCCCTTCGGGAATCACAAGAATAGGAGTATCGAAAAGAAAGAATTTAATTTTCTTTTCTAAAAAGCTAAAACTTTCAAAACCACAATTACCTTTATAGAAAAATTTATATTTTACAAGTTAATTTATTGTGTCTAATTGTCTCATCAAAGCGTTTAGGAAATCCCTATCGATTACGTTGATCAAGCGCATCGACCAGAATTCTTAAAACACTAAATGGGCAATACAACACAAAATCATTTTCTATTAGGATGAAAATATCTTTTAAAGAAATTGTACCTATAAATAAATCTTATGAAAAAGATTTGCAAAATTTAAAATTTCTATTTTCATCCAAAATCAATAAATATAAGGATGGAGTCATCGAAATATTCGTAGAATACTCGATTTATAAAACGGGTGAAATAAACTGAATAAACTGAATGACATAAAAAGTCATTCTTATGAATCGTAACGAGTGTGGAATGCGGTAAGTGGAATGCTAACTTCCGCAACTCGTAGCAATTGAAATTCGGTGGTAAGATCGAACTGAAAAGACCTTAACACCACTCAAAAGGTTCCTTAGGTGATGATCCTAAGACAAACTCAAAAATACCGGAAAATTCTCAAACGATAAGAATGAGAGAAATATCACTTTACTCAACATGTGAGCTTAAAGAATAAAACGGTGCTATTAATTTGGAATCGAAATCACAAAGGAAAAATATGAATCTGCTTAACAGATTGAAAATGTCGAAAATGAATAATCCATTCGGAAAAATAGGATATGGGTTCCACAATAAGCCAATCCTTTACAAAAATTAATTCCGAAGTCTAAGTAAAAATATTGGCTCGGAAAGAAAAATCACATAAAATAATTTCGACATCAATAGAAAATTGAGTGTTGCGGATCCACCAATCCGGATTCGCAACCCTCAAAGAAGTCATCAAGCCCAAAATGTTTTAAAGAAAAAGAATCAACAAGTTCTTTTGATATAAAAATGATGAGATGAACCCATATCAAAAAGAACTCGAATCGGATAATCGGAAACAAATAAAATCAAAGATTGAATAAGAAATACCTTGACCAAGAGAAGAGTTTCTAGGGGCTTGCAGCTTTCCTTCTCTCTTGCTTGGAAGCTTGGGACATGTAGATAAGTAATGGCCCGAGCCTTTGCAATAGTGGCAAATAAGGGGTTTCGGGCACTTAATTACGTAATGGTCCGTGGAACCACAATTGAAGCATTGTTTATGACTTGGGGTAGGTGTCTTGGCTACCGAAGTTTCTGGTTCCACCTTCTTCTTGCCTAGAAGTTTGGGGCAGACAGAAATATGATGACTTGAATTTTTGCAATAACGACAAAAGAGTAGTTCCGGACACTCCTTCGCATAGTGGTCCTTAGAACCACAATTGTAGCATTGTCCATGATTAGGGATTGGAGTCTTTGCTACTGAAGTTGCATGTCTCCCTTTCTTGTAGGTATTAAGGCCTTCGAACTTAATATACCTCCTTTTGTTGCAAATGAGGCTCTTTTTGGAACCTCCGACATCACTGTTACTTCCTTTAACGACCTCTTCTTCTTGTAGAGTGATATCTACAAGTTGATCGAAAGGAACTTCTAGTTACAGAGGTAAGACCTTTGTGGGATTCTTACTCAAAGCATAGATAAACCTTTGATTCTGAGCAAGACCCAAAAGTTGTTGGGCAGACATGAATACGCCATCCAGAGAAGGACTACTGGATTGACCAGCGCTAGGACTGCCAGAACTAACCATCTCTTCTTCTTTAAGAAAGAAAGAAAGAAGAAGAAAAAGGTTATTCACAAAATGAATATCAAGCAATCTTGATAGATAAAACAAAGAATCATAAAATGAAAAATAGGACGAATCGGTTCGAAGACTCGAATTAAATCCTAAAGCACGACTCCTAAGGTGGACTTAGGACGATGATCCTTGTTAAATTATTCTACATTGTTTCGAAGTTTGGCTTTGATACCAAGCTGTGACGCCACACCTCTATACCCACGCTAGCCAAGAACACTACGGAGTAATGCTGTCAACTAGCACGGAGAATAAGGCTGTTGAGGAGCGACCATCCGTGTAATTTCTTTGTGCGAGCATCGATATGTCAGATAGTAAAACATGCAGTTGATTTCAAGTGGACATCCGACATACCGATACAAACTCAAAGCTACCACATAGTGGCTATATATATAATCTTTAGAAACAAATATAGAAATAAACATAACACAATCAGTCGCAGACATCCATATCACAAAGGCGGAAATAGATATGAATATAAATATAGCTAACACATGAAAGTGTACATCAGAGTAGTGGTCTGAAAGATCCACAATAATACAAAAGAATAGCAACACGTGCTATACAAAAGAATACATCCATGAGTCTATATCTCAAGTGTATACAACAAGAACTACTGATCTAAGTAGTCAGCCAAAAGTCAGAGTAGTAAATCCCTGGGGGAGAAGTCAAATAGAACCACCTGTAACATCTCGGTCTGACCCGAGTATTATTTAATAAGAAAACAATAAACGGATCAGTCTAACTATAAATATCAGGTGAAATGATATAGAATAAGAGATATGCCAAGAAATGTATAATAACCATAATGTCATACTGTAATAAGTATGTAATTGAAAATCAACAAGAGATTACTCAAATATCACAAGAATCTTCTCAAAGATAAAAAGGATTGTCATACTCTTTATTTCATTCACCAAACCATAAATATCGACAATTATATCAATGCCAATCACAAAAGTTAATGACACACAAATTCACCAATGCACAAATATTGATAAAACTTACCAATGAAAATCACGAAAATTGGCGAAACACAAATTCTAGAAGTCATCAATGGAAATCCACAAATCACAGAAAAAAGGAAAGAGGCCTATCACAAACGGGAGCATAAAAACTCCCTACACGTGTATCACGAACGGAATGCTAATTCCATGGTTGCTAACCATCACGAATTGAGCCGAAGCTCCACAGACGGCCCGAAGGCCATGGGTTGCTACCCCACCAATTTGAGTCGAAACTCCACGAAGCGGGGTTTAGTCTCCCTCGCAGACAAAGAGACATCGCAAATTGCTAGTCTAAATCACAAAAATGATCATCATTGATCGACAAGGGTAAATTACACTGAGCTAGTAAATAAATGAGTTTAGCTTCATGTCCCATTACCACTAGCTTAACTTAATTATTTACGAACAAATTATAGACTTCCACTCGAGGTTGAGTGTAAATTACACTAAGTTAGTAAATATATGAGTTTAGCTTCATGTCTCAAAACCACTAGCTTAACTTAAATATTTATGAACAGATTGTAGATTTCCACTAGAAAATTGTCACAAGAGATTCAATCGAACAAGTCCAAGAATTAACCGATGAAGTAAACGCAAGTGTTTCATACCACTTGTTTTGCTAAGCCGTTTAATTAGATTTCTCATCCGAGTGAGGTAAAGGTTTGTATATACTAATAGATTGGAAAACGGTTTTATACATGAGTTTGGTATTGAAAATAGAGTTGAAATTATTTTAATGAAAGGGTTTTCATATTTACTACTAGTATTGAAACCTTTATATTTTAAAGTGACAAATCGCAAAAATGATTATAGAACAATCAATCACCAAAATTCACATTCGAAGACGTGAATTAATCCCAAAGAAATCGATATCAAACCCATCAAAGTGGATATTTCCAAAAATTCCAAAATAGAAGTTATCAAAGTTAAATATGCATAAACAACTAGTTGGAATCAAATCGAATCGATATAAATTGGAAATTCAAACCCAAAAGGCAAATTGGGCAAAAAGGATCAATTCAGTCGACTGGACCAGGTTGGTCAGTCGACTGACTCAGATCTGGAAACTCTCTGTTTCCAGATCAGTCGACTGGAAAAGAGTGGCCAGTCGACTGAACTATACCTGGAAACACTCGGGTTTCCAGGTCAGTCGACTAGCCTAGAATGGTCAGTCGACTGACACTGGCCCAGGAAGTTTTCCTGGGTTCAGTTCAGTCGACTGACCACTCTAGTTCAGTCGACTGAACTAGGAATTCCAGTGCATTCAGTCTAAACCCCCAAGGGGGCATAATCCCAAACGGAGCCGTTCGTTCGAGCATTTGCGACTAGGGATTTATGTCATGCGACAACCTAGTCGTATAGGCTCTTCGACACACTCCAAAAGCTTGATCAAAACATCAAAGCTATGATTTTTAAAGGATTGAACTCAAAACTATAAAAATTGGAATATTCACCAAATCAATCCAAACCAAAAGCAATTGCACAAGAGTAAGTGTTAGGAATTCATACCTAACAATCGAAGATAAATATAGGCATAGATGTGAGATTAAAAATCTCACCTTGGAACCCAAAACTTTGAAGGAGAAGCTTTTAAAACAAGCTAAGATCAATTCCTCTTCAATAACAACTCAAAAAGCTTCAATCTAAGCTTACAAATAAAATATTTCCTAAGTTAGGTTTAGGAAATTCTGAAATTGAAAGGAGAATGAGTTGGAGAAGAAGAAGGAGATGCTTACTAATGGCTTCTCTTAGAATTTGGAGCTAAAGTTGGATTTTCAAATGAAGCTAGGGCTTAGGAGTTTCTATTTCCAATCTCTTCCCCCATTATTTTGATGAAGCTTTAGTTGTTAGGAAATGAAGTGAAGTGGTGAAGAGATAGAGTGGAGCTTGGGTTCATATGTTAGGCAAATGGGCTGAAACAAAACCAAAGCCCTAGGTGAAAAAGTAGAAAAATTTCACTATCTCCAAACATATCGAAGTTTATACTCAAAAAGTTGCAAACGATGTTCTGAACTCAATGGAAGTGGTCTCGAGTCCTAATTCGACTGGTTGCAAAAAGTAGGTTTTTGGACTAAAATCCGACGAACGGTGAAATATTTAAATAAAATATTTAAATATGAAATCGATAAATATGCGGGTTGTTACAAATGTTGTTTGGAAATTATGGATAGGTGTAGAAAGTTAATAAGGATGATAATGTGTCTTTAATAAAAAGATTGTTTTGAGTATTATTAAAAACCGTTTGGTTTTGGGAAGTAGATAAAAACTTTTTGGATTGGAAAAGTAGTTAACGGGTTAAGGATCTTTCTTCTAAAATAGTGATTCAGGGACGAAATTCTTTTAAGGGGGGAGGAATGTGGCGACCCGGAATTTTTGGATATTTGAAATTGGAATACTTATTTGATTTTAAATATACAAAAGTCAATTTTCTACTTGAATTTCAAAAATATCACTAATTATTTGACAAATAAACTATTGAATTAAACAATTGGAAATCAAGTAAAATATGAATTCTGAGATTTCGTGTAACGTCCCGAAAATTTTCGACTTTCGAAAATTCAACATCGATACTCACTTTATCGACTGCCGAGTAATCGAAGGCCGGAAACCCGAAATGTCATGGTTTAAGAAAAAGAAAGAGGTAGAAGAAGAGAGAAGATAGATAGAAGAAGAACAGAAAAGAAAGAAAACAGAACAGAAAAGAACAACAGACAATATCAGAATCTCACAATTCGCAACGGAACAATATATAATAGATAAATGAATAATCTTTAAAAACAAAAGAACTATACATTTTATTACATTACATCATTATCAGAGTTTACAACAACAACAGACAACAGAGTCAATACAACAATGGACAATTATATAAACTTGTCCTCATACAGAATACATAGCGGAATAATAAATAGTATATTATCATATACAAGTGGTACGTCTCGATATGCAGCTCGCCTCCTGAGCTCCATAGCAACTCCTAAATCCAGAATAACCTGATAGACCTTAACTCCGACTGCCCGTGTGGAAATTGGTGGGCACCCAGAGTTTAGGAAGGGAACAATAAACTCCAAGTCAGTCATGTGACTGGTGTGAGAACTCAAAACAGTTATTTAACTTTTTATACAAAGAACAGGGAATTTTAAAATAGATTCGCAATGCTTTTTAGAAAATGAGACTACCATAAGGCCTCCCGCACACACACAATGCAAATGCAGAATCGGAGGAGATTTCTCCTTATGATAGTCAAAGATGCATGATACGCAGTAAAAAGAATCATTTGATATTATTACTAGTGCATAGTGTAGAAAAAATCATTTCGAAAATAGAATATAAATCCTAGCCAACATACGACCATTATCGTATGCCTACTATAGCTACCATCCAAACAGTGGGGCGCCACCATAAGTGAATGGCAGGTCCTACAACTAAAACCGTACAAGGCTCGTATTGTTTCTTTGGATTTCCAACAAATGGTCAGGCCAAGGAACTTCCCATTGCCACATGGAAACGCCTCTGGAATGACGCTCCGAGAACCTAACTGGATCTCTGCCAACACAAGGCCGGGTTACCCCTAACTGGGTAACAACTGACACGAATATGTCATTCCCCGATCATAACCGATCTATATCCGAGGATCCTCGATAACCAACAACCACATAAGAGTAATAATAATGCAGTAACCACATAGGTTAAGTATCTGGGCTCCATACCATGATACCACCTCTATCCAGAAGGAATGACATACACTAAAGAGGCGCTACCCCCTAATAACCTTGCCGCATCCTTCCTGTTTTGACCATTTCCGGGGTGTGAGGTCCGACGAAGTCTCGTCCACAAAGCCACGCTTTACAAAAGCAGTGCTTTGGGTCAACAAATGATCAAAGCAATGATCATCAAGATAGACGATCAAACAAATGATCCTATCACAAACGATCAACCAATGATCATTTCACAGCATCACTCAGTATGCCACATTACCAATTTGGGAATGTATCACTAGTAACCATCAACTATATAACCTCTGAGCTCGTACGTCTCAGAGAAGGGTGTTAAGCTAAGAGAATAAATTCTCCGCCACCAACAGAAATGTATTTGATAGAAATCAGCTTTACATCTCAAATTGTAACGTCAGACATACTATCCATACAAGTCTGTTCCGAGATCGAACAGAATCGAAGGCACTTCCAAAGAAGCCCTTGCAAATCCGGATATTCACTAATCACGTCCGGACATCCCGTCACTAAGGGTGATAAACCTCTGTATCGGAGATCAGCCGATGCAGAGTAACTCGACGGTAATCAATCCGTTTTCACAAATATCCGGTCTTCAACACCGGTCTTCAAATGCAATTCATAACGACGTATCACATATTCGGAGTGGGTTATACGACCCCATTGTCCTTTCCCGGTTAATCCGAATAGTGAGCGCTTATTTTAAAATAAGTGTGGCATTCAATTCAAGCAATCACAACAAATACCTATCTAAAGGTAAATATTGATAGTCGGTTATTTAACTATCAATAAAGATGCGCAACATCACCAGATTCCAAATAATTTTCCAAATTATTTAATTTCCCAAAATATCTTTACTAGATATAATTCTTTTCGACACTTCAAAAATAAACAACGTTTATTTTGAAAACCAATTTCCCTTTCTATTTATAAATTCCATAGTGAATTTATATTTCAAAATATCTACTGATCTACAGTTTTCAATAGAGTTCAATTATTCAATCTCAATTTATCTTCAAAAAGATAAATTCTTAAAATCATTCCATTTCATATTGGAAAAGCAATTCCATACTTATTTAATAATTAGTATTTCACAAATCTTATTTATTTTCAATTATTTGAAAATATTCAATATACTTAAATCAAATTAAGTATATATTTCATTCTTAAGGAAATCATTCACTTAACACATTTATTTGGGTCAAAACGAATGTTGCGTAAAACATCGTCACGACAACCCAAAATCACTAGTATAGGGATTCGAAATTAAATAGATATATAAAACCCAATACTATATAAAACATTTCCTTTTGAAATCATTTACTATAACAACAGTGTTATAGTCCATTATTTCCTTATTTTCTTGAAAACGCCTATTTCAACAATGAATGTTGAAATCTACGTATTCATTTCCTTCTATTTCTTGAAAACGTCTATTTCAACAATAAATGTTGAAATCTATGCATTCGATACTCAATGCATTTTAAAACATCTTTAAATCGTTTTAAATTCTATTTAAACATCCCTTTCCCAATATATATCCATTTTATTCAATAATATATTCACTGTTCAGAAACGTGAATATAGCTCCTTTAATAACTTCTATATTCAATTCATCAAATTCAATTGGTTTCGGATTTTATAAACAGTGTTTATAAATTCCATTTCTATTTAAAAGCTTCGATTTGTAAATCTCGTTTGTTAACCCAATTCAATTTATACAACTCAATTTTATACCAAAGGTTTATATTATAAGTCAAGTACTTATAATTTATTTATTTACAAATCGTTCCTTTTAAAACTTCACAAATTATAATCTTATTACTTATAAGATTCATTTATATTCTATAACAACTTCAACTTATGAAATCTCCTTTAATAACAATTCCTATTAATATCCCTTTTTAGTGCCAATCCAGTTTATAAGTTAATTACGTTATAAATCTTTTATTTCACAAAATCTATATATTTTATAATTTTTCACAACTTATAAATCTAAAATTTTAAATGAAATCCATTTCATACTTCATTTTAACACTTACTAACTCGTTTTATAATTCCAACATTTTAATTTATAAATATCCGTTTTATAAATCCTTTACATAAATCGTTTATAAAAATTCACAAATCTCCCTTTTAAATTAATTTACAAAAATCCATAGTTTTTATAACATTTTATAAACACGTTTCATAACTCCAATAATTTTAATTTATAGATATCAATTTATAAAACCTTTAATATAAACTGTTTATACTAATTTTTCAAAATCCCAATTTATCTATTTTATAAATCTATTTATTTTCAACCATTTGCCTTTTGGTTATATTTCATAAAAATCATGAATTTTATAACTTTAAAATTTAAAATCTTAATTTATTTAAAATGAATCAGATTCAAAATTTTAATAAAAACATATGCTTTGAAAAATCGATTTAAAATCCTTTATAATTCAAAATCGTTATTTTTAACTTAAAAAAAAAATGGATCCGATGATGCCACAGCATCAAATGGTCAATCACTACACAAATATCATATATCGATATGATATTCACAATCATCACAATATTTATAGACAAATAAATATTTGTGAGGAATCCAGTTGGATCCCTCCAACCTGTTTCCCTGCAACCACAGATGTTAGCACAATACCAATTCCGCTCCAGTACGAAATTATCGCGGTATATGGGATTTTATAAATATTATCCGCTATTATGTGGCGCAATAGGGTCTCATCCGCTATACGAGGCGGGAAATCAATTTCAATATATACATATGCCAATATATATATATATTGCTATATATAGTATATCCTACTATATCTAATATCACAATCAAACAGCAATCAATAATTTCAGTCATCATTCAACAATTTTAAATCTAACTATTTAAAATTTAAAACAAAGCTGTTCGATTGAGTGAGGAGTTCTCACCTTGGTTTTATTTCTGTTTTAGCGATTATTTCGAATATAATTAAACACGCGTTTAATTATACCCGAAATTTTCACTATTTCCAATCGCTCCCAAATCAGTTCCATAGCGTAGTGCTCGACAATACGTTTCCAACGCAAGTCGTTTCGTAATTTTTCGACCTTGTATGAAAAAGATATTACATTTTAAAGATCGAACAATTTTAATATAACTTAATTTACATTTCCATTTAAAACTTTAACCTAGATCCATATCTGCCGTCCATTTTTTTGTCTCCCCAGATCATGGCCGCGCGTTATCTTCCATCTTCGTTCGTGAATTCTCCTTCCAGGCTTTACGCGAGCAACACCCATAACTTCACGAGCTAGGGTTACACACCGCCATCACCATGTCGACATATACCTCGATCAAGAGCCACCATTTCAAAGCCACGACCATCCTCTACCTTCGGCCAGAGCAGTTCAAAGCTCGGCCCCATCTCCTTCTAGAAAAACGTGCGCGACCAGTTGTTGCACGCGGCCAATTTTCTCCCTCTACCTTGCATCGATCACGATCATCACCGTATGATCTCAAAGCTCTCGAGACCCTCTTCATCTTTGTAGTTGACACTTTCCCTTAATTGTCAATGGATTGAAGGAGATTGAGGAGGAAAGAACGTTGTTTTCTGGCCATTGATTGTTTGAACTGGCGGCCATGAAGAAACTAGGGTTAGGTTTATTTTTTCTCAATTTTTGGTGAATTTTTGGCCTATTTATAGAAACCATCGAACACTATTCATCCGGGTTATCCGGAATCCGATTTACACGCCGAAACTGACGTTCCTAGGGTTTATCCCGCGTTCCGGACACAATGGAATAGGTTTTGGAAGCTAATTCGAAAGTATATGCAAGTTATGGCATAAAACGATCAATTTAAATTAAATCGATTTAAACCGATTTCGATGCGTTTTAATTCGTATCGGACAAACGATAAATCCAATCGACTTGAAATTTGAAACCTTACAATAATATCACATTACGGATCCGGTGAAAAAGGTTTCGTCGAAATCCGAGACCGTTTGAAAAATGACTATTTTAACTCGCCGAATTAAAATTAAAAACAATCCGATGCGTTTCGAGCTGCCACGGTCAAACGACAACTCCGTTTGCTACAAAAATTGAAATCCGATAATAACTGACTATTACGGATCCAATGGAACAGGTCTCGTTCAATTCTGAGACTATTCAAAAATTGGCTATTTTACAGTCGATAATTAAATATTAAAATATTCAATTTTCACAAATTAACTCCAAATTCAATTCTGAAAGTTCTAAAACATTTCTATAACTTCAATATGATAAAATAAAATTTTCCAAATCATTTGCAATCATATTAAATTCGATTTACAAGTTATTTCGGCATTTTCACTATTAAATTGTCGATTTAATTATCCAATTAAATCCAGAAATTCAAAATAATATTATTCGACTTAAGAATTTCATTTATAAATATTTAAAATTAATTAAATATTCAAATTTTAATTAATTTAATTTCTGGGTCGTTACACACTTCCCCCCTTAAAAGAATTTCGTCCTCGAAATTGCAAGTTAAGGAGAATGATCCTAAACCGGTTATTATTTTTCCAAAACCAATAATTTTATCAACTTTCTAACACAAATCTTTTTATTTAAGATTCACTATCATTTCAATTAGATTTCCAACTTCACTTATAATTTTCAAACAACATTGTTTACTTAACATTCGAATTTAAATTCAAATTTAAATTTCAAACTTTCAAAATTTCTCAAAATTTTCCTAACACCCGAAATTTTCGAAAAATTTCGCCAGCGTCTCCTTTGCGCGGCTCGATCGGTACGACTACAAAATGGCACCACGGCCGCTCGGAAAACAAAAAGAAAATGAAAAGCCAAGCGGCTGGAGAAGAAAATCATCAAATCTCATATTTGAAATTCAAATACATACCTTTTTGTCGAGCGATTCAAATTTATCTTTGAAACCAAAATTCCAATTCCTTTATAACCTGTATATTCTGCTAGTAGTAGTATTCAATTCCAACATCCCTATCCATTTTGCCAATTCAATTACAAAATTTCCAATACATGCTTCTTATACATTTTGGTTTTCTATTGAAGTTGCATATTCAATTTCATTCGTTTCAATTTCAATTCAATTCTATCCAATTTCACTTGAATCCAATTACATAGCTTCCAATTTAGCTAATTCAACTTCATTAATACTTAATGAATTTTACACAATCAACTAACAAGCAATCAACCAATCTATATTTCAATTTTCTTCCAACATAAATTTTGGTCCAACACCTTTTTATTCCAATTGGTTAGTTATTAAATTGACTTCCATTCAATTTGCTTCAATGAATTTACACTTATATTCATTATTCCGTATCAACTTATTTACATTCGATTGAATAACATTCAATTCTTTTATCAATTCAATTGTTAATTCTTTAACAATATAAAATGGAATTTCATTTCATATAACTCAAGTTCACATTTTTAATGACTTCATTTCATTAATTCACTTCAATACCAAAATCAATTTCATTCAATATTGCTTAAGTTATATCCCATTTTCAACATCATTTGTTTAACTTTAACTTAAGTCTTCACTTATAATTCCAATTCAGGTTCCAATTCTGAAATAATTTTTTTTTATTTATTTATTTAACTTTTACCAAAGTCAAATTTCTTCACTTAATCAAAATCACATTTTATAAGTTATATAACTTATATTCAACAATTACCATTTGGATTTAATTGATTCACTTATACTTCTTTAATTTAACTCTATCTTTCAAGTTAAATTTATTTTATTCAAAATTCAAATTGTATAAGCTATCAACTTATTTATTATTCTCATAAATATTTAAAAATAGGATTCCAGAGTCTTTTCAACCTTTCAAAACTATTTTTGAAATCACTTCAAATTATCTTTTGAATTTCTAACCCAAATACAAAATTTTCCAAACAACTTCCATTTAAAATAATTTGGCAGCAATTCCTCTTTTGGAAACCCGAAAATGAACACCAATGATGCCGCGGTCATCATCGGAATTATTTTCCAGTGACCTGAAAAGAGTTTAGAGCTTTTGTCCCTTCAAAATACTTTTCAAAACCTTTGAAATTCATTTTCAAATCAAAAAGGAATTTAATTTCTAAAATTTCCAATTTCTTTCAAAAACATCTCCAAACTTCTCTGGAATTCTATTTCCAATTATAAATCACATTTATAATTTATATTCTCAAATTTCATTTGTATATGGATTTCATTTTTTTTTCATATAACAATGATTTCAATTCATTTAAATTTCAATGGTAATAGTTTAATATTATTACTACCTAACAACCATGCATCCATATACTATAATAATCTACAGAAAATCATTTCTTTTATATACAAAAATAGTTTTGGGCAAAATTATTTCATTTACCCGATTTAAAACGATACTATGTCGTCTTGTCACGTTTAAGTGTTTAGAAATCCCTATCGATAATATGGCGTCCCACATACCTACCAGAATTCACAAACAGCTCAACGGATAAGCAAACACAATATAAAACAATTCCATATTCACTAACAAATACGCGCACATACCTATTATTACACTCAAACTCATTCTAGAGTACTACTGACTCTATCTCTAATGAGTAATACCCAACAGAGCCATGGTTGTCACTTAACCATATGCTCTGATACCAAATGTAACGTCCCGAAAATTTTCGACTTTCGAAAATTCAACATCGATACTCACTTTATCGACTACCGAGTAATCGAAGGCCGGAAACCCGAAATGTAATGGTTTAAGAAAAAGAAAGAGGTAGAAGAAGAGAGAAGATAGATAGAAGAAGAACAGAAAAGGAAGAAAACAGAACAGAAAAGAACAACAGACAATATCAGAATCTCATAATTCGCAACGGAACAATATATAATAGATAAATGAATAATCTTTAAAAACAAAAGAACTATACATTTTATTACATTACATCATTATCAGAGTTTACAACAACAACAGACAACAGAGTCAATACAACAATGGACAGTTATATAAACTTGTCCTCATACAGAATACACAGCGGAATACTAAATAGTATATTATCATATACAAGTGGTACATCTCGATATGCAGCTCGCCTCCTGAGCTCCATAGCAACTCCTAAATCCAGAATAACCTGATAGACCTTAACTCCGACTGCCCGTGTGGAAATTGGTGGGCACCCAGAGTTTAGGAAGGAAACAATAAACTCCAGGTCAGTCATGTGACTGGTGTGAGAACTCAAAACAGTTATTTAACTTTTTATACAAAGAACAGGGAATTTTAAAATAGATTCGCAATGCTTTTTAGAAAATGAGACTACCATAAGGCCTCCCGCACACACACACAATGCAAACGCAGAGTCGGAGGAGATTTCTCCTTATGATAGTCAAAGATGCATGATACGCAGTAAAAAGAATCATTTGATATTATTACTAGTGCATAGTGTAGAAAAAATCATTTCGAAAATAGAATATAAATCTTAGCCAACATACGACCATTATCGTATGCCTACTATAACTACCATCCAAACAGTGGGGCGCCACCATAAGTGAATGGCAGGTCCTACAACTAAAACCGTACAAGGCCCGTATTGTTTCTTTGGATTTCCAACAAATGGTTAGGCCAAGGAACTTCCCATTGCCACATGGAAACGCCTCTGGAATGGCGCTCCGAGAACCTAACCGGATCTCTGCCAACACAAGGCCGGGTTACCCCTAACTGGGTAACAACTGACACGAATATGTCATTCCCCGATCGTAACCGATCTATATCCCAGGATCCTCGATAACCAACAACCATATAAGAGTAATAATAATGCAGTAACCACATAGGTTAAGTATCTGGGCTCCATACCATGATACCACCTCTATCCAGAAGGAATGACATACACTAAAGAGGCGCTACCCCCTAATAACCTTGCCGCATCCTTCCTGTTTTGACCATTTCCGGGGTGTGAGGTCCGACGAAGTCTCGTCCACAAAGCCACGCTTTACAAAAGCAGTGCTTTGGGTCAACAAATGATCAAAGCAATGATCATCAAGATAGACGATCAAACAAATGATCCTATCACAAACGATCAACCAATGAGCATCTCACAGCATCACTCAGTATGCCACATTACCAATTTGGGAATGTATCACTAGTAACCATCAACTATATAACCTCTGAGCTCGTACGTCTCAGAGAAGGGTGTTAAGCTAAGAGAATAAATTCTCCGCCACCAACAGAAATATATTTGATAGAAATCGGCTTTACATCTCAAATTGTAACGTCAGACATACTATCCATACAAGTCTGTTCCGGGATCGAACAGAACCGAAGGCACTTCCAAAGAAGCCCTTGCAAATCCGGATATTCACTAATCACGTCCGGATATCCCGTCACTAAGGGTGATAAACCTCTGTATCGGAGATCAGCCGATGCAGAGTAACTCGACGGTAATCCATCCGTTTTCACAAATATCCGGTCTTCAACACTGGTCTTAACGACGTATCACATATTCAGAGTGGGTTATACGACCCCATTGTCCTTTCCCGGTTAATCCGAATAGTGAGCGCTTATTTTAAAATAAGTGTGGCATTCAATTCAAGCAATCACAACAAATACCTATCTAAAGGTAAATATTGATAGTCGGTTATTTAACTATCAATAAAGATGCGCAACATCACCAGATTCCAAATAATTTTCCAAATTATTTAATTTCCCAAAATTTCTTTACTAGATATAATTCTTTTCCACACTTCAAAAATAAACAACGTTTATTTTGAAAACCAATTTCCCTTTCTATTTATAAATTCCATAGTGAATTTATATTTCAAAATATCTACTGATCTACAGTTTTCAATAGATTTCAATTATTCAATCTTAATTTATCTTCAAAAAGATAAATTCTTAAAATCATTCCATTTCATATTGGAAAAGCAATTCCATACTTATTTAATAATGAGTATTTCACAAATCTTATTTATTTTCAATAATTTGAAAATATTCAATATACTTAAATCAAATTAAGTATATATTTCATTCTTAAGGAAATCATTCACTTAACACATTTATTTGGGTCAAAACGAATGTTGCGAAAAACATCGTCACGACAACCCAAAATCACTAGTATAGGGATTCGAAATTAAATAGATATATAAATCCCAATACTATATAAAACATTTCCTTTTGAAATCATTTACTATAACAACAGTGTTATAGTCCATTATTTTCTTATTTTCTTGAAAACGCCTATTTCAACAATGAATGTTGAAATCTACGTATTCATTTCCTTCTATTTCTCGAAAACGTCTATTTCAACAATAAATGTTGAAATCTATGCATTCGATACTCAATGCATTTTAAAACATCTTTAAATCGTTTTAAATTCTATTTAAACATCCCTTTCCCAATATATATCCATTTTATTCAATAATATATTCACTGTTCAAAAACGTGAATATAGCTCCTTTAATAACTTCTATATTCAATTCATCAAATTCAATTGGTTTCGGATTTTATAAACAGTGTTTATAAATTCCATTTCTATTTAAAAGCTTCGATTTGTAAATCTCGTTTGTTAACCCAATTCAATTTATACAACTCAATTTTATACCAAAGGTTTATATTATAAGTCAAGTACTTATAATTTATTTATTTACAAATCGTTCCTTTTAAAACTTCACAAATTATAATCTTATTACTTATAAGATTCATTTATATTCTATAATAACTTCAACTTATGAAATCTCCTTTAATAACAATTCCTATTAATATCCCTTTTTAGTGCCAATCCAGTTTATAAGTTAATTATGTTATAAATCTTTTATTTCACAAAATCTATTTATTTTATAATTTTTCACAACTTATAAATCTAAAATTTTCGATGAAATCCATTTCATACTTCATTTTAACACTTAATAACTCGTTTTATAATTCCAACATTTTAATTTATAAATATCCGTTTTATAAATCCTTTACATAAATCGTTTATAAAAATTCACAAATCTCCCTTTTAAATTAATGTACAAAAATCCATAGTTTTTATAACATTTTATAAACACGTTCATAACTCCAATAATTTTAATTTATAGATATCAATTTATAAAACCTTTAATATAAACTGTTTATACTAATTTTTCAAAATCCCAGTTTATCTATTTTATAAATCTATTTATTTTCAACCATTTGCCTTTTGGTTATATTTCATAAAAATCATGAATTTTATAACTTTAAAATTTAAAATCTTAATTTATTTAAAATGAATCAGATTCAAAATTTTAATAAAAACATATGCTTTGAAAAATCGATTTAAAATCCTTTATAATTCAAAATCGTTATTTTTAACTTAAAAAAAAAGGATCTGATGATGCCACAGCATCAAATGGTCAATCACTACACAAATATCATATGTCGATATGATATTCACAATCATCACAATATTTATAAACAAATAAATATTTGTGAGGAATCCAGTTGGATCCCTCCAACCTGTTTCATTGCATCCACAGATGTTAGCACAATACCAATTCCGCTCCAGTACGGAATTATCGCGGTATATGGGATTTTATAACTATTATCCGCTATTATGCGGCGCAATAGGGTCTCATCCGCTATACGAGGCGGGAAATCAATTTCAATATATACATATGCCAATATCTATATATTGCTATATATAGTATATCCTACTATATCTAATATCACAATCAAACAGCAATCCATAATTTCAGTCATCATTCAACAATTTTAAATCTAACTATTTAAAATTTAAAACAAAGCTGTTCGATTGAGTGAGGAGTTCTCACCTTGATTTTATTTCGGTTTTAGCGATTATTTCGAATATAATCAAACACGCGTTTAATTATACCCGAATTTTCACTATTTCCAATCGCTCCCAAATCAGTTCCATAGCGTAGTGCTCGACAATACGTTTCCAACGCAAGTCGTTTCGTAATTTTTCGACCTTGTATGAAAAAATATTACATTTTAAAGATCGAACAATTTTAATATAACTTAATTTACATTTCCATTTAAAACTTTAACCTAGATCCATATCTGCCGTCCATTTTTTTGTCTCCCCAGATCGTGGCCGCGCGTTATCTTCCATCTTCGTTCGTGAATTCTCCTTCCAGGCTTTACGCGAGCAACACCCATAACTTCACGAGCTAGGGTTACACACCGCCATCACCACGTCGACATATACCTCGATCAAGAGCCACCATTTCAAAGCCACGACCATCCTCTACCTTCGGCCAGAGCAGTTCGAAGCTCGGCCCCATCTCCTTCTAGAAAAACGTGCGCGGCCAGTTGTTGCACGCGGCCAATTTTCTCCCTCTACCTTGCATCGATCACGATCATCACCGTATGATCTCAAAGCTCTCGAGACCCTCTTCATCTTTGTAGTTGACACTTTCCCCTAATTGTCAATGGATTGAAGGAGATTGAGGAGGAAAGAACGTTGTTTTCTGGCCATTGATTATTTGAACTGGCGGCCATGAAGAAACTAGGGTTAGGTTTATTTTTTCTCAATTTTTGGTGAATTTTTGGCCTATTTATAGAAACCATCGAACACTATTCATCCGGGTTTTTCGGAATCTGATTTACACGCCGAAACTGACGTTCCTAGGGTTTATCCCACGTTCCGGACACAATGCAACAGGTTTCGGAAGCTAATTTGAAAGTATATGCGAGTTATGGCATAAAACGATCAATTTAAATTAAATCGATTTAAACCGATTTCGATGCGTTTTAATTCGTATCGGACAAACGATAAATCCAATCGACTTGAAATTTGAAATCTTACAATAATATCACATTACGGATCCGATGAAACTGGTTTCGTCGAAATCCGAGACCGTTTGAAAAATGACTATTTTAACTCGCGAATTAAAATTAAAAACAATCTGATGCGTTTCGAGCTGCCACGGTCAAACGACAACTTCGTTTGCTACGAAAATTGAAATCTGATAATAACTAACTATTACGGATCCAATGGAACTTGTCTCGTACAATTCTGAGACTGTTCAAAAATTGGCTATTTTACAGTCGATAATTAAATATTAAAATATTCAATTTTCACAAATTAACTCCAAATTCAATTCTGAAAGTTCTAAAACATTTCTATAACTTCAATATGATAAAATAAAATTTTCCAAATCATTTGCAATCATATTAAATTCGATTTACAAATTATTTCTGCATTTTCACTATTAAATTGTCGATTTAATTATCCAATTAAATCCAGAAATTCGAAATAAAATTATTCGACTTAAGAATTTCATTTATAAATATTTAAAATTTATTAAATATTCAAATTTTAATTAATTTAATTTCTGGGTCGTTACATTTCGAGTCTGTTAAAAATAATTTGAAGGTTTATAAAATTTATATTGATGATACTAAAGATAGTAAAAGTGTTAAAATTAAATTTTCAGGTGGTTTGTTCAGTTTTAAAAATACATTGTTTAATCGATATTGAAAAATAGCCTTCCGAGGCACAGTCTTGGATATCAACGAAACTTGTTCCATTGGATCCATAATAGTGTATCATTATCGGATTTCAATTTTCGTAGTGTTTGGAGTGATCGTTTGGCTATATGGTATATAAACGCGCTGCGATCTATATCGATAATTTAATATAATAACTAGGTCCAAAAAGCTATCTTCTCCATACGATCGAATTAGGCCTTGAAACCTTTTCCATCGCGGTTTAACATTATAAACGTCTAGCAGCACGCCTCGATAAGAGATCAAGATTGTGAGTTGCGATAATCGAGACGATTTAAATTTGAATTTAAAATTTAAAAAAATAAATAATATTATTATCGCATTTGGAATCTATAGCAAGCTTTGACATGTATAGGAATTAACTGCACGTGCTCACCCAGATAAACATGTGTCTTCATTATGGAAATATAATTTAAAAAATAAAACTATCGATCTTCTCTTCAAAAAAAATTGATTGAATTCAAAAGAACAGATAATATAACTTTGGCCGACGAATAAAACATTTCCCCTTTCATTCTTCACTAATTCAAAAATCAAATTTCTCAGAGAAATGAATGGTCGTAACCCATTTCAAATCGCCCCTCTTTTTCTTGTCGTTCGAAATCTGAATCTCGTCCTCCTCAAACCATTCGCGATCGAGATGTTGATCGACAGCGGCGAGTTCAAATTTGAGGTGTTGGGTGGATTCAAAGGTGTGCTGCGGAATGGCTAGTGGTTGTGGGTCAAAGACAATCGGGGCATGCGTTTTTGTGCACATGGAGGTAGGGTTTGAGTCGCGTCATTTGGGGGTTCGAGTCGATCGGGTTTGGCATGGTGGCGAGGTCTTGCAGCTCGAATTCGAGCAGAGAGAAAAGGGTCATTTGGAGGGATCATCGGCGAGGACAGTGATGAGTTGTGTGGGTAGGGTGGTGCATCGCGATCGACTATTAGAGTGTTCGCGGCAAGGTTTTAGGTCATGAAGGCGGTAGTTCGAGATGAGGTGATGGCATCGAGGTCTGATGTTTCGAGTTTCTGGTGACGTGAGGCAGCGATAGCCGTGGAATTGTGTGTCGCTAATCGCATGATGAAGATTTCTGGGTCGAGCGTGGTGAAGGTGGAGTGGCCTGGGTTCGTTTCCAGTAAGATATATTGTTTTTAATTTAATTAAATAAATGTTTATAGGCACAGAAGAAATAAAAATGGATTTTTAAATCGGAATTTTATATGTATAGATAAAGAAATATATACAGTAAAGTCAAGCTTTTATATGTATATGCAGTGACTAAAATTGTACGGATATATGCGGATTTTTATATATATATATTTATAGAAAAAGAAACAGAAATTTTTTATAGATAAGATTTTAAAGGAAAATAGGAATTTTAAAAGAATGTTGAAAGTTTATATAAATTAGATATTATTTTAGATCTATGAATTATTTTCAAAGGAGATTAAATATACATATATACCCATTTTCATTTACTAGTTTATTTTTAAAAATAATGTGTTATGGAGATAGATTTGTTTAATAAACTTATTTAATTATTTTAGTTGCTAAAAATATTTTATTAAAAGAAAATTAGTTTAAAGTAAAGTCATTGGTTAATTAAATTTATCAAATGGAAAATTATTTGTAGATTTTTTCAGATATTAATAAATCATATAATATTGTTACAAGGTCCAAAATTTGGAGATAATAGTCGAGATGGAAATGGAGTGCAAATAAAAAGGGCAAAGGTGAGAACTTCTCACTCAATCGGATTACCCAGTAAAATTTAAATTTAAATTATTGGTTGTTTGCTTGGATTGATAATTGTTATCAGTTGGATTAGTATGTTATATATATAGTGTGTATATATATATTGGAGTGATTGATTTTCCGCATTATATAGCAGATGAGACCCTATGCGCCCCGCATAATAGTGGATGACCTCATATACCACGATATCCCACCTCGAAGTGGGATTGGTATTTTTATATTGTGCTAACATCTGTGGATGCAGAAAAACAGGTTGGAGGGAACCAACTGGATTCCTCAAAATTATTTTGATTGTTTTAATATTATGTGATGTGAATTGTTTTGGATTGAGCTATGATAAATGTAAGTTATTTATCTATGATGAATTTACATGTTTATCTGTAAATGGAAAATAAGCATTATAGGATTATGCCGCTTATTTATATTGTTGTTCTTGGATTTATGATGGTTGTTGTTGCATGCAAAACCCCTAGACAAAACACACACATAAATATTGATTTAGCGGGAAATTGGTTAAGTCATGGGTATTTTGAATTGAATATTATTCAAATCGGTGAAAAATTTTAAAAGTTGAATTTTGAATCCAGAATGGTTTGGAAGTGAAATTGGGTTAAATATGAAAAACTTTTTGAAAGGAAGTGTAACAACCAGGTATTTTCAACCATTCGCATCCATTATAAGTGTATAGGTAGACACTCATGCCGGAATTGAATTGCTCAAAATACTGCGTTGTAAATAAAATTTGGCAAACCTCAGAATATACCGTAAATAAAAATCACAGACACAGAATAATAATAATGCAGCGGAAGGAAAAGGAATAGTAGTTCATGAAGCTACTATATAAAAATATCAGAGTTACATAAAATACAACAGAGGAAATGAAGTACAAAAGAAGTGTCACTACATAGAAGTCAACTAATACAAGAGCTGAAAGGAACAACAGATTGCAAAAGATAAACTTGACAAGTAGATAATCTCCAGCGATTCCAATCTTCAGAAAGTGGAAATCCAAATTTGTGAATAACTCAGGCTGACCCGAGCGTAAATAAAAATACAAACACTCGAGTCAGGACATACATACTTATACAATGTAAACCAACTCAAGTGAACTGTAGTAAAGGTATAAGTAACTTAGAAGATGCTTGGGACCGCCCATCCTCTAAGGATCTGTTAAACTATTTACTATGTAGTATATTGCGCTATATACAGTAGTGTCTAATTAGTAAAGTATAATCATATAGAAAATAGTGTTAAGGGGATGGTGAACCTTAACGCGGTCGAATCTTTAAAACCAAAATCGTAGTGGGCTCGATATAAGGATATGACACGGCGCGCGAGGCAATGCCAGGGTGGATACACTGTTTGCACTCCCGGACCGGTGGTGGCGGCAAGCCAGCAGCTTCCGCCCACCTCGAACAATACCCCCGAATCAAAGTGGCGCCACATATCGAATCACAAAAGTAATAGAATGGTTTCCGATGAAGCATGCTCGATGAAAGGGTGCGACCCTTTGTGTAGCCCGGTATAGCTCATGTTCTAGTCATATATGCCAACTCACGGGAGTTGGGTCCACATAATATACCTCGAGAACGTCGCCCCCATCCTACTTCATTCTGGAATCTCCACCGCGTACACAGTTGTTAAAGTGGTTTTCGGTATTGGCCGGCTATAAGACAATATCCGATCCCGGTCTCTTTAACAACCAATTGTTATTATAACCCGTAGTTATAACTTTAGAACAATATTTTATACTTCAAAATAAAATATCCTTTTCAATCCAAATCTTTATAAAAAATAAAGATTAAATCATTTCCAAAACCATTTCAATATATCAACATACCATATCTTTCAAATTCAAATATTTATCAAAATAAATATCAAGTCATTTCTAACCATTTCAATATATTAAATTATCATATCCTTTCAAAACCACATTTCAAATCATTTTAATATACCAAAATAACATATCTTTTCGAAACCACATTTCAATCCTTTAATATTTCAAAATATCGTCTCTTTTCAAAACCACATTCATTTCAAATCATCATTCATTTTATTCATTTTAAAATACCATTTTAATTCATATTTCAAAACAGTTTATATTCCAAAAATCATTTTTAATCATTACAATGAAGTTATTATGTTTAATAATTAAATTATTAAATTTCCAAAATTTTCAACTTCCAAAGTTCATTTATTCACTTAAGGTTATCAAAACAATAAAAATTCACTTTTCGCAGTATTTAGAAATGCTACGGAAAGTTACATTTAAAACGGTTCAATTTAACAAAAGACAACATTTAAAATGTTGTAACAGGGTTTACTTAAATGTCAAATAAACTTAGTTAAATTCAAAAAAAAAATATAGCACTTACAAAAATTGCTAGAATAGCTTGTAATTCAATTTAGCTTTTTAGTTCATTATCATCAACTTCAGCATTTACAAATGTCGTAATATCATTTACATTGTAATTGATAGCATTTCAAAAATGCAGTCAATTAACTTCAAATATTCAATATAATTTCTCAACCAATTATATTTTTATTTAAACATTTTTAACTTATAAAATCATATATTTATCACATTTATAAGCATCATTTAATTTTCCTCAAGTTCATGATTTTATAAAGTTAAATTTCCATTCAAAAATCAAGATTTAATAATAATTCACTTATTAAATTGTAGTGTTCAACTTTAAAGTCATTACATTAAATTTCAACTTAACACTTAAGTTCAAATTCTCAAATATAACTTTGTTTTACTTTTATTTACTTAACTAAAAATTCACTTTTAAGTCAACTTCATAAATTTCCAATTTTAGTTATATTTCAAAATTTCAACTTAAAATATTCATTCATTTCACATTTCAACTTTATTAAAAATCATTAATATGATATAAAAATCACTTTAAATTCATTTAAATTCAAATTATCATAAATTTATCATAATTTTATATTCGGTTTAATTTCCAATTATAATTAAATCAAATTTCCAAAATAACTTACATTCAAATTTTCTAACTTTTCCATAATTTATTTAACTTATAAATTTCCAGGAAATCAATAATACTTTACAAAATTTATTTTTAATAAATTTTAAATCAAAATATTATAATAATTACATTTTTAAAATATTTTAAACATTTTAGAAAAACATATTTTAACTACGGGCCTGTATATAATTTTCTACGCTAGGTAAAGTGATACGGGTAATATATCATTTCAACCCGTAATTTACAAAGAAAAATCCGGGTTTTGTCATTTCAAACCCGCAATCCCAAGTTAAAATAAATTAAATAAAAACCATTCAAGCCTATCATTTCAGCCCATAACGATTTTTCCCTATTCTAAAGTCCGTTCGGGTATGTATCCTTTCAACCCATAGTGATACTAATCTAAAGGGAACTTGTAGTGTGATGAACAGATAAAATAAACAGAATAGCATGAAGTAACAGCAACATAAAATATAATAGGTGTAATAACAGGTGTGAACATAATACGGTAATAATATAAGCAGTTATAACATGATAATATAGTTCTACAGATTCACAGGGTGTCAATTCACTACTTATATAAGTACATAATGTCTGGTGAGAAATACTCACATTTTTATGCTGGAGATATCAATTAGAATGACACAACGGATCCAGAAGGCATGACCTTTGATTTGAATGGAGATAAATAGCCAAGATATCATCTTGTAAACAACACCAAAACAAGACAATATAACTTATGAATATTCAACCAAAATATTTTGAAATAAATTAAAATTGGAAGGCAACAAAGACAAGATAACTTAACCTTGCTACAACCATTCAAAAGCTCGACCAAGGGGGTTCATTTTCTCATCCATGATGATGATAGGAGTGTGGGAGAGACAAGGCTAATAGCCTTGCAAACATTCAAACAAAACAAACAAATAACATAAGTTTTCAAACCCAAATTCAATAAAACAATGTTAGAATTAAATGCATAAAACAAAGCCAAAGTTTTTGCACTTGCTTTCTACTGCCTATGCTTCAGCTATAGATCTGAAATACATGTCTAATGAGTGGGTTAGGATCAGGTCTTGGGCTCATATGGGTCGGCCATAGCTTGGAAGTAATGGTGCAAAGGTGGATATGCATGAAAATTACAAGACAAGGCAATAAACAAGGTTTCAATGCAACACATGCTCATGGCCAAGGCAAGCATGGTCATGGCCAGGCCTGGTGCGGTCAGGAGGTGGTGTTGCAGGTGGTCTCAGGTCAGGTAGTGGCTGGTGGTGATGATGTATGGGGCGGCCAAGGTGGTTTGGTGAAGTGGTGATAGCATAGGTGTTAGGCAATGTGTTATTCAAGAGTATATGCAATCTTTGGTGGAGTTTGCCTACAAGTGGTAGAGGCGGCCAGGGAGGAGGAGGAAGGAGGAGCCGATCTTAGAAGAGGAGAAAGCAAGGGCAAAAATCAAATAAACAAAAGGAAAAACAATGAAAAGAGAAAGAGTTTCTTACCAAATTTTTGCAAGATGGAGGCCATGATTTTTTTAGGGTTTAGAAGCTTTGAAAATACGTGAAAAGATGAGAGAATGCAGCTGAAAAGAATAGAGAAAGGTATGGCCAAAATAAATGGTGTATTGATTGAAACAGAAACGGTAAAAGAAACGGTGAAACGACTTTACGTTTCTTAGCCTTTAAAACCTTTCGCACTTCTTAAATTTGTTTATCTAACTTAATATTTTTGGAAGTAATAATAATCCCAGATAAAATTTCTAAAATTTATCAAAATATAAAAATATATATAATATTAATTAATTATATAAAGTTAAATTAAGGAAATTAGCTAAAAATAGTAAACTGGTCTAGAAAATTTGAAATAACATGAAATAAATTTTTGAAAATTCATATGAGCTTGAAATATATTTTTAAACATAAATAATAATATAGAATAAAAGTACATTCACAAAATAAATATATAAAATTAAATTTAAATATAATTTTAATGAGGAAAATAGCAGAAAATAAGCAAACAGCCTAAAAAAAGAAAATCAACACAGTGAACTTTGGAAAAATCATAACATCACTTTAAAAATATTTGAAAGTAAAAATATACATAATATAACATAAATATAAAAATTAGAATAAGATAACTCAAGTAGAATATCATTTATATAAATTTAAATAAAGAATATTGTTAAATAACCCTGTATACGCACAATATTGTAAGGGGTGTAACTTTCACAATTTAAATCCGTTTTCAACAAAACGAAAAGTGATGTTCTTAGAATTTTATGTACTTTCATAATAAAAGATAAAATTTAAATTTTCAAACTTTTAAAATTTTAAGTTAAAAGTCACAGTTTGACTATTTTGACAAAAAAATTCACTTTTTGGAAAATATTCTTTTTAGTCATGCTTTGGAATGATAATTCATATCAAAAGTAAAGTTTATCATTCAAAATAAATAAAATAAGTTTTTTTTTAAAATCAAAAATTCAATTAAAATAATTAAAATATACAATAAAAAGAAATCACAAAATACAGGGTTGTTACACTCTCCCCCATTCAAAACTTTTCGTCCCCGAAAAGGAACCAGGTACGGAAAAGCACAGAAAAAGATAGAGTGAAATAAGATTAGGACAAGATGACAATGAGAATGAAATTATACCTGATAACTTTTGTTATATGTAAGTTTAACAAGGTGCAGATTATCAAAGATTATAGAAAGATTTCTAAACGGAAAGATTATAGAAAGATGCTTATACCAGTCTGTAGGAAGATAAGAATACTAAGGATGACAAAAGATAGTTTGAAAAACAAAATAAGGAAATAAATTTGAAAGCATGGAAATTTCAACTTAAATAGAAAATAAATCTTTACCAAGTTAAATAAATCTTAACTATCTCAAATTTCATTATCTTATTATCCAATCATCTTAAGTTGACAATTTTTAAAACCATGGGTTTGAAAAATAATCATTTATTACATTCACAATGTACTTAATAAATTTAATTCTTCTTTATTCCTAACTAACTAAATTTATTCCTCTCACTATATTTATCACTTATGTTAAACATACTTACACTTATTATAACTGCTTCTTTTATTCTTAGGTCTTTTAACATTATTTTATTGTAAGTTATTCAATTACCCTTTTATTTTATTTACCTCTATTAATCATTTTATAATTAAAATTTAAGTGTATAACATTTATTATAACCATTCAAATTTTTTTTATAAAATCTTTTTATATTGTATATTATAAATCAAGTCATATTTTAGAAATTCAAATCAATTTGATTTCCCAAAACAAAGCTGTAGCAAGACTATAGAACAGTCTCTTCACTTCGAAACTCGAAAATGAACATCGATGATGCTGCAGTCATCACCGAAGTTATTTCCCAGCGACAATTAGAAGAGTACTAATTTTAAACTTTAAAATTCTTTGGAAACAAATTTCTATTTGAAAATACTTTAAATAATATATCCCTTTTAAAACTTTTAAACAAAAGGTTTGAAACCATCGGAAGTTAAATTCTCAAATTTCTTTTTCTAAATTCATTTAAGTTCCCAAATCAATTTATAAACAATTATTTATAAATTCATTTATAGAACAATAAATGATAAACCAAGTATTATCATTTCGAAGAATCACTTTAGATCAGTTTATTACGTGCCATAAATTTACTTATATATCAAAATTTATTTCGTTAACCAAATTTTAAAATAATAGTGTGTCAGTTTGTTCTGTCAAAGTGTTTTAGAAATCCTATCGATATCGTTGATCTGACGAATAGATCGGAAACCAAATTCAACATCAACAACTCAAACAACATAATATATAAACATTTTAATTTTAAATATTAGTTTACAAATACACTATACATGAATAGATTGGAAACAAAAGACAAGATGATTAAATAACAAAATAGGGAGGTGGATAAGCTTAAATAAATCACGGGCAACCTTAACCGGGTCAACCGTGACTTAAATAATAAGATCGATGTGGATTTTCTAGGGTAAATCTACATTCGATCCCAAGAGTTAGAGTTTGGAATAACAAAAGTTATTAGCATCTAAACCAAGGATAGATATAAATCTCTGGTGAATCGATGCTAATCGTAAAGGAGTTTTCCCCCCTTTCAATTCAATTTGAAATTGGCGTGACCGCCGACTCACTAGAAAGATCATTCGAAGCGGAGTTATGGAATACACCAGAGTCAAAAGAAGATGAAAAGTGAGTGATACGAATGGAGTTTGGAACCGTAGGGAACGTTCCAAATTTCAAAGGAATCGAGTCAAAAAGAAAGAGATTCAACTCGAATGAATGTGATTCTGTAAATACATTCACTCCATATGCTGAGTTTTGCCTAGAGCTACCAAAGCTTTGATACCAACTGTAACAGCCCGATATTTTCAACCATTCGCATCCATTATAAGTGTATAGGTAGACACTCATGCCGGAATTGAATTGCTCAAAATATCGCGTTGTAAATAAAATTTGGCAAACCTCAAAATATACAGTAAATAAAAATCACAGATCACAGACACAGAATAATAATAATGCAGCGAAAGTAAAAGGAATAGTAGTTCATGAAGCTACTATATAAAAATATCAGAGTTACATAAAATACAACTGAGGAAATGAAGTACAAAAGAAGTGTCACTACATAGAAGTCAACTAATACAAGAGCTGAAAGGAACAACAGATTGCAAAAACTTGACAAGTAGATAATCTCCAGCGATTCCAATCTCCAGAAAGTGGAAATCCAAATCTGTGAATAACTCAGGCTGACCCGAGCGTAAATAAAAATACAAATACTCGAATCAGGACATACATACTTATACAATGTAAACCAACTCAAGTGAACTGTAGTAAAGGTACAAGTAACTTAGAAGATGCTTGGGACCGCCCATCCTCTAAGGATCCGTTAAACTATTTACTATGTAGTATATTGCGCTATATACAGTAGTGTCTAATCAGTAAAGTATAATCATATAGAAAATAGTGTTAAGGGGATGGTGAACCTTAACGCAGTCGGATCTTTAAAACAAAAATCGTAGTGGGCTCGATATGAGGATATGACACGGCACGCAAGGCAATGCCAGGGTGGATACACCGTTTGCACTCCCGGACCGGTGGTGACAGCAAGCCTGCCGCTTCCGCCCACCTCGAACAATACCTCCGAATCAAAGTGGCGCTACATATCGAATCACAAAAGTAATAGAATGGTTTCCGATGAAGCATGCTCGATGAAAGGGTGCGACCCTTTGTGTAGCCCAGTATAGCTCCTGTTTTAGTCATATATGCCAACTCACGGGAGTTGGGTCCACATAATATACCTCGAGAACGTCGCCGCCATCCTACTTCATTCTGGAATCTCCACAGCGTATACAGTTGTTAAAGTGGTTTTCGATATTGGCTGGCTATAAGACAATATCCGATCCCGATCTCTTTAACAACCAATCGTTATTATAACCCGTAGTTATAACTTTAGAACAATATTTTATACTTCAAAATAAAATATCCTTTTCAATCCAAATCTTTATCAAAAATAAAGATTATGTAACGACCCGCTATTTTGGACCATTCGCATCCGCACATGTCGGACTTGAATAATTCAAAATACCGCGTTGTTAATTTAATTTGGCAAACTCAGCATAACAGTAAATAAATAATTACAGATCACAGACACAGAGAAATAAAATGCAGCGGAATAGATAAAGAATAGTAGTTCATGAAGCTACTATATACATCAGAGTTTAAATAAAATACATAAGAATATCTCGAATACAGTGAAGTCTTCAGTACAAGCCGATGACTTCTCTGAACCAGTCAACTAGAAAAAAACTGAAAGCTGAATCGATAATTCAATCTCCAAATGAAGCTCCAATCTCCAAAGGTGAGTCTCTAATGCTGTATTACTCAGTCTGACCCGAGCGTAAAGCAAAACACAAAACACTCGAGTCAGGATTAACATTCTTATATAAATAAATCCAACTCAAGTGAAATATCAACTGAAATACAAATAACTTAAAGGATGTTTGGGATAACCATCCTCTAAGGGTCCATAGAACTATCTACAAGGTAGAAATATACACTATAACACCGTGGCCATTCCTATTTATTTATACTTCAAAACCAAAATATCATTTTCATTAGATATATAATTATTTCCAATTTTTCACTTTCAAAGTTACGATTCAATTTAGTAAATTTCCAAATTCAAATCTAGTCAAATCTCAATTTAAATCAATTTAAATTCAACTTAATTTCTAAATGACCACTTCAAATTTTATGGATCTCAAATTCCGTATTTGAAATCACTCAATACCCTTTTTACATTTCAATATTTAAAACTTTAAATACTAAACGTTCCAAACTAAATTTTATTTAGATTCAGTTTTCTAAATAATAGATTCAACTTATATTGATTCAAATACGGATCTGAAACACCAATTAAATTCTAGTATAGTTCAAAGCTTTAACATTCTACATTCCCAAAGTTCAATTTAATAG
Source organism: Allium cepa (assembly GCA_030765085.1). Classification (NCBI taxonomy): domain Eukaryota; kingdom Viridiplantae; phylum Streptophyta; class Magnoliopsida; order Asparagales; family Amaryllidaceae; genus Allium; species Allium cepa. The sequence goes on along the minus strand of CM060929.1, from coordinate 914,624,913 downwards.
TTTCATAAAGATCTTGATTTAACCAAATTATTATTTAGCCTTGAAATATTTCCTCCTTAGATTCAATATCATTTAAGTAGCCTGAAATTTCCCTTTTACTTAATATTTTCTTTAATTTATTTAAACGTGAAATATTCATTAAATCACTTAAATCAAAAATCCAGTTACAAAATCATACCTTCAAATTTCCCATTCAAAAATTTTAAGTTGATTTAATTAAATAAATCCTTACTTAAATACCATTTTTAATAAACCCAAATGTATCTCCCAAACTTAGTTAATTGCAAAAATCTATTTGGAATAAAATTTACATAAATATTTAACATAATTTATGTATTAAATCAAATTTTGACTAAATTAAATATTTTTAAATCTATATATATCCTTACCCTTTATATATAAAATTTAAGGATTAACATTTAATAAGACCATATATTTCTTTCCAAAACAATACATTTAATTTCAAATATTTATATATGGACCAACGGTGTCTGTATATATTTCTTATCATATGGTCAAATGTTACGGATATTTATCATTTCAATCCGTACACTAAATGTATATGGGTGGATAGCATTTCAACCTGTAATCCCAATTTAATTTAAATGAAAATCGCTTGGGTTTATCATTTCAACCCATAATGATTTTCTCATATTCTAAAGTCTGTTCGGGTATGTATCATTTCAACCCATAGTGAATTCTATACTAATAGGGAACTTGCAGAGTGATAACAGATAGGATAATAATATAACAACAGGCATATATCATCAGTAAAATAAATTATAAACAATAGGATATGGTGTCATATCCCATAGGTGAACAGCTGCAGATAATAGCATATATAACAATTTAAATAACTACAACAGCATATTTCAATTGTCATTTCAATTGAAATCAAATTTAATAAATAAAAGAACGTTAATCGTGAGTGATTGCTCACCTTTCGAGGAGAGAGATTTGACAATGAAATTGAGGTACGACATCTCGGTACGAATCCTAAACGACAAGGTTGGCACGAATTTGACGAATAGGGTTAATAGATAGGAATTGACGAAATTAAATCTGAACGGGATAGATGAAGATAACTTATATAAGGGAACCTGTATATATATGATTGTATAAAACTATATACATAACTATTTATATGTGAATAAAAATCATATTATAACTTCTAACACAAATATGTTTCAAAAAATTCAACTTAAATAAAAATAGTATCCATACTATTTGCGTGTAAAATATAGCTTCTTAGAACCCCAAACTTTTATATTGTCTTTGAGAAAAATCAAACTTCATATAATGAAATCTTTACACTTGTTGATTCCTGAAACACCTTTACTCCCCATTGAAACATATAGGTAGCTAATATATATATACACACACTAATTAATGCACCATCCCTGTTATAACTTTAAAAAAGACATACTAGAAATCCTATGGGCAACCTACTGTGTAATTCATGTATCCTAGCCAACTGTTGCATATATCCAAAAGACACAAACTGTATATAAACTATACATCTCACAACCTATATTATAAAAATATATATTACTTAGATTCTAATTTAATATTATTCTAATAGTACTGTAAACGAAAATAGGAATTAAACTGTAAATATCTTAAATTTTTACGGTAAAACCATTCAAACCCTTAATATAAAACTCTGCATAAAATTTTCCAAGTGTTACATATACATATAACTATCGTATTGTAAAATTTCATATAAAATTATATATACTAACATTAAACTGTTGTAACACAAAATGTTGTATTCATTAATAGATGCAAAACATTGTAAATTTTATCAACCCGGTCACAAATTAAAAAAAAACAGCCTAACAAAGTACCTATCTTTTGTAAATCAAACCCATTTTTTAGACTTGAATAACTTTTATAAACTATACAAATATTTCCAACTATTGTATATACACTTTATAAAAGCCGACCGAGCAAAACGCATATTGTAGCTATGCTTATATATAATACACATACAGTCTGTTTTCAAAAATGACAAACCCACACATGTAATAAAATCAATATATCACATACCTAATATAGTACAGTATATTAAATACATCAACAGGCTCGGTTGTGCTACTAGTGAAGGCCGAAGGTGGAGACAGGTGACCATTCACGTGGAGGCGATGTGAGCGGGTCGGAGCGTGATGGCGCTGGGCGAAGGGGAGCACAGGGTGTGATGCGTCGTTCAGGGCATGCGGTGTTGCCATGGGGCTGACGACGTGGGTAAGGGGATTTGGGAGGCGGTGATTTTGGTGGGAGGCGAGGTCGAGTGTGGTGGTTCACGGTGAGGTGGTGGGCGGTGGAGAGGCCGATGGTGTTTGGGATCGAAGGGCTCTGGGTGCTTGTTGCTGTCGGGTGGAAGTTTATGGGAGCTGCGGGCTTTGAGGCGCTGGCAGTTGGATCACAGCAAAGATCAAGGAGGGCGGAGGTGCTTTTATGGTGGAGCATGGTAGCACAGGAGTGATAGGAGCAGGCGAAAACAAAATAAAGATGTGACTGCAAACTGAAGAATATAAGGAAGCTATAGGATATGCTCACCATTCTTTTTATTTAATATGAAGAACGAAAGAAAATAATGAAGGAGAGAGGGACCAAAAGGACACAACAATATATATATTAAACCAGTGACAATATGAACGGTGCAAAAGAAATGAAAGCAAATGACCGTTTGAAATAAATAAATCTAAACGTATATAAATTTACGCGATGGTAAGGAACGGCTGAATTGTAATAATAGATGAAATAAATATTAAAATTAAAGCTAGTGACTGCAGTTTGAAATTCGAATGGACCCAACTGTCAAAAGGCTACCGATGCGGTGAACTGTTTTACAGATTCTATTGTTCATCGGTCGCCGAAACAAGCGAATGAATAAACCGTGGATATCAGCACGACAAGGCGATCAAAATGGTATATAGATATCAGTGGTACGATTGAATTATAATAATTCGAATTTTCGCTAGAGGAAAAAATGCAGCAAAAACTCAGAAAATAAGATCGACGGAGCTACAGATGTCCAAATTTTGAAAAACGAAAGATGACGTCTCACTCAGAAGAGGATTTAGAATTTTTCTATAGAAAAAATATTCAGGTTTGAAAATAAATTTATTATCATAAATTATTAACTAATTTAAATTGAAATAATTAAACTACACGATAAAATTTAACTTCCATATAATTAATTGAAAATTTACCATCTGCTATGTTTAATTGGACGTAATACAAATATTAAATTTTTGTTTCAAAATATTATTATTTAAATTTCTCAAAATTTAATTAAATACGTAAATAAAACCATTAAAAATTTATTAAAATTTTATGGGTCGTTACACTCTCCCCCACTCAAAACTTTTCGTCCCCGAAAAGGAAGGAGGTAGGAGAATAAAACTACCAGAAAGAAAATAGATTGAAAGAAAAGATAACCAATAATTTTTAAAACTATATAAATTTTATTTGAAATATTTATTTGAAAACCTCATTTGAAATTTAATTTTCTATAATACTATGATACTTTAAAAAATTTCAAAACCCATTGGAATTTAATATGTTTAAATAACACTTAATAAATATATGAAAACTTTTTGAAAACAATTGTTTACATCATTAGTTCTATTTAAAGAAGCTAGTGGAAAACATTAAATCCATAATCTATGAAATTTTTAATTTTCCTCAAGACACTTTTCAAACAATATTTATAAATCAATAATCATTTACTTTAAATATGTTTTATCTAATTTACAATATTTAAAATCTTCTATTAAACCAAGTAGTAAATAAATAAACAATATTTAAAAGATTGTATTCAAAAAAGGAAAGGAAGGCAGATTCTGGAAACAGAATCAAGGGGAATAACTAAAGCTGAGCAGATACGGTAGATTCAAAAGATAGTATCGGGCACGAATAATTAATTCAAACCATAAGAATTTCAATTTTGAATAGTAATACAAAATTTCTTTGTTAGAAATACTTTTATAATAAAATACTTTTATATCGAAACAATTTCTTTTTGAAAATACTTTTATAACTCGATGTTTCAACAAGTTTATCCTCGTTCTTGTAGACTCTGGCCATGCATTGATCAGGCGCAAAGCTAGAATTCTTCAAGTACTTAGTAGACATGTTTCAACACCCAGTGAAAATACTTGAAAAAAATTTTAAAAACAGATATGGAAAGTACAATCCAAACAAAACAACCAAACCAAAACCTTTGTCCGATCATGGTTCGCAGATACACAATGGTTATGCCTGCGTCCCCCAGGAAACAATCCATATCCGTAAGCTTTCTCAGCCCTGCGAGTTACGCCATGATGACTAGTAGAGTGCAGGATACACAATGGTTACGCCTGGATCCCCCAGGAAACAATACGTACCCCTAGGCAAGACTCAGCCAGGCACTTGCGCTACTATTCGCAACCTACACAGATTGCAGGATACACAATGGTTACGCCTGGATCCCCCAGGAAATAATTCGTACCCCTAGGCAAGACTCAGCCAGGCAATTTCGCTATGCATTCACGAGAGAAAAAAAAACCATGGGTTATGCCACGGTGGGAACACTCGAGTATTACATCCGGAAAACCAAAAATCAGAGAGAATAATATCGATAGAATGAATCCACGATGTGGCCACAAAGCGGATATCAAGTAGAAGGCACTTTCCATATCTTTACTTGGAAAATATATATCATATAGTACCTTTTCAAATACTTTCAAATATCATACTTATATAAAGTCCATTATATATGGGATTCCTTTTTCAAATCGAATACTTTCCAAATCAATAGTATATCAAATCATGCTTATATAGACTTTGATTATATAAAATTCTCTTTCCAAATTTGAGTACCTTTCAAATCAATAGATTTCAAATCAACTTCATACTTATACAATCCATTTTATATAAGTTCGAGCACTCCCAAATCAAGTGCTTAAGAATATAAGGTTCTCAAATTTCAAATCATTTCAATATCAATTCAGTTTCAAAATCATATATGATTTCACCAAATTTTCTTCCAAATTAAATATCTAAATTTCAAAGTTCCCAAAATAATAGGTTTAGAAAAATTATCCCAGTTTCCAAATTAAAATAATTCAAATCAAACAAATTCATTTCCAAAATCACCATATAAGTACTGGTTTTTAATTTCAATTAAATTTCAAAAGCATATATTTTCTCAAAATCAATTATACTCAAAAATGGTTTCCAAATTTATAATTATCCCTTTAAAACCTTTAAACTATTTATTTCTATTTGAAATATCCAATTTACCTTTTTGAAACCATTATTTAAAACTAAAAATTTTTTTCAATACATTTCAAAACTAAATTCCATATTAGTATAATTCAAAATAGTCATATTCATTTACTTAACAAAAGGTTTCAAACTTAAACATACAAAACTCAACTTATACGCTTTGTCAAATATTTTATACTTTTCAAAATTCCTTAGCTTTAAACTTTTAAACCTTGATTTGTAAGCGCTCGATCCTTTAAAATAGTCGGTGAAATCAAATTTCAAATCCAAAGTTGGAAATCAATTTTTATAAATAGGGTTATTCTGAGTCAAATCAAAACTCGAGGATCGAACACCGGTATACTTTAAATCATTTCAAATATATACATATTTCTTTCGAAAATATCCAATTACTTCGGAATTTGAAATCAAAAACGGTTTTACAAAATCACTCGCATAGCAAAGCTATTAAAGTGGCCTCTCCCCCACTCTAAGGCTCGAAAATCAATGTCGATGATGCGTGCACTCATCACCGAAATTATTCTCCAACGACATAAGTGAGTTCTGGACTTCTATTTTCTTGAAAACTTCTTTGAAATTTCTTCAAAATTATTGGAATTCATTTGAAACATTTCGTATTCGAAAAATACTTTAAATCATATTATTTTTATATTTTTTTCAAAATCTTAAAACCAATTTCAAAATACCGGAATTCAATTCTCGAATTTCAAATTTAACACTTCAGTATAAATCATTTTTATATAAATCAATTTCTTATAATTTTTCAAAATTTCAAATCCTTTCAAAAACTTTTATCTATAGAATAACATTTCTTATTTGTTTTATATATAGGTATATAAACCTTATCGAAAACATTTTCACTTTTATATATAGAATAAAATCATAGTTATCAAAATAATAATTTCGGTATATAAAACAATTTCAAAATACAAACAATACCCAATTTTCAAAGGATGATTCAAGAATGGATTTCAAAACCAAGATAGAGATTTAAATTAGAGGAACTCTAATCAATAGAATCCTGATTCGAAGGTAGACTCGATCGAAGATGAGATAATTAAATTACAAAATAGAAGATGGATATAATTCTGTAAATCGCGGGCGACCTTACCCGGGTCAACCGTGACTTCAGGAATATGATCGATGTGGAATTCCAAAACAAATCGACATTCGATCGCCAGAGATAGAATTCAGCATATCAAGACATAGCAGCATCGTAAACCGAGGATACAGGAATCTTCGGTGAATCAATGCCAATTGTAAAGGGGTTTTCACCCCCCTTACAAAACATTTAGTGGAGTTATGGGATACTCCAGAATCAAACGATTATAAATAGAAAGAGACAAGAATGAATTTCGGAACCGAGGGACATTCCAAAATTCAAAGGAAATCGAGTCAAAAGGAAGAGATTCAACTCGAACGAAAGTGATTCTGTAAATAAATTTACCATATATGCTAAGTTTTGCCTAGAGCCAAAGCTTTGATACCAACTGTAACGACCCGCTATTTTGGACCATTCGCATCCGCACATGTCAGACTTGAATAATTCAAAATACCGCATTGTTAATTTAATTTGGCAAACTCAGCATAACAGTAAATAAATAATTACAGATCACAGACACAGAGAAATAAAATGCAGCGGAATAGATAAAGAATAGTAGTTCATGAAGCTACTATATACATCAGAGTTTAAATAAAATACATCAGAATATCTCGAATACAGTGAAGTCTTCAGTACAAGCCGATGACCTCTCTGAACCAGTCAACTAGAAAAAAACTGAAAGCTGAATCGTTAGTTCAATCTCCAAATGAAGCTCCAATCTCCAAAGGTGAGTCTCTAATGCTGTATTACTCAGTCTGACCCGAGCGTAAAGCAAAACACAAAACACTCGAGTCAGGATTAACATTCTTATATAAATAAATCCAACTCAAGTGAAATATCAACTGAAATATAAATAACTTAAAGAATGTTTGGGATAACCATCCTCTAAGGGCCCATAGAACTATCTACAAGGTAGAAATATACACTATAACACCGTGGCCATTCCTATTTATTTATACTTCAAAACCAAAATATCATTTTCATTAGATATATAATTATTTCCAATTTTTCACTTTCAAAGTTACGATTCAATTTAGTAAATTTCCAAATTCAAATCTAGTCAAATCTCAATTTAAATCAATTTAAATTCAACTTAATTTCTAAATGACCAATTCAAATTTTATGGATCTCAAATTCCGGATTTGAAATCACTCAATACCCTTTTTACATTTCAATATTTAAAACTTTAAATACTAAACGTTTCAAACTAAATTTTATTTAAATTCAGTTTTCTAAATAATAGATTCAACTTATATTGATTCAAATACGGATCTGAAACACCACTTAAATTCTAGTATAGTTCAAAGCTTTAATATTCTACATTCCCAAAGTTCAATTTAATAGTTTCATAAAGATCTTGATTTAACCAAATTATTATTTAGCCTTGAAATATTTCCTCCTTAGATTCAATATCATTTAAGTAGCCTGAAATTTCCATTTTACTTAATATTTTCTTTAATTTATTTAAACGTGAAATATTCATTAAATCACTTAAATCAAAAATCCAGTTACAAAATCATACCTTTAAATTTCCCATTCAAAAATTTTAAGTTGATTTAATTAAATAAATCCTTACTTAAATACCATTTTTAATAAACCCAAATGTATCTCCCAAACTTAGTTAATTGCAAAAATCTATTTGGAATAAAATTTACATAAATATTTAACATAATTTATGTATTAAATCAAATTTTGACTAAATTAAATATTTTTAAATCTATATATATCCTTACCCTTTATATATAAAATTTAAGGATTAACATTTAATAAGACCATATATTTCTTTCCAAAACAATACATTTAATTTCAAATATTTATATATGGACCAACGGTGTCTGTATATATTTCTTATCATATGGTCAAATGTTACGGATATTTATCATTTCAATCCGTACACTAAATGTATATGGGTGGATAGCATTTCAACCCGTAATCCCAATTTAATTTAAATGAAAATCGCTTGGGTTTATCATTTCAACCCATAATGATTTTCTCCTATTCTAAAGTCTGTTAGGGTATGTATCATTTCAACCCATAGTGAATTCTATACTAATAGGGAACTTGTATAGTGATAACAGATAGGATAATAATATAACAACAGGCATATATCATCAGTAAAATAAATTATAAACAATAGGATATGGTGTCATATCCCATAGGTGAACAACTGCAGATAATAGCATATATAACAATTTAAATAACTACAACAGCATATTTCAATTGTCATTTCAATTGAAATCAAATTTAATAAATAAAAGAACGTTAATCGTGAGTGATTGCTCACCTTTCGAGGCTAGAGAGAGATTTGACAATGAAATTGAGGTACGACATCCCGGTAGGAATCCTAAACGACAAGGTTGGCACGAATTTGACGAATAGGGCTGATAGATAGGAATTGACGAAATTAAATCAGAACGGGATAGATGAAGATAACTTATATAAGGGAACCTGTATATATATGATTGTATACAACTATATACATAACTATTTATATGTGAATAAAAATCATATTATAACTTCTAACACAAATATGTTTCAAAAATTTTAACTTAAATAAAAATAGTATCCATACTATTTGCGTGTAAAATATAGCTTCTTAGAACCCCAAACTTTTATATTGTCTTTGAGAAAAATCAAACTTCATATAATGAAATCTTTACACTTGTTGATTCCTGAAACACCTTTACTCCCCATTGAAACATATAGGTAGCTAATATATATATATATATATATACACACACTAATTAATGCACCATCCCTGTTATAACTTTAAAAAAGACATACTAGAAATCCTATAGGCAACCTACTGTGTAATTCATGTATCCTAGCCAACTGTTGCATATATCCAAAAGACACAAACTGTATATAAACTATACATCTCACAACCTATATTATAAAAATATATATTACTTAGATTCTAATTTAATATTATTCTAATAGTATTGTAAATGAAAATAGGAATTAAACTGTAAATATCTTAAATTTTTACGGTAAAACCATTCAAACCCTTAATATAAAACTCTGCATAAAATTTTCCAAGTGTTACATATACATGTAACTATCGTATTGTAAAATTTCATATAAAATTATATATACTAACATTAAACTGTTGTAACACAAAATGTTGTATTCATTAATAGATGCAAAACATTGTAAATTTTATCAACACGGTCACAAATTAAAAAAAAATCAGCCTAACAAAGTACCTATCTTTTGTAAATCAAACCCATTTTTTAGACTTGAATAACTTTTATAAACTATACAAATATTTCCAACTATTGTATATACACTTTATAAAAGCCGACCGAGCAAAACGCATATTGTAGCTATGCTTATATACAATACACATACAGTCTGTTTTCAAAAATGACAAACCCACACATGTAATAAAATCAATATATCACATACCTAATATAGTACAGTATATTAAATACATCCACAGGCTCGGCTGTGCTACTAGTGAAGGCCGAAGGTGGAGACAGGTGACCATTCACGTGGAGGCGATGTGAGCGGGTCGGAGCGTGATGGCGCTGGGCGAAGGGGAGCACAGGGTGTGATGCGTCGTTCAGGGCATGCGGTGTTGCCATGGGGCTGACGACGTGGGTAAGGGGATTTGGGAGGCGGTGATTTCGGTGGGAGGCGAGGTCGAGTGTGGTGGTTCACGGTGAGGTGGTGGGCGGTGGAGAGGCCGATGGTGTTTGGGATCGAAGGGCTCTGGGTGGTTGTTGCTGTCGGGTGGAAGTTTATGGGAGCTGCGGGCTTTGGGGCACTGGCAGTTGGATCACAGCGAAGATCAAGGAGGGCGGTGGTGCTTTTATGGTGGAGCATGGTAGCACAGGAGTGATAGGAGCAGGCGAAAACAAAATAAAGATGTGACTGCAAACTGAAGAATATAAGGAAGCTATAGGATATGCTCACCATTCTTTTTATTTAATATGAAGAACGAAAGAAAATAATGAAGGAGAGAGGGACCAAAAGGACACAACAATATATATATTAAACCAGTGATAATATGAACAGTGCAAAAGAAATGAAAGCAAATGACCGTTTGAAATAAAAAAATATAAACGTATATAAATTTACGCGATGGTAAGGAACGGCTGAATTGTAATAACGGATGAAATAAATATTAAAATTAAAGCTAGTGACTGCAGTTTGAAATTAGAATGGACCCAACTGTCAAAAGGCTACCGATGCGGTGAAATGTTTTACAGATTATATTGTTCATCGGACGCCGAAACAAGCGAATGAATATACCGTGGATATCGGCACGACAAGGCGATCAAAATGGTATATAGATATCAGTGGTACGATTGAATTATAATAATTCGAATTTTCGCTAGAGGAAAAAATGCAGCAAAAACTCAGAAAATAAGATCGACGGAGCTACAGATGTCCAAATTTTGAAAAACGAAAGATGACGTCTCACTCAGAAGAGGATTTAGAATTTTTCTATAGAAAAAATATTCAGGTTTGAAAATAAATTTATTATCATAAATTATTAACTGATTTAAATTGAAATAATTAAATTACACGATAAAATTTAACTTCCATATAATTAATTGAAAATTTACCATCTGCTATGTTTAATTGGACGTAATCCAAATATTAAATTTTTTATTTCAAAATATTATTATTTAAATTTCTCAAAATTCAATTAAATACGTAAATAAAACCATTAAAAATTTATTAAAATTTTATGGGTCATTACAGATTAAATCATTTCCAAATCCATTTCAATATATCAACATACCATATCTTTCAAATTCAAATATTTATCAAAATAAATATCAAGTCATTTCTAACCATTTCAATATATTAAATTATCATATCCTTTCAAAACCACATTTCAAATCATTTTAATATACAAAAATATCATACCTTTTTGAAACCACATTTCAATCCTTTAATATGTCAATATATCATCTCTTTTCAAAACCACATTCATTTCAAATCATCATTCATTTTATTCAATTTAAAATACCATTTCAATTCATATTTCAAAACAGTTTATATTCCAAAAATTATTTTTAATCATTACAACGAAGTTATTATGTTTAATAATTAAATTATTAAATTTCCAAAATTTTCAACTTCCCAAATTCATTTATTCACTTAAGATTATCAAAACAGTAAAAATTCACTTTTCGCAATATTTAGAATCGCTACGGAAAGTTACATTCAAAACGGTTCAATTTAATAAAAGACAACATTTAAAATGTTGTAATAGGGTTTACTTAAATGTCAAATAAACTTAGTTAAATTCAAAAAAAAATATAGCACTTACAAAAATTTCTAGAATAGCTTTTAATTCAATTTAGCTTTTTAGTTCATTATCATCAACTTCAGCATTTACAAATGCCGTAATATCATTTACATTGTAATTAATAGCATTTCAAAAATGCAGTCAATTAACTTCAAATATTCAATATAATTTCTCAACCAATTATATTTTTATTTAAACATTTTTAACTTATAAAATCATACATTTATCACATTTATAAACATCATTTAATTTTCCTCAAGTTCATAATTTTATAAAGTTGAATTTCCATTCAAAAAACAAGATTTAATAATAATTCACTTATTAAATTGCAGTGTTCAATTTTAAAGTTATTACATTAAATTTCAACTTAACACTTAAGTTCAAATTCTCAAATATAACTTTGTTTTACTTTTATTTACTTAACTAAAAATTCAATTTTAAGTCAATTTCATAAATTTCCAATTTTAGTTATATTTCAAAATTTCAACTTAAAATATTCATTCATTTCACATTTCAACTTTATTAAAAATCATTAATATGATATAAAAATCACTTTAATTTCATTTAAATTCAAATTATCATAAATTTATCATAATTTCAAATTCAATTTAATTTCCAATTATAATTAAATCAAATTTCCAAAATAAGTTGCAAACAAATTTTCTAACTTTTCCATAATTTATTTAACTTATAAATTTCCAGAAAATCAATAATATTTTACAAAATTTATTTTTAATAAATTTTAAATCAAAATATTGTAATAATTACATCTTTAAAATATTTTGAACATTTTAGAAAAACATATTTTAACTACGGGCCTGTATATAATTTTCTACGCTAGGTAAAGTGATACGGGTAATATATCATTTCAACCCGTAATTTACAAAGAAAAATCCGGGTTTTATCGTTTCAAACCCGCAATCCCAAGTTTAAATAAATTAAATAAAAACCGTTCAAGCCTATCATTTCAGCCCATAACGATTTTCCCCTATTCTAAAGTCCGTTCGGGTATGTATCCTTTCAACCCATAGTGATACTAATCTAAAGGGAACTTGTAGTGTGATGGACAGATAAAATAAACAAAATAGCATGAAATAACAGCAACATAAAATATAATTGGTGTAATAATAGGTGTGAACATAATATGGTAATAATATAAGCAGTTATAACATGATAATATAGTTCTACAGATTCACAGGGTGTCAATTCACTACTTATATAAGTACATAATGTCTGGTGAGAAATACTCACATTTTAATGCTGGAGATATCAATTAGAATGACACAACGGATCCAGAAGGTACGACCTTTGATTTAAATGGAGAGAAATAGCCAAGATATCATCTTGTAAACAACCCCAAAACAAGACAATTTAACTTATGAATATTCAACCAAAATATTTTGAAATAAATTGAAATTGGAAGGCAACAAAGACAAGATAACTTGACCTTGCTACAACCATTCAAAAGCTCGACCAAGGGGGTTCATTTTCTCAGCCATGATGATTATATGAGTGTGGGAGAGACAAGGCTAATAGCCTTGCAAACATTCAAACAAAACAAACAAATAACATAAGTTTTCAAACCCAAATTCAATAAAACAATGTTAGAATTAAATGCATAAAACAAAGCCAAAGTTTTTGCACTTGCTTTCCACCGCCTATGCTTCAGCTATAGATCTGAAATACATGTCTAATGAGTGGGTTAGGATCAGGTCTTGGGCTCATATGGGTCGGACATAGCTTGGAAGTAATGGTGCAAAGGTGGATATGCATGAAAATTACAAGACAAGGCAATAAACAAGGTTTCAATGCAACACATGCTCATGGCCAAGGCAAGCATGGTCATGGCCAGGCCTGGTGCGGTCAGGAGGTGGTGTTGCAGGTGGTCTCAGGTCAGGTAGTGGCTGGTGGTGATGATGTATGGGGCGGCCAAGGTGGTTTGGTGAAGTGGTGATAGCATAGGTGTTAGGCAATGTGTTATTCAAGAGTATATGCAATCTTTGGTGGAGTTGCCTACAGGTGGTGGAGGCGGCCAGGGAGGAGGCGGAAGGAGGAGCCGATCCAAGAAGAGGAGAAAGCAAGGGCAAAAATCAAATAAACAAAAGGAAAAACAATGAAAAGAGAAAGAGTTTCTTACCAAATTTTTGCAAGATGGAGGCCACAATTTTTTTAGGGTTTAGAAGCTTTGAAAATACATGAAAAGATGAGAGAATGCAGCTGAAAAGAATAGAGAAAGGTATGGCCAAAATAAATGGTGTATTGATTGAAAAAGAAACGGTAAAAGAAACGGTGAAACGACTTTACGTTTCTTAGCCTTTAAAACCTTTCACACTTCTTAAATTTGTTTATATAATTTGATATTTCTGGAAGTAATAATAATCCCAGATAAAATTTCGAAAATTTATCAAAATATAAAAATGTATTTAATATTAATTAACTATATAAATTTAAATTAAGGAAATTAGCTAAAAATAGTAAACTAGTCTAGAAAATTTGAAATTACATGAAATAAATTTCAGAAAATTCATATGAGCTTGAAATACATTTTTAAACATAAATAATAATATAGAATAAAAGTACATTCTCAAAATAAATATATAAAATTAAATTTAAATATAATTTTAATGAGGAAAATAGCAGAAAATAAGCAGACAACCTAAAAAAAGAAAATCAACACAGTAAACTTTGGAAAAATCATAACATCACTTTAAAAATATTTGAAAGTCAAAATGTACATAATATAACATAAATATACAAATTAGAATAAGATAACTCAAGTAGAATATCATTTATATAAATTAAAACAAAGAATATTGTTAAATAACCCTATATACGCACAATATTGTAAAGGGTATAACTTTCACAATTTAAATCCATTTCAACAAAACGAAAAGTGGTGTTCTTAGAATTTTATGTACTTTCATAATAAAAGATAAAATTTAAATTTTCAATCTTTTAAAAAATTAAGTTAAAAGTCACAGTTTGACTATTTTGACAAAAAAATTCACTTTTTGGAAAATATTCTTTTTAGTCATGCTTTGGAAGGACAATTCATATCAAAAGTAAAGTTTATCATTCAAAATAAATAAATAAGTTTTTTTTAAATCAAAAATTCAATTAAAATAATTAAAATATACAAAAAAAATAAATCACAAAATACAGAGTTGTTACAGGAAGTGTGAAATTAAAATTAGTTTGAATATAATATGGCTTGTAAAAGTTTTGAAATTTAAATAATTTAATTTGAATTTGAATTCAAGAATTAAAGTCGAATTATATATATAAATATGTTTAAAATTTGAAATTTCTTATTCCAACATTCTTATATATAGTTTGATTTGATTTCCTAAAATTTTTGGACTTAAAAGACGAATTTTGAAAATAATAATATTTTATTATTTAAATATTTATTTCAAATAATTAATTAATTTTGAAATTTTGGAAACTATGGTTTAAAAAGGGTTATATAGGTTATATAATGTATATATATATATATATATATATATGGATTTTAAACCATTTTTGAAGTTTTTAAATGAATTATTTTGGGAATTTAAATTTAACTCAATTAGAGCTTGCCGAGGGGGTGGCAGTTCGTTTATTTTCCGATTTATTCTTTAAAAGGCTATAACTTGAGCAAATTAATAGGATTTTTCCGAAACAAAAACTTTTGTTTTCAAATGATAATAACTTTCATATAAAGAAAGAATTTCCAGTTTTTGTTGAAAGGATTTCGAGTAATGGGTAAATCAAATTTTAAATGGAAATAGTTTTGAAAGCTATGAATGAATCTTTTTTAAAGATTTGGTAAACCTTGTGTCAAATTGAAGAGGATCTTAAAGGTGGATCTTTTGTTTAAAAGGTTAAAAATGGAAATTTGTTGAAAACATTCAAAAGGAAAGGTTTTGGGGAAATAAAGGCTAAAAATTGTGACTTAACTAAGATCCGAATGTATCCATATGTTTTAAATAAGCGCTCATTGTTCGGAAAGGCCGGGGAGGGCATTAAGTCGAAATCTCATTCCGAATAATGATACGACGGAATGGAATTTCATTTGAAGACAGTGGTTGAAAATCGAGTATTTTCAAAAACGAAAGGATTGCCTGTTGATTGTCTCTGCATCGAGTTGCTCCGGTATAGAGATTACCCTATTTGATGGGGAGGTCGGACGTGATTAGGGGATATCCGGATTTGCAAGGACTTCTTTCCTTAATTGGACGAAGTGTCTTCGGTTCCATTCAGACCCAGGATGGACTTGTATGGACGTATGTCTGACATTACACTTTGAGATATAAAGCTGGTTTCTATCAAATATATTTTTGTTGGTGAGGGAGAATTTATTCTCTTAGCTTAACACCCTTCTCTGAGACGTACGAGCTCAGAGGTTATGTAGTTGATAGTTATTAGTGATATATTCCCAATTTGGTAATGTGGCATGCTATGTGTTGAGCATTGGTTGATCGAAGCATGGCTTTTGTGTAAAGCGTAGCTTTGTGGGACGAGACTTCATCGAACCTCACACCCCGGGAAAGGGTTGAAATAGGAAGGATGCAGCAAGGTTATGGGTTTCGCGACCCTAAGGGTATGTACATTTCTTTTTGGATAAAAAGTGGTATTCTGGTATGGAGATCAGTTATTTCTTATGTGGATAAAAAGTGGTATTCTGGTATGAAGCCCAGATATTTTACTTATGTGGTTTGAATTTGAGAGGCCTCGGTAAAGGTCGGTTACGACCGGGGGATGGCATACTCATGACAGTTAGTTACCTAGTTACAGAGGCAACCCGGCCTTGTGTTGGCAGAGATCCGGTTAGGTTCTCGGGACGTCCCTCTAGAGGCATACCCATTCGGATAAAGGAAGTTCCAAAGCCTTGGCCATTTGTTGGAAATCCAAACAAAACAGTACGAGCCCTGTACGGTTTTAGTTGTAGAACCTGCCATTTAACATGGTAGCTATAGTAGGCATACTATAATGGTACGTATGCTGGCTAAGATTAATATTATACTTGCGGAATGGTTTTCCACACTATGCACTAAAAATAATATCAAAAGTATTTTCGCGTATCAAGCATGTTTGACTACTATAAGGTGAAACCTCCCCCATGTGTGCGATTGCATTTGAGTGTGTGCCGGGAGACCTTATGGTAGTTTCATTTTCCAAAAGCATGAACGGATTTTTGGCATAATTAAATGTTTTAAGTTCTCACACCAGTCCCATGACTGACACGGTGTTTATTGTTCCCTTTTCTAAACTCTGGATGCCCCTAATTTTCCACACGGGCAGCCTAGAGTCAATTTACCAGTAGATTCTGGAGCTAAGTCGGGAAGTAGATGTGGATTTGCAAGTCTTTGGTTTGGAAGCTTTTGGTTTTGAGCTTTTAGGTCTGGACTTTCTAGCTTTGGAAATGAATATGCAGTAGGTTGGACTCTCTTGGAAGACCACGTTGATGTTGTATTCCACTGTCATGTAATATATATGACTCTGTTGATGTAATATATAAAAAGATATAGTTCTTTTGTTTAAAGATTAGTCATTTATCTATTATATATTGTTCCGCTGTGATTGTGAGATTCTGATATTATTTCTATTTCTTATTCTACCTCCTTCTTCTTTAACCCTAATGGTTAGGTTTTCTGGCATTCGATTGTTTGACATTTGATACAGTAGATATATTGATGTCGATTTTCGAGTGTTGAAAAATCGGGTCGTTACACAATTCTAATTAAAACAAGATAAAAATCACTCTTCTATTGTTCTAAAAGATAGATATATGGTTTAGAGCACTTATCCTATCATTATTGAACAAAAGCCCTACCTTTGCAACTTGATTTGGGGTTCTAGGGTTTACAATTGGAAAGAGGAAGAAGCTTTAGATTCGGTTGAAGTAAAATGAGAAATTAACTGTACGTACCTCATTTCTCACACCAGTATTAGCTACGTGGACCAAGTGGGTATGGTTTTAACCTATTAGAAAAGTGTTATTAAATCGTAGATGTTACTAATTTTTACTTTGCTTTTAACACTTATAAAGTACTAGTTTCTCCTTAAACAATGTTTAATTTAACATGCAGAGTTTTTCCCAAATTTCCCAAAAAAATCAAACACAAGTTAAAAGTTCTCATATCTTTTAATTATAGAATTATTCTATAAAGTTAAATTTAAATTTTTAAATAAAGTCATTCTCTTTATTTTCAACAAAATAAAGTAAATTATTAGTTGTAAAATCTAATTATAATACAATAGATCTTAATATTAATATTTAATTAAATTTCCAATTTATTTAATCTCGAATCCATTTTGGTTTAGCACGTAACTAATAAAATTTTCAATTTTATCTTAAGATTAAGATTTTCAAATCAACTATTCACAAAAAACTAGATTTAATTTCACAGTTATATTTCAAAAATCACAATTTAGAATTAATTATCCCTAACTAGATTTAATAAATCAGGTAACTAACAATACGGTTGTTACAGACTTCCCCCTTAAAGAAATTGCGTCCCCGCAATTTCCTTAACGAAAGAAATCCACAATATACATTTTCTCTTGAAACATTATTATTTTTTAACTGGTTTCTAATTTCATTCCCAAAATCACTCAATTAATATTACTCCATATTATAACACTAAACTCAATTTATGTTAGCATTTCGAAAATTTACAATATGAATATAATTACATAATGTACATCTCATCTTAAGGATGTGACGACCAAGAATTTTTGGTTATTTGAAATTTTTTATTTTAAATATTGAAAAGTTAATGTTAATGCTAATGTTAACGAGCCTCCCGAAGAATATGTACCAGAATTCCCTTCAAAACTCAGGGGGCGGGATGGAAATATGACAAGAGGTCAGCCCCTCGAAGCAGACGAAAGAATGCTCAGTCTAATGCGGCGAATCATGAGAGGAGGATTGCCTAGCGGAGGGTTGGAAGAAGTTAATCGGAGTCCGTTCACTCCAAACATCAGGAACGCAAGGAACCCTCCAAGATTCAAGTTACCATCGTTGGATTCTTATGACGGAAAGTCAGACCCTACCGCGCATATAACCAGATATATCAGCCACATGGAAGTACTGGGGGCATCCGAGGAAGTAATGGCACGGTGCTTTCCCCTATATTTATCAGATTTAGCTACACTTTGGTTCAGACAACTGGAAGCCAGATCGATCAGAATATGGAGTGAGCTTGTAGAACGCTTCATGAAACGGTTTAGGGTCCATGTGACGAGACCCAAGAACGTGATGACACTGGCTACGATAAAGCAAAGGACCGGAGAGTCCTTGAGAGATTTCTTATTACGATTCAATGCAACGGTGTCATCAGTAGATCGCCCGGATCTGTCAATGATTCTGATGGCGGCGGTAGCAGGAGTTGGGGAAGGCACCGAATTCAAAGATTCCTTGACAAAAGATCCACCTCAAGACCTCGATGAATTTCACCATGAAGCTGAGAAATTCATTCGGCTAGAAGAATAGCGTGCTGAGAGACAAGTAGCGAATGCTGTGCAAGGCGAAGGAACCGCCAGAGGACAGTCCGGAGCGGACAAAGGAAAGAGAAAGCAGGACGACGGACATGATGGTCCTGAGAAGCGGAAGAAATTCCAGGAACCAAGATTCAGAAGTTACACAGATTTGACTACAAGCCTAGAACGGGTCTACACTGAAACTCGAGGGCAACTCCCCTACCGAAAACCACCAAGGAGAGATCACACATAGCGGGAGAGCAAAATTGGAAAGTACTGCCTATTCCATGAGCTGGATGGGCACACTACTGATAAATGCCGCCACTTAAGAGATGAGGTGGAGGAACACGCTAGAAGTGGTATATTGCCACAATATATCAGAGAACGAACAGCGGCAGCAGCACCTGAACGGCTACTGCCCCCACCTAACATAAATGATCCTGGAACGGGGTCACGACTCGTCATCAACTGATTATGATGGCAAGGGCCAAGTCCGGGACTCGGGCTTTAGTCGGTTGATTTCTTTAGCATTGATTTTAAAATAAAAAACTGTTCCACTTACACATGTACGGGAACCGGAGAGATCCCTAGGCATGCTCTGAGATGGCAATAGATTGATCTGCCCAGAGAGGCAATGTCTAGTTTTCCTGGTGTTTGAGATTGAACATCCAGGCTTTGAATTTAATAAATGAAATTGAATTTCTTAAAATAAACCTTTGACCGGAGAGTTAAAGGATGAATATTGAATACCACACCAAGAATGATCACCTTACCCAAAGAGGTGAAACCTATAAGGCAAGAAGTGAGTTGCTTCGCCGGAGAGCGACAGGATCGACTCACTTATACAAGAATGATTGCCTTACCCAGAGAGGTGAAATCTATAAGGCAGGAAGTGAGTTGCTTTGCCGGAGAGCGACAGGATCGATTCACTTATCCTCGTTTCCCCTTCACCGGAGAGTGACAGGATGGGATCCGACAAGAGTCCGTAGAGACTATGATCGGCCGATGATTCAGGTCAGGACATCGCTTAATGTTCAACTGCTTTGAACCGGAGTGCAAGGAGTGATTTGCTTCGCCGGAGAGCGACAGGATCGACTCACTTATCGTTGTTTCCCCTTCACCGGAGAGTGACAGGATGGGATCCAGCAAGAGCCCGGGGAGGCTATGATCGGTTTCGAACAACCAAGACATCGCTATATGCCCTAACTGGGGCCAGAGTGCAAGGGATAGAAAGCAACGCCAGAATGCTGTAGGATCTTCCTATTCAATCGCTAAGTCTGGAATGGGCTTGGCAGGGGTCCAGAACGTCCATCAATAGTCCAAAGAGACTATAAAACTTGATTGCTAACCTCCACGAACGGATCTGAACACAGATTCGGCTCCGAACAGCCATAAATATGATTAACATTGCTGCAGCTATGAATAAAACCCGAATTTACTGCATTCGATTTGAGACTATTCAAAACATACCTTTTACAAAAAAGCATATTTTGGGGGGCAAAATGTTATCCCGCTTTTTGGCAAAACCGAGATACCCAAAAATTGACTGAAATTCAATTATTACTAGTCACAGATATCGATTATACATTGCAGGTTCATAGAGGACGTCGATGAATTTTTCCCGAGTTCAGGTCAAGATGGAATTGATATGACACGACAATCAAAGAGACGGGAGCCAAAGTTCCAAGTTTCAAGTTAGTTGGAGCTCATACGCTCAACTTATGATCGGTCGGCATTGATGGTTTGACCGGCATTTGATGGTTTGACCGGCATTTGATGGTTGGATCAGACATCAGAGATCATTCAGCCGTTCAGAGTTGTACTCGGCATAGGTGGATGCTCGGCATAAGGCAACGTTAGGCCATTCAGAATTGTACTCGGCATAAGTTGTACTCGGCGTAGGTGGATGCTCGGCGTAAGGCCATCCAGCTTCTGGCGTGGCATTTAAGTGTACTCGGCCTCCCAAGGCTTCACTCGGCATCTTCACTCTGCATGACGTACACTCGGCATCCCCCTCATCTGGCCCACAATTTCCACTCGGCAAGAGTTCCACTCGGCAAGAGTTCCACTCGGCAAGAGTTCCACTCGGCAAGAGTTCCACTCGGCAGACCTTCCCACAGCATGCCTTCCACTCGGCATGTCATCCACACGGCAGAGTTGCACTCGGCATGTCTTTCACTTGGCGTGCTCACATGACAAAGGAGAATCCTTCACTCGGCCAAGCCCTTCACTCGGCATGCCTATCGTTCGGCATTCCAACCTACCGGCCTGTTCTGCTCGGCATACAGGGCACGCCCTATTTGGACCGAACTATTCAGCCATTTGGCCCACCAGGGAAGTCGAACCCACCTTTGTCTATAAATAGAGGGGCAGGGGCACAGAAAAAAGGGATCAGATTTCAGAGAACACAAGGGAGACTCTGCCACATTAAAGCCTCATTCTCTCTTCTACTCTCTAACTTTCTATTCTTTAAGGCTAAGGCTATCATACCAGTTTGTAACTGTAATTGATCCGAACATCAATAAAAAGGAAAACTTCTAGAGTGGTCGTAGGCCAGAGTCAGCCGAACCACTATAAATTCTGTGTCTTTACTACTATCATTTTAATTTCTGTTATTCATCATATTAATATCCTCTACATACATTCTATCTGTGAGCAGTGATTGTTGTTTGGTGCTTTCACTTGGATTTGGGTGTTAGTGTCCAATTTTGGCGCTAACACTATTAATATTAAATATTAAACAATATTAATAATTTCTAATAATTAATAATTAACATTAATAATTAATTAATAAATAAGAATTAATATTTAATATTTAATAATAAAAATATAATAATCAATAATAATAAAATAAATAATAAATATTTAACTAATGATTAGTAATATATATAATAAGTGCTTTGAAATGATAGTAACAAATAATTAATAATAAAATTTTATAATAAACAATTATTAAGTAAATTAAAATAATTAAAATTTAAAAATCAATTTTTAAATAATAGTAATAATTAAAATGAACTTTAATAATTAATAATTAAAATGAAAGAATAATAATTTATAATAAATAATTAATATTAAATTAATAATAAATAATAATTAAATAAAAAATACATAAAAATAATATTTAATAAGTAATCTTTAATATTTTGAAGTAATATTTATTATTTAGTATTTAATATTCATAAATTTCAAAAATAAAATTTTGAAGGTTTCATAAAATTCAAAAATAAAAAAAATATTGAAATAAATTTAAAAATATTTGTAAAATTAAGCCGTAATATTGGGAAATAAAATCATTAAAATTTTAAATAATATAAGTTTTGCAAAATTTTGGAAATTTCCAAGCCATTATTATTTTGGTCAGATAAATAATATATTTATAATTTATATTAAAACATGACATTTCATAATTTGAGCATTTCATTTTAGGACGGAGATTTGATAATTAACAAGTAATAATTAATAATTAGTAATTATGACTAATTTTTAATATTTGATAATTAATATTCAAAATTTCATAAAATTCTAAAATGTTTAAAAAAAAACTTCAAAATTTGATAAATACAGGCTTTATGTTGCAAATTATTACTTTCATTTGCATCTAAAGGGCTTCTTTTGTAACTATCCTCTTTAACATGTTTTTGGGTTCCAAACAACTAAAATTTTGAAAAGACTTTCTTTTCCCTACAATCTGAAATATTTGGCTCTAACTCTAAAATATTTTCCCTCCATTCAATCACAACATATGTCCCATTTTTTATTTCACTCCTCTAATGATACACACATTCATCTTTCCAGCAAAACCAAACCCTTCCACAGCAATATAGTATTCAAAGACTTCCTATTCCACCTCCAGATCCAATACATCTCACCGTAATTCCTTTACCTTTCCCTCTTCCGCTTCCTCGACTCGTCTCCTCCAATCCTCAAAACACAAATTCTCAGTCAATTTTTCACCAACCAAACCTGCTTCCCCCTCATCCACTTCATCCTCTACAGCAGAAAGTGGCGACTGTAGACTCCAAATAAAGTCTTACAGTGGCGAATCGATGGCGACGACGAGTTGGCGACTAGGGGCGACTCCAATCTGACAGCGCTCTAATCCATCAGCGCAGAGACATCTTCAGTGACTAACTGACTCGATTGTTGACTTGTTGAAACTTGAAAAGGTACTAAATTTTGTTCTATACTTTTTTTCTATAATTTTTTTCCGCTGGTTCTAAACTTTTGTTCTAATCTTATGTAATCACTTGATCATCTTTTGTTACAGGCTTAGTTAGAGGGCTGCAAAATTTGCTTCTTAAGAAGGCTCACGTGAAATCATTGAAGGAAAAGACATCTTAAGTCCGTAGGATGAAGGATGAGTTGCAGCAGAACTTGTTTATGGTGTGCACTTAAATTGTGAAATTCACTATGTGAACTTGAAGGTGCAGTCAAATGGAGATTCAAGAAAATGTGTAGAAAATCGAAAAGAGTCTTTACCACTTCAAGGAGCTCTCTTTTCAAAAGTTTGGGATCATCTTAATGGAACTTTGTTCTTCATTTTTTACTTTGTGATTACCAATAAAAAACACATTAATTATGTTGTTGATTACCGTTTTTACTATGTACATATGGATACGATGATGCTTCTTTGTTTGTGGAACTTAATAGGCTGTTGTAGTTGGGTTATGAGATTGCAGAACCTAGCTTGTTAGGATTAAAATATGGTTATTATGCCGGATATTAGAGATTATATTTAATTTGTTCCCAAATCAAGTATTATCTGAACAGATCAAAATTCCAATGTACAATATAACGGCGGATAATATGATTATGTTTATGTCCACCAAGTTATACCATAGAACTTTTCTTAAAATTATTTGTTGATCAGAGAGATTTTCGAATCCAATGTAGAATCAGTTTTAAAGCAGTAATGTATTCTGGTTGTGTAAGCTAAATAAAATGGTATCGTCTGCATTTTGTAAAGTAGAAATGTCACAATCTGCTTATGTCCTCAGTGGCAGATTTTTATCACAAATTCAATCCTCTATTTTAATATATAAACCAGTTTCTCACATTTGTCATAAGTATTATATTGCCTCTCCAGTTAGTTGTATGACCTAAAGACCGAATATCCGGTTTTATTCAGTCAGTAATAACTGAATTCCCTTTTCCTTTTCCATTTTTTTGGTTAAACTATATTGTAATTTGTTTTACTTGTTTGTCATATATAATAATAATGTTTTTTAAATCTTTTAATAATACACGTGAAAGTGCAAGGGTTCTTTTCAAAGTCATAATCGCGTAATTTGACTGTAAAGTGATTCAAAAAATATATCCATCCTCTAGATGCTCCATGTTAAAAATGTGCCTTCTTGCAAAAACAATACAAAAAACAGTGTGGTAATTAATATAATCAAACCCCATACCTCCAAAACTTGCATTTTAAACGTGTATCCTCTTGTGTTTGTTATTAAACAATTTGAAATCAAAATTATTGGCCTGTCCCTGTTCTTCTCATATTCAGTCTATAAATACTTCAACTTCTCATATTCAGTCTCTACATTTCTTAGTATTTGAAAACTACAAAAATAAAAAGATGGAGTTTATTGAAGATGAGTACAACAATTTCTGGGAAACAAAAAGAATTTACGTTGAACTTGACAAGTAATTTCTGCATTACTATTTTTTACTCATTTAGGCTATAGGTTTTTCCATTTAATTCATCTTTTTAATTATTTCTGTGTGCTTGATTTGTACATAGCTGGACATTCGATGAGGAGATACTATCGAGCTACCATGAATCGAGCTCAATAGATTACAATGCACCTTCAAGTTCAAGTAGTAGAAAGAACATAAAAGAGATGCAAAGAAAAAGAACATTTGATGATAGTCTTTATGCACTCAAAAGTGTGGTTCCTAGCATTTCTAAGGTATCACACATTGCTTGGAACCCTCATTCTTAGCTATGCCAATAATTGTAACTTAATGACTACAGTAATTAAATAACATATAATTTTATTTTATTTTATATTTGAAAATTAGATGGAAAAAGCATCAATAATTAAGGACACAATTGATTATGTTCAAGAGCTTCAAAGGCAGGAGAGAAGTCTGAATGAGGAGATAGTTGCATTGGAATCAGCAGCCCTAATCAGCAATGATAGGAGGAAGAGAAATAGAGAATTCATTGGTGAAGTTTGTTGGTTGGGTATAGCATTTCTTGGAAGGTCTGGGCCTGTTGAATCTGAGTTTTGGAAAGAAAAAAAATTTGTTATGGTAGCAGTGGATTGGTTGTTGTAGTTAGAGGTGGTAGAATGGTAGGCCAGGGATGAAGAAGTGTGTATAGTATGAAAAAATGACTCTGAGAAGGGATGTTGTATATAGCAGTTGTAAGGTGCATGAAAATGATGTTTGTACTGTTGTGGTTTGTATGAAATGTGAAGTATTAGTATGGATGTATTGCATGGATGTTGCTGTAATTTTTTTTTAAATTTGCATTTATTTTGCAACGGGCAATATGCGTTGTTATATGAGATTCTTACAACGGTCACAACATGTTGTTAAATATGTTTTTTACAACGGTCAATGCATGTTGTGAAACAGGCTATGCAACAAGTATGGTTAGTCTATTGCAATGGGTTATGGCCGTTGTATTATAGTCTATTACAACAGTCATAACCCGTTGTAAAAAAGTATACTGCAACGGTGTTTACAACGTGTTTTGCCCGTTGTAAAATGTGGTGGATCTATTACAATGAGGTCTATAACAACGGGCACATGCCCGTTGCGAAAACCATATTACAACGGGCATTACCCATTGTAAAAAGTCTGTTTTGTTGTAGTGATATTTGTTAATTTTTACAAACTTTGTGTTTACAGCAAAGAATGTTCACTCTGCTTTACAAAATTTTGTGACAGCAAAGCAAAGGTGTTCACTACCTTTTGCTTTTGAATTGTCCAATTTATTTACACACGTGAAGGCATATTTGCCATTCATTTCAAATGTTCGACTGATTTTGCAAATGAATTTCACTCTATTATTTTTCAAATCTCAAATTAAAATTCCCATTTTAAAATTTTATTTTGAAGGCGGTCAAAAATCACGGTTGTTACAGTATTACTCTTGTCGTCGATTTCAATTTGTGCACCATAATTTTGGGATAGCCTCCCCTTGACTTGGTATGGGATGGATGTACATGGTGGGTGATCATGGCTATGATGCGTTACCACCAACTGGGAAGGGTAAACTTGTAGTATTCTATCTTGGGCATTGCCTCACGTGCCTTGTCATACTTTTATCCCTATATGAGACCCATATGATTTTGGTTTAGTGTTGTCATATCATGGCGCATCCTTGACTACGGACGTGCTATTGGTGGTGTCAAATGCAAACTGTACGAAAATGCTTAAAAAAGCGTTAAGGGGGATTAATGTAAAGCCTTTACAATAAGAAAAATATTTATTTTATTAATTAGACATTATATATGTAGCGTATTCTACTACATATAAATATTTTGACGGATCCTTAGGAGATGAAAAATCCCGTAAGATCTCTTGAGTTATTACATGCATGTTATACATGGGATAGGAGATGTGAAACCCCTTAAGCATCTTTGACGCCATGGCACTCATGTTATATATGATATTGATTTGACTCACATAAGAATATTTTAGTCCTGACTCGAATGTTTTGTCTTTTCATTACGCTTGGGTTAGACCTGAGTTTTCAGATTATGGAAGATTATTCCCTAGAGGATGAAGACGAAGAGTTGGTATATTATTACTAGTATTATACCATCAATGTTTGTTCTGCTGCAGTATTTTATTTGTTCTGTTGTATATATATAACTCTGATAAATTTTGTATAAATTATAATTAAATGTATAATATAAACGGCTTCATGGACTGTTTAATTAATTATTATATTTTATCTTTCTACTGCGAGATTCATTATTTGTTTTCTTCTTCTTTTCTTATTTTTCTTAATTAACCCCAATGATTATCTATGTTTCGGATTGTTTAAGTCGTACATGTGTGGATTATTGTCGATTTAAACGTTTTGAAATGTGGATCGCCACAGTTGGTATCAGAGCTTTAGTTTAGCAATAACTTTAGCTTTGTGGGGTTTGAGTCATTAGAGATAGGGTCAGTAGCACCCTAGAATGAGTTTGAGTGCATACATATGAGCGCGTATTTATTTGTGAATATAAAAATTATTTATATTGTGTTGGTTGATTTGTTGAGTGGCTTATGGATTCTGGTCAATACGAGTAATTAATGTTATTGATAGGGATCTCTAAACACTTAAACAAAACAATTCGACATAGTATTGTTTTGAAATTGGGTACATGAAATAATTTTACCCTGATTATATTTTATATATAAAGGAATAATTTTCATAAATTATTATGGTATATATAGTGTGTTTGGTTGTAAGGAATGATAATATTGATTATTATCATTAAACGGTTGTTGTACCTTAATAAAAGAAATTTATTATAAAATAAACAATGACAAAACATTTGTGAACCGTTTTAAGGAAGTGAAATTTTGTAAGTATAATTTATAAATGTGACTTACAAATTAAAATGGATTAGAATTGAGAAGTTTTGAATCTAAGTCCCGGAAATTTTGAAAATGGTTTTCAAAGTTTCGAAAAAATAAAGTGATATTAGTTGAAAAATATTTATGAAAAATTGTGATTTTGATTTAATTGGAGATATTAATGAATTCTTAATGTGGCTAATTTGTTCAAAATTTAGTTATTTTGAATAAATTAATATTTTTAGGCTTAAGTGTAAAATGGAGCATTTTATGGAAATTAATTAGGGTAAATGGAAATTTATAATACTGCAAAATTTTATATGTGCGAAATAGTGCAATATTTGAATTGGGAATTTAATTTACAATTTAATTGCAAAACGGTGATTTTTGGGCAATTTTGACTAAAATGTTTTTCGGAATAATTAGGGGTAAAATTGTAAGTTGGCAAATATTGTGATGTAAAATTCGATAACTATAGCTAAATTATTTTGGTAACATATTTTATAATTTTATGGGTAAATAATGTGTAGTTTGTACTTAGAGAAATTAGCTAACTTGAGATATAGAACATATTCCAAGTCCTAATGGGTATTAGGCCCACTAACCCACTTCCATTAGCCTATAAACCATCTTCTACCCATTTGTTTCAGCCAACATCTCATTCCATAAACTCTTAAACCCTAGAGCAAAACCTAATTAATGGCCTCCAATTGGTAGAAGATCCATCTTCCTCTCCACATAGCTAATCTAGGTTAATACAAGCTAAAAGGTAAAGCAATCCTTCTCTAATCACTCTCTAATCATTATTCCAATTTCTGAAATTAATTTTTAATACATGGTTTTTTTTGTTTTTTTTTTGTTATGAAGCCTCTTGATCTCCTCTCTCTAGCTTTTGGAGTGCACACCAAGTGTTTGTGCATGTTTTTCTTGCATTGGTTGAGGTAATAAATGCTAGCTAAAATTAAAATTAGTATATTGCTGTTAGTAAACTAGGCATATCTCATTCATCTTAAATCGGAATTAGGATTTTCTTGATGTTCTGTAAAGCTTATTTCGTAATCTATAACTTCTATGTTTTGAGTTTTGCATGATTTTGAAATTTGAATGGTCGAAATCACGTTTGTTTGTTGCTGACCTGACAACAAACTACATTGAAATTTGCATGATTTTGAAATTTGAATGGTCGAAATCACGTCGGACCAACTTTGAGGCGTTTCCATTTCTTCGTTTCAAGTCGGAACTGAACGATTCTTTTTCCATATCAAAGTAGGAGTACTGTACTATGCTCCTGCAAATTTTCATCAAGATCTGGGTTCATACAACCCTTCGACCATGTCGTCGAAGTGTGATCTTTGCACTGTTTTGACACAACAGTTTTATGATTTTGTCCGACTTTGAGACGAAACAATTTCTTCGTTTCAAGTTGTAATTTCCCGATTCTTTTTGCTGTTTGGAGCAGGGATGTTGGTCTATAGGCCTGCCAATTTTCATGTCATTTGGACTCCGTTTGCAGGTTCAAACCTGCCGTGGAACTAGTGACTTTGACTTGTTTTCAGCAATTTTATACTTAGTATAATTTCGACTATTTTTCTAAGGATTTTCGATTTCTTTGATATTTGTCTGTAGATTTCGTACACGGGTTTTATAAATTATTTTAACGTGATTTTCCATCAAATTAGCTTTTGAAACTATTATTTAATATTATTTTAAATATTAAATTAATTACTCCATAATAGGAGAATTTCAAAGGCTATTTCTAAAGAGGTTTTCAAACGATTCAGAATCCGCTTTCTCCAACTATTTTCTAAGTAAAATATACACTCTTCTGCACTTCAAGCGAAGTGGAAAGGTGATTAGATGGTTAAGTAAAACACGGACCATGAATCCGCACGTTTATCTTTTCGATTAATCTCCGACCTATTCGATTGATCGTTTTGGCCTTTTGGCCTAGTTTATCGCTGACATGAGGTGAAATTTTTACTGCTTTGAGTGTGGAAGCTTTCTATTGGTTAGTAAACCGTTTAGTGCGAACGTTGAGGTATGGGACTCACGTTACTACTTTACGGGTTCCTTGCTAAGAGTTTGTGACACATTTCTACCTTTAGTGGCAAACGAGTACTGGGCCTACGAGCCTTTACCACTACGGCGTGTTTCCTGAGTGATACCTTTGGGATATTGTCTTCGGACTGTCTCCCTTGGGTTTATTGCCTTTGGGATAGTGTCTTTGGACTGTCTCCTTCTGGCTCACCACCTTCTGGATAGTGTCTTCGGACTGTCTTCTTTAGGTGCTGCCCCTTAGCTAAAGTGATGGGTGTGTCACTGGGGTATATTTCATGTGTGATTGAGTACGATACTAGAGTGCTAATGTTTTCCTGTGTGATTTGTATTCCCTCGTGTAGCGCCATTCGGTGATGGTTTTATGAAACCACACGATATAAGCGCGACAACCTTGTGGAACTTGTTTTATGCCTACAATGGCACTTGTGCTTATGTTATGCCGATGATACGAGGCTTGTTATACATCTCTACTTAGATGTTTGTTTCTTCTCTATGTGAGAGATTTTGGTCTTTATTACCACGATATATGTTTCTCTTTTGGAGATTATTATGTTATATGTTGCCTCATTATCTTATCATGATTATTGTTCAGTTTATCTAACTGATTTGTTTAGCTAGCCTGACCCGAGTATTTTATGCTCGGGTCAGACCAAGTTGTTTCAGGTTAGGCTGCTTTGGACTTGGCTTGCTTCGGTGCTTCCACTTGGGATATATCCGCTATTCTATATATAGCTTTACTTGTTATCCATCCTTTATGATACTCTGATATTATGACTATCTTGTGTATATTCTTTTGACTCACGGATGTGTGAGTAGTGGCTTTGTACCCACTTTTATATTTGGATCTGTACTTGATGTTGTATTGTGTTGAGACTATTTTCTTATTATCTGATGTTGTTCTGTGATGATGTTCATTTTGCTATTATGCTTTGTTCTGATAGATCTTTTAGCCATTGTAGTTTTGCTTTAAGTATTTATTGAATATGTCGAACCACATGAGATGAAAAAAAAAATAGATTCCACTTTTCGACGTGTTCAGTAGATAGTTAAAGTAAGATTATACATGATCGCTTCCATTATGCTCTATTATCCGCATTAGCAGACGGTATTATCCATATAATACTCTTTGTTAATGAGGCTCTCAGAGTAAGGCGTTACATATTGTTTTGAAATTGGGTAGATGAAATAATTTTACCCTGATTATATTTTATGTATAAAGGAATAATTTTCATAAATTATTATGGTATATATAGTGTGTTTGGTTGTAAGGAATGATAATATTGATTATTATCATTAAACAGTTGTTGTATCTTAATAAAAGACATTTATTATAAAATAAACAATGATAAAACATTTGTGAAATGTTTTAAGGAAGTGAAATTTTGTAAGTATAATTTATAAATGTGACTTATAAATTAAAATGGATTAGACTTGAGAAGTTTTGAATCTAAGTCTCGGAAATTTTGAAAATGGTTTTCAAAGTTTTGAAAAAAATAAAGTGATATTAGTTGAAAAATATTTATGAAAAATATTTTTAAAAGGATTTTAAAAGGGAATGAAAGCACTAAACTCACTCTGGTCGCTAAAAAATAATTTCGGTGATGACTACAACATCATGACTTTCATTTTCAAGTTTCCAAGAGATAAATTGCTACATTTGGAATTTAGTTTGGCAAAACTGGTTTTGGTTTTCAGCTTCAAAAGGATGATTTAATATACCAGTGGAATTTTGTATATATATTATTTCAAAACTGACTTGAAAAAAACTTAGAACAAATTGTTTAAAATTTAGGATTTTGATTTAAATTGTTTTATTTGGAAAATGGGAGAAAATAAGTTGATAACTTATAAATTTTGAAAATTGCAAGTTGAAGCCATATTTTTAAAAAAAAATTAAACTATGGGATTAACTCAAGTTAAGTATAAATGAATTATGGAAAGAAAATTAGCCTAAGTTAGGTTAAATAAAATAAATTTGGAAATGAATTAAGGAATGAACTAACTGAATTAATTAGTGAATTGAATTTGATTAGAAAAAAGATATAAATTTAAGTTATGAAGTGGAAATAAACATGAGAAGAGTTACATGAAATGTTTACAAACTTAAGTAGAATTTATAATTCATCAATTGTTATAGTATAGTGTGAAAGGTGTTAAACATGAAAATTGGATTTGAGTTTAAATGGATATAGACTTAAGTGATGATTGGTACTTAATCTAAGAACATTTGTATAAAAAAATTATAATTGACTTAAGAAAATTTGATGAGAAAATTCTTATGAGATAAGTGGAATTAGAAAATATACTAAGAAATTAAGCAATGTGAATAATGCAATGTGGATGATAATTGTGAATAATTGAATATAAATGAAATGAATGTGAGTGAAAAGAATTTGGTGTAAATAAGAATCAATTGGAATAAATATGTAAGTTATGCGTATATTTTTTTATTCGCATAATGATTTGATCTAGATTCGAGCACAGAATTTTGAGATAATTTATATCGGTCTGAGTAGGGTTTTTCACCCACTTTTCGACGGTGAACCATGGATATGGATTTTAGGTTGATTCTAGATTTCTCTATCATAGTATATAGCTACGAAAGGTGAATGACAGTTTCTGATCAAGGAACCAAATCTGAGTCCGCACTAGAGAGTCGTGTGAACGATACTAGTTCAAAAGTGAAGTTTTGTGATCGAGTGAGCGATCAGATTTGATATTGCGTACGGATGACATATGTACATCGTACGGGCTTAAGTAAAGAAAATATTAGAAATTAAAAATGCAAAATATAAAATTATTTTAAATTATATGATTGGATATCATTGGTATATAAGATGCAGGTATTTAAAATCAAGAAAAATTTAGATTGCCTGACAAAAAGGTACATGTTTATTTTGTCATTTGAGTTGATGGTTCTATGATTGAGCCACTTGGCTTTTTTTTATTGGTATGAGACCGTTATGGCGTTTTCTAGTTGTTTCGATCTAGCCGCGCAAAGGAGATGCTGGTGAAATTTTTCGAAAATTTAGGAGTTAGAAAATTTTTAATAACTGAAATTTGATTTTGGATTATAACTTGAAATGATTGAGTAAATAATATTATTTGAAATCTATGGATGAATTTGGGAATTAGTAAAAATGATAATTCGGTTTCAACAAATTAATTTTGGGAAGTTGTTTCAACTAATTTATTTTGGGAAAGTTAATGGGTTTTGGGCCATTCTTCTTACCTTGGCAATTTCGGGGACGAAAATCTTTTAAGAGGGGACGACTGTAACGGCTCGGAATTTTTGGTTATATGAAATTGTTTATTTTAAATATTGAAAAGAAAACTTTATCGATTTAATAACTTGAATTTCAAATATAACGATTTATTGGATAAGTTAATTATTGAATTTAATAACTGAAAATGGTTAAAACATTGAATGTTGGATTTTAAGCTTGATAAAAATAATTTAAAGGCATATTAAATTTCTATTTATAAGAATGAAGATAATAAAATTTAAATTGAATTTAAAAAGTGACGTACTCGATTTTAAAAATATCTCGTTTAATTAACATATAAAAAAATAGCCTTTCGAGGCACAGTCTCGAATTTGATGAAACCAGTTCCATTGGATCCATAATAGTGTATTATTATCGGATTTCAAATTTCGTAGCATTTGGAGTTATCGTTTGTTCATACGGGATTGAAACGCATTGAATTTTATACCGAAAATATAGTTTTTTTATTGGGTTCAAAAAGCTATCTTCTTCATATGATTGAATTGGAACTCGAAACTTGTTCCATTGCGTTCGGAATAGAGGTATAACATTATAAACGCCCAGCGGTACGCCTCGATAGGGGTTTGAAATTTTAAGATAGTTAAATCGCGATATTTTGAAAATTCAATTAGTACGTACATACGTACATACGTACATACATACATATACATGGACTAGACCCTGCGTTCGCATCAGTCATGGAAATGTTCCATCAGCCACCCTATTTTTTTTCCAGCCACCCTACTTGATTCACATACACCTCCTCCCTGTATAAAATCATCTCCAGGACGAAAACAAAAGAAGAAAAATATTAACATCAACTTCAAAAAAATTATTTCTCAAATTCTGTCCATTTAAAAATTCCCAAACAAACTTTAAAAATCCCAATTCAACTCAAGCTCCAACCTAATGTGCTTTTAAGGGTTACACCTTCGTTTTGATGTTCGATAGTGGGTTGTCGAGCAGCAGTTCCAAGCTAGGGTTAAAGAATTCTTGTGTTTCGCCATTGTTTCAAGAAACGGAGTTTGGATTGGGATTTTGGGGTCTGAGTCACGTCGTTCGGTGGAATTCCGTGAATCGCGGTGGCGATTTGGTGTTTGTGATATGGGTATGGACGAAGGGAAGGTGGGGAGTTATCGCATTTCACGTGGGGTGACTAGAGTGTGGAAAACGTTATGCGTTCGAGGGAGGGAGTCAAGGCGAGTTCGTGGGTGGTCGTCGATCGGTTGATGATGGAGTGTGGGAGCGTGCACGATATCTTCGTTCAAAAAAAGAGGGAAAGAAGGAGCGGCGAATTGGGGAAGAAGGATTAATGGGCCAGGTCATTTCGTTTGGGCTGGGTAATGCGTTTTTTTTGAAAATGTAGTTGTATAAATTGTTTAAATAAATTCAAATTCTTAGAAATATCATAACTCGTTCATTTTAGGTCCAATCGAGACGCAGTTGGTTGCATTGCATTCATATCGACGAATAAGATGCAAAGGAATTGGATTGACTGAATTTAAAGCTATTGAAATTTTGAGTTAAATTCGAATGTTGTTCGAATATAAATGGAAGTGGAACGTTCCAGCGAAAATAAAAATAAAATATGAATGTTTTTAATGCTCACAACGTACTATAATATTTTCATGCTCGTTAAAATTGAATCGTGAAGTTATCTAATTTTATCAACTGTTATCTGAAAATGAAATTGATATATGATTGACGGTAGATATTAAAATTGACAGTTACATTTGAAATTGGAATATAATTATTAGTAAATTACCTGATATTAATAACTTCGAAATTGTTGTGAATTATTGGCTGATTTGGATGTTGATTTTCATGGGTGCTATTGATTGATGTTTTGGACGATTGGATTTTTATTAGTTTTATATATATCTTGTTATCACTTGGTAAATTATTTACAGTATATAAAACTGTAAATTGAATTATTTCGAATAAATTAAGAAATAGGTTGAAATGATACATACCTATGACACTGTGATTTGGATTGAAATGATATATATCCATCCCTAAAATTAAATGGAAATAACTGATCATTTGGCCATAAGATAGAAAATTATATACGAACACCAGATTGGTTAAATTAAATGATTTTAAAATCTTTGATTTGAAATTATTTAAATGATTTTGATTTAAAGAAACAAAAATCGAATTTAAGGGAATCAAATTATTTTTCGAACTCGAACTCGAACTTGAAATGTGAAATTAAAATTTGTAAACGAAATTGTTCAAATAATCGTATTTGAGATTTTGAAGTTATAATAGAAATATGATTTGAATTTCGAAAATTGATTTGTTTTAAAAAGGTTTGAAATTTCATTCTAACTTTGAATTACTGCTAAGTAAAAGTAATATGATTGGATACATAGATTTGGACTGAAGAATGGAATTTATTAAAAGATTTGAATCTTAAATTGAAAACTGAAGTTAAATTTAATTTAAGTAATTTAAATAAATATTTTGAAAATCAAACTCAAATTTATATAGATCGAAATGGTTTAAAATTAAGAATTGAATTGAAATTAACTCAAATTGGAATTGAATTGAAATTAATTAGAATTGAAATCGAAACTGGATTATTTAGGATCGAAATTGAAATTAAATAGAAATAATCAAAGTTAATTTGAATTGAAATCGGAATTTAGTCGATTTAAGTGGAAATGGAAATTGAAATTGAAATTGATTTGAATTGGAAGATTTAGAATTGAATCAGTTTGACTTTGAAACTATTTTCAAGTAAATTATTTTGATATAAACTATTTAAAATCTACCTATTTACATATTTAATTTATTTTGATTTTTTTCCAAACTATTTTACCTTATAAAACATTTTAAATACTTAAATTATTTTATATCAAACTATTTTAATTATTTAACTATTTTTTAACAATTTAAATTTTCAAACTATTTTTTTTATAAAATTCAAACTGGTAAATGGTGGAATGTTTATTTTTAAATCATGGATTTAAGTGTGAATAGGGTTAAAATGAAGTTATAACCTAAATTGAATTTTGAAACAATTTTGGAAGCGAAATCGAAATATTGAGGCAAAAATGATTTTTGAAGTGAAATGGTATATTTTAAATAAATATGATGATTTCAAAATAGATTTGATTTTTAAGCGAATATGATATTTTGATATCAAGTATAAACAGTTTTTTAAATGTAAAAGTACCAACCGGTGTGTACAATCACGTTTGGTTATTAAAGAGACCGGGGCTAGATATGGGCATACTCTCAGTCGATACCGGAACCACTTTAATAACTGTGTACGTAGAGTGATGGTCCAGAATGAAGTGGTTGGATTTGACATATGTTGTTGGATTTGAAGAAAGAGAATGATGATTGATTAGCCTCGCACTTGTGCCAATTTGAAATGACTAAAACAGGAGTCGTACCGGCCAAGTGGGCTAGCACCACGAGCGGACATCTGTTCTTCGATTTTCTTGGACTTGGTCCATATTATTACTCTTGTTGTTGGTTTCGATTAGTGCACCTCGATTTTGGGATAGCCTCCCCTTGACTCGATATGGGATGGATGTATGCGATGGACGATCATGGCTATGATGTGTTACCACCAGCCGGGAAGGGTAAACTGGTAGTATCGTACCTTGAGCATTGCCTCACATGTCTTGTCATACTTTAATCCTTATACGAGACCCATACGATTTTGATTTAGTGTTGTCGTATCATGGCGCATTCCTGACTACTGACGCGCTATTGGTGGTGTCAAATGCTAACTGTACGACAATGCTTAAAAACGCATTAAGGGGTATTAATGTAAAGCCTTAACGCTAAGAAAAATATTTAGTTTACTGATTAGACATTATATATGTAGTGTATTCTACTACTTATAAATATTTGGATGGATCCTTAAGAGAAGGAAAATCCCATAACATCTCTTGAGTTATTACACGCACGTTATGCGCTGGATAGGAGATGTGAAACCCCGTAAACATCTATGACTCTATGGAACTCATGTTATATGTGATATTGATTTGACTCATATAAGAATATTTTAGTCCTCACTTGACTGTTTTGCCTTTCCATTACGCTCGAGTCAGACCTGAGTTTTCAGCTTAACGAAGATTATTACCCGAAGGACGAAGATGAAGAGTTGGTATATTATTACTAGTATTATTCTATCATTGTTTGTTCCACTGCATTATTTTATTTGTTCTGTTGTATATATAACTCTGATAAATGTTGTATAAATTATAATCAAATGTATAATATAAACAACTTCATGAACTGTTTATTTGATTATTGTATTTTTTCCTTCTACTGCGAGATTCTGTGTTTGTTTGCTTTTTCTTTTCTTATTTTTCTTAATTAACCCCAATAATTATCTATGTTCCAGATTGTTTAAGTCGGACATGTGTGGATTATTTTTGATTTAAACCTTTCGATATGTGGATCGTCACAAAGGATGACGCATCCCGTAGAGAAAAACATAAAAACGTGATATGTAATCCAGGTTACATACCTTATATTTGAAATATTAGTGAGTCTACTAATATTCCTTAAGCAAACAATTTATAATCATTTAAACGATATCTTTTTAACTTCAGATACCTGCATTTATCTTAAAAATTCAAATTAGTATTTAATCTCAAATTTATTTCATATGGAAGATACAAATGCTTCATGATTTCACTTTAATTAGATTGACATCATAATATTTCATAATGAAAGAAATCCATATTGAAATTTCAATGTTTTAATTATTACTTATGTCAAAATGTCAGGTTCGATGTTTAGGAACCCTATCGATAACACGGCGTCCCACATATCGTCCAGAATCCTTAAAAAACATCCAGATAAGTCAACACAATAGACAATCACAAGTTTAGATGCATTTATTTTATTATCACTAACATTCATGCATCCAATTTTAAATAAATGCAACCAAGCAATCAATTTCTAGCAACCAATCAACCAAAACATACATAATCACTTACAATGGAAAAATTCAATGTTTGAAATTCCGCTACGCAACTCTAATTATTCCTAGACCATATAAATATTAAACTTATTCACTCAAATTTTCTAAATTTTTTATTAAAACAAATAGTTCACTTTAATTTAATTTATTCCAATTTAATTCCAAAATTTTCTCAACTCTAAAAGATTTTACTCATTATTCTCTAAAGTTTTTAATGTGACAAATTCCATTTTATCAATTTGAAATTTTTTAAATCAATTACTCCCCAAATGATATTCCCGATAATCATTTTATATTCCTATCCCTAATTAGATAATTAATATACCTATCTACCACAACCCAGGGGACAGGACTCTAAGTCATCTAGTTTTTGGATCCGTAATATTATATGTTATAATGTTATAACACTGATATAATACCAAGTTGTAACGACCCCACGGTGATACCCAGTTTAGCAAAAGAACATTACAAGTAATATTGTCTGCTAATCCAGAGAATACGGCTTGTTAAGGGCGATCGAATGTGAATATATCTTTATACTAATACTGACACGTCATTTATATATTTTTACTTAATATCTAAACTTAATTTGATGTGTATATTATTAATACAAAGTAATAGACGCATCGATTTCTCAAAATTAGAACAATATATCATATAAATAGCAGTCACAGATCACAGCTGAATAAATCTCAACTTATACTTATACAGATTTGAATTTATAAAATGAAATACTTAACTCGATTGTTATACAAGTTTTACAATTCTCTAATCTCAATTGTACATATTATAAAAATATTCATAAATTTCCTAAATGAGATAAACTAAAAAGTCAAAAGTGTTTATCTCCTTGCTAGCCCAAACATCCAAACGTCAACTTGTCCTGTAACCTGAAGAGTCTCGGGCTGACCCGAGAAAAACAATACACGGGTCAGACTATCTCTAAATATCCAATTGGGTGAGAATAGAATATAATACATGAATAAACAACACATAATGTTACAACCGGCATAACTTCCGATTATATATTTAAATGTTTTATCTAAATATAGCACTATTAGTTGGATTAAAGTCTGAAATGCTACTTTTTGTAAACAGTCGAATTAGGACTCGATACCTCTTCCATTGAGTTCAAAATGGCGTTTACAACCTTTTTGAGTATAAACATCGGTATGTTTGGAATTGAGTGGAATTTTGGTATTTTTCTATTGGGCTTTGGGTTTGGGTTTCATCCCAATAACCCAACATAATACCCTAACTCCACCCCCTCTCCTATTTCTTCATTCTATTTTTCCTAACACTTCAAGCTAAAGTAAAAATGGGAGAAGAGAAAAGAAATCAAAATTCCTAAACCCTAGTTTTGCTAGAAATTTCAAATTCAAGCTCCAAAATCAAGAAGAAGCTTAGATTAGCATCCTCTTCTTCTTCTCCACTTCAATCTCTCTCCAATTTCCAGAAATTCCTAAACCCTAACTTAGGAAATATTTGCATTTGATCATAGATTGGAGCTTCTAGAGTTGAAGTTAAAGAGTGGTTTATCTTTCCTTTGTTTTAGAGCTTCTCATTTCTATATTT
Organism: Allium cepa; assembly: GCA_030765085.1. Classification (NCBI taxonomy): domain Eukaryota; kingdom Viridiplantae; phylum Streptophyta; class Magnoliopsida; order Asparagales; family Amaryllidaceae; genus Allium; species Allium cepa. The sequence goes on along the minus strand of CM060929.1, from coordinate 914,585,428 downwards.
GGGTTTAAAAGTGAGTTTTTGAACTCACATCTATGTCTATAGCTTTCATTGTTGTTAGATATGAATTCCTAACATCTATTCATGTTCAATTGCTTTTGATTTTAATTGGTTTGGTGAATTTTCCAATTTTTTTATTTTGAAGTCAAAATCTTTAAAGATCCTATCTTGGATGTTTGGACATGTTATTTGGGGTGTATCGCAGAGTCTATAAGGTTGGGTTGTCGCTTGGAATAAATCCCTAGTCTCCGTCACTCGTCCGATCACTTCCGAATTGATTTGTCCATCATAGGCCTAGGCAAATTTCTGCCCAGCTGAACCAACCAGACGTCTGGTTGGTAATTTTAAACATCGGGTTATGGTCCATGGAGAAATTATATAATGAACGCAGAAAATAAAATGGCAGAGACAAATTCCAAACGTCTGATTTATTGGTTCAGACATTTGGCTAGGGTTCGGATGTCTGGTTTGTAATTTCAGACGTCTGGGAGGTTTTCTGAATTATTTCCAAAACCCTAATCCAAACATCTGGATGAACCCCCAAACGTTTGGAACTGTTCGGTTATGCCTATTTGCCTATTTTTTGAGTGAATTTCCAATGTTTATCGATTTTTGTTGATCCAATTAGTTATTATCACTTTTATCGACTTCGATGACGTCTTTTATTGGATTTTTGGGAATATCCATTTTGATGGCTTTGATTTGATTCACATCGTCGAATGTGAATTTTTGGTGATCGATTGTTTTTACAATCAGTTTTTGTGATTTTTCACTTTAAAAATACAAAGGTTTCTATACTAGTAGTAAAAATTCAAACTCTTTCACAAAAATGATTTCAACGTTACTTTTAATACAGAACTCGTTTTCAAATCCGTTTTCTAATCTATTAGTATTACAAACCTTTACCTCATTTGTATGAGAAATTTAATTAAACGACTTAGCAAAACAAGTGGTATGAAACGCTTGCGTTTTCTTTGTCGGATAATTCTTGGACTTGTTCGATTGAACTCTTGTGACAATTTTCGAGTGAAAATCTACAATTTGTTCGTAAATACTTAAGTTAAGCCAGTGGTTATGGGACATGAAACTAAACTCATTTATTTACTAGCATGCTATAATTCACACTTTTTGCTGATCAATGGTGATCATTTTATGGTTTAGACTAGCGATATGCGATGTTTCTTTGTCCACGTGGGGGGACAGTGCCTCGTTTTATTGAGCTTCGTCACATTTCTTTTATAGGCTAACGACCTGTGGATTCTTTGGAGTTTTGACTCATTTTTGTGGGCTAGCGTCCCATGTTCCTTTATGGAGTTCGGTTCATCGGACATACCGTTATTGTACTACGTCGTTGTTCCGGCTTATCATGTTCATCGGACGTATCGTCATTGTACTACGTCGTTCTTTCGAATTATTTGAGTTTCAGGTTCATCGGATGTACCGTTATTGTACTGCGTCGTTGTTCCGAATTATTTGAATTTCATGTTCATCGGGCGTACCGCTATTGTACTACGTCGTTGTTTTGGCTCTATGGTTAGCGACCATGGAATAGTGACCCATTTGTGATACACGTGTTGGAGAGTTTTCATGCTCCCGTTTGTGATAGGCCTCCCCCTTTTTGTGATTTCTGGAATTCTAATTGATGATTTCTAGAATTTTTGTTTCACCAACTTTTGCTATTTATATTGATAAGATGTATCAATATTTGTGGCTTGGTGAATAAGATAAAGAATATGACGTTCTTTTTGGTGTATGAGATTCTTGAGATATTTGTATGATTTTTGTTTATTGTTAAATGTATACTTGACACAGTATGCATTATTGTTATCGTACATTTTTGGCATATCTCTTATCCTTTCTCATTTTATCTGATATTTATAGCTAGATTGATCTGTTTATTATTTTCTTCTTAAATAATACTCGGGTCAGATCGAGGTATTTCAGGTGCTTCTACTTGACTTCTTATCAGGGTCCGTCATCTGACTTTTAGCTAACTACTTAGCTTAGTAGTTTTTGTTTTATACATTCGAGATAGAAACTCCTTGATGTATACATATAATTTTGTCTTGCACTTGTACCTATTTTATGATGTAGTGGACCGTACAAGAGCACTACTTTGATGTACACTTTTATGTGTAATATTCATATCTGTTTCCGCCTTAGTGATATAAATATCCATGACTGATTTATGTTATACTTATTTTATATTTTTTTCGAAGATCACATAGCTACTATGTAGTAGTTTCGAGCTTGTATTGATGTGTTAGATTTCCTCTTGAAACGAAATGCATGTAATACCATCTGACATATCGGTACCTGCAAAAAGCAATTACATAGATGGTCGCTCCTCAATAGCCTTATTCTTCATGCTAGTTGACGGCATTACTCTATAGTGTCCTTGGCTAGTGTGAGTATAGAGGTGGGGAGTCACAGCTTGGTACCAGAGCAAAACTTCGGAACAATATAGAATATTATGACAGGGATCAATGTCCTAAGTCTCTCTTAGAATCGTGCTTTAGGATTTAATTCGAGTCTTAGAACCCGTTCTATCCTAATTTGTTTTATGATGCCTTGTTTTATCAATCAAGTTTGTTTGATATTCATTCTGAGAAAAACCTTTTTTCCTCTTCTTTCTTTCTTAAAGAAGAGAAATGGTTAGACCAGGCCGTCTCGACGTTGGTCAATCTAGTGCTACTCCTCAGGATGGAGTATTTATGTTTGCCTAACCGCTTTTAGATCTTGTAAAGAATGCTCAAGCTGTCAGACCCATTCCAGAGCCTTCTCATCCTAAATCTAGGTCTACACGCTTGTGCAGTGATTATACCAATTTGGACGGAAGGCCATTCAAAGGTTCCGAAAGCTTATAGAAGTCCAAGCTTGGCTTAGATCATGCGACCACATCTTTTCTTGCATGAATCTTGTTGATCTCCATCGAGTCCAAGTGGCTTCTAGCATGCTCCAAGAAAGAGCATTAGATTGGTATGAGCTTTTGGTTTCTGAAATCGTTGAAGCAGATCTTATCTGGGAGCAATTCCGGGAAAGATTCGAGTTAAAGTTTGTACCAGAAGCTGAAAAAGTAACTTTAGCTCGGCGCTTTATTGACCTTGGTCAAGGTGAATCTTCTGTAACGGATTATATCGCATCTTTTGAATATCTCTCTAAATATGGGGTCGAGTACATTAATACCCCATTGAAAAAAATCAGAGGTTTGTCTATGGGTTGAATAAGAACCTAAAAAAGCCTCTACTCCTGAAATTGAAAGTTTCTTTTGATTAGCTTATTGATATCGCTCTTCGACTTGAAGAGGCCGATAAGGAAAGTGATGTTGAAGTTGTGGGTGACAAACAGAACTTCAACATCAACAAGAAGAGGCATATTAAGTTCAAGCCTAACCCCAACAAGTAAGGGAAGCAAGCAACTTCGGTAGCAAAGACTCCTACCTCTAGTCGTGGGAAATGCTACAATTGTGGTTCTAAGGACCATTATGCTAATAGATGTCTGAAACCACTCTTTTGTCGTTATTGCAAAAGTTTGAATCATCTTCTATCTTCATGTCCCAAACCTCCAACAAGAAGGAGGGAAAGATAAATGTTGTGAAAGCGCCTAGTAACACTTCTCTTGGTCAAGGTATTTCTCTTCTATCCTTGATGGCATTATTATGTCTCGCAATCATCCTATTTGAGTTATTTTTGATACGGGTGCATCTCACTCTTTTATATCAAAAGAACTTGTTGATACTTTGTCTTTAAATATTATATGCTTGATGACTTATTTGAGAATTGAGAATCCGGTTGGTGGATCTGCAACACTCAGTTTACTTTGTAAAGATGTCGAGATTATTTTGTGTGATTACTCATTCCGAGCCGATTTGCATGTTATATGTTACTTAGGCTTCGGAATGATTTTTGGAATGGATTGGCTTAACCGTTATGAAGCCCATATCCTATGTCCTGAGAGGACTATTCATCTTCGACATCCTCAATCTGTTAAGCAGATTTCTAGTTTTAAAGATTCATATTCCAATTCGATGGCATCCTTATATTCTCTAAATCCACATGATGACGATAATGATGATGAGGAAGATGTTATTTCCCTCATTCACGTTGTTCGTGAATTTCCTAATATATTTGAGCCCATTTTAGGATTACCACCTAAGCGAGCAATCGAGTTTAGAATTAATCTAATTTCTGGAGCTCTACTAATCACTCGTCCTCCTTATCATATGTCCAATAAGGAAAATGAGGAGATGCGTAAGCGATTATCCAAATTGGAAGCGAAGCAGTTTATTAGTTCTAGTTCCTCTCTTTGGGGAGCTTCAACTATTTTTGTGAAGAAATCTGACGGTACACTTAGGCTTTGCGTTGACTACCGCAAGCTTAATGACCTTGCCATCAAGAATAAATATCCTTTACCTCGGATTGATGATTTATTTGATCAAATCAGTGGTGCTAGAGTCTTTTCACAGTTAGACTTAGCAACCAGTTTTCATCAGCTTCGTATTGCGGAGGATAGCATTCCTTTGACATCGTTCCGTACTCGTTATGGATCTTATGAATGGCCTGTTATGCCATTTGGTTTAACGAATGATCTAGCTTATTTTGTTGACCTTATGAAACGAGTTTTCAAAGGCTTCCTCGGTCGATTTGTTCTCATCTTTCTAGATGATATTCTTGTTTATTATAAAACCGAGGAAGACCATGAAAAGCATCTTCGGATTGTGTTGGAAACTTTTAGGAGCAATCAATTGAAAGAAAAAATTTCTAAGTGCCACTTTTTGCAATCTCGTGTGAAATTTCTCGGACATATTATTTATGAATTCGGAATTTCCGTGGATCCTTCAAAGATTGAACCGATTCAAAATTGGAAGAGATCGGAGAGTGTGATGGAAATACATATCTTTCTTGGATTGTCGGGCTATTACCGTCGGTTAATAAAAGACTTTTCTAAAAATTTAGTGCCTCTTATTGGTTGGACAAAGAAGGGAGTTAAGTATATTTGGTCAAACAAATGTGAAGCTTCTTTTCAAAAATTAAAAGAATTCATTTCCGATGCTCCTATTCTTGTGATTCGCGAGGGGAACCAAGACTTTACTGTTTATACCAATGCTAGTCGTGTTGGTTTAGGTGTCGTTCTTATACAAAGGGAACGTGTTATCGCTTATGCTTCTAGATAAATAAAGCCTGCCGAGACTAGATATGCCACTCATGATTTAGAGCTCACGGCTATTGTTTTTGCCCTTAGAATTTGGCGTCATTATCTTTTGGGAGAGAAATTTGTTCTCTACACCGATCATAAATCTTTGAAGTATTTATTTTCTCAAAAGGAACTTAATTTCCATCAACAACGTTGGCTCAAATTCCTTGCATCTTATGATCTTGATATTCTTTATAATTCCAGAAAGGGAAATCGTGTTGCTGATGCCCTTAGTCGTAAGAAACAAGCGGTTGTTTCTATGATGATATCTGAATGGAATGATCTCGAGACTTCATCCATTTGTGAGATTCGAGATCGTGAATTCGATTTATGTTCATCTCTTATTTTATGTAGCCTTAAGGCTCATCCTTCTCTTTTAGACCGCATTCTTGATGCTCAAAAGCATGATCCTGAATTGGCTCATCTTAGCCAAAGTTGTAGGGATAGAAATATTGATGGTTTGAAAGACTTTGAAATCGATGCTCGTGGCGGCATTTGAAAATTTGGTAGACTTATCGTGCCAAATATTAGTGATCTTCGCAAAGACATTTTAGAAGATTCTCATCATTCTAAATTTACTATTCATCTCAGTAGTAGTAAAATGTATGCAGACATAAAGCAACTTTATTATTGGGATGGAATGAAATCTGATATTGCTAACTTTATTAAATGTTGCATGACTTTCCAACTCATAAAGGCCGAGCATCAAAGGCCTGGTGGGTTATTGCAACCTTTAGACATTCCTGTTTGGAAGTGGGATCAAGTCTCCATAGACTTTATTGACGGTCTTCCTCGATCTCGTTTGGGTCGTGACAGTTTATGGGTGATTGTAGATAGGCTAACAAAATCCAACCATTTTATTCCCGTTCGGTCTAATCAGACCGTACCTCTTTTGGCCAAACTCTATGTTAAAAAAATTGCCAAATTGCATGGAGTTCCTACTTCTGTTGTTAGTGATCATGATCCATTATTTACTAGTGGATTTTGGAAGAGTCTTCAAAAATCTTTGGGAACGAAACTTAATTTTAGCACCGCTTATCATCCTCAGCAATGGACAAATTGAGCGTGTGAATCAAACTCTTGAAGATCTTCTTCGTGCATGTTTTCTTGATTTTGGTGGAAGTTGGGAAGATCATATTTCTCTTGTTGAGTTTTTCTATAATAATAGCTTCCAATCTAGTATTGGTATGGCACCTTTTGAGGCACTCTATGAAAGGCTATGCTGATCTCCTTTTTGTTGGCTTGAGGCCAGTGAGAAGCTGGTTTTAGGTCTAGATTTTATTCGTGATTCCACGGAAAAGATTGACCTTATTCATTATAGGATGAATGAAGCTCAATGTAGACAAGAATCCTATGCCGATAACCGAAGAAGGAATTTAGAATTTTCTATGGAAGATTTGGTGTTTATTCGTGTTTCACCTATGAAGAGTGTTGTGCGTTTCAGTCGATCGGGAAAATTAGCACCTCGATATATTGGTCAATTTTCCATCACCGAACGCATTGATTCTGCGGCTTATCGTCTTTTATTACCGGCTCAATTTTCTGATATTCATGACATTTTCCACGTCCCTCAACTACGAAAATGCCTTAGGGATTCCGATTCTATTCTTGAGCCTGGTGTTATTGAAGAAATCGAAGTTTCACCTAATTTGACTTATGAGCAACATTCTATTCGTATCATTGCTACGGAGGTTAAACATCTTCGTAATAAAGATGTCCCACTTGTGAAAGTTCAATGGTCCTCAATTCCTAAGGATTGTTCTTGGGAATCCAGAGAATTCATCGAGCGAACACATCCGGACTTACTCCCTCGAGCTCTTTGAGGTGAACTTCTTATTTCAAATTTTCTTTTGTGCTGGTATGCTTTTATGGTTGTTACACTTTGTTTTCTTCTTAAGAATTGTGAGGATGCAATTTATTTAAGGAGGGGAGTCTGTAACAACCCGCATATTTTACGATTATATATTTAAATATTTTATTTAAATATAGCATCGTTAGTCGGATTAAAGTCCGAAATGCTACTTTTTGTAAACAGTCAAATTAGGTCGAGACCTCTTCCATTGAGTTCAAAATGGCGTTTTTGAGTATAAACATCGATTTGTTTGGAGTTGAGTGGAATTTTGGTATTTTTCTATTGGGCTTTGGGTTTGGGTTTCAGCCCAATAAACCAACATAATACCCTAACACTGCGCCCTCTCCTCTACATTCATTCTATTTTTCCTAACACTTCAAGCTAAAGTAAAAATGGGGGAAAAGAAAAGAAATCAAAATTCCTAAACCCTAGTTTTGCTAGGAAATTCAAATTCAAGCTCCCAAATCAAGGAGAAGCTTGGGTAAGCATCCTCTTCTTCTTCTCCACCTCAATCTCTCTCCAATTTCCTGAAATTCCTAAACCCTAACTTAGGGAATATTTGCATTTGATCATAGATTAGAGCTTCTAGAGTTGAAATTGAGAGTGGTTGATCTTTCCTTTGTTTTAAAGCTTCTCATTTCTAAATTTGGGTTTAAAGGTGAGTTTTTGAACTCACATCTACGTTTATAGCTTTCATTATTGTTAGGTATAAATTCCTAAAATCTATTCATGTTCAATAGCTTTTGATTTGAATTAGTTTGGTGAATTTTTCAATTTTGGTATTTTGAAGTCAAAATCTTTAAAGATCCTATCTTGGATGTTTGGACATGTTATTTGGGGTGTATCGAAGAGCCTATAAGGCTGGGTTGTCGCTTAGCATAAATCCCTAGTCTTCGTCGCTCGTCCGATCGCTTCCGAATCGATTTGGCCATCATTGGCCTAGACAAATTTCTGCCCAACTGAACCAACCAGACGTATGGTTGGTAATTTCAGACGTCTGGTTATGGTCCCTGGAGATATTATGTAACGAATGCAGAAAATAAAATGGCAGAGACAAATTCTAGACATCTGATTTATTGATTCAGACGTCTGGTTAGGGTTCAGAAGTTTGGTTTGTAATTTCAAACGTCTGGGAGGTTTTTTGAATTATTTCCAAACCCTAATCCAGACGTCTAGATGAATCCCCAGACGTCTAGAACTGTTCAGTTATGCCTATTTTCCTATTTTTTGAGTGAATTTCCATTGTTTATCGATTTTTGTTGATCCGATAAGTTGTTATCACTTTTATCAACTTTGAGGACTTCTTTTTTTGGATTTTTGGGAAAATCCATTTTGATGGATTTTGTATCGATTACTTTGTATTTGATTCACATCTTCAAATGTGAATTTTTGTTGATCGATTGTTTTTATAATCATTTTCTGTGATTTGTCACTTTAAAAATACAAAGGTTTCTATACTAGTAGTAAATATTCAAACTCTTTCACAAAAATAATTTCAACGTTACTTTTAATACAGAACTCGTTTTCAAATCCGTTTTCTAATCTATTAGTATATACAAACCTTTACCTCATTTGTATGAGAAATTTAATTAAACGACTTAGCAAAATAAGTGGTATGAAATGCTTGCGTTTTCTTTCTCAGTTAATTCTTGGACTTGCTCGATTGAACTCTTGTGACAATTTTCGAGTGGAAATCTCCAATTTGTTCGTAAATACATAAGTTAAGCCAGTGGTTATGGGACAAGAACCTAAACTCATTTATACTTGCTTACTATAATTCACACTTTTTGTTGATCAATGGTGATCATTTTATGGTTTAGACTAGCGATATGCGATGTCTCTTTGTCCACGTCGGGAGATTGTACCTCGTTTTATTGAGCTTCATCTTATTTATTTTATAGGCTAACGACCTATGGATTCTTTGGTGTTTCGACTCATTTTTGTGGGCTAGCGACCCATGTTCCTTTATGGAGTTCGGTTCATCGGACGTACCGTTATTATACTACGTCGTTGTTCTGGCTTATCAGGTTAATCGGACGTACCATTATTGTATTGCGTCGTTGTTCTGAATTATTTGAGTGTTAGGTTCATCAGACGTACCGTTATTGTACTGCGTTGTTGTTTCGAATTATTTGCATTTCAGGTTCACCGGGCGTACCGTTATTGTACAACGTCGTTGTTTCTGCTCTATGGTTAGTGACCATGGGATAGCAACCCTTTGTGATATACGTGTTGGTGAGTTTTCATGCTCCCGTTTGTGATAGCCCTCCCCGTTTTTACGATGTTTGAAATTCTAATTGATGATTTCTAGAATTTATGCTTCACCAATTTTTGTGATTTATATTGATAAGCTGTATAAATATTTGTGGCTTGGTGAATAAAATAAAGAATATGCCGTTCTTTTTGGTGTATGAGATTCTTAAGATATTTGTCTGATTTTTGTTTGTTGTTAAATGTATACTTGACACAGTATGGCATTACTGTTATCATACATTTTTGGCATATCTTTTATCCTTTCCTATTTTTTCTGATATTTATAGCTAAACTAACCCGTTTATTATTTTCTTCTTAAATAATACTCGGATCATACCGAGGTATTTCAGATGCTTCTACTTGACTTCTTATCAAGGTCCGTCATCTGACTTTTGGCTAACTACTTAGCTTAGTAGTTTTTGTTTTATACATTTGAGATAGAGACTCCTTAATGTATACATATTCTTTTGTCTATCACTTGTACCTATTCTTTTGTGATGTAGTGGACCTTGCATGACCACTACTTTGATGTACACTTTTATGTGTAATATTCATAACTGTTTCGGCCTTAGTGATATGAATATCTATGATTGATTTATTTTATGCTTGTTTTATATTTGTTTCCGAAGATCACATAGCCACTGTGTAGTTGTTTCGATTTTGTATTGATGTGTCAGAGTTTTTCTTGAAACGAAATGCATGTAATACCATCTCATATATCGGTACTCGCACAAAGAAATTACACAGATGGTCACTCCTCAACAGCCTTATTCTTCGTGCTAGTTGACGGCATTACTCCATAGTGTCCTTTGCTAGTGTGAGTATAGAGGTGGGGCGTCAAGTAAATACAGATGTCCATGAAATAACAATTTAGGGAATTAATTTAACTCAGAACTGGGATATGAGTTTAAGTTGCAGACATGAACTAACACAGAAAATAGAATTAACTTAATTTAGCATCCATCACAAGACACAAGAATATATATTTATTTTACAAACACAAGACATAGGAATATAAATTTATTTCACAAACATAGAATAGTCAAAAAATCCAAATATCTAGAATCCAAGAGATCGGAATCCAAACTGATCATAATGATTGCCCCAAACAATCGCAATGACTGTACTCAAAACCCGTGGGAAACAAACAAACAAATTGGTATCACTTAAACCGATCTGACACCAAGGATCGTACTCAGATTGGGAGCAAAGAATCACAGAATGATCTCAAGAATAGTCCATACCGATCAAGGTGATCGTAAAAAACCATGACTTGATAACTCTACATTTATTTAATATTATTATTTTATTATCTTCGAAAAGAAATCCAGGAATAAACTTCTTAAGGATCTAGCAGCCACTTTCTGCACACCAAAAGAGAGTAAACTCTAAATTGTCAAATATTATCACCTTTGTTAATCATTAGAACTTAACCAATATGTCCCACCATACGGTAAAATCCAAGTATTTACTAAAAGCTAGTAAATATCACTTATTACGGATCCCATCGAAAAACCTGCACTAGTTTCTCTTAAGGATCTAGCAACCATTTTTCGCACACCGAAAGAGAATACAACTCTAAAGTGTTAAGTACTTCCCCAAATACGATCCCAAGAATTTAACCAAGGCTTCCCATACTACCCAATGGAATTCGAGTATTCGCTAATGGGTTAGTAAATTCCACTCAAACATTCTATTCAATGAGTTATACCATATTTAACGAAGCATTATTTGAAAGCATTTAAAACAATCGATGACACTAAGTTGAATAATAATACTTTCCAAATTAAGGTTCTCCAAAAAAAAAATTCTCTCTGATTTTTATTATATATAAAAAAATACTTGTTATAATTTTTCACGAATCCACTTATTATTTAACTTTAAATAAATGTTCACTTGTTTTATAAAATATTCCATAAATCGGAATTGTTTTAAAATTTACACTTATTTACACAGAGTTGTCTCAAATTTCCATATAAAACACTTAGTTAATAAACCATATTTTAAAACCACTTTTATTGTTCTTCTAAATCCATTTTGATATATATATATATATACATATATATATATATATACATATACATATATATATATACATATTATTTGGAAATAAATTAGATTCGCCTTTTTAAAACCATATTTCCAAAGCCCTATGTATATGTTATTACTTATTTTATAAAACCATAATCAGTCATACCTTCAAATTCATAACTCTTTATACTAGAAATAATACACACACACACACACTTATCCAATCGTTTACAAAAGAAAGTTAAACTAATTTAGAAATTAGTTTCAGATTTATAAATTTTAAATAAACTCTCTTTTACCCGCCGTTCGTAGCTCGGTTGGTTAGGGAGATGGGAGATGGGAACCTAAGGACTGTGTCCGGGCAGGTTCGAATCCTAGTGCCTACCATCAGTGGGAGTTTCAACGTTAAGCATCCGTGTGCGACGACTAAATAAAAGTGGGGTAGACACACGGCGTGGGGTTTACTTAAGTGGGTATCAATGTATACCTTGATCTTAAGGTTCCCCATGATATCCAAAAAAACTCTCTTTTGTAAAATTACTTGAATATGAAGCACATCCATTTATATCTTTTTAAATCAAATTTAGAGCTTTTAGATCTGCAGTTTCGACCCTGTAATAAATTTTGCAAATCTCATAATATGAAAATTGTAGATAAAATTCTAAGTTTTTGAAAAAGAAAAATATCATGCAATTTGGACTTAAGTTTCAAAAGTTATGACCGAAACAATTTCTCAGATTTAAATTTATTAACTCTATCTTTCATTAACAGGCCAGTGAAAATGAAATTAGTCTTTGACCATTTAAACTTCAGAAGTATGCAAAAAACAAAACATAAAAGTTGTATCACAAAGTCCATGCTTCCAAAAATTCAAGAATTATCGAATTCCGATAAGAAATGAGAATGTTATGCATAAATTACTAACAATGTTTTAGTTCAGAAAATTTGACAGGGCAGAGACTATTACTCTGTTAAAAATCCAATTTCAACCTAGAAATATTCAAAACCTGAGAATGTGATTAAAATGAAAGCTTTTCCTTAGGGGATTAGCTTTCTAATGCAAAAGGAATCAATACAATTGGATTCATCAATCAAATGTTGTGTCCATTTTACTCTTAGGTATTAACTTAGAAATTTTTTATATGGCTGCGCTATAACATTAGTTTCAAAGTCAATTTAAACCCCTTTAAATATTGTATAAAAAAGAATGATCAGAGGAAATTTGTAGCTTATTTAAAGAATTTTCTACTACAAAAAGTTTGAACCTTCAGATCGTTCTACACCAAGATGTCGTTGTTTTGCTACAGGGATTTTCCTAAGAAATTTTCAACAAACAATCAATGCATTCATCCAATCAAACAACCAATTCGTAATCAAATTGAAAGCAATTCAACAACAAATCATCCAATTCAATCCAAACAACATCTATTAATAATTTTTATGGAATAGTAGTGTGAGTGATTAACTCACGTTTTAACTTCCTATAGCTTGCTAGATACCCAAATAATCCTTGCTAAACCCTTAGCTTCACCAAAATCACCTAAAACTCAAGAACAAAAATCCAACCAGCAAGCAATTCTAATTAAAATAAGATCAAAATCATGCTTTTATGTTCTAAAAGGTAGAGATAGGGTTTAGAACACTTACCCTTTCGTTATTGAACAAAAGCCCTATGTTTGCAACTTGATTAGGGTATCTAGTGTATACAATTTGAAAACGGAAGAAGCTTTTGATTCTACTGAAGTAAGAATGAGAAATGAATTGTACGTATCTCATTTCTCACACTAGAATTAGCTACATGGGCCAAGTGAGTATGGTTTTAACACATTAACATAGTGTTACTAAATCTTAGATGTTACTAATTTTTATTTTGCTTTTAACACTTATAAAATGCAAATTTTCCCTTAAATAATGTTTTGTTTAACATGCTTAGATTTTCCCAAATTTCCCAAAAGAATCCAAACACAAGTTAAAATTTCTCGTATCTTTTAATTATAGAATTATTCTATGCAGTTAAATGTAACATTTTAAATAAAAGTCATTCTCTTTATTTTCAACAAACTAAAGTAAACTATTCGTTATAAAGTCTAATTATAAAACAAGAGATCCTAATATTAATATTTAATTAAATTTCCAATTTATTTAATCCCAAATCCATTTTAGTTTAGAAATCATAACTAAAAAATTTCCAATATTATCTTAAGATTAAATAAATCAAATCAACTATTCATAAAAACTAGATTTAATTTCAAAGTTAAATTTCACAAATCACAATTTAGAATTAGTTATCCCTAACTAGATTTAAGTAATCAAGTAGCTAACAACAGGGTTGTTACAATGCCTATTGCATTATGTGATGTTTACTATCTGTTTGGTTTAGCCACGCATGGTTTTAAAGTATATATCGATAATGTGGAGTTTGATTATATGGAATTGTGTCATGATTTACTTGGTTTATTTCCTCCGAAGACTACAATAAAATATAAAAATGGTTTAAGTGATATGGTTTAAAACAGAATTTCAAGAAACATTTAGAGCTGATGTGACAGATATAGATATACATCACCATAGCCATGCTGTAATTTTGTACTTTTTAAACTATCGGCTTTTTCCTAGATCATTAAGAAGGCTGATTTAACCTGAAATTTTTTCCATTTGTGGATGACATAGCACATTATGGTCAGTGTTCATGGGATAATGCAGTACTTTGTTATTTGTATGGCAAGTTGACAAATGTTGCATTACTAAATACTCAATTATTAGGCAATTCTGCAACATTGCTGCAATTATGGTCTTGGTCTCATATAGCCATTGGATGTCCATCTATAACAATTCCTGCCAATTTAGATCCTTATCTTTCATACGGTAGCAGATGGTATTGCGCTTGGAGTTGGCATGAAACTCCAAAAAATGTATAATTTTATCGAAATGAATTGAATTTATTAGTGAACGATGCCTTAACATGGGAACCATATTCATTGATTAATGCATTTATTGTCCTAATGTATGATTTACGTTTTTGGGTTGGATCACTAAGGGTCGACTAATCCTATTTTGGGACTTCGAAAATTATGTTCCCGATCTAGTGATGTGACAATTTGAATTTAATCATTAGCACATTCCTGATGCTGTTGTTCCAATAGATCCAAATCCGAGTGATTGGAGAGCTTTGCTTGAAATAAATTTGGCTTTATGGAATTCAAGAATTGATCGTTTTGAATGAGAACGTGATCCACCGACACTGCTGAGTGAGTATGAATAATGGCGTTGGCAAATAACTCATTGTTATATCTTAAAACGGCCGTCTAAGAGATTAGTTGCTTACATTCCCCGAGCTCCACTAGAAAGTGATGTGGTTATCACTTGAATTTACAATATTTGATGGTTTCCATTTTTTAGAGCATATGAGTTTTTGCATTGTCTTCTTTTTTGCATAGGTAAGCAGGATATATGGTGCTTTAGAGGTGGCTGATGAAATTAAAGCCAATAGTTTTGAGCCATAGAAGGTGAAAAGTAAGTGTATTGACTTACGGTGTATACTAGATTCAATTTTACATATAAACAAGTTACGTTGGCCGGAAAGAACTTTACATTAGGCACAAGAAATGCAAACTCAAGTGGAGGCGCAAAAAACAAAAACTGGAGTGGAGGCATAAGAAACACATACAGGAGTGGAGGAAAAACATATAGGTGTGGAGGAAACAAATACAACAAGCAGAGAAGTTGAACAACAATGGCCTACATGGAGTGAAGGCGAACATAATTTGCATATGACGAACAATCTCTAGAACAACAGCAAGAACGCCCACAATAGGGGATACAACAACCACAAGAGGAGTTAATATACAGTCACACTCAACAATAAGGATGTCCTCCTTTGACTCTAGATCAGTCGCAAAGTTCACAACCAATCACGTATAAAAGGAAGAAGACAAAAAGAGATATAACGCTTGATGTTAGAAGACTTAAGGATTGAGTTGAATCGATATGGTATGTTGTTGTTATGTTGTTGATGTTTTGGGATGATATATCGATGTTTATTTTGATGTTTGCATGATATGTTTTTTTTTAATTGGTATTGGGATAGTATGTTGATGTTTATTTTGATATTTGGATGATATGTTGATGGTATATGGTCTTGATATTATATGTTGATCAAACTAGTTTGGATATATAATATTATATTGGAGTTATATATGATGTTATATTGGTGTGGATGTATTAGCAGCTCTCTGTTTTTTGAACTATTAAAATAATGCTTGCACATTTTTTAAGTGTGCATGCTTTATTCGAAAATAAAGCATGCACTTTTCATAAATCCGCAAGTATATTCTTAGAGCCTAAAAAACAGAGAGCTGCTAATACCAATATCACCATATAATTGCTGTAATAGAGTTCAATATAACCAATATAATGCCATATATCACCAATAAAACACTATATATCAACAATATAACATCATATAACACCATATATAACACCATAACTCGCCAATATAAACAATAACATGACATAACCATATCACAACATAACCAACATTAAAATAGAAAACTAGTCAAGAGTTCATCAATTCATACATAGGAAACAACTTAACGAGTACAAGATTTTTTTTATGAACTAAAGCACTACATTTACTACATCTATTCTGCACGGATGATAATGTTGGATCCATGAAACCATTTATTCAAGTCGGTCATGGACGTCCGGAATTTATACACACCGGTGGTTGATGTATAGTAGGACCTTCGTAGACATCCCAATGATGACTATTGGGTGTAGAGTGGAATAAAGGAGCATAAGCAACAGTATACTTAGCCGTTGTATGCCACATTGAAATTAAGTCTAAATATATTCTATTCGCACCAACTGAGTCACGTGAACATGCTACTAATACATAGGAGCATGAAAAATGGTCTACAAGTGGCACGTTGCACGAACATTTGGCTACATTATCATCGATATTCACCGTATAATCAAGCTATGAGCATATTTTACTTGTCATTCTGTTATGCTATATTTCTCTATAGACAAGTGTCTTGATTCTTTGGTTCTACTTTTTGCTAATGCTTCCGACTTTAGTGTCAAATGGGGCATCCATTCTTCTCCTTGATGTTCGATTGGCCAAGCTTCCTTAAGCGCATGTGGAATTCCTTTCGTACGATCTGAGATAAATGTAATACATCAGTTACGTACATAAGGAATATAATTCCATATGCAATGAATAAACCAACTCCAAGTCCGCCAAGACTCTGTATGCACAATAATAAAGGCAAACGGAAAATACCTTGAGTTATGTCTACACACAGTAGCTTCAAGTAAAGTATCAAGATACTTTCCATATAAATGAGTGACATTAATAGAAAGCACAGGACGACAATGTGTGAAACCATCGATTATTGGTCTGAAAGCTCAAAAAGCACCATAAAAAATGCCATGAGTGTGAATAACATCATATACGGTTCCAAAGTTACTGCTTTGCACCGCTCTCAACGATAGGCTGGCATGCACTCTCCAAGGACATTTTTCATACACATCACATCGAACCTCATATTGATTTGCACACAATTTCACTACTTGAAAAGAAACTGAACATTTAATCACACATGATGTTATTCCAACCACTTTCAGTAGTCCTTGCCAAGCTCGAGAATAACTTACCTTTATATAAAACATATTCGACATTGTCTCCTGAACTATTCTTGCAATCATATTTGTTTTAGATTTAATTAAGGGAAGTATTTTGCTACATATAAACTTTGATGTTGCTTGTCAATGATTTGAGTTGATGGTTGTACTTTAACAAATGTGCTTCCCACCATATGTTTTTATTTTCCAACAATTTTGAGATTTTCTCAACGATAGGCTATCATGCACTCTCCAAGGATATTTTTCATACACATCACGTCAAACTGCATATTGATTTGCACACAATTTCACTACTCGAAAAGAAACTGAACATTTAATCGCATATTCGCATAATTGTTTAATAATTTTCTCTTACTTTTAAAAAATCCAACCTGAGATCCTTTTTCAGCACATTCTCTTCCAAACACTCCACTTCTAACTGAAATTTATCCATAATGGATTTTGCCATCATTGTCGCGGTACATAAATCATCGGCAAAGGAATCTTCATATATGATTTGATCTTCATCGACATTTAGATCATCAACATGTTGGTTATCTTTATATACGATTACATCATTATTAACCTCCATGTTATCGATCCAAGTTCTATCTATATCATCCACACAAACTAATTACTTGCTATCCAATTACACTTCGCTATCGTTTGCATTATCAACGTAATCATCACCGTCGTCGGCACAACCAACAAATGCTTCTTCCGTTGAATCCATTTGGAAACCACAAGTAGAAAAAATAACGATAAAAGTAGAGTGTGTAAAGGTAATTCAAAATGAAAATACTATGGTAAAAATATTACTCACTTTGCGACTATTTGAGATTGATTTGGATATATAAAGTTATGATCCATATGTTTGCTTGACTAGACAATACTCCAACCATTCCACTATATCTATTTTGTTAAATTTGTAAACTCCCCACCATGATGAGTTGTCATATAAAAAGGATGTGCCGAACATTGTGTTTCTTCAAACTGTGTAGTAGGTAAAGGCTCTTTGATTGAAATTGCATACTAATGTGTTTCTAACATATTAACATGTTTTATTTTCGTAAAAAAAAATTCTATCACTCTCATTCCAATAAAAAAGTAGAATTCATATCGTTGTCATCTTCCAAATCAATAGCAAATAAATCATCATCTCTAATCCATTTCACCATTAATTTTAAATCATATTCAAGAGGATTGACTTTTGTCACTTCAAATGCACATTGTTTAAACTCTATAAAACTACAATATTTTTTAATTTTGGATCCTTTTCGTTTATCATCTTCGTCAACCAACAATTCTCCATCGTAGTAAAATATAGTTGGAATCGTT
Source organism: Allium cepa (assembly GCA_030765085.1). Taxonomy (NCBI): domain Eukaryota; kingdom Viridiplantae; phylum Streptophyta; class Magnoliopsida; order Asparagales; family Amaryllidaceae; genus Allium; species Allium cepa. Next base: position 914,567,139 of record CM060929.1, on the reverse strand, counting down.
GACATTATCTATAACAAAAATTGAAACACTAAATTCGAAATCTTCATCTTGTGAAAAACCCTAAAATAAAATTTACTAAATTAATACCTTGATTTGCAAAGAAGATGATGTTTTCTTAGACAATCTTCAACCAAAAGCAAAAAATTAAGTTTCCTTAGACAAATTCAGAATAGTATAAGAATTTAACGAGAATAAATTGGGTTTCGATGAAATGGAAAGAGTAGAAAGGAAATGGGAATAAAAAGAGGCTGATGTTAATTTCAAACTCGAAATAGTATTTGTGCATTCCATAAATGTACAAATACAATGTATACATTTGCGCATTTATGGAATGCGCAAGTTCAATTTTTTTTAACATGTAGCTTGTGCATTCGATAAATGCGTAAACTATATCATATAAAATGTATAACAAAGAGTTGTACAACCAATATCACCATATAGTTTTAAAAACAAAGTTCAACATAACACTATATATCACCGAGATAACCAATATCACAACATAACCAATATATTTCATCAAAATAAACACGACTAGAGTTCAATATTGCATTTCAACCAACATCAAAATAGAAAAATATCAACAGTTCATCATATCATACATAGAAAACAACATTTTACTTTTTATCTGATGCTCCCCTCGGCCCATACGAAGCAAAGTTAGGCCCAAATATGGAAAAGAACCGACTATTTCCTTTAGTTTACGATTCTGTTTTCCATACGACTTACTTCAGCTTGCATTTCAAGGGCATATTCAACTCCCTAGCACACACTACAGGATCGAGCCAGTCAAAATAATTACAAGGATTAAGTTGATCAGGGCTCATCTTGTGATCGTTGTATGCACTACATTCATAAAATCGATGCCCAACATCCTATTTAATTCGGCAACCAACTTCACACTGAACTCCACGGTAACAAAATTGATATGTCAGTTGCTTGATTGCCAAAGCAGGAACAATATATCGACGATTAACTACATAACCAACGCAAATTTGTTTATCCGGTATTTGATTCACTAAAACTTTGCATAAACGGAGCTTTAACCTTGATGTTCCACAATCCAATATCTGCAGTAATTTATCAAATTATGTCTCCGAAACATAATCAACTTCAACACCAATGTGATTCTGCTTGCATTACTTCTTCGCTTCAAATTCATCACAATATTTCATCAACGTTTCATACTCAATCTCCCAATCATCCATGTCTAACTTCAAAATAAATTAAACAAAAATATAGAAATTTTAACTAATAAACAAACCATGCTATGCAAACTTAATAAATAACTAGATTAGCTCTTTTACCTTGTAATAAAGGAGACGTGTCAAACTATAGATTATTTTGATTTGAAATTAAAATTGGGAATTAGAATTGAAATTGGATGAGGTTGGATGTAGAGTTTCGGTTTTGGGGCGATGAAGATGGAAGATAGGAAATTGGGATGGAAAGCAAGCTGCTGTATATTTCATGCTCGAAATAGTATTTGCGCATTCCATTAATGCGCAAATATAACGTATATACTTGCCCATTTATGGAATGCGTAAGTTTTTTTTTTTCAACACCAGACATATTTCTACAATTAATTTTCGTATGAATCTATACTTGCAATATCTTTTTTTAAAAGCTCGTTTTAAAATTGTCTTTAAATTTCATATGGATAAGATTTGTAGTCTATCATCATGCTGAACCACTAGATTTGTTCGCAAGAAATGAATTTTCATACATGTATCAACTCATTTATAGACCAATGTCATGTGCACTGCAACAAAATACACATTTGGCAACTGGTAATCCCAGTTGCATCAGGCCTATTGCAAATATCAGCCGTCGGTCTTAATATGTACAGTTGAAATAGAATTATTATATTTTACAACTGTTTATGTTAGTTGCAAGTAACCGTTGCAGTAATGATTTTTTTACCACGGTTAAAAATAGTTGCGATAGGTTTTTGACAATTATAAATGCCAGTTGTCATTTGTTCTTTTGCAACTATTTTTAATGGTTGCGAAATAAATTCAAAAATGAAAAGAAACAAAAAACAAGTAGCTGCAGCTTATATATTATAATACAAATTTAACAGTATTTAATAATTTACTAATTGAAATAAATATCATCATAAAAACAAGCAAAAACACATTTCAAAAGGCTAAATAAAGTTACATTCAACAAATTTCTAATATATATTCCAAAAGGCTAAATAAAGTTACATTCAGAAAGTTCTAACGCATTACAACACATAATCCATAAATACATACTCAAGCAACGATTTCAAAATAGTACAGCACGTAACCCATAAGCCAAAATGCACTGGCAAGCTTGATCATTTTTATGCACAATTTAATCAACCGTAGTGGACAAAAAGTATTGGGCAGTCAACAACTTCTCCAAAAACAACAATCTGCAAAAAAAAACAGTTTAAGCATTTTGCAATAAAAATAAAAATATTAAGACTATACATGGTTATACAGTAAAAGTATGCTACTTGCAATTGCAATGCAATTATGCAAGCTTGCACAGTTGCGCTTGCACTGTAAGCTTGCAACCGTGCAAGGCCTGCACATGCATGCTTGCAGCAGCAAACTTGCACCTGTGTAAGCTTGCACCATCAAGCTTGCAAATTTGCAAGCTTGCACCTTTAGATATAACATATCTGACTGCGCATATTTTGAACCAGGCAAGGAAGAACCTTTCGATGGTGTCAATCGATTTCCTAACAGACGATGAGTACGTCAAGTATGCATTGTTTGTGTCACAATGTCTTGCCATCCTTGTTTTGTTATATATCCTGAATTTATTATATTCAGATATATTTTACTTTTTCGTTTTAGCAAGGCCGTTAGTTTATGCATCATCATGAGCAGAAGCAATTTCCACTAAATTCTGTCTGAATTTTTTTTCATCCGGCTACCATTCTAGCTATTTACTATTTGGAATCAAACTACTGATGGCCTATCTGAGAAAAATATCAAGTTCTGATGAAGAGCATACCTCGCATACCTCAATTCGAGATTGTCGCCTTGGATCGGCCTGTTTGCCTGAATTGCCCATTATTGAGTCACGGCCGACTCATCTCCTCCTTCTTGAGTCGCGACCGATTCATGCCCTCCACCCTGCCTTGAGTCGCGACCGATTCATGTCCTCCACCCTGAGTCGCGAACGACTCATCGCGTTGCCGTCCTCTACCCACGACTCATACCCAAATCTTCGACCCAACTCCACACCGATCCACGACCTAAATCCCCTCCGACCCAACTCCTCCGCGACTCACGAATCATCCCCAATCTTATAATTCGCGAATGAACTAAAGCCTCAACACGAGCGAATTGAGTCGCCCAAATTCCAGTGTGATGATTTATTACAGCCTTCTATTATTGAGTCGCGAATTCCAAATTCCAAATTCCTATAAGTCGCGGCCGATCCATTTTTGAGTCGCGAACGACTCATAAAGCTCCAGTAAGTCGCGAAGTGCTTTACAGCCTTCTATTGAGTCGCTTCCGAGACAAAGCTTGAGTCGTAGCCAAGATGAGTCGTAGCCGAGTCAATACTTAAGTCGTGTACAGATGGCATTGTAATTTTCTTAAGTTTTTTTTTTGTTGAGTCATAAACCCTATAAATAGGGATGTAATGTCATTGTAAAAGTTGTTGACATTTTGAATAAAAGTCTCTTTTGATTGCTTTGTGCTTTCTTTAATTGGTAGTTGAGTGTAATCTCCTATCTCCTCTTTCGGTTAATCGAGTGCGCTCGATTCAACGATCGTAGAAGCCGATTCACGGTATCTAGTGCGCTAGATCAACGTACGAAGAATCGTAGATCTTGGAACACGGCATAGTGCGCTATCAACATGTTTGAGATAGCTAGAATTCGGTATCTTCGGATCAACGAATTCGGGCCATTTCAGTATTTCTCAACTCACCGATTGCTACATTCATCGATTGAAGTTTGTTTCGAATTATCCGCTGCGTCAATTTGGTATCAGAGCTAGATTGCAAGGAGTTTGCATCATTTGGAGACTTGGGTTTCGAGAAGTTGAAGTTTGGAGATCGGATTTGCCATTGTTGAGGAATTTGGTGTTCATCGTGTTCATCGTGAAGTTGCAACAAGTTGGGAGTTTCGATCCATCTCACTTTGGATCAAAGTTCGGAAAGTGTTAGACATTTATTTTTGAAGTTTGTTTGAAGTTCAATCATGCCTCCGAGATGCTCAACGTCATCGCAATATTAATGCCTTGTATGGAAGAGAAGAGACCGATGAAATGGAACAACGAATCAACGAGAGTTTCACTGAAAAGTTGAATGATGGAATTGGACGATTAGAGAAGATGATGCTTGAAATGAATCAAAATCGAAGAAGGGTTTCACCTGAATCGAGCTATGGGAGAAGTAGAGTTTCGCCACAATCAGATCATGAGAGAAGGGAAGATCATGATCGTAGAAGTGCTGACAATCGTGCTAGAAATGAAGATCGAAGAAGTGGTGGTGGTAGAGATGATGGTGGTCGTGATCGACATCGATATACTTCAGATTTTGATGAGGAGTTTGATGGTGAGAGAGGTAGTGTGCATTATTGAGATCGAGGTCAAATGCGAAATCGATATGTGAATGTAGATGATGATCGTCGATGGGAATCGGGAATGAAAATGGAGATTCCAGAATTTAAAGGTGGAATGGTTGCTGAAGAGTTCTTAGACTGGTTGTCAAATGTGGAAGAAATCTTTGATTTCAAGGTGGTTCCGAAGCATCGAAGGGTGAAATTAGTTGCTACAAGGCTGAGGGGGAGAGCATTGGCGTGGTGGCAGCAAACTAAACTTACGAGAGAACGGATGGGGAAATCAAAGGTTGAGGCTTGGGATAAGATGAAGAAATTGATGAGAGCTACATTTTTACCATACAACTATCAATCACTTATGTACCAAAGATTGCAGAACTTGAGGCAAGGGACGAAGACAGTTAATGATTATGCTGATGAATTCTATCAACTGATTGCTCAAAATGACATTATGGAGACAGAGGAACAGTTGACTGCTAGGTTTGTTGGAGGTTTGCGAATGCAGATCCAGGATATGGTTAACATGTTTGATTCGAGATCTGTGGCTGAAGCGCACCAGAAAGCGTTGGCTTGGGAGAAGCAGGGAAGACGAGGTGGTGGTGTGTTTACAAATTCCAATATTCAAAGCAAAGGTGTTAATGGGAGTTCCAGTGTTTCTAAAGCTGTCAGTAAACCAGTTGTGAAAGAGGTTGAGAAGGCGAAGGTCAACAGCAGTTTCAAATGTTACAATTGCCAGGAAGTGGGTCACAAGAGCAACGAATGTCCAAAACCAAAGAAGCGAACTATGATTGCTGAGGTTGATGATGAGGATATTGGTGAAGGTGATTCTAGTCTAGTTGAGGAAGAAAACAGGATATCGCATCGGGAGATGAAGGTTGTAATCTAATGATAAGGAGGTCTTGCTTGACACCGAAGCAAGAGGAGGAAAGTAGTTGGTTGAGGAGTAACATATTTCAGTCGACATGCACTATATTGGGGAAAGTTTGCAAATTTGTGATTGATGCAGGAAGTTGTGACAATATTATTTCTACCGAAGCTATAAGGAAATTGAAATTGAAAACCGAGAAACATCCGAATCCTTACAAGTTAGCGTGGCTGAGAAAAGGAGGAGAGGTGAAGGTGGACAGACGAGTTCGAGTACCATTTTCTATTGGGAAAAAATATAAAGATGAAATCTGGTGTGATGCAGTTGAGATGGATGTTTGTCATTTGCTTTTGGGAAGACCGTGGCAGTATGATCGAGCAGTGCAGCATGATGGTCGAACCAATAGCTACAGTTTTATGTTTGAAGGCGTTAAGATTATTTTAGCACCAAAGAAGAGACAGCAGGGAGAGAGCAAATCTGAGGAGATTGAGGAGCTGAAAACTTTATTGACTTTGAAAGAATTTGTTGAAGAAGTAGAGGAGAGTCCAGTGGTATTTTTGTTGATTGGACATGAAGCTACTAAATCCATTGAAGTTCCAGAGGAAGTGAAACCGATATTGGAAGAATTCAGTGATGTGTTTCCAGAAGAATTACCAAAGGAGCTACCGCCTTTGAGGGATATTCAACATCAGATTGATCTTGTGCCAGGGTCAATTTTACCTCACAGACCACATTACAGGATGAGTCCTAAAGAGCATGAAGAACTAAGAAGGCAAGTGGAGGAATTGTTAGAACAAGGGCGTGTTCAGGAGAGTTTGAGTCCATGTGCTGTGCCAGCCTTATTGGTACCGAAGAAGGATGGGACGTGTAGGATGTGTATGGACAGTCGGGCTCTAAACAAGATCACTGTGAGATACAGATTTCCTATGCCAAGGTTCGATGATTTGATTGATCAATTGAGTGGGGCTGTTGTGTTTTCCAAGATTGACTTGAAGAGTGGATACCATCAAATTCGTATTAGACCGGGTGATGAATGGAAGACTGCTTTTAAAACCAGGGAAGGTTTATACGAATGGCTGGTTATGCCGTTTGGTTTGTCAAATGCTCCTAGTACTTTCATGAGAGTGATGAACCAGATTTTTAGACCATTTGTTGGGAAATTCGTGGTTGTTTACTTTGATGATATTCTGATTTGCAGTGGGAGTACGGAAGAACACATCCAGCATTTGCGAGAAGTACTATTGATTCTACGACAAGAATAGTTTTATGCAGCAACAAAGAAGTGCGTGTTTATGACGGATAATGTTTTATTTCTGGGGTATGTTCTGTCGAAGGAAGGTATTCAAGTGGATGAGAATAAAGTAGAAGCTGTCAGAAGCTGGCCACAACCGAAGTCAATTACTGAAGTGCGAAGTTTTCATGGATTGATATCATTTTATCGGAGGTTTATTCCACACTTTAGTAGTGTGATGGCACCTGTTACTGATTGCATGAAAGGGAAGAGGTTTGAATGGTCAGATGAAGCAGGGGTTGCTTTCGAGAAAATCAAGACACTCTTGACGACAGCACCAATTCTGGTATTGCCAAATTTTCGGTTGTTGTTTGAATTGCATACTGATGCTTCAAAAGTGGGGATTGGTGGAGTGTTGAGCCAGAATGGAAGACCAGTTGCTTATTTTAGTGAAAAATTGTCTGGAGCCAAGTTGAGATATAGCACTTATGATGTAGAGTTTTACGCGATTGTTCAAGCGGTGAAGCACTGGCGACATTACTTGTTTCAGAAGGAGTTTGTTCTTTACACTGACCATGAGGCATTGAAACATCTACAAGGGCAGGACAAGATTTCAGCAAGGCATGCCTCGTGGGTTGCCTATTTGCAGCAGTTTACTTTCGTTGTGAAACACAAATCAGGGGTAACAAATCGTGTAGCGGATGCTTTGAGCAGGAGGAATCACTTGTTGACAACGTTGAAGGTTGAAGTGACAGGATTCGAATTATTACCAGAATTGTTTGAGGAGGATCCTTACCTTGCAAAATTTGTTGAGAAAGTTAAGGATGGTGATACTGATGAATTTGTATTGGTTGATGGATTCTTGTTCAAGGGGAATCGATTGTGCATCCCAGACTGTAGTTTGAGAATGAAGATTGTTAAAGAATTACATGAAGAAGGCCATGTGGGTCGAGATCGTACTTTGCAGTTAATTTCTCAATCTTATTTTTGGCCGTCAATGAGGAAAGAGGTAGAGAGATTTGTGGAACGATGTCATGTTTGCCAGGTTTCGAAGGGAACGGCTACGAATGCGGGGTTATATATTCCGTTACCTGTGCCAACCAGACCATGGGTTGATATCAGCATGGATTTCGTTTTGGGTTTGCCTAGAACTCAAAAGGGAAATGATTCTATATTTGTTGTGGTGCACAGGTTTTCGAAGATGGCACATTTTATAGCCTGCAAGAAGACTGCTGATGTTGTCCGAGTTGCTCAATTATTCTTTAAAGAGGTGTATCGATTACATGGTTTACCCGAATCTATTGTTTCAGACAGGGATACCAGATTTTTAAGTCATTTTTGGCTTAGTTTGTGGAAGATGGTGGGAACGAAGCTGAAATTTAGTAGTGCTTATCATCCGCAGACAGATGGGCAAACAGAGGTGGTGAATAGATCATTGGGAAACCTGTTACGATGTCTTGTGAAAGACAATTTGAAGAGTTGGGATTTGAAGTTGTGTCAAGCTGAATTTGCTCACAATCATGCAAATAACCGAAGTACAGGTTTCAGTCCATTTCAAATTGTATATTCAAGCTTACCAAAGGGGCCGTTGGATTTGACGATGGTTCCACAACCAAAGGGGATAGTTAAGCGGGCTGTTGATTTTGTTGATGGGTTGACAGAATGTCATAGAATCGTTCAGGAATGATTGGAGAAGTCAAATGAGAGGTATAAACAAATGGCGGATAAGAAACGAAGAAGTGTAATCTTCAAAGAGGGTGATTTTGTTTATGCAGTTTTAACGAAAGATCGTTTTCCAGTTGGGACTTATAACAAGTTGAAAGCACGAAAGATTGGTCCAGTAGAAATCTTGAAAAGGATCAATAATAATGCGTATCAGTTAAGATTGCCGGAAAATATTGACACTTCTGATGTTTTCAATGTCAAACACTTAATTCCGTATTATGAGGAAGAACTTATCCAAGATGACGAAAGTGTGAATTCGAGGACGAATTCCTTCCAACAAGGGGAGGATGATGAAGAGCATACCTCGCATACCTCAATTCGAGATCGTCGCCTTAGATCGGCCTGTTTGCCTGAATTGCCCATTATTGAGTCGCGGCCGACTCATCTCCTCCTCCTTGAGTCGCGACCGATTCATGCCCTCCACCCTGCCTTGAGTGGCGACCGATTCATGTCCTCCACCCTGAGTCGCGAATGACTCATCGCGTTGTCGTCCTCTACCCACGACTCATACCCAAATCTTCGACCCAACTCCACACCGATCCACGACCTAAATCCCCTCCGACCCAACTCCTCCGCGACTCACGAATCATCCCCAATCCTATAATTCGCGAATGAACTAAAGCCTCAACACGAGCGAATTGAGTCGCCCAAATTCCAGTGTGATGATTTATTACAGCCTTCTATTATTGAGTCGCGAATTCCAAATTCCAAATTCCTATAAGTCGCGGCCGATCCATTTTTGAGTCGCGAACGACTCATAAAGCTCCAGTAAGTCGCGAAGTGCTTTACAGCCTTCTATTGAGTCGCTGCCGAGACAAAGCTTGAGTCGTAGCCAAGATGAGTCGTAGCCGAGTCAATACTTGAGTCGTGTACAGATGGCATTGTAATTTTCTTAAGTTTTTTTTTTTTTTTTTTGTTGAGTCATAAACCCTATAAATGTAATGTCATTGTAAAAGTTGTTGACATTTTGAATAAAAGTCTCTTTTGATTGCTTTGTGCTTTCTTTAATTGGTAGTTGAGTGTAATCTCCTATCTCCTCTTTCGGTTAATCGAGTGCGCTCGATTCAACGATCGTAGAAGCCGATTCACGGTATCTAGTGCTAGATCAACGTACGAAGAATCGTAGATCTTGGAACACGGCATAGTGCGCTATCAACGTGTTTGAGATAGCTAGAATTCGGTATCTGCGGATCAACGAATTCGGGTCATTTCAGTATTTCTCAATTCACCGATTGCTACATTCATCGATTGAAGTTTGTTTCGAATTATCCGCTGCGTCAAAGTTCTAAGGGAAAAAGGGTTTAAGATGATATATTTATTTCAATTCGAAGATTCAATGTTTTAAATAAGAGGTTTCATGTACGATATTATCTAACTACGTAATGTTATAGTTATCTGTATATTTATTAGAACTACAATTTGCATGACTGTTCAACATTTTATGCCATTTTAGTAAGGCGTTGGGTTGAATTATTATTTGCTTGAAATGGATAAAATATAATGTTAACTCCACCCTTGAGGGACCATTTTATATCTGAATGTACTGGTAATTAATTAGTACATTGACAAACTAGAAATTTTATTCCTTGTTACTGGAAACATAGTTAAAAAATGAATTGCACCATCAAGGTACTGAGAGGTAAATGAATTTAAGGAGATGATGGTTGACAAAAATATTATGATGAACAGAAAAGAGAAGGTGCTGGCCGCAAGTAAAATGTGTACAATAGAATAAGTGTTACAGGATTATAATATGCTTAATGATAGTGACGGCTTTAGAGTGTATGGTTCTACAACATTGATTAGTAAGCAGAATGTTCCAAATGATTGTTTGTCTGAGAGTTTGGCTGTCACTGCCCATAAAGATTCAAATGTATATATATATTCAAATTTATATATGGATTCAAATGTGCAAACTGATCCACTTCAGAACACTATTTCTAATAACTTGCATTGTAATGGTTCTAAACATTTGTTTCTAAACAAAGAAGAGAGTGTTGGTATGCAGTTGATACATATCTAGAATCTGGAATGATAAAGCCAGAACTAATGATAAAGCAAACTGAGTTAGCATCAGAAATTGATGAGTATGGGGATAAAATGGAAACAGATAAGAATATGTATTGTATGATTAATGAGGGTGAAGTTTTTGAAGGGCGCGGTTTTAAAGCATTGAGCAATTTGCTGAAAGGAAGGACTGAAAAATTATTAGTGAATTTGGATAGGGTTGTGCAAGCTCATCATGGTAGGACATTGCTAAAGAAAAACTAAAAGAAATAATAATTCTTTTCTTAATTCCAAAGACGAATATTACCTTAAGACCAGATTCAACAAGGTCCACAAAACCAAATGCAAGGGAACAAACAAACCACTAGACCAACTAATCTTATTGAAACTTATGTCCTTTTACTAGTATCAACCAGACAATTTGTAAACACGGATACTGAAACTGTTGCCCTCCTCCGCCGTGTTGCCCTATGCGACCGTCTTGGTCGCCTTGCCCTGGGGCCGGCCCTGACCCTATCATACATGAAGAGTCATGAAACTTCATCGACGATTTAGATGCAAGGGACACCATTGTAGTCAACGATTAGAGATGATGATAAGAATATGATGATCACCCTAGTGCAATGCTCTGGGTGATATAATATGTATACATTTTGCATTATGATTTTAAATGTATATACACATGGACAAAATGTTGATAATTGTTGTTAGACTTGCTTTAGGTTGGATCCTTCAATATGTTGATCACAAAAAAAGTGAAGGCAAAGTATGAATGTTACCATTCGTTTTCAAATTAACTCACCTTGAGTTTGGCGCATGTTATCTGTGTTAAAACAAATTATCATGAAGCCTACAACTAAGGCATGAGTATTGGCTCTACTCCAAACCGGATATAAATAAACAAATTAAAAAACAAAGTATATGCCTTAGCAAAAGATGAACAATAAAATTTAAAAATATTCAAAACTAAAAGAATCCAAAAACAAAATTAAGAAAAATAAAATAAAAATAAAGTAGTAAACTTAAACGGGGTTCTAAAACCCCTTTTGTTTAAACGGTTTTATTTAAACCGTTTAAGCTTTAAACGGTTTTTTGAAAACCGTTTAGCATTTAAACGGTTTAAAGAAAGTCGTTTAACGATCGTCGCTAAAAAATGAAGGTAATCTCCACTTTCCGTTTCTTCCCACGTTCGAATCTATGCTGTTGGGAAGAATGGAAGCGGAGATAAGCCCTACTCTGACATGGATTTACTCTGATGGGAGTGCTCTAATGACACGGTCGGTAGCAACACCCTGAATGCAAATGTTTATGTAATCTAACTTTGCATGACCAATTTAGAATAAAAATTAGGTTATAAAATAGCTTTTGTTACATACATCCAATTATAACACATAACAACTATCAAATTCAAAAACATAGTACACGCACAAAGAAATCAGGGTAATCAATATCTACATCGTTTTTAAACTCAAACAATATCACAATTTATTCATTTAGAATTATATTAACACAAGCTATTATATTACGATGTCAAAAAAAACCTTGAGGTTAGAACTGTAAACACTAACACGCTACCATACATCTAAATGTCTATGGATAATGAACTATGAATACATCTCATAAATAATTAGTATAGGCAAAAATCAACCTGAATACTTTTGTTTTTAACAAAGTTCACTATAATTAGCAGATAAGATGGACAAACTCATCAAATTAACATAGGCCTAAATACTTGAACATCAGTTTACGGTGGTTGGTTTGATGCTGTCACTCATTTACAGCCGTCCGGAGCTGGTACACAAAAAACAAAAATGAGCAAGTAAGGCGTAAAAGATTATTAGTTGTTGCATGGGAATAAAATCGTGGGTAAATTATTTGTTGCAAAATTGTTTCACCTTATCATACAAAATCGTGGGAATAAAATTATTTGACCTTCAATATGTGCATGACTATAAATAGACATACCTAAAAGTGCATTATATTTATAATTTCACTTATGGTCCAGCATGATAATAAACTATAAATTATCATGCCTATGGTATATAAAAATCAAAGTCTGCTTATAGTTAAATTTTACGGTCCTACGTGATGATCGAATGTAATCTAACATGCCTCGAATGTATCAGATCCAATCTACTTGTAGATTCAATTATGGTATCTCCACTATAAGAAAATTACCCTATTGTAACTTGCTATTTACAACCGTCGACACATGGCAGTTGCAATAAATGAACTTTAACAATCGACATTTTATAACAGTTGTAATAAATGATCTTTAACAACTGACATTTCTTGACACTTGTAATAAACATATTTTTAACTGACAGTTGCAATAAACATATTTTTAACAACTGCATTTTCCTGACAGTTGCAATGAACGTATTTTTAACAACCGCGCTTTCCTGCTAGTTACAATAAACATATTTTTAACAACTACACTTTCCTGCCAGCTGCAATAAATATATTTTTTACAACTGTTTCTTATAACCAGTTGTAATAAATATCTATAACAACTAATTAATTTTAACCGTTGTAAATATTTATTTGTAACCATTGTCATGCTCATGAATTTTAAGTGATTGCATAACCACTTTTAAGTAGACATTGCTAATTACAAACATAATCCGAGTGAACATAAAGGCTTCTGCTTGGATATTTTAATTAATAACAAATAATTAATACTTAGTTAATAATTTATAATTTATAATTATATATGACATCTTATATATGTCATTGTTTATAATTTATTATAATCAAAGATCATCAATAAATAATTTATGATTAAAAATTATTATCAATAATTAATATTATTTTTTATATTTAATAATTTATTAAAGTTAAATATTAATGATTAGTAAATTATAGTTAACATTTATTGATTACATTTAATAATTAATAAACATAGTTTTTAATTGTTATTAAATAATTAATTCTTAACATTTAATATTTAATTAATAAGTAATATTTAATAATTAAGTAGTGATATTTAATATATAATAATTATTAATTAATGAATACTATTAAATAATTAATTATTAATAATTATATAATAATAAAAATTAATAATTAATAATTAATAATTGATAATAAAATTGAATTATTATTGATATTTAGTATTTAATAATGAATTATAAATAATTATTAATAAATAATGACTATTAAAAAATTAAAATTAATAATAATTTAGAAAAATATTTAATAATTCATAAGGGGAATTAATTTAAAGGACAAAAATTCGAATATTTTTAGCCTCAAACATACGACCTCAATATTTTAACCACAAGAACAAACATTCTTCCAAAATTATTCATAAGGACAAACATTCTTCCAAAAGTGCTACCGAACAAAAAATTGATACTTAAAAAATGCTAACGATAACTACAGACTGATACCTAAAAAATGCTATCAATAACTAAAAACTGATACCTAAAGAAAGTTGTCCTTCAGGCTAAAATATTGAAGGTTTGTCCTTGAGGCTAAAATGCTGAAAAATTTTGTCCTTTAAAATAATTTCCTTAATTCATAATTAATAAGCAATATAAATAATTAATAAGTAATATTTAGTATTTAATATTTTATAATTAAAATTAATAATTATATTTACAATTGGCGCTATATGACAGTCGTAATAAACGTATTTTTAACAACCGTGTTTTCCTACCAGATGCAATAAACAAATTTTTAACAACTGCATTTTCTTGTCAGTTGTAATAAATATATTTTTAACAAATGATTTTTTACCAATTGCAATAAACATATTTTTAACAACGAGTTTTAGCCAGTTACGAAATGGTTATTTTGTTGTAGTATACTTATATAGATCATTATTTGTAATTTATCATAATTAATGATTATTAACAAATAATTTGTAGCTCCTAATTATTATCAATAATCAATAATTATGTTTTATATTTAATAAATTTTTATAGTTAATTATTTATAATTAGTAAATTACAGTTAATATTCATTACATGTAACAATAAATAAATATAATTAATAATTAGTATCAAATAATTACTATTAAATACTCAATAATTATTAACTAACTTTTAATATTTAATAATTAATGTCTAATATATATTTAATTAATATAATATATTGATAATTAATTATTTATTATAGTTAATAATTAATTTATTATTTAACAATTGATAATCAATAATTAATGTTTAATAATTAACAATATGTGCATAATAATTAATATTTAATAATTAATAATTAATAATTAATATTTAATATTTAATATTCAATTATAAGTAAGAAGTAATAAATAACGATTGATAATCAATAATTAATAAGTAAGAAGTAATATTTAATATTTAGTAGTTAATATTTACCATCAAATAATTCCTATTAAATAATTAATAATTAATGATTAGGACTAATATTTAATAACTAATTATTAATATGTAATTGATATTTAATAATTAAGAAGTAATGTTTATTAATTTGTATTTGATATTTAATAATTACAATTAATAAGTATATTTATTATTTCAAAAAATTTAAAGTTTTAAAGTTTTTAAAATAAACATAAAAATATTCACAAAATTTAAGAAAAAAATTTTGAATTTTTTTTAAATTAAAAGATAAAAGTATATAATAATGTCCTTGAAATTAATGATTAAGGCAATAGGTTGCCTTTCCTCATTTCCTGCCATAATTTGATGGTAATGTTCATTTTCCCTGTTCTTCCCCTTTTTTTTAGTGTGCTGCTATATACACCCCTATTTGTTCTTTCCAATACCATGATATGGTGGCCAAAAGCACAAAACGGGGTGCATTTAGCTCCAGCGTAATTTATTTGCAAGCTGATTAAAAATTTACCTAATGGTAAGAATGTTTATTATGCTGCGTAGTTCATTTGCTTTGCAACCAATGTTCTACAACTAATCAGTCCACTTTTCTTCCCTATTGTTTCTAGGCTTCCCTAATAGTCAACCATAAAATTGGAAAAATATCAAGCATCAGCTGCAACTTCATAGTCCCTCGATCCTTTAAACTAAATACCACATAAAAACAAAAGATTTAAAACAATTTATACACCTTGATGTTACATCCAACTCACAATTGAGATAACATTAGGATTTTGAACTAAAAGATGAGATTTTTACTTTTAAAATTTTAAAGAGTAGAGAAGAAGGAAAACAGAGTTAAACGGGAAAATGTTATAAAATGAGAGATGGAATGGGAAAATATGAAGGTTCATTCTTAAAAAATACAAAGATAATGACTAAAATATCGCCATTATTTACCTTTTCCAAACTTTCCATCAAATCTTAAACCACCTAAAGTACTAAGCATTTGAAAACATGGTGGTTCATAAGGTCTTACATGTAACTTTTTTAGTTTTGCACTTAAGGAATCAAACTATCATTTCAGCTTTTAAATTTAAATATAATTTTGCTTTTAAACACTTATTTTATTATATTACTTCAAAATAAAAAAATGTTTTGCATTTTAAATGTTGTTTTAGAGCATGATCAAAAATATTACGATCTACAATAATTTGTTTTTCAATAAAAAGATGAAAATCAGAAAATTAGATCTCATTCCCAGTTTTCCATTAAAACTATAAATTTATGTAAATAAAATTTAAACAAATAAGATTTTCTATTATCAATTATAAATTAAAAGAGGATTATTGAATTAATAAAAACCGTTAACTGAATATTTAAATTAAATCAAATATTCATAAACTAAAATGATAAAATTTCAGGTCGTTACATTCTTCCCCCTTAAAAGAATTTCGATCTTGAAATTTCATCGCATGAGTACCCAATATTATTCCTAAGTCCGCCTGACGTCCTTAGATCATCCATATGCTAAATTTGATTCGATCTCTACTCGAATACATAACTTCATTTTCGAACTAGTATCACTCAACCGACTCCCTAGTGCGGACTTCGATCGGGCTTCGTGATAAGAAACCATATACTCTTTATACAGCTACATACTATGATAAAAACTTTAGTTCCATCTCAAGAACCATCAACAAGTATTCAGCGTCAAGAATCGACTGATAGGTTTTCATTAGGAACAGTGTGAAACACCTCAAACTCATCTACTTGAATCTTTCATCAAGAATTATATGAAAAATAGAAATGATCTACATTCAACCAACGGAATTATTTTATTAGTTCTCACTAATGCCTGTTTCTTTTCTATTAAATTATTTATGAAAACATTTCATAAAACTAATACTGTCCGATTCAATCTTTTTATCTAGTGTAACGAACGCGGATTTTCGACCTTCAAAAATCGACATTAATGCGTTCAATGTATTACATGCCGAGCAATCGAGTGCCGAAAATACTAGATCGTTAGAGAAAGAAGAAATAGGTAGAAGAAGAAAATAGAAATAACAACACAGAATCTCACATTCGCAGCGGAACAATATATAATAGATAATAACATGTCTTTATACAAGAGAACTACAACTATTATCTACATATTACATCGTCAGAGTACAACATCAATAACACAATACATGGCAGTTATAATAACTTGTCCTCATAAATGTTGAATATACAACATACAATAAATAGCGGAATAAAATCAAATATGTGTAATATGGCTTCGTTATCCAGCTCGCCTCCTGAGCTCCATAGCATCCTATGTTGTATCTGTAATACTCGATCTGACCCAAGCATTAAAATAGAATAACACTCAGTTAGTCTGGAAAACCAGCGTGAGAAAACACACTCAATTTGAATTATTAAAGTTATAAAAATCCTTTGAAAAACAAAGGTATCTCGTAAGACCACGCCACATAAAAAATACGATGAGTTTTTACCTTACGATAACCAAAACATTTTGTATCAGAATCATTTGATATTGTAATAATGTCTATGTATAAATACTTATTAAAATAGCCGATATTGTTACAATAATTTAACTCCAGCATACTAGGCTCTACAACCAAAACCAGAAAAGCACATATTGGAGAATGGTTTCCATACGAATGACTAGGCATTGGAGTACCATCTATCACAGTACACATCTAAAAAAATGTACCAAGGACCACGCGGGATCTGCTGGGACACTAGACCTTTAATGACCCAGAATTTTGGATATTTGAAATTGGAATATTTAATTGATTTTAAATATTTAAGAGTTAATTTTTTACTTGAATTTCAAATATAACTATCTGTTGGATAATTTAATTATTGACTTTAATAATTAAGAATTGGTTAAAATAGTGAATCTTGAGTTTTAAGCTTGTTAAAAATAATTTAAAGTCATATAAAATTTATATTAATAATACTGAAGATAATAAAACTTTTAAAATTGAAATTAATGGTGATTTGTTCAATTTTAAAATATATATCGTTTAAATTTACATTTAAAAATAGCCTTCCAAAGCACAGTCTCGAATTTCGACGAAATAAGTTCCATTGGATCCGTAATTGTGTATTATTATTATCAGATTTTAAATTCCATAGCATTTGGGGTTACCGTTTGGTCATAGGGGATATAAACGCGCTAAAATTTATATCGAAAATTCAAAATAAAAATTCGGTCGAAAAAACTATCTTCTTTATACGATCGAATTAGGACTTGAAACATTTTCCATTGTGTTTGGAATAGGGGTATAATATTATAAACACCTCGCCTCGATAGGGGTTCGAGATTTTAAGTTGTGAAATCGAGACGATTTGTAATTTATATATATATATATATAATGGATTTGACAAAAAATTCACATTAAAAAATTTTTCCCTTCACTTCAGAGCCACTGTAGCCATCCTCAAACATGCAAACATCGTTTCCCCCCTTTCCCCTTTTATAACCAGCTGAAAACATTCAAAAGAAAAGGAAAAAAAGAAAGAAAAACAAAAGGAAAATTCTGTCAACATAATAAAGAGGGGAATTGGGTTCTAACGCTTAAGTTTAAAAAATGGTTTGGGCAAGATTCATCTAAATTTATAAATTTGAGATATGCTTGATCTTTAAATAAATGTTTTGAAGGTTAATTATCAGGATAAGTAATGGTTTTGGGGTTATTGAAAATGGTTTATCAACACTTATTTTTAATCCTTAATATTAATTATACTTGGAAATATAATTAGATATTTACTAATGGATATTTAGTAGAGAAATACAAGTAAGTGGTTTTGGGATTTGTTGTGACAATTGTTTTTAGCAACACTTGTCTTTAACCGTTAAATATAATTGAATATTTAAAAAGAGAATTTAAAAGAAGAATGTTTTCAGAATTTGAAACGTTTAAGTTTGTTGTGATAATTGTTTTTAAAAACACTTGTCTTTAACCATATAAAGTAATTAAACTATAAAAGAGAGTTTTGAAGATAATGATTAAATGGAATGGTTTGGATTTGTAGTACACAATGTTTTAGCAACATTTGTTTTTAAACCCTTAAATTATAATTTAGAAGAAATATTATAAATATAATTTAGATCTTTAACGCTAGAAAGATAATAACAAGTATAGAAGTCTTTTATAAAAAGATAGAATATGTAGTATGTTTAATTTATAAATGGAAAGGAGTTTATTATAATAATGCTTTGGTGATAATTGTTTTAATCTCTGTGATTATATTTTAAAGTAATTTGTGAATATAATTATACCGTTGGAATATGCATATGAATACTTTTTAAGTATTGAAAAGGGTATAAGTGAGGAACTAAACAATATATACGTGTATATAAAGAGTGTTTTAATTAATAAAGGAGCATTAATCAATAAAAGAAGTTTTGACTAATAAAAGAAGTTTTATTATAAAGAAGTGACTAATATAAATGGGTTTTTTAATTAATAAAAGATAAATTAATTAAAAAGGGATTGAAATTCGTTTATATGACTTAATCATGATCATAGATTTAACCATTCTCAAATTCTTATGAAATTAAACTTATGTTGATTGTTTATTCTTATTTGATAGTTAAATACCGACTATCAAATCTTTGCCTAAATATGTAATCCTTCTTAATATTGGTGATATGGAAATATTCCCTACTTAGTACCAAAGGGTTTTAACTCTGGATATATCTAAAGAAACATGAGAATTTCATGGCACAGTTATATTCGATGATGCTTACTGCACATATAAACTCGTTGGGTCTTCTAGGAAATCCATCAACTTAAACGGTTAAGAGGTGAAGGAAATCCATCAACTTAAATGGTTAAGAGGTGATCTCCACTCTTATGTATGTCCGTTTACTTCCAAAAGAACGAGCATTGAGCATTCCGGAGTTGATTAGTTTATCCGCAGTCATTTGGTTTATGGGGCATCCGATAAGCAGGGAGTGTACTTATAAGAGATGATTCATACTGTAATCACTCCAAGAATCATATATGTGTTCTATGGATGAGCCTTGAGCTCTATCTTAAATGGTGGAACCAATGTGTGGTCCAGAGACCTGTTGGGGATATTCATTATGCGATCGAATTTTGTTGAAAAACTCATGTGAAGATACCGAATGCAGCCTGGACATTGAGAAATGACTAAAGACAGAGTTGGATGCATGATCTCGGGATTAGGTAACCTAAATAGAGGTACATCATCTCCATTATTTAGAGTATGCTTATTAATTAGTTGCACACAGGGAGTTGATGATACTAGGGTCATATGTTAGGGCATGGGCTGGCTTTTATACCTTATAGTATATTTTGTTTAGAGATATACAACATTCAAAATGTAGTTTCTGACCCTTGTTATAGGTGATCGGTCTCAGTATGGCTTACGAGTTTACTAGGGAGGTCTTAGTGGAAAATCCATTTAGTCGAATGTCCCTTAACGATTTGATTTATATATCTATTACTGTTGTATTATACACTCACTCACAACATAGCTAATTATATATATAACCTTAGACATTATTATAATATCATTAAAATTTCCTATAAAATGATTCCGTTATCATAAGGTAAAAACTCATCCGTGTTTATGTATTGCTTGGTCTTACGAGATACCTTTATTTTAAGAGGTTTTATAACCTTAAATAATTCAAATAACAGGAGTTTTCTCATGCTAGTTTACCAGACTGTTCCGCGTTTTATTTTCTTATAATGCTCGCGTCGGCCCCACGTATATTTTCAAGTTTCATTGGAGCTCCTGGAGAGAGGAGATGGATGATTTCCTACTGTAGATTTTATTTCCATTGCATTGCTTCTTTCATATTTATCAGCAGTTGTAAGGATAGGTTGTTATAACTGTCGAAGCTGATGATAATTATTTTTTATCTGATTGTTGTATGTATATTAAAATGTTCTTTTTGTAAAAGTATCATTCTGATATTATATGTTATCGTTGTTCTTTTCTTTGTTGCTTTGTTTCTTTTCTTCTTTTGTTTTTTTTCTTCTATTTTTTACCCTATATTTCTATTTTTTCAGCACTTGAGTGCTCGGCATGTGAATATTATGGATGTATTAGTATTGACATTTGAGGATTGAAAGGGCGATCGTTACATTTTGGTGTTAGAGCTGAAGGTTAAGATAGTACCTTGGCTTTGGTAAGGTACTTATTATATATAGGGTCACAAGCATCCTAGAATGATTTTGAATGTATATATACGAGCGCATAGTTGTTAATGATGTAAAAATTGTTTTATATTATGTTGATTGATCAATTAAGTGGCTTATGAATTATGGTCAGTACAAATAATTAACGTAATTGATAGGGGTCTCTAAACACTTGAACAAAGCAATTCGATATCGTATTGTTTTGAAATTGGGTAAATGAAATAATTTTACCTTGATTATATTTTATATATAAAAGAATAATTTTTCAGAAATTATTATAATATATATGGTGTGTGTGTGTGGATGTTAGTGAATGGTAATATTCAATTATTATCATTTGTTGTTACGAAAGTTGTTGTTGTTATGATTATGTAAACAAGGATAAACAATTAAGAAATTATTTTAAATAATCACAATGAAAATATATGAGGAAAATTTATAAATTTATTTTTAAAATGCTTAGAATATGAGAATTTAAATTTCCTTAATTTTGGAAATTGTTTTAAAAGTTTTGGAGAAATAATAATGATATTTTTTGAATTTTTTTTGACTAGAAATAATAATTGAATGTAGATCAATTGAATGTGAGTAGTTGAATGCAAATAAAATGAATGAGAATAAAATGAATGTAAATAAGCAACATTTGGTATAGCTAAGCAATAAATTGGAATAAATACGCAAGTTATATGTATATTATTTTACTCGCATAACGGTTTGATCCAGATTCGAGCACATGATTTCAAGATGAATTACATGGGCCTGTATTGGGAATTTTTACTCGAATCTTGGACGACGGACACTAGATATAGATTTTTGATTAATTCTGGAATTCTCTATCATAGTATATGGCCATGCAAGGAGTATGACAGTTTCTAATTAAGGAACAAGAACTTTGTCCACGCTAGAGTGGTCGTGTAAACGATACTAGTTCGAAAGTGAAATTTTGTTCGGATTAACTTCACAGTTTTTTAATTTATTCCAATTTGTTTCGTTAAATTAGCTTGTAATTTCATTTTATTTGAGTTTCAGTTAATTAAATTAACTTGAGATAAGAATTTTGCACAGCTTTTGCATAGATATTGTGGTTGAATCTATTTTTCTTTGGTGTTTAAATTGCAAACATTAAAGCATACATTACACTGATAAGAATACATAGGCCCAATTTAAAATGCAGGCTGTGCTAGCCTTTTAATTAACTATATTCCGGCACATGGAATAACGAGGTCATCTGAGGAAGCCATCGGGCCTACCAATAGGTTCCGACGACGCCACTAAAAACGGTGGATGATATAAACCAGTACAGAACACCCGATCCAACTAGAAAACGAGTATAAAACCCTAGTATATCCCCACCTATAAGCATCCTAATTCATAGAAACCATGTCGGCGATCGATTTCGTGACAACATTCTTCAGAGTCGTACTAGCACTATTGCACTCGATTTGGACAGCCGCCAGAAATGAAAAAGGTTGGATGGTAGATAAATTTATCCTCAACGCAATTGTAAGTTTTCTCTTCACTTCCCCAAAAACTACCACAAACTCTGCAACAACCTAATCCCTTTTTTAATTTGCTTTTTGTTTTTTGTTTGTTTTTTCTTCTTCTTCAGATTTTTGTCTTGGCGTTGGCATTTGTTCGGTTCACATCCGCTCCCCGCGTGATAAACAGTGACGAATAAGTGCAGAACAGCACCAACCACCTGTTGCAAACGGCTATCCACCAACTTAAGGAGATGGAGAATCAGGTAGGAGTCGTCCGAGCTTACTTTCACACTGACTCGGATGACGAAGAGGACAACTATGCATCTGATGAGGATATTGATGCATTGATTGATAACTGCTCTCTAGAAGGTTGAGGTTTGGGATTCCGCCTCGGAGAGTCATCGATCGATGCTTCTGAGTAAGGCGGAATAAACATGAACACCTTACTTTGTAACTACAATTATCTTATATTATACTAATAAAAATGATGAACTTGGAATTTGCTGTCTGGCTTTACTTTGTCCAATCGCTTCGCTATCACAGATCAAACTGGAAAATAACCATTTTTTAAATGAAATAGAAAATATGCATGTTAATTTATGTGTGGTGCTAAATGCACCCATTTTGTACTTCTGGCACCAGAGAAATCAATCTTACTGGAACGTTAACGATGAATACAAATTGATAGATCTTATTGGATGGGTATTTAGTTTTGGGAATTTGGTGGTACTGTATTATATACAATGTTGTTGCAATTAGAATAAATGGGTTAGGTGTAAATCATTATACGGACAGCAGCTTTTTATGTAATAGGTCACTAAATTTGACATATCTTGGGTAAGAATACAAATTAGATCGATGTGGAATTCTAAGGCAAATCTACATTCGTTCTCAAGAGATAGAATTCGGGATAACAAGAGACACTAGCATCTAAACCGAGGATATAGAAATCTTCGGTGAATCAATGCCAATTGTAAAGGAGTTATGGGATACTCCAGAATCAAAGAGGATGAATAGTGAGGGACAAGAATGAATTTTGGAACCGCAGGGAATGTTCCAAAATTCAAAGGAAACCGAGTCAAAAGGAAGAGATTCACACTCGAATGAAAGTGATTCTGCAAATAAATTTACCATATATGCTAAGTTTTGCCTAGAGCCAAAGCTCTAATATCATATGTAAAGACACGATATCATCAACCATTCGCATCCGCACATGTCGGACTTGAGTTGTTCAAAATACCGAATTGTAAAATAAATTGGCAAAACTTAGAATATACAGTAAATAAATAAATCACAGATCACATATCAAAGAGTAATATAATGCAGCGGAAGTAAAGAAATAGTAGTTCATGAAGCTACTATACATGTACATCAGAGTTAGACAAGGTACAACAGAAATAACCAGATGATAATCAAGTACAGAGCTGAATACAACACTGGAATCAACTGGATAATTGAGAGTGAAATAGATGACTGGATTTTCAAGCAAAGCTCCAACTCCGAAGGTGAGTCTCTAATGCTGTATCACTCAGTCTGACTCGAGCGTAAAGCAAATACACAGAACATTCGAGTTAGGACATACATACTTATACAATATAAACCAACTCAAGTGAACTATAATATAAGGTACAAGTAACTTAAAAGATGCTTGGGACCTCCCATCCTCTAAGGATCCGTTAAACTATTTACTATGTAGTAATATTTTGCTATTATAATAATGTCTATAATAAAATAAACTCACTTTTAAATAGCGTTAAGGGGTTACCCATATAGTCCTTGACACTTAACAGTGCCAATAGTTTATACAGTACCGTAATTCCTCCTGATCGGGAGGCTACCAGAGGATACTCCTTAGGTTCGATACAAATCAAACTCGTACAAGGCGTGCTAAGGTAGGTGATACGACACAACAAAGCAATGCCAGGGTAGATATACCAATTACGCATTCGGACCGGTGGTAACGCGTAGCAGCTACTACCGCCCACCTCGAACCACACTTCCAAAATCAAAGGTGCGCACCAAACAATCACAAAGTAATAGAATGACATACGGAGAAGTGCGTCCGATAAGAGGTGCTATCTTCTTAGCCCAAGAATCACTCCTATTTTAGCCACCTTATTCCAACTCATGGAAGTCGGGTCCACGTACATACCTCAATAGAACGTTGCCACCATCCTACTTCATTCTGGAATCTCCATCGCGTACACGGTTGTCAAAGTGGTTTTCGGTATCGACAGAGAGTACGCCAATATCTGATCCGGGTCTCTTTGCCAATCAATCGTTATTATAACCCATGGATATTTATTTCAAAGCAGTATATACTTTCAAGCCCAAAATATCATATCCATTTCAAACCATATCATTTATTTAAAATAGTGTATACTTTCCACTTTACCAATTTATATGATCCAAATGTTTATATACTTACAATTCTTACCATAGTTATTTTATCATTTCAATTTTATTACACTAATTAATTCATTTGGATATTAAATAAACCATGCTTTTAAGTTAAATAAACTTAATTGCTGTAATTTCCTATTTAAAGTTGAAATTCCTTATGTTAAGTTAAAAGTATATTATTAACCTGCATTTCATTATTACAGTAAAGAACATGTATTGGTTTAATCAATATATTGCATTAACTAAAATTACATGTCAAATGTTCATTTTTAACTTACGTTTTATTTTCACTATAAAGAGCATTTATTGTCTTTATCAATATCACATTAATTACAATTTCATGTCAAATGTACATTTTTAACTTACATTTTATTATCACAATAAAGAACATTTATTGTCTTTATCAATATCACATTAATTACAATTTCATGTCAAATGTACACTTTTAACTTACATTATATTATCACAATAAAGAGCATTTATTGTCTTTATCAATATCACATTAATTACAACTTCATGTCAAATGTACATTTTTAACTTACATTTTATTATCGCAATAAAGAGCATTTATTGTCTTTATCAATATCACATTAATTACAATTTCATGTCAAATGTACATTTTTAGCTTACATTTTATTATCACAATAAAGAGCATTTATTGTCTTTATCAATATCACATTAATTACAATTTCATGTCAAATGTGCATTTTTAACTTACATTTTATTATCACAATAAAGGGCATTTATTGTCTTTATCAATATCACATTAATTGCAATTTCATGTCAAATGTATATTTTTAACCTACATTTTATCATCACAATAAAGAGCATTTATTGTCTTTATCAATATCACATTAATTACAATTTCATGTCAAATGTACATTTTTAACTTACATTTTATTATCACAATAAAGGGCATTTATTATCTTTATCAATATCACATTTATTGCAATTTCATGTCAAATGTACATTTTTAACTTACGTTTTATTATCACAATAAAAAGCATTTATTGTCTTTATCAATATCACATTGATTAAAATTACATGTTTACCATATAAATCATAAGTATTCATTTTTCAAAACATATCCATTTCATAAATAAAATATTTTATCATAGTTAATATAATAATCAATTTTCCTTACAAATTTATTCATTTATACTTCAAATAACTATGATTCCAAGTTAAATATTTATTACAAAAGTCCAATTAAATTGTATTTCATCGTATCCAAAATACATCATTTATTATGCAAACCAAATCCATTTCATGAAATAACCTTTATTAAAGTTACTAGACTAAATTTAAGATTCCATATTAAATCAAATTTAATTATTAAGATATTTATCATAAATAAAAATTTTAAATTTCTTAAACCAATAATAGACTTATACAATTTTAACTTGTAGGAAAACCAAATACACCTTTACCATTTAAAGCGTTAAATCAAATTAAGTTAAAATTTCATATATTCATAATTTCAAAGTACTTAAAAATTTTCAGAAAATATTCAAAACACATAATGAATCTTTGGGAAAATATTATTTAAATAATAACCATGAGCCCGTATAATATTTTCTAACCTAGGTCAAGTGATACAGATGAGTATCATTTCAATCTGTAATTTAAAAAGAAAATCTGGATTCTATCCTTTCAAACCTGCAATCCCAAGTAAATCAATTATAATAAAAGTCACTCGATCCTATCATTTCAGCCAATGGTGATAGGGATTTGCAGTGGTGATTAACAGAAATAAAATAACAGTATATGTATAATATCATAACAGATGATGCAACAAATATATAAACGACATTTATTATCATGTAAACACAACACATGCATATATGAATAACATATCAATGTCTACATATTCATTTGTCATTATTTCATAAAAATATAAGTACATATGTCTAGAGTGATAAAAACTCATCTTTTTAAAGCTGAAGCCAACAATTCAAACACAAAGATCAAACTTCGGAAAGCACAAAAGGCATGACAAAACACGATTCAACTTGAGTGATAGGAGAGCCAAGATTTCAACTTATGTACACAAACAAATACAACATACATAAGTATATTTAATACAAAAGATTAGATGAATTAAACAATGAAAATAATTGAGATAAGATGTATAACCTTGCTCTACCCTATGCAAGTGGTGATGGGGTTGGCAATAGGAGGTTGAGACCGAGCCTATTCATGAAGGAAACAAAGAAAGAAAAAGAAAAAAAAGAGAAAGAAGAGGAAGAAGAAGCCATGGATATTTAGATGTATATTCTTTTTCTCTTAGGAAATAAAACGAGACGTGGGAAAAATGTTTTTGTATGTCAATTAGCAATAGAGGAGGCAGCTAAGGTTTGAGGTGTGAATGGCCAAAAGAGCAAATGGTAAGAAAATAATAAAGGGGACTTAATTCCTATTTAATATTTAATAAAAGAAACGTATGCAAAGATCTTTCAATCAGAGAAAGAGATATACCGAGAAGATTTTTATGCGTGATAAGGAGGAGTAATACACGGCTATAACATGTGAGGAACAGCTGAAATAGTAAATAAATAGGCTTAAGCAAATAAAGGCAAGAAATAAAGCCAAAGAAAATTATGCCAAAATAAAACAATGTAACGTACAACTGATTGATTCGATTCCTAACTATTAAATACAAAATATACAAATGAACATCCAAATAAATAAATTAAAGTGTATACACACAAATAGAAAATAACATAAGTTATGAATAACTATGGTAGGAATTAAATAGGTAGGCATATTAAGAGGTAATAAATAAAGCAAATGTAACGTATGCCAAATTAAAGCAAAGTAACATACGTCAATTTGATCTGTTTCCTTACCATTAATTAAAAGATATATACAAAAAAACATGTAATAAACAAAATAAATGAAATTTTAAAAAGATATGCTTTTAAGACAATAATACGTATATCCATTGAAATTTTTTCCAAGCAATAAATAAGAGATTGTTATAATATATGTAAATATAAATAGTGAATATGCTATATAGTGTTTTGTATTTAGTCCCACATCGTGGGATTAGTTCTACCCCAA
The DNA here is from genome assembly GCA_030765085.1 of Allium cepa. Classification (NCBI taxonomy): domain Eukaryota; kingdom Viridiplantae; phylum Streptophyta; class Magnoliopsida; order Asparagales; family Amaryllidaceae; genus Allium; species Allium cepa. The sequence goes on along the minus strand of CM060929.1, from coordinate 914,539,332 downwards.
GCTTCTAGACCTCTATATAAAGGTGCTAATGTAATGTAAATAGAAAATCCATTCTCAGGAATAAATAATATGTCATCTGCCTCTCTCTAATGACTTATCTCTTTTTATTTATAACACGTTATCAACACGATCTCTATTCTTTTCCAAATTCAATTATAGATCTCAAAATGGTAAGTCATTTTTCTAATTTGATTGATCTAATCTTCCATATCATTTTTCTTATCTCATTCCATTCTAGATCTACTTCTTCAGATCTGAATCTATTTATCTTTTAGATTTTATTATACTAATCTTAAATTTTACATCTTATATAGATCTAAACTTTGATATCTCATTCTTATTTTGTTAGTTATTATATTTCAGATATAATTTTTTTTGTTGCTATTTTTCTGATCTTATAATATGTATATCTCGATATCATGCTTATTTTTATGTCTTGAGTTAATTTATTTTGGAATGTAAGTTTGAACTTAAAAAAAAATTTGATATTGTTGATTCAAGCAAATTTATTGAATTTGATTGTATTTAGTTTGGACATGGATTTGAGAAATCAAACATGTTTGGTAAATGAAGTTTTCATTTTGAAAACTCTTTGATTTGGATTCCGATTTTGGAAATAATTTTGATATATATATATATATATATATATATATATATATATATATAATCTCATAGATCTTTCTCTATTAATCTTATCATTTGGGATCTCATTCCATTATTTGGTTAAAAAAAGAGGTTTTTGTTTTAAATTTTTTTTTGTTTGGATTTAGTTTGAATGAGAACTGTAGAAATGATTTTGGCACATAATTTATATTTCCAGAAGAAATATTTCATTGTTTCTTAGAGAAAGAAATATAAGGATAATACGTATCTAGAAGATCGTATTTAAGTTTATATGAAAGAATAGGAACCTGAAGTTCATATGTGCGAAGGTGAAAGATTAAAGTTTTCATACGCTGAAATAAAACCTTCAAAAAAAAGAGCAATTCCAGAAAAAGATATTAATATGTCCAGAAGACATAACATAAAAACAATATGTTGGAATAACATTACAAGTATGGTAAATACTATTTTCTGGAAGAGAAATAGTATTATGATTCTCATGTTTGAATACAATTATGAATAGTCCTTTTATTTCATTGTGTTTATTTAATATTGGAGACCCGAAGTTCTCAAATCAAAAGTATGTATATAAGTTTACATTCCCAAAAAAAAGAGAGGAGATTATATATCAAAACTCAAATATATAAATTTGAGATGTGAAGCTTTGAATTATTAGAAAAGCTAATTCAGATTATGGTAAATTCCAATTGCAATCAAACCTGAAGTTTGATAATGAAAATCAAGTTGTACCATTTAAGATCTAAAGTACTAAACAAAGGCTTTATTTAAAGTAAAATTGGAACCTGAAGTTCTAAAATTTTTTGTTAATAGTATTAACTACCAAACCAAATAAATGTATAGAAATTTATTCACTCCAGAAGTGATGATAATAATAATAATAAATAAATAAATTCCAGAAGAGATTTGTTGATATTAACCAAATATCCTGACGATATTATGTTATATGATATTTGAAATATCATATGATGTGTGTGAGTGCGCATTAATCTCCTATAGAGATGTTTTAGAGATTTATTTAAATTTTTTTTATTGCAAAATCCAACATCCCAGAAGAGATGTTATAGGGATTTTATATTTATTGCATTGCAATTCCTTAAAAGGAAACACTATATTCCCTGAAGGAATAAACATGTAATTTTTTTTGAAGTAATGAAAATAATTCATCCAAAAAAAATATATTGCATACCAATATTACACTCCAGAAGTAGTGCTTTTATCTCTAGAAGAGATTTGTTTATATATTTGGTAATTTTATTAAACCAAATAAGTGTACATAAATTTGATTATGAAGAATCCTAATTTAGTTTAGATTAGATCCAAAGGTTTAAGACTATCTCAAGAATACATTATTTTATGTTCATATGTCTAATTATACCATAAAGGTCATGTTCCTAGTTATTATTTCATAAGAAATATTATATGGATAATCATTTATAGAAGAAATATCTTTAAATATTCTCCTGAAGAGACAGTCTATATTTCATGTCGTAATATTCATACAAGTTATACATACAGTCTTGAGAAGATCTGTATCTGTAACATTCCAAGTATCCAGAAGAAACTCTTATTATTATTTTTGTTGTAATTTATTTTACAAAACTCTCAAAAGAGATGTATAGAAATGTCTATATGCAATTATAAATTATTATTTGATAAGTAATCATAATCAATGTTTAAAACTGATATTTGAGATATAATTGAGTAATAAACTTAACAACTTGAAGTTGTGCGTATATTTTGTTCGAACCAGAAGTTCGATATGGTTCCAAACCAAATGTTTTGAACATTACCATTTGATTTTGACGGGTTTACATTGACACTGATTTATATAAAGAAATTAGTAGTTTGGATCCTTGTAATAGTTTGTTCAAAAAAAAAATCACTGATTCAAATGAGAAATAATATGAAAATTTATAATATATGTGTGATACGTGGACGCACGTGTACATCCATATGTGTAAATATTCACCTAACAACCTAAAGTTTGTTATAAGCTCATATTATAGATTATGCATAGATATTATTTCGTGATTTAAAATTCAATCAACATAAATGTTGAATGACCTGAAGTCATGTATGTATTCAAATCATCTACATATGTTCTATTACTTGTTTCCTTTGAAACAACAAGTATAGCCGACTGTTAAAGTGGCAAATTAAACAAAATTATTCTTGCATTTCATTATAAACCCGTTACTTTTCCTCCCTGCAAGAAGGTATGGACCACCGTTTGAGTGATAATATATGCCTACTAGATAGGGCAACTGCTCATATGATTTTGAAAACCCAGAAGTTTTTCTCTGAACTATCTTAAAATATTTGGCTAAAATTTCAAGCATAGCAAATCTGCTATTATAATTGAAGGGTCCGAAAGAGCCCAAATAGTATTACCAAATGGTATATATATTTTAATTCAAAATACATCATACTCAAGCAAATTTAAAAGAAATTTGTTGAGTTTTAAGGATATATAAATGAATAGCTACCATATTGGAACTATAATGAAAACGTCAAAGAATATCTTTGCGTTATTTCTAAAATTGAAAGCCAGAAGCTTATTTTAGAAAAATCTGTTACAATTTCAATTGGATTATATTTCACGAAATTTGGCATAATGAATCTCATATTTAAACATGAGCCAGAAGCTCACAAATATCACTTGAATGCATCTTATCAATTGATAAAAGAATTATCCTCCTATTATTATGTATGGTGTATTTACTTGTAGCAATATGATAATGGGTCAAAATAAGAATCCAAAGATGACTATTATTTATTGTGACAATGTTTGTCAACATTGAGGGGGAGGATAAAGGGATACAAGCTCATTTTGATCATCAGTGTTAAATATTTGTTAAAATATACAATGATGCAAAATATTAAGTAACTTGAATAAATTAATATATCCCTAGTTGACTTTCTCCAATATAGATTTTAATCCCTGAAGGATCAAAATGTGTAAACACATCTGAAATGTGGTTCAAAAGTCAGTTCAAAATATTTTTGGAGTAAGTAATAAAGATGCCAAATAAAGGATGTGGGTGTTCTTGAAGAAACACTTAAGGGTGCTCTGAAAGAGATCCATGACATGATTGTCAAATAACCCTAAAAGCGATTTAGGTACCTAAAACATGATAATTAAAGAGATCTCAATAAATCATGTCTAGAACTGACAAGAAATAATCGTCGATGATAAATTTGTAAATAATAAAGCGCTTATGTTTATAAATGAATTAAAGGTCCTGGATTAGAGAAAAACATGATTGGCCATCATGAAATTCTCATAAATAAGAAATGTGAACCTGTAGTTCACAATATATATATATATATATATATATATATATATATATATAATAGACAAACACACTGAAATTACTGAAGCACATGTAGTGCTACATCGTGTCAAATGCTCTAGGCATATGTTTTTATAAATAATTGAATTCATTGAAGCAGTGAAAGTGTTTGAAACACTTAAAATACCCCGAAGGTATAAATATTGTTTAAAACATTGTAAACAATGAAAGTACACAAATTCCTAAAGAATATAAATAACTTTTGTGGTTATAAAGAATGCAAAGAACAAAAAGCATAGATTACGACCTACTTTTGAGTATTGTTGTAATGAAAATCTTGATATAATTCATGATGAGTAGATTACTTTCTATTTTTAAGTAATGTTGTAATAAAACTCTTTATATCCATTGAAGTGGTAGTTGCGATATGCAAATACTTATTAAAGTATACAAATTCCTGAAGAATATATATAACTTTTGTAGTTATAAAGAATGCAAAAGACATGAAGTGTAGATTACAACCTTCTTCAAAGTATTGTTGTAATGAAAATCTTGATATAATTCAAGATGAATAGATTACTTCCTGCTTTTTAGTAATGTTGTAATGAAATTTTTAATATTCATGAAAGATGTATAGTTGCAATGCGCAAAACTAATTTGAAGCACAAAAATGAAAACACATGAAGTGTTTTTCATAAAAGTAGCATACAAATTGCATAAAATGCAAATTATATTTGAAAGAAACAATCTTAGAAAATTTGATTATATTGAACGAAACTATTAATAAATTGTATTATTAATGAGATGCATATTTATAGATCCAGAAGTATCTATAACCAATTTGAGTTATCGAAAGACGAATACAAATTCAGAGGAAACTTAAATCAGGGGGAGCATCTATAAGTATTTTATAATGCACTCTTTTTCCTTAACTAAGATTTTTCCCACTGGGTTTTTATTAGTAAGGTTTTAATGAGGCATTGTCTTGATCCAGAAGTATCAACTCCCCAGTAACATTTGAAAATAAGTTATAATGTACTCTTTTCCCTTATTTAAGATTTTTCCCACTGGGTTTTTCTTATTAAGGTTTTAATGGGGCATTATCTTGATCTAGAAGAATCAAACGTCTTTTCAAGAAATAACATCTCAAATATGTTATTTAAGTTAAATTGTATTTTTATCCTTGACTAAGGTTTTTCCTTTGTAAGGTTTTTCCCATTGGTTTTTCTTTTGTAAGGTTTTTAATGAAGCATATATTGATCCAGAAGTATCAAACTCTATTTTATTCTGTAAATTATTGATATATCTCATACTATATTGTACTCTTTTTCCTTAACTAAGATTTTTCCCATGAGGTTTTTCTTAGTAAGGTTTTAACGAGGCATTAGTTTGATCCAGAAGTATCAAACTTCACTTGAAGAAATGAGAAAATAAGATATGTCATTGTACTCTTTTTTTTTCCTTTGCTAAGTTTTTCCCATTGGGTTTTTTCTTAGTAAGGGTTTAACGAGGCATCAGTTTGATCCAGAAGTATCAAACTTCACTTGAAGAAATGAGAAAATAAGATATGTCATTGTACTTTTTTTTCCTTTGCTAAGTTTTTCCCATTGGGTTTTTCTTAGTAAGGGTTTAACGAGGCATTAGTTTGATCCAGAAGTATCAAACTTCACTTGAAGAAATGAGAAAATAAGATATGTCATTGTACTTTTTTTTTTCCTTTGCTAAGTTTTTCCCATTGGGTTTTTCTTAGTAAGGGTTTAACGAGGCATTATTTTGATCCTGAAGTATCAAAATCTTAGAAGGAATATCATTTTTAATATGATATCTATAATTTCAAAAGTTGCACTCTTTTCCTCTTTCAAGGCTTTTCCCATTGGATTTTCCTTATAGAGATTTTTAATGAGGCAACTGACAATATCTATATCGACTGAATGGATAAATGCAAGCAAGACAATAATGAGGGGGAGCAATCATCATACAGTTTCGAAACGGACAATTTCTAGTTATCAGATCAAGATTTTGAAGACGCATATTCAAGGGGGAGTGTTATAATATATGTAAATATAAATAGTGAATATGCTATATAGTGTTTTGTATTTAGTCTCACATCGTGGGATTAGTTCTACCCCAAGCTTCTAGACCTCTATATAAAGATGCTAATGTAATATAAATAGAAAATCCATTCTCAGAAATAAATAATATGTCATCTGCCTCTCTCTCTAATGACTTATCTCTTTTTATTTTATAACAGAGATATAAACACATAACAATTCAAATAATAAAATGAATGTTAAAAAGGAAAATATAGAAAGATAAAATAGAGATAAATATATCTGAAATATATATATATATATAGAAATTATTTATTTTATTATATTTGGAGAGGAAATTACCAATAAAAATCCAAACTTTATTGAAAAAATTTCAAAATTCAAATTTTGGATAATTAAACACCAAAGTTTTAAATAAAATGAAGTAAATATTTAATAAAAATTTTGGGTTGTTACATTGTAATTTCGTTTGATTTGAGTTTCAATTAATTAAATTAACTTGAGATAAGAATTGTGCATAGCTTTTGCATAGACATTGTGGTAGAATCTATTTTTCTTTGGTGTTTAAATTGCAAACATTAAAGCATAATGTAAATTGCAAACATTAAAGCATACATTATGGCTGATAAGAGAGCCCAATTTCAAATGCAGGCTGTGCTAGCCTTTTAATTCACTGTATTCCGGCACATGGAAAAGCGGGGTCATCTGAGGAAGTTATCGGGCCGTCCAATAGGTTCCGACGACGCCACTAAAAACGATGGATGATGTAAACCGGTACAGCACACCCGATCCAACTAGAGCGAATATAAAACCCTAGTATATCCCAACTTACAAGCATCCCAATTCATAGAAACCATGTCGGCGATCGATTTCGTGATAGCATTCTTCAGAGTCGTACTAGCACTATTGCACTCGATTTGGACAGCCGCCATTAATGAAAAAGGTTGGATGGTAGAGAAATTTATCCTCTACGCAATTGTAAGTTTTCTCTTCACTTCCCCGAAAAATACCACAAACTCTGCAACAACCTAATCCCTTTTTTAATTTGCTTTTTGGTTTTTTGTTTTGTTTTTTTTTCCTTCTTCAGATTTTTTATCTTGGCGTTGGCATTTGTTCGATTCACATCCGCTCCCCGTGTGATAAATAGTGGTGAACCAGTGCAGAACAATACCAACCACCTGTTGCAAACGGCTATCCACCGTCTTTAGGCGATGGAGAATTAGGTAGGAGTCGTTCGAGCTTACTTTCACACTGACTTGGATGACGAAGAGGACAACTATGCATCTGATGAGGATATTGATGCTTTGAGTGATAACTCCTCTTTAGAAGGTTGAGGTCCTGGATTCCGCCTCGGAGAATCATCGATCTATGCTTCTGAGTAAGGCGGAATAAACGTGAACACCTCATTTTGTAACTACGATTATCTTATATTATACTAATAAAAAATGACGAACTTGGAATTTGCTGTCTGGCTTTACTTTGTCCAATCGTTTCGCTATCACAGATCAAACTGGAAAATAACCATTTTTTTAATGAAATTGAAAATATGCATGTTAATTTATGTGTGGTGCTAAATGCACCCGGCCGTCATATGGGAAATCAATCTAACTGGAACGTTGATGATGAATACAAATTGATAGATCTTATTGGATGGGTATTTAGTTTTGGGAATTTGGTGTGATACTGTATTATATACAATGTTGTTGCAATTAGAATGAATGGGTTAGGTGTAAATCAGTATACGGACACCACCTTCTGCTTTTTCTCTGTTAGCATTTGGTTTTGTGGACCTTGTTGAATCTGGTCTTAAGGTAATATTCGTCTTTGGAATTAAGAAAAGAATTATTATTTCTTTTAGTTTTTCTTTAGCAATGTCCTACCATGATGAGCTTGCACAACCCTATCCAAATTCACTAATAATTTTTCAGTCCTTCCTTTCAGCAAATTGCTCAATGCTTTAAAACCGCGCCCTTCAAAAACTTCACCCTCATTAATCATACAATACATATTCTTATCTGTTTCCATTTTATCCCCATACTCATCAATTTCTGATGCTAACTCAGTTTGCTTTATCATTAGTTCTGGCTTTATCATTCCAGATTCTAGATATGTATCAACTGCATACCAACACTCTCTTCTTTGTTTAGAAACAAATGTTTAGAACCATTACAATGCAAGTTATTAGAAATAGTGTTCTGAAGTGGATCAGTTTGCACATTTGAATCCATATATAAATTTGAATATATATATACATTTGAATCTTTATGGGCAGTGACAGCCAAACTCTCAGACAAACAATCATTTGGAACATTCTGCTTACTAATCAATGTTGTAGAACCATACACTCTAAAGCCGTCACTATCATTAAGCATATTATAATCCTGTAACACTTATTCTATTGTACACATTTTACTTGCGGCCAGCACCTTCTCTTTTCTGTTCATCATAATATTTTTGTCAACCATCATCTCCTTAAATTCATTTACCTCTCAGTACCTTGATGGTGCAATTCATTTTTTAACTATGTTTCCAGTAACAAGGAATAAAATTTCTAGTTTGTCAATGTACTAATTAATTACCAGTACATTCAGATATAAAATGGTCCCTCAAGGGTGGAGTTAACATTATATTTTATCCATTTCAAGCAAATAATAATTCAACCCAACGCCTTACCAAAATGGCATAAAATGTTGAACAGTCATGCAAATTGTAGTTCTAATAAATATACAGATAACTATAACATTACGTAGTTAGATAATATCGTACATGAAACCTCTTATTTAAAACATTGAATCTTCGAATTGAAATAAATATATCATCTTAAACCCTTTTTTCCTTAGAACTTGACGCAGCGGATAATTCGAAACAAACTTCAATCGATAAATGTAGCAATCAGTGAGTTGAGAAATACTGAAATGGCCCGAATTCGTTGATCCGAAGATACCGAATTCTAGCTATCTCAAACACGTTGATAGCGCACTATGCCGTGTTCCAAGATCTACGATTCTTCGTACGTTGATCTAGCGCACTAGATACCATGAATCGGCTTCTACGATCGTTGAATCGAGCGCACTCGATTAACCGAAAGAGGAGATAGGAGATTACACTCAACTACCAATTAAAGAAAGCACAAAGCAATCAAAAGAGACTTTTATTCAAAATGTCAACAACTTTTACAATGACATTACATCCCTATTTATAGGGTTTATGACTCAACAAAAAAAAAAAAAACTTAAGAAAATTACAATGCCATCTGTACACGACTCAAGTATTGACTCGGCTACGACTCATCTTGGCTACGACTCAAGCTTTGTCTCGGCAGCGACTCAATAGAAGGTGTAAAGCACTTCGCGACTTACTGGAGCTTTATGAGTCGTTCGCGACTCAAAAATGGATCGGCGCGACTTATAGGAATTTGGAATTTGGAATTCGCGACTCAATAATAGAAGGCTGTAATAAATCATCACACTGGAATTTGGGCGACTCAATTCGCTCGTGTTGAGGCTTTAGTTCATTCGCGAATTATAGGATTGGGGATGATTCGTGAGTCGCGGAGGAGTTGGGTCGGAGGGGATTTAGGTCGTGGATCGGTGTGGAGTTGGGTCGAAGATTTGGGTATGAGTCGTGGGTAGAGGACGACAATGCGATGAGTCATTCGCGACTCAGGGTGGAGGACATGAATCGGTCGCCACTCAAGGCAGGGTGGAGGGCATGAATCGGTCGCGACTCAAGGAGGAGGAGATGAGTCGGCCGCGACTCAATAATGGGCAATTCAGGCAAACAGGCCGATCTAAGGCGACGATCTCGAATTGAGGTATGCGAGGTATGCTCTTCATCATCCTCCCCTTGTTGGAAGGAATTCGTCCTCGAATTCACACTTTCGTCATCTTGGATAAGTTCTTCCTCATAATACGGAATTAAGTGTTTGACATTGAAAACATCAGAAGTGTCAATATTTTCCGGCAATCTTAACTGATACGCATTATTATTGATCCTTTTCAAGATTTCTACTGGACCAATCTTTCGTGCTTTCAACTTGTTATAAGTCCCAACTGGAAAACGATCTTTCGTTAAAACTGCATAAACAAAATCACCCTCTTTGAAGATTACACTTCTTCGTTTCTTATCCGCCATTTGTTTATACCTCTCATTTGACTTCTCCAATCGTTCCTGAACGATTCTATGACATTCTGTCAACCCATCAACAAAATCAACAGCCCGCTTAACTGTCCCCTTTGGTTGTGAAACCATCGTCAAATCCAACGGCCCCCTTGGTAAGCTTGAATATACAATTTGAAATGGACTGAAACCTGTACTTCGGTTATTTGCATGATTGTGAGCAAATTCAGCTTGACACAACTCAAATCCCAACTCTTCAAATTGTCTTTCACAAGACATCGTAACAGGTTTCCCAATGATCTATTCACCACCTCTGTTTGCCCATCTGTTTGCGGATGATAAGCACTACTAAATTTCAGCTTCGTTCCCACCATCTTCCACAAACTAAGCCAAAAATGACTTAAAAATCTGGTATCCCTGTCTGAAACAATAGATTCGGGTAAACCATGTAATCGATACACCTCTTTAAAGAATAATTGAGCAACTCGGACAACATCAGCAGTCTTCTTGCAGGCTATAAAATGTGCCATCTTCGAAAATCTGTGCACCACAACAAATATAGAATCATTTCCCTTTTGAGTTCTAGGCAAACCCAAAACGAAATCCATGCTGATATCAACCCATGGTCTGGTTGGCACAGGTAACGGCATATATAACCCCGCATTCGTAGCCGTTCCCTTCGAAACCTGGCAAACATGACATCGTTCCACAAATCTCTCTACCTCTTTCCTCATTGACGGCCAAAAATAAGATTGAGAAATTAACTGCAAAGTACGATCTCGACCCACATGGCCTTCTTCATTGGTTGACTATTAGGGAAGCCTAGAAACAATAGGGAAGAAAAGTGGACTGATTAGTTGTAGAACATTGGTTGCAAAGCAAATGAACTACGCAGCATAATAAACATTCTTACCATTAGGTAAATTTTTAATCAGCTTGCAAATAAATTACGCTGGAGCTAAATGCACCCCGTTTTGTGCTTTTGGCCACCATATCATGGTGTTGGAAAGAACAAATAGGGGTGCATATAGCAGCACACTAAAAAAAGGGGAAGAAGAGGGAAAATGAACATTACCATCAAATTATGGCAGGAAATGAGGAAAGGCAACCTATTGCCTTAATCATTAATTTCAAGGACATTATTATATACTTTTATCTTTTAATTTAAAAAAAATTTAAAATTTTTTTCTTAAATTTTGTGAATATTTTTATGTTTATTTTAAAAACTTTAAAACTTTAAATTTTTTGAAATAATAAATATACTTATTAATTGTAATTATTAAATATCAAATACAAATTAATAAACATTACTTCTTAATTATTAAATATCAATTACATATTAATAATTAGTTATTAAATATTAGTCCTAATCATTAATTATTAATTATTTAATAGGAATTATTTGATGGTAAATATTAACTACTAAATATTAAATATTACTTCTTACTTATTAATTATTGATTATCAATCGTTATTTATTACTTCTTACTTATAATTGAATATTAAATATTAATTATTAATTATTAATTATTAATTATTAAATATTAATTATTATGCACATATTTTTAATTATTAAACATTAATTATTGATTATCAATTGTTAAATAATAAATTAATTATTAACTATAATAAATAATTAATTATCAATATATTATATTAATTAAATATATATTAGACATTAATTATTAAATATTAAAAGTTAGTTAATAATTATTGAGTATTTAATAGTAATTATTTGATACTAATTATTAATTATATTTATTTATTGTTACATGTAATGAATATTAACTGTAATTTACTAATTATAAATAACTAACTATAAAAATTTATTAAATATAAAACATAATTATTGATTATTGAAAATAATTAGGAGCTACGAATTATTTGTTAATAATCATTAATTATGATAAATTACAAATAATGATCTATATAAGTATACTACAACAAAATACCCATTTCGTAACTGGCTAAAACTCGTTGTTAAAAATATGTTTATTGCAATTGGTAAAAAATCATTTGTTAAAAATATATTTATTACAATTGACAAGAAAATGCAGTTGTTAAAAATTTGTTTATTGCATCTGGTAGGAAAACACGGTTGTTAAAAATACGTTTATTACGACTGTCATATAGCACCAATTGTAAATATAATTATTAATTTTAATTATAAAATATTAAATACTAAATATTACTTATTAATTATTTATATTGCTTATTAATTATGAATTAAGGAAATTATTTTAAAGGACAAAATTTTTCAGCATTTTAGCCTCAAGGACAAACCTTCAATATTTTAGCCTGAAGGACAACTTTCTTTAGGTATCAGTTTTTAGTTATTGATAGCATTTTTTAGGTATCAGTCTGTAGTTATCGTTAGCATTTTTTAAGTATCAATTTTTTGTTCGGTAGCACTTTTGGAAGAATGTTTGTCCTTATGAATAATTTTGGAAGAATGTTTGTTCTTGTGGTTAAAATATTGAGGTCGTATGTTTGAGGCTAAAAATATTCGAATTTTTGTCCTTTAAATTAATTCCCCTTATGAATTATTAAATATTTTTCTAAATTATTATTAATTTTAATTTTTTAATAGTCATTATTTATTAATAATTATTTATAATTCATTATTAAATACTAAATATCAATAATAATTCAATTTTATTATCAATTATTAATTATTAATTATTAGTTTTTATTATTATATAATTATTAATAATTAATTATTTAATAGTATTCATTAATTAATAATTATTATATATTAAATATCACTTCTTAATTATTAAATATTACTTATTAATTAAATATTAAATGTTAAGAATTAATTATTTAATAACAATTAAAAAATATGTTTATTAATTATTAAATGTAATCAATAAATGTTAACTATAATTTACTAATCATTAATATTTAACTATAATAAATTATTAAATATAAAAAATAATATTAATTATTGATAATAATTTTTAATCATAAATTATTTATTGATGATCTTTGATTATAATAAATTATAAACAATGACATATATAAGATGTCATATATAATTATAAATTATAAATTATTAACTAAGTATTAATTATTTGTTATTAATTAAAATATCCAAGCAGAAGCCTTTATGTTCACTCGGATTATGTTTGTAATTAGCAATGTCTACTTAAAAGTGGTTATGCAATCACTTAAAATTCATGAGCATGACAATGGTTACAAATAAATATTTATAACGGTTAAAATTAATTAGTTGTTATAGATATTTATTACAACTGGTTATAAGAAACAGTTGTAAAGAATATATTTATTGCAGCTGGCAGGAAAGTGTAGTTGTTAAAAATATGTTTATTGTAACTAGCAGGAAAGCGCAGTTGTTAAAAGTACGTTCATTGCAACTGTCAGGAAAATGCAGTTGTTAAAAATATGTTTATTGCAACTGTCAGTTAAAAATATGTTTATTACAAGTGTCAAGAAATGTCAGTTGTTAAAGATCATTTATTACAACGGTTATAAAATGTCGATTGTTAAAAGTTCATTTATTGCAACTGCCATGTGTCGACGGTTGTAAATAGCAAGTTACAATAGGGTAATTTTCTTATAGTGGAGATACCATAATTGAATCTACAAGTAGATTGGATCTGATACATTCGAGGCATGTTAGATTACATTCGATCATCACGTAGGACCGTAAAATTTAACTATAAGCAGACTTTGATTTTTATATACCATAGGCATGATAATTTATAGTTTATTATCATGCTGGACCATAAGTGAAATTATAAATATAATGCACTTTTAGGTATGTCTATTTATAGTCATGCACATATTGAAGGTCAAATAATTTTATTCCCACGATTTTGTATGATAAGGTGAAACAATTTTGCAACAAATAATTTACCCACGATTTTATTCCCATGCAACAACTAATAATCTTTTACGCCTTACTTGCTCATTTTTGTTTTTTGTGTACCAGCTCCGGACGGCTGTAAATGAGTGACAGCATCAAACCAACCACCGTAAACTGATGTTCAAGTATTTAGGCCTATGTTAATTTGATGAGTTTGTCCATCTTATCTGCTAATTATAGTGAACTTTGTTAAAAACAAAAGTATTCAGGTTGATTTTTGCCTATACTAATTATTTATGAGATGTATTCATAGTTCATTATCCATAGACATTTAGATGTATGGTAGCGTGTTAGTGTTTACAGTTCTAACCTCAAGGTTTTTTTTGACATCGTAATATAATAGCTTGTGTTAATATAATTCTAAATGAATAAATTGTGATATTGTTTGAGTTTAAAAACGATGTAGATATTGATTACCCTGATTTCTTTGTGCGTGTACTATGTTTTTGAATTTGATAGTTGTTATGTGTTATAATTGGATGTATGTAACAAAAGCTATTTTATAACCTAATTTTTATTCTAAATTGGTCATGCAAAGTTAGATTACATAAACATTTGCATTCAGGGTGTTGCTACCGACCGTGTCATTAGAGCACTCCCATCAGAGTAAATCCATGTCAGAGTAGGGCTTATCTCCGCTTCCATTCTTCCCAACAGCATAGATTCGAACGTGGGAAGAAACGGAAAGTGGAGATTACCTTCATTTTTTAGCGACGATCGTTAAACGACTTTCTTTAAACCGTTTAAATGCTAAACGGTTTTCAAAAAACCGTTTAAAGCTTAAACGGTTTAAATAAAACCGTTTAAACAAAAGGGGTTTTAGAACCCCGTTTAAGTTTACTACTTTATTTTTATTTTATTTTTCTTAATTTTGTTTTTTGATTCTTTTAGTTTTGAATATTTTTAAATTTTATTGTTCATCTTTTGCTAAGGCATATACTTTGTTTTTTAATTTGTTTATTTATATCCGGTTTGGAGTAGAGCCAATACTCATGCCTTAGTTGTAGGCTTCATGATAATTTGTTTTAACACAGATAACATGCGCCAAACTCAAGGTGAGTTAATTTGAAAACGAATGGTAACATTCATACTTTGCCTTCACTTTTTTTGTGATCAACATATTGAAGGATCCAACCTAAAGCAAGTCTAACAAGAATTATCAACATTTTGTCCATGTGTATATACATTTAAAATCATAATGCAAAATGTATACATATTATATCACCCAGAGCATTGCACTAGGGTGATCATCATATTCTTATCATCATCTCTAATCGTTGACTACAATGGTGTCCCTTGCATCTAAATCGCCGATGAAGTTTCATGACTCTTCATGTTATGGTTTTGATATTTTTGCTTCCTTTCTTATGAAAATGTTGTTCAAATGCACATGCATGTCACATCCAACTATTGATTAAGAATACATCTTTTTAATACCATTCTTCTATTGAACTATGCAAAGTTGTGGGGAATCCTAGTTGACTATTGCATCATTGGTTTCAATTGTACACAAGGCTATTTTGTATTGCCAAATATGATCAGGTGGGTCGATTGTCTAATCATAGGATTTTAATTGTAATATTTTTGATTTGGATCAACCTTGATGTTTGACGAGGAGATATGAAAAATGAATTTTCTAGTCCCATTTGGAATATGTACTTTACAATCTCCATGTAAGATTTTCATTTATTTTATTATTAATGTTCCAAAATGGTATTGGGATGCCTTTAATAGTTTTGACTAATTCCCTAATTTCTACATTTTGCATTTGATGGATGTTTTAGCTGAGAATTTTGTGAAGCTTTCAAATTCACATCTTGGTGTATTTCCTCGGTTGGAAAATGAATTCATACTTCCATATGGTTTAGGTTGAAAGTGCATTTGTGATTTTCCTTTCTATATTGCATTATTGACCCAGTTTCTCAAAATTGATCTGCTACACCTGTAACGACCCGCAAATATATCACTTTAATAAATTTATTGGAGATTAAAAAGATTTAATAATTATTTTAATAATTTTGATAACTATTTTTAAATAGTTATAAAGTAATAATTTATCATTGATTTTATAAATATGTATATATACTTGATTTGAAATCATAAGAAAAGAAAAGAAAAAAAGAACTCGTTTCACTTTATCAGTATAATAACAATTTTTGTAAATAATTATTAATATTAATTTATATAGTTTTATTAATAAAATATGATCATTTTAATTAATTAACAATGATGAGAAATTTATTTTCAAATTTTTTCTTGGTAGGACAAGCCGGTTTTATAGTGGATCGTCCACTATTATATAAATTAAAACAGGTGTGAGGCAAAAAAAAACTCCAGCAGCTAGAAATCACACTACACCTTTCAACCCATACAATAGCTCATAATATAGCTTACAAAAATCATATAACAACTAAAAGAGCAATATGACAAAAGAACTAAGATGGGAAAAGATTAGAGATAGAATAGTCAATCCCCTCATCCAAATCTATAAGGTCAATAGCTTTAGGCAGTCCTAAGATATCAAGGCACACCGGCAAGTCAACAACAACCGAAACTCCCTTATCATGATCAACAGCCAAATCAGCAGAGGCATTGTTGACAGGCGTAGTTGCAGAGGCAATGTACGACTGGAACTTCGAGAGCAGAACAAGATCAGGAGGTTCTGTAGGAGGAGGAACTTCAGCAGGAGCTTCCATAGGATCAATCGAAGATAAAGGGATTTTAAATTTCCATTGTGAGGCTTAGGTTCTTGGATAAGGATTTTGGCCGAAATGGTTGCTACCTCTCTAACAAGAGGGAAGTGACGACAAAGCTCGTTAGTATGACCAAATGAGTGACAAACAGTACATATCGAGGGCGACAATTGATGATCAATGACAATACGGCCAACAACGTCCCCAAGAAGGGCAACTGAAAGGTAGGAAGGCAATGGCCTCATGGGTGTATCTCAATAAGAGCTCTAGCATATTTCAAACGATTACGACTTTCAATATTCTCATCAAAACAAAGCAGTTCACCAATGTAACAAGCTAACCAATCAAGACCTTCTAAAGACTAGAGGGAGGAAGGTATGCAAGAGAACTTCACCGACACAGGTATCGACAATTTTCTCTAGCAGAATCAACAGAGGGACTCCATTTGGTGATAATAAAAACTTTTCCATCTACGACACACGGATCGGCCTCCCATACCATTCTCCTCTCATCAAGATTTGAAAATTCAAAAAAGAAAAAATCTTTATCGAATCTAACTGATAGTAGTGTAACGATGGCCTTAATCCAAGAAAAAACCTACCAAAGTATCAGACCAAATGGCTACACCAGCATCTACAACATCTTGTGGGGGAACTAAAATATAATCATAATTACCAATAGTGTCATATCGTTTGGAAATGTACCTTCCCGCATTGCCGGTTTTTGCGGGGAAAAGCGATTTCCAAGGCTGCCTAGGAGGAGCAGAATTTTATTTAGGAAGACACTGATTCACTGTAACTGGAAGCACTTTTCCTTAGCCATACAGGCATCCGAACTAGGCACTAGTACAGGGACATCGGCTAGCTTGAAGGCGTTGAACATAGCCTCAAACTCATCGGAAAAATGGGAAGTTGTAAGGAGAAGACGAACCCTTTGATTTGCGACCAGATTGCATAGCAGAACCATGCGCAGGGAAATCACCTTGATTAGACACCAGCGAAGGCGAAGGCTTGACTCTGATTTTGCCAGATCTAGTAACTGAGGGCGAAACGGGGCCGAAAAACCCAGATTTCATAGCGATAAGACCTAGGGCACGACGGCAAGAAGAGCGGGGAAAACGGCGGCACGTAGAGGAGAAATGCGTAGGAAGGAGGTAGAGGAGGAAGACGAAGGTGGAAGCGAGGAGAAAGATGCGCGATGACAAAATTGAAGAAAAAGAAAGGGGAGACAGGCGCCTAATTAGGAACCATTGAAATTTCATTTTTCATTCAGTTTCGGTTTTTTTAGTTCTTTGAATAATGAATCGGTTATAAGTAAAAATGTGTAAATTAGTTTTTCGATTTATATGTAAATTAGTTTATAAGTAAAAATGTGATCGGAATCGATTTTCCAATTTTCAATGGTTTGACGAACAAAAGTTGTTCAAAGTCGTTGAAACGTTGTTTATTCTCTTGTATGCATACATGCACATGTATATACATGTCACATGTACTCATGAACATATACACACACATATAACATATATATTTTTATGTATGGACATATATAACAAAATATCTAAGATATTTTCACAAACTTCATCCTTAAGCTTCCTTAAGTCAATGCACATGAATTGGAAGTGAAATGAAGTGATGGAGCACATGGGTGGAAGGACAAACGTGTGTAAGGTGATGTAGATCGTAATAATGGTTATGCATGTGAAGGTGATGTAGATGATGATGTATATGTAGATATTTTCTACCTCTTCTAAGCATATAAACACTACACCTCTTTTCTTCCATTTCACAACGCTTCTTCTTCATTTCTAAGCTCTTTTCTCTCCTCTTTCATGGCTTATCATGTTAAATTAATGAAAAAAATATTTCTCAAAAGAAATTTAATTATAATATATACGTATATATGTATATATACTCAAGCATCTCAAAACTATTCCAAAACTCCACTCTTCATCTCTACCATCCACGGCCTCTCTTCTTCCATCAAAAGGCCGAGCCCTCCACTTCTCCAACCCTAGGTCGTCAGCATCCTAGTCAAGGCCGAACCCTCCAAAGTCAAGAAACCCAAGTGATCATGAGCTTTAAAATCCAAATAACGGAGCTATACCAAATTTTTAGTTAATCATTTAAAATTAAGGTGAGAAACTCCTAAACCATAGTATTATATGCCGTTGGATGTTATATATGTTTGATTATGATTGTTGATGATGATTGTTTAATATGAATATTGAATATATATGCAAGTCACAGAAATACACATCGATAAACACAAAGGAAATCACTTTCCTTTATTAAATGAAGTGGTGTATATGAGATGTTAAACCTCTTTAAAAATGTTTTAAAATGAGTTTGAAAAGTTTTATGAAATATGAAAATGTTTTGGTGAAGTTTGAAAGCTAAATGAAAAGTTAGTCAAAATTAGGCGCGTCGCGTAACGGTAATTCGCGATTTCGTGCCATAAATGTCAAACGAGTGTATAGAATGGAATGTAGCTCTGAATTCTTCGAGATAAGAATTTTCTGAACTATTGTATCCATAGTTTTTCAACAAAGAAAGAAAATTGAGATTTCATAAAGTAGATTTTGAAATACGAGTAAAACAATTTTTTAGAAAAATCGCGGTTTTGCGGTTCGGAATCCAAAAAAGGATTTCTTTAAAAATGATAATTTAAAATTATTTAAAAATATGAAATAAATTATAAAAAATATTTTAAAATGTTTTAAAATTGATTTGAGTTATAAAATAAATTTTCAAATGATAAAAAAAGTCGTTTTGATCAATATAGCTTAAAAAGCACTTTCCATAGCACATTTCTGTAGCACTTTTGTACAACTTTTGAAATATAGTCTTAACCACAACCGTTCTTTTCCAAATCTTTTGTAAACGTTTTCAAATTATTTATGAATTATTTTAAAGATGATTTGAAGAATTTATGGAATGGTTAAATGATTAATGATTTAGAGTCGATCAAATAACTTGACCGCCTTATGGGTGTCAAAGAGATAGTGTCTACGCTTGAGTTTGGAAAACCAGTTTCCTGCTCTCCTTGGCTATCCGGACTGGCTCGACGGATGGGATAGTAAATTTGATTTACTTGGATCAAAAAATTTCAAAGTATAAATGATATAATTTTCCAAATATAAATAACTTGGATTTTATGGTATAATCTTCTCATGCTCGGAGTTAAAGCTCAAAGAGGGAATTCGTACTATTCATGGAATTTAAAAGGTGATTTTGCCATTATTCCTCCCATAGCACTTGTTGAATATGAGAATTTGTGTTGAGTATAATTAGATAAATCCTATAGAAACTGCTCACTTTTTACTTATTTTGGAGTAACATCCCAGATATCATGGTTTTAACTCGATCAAAATTTTAGGTTTTGAATTAAGAAATATATGTTAAGATTTAAATGAAATAATTTAAAATTATTCCAATATTTAAAAGGGTTTTAAGTAATCGAAGAATTTGACAAGAGAGGTTTAATGATTTTGTATATACCGAAAAGAATGTTTTAGAAATTTATATCTCCAAAAGATATTTTGATAAAAAGAAATAAATCAATCAAAGAATAATTCCCTATTCACTTAACAACTTTTTATCGATGATTGGTTCGAAGGAGCCAGGGTCGAACTTGGGTGATTCCTATCCGAAGACCACTTCGAACCAATTTACGTATTCGAAGTGAAGACATGGACATGATTTGGAAGATGAAATGTAGGGCTGCTAGTCACTAACCCTCAGGGGAAATTTCCCATATCATATTATGTGGCAATAGTTCTTCATTTAAGATCTTCGATGCAAGGACTTCTCGCTACTAATCCTATGGGTAACTCATGATAAGATGTGGTAGGAGAGTGCCTTCGGTTTGTCCTGTTCTTGGGCAACTTGTATGGACGAATGTCTGAAGTTGCATTTCTAGTCACATAAATTGATCTTTATGAACGTATCATGTGTGAGAAATGTGGATTACGGATCTTAAGGCTAGGATTAACACTAGAGGGGGAGGGGGTGAATAGTCATTTAAAGAATTTCTAATTCTTTTTGAGTTTTTGTTAATTTAGATGTATACAATATTCAGACACAGATATAATCACAAAAACAAACACAGATGCAGAAATAAAGTAAAAGCAGTAATGGAAAGAACGCACAGGATTTTATACTTGTTCGGAGTTACCCTACATCCAGTCCTGCACACAAGTACGGATTTCCTTTCAAAAGAAATCTTACAATTACACCCTCAATTTCAAGGCAACGAGATACACCCTCCAGAATCACAATCCTCTGGGTAGAGATACTTGATTTCTTGGGCAACAAGTTCAGCCAATTGATTTCCCAAGGCTACAATCACACCTTATCTCGCTTGATTGATTTCCAAGGCTACAATCACATCTTATCTCGCTTAATAGATGACAAAGAAGTCTATAACTCTGAATATCACTGAGGATCTTGTTGATATAGTGATAGAGAATTAAACCAGAAATGATCTAGTTAGATTCAATGTTGATTTCGGCAGAGTAATGGTAAGAATATGTATATAGAAATGTGGAAGAAGAAGAGGAGCAAAAAACCAGAAAATATGGATTAAAAATTCGTTGAAAACAGCCCCTATTTATAGAAGAACAACAGTCATGTCCATTCGTGAAAGGTTATGGCTAATAGACACTTCTTTTGAAATTCAAATTTTTGAAACCAACTGATACTATGTCGACATGGGGTACTTGGGCATGTCGACATCCCAAAGGAAATTTTGATGTTTTGTTTTTCTTTGAAAATAACCTCTATCTTATATTAAAACTATTTTAAACTTTATAAATATACTTAACTATAAATAAAATAAATAAGTAAACATAGAGAATAATATATATAGAATTTTACTATAATTTTATATTTAAATCTAAGTATAAATATTAAAAGTTAAATATATTATATTTAAAATATAGTTTAAAACCAAGGATAATTTGATTTTGAAATTAAAGAATATTTTGAGGCTAAATGTATTTAAAATCGGGATAGATGTTTTTGATTATTTTTAAAAGGAAGGTTTTGAAATCATTTTTGAAAACAAGATAATTTTCTAAAATAATTTGAATAAAAATTAGCGGATACAAAATAATGTTCCACTAGATTTTTCGTAGGTTCCATCCTACTTAGGGTTCCATCCCTTTAACGGGCTCGAAGTGGATTCCATTCCACGAATAAATTGGATTTTAAGATGCCTGTGCTTTTCTAGGAGTTTTAACAAAATTCCTAATTAAAATTACTTATTCTTGAAATCTTGAACTCTTGATAATCTTGATATTCTTGATACTCATGAGTCTTCAATCTTGATATCTTGAATCTCTATACTATACAATATTCATTCTTGGTACCTGCATATACATATATTTCTAAACTATAATGTTAGTATTCATATTTTATAATTCTATTCTAAGGTTGTTGTCATCAAAACCATCATCTGAAGGACTAACATCATGGTGGTGGAGAAAGCAACTTCTCTTAGCTTAACACCCTTTCCTGAGACGTACGAGCTCAGGAGTTATACGTTTGTAGAAATTAGTTGTGTGACTATGGGATGGCAATGTGGCATTCAAAGTAGAATGTGCTATGTGAAAGGTAGTCGCTATCTCAGACTTTATTACCCGGTAATGGCTTAAACAGGGTATGCCGCAAGGCATTGTGGTTCGCAACCATTAGGGTATGGTCATCACTTTTCTAGATTATTCTTTATATGTCGAGTATGTGGTGTATGCTATAGGATCCCGGATAGGTCAGTTACGACCGGGGTGATGTCATACTCGGTTCTATCCAGGCCATCTATGACTGCCAAGTAGGGATAGGCCGGTCTTGCCAGATGCATAGGATTATTTGTGTATCCTGGGTACATTTCTCTAGAGATGTACTATACGAAAGGTAGTCTCTTACCTGCCATTGTATGGAAATCCATTCTCCAATAAGTGCCTTCGGACTTGATTGTAAACCTATAAGGCCGTTAAATATAACCAATATAACAATTTCGGCTATTTGAATATATTTACTTGAAAAGTGTTTGTCAAAGGATGTCATTGAAAATAATACCCAATTATTTTACGTAGTAGATGTTTTGGTTATCATAAGATAAAATCTCATTCCGTGTTTATGTGCGGGGTGGTCTTATGAGATACCTTTATTCTCAAACTGCGTATTTTGAGTTTCTCACACCAGTCGCATGACTGATCCGGAGTTTATTTTCTTTTTCCTTAAACTCTGGATGTCCTAATTTTTCCCGGGTAGCCTAGTTGTTAGCTGATTAGGAGCATTCTGGAGTATTTGGAGCATATGGACCATGAAGCCTGAAGCATGATGCAATTTGGATCTTTTTTCTATTACCACCACTTTCCGCTATGTTCGTATTATGTATATGTCTCTATCAGCACCTATGGGGATAGATTGTTATAACTATCCCAGTTGGGTTAGTACTTATCATGACTCTGATATCTCACTTTGAGAGCGATTGTATGTACTACCTTTATGATTTTCACTTGTTAAATGCGATGTGAGATCCTGTTATTGTTCTATCTTCTATCTTTATCTTATTTTACCTTATGAAAATCTGCCTCTCCTGCGCTTGGATTTGCGGTACGTGAATACCGAGGATGTATTAGTGTCGATTTCTAAGAGTCAAGGAGATGGGTCGTCACAACACCTCTTTAGGGTGAACATGTAGGAAGCATGTTCTTATCAGATTTTGTGGCACGTATCCATTTAGTCTTACTTTCTCCTCATCAATGAGCTTAGTTAAATTTTTTTGAATGATGTGTCGAAATTCCCTTATTTGTTCACCTCTAATTGGATCCTTTCCGACTATAATCTTTACTCTATTTTATCATTCGTCGTTGTATTCAGTATAACAACGAACATATTTTAAGTACTAGTTTCAAAATAATCTCTTTTGCATTGCTACTATAGTCATTCAAAACTAGATGTGACATTTCTATAAGTTTCAAAGTTTAGTTCGATAAGAAATTTCCGTAAAAAAATCGATCAAAAACCAAAAAATGATCATTATCCCTTTACGTGATCAATAGATGATCATGATTTTCTTACTAAATTCTTTTTCCAGACTGATATTAACAAAAAAATTACCCAGGCTTTATGCTTCATGCTCAAAAACAAAGATTTCCCGAATTTGACTCCTAGTGGAAGTACTAAAATATTTGCACTTTGACACTTAATCACCTAAAAATAATCTAAGAAGAAATCTAGTTTGGAATGTTAACTAGAATTAATTAAATAAGAGGCATTTGACATAATATATATATTAAATCCAGAATATCAATTGAGTGTTACACAGTTGGACAAAATTTAATTATTTCAATAGAAAATAACTAACATTACACTTTTATTGTGGTTCGGTTGTTAATTATGCATACATCCAATTTAAATCCACTTGCGAACATTTTTTTATGAAGGTTTTAATCATAAAAAAATCAGATCCCTTTTGATGTGCATATGATTAACTACCTTTTGATGTGCATATGATTGACTATTTACTAAAATCGGATATTCATCCCATTTTCTGGGAGAAATTGGTTCTTGGTCATGGAAAAGAAGTAGAGATTGTGGGTTGGACTAAGTCGGCATTAATTATTTATGATCGTAAATAAAGGGCCAACGGTCGAGAAAGATGGGCTTAATGGCCATTGTACATCTACAACTATAAGGGATGACAATGGGGCGGGTTTAGGGTCCAAACCCGGTTAACCCACCCCTATTTTGACCCGTCCGGACCCGCCTTATTGGGTCATCGGGGCGGGTAGACCCGTGACCCGTTCTTGAGAGTTCCGGGTTTAGAGTTGGGTCGGGGCTTGGCTGATCCGCCCCAACCTGACCCGTACTACTGAGATCTCATGAAATCCCTTTAGTATTATAATGATGATTTGTTAATCTTTATATATATACAAGTGATTATGACATGCATATTATAATGTTCCAATCAATAAGCTATAAAAAATTTATAGTATTAAGCTACATCATTGGTAATAATACAATAATGGATGCATATTTTTTTGAACTATTTTGTACACCACATTTTTATTATCTTCCCTTATCATTGCAAACACATTCTTATTTGTATTTAATGTATCATTTTGTAAAAATAAATATATATACATTAGTACACAATTTTGAATCAATACAAAGAACCTCACCGGCCTCGGGGTAGGACGGGTCTACCCTGCTTCGACGGGTTTCAGATTCGGGGCAAAATTCTAGATCCGCATCGGGTCTAAGGAGCGGGGTTATAAAACCCGTGGCAGGTCCAAGGAACAAGAAATCCACCCCAACCCGGCTCATTGCCATTCCTAATGACCATTCCTTAACAACCATTATTGGTTATTCCTGTTTTATTTTTATTACATGATTTGTATCTTTGTGATCTTCTTCAACTTTAATTAAGTCACTAAGTGAGTTATCCTTTTAACATCATATGACTTGGTCGAGCAAAATTTTCCCAATAATCGAGTTATTGTAATATTGTCTAACATGATTATAGGTAGCATAATAAAGCACTTTTGTGCAACAATACTCGGTGATGTGAAGAAGGGTCCATATTTCAAAATGATCAAAAGAGTTTGAAGATGAACTTACATTATAGGGGGAGAGTACTTTGTTATGTGTCCTATACTACTTTATAATATTTCAATACACTCACCATTGTAATATTCTAAGCTCTAGTAGTTGTTGGTAGTTCCTTGTAATAGTTGATAAGAATGAGTTATAGAAAACTTGTAACTAAAGTGCTTCTTGTAAGAAAATGCAAATAGTCTGGATGTACCTGATATGCTCCATGGCATGTGATATCTTTAATAATCTAGAGCTGGATGATGCATGGAAAAGGATGTTAAACGCTAGACAATTACGAGGTGTTGTGGGTTGTGGTATATACCGAAATTTACAACACTAGAAGTTGGTATTACTTGGGATAAGTTCAAGGAGCATTTGTAAATCTATTACCTCTTTTATGCTAAGAATATTTGCTATAGAAGTTTATGGACCTAGCCTAATGAGGTATGACTATTAGCAATTATGTATCCATGTTTAATTCTTTGCCTCATCATGTTATGGAATACGTAGGTAATCATAGTGAGGACTTTGATGTTTTTTTAGGGACTGGAAGAAAAGTCAATTTTAATTGCAGCAAGAAACAACATTGTAAACAAGCTTGCTGTATTTGGTTGTTTAAGGATTATAATAAATAAATTACTACAAGAAAAATCTGCATTTTATAGTTGTAATATCGATTCCCTCTCGTCATGTGTGTTTCCCTCCTCTTGTCTACTTCAATTTATCTATGTTTCCTCTTAAAAGTATTTCAACATGTCACATCGAAGATCAATTAGAACCTTAATCCATGCCATTGCATGGAGGACAAGGAAGGAGGTAATTCTCCAGGACAGGGAAGTAAGGAGGTTGTCATTTTATTTTGGTTATCTTTTTGATACTAATCAGTTAAGAGTAATAATGGATTTTCTCTACTCTGAATCGCTGGCTTTACTCATATCTGGATGGGCTTCATTCTGCATCACCCGGATCCTCATTTTGTTTTCTTCCTTTTGTTTCTTGGGCCATCTTGTAGTATGGGCCTGTTTGCTTTCAGCCTGATATCTGTATTATAAATACAGTAGTGTAGTGTATTGTTATCGTGATGAAAACAGAAGTGCAAATAACAAAACCAACTTTTCTTTTCAAACATTTTTTATGGTATCAGAGCCACCATTGCCCAACGACAAATTTTATTGAGAAATTGTTATATTGTGAGGCTCCCCTCAGAAAATTATCATCATAGGGGAGGCTACTTTTCTCGAGATCTACATAGTATCTGTGTTCATCAGTTTTTTCTTACCCACTGTGTCATCCTAAAGGCAGATCAGATCCAAGATCATCATTTCCACCTCTGGTTGCACCCTACTTTCTGTGCAGTTGCACTCTTTTTCTGTGCAATTTTAATTTTCTTGATCAAGAAATCAGCATATTCAATTTCTTGATCCTCTATGGCCATCGAAGAAGAGGATGTCACTTCAGCAAACACTGGCCATAGATCCAATGATAGTCAAAGATCTGAAACTGCCTTGATTAGACCTAAGAATCAAGCCATAAACATCCCATTAGATGAAGATAATTACATCACATGGAAATATCAAGTTGAAATTGCATTAAGAGGGTACGATCTACAAGATTATGTCAAAGGAACAAAGGTGATTCCATCTATTAATATTACTGATGATAAAGGAAACACAGTCAGCAACCCAGAATACATAACATATCAGAAACAAGATAACTTGCTTGCATCTTGGCTTTTATCTTCTGTGAGTCAAACTCTGCTGTCATAACTCGTTGGATGTTACACGTCATATGAAATATGGTCATCCATTGAAAGATGTTTTAATTCTCAATCAGCAGCGAGAATCATGCATTATAGAAGAGAATTACAAAATACAAGGAAAAATGATATGAACATGAGAGATTACCTTGCCAAGATCAAGAATCTGTGTGATAGATTAAGGGCAGTTAGCCACAATGTTTCAAATAGTGAACAGATTCTCATCATCACCAATGGGCTTGATCAAGAATATGAATCTTTGGTGACTTTCATTGCCACACAACCAACCCTACCTGAACTTGATTATGTCTACTCAGCCCTTCTTGCACATGAAGGTAGAGTAGAGCAGAGAAGACTTATGCAAGAAGATTATTTAGCAAATTATGTTACATCCACAAAGAACAGAGGTCAGAAGAATAATCAGAACAACCAGAATCCAAGAGGAGGCTACAGTCAAAGGGGCAGAGGTAGAGGAAGGTTCTCCAGCAACAATAGAGTCAAATGTCAAATTTGTGAAAAATTTGGTCACATGGCAAATAAATGCTACTTCAGATTCAAGGAGGACTACAACCCAGCACAATAGACACAATCAAGCAAGCAACCAACAGTAAACATGGCACAAACCAATCATCAATCAAGAAACAACTCAGATAACTCAACAGATGATGCAGTCAAGGCTGATGACATCAACACAGAGGAGTGGTTTCCAGACTCAGGAGCCACAAATCATATCACCAACAACTTACAAAATCTCAATTTGGGGAACAAAAGCTACAATGGTAAGAATCTTGTCTCCATGGGTAATGGTGAAACTGTGAATATATCACATGTTGGGACAGGCATCATGCAAGGTGCTAGGCTACTTTATCTTAATAACTTATTAAGAGTGCCAAGTATCAAGAGGAACTTAATAAGTGTCTCACAATTTGCTAAAGAAAATCGTGTATATTTTGAGTTTCACCCTAAATTTTGTTTAGTCAGGGATATGCTAAGTAAAGACATATTATTACAAGGTAAATTGGAACAGGGTTTGTACAAGTTCAGCAATATGAGAATAAAGAATTCCAGTTGTAATGATATCAGCTGTAACAATGCTAGTTTCAACCATGATAAATGTGACAATGTACTTCAAAAATGGCATTGCAAATTAGGACATCCTAGTTATGATGTTGTAAAACAAGTATTGAATGAAAATAACATTTCTTTTTCAAATTTACACAATTCACAAATATGCATACACTATCAAATTGGTAAAGGTCATAAATTGCCCTTTTCAACACTCTGAAACTGTGTATGAAAAGCCACTTGAACTGGTGGCAGCCGACCTGTGGGGACTATCACCACATAATTCAACAAAGGGGGACAGGTGCTATTTATCTCTTGTTGATGCACACACTAGGTACACATGGATATATTTTCTAAAGGCAAAATTAGATGCATGCAATGCCATAAAACATTTTATCACTTGTGCTGAAAAACAGCACAATAGCAGTGTGAAAATTGTGCAAACAGATGGTGGGGGTGAATTCAAACCTCTGAAGGAGTTTTTCAGCACAAAAGGGATTGTGCATAGGATCACATGCCCCCATACATCTGAACAAAATGGTTTGGTTGAGAGAAAACATAGGCACATTGTGGAAACTGGGTTAACACTCTTGTCTCAAGCAAATCTACCAATGAGATACTGGAGAGAGGCATTTGCCACAACAGTATATCTCATAAATAGAATGCCCACCAAAGTGTTAAACCATTTATGTCCTTTCATGAAACTGTTTGGTGTTAAACCAAATTATGAATTTTTGAAAACATTTGGGTGCCTATGCTTTCCCTGTCTCAGACCATATAATAAACATAAATTAAGCCTCAGATCTAGTCAATGCACCTTTTTAGGATATGCACACAATCGAAAGGGGTACGTCTGTCTAGATAATCAAGGCAGAATTTACATCTCAAGACATGTTGTGTATAATGAAAGTGTTTTTCCTTTTGCAGAAAAGGAAAAGCATATGCAAGGAGATGATGCAAATAAAGCAGGCATTAATCACATTTCAGACTTGTCAGATTGGATAAATGCAGAGGATCAATCAGACAGAGAACCAACAAGTAATAAGCATAAAGATTGTTCTGAACAAATAACAACAAGTAGTATCTAACATGATGAACAACATGAATCCAACTCACAGCAAGATCATATCAGCAGAAATTATTAAGTGAAACTTCTAGTGAGAATACTGAGACTCATTGTGAATCACAGCCAACTATCACCCAACATCCCATGATTACTAGATCAAAAAGTAGAATTTTTAAACCCAAAGTATTAATTGCTCAACTCAATGAAGTGGAACCAACTACTTATGAACAGGCAGCTAAAGACAGAAAATGGAGAAAAGCCATGGATGAAGAATATAATGCTCTTGTCAAAAATAAAACATGGACACTTGTTAATCTACCAAGGCACAAGAATGTTGTAGGAAGTAAATGGACATACAAAATCAAGAGGGATGCTAATGGTAAGGTCATTAAATACAAGGCAAGGCTTGTGGCAAAAGGTTACACCCAACAATTTGGATTTGATTTCAGTGAAACTTTTTCTCCAGTTATTAAACCAGCCACAGTTAGGATAATGCTAACCATAGCTTTGCATAAGAACTGGAGAATAAGGCAATTAGATGTGCACAATGCTTTTCTAAATGGAGAATTAGTGGAGGAAGTATACATGCAACAGCCAAAAGGTTATAATTCTGAAGTTAATGTCAATCAAGTATGCAAACTACACAAGGCAATTTATGGCCTAAAACAAGCTTCAAGAGCTTGGTATGATAAACTGAAAAGCATATTAGTTAAACTGGGGTTCACTGCTACTAAATCAGACAATTCCCTTTACACTAGGAAAACGAGGGAAGAAAGTATTTACATTCTAGTTTATGTTGATGATATACTCATCACAGGAGACAGTCAATATGAGATCGACCTAGTCATAAAATATCTGAATAAGGAATTTGCAATAAAAGACATGGGTGAAGCAAATTACTTCCTTGGCATACATATTCAAAGGAATGTAGACTCAAGCATCATATTATCCCAAAAGCAATATATATTAGACATACTTGTCAGATCAAACATGGACAAAGCCAAGCCACTGCCTACCCCCATGACAAGTAACCTTAAGTTATCTAAGGAGAGGGGTGAACCCATAGAAAACATCAAACAGTACTAGGAGCATTGTCGGGGCACTGAAATATGCTACCTGTTATCCCATTTTTGGTCAAAACTGGAATATCAACAGATGGACGAGGAATGATGGATATCGGGATTGGAAATCAGTTGGAGTTAAGGCTACGATTGATATCGTCAAAATTTGGTTGGACCCCAATCGGGGCGAAATTGAATGGAGATGATGATAAAGACTAGGAAAGGCTATGTTTCAAATTCCAGGATAATCGGAGTTCATATGGAGGAGTTATGGTCGATTCAAGATAGGAGAGGCATGCTGTTCGAATCGATCATGGGCTAAGGTAACGCTTGGTTCGAATCCATCAGATTCGAACCCATCAGGTTCGCATCAGATTCGAACCCATCAAGTTCGAATCGATCGAAGGCAAGGAGTGCATGAATGGTTCGAATCGAACAAAGGTAGCGGTCACTTCGAATCGATACACTTCTTATCGATTAATATGGATTCGGCTCTGAAAGGTTCGCGTTGGATGCTGGTTCGACTCGATGTACTTCGGATCGATCGAGCTGTTGTTTCTAACATGGTTGTTTCGTATCGATACGAAGGGCGCGTCCGAGAAGGATACGCAGTGACTCGAAGGGATGGGTTCGAAGGAAGGGCAAAAGCGCAAAGATACGAAGGACTCGGGGAAGACGTTCGAATCGATCGTATTCGAATCCATCTTGTTCGAACCGATCGATTCGAAGGGAGTAGTCAGAGCGGCTCAAGCAGATGGATACGAACTAGGCGCAAAGGACAAATATAAGATGGAAGCGTGCACGAATCCAGGAAAGAAAAGATCGAAATGGAGAAATCTTTGGTTTAACACGTTCAACACGGCAAGAATCAGGGGATCAACCCGGTCAACAAGCCGTAAAGTTCGAATCAACCCAAGAGGATAGCGCCATGTCATTGCGCGCACATTTTGGATGGATTCGAAATGATGGATTCGAAGGTAATGGTTTCGAAGCATGGATTCGAAACAGACAGGACGCACGGAACCTTGATCTCGAATCGATCATATCTTCCAAACCGTTGATCCAAATGCAATGAAATTTTTACAGGAGTTTGCTTACATGTTGAAGGATGTCCTGGCCAATTTTCAGCTCAATTGGACAATTTCTTGATCGATTCGAATGGAGTTCGAATCGATCCCAATGTGGGACCGGAACTCCAGATCTCGGGCAAGTGGGCCCCCTCACGTGCCTGAAGCGGTCTTCCCAGATTTTAGGGGAAATATCAGCCTCCTACACCTATAAATAGACCCCCTGGTCATTCAGAAAAGGGGTCGGGGAATTTGGAGAAAGAAAGTACGCCCGGACGCTGCCAGGATCACTCTATACCATCATCATTACTACTTATCTCAAATTTGGACTTTGTAATTGCTGTAATCACTTGTAACCAGGAAGGATAATCAATAAAAGGATTAAACTTTGGAGTGGACGTAGGCCGGAGATAGCCGAACCACTATAAAAACTTGTGTCTTTGTTCATTACTTTTGGATTGCTTCTTGTTACTTGCTGAGATCTGTGATCTGTGTTTGAATATTGCTAATTTATATTCATACACTGGTGCTTTCACAATACTTGGGGTTTGTGACCAATTTTGGCGCAAACATTTTTGGTGCTTTCACTGAGAAGGACTAGCACCCGCTACACCAAATTCAGAGTTCAGATTTAAGAGATCGAAGAATCCCGACTCAGAGACAATGACTCGACAAACAAGACAAAGAGCTGATCGGAGCCAACAAGGAGGAAGTCAGGAGGCATCCTCTGGAGCTGGAGAAGGACAGGCTTCCATCTATATCATCAGAGACGAAATGGAAGCTATAACGAATTCACTGCAAGAGAGGTTGTTGAAGAGTCAACAGGAAATGATGCAGGCCTTCTTTGAACAAATAAGGAACGCAGGAATACAGAATCTAGGACCAGCTACAACAGCTACGGATATGGAACAAGGAGCCAGGATAGTGGAACCCCATGGAAGACAGGATACAGAGCCAGAAGACAACCAACAAAGGCTTGGGGGCAGGCCCACAGGAAGACCTTTGGAAGGAGTTCAACCGGCTAGAGCCAATGTTAACACTAATGAACCACACGAAGAGTATGTGCCGGAGTTCCCCCGAGGGCATGGGGGGCAACCTTTGACAGACAGTGCTGGATTAGTTGGGATTATTAGGAGAACTATGCGTGGAGGATTGACCAGCGGAGATTTAGAAGGAGTGAACAAGAGTCCGTTTACTCGGGAAATCAGGACAGCTCAGAATCCACCCAAGTTCAAGCTATCCAGCGTGGAGGTATATAATGGCAAGGCTGACCCAACCGATCACCTGATGAGATACACCAAATACATGGAAGTGCTGGGGGCATCGGAGGTAGTGATGGCCCGATGTTTCCCTTTATACTTGACGGACCTAGCGGCAATGTGGTTCAGGCAGCTGGAAGAAGGATCTATTAGGACCTGGAGGGAGTTGGTGGATAGGTTTTTGGGACAGTTTCGGGTTCATATCAAAAGGCCAAAGAACGTGATGACGTTAACATCGGTAAAGCAAAGGACGGATGAATCGCTTAGAGGTTTTCTAACTCGATTCAATGCGGCAGTTGCTTCGGTGGATCGGCCGGATCCATCGATGGTTTTAATGGCGGCAGTATCAGGAATCAGGGAGGATTCGGATTTCAAGGTGTCTTTAATACGAGACCCACCACTAGATCTCGGAGAATTCTTTCACGAGGCTGAAAGGTTCCTCCGACAAGAGGATGCATGTGCAGATTTAAAATTGAAGGAAGTGAATGCAACTGAGGGTGGAGGACCATCCAACGGAAGCTCGGATAAAGATAAAGGAAAAAGGAAGCTGGATGACGATTCAAGAAAAGCTAGGAAGCAATGGAAGGATCCAAGGTTCTCCACGTATACAGGATTAAACGAAACGCTGGAGCGGATATACTTGGAAACTCGGAATCGCCTTCCTTACCGAAGACCGGTTAGGAGAGAACCATCTGAACGGGAGAGGGCATCAGGGAGGCACTGTCTCTTTCACGATCTGGATGGACACGATACCAACAGCTGCAGGCATTTAAAGGACATAATCGAAGAACATGTGAGGAATGGACAGCTGAGGCAATATGTTGGAACGCGGAATGCAGCGGTGGAGCAGGAGCAACCACCATCAACCTCACATCGTGATGATGTGAGGCCCAGGGATGACGGTCGATTGATTATCCATTGACCTAGATGATATGAAATAAGTAGCAAACCATCAGCGAGCAACTAAATCGTTTACACATGTATGGGACCAGAGATAGCCCCTAGGCATGCTCTGAATGATGATAAATCGTGAAGCTATGGTTTGTGAAATCTGTTTTCTTTTTTTGGATTTCGGACGTTCGTTTTTTTCTGGTTTGGTTTTGGGGGTTTGGATTGAACTCCTGGTTTTGTTTGCTTTTTGATTTGGATGCTTGTTTTTGATCTTGGATGCCGCTTGGATTTCTGATTTTTTGGCTTTGATTTGGATTTCGGGTTTGGATTTGGATTTTGGATTGGATTTTTGTTGATTTTTATCTGATTTTTGGAAAACGGTCGTCAGGTACGGACTGTGCCTGGCAAGGGGTGGGTCATTTTGCTCGAACGCGGTAAAGTGACTCATTCAGGTCGTCGAGTATGGACTATGCTCGGCAAGGGTCTGGAGAGACCAGGATTCGGCCTAGGACTTAGGCCCTATATCATCAATTGTTATTTTCAGATCGTTGAGTATGGACTATGCTCAGCAAGGGTCCGGAGAGGCCGAGATTCGGCTTAGGACTTAAGCCACGACATTATTCACGTCCAGGGACACTAGACCACGGTCATCGAGCGTGGATCGCGCTTGACAAGGACTTGGACAGCTTATGAATTTGGATATCTACCCGGAGAGGTTCTGGATTCGGATATTGGCTATTGGATAAAGATGGATTCAAACTCGACTGCCGAGCTCGTATGGAATTGGAATCGGCTATGGACTTTGGATAACACTGGAT
This sequence comes from Allium cepa, assembly GCA_030765085.1. Lineage (NCBI taxonomy): Eukaryota > Viridiplantae > Streptophyta > Magnoliopsida > Asparagales > Amaryllidaceae > Allium > Allium cepa. The sequence goes on along the minus strand of CM060929.1, from coordinate 914,505,080 downwards.
TTGGTACTATTCAAAACATGCCTTGTTCTCACAAGACATGTTTTGGGAGGCAAAGTGTTATCCCATTTTTGGTCAAAACTGGAATATCAACAGATGGACGAGGAATGATGGATATCGGGATTGGAAATCAGTTGGAGTTAAGGCTACGATTGATATCGTCAAAATTTGGTTGAACCCCGATCGGGGCGAAATTGAATGGAGATGATGATAAGGACTAGTAAAGGCTATGTTTCAAATTCCAGGATAATCGGAGTTCATATAGAGGAGTTATGGTCGATTCAAGATAGGAGAGGCATGCTGTTCGAATCGATCATGGGCTAAGGTAACGCTTGGTTCGAATCCATCAGATTCGAACCCATCAGGTTCGCATCAGATTCGAACCCATCAAGTTCGAATCGATCGAAGGTAAGGAGTGCATGAATGGTTCGAATCGAACAAAGGTAGCGGTCACTTCGAATCGATACACTTCGTATCGATTAATATGGATTCGGCTCTGAAAGGTTCGCGTTGGATGCTGGTTCGACTCGATGGACTTCGGATCGATCGAGCTATTGTTTCTAACATGGTTGTTTCGTATCGATACGAAGGGCGCGTCCGAGAAGGATACGCAGTGACTCGAAGGGATGGGTTCGAAGGAAGGGCAAAAGCGCAAAGATACGAAGGACTCGGGGAAGACGTTCGAATCGATCGTATTCGAATCCATCTTGTTCGAACCGATCGATTCGAAGGGAGTAGTCAGAGCGGCTCAAGCAGATGGATACGAACTAGGCGCAAAGGACAAATATAAGATGGAAGCGTGCACGAATCCAGGAAAGAAAAGATCGAAATGGAGAAATCTTTGGTTTAACACGTTCAACACGGCGAGAATCAGGGGATCAACCCGGTCAACATGCCGTAAAGTTCGAATCAACCCAAGAGGATAGCGCCATGTCATTGCGCGCACATTTTGGATGGATTTGAAATGATGGATTCGAAGGTAATGGTTTCGAAGCATGGATTCGAAACAGACAGGACGCACGGAACCTTGATCTCGAATCGATCATATCTTCCAAACCGTTGATCCAAATGCAATGAAATTTTTACAGGAGTTTGCTTACATGTTGAAGGATGTCCTGGCCAATTTTCAGCTCAATTGGACAATTTCTTGATCGATTCGAATGGAGTTCGAATCGATCCCAATGTGGGCCCGGAACTCCAGATCTCGGGCAAGTGGGCCCCCTCACGTGCCTGAAGCGGTCTTCCCAGATTTTAGGAGAAATATTAGCCTCCTACACCTATAAATAGACCCCCTGGTCATTCAGAAAAGGGGTCGGGGAATTTGGAGAAAGAAAGTACGCCCGGACGCTGCCAGGATCACTCTATACCATCATCATTACTACTTATCTCGAATTTGGACTTTGTAGTTGCTGTAATCACTTGTAACCAGAAAGGATAACCAATAAAAGGATTAAACTTTGGAGTGGACGTAGGCCGGAGATAGCCGAACCACTATAAAAACTTGTGTCTTTGTTCATTACTTTTCGATTGCTTCTTGTTACTTGCTGAGATCTGTGATCTGTGTTTGAATATTGATAATTTATATTCATACACTGGTGCTTTCACAATACTTGGGGTTTGTGACCAATTTTGGCGCAAACACTACCATTACTAGACTAGATATATGTTTTAGTGTAAATAAAGTTTGTCAGTACATGCAAACCCCTACAAGTGAACACTGGCGTGCCGTGAAGCGTATTCTACGATACTTGAGAGGATTGGTCAATCATGGATTAAAACTTGTATCGTGCAAAAAACTTAAATTTACAAGCTTACAGTGATTCTGACTGGGCAAATGATCTTAATGATAGAAGATCTATCACCGGGCACTGCGTTTCTCTTGGTGCTAATCCAATCTCATGGTGCATGCGAAAGTAAGCTACAATTTCCAGATCGAGCACTGAAGCCGAGTACAGGGCCATAGCCAGTGCTACGGCGGAGATAACTTGGACTAAAAACCTGCTTCAGGAATTAGGGCTTATGCCAAATAGAAAGCCAACGATCTGGGTTGACAACTTGAGCGCCATCTCCCTGTCCATGAATCCCATCCAGCACTCGAGGACGAAGCATTTTGAAGTGGATCTTCATTTTGTTCGTGAACGAACGGGAAATGGGAAACTGCAGATCCAACACATTCCCTCTTATTATCAACGTGCCGATGTATTAACTAAAGCCATCTCAACAAAGAATTTTAATCGATTTAGAGAAGAACTCAGGGTTTTCTCCGCCGCCATGAAGGAAGAGGAGACATCGAAACCCTAGTTTTCTTTGAGGGGGCGTAATAATGGATTTGCTCTACTCTGAATCGCTGGCTTTACTCATATCTGGATGGGCTTCATTCTGCATCACCTGGATCCTCATTTTGTTTTCTTCCTTTTGTTTCTTGGGCCATCTTGTTGTATGGGCCTGTTTGCTTTCAGCCTGATATCTGTATTATAAATACAGTAGTGTAGTGTACTGTAATCGTGATGAAAACATAAGTGCAAATAATAAAACCAACTTTTCTTTTCAAACTTATTTTAGAGAGTAATGAAAGTAGCAGTAGAGTAAAAGAGAATGTGGCATGTACAATGCTGATAATAGTTCAAGCACGAAACATCGTGAAGAGACAAAAGCCCATTAGCCTAATAAGCTTGTATTATAAATATAATCAATGTATCAGTGTACCCGCTAATGATTGTAATCAGAATTATTCTATAAATAAAAAATCAAATATCTATTTCTTCAATTTCAATAACTCAACAATCATTCAAATATACAAATTACAAGAATATCTAACATTTTATCAACGCACATTGCTTAACAGCAATTAATCTAGGTTATTAGGATCTAACTCATTAGAAAACCTTCATCATTTGAGTGTACTCAACAGAGAATCAATCTCATCACTTGAGATTAAAAGATCTGCTTGCAATTTATCAAAGAAAACAAGTTCCACGCCAAGAATTCATTCAATTCCGGCTGCGACAAGTTCCTTATCACCAAACAAGCAAATCAACAGTAAGAAATTCAAAAAACAATATCAAAAAGAAAGAATTTCATCATAAAAGTGTCAAGAAAGTAAATGCATTACCAAGAACCCAACAGACAATATCATCACTCGAGTCCGGCTGTAACATACCTAAATCATATCTTTTCCTACAATCTTTTTGCCTGAATCATCAAATCTATTTGTTAGCATTGTATCATCATGGTTGAAGGAGATGAAAATTCTGCCACATCAGAGAATATAGCCAATCCATAGCAATAAAGTGCAACTGCAACAGAGGAGTTGATCAAAACAGTTAGCAGCCCACAAAGTCAATTAATCATAGTCCATCTTGACGTAGATAATTATCTTCTTTGGAAGTTTCAAATTGAAACAATTGTTCGAGAATATGGGCTTGACATATTTGTTCTTGAAACACGTCTTTTACCACCAAGATTCATGCTGATTAAGAAAACAAGGTGGTAAGGAATAATGAGTATACAAAGCCTCAAAGGCAAGACAGTCTGGTAAGCTCATGGTTGTGGTCTTTGATAAGTATCAATCTATTGCCATAAATAATAGGATGCAAATCATCCAATGAAATCTGGATCACATTAGAACAAATTTTTATTTATCAATCAATTACCAAAATAATGCACTACAGAATATCAGAAAGGATAGTTTACCAATAAGAGAATACTTATCCAAGATCAAGACAACATGTGATTTATTAGAAGCAACATGATATAAAATATCAGATACCGAACAAGTGCTAACAATTTTAAGTGTTCTCAGTGAAGAATATGAAGCGGTAGTGGCAGTGATCTCATCTAAAGAAACATTCCATTAATGCAATATGCTCATCAAACACTTCTTGCACATGAAGGAAGGATTGATCAAAAGAAATTACAAGACACTGACCTATCAATTAATTATGCAGTTAATTCAAAGAAAAAGAGTCAAAATTATAATAAGATAGATTAGTATTATCAAAGAGGTGGACAATCAAACTGATCAAGAGAGGAAGATGGAATAGTAATAACAGACCCAAGTGTCAAATTTGTGAAAAGATTGGGCACACAGCACCAAGATGTTATTTCAAACTCAATGCTTCATATACACCAAATTAAAATTCAAACTGTCAGAAAAATAATAGTCCAAGTGCAAATATGGTTCAAGCATAGCAAGAGTCAAGTAATCAACAAGATAAGTCAAGAAATTATCATCTGATAACCAAGGCAGAAGACATATAAGATGAAAGCCGGTACCCTAACTCTAGAGCCACGAATCATATTACAAGCAATTTAGACAATTTAAATCTTGGCAAAAAAGAATATAAAGGTAATAAGTCCATGCACATGAGCAATGGTGAGCTAGTTAAGATAACATATACTGGAATTATTTGCATTAAAGGTGACAACTATATCTCAATAACTTATTAAGAGTACCACAAATAAAGAAAAATCTTATGACCGTGCCATTATTTTCAAGTGACAACAATGAATATTTTTAATTTTATCTTAAGTATTGCTTAATTAGAGACATTCTAACTAAAGAAATTCTTTTGCAGGATGATGTAGTGAAGGGACTGTACAAGTTCAATCTTGTTAATTCAAAAAATTTTGAAAATAAAGAAAAGTTTTGTAATCTTTATAAATTTACAAAATGAAATAGGAATATGTTTGATTTATGGCACTACGAGTTAAGCCATCCTAATGAAAATGTTGAGAAGTAGGTTCTAGTTGAAAATAAAATTCCTTTTGAAAATATTTCTTTACCCTATAAGTATATATTGTCAAATGAGTAAGAGTCATAAGCTTACTTTGAGTGATTCACAAACTAAGTATAATAAACCTCTTGAAATGATTGCTACTGATCTATAGGAGTCCAGCACCCACCAGTGCAGATTATGGTTTTAAATATTATATATAAATTGTTGATGCTTGCATTAGACATACTTGGATTTTTTTTTCTTAGAGAGAAATCAAAGACATGTAAAGTAGTAATATGTATTATTACATGAACAGAAAAACAAACCAATCATCAAGTTGAAAATATTCAAACCGATGCTGGTGCTGAGTACTTAACACCCCGTAATTTTTATACTTAGTTGTTTAGTTAGTTAATTAGGCTCTAAAATTGGAATTTGTGCAAACGATGGAATTTGATCGCTAAAATTACGCCGTTGCGTTCATGGCGAAATTCTGAACAACTTTCATATTTGGAGTTTTGCGATCGGAGCCCAAACGAAGAAGTTACGGACGAAAAATGAATTCGAAATGGAAACAATCAAACTAGAATTTATTAACATTTATACATTAATCTCTAAGGCTCACGGGTCGACCTTCATTAGTATCGGTTGACACCTAGCGGTCGATATATGCCCGGTTGACTGGTTGGGCAACCGACAGCTAGGGTTAGCCTTGGCCTAAATGACTTGGATTTAATCTTTTAAATCTAATGATTGTGGTTGATTCTAGCTTCTATAAATTTAGATCTAACCCTCTCATTTCTTTTCATATTTTTCTGTAGGCAGTAGTGAAGCTTTCCTATCTCTCTTTTCCACGATTCTTTAAAATTATAAAATATTTATACAAATTGGAGAGGAACAGAAATTAGAAGAAACGGAAGAGACTCAATCAACAATACACATATTCGAGGTAATATATATATATATATATATATATATATATATTTGTATCTATTTTCTCTCCCAATTCCAGGTCTCTTCTCAAATCTGAAATTCTAACATATGTATATACCCTTTTTATACGTAATTCCTGGATTAAAAAGGATTTGGACGTGAATCAAAGGTTTTACTTCAGATATGAAGATTTAGACTGCTTTAAAAGGTTAGTGGGAGATTTATATATTATTTATGGTTTCTAATCTATTCCGTTAGCGTACGTTAGATTTTTATGCCAATATAAATTTTATTTGTGAGTTGTAAGCTCAATCTAACGTACAAACCCATTTCCTACTAATTCTTGCTTCAGATCTGATTTGAAATAGTGTTTATACCCTGATCTGGAAATTAGTCCCAAAGATTTTAGAATTTGAATGGTGTATAGTTTTATTCCAGATCTGTACTTGGGGTTTAAAATATTAATAGGATTTGAATTATTGCCCCATTTTTGTAGAACTGTAGATTTTCCATAGTTTAATTTATAGGAAGAACATCCGTTTGATTTTTATAAACTTGTTTGTGTTTTCTAATTGCATAGAAAGTGTACCGTTTGATTTAACAAGGAATATATGCAAAAGAGAAAGAAGAGATGTCTAAAGTATGGATTTATTCTCCGTAGTTTACACCGTCTATCCCAAATAAATAAAAATATTCATTCCATGTAATTTCAAACAGAGTCAATCTTTCCTTTTGTTATCTTTTGTTCTAAACTAATTTATGGAAATTATAACTGAAACTCTTCCTAAGAAATCTAATTCCAGCAAATTAAATATGAAAAACATATTCTAGTTATATATATTTATGACTAAAATATATTTTGGGTAGGACTAGGTAGTTTATATGTATTTATTATGTTAATAAATACGAATAATGTTTATTTATGCATTATTTATGCATAATGTTCGCTTAGGATAGGTTATTACTAGATAGAATGGGAAAGCGAATATGAAAAATTAGGAAGGGTTGTAATTCCTATTAATGGAAAATAAAGTTAGAAGTTGCCAATAATTAATAGGATATAAAAGGTTGTAACCTCAATTAATGGACAATAAATGTGGACTGAAATGGGATTACAATTAATTTATATGGCATAGGATGTAGTAACTCTAACTAATGGGCAAATAAATGAGGAATGAATTAGAAGCTACAATTAATAAGTATAACTCGATTAATGGTACTGATAAAAATGGAATAGCTATAAAAATGTTACTAATTGAAAATTAGTAATTATACATAAATTTCTTAGGAAATATCTGTTAGGATTTTTATGGACAAAATGACATTTATGGATTATTAGAAGGGAATTTATGGGTAATTAATATTTAAGGTAAATCTTATTGCGTTAAATAAAAAAGGGATTAGTAAACTAAGTCCAATGTTCAACCTAAGAATACTACTAAGACCTAGGATATATGGTATAAATCTGTATAGCTTTAGGATAGTTATTTGGACTTAGTAGATTAGGATGTGAGGTCAGTAGAGTCACATGACAGAAGACTGTCCTTCACTCAGAGACTACCAACAGTCACTGCTAATGTAAGACATCACCAATCATAGGAACTATGGCTACGCGAGAGATGGGACCTACTTTGGGGTTAGAGGTATTAAGTGGTCGTTTGAGGGCCCGTCTCTTTACCAAATAAAAAGTATTAAATGGTCCAAATTAGTGATTAAGAGCCGTGAGGGATATCTCTAGAGGGGTTCGCTTCAGGTTTAAGGTATTAAGTGATTGTAGGGTCCATCTCTCTCTTAAAAAGAAGTATTAAGTATTCTAGTGAGATTCCAAATTAATAATTAAGAGTGTTAATGGATATCTCGGAAGAGGGAATTAGGGAAAAGGACAAACTTTGATAAAAGATTTGTCTCAAGGACACCAGTATTCATTTTTTGGCTGAAAGACAAACTTTGAGAAAAATTAGGCTGAAAGACAATGCTAGTTCTTATATTCAGTTTTTACACTATACAAAATGCTGATTCTAACTAGCATTTAATTCTATTTTTACACTATACAAAATGCTAGTTCTAACTAGCATTGTCCTTCAGCCTAATTATTTTCAAAGTTTGTCCTTCAGCCTAAAAATGAAACATGTTGTCCTTCAGGCTAAATTTTTTTCAAAGTTTGTCCTTATGCTTATTTTTCACATCTCGAAAAGGGTTCGCTTCAGGATTGGGGATTAAGTATGATTGGGACTTAAGCGACAATTAGATTATAGGGTCTACCCCTTTCCCATAAAAGAAGTATTAAGTTGTCCAATGAGATTTCAAGCGATGTTAGCTAGATATTACCAATGAGGAATCCGCCTCAGGGTTAGGTATTAAATGACAAATGCCTACATATATATAGGTGTTAAATGGTCAGAGGTCCGCCTAGTCCTTACTAATAAGGTATTAAGTAGCTTAGATACAGTCTCTCACATGACTAAGACTTTAATAACGATAGATGAATTAGTAGTATGACTGTTATGTATTATACAGCCTTAGATAGTAGTCAAAAGTATCTGTAGCTAGGACCAAAGACAAGCGACGATGATGCTAGGAGTCCACCTTAGAGATAGGTCTTAATTGATGGGGTCTGCCTCGATTGAGGTCTTAAATGGTCAAAGTCTATATATTTCTCTTTTAGAAAAATTTAGTAGACGATGGACTTGAGGATAGTAGGAGTCCGCTTCATATTTAAAAGTATTAAGTATCCAATGGATTTGAAAGTACTAGGTGGTTGATAGACTTATGTCAGTATTTTATACCTTAGGAAGGGTTGGTGGATGAATCATGCTAGGTTGGAATATCTCGTGTGCAATATTAGGTTAATTTGGTTTACCTTAAAATAGTATACATAACAATTAAATGGAAACTAATCGGTATAAATTTATGCTATGGACTCTGTATAGATTTTTCAATCACCAAAACGTTGTTCCAACCCCCTCCGCATTACAACCCACAAGATAGACATAAAGGAACATGTCACTGGAGCTGAAAGTGATTGACTGTTAGAGAAGTCTTCTTTTCTCTCATGCTCGATACTGATGTGGTAATATGATATCCAAGGAATACCATTAATTTAAAGGTAGTAACCATAATCGGTATTTATATCCTATTATTGTTTCCGCTATGGTTTTATATTTTATAAATCTCTGATAATGCTCATGCTTATTTGCAGGTATCAAATCCAACGACCCGTGCTTTAATGGACTTGAATTTCGATTTTGTCGAAATTTGGGTTCGTTAAAGTGCGGGTTGTTAAAGAGTATAAATCACTCAATAGTTTCTTTCAAAAGAACGGAATAATTCATAGAATTACACGTTCTTATACATCTAAGAAAAATGGATTAGTTAAATGGAAACATAGACATATAGTAGAATCTGGCCTTACAACGTTAGCTCAAGCATTACTTCTTTTAAAATTTTGGTTAGGCGCATTTAACACAACAACCTATTTAATTATCATACTGCCAACCAAAGTGTTGAAAAATAAGTGTCCAATGGAAAAGTTATTCAATATAAGGCCTGATTATCAAAGCTTAAGAACTTTTGGATGCTTATTGTGACATCCCGGAAATTTGGGGCAATATCAATTTAATAATCTGCATTTAAAAATTTAATTAAATTGATAATATTTGTTAATAAGATTTGAATCGATTTAATAATCTTCTTTTAAATAAATATTTAACTGATAATTTATCTTTTAAAAGCTAATAAGTTGTTTTCTATCTATAATGTATATATGTTTTGTATATATTGTAAATAGTAAGCTTTGTTTTAATTTAACAAGTAAAACATATTTTCTTATTTTAATCTTTTTGGGAAATTATAATTTGGAAATTTGATACTAAATAACAATTTGGCTTTAAAATATACTCAAGATAAAGTTAGGATTTGTTTAAATGATTTTAACTTAATTTTAAATTTGGCAAAGATTGTTTTGTTCTTGTTTTTAAATAAAGATTGATAAAATAAGTAATTTATTTATATAGAGATAATTTCTTTATAAATTATTTTAATAATGAGTTTTATTTATAATATAATATCTTTACAAGTAGATTTTTAAAATAAATAGAAATTGTTATATATATGTATATAACAGGAAGAACTTTGGTTTGAAGTTTAAAATAAAATCTTTTGAAAGGTTTTAACTTAAAAATAACCTTATAAATATTTAGCATAAGTATAAAGATAAATAATAATTAAAATTATCATTTTATAGTTATGTTAAAATAAAAGAGAAACAAAATATTTAAAATATCTTACTATAATATGCAGGCTGAAAAAAAAATGCAAGCAAACAAAGTAAGATACAACATGCTGGCTTTATAAAATGTTGCAGGCAAAATAATCAAAGTAAGAAACGCAAAGGTAAGTTAGAAGCTAAACTGATAAAAACAAAAGCAAAGCAAACAGGTAAAAAGAAATGCAAAGTAATATAAATGTCTATGTATCTAAGGAAGAATAAGCAAAGCAAAATAAATATGTTTGTTGCTAGGAAAGTTAAAGAATGAAGACAGCCTGTAGGGTAGAATAGAAAGCTAAGAAATAAAGTAGAAAATGCAAACTAAAGTACTATTTATCTATGCATAAGTTAGCTAAGTAGGGGACACATAGTACTCTTACATTTAATGCAAAGCAAACCAGTCAACTCGAGTGTATTTCAGCCTCCTAACATAGATATCTTGCCTGATGAAACAATTATTGTACCAACAAAAAAATTGCTTGTCTCAGATACCACCTTCCCCTGAAACTCTTTTATATACTTGCCTTTCTTATTTTAGTTCGTTCATTACTACATAGCAAATCTGAAACAATACAATTGTTTCCATTTTCACAAACTTAAGTAATATTTGTAACTGAACATAAGCAAGAAGATTAAGGAAATGAAGGCGGACTACTTTCCAGTTTTTAAAATCCAAAGTTTTCAAACAATGGTGCTCTGTTCTTCTGCATATCATATGAGTAACATTTTTCTTAAAATAACTTAAGTTTAAACTTGTTACATGTTAGTATTTGAATGCTTAAAAATATGTGTGTGAATATCTCTGTGTTCATTTCTCTGTGTAATTGTAAGGTGAAATACTTGCATATTGTATACCCTATAGGCATCTCTGTAGTAGAAATTTAAACCCAGATTTAATGCAAAATCATTTCTGTTTGAACCAATGATTGTTTGGACCTAGTATCTAAACAAGTTTTGTTTGTTGGATCATAAAGCAAATTTTTAAATTTGTATTTTTGTTTGCTAGTTAGAAATGCTGTGTAGAAAAACTTAAAGAACAGGCAAATGTTGATATTAGTGAAATTTCAAATATTATAAATTATTAATTCAGGTTCATAAATTGAATCCTTATCTGTAATTAGGATTTTTAAAACTATAAACACATTTTTATGTTCAGAAATTAAAGAGCATTTCTTTGGAGACTGTTTTGGTGTTTTTGGAGGATCAATGGCGATCCCAGTGGTTGGAGAGGCTGGAATATTGACTGGTGGTAATTAATTTAAATGTAATTAATTAGAGATAGAAGTAATTAATTTAATTATAATTAGAAATCATTAATTAATGTAATAAATGATGAAATTAAGAAATGATAAATAATGGAGTGATTAATTAATGTAATTAATTAAGGATAAATGTAATTAATTATAGTTAATTAATAAATGAAGTAATTAAATGTTAATTACTATGAATGATTTAGGATAATTAATTTGTGAAATTAATTTAAGGCTGGTTACATATTGTAATTAGAGAATGATTAATCAAAAGTGTTTAATCAAGATAAATACTTAGTGGATGATTAATTAATTTGATTTAAAATTAATTAATGAGTGTATAACCAGGATTTATAGATAAAGTAATTAATTTAATTTACTTTAAATTAATTAGAGATAGAAGTAATTAATTTAATTCGTTTTAAATTAATTACAAATGGTATAATTATAAATCATTGCTTATAGATGAATGATATTGATATTCATTGAATGGTTGTGAACTCATATATGAGATGAGTAATATCTATATGATATGGATGCTTAGTTAAAGTATGATAATATGGATTATCTGTTTATTATCTATTTGGAATGATAATATGAATTATCTGTTTATGATGATGATGTGATTATCTATTGTGAGATTGTGAATTTTCTATCTGTGCATATATAGATAATTGAATTGAATTGTTTTAAACTTTAAAACAACTTGGCCTTAAAAGATACGTTTTGGATTTCGATGAGACCGGGATCGGGTTTTCCATATTTGGACATCCGAAAACCACATCGATCCAAATTAACGATAGGTCGTGATTCTGATGTGAAGATGAAGATTCAGAGTACAAGGGTTATCGTCGTTAACTCTGAGGGTGATTCCAAAACGAGTGTAACGAGATAATGCCTTCGGTTTCGTTCGAACCCGGAACGAACTTGTATGGATTGAATGCTTTCAGAACATCGTCAGGTGGGCGATGAGCATTCTAAGAGATGTGTTCTCTAAAGGTAATCGTAGCCTTAAGCCTCATCAACAAGGAATGGCTGAAACAGGGGAGGTGCAGCAAGGCTTCATGGGTAGCACCCATTGGAGAGCAAGATTTACCTCTGTCTAGATGTCCCTTTATTTCGGCTGTGTGGGGCAGTTGATTGCAACAACTGCCGGGGTTGTCTTGTTCGGAACTATTCAGTAAGGAATGGGTCCGGCCTTGTGTTGTAGGGGGTCAGGAGTGATCCTCGGTACGTTGATCTAGGCCACGTACTGTGACGGGCGGTACCCCAGTAGCCCTGCCATTGTATGGAATCCAATCTCCAATAAGTGCTGTACGAATTAGTTGTGCCCAACTATGTTGGAATGTGAGATGTAAGAATTTCAGCTATTTCTGTATTTTACTTGAAAACCCTAGACCTATTATAATATCACTGAATTTCATATCAAATGTTTGGTTAGCGTAAGGTAAAAACTTACCCATGTTTATTTGTGGGAAGTCTGACGTGATACCTTTTATTTTCAAAGGTTTTCAAAATTTAGCAACTTTAACCTGTTACTCATACCAGACCCATGTCTGACCCGGAGTTTATTTCTGTTTTTCCTAAACTCTCGGGTATCCAAATTTTTACGGGTAGCCAAGGGATTCAGGTTGGCTTTGACGAATTCTGGAGGAGCAATGGAGCAGGATGCTTCAGCGTTGTAGATATGTATATAGTTTTCCATTGTGTTGGTATCTCTGAGTTGTATTGATTGTGTTGTATTGTGTATTGAGTTGTATAACTAGACAGGTGCTTATAACTGTCTAGTATGTGATGTATTATCTGTGTAACTCTGATTGATATTGTATATTATGTAAATACTTAAGTGATTAATATAATTTATTCGTTCCACTGTGAGATTCTGATATAGTTGTTCTTTCTTCTCTATCTTTTCTATTTTCTCACCTCTTTCTTTCTTCAAGATGATACGTCTTCCTGGGCGTAGGAAGTTCAGGTCGTGACAGTTGGTATCAGAGCGCTAGGGTGAGCGAATACCTAGGCTCTTGAGTGTTTTCTTTCTTGAGAGAGCGTATTTGTAATTTTGATATATATATATATTTATTTTTTTCTACCTATTGTTGGGTTACCTGTTCGGGTTTTCCAACATAAGTTATAAAGGTAGATGAGTTAGTGGTGGTTGTAACACGACTATCAATGGTTGGAGTTTTGAATGTTTGACGTTTGAAGTGTGTTTGTCGAGACTGTAGACCTATTACCGTCTCGAGTAAACTTTGGATGGTTTAAGGATTTCAGTGATCTCTGAAGTAAACTTGTTAAGGTTCGGAGTTCATTTTGAAGGGTATGTCTGGATGAGCTAGAGTTTGGATCTGTCTGTTGGACAAAAGCAAGTCATGTTATCTTGATACCCCAGGAGGCAATAGCTGTGTGATAAGACACAGTGACTATAGATGTCTCCGAAGATATTTCTTTGGAACGAGTTAAGGAAGTGTGTCTCACCGTTGTTGTGGCTGTGTTCAGCAGGGTGTTTTTGTTTGGTTTGTGGTCCGAGTTTCTCGAAGAGCCTTGGATTTGGAATTTCTTGACATTGGTGTCGGCAGTGTTGTTTGGAGTGTTTTGGGTGTTAGCAAGGAATTCTTTGGCAACTGAGTCAGCAGTGGCAGCTCGGAGTGTTCTATGTGTTGTCAAGGAAGTCTTCTGGCTTGGCAGTTATTCTTGGGGTAATTTCAGGAGCAGCAGTGTCATTCCGTTTCTTCGATGGATTGCCTAGTTAAGTGTAAGCTGTTCTGTTTGGTAAAGAGAGAGCTGTATATTTGAAATTAGGCCGGGTTGATCGCAAAAGTGACTTGCGATAGTTCGAGCGTTCTCTTGCATCTTAGAGATTTTTTCTGGATATCTTCAGGAGTTTAGAGTTTGTCTGGATATTGAGTTTGGTATCGACTAGATTCTAGTAGTGGTACCGATAGTTTAGCTTAGCAATAGGATGATTTTTGAGTTGGTGAAGCAGCTCGGGTTTTGGAAGAACTTCTTAGTTTTATTTTTGGATCTGTTGAACCCTATTTTTGGAATGCGTTGTCCAGTCTGTGCTTGAGTTCATCATCAGCATTTTCATCTGCTCAGTCAGAGTTGCGCAGTGGAAGCATGGTGGCAGCTATTTTAGAGTGAAAGCAACTGGAGTTGCAGTGTTCGGATTTGGAAGGTTTTCTACTGGAAATTTTTCAAGATCTTAAGGCCAGAATGGCAGGTGCATCTGTTTTATCTCTTCTGGATAAGAGAAGTGAAATCAGTCTTCTGATTTTGGAATAGAGTTGTGTTCTGATTTTGAGTTGATGTTGGAAAGATCATTATGTGGGATTATTTTTGGACCAGATTATTTTTAAGGGCATTAGCAAGGATTGAGCTGATCAGGAAAGATATAGGCAGCCCAGGATCGTCCGAAGAGTTTGTGGATAAGCGACGGAGGAATTTGGATACTGAAGTCGGAGATTTGATTTCGGATAAGTGTTTGGTTTTCAGGAGTGAATTGTCAGTTTGGATAACTGAGATTAATTGTGTTTCACGTATCTCTGAGGGAGTACGTGTAAGATCTATCTCTGATTGTAGAACCATCAGTTCAGGGAGTTTTGGATGTTGAGTCAGACTTGTCTATAGTCTGATATCCTGTCTTGTTTGTAGATCTAGATGAGTGGAAGCTCTGTAGCTTAGTAGTATTGTTTGATTGGATTCTGTAGAGCGAGTATCCCGATATATTTATACCTGGGGAACTCTAGATAGATCTATCCTGATTTTGTCCGGATAGTTAGTTTTGTTTGATTGGATGAATTGGTTGCTTTGTTGATAGCATATGATTGATATATGCTTGTGTGTTAAAATTAATTTTAATTTGATTATTAAATTACCTTTGTTTTAAATTTCGGGGACGAAATTCTTTTAAGGGGGGAGGAATGTGACATCCCGAAAATTTGGGGCAATATCAATTTAATAATCTGCATTTAAAAATTTAATTAAATTGATAATATTTGTTAATAGGATTTGAATCGATTTAATAATCTTCTTTTAAATAAATATTTAACTGATAATTTATCTTTTAAAAGCTAATAAGTTGTTTTCTACCTATAATGTATATATGTTTTGTATATATTGTAAATAGTAAGCTTTGTTTTAATTTAACAAGTAAAACATATTTTCTTATTTTAATCTTTTTGGGAAATTATAATTTGGAAATTTGATACTAAATAACAATTTGGCTTTAAAATATACTCAAGATAAAGTTAGGATTTGTTTAAATGATTTTAACTTAATTTTAAATTTGACAAAGATTGTTTTGTTCTTTTTTTTAAATAAAGATTGATAAAATAAGTAATTTATTTATATAGAGATAATTTCTTTATAAATTATTTTAATAATGAGTTTTATTTATAATATAATATCTTTACAAGTAGATTTTTAAAATAAATAGAAATTGTTATATATATGTATATAACTGGAAGAACTTTGGTTTGAAGTTTAAAATAAAATCTTTTGAAAGGTTTTAACTTAAAATAAACCTTATAAATATTTAGCATAAGTATAAAGATAATTAATAATTAAAATTAGCATTTTATAGTTATGTTAAAATAAAAGAGAAACAAAATATTTAAAATATCTAAATATAATATGCAGGCTGAAAAAAACAAATGCAAGCAAACAAAGTAAGATACAACATGCTGGCTTTATAAAATGTTGCAGGCAAAATAATCAAAGTAAGAAACGCAAAGGTAAGTTTAGAAGCTAAACTGATAAAAACAAAAGCAAAGCAAACAGGTAAAAAGAAATGCAAAGTAAGATAAATGTCTATGTATCTAAGGAAGAATAAGCAAAGCAAAATAAATATGTTTGTTGCCAGGAAAGTTAAAGAATGAAGATAGCTTGTAGGGTAGAATACAAAGCTAAGAAATAAAGTAGAAAATGCAAACTAAAGTACTATTTATCTATGCATAAGTTAGCTAAGTAGGGGACACATAGTACTCTTACATTTAATGCAAAGCAAACCAGTCAACTCGAGTGTATTTCAGCCTCCTAACATAGATATCTTGCCTGATAAAACAATTATTGTACCAACAAAAAAATTGCTTGTCTCAGATACCACCTTCCCCTGAAACTCTTTTATATACTTGCCTTTCTTATTTTAGTTCGTTCATTACTACATAGCAAATCTGAAACAATACAATTGTTTCCATTTTCACAAACTTAAGTAATATTTGTAACTGAACATAAGCAAGAAGATTAAGGAAATGAAGGCAGACTACTTTCCAATTTTTAAAATCCAAAGTTTTCAAACAATGGTGCTCTGTTCTTCTGCATATCATGTGAGTAACATTTTTCTTAAAATAACTTAAGTTTAAACTTGTTACATGTTAGTATTTGAATGCTTAAAAATATGTATGTGAATATCTCTGTGTTCATTTCTCTGTGTAATTGTAAGGTGAAATACTTGCATATTGTATACCCTGTAGGCATCTCTGTAGTAGAAATTTAAACCCAGATTTAATGCAAAATCATTTCTGTTTGAACCAATGATTTTTGGACCTAGTATCTAAACAAGTTTGGTTTGTTGGATCATAAAGCAAAATTTTAAATTTGTATTTTTATTCGCTAGTTAGAAATGCTCTGTAGAAAAACTTAAAGAATAGGCAAATGTTGATATTAGTGAAATTTCAAGTATTATAAATTATTAATTCAGGTTTATAAATTGAATCCTTATCTGTAATTAGGATTTTTAAACTATAAACACATTTTTATGTTTAGAAATTAAAGAGCATTTCTGTGGAGACTGTTTTGGTGTTTTTGGAGGATCAATGGCGATCCCAGTGGTTGGAGAGGCTGGAATATTGACTGGTGGTGGAGGAGTGACTGGCGAAGAAGGGAAAATTGCTAGATGTGTGGTTTAGTCAAGGTGGAGAGTGCGGTAGGGAATTTTAGTTCAGAACCCTAGTTCTGTTTAATGGGATAAAGTGGATCGGCGTTCACTCTCTGGAGCATCAAGTGTAATGGGTTTGTAGGAGATGGAAGCTGGGTCATTAGCGAAGCGGTAGCCGGAAGTGTTGACTCTCCGGTGGTCGGAGTTTGAAGCGGTGGAGTTTTCCAGATTTCGAGAGGGGGAGCATGCTCGTGGTTCCAGGTTTGGGGTAGCTTGTTCGTTTTTAAATTGAGCTACTGTTGTTGATTCTGGTGGTCGTGTTTGGGTCAAGTGATGGCCAGTGATGTGCTGAAGCCGGAGATGGTCATAGTCACGGTGCATGTGCACGTGCATGTGGGAAGTTCTGGTGAATTTTTGTGTGCAGGGGATT
The DNA here is from genome assembly GCA_030765085.1 of Allium cepa. Taxonomy (NCBI): domain Eukaryota; kingdom Viridiplantae; phylum Streptophyta; class Magnoliopsida; order Asparagales; family Amaryllidaceae; genus Allium; species Allium cepa. The sequence goes on along the minus strand of CM060929.1, from coordinate 914,487,607 downwards.
GTGAACTTGAAGCATTTTAGTTGAGCCAGTTAGTGTTGTTTCTAGGTTTTGGAAAAAATCTGGTAGAAGTAGTTGTTTCAAAACAAATTCAAATGAAACCTGAAAATAAGTAATAGATTTAAACATGTCTAAATTCAGTGGAAAGTTTGAATTCAAGTTATTTTCGAATTCAAATCTGAAATGAAATCAAAATTTGAGTTTTTAAAGGTGGGTTTCAGGTTTTAAAAACCTGATAGGTTTCAGATTTTAAATTAGTTCAAATTTTTGGAACAGAATTTAAACTGTGATTTAAATTCCAAAAAAATTTAAAGTATAGTTCAAATGAACATTTGAATCTTAAGGTTTTCAAAATGGATATGGATTTGAAAATCAAGTTTTGAAATTCAAGTTTTTTTTTAAAAAAAGGGAAGTTTAAACCAAAGTTTAAAACAAAGATAAATTGATGGAATTCAAATTTAATTTGGATTCAAATCTGAAAATTTAAATCAGTTTTAAAATATGAATGTTTAAAATTAAAATAAAAATAAGTTCAAATAAAATAGTTTTGAAAAGTAAAATTGTTTCAAATAAATATTCAACTTGATTTTGAGAAAATTCTTTTATTTGAATGGAAAGTAAATAAATTGTTTTAACTTGAAAATTTGCAAGTTAAATATTAATGTATTTTGGAAATTTAAATTAGAGATTAATGTTATTTACAAGATTATAAATTGAATTTAAATTTGATTAATGTTTAATAAATAATCCTTATGAATCTTAAATTCAGAATGGAATTTGAATTTAAATTTTAAAGTGTAATGTTCTAATACACTTTTATATTAATTAAGTCATTAAATAAGAATAATTAAGGCATTAAATGATTTAATTAATAAGATAATAAAGGAATGTGTAGGATCTAGTTTTAACCCTAGAGGGGGGGTGAATAGGGTTATAGCAAATTTTCTCGATTTTAAACACAGAAATAAAAACTGCAGAAATAAAAGTAAATCACATACAAAATTTATCCAGCTTCGGCAAACCCTGCCTACTGCTGCATTCACAGATTTCTATTAGAATTAAATAGTATCACGCTTACAAACACTATACTAGACTCGCAGACATTTGCTCCACGCTCACAAACACTCTACTAGACTCGCACACCCTGCTCGCAAACATTTGCTCCCGCTCACAAACACTCTACCAGACTCGCACACCCTGGTCCCAAACATTTGCTCCCGCTCACAAACACTCTACTAGACTCGCACACCCTGCTCCGCCTATAGAGTTTCATTTACTCTCAAACTTTGCCTCTCGCTTATAGAGCTTCGATCACTCGCAAACTTTGCCTCCCGCCTATAGAGCTTCGATCACTTGCAAACTCTGCTCCCGCCTATACAGCTTTGCAAACTCGCACACCCTGCTCACTGAACTAATTCTAACTAGACAATCTGACACTACCTAACCCTAGGTGGTGATTTACAGAGTTTTTGATTTGAAAAGTAAAAACAATTTAAACGGTAATTAAAACAACCCTTAATAAAGCTTAAAATAAAACGAAACAAAAACCCCCTTTTTATATAAACAAGGCCGGCCCACTTTAACTCCCTTAACCCGTTCCTTCTTCGTTCGTTTATTCCTTTTAGCTGGTGAGAAAGAATGGCCGCTCCTTTTTCGTTCCTCTTTGCGAATTAGGGCTTTTGCAAATTTCCTTTTTCTCCTTGCGATTCAAACCAGGGTTGTGCAAATTGAAGTCGCCACTTGATATGATTCGATAGTAGGCTTCGTTTCTCTTCTATTAGCTCATGGCTCTTCAATTTGGATCGAGTTCGTATGATTTTCTGGTAAGTGTTGTTTCCTTTTGCTTTTCTGGTTTTGGCTTGTTCGAACTCGATGATGAAATTTGCCGATGATGATTTGTTTAAATAGGAATCAAATTCCTATATTCTCGTTCGTATATTATCAGTTTGAATTTTTCAATGATGTGCTTTGGCCGTTGATTTTCGTATGGATGTTTATGATTTTACTGACTTATTCATATGCGTATATTTTCCTTGCTTGGTTGAATTCCACGGCATTGATTTCAACTCCTTCGGCCTTGACTCGTTCATCTTGAAAATGTTTTGATTTCTTGGCTACCACGGTTATTGGTTGACACGATTTTGAAATTCATTTTCGTGACTTGGTCAGATTGCTTCGGACTTGAACTTTATTTTTGAGAATTTCTGGCTTTGACTCGATCAATTTTAATTTTTTAAAACTGCACTTGAATTTGTAGTCTCTGGAATCCTTGTTGGAACTGTTTCTTACCTGATGGCTCTGGCTACTTGATTTAATTGCTTGATTGAGGTCTCTGATTTTGACTTCCGGTTTCACTTTGTCTTCAGCATTGAATGAATCGATTAACTGGAAACCTTGACTTTGTAGTTTATCTGATGCATTACTTGGCTTGGTTGTTTGATTATTTTTCTGACCTTTATTTTGACACCCACGGCTATGTATATTGATGCATTTGGCATGATCACTTGTTGGCATTTTGGGCATTATTTCATCTGACTTCGGTCTTCATACTGATGCTTGCTGTACTTGGTCGAGTTCATTCCCATTCTGTAGACATGAACCTTGCATTTTATACATAAGTATATGCTCACTATCTTCTGTTCACCTGCATGTTTACTGTGACTTTGTTTTGCATTGTTCATGTCATGTTGTTCATGTGTTATTGCACTGACTCATGTTGTTGTGTTGCTTACTGATGCATGCACTCGAGTCATTCTGGTCATTGTCTCCAGTTGCTTGTGTATCACTGTGATGCTTGGTTTACACTGTCATGTTGCTTTCATATATGCACAGTTGGTTCATGTATCACTTGAATTTGTTTCACTGCCATACTTGTAGCTTGCCTCTGGTGTAGTCTTGTGGCATGATCAACTTCACTGTAATTTGTTCAACTTGAAATTTTGTTCACGGCTTTGAATTTGACCTGATTTACACTTAGTGATCTTCATATTGGTTAGCACTTGCATCACCACTGTAACACATATTCATCAATGCATTTACTAGTGGTCTCATTGTCTTTGGCCTTGGTTATATTGATTTGGTGCAGGCTTTCCATTTTCCTTTAATTCACTGTCTTGTTGCATTTGGTATTGACATTGGACCATGCACCTTGTTGCATGCTTGCTGTAGCCTGTTCTCTACATATTATTAATTGTTGCAGTCCATGTTGTATTCGATATGCATGGCTGCTATGTTGAATAACAACTCGACCATTTGCAAAATTACAACTTTACATGCTTTGTTCACTGTGTACTTGATGGTCTGCCTGGTCGATATGTTTGTTGAACTGTATACTTAATATATGCATTGTGTCTTGTATCTTGGCATTGACCACTGTCTTCATTCTGACCATGTTGATTCAGTTGAACTTCCCTTGAGCATTTCTTTGTGGTCATTATTGCCGTTGCTATGCAGTTGCTATGCCTTGTGTTGAACCCAGTTTTACAGCTCGGGTTTGACCTTGTGCTGAAGTTGTGACATTTATATTATTGCACGTGAGTTGAACCCGGCTTTTTATTTGGGTTTGACCTGTGCTCACCTGTCCCTGTAAATCAATCAAGTGTATATATCGGTGTGCACGGCCTTGTGGCATATACAGTAATACACTGTGTATGTCACAAGTTGTTCGTGTATGATGAATTCAAATTTAAATTATGACGAACAACCCAAATAACTGAGGCAAATCATATTTTTAAAATCATCTTTTATTTTTGAATTGCAAAAATATTTCTTTTTCAATTTTACTGCGTTAGTGAATTTTTTTGCAGATTGCTCAGATGCTGAATTCAAACTGGATTGCAGTTGAAGATAAAAATACGAGTGTGAGTGATATGTAGTGAGGTGAATATGTAAATGCGAAATCTGATGTATTGTAGTCAAAATTTGTATATGTATAGTGAGAGCTTGAAATTGTACTATCAAAGTTGTAATAAATATTTGTTTGAATAAAATATTCATTTGAATTCAAAAACTGTGTTATTTATTTTTATTCAGCAAATATTTATTTATTCTGTGAAAATTAAAATAGTACGTTAACAAATACATTTAAGTGAATGTATATATGTTTATTATCATCAAACAAAAATCATATAGCGCAAAGCGCATATTCAACAATCTCCCCCTTTTGATGATAACAAACATATATTTAAGATTTTGAATATATTAAATGTATTTGATAATTTCAATTGCTCCCCCTATTTGAATGCTTCCTTTCTATATGATACTTCCCCTACATATATGACTCCCCCTACATATATGCATACAAATAAAATTATGTTAAAATTATGTGAATGAGCCTATATGCAAATGGAAAATTGTTTGACCTTTGCTTGATTCTATTTGACAAATTCTTAACTTTTCTCTCCCCCTTTTGTTATCAGCAAAAGAATAATAGTAATAGAAAAGTAGAGATATAGTGATCGATATTAATTCAACATTAAAACTCAATTGAATATAAAAATTAAATTTCAAAAAAATCAAACAAAAATCATAAATCCTTTAATTGACGCATATTCCACTTTAGAATGGTATGAATGATTTCATCAAATAAAACTATATAGTCGTGTCTATTTGTGGTATATTTATTTCAGGAAATTTGAATATCTACTAACCATGCATAACTGTTAGGACTTTTAAATGAGATTAGTAGTATTCACAATTTTTTTATATTTTTTTTTTTAAAAAAAAATGAATTCAAGTATCTTCTAACCACGCATAACCGTGAGGACTTTTAAATGGGATTAGAATCAACTTGTCTATTTAACCAATTAATTTTGATATGCGTTCCATACATGCATAACCGTGAGGACTTTTAAATGAGCATGGAAGCACATAATCAAAAATCCAAGTAATTCACCCATGCATAACCGTGAGGACTTTTAAATGAGAGTGAATACTTTGGATATTTATTTTATTGCTAAAAATATAATAAATTGAAGCACAAATGATTTCCCGTTTAAAATACCACATATTGACATACTATATAGAATTTTGATGAGTGATGGTCGTTAGAAATATGATAGAAATAGAGATGGTCATGGAATTTTTACCAACAAAAAGTTTTATAACTCTCGTTTAAATTTCGAAAGAAATTTACTAATTATACTTTCTCGAGTTATAATATTTGATCAATATCAACACTCATCTTATTTTCAATCACTATATATCTTCTCGATAATTATTAGGGGGTCAGATTAGTTAATATAGTTATTTGAATTCAATTTCAAAAATAGTTATAAAATCAAGTTTTCTTAAATAACTAATCTGATACAAGGTCAACAATGATTTTCTAAAGGGGTTTTATAAGAAAATTTTCTGCTATTTAAAAAATTATTTCAAATGAAAAATATGCAGACATTTTCTTTGAAAAATGATGCAGCAAATGAATGTGTCAAAAATTAATCACGTTCCACTAGTAATTTTTCTATCAACTATATTACCAGTGTAATCTGCATCTGAATTTAAATTTCACTCAAAATTCACTCGTTGAATGTCAAGGACCAAATCATGAATTTTGCATAAAAAAATTTCAACAAATTATCTCAGAATAAAGTTCTCTTGAATTTGAAATGAAGCCATGTTGACAATCAAACAGATATCAAAGTGTCAATTTTAGAAGCCATCCAACATCATTTTTATTTCAAAGCAATTTCTTGAAATCTCAAAAAAAAAAATCTTAAAATCCTTTTTACAATTTTTAAATAGAATTCATTAGGATTTTAAATCGATGCCGTGTCAAACCATGAATATAGATTTAGCTAAAAATATTATAACAAAAATATTATTATCCAATCAAAACACTATTTTTATCCCAAACTTATATATCAAGTAATTCTAGAGAATTTTATAGTGTTTTTGGCATAAGAATATAATTGGCTAACAATTTTGAATAAAGTCAGAATAAAAAATCATCATTAAATCATCATCGCATAATTGGCTGATTTAATTCAGAATATGGTGCAGATTTTCACAATTAATATATTGTTCAAAACAAATTTACCTGTTTTACCTTTACAATATTTTTCGTTGTTGTCCAATGTGATTCTGTCACCTTCATACTAGGCTAAGGAACTTTGCTTTGTCGCCCGTTGTGTTTCTGGAACAGCCAAATCCAGAGAACACTACTGTTGTTCCTTAGCCTGCCACCACTCCTACACGGGAAAATATTTATGTGACCTATTTGTTTTTATAGGTCCATGATTGTTAGTGGCAGAATATTTAAAATATGTTTGTGGAGACCCAAAACTATTTATATAAGTTCCTTTTGGCACCCAAATTTGTTTAACTTTCAAAGATTTTATATTTGTGCCTTTTGGAACCCAAATCGGTATAGTTTTCACATGTTTGGGTCTATACCAACAATTATTTTGATTGTGTCCATATTTTCTACAAATTGTGCACATAGAATTAACTCGATTAAATTCACTCCTAACAGTTTTAGTCTGATTATATCCAAGTCCTCGTCTATCTATATTAACAGTTTGTTTCCCTAATAGCATATTCAACGATTCTTCACTTTTTGAAACTTTTTCTAAAGTCGTTGACAAATGTTGGACTTGTGTTTTGAGTGATTCGTTTTCGTTCAATAATTGTGTGCACTTTTTAATTGAATCTTCTTTTCCAGTATTTTCACTCTTTTTCAAAATCAGAATTTCATTTTCAAGCAATTTAATTTTAAATTCCGATTCTTTGATTTCTTCTTCGAGTGATGGACATTTATCACACTTAGGGATCTTACTTTGATAGGTTTTAACTAATTTGTCAAGTTGCTCATTTAATTCTATCAAAGTGTCTTTTTTTGACTCAAGTTTAGCATATTTTTCCCTAAGCCGTTTAAAACAGCCATTCACTTCGTGGAAATAAATAAGTAATTCGGAGTGAGTTAGTTTTGATACCTCGCTTGGCTCGTCATTGTTGCTATCGGTTGTATTCCAATGAAGGCTCATATCTATTTTTCCACTTTCACTGCTATCGCTTTCATTTCACGTGCCTGCAAATTTCCTTTTTGAATTCTTCATTTGTAATGCCAGCTTGGCTGCTTCATCATCATCATCCTCATCACAACTGCTATTTACCAATCCTGTTAAGCACATTTCTTTAACTGAGTTGGTTGTGGAGGACATCTCATTGCTATTGACTTTTGCACCATATATTGCATCGAAAGTATTCCAGATTTTCTGTGCATTTTCACAAAGAGAAACAAGATTAAAAATATCACGATTAATATGAGAATATAATATATGCATAGCAAGAGCATTAATCGAGATACTTTCCTTATCTGGTCTATCACACCCATTTTCAATAATATTCCAACATTTAATATTAACAGATTTTAAATAAAATTCCATTTTCAATTTCCAATTCAAAAAATCTGTTCCATCGAAAATAAAAGGAATATTATTGGAATGACCTCTAGTAAAAGTAGCTATTTTAAAAATTCAAATTTTTAAAACAAAAATTGGTTTTTGAAAATTTTTTAAAACAAAAATGGCTTTTGTACCTTGCTCTGATACCACTTGTAGGATCTAGTTTTAACCCTAGAGGGGGGGTGAATAGGGTTATAGCAAATTTTCTCGATTTTAAACACAGAAATAAAAACTGCAGAAATAAAAGTAAATCACACACAAAATTTACCCAGCTTCGGCAAACCCTGCCTACTTCTGCATTCACAGATTTCTATTAGAATTAAACAGTATCACGCTTACAAACACTATACTAGACTCGCAGACATTTGCTCCACGCTTACAAACACTCTACTAGACTGGCACACCCTGCTCGCAAACATTTGCTCCCGCTCACAAACACTCTACTAGACTCGCACACCCTGCTCCGCCTATAGAGTTTCGTTTACTCGCAAACTTTGCCTCTCGCCTATAGAGCTTCGATCACTCGCAAACTTTGCCTCCCGCTTATAGAGCTTCGATCACTTGCAAACTCTGCTCCCGCCTATACAGCTTTGCAAACTCGCACACCCTGCTCACTGAACTAATTCTAATTAGACAATCTGACACTACCTAACCCTAGGTGGTGATTTACAGAGTTTTTGATTTGAAAAGTAAAAACAATTTAACCAGTAATTAAAACAACCCTTAATAAAGCTTAAAATAAAACGAAACAAAAACCCCCTTTTTATATAAACAAGGCCGGCCCACTTTAACTCCCTTAACCCGTTCCTTCTTCGTTCGTTTATTCCTTTTAGCTGGTGAGAAAGAATGGCCGCTCCTTTTTCGTTCCTCTTTGCAAATTAGGGCTTCTGCAAATTTCCTTTTTCTCCTTGCGATTCAAACCAGGGTTGTGCAAATTGAAGTCGCCACTTGATATGATTCGATAGTAGGCTTCGTTTCTCTTCTATTAGCTCACGGCTCTTCAATTTGGATCGAGTTCGTATGATTTTCTGGTAAGTGTTGTTTCCTTTTGCTTTTCTGGTTTTGGCTTGTTCCAACTCGATGATGAAATTTGCCGATGATGATTTGTTTAAATAGGAATCGAATTCCTATATTCTCGTTCGTATATTATCAGTTTGAATTTGTCAATGATGTGCTTTGGCCGTTGATTTTCGTATGGATGTTTATGATATTACTGACTTATTCATATGCGTATATTTTCCTTGCTTGGTTGAATTCCACGACATTGATTTCAACTCCTTCGGCCTTGACTCGTTCATCTTGAAAATGTTTTGATTTCTTGGCTACCACGGTTATTGGTTGACACGATTTTGAAATTCATTTTCATGACTTGGTCAGATTGCTTCGGCCTTGAACTTTATTTTTGAGAATTTCTGGCTTTGACTCGATCATTTTTAATTTTTTAAAACTGCACTTGAATTTGTAGTCTCTGGAATCCTTGTTGGAACTGTTTCTTACCTGATGGCTCTGGCTACTTGATTTAATTGCTTGATTGAGGTCTCTGATTTTGACTTCCGGTTTCACTTTGTCTTCAGCATTGAATGAATCGATTAACTGGAAACCTTGACTTTGTAGTTTATCTGATGCATTACTTGGCTTGGTTGTTTGATTATTTTTCTGACCTTTATTTTGACACCCACGGCTATGTATATTGATGCATTTGGCATGATCACTTGTTGGCATTTTGGGCATTATTTCATCTGACTTCGGTCTTCATACTGATGCTTGTTGTACTTGGTCGAGTTCATTCCCATTCTGTAGACATGAACCTTGCATTTTATACATAAGTATATGCTCACTATCTTCTGTTCACCTGCATGTTTACTGTGACGTTGTTTTGCATTGTTCATGTCATGTTGTTCATGTGTTATTGCACTGACTCATGTTGTTGTGTTGCTTACTGATGCATGCACTCGAGTCATTCTGGTCATTGTCTCCAGTTGCTTGTGTATCACTGTGATGCCTGGTTTACACTGTCATGTTGCTTTCATATATGCACAGTTGGTTCATGTATCACTTGAATTTGTTTCACTGCCATACTTGTAGCTTGCCTCTGGTGTAGTCTTGTGGCATGATCAACTTCGCTGTAATTTGTTCAACTTGAAATTTTGTTTACGGCTTTGAATTTGACCTGGTTTACACTTGGTGATCTTCATATTGGTTAGCACTTGCATCACCACTGTAACACATATTCATCAATGCATTTACTAGTGGTCTCATTGTCTTTGGCCTTGGTTATATTGATTTGGTGCAGGCTTTCCATTTTCCTTTAATTCACTGTCTTGTTGCATTTGGTATTGACATTGGACCATGCACCTTGTTGCATGCTTGCTGTAGCCTGTTCTCTACATATTATTAATTGTTGCAGTCCATGTTGTATTCGATATGCATGGCTGCTATGTTGAATAACAGCTCGACCATTTGCAAAATTACAACTTTACATGCTTTGTTCACTGTGTACTTGATGGTCTGCCTGGTCGATATGTTTGTTGAACTGTATACTTAATATATGCATTGTATCTTGTATCTTGGCATTGACCACTGTCTTCATTCTGACCATGTTGATTCAGTTGAACTTCCCTTCAGCATTTCTTTGTGGTCATTGTTGCCGTTGCTATGCAGTTGCTATGCCTTGTGTTGAACCCAGTTTTACAGCTCGGGTTCGACCTTGTGCTGAAGTTGTGACATTTATATTATTGCACGTGAGTTGAACCCGGCTTTTTATTTGGGTTTGACCTGTGCTCACCTGTCCCTGTAAATCAATCAAGTGTATATATCGGTGTGCACGGCCTTGTGGCATATACAGTAATACACTGTGTATGTCACAAGTTGTTCGTGTATGATGAATTCAAATTTAAATTATGACGAACAACCCAAATAACTGAGGCAAATCATATTTTTAAAATCATCTTTTATTTTTGAATTGCAAAAATATTTCTTTTTCAATTTTACTGCGTTAGTGAATTTTTTTGCAGATTGCTCAGATGCTGAATTCAAACTGGATTGCAGTTGAAGATAAAAATACGAGTGTGAGTGATATGTAGTGAGGTGAATATGTAAATGCGAAATCTGATGTATTGTAGTCAAAATTTGTATATGTATAGTGAGAGCTTGAAATTGTACTATCAAAGTTGTAATAAATATTTGTTTGAATAAAATATTCATTTGAATTCAAAAACTGTGTTATTTATTTTTATTCAGCAAATATTTATTTATTCTGTGAAAATTAAAATAGTACGTTAACAAATACATTTAAGTGAATGTATATATGTTTATTATCATCAAACAAAAATCATATAGCGCAAAGCGCATATTCAACAGAATGGTGTATTTAGTAAATTTATAAATTAATAATTTAGATTAATGTATAAATAAAGATAAATTAAGGAGTTAATTAAGAAATGTTATTAGATAATTAACTAAGAATTAATTAATGTGATTAATTGTAATAATTAATTAGAATAATTAATTAAGATAATCATTGTAAATTGGTTAAGTAATCACTTAATAAAAGTAATTAAGAGATTAATTTCTTATTGCAATTAATTTTGAGAATATGATTAATTTAAGTTAATTAATTAATTTTAATTAATTTAAGAAAATCATTTGATGGTTTGATAAGTGTAATTACTTGGTGTAATTAATGAAGCAGATTACTTAGGGAAGTAATGAGATGATAATTACTGGATGAAATTAATACCAGATGAATAGCAGATGAAGTAATTTGGGTAATTACTTTTGTAATTAATCAGGGGATTAATTAGTGGAGATAATTAATTATGGAATAATTAATTTATTTATGTAGGTAATTAAGGGTAGTTAATTACTGGATTGTTATTAATCAAAGGTGATTAATAATTGTGTTTAATTAAAGATTAATTACTTAATGCAATTAATCTGAATAAAGTAATTAATTTAAATATAATTAGAAATCATTAATTAATGTAATAAATGATGAAATTAAGAAATAATAAATAATGGAGTGATTAATTAATGTAATTAATTAAGGATAAATGTAATTAATTATAGTTAATTAATAAATGAAGTAATTAAATGTTAATTACTATGAATGATTTAGGATAATTAATTTGTGAAATTAATTTAAGACTGGTTACATATTGTAATTAGAGAATGATTAATCAAAAGTGTTTAATCAAGATAAATACTTAGTGGATGATTAATTAATTTGATTTAAAATTAATTAATGAGTGTATAAGCAGGATTTATAGATAAAGTAATTAATTTAATTTACTTTAAATTAATTAGAGATAGAAGTAATTAATTTAATTCATTTTAAATTAATTACAAATGGTATGATTATAAATCATTGTTTATAGATGAATGATATTGATATTCATTGAATGGTTGTGAACTCATATATGAGATGAGTAATATCTATATGATATGGATGCTTAGTTAAAGTATGATAATATGGATTATCTGTTTATTATCTATTTGGAATGATAATATGAATTATCTGTTTATGATGATGATGTGATTATCTATTGTGAGATTGTGAATTTTCTATCTGTGCATATATAGATAATTGAATTGAATTGTTTTAAACTTTAAAACAACTTGGCCTTAAAAGATACGTTTTGGATTTCGATGAGACCGGGATCGGGCTTTCCATATTTGGACATCCGAAAACCACATCGATCCAAATTAACGATAGGTCGTGATTCTGATGTGAAGATGAAGATTCAGAGTGCAAGGGTTATCGTCGTTAACTCTGAGGGTGATTCCAAAACGAGTGTAACGAGATAATGTCTTCGGTTTCGTTCGAACCCGGAACGAACTTGTATGGATTGAATGCTTTCAGAACATCGTCAGGTGGGCGATGAGCATTCTAAGAGATGTGTTCTCTAAAGGTAATCGTAGCCTCAAGCCTCATCAACTGGGAATGGCTAAAACATGGGAGGTGCAGCAAGGCTTCGTGGGTAGCACCCACTGGAGAGCAAGATTTACCTCTGTCTAGATGTCCCTTTATTTCGGTTGTGTGGGGCAGTTGATTGTAACAACTGCCGGGGTTGTCTTGTTCGGAACTATTCAGTAAGGAATGGGTCCGGCCTTGTATTGTAGGGGGTCGGGAGTGATCCTCAGTACGTTGATCTAGGCCACGTACTGTGACGGGCGGTACCCCAGTAGCCCTGCCATTGTATGGAATCCAATCTCCAATAAGTGCCGTACGAATTAGTTGTGCCCAACTATGTTGGAATGTGAGATGTAAGCATTTCAGCTATTTCTGTATTTTACTTGAAAACCCTAGACCTATTATAATATCACTGAATTTCATATCAAATGTTTGGTTAGCGTAAGGTAAAAACTTACCCATGTTTATTTGTGGGAAGTCTTACGTGATACCTTTTATTTTCAAAGGTTTTCAAAATTTAGCAACTTTAACCTGTTACTCATACCAGACCCATATCTGACCCGGAGTTTATTTTTGTTTTTCCTAAACTCTCGGGTATCCAAATTTTTACGGGTAGCCAAGGGATTCAGGTTGGCTTTGACGAATTCTGGAGGAGCAATGGAGCAGGATGCTTCAGCGTTGTAGATATGTATATAGTTTTCCGCTGTGTTGGTATCTCTGAGTTGTATTGATTGTGTTGTATTGTGTATTGAGTTGTATAACTAGACAGGTGCTTATAACTGTCTAGTATGTGATATATTATCTGTGTAACTCTGATTGATATTGTATATTATGTAAATACTTAAGTGATTAATATAATTTATTCGTTCCGCTGTGAGATTCTGATGTTGTTGTTCTTTCTTCTCTATCTTTTCTATTTTCTCACCTCTTTCTTTCTTCAAGACGATACGTCTTCCTGGGCGTAGGAAGTTCGGGTCGTGACACTTATATTTTCCTTGCTAATGACCTTACAATGCTCAAAAAATAAAATTTTGAATATCTCCTTGTATATATTTTGGGTCATGGAATGAACCAAAAAAGGTAAAACGTTTAGACAAAAGTGGAAAAGTACTTATGAGTAGACATGTAGCATTTAATGGATATGTGTTTCCTTTCTCTAGTACAGATATGAAGCCAACACAAAAGGTCTACAATCCAAAATTTTCAATATCATCCATACCTTTGTATACAACTGAGTGGAATAATGAATGGGTTGAAAAGAATCAAGTTTATTCTAATCCACAAGTCACAGTGCTCAATGAATTAGGTCATGAACAAGTAAAACAACCTGATCATCGCAACCATACCCCTACATATGCAACCAGTCAGACACAAAGAAACTGTCAAGGAAATAATCAAGAGCACTCAAGCACACAACACGAACAATCAAGAACATATACAACAGACCAGCCACATGATAAACCATATGTTCAAACTGGTCATCACATGACCACAATATAAAAAAGTGGGATATTTAAACCAAAAATTTACACTGTGGCTATTGCATCAGAAGAACCAGAGACTTTTGATCAGGTTATAAAAGATTCAAATTGGAAGAAGGCCATGAAGGAAGAATATCATGCACTCATAAAAAATAAGACATGGAATCTGGTATATCCATACGAGCATAAGAATGTAATAGGGTGCAAATAGACATACAAATTAAAGAAAAATCCATATGTAACAGTTCCATAATATAAAGCAAGACTGGTAGCCAAGAAATACACATAGCAACATGGATTTGATTTTAATGAGACTTTTTCTCCAACTATGAAACCAACAAAAATCAGAATTATTCTCATTATAGCATTACATAAAAACCGGAATATTTGACAACTGTATGTGAATAATGCTTTTTTGAATGGTGATTTGCAGAAAGAAGTACATACTATGTACATTTTAATATATGTTGATGACTTAATTATTACATGTGATAATGATGTAGAAATTAGCGATCTCATTCAATACATAGACAACTAATTTTCTATCAAGGATCTTGGCACATTGAATTATTTTTAGACATAGAAGTCAAAAGAAAATTAAGGTCGGAATTTTCTTATGTCAAAAAAAAAATATTATAGAAATTCCGATCCAAGCAAAGACGGATGGTTCTAATTCTCTGTCTACACCTATAATAACAAGTCATTGTTTATCAAAAAACAGGGGAGAACCAATAATTAATGACAAACAATATAGAAGCATTGTTGGTGCATTACAATATGTAACTATAACAAGGCCAGAATTTTTATTTTTGGTGTTAACAATTTGTGTCAAGTTATACAGGATCTAAAGAATATGCATTGAAAAGCAGTCAAAAGAATATTAAGATATTTAAAAGGAACTGCATAACATGAACTAAGTCTAAAAGCATGCAAAGGTCTCCACATATCACGATATGTAGATGCTGATTAGGCTACAGATAATAGAAGATCTACCACATGATATTGCATCTATATTGGGAACAATCCAGTTTTATGATGCTCAAAGAAACAAGCAACGGTACCTAGATAAAGAAAAGAGACAGAGCATAAAAGCATAACAAATGCTACCGCAGAAGCAACGTGGATCCAATCTCTTCTACATGAATTAAAAGCAAGCATAAACATCAAACCAATCGTATGATGTGACAATCTAAGTGTACTCTCACTATCAGTAGATCCAATACTTCACCCGGGAACAAATTGTATAAAGATTGATTTATATTTTGTTCGAGAGCAAGTCATGAAAGAAATATTACAAATCAACCACATACCCTCCACTTCCTAACGTCCTGGCAGACTTACCAAACCACTTTCGATTGCAACTTTCATCAGATTGAAGAAAGAGCTAAAGGTAGAAGAAGGCAAAAGCTAAATCTCATCAACTCATGAAGTAATTTGAAAGCAGCAGTAGAATAAATTGAGAAATTGCAAATCCTAGAAATCGCATAGTCCTAAAGCAAGAGCAAGTTGAAGATTGAAGAAGGCAAGAACTAAACTTCATCAAATCATAAGGAAGTTTAAAGAGATAAATTGGGAAATCGAAAACCCCAGAAATCGCAAAACCTAGATTGGTTTGAAAGGGGAGTTGAGAATAATGAAAGTAGCAGCATAATAAAAGAGAATGTGGCATGTATAATACTGATAATAGTTCGGCACAAAACATCATGAAGAGATAAAAGCTCATCAGTCCAATAGGTTTGTATTATAAATATAATGCATCAGTGTACGTTTAACGATTGTAATCAGAATTCTTGTACCAATAAAAAAAAACAAATTTCCATTCTCTTCAATTTCAATAAATCAGCAATCATTCAAATATACAAATTACAACAAAATCCAACATAATCCGTGGTAGTTATGATGACCAAAATGATGTTGGTTATCTTTCTCATATTAATTTTTGAAGTTAACAAAAATAGAGGAAACATGATTTTATGACCAACCACTAAAAAGTCTTCATCCTTTTTATCTTGAAAAAAAAATGTTGCAGACATGTACAACTGAAATGTGTGCATGAAATTTTTAATTTAACGAAAGTTATGTGAAAGGAAATGACCAGCACGCTAAACACAATTTTGAGTGCAACTACCCTAATAGCTAGGCTAAACAAAATGCTAAGGTAACTGCTAATAAATGGAGTTGTGCTCTTGTGAAAATGATAACAATGTGAAACCTTAATAAATATGTTAATAATCACAAGTATTTATTGAGAACATAAGCTTAAAAGAGATACAAGTCCTTACCTCTAGGACACAAGTACAGTGATCGTTGGGTGCAAGTTGATATACTCTGTGTGTGGGGTATGTTTATACTTTTTCCTTAAAAAAATATTGAAGGATGTTGGTACAACATTGAAATACTTTATGCCCAGTTGCCTATTCATAGCTTGGCAGGAACAAGGTTCAAGTGTATATGCATCTTATCGCCTTATGCGTTTGCTGGGAGAATGAGACAGACTATTTGTCCTTCTTTGGTTGATGTTTTACTTTATCATTGGTGTAACATTTATCATCCCGATCTCCTTTATGATCATCAAAGTCGTTTGGGAATACTCAGGCTTCGTTCTTTTCTGAACCGAAAGGGGCACATGAAAGGGGCAAACGAAAGAAACGGAAAAATAGATAAGTTCACGAAAGAAGAATGCTTTCTTTTTACGAAAGAGACAACGCGAAAGTAGCAAGGTTATTATTTTATTATTTGTTTATTTCATTATTTTATTTAGGTTAATTATTTTTAAATACAGAATACAAATGCAAAAATAAAAATTCATAGTTTAGAATTCACAATACAAATGTAAAAATAAAAGTACCGAATAAAAATGTAGAAAATAAAATACAAATAAAACAAACTACATTCTTCTTCTCAACTGGACAACAAGATAAATAACAGCCTTCCTAAGCTGCTTGAGATCGTCGATCAGAGCATGCAAAGGATTGAAACCTCTGCTATCATACTCAGTCAAACAAATCGCGACCTTCCACTCTGAAATATGGTAGAAAATAATACGAAAAACGCAAATATAAAAAAATTTACCTGAAAATCGACTACGTATTTAGTAGAGATTGTTGAATTTTCGGATTTTTTGGTTTTTTGTTGGTGATTTGGTTGAGAAATGAAATGGTATTATATAGTGAGTGAAGGGGTATACGGCGGTTGGGAACGAACCGTTAGCGTCAGATGACGTCCGACGCAAACGGTTCGTTGTTAAAAGTTTGTTTGAGCTGGGCAGCAGCGTGGGACCCACGCTCGACGCGTCCGGCCTAAGCCAACGCTGACTTGCCATTTTGCAAAAAAAAAAAAGTTACCTTAATGTTTAGTTGCTTTCCCAAATATTGAACTGAATCTGTTTTCTTTAAATTCTTGTTGTCACATGTCATTTCATGAATGATAGCTAATCACATTGTAGTCTTTGTTGAATTTTTATGTGGCGTTTCATGATTATGTATTTGATGCTACTTCAAACATCATCAATACAAATGATTATCTTGTCACTTTAGAAGAATCTGAGTTCTTTATCTTTAACGTTTTTCTTTTTTTACAAACCATGTACACTGATGCTACTTCAAACAATATCAATACAAATGATCATCTTTTGTCGTGCTGAGAAAGTGATATATGTTTGTCAATGGTTTATAAAGTGATCAAAATGCATAATATGTTTTGTAAAGTGATGTTAATTAGTGAAAATGTCCTTGTATAAGAGTTGAGCTTATGATTTATTGATTTTATCATGTTAATATACTTTTATTATTATTATTATTATCAGCAATTTTATAAGAGTAAAAGATATGTTAGGTGATTCTAATATGTTCGTTAAATCTTTTATATATATATATATACATATAACTTGTTTGAACCATGAAGTTAAAGAAAATGAAAACAAATGAATTGTATTTTATTACTCAATTGTGTAAAGCCAGAATGCTATGCTATTTCATGATACAACTGTATTTATACACAAAGTAAAGAATGTGGGCTGCGGGTTGGCCCAATAACATATAACAGCCCGCTAGTGTATTATAACAGCTGCTTGTGTATTATAACTGAGTATCTCCATATCATCAGTATGTTGTATCGTTTATTTGCCCCCCTCAAACCCAATCTAGGGTTAGGGTTTGTAAACGAAGAAAACACTTCTTCAGCCGACATAAAAATTGTGCTGCCATGAGATGAAAAATCGAAGCGAGCTTGGTAATCTCCAGTATTGTCAACTCAAATAGATGGAGATCTGAGGGAGATCTGAGATCCAAGTACGAATTGAGTAATAACCGAAAGAGGTACAGAAACTGGTTCGCTCATAGATGAAATTAGGAAGAAAACTCAGATTTGTGGAAGCTATGGCAGAGAGATGAGATGATTGAGACCAAATCTCTCCAGGAAACATCAGATCCCTTGATTTCTGTTTGACGTGCCTCTGGTATTATGAGATTGATGCTCTATCTGTCTCAAGTTGGTGAATGCTTTGATTTCTGGCTGAGTTACCTCAGGTATGTAGATCTGAGATTTGGATCTTAGGTTGACATCACTTTCGTCGACTTTAATCTGGTGTCTGAAGCGAGTGAAGTTGAGTTTTGAAAGAGGCTTAGTAAAGATGTTGGCTTTTTGGTAAGTGGAAGGTATGTACCCAACTTTTAGCTCACCTTTAATCACTTGCTCTCGTATGAAGTATAAATCCAATTCCATATGTTTCGTACGAGAGTGCATAACTGGATTGATAGAGAGTGCAATTGCACTTTGATTATCACACCAAACTGTCGCTCTGGCATTATCAGTGATACGTAGTTCAGCTAACAGGGATTTAATCCACATGATCTCTGCAGTAATGCTAGCTAAACTGCGATACTCTGCTTCCGTACTAGATCTAGACACAGTTGGTTGTTTTTTAGCACACCAGGATATAGGATTGTTACCTAAAAATATGCAGTAACCTGTAGTGGATCTTCTATCATCAATGTCTGATGCCCAATCTGAATCAGCATAACCATTAATATGTAAAGCGGAACATGATTGTAGTATTAGACCTTGATTGATGGATCCCTTCAAGTATCTTAATATACGTTTCACTGCTTTCCAATGATTGTCTAGAGGCTTTTGCATGAACTGACTTACTTTGTTGAAACTGTAAGATATGTCTGGTCTGGTAATAGTGACGTACTGAAGTGCTCCCACTATGCTTCTATATTGTTTGTCATTTAAAATTGGTTCTCCTTTATTCCTTGATAATTGTAAATTGCTAATCATTGGAGTAGGAAGAGGATTAGCCTTATCCATGTTGGCTCTTACATTTCATTAATGTATTTTCTCTGACTTAGTAGAATTTCAGAATTTGATGTTTTTCTGACTTCAATTCCAAGAAAATAATTTAGCTCTCCTAAATCTTTGATGGAGAACTCCCTCTTTAGACATTGCGTTATGTAAGTGATTTCAGTCTTGCTGTCACCTGTAATGATAAAGTCATCAACATAAATGAGCACGTAGGTTGCAGCATGATTAGAGAATTTAGTAAATAGAGAGTTGTCTGATTTTGTTTGACTGTATCCATGACTGGATAGAACAGTTTTAAGTTTGTCAAACCAGACTCTTGGTGCTTGCTTTAGTCCATAGAGTGCTTTATTGAGTCTGCACACCAGCTGTTCACTGCCTTTTTGTATGAAGCCAATTGGTGGTTCCATATATACTTCCTCCTGCAAGTCACCATTAAGAAAAGCATTATTCACATCTAATTGTTGAATGACCCAGTTCTTGTGCAAAGCAATGGTTAGTATTATTTTGATTGATGTGGGTTTCACAACTGGAGAGAAAGTTTCATTAAAGTCAAATCCATTTTGTTGTGAATACCCTTTTGCTACTAATCTTGCTTTGTGCCTAAGAACTGAGCCATCAGGGTTCTTTTTCAGTTTATATGTCCATTTGCATCCTATAATGTTTTTGTTTTTTGGTAATTGGACCAGATCCCAAGTTTTGTTTTTGATTAAAGCATTATATTCTTCTATCATAGCATTTTTCCAGTTTTCATCAGTGATTGCTTCCTGATAAGTAGTTGGCTCAGTTGAGTCAAGTTCAGCACTATATATTTTTGGTTTAAAAATACCACTCTTTGCCCTAGTTATCATATGATGACCAGTGCTTGCAGGGGCAGTGGGTTGATTTCTATCTTCACTGGAGGTCTCTTGTTGAGTATTGGTTGACTGTTGGTTAGCCAATACTGGACATGAGTCATTTGAATGGTTGTGGTCTGGATCAGCATCACCAGCCCTTGATAATTCTCCTGTCGACTCATGACCTGGTTCACTGATGAGCATGGTGTGTTGTGAGCAGGAGTTCTTTTCTGTATCATCTATATTTTGGGTTGGTATGATTATCTCAGGTGAGAATGGTATAGAAGGTATGGAGTACTTTGCATTGTATATCTTTTGAGATGTTTTAATACCTGCATTGCTAAAGGGAAATTCACTTTCATTAAATATGACATGTCTAGATATATACACTCTACCATTGTTGTCAAGACATTTGTAACCCTTTTGATTTGTAGGGTAACCTATGAATGTACATGATTTTGATCTATAATCTAATTTATGTGAATTATATGGTCTTAAACAGGGAAAACATTGACATCCAAACATTTTCAAATTTTTGTAATCTGGTTTAACTTTAGTTAGCACTTCCAAAGGACTCTTATACTTAAGAGTCTTTGTAGGCAGTCTATTGATCAAATAGACTGCTGTTGAGAAGGCATCTGGCCAAAACTTAAGTGGCATAGATGCTTGTGCTAGTAAAGTTAAACCTGTTTCAACAATGTGTCGATGTTTTCTTTCTATAAGACCATTTTGCTCTGAAGTGTAGGGACATGTGATTCTATGTGTAATTCCCTTACTTTGAAGAAATTTCTTTAGGGGCATAAACTCCTTACCTCCATCAGTTTGAAATATTTTTACCTGATTACCTGTTTGCCTTTCAGCATGTGCAATAAATTGCATCACTGCATTGTTAGTTTCTGATTTTGATTTCAGAAAGTAAATCCATACAAATCTTGAATAAGCATCAATAAATGAGATGTAGTACTTATACCCATAGTCAGTGCAAATTGGGGCAGGTCCCCATAGATCAGCTGCAATTAATTCAAGAGTGCTATTGTACACAGTCTCAGAGTTTGGAAATGCAAGTTTATGGCTTTTGCCTGACTGACAGTATGTGCATATATAAAAAGTAGGAATTTTATCAACAAGAATATCATCACAGTTATTCAGAACATGTTTCACAATTTCTACACTGGGGTGTCCTAGTTTACAATGCCACATATTGAATTTCTCAGTACACTTTTCAGTGTCACTTATCACAGTAGTATTACACCATTTATTCTTATGATTAGATTTTCTTGGGCTTGCAACTTCAAATTTGTATAACCCCTTATGTTGTTTACCCTGCAAAAGAATCTCATCAGTTAGATTATCTTTAACTAGACAGTGTGTTGAGTGAAATTCAAAATACACATTATTGTCTTTGGCAAATTGAGATACACTCAGTAAATTTTTCTTGATTAATGGTACCCTCAGTAAGTTTTTGAGGTATAGTTGTCTAGTACCATTAAGACTTGCATTTCCAATATGAGATATGTGTGATGTTTTTCCATTACTCATATACAGTAATTGTTTACCTTTGTATTCTCTGTTGCCAAGATTCAATTGACTCAAGTTGTTGGTCACATGATTAGTTGCACCAGAGTCTGGATACCAGCTGTCGTCATGTATATCTTCTATTCTTGCAGTGCTGGTGTCTGTACTATCTGATTTTGGCTCTTGATGCATGTTGACCATGTTTGCATTTGGATTTTGTGGTCTTGTATTGTTGTTACCCAGCTGTGCTGGTGTGAAGTTTGCATCAAACCTAAAGTAACACTTGCTTGCAGTGTGACCAAATCTTTCACATATTTGACATCTAGGCCTGTTATTACTGTAGTTCCATCTGCCACCCCTAGCTCTGCCTCTGTTGGGTTGATTGCCTCTGTAGCTGTTTGACTGTGATTGGTTCCTGTTGCCCTGTCCTTTTTCTTGATTTCTGTTTTTGCTAACTGAGACCTGATTGATATTGTACTCCACGTTTATTGACTTCTTTTGCTCTAGTCTCCCTTCATGAGCAAGAAGCATTGACTGTACGTTAGTAAGAGATGGCAGTTTTTCATTAGACGATATTATAGCCACCACTGCTTCGTAATCATCATCCAGACCACTTAGAATGTACAATATTTGCTCAGTGTCTGCTACTTTGTGGCCTGCACAAGCTAATTGATCACATAAAGTCTTAGCCTTTGATAGATAGTCTCTCATGCTGGTCCTATCCTTTCTTAGGTTCTGCAGCTGTCTTTTGTATTGCATTATTCTTGCTGCAGATTGTGAACTGAATACTTGCTCGATTGTGTGCAGATTTCGTGTGCAGTTTTGCATCCAACTAATTGTGGCATGAGACTTGCATCAACAGAAGATAGTAGCCAAGAACTAATTAGACTATCTTGTCTTTCATGTATAATGTAATCTTTGTTGTTAACAAGTTTCCCTTCATTATCTGCAGTGAATCTTGGTGGGGTAACTATAGTGCCATAAACAAACTCCTGCAGGCCATAGCCTCTTATAGCAGTTTCAGTCTGGAATTTCCATAGCAAGTAGTTGGACTCAGTCAGTTGGATGGTGACGATCTGACTTTGTGGCTTGATGATAGATTTGATCAAATCTTGGGTATCACTTTGCTGTTCTTGAACAGTTCTTGAAACTGAACTGGAAGCTGATGCCGCATTACTATTCTCTTCTGCCATTTTGGTGTCAAGAAGAGAAGAAATGAAGACAAGAAACTGAAAAACTGATACTGTGGTGAAATCTGAACCAGTGATGAAGATCACTGAACTGCAGATCGAAAAGAGAAGAGAGATGCAACCAGAGTTTGGGCAAATGATGAACAAGTCTCTGATGCAGATGCTCTGGTATGGCACAGGTGGTAAGGAAATAACTTTCTTGATGCTTCTGATGGGTTAAGTGCAGCCGAGGGTGTGATCAATGATGAGATTTCTCTGAGATCCTCCTTCTTGGCAAGGCACTAGACTCAAATGATGATCTAATGCTCTCAAATGATGATCTAAGCTCTGATGAGAGCAATTTGCCGTTAGGCAGATTATCAAAGGCTCTGATACCAAGTTAAAGAAAATGAAAACAAATGAATTGTATTTTATTACTCAATTGTGTAAAGCCAGAATGCTATGCTATTTCATGATACAACTGTATTTATACACAAAGTAAAGAATGTGGGCTGCGGGTTGGCCCAATAACATATAACAGCCCGCTAGTGTATTATAACAGCTGCTTGTGTATTATAACTGAGTATCTCCATATCATCAGTATGCTGTATCGTTTATTTCATGACCTTCTCAATGTTCTTAACCCAAGCTTGAAAATTGAGTAGGGATGTTTTATTGAGTATTTTAATCTCTTGTAGTTGGTAATTTGTCTGTATTCTTATGGCTTAGTTGATAATTGTCTGCTGAATTTTGTAGATAACACATTTGGTTTGATGTTTTAGCTCAAATGCGTTACAAATATAGTTCTGCAGTAATACTCACACCAAGGCCCAAGATCAAATTCAAGTAACATTTACTGTTTTGTTGCATTTGTAAGTTTAGCGAACAAGTGTACTGGACATGAATCATGCCTAAAACATCAACATTAATTGCTGCCATCAGAAGTTTAAGGGGGGCTAGAATCAAAATGATCAGCCCATCGAAGTAGGTCTCATATTTAGATCGTTTTTTGTTAAAAAGAGATATGGCTAGTTAAATGAGATATTTGTGTTATACCTGAGGCATTCAAGGAAGGTACAGTAGCTAAGCCAGTCAATCCCTTGTTACAGCGGTGGCTTTAATCTCATGATGTTGCTCGAATTTATTAGATGCTTGGGTGAAAACTCATTGTTTAACATACTTGTCTTAATGCATAATTTCATCAGATTTGAGGTTGGGATGGACTTGTTTACATATGCCAAATGCGAAAGATGGAAAATGTGATAACTACAAACAAAAATATTGGTGCACGTCAGCTGCATATACTTTGTAATTGTAACAAACTGCAGCCAACACCAAACTAACAATCAATGATGATCATTTTAGATTGTTTGGAAAATATGCAAGTTGCTAATTATAGTAGTAATAAACTTTGTAATCCAATTAAAAAGTCGTATTCTTCAAGTCAGTTACAAAATAACACCAACCTCACCTGCAAACAACAAATATATACAAAAGACAACCATTGACTATCGAGCATTCTGACTTTGACAACATATGTATCTCTCTCTTAGTACCAAGGGTACAAATTCAAATGTGTGGTACAAATGAATCACTCTGGCAACTTAATTAAATATCAACCGCTCGCAACATGTTAGAAGAAATATACTGTAAAATAATTTTACAAATTGACTAAGTACATATCATTTAGTATGTTCTAAGTGTAAGGAAATTTGACCGTTTTGTAAGGAAATTAATGCGAAAACATTAATGGATCGTTTTCTTGCTCAAACGTTTCCTTCCTCATTATGTGGTACATTAATGGACCGTTTCCTTCCTCGAACGTTTCCTTCTCATTAGGTGATCAATAGAATCTAAAGGGTTTTCCTATTAATATGCTAATAAATAAAACGGTTATAATCTAGAGCGTTAATTTCTCTCATCTTGATCTTGATGGACGATCAAGACTAAGTCTACAAATCTGAAAATTTGATCATCTCTCTACCTATGAATATTAACCTTTGCCCATCACAAAGGATACAGAAAACACATAAAGAAAGATATAGGAAAAGAGAGAGAAACCATTTCCTTTCTCCATTGAAACAGCTTTCGACGACAACAACCATTGCTGATTCGTATACAAGATGTTAATGATTATTAGTGTTAATATGATTCAAGTTTAATATTCATATTATTTAAGTTGCTATAGTAATCATGATTATCAATATTGTTCTATTTACTGTATGCTTAGATCTGGATCTATAAACTTTATATTCCCGCAAAAGTTAATTTTTTCTACTTTAAAGTTTGACCTACTGGATGATATGGAACAACTTATTGTATGCGAATACTTTTCAGAAAGTATACATATTAAAAACAATTATTTCCTAGTTTGACATTAAATTCATGATCTGGAACTTGCAAGATAATTGTTTATATATGATTTGCAAATAATTGTTTATATGTTAAATTCATGTATGGAATTTACTTGGAGTTACTAGACATTTATTATCCTTGCTGTAGATTACTTGAAAGAATAACAAATGTTTATGCAAAAAAAAAGTGACCACCTTGTCCGATCTGGTTTCCCTCTTTTCTCTCTTGTTTTGGTTTTCGCTTCCGCGGTTGATTTCCTTGATTCCTCTGGTCTGATGCATGCAGTCCCGTCCACAGGCGGCTGCTGCTTGCACAATAACACATGAAACATTAATGTTTATCATTCTTTCATGAGTATGGTTCTACTTCTTACCCACAAGAGGCGCTAAACCTAACATCTTATTATGACATGTGTTTTATTCTAATAAAGAAGCCTACATTTCTTTTATATCTGCAGTTGCAATGCCCTCAAACCTTAATTCGTACGCTACGTCTATCGTCAGACTCAATGGAACCAACTACTCAGAATGGAAAGAGAAGTTGAGTTTTCTTTAGGCGTACTTGAACTGGACATTGCTCTCCTTAAGGAAAAGCCAGCCCCACTTACTGACACAAGTACGCCTGAGGAAAACAAACTTCATGATGATTGGGAACGATCTAATAGGCTCAACATGATGTTTATGCAAATGATGATTGATACCAACATCAAAACCTCCCTACCTAAAACTGAAAGCGCAAAAGAATATTTGCAATCCATTGAAAATCGGTTCAAGACTGCAGACAAATCCCTTGCTGGGAAACTTATGGCAGATCTTGTAACCATGAAGTTTGATGGTTCTCGCTCAATGAGCGCTCATGTCATTAAAATGATTAACCTTAATGCCAAATTTAAGAACTTGGGATTGGTTATGGACGATGATTTTCTCGTCCAATTCATTCTCACTAGCTTACATCCTTAGTATGAACCATTCAAAATTCATTACAATACTATTACGGAAAAATGGAGTTTAAATGAATAGACTAACAAACTGGTTCAAGAGGAGTCTAGGCAAGGCTCGTAAGGTATTAAAGTTGCTTATTTCACTAAAGGGGTTGGAAAACAAGTTGGCAAAAAGAATAATTCACAACATAAAAGAGCACCACCCAAATCTGATGACGCCGCTCAACCATCCAAGAAGAAAAAGAAGGACGATGTCTACAAATTCTGCAAGAAATCTGGACACTTCCAAGCAGATTGCATTAAGCGCAAAGCATGGTTCGAAAAGAAAGTTAACCCAATGGGTTTCGTAAGTCACTTCGAATCAAATATTACTAATGTACATTCTTCTACATGGTGGATTGATACTGCTGACAACGTTCATGTTTCGAATTCTATGCAGGGATTCATTACGATCCAAACCACAAACCCAAGTGAGAATTTCATTTTCATGGGGAATAAAGATAAAACTCCAGTTGAAGCTATTGGAACTTTTCGTCTTATTATAGATAGCGGTTATCAGTTAGATTTGTGTCAAACTTTTTATGTTCTGTCTATTTCCCGTAATTTGATTTCTGTAAGTGTACTTGATAAATTTGGATATTCTTTTGAAGTTGGAAATGAAAATTTTAGTTTATTTAAAAATTCTAGTCTTATTGGTTTTGGAATATTAATTGATGGACTTTATAAACTTCATCTTAAACAAAATGGTAAAATCCAACTCACCCTGCATGGAAAAGAAACTAAAAGAAAGTCTCCAAGAATGCTTCTTACTTCTTGTGGCATAAAAAACTGGGTCATATATTCAGTGAAAGAATCAAAAGGTTAGTGAAAGATGGTGTCCTACCGGACCTAGACTTCGCTAACATTACAGCACGTGTTGATTGTATTAAAGAAAAAACAACAAAAAACACAAAGAAAAAGCCACAAGAAGTACACAACTTCTTGAAATAATACATATAGATATTTATGGATCTTTTGATGTTCCAACTTTTGGAGGAGAGAAATATTTCATCACTTTTATCCATGATTTTTCACGTTATTGCTATCTTTATATGTTGCATGAAAAATCTCAGTCAGTGGATGTTGTACAAGTGTTCATTACTGAAATCGAAAGGCAATTAGAAAGAAAAGTGAAAATCATTAGGTCAGATAGGGGTGATGAATTCTATGGAAGGTATGATGAAACGGGAGAACATCCTGAACCTTTTGCTAGAGTTCTTCAAAAACTTGGAATTGTTGCACAATACAACGCCTGGATCTCCATGGCAGAATGGTGTAACCGAAATGCGAAATCGTACATACGTCGAAATGGTTAGATCCATGACGAGTCATGCAAATTTACTTATATCATTATGGATGGATGCATTACGAACAACTGTCCACATCTTAAATAGAGTTCCAAGTAAGGACGTTCCAAAGACTCCTTTTAAACTTTGGAAAGGTGGAAACCTAGTTTAAGACATCTCCAAATTTGGGGTTGCCCAGCTGAAGCTAGACTGTACAATCCAAATGAAAAGAAATTGGATTTTAAGACAGTAAGTGGTTACTTTATAGGTTACCTAGAAAAATCTAAAGGATATTGATTTTATTGTCCTAACCATAGTACAAGAATTGTTGAAACCGGCAATGCCAAATTCTATGAGAATGGTGAAATCAATGAGAGTACAAATCAACAAGAAGTGGTCATTCATGAAATAAGGGTACCCATTATCTTACCCTCTATTTCGAGAGATATTGGGAATCATCCCATTGTTGAACCTGTCCACAATGAGGAAAACCCAATAAATGATCAACAACTCCATAATGAAAATATCACCAATCATAATGTTGATGAAGTACCACAGGAACTAGTATTAAGAAGATCTCAAAGACAAAGAAGATCAACTATTCATGATGATTATATGTTTTATCTAATAGAATCTGAAGGAACTACGGACCCAATTTCTTATTCACAAGCCATTAATGATGTTAATTCTTTTAAATGGATTGATGTCATGAAAGATGAACTGAAATCTATGGATAATAATCAAGTTTGGGAAATCATTCAATTGCCGCAAGGACATAAAGCAGTCGGTAGTAAGTGGGTCTTCAAGACCAAACGTGACTGCAATGGTAAAATTGAACGACATAAAGCCAGACTTGTTTTCAAAGGTTTTAATCAGAAAGAAGGCATTGACTATAATGAAACTTTTGCTTCTATTTCCAGGGAAGATTCTCTTAGAGTTATCATGGCATTAGTAGCTTATTATGATCTCGAGTTACATCAAATGGATGTGAAAACAACCTTTCTAAATGGAGACTTGGAAGAAGAAGTCTACATGCGTCAACTTGAAGGCTTCATAATTGAAGGACATGAAGACATGGTCTGCAAACTTAAGAAATCAATATATGGACTGAAACAAGCTTCTAGACAATCGTATCTAAAGTTTCATGAAATCATTACCGCTTTTGATTTCATAGAAAACATAGTTGACCCTTGTATATACCTCAAGTTCAGTGGGAGCAAGTTCATATTTTTTATTCTGTATGTTCATAATATATTATTAGCTAGCAGCGACCTTGGTTTATTACGTGAAACTAAGGATTATCTCTCAAAGAACTTTGAAATGAAAGATATGGGTGAGGCTTCCTATGTGATAGGAATAGAAATATTCCGTGATAGATCACAAGGAATTATAGGATTATCTCAAAAAGCATATATTGACAAAATTCTTGAGAGATTTGGCATGACGAATTGTTCCTCTATTCCTGTCCTACTATAGAAAGGAGACAAACTTGTTCTTGAGCAGTGCCCAAAGACTCCTATGGAACGAGAAGAAATGACCAAATATCCTTATGCATATCTTGTAGGGAGTTTGATGTATTCACAGGTCTGTACAAGACCTGATATCAGTCATGTTGTTGGTATGCTGGGTAGATTTCAAAGTAACCCAGGAATCGTTCATTGGAAAGCTACAAAGAACGTACAGAGATATCTAAAGGGAACAAGGAATTACATGCCACCTATAGAAAATCAAGTTACCTACAGCACTACACCACAAAAGGCTTTTAACAGCGTTTGATAAACGCTGTAATACGATACAACAGCGTTAGTTCAAACGCTGTATAACGACATGCTGTCGTATATACAGAACTTACAACAGCTTTTTGATAAACGCTGTTGAAACATCACTTTGACAGCGTTTCGTACAAGCTGTCAATAATGTTTTTACAGCGTTTTCAAACATGCTGTATTATGTTTCTACAGCGTTAATAATTTAGTTGTCGAAGATGTTTTAATTCTACTTTAACTATTTACAACAGCTTTTTATAAACGCTCTTATTGAATCATCAACTATTTCGACAACATGTGCTAAACACTGTTATTGACTATTTAAAGATAATTACAGCACGAATTGAACGCTGTTGTTTCTTCATTGATAGCATTAATCAAACGCTGTCTTCTATTTATATAGCAGCTTTAATATTCCACTCTATTTTTGAATATTCCAAAACTATATTTTGAGTATATTCAAGCAACTAGTATATATAATATGTTCTAATAACTATTAATTAGTTACATAAACTAGTTAAGACAATATTAATAAACAAAAGACATCCATAAACCAAGTTTCAATAATATCCATAAACAAAAATAACAAAACCAAGTTGCCACAAATTCTGTTAAACAAAGACACGTTATATGAACAAAAATATAATATAAATACAGTAAGTCCGCACCAAATACCAACAACAAAACGCGCATCTAAAAAGTTTCATATGCTTGCTACTTGCTACGGAAGAAGAATGTGTCATCGCCATCTTTAATTACCTGCAATGAAGAAATTTGAAGTCGGTGAGTAAACGCCATCTAAAAATTTGAAGTTTCATATGCTAAAATGCTTAACTACGCCAAAAAATCACTATATGGTATGTTAAGCCGAAACATAGCCAATATACGCATTAGTAGGTTAGCTCGGTTAACGAAGCCAATATATGTATTATGTGTTGGAGGAGCAGTGATGAACAACAGTGATGGACAGTAGTAGAAAATGGATAGTTCAAAAACATTGTAGAAATTATAACTGATACGCAATTCAATTTAAAACGATAATAGAAAATTGGGAGAAGCTTATGGATAACGGTACGAATTCAATTTAAAACGATAATATGAACGTTAGCATTTTAAACAGTTGGAGATAACTGGGATTCAATATGAGCCACAAAACAATTCGCACCACCAAATTTAACATCTCCAAGCTTTTTACCATCCACAATCATATTTAAACAAGAGAAGTCACCATAATCTGTCATATATTGGACATCCTCCATTACTACAGGTTGAGAAACGAGATTACAGTTATAAATTTCTTCAGACATAGGACTACCATGAGATGTTATGCCAGTAAAAACATCATCAAAAATTAGTTTAACCATACCTTCCTCATCTGCATATCAACATCAACCAACCTATTCGAAAATTCAATAATGCCATCATTAACCCCATTTGAATGAGCAGCAATTCTAGATTTTTTAAACTGGCAGCTACCTTACTTAACAGTGCAAATACTCTTATAAGTTTCAGCTACATCAGTGTGCATGTTTTTTTCCACCACTATCTTGTGCATATCTCCACTGCTTATATTAGTTACTGAAACTGTAAAATTCAGATCAGAGTTTATCCCTCGATTGCCAGTAGTATCACCTTCAACAGCATATCGAATCTCCCCATCCTCCTCAATTTCAGATAAATCATTACTTAAGAATGTGCTTTCGTACACATCACCATCACTGTGTATTTCATCACTGACCACATTAATAATACAGATACTGCTATTAGCATCAAAAACATGAGCAACATTTCTCAGATCAGAACCCCCTTTAATATGACCAACATAAACACCCTCAATTATAAGTAAAACATCCCTAAAACCAATGCTTTTACCATCATCAATTAACAAAGAAGCATAACCATCCAATCCAACCTACTCCTCACTTCTATGTAACACCTGATCAATACCATTTTTAAAATTACTTACAGAATTATCTACAATATCTACCATGTTAACCAAACCCCCTTAAAAATCTTCCAATGTACTATAAGAATTAATATAACAATCAAAAGCACTGTTATCTTGCATCAATGACTTAGAATCCTTGTCAGAAGCCACCTCAGTCCCCAAACAATCAAAACTATTAGCAGTTTCTGTTTCGAATCTCTCCACTACACCAAGACGAGCTCTGGATCTTTTATTATTTATTAGAAGAAAAAAAATCATTATTCAGATCTGTCGAAATAGATGAAGAAACCATACCCTTCGTTGGATTCATAAATTACAATGATTCACATCAGGATCCAAAAGCAATGGATCAAGAAAGAAAGAATCGACCTTTGAGCAGTATCAAAAGAATCAAAATCTTTTACAACCTCAATTGGCTCCTTGGAAATATACAGTCTACCTACTATCGATTCCTCCTTAAACTCAGAAAAAGCATCGTCACCAAAATAATCTCTTAGATCGCCAAATTTCTTCTTATAATTCTTTCCTATATTCACCACGTTAATATCATGCCTCAAATCCAGGTCGCCTAATTCTAAATCATCATATATCAAATCCTTGTCACCATGTACGAAATTCTTGTCATCGTGATGCAATATAAAATCAGCAGCTAAATCATGCAAATATTGGAACATGCCTTAAACCATGCTTCAGATTTGATACTGCTCCAGATCAGACTCGCCATGCTCAACAGAATCAGCACCATCTTTATCAAATCATGCTTCTTTTCATTACTAATACATCCTACTCCAAACTACGGCCATCCTTTCAATAACATCCGCATTGCACTGAGTATTCTCCACTATCATCATTTCCATACATTACATGATTACATCACCTAAAGACAACTTGCTGTGCATAGAAACTAGAGCACTATTTATATCATATGTACCTGTAACATTATATATCAAAGACTCTTCCACATTCCCTTCATATTGACCATTTGGAATTATATTCGTGCATTTATCTTGCTGAATTGATGCATCACACCATCATCTTAATTTACTTTAGAATTTATACATTCACCCGTTTGTGTATGATTTATTCCTTCATTCAACAAAACCGGCACATTTTCCATCTTTCTTTCAACACGTTTAACCATGTCTAGAATTTCAACTGCATAATCCCTTGGCACACACCCACAATCACATTCAACTGCGACATTAAAACCATTTACGCATGAAACAATATCGCTTCCCATATCAGTTATATATAGAGAATCTGGCGTGCATTCTTTCAAGTTATCCGTTGTGCATTCAATATAGAGTGGTCGATTTCTTTATTAATTTTCCAATTTTCAAAAGAGCTGTGCATGGCTTAGTACAAATGATTCTGAATAGATTCCTAACAAGTTCGTTAAAAGGTGGCATTGTGATTGTACTCATCTGGTCCAGGGAAATGGACGAGCTCAGATAACTCTTACCTAATTTTGATAATTTGTGTTTACAGACTTTATTTGAAAAAAAATTAATTTCATTGTCCACATTATAAAAGGTTGCTTCAACTCAAGCACTTGTTTTAACTAACTCCCCATCACATTTAACTAGATTCATAAGGTTGTTATGATATTGTCTATTATTTGTTCTTGCATTAAAAAAACTTTGTGTTATCATCTCCGTTTAACAACTAATTGCTCTTTGATTTTTGCCTCAAGTCAACAGCAACTGCTCGGATGCTTGTTGCATTAAATATCGTGTCGAATGATACTTTTTGGCTAATTCTTGATTCATAGATTGCATCAATTTGATTTTCTAGATCACTACATTCGTTCCTTAATTTATCTACTGATATACTCGAAGATAATTTATTTTCTCTCCACCCTTAGAGTACCGTTTTCATTGTTTTTTTTACATGCTTCGTAACTCATACATGTGACTTCTACCTTCATTCATCACACCATATTTATTAGCTAAGTCATGATAATCCTTTTGTTTAACCTAGAAATTTAGAAATCGAAAAGTTTTACTATATGCAAAGGCATTCTATCAAGACGTATAAACTAAGCTCTGCAATTATGAAAGCACTTGCTGCCTGATACCAGGTACACACAGTGTGCAATTATGCCAATGTGGCAATGTGTGGAATTTCACAGTAGATTCTTTAAAACACAATATAATGTTTCAAATATGTTAACCATCGTGTATGCATAGCTGCAGACTACCTTAGATTTGACAAGACAGCAGCTAAGTCTTACAAATGGACATATAATTTTGTTGCGTGTGCGTGTGTTAGCTTACAAATGCAAGTAACAAATTTACTAACCAAGGTAGTATAAAAATTAGAAATATATTGCTGATGTTTTATCAGTAATTATATCAAAGGAATGGAGAAAGTATACCAGCTTCTTCTTTCTAGCACTTGAACTAGCAAGCACCTCTGCTACCTTTTCAAGCAACTCTCTTTCTTCATTTGCAGCACACTCCTTCTAAAAGCATAAAACATATAATAATCATCAGAGAAAATAGACAAGACCGTATTGCTGCAGGCCAATAAAATATTTTATCAGCAATGAGATCTACCTCAAACTTCTTCTCAAGATCATAAAGTTGTTGGTCTTGTACATTTTGTGTTTCTTTCAATATATTGCTCAACTTAGATACATGACTATCCAGAGTGCAGAAAAAATTGGTTGTAACCTTTGAAATTGTTCTACTTGTCTCTACAGCTCTTAAGTGCCCCTTAATAGTTGGCCAATTTAATAAATTTGTTAGGAATAACAAAAGAAATAAAACTGAATTTCAAACCAGTAGTCTGGTATCAACCTCACGCTGCTGATTTGCAAACGAGGTCAGTTTACCCCCTTGGTCGGAGAGACTTCTTTGCAGATCATTAAGCAAATGATCAGCCTCTAACGCAATTGATTTAAAACACTGTGACAGAAAAGAAAGTAGAATTAACACCAATGCTCAAAATCGAATCAAATAAACTTTTTCTATATGTGGTACACTGCATCATGCAATGAGATATAATTAGTTAGGGTCTTCCAATGTTGCATAACTGCATCACATAACTGATAGACCAAGAGAATTATACTGCTAAGACGTAACTCACATCCTCAAGCGCAGAAGAGTGCTTTTGCACTTGTGTGTTCAATCTCTCAAAAGTTGACTTAACAAGTAAGTCTAAGTACCATTTTGTAGAGAAGATGAATGCCAAACAAGACATACAGTTGCTTCTTGTGCAAATGCACCATGCACAAATACATGGATTGTATTGACACACATTCAGCAATGCATGATACACATATATAAAGCGCACATATTTAAAGGTATTCGTACTTAAAAAACCAATAGAATTTGTGCAAACCTATTACTGGCTATATGTTTCAAATTACAGACAAATGATTCAAGATTTAGAAGATTTATAAAACCAACATAATATTTATAAACGTATTGCTGGCTATATGTTACCCAGGTTCTAATCCTTCTAAAGCACATAATGTCTACAGATCTGTTAACGAAGCTAAACTGCTCTACAGTAACATAGTTATATTTCACGATCTAGTTGATCACCTAAATACTAAGTGAAGAAGCAGTCCTTAATATAAAATCTACGCATGACCAAGATCAAACCAAATGCACAAAGACAAGTCAAAATGGAGGAACTGCACTATATTTACAAACTAAACTACACACATGCATCAGCAACTCCAAAGGAAGAAACCACTTCAATATGCAAATCTGTATATTCCGCTCTCGTTCATTTTTTATAAAAGAGACTGATTTGATTTAACTGTGTGCACTGTCATACAGACCAAAACTTCATAATCTTGTTTAATCCTTGGCAGTGTGCACACAAGCAAAGGTTAAACAAAATTATGAAGTATATGTAAAAATAATTCAAAAAAACAATAAAAAATTACTTAAATCGCGGATTGAAATAAAGTTTGGAAAGGTCCTGATTGCGAAGATCCATGCAAGGGACCTATATTCAGAAGTTATAAGGACTGCCATGATATTCCATTACATTATGATCTATAGTTGTCATTTTTCGTAATAGAATAAAAATAAGGTTAAAACACTTACTAAAGGGTTGATTTTATTTGAATCACCACCAAGTCTGTTCATTGCATCACGCATGCATGCGAGATCAACAACAGCTGGAACACCCGTGAAATCCTGTTAAACAAAAAAGGAAGGATAGCTAAGTAAATAAATATTCAGCATATGTGCAAGGCATGCCAACCAAGTTACATAAATTATACACCTAACATATCATCGTGTAAATAAGTCAACTACTATGTATTTAAGAAGCACTTTATTATTCATTACGAAAGAAGCAAGTATTCAACATAAAAATACATTAAAGACAAAAAACAGTTCCTTTTGTTAAAAACATCTTCTATTTTACAAGCTCGGATGTATAGCATCGCATAAGATCCAACAGAAAAATAAAAGAATAATCCTTCACCCTTTTGTTGTTGCGAGGGCAGTTCAGAAGTTATAAACCTAACTTCAGTAATAGAAATTAATTTGTAAACCTAAAAGGGGGAAGGTTAGATGAAAGCCTTCCTACTACGGTTCTGCGCTATAAGCAGGGTTCTACCTCATATATCCCTTTACTCGCTATCAAGCATCAAGTAGAGTAAAAAGGGTGTAGGTCCAGATTCCCAAATACAACATAACTAACTTCCAAAAAATCACAGATTAACACTCGAAGCAAAACTCTGGCAGGCTTAAAAGGAATCTCCACTTGTTTAGGAGCAGTATTCTCCCAACCCAAAATCTTCTCCACGTCCTTCTCCGTCACTTGAAACCCAACACAATTCCTGATTGCCGATTCCAACAGAATCCTTATTGAGTAAGGCAACCGGTCTGCGTTTGTTTTAAAATTTTAGTAAGAAATAATAGCAGGATAAGTAAGTTTAGAAAATGAATTCACTAGTCAATAAGCAAATCAAACTCACCAATTCTAGGATCACTAAGTGCTGGCAAGCTATAATATTTCCCAAATTCACCTCCACCAGGCTTTGACAAGGCAGTCAATATACTCTCGTAAGCATTTTTAGTGGCTACGGAATCAAACAAATCGATTTTAGGGTTTAAACGTTTATTGACTTTCGAATTCAATACTTTCTCGGAAAGGTTTTTTATAAACTTCAAACCTACATACAATGTCGATCTGAGGTGCCCTTTGTACCTGAGATGGAGACGATTAGTTGAAATGAAATCCGGTTGTGAATCCTAATCCGACTGTATGTAAAAGGCATCGACAGAAATGATTAGTTGAAAAAAAAAATCGACGATTAGTTGAAACACGTACCTGAGATGAGCAGCTAGCAGTGACGTTTCAGATTCGAAATCGAAAGAGAGGTGAAGGAAGATGCATGAACGATGAGGGCAGTGACGAAGGGAAACTTCGGTGATTGGAAGAGAGACTTAATTTGCTCTGGGTTGTGAAGGCGGTAACGAAATGAAAGATCGATAGAATTAATTGGGGAAAGTGGGAAAAAGTAGGCGGCAAATGATAATTAGGTTTTCCTCAGCGTTTGGGACGGAAACATTTTCCCTCCAGAAATTCTATGACTGCATTTGAAAAGGAAACGCTGATATTGGATGCTGGTGATAGTATGTTTTCTTGCAGTGCAAGTAACTGGTTATTCTGATCTAGACCTTGCTGGATGTCCTGACACTAGGATCTGCACTCTTGGCTATGTGTACCTCTTATGTGGAGGTGCAATATCATGGAGAAGACAGAAATCTGAGATGCTTTTCGGATCCACCATGATGGCTGAATACGTAGCATGTTATGAGGCTTTAATTCAAGGAACATGGCTGTGTAATTTTGTCTCACAATTTGGCACTTTAAGTTTTATCTCTAAGTCACTAACTGTCTACTGCGATAATGAAGCTGCAACATTTTTCTCCAAGCATGATAGGATAACCAAAGGTTCCAAACACATGGACCTTAAATACCTACTACTGAAGCAAGATGTTAAACTAAATAAAATTATTGTTGAATCGATAAGTACAGACTTACAAGCGGCAGACATATTCACGAAAGGACTACCTCCAAAGACCTTTCAGAGACATATTGATAGCATGGGTCTTGTAGATAGTTCCTAATTATCTTCTTATTATGCCATTTATTTTGTACTTATCTGGACATAACAATTATTGAGCTCTTAATAATTTGGACATCTTTTATTTCTGTTTTATAATGTGTACACATTTATATTTAGATAAATGATAACAGAAACAGTCTTTTGCTTCAAGACATTATGTGACCATTAAGTTATGCTCATCTTCGGTCTAGTTATGAAAGTTGTCAATGTCATAGTACATGGAAATGAGCATGTTGCAAAATAACGTGTACACGTCATGACTTCCATTGACCACTAGATTAGCCAAGACACTTATGATAATCGACTAAAGAAAAGTTTAGCATATCATGCGCGCCTTATGACCTTAATACGAAAACATTAATGGATTTTACTATTGACCAAGTGGGAGACTGTAAGGAAATTTTACTGTTTTGTGAGGAAATTAATGCGAAAACATTAATGGACCGTTTCGTTCCTCAAATGTTTCCTTCCTCATTATGTGGTACATTAATGGACCGTTTCCTTACTCAAACGTTTCCTTCCTCATTATGTGGTCAATAGAATCTAAAGGATTTTTCTATTAATATGCTAATAAATAAAACAGTTATAATCTAGAGCGTTAATTTCTCTCATCTTGATCTTGATGGACGATCAAGACTAAGTCTACAAATCTGAAAATTTGGTCCTCTCTCTACCTATAAATATTAACCTTTGCCCATCATAAACACCACAAAAAAGAGGGCTATTTTCCAACCCAGAATTCCCTACGTCATCCCTATGCTGCGCCTCGGCGTAGGCGCGACGTAGGGAAAACATGAAAACATAGGGAAGGGGTAGGGACGGCGTAGAGAATTCCCTACACATTTCTTACGCGCACCAGGTTCTCCAACAATTGACCATGGCGTAGGGAATGTGTAGGGAATTGCCAACTCATTCCATACACCTTATTGTTCTCCCTACGCATTCCTTACGCCTGTGGAGGAAAGAGGTTTGAATTTCTCT
This sequence comes from Allium cepa, assembly GCA_030765085.1. NCBI lineage: Eukaryota > Viridiplantae > Streptophyta > Magnoliopsida > Asparagales > Amaryllidaceae > Allium > Allium cepa. Next base: position 914,449,575 of record CM060929.1, on the reverse strand, counting down.
ACGCTTTACCTACGCCAGACAATTATTAACTTTTGTAGTTTAACTTGAAATTATATTATAAAAATATATAATTTAATTTTTCAGTAAATCGTATTAACTTTCGAAACTAGAATAAAATTATATGTATATATATATATATATTAAATTTAAATTATAATAATTAACTTTTAGATGTTTAATTAACTAAAAAAGAATAATAATTAAATTTAATAAGTTGAAATACCAAATTAATAGTCCGAAATATGAAAATTATGATTCAAGAAAAGTAATCAAGAAATTTACATTATATAAAAAAAAATTAAATTCAGTAAAACTTAAAAATAAAACTGATTAAACTTTGCGGAAAATATACTTTTGTTAGAAATGTGACATTTTTTAACGAGTTATTGTTTTTCTATATTATTGTAAAAGTCTTTTTTTTCTTTTGATAATTGATTATACTTGGTTTAAATTTTAACTTGGTTAACATAAGTTTGCAAAATATAGGCATTGAGATATATCTGTTCAACTTTTGCATCCAAATCAACTATTTTTTGTCTTTTTAACATATTAAACATTTAGTAATTTTTTATTTTACATGGCCTACAAAAGAATGAAATCGCGTAGGAAACGCATCAGCCACAGGCACTTAAACAATTACTTAAATAATAAATTATACATTAACAAACGCATCAGCCACTTTCCTTCCTCAGTACGACTAAACTACCAAAACCCTAAATCCCAAATCGTTTCCATCTCACCACGAGGAAAAAAAACCTTGAATCAAAATCACGAATCATTAGAAAAAAAAAGCACGTCCGACATTAGAAAGAAGAGAAGAAAGAAACCCTAAAATAGAATAGAAATCCGCGAGTGCGACATCAGGCTACCAACGTCGACAGTGAGCAGTGACCACCAACGAATGTCAATTGCAGCGTCGTGCAAAGAGTTGAAACAATTGTAGACTTTCTTTGATTTTGTTGGTAAGTTTTAATTTTTTGATTTTGGTTTATCTTCAATACATTTACCGATTTACATTAGAATAAAACACTAGGTATAGAAATAGAATGCAGTTGCGAATTCTCAAACTACGCCACGTAGTTTGTCCCCTAGTCACACGACTAGAAATTTAAACGGTTTAAAAATAAAATACAATTTAAAATTAAAGTAACCCTAATTTTAAACCCAAAACCCATTTTTATTCTTTAACAAGGCCGACCCTTTTTTTTATTAATTGGCCCGTTCTCTTTATTTCGTTCCTTTGTGAAGAATGGCCGTCGTTCCTCTTTTTACAGAAATTAGGGCTTCGGCTTTGATCCAAATTAGGGCTTTGCGAAGAGCCGACTTTATGTTGATCGATTCGGTGGATAATTCGCGTGTAGCCTTGATCGATCGTTTTCCTTGTTGCTCACTTCGGCTGCTTCGTTGATCGAGTTCTATCCTTGCTTTGGTATGTAATTTTATGCTTTTGTGCTTTAGTGTTTTCGTACTTGAACTCGATGGATTGAATTTGTCGATGATGCTATCCTTTTATAGGAGTCGAATACCTAAATTTTCGTCACATAATTTTTGTTTGAATTTGTCAGTTACTTTTTCTCGGCCGGTTGATTTTGTATCGATGCTTGAGATGATTTACGACTTGTTCATAATCGTATATATTTTCGTTGCTTGATGGTCACGGCTTTGATTCATTTCGTGATGACCACGGCTTGATCGATTCTGACTTTATTTGTTTACTTGGCTATCACGGTTTCGAATTTGACATGTTCATACTTTGATTTCAGTCATTTTTGGTTTCGTGAATTTCTCGTTGACTTCGGTATGCTTCCACGACTTCGATACTGGTCATCTTTGTGTTCATCACTCTGCTGTTTGCATTTGCGTCATTCATGTGCTTTTTGTGCTGCCATATTGATCCCCTCTGTTAGCTTTGGCTTCATTTGATTATGTGATGTTGCATCACTTGATGTTGCCCTGTTCCCTGACCTTTGTTGCCTCTGTTCATTGGGCTGCACATGTTTCACTGGCACAGATGTTTTCATTTGAAGCGATATTGTCATCTTGATTGCTTGCATGTGTATATATGCATTCATGTATGTATATATATGTGCTATCATCTTGTCTGGAGTAGCTCTGCATTCACTTGCTGCTGTGTTGGTTTGATGGTTTTCTTCTTTGGTTGTATATCTGCACTTTGATATTGTGTAGCCTGGTCTTGCACGGATTCAACTTGATTTTGTTATAACTATTAAAGGCTTTGTAGTCTCACTTCAACCACATTGTCATTGATTCATTTATATTGTTACTGCATATATCCATGTAGTTGAACACTTGCTGTTTTGTGAAGTCTCTGTGCACTGTGCATACACGTGCACTGATATTTTTGGTTTGGATTTTTGCTTCTTTGAGTTTGGTTTATTTGATTTTGGTCGAGGCTGTTGTGCACTGACTTGAGCTTCTGGCCTTGATGTTATGGTGTACATGTAAGTTGCTTGAGTCACTTTGTTGTACTACATATTCCAGTGTGCCATGACTTCATATAGTAGCTGAAATTTCTCGAGTTGCTTGAAAACATCTATTTTGTTGTTTGAACTTGTCTGGAGCTTCTTGTCTCACTTGATCTGGTTTGATTGCTTTTGTATACTTCATGCTTGATTTGGGTTCATATGCACTTGATTCATATTATAGACGTATCACACTACAAGAAAACATACTATCAACAGCATCCAATATCAGCGTTTCCTTTTCAAATGCGGTCATAGAATTTCTGGAGGGAAAATGTTTCCGTCCCAAACGCTGAGGAAAACCTAATTATCATTTGCCGCCTACTTTTTCCCACTTTCCCCAATTAATTCTATCGATCTTTCATTTCGTTACCGCCTTCACAACCCAGAGCAAATTAAGTCTCTCTTCCAATCACCGAAGTTTCCCTTCGTCACTGCCCTCATCGTTCATGCATCTTCCTTCACCTCTCTTTCGATTTCGAATCTGAAACGTCACTGCTAGCTGCTCATCTCAGGTACGTGTTTCAACTAATCGTCGATTTTTTTTTTCAACTAATCATTTCTGTCGATGCCTTTTACATACAGTCGGATTAGGATTCACAACCGGATTTCATTTCAACTAATCGTCTCCATCTCAGGTACAAAGGGCACCTCAGATCGACATTGTATGTAGGTTTGAAGTTTATAAAAAACCTTTCCGAGAAAGTATTGAATTCGAAAGTCAATAAACGTTTAAACCCTAAAATCGATTTGTTTGATTCCGTAGCCACTAAAAATGCTTACGAGAGTATATTGACTGCCTTGTCAAAGCCTGGTGGAGGTGAATTTGGGAAATATTATAGCTTGCCAGCACTTAGTGATCCTAGAATTGGTGAGTTTGATTTGCTTATTGACTAGTGAATTCATTTTCTTAACTTACTTATCCTGCTATTATTTCTTACTAAAATTTTAAAACAAACGCAGACCGGTTGCCTTACTCAATAAGGATTCTGTTGGAATCGGCAATCAGGAATTGTGTTGGGTTTCAAGTGACGGAGAAGGACGTGGAGAAGATTTTGGGTTGGGAGAATACTGCTCCTAAACAAGTGGAGATTCCTTTTAAGCCTGCCAGAGTTTTGCTTCGAGTGTTAATCTGTGATTTTTTGGAAGTTAGTTATGTTGTATTTGGGAATCTGGACCTACACCCTTTTTACTCTACTTGATGCTTGATAGCGAGTAAAGGGATATATGAGGTAGAGCCCTGCTTATAGCGCAGAACCGTAGTAGGAAGGCTTTCATCTAACCTTCCCCCTTTTAGGTTTACAAATTAATTTCTATTACTGAAGTTAGGTTTATAACTTCTGAACTGCCCTCGCAACAACAAAAGGGTGAAGGATTATTCTTTTATTTTTCTGTTGGATCTTATGCGATGCTATACATCCGAGCTTGTAAAATAGAAGATGTTTTTAACAAAAGGAACTGTTTTTTGTCTTTAATGTATTTTTATGTTGAATACTTGCTTCTTTCGTAATGAATAATAAAGTGCTTCTTAAATACATAGTAGTTGACTTATTTACACGATGATATGTTAGGTGTATAATTTATGTAACTTGGTTGGCATGCCTTGCACATATGCTGAATATTTATTTACTTAGCTGTCCTTCCTTTTTTGTTTAACAGGATTTCACGGGTGTTCCAGCTGTTGTTGATCTCGCATGCATGCGTGATGCAATGAACAGACTTGGTGGTGATTCAAATAAAATCAACCCTTTAGTAAGTGTTTTAACCTTATTTTTATTCTATTACGAAAAATGACAACTATAGATCATAATGTAATGGAATATCATGGCAGTCCTTATAACTTCTGAATATAGGTCCCTTGCATGGATCTTCGCAATCAGGACCTTTCCGAACTTTATTTCAATCCACGATTTAAGTAATTTTTTATTGTTTTTTTGAATTATTTTTACATATACTTCATAATTTTGTTTAACCTTTGCCTGTGTGCACACTGCCAAGGATTAAACAAGATTATGAAGTTTTGGTCTGTATGACAGTGCACACAGTTAAATCAAATCAGTCTCTTTTATCAAAAATGAACGAGAGCGAAATATACAGATTTGCATATTGAAGTGGTTTCTTCCTTTGGAGTTGCTGATGCATGTGTGTAGTTTAGTTTGTAAATATAGTGCAGTTCCTCCATTTTGACTTGTCTTTGTGCATTTGGTTTGATCTTGGTCATGCATAGATTTTATATTAAGGACTGCTTCTTCACTTAGTATTTAGGTGATCAACTAGATCGTGAAATATAACTATGTTACTGTAGAGCAGTTTAGCTTCGTTAACAGATCTGTAGACATTATGTGCTTTAGAAGGATTAGAACCTGGGTAACATATAGCCAGCAATACATTTATAAATATTATGTTGGTTTTATAAATCTTCTAAATCTTGAATCATTTGTCTGTAATTTGAAACATATAGCCAGTAATAGGTTTGCACAAATTCTATTGGTTTTTTAAGTACGAATACCTTTAAATATGTGCGCTTTATATCTGTGTATCATGCATTGCTGAATGTGTGTCAATACAATCCATGTATTTGTGCATGGTGCATTTGCACAAGAAGCAACTGTATGTCTTGTTTGGCATTCATCTTCTCTACAAAATGGTATTTAGACTTACTTGTTAAGTCAACTTTTGAGAGATTGAACACACAAGTGCAAAAGCACTCTTCTGCGCTTGAGGATGTGAGTTACGTCTTAGCAGTATAATTCTCTTGGTCTATCAGTTATGTGATGCAGTTATGCAACATTGGAAGACCCTAACTAATTATATCTCATTGCATGATGCAGTGTACCACATATAGAAAAAGTTTATTTGATTCGATTTTGAGCATTGGTGTTAATTCTACTTTCTTTTCTGTCACAGTGTTTTAAATCAATTGCGTTAGAGGCTGATCATTTGCTTAATGATCTGCAAAGAAGTCTCTCCGGCCAAGGGGGTAAACTGACTTCGTTTGCAAATCAGCAGCGTGAGGTTGATACCAGACTACTGGTTTGAAATTCAGTTTTATTTCTTTTGTTATTCCTAACAAATTTATTAAATTGGCCAACTATTAAGGGGCACTTAAGAGCTGTAGAGACAAGTAGAACAATTTCAAAGGTTACAACCAATTTTTTCTGCACTCTGGATAGTCATGTATCTAAGTTGAGCAATATATTGAAAGAAACACAAAATGTACAAGACCAACAACTTTATGATCTTGAGAAGAAGTTTGAGGTAGATCTCATTGCTGATAAAATATTTTATTGGCCTGCAGCAATACGGTCTTGTCTATTTTCTCTGATGATTATTATATGTTTTATGCTTTTAAAAGGAGTGTGCTGCAAATGAAGAAAGAGAGTTGCTTGAAAAGGTAGCAGAGGTGCTTGCTAGTTCAAGTGCTAGAAAGAAGAAGCTGGTATACTTTCTCCATTCCTTTGATATAATTACTGATAAAACATCAGCAATATATTTCTAATTTTTATACTACCTTGGTTAGTAAATTTGTTACTTGCATTTGTAAGCTAACACACGCACACGCAACAAAATTATATGTCCATTTGTAAGACTTAGCTGCTGTCTTGTCAAATCTAAGGTAGTCTGCAGCTATGCATACACGATGGTTAACATATTTGAAACATTATATTGTGTTTTAAAGAATCTACTGTGAAATTCCACACATTGCCACATTGGCATAATTGCACACTGTGTGTACCTGGTATCAGGCGGCAAGTGCTTTCATAATTGCAGAGCTTAGTTTATACGTCTTGATAGAATGCCTTTGCATATAGTAAAACTTTTCGATTTCTAAATTTCTAGGTTAAACAAAAGGATTATCATGACTTAGCTAATAAATATGGTGTGATGAATGAAGGTAGAAGTCACATGTATGAGTTACGAAGCATGTAAAAAAAACAATGAAAACGGTACTCTAAGGGTGGAGAGAAAATAAATTATCTTCGAGTATATCAGTAGATAAATTAAGGAACGAATGTAGTGATCTAGAAAATCAAATTGATGCAATCTATGAATCAAGAATTAGCCAAAAAGTATCATTCGACACGATATTTAATGCAACAAGCATCCGAGCAGTTGCTGTTGACTTGAGGCAAAAATCAAAGAGCAATTAGTTGTTAAACGGAGATGATAACACAAAGTTTTTTTAATGCAAGAACAAATAATAGACAATATCATAACAACCTTATGAATCTAGTTAAATGTGATGGGGAGTTAGTTAAAACAAGTGCTTGAGTTGAAGCAACCTTTTATAATGTGGACAATGAAATTAATTTTTTTTCAAATAAAGTCTGTAAACACAAATTATCAAAATTAGGTAAGAGTTATCTGAGCTCGTCCATTTCCCTGGACCAGACGAGTACAATCACAATGCCACCTTTTAACGAACTTGTTAGGAATCTATTCAGAATCATTTGTACTAAGCCATGCACAGCTCTTTTGAAAATTGGAAAATTAATAAAGAAATCGACCACTCTATATTGAATGCACAGCGGATAACTTGAAAGAATGCACGCCAGATTCTCTATATATAACTGATATGGGAAGCGATATTGTTTCATGCGTAAATGGTTTTAATGTCGCAGTTGAATGTGATTGTGGGTGTGTGCCAAGGGATTATGCAGTTGAAATTCTAGACATGGTTAAATGTGTTGAAAGAAAGATGGAAAATGTGCCGGTTTTGTTGAATGAAGGAATAAATCATACACAAACGGGTGAATGTATAAATTCTAAAGTAAATTAAGATGATGGTGTGATGCATCAATTCAGCAAGATAAATGCACGAATATAATTCCAAATGGTCAATATGAAGGGAATGTGGAAGAGTCTTTGATATATAATGTTACAGGTACATATGATATAAATAGTGCTCTAGTTTCTATGCACAGCAAGTTGTCTTTAGGTGATGTAATCATGTAATGTATGGAAATGATGATAGTGGAGAATACTCAGTGCAATGCGGATGTTATTGAAAGGATGGCCGTAGTTTGGAGTAGGATGTATTAGTAATGAAAAGAAGCATGATTTGATAAAGATGGTGCTGATTCTGTTGAGCATGGCGAGTCTGATCTGGAGCAGTATCAAATCTGAAGCATGGTTTAAGGCATGTTCCAATATTTGCATGATTTAGCTGCTGATTTTATATTGCATCACGATGACAAGAATTTCGTACATGGTGACAAGGATTTGATATATGATGATTTAGAATTAGGCGACCTGGATTTGAGGCATGATATTAACGTGGTGAATATAGGAAAGAATTATAAGAAGAAATTTGGCGATCTAAGAGATTATTTTGGTGACGATGCTTTTTCTGAGTTTAAGGAGGAATCGATAGTAGGTAGACTGTATATTTCCAAGGAGCCAATTGAGGTTGTAAAAGATTTTGATTCTTTTGATACTGCTCAAAGGTCGATTCTTTCTTTCTTGATCCATTGCTTTTGGATCCTGATGTGAATCATTGTAATTTATGAATCCAACGAAGGGTATGGTTTCTTCATCTATTTCGACAGATCTGAATAATGATTTTTTTTCTTCTAATAAATAATAAAAGATCCAGAGCTCGTCTTGGTGTAGTGGAGAGATTCGAAATAGAAACTGCTAATAGTTTTGATTGTTTGGGGACTGAGGTGGCTTCTGACAAGGATTCTAAGTCATTGATGCAAGATAACAGTGCTTTTGATTGTTATATTAATTCTTATAGTACATTGGAAGATTTTTAAGGGGGTTTGGTTAACATGGTAGATATTGTAGATAATTCTGTAAGTAATTTTAAAAATGGTATTGATCAGGTGTTACATAGAAGTGAGGAGTAGGTTGGATTGGATGGTTATGCTTCTTTGTTAATTGATGATGGTAAAAGCATTGGTTTTAGGGATGTTTTACTTATAATTGAGGGTGTTTATGTTGGTCATATTAAAGGGGTTCTGATCTGAGAAATGTTGCTCATGTTTTTGATGCTAATAGCAGTATCTGTATTATTAATGTGGTCAGTGATGAAATACACAGTGATGGTGATGTGTACGAAAGCACATTCTTAAGTAATGATTTATCTGAAATTGAGGAGGATGGGGAGATTCGATATGCTGTTGAAGGTGATACTACAGGCAATCGAGGGATAAACTCTGATCTGAATTTTACAGTTTCAGTAACTAATATAAGCAGTGGAGATATGCACAAGATAGTGGTGGAAAAAAACATGCACACTGATGTAGCTGAAACTTATAAGAGTATTTGCACTGTTAAGTAAGGTAGCTGCCAGTTTAAAAAATCTAGAATTGCTGCTCATTCAAATGGGGTTAATGATGGCATTATTGAATTTTCGAATAGGTTGGTTGATGTTGATATGCAGATGAGGAAGGTATGGTTAAACTAATTTTTGATGATGTTTTTACTGGCATAACATCTCATGGTAGTCCTATGTCTGAAGAAATTTATAACTGTAATCTCGTTTCTCAACCTGTAGTAATGGAGGATGTCCAATATATGACAGATTATGGTGACTTCTCTTGTTTAAATATGATTGTGGATGGTAAAAAGCTTGGAGATGTTAAATTTGGTGGTGCGAATTGTTTTGTGGCTCATATTGAATCCCAGTTATCTCCAACTGTTTAAAATGCTAACGTTCATATTATCGTTTTAAATTGAATTCGTACCGTTATCCATAAGCTTCTCCCAATTTTCTATTATCGTTTTAAATTGAATTGCGTATCAGTTATAATTTCTACAATGTTTTTGAACTATCCATTTTCTACTACTGTCCATCACTGTTGTTCATCACTGCTCCTCCAACACATAATGCATATATTGGCTTCGTTAACCGAGCTAACCTACTAATGCGTATATTGGCTATGTTTCGGCTTAACATACCATATAGTGATTTTTTGGCGTAGTTAAGCATTTTAGCATATGAAACTTCAAATTTTTAGATGGCGTTTACTCACCGACTTCAAATTTCTTCATTGCAGGTAATTAAAGATGGCGATGACACATTCTTCTTCCGTAGCAAGTAGCAAGCATATAAAACTTTTTAGATGCGCGTTTTGTTGTTGGTATTTGGTGCGGACTTACTGTATTTATATTATATTTTTGTTCATATAACGTGTCTTTGTTTAACAGAATTTGTGGCAACTTGGTTTTGTTATTTTTGTTTATGGATATTATTGAAACTTGGTTTATGGATGTCTTTTGTTTATTAATATTGTCTTAACTAGTTTATGTAACTAATTAATAGTTATTAGAACATATTATATATACTAGTTGCTTGAATATACTCAAAATATAGTTTTGGAATATTCAAAAATAGAGTGGAATATTAAAGCTGCTATATAAATAGAAGACAGCGTTTGATTAATGCTATCAATGAAGAAACAACATCGTTCAATTCGTGCTGTAATTATCTTTAAATAGTCAATAACAGCGTTTAGCACATGTTGTCGAAATAGTTGATGATTCAATAACAGCGTTTATAAAAAGCTGTTGTAAACAGTTAAAGTAGAATTAAAACATCTTCGACAACTAAATTATTAACGCTGTAGAAACATAATACAGCATGTTTGAAAACGCTGTAAAAACATTATTGACAGCTTGTACGAAACGCTGTCAAAGTGATGTTTCAACGGCGTTTATCAAAAAGCTGTTGTAAGTTCTGTATATACGACAGCATGTCGTTATACAGCGTTTGAACTAACGCTGTTGTATCGTATTACAACGTTTATCAAACGCTGTTAAAAGCCTTTTGTGTTGTAGTGTCACCATATGTACACTTGCATATATAGCTGGTCCTGGCATCATCCTTTGTAGTGTTGTATAAACTGCTGTCATGTTCGCCGTGTCACTTATAAAAATTGGTGCATTGAGCATTGTCACTTGTTCATTTGAGTTGGGCATTGTTGTATTATTATTTGTACATTGAGTTGAATCCAGCTTAAACGCTCGGGTTTGACCTTGTGCTCGTGTCGAGATTTTATTTATATTGCACCTGAGTTGAACCCGTCCTTTTATTTTGGGTTTGACCTTGTGCTCACCTATCCCTGTAACATTATCAAGTGTATATCGGTGTGCACGGCCTTGTGGCATGTACAGTGATACACCGTGCATGTCACATTGTTCGTGTGTGATGAATTCAAATGTAAATGATGAAGAACAACCCAAAAAACTAAGGCAAATAATATTTTCAAAATTCATATTTTATTTTATATTGCAAAAATATTTCTTTTTCAATTTTATTGCGTTAGTGAATATTTTTGCAGATTGCTCAGATGTTGGATTCTAAATGGAATAAAGTTGAAGATAAACTACGAGTGTGAGTGTTATGTAGTGAAGAATTTATGTAAATTGAATTGTGATGTAATTGAATTTGTATCAAAGTTGTATAGTGTATAGTGAAAGCTTGAATTTGTACTATTCAAAATTGTAATAAATATTTGTTTGAATAAAATATTCGTTTGAATTCAAATTCAGTGTTATTTATTTTATTCAACAAATATTTATTTAATCTGTGAAAATAAAATAGTATATTAACAAATACATTTAAATGAATGTATATATGTTTATTATCATCAAACAAAAATCATATGAGCGCATATTCAACAAGGCATAGGGAATGCGTATGGAAATAGGCGTAGGGAATGCGTATGGAAATAGGCGTAGGTAAGGCGTATGGAATGTGGCGTAGGGAAGACGTATGGAAGGCGGCGTAGGGAAGGCGTATGGAATGCGACGTAGGGATGACGTATGAAATGCGGCGTAGGGAAGGCATATGGAAGGAGGCGTAGGGAAACCGTAGGGATTTTTTTGCGACGCATTGTTTTCCAACCTCTTCTTTGGCGTAGGGATGACGTAGGTAAAATCTTTTCTCTACGCCGCGTCTACGCCAAACTGGCGTAGGAAATCCAAAATTATTTTGTAGTGAAAGGATATAGAACACACATAAAAAAAGATATATGAAAAGAGAGAGAAACCATTTCTTTTCTCCATTGAAACAGTTTTCGACAACAACCATTGCTAATTCGTATACAAGATGTCTGGAGGTATGTTTTATTAATTCATTACATATGTGATAATCATGTAATTCTAGATCTTAGGGTTTATGTTATTCGCAAGATATAGATTACACTAAGGGCATTTTTGAATCGCCAACACAGTTGAAATGATTAAGCTAAGTATGCTGTGATTTTTTTACACTATTTCTAAACCATCAGTGCAAAATTAACAGATGATAATTTGAATTTTTACTAAATTTTCAAAATTTTAGTTCTGGAGAATAACACAAATGTTCAATATAGAAAAAATGAATATAAATATGTGACATCTAAAACAACTTGCTAATCAATGACAGATTATAATCAACTTCAAAGACACTCATTGAGCTAAGTGATTTATCCAAATACAAATTTCAATCATATATAGGTAAAATCGGCCAAGGCCCATAGATACAAATATTTCATGGGTATAAATGTGTAAGGGATGGAGAGATTGTCCTGTATATAGGTAAATGTTTGTTCTACAAAGGCAGATGATATAATTGCATTATTGTGAGAAAACTGACAGAAAGAAAATGTTGAAATTGTATTATGAAAACTGTATTATAGATGTACGATACTTTACACTGTATTTATAGGCATTATTTGTATTCGTTTGTTATATGGGCCAAATACATGCATGGTACCCTTATCCACTTCACTGTACAACATACGAGCTCACTCATTTGGTTCGCTCATTTACAGATATTCATTTTATCTCTAATAATTATGAATTTCGATTTATAACTTGAAAATTATAATTAATTTTGTCATTTCATTGTAATATCATTTGAACATAAGATATATACTCTACCATTTTCTTTGGAACTTATTAATAAAACGCTACTAATACTGTATATTACGTTGATCACATAGGTGTAGCAAGTGCTTTGGGTGGATATAAAGAAAAGAGCAAGTTGAAACACCCGTCGGAAGCTGGAAAAATCATATACGCCTTGTTTACTTGGGGAATTGCATTAACCAGGTAAAAGGAATTGGTACATGTATTAGTAATTTCCTTTATAGAAATTTAATCTTTTCGTACTATAATATCTACTTACATATAATATTATTTCAATAACATCTGAAAATACATTCTTATTTTACGATGTCTAAATATATAGTGCATGATACACTTTTCTTAACATATTCATATGTATGGCAGCTAATATCGAGGGTGAGCTCTTGTGAAAGCTGCAGCAGTAAGAGTTGGTGCTGCCAGCAGATTTGTTATCAAGGCACCCTAAAGTAGTAGATGGTTTATACCCACGTGTAAATATGTATTACTTGTGCTTTCTTGCCAAGCAGTGTCTTCGTTTCATTTCACCTTATATAGTAATATCATGATTGTCTTACATGAAATTAACTTATATCAGTACTGGAGTATCTATGAAGTTGAAAATCCAAAGTTGGGTTTGATAAATAGTGTCATTTTATATCTCCCATCGCGTTTTGCCTTTCATATCTCCATTTACTAAAGTAAGTTCCAGATAGTACCATCTAGTACTACCATGTGGTGCCATTTAGAATTATTATTGTTACGTTTCAGATAGTGTCGATTTTTTTACTTTCGTATATTGATTGAAAGGAAGAGGCTTGTTTAAAAACAAAAGGCACTCGATGAATCCACTATATCCAAGGATAACCGGGGCAAACCACTATGATACAATGCAATCAACTATGATACAATGCAATCGATGGTTTGCGTGCTTATGGAAAATCAGGTATATGGTCAGACTTACCTAGGAATGCTCTTAGTAGCTGGTTGGTAGTTAATATAGTTATATAATGCTCGGTTGTGTAGTTTTTGATCTAAAGAATGAAACTGAACAAAAAAAGTACAAAAATAATATGATCATGGGCAATTGGAATGAACGTATCCATATTGCAAGGTCACAGCTAGATATAACACATGCATTATGTGTTGTTTGCTTGCATTTTCATGCATTAGTTTTCTTTGCTGGCACCATTCTTGTTAAATATAGATGTATGAAATCGCCTTAGTCTAATTTGTCTTTAGCAAACAAACTGGCCATACATTCATTTTATTCTTGTTTTGTTGCATGGGTCTTCGACATTCATCTCCATATGTTTCACATACCCTTTTCACTATATAACTATGTATTTATTGGTTGAAATTTTGACACATAAAGATGAATATTGTATACAACATTAGAGTTGCTGCAAATACTTCACACTCTTCATCTAAACGTCCAGATTGTTCATTTCTTGATTCTTGCATTAGTAATTTCTGTACTCCATATATATAGTCTGAAGTTTAGGACCCTAAAATATTTCATAGTAGTGTAATATATAATCGACATTACACAGAACACTGTGGATGCAAATGACAAAATGAAAAGAAAAATGTAAAGGCTGATATTACCTGTTGTTTAAGAATCTTATCATGCCTCGTTATCAAATCTCTAACTTGTTCTCTTTTGTTTTGCTCGTCTAATCTCTCGATGTCAACTCCTGATCTTTATAAAGTATAGATCATGGTATAAGGTTCTGACCAGAGCACCGAGATTCCGGTCACCTCGTGTAACGGCCCTAAAAAGATTAGCTTTGTGTTGGCAGGCAGAAACCCAAAAGATGATCACTTCTGGTCAAGTTCACTGAAGACAACCATGAGATCGTAGGAGTCGATGGCTGAAGGTTGCAGGAAGATGTCGGATGTTCCAAGGATTGAAGACAAGACCTATAGTTGAGTTGTATGTTTGTAGTGTGGTTGAACCAGAGTAGTTGAGTTAAGTCTGGTTGATTCGAGTTTGATTGAGTCATAATTACTGCTATCTGGTTTGTATAAATACAGAAAAAATGTTTTGTACCAAAGGATATGAGAAATCATAAAATAGATCTTCATTTTGCAATTTTATCAATCAGCTGTTGTTTGAGATCTTCCTTCTTCCTTAGCCATAACAATTTCTTTCTTGCAATTATTGTGTAATAATGGTGTTCATTCTTTTACAATCTTTGCCTGCTGCTGTTACATTAGGCACTGTAAAATGGTTTTTAGTAACCTCTTCCCTCTCCTTTTCCATATATTTATGATCTTGATCTTGGTTTTTTGCAAACTTACATTCCTTTTCTGTTCAATTTTTCTGTCACTTCTTGTTTGAATATTCTCTGCAATTTGCCATTCCGTGTATATGATCTTTCTGGTAATTAGAATTTGTAGTTTAATCTTGTTAGTTTGATCATATATTCATTTTAATCCAATTCATGTTCATTACAATTCCCTGTTGTCTGTACTTCGTACAAGTATATGATTGCCTTTATTGTTAGTTTTTGCATACTTACAATTGTTCAATTTGCTACAGTTTATCAGTCCCAATTCTTGATAATTTTCTTGTAAAATTCTTGAAATCAATTTTCTTTATATGTTTCACAAATCTTCATTATTGGTTCTAATTCTTCCTGTGCATCTGAAACTTGTGCACGTACCAGTATAAGTGCACACATTTTTTTCCACTTCATATATCACTCCACAGTTATCTGTCATCAACTCTTCTTCTCCATTAACTAAACATCATCAATATTCACTGTCACCTCCACATCAATGGCTACAGACCTATCGAAACAACATGCATCTCACAATTTGGTCTCAGAGCAGCCAACTGGGGATTAAGCCGACCTCCAGTTCGGTCCAAACCACAGCAGCAACCCTTTCCAAACCACTCCATCAATTCTTGATCAAGAAATGGCCTGGCAGAAGCAAGAAGAAATAAATGAACGCACCACTCGTTCTCTGAGGACGTTAGAGCATGAAACCAAAGAACTCACCACTAAATTCGAAGGATTTCGCAATGTTCTTGCTTCTTTGGCACATGATATGCAACAAATCAAAAATAAACCAACAGAGCCACCTCATGTTCATCACTACCCACCCACTTCTCAGCCATCAGTAGCCCCACCACCTATCCATCAATATCAACTCTCTGCTCAACCACCCGTTGCACCACTTCATGCTCACCAATACCCACCTCTTACACAAGTATCATGTAACAACCCGTATATTTGGACCATTTAAATTGACAATAATCCACACATGTCAACTTAAATTGTACAAAACACGAATCGTTAATAAAGTGTGTGTGTGTGTAAATGAGAATCATCACAGAATCACAGAAATTACATCATAACAGAATAGTGCAGCGGAAATATAACATAGTCATAAGAGTAGTTCATGAAGCTACCCATAAGTACAACAATGTCTCAAATAAAGGAAATAAAACAACATAGAAGTCCAAATAGTCCAAATGGAAAGAACAATAACTGATAAGATAAGGTAGTGAAAGTCTTCAGTCTTCAGCTCCAAATAAACAGCAATAGCAATCCCCAATCTGATCCGAGCATATGCACAAATAAACACTCGAATCAGGACATATATTCTTATATAGATAATATGGTTCAAGATTTGAAATAACAATAACTCAAAGATGAATGGAATAAACATCTTTCAGGATCCGATAAACTATCTATACATAGTAGTGTACGATAAATAGATAATGTCTATCAATAAAGTAAGATATCAAAATAGTGTTAAGGCGTTACCATTATTTCCCTTAACAATTTTCATATAGCATTATAGACTATACAACACTATAAACTCCAACGTAAACTAGTGGGATATCAGGGAGTACTCCATAGGTATAATACAAAACAAATTCGTAGCGGTCGCGTATACGGGAATACAAGTATGACAAGGCACATGAGGCGATACCCAAGGTAGTGAAACTACCGTTCGCCTGATCCGGATTGGTGAGAACGCATCGCCGCAACGATCGCAACACCGCGAAACAACACTCCAAATTTCAAGGGTGCACACCAATCAATCACAAATTAAATGAGTAGTTTACGAAGAAGTGTGTTCGTTCGAGATAGCTAACCCCATTTGGCCCGGCACGGCTCATGTTTTAGTCATTTCCAATTTGACACAAGTGTCAAGGCTATCCATTATCGTTCACTTTCTTCAATCATCAACGTACGCCAATCCAACCACTTCATTTTGGATCACACTCCGCGTATAGTTATTAAAGTGGTTTTCGGTTTAGACAGTGAGTATGTCCTTAACCGATTCCGGTTCCTTTAACAACCTTCGTAATTATTTCACCGATTGGTCGTTAATATATTTCAAAACCGAATCAATTTCAATTTCAATTACAATTCGTAAATCAACATTTCGTTAGCCTTTCTAAATCAATTTCCAAAATTTACGTTTCATAACTTCACAACTTCATTTCAAAATTCTATAATTAAATTTCAAAGTCCAAATTTTAAAACAATTCAATATTCATTTCATTACGTGTATAAGTTCATTCCAAAATCATTTAACGTTCAGATCGATTTAAACTCAATTTTCGATTTCATTCGATATTCATTCAATTAATTTATCATTAAACAATTTCAATTAAATTTCCAATTCATCACATTACTTCTTAAGTTCATCTTCATTATCAAAGCTTACAAATTTATTTTAAATTACATTTGCCAAATCCAATTCTTTAAATTACAAGCCTTTCATTTGTTTCGATAAAACGCATTCTATTTCTTATTGAAGAAATTCATTTCACTTATTATTTACGTAGTTACAATTTCAAAACTCAATTAAACAGCTTAGTTTCACTTATTCAAAATTTCAATTTCACTTAATAAGAAATATTCAATTCAATTTAATTATAATTCATCTCATCAAATTTTCAATAATTTCAAATCTTAATTATTAATCATTTCAAACTCATTCATTAATAATTCCAAACTTAATTATTAATAAATTCAAAACTTAATTTTTATTAATTTCAAACTTCATTATTAAAAATTCCAAACTTAATCATCCCATATTTCTAAATTTAATTACTAAATAGTTAAATTTTACACAAAGTTCTTTTGTCAATTTATACGTTAATATTTGATTTCAAATTCAATATTCACATTTACATTCATTTGAATTTAAATTCAAATTTTATTTCAAAACCTTATTATTATTCAAATAAAAATTTTATTTTATTTCAAATCGAAACATTGACCAATCGGGTTTAATTTAATTTTCTATCCTAAGTCAAAATTATTTTGGGTATTTATCATTTCAACCTGATTCCATTTCAATTCAAAATCAAAGCATACAAAAAGAACTTGCAGTGTGATAACTGGGATGGTGTCAAAGTAAATAAACAAGCAATAGCATCCATACATAACAATTCAACAAATATTCAAATAATCCCGACATAATCGTATTAATTTACATTTGTTATTTATGCAAATTAATAAAATTATTCCTAGAATCTACACTATCATTTCATGTAGATTAAAGATTATTACGTTACGGTTTTTCACTTGTCGTTCAATTTCAATTTTACTACTACAACGATCAATCCAATATACGTTCAAAGGTTCAAAGTGAAATTTATCAAATTCTACGTGTCAATTTACTTAATAATTAAAAGTGGTAATATTTAACTATTCCATATTCAACATACAAGGGGGTCAGGTTAATCAACATTCAACTTATATAATTCACTTAATATTGTTAAATATCCTATATCACTTCCAACTTGCATATTTTATCACTTAACAATAGCAATCAACATTCAATTCAATTATCACATAGCAATCAATCATCAACCAAACTTGCATAAGAATATATGTCGTGAAAATTTATTTCACCTTTCGTGGATAAAGAAGTTGGCGGCGAAGCAAGAAAAGCACGAATGGAAGTCGGTACAATACAAACAATGAACACAACGACGGAGAAAGGACGAAAGCTGAAGATCGATGCTGCTGCAAAAAGCTTAGCCGGTTGCTTCTGCACCCAACGTGAAAAGAAAAGTTGGTTACTATTTGGCAACTAAAATAGATATTTGCGTAAATACTCTACTGCAATATCCAACTCTATTTACTAAATCTCAGTTTTTTTTAACAACCGAGACTTAAAAAAAATACAACAGGTTTCCCCCACACACGCATGCAGTCCAACTTCCAAAGCCCCTTCTACTACAATAATCACCCACCCCTTACTGCATGCCTACACATGCATTTCTTCTTGCATTTGCATGCTTCACACCCCATGTATGAACACATGTTCTCTTTATATATATATATATATATAAACACACGCAACATAACCAACATGCACACACACAACACACGGCCACACACACATCACTACAATGCACGCACTGCTCATCACTAACTCTCAGCATATTATAACATGCAACATCATCCGCACTTTCCCCTTTTATTTTTATTTTTTTATAAACAAAGCTACTTCCTTCAAGAACAGAACTCAGCAGTGAGTGGAGTTTGTAAAGGATGCGGTGATGAATGGTGGCCGCACTGGATGCGGTGGCAAGTGGTTTCAGGGTAGGATGGGTCGGTGATTGGGTCGGGTTCAGGTAGAGGCGTGTGGCGTGTGGTGAAGAGTGAGGGACTGGCGGAGCAACAAGGGAGGGTAGTGGCTGCCGAAGTGGGAAGAGGGCGTTGACCGCGGTGTGTGTTATCCCGCCTTTTGACAAGGCCGAGATACCAAGAAACTGACTGGAGAGACAGGGTCGTACGTCCCCAGCATTGGATAGCTATTGGATAACTACGAATATCAATGAATTTTTCCCGAGCCCGGATCGGGCTACAATTGATAAGATACGCCGGGCAAAGCCGTGGAAACCAACGTTCTGAATTTCGACACAATCCGATTTTGTATGCTCAAGTTATCACCAATGGAAAGTGGCAGAGTTAGCTCTAGTCCGAATCCATCAGAGAAAGGCCTTGGTTCGGATCCATCCAAAGCATTCCCTGCTTCGAATCCATTAGGAACGTGCCTTCATTCGAATTCATCAGAGGTAGCCATGCTTCGAATCCATCCACACATGCTTTGGTTCGAATCCATCGAAGTATTCCCATCTTCGACTCCATCCCATGAAGGTCCTTCGAATCCATCAAGCAGAGAAGTCTTCGCATCGATCAACTATGAAATACTTTGATCGATACGAAGGGAACGTACGTTCCATCGATTCGAAGGAGAATACCTTCGAATCCATTACTTCGAATCCACCAAGTCATAGCAGCTAAAACCAAGGATTCGACCCAGTAAACTCGGAGAAAAAGGTGGGTCAACCCAAGAAGCGCACGCGCCACGTCACCAAGCACGTGCTCGATCGATCGATTCGATCCTATCGATTCGAAGGGATCGATTCGAAGCACGTATATCAACTGAAAATGCAATCTTGAATCGATCATAACTTGAGATCTACAAGTCCAAATGCTATGAAATTTTCACAGTACCTTGCATATACATAGAAAAATGTCCACGCCAAATTTCATCTCGATTGGATGCAATCTTGATCGATTCGAACCAAGGGTCGAATCGATCCCAAAGTGGGCCCTGGCCTCCAGAATTCAGATATGTGGGCCCCCTCACGTGCCTGAAGCGTTCTCTACGGATTTTAGGCGAAATATCAGCCTCCTACACCTATAAATAGAGCCCCTGGTCATTCAGAAAGGGGATCAGAAAATTTTTAGCTAAAAGGAACGCCCAGACTCTGCCAGAATCACTCCAGTTCACTGCTGCTGCCCCTGATTTCGAATTTTGGCTTAACACCTGCTGTACTTTGATATTAAATCGTTGTATTCTCCAAGTATCAAGCAATAAAATAGCAAAACTTCATAGTGGACGTAGGCAAATCGCCGAACCACTCTAAATCGCTGTCTCTTGTGTGATTTACTTTTTGAAGTGTGGACTTTTTGTTTGATAATCTACATTTTCCATTTACTTTCTTCACTTATTATCTCTTCAAAAACTTCCGAAGAGTGTTGTGTCTAATTTTGACACAAATAGTGTGCTTGCAGTGGAGTCTTGGTGGAGTTGGAGAAGCTTGCTGGAGTTTTGGCCTTGCGTGCTTGCGTGAGGTGTAGTTTGCACGTTACAGAGAAATGAGAGGAAGAGTAAAGGATGAGGGGAAGTGAATACCTGAAGATGTGAGCAGAGTAAATTGAAGAAAATGAATTATCACATCTCTTTAAGTTTAAATTCACGTATCATAAATTCATTTTGTAACCGAGGAGTCACCACTCTTTACGATGTCAACCCCCAGCTGCCACCTACTCTATTAAATTCACCAGCTGAATTTATTTCAAATTTCTTTTGGATATGGGCTAAGGAATTTGGGCTGACATTTGTTTAAACGGTCCGTTCGGAACGATTAAATTAACGTGACGATTTTACGTCGGACTCCGATTGGCACGAGTAAATATACTGTTTTGATCAGTTCGACGATGCGCTTCGAACGATACACAGATTATTGTGATACGATTGTTTTATAAAAATTCGAATTACGCCGCTTAAATTGTACGATTTGCAAAACAATTTAAACGGAGCAGGCGATTTCAGTTTTAGACGAAACGAATTACATAATCTTGATCAGAATAATTTTTACAACATAACTGTGTAAAATTATTTGGATTTGAAAGATAAATTTCACGCAGCTTTATATGAACTACTATTCAAATAATAGTGCGAACGAAGTTGATTGCAATATTTTGCGACGAAACTTTTTCCATATTCATATATCACAAGACGTATTTTATAAACAAAGTTTGGACGTCAATTGAGATTGTTTATAAATTTCAATTTTTTTATATTAAAACGATGGATTTAAAATTTTAGATTGGGTCGGAAATTCAGGGTCATTACAGTCTCCCCCACTCAAAACTTTTCGTCCTCGAAAAGGAACAAGACAAGTGAAGTAGGAATGAAGTAAGCAGAAAAATCAAGATAGATTTTTGAGAAATTTGAATAATGCCTGAAATTAGTAATTTGGAGTTTGAATCCCTAATACTATCTTCAGTCTCCCATGTGCAATCTCGCTCATCTGCACTCCACTGTACTTTGACGAGATTTACCGACTTCCTTCTGAGTTGCTTTGTCTCACGATCAACTATCCAAAGCGGCTTTTGCTCAATAGTCAAGTCAGGCACGATAACAATCTCTTCCAATTGAGCAGTGGGGATGGTCATAGATGGATCGTGTACAACTTTGCGAAGATGAGAGACGTGGAACACGTTGTGCACACCGGTAAACTTCTCTGGTAATGAAACTCTATATGCCAATGTTCCGACTCTTTCCATAATCTCAAACGGACCAATAAATCTGGGAGCTAGCATTCCTTTCCTTCCAAATCGAACAATATTCTTCAAAGGCGACACTTTCAGAAATACTTTGTCTCCTATACTGAATTTGAGATCTCTTCTCCTTTTGTCAGCGTAGCTCTTCTGTCTATCCTGTGCTGTCTTTATCTTCATCTTGATTTCTTCGACTTTTTCAGAAGCTTCCATAATTATTTCTGGACCAAGCACTAGTCTATCTCCAGACTCAATCCAGCAAGCTGGCGATTTGCATGGCCGTCCATATAAGGCTTCGAACGGTGCCATACCAATGCTTGCCTGGTTTATTAAAGATGATTAATTCAAATTCAAATATACTTATTCAAATTTGAAATTCAGTTTCTTTACCTGGTAACTATTATTATAAGTGAATTCAACCAAGTGAAGATGGTCTTCCCAAGATCCACCAAAGTCAATAATACAAGCCCGGAGAAGGTCCTCCAAAATCTGATTCACCCTCTCAGTTTGGCCATCTGACTGAGGATGATAAGTTATGCTCAGATTCAGTTTGGTGCCCAAAGTATCCTGAAATGTTTTCCAGAATTTACTAGTGAAAATAGTTACTCGATCACATACGATACTAGATGGTACACCATGAAGTTTAACAACTTCTCTCATGTATATCTCGGCCAAACTTGAAGCAGTACAAGTGGACTTCACTGGAATAAAGTGAGCGGACTTCGTCAATCTATCGACAATCACCCAAATGCTTTCATTCCCCTTTCTAGTCCTTAGTAGTCCGTCAATAAAGTCCATATAAATTTGCTCTCACTTTCAACCTGGAATCTCAAGTGGTTGAAGCAAACCAGCTGTCTTTCTGTGGTCAGCTTTAACTTGTTGGCAAGTTGTGCACCTGCTGACATAGTTAGAAATATTGCGCTTCATTCAACTCCACCAATATAGCTTCTTTATATTCTGGAACATTTTGGTGACACCGGGATGAAATGAAAGTGAAGATTGATGGTTTTCTCTCAACACTTCCTGTCTTAGACCGTCAACATTAGGAACACAAATGTGATTATCAATTCTCAAGACTCCGTTACTATCAACATGTGCACCAAATTTATTATCAGCATTTCCAACTCTACTGAGAACTATTTCTTTGATGCGATAGAGCAAAGTATCCTCGTACTGCTTGGCTATAATACGATCCATAAGAGCTGGGGAGACGGAAAGCTAGAACAACATTCCTTCAACAAGATTACAGCATACCATAGTTTGGTTTCTGCTCAAAGCATCGGCTACGGCATTTGCTTTCCCCGGAGTGTAGTTAATATCAAGATCATATGCAGCTAGAAATTCGAGCCATCGGATTTGTCTCTGATTCAAATCCTTTTGTGAGAAAATATATCTCAATGACTTGTGATCAGTGAATAACTCGAATTTGTTTCCCAATAGATAGTGCCTCCGTAGCTTAAGAGCAAATACAACCGCAAGAAGCTCTAAATCGTGAGTTGCGTAGTTTGCTTCATGGGTCTTTAACTGACGACCCGCATAGGCAATAACATTTCCTTTCTGCATCAAAACTGCTCCAAGTCCATCTCGACAGGCATCTGTATAGACTGTCAATCCTTCGCTACCATCAATAACTGTAAGAACTGGGGCAGATTTCAACTTCCTCTTCATCTCATTGAAAGCTGCTACGCACTTTTCACTCAAAATAAACTTCACATTCTTTCTGGTCAGTGTGGTAAGTGGGGCGGCAATACGAGCAAAGTTTTCTATAAATCTGCGGTAATAGCCAGCTAATCCCACGAAACTGCGGATATCTGTAGGAGTTTTGAGAGTCTCCCAATCCTGCAAATTCCAAGGATTCGAATTAAGATATTGATAAGTTGTTTGGATAGAATTGACAAGTAAGAGTAGAACTTACATTGATTATGGCGATCTTAGCTGGATCGACCGAAATCCCATTCTCCGAAACAATATGGCCAAGAAACCGAACTTCATCTTTCCAAAAGTGGCATTTTGAAAACTTGGCTTTAAGCTAATGACTGTGAAGAGTTTCGAGAACAAAAGCCAAATGTGACCTATGCTCTTTCTCGTCTTTAGAGAAAACGAGAATATCATCGATGGAAACAAGCACGAACTTGTTAAGAACATCTCGGAAAACTCTATTCATCATGTCGAAGAAATAGGCTGGAGCATTAGTAAGACCGAATGGCATAACCAGCCATTCAAAGAAACCATTCTCTGTGCGGAAAGCTGTTTTAGGAATACTCTCCTCGGCAATTCTGAGTTGGTGAAAGCCAGTAGCCAAATTAAGTTGAGAAAAGACTTTAGCTCCATGAAGCTGATCGAATAGATCATTGATGCAAGGCATCAGATACCTGTTCTTGTGTGTGAGCTTGTTTAGCTCTCTATAGTCCACACACATTCTGAGTGAGCCATCAGATTTGGTGACAAATACAACTGTAGCACCCCATTCTGAATGACTGCGCCGAATCAAGCCTTTAGAAAATAAATCTTCAATTTGAACATTCAACTCTACCTTTTCTTTAGGAGCCATTCTCCTAAGAGGAAGAACAAATGGTCGTGCACCAGGAATAAGATCAATGCAGAATTCAATTTCCCGTGGAGGTGGTAGAGAATTGACTTCTCCAAACACATCAGAAAAGAATTGGACCACTGGAGTAGAGCTTAATTCATTTGGATGGGAGTCCAGAGAAAATATAAAACTCCGAGCACATCCTTGAGGTGATTTGCCTTTAACAACTAAAAGCAAGTTCTTGTCGTCGATAATTAAGAGAGACAGTTCGAGCTTTGCATGAGATAACGGCTTCGAACTTTCGTAGCCAATCAATGCCTAATAGAATATCGAAGGCCTTGAATCCAAGGACATAGAAATCCTAAGTAAAACGATGAATGCCATGCATAAGAGTGACATATTTGCGTACCCTTTTGAGGTTAGCGGGCCCTCCAATAGGGTTAGATACACATAAGGAAATAGATGCAAGAGTGGGTTCCAATCCAAGTTGATTAGGGCTGCACAAAGTATGGGTTGGGTCGGGTCAGACCAAATATTTCATCCGACCCGCATAGGTATGGGTTTAAGGTAGCTCAACCCGTATCCGACCTTATATGAGGTTGGATATGGGTTGGGTCGAAGTATGGGTTAGGTCGAGTTTAGTAGGGTTGGGTTGGGTTGCATGAATCTAATAAAAAATGAGAATATAAGGGAATATTTTCAAAAAATAACATTAAAATGTTCAACATAATATATTAGATATTAGCTAGCATAACGCACTTAAACTAACTATTCATTATAACATATATTTTATTAAATTTCATTGTAAAACACATCATATGAAATTAGTTCACTACATAGTAGAACAAGTGTTTCATTTTAAAATACATTAAAATGCCCTTTAGAATATCTTTGCCAAATTCTATCTTGTTTGGGTTGACATAAAATATGTTTTTTCGTATATTTACTGTAGAATACATAAACATTATTCTAGGATTATACTATTCTAATTTTAAGTGTATTGATATTAAATTAGGTTTTTAATATAGGGTTGGGTTGAGTTAAAGTAGGGTTGGGTTGAACAAAATAACACACCCGACCCATATATAGTATGGGTTACAAATTGTAACCCATATCTGACCCGAACTAGGATGGTTTGGGTTGGGTTTATGTGGGTTGGATCGGGTTGGTGGGTTGGGTCGGGTTGGATATGGGTTGTGTGCAGCCCTAAAGTTGATTACATATATCCATAGATATGAAGCTATGTGTTGCTCCAGTGTCGAATAGAACTTTAACAGGCAAGTTATGCAACATAAAAGTACTTTGTAAAGTACCTTGGTTATCTGAAACTTCCGGGGCAGGTGTGGAAAGGGAAAAGACTCCAGATGGTGTACTATGCTTCTGTGTTGGGCAGTCTTTCTTGAAGTGTCCAAGTTGTAAGCAGACATGACACAAATCCCTCCTGGTTTTCTGTGCCGGTGGCGGAACAGCTGCGCCTTTAGGAGATAGGCAGCTACTAGCGTAATGACCCTTTTGGTCACATTTGAAGCAAGTAATGGATGATATGTCTATGGGCTTTTTCTGGGAGTATCCAAGCCCGGATTTCCGCTGCCAATTCTTTTTCTGTTGCTCGAAGTTTGGCTTTCTCTTCCCTGACTGACTAGCTGATGCCTGAGAAACTGTAGCCTTAGGGACAGATGTTCCCTTTGGCTTTCCCTCGTATCGAAGAGCAAAGTCCATCAACTCTGTGAAGTTGCCATGTACATGAGCGGTGAGAAGCTCGTAGTAATCAGGTTGTGCGCCATGAATGAACTTCTCGTTCTTAAGCAGAGGAGTGTCGATCAAACCGAGTCCGAACTTAGATAGTTTGTTGAACTTTTATTCATACTCAGTGAAGGTCATGGTGCCTTGTTTGAGATCCATAAAAGAACGATAGAGTTGGGCTTTCCCAGCAGCTGGCATCCATTGAGCCACAAAGGAGTCCCTATTTACAAGTGATATAAGATGAGTAAAAAATTTGAACGAGATAGAAGTAAATTATTTTGATGTAATTTAGATAGATTTCTACCTAAACCGGGCCCAAGTGATGTTTTCCTCATCGGTACGAGAAGTGACGGTTTCCCACCAATCTTGTGCAGCATCCTAAAGCTGCCAAGCGGCTAACTTACGCTTCTGAGCGTCTGTGATCTCCAAGCCAGTAAAAATCCTCTCCAAACTCTTTAGCCATTGCTGAGCTTCGATGATACTCTCGGAGCCAGTAAATTTGACTCCGCCAAGCTGAGTGTACTCCTTGCTAAGAGTGGAGAATCTGGCAGCGGGAGCTGGAGCATGTGGACCAGGAGCATTTCCACCCCTCCCTCCTCTAACATTTCTTCTGGTAGCCATCCTGGAATACCAAAAGTGATTTAGAATCAAAGATAGGAACTTATAGAACTTAAGGAAATTCTATTCGATTGAATTCAGTAAGAAAGATGAATCAAAGGATGTGGATTCTGAAATGATTCTCCTCATTCTAGGGTATGGTTACTCTATCTCTAATGAGCTTTAAAACTCCACAGGCTAAGGTTATTGGGAACCAAAGCTCTGATACCAACTGCAACAACCCGTATATTTGGACCATTTAAATTGACAATAATCCACACATGTCAACTTAAATAGTACAAAACACGAATCGTTAATGGAGTATATATATATATATAAATGAGAATCATCACAGAATCACATAAATTACATCATAACATAATAGTGAAGTGAAAATACAACATAGTCATAAGAGTAGTTCGTGAAGCTACCCATAAGTACAACAATGTCTCAAATAAAGGAAATAAATCAACATAGAATTCCAAATAGTCTGAATGGAAAGAACAATAACTGATAAGATAAGATAGTGAAAGTCTTCAGTCTTCAGCTCCAAATAAACAGCAACAGCAATTCTCACTCTGATCCGAGCATATGCACAAACAAACACTCGAGTCAGGACATATATTCTTATACAGATAATATGGTTCAAGATTTGAAATAACAATAACTCAATGATGAATGGAATAAACATCTTTCAGGATCCGATAAACTATCTATACATAGTAGTGTACGATAAATAGATAATGTCTATCAATAAAGTAAGATATCAAAATAGTGTTAAGGCGTTACCATTATTCCTCTTAACACGTTTTCATATAGCATTATAGACTATACAGCACTGTAAACTCCACCGTAAACTAGTGGGATATCAGGGAGTACTCCATAGGAATAATACAAAACAAATTCATAGTGGTTGCGTATACGGGAATACAAGTATGGCTAGGCACATGAGACAATATCCAAGGTAGTGAAACTACCGTTCGCCTAATCTGGACTGGTAAGAACGCATCGCTGCAACGATCGCAACACCGCGAAACAACACTCCAAATTTCAAGGGTGCGCACCAATCAATTACAAAGTAAATGAGTAGTTTACGAAGAAGTGTGTTCGCTCGAGGTAGCTAACCTCATTTGGCCCGACACGGCTCCTATTTTAGTCATTTCCAATTTGACACAAGTGTCAAGGCTATCCATTATCGTTCGCTTTCTTCAATCATCAACGTATGCCAATCCAACCACTTCATTTTGGATCACACTCCACGTATAGTTATTAAAGTGGTTTTCGGTTTAGACAATGAGTATGTCCTTAACCGATTCCGGTTCCTTTAATAACCTTCGTAATTATTTCACCGATAGGTCGTTAATATATTTCCAAACTGAATCAATTTCAATTTCAATTACAATTCGTAAATCAACATTTCGTTAGCCTTTCTAAATCAATTTCCAAAATTTACGTTTCATAACTTCACAACTTCATTTCAAAATTCTATAATTAAATTTCAAAGTCCAAATTTTAAAACAATTCAATATCCATTTCATTACGTGTATAAGTTCATTCCAAAATCATTTAACGTTCAAATCGATTTAAACTCAATTTTCGATTTCATTCGATATTCATTCAATTAATTTATCATTAAACAATTTCAATTAAATTTCTAATTCATCACATTACTTCTTAAGTTCATCTTCATTATCAAAGCTTACAAATTTATTTTAAATTACATTTGCCAAATCCAATTCTTTAAATTACAAGCCTTTCATTTGTTTCGATAAAACGCATTCTATTTCTTATTAAAGAAATTCATTTCATTTATTATTTACGTAGTTACAATTTCAAAACTCAATTAAACAGCTTAGTTTCTGTCACGACCCGATTTCCTCTCCCGGAAAATCGCATCATGAATTAAGAAAGAAAGGGATAGAGAATAGAAAAGAAAGAAGAGAAGAAGAAACAACACATCAGAATCTAAACAGCGGAACGAATAAATTATATTAACAACATAATTATTACATAGTTTCATATACATCAGAGTTACACAACTTATACAACACATACTAGACAGTTATAAACACCTGTCTAGTTATACAACTCAATACAACTCAATACAAGAGAGAGAACTACTCAGAGAAAACTACACAGCGGAATACTATATATCTACACGTAGAAGCCTCCTGCTCCCTTGCTCCTCCACAATTCGTCAAAAGCTAACCTGAATTCCCTTGGCTACTCGTAAAAATTTGAGTACCCAAGAGTTTAAGAAAAACAGAAATAAACTCCGGGTCAGACATGGGTCTGGTGAGTAACAGGTTAAGGTTGCTTAACTTTTAAAAACCTTTGAAAGAAAAGTATCGCGTAAGACTTCCCACACATAAACATGGAAAAGTTTTTACCTTACGCTAACCAAACATTTGATAATAAATCCGATGATATTATAATAGTGTCTAGGGTTTTCAAGTAAAATACAGAAATAGCTGAAATGCTTACATCTCACATTCCAACATAGTTGGGCACAACTAATTCGTACGGCACTTATTGGATTTTGGATTCCATACAATGGCAGGGCTACTGGGGTACCGCCCGTCACAGTACGTGGTCTAGATCAACGTACCGAGGAGCCTCCCTAACTCCTCTGCAAAACAAAGCCGGAACCATCCCTTACTGGATAGTCCCGAACAAGACAATCCCGCAGTTGTTTCGAACCAACTGCCCACACAGCCGAATATAAAGGGTCTTCTAGACAGGGATCAATCTCGCTCTCCAGTGGAAGCTACCCACGAAGCCTTGCTGCACCTCCCCTGTTTTAGCCATTCCCGGTTGATGAGGCTTGAGGCTACGATTTACCTTTAGAGAACACATCTCTTAGAATGCTCATCGTCCACCTGACGATGTTCTGAAAGCATTCAATCCATACAAGTTCGTTCCGGGTTCGAACGAAACCGAAGGCATTATCTCGTTATACTCACTTTGGAATCACCCTCAGAGTTAACGACAATAACCCTTGCACTCTGAATCATCATCTTCACTTCAGATTCACGACCTATCGTTAATTTGGATCGATGTGGTTTTCGGATATCCAAATATGGAAACCCGATCCCGGTCTCATCGAAATCCAAAACATGTCTTTTAAGGCCAAGTTGTTTTAAAGTTTAAAACAATTCAATTATCTATACACACAGATAGATATCTCATAAATCACAATTGATAATCATCATTATCATATAACAGGTAACCTATAATTCATTTCAATAGGTAATCCATATCACCATCACAATAGATAATCTAAGTTATCATCACAATACAATCAACTTCCATACCACACAATATCATTCATCTCACTGCTGAGATTTCAAACATCCAAGTCAATCAATGACATCCATTCATACATAAGCAAAAATTTACTCATCATAATATAATTAATTTAAATTGAATTAAATTAACTATCTCTAATTAATTTAAAATGAATTAAATTAATCACTTTATTTATAATTAAATTAAATTAAATTAATTACTCCATCCAAATTTACCTTGCTTACTAAATCATTTGATTGATTACAATCAATTAATTCATTTATTATTAATCACCTTAATTAATCACCTTTGATTAATTACCCTTAATTACATTCATGTAATTATCCTTAATTAATTTCACAAATTAATTATTCTTAACCACAAACAGTAATTAACCTTTAATTACTTCAATTAATTAATTAACTATAATTAATTACCTTAATCCTTACATTAATTAATTACCCTTAGTCACTTCTCATTGATTAATTAATCTTAATTAATCATCTTTAATTTCATCATTAACTAAAATAATTAATGATCCTTAATTATTAATTACTTTAAGTAATTAACTAACTTAATTACTTTAAACAAATTAATTATCCTTTAATTAATTACTTAATCAATCCCTTGATTAATCATTAAGTAATTTAAATCTAAATTACTCATTCTTAAACACCTCCTTAATTACAATTTGTAATTATTAAACAATTACTTAACTAAGTAATTTCCAAATCATTAATTACATAAAGTAATTATTTTTAAAACTCAAATGTTTAAATTTAATTAAACTTAATTAATTAAAAATAAACAATCACATTAAACTAAATTAATTATATCAAGTAATTAATTTCCTAATTACTTCATTAAGTAATTATACTTAAACAATTCATAAATGATTATTATTAAATTAATTAATCTAATTAATTATAAAAATTAACCACATTAATTAATTATTAAATAATCCTGGTTAATGACCTTCAATAACCATTCTCTAATCATTTTATAAAGTAATTAACCTAAATTAATTACCATTTGAATTATCTTTATCATCAATTAATTAAAGTTAATTATAAAATTTATTAACCTTAAATAAAAACTTAATTACATAACTATATTCATTCATCATTAATTAATAGTTTAATTAATGATTTTAAATTTAAATTGATTAATCCTTAATCAATTATCAATTCCAAGTTCACTTAATTAACTAATTAATAAATCTTAATCACCCTTGATTAATTCTAAACATTAATCTAAATTTAAATTTCAAAATAAAACATAATTTAATTATGTTTAAAACAATTTAATTTAAAACTAAGTACCTTTGAAATTATCTTTAAACTTACATTTTAAATACAAGTTTAAATTAAAAGTATTTTGAACTTATCTAAGTTTTAAAAAAAATTTAAAACTTATTTAAAATTTCAAGACAACACCAAAATTTAACTTAAAAATGAATTCATAAAAATTCAAAGTCAAATCCATTTCAAAATTTTGGAAATTCAATTCATTCTTGGTTTAAACTCAAATTTAAATCTTCTTTTTAAATTTTAAAACTAAACTTTATTTTAAATTTTAGATTTCCAGTTTAAAAATTTATCTTTAAATCTTGCTTCTCATTTTTAAAACTTCATTTATTTAAAATGTTTAAACTATCTTATTAATATGATATAGTTAATAAAGTTAAATTTTTAAACATAAGTTTCTGTTTTTTTTAAAACTGGAATTTAAAAGCAAATGAGAATTTTAAACTTACATTTAAATTTGAACTTAAATTTTACTAGAAACCATAACTGCAGATTTTAAAACAAAAGTTTAAATCCAGATTTGCAAAAAAAACAGAAAACAGGTTTCAATACAAACCTGGAATTTAAATTCAAATCAGTAGTTCAAACCTAAATTAAATTTTTAAACCTAAACCTTATTTAAAACCTATAGCTACAGATTTAAATCTTGACAAATCCAGATTTTAAAATAGTTTAAAACCCAAATTTTCAAATCAGACTCTGATCTGGAAAACTACAGAGCAACTCGAGAGACAAGAATTTTGCTTCGGGTTTTCTTCCCATTTACTCCGAGTCTTCAACTCACCTACTTCGAGTTATCTTCAACTTGCTTCGAGTCATATCCATTTTTCCCCTTAAACCAACTAACCCAAGCTTCATCAGAAAGCACATCACTGTGCATGTACACAGCGACCACCACCTTCCATGATCATCAGAGGTGATCGAACTTCCACCAGAAACCCACCAGATCGAACCATCATCACAGAAACAACTTTGAACTCAGAATTCCCAAACTGGAAACAAAGACAGGTTTCATTTCGAAACCTGGAACACATTGAACAGGTTGTTTTCAAAACCTGTCAACGGCGATTTCATGCCTCTCCGACCACCTGACCATCAGCCCCTTCGGCCTCGAACTCAACCACACACCAACTTCACACTCCCCAAATATCATAGCGCTCGATCAAGTATTCATGTCGAACTGACCCAATGTTTAATCACATTCAAAACTAGGGTTTAAAAACAAAATTGCAAACCGCATCAAATCTAACCAAATTCAATCACTTCTCTGATTTTTCCCAAGATCTCCTATACCTACTTCACCACCCAGAGGAATCCCAGAATTTCTAAATTCATGAATCAATAGATTTTACTAAAAATCCTATTTCGGTTCAAAAATAAACTGTCACTTAACCAAATCCCTAAAAATCCTACTACCTGATTTAAAAATCAAGTTTTAGTTGATACTATAGATTTATGATACTGAATTACTAAATAAACATGTTTGGGATTTTGATAAAAATCAACATGCACTGATCTGTGCATGTTTCCAGAGACAATTGCTATGTTGTTTTTTTTTTTTAACTTACTTACAATTCTAAGTATTAACTTCAGAAGATCAAACAACATCACTCAACAAATTTCTTATATCAGAGACTAAATAAAAGGTAAAGATTTGCATCACAGTTTAGCTTAGGAAACAAAACAAACAGATCAGTGTATGATAGCATGCACACAATTCATCTTCACATCAGGCTTTTATCAAACATACAAACAATATTTATAATATCAGATCATACTAGTATGCAACCTAAATATAGTTTTAAATTTTAGAGTTACTGTAGCGACCAATAAAATTTTATTAATTTTTTTTTTTTTTGGTTTTATAACGTATTTAATTTGGATTTTGAGAAATTATTAATAATAATAATTTTGAAATAAAAATTTGATATTTGGATTACGTATAATTTTATAGTTTAAACCAATAAGTTGTAGTTGTATATGGCTTGCATCTTATTCTATAATAACCAGTGTATATTTTGCTGTCTACTAGTATAATACTATATGTTAGTTTATTTATGTGTATCGATCTAAACAATGATTTTAAAATAATAATAAAAATATACATACATACATATATATAATTGGATTTGCGTTTGAATTTAGAAAATGATTTTGATTCATATAAATAGTTATATACATAGTTATGCACATATATAGCCATAAGTTCAACTCATACCATATTAAATTTCTTTTAAAGGTTTTAGCTAAATCTATGGGTGAGCGTTGACACACCTTTCCACCTTATATTTAATTCTCTAACGTTTCAATTTGCATTCTATCCGTTCATAATTTCTTTTTTTTGTGTCAGCTGAATCAATGAGAGACTGTTACAATTTCATTTATTTGTGTACGTTTTCATTTTTATTATTGTACACATCACGGTACCTTTAAAATTGTGACTTCATTTCTTTTCTTCGGTCTCAATTATAGAAGCGTGATGCGCACGTTATTATTAATTGCTTTGAATCTCACTACTCTATATTTATTCCTGTACGTTTTATCTTCGCTTAAATTTCTCTCTCCATTCTTTTTTCCATTTTAATACCCTTGCCTTTCCATACTCACGTGCTTTCCAATCAAGCAATAAATTATTTAAATATCCACCTTATCAACTTGACCGTTGTTATTGCATCACACTAGTATATAATTCAAATCTATCATTATTCTACCATTCTTCTTTAACAAATTATATGTAACAGTATATCATAAATGGACAGCTCATTCTCCACCCATTCATTTCTCCTATTCAATTAATAATGGAATATAAAGTTATATATTTGGTATACAATTCAAACAACCGTTACCATTCATACCTCCTAAATTCTAGCGATTGACCCCTCTATTTCCATCGGTTCAAATTTATATAAACTTTATATTCGTTACACGTTACATTCATTTATTTGACCGGTCCTTTCCTTTGTTATTTCCCGAATTTCGTGCGTTACTAACCAATGCTCCATATTTATTTGCCTTAATGATTCAGCTAAATTTAAGGATCACCGTTGCTTTTACCTTTTTGTTTATATTACCATTCCCCTATTTTAGCCGGTTGCATTTGATATTTCCTTGATTTAAGCTTTCTAACTTTTAAATTTCCACTACTCTATATTTTTTCTGTACATTTATCTTTGCTTGAATTTCTTTGTCCATTCTCCTCTTTTGCATGTGAAGCTTCTTCTGTAGGTAAATGGCTGCACCATTTTTTTTTCTTCTTCTTATTTCTTTTCTTTTTCTTCTTCTTTTTCATCCTTTTCTTTTGTTTTCTTATTGTTTATATTGCTTTTCCTTTATTTTAAGCACAACATGTTTTTGTCTATTTATTTTTTTACATGTTTTGATTTTCAATGTAACATAAAAGTTTATAATTTAAGCGTATATATATATATTTAAAAAGGATCGCTTTATATTAAGGTCACATGGTATTTGGAGAAGTATTTTTTTTAAACTATTTTGTCACTTTTATTTATATTTTACAATCCCGGTCCTAAGAGCATTTGATTGTTGGCTATACAGTTTGGGTCTATGTATTTACATTTAAAAGATAATGTTTAAATTTATGTAAAGGAAGGCAAAATTATGATGTATAAACTGGGATAGTTTAACATTTATAGGCGAGGACATCATTAATTCCTACTTTCTATTTTCATCAGTTTTGGTTTATGCATTTAGTAATGCTAACTAAGCTATATATATATATAATTGGTTTTGCAAGGTCTATAGTTATATAAAATAATATGTCGATTTTATGGATTTTTGTTTACAGTAGTGCTTCACTTTTGGTTTTAAAACATAAATAGTTATATGTTTGGCAAGTTCACATATTGCTGTTTTGTAAGATCACGTTTAATATGTATATACTTTTTTTATAGATGAGAACTTGGTTTTCAAATATATTTTTTTTTAGTATGTTTTGGGATTAATTATTTAATTTAAACAAATATATTTATTTTAAGTTTATGTTTAATTTTTAATAAATGTAAGCTTGATTTGTTTATTTACTTATATGTTTGAAACGCTTGTAAATTTAATTTGCGGTGTTCAAACTTAGAATATAAATTCATATGTATATATAGTATAGGTCAGTTTTATGAATTTTTTTTTATATACATATTTTTAAGTTTTATTTTATATAGTATGGTTTATATGTTAGAAAAAAAAGGAGAGAGGTTTTATATCCATAGTTATATGTTACTGCATTGGGTAATATAGCTGTTAAGTGCTGTCTGCATTTGTACATTGATTTTTACTTGGACTGTATATATATATTGAATAACAAGTGTTTGTAGCTTTCTTTGTCGCAGTTAATATAAGCTATGTTGAAAATGGGTCTCAACATTGTTTTTTTCTTTAAACTTGCATGTGTTTATGTACATTTCAATATGAAAGTTACAATATTTATTTCAAATTTTATTACATTTGATTTTTAATACAAAACAGTGATTTTTCGTACATACGTATTTTGTTTTGATATTGGTCTTAAAAAGAAATATTAATTTAATAAGAAAATAATATATTTATTTTGATTTATATATGTATATGTGCTTTAAATGGATATTGTTTTCAAATTCTCTTATACCAATTCTCTTCATCAAACCCGGTTCTAATTTGATTCCGTCGATTCCTGTTATCAGCTTTGTCCGTCATGCCCGTTTTCTCCATCGAATCGTATCCATCTAGCGTCGCTTGGAATTCGTAGCTCGTTTCCTTGTCAAATCTGTTTAGCCTCGAAAGGTGAGCAATCACTCACGATTAACACTTTTATATTTATTGAATTTGATTTCAATTGAAACGACAATTGAAATATGCTGTTGTATTTATTTTTAATTGTTATATATGCTATTATTTGTATCTGTTCACCTATGACACCCAACACCATTATCGGTTAATTATGTATGTGATAATAATACAGATTGGTTGATAATTGATTGTTTGATTGATTGTTGTTTAAATTGGATGTTAATTATTTTTGTTAAGTGATAACTAGTTTGCTAGTTTAATTTGAGTAGTATAGTTTACAAATTAAACGGATTATATATGATGGACCTTACTTTATTAAAACCTGACCCCGCCATATGTAAATTTGATTAGTTGAATTTGACCCATTGATTGTCGTAGAAATTGATAAATTATTCTTGAAATCTTTGAACGTAGTTTGGATTAATTGTTGTATTATTAAACTGAAAATGAAATGGAACGACAAGGGAAAACTGAAATGTAATAACCTTTAAATCTACATGAAATGATAGTGTAGATTTTAGAAATAATTATAAAAATAACAATGCGAATTAATACGATTATTTCGGGGTTATTTGATTTAATCTATTGAATTGTTATTGATTGTTGTTATTGCTTGTTTACTTACTTTGACACTATCCCTGTCATCACACTGCAAGTTCCCTTTGTTATGTTTGATTTTTGAATTAAAATGGGTTGAAAAGATAGGCCCAAGCGGGTTTCGTTTAATTAAATTTGGGATTACGGGTTGAAATGCTATCCACCCGTATACATTTAGTGTACGTATTGAAATGATAATAGCCATAACACTTTGACCATATGATAAAAAAATCTATGGTCTTATTAAATGTAAATTCTTAAATACATCTATAAAGGGTAATGATAAATATAGAGTTAATTATATCTAGTTAATCAAGATTTGATTAAATACATAAATTATGATAAATAATTTATGTAAATTTTATTCGGATAAATTTTGCAATAATATTGAAAAATTAAGGTTGGGAGATAAATTTGGGTTATTGTAAAATGATGTTTAGATAAGGATTTATTTATTTAAATCAATTTGAAATTTATCGAATGAGATATTTCACGTTTAATAAAATTTGAGAAATCTTGAGAAAGATGTAATTTAAAGTCACTAAAATGGTATTGAATAAGGGAAGGTTCAAACTAAATAATAATGATGTAAAAACCAAGAATCTATATGAAACTGTTAAATTTAACATCTAAGTATTTAAGCCATGAACTGTATTGTAATTAAATGGTTTAGAAATTTGATATGTATTTGGGACCAAGATAGTTGAATTTGTTATGTAGATAACTAATTGAATTTAAGGGAAATTGAGGTTGAACGAAATCTGGAAATTTGTATTTAGAAAACTAGATTGGGAAATTTAGGGGAAATATTAAATACTTAAAGTATGGAAACATATTGAAATGGAAAGGGTAATTAGGATATCAAATCCAGATTTGAGATTTATAATTGAGATTGAATTTAATTTAAATGGAAAGGTCAGGTTGATGTGAACGATTTGTTAAGTTAAGGAAATTGCAAGTGCTTTACCATATACAGCATTTAATATATATAAATACTATTTGGGAAATATAATTATTCGAAGTGAATTTGACATTTGGGTTTGAAGTATAAATTAAGTGAATGACCACGATGTAATAGTGTATATTTCTACCCTGTAGATAGTTCTATGGACCCTTAGAGGATGGTCATCCCAAACATCCTTTAAGTTATTTGTATTTCAGTTGATATTTCACTTGAGTTGGATTTATTGATATAAGAATGTTAATCCTGACTCGAGTGTTTTGTGTTTTGCTTTACGCTCGGGTCAGACCGAGTAATACAGCATTAGAGACTCACCTTTGGAGATTGGAGCTTCATTTGGAGATCCAACTATCGTTTCAGCTTTCAGTTTTCTAGATTGACTGGTTCAGAGAAGTCATCGGCTCGTACTGAAGACTTTTCTGTATTCAAGAGATTCTGATGTATTTTATTTTAAACTCTGATGTATATAGTAGCTTCATGAACTACTATTTTTCTATTCCGCTGCATTATATTACTCTGTGTCTGTGATCTGTGTTTGATTTATTTACTGTATATTTTAAGTTTTGCCAAATTAAATTAACAATTCGGTATTTTGAATTATTCAAGTCGTACATGTACGGTTTTAGTGTCGATTTGAATGGTCCAAAATAGCGGGTCGTTACAGTTGGTATCAGAGCCAGGTTCTAGGCAAAACTTAGCATATATAGTAAATTTATTTACAGAATCACTTTCGCTCGAGTTGAATCTCTTCCTTTCGACTTGATTTCCTTTGAATTTTGGAATATCCCTCGGTTCCGAAATTCATCCGTGTCTCTTCCTATTTATATTAGTTTAATTGCAGAGTATCCCATAACTCCATTGAATAATTTGTAAAAGGGTGAAAACTCCTTTACAATTGGCATTAATTCACCTAGATTTCTGAAGTCACGGTTGACCGGTAGATGTCGCCCGCGACTTATAGAAGGATATCCACCTTCTACTTTGTAATAAAGATTTCCTCATTTTGCTCAAGCCTTCACACTTTGTTTCGAAACTTCCTTTGATCAAGTTTTCTCTTAGAAATTGAACCTCTATCTGGTTTGATATTGGACTCCCTGAATGATAGGAAACTATTTTGTAGATGGCAAAATCGGAAGAGCAGAAAGCAGCTCGTCGAGCCCGGAGAGCACTAGCCCGTAAGGAACAGGAGGAAGCAATGGAGAAGTGGGAAAAGATTTGGAGGGAAAGGGCAGGACCTGGACCTTATGACAATGTCATCTGTTATCGGTGTCAAGAGAAGGGACATTATGCAGCCATGTGCGGGAAGAGAGATGAAGGAAAGAAGAGTGAGGGCCAGCGTTATCGATCCAAGATCTTCTGTTTTAAGTGCCGTAGTACGGGACACTTTCCCAATCGCTGCCAAAAGGTGAAGAAAGTAAATGCTGCACCCACGGCATCAGTCGACCAATCAACCATTTGCTATCACTGTAGGCTGACTGGACATATAGCTAGGAATTGTCCTGTGAGGAAGTACGGAAGGAAGGCTGCGTTCCCGCAATTCGTTAAGGAGGATGGGTGTGTAGTGCATTTATGTAAGAAATGCAGAAGTTGGGGCCATATTGAGGGGGAGTGTTCTGGACCGATTGAAGTCCCACCCGGTAGAATTAATACCGATGCTTTGTTTATGTAAGGTGGTTCTCGGTAGATCTGTTTGTTTCAGCAGTTGTTTGTTGCTTTCGATAAACTCTATTGTATCTTTTGCTTAACTGAAGTTCTCTAATAAAGTATTCATGTTCCTGTTTCGTTGATATGAAATTCAAATCTCTATCTTTATTTTGAAATCCATTCTTAGATTATCCTTTGAAAATCGGGTACGTTTGTATTTTGAAATTGCTTTATATATCAAATTTATATTTTAATAACTATGATTTTTCCTATATATAAAAAGAAATGTTTCGATAAGGATTATATACCTATATATAAATCAAATAAGAAATGTTATTCTATATAAAAAGTTTTGAAAGGATTTGAAATTTTGGAAAATTATAAGAAATTGATTTATATAAAAATGATTTATAACTGAAGTGTTAAATTTGAAATTCGAGAATTGAATTCCGGTATTTTGAAATTGGTTTTAAGATTTTGGAAATTATAGGAAAAATAGTACGATTTAAAAGTATTTTTCCGAATAAGAAATGTTTTAAATGAGTTCAAATGAATTCCATTAATTTTGAAGAAATTTCAAACGAGTTTTCAAGAAAATAGAAGTCCAGAACTCACTTATGTCGCTAGGGAATAATTTCGGTGATGAGTGCACGCATCATCGACATTGATTTTCGAGTTTCAGAGTGGGGGAGAGGCTCCTTTAATAGCTTCGCTATGCGAGTGATCTTGTAAAACCGTTTTTGATTTCAAATTCCGTAGTAATTTGATAGTTTCGAAAGAAATATGTATATATTTGAAATGATTTAAAGTATACCGGTGTTCGATCCTCGAGTTTTGAGTTGACCTAGAATAACCCTATTTATAAAAAATTGATTTCCAACTAGTGATTTGAAATCTATTGATTTGAAAGGTACTCAATTTTGGAAAGAGAATTTTATATAATCGAAGTCTATATAAGGATATTTTGATATACTATTGATTTGGAAAGTATTCGTTTGAAAATGGAATCCTATATATATGGACTTTATATAAGTACAATATTTGAAAGTGATTTGAAAAAGGTACTATATGATATATATTTTCCAAATAAAGATATGGAAAGTGCCTTCTGCTTGATATCCGCTTTGTGGCCACAGCGTGGATTCATTCTATCGTTATTATTCTCTCTGATTTTGGTTTTCCGGATGTAATACTCGAGTGTTCCCACCGTGACGTGTCCCACGGTTTCTTTTTCTCTCGTGAATGCACAGCGAAATTGCCTGGCTGAGTCTTGCCTAGGGGTACGGATTGTTTCCTGGGGGAACCAGGCGGAACCATTGTGTATCCTGCAATCTGTGTAGGTCGCGAATAGTAGCGCAAGTGCCTGGCTGAGTCTTGCCTGGGGGTACGGATTGTTTCCTGGGGGAACCAGGCGTAACCATTGTGTATCCTGCACCCTACTAGTCATCATGGCGTAACTCGCAGGGCTGTGAAAGCTTACGGATATGGATTGTTTCCTGGGGGAACCAGGCGTAACCATTGTGTATCTGCGAACCATGATCGGACAAAGGTTTTGGTTTGATTGTTTTGTTTGGATCGTACTTTCCATATCTGTTTTAAAGGGTTTTTCAAGTATTTTCACTGGTTGTTGAAACAAGTCTACTAAGTACTTGAAGAATTCTAGCTTTGCGCCTGATCAACGCATGGCCAGAGTCTGCAAGAACAAGGATAAACTTGTTGAAACATCGAGTTATAAAAGTATTTTCGAAAGAAAATTTACTTTGATATAGTAGTATCTTATTATAAAAGTGTTATTATAAAGGTATTTATTATAAAATATTTTTCCCAACAAAGAAATTTGCATTAATCTTTGGAATTAAATTCCTTTGGTAAATTGAAAATTCTTGCCCGATACTATTCCAGAATCTACCTTCCTTTCCTTTTTGAATAAAATCTTTTAAAGATTGCTTATCTATATGCTACATTGGTTAATAGAAAATTTTAGTGGTATAAATATTTTTGAAGTGAATGATTTATTAATAATGTTTGAAAGGTATCTAAAGACAAATTTATAAATTTATGAATTATGGATTTAATGTTTTCAACAGCTTCTTTGTAAATATAACTAATGATGCAAATAATTGTTTTCAAATAGCTTTCATATATGTATATAGGTGTTAGTTAAACATATTAAATTTCAAT
This sequence comes from Allium cepa, assembly GCA_030765085.1. Taxonomy (NCBI): domain Eukaryota; kingdom Viridiplantae; phylum Streptophyta; class Magnoliopsida; order Asparagales; family Amaryllidaceae; genus Allium; species Allium cepa. The sequence continues at coordinate 914,408,290 of CM060929.1, read as the reverse complement.
GAGTTTTGGAAATTTTAAAGTATTAAAGATAGCTGAATCGCAAATAAAGTTTTCAAATGAATAATTCAAGTAAAATTATATAGTTTTAAATTAATTATTTACCCTTAACTTTCAATCTACCTTTATTTCTGGTTGTTCTATTCTCCTACCTCCTTCCTTTTCGGGGACGAAAAGTTTTGAGTGGGGGAGAATGTAGCGACCAATAAAATTTTATTAATTTTTTTTTTTTGGTTTTATAACGTATTTAATTTGGATTTTGAGAAATTATTAATAATAATAATTTTGAAATAAAAATTTGATATTTGGATTACGTATAATTTTATAGTTTAAACCAATAAGTTGTAGTTGTATATGGCTTGCATCTTATTCTATAATAACCAGTGTATATTTTGCTGTCTACTAGTATAATACTATATGTTAGTTTATTTATGTGTATCGATCTAAACAATGATTTTAAAATAATAATAAAAATATACATACATATATATAATTGGATTTGCGTTTGAATTTAGAAAATGATTTTGATTCATATAAATAGTTATATACATAGTTATGCACATATATAGCCATAAGTTCAACTCATACCATATTAAATTTCTTTTAAAGGTTTTAGCTAAATCTATGGGTGAGCGTTGACACACCTTTCCACCTTATATTTAATTCTCTAACGTTTCAATTTGCATTCTATCCGTTCATAATTTCTTTTTTTTGTGTCAGCTGAATCAATGAGAGACTGTTACAATTTCATTTATTTGTGTACGTTTTCATTTTTATTATTGTACACATCACGGTACCTTTAAAATTGTGACTTCATTTCTTTTCTTCGGTCTCAATTATAGAAGCGTGCTGCGCACGTTATTATTAATTGCTTTGAATCTCACTACTCTATATTTATTCCTGTACGTTTTATCTTCGCTTAAATTTCTCTCTCCATTCTTTTTTCCATTTTAATACCCTTGCCTTTCCATACTCACGTGCTTTCCAATCAAGCAATAAATTATTTAAATATCCACCTTATCAACTTGACCGTTGTTATTGCATCACACTAGTATATAATTCAAATCTATCATTATTCTACCATTCTTCTTTAACAAATTATATGTAACAGTATATCATAAATGGACAGCTCATTCTCCACCCATTCATTTCTCATATTCAATTAATAATGGAATATAAAGTTATATATTTGGTATACAATTCAAACAACCGTTACCATTCATACCTCCTAAATTCTAGCGATTGACCCCTCTATTTCCATCGGTTCAAATTTATATAAACTTTATATTCGTTACACGTTACATTCATTTATTTGACCGGTCCTTTCCTTTGTTATTTCCCGAATTTCGTGCGTTACTAACCAATGCTCCATATTTATTTGCCTTAATGATTCAGCTAAATTTAAGGATCACCGTTGCTTTTACCTTTTTGTTTATATTACCATTCCCCTATTTTAGCCGGTTGCATTTGATATTTCCTTGATTTAAGCTTTCTAACTTTTAAATTTCCACTACTCTATATTTTTTCTGTACATTTATCTTTGCTTGAATTTCTTTGTCCATTCTCCTCTTTTGCATGTGAAGCTTCTTCTGTAGGTAAATGGCTGCACCATTTTTTTTTCTTCTTCTTATTTCTTTTCTTTTTCTTCTTCTTTTTCATCCTTTTCTTTTGTTTTCTTATTGTTTATATTGCTTTTCCTTTATTTTAAGCACAACATGTTTTTGTCTATTTATTTTTTTACATGTTTTGATTTTCAATGTAACATAAAAGTTTATAATTTAAGCGTATATATATATTTAAAAAGGATCGCTTTATATTAAGGTCACATGGTATTTGGAGAAGTATTTTTTTTAAACTATTTTGTCACTTTTATTTATATTTTACAATCCCGGTCCTAAGAGCATTTGATTGTTGGCTATACAGTTTGGGTCTATGTATTTACATTTAAAAGATAATGTTTAAATTTATGTAAAGGAAGGCAAAATTATGATGTATAAACTGGGATAGTTTAACATATATAGGCGAGGACATCATTAATTCCTACTTTCTATTTTCATCAGTTTTGGTTTATGCATTTAGTAATGCTAACTAAGCTATATATATATATATAATTGGTTTTGCAAGGTCTATAGTTATATAAAATAATATGTCGATTTTATGGATTTTTGTTTACAGTAGTGCTTCACTTTTGGTTTTAAAACATAAATAGTTATATGTTTGGCAAGTTCACATATTGCTGTTTTGTAAGATCACGTTTAATATGTATATACTTTTTTTATAGATGAGAACTTGGTTTTCAAATATTTTTTTTTTTAGTATGTTTTGGGATTAATTATTTAATTTAAACAAATATATTTATTTTAAGTTTATGTTTAATTTTTAATAAATGTAAGCTTGATTTGTTTATTTACTTATATGTTTGAAACGCTTGTAAATTTAATTTGCGGTGTTCAAACTTAGAATATAAATTCATATGTATATATAGTATAGGTCAGTTTTATGAATTTTTTTTATATACATATTTTTAAGTTTTATTTTATATAGTATGGTTTATATGTTAGAAAAAAAAAGGAGAGAGGTTTTATATCCATAGTTATATGTTACTGCATTGGGTAATATAGCTGTTAAGTGCTGTCTGCATTTGTACATTGATTTTTACTTGGACTGTATATATATATTGAATAACAAGTGTTTGTAGCTTTCTTTGTCGCAGTTAATATAAGCTATGTTGAAAATGGGTCTCAACATTGTTTTTTTCTTTAAACTTGCATGTGTTTATGTACATTTCAATATGAAAGTTACAATATTTATTTCAAATTTTATTACATTTGATTTTTAATACAAAACAGTGATTTTTCGTACATACGTATTTTGTTTTGATATTGGTCTTAAAAAGAAATATTAATTTAATAAGAAAATAATATATTTATTTTGATTTATATATGTATATGTGCTTTAAATGGATATTGTTTTCAAATTCTCTTATACCAATTCTCTTCATCAAACCCGGTTCTAATTTGATTCCGTCGATTCCTGTTATCAGCTTTGTCCGTCATGCCCGTTTTCTCCATCGAATCGTATCCATCTAGCGTCGCTTGGAATTCGTAGCTCGTTTCCTTGTCAAATCTGTTTAGCCTCGAAAGGTGAGCAATCACTCACGATTAACACTTTTATATTTATTGAATTTGATTTCAATTGAAACGACAATTGAAATATGCTGTTGTATTTATTTTTAATTGTTATATATGCTATTATTTGTATCTGTTCACCTATGACACCCAACACCATTATCGGTTAATTATGTATGTGATAATAATACAGATTGGTTGATAATTGATTGTTTGATTGATTGTTGTTTAAATTGGATGTTAATTATTTTTGTTAAGTGATAACTAGTTTGCTAGTTTAATTTGAGTAGTATAGTTTACAAATTAAACGGATTATATATGATGGACCTTACTTTATTAAAACCTGACCCCGCCATATGTAAATTTGATTAGTTGAATTTGACCCATTGATTGTCGTAGAAATTGATAAATTATTCTTGAAATCTTTGAACGTAGTTTGGATTAATTGTTGTATTATTAAACTGAAAATGAAATGGAACGACAAGGGAAAACTGAAATGTAATAACCTTTAAATCTACATGAAATGATAGTGTAGATTTTAGAAATAATTATAAAAATAACAATGCGAATTAATACGATTATTTCGGGGTTATTTGATTTAATCTATTGAATTGTTATTGATTGTTGTTATTGCTTGTTTACTTACTTTGACACTATCCCTGTCATCACACTGCAAGTTCCCTTTGTTATGTTTGATTTTTGAATTAAAATGGGTTGAAAAGATAGGCCCAAGCGGGTTTCGTTTAATTAAATTTGGGATTACGGGTTGAAATGCTATCCACCCGTATACATTTAGTGTACGTATTGAAATGATAATAGCCATAACACTTTGACCATATGATAAAAAAATCTATGGTCTTATTAAATGTAAATTCTTAAATACATCTATAAAGGGTAATGATAAATATAGAGTTAATTATATCTAGTTAATCAAGATTTGATTAAATACATAAATTATGATAAATAATTTATGTAAATTTTATTCGGATAAATTTTGCAATAATATTGAAAAATTAAGGTTGGGAGATAAATTTGGGTTATTGTAAAATGATGTTTAGATAAGGATTTATTTATTTAAATCAATTTGAAATTTATCGAATGAGATATTTCACGTTTAATAAAATTTGAGAAATCTTGAGAAAGATGTAATTTAAAGTCACTAAAATGGTATTGAATAAGGGAAGGTTCAAACTAAATAATAATGATGTAAAAACCAAGAATCTATATGAAACTGTTAAATTTAACATCTAAGTATTTAAGCCATGAACTGTATTGTAATTAAATGGTTTAGAAATTTGATATGTATTTGGGACCAAGATAGTTGAATTTGTTATGTAGATAACTAATTGAATTTAAGGGAAATTGAGGTTGAACGAAATCTGGAAATTTGTATTTAGAAAACTAGATTGGGAAATTTAGGGGAAATATTAAATACTTAAAGTATGGAAACATATTGAAATGGAAAGGGTAATTAGGATATCAAATCCAGATTTGAGATTTATAATTGAGATTGAATTTAATTTAAATGGAAAGGTCAGGTTGATGTGAACGATTTGTTAAGTTAAGGAAATTGCAAGTGCTTTACCATATACAGCATTTAATATATATAAATACTATTTGGGAAATATAATTATTCGAAGTGAATTTGACATTTGGGTTTGAAGTATAAATTAAGTGAATGACCACGATGTAATAGTGTATATTTCTACCCTGTAGATAGTTCTATGGACCCTTAGAGGATGGTCATCCCAAACATCCTTTAAGTTATTTGTATTTCAGTTGATATTTCACTTGAGTTGGATTTATTGATATAAGAATGTTAATCCTGACTCGAGTGTTTTGTGTTTTGCTTTACGCTCGGGTCAGACCGAGTAATACAGCATTAGAGACTCACCTTTGGAGATTGGAGCTTCATTTGGAGATCCAACTATCGTTTCAGCTTTCAGTTTTCTAGATTGACTGGTTCAGAGAAGTCATCGGCTCGTACTGAAGACTTTTCTGTATTCAAGAGATTCTGATGTATTTTATTTTAAACTCTGATGTATATAGTAGCTTCATGAACTACTATTTTTCTATTCCGCTGCATTATATTACTCTGTGTCTGTGATCTGTGTTTGATTTATTTACTGTATATTTTAAGTTTTGCCAAATTAAATTAACAATTCGGTATTTTGAATTATTCAAGTCGTACATGTACGGTTTTAGCGTCGATTTGAATGGTCCAAAATAGCGGGTCGTTACAGTTACTCACCTTTTATTTAAATGCAGACTATGTTCAGAAAGCAATATGTGCAGGCTTGACTCTGATCTGCTTTATGTAGATGATGCAGTTGTAAATATGAGCTTGAATTGATATGCAGGTTTGCCCTTTCCACTTTTAAAAACTATTTGCATGAACCCCATAAAAAGATGCATTTGAATTTGTTTGTTTGCAGGCTTCCAGATGAAGAATGCAGACTTGATCTTGTTGACTCAGATTTTACTTGCATGCATTCTTGGGAATGTTACAAGTTTGAAAAACAAGGGGTTACAGACTTGTTCATTTCCAGAAAACAAGAATATACAGTAACCAATTTTTCCAAATTTAAAGAAAAATGCAGATCTGAACATTGTTTGAATATGCAGATCTGATTCTTGAGCATGCATTTGTACATGCAAATTTGTACAAAGATTTGAATATGCAGATTTGTTTTTGAGGAGGGTATGCTTTTAGGCTTTTGGACATACAGATTTGCTTTTTAATTTGAGGATATGCAGATTGAAGAGTTTGAATATGCAGGCTTGGTTTCAGATTTTGATGTTGAGGAGTGTTTGCATTGTTTGATTTTATTTAAATTTGTTTACAAGGAAATTTTTCTCTCTGGTTTGATTAAGGAAATGGAAAAAGAACAAACATGAATGAAGATGCAATTATGAATGGAAATGCAATATGTATTGTAGATGTATTTTCAGTTTTAGTGTAACAAAAGAAAAATAAAACTAAAATTTACACTTGTCATAATTTAGACACTTGTCTATATGATATGTAAATCTTTTAACACTTGTTTAAATCAATGCAACACTTGTTTCCTCTTAAAGATAATTAGTTTAATTACAAATAAATGTGTGTAGAATCCTAATTTATTATGTTAGTTTATATTAATATGTATATGAATTTATAAAGAAATAAGAACAACAATGTTTTACAAATCAATTTATACATATTAGAAATTAAGACAATTAAACAAATTAAAATTTATACTTTGGGATTTTAAATTCAAATCAAATTCAAAATCAAATATTTTCAAATCAAGTTATGAATATAAATTTAAATTTGAAATAACAATTGCAAATTTTATTCAAAATCTATTTATAAAGAAAATACACAATTGATATATTATTTTAGAAATATCTATAATTAAATAAAAATCAAACTTGCTAAATTACTACAAATATTAGAATATGAAAATATGTTTCATTTATTAAAATTAAAACAATACCAATTTATTTGAAATATAAACCATATATTTATATTGTAAATAGAAACTAATTTATTATTTTTAAAAGATAAAATAACCAATTAAATGTTTATTTAAGAAGATTATTAAATCTATTTGAATTATTATCAACAAAGTATCAATATTAATTTAATTTTTTATCACAGATTATTAAATTGATATTGTCAAAAATTCCGGGATGTTACAATCCTTCCCCCTTAAAAGAATTTCGTCCCCGAAATTTAAAACAAAGGTAATTTAATAATCTTATTAAAGATTTAATTTTAAACACAAGCATATATCAACATATGCTAACAACTATAGCAACCAATTCAACCAATCAAACAAATTTAACTATTTAGAAAAAATTCTGAATAGAATTCCTACGAGTTTCCCCGAGTGTATATATACCGGGATACTCGCCCTAGAATACAAACAATCAAACTATGAAGCAACAAAATTTCTATTCAACTATATCTATAACACTAGACAAGATATCAGACTACAGACGAGTCTGATACAACAACCAAAACTCCCAAACTACTGGTTTCCACAACCAGAGATAGATCATACACGTACTTCCTCAGAGATACGTGAAACTCATCGAATCCCAGTTATCCAAACTGGCAATCCAATCCTGTAGACCAACCACTTATCCTTATAGAAAAGATCCAAAACTCTTCAGAGCTAGCTTCCCAGACTTATCCAAACTTATAGCTCCCTTTCGATTGGAGAAAACTCATCCAAAAACAAATCTTCGACTCTGGAATCCAATTTCCTTCGTCCCAAATCCTCAAAAAAAAAATTCCAGACGATCCTGGGCTGCCTACAGCCTTACTGATCAGCTCAACCTTTGCTGATGCCTCTAGAAATAACTAGACCAATCAACACAACAAAATGATCTCCTCCAGATCAATCAAAACCAAGAAATCAAACTCTACTCTTCAACATCAGAAGACAACAACTTACTTCTCCTGTCCGGGAAAAAAAAAGCAGATGCACTTCCAACTGCTTCCGCTGCACAACTCTGATCTATCTTGAGCTGCTTCACCAAACTCTATCTCAAGGAATCATCCTTCTACTAGCTGATCCACCGGTAGCACTCCTGGAATCCGGTCGATAAGAAAACTCAATCTCCAGATATAGACAAACTTCTGGCTTCCCTGAAGACATCCAGACAGACTCAGATAACTCAAGAGAACACTCAAACAATCGCAAGTCACTTTTGCGATCAACACATCCTAATATCAAAGAAAATTATTCTTCCTTTACCAAATAGAACAAATTTCACTTCACAAGCCAATCCATCCAAAACGGTTTCACTCTACTGCTTCTGAATTCTACTTCAGAAACTGCTAATCCAGAAAATCTCTTGCCAACACCGAGAATACTCCAAGCTGCACTGCTGCCACAAATGCCAAAGAATTCTAAATCAAAGCTCTCCGAGAAACTCGGACTTCAAAGCAAACAGAAACACCTTGCTGAACTCAGCCACAACACCGAAGCAGACTCACTTCCTTAAAACTTGTTCCAAAGAAATATCTTCGGACACAATCCATAGTAACTGCATCTCATCACACAGCTACTACTCCTTGATATCAAAATATCATCACTTACTTCTGTCCAACTGACAGATCCAAACTCAACTCATCCAACTTCAGAAATAGACTCCGAAACTTAATAAGTTTCCTTCAGAGATCAATGAAATTCTTCATCACTATAAAAATAAATCGAGACGTTATTAGGTCTACAGTCTCAACATATACTTCCAACATCAATATTCAAACTCCAACCAATTGGTAGTAATCGTGTCATACACATCACTACCTTATCTACCTTTATAACTTATATTGGAAAACCTGAACAGGCAACCCAACAGATAGGTAGAAATAAATATATTGTTATATATAAAAATTACAAGTACGCTCTCTCAAGAAAAGACACCACTACAGAGCCTAGGAATTCACTCAACCTAATGCTCCCTAAAGAAAGACACACTTCAGAGCCTAGGTATTCGCTCAACCTAATGCTCCCTAAAGAAAGACACACTTCAGAGCCTAGGTATTCGCTCAACCTAATGCTCCCTAAAGAAAGACACACTTCAGAGCCTAGGTATTCGCTCAACCTAATGCTCTCTAAAGAAAGACACACTTCAGAGCCTAGGTATTCGCTCAACCTAATGCTCTGATACCACGTTGTCACGACCCGATTTCCTCTCCCGGAAAATCGCATCATGAATTAAGAAAGAAAGGGATAGAGAATAGAAAAGAAAGAAGAGAATAAGAAACAACACATCAGAATCTAAACAGCGGAACGAATAAATTATATTAACAACATAATTATTACATAGTTTCATATACATCAGAGTTACACAACTTATACAACACATACTAGACAGTTATAAACACCTGTCTAGTTATACAACTCAATACAACTCAATACAAGAGAGAGAACTACTCAGAGAAAACTACACAGCGGAATACTATATATCTACACGTAGAAGCCTCCTGCTCCCTTGCTCCTCCACAATTCGTCAAAAGCTAACCTGAATTCCCTTGGCTACTCGTAAAAATTTGAGTACCCAAGAGTTTAAGAAAAACAGAAATAAACTCCGGGTCAGACATGGGTCTGGTGAGTAACAGGTTAAGGTTGCTTAACTTTTAAAAACCTTTGAAAGAAAAGTATCGCGTAAGACTTCCCACACATAAACATGGAAAAGTTTTTACCTTACGCTAACCAAACATTTGATAATAAATCCGATGATATTATAATAGTGTCTAGGGTTTTCAAGTAAAATACAGAAATAGCTGAAATGCTTACATCTCACATTCCAACATAGTTGGGCACAACTAATTCGTACGGCACTTATTGGATTTTGGATTCCATACAATGGCAGGGCTACTGGGGTACCGCCCGTCACAGTACGTGGTCTAGATCAACGTACCGAGGAGCCTCCCTAACTCCTCTGCAAAACAAAGCCGGAACCATCCCTTACTGGATAGTCCCGAACAAGACAATCCCGCAGTTGTTTCGAACCAACTGCCCACACAGCCGAATATAAAGGGTCTTCTAGACAGGGATCAATCTCGCTCTCCAGTGGAAGCTACCCACGAAGCCTTGCTGCACCTCCCCTGTTTTAGCCATTCCCGGTTGATGAGGCTTGAGGCTACGATTTACCTTTAGAGAACACATCTCTTAGAATGCTCATCGTCCACCTGACGATGTTCTGAAAGCATTCAATCCATACAAGTTCGTTCCGGGTTCGAACGAAACCGAAGGCATTATCTCGTTATACTCACTTTGGAATCACCCTCAGAGTTAACGACAATAACCCTTACACTCTGAATCATCATCTTCACTTCAGATTCACGACCTATCGTTAATTTGGATCGATGTGGTTTTCGGATATCCAAATATGGAAACCCGATCCCGGTCTCATCGAAATCCAAAACGTGTCTTTTAAGGCCAAGTTGTTTTAAAGTTTAAAACAATTCAATTATCTATACACACAGATAGATATCTCATAAATCACAATTGATAATCATCATTATCATATAACAGGTAACCCATAATTCATTTCAATAGGTAATCCATATCACCATCACAATAGATAATCTAAGTTATCATCACAATACAATCAACTTCCATACCACACAATATCATTCATCTCATTGCTGAGATTTCAAACATCCAAGTCAATCAATGACATCCATTCATACATAAGCAAAAATTTACTCATCATAATATAATTAATTTAAATTGAATTAAATTAACTATCTCTAATTAATTTAAAATGAATTAAATTAATCACTTTATTTATAATTAAATTAAATTAAATTAATTACTCCATCCAAATTTACCTTGCTTACTAAATCATTTGATTGATTACAATCAATTAATTCATTTATTATTAATCACCTTAATTAATCACCTTTGATTAATTACCCTTAATTACATTCATGTAATTATCCTTAATTAATTTCACAAATTAATTATTCTTAACCACAAACAGTAATTAACCTTTAATTACTTCAATTAATTAATTAACTATAATTAATTACCTTAATCCTTACATTAATTAATTACCCTTAGTCACTTCTCATTGATTAATTAATCTTAATTAATCATCTTTAATTTCATCATTAACTAAAATAATTAATGATCCTTAATTATTAATTACTTTAAGTAATTAACTAACTTAATTACTTTAAACAAATTAATTATCCTTTAATTAATTACTTAATCAATCCCTTGATTAATCATTAAGTAATTTAAATCTAAATTACTCATTCTTAAACACCTCCTTAATTACAATTTGTAATTATTAAACAATTACTTAACTAAGTAATTTCCAAATCATTAATTACATAAAGTAATTATTTTTAAAACTCAAATGTTTAAATTTAATTAAACTTAATTAATTAAAAATAAACAATCACATTAAACTAAATTAATTATATCAAGTAATTAATTTCCTAATTACTTCATTAAGTAATTATACTTAAATAATTCATAAATGATTATTATTAAATTAATTAATCTAATTAATTATAAAAATTAACCACATTAATTAATTATTAAATAATCCTGGTTAATGACCTTCAATAACCATTCTCTAATCATTTTATAAAGTAATTAACCTAAATTAATTACCATTTGAATTATCTTTATCATCAATTAATTAAAGTTAATTATAAAATTTATTAACCTTAAATAAAAACTTAATTACATAACTATATTCATTCATCATTAATTAATAGTTTAATTAACGATTTTAAATTTAAATTGATTAATCCTTAATCAATTATCAATTCCAAGTTCACTTAATTAACTAATTAATAAATCTTAATCACCCTTGATTAATTCTAAACATTAATCTAAATTTAAATTTCAAAATAAAACATAATTTAATTATGTTTAAAACAATTTAATTTAAAACTAAGTACCTTTGAAATTATCTTTAAACTTACATTTTAAATACAAGTTTAAATTAAAAGTATTTTGAACTTATCTAAGTTTTAAAAAAAATTTAAAACTTATTTAAAATTTCAAGACAACACCAAAATTTAACTTAAAAATGAATTCATAAAAATTCAAAGTCAAATCCATTTCAAAACTTTGGAAATTCAATTCATTCTTGGTTTAAACTCAAATTTAAATCTTCTTTTTAAATTTTAAAACTAAACTTTATTTTAAATTTTAGATTTCCAGTTTAAAAATTTATCTTTAAATCTTGCTTCTCATTTTTAAAACTTCATTTATTTAAAATGTTTAAACTATCTTATTAATATGATATAGTTAATAAAGTTAAATTTTTAAACATAAGTTTCTGTTTTTTTTAAAACTGGAATTTAAAATCAAATGAGAATTTTAAACTTACATTTAAATTTGAACTTAAATTTTACTAGAAACCATAACTGCAGATTTTAAAACAAAAGTTTAAATCCAGATTTGCAAAAAAAACAGAAAACAGGTTTCAATACAAACCTGGAATTTAAATTCAAATCAGTAGTTCAAACCTAAATTAAATTTTTAAACCTAAACCTTATTTAAAACCTATAGCTACAGATTTAAATCTTGACAAACCCAGATTTTAAAATAGTTTAAAACCCAAATTTTCAAATCAGACTCTGATCTGGAAAACTACAGAGCAACTCGAGAGACAAGAATTTTGCTTCGGGTTTTCTTCCCATTTACTCCGAGTCTTCAACTCACCTACTTCGAGTTATCTTCAACTTGCTTCGAGTCATATCCATTTTTCCCCTTAAACCAACTAACCCAAGCTTCATCAGAAAGCACATCACTGTGCATGTACACAGCGACCACCACCTTCCATGATCATCAGAGGTGATCGAACTTCCACCAGAAACCCACCAGATCGAACCATCATCACAGAAACAACTTTGAACTCAGAATTCCCAAACTGGAAACAAAGACAGGTTTCATTTCGAAACCTGGAACACATTGAACAGGTTGTTTTCAAAACCTGTCAACGGCGATTTCATGCCTCTCCGACCACCTGACCATCAGCCCCTTCGGCCTCGAACTCAACCACACACCAACTTCACACTCCCCAAATATCATAGCGCTCGATCAAGTATTCATGTCGAACTGAACCAATGTTTAATCACATTCAAAACTAGGGTTTAAAAACAAAATTGCAAACCGCATCAAATCTAACCAAATTCAATCACTTCTCTGATTTTTCCCAAGATCTCCTATACCTACTTCACCACCCAGAGGAATCCCAGAATTTCTAAATTCATGAATCAATAGATTTTACTAAAAATCCTATTTCGGTTCAAAAATAAACTGTCACTTAACCAAATCCCTAAAAATCCTACTACCTGATTTAAAAATCAAGTTTTAGTTGATACTATAGATTTATGATACTGAATTACTAAATAAACATGTTTGGGATTTTGATAAAAATCAACATGCACTGATCTGTGCATGTTTCCAGAGACAATTGCTATGTTGTTGTTGTTTTTTTTTTTTTTTTAACTTACTTACAATTCTAAGTATTAACTTCAGAAGATCAAACAACATCACTCAACAAATTTCTTATATCAGAGACTAAATAAAAGGTAAAGATTTGCATCACAGTTTAGCTTAGGAAACAAAACAAACAGATCAGTGTATGATAGCATGCACACAATTCATCTTCACATCAGGCTTTTATCAAACATACAAACAATATTTATAATATCAGATCATACTAGTATGCAACCTAAATATAGTTTTAAATTTTAGAGTTACTCACCTTTTATTTAAATGCAGACTATGTTCAGAAAGCAATATGTGCAGGCTTGACTCTGATCTGCTTTATGTAGATGATGCAGTTGTAAATATGAGCTTGAATTGATATGCAGGTTTGCCCTTTCCACTTTTAAAAACTATTTGCATGAACCCCATAAAAAGATGCATTTGAATTTGTTTGTTTGCAGGCTTCCAGATGAAGAATGCAGACTTGATCTTGTTGACTCAGATTTTACTTGCATGCATTCTTGGGAATGTTACAAGTTTGAAAAACAAGGGGTTACAGACTTGTTCATTTCCAGAAAACAAGAATATACAGTAACCAATTTTTCCAAATTTAAAGAAAAATGCAGATCTGAACATTGTTTGAATATGCAGATCTGATTCTTGAGCATGCATTTGTACATGCAAATTTGTACAAAGATTTGAATATGCAGATTTGTTTTTGAGGAGGGTATGCTTTCAGGCTTTTGGAAATACAGATTTGCTTTTTAATTTGAGGATATGCAGATTGAAGAGTTTGGATATGCAGGCTTGGTTTCAGATTTTGATGTTGAGGAGTGTTTGCATTGTTTGATTTTATTTAAATTTGTTTACAAGGAAATTTTTCTCTCTGGTTTGATTAAGGAAATGGAAAAAGAACAAACATGAATGAAGATGCAATTATGAATGGAAATGCAATATGTATTGTAGATGTATTTTCAGTTTTAGTGTAACAAAAGAAAAATAAAACTAAAATTTACACTTGTCATAATTTAGACACTTGTCTATATGATATGTAAATCTTTTAACACTTGTTTAAATCAATGCAACACTTGTTTCCTCTTAAAGATAATTAGTTTAATTACAAATAAATGTGTGTAGAATCCTAACTTATTATGTTAGTTTATATTAATATGTATATGAATTTATAAAGAAATAAGAACAACAATGTTTTACAAATCAATTTATACATATTAGAAATTAAGACAATTAAACAAATTAAAATTTATACTTTGGGATTTTAAATTCAAATCAAATTCAAAATCAAATATTTTCAAATCAAGTTATGAATATAAATTTAAATTTGAAATAACAATTGCAAATTTTATTCAAAATCTATTTATAAAGAAAATACACAATTGATATATTATTTTAGAAATATCTATAATTAAATAAAAATCAAACTTGCTAAATTACTACAAATATTAGAATATGAAAATATGTTTCATTTATTAAAATTAAAACAATACCAATTTATTTGAAATATAAACCATATATTTATATTGTAAATAGAAACTAATTTATTATTTTTAAAAGATAAAATAACCAATTAAATGTTTATTTAAGAAGATTATTAAATCTATTTGAATTATTATCAACAAAATATCAATATCAATTTAATTTTTATCACAGATTATTAAATTGATATTGTCAAAAATTCCGGGATGTTACAGTTTCACTTATTCAAAATTTCAATTTCACTTAATAAGAAAAATTCAATTCAATTTAATTATAATTCGATCTCATCAAATTTTCAATAATTTCAAATCTTAATTATTAATCATTTCAAACTCATTCATTAATAATTCCAAACTTAATTATTAATAAATTCAAAACTTAATTTTTAATAATTTCAAACTTCATCATTAAATTTCCAAACTTAATCATTCCATATTTCTAAATTTAATTATTAAATAATTAAATTTTACACAAAGTTCTTTTGTCAATTTATACGTTAATATTTGATTTCAAATTCAATATTCACATTTACATTCATTTGAATTTAAATTCAAATTTTATTTCAAAACCTTATTATTATTAAATTAAATCTTTATTTTATTTCAAATCGAAACATTGACCAATCGGGTTTAATTTAATTTTCTATCCTAAGTCAAAATTATTTTGGGTATTTATCATTTCAACCTGATTCCATTTCAATTCAAAATCAAAGCATACGAAGGGAACTTGCAGTGCGATAACTAGGATGGTGTCAAAGTAAATAAACAAGCAATAACATCCATACATAACAATTCAACAAATATTCAAATAATCCCGAAATAATCGTATTAATTTACATTTGTTATTTATTCAAATTAATAAAATTATTCCTAGAATCTACACTATCATTTCATGTAGATTAAAGATTATTACGTTACGGTTTTTCACTTGTCGTTCAATTTCAATTTTACTGCTACAACAATCAATCCAATATACGTTCAAAGGTTCAAAGTGAAATTTATCAAATTCTATGTGTCAATTTACTTAATAATTAAAAGAGGTCATATTTAACTAGTCCATATTCAACATACAAGGGGGTCAGGTTAATCAACATTCAACATATATAATTCACTTAATATTGTTAAATATCCTATTTCACTTCCAACTTGCATATTTTATCACTTAACAATAGCAATCAACATTCAATTTAATTATCACATAGCAATCAATCATCAACCAAACTTGCATAAGAATATATGTCGTGAAAATTTATTTCACCTTTCGTGGATAAAGAAGTTGGCGGCGAAGCAAGAAAAGCACGAATGGAAGTCGGTACATACGTACAATGAACACAACGACGGAGAAAGGACGAAAGCTGAAGATCGATGCTGCTGCAAAAAGCTTAGCCGGTTGCTTCTGCACCCAACGAGAAAAGAAAAGTTAGTTACTATTTGGCAACCAAAATAGATATTTGCGTAAATAATCTACTGCAATATCGAACTCTATTTACTAAATCTCAGTTTCTTTTTTTTATAACCGAGACTTTAAAAAAAATACAACAGGTTTCCCCCACACACGCATGCAGTCCAACTTCCAAATCTCCTTCTACTACAGTAATCACCTACCCCTTACTGCATGCATTTCTTCTTGCATTTGCATGCTTCACACCCCATGTATGAACACCCGTTCTCTCTTTTTTAAAATATATATATAAAAAAACACACACAACATAACCAACATGCCCACACACAACACACGGCCACACACACATCACTACAATGCACGCACTGCTCATCACTAACTCTCAGCATATTATAACATGCAACATCATCCGCACTTTCCCCTTTTATTTTTAGTTTTTTTTATAAAGAAAGCTACTTCCTTCAAGAACAGAACTCGGCAGTGAGTGGAGTTTGTAAAGGATGCGGTGACGAATGGTGGCCGTACTGAATGAGGTGGCAAGTGATTTCAGGGTAGGATGGGTCGGTGACTGGGTCGGGTTCAGGTAGAGGCGTGTGGCGTGTGGTGAAGAGTGAGGGACTGGCGGAGCAACAAGGGAGGGTAGTGGCTGCCGAAGTGGGTAGAGGGCGTTGACCGCGGTGTGCTTGAAGTGGAGTCTTGGTGGAGTTGGAGAAGCTTGCTGGAGTTTCGGCCTTGCTTGCTTGCATGAGGTGTAGTTTGCACGTTACAGAGAAATGGGAGGAAGAGTAAAGGATGAGGGGAAAGCGAATACCTGAAGATGTGAGCAGAGTAAATTGAAGAAAATGAATTATCACGTCTCTTTAAGTTTAAATTCACGTATAATAAATTCATTTTGTAACCGAGGAGTCACCACTCTTTATGATGTCAACCCCAGCTGCAACCTACTCCATTAAATACACCAGCTGAATTTATTTCAAATTTCTTTTGGATATGGGCTAAGGAATTTGGGCTGACATTTTTTTAAACAGTCCGTTCGGAACGATTTAAATTAACGTGACGATTTTACGTCGGTCTCCGATTGGCACGAGTAAATATACCATTTTGATCAGTGCGACGACGCGCTTCCAACGATATAGATTATTGTGATACGATTGTTTTATAAAAATTCGAATTACGCCGCTTAAATTGTACGATTTGCAAAACAATTTAAACGGAGCAGGCGATTTCAGTTTTAGATGAAACGAATTACATAATCTTGATTAGAATAATTTTTACAACATAACTGTGTAAAAATATTTGGATTTGAAAGATAAATTTCACGCAGCTTTATATGAACTGCTATTCAAATAAAAGTGCGAACAAAGTTGATTGCAATATTTTGCGACGAAACTTTTCCTATATTCATATCTCACAAGACGTATTTTATAAACAAAGTTTGTATGTCAATTGAGATTGTTTATAAATTTCAAATTTTTTATATTAAAACGATAGATTTAAAATTTTAAGTTGGGTCGGAAATTCAGGGTCGTTACATATCAGATACCATTTCAAGTAACCATTATGCTCTGCCTATGCCAACAGTTCCCCCTCAACCAAGAAATGTTAACCCACAACCAAGAAATGATATTCCATAGCCAAGAAATGCAATACCTCCACCAAGAAATGCACAATGCTTCAATAATGCACCAGTCTATCCTTAAGAAACCCAACAACAAGCCTCTAGAAATCCATACCCCAACTATCTTAATCCAGACTATCACAATCTGAACCACTACAACCTCTATCCTAACCCATATCCTACAATGAAACTAGACTATCATGTGTTCTCTAATTAAGGGAAAGTGGTAGACTGGTTGAGGAAGGTTGAACAGTATTTCAATTTTCATCAAATAGAAGAAAGATTTTGGGTGGATTTTTGTTCATTTTATCTCAATAAGGAGCCAATGCGATGATATAACTGGTATACAGAGAATGTGCAAAATCATAGGTCATGGCACGTATTCAAGGAAGAAATTATTGTTAGATTTAATTTCGAGGAGATGGAGAGTCCGTATGAATCAATTGCAAATCTGATGCAAACCACCATGGTAAGAAAAGCACCAAGAGCTTCACTGCTAACCCCATCGCTCCAAGAACTAACACTGCAAATTACTCCCAGTATCCTAAAAACTCTCCTAACATAATCCCAATTCCATTACAAATCCCAGAGACACCCAACTAGAAGTTTTGGCCAGCAGTAAACCATTGCATGAGGAAGATTGTTCAGAAGATGATGAGGTCCATGACATGTCTGGGTTTGAAACTAAAGTTGAGGAAACTCCATCTTTATCCAATATTAAAGTCAAGGGAAATATTCAAGTGGTAGCAAATGGAGAAGAGCTATCTAGGACTGGAATGTGTCATGATGTGGTGCTCAAGTGTCAGGGGTGTACAATGATTGTTGATTTGCTCCTGTTTCCTCTTGAAGTATGTCAAGTGACATTGGGAGCTCAAGGAATGAAGAGCTTGGGTGAAGTCGCCCTTAACCTGGAACAATTACAAGTACAATTGGCCATGATGTTGTGCTTTTAAGTTGCTGCTGCAGAAAAGCCTATCTCTCCTATGCCCATAGAAATTGAAGAAACTATTTTCATATTCGACCCCGGTGGCAGCTTATTAGCCAGTGAAGTTGAAGTATTCTTAAATAGAATGATGCATGTAAAAATTTATTCAAGGGAATTGGTTGATCACCCGACCTTGAAGGCAATGTCGTTTTTGAAGGGGAGAGGAGTTGTAACAGCCCTAAAAAGATTAGCTTTGTGTTGGCAGGCAGAAACCCAAAAGATGGTCACTTCTGGTCAAGTTCACTGGAGACAACCATGGGATCGTCGGAGTCGATTGGTTGAAGGTTGTAGGATGATGTCAGATGTTCCAAGGGTTGAATACAAGACCTATATTTGAGTTGTATGTTTGTCGCGTGGTTAGACCAGAGTGGTTGGGTTAAGTCTGGTTGATTCAAGTTTGATTGAGTCATAATTACTGATATCTGGTTTGTATAAATACAGAAAAAATGTTTTGTACCAGAGGATATGAAAAATCAGAAAATAGATCTTCATTTTGCAATTTCATCAATCGGCTGTTGTCTGAGATCTTCCTTCTTCCTAAGCCATAACAATTTCTTTCTTGCAATTATTGTGCAATAATGGTGTTCATTCTTTTACAATCTTTGCCTATTGCTGTTACATTAGGCACTGTTAAATGGTTTTTAGTAACCTCTTCCCTCTCCTTTTTCATATATTTATGATCTTGATCTTAGTTTTTTGCAAACTTACATTCCTTTTCTGTTCAATTTTTCTGTCACTTCTTGTCTGAAATTTGTTGGGAATTTTGCGATTCGAGACGGATTTGATGGCGATAGTGATGAAGACAATGCTGTACTTCCGACTTCAAGGATCTATGGAATAGATTCTTTCAGACAATAGTTCAAACCACCAGGTACAAACGGGTTATTGGACTATCGACTTTCAGGATTCAATGAAGCCCTATAATAGCGTAATCGAATTCAAAGTTTGTACAACTTTGATCCGACCAAGAACACTTTAGAACGGTTTCTGATGATGCAATTTGTAGAGAACAGAATGAAGAGAAGAAGAATAAACAAATCTGCAATGTTTGCAACACCTTCAGATGTTACAAAATATAGAGTAATGGAAGTGCAGCGATTCGCAACACTTTCTTGGCGTTGCAGATTTATGCAGGAGGAAGAAGAAGAAGAGAGCGCAAGAAAAACTGCTTGAAACAGATTCTGGGCGTCACTATATATAGCGGTGAAGAGGTGTCCATTCGCGAAGCGTCGCGACCATTGGCTACCGTTATGAATGGATTCAAAAACCAAACGTCGCGTCTATTCGTATTTGTAACGTTCAGAAAACGTTTCAAATTTCCGCCATTATTCAAATTCATATTTTCCAGTTCTGGGTCCTTAACGTGCGAAATCTGGCCCGTTACAGTTTACATACAATCCAAAAAATATTTTCGGATCAGAACCCGAAACCTGACCCGGCCCGGTTCGGTCCGGTTCAGTTCGGTCGGACGGACGGACGGCGGCGCGCGTGTGGTGTTGCATGACTTCTCTCCTCACAACAAAGCAAACATGTGGGAGCCCCAAGGCCCCATCATCCACTTGAGAAGGCTATACTTATACAAGTATAGTATTCAATCTTCTACAATGTGGGACTAACACTTCCTCTTTCTTTTCTCTTTCTCTTCCAAATCAAAACCCAAACCCTCTTTGAAAATTTACAACAATCTCCCCCAATTTTCAAAATAAATAAATAAATAGGACGGCTGCATCACTAGAGTGACTTACCCAAGTGGGATCAAGCCTATGTAGTTCTATGATCAAGTTTTGCATCATGGTGAAAACCAACACATAAATAAAAGGTATCTTTTGGATTTGAACCTTTACTTAGTGTAGACCATTCAAAGTCTTATCGAGATTCTATGGTAAACGAATCTTGAACCAAGTATCCCTAATGATAAAACCGGAAAAATCACACATGTTGATTTCCTTAGTAAAGTGTTCTGTATTGCTCAGAACGTTAATGGCCATGTGCTAAAATCCTGGTTCATGAGTCTGCTTAGAAAGCGGTCTTACTTTCCTAGGAAACGGCCTGATTTCCATACTCATATAGGTAAGTGTCTTAAGGTGTTTCTACGATACACCTTTTAAGGTTTCTAGACTTATTAAGGATATATATCCATCCTTGGTTCTTGCAGAATCCAACACTAAATATTATGGGATTATCTATTCAGTGTTCCATAATCATTCTCTAAACTTGTTGATACCCATTGAACTTTGTCTATCCTTTTCAAGACATAAGTTGAGTTTCTGTTAAGGATGATCAACCTTCATTCACAGACCTTAGTCCCATTTCTTGTGACTTTATAGAAGCCATTGCCTTTGGAAGACCTTTTGTAAGTGGGTCAGCCAAGTTTTTCTTCGTTTCTATGTAGTCAACTGTTATAACTCCTCTTTTGAGTAACTGTCTCACCATTTGATGTCTTAGACTCATATGTCTAGACTTTCCATTATATGTCTTATTAGACACATTGTATATTGTTTGTTGATTGTCACAGTTAATCAAGACTGCTGGAGATGGCTTCTTCCACAAAGGGATTTCCATTAATAAATTCCTAAGCCATTCCGCTTCTTTACATGCATCTGCTAATGCAATCAATTCTGACAACATTGTTGAGTCAGAAATACAGGTCTGCTTCTTGGAAGCCCAAGGCACAGCAGCGCCTCCTAATGTATAGATCCATCCAATCGTAGACTTGGATTTGGATTCTACATTGTTCCAGGTTGCATCACTATATCCTTCTATTACAACAGGATATCCTTTATAAGATAAACCATATTCAATGGTTCCTTTCAAATAACCTAAAACTCTGGAAATGGCTTTCCACTATTCGAAACCTGGATTACTCGTAAATTTACACAATACACTTATAGCATGCGCGATGTCTGGTCTAGTGCAATGCATAGCATACATAAACTCCCAATAACACTGGAATACTCTAGTTGAGAGATAGTACGTCCAGTATTCTTTTCTAATTTAATACTAGGATCTAAAGGAGTTGGTGCTGGTTTGTCATCGTAATCACCATACTTTTGTAGGAATTTCTCTATGTAATGGGATTGAGTTAGTAATAACTCCCCCTCTTTCCTAACAATTTTAATTCCCAGAATTACATCAGCCTCTCCTAGATCTTTCATATCGAATTTAGAAGACAGAAACTTTTTAGTTTCATTCACACAGGATATATTGGAACCAAATATTAGCATGTCATCAACGTATAAACATATTATAACAATACCGTCATCCGATTTGCTATAAATACATTTATCAGCATCATTAACAATGAATCCATATGACAATGCAACTTTATCAAACTTCTCATGCCATTGCATGGGAGCTTGCTTCAGGCCATAAAGAGATTTTACTAATTTGCAAACATTCTTTTCTTGGCCTGGGGTTTTGAAACCTTCAGGTTGTTCCATATATATCTCTTCTTCTAAATATCCATTTAGAAAAGAAGTCTTTACATCCATTTGATGTATGACTAATTTATGAATTGATGCAAGTGCAATTAAACAACGTATAGAAGATATGCGAGCAACTGGAGCATATGTATCAAAATAATCTACTCCATGTCTTTGCTTATATCCCTTAGCAACTAACCTGGCTTTAAACTTATCAATGGATCCACTTGTATTCAACTTTTTCTTGAATATCCATTTACATCCTATAGGTTTAGCACCAGGAGGTAAATCAGTTAAAACCCAAGTTTGGTTTAACATTATGGAATTCATTTCATCATTGATAGCTTCTTTCCAGAAATTTGAATCTCTGGAACTCATAGCTTCAGAATAAGTTTTGGGATCATCATCCACGTTCATTACATATTTAGTCACATTAAAGACTTCGTCCTTACTGCCTTCTACAAGATATGTAATGAAGTCAGGACCATAGTCCTTCTCTATTCTCGCTCTTTTACTTCTCCATTGTTCAGTACTACTATATGGTACTGACACTTCCTTGCTGTTTTGAGCAGGAGCATAATCATCGTCATTGATATCATTAGTCATACTAGGTTCTGGACTAGACGATTTCAATGGGATCTCAACAGTTTGATTTTCAAAAATTCTACATCTACAGATTCTATAACTTCTAGGGTGTCAAGAGTAAGAAATCTATAAGTTATACTATTAAGTGAATATCCTATGAAAACACATTTAAATGCTCTATTTCCTAACTTTGGTCGTTTAGGGTCTGGTTTTCTAACATAAGCTAAGCAACCCCAAACTTTAAGTCTAGTTAGGTTACGTTTTCTATTAAACCATAATTCATAAGGGGAAATATTATTCTTTTAAAGTGGTACTCTATTTAAAATATAACATGCAGATAACATAGCATCACCCTATAGGTTATAAGGTAAATTAGAACTTATGAGCATGGAATTAACCATTTCTACTAAAGTTCTATTCTTCCTTTCAGCAACACCATTTTGTTGTGGTGTATATGGGGCAGTACATTGGTGAATTATACCTTGTTGTTTACAAATCAAGGTGAATTCATTTGAGAAATATTCACCACCACGATCTGAATGTAATATTTTAATTTTAACTCCTAATTGTGTTTTAACCTCTGCTTTGTAAATTTTGAATTTATCAAAAGCCTCATCTTTAGTTTTCATTAGATATACATATGCATATCTAGTATAATCATCAATGAATGTTATATAGTATTGGTTACCACCATAGGTGATATGACTTTTTAAGTCACCCACATCACTATATACCAAATCAAGCAAACCAGTTTTCCTTTCTACGGATTTAAAGGATTTTCAGTGTATTTTTGCTTGAACGCATATTTCACATTTAGAGATGGTATCGAAATCACAATCAGAAATTAATCCTAATTTATTCATATTCCTAATAGAATTATAATTAACATGTCCTAATCTACCATGCCATAAATTAATAGAATCAACAATATAAACATAAGATTTCTTTATTAGATTCAACTTAATCATGCCATTACAAGAGTATCCATGTCCAATGAATTTACCATTCTTAGACAACACTAGCTTATCAGACTCATACACCATCTTGAATCCTCCTTTATTAAGTAGGTATCCAGAGATCAAATTCTTACACATATGAGGTACATAAAATACATTGACTAATGTAAGAACTTTTCCAGAGGTGAGAGGAAGTTCTATAGTGCCTTTTCCCAAAACTTTGCTTGGAACCTTATTTGCTCCAGTAACTTCGTCGGCTTCTCCTTTATTTTCTTCGTAACTCTCGAACAGATTGCGGTCTTTGCAAATGTGAATGGTTGCTCCAGTATCGAACCACCAATTATTATCATTGCCACTAATGGAGTTTGCCTCTTGCACTACAGCCACAAGCGAGTCTTCGACCACATTCACTTTTTGTTGTTTCTTCCGCAGAAGGCAGTCGCGGGCATAATGGCAGGGCTTGTTACAAAAATAACAAGCACCTTTCTATTTGTTGTTGGTTTTGGAATTATTTTTCTTTTTAAACTGTGTCTCATTCTTTGGCTTTAACTTATCATTAGTTTCAACATTATTTGCCTTAGAATGGGACTCAGTTTGCGGATTATCGTCTAGATCACGTTTACGAGAGTCTTCTTCAATACGAAGATGACGCTGCAAACTATCTAAATTATAATCCGTTTCCGCATGCTTCATCTTTTTCTTATAATCATTCCAACTATGCGGAAGTCTAGAAATTATAACTCCAACAACAAAAGATTCAGGGAGATCAATTCCAGCATCTTTAAGTTGATTCACCAACAGTAAGATTTCGCTTACTTGTCCAATCATGGACTTATTGGTGACCATTTTGAAATCCATAAAATTAGAAATAAGAAACTTTTTTTTACTTGCATCGGATATGCGGTACTTATTCTCCAGAGCAGTCCAGAGTGCCTTCGCTATTTCCAAGGCCCTATGAGCATTGTAGACTGTGGTAGATAGCGCATTCAGAATATGGCCTCTGCATAGGAAATCGTCCTCTTTGCGCTTTGCACGTTTAGCCTTTAGAGCAGCATCATCCTTATCAGTTTGCTCCAGGATTTCTTTCAAGTCATCTTCCAAGATGTAGAACAACTTGACGGTGACCAGGAAAAATTTCATCGTCTCTTGCCAACGAGTGAAATTGTCGCCATCAAAACGCTCCAATCGAGTTAGATGCTGATTCATAACTTGTAGAGCGCTCGAACCTTCCATTGTTGAAGAATATTGTCTTAATTTTGTTGGGAATTTTGCGATTCGAGACGGATTTGATAGCGATAGTGATGAAGACAATGCTGTACTTCCGACTTCAAGGATCTATGGAATAGATTCTTTCAGACAATAGTTCAACCCACCAGGTACAAACGGGTTATCAAACTATCGACTTTCAGGATTCAATGAAGCCCTATAACAGCGTAATCGAATTCAAAGTTTGTACAACTTTGATCCGACCAAGAACACTTTAGAACGGTTTCTGATGATGCAATTTGTAGAGAACAGAATGAAGAGAAGAAGAATAAACAAATCTGCAACGTTTGCAACACCGTCAGATGTTACAAAATATAGAGTAATGGAAGTGCAGCGATTCGCAACACTTTCTTGGCGTTGCAGATTTGTGCAGGAGGAGGAAGAAGAAGAGAGTGCAAGAAAAACTGCTTGAAACAGATTCTGGGCGTCGCTATATATAGCGGTGAAGAGGTGTCCACTCGCGAAGCGTCGCGACCGTTAGCAACGGTTCGCAACCGTTACGAATGGATTCAAAAACCAAACGTCGCGTCCATTCGTATTTGTAACGTTCAGAAAACGTTACAAATTCCCGCCATTATTCAAATTCAGATTTTCCGGTTTTGGGTCCTTAACGGGCTGAAATTTGGCCCGTTACAGTTTACATACGATCCAAAAAATATTTTTGGATCCGAACCCGAAACCCGACCCGACCCAGCCCGGTTCCGTTCGGTCGGACGGACGGCGGCGGCGCGCGTGTGGTGTTGCATGACTTCTCTCCTCACAACAAAGCAAACATGTGGGAGCCCCAAGGCCCGATCATCCACTTGAGAAGGCTATACTTATACAAATATAGTATTCAATCTTCTACAATGTGGGACTAACTCTTCTTCTTTCTTTTCTCTTTCTCTTCCAAATCAAAACCCAAACCCTCTTTGAAAATTTACAACAGTCTTCCCCAATTTTCAAAATAAATAAATAAATAAATAGGACGGCTGCATCACTAGAGTGACTTCCTACATACCCAAGTGGGATCAAGCCTGTGTAGTTCTAAGATCAAGTTTCGCATCATCGTGAAAACCAACACATAAATAAAAGGTATCTTTTGGATTTGAACCTTTACTTAGTGTAGACCATTCAAAGTCTTATCGAGATTCTATGGTGAACGAATCTTGAACCAAGTATCCCTAATGATAAAACCGGAGCAATCACACATGTTGATTTCCTTAGTAAAGTGTTCTGTATTGCTCAGCACGTTAATGGCCGTGTGCTAAAATCCTGGTTCATGAGTCTGCTTAGAAAGCGTTCTTACTTTCCTAGGAAACGACCTAATTTCCATACTCATATAGGTAATTCCCTTAAGGTTTTTCTACGATACACCTTTTAAGGTTTCTAGACTTATTAAGGATATATATCCATCCTTTGTTCTTGCAGAATCCAACACTAAATATTATGGGATTATATATTCAGTGTTCCATAATCATTCTCTTAACTTGTTGATACCCATTGAACTTTGTCTATCCTTTTCAAGACATAAGTTGGGTTTCTATTAAGGATGATCAACCTTCATTCACAGACCTTAGTCCCATTTCTTGTGACTTTATAGAAACCATTGCCTTTGGAAGACCTTTTGTAAGTGGGTCAGCCAAGTTTTTCTTCGTTTCTATGTAGTCAACAGTTATAACTCCACTTTTGAGTAACTGTCTCACCATTTGATGTCTTAGACTCACACGTCTACACTTTCCATTATATGTCTTATTAGACACATTGTATATTGTTGCTTGATTGTCACAGTTAATCAAGACTGCTGGAGATGGCTTCTTCCACAAAGGGATTTCCATTAATAAATTCATAAGCCATTCCGCTTCTTTACATGCATCTGCTAATGCAATCAATTCTGACAACATTGTTGAGTCAGAAATACAAGTCTGCTTCTTGGAAGCCCAAGACACAGCAGCGCCTCCTAATGTAAAAAACCATCCAGTTGTAGACTTGGATTTGGATTCTACATTGTTCCAGGTTGCATCACTATATCCTTCTATTACAGCAGGATATCCTTTATAAGATAAACCATATTCAATGGTTCCTTTCAAATAAGCTAAAACTCTGGAAATGGCTTTCCAAAGTTCGAAACCTGGATTACTCGTAAATCGACACAATACACTTATAACATGCGCGATGTCTGGTCTAGTTCAATGCATAGCATACATAAGACTCCCAATAACACTGGAATACTCTAGTTTAGAGATAGTACGTCCAATATTCTTTTCTAATTTAATACTAGGATCTTAAGGAGTTGGTGCTGGTTTGTCATCGTAATGACCATACTTTTGTAGGAATTTCTCTATGTAATGGGATTGAGTTAGTAATAACTCCCCCTCTTTCCTAACAATTTTAATTCCCAGAATTACATCAGCCTCTCCTAGATCTTTCATATAGAATTTAGAAGACAAAAACTTTTTAGTTTCATTCACACAGGATATATTGGAACCAAATATTAGCATGTCATCAACGTATAAACATATTATAACAATACCGTTGTTATCCGATTTGCTATAAATACATTTATCAGCATCATTAACAATGAATCCATATGACAGTGCAACTTTATCAAACTTCTCATGCCATTGCACGGGAGCTTGCTTCAGGCCATAAAGAGATTTTACTAATTTGCAAACTTTCTTTTCTTGGCCTGGGGTTTTGAAACCTTCAGGTTGTTCCATATATATCTCTTCTTCTAAATCTCCATTAAGAAAAGTAGTCTTTACATCCATTTGATGTATGATGTATGACTAATTTATGAATTGATGCAAGTGCAATTAAACCGCGTATAGAAGATATGCGAGCAACTCGAGCATATGTATCAAAATAATCTACTCCATGTCTTTGCTTATATTCCTTAGCAACTAATCTGGCTTTAAACTTATCAATGGATCCACTTGTATTCAACTTTTTCTTGAATATCCATTTACATCCTATAGGTTTAGCACCACGAGGTAAATCAGTTAAAACCCAAATTTGGTTTAACATTATGGAATTCATTTCATCATTGATAGCTTCTTTTTAGAAATTTGAATCTCTGGAACTCATAGCTTCAGAATAAGTTTTGGGATCATCATCAACGTTTGTTACATATTTAGTCACATTAAGGACTTCGTCCTTACTGCCTTCTACATGATATGTAATGAAGTCAGGACCATAGTCCTTCTCTATTCTCGCTCTTTTACTTCTCCGTTGTTCAATACTATTATCTGTTACTGACACTTCCTTGCTGTTTTGAGCAGAAGCATAATCATCTCATTGATATCATTAGTCATACTAGGTTCTGGACTAGATGATCTCAATGGGATCTCAACAGTTTGATTTTCAAAAAATTCTATACCTACAGATTCTATAACTTCAAGGGTGTCAATAATAAGAAATCTATAAGTTATAGTATTAAGTGGATATCCTATGAAAACACATTTAAATGCTCTATTTCCTAACTTTGGTCGTTTAGGGTCTGGTTTTCTAACATAAGCTAAGCAACCCCAAACTTTAAGTCTAGTTAGGATAGGTTTTCTATTAAACCATAATTCATAAGGGGAAATATTATTCTTTTTAAGTGGTAATCTATTTAAAATATAACATGTAGATAACATAGCATCACCCCATAGGTTATAAGGTAAATTAGAACTTATGAGCATGGAATTAACCATTTCTACTAAAGTTCTACTCTTCCTTTCAACAACACCATTTTGTTGTGGTGTATATGGGGCAGTACATTGGTGAATTATACCTTGTTGTTTACAAAACAAGGTGAATTCATTTGAGAAATATTCACCACCACGATCTGAATGTAATATTTTAATTTTAACTCCTAATTGTGTTTCGACCTTTGCTTTGTAAATTTTGAATTTATCAAAAGCCTCATCTTTAGTTTTCATTAGATATACATATGCATATCTAGTATAATCATCAATGAATGTTATATAGTATTGGTTACCACCATAGGTGATATGACTTTTTAAGTCACCCACATCACTATATACCAAATCTAGCAAACCAGTTTTCCTTTCTACGGATTTAAAGGATTTCCGATGTATTTTTGCTTGAACGCATATTTCACATTTAGAGATGGTATCAAAATCACAATCAGAAATTAATCCTATTTTATTTATATTCCCGATAGAATTATAATTAACATGTCCTAACCTACCATGCCATAAATTAATAGAATCAACAATATTAACAGAAGATTTCTTTATTAGATTCAATTTAATCATGCCGTTACAAGAGTATCCCTGTCCAATGAATTTACCATTCTTAGACAACGCTAGCTTATCAGACTCATACACCATCTTGAATCCTCCTTTGTTAAGAAGGTATCCAGAGATCAAATTCTTACACATATCAGGTACATAAAATACATTGACTAATGTAAGAACTTTTCCAGAGGTGAGAGGAAGTTCTATAGTGCCTTTTCCCAGAACTTTGCTTGGAACCTTATTTGCTCCAGTAACTTCGTCGGCTTCTCCTTTATTTTCTTCGTAACTCTTGAACAGATTAAGATCTTTGCAAATGTGAATGGTTGCTCCAGTATCGAACCACCAATCATTATCATTGCCACTAACGGAGTTTGCCTCTTGTACTACAGCCACAAGCGAGTCTTCGACCACATTCACTTTTTGTTGTTTCTTCCGCAGACGGCAGTCGCGGGCATAATGGCCGGGCTTGTTACAAAAATAACAAGCACCTTTCTATCTATTGTTGGTTTTGGAATTATTTTTCTTTTTAAACCGTGTCTCATTCTTTGGCTTTAACTTATCATTAGTTTCAACATTATTTGCCTTAGAATGGGACTCAGTTTGCGGATTATCGTCTAGATCACGTTTACGAGAGTCTTCTTCAATACGAAGATGACGCTGCAAACTATCTAAATTATAATCCGTTTCCGCATGCTTCATCTTTTTCTTATAATCATTCCAACTATGCGGAAGTCTAGAAATTATAACTCCAACAACAAAAGATTCAGGGAGATCAATTCCAGCATCTTTAAGTTGATTCACCAACAGTAAGATTTCGCTTACTTGTCCAATTATGGACTTATTGGTGACCATTTAGAAATCCATAAAATTAGAAATAAGAAACTTTTTATTACTTTCCTTGGAGATGTGGTACTTATTCTCCAGAGAAGTCGAGAGTGCCTTTGCTGTTTCCAAGGTCCTATGAGCATTGTAGACTGTGGTAGATAGCGCATTCAGAATATGGCCTCTGCATAGGAAATCGTCCTCTTTGCGCTTTGCATGTTTAGCCTTTAGAGCAGCATCATCCTTATCAGTTTCCTCCGGGATTTCTTCCAAGTCATCTTCCAAGATGTAGAACAACTTGACGGTGACCAGGAAAAATTTCATCGTCTCTTGCCAACGAGTGAAATTGTCGCCATCAAAACGCTCCAATCGAGTTAGATGCTGATTCATAACTTGTAGAGCGCTCGAACCTTCCATTGTTGAAGAATATTGTCTTAATTTTGTGGGGAATTTTGCGATTCGAGACGGATTTGATAGCGATAGTGATGAAGACAATGCTGTACTTCCGACTTCAAGGATCTATGGAATAGATTCTTTCAGACAATAGTTCAACCCACCAGGTACAAACGGGTTATTGGACTATCGACTTTCAGGATTCAATGAAGCCCTATAATAGCGTAATTGAATTCAAAGTTTGTACAACTTTGATCCGACCAAGAACACTTTAGAACGGTTTCTGATGATGCAATTTGTAGAGAACAGAATGAAGAGAAGAAGAATAAACAAATCTGCAACGTTTGCAACACCTTCAGATGTTACAAAATATAGAGTAATGGAAGTGCAGCGATTCGCAACACTTTCTTGGCGTTGCAGATTTATGCAGGAGGAAGAAGAAGAAGAGAGCGCAAGAAAAACTGCTTGAAACAGATTCTGGGCGTCGCTATATATAGCGGTGAAGAGGTGTCCACTCGCGAAGCGTCGCGACCGTTAGCAACAGTTCGCAACCGTTACGAATGGATTCAAAAACCAAACGTCACGTCCATTCGTATTTGTAACGTTCAGAAAACGTTACAAATTCCCGCCATTATTCAAATTCAGATTTTCCGGTTCTGGGTCCTTAACGGGCTGAAATCTGGCCCGTTACAGTTTACATACGATCCAAAAAATATTTTCGGATCCGAATCCGAATCCGAACTCGAAACCCGACCCGGCCCGGTTCGGTTTGGTCGGACGGACGGCGGCGGCGCGCGTGTGGTGTTGCATGACTTCTCTCCTCACAACAAAGCAAACATGTGGGAGCCCCAAGGCCCCATCATCCACTTGAGAAGGCTATACTTATACAAGTATAGTATTCAATCTTCTACAATGTGGGACTAACTCTTCTTCTTTCTTTTCTCTTTCTCTTCCAAATCAAAACCCAAACCCTGTTTGAAAATTTACAACAGTCTCCCCCAATTTTCAAAATAAATAAATAAATAAATAGGACGGCTGCATCACTAGAGTGACTTCCTACATACCCATGTGGGATCAAGCCTATGTAGTTCTAAGATCAAGTTTTGCATCATCGTGAAAACCAACACATAAATAAAAGGTATCTTTTGGATTTGAACCTTTACTTAGTGTAGACCATTCAAAGTCTTATCGAGATTTTATGGTGAACGAATCTTGAACCAAGTATCCATAATGATAAAATCGGAATAATCAAACATGTTGATTTCCTTAGTAAAGTGTTCTGTATTGCTTAGCACGTTAATGGCCATGTGCTAAAATCCTGGTTCATGAGTCTGCTTAGAAAGCGGTCTTACTTTCCTAGGAAACGGCCTGATTTCCATACTCATATAGGTAAATCTCTTAAGGTGTTTCTACGATACACCTTTTAAGGTTTCTAGACTTATTAAGGATATATATCCATCCTTTGTTCTTGTAGAATCCAACACTAAATATTATGGGATTATCTATTCAGTGTTCCATAATCATTCTCTTAACTTGTTGATACCCATTGAACTTTGTCTATCCTTTTCAAGACATAAGTTGGGTTTCTGTTAAGGATGATCAACCTTCATTCACAGACCTTAGTCCCATTTCTTGTGACTTTATAGAAACCATTGCCTTTGGAAGACCTTTTGTAAGTGGGTCAGCCAAGTTTTTCTTCGTTTCTATGTAGTCAACAGTTATAACTCCTCTTTTGAGTAACTGTCTCACCATTTGATGTCTTAGACTCACATGTCTAGATTTTCCATTATATGTCTTATTAGACACATTGTATATTGTTGTTTGATTGTCACAGTTAATCAAGACTGCTGGAGATGGCTTCTTCCACAAAGGGATTTCCGTTAATAAATTCCTAAGCCATTCCGCTTCTTTACATGCATCTGCTAATGCAATCAATTCTGACAACATTGTTGAGTCAGAAATACAGGTCTGCTTCTTGGAAGCCCAAGACACAGCAGCGCCTCCTAATGTAAAGATCCATCCAGTCGTAGACTTGGATTTGGATTCTACATTATTCCAGGTTGCATCACTATATCCTTCTATTACAGCAGGATATCCTTTATAAGATAAACCATATTCAATGGTTCCTTTCAAATAAGCTAAAACTCTAGAAATGGCTTTCCAATGTTCGAAACCTGGATTACTCGTAAATCGACACAATACACTTATAGCATGCACGATGTCTGGTCTAGTGCAATGTATAGCATACATAAGACTCACAATAACACTGGAATACTCTAGTTGAGAGATAGTACGTCCAGTATTCTTTTCTAATTTAATACTAGGATCTAAAGGAGTTGGTGCTGGTTTGTTATCGTAATGACCATACTTTTGTAGGAATTTCTCTATGTAATGGGATTGAGTTATTAATAACTCCCCCTCTTTCTTAACAATTTTAATTCCCAGAATTACATCTGCCTCTCCTAGATCTTTCATATCGAATTTAGAAGACATAAACTTTTTAGTTTCATTCACACAGGATATATTGGAACCAAATATTAGCATGTCATCAACGTATAAACATATTATGACAATAATGTTGTTACCCGATTTGCTATAAATACATTTATCAGCATCATTAACAATGAATCCATATGACAGTGCAACTTTATCAAACTTCTCATGCCATTGCATGGGAGCTTGCTTCAGGCCATAAAGAGATTTTACTAATTTGCAAACTTTCTTTCCTTGGCCTGGGGTTTTGAAACCTTCAGGTTGTTCCATATATATCTCTTCTTCTAAATCTCCATTTAGAAAAGCAGTCTTTACATCCATTTGATGTATGACTAATTTATGAATTGATGCAAGTGCAATTAAACAACGTATAGAAGATATGCGAGCAACTGGAGCATATGTATCAAAATAATCTACTCCATGTCTTTGCTTATATCCCTTAGGAACTAATCTGGCTTTAAACTTATCAATGGATGCACTTGTATTCAAATTTTTCTTGAATATCCATTTACATCCTATAGGTTTAGCACTAGGAGGTAAATCAGTTAAAACCCAAGTTTGGTTTAACATTATGGAATTCATTTCATCATTGATAGCTTCTTTCCAGAAATTTGATTCTCTGGAACTCATAGCTTCAGAATAAGTTTTGGGATCATCATCGACGTTCATTACATATTTAGTCACATTAAGGACTTCGTCCTTACTGCCTTCTACAAGATATGTAATGAAGTCAGGACCATAGTCCTCCTCTATTCTCGCTCTTTTACTTCTCCGTTGTTCAGTACTATTATCTGAACTGACACTTCCTTGCTGTTTTGAGCAGGAGCATAATCATCGTCATTGATATCATTAGTCATACTAGGTTCTGGACTAGATGATCTCAATGGGATCTCAACAGTTTGATTTTCAAAAAATTCTACATCTACAGATTCTATAACCTCTAGGGTGTCAAGAATAAGAAATCTATAAGTCATACTATTAAGTGAATATCCTATGAAAACACATTTAAATGCTCTATTTCCTAACTTTGGTCGTTTAGGGTCTGGTTTTCTAACATAAGCTAAGCAACCCCAAACTTTAAGTCTAGTTAGGTTAGGTTTTCTATTAAACCATAATTCACAAGGAGAAATATTATTCTTTTTAAGTGGTACTCTATTCAAAATATAACATGCAGATAACATAGCATCACCCCATAGGTTATAAGGTAAATTAGAACTTATGAGCATGGAATTAACCATTTCTACTAAAGTTCTATTCTTCCTTTCAGCAACACCATTTTGTTGTGGTGTATATAGGGCAGTACATTGGTGAATTATACCTTGTTGTTTACAAAACAAGGTGAATTCATTTGAGAAATATTCACCACCATGATCTGAATGTAATATTTTAATTTTAACTCCTAATTGTGTTTCGATTTCAGCTTATTAAATTTTGAATTTATCAAAAGCCTCATCTTTAGTTTTCATTAGATATACATATGCATATCTAGTATAATCATCAATGAATGTTATATAGTATTGGTTACCACCATAGGTGATATGACTTTTTAAGTCACCCACATCACTATATACCAAATCAAGCAAACCAGTTTTCCTTTCTACGGATTTAAATTACTTCCGGTGTATTTTTGCTTGAACACATATTTCACATTTAGAGATGGTATCGAAATCACAATCAGAAATTAATCCTAATTTATTCATATTCCTAATGGAATTATAATTAACATGTCCTAATCTACCATGCCATAAATTAATAGACTCAACAATATAAACAGAAGATTTCTTTATTAGATTCAACTTAATCATGCCGTTAGAAGAGTATCCCTGTCCAATGAATTTACCATTCTTAGACAACACTAGCTTACCAGACTCATACACCATCTTGAATCCTCTTTTGTTAAGAAGGTATACAGAGATCAAATTCTTACACATATGAGGTACATAAAATACATTGACTAATGTAAGAACTTTTCCAAAGGTGAGAGGAAGTTCTATAGTGCCTTTTCCCAGAACTTTGCTTGGAACCTTATTTGCTCCAGTAACTTCGTCGGCTTCTCCTTTATTTTCTTTGTAACTCTTGAACACATTACGGTCTTTGCAAATGTGAATGGTTGCTCCAGTATCGAACCACCAATCATTATCATTGCCACTAACGGAGTTTGTATCTTGCACTACAGCCACAAGCGAGTCTTCGACCACATTCACTTTTTGTTGTTTCTTCCGCAGACGGCAGTCGCGGGCATAATGGCCGGGCTTGTTACAAAAATAACAAGCACCTTCCTATTTGTTGTTGGTTTTGGAATTATTTTTCTTTTTAAACTGTGTCTCATTCTTTGGCTTTAACTTATCATTAGTTTCAACATTATTTGCCTTAGAATGGGACTCAGTTTGTGGATTATCGTCTAGATCACGTTTACGAGAGTGTTCTTCAATACGAAGATGGCGCTGCAAACTATCTAAATTATAATCCGTTTCAGCATGCTTCATCTTTTTCTTATAATCATTCCAACTATGCGGAAGTCTAGAAATTATAACTCCAACAACAAAAGATTCAAGGAGATCAATTCCATCATCTTTAAGTTGATTCACCAACAGTAAGATTTCGCTTACTTGTCCAATAATGGACTTATTGGTGACCATTTTGAAATCCATAAAATTAGAAATAAGAAACTTTTTATTACTTGCCTCGGATATGCGGTACTTATTCTCCAGAGCAGTCCAGAGTGCCTTCGCTGTTTCCAAGGTCCTATGAGCATTGTAGACTGGGTAGATAGCGCATTCAGAATATGGCCTCTGCATAGGAAATCGTCCTCTTTGCGCTTTGCACGTTTAGCCTTTAGAGCAGCATCATCCTTATCAGTTTCCTTTGGGATTTCTTCCAAGTCATCTTCCAAGATGTAGAACAACTTGATGGTGACCAGGAAAAATTTCATCGTCTCTTGCCAACGAGTGAAATTATCTCCATCAAAACGCTCCAATCGAGATAGATGCTGATTCATAACTTGTAGAGCGCTCGAACCTTCCATGGTTGAAGAATATTGTCTGAAATTTGATGGGAATTTTGCGATTCGAGACGGATTTGATGGCGATAGTGATGAAGACAATGCTGTACTTCCGACTTCAAGGATCTATGGAATAGATTCTTTCAGACAATAGTTCAACCCACCAGGTACAAACGGGTTATCGAACTATCGACTTTCAGGATTCAATGAAGCCCTATAACAGCGTAATCGAATTCAAAGTTTGTACAACTTTGATCCGACCAAGAACACTTTAGAACGGTTTCTGATGATGCAATTTGTAAAGAACAGAATGAAGAGAAGAAGAATAAACAAATTTCCAACGTTTGCAACACCGTCAGATGTTACAAAATATAGAGTAATGGAAGTGCAGCGATTCGCAACACTTTCTTGGTGTTGCAGATTTGTGCAGGAGGAAGAAGAAGAAGAGAGCGCAAGAAATACTGCTTGAAACAGATTCTGGGCGTCGCTATATATAGCGGTGAAGAGGTGTCCACTCGCGAAACGTCGAGACCGTTAGCAACGGTTCGCAACCGTTATGAATGTATTCAAAAACCAAAAGTCGCGTCCATTCGTATTTGTAACGTTCAGAAAACGTTACAAATTCCCGCCATTATTCAAATTCAAATTTTCCGGTTCTGGGTCCGTAACGGGCTGATATTTGGCCCGTTACAGTTTACATACGATCCAAAAAATATTTTCGGATCCGAACCCGAAACCCGACCCGGCCCGGTTCGGTTTGGTTTGACGGACGGACGGCGGCGGCGCGCGTGTGGTGTTGCATGACTTCTCTCCTCACAACAAAGTAAACATGTGGGAGCCCCAAGGCCCCATCATCCACTTGAGAAGGCTATACTTATACCAGTATAGTATTCAATCTTCTACAATGTGGGACTAACTCTTCTTCTTTCTTTTCTCTTTGTCTTCCAAATCAAAACCAAAACCCTCTTTGAAAATTTACAACAATCTCCCCCAATTTTCAAAATAAATAAATAAATAAATAAATAAATAGGACGGCTGCATCACTAGAGTGACTTCCTACATACCCAAGTGGGATCAAGCCTATGTAGTT
Organism: Allium cepa; assembly: GCA_030765085.1. Taxonomy (NCBI): domain Eukaryota; kingdom Viridiplantae; phylum Streptophyta; class Magnoliopsida; order Asparagales; family Amaryllidaceae; genus Allium; species Allium cepa. The sequence continues at coordinate 914,371,454 of CM060929.1, read as the reverse complement.
CTAAGATCAAGTTTCGCATCATCGTGAAAACCAACACATAAATAAAAGGTATCTTTTGGATTTGAACCTTTACTTAGTGTAGACCATTCAAAGTCTTATCGAGATTCTATGGTGAACGAATCTTGAACCAAGTATCCCTAATGATAAAACCGGAATAATCACACATGTTGATTTCCTTAGTAAAGTGTTCTGTATTGCTCAGCACGTTAATGGCCATGTGCTAAAATCCTGATTCATGAGTCTGCTTAGAAAGCAGTCTTACTTTCCTAGGAAACAGCCTGATTTCCATACTCATATAGGTAAGTGTCTTAAGGTGTTTCTACGATACACCTTTTAAGGTTTCTAGACTTATTAAGGATATATATCCATCCTTGGTTCTTGCAGAATCCAACACTAAATATTATGGGATTATCTATTCAGTGTTCCATAATCATTCTCTTAACTTGTTGATACCCATTGAACTTTGTCTATCCTTTTCAAGACATAAGTTGGGTTTCTGTTAAGGATGATCAACCTTCATTCACAGACTTTAGTCCCATTTCTTGTGACTTTATAGAAACCATTTCCTTTGGAAGACCTTTTGTAAGTGGGTCAGCCAAGTTTTTCTTCGTTTCTATGTAGTCAACAATTATAACTCCTCTTTTGAGTAACTGTCTTACCATTTGATGTCTTAGACTCACATGTCTAGACTTTCCATTATATGTCTTATTAGACATATTGTATATTGTTGCTTGATTGTCACAGTTAATCAAGACTGCTGGAGATGGCTTCTTCCACAAAGGGATTTCCATTAATAAATTCCTAAGCCATTCTGCTTCTTTACATGCATCTGCTAATGCAATCAATTCTGACAACATTGTTGAGTCAGAAATACAGGTCTGCTTCATGGAAGCCCAAGACACGGCAGTGCCTCCTAATGTAAAGATCCATCCAATCGTAGACTTGGATTTGGATTCTACATTGTTCCAGGTTGCATCACTATATCCTTCTATTACAGCATGATATCCTTTATAAGACAAACCATATTCAATGGTTCCTTTCAAATAAGCTAAAACTCTGGAAATGGCTTTCCAATGTTCGAAACCTGGATTACTCGTAAATCGACACAATACGCTTATAGCATGCACGATGTCTGATCTAGTACAATGCATAGCATACATAAGACTCCCAATAACACTGGAATACTCTAGTTGAGAGATAGTACGTCCAGTGTGACGCCCCACCTCTATACCCACGCTAGCCAAGAACACTACAATGTAATGCTGTCAACTAGCACGGAGAATAAGGCTGTTGAAGAGCGACCATCTGTATAATTGCTTTGTGCGAGTACCGATATGCCAGATAAAAATTTAACTTTTCATCTCAAGAGGAAATCCGACATACCGACACAAACTCAAAGCTACCATGAAGTGGCTATATATAATCTTCGGAAACAAATATAGAAATAAACATAACACAAATCAATCACAGACAGTTCATATCACAAAGGCGGAAATAGATATGAATATTACACATAAAAGTGTATATCAGAGTAGTGGTCAAATAAGATCCATAATAACACAAAAGAATAGATACAAGTGCTAGACAAAAATATGTATACATCAAGGAGTCTTTATCTCAAATGTATACAACAAAAACTACTAATCTAGAGTAGTTTGCCAAAAGTCAGATGATGGTTCCAGATAGAAAGTCAAGAGGAAGCACCTGTAAAATCTCAGTCTGACCCGAGTATTATTTAAGAAGAAAATAATAAACGGATCAGTCTAGCTATAATTATCAGATAAAATGAGATATAAGAAGAGATATAATATTAAAACGTATGATAACTAAAAATGTCGTACTACGACTAGTATACATTAGAGAATCACGAAAGTCATACAAAATCTCAAGAATCTCATAGCATCAAAAAAATGTCATATTCTTTATTTAATTCACCAAGCCACAATAAATGACATACATATCAATGCCAACTGAAAAAGATGGTGACACATAAATTCCAGAAATCATCATATAGAAATCCAGAAATCACAAGTAAAGGTTGGCCAAGACATTGATGTAGTGCAAACGGTACATCCAATGAATCAAAAAGCCAAGACATTGATGTAGTGCAAACGGTACATCCAATGAATCAAAAAGCAAAGACATTGATGTAGTACAAACGGTACATCCAATGAATCAGAAAGCCGAGACATTGATGTAGTACAAACAGTACATCCAATGAATCAAAAAGCAAAGATATTGATGTAGTACAAACGGTACATCCAATGAATCAAAAAGCAAAGACATTGATGTAGTACAAATGGTACATCCAATGAATCAAAAAGCAAAGACATTGATGTAGTACAAACGGTACATCCAATGAATCAGAAAGCAAAGACATTGATGTAATACAAACGGTACATCCAATGAATCAGAAAGCAAAGACATTGATGTAGTACAAACGGTACATCCAATGAATCAGGAATTCTCCAAAACATCATCCTTCCCGAAATACAAAAAATTCCAAAAATTCAAAATCGTCTCAAATCCCTAATTAAATCGATTTCGATTTCGTTGTTCTGATGGAATCGGTCTCCAATTTTGTATGTGTTGGGAATTTTGTTCAATCCAAACCTCCTCTGAGTTCCATCTTCATCGCTATTGAGTTTAACCTCCACTGGCCTTTTTCAATTATCATATGTATCTGGTATGGATTGTAATGAATATATAGAGCAAATCTAAAATCTTACTCTAGTGATTTCCTATATCAAGTTTGTCTTTTCTTTTCTGAGGATTTTTTTTTTGGTTAGTAGCGTGGAACGGCTTTCTGACGAAGTTCCGGTCCGGTCTACGCCGGAACCGGGTCGAGATGGCCGGAACTCCGGCGTGCCGGGCGGACTTTGGAACCTTGGTTTACACTACCATCATTTTTGGACCAAGCACTTAATTCATAACTCCACTTATTTTTATTACTTCAGCATATCTTGTGAAATTGTATCACACCTTATGCATGATTGGATAAATGCCAAGTTGTCTTCTATACAAATTTAGAGGTCATTTTCCCTTTTATTTGTCATGGACCCATATTTATTGGATTGGTTTAAATGATTTTTCACTGTTATCGCGTCAAAATGTGATGTTATTGGACTCGAATCCTTTACAGTGGTTGTAGCTAGTATTCAAATACATAGTCAATTTTTGTGCCATGAATCAATTCCCTATTTTTTTAAAAACTGAGTTATGGTAGTAATCCATCTGTTGTATTTTAGTTGAATCCAATATAGTCATGGTACATATACTGACTCGCTAGCTCATGGTTTTGAAAAATTGAGTTGCACATGCAACTCAATTTGCAAACTAAGTTGCAAAATGCAACTCAGTATAGCATGTAACTGGAGCATGGCATGAGGTTCCACTTCATCGCACTCGGCAAGCTATGATACTTTTCAAACATTTTTCTAAAAAATATACTCATGCCAAGCACGTAATTCATTTATATACACTGTGGCCTTATTTTGTATCCTAATTATTCTCTTTACTTTGCAATATAGATATACAAAACATTATGCTATATAGAAGATTACTAGCTAAAATTGCTAATAAAACGTATCTCTTTATGCATTTAGATGTGTATGCTATCATGGAATATTTTTTTAATGTATGATAAGAATCCGATTTTTTTTTGTCGTGTAAATATATATTAAATTAGGCTGTGCGAGAAAGCAATAACTGCACAAAGGAGGTGCTGCCGAAATTTTATGGAGAACGATCCAAACTATTCCTGGATGGTGCATAAGCTAAAGGAAGCTGGGTCATTTGACAATAATGGAAGGCTTTTTCTAAGTGGCTCATTCATTCTTGGAAAGGGGGGAGCCAATAGATCAATGAATATGTGGAGTTAATGGTAGCTTTTGCATTACTTAATAAGGTCTATTAGCGCTGCCTACATGCGAATTAGCTTCCGACATATAAGTTTATAAAAATTGACTAAATTTTGTAGGAATTTTAACTAAGTTGAATATTTATAAAAATTAATTAAGTTTACAAACATTAACGTTATTTTACAAAATATAACTATATTAAGCAAGTTTTTTACAAACTACACATTTATAAAAACTACACATTTATAAAAACCAATTGAGTTTTACAAATTTTTAACCAAGCGAACTACTTTTATAAAGAAATAATTAGGTTTATAAAATAATTAAATTTTATTCAAATTTAATTAAGTTGACTAAAGTTTATAAATAACAAATTTTTATAATTTTAACCAAGTTAACTAAGTTTACAAAAACTAAGTTAATCAAATTTTATAAAAATTAAATAGTTTTTCTAAGTTTTATAAAGCATAAATAAATATATGGAAATTAATTAAGTTATATAAAAATTTAGCTAAGTTAACCAAGTTTTATATACATTAAAGAACTTTCTTAATATTAAGAAAACTTAATAGAAATAAAGTAAATTTATAAAAGGGATAGTTTGGCTCACATTCCGATTATGTTTCCAAATAAGGAAAATATCATCCCCAACTAAACTTACGTTTCTAGTCCCTGTTTTCAAATCCACCTATGTCAAAAGTCCCAAATACCCTTTACGTTTTTAGCATTTCAAACGCGTATAACTTTATGTAGAAACATCGGATCATCATACCGTTTTCACAAAAAAATCATAAATTTTATGATCTTTAAAATGGGATCCATTGTTGATACAAAAAAAATCATATTTGTAGTAACGCTATAATTATTCCATATATTTGCAGAAAATTCTGCAATTTTTGAACATCGTCGATTTTTCTTCAAATGTCAGCAATTATTCCATATGATTGCAGACTTTTATGCAATTATATGAAATAATTGTAGGCTTTTATGCAAATATATGTAATAATTGCAGACTTCTCTGCTATTATTGCATATAATTGCAGATTTTTCTGCAATATACTTGTCATTTTCTGCAATTATATGAAATGATTATCAATTTTTCTTCAAATATCGGCAATTATTCCATATAATTGCAGACTTTTATGCAATCATATGGAATAATTGCATATTTTTTTGCAATTTTTTCTGCAATTATTCCATATAAGTGCATACTTTTATGCAATTATATCGAATAATTGCAGAAAACACTGCAATTATTCCAAGTAATCATAGAAAATATAATCATAGAGTTTTCTCCAATTATTATATATAATTGCCGAGTTGTCTACAATTATACTATATAATTGCAGACTTTGCTGCAATTATTGCATATAATTGATGAATTGTCTACAATCATACCATATAATTGCAGAAAAATTAAAAAACATTAATTTATGCACAATAACTTATCTGTCATTGTTCAATGTCACTCATTTGAAAGATGATAAAATTTATGGTTTAATGGTGAAAATGGTTTGTTAATCCGTCGTTTCTATAAAAAGTTATTGCATTTTAAAGATTGATAATTAATGCGGTGCAAATTTAATTATGAATATGAGAATAGCATCCACATCTTTAATAATAGTTGTAATCGCATTGATGTCATACTTTTTTGATATTAACGTGAACTACCAAAAACACCACTCTATATATTATCTTTCTTTAATAATAGTTGTAATAGTTTTTGTGTCATATTTTTTTGTATCAACGTGAACTACCAAAAACACCCCTCTATGTATTATTGAATTTTAATCACTTAAAAATAAGATCTAACAATTACAAATTCAAACGCCTTTAAAAGTAGAATCTAACAAATATTTTTTTCAAAGTCGTTATTTATTATTTAATAGTAGAAATAAAAATACAAACTAATAAAAATTTAAATTCATTATTTATTAATTACTAATATAAATAAAAATTCAAACTAATAAAAATTAGACGTTGTAATTTAGAAAGTAACATTAAAACTAATTGCAAACCATTTCAACGCAAAAATACTGTTAAATATTTGTGCAAATCATATTTTTTCGAACAAGTTAAATATATACGATTAGTAAAAAACAATTCACACACGAAGTGCGTGTCATCATTACGTGTGGAACGCGTGCCGTACCACTTCTTTAGTAATAGTTGTGATAGCTTTGGTATCACACTTTTTTGATATCAACATGAACTACCAAAAACGCTCCTCTAATTTTCCTTAAAAATAGTATCTAATAAATGATTATTTTTTACAAATTCAAACCGCCTCTCTACATATATTTTCAAATCTTTCTATCACTTAAAGATGAGATCTAACAAATAAACTTCTTTTACAAATTCGTTCTTTACTAATTAATAATACAAATAAAAGTTAAAATCAACAAAAAATTAGAAGTTGCAAATTAAAAATAAAAATTCAAACTAATTGCACATGATTTCAACGCAAAAATATAGTAAAAAAATTTATGCAAATCATTTTCTCTTGAATGTATTAAACATAAATGGGTTGTAGAAAAACAATTTACGTGCGAAGCGCATGCCATGACCACGTGCGAAGCGCGTGCCGTAACGCTCGTATGAAGCATCAACGTTCAGAAATGGAGCAGAGGGGTATTTTAGGGAAGAAATTTGCAATATTAGAAAATAAATATGTAATTTATATCTTTTTTTAGGTAGGATGTTTTGTGTATTAAGTTTGATTCTAAGGATGTGTCTCTTATTTTCACTTTATAAAAATTAACTAAGTTAACCATGTTTTCTGAAAATTAACTAAATTTATAAAAATTAACCTAATTTATAAAAAGTTAACTAATACTTATAAAAGTTAGCCAAGTTCTATAAAAAGTAAACAAGTTTATAAAAATAACTAAATTTATAGAAACTACTTTAGTTTTAAAAAGATAACCAAGTTTGTAAAAATAACCAAGTTAATAAAATTTAATTAATTTTTATAACTGTCAACCAAGTTTTATAAACATTTCTAAGTTAACCAAGTTTATAAAATTTAACTAAGTCTTGCAAAATTAACCGATTTTTTAAAAGTTAAATAAGTTTATAAAAATTTAACTAAATTAACCAAGTTTCAATGAATTTATTAAGTTTCATAAATATTTAGCTGAGTTAACTAAATTTCTATAAATTAACTAAGTTTTATCAAAATAAAATACGTTTTATAAAAAATAAATAAGTTTATAAAAGTTAATAGTATTGGTAATAGTATAAATAATAATAGTCACTACGAGAAAATGGTATATTTGTTGCTAAAAGAAATATAATGTTTGAATAACATACATAAGCAAGAACATGGCTATTGAACTTATTTTATCCAAAAAGGTTTAATTTTCAGGAAAACCTTGGATAACAAACCAAGTTTATTGGATAGTGGTGTTATATTGATAAGCAATCATGTTCCGCCAATAAGTACTTCAAGAGCATAACAAATCAAGTTTTAGACCATCTAGCCTATGGTCGGATAAGTCATATAGGAATCTGATGACAACTTTCTCTTCGACGGGTGATGTGTGATGCTTCTAGAGTTAGACTACATGTTGAAAGGAAAATAGAAGTTTGTTTTCCCCTTCTTTCTCCATCAAAAATCAGCCATATTTACATTATAATGTATTATTTTGTAGCAGTGTTCATACATTTTTACTTTGGTTAGCACGGTTGTATGTATTGTTCTGTATGCTTGCATACAATATTACTTTTTGTCACAAATATTTTTATGGATATATATTATGGTTTGGCTTATTAATCTATGTGATGACCACCCTATACCTTTGGTACAAATTATACCTGTATAATGCGCTGTGGAGGTACCCGGCCGACGCAGGACAGTAGCCAAGGGTGTAAAGTAGAGAAAAACCCAAACACGGAAGCTGTAGAACATCTCACAGCACATAGATAAAATATAATATAAAAATATAGATGTAAAATAGGCGAGATGGTGATATAATAAAATGAACCGTAAATAACAACATCAGAGTGCACAAGGTTCACAGACTATACAAAAACTGAAATAAAGAGTTTATACATCCTAAAACTCCAAAATAAACTCTCCAACTGTATCTCAAAATAAAAGTACTGACACAGCTCTACAGTACTGCACATCGGAGTATAAGCAATAGTAAGCTCCAAGTACAGACATATGAAAGCATAGCCTCCTACTCATACTCTGTACAACTCCATGCACTATCCACACTTGTTATCTCTAATCTATTCATTTAAGAGTACCCAAGGTAATAAGAATAAAAACATAAAATTTCGAGCCAGACAATAGTCTGGTGTGAGCGATACATCATCTTAAAATTAATATAAAAAATCGTAGATAATAAATATGGACACAAGGTATGCCTAATCATACCCGACCTATCATTGCATCCAAAGAGTTAGCACATAACAGTCGATATATGCTAATCTACAATCACAACCATATAGGTATACTACAGTCGAAGTACAATGTCCAGTGTCTAGGTATATGATCGAAAATACTTACATCGTGTGACATCCTCAATGATAAACAACCATGGCAAATATAGCATCCATCAAACAATCCTCACCATCACTCATATGCATTGGATATATGATAATTCGTATGGAACAATCGCAGACCAAGGACTTAATCAAAATCCCAGCTTCATTGGTGCTCAAATCAATGCCACTACGGAAGGCTAGGAGCAAAGCCTACTATCGCAAAGCCCAGGGTATTCTACCATAGCAAGATCCAGACATGATTGAAAATCTAGGTCGGAGCTATTTACATACCCTGTCTTTACGAGCACACTAGAAAGCTTTCAGTTATAAACGATCCCTTTGCACATGTCTCCATAATGGAACCTATTCGTTGTTGCATCCCGGCTATTTTCATAGCAGGACATAGTCACAAATCCCATTAGCAAGCCCCTATTGTTAGCTTGCCTTTATGGATCACCACCACATCTCCTATCGTTAAACTGTCATCTTCGAAATGCCTCTAGACACCCATCGTAAGTCATAGAGTTATCATTTCAAAGTTCTAAAGTCGTCGCCATTGTCGCCAGCTGTCAACGAGTCAAAGTGCTACGCTATCGCTTCACTACTCGTCGCATGAAATCCATGGTCTTTCTGAGTCGTTTGGAGTCATTTACTTCACTCAACATCATCAACTAGACCTTCAAATTCCAAAATTTTAAGTTTCGGTCCTGGTACATCCTAGGTTAGGCCTGAAGCAACCTCTGTAGAAACCAGAAGTGTGACTAGAAGCACCCTAGAAACCCCGAATCAAATTCCTTGCCTGGGTGCCGACCCGAGCCACTTTCCAAAATCCCCGAGCACGACCAAAAGCATCCCCCCGAATAAGAATTCTTGTCTGGCTCTACGCCAAACCTTAAACGAACCCGAGCCAACAACCCCAAACAAAAATTCTTATCTGGCTTTGAGCAAACCCGAACTGTGCCTAGGACCAACCAGTACCACCTTCCCCCTAAACCAAAATACCCTCGAGTCTCTAAATCCATATTTCACATCGATTCCACCACTACACTCCGTTCTTCGACCTTTATGCCTTCAGTATGCATCGATACAACCCTAACCTCTTCGAGTCTATCCATCGAAGCCCAGTTTCATGGTTCCTACCTCTAAGTCACTCCGATGAGCATTTCCAATCATACAAACACACACCATACATGCACCAAACAACATTCAACCATGCAAACATACAAGAATTCATAGTTATAATATGTCTCTAACATAGCCTAACGTACATCAAGGCAATCATACATCGAATTAACATGACTAGAATACCTTAAAAACATTTTAAATTCATTTTTACTTTAGGTTTCACTTTCAAACAGTTCCAAAACATGATTTTGACTTTAAAAATGAGTTCAAAACATGCCAAAACCTGTATATATATATAATAAAGCGAGAGATGATAAATCACTCACCAAAACTTCTAATATCCAAGTTTTGCATGCAAAACGATGCAAATCCTAGAATGAATAGCAAAGTTGTGATTTTTCTTCCCTTAAGATGTAGACCTAAAGCTCTCTGATGAATCTCCTTGCTTATCCAAGGTTTGGATGAGATTTGGATGTGAAAAGAGAAGGGTTTGGGTGAAGAGTGGAATAACGTAGGTTGAAAGCTATTTGAGAAATGGTAGAATAGTGGAAAGATGGTTCATCTATTTATAGTAAAAACACCAAAGCACCCCTAGAATATAGGATGGACCTCCCTCCTCTCGGGATGAACAAAGCACCCACCGAAGTGAGCACCTCCAAATAAGATTCCATGATCGGCTGCTGAACCATCCACATACCAAACAAGATTCCATGATCGATTGCCGACCCCATTTTTCTATCGAATCACGCCTATCATGTACCAAACATGCCATACCGACTACTACCGAATAGAAAATATATAACTCCAATCTTCAAACATCCATATCTCTTTGGCAGAATGTCCATATTATAACCACTCTATGGAAAGAGAAACCATTGTATCTTTCCAGTAAAGTGGTCACGGATGCCAATTCGACTTCTATCAAAATTTATAGTCGTTACAAGTTTCCAGGGGTAAAATCATCGGGTAAAATATGGGTCATTACACCCTTCCCCCATTTAAGAATTTCACCTCCGAAATCCCAACACAAACAAGGCAAAATCAAACGTAGCTACCCCGCATGCCTAACATCTATGAGCAAACATCACAAACAGGCATACAAAAGCAAGAGATGATATATATGCCTACCATAACATGTAGGATACTAAACTACTTTATATGACATCGAAAGTGAAAGTAAATGCGATAAACAGAAGCCTTGCCAAGTGAAGAGAGCCAGATAAGCGGTCCTCATGCTCTCCTCGGTCTCCCGAGTACAATCGCCTTCGCTCTCACTCCACTAAACCTTTACCAGCTCTACCATATTCCTGCTAAGATGCTTTGTATCTTGTCCGACGATACGAATAGGCATACGAGGTCTTGATGCTTTTGGTTTAATCTCGATATCATCAAGTTGATTCGGTTCAACTATCACACCTGAGCCGTGCACAAACTACTGCAAGTGAGATACATGGAACACGTTATGCACGTCCACCATCTTCTGAGGTAAGTCGACTCTATATGATAGATTCCCTATCCTTTCAAGTATCAAAAACAGACCCTCAAATCTCGCCGCCAACTTCCCCTTAGTACCAAATCAAACAACATTCTTTAATGGAGAGATCTTAACAAACACCATATCGACGATGGATAACTCTAAATCACATCTTCTCCAATCAATGTACCTTTTTGTCTATCTTGAGCAGCTTTCATTCATTGCCAAATGATCTCGATCTTCTATAAAGTCTCTCTAATCATCTATGGCCCAAGTATCGGTTTCTTGCCCGCTTCCCACCAACATGAAGGACCGTTGCATGGTCGACCATAAAACGCCCCAAATGGTGCTATGCCAATGCTGGAATGATAACTGTTATTGTGTGCGAACTCTACTAAGTGCAAATGATTGTCCCGCGAGCCGCCAAAATCAAGAACGCGAGCCGCAATAGATTCTCTAAGATACAATTCACCCTTTTGGTTTTCCCATCAGTTTGTGGGTGATAAGTCGTACTAAGATTCAGCTCCATCCCTAATGCTTCTTTAAGCTCTTCTGTAACCCACTAGTGAACTATGGGTCTCGGTCGCTCATAATGCTTATTGTAACACTATTGAATCGTGCAACCCACTTTACATACAACTCGGCTAATTTGAATGCCATCACACAAAACTTAACGGGTATGAATCAGACACTCTTCGTCATTCTATCGACTATAACCCAAATGCTATCGTACCATCCTCCGGTTCTTGGCAATCCATCGATGAAGTCCATCGAAACCTGTTCCTATTTCCACTTAGGAAGCTCAAGTGGTTGCAAAAACCCACTTGGTTTCTTTTACTCGGCTTTTACGAATTGACAGTTCATGCACCTTGAAATGAATGCCCCAACTCCTTTTTTATCCCTTCCCAATAAAATATCTATCTCATATCACAATACATTTTATTGTCGTTGGGATGTATAGTCAATCTTAAGTGATCACACTCACGTAGCATCTCATCCCTCAACCCATGGACATCGGGAACAAAAAATCTTCCATCATTACAGAGCCAACCATCAAGGTCGAGCCCATATTGCTTCATCTCCTCAGACTCTACCCTTTTCTCTATCTTCGCCATGATATCGGCTCGTCTAGCATCTCGCCCCTAACTAGTACCACTTCGTTCAATCAAGATAGGTATGATTGTCAGGCTAGCCAATACTTCTAGCTCTAGCTCACATCGAGGTTGAAAAACATAGCCAGCGATAAACTTCAACTGCTTCCACTCCAGGAACATCGCTCTCAAGCTGGCATGTCTCCTACTTAAAGCATCATCTGCATTTCCATTATTGGACATATAGAAAATGTCAAAGTCATTGGAGGCCAGGAAATCTAACCATCATTGCTGACGAAGGTTGAGGTCCTTTTGTGAGAATAAACACTTCAGGCACTTGTGATCCATATACAACACGGACCTCTCTCCAAGGAAATAATGCCTCTATATCTTCAAAGAAAATATTATCATCGCCAACTCCAATCATACGTTGGATACTTTTTCTCATGCGGTTTCAGTTGTCAACTAGCGTAGGTGAAAACCTTTCTTCTCTCCATCAATACTACACCTAGTCCAGTACCATAAGTGTCTATGGATATTGTCAGGTCTTCATTCCCGCTCAGAATGACTAACATCGGTATGCTCATCAACCTCTCCTTAAGACTCATGAACGCATTCTTGCACCTTGCATCCCAAATAAAATATAATACTTCTTTGTCAAGTTAGTTAACGATGATTTTACCTTAGAGAAGTCCTGGATAAAACTCTTATAATATCCTATAGGTCCAAGAAACCTTCCCACGTCTGTAGCGGTCTTGGGTCGATCCCAGTCCTATACTATTACTACCTTCGCAGGATCTACATCAATACCCTGCTCAGAAACAACGTGATCTAAAATTTGCACTTCCCTCGTTCAGAAGTGACATGAACGTGATCTAAAATTTGCACTTCCCTCTCCTTAAGATTCATGAACGTGATCTAAAATTTGTGCTTCCTTAACACCTTAAGCACAATCCTCAAATGCTTCTTGTGCTCTTCCTCTGTCCTCGAGTAAACAAGAATATCTTCTATGAACACAAGTACAAATTTATTTAATTGATCCCCGAAGACATGGTTCATAAGCTCAACAAAGTATGTTGATGCATTGGTTAGCTCAAAGGGAGTAAAACCACTCATAGAGTCCAGTGGATTACAAAATGTTGTAATCGACACACTCTCCTTTGCCACTCTTAGTTGATGAAACTCCATCACAAGGTTCAATTGAGAGAACTCCCTAGTACCATGGAGCTGATCGAACAAGTCATTAATATGTGAGAGTGGATGCTTATTCTTCTTCGTCACCTTATTCAGCTCACGATAATCTACACACAACCTCGGATAGTCATCCGCCTTGGTGGCAAATGCTATAGGTGCGCCCACCAAGATATGCTCCTACGAATGAACCATCGCCTCAATAAGTCATTCACTTGCACTTCCAAGTCCTTCTGCTCTCTATGTTCCATACGCCTCGAAGGTATAATTATCTATCTGGCATCCTTCATCAAATATATACTGAACTCTATCTCCCTGTGTGGTAAACCAGTCATCTCCTCGAATATGTTAGAATACTCCCTCGCTATAGACACAAATGACAACTCATCATAGGGGATCTCGAGCAAGTACACAAAGCTAACAATTACCCCATCGTTAGGCAGACAGCCTATCTCCAACCTACGCCCATCATCCACCCCTATCGTCACCAACGACCTCCCACAATCCACCACCACTTCGTATCTCTACAGCCAGTCCATTCCCAAAATAATACCAAACCCCACAAAACCAAAAAAAGCATTCACAAGTAAACAAACATCCATACTCGATAAGGCCAAGTATTAACAAACCATGCAATGGCTAGTCAATCCTCCAACGGTGCTTGTGACAATCAAAGGTCGATCAACTATCTTAGGTTTCAATCCCATCCTATCTACCAAATTACCAGATATAAAGGAATGAAAAGCCCCTGTATCGAACAAAACATGTACAGGAGTACCAAAATAGGAAGCATACCTTATATAACGACTCTCTTCCCCTTCTCCAATGGAGCACTCGACGAAGCAGGAATGACGTTCAATGCGTAAGCAGACATAATTTTCTTATTCCTCGGTGGTCCTGGACAATCCTTCTTGATATACCTCGGCTTGTTGAAATTGTAGCACTTCTTGCCTTCCGCCTTGCAATCTCTGACAAGATGGTCCTTCTCCCCACAATTATAACAAGTAGGCTCCAATTTGCCCTTCTTCTAACCACCATTCTAAAACTGCTTCTTCTTGTTGTTCCTTATGACTCCCACATTAGCTTGCGGCTTTGGCTCATTCTTGAGAGCAACAACTGAGTTAGGCTTAGAATACAAACTCTCATGTTAAAGAGCCTTTCCACCAGCCTTTCAATGGTCACATTGATATATCCTACTAACTTCTCTCTAAGATAATCTCTAGGCCTATGATAAACTTCTCATTATTCATTAACGAATTATCGATAAAAGATAGACCACACTTTGACAACATGTCGAACTCAGCCACAAACTCCAATACAGACAGATCCCAATGTCTCAAGTTAGCAAATTTTCAAAAGAGTACTGACTTTTGAGCGGTAGATATATTATTATCTTTAAACCTCACCTTAAACTGCTCCAAAGTAATTTGGTCCACGGGAGTAGTAATCTTGATGGCTTTCCACCACCTCATAGCTTGTCCTTGATGCTGTCTAGAGACCAGTTTTATGACGACCCGACTTTTTTAGCAATTTAAATTTGAATAGTTAATTAATTTTAAATTATTTACAAGTTATTTTTAACTTGAATGCCAGATATCATTATTTACGTGATGGTTAAATCATTGAATTATATAGTTTAAATATTGGATTTAATAATTGAAATTGGGTAAATTGTTGAATCTGAAATTGTGAGTCAGTTTAAAATAATGTGAAGGCTTATAAAATTTATAATGATGATACTGAATGTAGTAAAAGTGTTAAAATCGAATTTGGAAGTGTTTTGTTCCGTTTTGAAAATATATCGTTTAAATCGATATTTAAAAATAGCCTTCCGAGGCATAGTCTCGGAATTCAACAAAACCAGTTCCATTGGATCCGTAATAGTTAGTTATTATCGGATTTCAATTTTCATAGCAATTGGAGTTGTCGTTTGACCCTGGCAGCTCAAAACGCTTCGAAACATTTTAATCGATTTAATTTAAAATTGATCGTTTTCTTCTGTAACTTGCACATACGATCGAATTAGCTGGCGAAACCTGTTCCATTGTGTTCGGAATGCGGATAAAACCTTATAAACGTCTGTCGGCATGTCTGATTCAGTGTTTGGGATTTCGCGTTATACCACGCGAGATATTTTCAACTTTTGTTACTTGTATTAATAGTGAATTGTAAATTAGGATAGCTTTGTGGTATTTTAGTATTTATTTTAAATATTGAATTACCAGTAAAGTTAAATATACATATGAATATATTAGGATTCAAAGGAGATTTATCTCAACTGAAACTGTTTGATTTAAACAGGTATAAACAAACCGAAAATGCATGTATATAGGGAAGAAAATAAATAAATATAAACGACTAGTTTAAATTAAATTGTTATTCAACTAAATTTATTAAATGGAAAATTATAGTGGATTCTCTCACATGATAATAAGTCGTATAATATTTATGCAAGGTCCGAATCCTGATGGGAACAAGACGAGATTGGATTTGGTTTGCAAAATCAAAGGTGAGTAAATCTCACACTGATGAATTAATATTTAAATTTAAATGGTTAGATTTAAATATTTGGGTGACTGATTTGAACTGATTTGGGTGGATTGTATGTATGTTGATGTTCTGGTGACTTTGTTTGGTTGGTTCTTGAGTTAATGGTTGTTTAACTCGAAGCATTTGGGTTTTAAACTTGAATCGTAAATAAGAGGATGGTTCATTTTAAAATCAATAAGGGTTAATGGTTGATAAATTAAATGGATAATTAATTATTGATTTGGATTAATTAATTAAGCTTAAATTAATTAGGATGATCATTTGGTGGTTTAACAAGTAATTATTTAATGCAATTAATAAAACATAATTACTTTGTGAAAGTAAGCAAGAGATAAATTAAGATAATTTATTAAGAAGAATGAATCTATTTAATGAAGTAAATATAGAGGTGATAATTTTAGGTGGAGATAAATCAAGTATGATTTATAATGTGGTTTAGTTAATATAATTAGTATAGATTTAGATAAATTGAAATATAATTGGAATAATTAACTTATATAATTAATGAAGTAATTAAAGTTTCGATTTATTTAGATTAATTAAAACCATAATATGTGACTTATGAAGAATTAATTAATATAAGTAGTTAAGGATTAATGTAATTAATATAGTTAATTGATTTATGAAGTAATTAAGATTACTTATTGACTTTGGTTAAGAATAATTAACAGTGTGGAATTAATTGAGGATAATTATTTGAAAGTAAATAAAAGATAATTATTCCAGGGCGATTAACTAAGGTGAATAGTGTAGGGCTGACTAATTAATTGATTTGGAATTAATTAATATTGAATAAAGGAATCGAAGTGATTTAAGTTTGAAATTCAATTAAAATAAATTGAATTGATTTGTATGAGATTAAGCTCTGCTTATGAATGGGTAAACGGTATTGGATGTTTTGGGTGAGTGGATATCTCTGATTTGGAATGTTGTGTATTTCATTTGAATATCTTGGGTTAGAATAATATGAGTCTCGAAGAGACCAGATTCGGGTATTGGGAGATACCCGAAACTACTTCGAATTTTATAAATTGATTTGAGAAATCAATAGGGTGGAATAAAATTGGATTGAGTTATCTAAGTTTGGTACTTAGAAATTGATATGTGAAATAAAGGTTGCTTATAACTAATTGTGGATTGGTTAAATTGATATAAGTTAACCCGGGTTTATATTAGAAGTTTGTTTCGTATTCCATGTTAGTTGGATTTACTTACGCTGGTTTCCAGCCTGACCCGGGTGTTACTTTGGTGTAATGCTCGGGTCAGACCGAGTATTACAGATTTTCAGGTAAGGACGTTCTGGAGCTCAAGAGGCGAGCTGGATGACGAGAACGTATAGTGTATGTCCGCTATGTTATGTTATTGTAAATCTGTGATATGATAATGTATATATTCAGTGACTGTATAAATTTGTGAAACTCTGATGTATATTAAATGTAACTAACAAATATAGTATATTTCTGTAAACTGTTATTTATTATTATATTTTATCCGCTGCGATTGTGAGCTATTGTTGTTTCTGTTCTTCTTCTTCTTCTTCTATCTCTTTCTTCTTTTTCATAACTATCTGGAATTTTCGGGTTCGAAAATTTCTGGGTCGTTACAGTTGGTATTAGAGCTGAAAGGTTAAGCGAGAACCTTGGCTCTGGTGGGGATTACTCGTTGAAAGAGTCCGTAGTACTCTAGAATGAGTTGAGTGTATATATATATATATATATATATATATATATATATTTGAGAGCGTACTTGTTATTTTTTTTATAAAGGTTTTGAATGATTTTATATAAAAGTGTAGTTTGGAATATAAAGCAACGAATATTTAGGTGGATGGTTGTTAAATTAATAAAATTAAGTCAAGAAGTAATATAAAATACAACCAAACTGAAATCTTAATTCGTAATTAAATTAAATGGTCATAGAAATACAACCAAATTAAAACTAAATACAGATAAGTTTAAAATGAAATGTTGTAAGAAAATAAAAACATTTGGGTAAGTATAACTTAGAAAATGAAATTGAAAATACCTAAATGGTAAAATTTTAAATCGAGATTTAGAATTTGAAATTCGTTTCAAAATGCTGAAAGAAATAATACATAAGTATTATTTGAATAAAAGAGACTTATTGCAAACAATGGGTTGTTTGGAAATTTGATTTGAATTTAAAACCAAAGGTGGTTTAAAATTTTAAAATATGGCAGGAAGGGCCAAGAAATAAATATGTATATGTATGGATATACATAGCATCAAAGATAATTTGGAATAAACTCTAAATGTTGAGTTTTAATTTTGGAAGGTGATGTAAAAAAAAAACCATAGTGAAGTAAGTGTTGAACTTAAAGGGGAAGGTCATTAGTCTAAAGTATAAACTTGAATGGAAATTCAAGTTTGTGTAAATCTGATTGGATTGAGTAAATCGAATTTAACTTGGGAGAAGTTAAATATGTTTGAATGAACAACTTGAATAGGAAATTTCAAGATAAAGTTGGAGTTTAACTTCGTAAGTTGAATGGTTAATTTAAATTGGGAGTTTGTGTGATCTCAAAAATGGGTCTGAGATCTGGAAATTGAGAAATGAATGGATGTTGTAAAATAAATTGGATGATACCATCCTATTGTTGTTAAAAATATTTAAATCGTGAATCGGATTTGTTTAATAAATCAGAAATGAAATGTGGTAATATATCCATTATTAAGATAAAAGTAAAATTTAACCTTAACTTGAAATTAAGGATATGGAATTACTTTGAACTAAAGATTTGAATAAATTAAACTTTAAAATAAAATTGTATTGAACACTTAATTGAACCTTGAAATACATAAGTGAAGATAATTTAAATGGGATATTGAAAATTGGACTCATAGATTTAAATATTTAAAAGCTTTTAAGAAAGGTTAATTTGGTTTAAAAGTGTTAAACGAACTTTAGAGAATTTAACTCGAATGTATATAATTTGAGATAGTTTAAAATTTGGGATTGAAATTGAGTGGATATTAGTCCAAAGTAATTGGAATAACTTCGGAATTGTAATTAAAGTGGAATTGGTTTAAAACCAAAAAGGAAATTTGAAATATAGATAGTAAACGTAATTTATAAATTGAAATAAACATCATAAATAAATGAGATTAATAGTTGAAAGGGAATTCCAGAGTAATATTTAAATATAAATTGGATGGATTGAGAATTTGGAAATTTTGGGAAAATTTAAAATTCCTTTGAATTTGAAAGTGGTTCCCAAATGTTTTAGAGAGATAGTAGTATCATTTCAAAAATATTTTTGGTGTTGCATTTGAAATCTGGAGATTTGAAATTAAAAATGTTTGGAAATGTTTTTAAAGGGATAAAAGCATTGAACTCTTTCGGTCACTGGAAAATAACGTCGGAAATGACTGCAGCATCATCGATGTTCATTTTCGAGTTTCTAGAAGAGTAATTGCCACCAAGATTGTTTTAAATTGGAATTGTTTGTGAACTGGGTCTGATTTTGAAATTCAAAGGGATAATTGAATTTGATAAAGAGTTTGGATATGGTTGAATTCTAAGGTGATGTTGAAATTTAGGAAATTGTTTAAACTCTGGAATCTTGTTTAAAATGTTTATGGAATAATAAAAATATATTGGTTAAATAAAATGTATAATTCCGAATTAAAAGCAAATGTGAATGTAATTGATTATAAATAGAAGTGTAAAATTTAAATTATAATTAAAGTTGGAAAAAAAAATCAATCAAATGGAATTTGATTTGGAGTTGGGATAAGTCAATTTCAAGGGAAATTGAAGTTAGAATTGAATCAATTTAAATGAGAGTGGAAGTTTAAATTGAATTGTTGGGAAAGTGAACAGTTTCGACTCTGGGCTATTTTAATATAAACTCATTTTTTTCAGGCTATACAACCTTTATTTCTTAAAGCCAAATTATTTTATACTTGTTTACAATTATTTTGGAACTATTTAACCATTTCTCAATTATTTTCTAAACTATTTACTATATTTCAACTATGTTACAAATTAATTACTAGTTTACACCTATTTTGCAATTATCCAAGATTTCTATAATTATTTAACTATTTTCCAACTATTTTATAATTAGTTAACTACTTTACAATTATTTTGCGAACTAATAATTATTTTCCAACTAACAACCTATTTTTAAAATTTTCAAGCTATTTTCTAAACTGGTCGGAGTTCAAACTGTTATTGATTAAATACCCAACTGGGATAAGAATTGAGGTAATAATCCAAATGAGGATTTTGGGAAAAGGGTTTTGGAAACCTTTGGATTTGGAAAGGCTTATGATTTTTGAATAAAATCAATATTGGAATTTGGAAAGCCTATTTTGAGAATTATCAATTTTGGAATAATCGATTTTGTGTAAAGGAGCTTTGATAAAATTCATACTAGGTGTATGATTTGAAAGATACTATATGTGTATAGTATAAAGTGTTTTGATGATGGCTCTGGGGAAAAAGGTTCTCCCTTGAAATGGACTTCTCAGGAGTGCCACAGGGTGGTGCTGCCTTGAGCCCCAAGGGGGTTCTAAAGTTGATCCTGTGAGGAGTCCGGACAAAACTAGTTCCTGAGGATTATGAGTAGTGTACCATAGCGAAAGTCATGTGTGCTGCGGAGAGCCAACAGTCTGCGTTTGATTTTATATCGGTAGACTGCGACACTATGATATACCACATAGCGAAAGTCATGTGTGCCGTTGAGAGCCAACAGTCTGCGTTTGAGTTTATCTCGGTAGACTGCGACCTATGTAGGAGTGTAGAAGTTTCATTTCGACAGCGAAAATCAGAGGCCGCTGAGAGCCAGCAGTTACATGGACTTTTGTTGCGACTGCAACGTAACCCTGGATGTAACTATGATCTGTTGTGTGTGGGTTCCATGGCGTAATTGAGAGTGCCGCGGAGAGCCTGCAGTTACATGGACTTTTGTTGCGACTGCAACGTAACCCCGGTATGCAACTGTGACCATGGAACGGGGTGATGATTTCCAGAGCATTGTCCCTAAAGATATTTCCTCTATTTTCAAAAACTGATTTCGATAATTTCAATAAAATTATTTTCCAGGTATTTTCACTGGGTGTTGAAAACGGGTCTACTAAGTACTTATAGATTTTCAGCCCTACGCCTGATCAACGTATGACTGAATTTCTATGAGAACAAGGATGGACTGGTTGAGACATCGAGTTATAAGAAATATTTTTATAAAAAGCTATTTTAATTGTATTATCTGAATTTAAGGGTATTTCTAAATTTTACAATAAAGGGGAATCCAAACTGGAATTATAAAATAAAAATTGAACTCGGGAAAATTTGATGAAGTGATTCTTTATAATTAAAAATCGAATATCAAATTAAAAGTGGAAGTAAACTAATTAACTAAATAATTATTTAATTGAGTATGTTAATAAAGTTTAACTTGGATAATACATGAATTGTAAGTTGATAATGGAATTTGGAAATGAATTCGAAATTTAAATAGAATTCGACTTAAGTTTGATAATGAATTAAATAAGAGGAGATGTTGTAAAACGAAAATAAAATAGAGTTGGATTGGAAAATGCGATGGTATGAATTACAAATAAAATTCAAGTGAGTTATGAATAATATTTAACGTAATTTGCTAGTAAATTAGATATAATTGAAGGGTTGTTGAATGAAATGAAAGTGAATTATAATAGAATGATTTGAGTTGCAAACAAAGCCCAAGTGAATAGGAATAAATTGGGAATGGCGTGGTATAAATAAAATAAATTCGAAAATGAATTAAGAAGGTGATTAAAGTAAAAATTAAAATGGATTGGAATTAAATAAATTGATTGAGGTGGAATTAATTTAAATTGGTTATAAGACATAAGTACTTATTTATTCATATGAATATCATCAATTTGTGTAAAAATGAGTGTCGTTTGTCGTAAACGAGATTTAATTAAATTCTATGAATTAGTGGATGCAAACGAAATTGATTTTGAATCATTTAAAGTGAATGCGAGCTTGTTTGGATTAAAAATAAATTGAATGTGAGCAATTATGTTGTAAGCCATTAAGATTAAATAAATGACATATGAATTGGATGAAAGCATTTGAATTAGCTTTAAAAAATCGTATAAATCGCTTCTAGTAAGTGTTTGGTGTTTGTTGCTTTCGTAATGCTTGTTGTTTATGTAATTCGTGAGTTAGCTATTAAAAGTAAGTGTAATGCTAATAGAATTTCTATATATGGCACTTACATATTTAAATTGAGTAAGTACAGGTACAGGGAAATCGTTTGGCTATTTTGGGGTATGCTAATTGCTAAAATAAATAAGCTGCTTGCTTAAAATGCTAAATAAGGTACGCCTACGCAATAAAAATAGGAAATATGAACTGTTTTTTCTTTTTCCGACCGTGTGGGTCGATGTATACATATTTATATATATTGTCAAATTGCAAAAGCTCCTCCGTACAAAGGAGACTCTGCCAAAATTTTCTAAAAATTTTGGGAGTTAGAAAATTTCTGAAAATTTTCATTAACGACAAAACAATTTCAAATTGAAAATTAAAGTAAACTAGTAAATGAAACTATAATATGAATCAGTTTAAATGGAAAATAAAACTCAATATTAGAAATCGAAAATAAATTGAATTCATATGAAATGGTGAAAAACTAATGTGAATAGAAGAGGGTATGAAACTTATGTAAAGAGATGTATAAAATGATTTTGAAATATTGCGACTGGATATTGTTGTTAAATAGAATATGCAGGTATCATAAAGGAAAAAGGAAATTGGATTGATTCCAAATGATAAATGTGAATTGCCCGACAAAAAGGTATGTATTTAAAATTCTGTATGGAATTGGATTGGGTTTTTGATGTAGCCACTTGGCTTTTGTTTTCATTTTGGATTTGGGAGCCCGTAGAGGCCTTTTGTAGTTGTACCGAGCTAGCCGCGCAAAGGAAACGCTGGCAAATTTTTTTTGGAAATTTAGGGAGTTAGAAAATTTTGAGAAAATTTTGATAATTCAAAACTTGATTATAAATTAAAACTTGAATAAGTGTAGTAAATTAATGGAGTTGGAAACTATATAAGGTTTTGGGAGATTGGTTGAGGTGATAGTGGGACTGTAATAAAAGATAGCTAGCAGGATGTTGAATTGTGGGATTTGGTAAAAGGGTAAACGGGTTTGGTACCATTCTTCCTAACTAGTAATTTCGGGGATGAAATTCTTTTAAGAAGGGAGGAATGTGACGACCCGGCTTTTCTAGCAATTTAAATTTGAATAGTTAATTAATTTTAAATTATTTACAAGTTATTTTAACTTGAATGCCAGATATCAATATTTACGTGATGGTTAAATCATTGAATTATATAGTTTAAATATTGGATTTAATAATTGAAATTGGGTAAATTGTTGAATCTGAAATTGTGAGCCAGTTTAAAATAATGTGAAGGCTTATAAAATTTATAATGATGATACTGAATGTAGTAAAAGTGTTAAAATCGAATTTGGAAGTGTTTTGTTCCGTTTTGAAAATATATCGTTTAAATCGATATTTAAAAATAGCCTTCCGAGGCACAGTCTCGGAATTCAACAAGACCAGTTCCATTGGATCCATAATAGTTAGTTATTATCGGATTTCAATTTTCGTAGCAATTTGAGTTGTCGTTTGACCCTGGCAGCTCAAAATGCTTCGAATCATTTTAATCGATTTAATTTAAAATTGATCGTTTTCTTCTGTAACTCGCACATACGATCGAATTAGCTGGCGAAACCTGTTCCATTGTGTTCGGAATGCGGGTAAAACCTTATAAACATCTGTCGGCATGTCTGATTCGGGGTTTGGGATTTCGCGTTATACCACGCGAGATATTTTCAACATTTAATTATATAATAATTTTTGAAGTACGTTTGGTCAGAGAGTTTTTTAACAAAACAGGCGTATGCTGGAAGCCATTTCCAATCCCTATTTTATCTCCGTCTTCTTCTATAATCCAACAACAGATATCGAAATCGAATGTTTATAAAAAAAAGGGGGCCTGTGCCGAGCAATCTTCAAAATCGTTCGGGCAAGTAAGGGCCGTCGCCTCTTTCTACTTCCCCTCTTCGAATCACTAAAGCAATTGAATCCCTTTCCTCTCTCTCTCTCTCAAATCGAAGCAAGACTCCACCCTTCGGCGAAAAGTGCGACGATGTTTGGGATCGCGATGCGATGCCTTTGAGCTCGCGTGATGGAAATTAGGGAGGCACGCGACGCGAGCTAGGGTCTCGAGCTCGAGAGGTACGGGGATTCGTTGTCGAAGAAGGTGCCGCGAAGCCGAGTCAACGCTGGGGTTCGAATCTCGAGTGCTCATGCGACAGAGCCAGTGGCTAGGGTTACGAGTTTGGGTAGTTTCGCGTCGCATTCAAGATGGTGACGTTGACAGGCACGGTGATGAACTCGACGAGGTGCGACTGGGATTTCAAGCTGAAGCCATCAATTTTGGTTGCTGTTCATGGTGAGTACTCGGGTTAACTTTTGTTACTCGTATTAACAGTGAATTGTAAATTAGGATAGCTTTGTGGTATTTTAGTATTTATTTTAAATATTGAATTACCAGTAAAGTTAAATATACATATGAATATATTAGGATTCAAAGGAGATTTATCTCAGCTGAAACTGTTTGATTTAAACAGGTATAAACAAACCGAAAATGCATGTATATAGGGAAGAAAATAAATAAATATAAACGACTAGTTTAAATTAAATTGTTATTCAACTAAATTTATTAAATGGAAAATTATAGTGGATTCTCTCACATGATAATAAGTCGTATAATATTTATGCAAGGTCCGAATCCTGATGGGAACAAGACGAGATTGGATTTGGTTTGCGAAATCAAAGGTGAGTAAATCTCACACTGATGAATTAATATTTAAATTTAAATGGTTAAATTTAAATATTTGGGTGACTGATTTGAATTGATTTGGGTGGATTGTATGTATGTTGATGTTCTGGTGACTTTGTTTGGTTGGTTCTCAAGTTAATGGTTGTTTAACTCGAAGCATTTGGGTTTTAAACTTGAATCGTAAATAAGAGGATGGTTCATTTTAAAATCAATAAGGGTTAATGGTTGATAAATTAAATGGATAATTAATTATTGATTTGGATTAATTAATTAAGCTTAAATTAATTAGGATAATCATTTGGTGGTTTAACAAGTAATTATTTAATGCAATTAATAAAACATAATTACTTTGTGAAAGTAAGCAAGAGATAAATTAAGATAATTTATTAAGAAGAATGAATCTATTTAATGAAGTAAATATAGAGGTGATAATTTCAGGTGGAGATAAATCAAGTATGATTTATAATGTGGTTTAGTTAATATAATTAGTATAGATTTAGATAAATTGAAATATAATTGGAATAATTAACTTATATAATTAATGAAGTAATTAAAGTTTCGATTTATTTAGATTAATTAAAACCATATTATGTGACTTATGAAGAATTAATTAATATAAGTAGTTAAGGATTAATGTAATTAATATAGTTAATTGATTTATGAAGCAATTAAGATTACTTATTGACTTTGGTTAAGAATAATTAACAGTGTGGAATTAATTGAGGATAATTATTTGAAAGTAAATAAAAGATAATTATTCCAGGGAGATTAACTAAGGTGAATAGTGAAGGGCTGACTAATTAATTGATTTGGAATTAATTAATATTGAATAAAGGAATCGAAGTGATTTAAGTTTGAAATTCAATTAAAATAAATTGAATTGATTTGTATGAGATTAAGCTCTGCTTATGAATGGGTAAACGGTATTGGATGTTTTGGGTGAGTGGATATCTCTGATTTGGAATGTTGTGTATTTCATTTGAATATCTTGGGTTAGAATAATATGAGTCTCGAAGAGACCAGATTTGGGTATTGGGAGATACCCGAAACTACTTCGAATTTTATAAATTGATATGAGAAATCAATAGGGTGGAATAAAATTGGATTGAGTTATCTAAGTTTGGTACTCAGAAATTGATATGTGAAATAAAGGTTGCTTATAACTAATTGTGGATTGGTTAAATTGATATAAGTTAACCCGGGTTTATATTAGAAGTTTGTTTCGTATTCCATGTTATTTGGATTTACTCACGCTGGTTTCCAACCTGACCCGGGTGTTACTTTGGTGTAATGCTCGGGTCAGACCGAGTATTACAGATTTTCAGGTAAGGACGTTCTGGAGCTCAAGAGGCGAGCTGGATGACGAGAACGTATAGAGTATGTCCGCTGTGTTATGTTATTGTAAATCTGTGATATGATAATGTATATATTCAGTGACTGTATAAATTTGTGAAACTCTGATGTATATTATATGTAACTAACAAATATAGTATATTTCTGTAAACTGTTATTTATTATTATATTTTATCCGCTGCGATTGTGAGCTGTTGTTGTTTCTGTTCTTCTTCTTCTTCTTCCATCTCTTTCTTCTTTTTCATAACTATCTGGAATTTTCGGGTTCGAAAATTTCTGGGTCGTTACAAGTTTCCTCTTCATCGCATCCTCCTCCATATCCTTAAAGACACATTCATAGGTGTCTAACCAATCCTGCATATCGATGGCTGATTTCATTTAGAGAAACGATTTGCCTCCCTGGATGGAGTAATTCTTGCTCAGTTTGGCAAAGTCAGCCTTCAGTTCTTGCACGGAGCACCACCACCAACATCCGTAACTAGAGCAACTTTGGCATTTTAAACCATTTTGCACACCATCTCAGCAGACATGTTCTGCAAGTCGAGGTTGGAAGCCTCCGAAGCTGCCCCTCCTTTAGCGTTAGAGGCAAAGTTCCTCATAGTATTTCTTATATGCTGACTCGTTCTTGATTTATAATAAGAATGATCAGTCTATCATAATGGAAAACTGCATAAATGTTACTTATATATGCAATACGACTTACTATCATATATTATATATATACTACTATATAGTTTTGAAAATCGAAATATAGCAAGTACGCTTTCTTATATATTGCTCAATCCATTCTATGATGATAGCTCCATCTTTATCTCTACTAGGTCCAAGTATAAACTTAGGTCGTCTACATAACCTAAGCTCTGATACTAAATGTGATGATTGCCCTACACCTCTAGTACCAAGTATACCTATATAATGCACTGTGGAGGTACCTGGCCGACGTAAAGCAAGGTTGAAAAGTAGAGAAAAATCAAAACACAAAACCTGTAGAACATCTCATAGTGCATAGATTAAATATAACATAACAGCATAGATGTAAAATAGATGAGAGGGTGATATAAGCAAATGAACCATAAATAATGACATCGGAGTGCATAAGGTTCGTAGACTATTTAAAAATCGAATAAAGAGTTTATATATCCCAAAACACGAAAATAAACTCTACAAATGTCTCTCAAAATATAAGTACTGACATAGCTCGATAGTACTGTACAGTGGAATATAAGCGATAGTAAGCTCTAAGTATAGATATATGAAAGTGTAGCCTCCTGTTCGTACTTAGTACTGCTCAGCGTTATCCAGGCCCGTTATCCATAATCTACTCATTTAAGAGTACTCATAGTAATAAGAACAAGGCATAAAACCTCGAGTTAGACAACAGTGTTGTGTGAGCAATACAACATCTCAAAAATACTATAAAAAATCATATATAGTAGATATGACGTAGGGTATAAAGAACCATACATGACCCATCCTTGCATCCCAAGAGTTAGCACATAAAAGTCGATATAGCTAATCTGCTATCACAACCATATAAGTATACTACAGTCGAAGTACAATGTCCGATGTCTAGGTATACGATCAAAAATACCTACATCATGTGACATCCTTAAGTGATAAACAACCATGGCAAACATAGAATACATCAAACAATCTTCGCCATTACTCATGTGCATTGGATATATGATAACTCGTATGGCACAATTGCAGACCAATCGAATCGACCTATATGTCTTCCGTATGCATTGATATAACTCCTAACCTCTTCGAGCCAATCCATCAAAGCCTGGTATTACGGCTACTACCTCTAAGTTGCTTCGACGAGCATTTCAAACCACACAGGTAAACACTACACATGCACCAAATAACATTCAAACATGTAAACATATAGTAATTAATAGTTATAATATGTCTCTAACATAGCCTAACACACATCAAGGCAATCATACATCAAATTAACATGATAAGAATACTTTAAAACATTTCAAATTCATTTTTACTTCAGTTTTTTCACTTGAAAACAGTTCCAAAATAATATTTTGACTTAAAAAATGAGTTTAAAACATGTCAAAACCTATAAGTACATATGTAATAAGGCGAGTGGTGATAAACCACTCATCAAGGCCTCTAAAATCCAAGTTTTGCACGTAAAACGATGCAAATCCGAAAATAAACATCAAAGTTGTGATTTTGCTTCCCCAAGGATGTAGATCTAAAGCTCTTTGATGGATCCCCTTTCTTATTTAAGGTTTGGACGAGATTTAGATGTGGAAAGACCAGGGGATGGGTGAAGAATGGAATAATGGAGGTTGAGAACTATTTGATAAACGGTAGAAAAGTGATTTGGAGAAGATGGCTCACCTATTTATAGGCAAAACCCCAAAGCATCCCCTAAACCACAGGATGGACCTTCCCTCCTCCAAATAGAGCACCCCTCGAACAAAGCACCCCTGAATAGAATTTCCCGTTCGACTACCGAGTCGTCTGTTAGGAACTGAGTTGATGATGTTTTGATGACAACAACCTTATAAAGTTATTATACTTTACTTATAAAATATATACTAACATTTCTATATATATATATATATATATATATATATATGAAGTATATGCAGGTATTATCGAAGACTAATCAGTATAAAGACTCAAGCATCAAGATTAAGATTAGAGATTCAAGATTCAAGACTCTAGAGAATCAGGATTTCAAGATCTCAAGATAAGTGTCTAGTATTTTGTTAAAACTTCATAATAGCACTCTCATATTTCTTCCAATTTTCTTTTGGGATGGAACTCAATTTCTATCGAAACCAGTGGCTTAAAAACCCACGACAAGTAGCTTACAAACCTACGACAAGTGGCTTACAAACCCACGAAAATCAAAATCATTTAAACTACTTTGTACAAGTTCTCGAGTCCTATGGAGGAGCTCTGTAGGAAGGTTCTTGCAATTTTAGTTTGAATAAATTTTTCAAAATATTTTTAAATCTGTTTTCAAAATGTTTTAGCTTTCAAAATCATGTTTTCAAAAATGTTTTCAAACTTTGTTTTAGCCTTGAAATATTCCTCTATTCTGATTTTAAAAACTTCTATTTTTAAACATCAAAATTTATTCTAATTTTAAATATTATTTATATAATTGACGGTCTATATCAATTCTATATATATATATATATATTTAAAATAATGTTTTATATTCATTCTCTATCTCAAAATATTGTTTAAACACTTTACTTTGCTCCAGAAAAGTTTCAACTTGTTTTAAATTCAATTACTTTTACAAAACAACATTTCTATAAATTTGAACTAAGGGATGTCGACATAAGGGGATACCCCTTGTCGACATGATGGCAGTTGGATTCAAAATTCAATTTTCAAAAGAAGTGTCCATTCGTTCAAAAACCTTTCGCCAACGGTTATGACTGTTGTGCATCTATATAAAGGCTTCCAAAATGAATTTTTTAACAACTACTTTCTTATTTTCTTCACTCCTTCTTCTTCTCCACCATTCCATATCCATAAAACTTCTGTTTGCGCAAAAAATGGGCAAACACCTCCAAGTCGTATGATTTAGTTGATTTTAAGCTGTTCTTAGTGATTTGGGTGATTTATGCAAATATGAAAAAAGCAGGGACTAAACTGTAAAAAGACACACGGATTTATAGTGGTTCGGCCAGAATGTGCCTACGTCCACTTTATATGTTATTCTCCTTTTTCTTCAGATTACAAGTACAATGCTTTAAGTACAAGTATAAGAAAGTTATTTGAAAGTTCCTTCCTTGCTTGAGCTCTCAAACTTGTCCCCCATTGTTGTACCCCTGCCCCTCTATTTATAGAGTGAGGTAGGGGGCAGGAGTCTTGGATGTATATAGCTGCTGGTGGGCCTGGGCTGAAGCAATGTGGTCCGGCAGCATTCTGGTTCGGCGAAGCCTTGATTCGGTAGTGGGGACGTAACTTGGTCCGGTGGTGTCACTTTGACTTGGCTCGGTAGCGAGGGAAGTGGGTTGGTTCGGCTAGGCTCAGGAGTTGTTTGGTTCGGCGAGGCTTCACTCGGCATGGGTGCTTGGTTCGGTGGCAGTTGGTTTGGAAGAGGCTGGTCCGGTGGTGCCACTTCGAGTTGGTTCAGCAAAGTGGGTATGTTGTGGAGGAGCTTTGGATCGGCTTTGAGGGGGAGAGGTTGGAGGTTCATTCGGTGGTGAGGTACGCAGATGATTCGGTCTTGGTGGTGAAGTATGGTGGACCGGTAGTGGATGGTAACTGTGTTGGACCGGTGGAGTTGGGAGTTGATTCGGCAGGAGCTTGGACCGGATGTGTGTTATGCCGAATGAACCTGTGCCTGTATTGCCGAATGGACTTTATCTTGGGGATGCCGAATGGGCCATTGCCGAATGAGTTCGTATGCTTGCGTAGCCGAATGAATATGAGAGTATAAGGCCGAATGGACTTTGTATTCGGATCTTGAGTGGAACTCTGGACTTATGTACGCTTGCTGGTTGCTTCTTCTTAGCATGATCGTGGTGGAGACGCGCTCAACATTGATATTCCAGTTTTGACCAAAAATGGGATAACACTTTGCCCCCCAAAATATGCCTTGCGGTAGGAAGGCGTGTTTTGTAATGCCATGAGCTGGATGTTCATATCCTGTCAACAACCTGTAAAGAACCTGATAGTTTTATATGGCCCCAAATGACGACCGTTCGCGATCGAGTCATTCGCGGTGAAGTGCGACCGTCCGCAGTCAAGCGCCTAACTTCAAATGACGATCGTTCGAGATCGAGCCACTTGTGGTAAGGTGCGACTGTTGGCGGTCAGGGGGTGGACCTCAAATGGCGACCTTTCGCGATCAAGCCATTTGGGGCGAGATGAGTTGTGCCGTTCGAGGCGAGTTTTGCCGTTCGAGGCGAGTTTGTGCCGTTCGAGGCGAGTTTGTGCCGTTCGAGGCGAGTTTTGCCGTTCGAGGCGAGTTAATGTGCCCGGGAGGGATTGGTATTATTGATGCCAGGTTCACGTTCGAGTGGGTCCCTGGATTGTTTGTGTGCCTATTGGAGGCGAATAAATGTGCCCGAGGGGGCTTGCTTGGAATCGTTGATACCAGGTTCACGTTCGAGTGGGTCACTGGATCGTTTGCCGGGTTGGCTTATCGCTATCCCAGAGCATGCCTAAGGATCGTTCGCGAACCCGTACATGTGTAAGTAGCTTAGCCATTTCAGAATTATCAGAGCCAAATATCCATTCAACCGATGCTTCGCTCAAGAACTTGCGTTGGTGAAAGCAAATTTGCTGGCATCAAATTACCATCTCTCTGGATGTTTGACAGATGTTAAGGGTCAGAGCATTCCTGCACAAGGAGATAGAGTTAATCATCCCTAGTCGAGAGTATTCATATTCAAGAGATACTTTAGAGAGCAGTTCTCAGGTCGCTTCTATAACTTTTGATTGAAAGCAAGAACGATGCTATAAATATTTTTTGAAGGGTGTTGCCCTTAGGAACGAATCAGAGCATGGCTGTGGACCGTTCGGGGTCGCTCATCACATGTGTAAGCCATTCTCTAAGAACTAACCTTTAAAGTTGGTTTTATGCAAGATATCATTTTTTATGAGGTGTCGCTTATGGGAAGGAATCAGAGCATTGGACCGCTTACATTCGGGATCGCTTACATGAGTAAATCGTTTGCCAAATGCTAACCTTTAAAGCATATTTTGATGATGCACAATTCAAATGCAGAAAAGAATCTAAATTCTAGATCTCATATTTTTAGTTCAATTCAATTGATAATAATTTCTATTTTATTAGCAGACCCTAGGGTCCGGTACTTATCTGAGTGAGGGGCTTTGCATGCCCCCTGTTTCTGGTCTTTGTTGGTTGCCCCCAGCTATTTGCTTCATGGTAGAAGGAAAGTTTGAATGAGAGGATGCCTCATGGTTGCCCCCTTGCTGAGTTCTTCCCATAGCACTTTTCCTTGTAGGAGGCTTCTTCATCTTCTAAAAGCTAGATCTAGGAACTCGTTTTCCAGATCTAAATTTTTCCTTTCAGATCTGGAGTTGGATCTTCTTTCTAACATAGAATAAGCTTTCCTTTCAGATCTGGAGTTGGATCTTCTTTCTAACATAGAATAAGCTTCAGATCTGAGATTCCCTTGTCCTTCTCAGTGAAAGCACCAAAAATGTTTGCGCAAAAAATGGGCAAACACCTCCAAGTCGTATGATTTAGTTGATTTTAAGCTGTTCTAAGTGATTTGGGTGATTTATGAAAATATGAAAAAAGCAGGGACTAAAATGTAAAAAGACACACGGATTTATAGTGGTTCGGCCAGAATGTGCCTACGTCCACTTTATATGTTATTCTCCTTTTTCTTCAGATTACAAGTACAATGCTTTAAGTACAAGTATAAGAAAGTTGTTTGAAAGTTCCTTCCTTGCTTGAGCTCTCAAACTTGTCCCCCATTGTTGTACCCCTGCCCCTCTATTTATAGAGTGAGGTAGGGGGCAGGGGTCTTGGATGTATATAGCTGCTGGTGGGCCTGGGCTGAAGCAATCTGGCCCGGCAGCGTTCTGGTTCAGCGAAGCCTTGATTCGGCAGTGGGGACGTAACTTGGTCCAGTGGTGTCACTTTGACTTGGCTCGGTAGCGAGGGAAGTGGGTTGGTTCGGCTAGGCTCAGGAGTTGTTTGGTTCGGTGAGGCTTCACTCGGCCTTGGTTCGGTGGCAGTTGGTTTGGAAGAGGCTGGTCCGGTGGTGCCACTTCGAGTTGGTTCGGCAAAGTGGGTATGTTGTGGAGGAGCTTTGGATCGGCTTTGAGGGGGAGAGGTTGGAGGTTCATTCGGTGGTGAGGTACGCGGTTGATTCGGTCTTGGTGGTGAAGTATGGTGGACCGGTAGTGGATGGTAACTGTGTTGGACCGGTGGAGTTGGGAGTTGATTCGGCAGGAGCTTGGACCGGATGTGTGTTATGCCGAATGAACCTGTGCCTGTATTGCCGAATAGACTTTATCTTGGGGATGCCGAATGGGCCATTGCCGAATGAGTTCGTATGCTTGCATAGCCGAATGAATATGAGAGTATAAGGCCGAATGGACTTTGTATTCGGATCTTGAGTGGAACTCTGGACTTATGTACGCTTGCTGGTTGCTTCTTCTTAGCTTGATCGTGGTGGAGACGCGCTCAACATTGATATTCCAGTTTTGACCAAAAATGGGATAACAACTTCATATTTACAAGATCGTGCTATCATATTACCAAATTCTCAATAGGAAATCATATAGATACTCTCTCTATTTGATTCTCCATCACTCTACTAAAGATCAAAGTGCTATTCAGAGTTATAGGATCAATTTGTAGTCAAAAAGTCCATAGAGTCTATCCATTCAAAAGGATTGTTATTAGGAAGTATTAGGGTGATCTTGTGTCCCGAAAATCAAGAGAGTTTTCCCCAGACTCGGAGATAGGAGGGTTCCTCAAGGCCTAAGAAATTGAGGGTTGTAATTTGGATATTTGCTTATAAAAATCTGTACAAGGATATTGCCTTGGTGCAGGACTAGATGTAGGAGGATTCCGAACCAGTATAAAATCCGGTGTTTTCTTTCCTTTTACTTGCTTTACTTTACTATTTGCATTTGTTATATGTTCTGTGATCATTCTGTGTTAGAATTCTGTTTAGATTTGTGTTGAAAGTTTAATTTAGTCATATAGTTCATATATTCTTTAAAACACTATTCACCCCCCCTCTAGTGTTATTTCTGCCTTAAGATCCTTAATCCGCATCCCTAACAATTGGTATCAGAGCCTTGGTTTTTGATCGTTTTCATAATTTGAAATTTTGAAAAGTTTTAATGGCACAACACACTAGTAATGTCACTCCTGTCACTACCACTTCTGTCAACACAAACACTAACACTAGTTCATTTGTAGAGGGTCAGTCTACTGTCAGACCACCACTTTTTAATGGCAGTAATTATGCATATTGGGCATGTAGGATGAAAATTTATTTACAATCTATAAGTTTAGATACTTGGAATATGACACAAATTGGATATGTTGAAACAACCACTAATTTTGCCCAGTGGACTACTGAGCAAAAGACGGTTGCACAAAACAATGTTGAATATGCGGTTATATGATTTTTGTTTGATGATAATAAACATATATACATTCGTTTAAATGTATTTGTTAATGTACTATTTTATTTTCCATAGATTAAATAAATATTTGCTGAATAAAATAAATAACACGGAATTTCAATTCAAACGAATATTTTATTCAAACAAATATTTATTACGATTTTGATAGTACAATTTCAAGCTCTCACTATACATATACAATTTCAATTACAACACATTTCTGATTACATCACTTTTACATTTGACCTCACTACATATCACTCACTCAACTTGTATTTTGTCTTCAACATCATTCTAGTTTGAATCCAGCATCTGAGCAATCTACAAAAATATACACTAACGCAGTAAAATTGAAAAAGAAATATTTTTGCGGTATAAAATAAAAAGTGAATTTTGAAAATAATATTTGCCTCGGTTATTTGGGTTGTTCGTCATCACTTATATTTGAATTCATCATACACGAACAGCTTGTGACATACACAGTGTATCATTGTATATGCCATAAGGCCGTGCACACCGATATACACTTGATAATGCTACAGGGACAGGTGAGCACAAGGTCAAACCCAAAATAAAAAGACGGATTCAACACAGGTGCAACATAAATAAAATCTCGTCATCAGCACAAGGTCAAACCAGAGTCTTTAAAACTGGATTCAACTCAAGTGATACAAGTTCGAACAATGCTCAATGCACAGCAATGCAAGATCACAATGTGCACATAACAACTCACATGTATGCAACCTGATCAAAGCACTTTCAAGTCAAGTAGAGCAGCAATGCACAAGTGACACAAGCATCACTCCAAAGTACACATGAAGTATACAAGCAAAACCAGAAAAGCAAAATTGACAAACAACAACAAGTACAAAAGTGATCAATTACAACTCAGAGTGCAGCAGTGAACAAAACTGAAATTCAAATACCAACTGCAAATATCCAAGTACAGCATGAACAAGACTACATGAACACTATAGGCCGAAACAAAATGCAACATTTTTTATGTACCAATATACTATGCAGTGAAGCCAAAAGAAGCTACAGAGTAACCACGGTCAAAATCAAATGACCAAAGTCGAGTATGATACAAAAATAACAAAATTATGGAATCGCATAAACAAAGTCAAGTGACCAGGTAGAGATCGTCACAGCAGAGTTCAAAATTGATGCTATGAAAATCAAGCCAATCAAGCCGTGGATATGATGTATGAGTCATAATTGACCAAGTTAAAGCCGTGACCATCAAGTTACGATAATATACGTTTTTGAAAAAGTCAATCAATCTCAAACATTCAAGCATCATCAAGTGAACGAAATGAAATTGACAAATTCAAACAGAGAATTGTACGAACGCAAATCTAGGGTTACAAACCCTATATAAATCAAATTCACATCATCGGCATAGGGATCGAATTCCAGAAAGCATAAAATCAATAAAGCAAAGGCAAATAATTACATACCGATTCAAGGAGTGAATTCGATCAACAAAGCAGCCGAAGTGAGCAACAATCGATCAAGGCTACACGCGAATAATCATCGAATCGATCAACATAAAGTCGGCACTTCGAAAACCCTAATTTGAATCATGAACGAAAGTCCTAATTTGGATTGAAGGACAAAGCCGCCACTATCTCAAAACAGCGAACGGAGCAAATAGAAAGAAAAAGGGAACGGGCCAAATTATAAAAGGGACGGCTTTGATAAAAGGCCTTTATTATTTAAAGGGTTATTGTTTTTAAATTAGGGTTATTTTGTTTTAAATTGTTTTTAACTTGTATTTTCGTTTTTAACCGTTCAAATTTTCTAGTCATGTGACTAGGGGACAAACTACGTGGCGTAGTTTGAGAATTCACAACTCAGTGGCTGAGTTGTGGCAGGGTTTTGAGCGTAGAGTTAGGTTAGTCAATAGCGGGTATAGCGAGTTTACGTGTGTAAGCGTCTGACTATCTAATTTCTAGTAGAAACCTTGGGGGCAGCACGTAGGCAGGGTTTTGCCAAAGCTGGGTAAATTCTGTGTCGTTCTATTTCTGCATTTTATTCTGCTATTTTTCTGTGCTGCTATTATATTGATATATCTGTGTTAAATTATTTATAAGCTTCCGCAAATAATTTTTATAATTAACACTATCACCCTATTCATCCCCCCTTCTAGGGTGAAATCGATCCTACAAGTGGTATCAGAGCCAGGTTTAGAAGTCATCATTTGTTTTTTTTTTAAAATTCATTTTTCAAAAACCAATTTTTTGTTTTTTAAAAAAAAATTGAATTTTTAAATGGCTTCTTTTAATACTGCTTTTGCCGAGGGTCAGTCCATAGTTAGACCTCCAATGTTCAATGGTGAATATGCTTACTGGAAAAATAGGATGGAAATTTTTCTAAAAACCATTGACCCTTGGAATATTGTTGAGACAGGTTATAGAACACCAACTATAACAGTAGATAATCAGGAAATTGAGAAACCAAAGGATCAATGGATAGAACTGGAAAATAAATTACAAAATACTAATGCTAAAGCCATGAATTCTATTATCTGTTCATTGGATCAATTTGAATTTAATCGTGTCTCACATTGTCTAACTGCACAGGAAATATGGCACACACTAGAAGTGACTCACGAAGGAACATCTCAAGTCAAAGAATCTCGCCTTGCCATGCTAAGCAGCGAATACGAGAACTTCACAATGGCGAAGGAAGAAAATGTCAAAGAGATGTATGGACGACTTTCCAATATCGTATACAAATCAAAAGCTCTTGGAAAAACATACACAGAGTTGGAAATAATCCGAAAAATCCTTAGAGTCCTTCCACGAAGTTTTGAAGCCAAAGTAACTGCCATTCAAGAATCAAAGGATTTAAAATAGATGAAAGTTGAAGAACTCATTGGAAATCTCACCACTTATGAGCAAGAAATGAAATTCAAGGAAGAGCGTGAAGGAAGTGACACTCGAAAGAAATCAATAGCTCTTAAAGGAACAACAGAAAGTGATGGTGATGATTGTAACAACCCTAGTTTTAGCTATTTATTCTATTTAGTTATTTGAATTTTTGAAGTCTATATTATATAATTTATGTTTAAAAATATAGTCTAATTATTTAAATTGGAGATATATTTTATAAAATTGTCCATGTCAATAAAATTAAATAATAACTGTGAAAATTTAATCTAAGATTGAACAGTAAAATTTCACGTTTGAAAGACACGTAAATTAGAGAGTATAAACAACGTAATAAAACGTGTGTTTTTAAAATGTTTATTTTATGAAAATTTCTGAAGTTTTAAACTGCGTCTGTCTAGCGTAGTGTAAAAATCATGTTTTAAATATTTTTGGACATAAAATATCAGTCAGTGTTTTGACGAACGGTACGTATTTTATTTGTCAGCTGGTTTTATTTTGGCATGCGCTTCTATTTAAACTGACTACATAAAAACTTTACCATTTACATTTAACAATATCAAACTAAATCAAAGGAAACTTTAACCAAAATGAATCACACAACATTTATATATGAAACGTTCGAACTTTATAAATTGTTTCCTCTTCTCTCTGCTTGTTCCTGTGCACGTGTACACATCCCCTTTAAAACTGGAACGTACACATTCATCTGCGGCCAAGCTAAAAAAAAAAAATCAAAACATATATAAATGAATTAAAGAAACCCATGGAATTAACGTTCGAAAAAATTAAATATACACTTGAAAAATAAAACTGGAAACTTGCATCAACCCTTTCCTTTCCTTCAGCATTCAGTTATCAAAGCTTTTATCTCGCAAGCCTTTATCTATGGTCAGTTTCTCTTCAAATCAAAGCAGCCATTTAATTGCTTTTAAAAGCATCAAATAGCCTTCAAGGATTTGAAACTGCTCAGCCTTATATGCGTTGATAAATTTAGGCAAGAACTTAAACGTTTGCTTAGGAATAAAAGCTCTGGCTTGCCATTTATCTCCCCATCTCACCATCAGTTGCTTCAATCACGCAAATCAGAAATTTCATCTTGAAACTGATGGACCACTTGCTCGCATTTCACCAGAGTTATGACAAAGGAAACCGATCCTTGATTTCCTCTGCATAATTCAAGGCTCTGCCTATATATTATTCATCTTCCCCTACATTATTTTCCTCTGCATCTCAGTCCATTTCCTTTTGCTCAAGATCAGGTAATAGTGTTTCTTTTTCCTTCCTATTCTAAGTTTTCCCTGTTCCTCGACTTGCTCGGCCATGCCAATCATACTTTGGTATTGGATCTAGGTTGTGTGTGTGCTGTCTATATTTTTCCAGAGTTGGCATATAGGGATGTCTAGATGGTATGGGTTACATAGAAAAAGAAACATAGGCAGACCATAGGTTCCAGACTAGATTTATATATAAAAAAAAAAAGGGAAAAAGAAAGGAAACTGATGCATAAAAGTTGGTAGCCACATAAATCTTTTGATAGCATGCTGTTGGTGTATCAACAGACTTAGTTATGGTTGTTCATATGTGATGGGGTCTGCATATAATAAACATAGGTTGCATTGGTGAGTGTAGCTGAGCATTTGTGAATGATGAGACTGACAGTAGTGGAAGTGCTCAGGTCAGTAAACATAGGCAGAGAGGGTTCCAGTTTGAAATTGTTCGAGTAGGCTGCAATTTTGTTATAGGAGTGTGTCTTGCATCATGTTTAAGGCATGTTTATAAGAATCATAGTAGGAGTTTTCAGTTGCATCTAAGTATATTTCAGTGGATCTGTGCACATGTTCAAGTGCTTCAGATCTGCCTCCATATCACAAGTCTGCACATGTAAAAAGGGGTATAGCAGTGTTGATGCAAGGGATGAGGGTAGCAAGTATAACTGGAAAGTCTAGTTGCATAGTCAAGTGGCAAATCTGGAATGAAGAAACATGTTTGGTGAAGAGACAGGCAGATCTGAAGGAGATGCATAGGTGAATTGATGTTTGGGTAAGGTTGTAGTGCTCAGCCAATGTTGATATAGGCTAGCAGTGGAAAGTGTAGAAGAAAAAAAAAAAAAAAAAAGAGGTGATCAACTGGCTGCATATCTGAAGTGTGCACGTGCACGAGCATACACACATCAGCAGCACGTCAGATCCAAGGCTGATGGGTCTGACACCTTGACATGGTGTATAGGAAGTGGTAGGAGGAAGGCAGTGACAGTGAAGACCAGAGAAAAGTGGAATTCCTGGAACTGAAGTGATTCAAATCATTCCAGATATGACTCGAAGCACATGCAAATTTAACCCGAAGCAGACTGAATTTTGACTCGAAGGAAACCAGGGTCTGACTCGAAGCATAGAAGGGGAGACTCGGGTAAGTGTAGTTGTTGGTCTGGTGGCAGTGTGATCTGAAATAAATTTGAGATTTTGGAAATCATTGAAAAAAAGAAAAAAAAAAGAAAGAGAAAATTTTTGGAAAGGTAGGCAGTGCATAGGTATGGGATGAGCATAAACAGGCTAGAGGAAGAAGTGGTGCACTAGTTCTCGTATTCATATTATTTTGCCGTCGTGTTTTAGAAAAAAAAAATTTTGGTCGAGCAAGTCAAAATTTCTTTTTCCTATCTTTAATTTTTCTTTGACTATAAAATCTAAAGTCGCGTTCCAATATTTGAATTTTGTTCTAGATTTGAATCTAGGCGACGTCCGTGAATTTTGATCATTACCCTCTGTCGGTCTTTACCGGTGAATCGTCGTTTTGAATTCGAATTTTCTGCAACATACAAGTGAGTATTTCTCACCAGACATACGTATTTATATTTCGTAAATTATTGCAAGTGTATGTGTAAATTTTATTTCACTACTATCTGTCTGTAATGTAATATAGAAATGATGAACCCTATTTAAATTGACACCTCATCAGTTATTCATCTGCTATATTATATCTGCAGTTATATTATGTTATTATTATTTACTGCTAAAATCACACTGCAAGTTCCCTGTTAATATAGACTGTATGGGCTGAAATGATAGGCCTAATGGTGATTTTGTTCATTTATTCTGTTAACTATTAACTGATACCTTGGGATTGCGGGTTCGAAATGATAGAACCCGGGATTTGTAAATATCGGATTGAAATGATATAAATCCGTTTTCACTTGACCTAGGCTAGAAAATCTTATACAGGCCCGTGGTTTATATAATATTTTCTGAAATTATTTTAAATTTAGAAATTGATGATATTTTGGTTTAAATTATATAAAGGATTTTCTAAGATATATAATGATTTAAAAAGGGGTTAAATAAATAAATGTTGGATTTAAAATTTTGAATATAACTTGTCTAGAAATTCTGTATTTCGGAAGGATAAAGATTTCAATTAAGAAATAATAAATAATAAGTTGTATTTGAAATTTGATTTTTAGCTAAAGGTCTATTATAGCATTTAATGCTGTCTTTCAAAATTTGACTATTTTAAACCCATAACTTTAGACAGCATTTCCTAGATGCTGTAGAAATTGAAATTGATTTATTTAAAATTTCATATCTATTTTGGGAATAAGTTAAACTTGGAATTTAAATATGTAATTGAGTTTGGATAGATTTAAGGGAAGAAATTGATTTCTATTTTTATAAAAGTAATAAATTCCAATTGAATAAGTTGAAATGGTATATTATCAAATGAACTGCTTTGTTTAAAGATTTGATATTGAAAGTAATTGAAATATATTTGATTTGAAATATAAATACCATTTTTCAAACTATGACCACGGGTTATAATAACGTTTGGTTGGCAAAGGGACCGGGATCGGATATGGACATACTCTCTGTCGATACCGAAAACCACTTTGACAACCGTGTACGCGGTGGAGATTTCAGAATGAAGTAGGATGGTGGTGACGGTTTCTTGAAAGGTATATACGTGAACCTGACTCCCGTGAGTTGGCATAAGGTGGCTAAAACAGGAGCGATTCTCGGATTAATGAGGTAGCTCCTCTGATCGAACGCACTTCTTCGTATGCCATTCCATTACTCTTGTGATTGTTTTGGTGCGCACCTTTGATTTGGGAGTGTTGTTCGAGGTGGGCGGTAACTGCGGCTACGCGTTTCCACCGGTCCGGATAGCAATTGGTATATCTACCCTGGCATTGCCTAGTTGTGCCGTGTCACCTACCATATCGCGCCTTGTACGAGTTTGATTTTCTCCCGTAGCCCGTGTGGTATCCTCTAGTGACTTCCCGATCAGGAGGGGCTATGATATTGGACGGACTACTGGGACTATTACGTGTTAAGGTGGAAAATGTAAAGCCTTAACGCTATTTAAAAGTATGTTTATTTTACTATAGACACTATTATAATAGCGCAATATATTACATAGTAAATAGTTTAACGGATCCTTAGAGGATGAGCGATCCCAAGCATCCTTTGAGTTACTTGCTATATATTACAGTACACTTGATTTAGCTTACATTATATAAGTATGTATGTCCTGACTCGAGTGTTTGTTTATTGTACGTTCGGGTCAGCCTGAGTTGCAGATTCAGCTTTTCTTTCTGGAGCTAGGACTAGATCACTCTTGCTAGTTGGAAGCTTCTTCGTCTTTATCTATTTTGTAATTCAAGACATTTTGGAAGACTATGTTTTATTATGGCTTAAAAATTTGTATTAAAGTTTTGAACAATGTATTTCTGTTTGTAAAAGTTTCCAGTGGCGTCATGAACCACTGTAGTATTTTATATTCCGCTGTGAGATTCTGATATCTGTGTCTGTGATTCTGTGTATTTGGTTTCATTTGTTCCTTAGCTATATTTACAATCTATTATTTTGA
The DNA here is from genome assembly GCA_030765085.1 of Allium cepa. Taxonomy (NCBI): domain Eukaryota; kingdom Viridiplantae; phylum Streptophyta; class Magnoliopsida; order Asparagales; family Amaryllidaceae; genus Allium; species Allium cepa. The sequence goes on along the minus strand of CM060929.1, from coordinate 914,329,579 downwards.
ACTATTCCAGCTCGACAATTATCATATTTGTCGAATTCGAATGACACAAAATAGTGGGTCGTTACAGTTGGTATCAGAGCCAGGTTTAAACCATAGCCTAAGGAACCAAAAACTCATTAGAGATAGAGTAACAATACTCTAGAATGAGTGAAGTCAAATTCCAGAATCTTTCTTTGTGAGAGAACGTATTTTAAAAGTATAAAATGATTTTCAAAAAGAATTTTTAAGAAGTATTTTAGTATAGAAACTTCCTATTTTAAAATAAGTTTCCAAACACTTCTTCTTTCTCTCCATCGTTATACTCGAGCTTTTGTTAGTTGCTTAATTTTATCTTATCCTAGAACATCTGGATATTTTTCCTTTATCCTTAGTATCCATCCTTAATCTTTCAGGATGAATAGAAGAAACAATCGAGGTCGAGGGCAAGCTGCTCCTCCTCCTGCTGTCCCTGTCAGATTCACTAAATTGTGCAAGGACTATGTTGAGTTAGGTGGCACCAAATTTATGGGGACGGAATCTATCATTGAAGCTCAACAATGGCTTCGTGACCTAGAAAGGATCTTCACATGCCTTGAGATTACTAATGCCCAAGAGAGGCAACTCGCAGCCTGGCAACTGAAGGGCGCTGCTTTAAATTGGTGGTTATCCATCACTGCTCAAACAAATGAGACTGACATCACTTGGGAGCAATTTAGGTATCTTTTGATTGTCAAAATTCGGATTTGAATTCCATTTTTGAATATATCTTTTAAACTCTTATCGTGCTTTAGGGAGGCCTTTTTGGCCAAGTGGATGCCCGAAGCAGGCAAGTCTCAGCTCTATCGAGACTTCATGGATCTAAAGCAAGGCAGTATGACCTTCACAGAATATGAGAGGAAGTTTAATGAACTCTCACAGTATGGCCTGAACCTGATTGACACCCCGCTCAAGTTGAACGAGAAGTTTATCGCTGGAGCTCGACCCGAGTTCTACGATCGACTCATTACTCATGTGCATGGGTCATTCACGACATTGATGGATATGGCTCTCAGGTATGAGAACCCTACCTCTAAGGCCACTCCTGCTGTTTCTTCTGCATCAGCCCAGTCCTCTGGAAATTCAAGGAAGAGGAAGTCAAATTTCTACCGCAATAAGAGGAACAAGACTCAAGGGCTAGGTTCATCATCGTCTTCTGCATCTGCAAGGCCACCAGTGGATCTGTCCACCATCACTTGCCACAGATGCCACCAGAAAGGACATTTTGCCAATCGCTGTCCTACCTTGGGTGCTTCCATTCCACCACCAGCTCAGTTTGCTCGGAGAGATCTTTGTCATATCTGCCTCCAGCCAGGACATTTCAAGAAGGATTGTCCCACTCAAAAAAGGGGCACAACATCCGGAGTCTTTGCAGTAACTTCTGCATCTTCTACAGCTCCGCAGCCTGCACCTGCACCAGTATCAGCTCCAGCCCCAGAAGATTCTCAAGGTACTCTTCAGGGATCTTTTACTTTGTTCAAATTACCTGTTCGAGTTTTATTCGATACCGGAGCTTCCCACAGCTTCATTTCATCCGATCTCTGTAATAGATTTGAACATCGCCTTTCTCCTGAACTTTCTTCTATACCTTTATGTGTCTCAAACCCTATCGGTGGTCCTGCGAACCTTAGTAAAGTGTGTAGGGATGTGAAGCTCCTCCATTCCCAACAATGCTTCACTGGAGACTTTTATGTTTTAGGTTTCGACGCTTTCGATCTTCTGCTCGGAGGCGATTGGTTAGATAAGCATGATGCAAAGATATCTTGTAGTTCTCGGACTGTTGCTCTTAAAGATGATATTGGGAATCCTTTAAAGATCCAGTGTAAGTGGCCTCAAGAGTTTGCTGGTAGTTTCATCTATTCTCTTGACACTTTCCCAGATGATATCCATTCCACCCCTGTAGTCAAACAGTTTCCCGACGTGTTTGGGGAAGTCACTTCTTTACCTCCAAAACGGGAAATTGATTTCCGTATCGATCTTATCCCTGGAGCACGACCAGTAGTCCTTCCACCTAGAAGAATGGCACCACGGGAAAAGACCGAATTAAGGAATCAGATTCAAGACTTATCTTCCAAAGGTCTGATTAGACCTAGCTTCTCTGAATGGGGAGCAGCTGTTGTCTTTGTCACAAAATCTGATGGTTCTCTCAGGATGTGTGTTGATTATAGAGAACTCAACAAGCTTACCATGAAGAACAGATATCCTATGCCCCGCATAAACGATATGTTCGATCAACTCTATGGAGCAACTGTTTTCTCTCAGCTTGATTTAGCCACAGGTTTCCATCAGCTAAGAATTGCTGAGGAAAGCATTCCCAAAACTGCTTTTAGAACGGAGAATGGTTTCTTTGAATGGCTAGTTATGCCTTTTGGCTTGACAAATGCCCCTACTTTCTTCGTCGACTTGATGAACCGAGTTTTCCGCGATGTGCTCAATAAATTTGTCCTTGTCTTTATTGATGACATCCTTGTTTTCTCCGAGTCTGAGGAAGAACATAGAGTTCATTTGAAGTATGTTTTAGAGACTCTTCGGAACCACCAATTGAAGGCTAAGTTCTCTAAATGCCATTTCTGGGAAGAAGAAGTCCGATTCCTTGGGCATATTGTCTCTAAAGAAGGAGTTTCTGTTGATCCAGTCAAGATTGCTACAATTCAAGACTGGGAAGAACCTAAGACTCCTACCGATATCCGCAGTTTCCTAGGTCTTGCCGGTTATTACCGAAGGTTCATTGAGAACTTTGCATGGATTTCGGCACCTCTGACTGCTCTAACTCGGAAGAATGTTAAGTTTGTATGGAGCAGTAAGTGTAAAGCTGCTTTCCAAGAATTAAAGGATAAGCTCACCTCCGCACCAGTTCTTATTGTACCAAATGGAAGTGAAAGATTAACCGTATTCACCGATGCTTGTCGAGAAGGTTTGGGAGCAGTGCTAATGCAAGATGGGAGAGTAATTGCATATGCTAGTCGTCAGCTGAAGACACATGAAGCAAATTATGCTGCCCACGATTTAGAGTTGTTGGCTGTTGTATTTGCCTTGAAGCTTTGGAGACACCATCTCTTGGGAGCTAAGTTTGATCTGTTCACTGATCATAAATCTCTGAAATATATCTTACCCAGAAAGATTTAAATCAGAGACAAGTTAGATGGCTCGAGTTTCTTGCTTCTTATGATCTCGACATCAACTATACTCCCGGGAAAGCTAATGTAGTGGCGGATGCGCTGAGTAGAAAGAAATCTTTGTTGTGTCAGCTCATTGTTTCTTCTCCCCTATTGGACCGTATCGTGGCTAAGCAAGATGAGGACAGGATCATCAGATTGATTAAGGAGAATGTCCGGAGCAGAGATAGTAGTAGTTCTGATGGAAAGGGAGCTCAGATTGATGATAAAGGAATTTTAAGGATAAATGGAAGAATTTGTGTCCCAAATATTGATGGTATAAGACAGGAATTACTTCGGGAACATCATCAGTCCCGACTTTCCATCCACCCTGGCGTAGCTAAGATGTACCAGGATTTGAAGAAACTATATTGGTGGAGAGGAATGAAGAGAGATGTCTCTATTTTTGTAAGTAGATGTGCGACTTGTCAGCAAGTCAAAGCAGATCATCAGAAGACACCCGGTTTGTTACAGCCTTTGGAGATTCCAAACTGGAAGTGGGAGCAAGTTTCTATGGATTTTATCGATGGTTTACCGAGATCCCGGAGAGGAAATGAAAGCATATGGGTTATTGTGGATAGACTGACTAAGTCCGCTCATTTTATTCCAGTCAGATCTACCCGCACAGCTTCAAGTTTATCCGAAATCTATATGAGGGAGATTGTTCGCCTCCATGGCGTTCCTCTTAGCATTGTCTGCGATCGTGACCCTATTTTCACCAGTCAGTTTTGGAAAGCGTTCCAAGAATCCTTGGGTACTCGTTTGAACCTGAGCACCGCTTATCACCCACAAACTGACGGTCAGACCGAAAGGGTGAATCAAATTCTTGAAGATCTTCTTCGTGCTTGCATTTTGGACTATGGAGGATCTTGGGAAGATCATCTTCATCTTGTAGAATTCACCTATAACAATAGTTATCAGGTATAAATTCCAATCATTTGTTTTTATTTTATCTTAGTTCTCTATCGATCTCATTCTATCTTTTCAGGTTAGCCTTAAAATGTCCCCTTTTGCTGCTTTATACGGGAGACCGTGTAGATCTCCTTCTTGTTGGATTGAGTCTGGTAACCGCTTAGTTCTTGGCCCCGAGATGATCTTAGAAGCTTCAGAGAAAGTAGAGGAGATTAAGAGGAGATTAAAGGTTGCTCAGGATAGTCAAAAGAAGTACGCTGATCGGCGTAGAAGGAAGTTGGAGTTTGATGTTGGTGATCTGGTATTTCTGAAGATCTCTCCTTTAAGAAATGTAGTTCGGTTTGGTCGAAGAGGAAAGCTAGCACCTAGATTCATCGGTCCATTCCGTATTTCAGAGAGGATTGGATCTCTTGCTTATAGACTAGATCTACCCGAGAAATTTGCCGGAATTCACAATGTATTCCATGTATCCCACCTTCGTCGCTGTCTTCACGACCCATCTCTAGTCATCCAGCCTACTGCTCTTGATGGTCTGGACATCGAACCTGATCTGACTATTGGAAGGAAGCCACTTCGCATCGTCGATCAAGGTACGAAACAACTCAGAAGAAAATCCGTCCCGTTGGTCAAAGTGCAATGGAGCACCGATGAGCGAGATTGCACATGGGAAACGGAGGAGAGCATTCGTGCTTCAAATCCGGAACTATTCGTTTAAGGTACTTGTTTATCTAGCTTATCTTCTTTTGTTTCTCTTCTTTCGTTCCTTTTCGAGGACGAAAAGTTCTTAAGTGGGGGAGAGTGTAACAACCCTAGTTTTAGCTATTTATTCTATTTAGTTATTTGAATTTTTGAAGTCTATATTATATAATTTATGTTTAAAAATATAGTCTAATTATTTAAATTGGAGATATATTTTATAAAATTGTCCATGTCAATAAAATTAAATAATAACTGTGAAAATTTAATCTAAGATTGAACAGTAAAATTTCACGTTTGAAAGACACGTAAATTAGAGAGTATAAACAACGTAATAAAACGTGTGTTTTTAAAATGTTTATTTTATGAAAATTTCTGAAGTTTTAAACTGCGTCTGTCTAGCGTAGTGTAAAAATCATGTTTTAAATATTTTTGGACATAAAATATCAGTCAGTGTTTTGACGAACGGTACGTATTTTATTTGTCAGCTGGTTTTATTTTGGCATGCGCTTCTATTTAAACTGACTACATAAAAACTTTACCATTTACATTTAACAATATCAAACTAAATCAAAGGAAACTTTAACCAAAATGAATCACACAACATTTATATATGAAACGTTCGAACTTTATAAATTGTTTCCTCTTCTCTCTGCTTGTTCCTGTGCACGTGTACACATCCCCTTTAAAACTGGAACGTACACATTCATCTGCGGCCAAGCTAAAAAAAAAAATCAAAACATATATAAATGAATTAAAGAAACCCATGGAATTAACGTTCGAAAAAATTAAATATACACTTGAAAAATAAAACTGGAAACTTGCATCAACCCTTTCCTTTCCTTCAGCATTCAGTTATCAAAGCTTTTATCTCGCAAGCCTTTATCTATGGTCAGTTTCTCTTCAAATCAAAGCAGCCATTTAATTGCTTTTAAAAGCATCAAATAGCCTTCAAGGATTTGAAACTGCTCAGCCTTATATGCGTTGATAAATTTAGGCAAGAACTTAAACGTTTGCTTAGGAATAAAAGCTCTGGCTTGCCATTTATCTCCCCATCTCACCATCAGTTGCTTCAATCACGCAAATCAGAAATTTCATCTTGAAACTGATGGACCACTTGCTCGCATTTCACCAGAGTTATGACAAAGGAAACCGATCCTTGATTTCCTCTGCATAATTCAAGGCTCTGCCTATATATTATTCATCTTCCCCTACATTATTTTCCTCTGCATCTCAGTCCATTTCCTTTTGCTCAAGATCAGGTAATAGTGTTTCTTTTTCCTTCCTATTCTAAGTTTTCCCTGTTCCTCGACTTGCTCGGCCATGCCAATCATACTTTGGTATTGGATCTAGGTTGTGTGTGTGCTGTCTATATTTTTCCAGAGTTGGCATATAGGGATGTCTAGATGGTATGGGTTACATAGAAAAAGAAACATAGGCAGACCATAGGTTCCAGACTAGATTTATATATAAAAAAAAAAAGGGAAAAAGAAAGGAAACTGATGCATAAAAGTTGGTAGCCACATAAATCTTTTGATAGCATGCTGTTGGTGTATCAACAGACTTAGTTATGGTTGTTCATATGTGATGGGGTCTGCATATAATAAACATAGGTTGCATTGGTGAGTGTAGCTGAGCATTTGTGAATGATGAGACTGACAGTAGTGGAAGTGCTCAGGTCAGTAAACATAGGCAGAGAGGGTTCCAGTTTGAAATTGTTCGAGTAGGCTGCAATTTTGTTATAGGAGTGTGTCTTGCATCATGTTTAAGGCATGTTTATAAGAATCATAGTAGGAGTTTTCAGTTGCATCTAAGTATATTTCAGTGGATCTGTGCACATGTTCAAGTGCTTCAGATCTGCCTCCATATCACAAGTCTGCACATGTAAAAAGGGGTATAGCAGTGTTGATGCAAGGGATGAGGGTAGCAAGTATAACTGGAAAGTCTAGTTGCATAGTCAAGTGGCAAATCTGGAATGAAGAAACATGTTTGGTGAAGAGACAGGCAGATCTGAAGGAGATGCATAGGTGAATTGATGTTTGGGTAAGGTTGTAGTGCTCAGCCAATGTTGATATAGGCTAGCAGTGGAAAGTGTAGAAGAAAAAAAAAAAAAAAAAAAAGAGGTGATCAACTGGCTGCATATCTGAAGTGTGCACGTGCACGAGCATACACACATCAGCAGCACGTCAGATCCAAGGCTGATGGGTCTGACACCTTGACATGGTGTATAGGAAGTGGTAGGAGGAAGGCAGTGACAGTGAAGACCAGAGAAAAGTGGAATTCCTGGAACTGAAGTGATTCAAATCATTCCAGATATGACTCGAAGCACATGCAAATTTAACCCGAAGCAGACTGAATTTTGACTCGAAGGAAACCAGGGTCTGACTCGAAGCATAGAAGGGGAGACTCGGGTAAGTGTAGTTGTTGGTCTGGTGGCAGTGTGATCTGAAATAAATTTGAGATTTTGGAAATCATTGAAAAAAAGAAAAAAAAAAAGAAAGAGAAAATTTTTGGAAAGGTAGGCAGTGCATAGGTATGGGATGAGCATAAACAGGCTAGAGGAAGAAGTGGTGCACTAGTTCTCGTATTCATATTATTTTGCCGTCGTGTTTTAGAAAAAAAAATTTTGGTCGAGCAAGTCAAAATTTCTTTTTCCTATCTTTAATTTTTCTTTGACTATAAAATCTAAAGTCGCGTTCCAATATTTGAATTTTGTTCTAGATTTGAATCTAGGCGACGTCCGTGAATTTTGATCATTACCCTCTGTCGGTCTTTACCGGTGAATCGTCGTTTTGAATTCGAATTTTCTGCAACATACAAGTGAGTATTTCTCACCAGACATACGTATTTATATTTCGTAAATTATTGCAAGTGTATGTGTAAATTTTATTTCACTACTATCTGTCTGTAATGTAATATAGAAATGATGAACCCTATTTAAATTGACACCTCATCAGTTATTCATCTGCTATATTATATCTGCAGTTATATTATGTTATTATTATTTACTGCTAAAATCACACTGCAAGTTCCCTGTTAATATAGACTGTATGGGCTGAAATGATAGGCCTAATGGTGATTTTGTTCATTTATTCTGTTAACTATTAACTGATACCTTGGGATTGCGGGTTCGAAATGATAGAACCCGGGATTTGTAAATATCGGATTGAAATGATATAAATCCGTTTTCACTTGACCTAGGCTAGAAAATCTTATACAGGCCCGTGGTTTATATAATATTTTCTGAAATTATTTTAAATTTAGAAATTGATGATATTTTGGTTTAAATTATATAAAGGATTTTCTAAGATATATAATGATTTAAAAAGGGGTTAAATAAATAAATGTTGGATTTAAAATTTTGAATATAACTTGTCTAGAAATTCTGTATTTCGGAAGGATAAAGATTTCAATTAAGAAATAATAAATAATAAGTTGTATTTGAAATTTGATTTTTAGCTAAAGGTCTATTATAGCATTTAATGCTGTCTTTCAAAATTTGACTATTTTAAACCCATAACTTTAGACAGCATTTCCTAGATGCTGTAGAAATTGAAATTGATTTATTTAAAATTTCATATCTATTTTGGGAATAAGTTAAACTTGGAATTTAAATATGTAATTGAGTTTGGATAGATTTAAGGGAAGAAATTGATTTCTATTTTTATAAAAGTAATAAATTCCAATTGAATAAGTTGAAATGGTATATTATCAAATGAACTGCTTTGTTTAAAGATTTGATATTGAAAGTAATTGAAATATATTTGATTTGAAATATAAATACCATTTTTCAAACTATGACCACGGGTTATAATAACGTTTGGTTGGCAAAGGGACCGGGATCGGATATGGACATACTCTCTGTCGATACCGAAAACCACTTTGACAACCGTGTACGCGGTGGAGATTTCAGAATGAAGTAGGATGGTGGTGACGGTTTCTTGAAAGGTATATACGTGAACCTGACTCCCGTGAGTTGGCATAAGGTGGCTAAAACAGGAGCGATTCTCGGATTAATGAGGTAGCTCCTCTGATCGAACGCACTTCTTCGTATGCCATTCCATTACTCTTGTGATTGTTTTGGTGCGCACCTTTGATTTGGGAGTGTTGTTCGAGGTGGGCGGTAACTGCGGCTACGCGTTTCCACCGGTCCGGATAGCAATTGGTATATCTACCCTGGCATTGCCTAGTTGTGCCGTGTCACCTACCATATCGCGCCTTGTACGAGTTTGATTTTCTCCCGTAGCCCGTGTGGTATCCTCTAGTGGCTTCCCGATCAGGAGGGGCTATGATATTGGACGGACTACTGGGACTATTACGTGTTAAGGTGGAAAATGTAAAGCCTTAACGCTATTTAAAAGTATGTTTATTTTACTATAGACACTATTATAATAGCGCAATATATTACATAGTAAATAGTTTAACGGATCCTTAGAGGATGGGCGATCCCAAGCATCCTTTGAGTTACTTGCTATATATTACAGTACACTTGATTTAGCTTACATTATATAAGTATGTATGTCCTGACTCGAGTGTTTGTTTATTGTACGTTCGGGTCAGCCTGAGTTGCAGATTCAGCTTTTCTTTCTGGAGCTAGGACTAGATCACTCTTGCTAGTTGGAAGCTTCTTCGTCTTTATCTATTTTGTAATTCAAGACATTTTGGAAGACTATGTTTTATTATGGCTTAAAAATTTGTATTAAAGTTTTGAACAATGTATTTCTGTTTGTAAAGGTTTCCAGTGGCGTCATGAACCACTGTAGTATTTTATATTCCGCTGTGAGATTCTGATATCTGTGTCTGTGATTCTGTGTATTTGGTTTCATTTGTTCCTTAGCTATATTTACAATCTATTATTTTGAACTATTCCAGCTCGACAATTATCATATTTGTCGAATTCGAATGGCACAAAATAGTGGGTCGTTACAATGATGATGATGATGCAGCAGCAGAATTGGAGCTATTAATAAAGAAATTCAAAAGATGGAATCACAAATATGGAAATTCAGCTCGAATTCAAAACGCGAAAAGCAGAATAACCAAAGCACTAGACTACTCAGAAGAACAGAAGATCATTTGTTATAATTGCAACAAACCCGGTCATATCAAGCCCGATTGTCCACAAATTAAATTCAGCCATGGAAAGAAACAGAAAAAGAAAAGTTTTGCAGCCACTTAGGATGAAATAGACGAGGAAGATCAAAGCACTGGCAGTGAAAGCGAAAAGGCAGAATTGTGTCTTCAAGGTGATACAACTGACAGATGACGAGCCAAGTGAGGTATCAAAACTTACCCATTCTGAGTTGCTTATATATTTTCATGAAGTAATCGGTTTCTTTGAACGACTTAGCGAAAAATATGCCAAACTAGAATCACAAAAGAATACTTTGATAGAATTAAATGACCAACTGGAACAATTAGTGAAAAACTATCAAAGTAAAATCCCTAAGTGCAACAAGTGTCCATCATTTGAAGAAGAAATTAAAAATTTAGAAATTAATATAAAATCTCTTGAAAATGAAATTCTGATTTTAAAAGAAAATGAAAATACTAGGAGAGAGAATTCAATTGAAAAGTGCACACAATTGTTAAACGAAAATGAATCTCTCAAAACACAAGTCCAACAATTGTCAACGACTTTAGATAAATTTTCAAAAAGTGAAAAATCATTGAATATGCTATTAGGAAAGCAAACTGATAATATGGTTAAACAAGGACTTGGATATAATAAATCGAAAATTGTTGAAAGCCATATTAATCAAGTCAATTCTATGTGCACAATTTGTAGAAAATATGGACACAATCACAATAATTGTTGGTATAGACCCAAACACGTAAAAACTATACCAGTTTGGGTTCCAAAAGGCACAAATATAAAATCTCTCAAAGTTAAACAAATCTGGGTGCCGAAAGGAACATATATAAATAGTTTTGGGTCTCCACGAAATTATTTTTCTAAATATTCTGCCACTAACAACCTTGGACCTATAAAAATAAATAGGTCACATAAATCTTCTTCCGTGTAGGTGTGGTGGCAGGCTAAGGAACAACAATACTGTTCTCTGGATTTTTGGCTGTTCCAAGGACACAACGAGCAACAAAGCGAAGTTCCTTAGCCTAGTACAAAGGTGACAGAATCACTATGGGCAACAACAAAATATATCGTAAAGGTAAAACAGGTAATGGTATATTTATTTGAACGATATATTAAATGTGATAATCTGCACCATATTCTGAATTAAAATCAGCCAATATTGAGATGATGAAAAGATGATGATTTTGACTCTGACTTTTTCAAAATTGTTGGCCAACTATATTCTTATGTCAAAAACACTATAAAATTCTCCAGTTTCTTTGAATTACTTCATATATATTAGTTTGGATTAAAAATAGTGTTTTTGTTGGATGATAATACATTCGGTTATAAAATGGCTAACTCTATATTCACGGTTTCTGATTATTTACACCACTTCAATTCAAATTTAAGAGAACGTCATTTAAAATGCTGTTAAAATTGAGTTTGAAATTTTTAATGCACAATTTATGGTTTGGTCTATCAAATTCAACGAGTGATAATTTTGAGTGAAAGAGAAATTCAGATGCAGATTACACTGATAATCTAGTTGATAGAAAAATTACTAGAGGAACATGATTTTTTGTTGAGATATTTAGTAACTGCATCATTCTTTCAAAGAAAATATCTGCATATATTTTTCACTTCAAACAATTTTCAGAAAGCAGAAAATTTTCTTATAAAACCCCTTCTAGAAAATTATTTTTTGACCTTGTTTTCAGATTGGTCTTTTTTAGAAAAATTGATTTATAATTATTTTTTGAATTTGATTTTTAAATGATTACATTGACTAATCTGACTCCCTAATGATTATCGAAAAGATGAATAGTGATTGAAAAAGTGATGAGTGTTAATATTAATCATACATTATAACTCGAGACGGTATAATTAGTAAATTTCTTTAGAAATTTAAACAAGAGTTATAATACTTTTTGTTGGTAAAAATTCCATGACCATCTCTATTTCTATCATATTTCTAACAATCATCACTCATCAAAATTCAATATAGTTTGTCGATATGTGGTATTTTAAACAGGAATCATTCGTTTTTCATTTTTAATATTTTTAAAATAATAATAATAATAAATAAATAAATACCAAATTATTGACTCTCATTTAAAAGTCCTCACGGTTATGCATGGGTGAATTACTTGAAATTTTTATGTGCTTCCATGCTCATTTAAAAGTCCTCATGGTTATGCATGTATGGAACGCATATCAAAAATTGATTTTTAAAGTAAAAGGGTTGATTCTAATCCTATTTAAAAGTCCTTACGGTTATGCGTGGTTAGAAGATACTTGAATTCATTTTTTTAAAAAAAAATGGAATACTACTAATCTCATTTAAAAGTCCTAACGGTTATGCATGGTTAGTAGATATTCAAATTCTTGATATAAATAATCACGAATAGACACAACTGTATGGTTTTATATGATGACATCATTCTCATCATTCTAAAAGTGGAATATGCTCCTAACAAAATATTTATGATTTTTGTTTGATTTTTTATTGAAATTTAATATTTATATTCAATTGAGTTTTTAATTGTGAATTAATATCGATCACTTTATCTCTATTTTCTCTAACACTATTATTCTTTTGCTGATAACAAAAGGGGGAGAGAAAAGTTAAGATTTTGTAAAAAGGGGAGAGAAAAGGTCAATTAATTTTCCATTTGCATCTAAGCTCATTTGCATATTTTTATTTATGCATATATGTAGGGGGAGCTGTGTGTAGAGAGGAAGCATTCAAATAGGGGGAGCAAATGAAATTATCAAATACATTTAATATATTCAAAATCTTAAATATATGTTTGTTATCATCAAAAGGGGGAGATTGTTGAATATGCGGTTATATGATTTTTGTTTGATGATAATAAACATGTATACATTCGTTTAAATGTATTTGTTAATGTACGATTTTATTTTCCATAGATTAAATAAATATTTGCTGAATAAAATAAATAACACGGAATTTGAATTCAAACGAATATTTTATTCAAACAAATATTTATTACGATTTTGATATTACAATTTCAAGCTCTCACTATACATATAAAATTTCAATTACAACACATTTCTGATTACATCACTTTTACATTTGACCTCACTACATATCACTCACTCAACTTGTATTTTGTCTTCAACATCATTCCAGTTTGAATCCAGCATCTGAGCAATCTGCAAAAATATACACTAACGCAGTAAAATTGAAAAAGAAATATTTTTGCGGTATAAAATAAAAAGTGAATTTTGAAAATAATATTTGCCTCAGTTATTTGGGTTGTTCATCATCACTTATATTTGAATTCATCATACACAAACAGCTTGTGACATACACAGTGTATCACTGTATATGCCACAAGGTCGTGCACACCGATATACACTTGATAATGCTACAGGGACAGGTGAGCACAAGGTCAAACCCAAAATAAAAAGACGGATTCAACACAGGTGCAACATAAATAAAATCTCGTCATCAGCACAAGGTCAAACCAGAGTCTTTAAAACTGGATTCAACTCAAGTGATACAAGTTAGAACAATGCTCAATGCACAGCAATGCAAGATCACAATGTGCACAGAACAACTCACATGTATGCAACCTGATCAAAGCACTTTCAAGTCAAGTAGAGCAGCAATGCACAAGTGACACAAGCATCACTCCAAAGTACACATGAAGTATACAACCAAAACCAGAAAAGCAAAATTGACAAACAACAACAAGTACAAAAGTGATCAATTTACAACTCAGAGTGCAGCAGTGAACAAAACTGAAATTCAAATACCAACTGCAAATATCCAAGTACAGCATGAACAAGACTACATGAACACTATAGGCCGAAACAAAATGCAACATTTTTTATGTACCAATATACTATGCAGTGAAGCCAAAAGAAGCTACAGAGTAACCACGGTCAAAATCAAATGACCAAAGTCGAGTATGATACAAAAATAACAAAATTATGGAATCGCATAAACAAAGTCAAGTGACCAGGTAGAGATCGTCACAGCAGAGTTCAAAATTGATGCTGTGAAAATCAAGCCAATCAAGCCGTGGATATGATGTATGAGTCATAATTGACCAAGTTAAAGCCGTGACCATCAAGTTACGATAATATACGTTTTTGAAAAAGTCAATCAATCTCAAACATTCAAGCATCATCAAGTGGCCGAAATGAAATTGACAAATTCAAACAGAGAATTGTACGAACGCAAATCTAGGGTTACAAACCCTATATAAATCAAATTCACATCATCGGCATAGGGATCGAATTCCAGAAATCATAAAATCAATAAAACAAAAGCAAATAATTACATACCGATTCAAGGAGTGAATTCAATCAACAAAGCAGCCGAAGTGAGCAACAATCGATCAAGGCTACACGCGAATAATCATCGAATCGATCAACATAAAGTCGACACTTTGAAAACCCTAATTTGAATCACGAACGAAAGTCCTAATTTGGATTGAAGGACAAAGCCGCCACTATCTCAAAACAACGAACGGAGCAAATAGAAAGAAAAAGGGAACGGGCCAAATTATAAAAGGGACGGCTTTGATAAAAGGCCTTTATTATTTAAAGGGTTATTGTTTTTAAATTAGGGTTATTTTGTATTAAATTGTTTTTAACTTGTATTTTCATTTTTAACCGTTTAAATTTTCTAGTCGTGTGACTAGGGGACAAACTACGTGGCGTAGTTTGAAAATTCGCAACTCAGTGGCTGAGTTGTGGCAGGGTTTTGAGCGTAGAGTTAGGTTAGTCAATAGCGGGTATAGCGAGTTTACGTGTGTAAGCGTCCGACTATCTAATTTCTAGTAGAAACCTTGGGGGCAGCACGTAGGCAGGGTCTTGCCGAAGCTGGGTAAATTCTGTGTCGTTCTATTTCTGCATTTTATTCTGCTATTTTTCTGTGCTGCTATTATATTGATATATCTGTGTTAAATTATTTATAAGCTTCCACAATTAATTTTTATAATTAACACTATATATCACCCTATTCACCCACCCTCTAGGGTGAAATCGATCCTACAAACAATTCTAAGGCTATGAATATACTATTTTGTTCACTAGATAGGAATGAGTTTAATAGAGTCTCTGTTTGTAAGTCTGCATTTGAAATCTGAAAAACTTTGCAAGTAACTCATGAAGGAACAAGCAAAGTTAAACAGGCTAAAATTTCCATATTAACTAACCAGTTTCAATTGTTTAAAATGCATAAAAATGAGTCCATTTCCGACATGTATTGTCGATTTCAAGATATTGTTCATTCATTAATTGCTCTAGGAAAAGGTTTCTCGGAAGAAGATTAAGTCAGAAAGATACTCAATTCACTCACTCTAGAATGGGATCAAAAGACACTTACTATTGAAGAGGCAAATGATGTTAGTCAAATGAAGATTGAAGTGTTAATTGGTAATTTAATGTCTTATGAAGTTCAACTACAAGGGAAAAAAGAATCTAAGGCAACGGAAAAGAAATCTATCGCATTCAAAGCAACAACTGGAGATTCAGAACAAGATAGTGATGAAGAAATTGCTTTCAAGACCAAAAATTTCAGGAAATTTCTGAAGTATAGAAAGATGAATAACTTCAAAAGAAATGATCAAAGGAATTCCAGAAATACTTCGGGGAACAACAACAACAACAACAATGGTGATAGATGCTACAACTGCAACAAAACAGGGCACTACAAGATAGATTGTCCATATCCAGATAAACAGACATTTCAACCAAACAATGAGCAACTAAGGAAAAGAAAGAAGGCATATGCAGCAACTCTTGACGATTCAGGTTCATCCAATGATGATGAGAAGAAAACTGATAATCGAATCTGTGCTTCACTGCTATTCTCGAATCGGAAGACGATCGGAGTTTGGATCTAAAATTAGGTACAGATTTATTTTAATTTTATTGGATGCTTGCTTGCTTTGATTTTGTTTGCAATTCCTTGAATTTTTTAAATTCAAAATCACCCTTTGAAATTTGAATTTTTAAATTCAAAATAATATTATTTTAATAATATTTTAAATATTAAAATATTTTAATATTATTACATTTAATATTATTACTGGAATTATATATAGATATAGAATATAGATTAGTTTTTTTTAGGTTTTAGGAATTTCTTAGATTTTAGGAATAGAAACTTCTTTTCAAATTCAACAGGCACATGTCGACATGCCAGGATACCCCATGTCATGTCGACATGCCTCTCAGAAATTTGATTTCAAAATTTGAATTCAAACTTTTGAATTTCCCTCCACCTTTTCACTTACTTCAAAATTCTGAAAAGATACCTCTTGACCAGAGAACATGACTTTAGAGAATCTATTTAATATACTTCTCTTATCATCTCTTTTCACTTTATTCTCATAATTCAAACTTTCTTCATTATCTTCTACACCTCTCAAACACTCATCAATGGCTTCCTCAAGTAACCCATCAACTATGAGGCTGTCCAAATCTATCAAAAATGATCTTTTCAATAACCCGGAGGCTACCAAAGCTTACATAAGTTATGTAAACTATGGTAAAGTCAATACGGGAAAATTTGCTATTTTTGATGATTTTCCTTCTTATGAACTCAATAAACTTTTGAAGAAAACTCCATTCTTAGCTTGATTGATAACAAGCAAAATGATTTCGTTTGTTATCCAAACCTTGTCAAATTGTTTTATGCAAACCTAAACTGTGAATTTTATAATGGAAATGAAGATCAAATTTGGAGTAGTGTTAAAGGAACACTTATTGTTTTGGATTCCGATATTTTGGGTACTATTTTGGGTTGCAAATCTACCGGTATGAATTTCTCGCAATTTCAAATCAATGAAACCGATCGAGAGACTTTCCATCACATTTTTGAAAGTGATGACCACATGGATTTTTAGAATCGCTTTTTCCGCCTAAAAGCAAGAATTGTCAACCTTCTTATTCAACACACCGTTATTCCTAGGTCGGGAAACTACAATAATCCCACCTCAAAAGTGTGTAAAGCTCTTTTTGCTATATTTGGAAAATATGATATTAATTGGGCATAAACTATTTTGGATGAGTTAAGACCCAAAAATTTCACTATGGGAGTAAACACTCTTTATCATGGAATTTACCTTACTCGGATTTTCAATTATTTTGGTGTGGATGTTAAAAAGGAAGAGTTTGTAAGTAGAAAAGTGTTCAATCATGGGAACATTTCTCTTATGAAAATCCCACTTATGTTTCAACCATATGAAACACTTACCGAGAAGGAAGAGAGACTTGCTCACGAAGAGATGGAAGAAGAAGAAGATGAAGAAGAAGAAGAAGGGGAAGGAATGGAAATTGAAGAAGAAGAGGAAGAAGAAGAAACATCTTTAGAAAGTATAGAGTATCCACTTACACCCGCCAATCCGTCCAACAAAACCATACTCAAGAACCAAAAGATACTTGCTCAAAACCAAAAGGTTCTTAAGAGATCCATTAGCAAGAAAATGGATAAAATCTCTACCAAGATCGACAAGTTCTTTGGGAAGATAGGCAGGAAACTTGGCTTGTCCTCATCATCATCTTCATCAAACTAATCCTAGCCATTATCTCTCTAGTTATCGTTTATCTACCTTTGTATTTTCTATTTTTTTTAGTTAATATTATGTAATGTTAACTAATATAAGTAATGTTATCTTATTCTCTGTTTTCTAGCTTTATATATCTCTGATAGTTATTTATTTTAAGTTTATATAGGTCCACTAGTATAAAAATAGAAATAAAAAATAACTCAACTTGGTCATTTTGTCTAGACCATGTAGACATACCACATCCCCCCTTGTCGACATATAATGGCCAGAAAGTAGTTACAATTTCTAACTTCAAATTCTTGTAACTACCAAGTGCCAATTCATTTTGAACGACCAATAACTCTTATAAATACCTATTTCTTCTAGAAAAACATCTCTAACTCCATTTCTATTCATCTTCTTTCATACTTCAACTTATTTCTTAAATAATGGCTTCTCCAATTAAGAATTTAAGTGAAAATCTTGAAGAAACACTTACCTCTTTCAAGAATATTCTCTCTTTTATACTTAGAAATCAAAGGCACTTAGAATTAAGCCAAATGCAGATGATCAAAGAGCAAGAGAGACATTTCGACGCACTTCGTTGGATGATCTCAAGCCTTAGCAAAGACGAACCCGAAGCAAATCCACCGGTCACTCTCGACAAAGATAATTGGGATGTTATCAAAACTGGTCCTATCTTTGGAGGAGATGGATGGGTGGAAGTCCCAAGGAATGTCTGATCATTATGTATGTTTGTTTGTTTGATTTGATTTGACTTAGATTTGATTAGGATTTGATTGATTTGTTTACTTAAGTTTGATTTCGATTTGGTTTGTATATAACTTCACATACTATACATGATTGGTTTGCTATGTATGATATTGATTTGATTGCCAACTTACACTTGTATATGTTCACACACTTGATCACTTACACTTACATATGTTCACACACCTGATCACTTATACGTTCACTTTACACTTTTATTCTATATATACTTGATTATCTTAGAACAGGTAAATCTTTTATTCCTTTTTGCTGATGTCAAAGGGGGAGAAAGTTATAAAAATATATGTGCTTGGTGCAAGAGGGAGTCATGGAGGTGTAAGGGGGAGTCATGGAGTAAGGGGGAGTTGTAGTTTTAAGAAGAAGTCACGGTGTAAGGGGGAGTTATGGTATGGTAAGAATATTTTATAAATAAAGGTTGTCATCATCAAAAAGGGGGAGATTTTTAGGAACTGAGTTGATGATGTTTTGATGACAACAACCTTATAAAGTTATTATACTTTACTTATAAAATATATACTAACATTTCTATATATATATATATATATATATATATGAAGTATATGCAGGTATTATCGAAGACTGATCAGTATAAAGACTCAAGCATCAAGATTAAGATTAGAGATTCAAGATTCAAGACTCTAGAGAATCAGGATTTCAAGATCTCAAGATAAGTGTCTAGTATTTTGTTAAAACTTCATAATAGCACTCTCATATTTCTTCCAATTTTCTTTTGGGATGGAACTCAATTTCTATCGAAACCAGTGGCTTAAAAACCCACGACAAGTAGCTTACAAACCTACGACAAGTGGCTTACAAACCCACGAAAATCAAAATCATTTAAACTACTTTGTACAAGTTCTCGAGTCCTATGGAGGAGCTCTGTAGGAAGGTTCTTGCAATTTTAGTTTGAATAAATTTTTCAAAATGATTTTAAATCTGTTTTCAAAATGTTTTAGCTTTCAAAATCATGTTTTCAAAAATGTTTTCAAACTTTGTTTTAGCCTTGAAATATTCCTCTATTCTGATTTTAAAAACTTCTATTTTTAAACATCAAAATTTATTCTAATTTTAAATATTATTTATATAATTGACGGTCTATATCAATTATATATATATTTAAAATAATGTTTTATATTCATTCTCTATCTCAAAATATTGTTTAAACACTTTACTTTGCTCCAGAAAAGTTTCAACTTGTTTTAAATTCAATTACTTTTACAAAACAACATTTCTATAAATTTGAACTAAGGGATGTCGACATAAGGGGATACCCCTTGTCGACATGATGGCAGTTGGATTCAAAATTCAATTTTCAAAAGAAGTGTCCATTCGTTCAAAAACCTTTCGCCAATGGTTATGACAGTTGTGCATCTATATAAAGACTTCCAAAACAAATTTTTTAACAACTACTTTCTTGTTTTCTTCACTCCTTCTTCTTCTTCACCATTCCATATCCATATAACTTCATATTTACAAGATCGTGCTATCATTCTACCAAATTCTCAATAGGAAATCATTTAGATATTCTCTCTATTTGATTCTCCATCACTCTACTAAAGATCAAAGTTCTATTCAGAGTTATAGGATCAATTTGTATTCAAAAAGTCCATAGAGTCTATCCATTCAAAAGGATTGTTATTAGGAAGTATTAGGGTGATTTTGTGTCCCGAAAATCAAGAGAGTTTGCCCCAGACTTGAAGATAGGAGGGTTCCTTAAGGCCTAAGAAATTGTGGGTTGTAATTTGGATATTGGCTTATAAAAATCTATACAAGGATATTGCCTTGGTGCAGGACTGGATGTAGGAGGATTCCGAACTAGTATTAAATCCGATGTGTTCTTTCCTTTTACTTGCTTTACTTTACTATTTGCATTTGATATATGTTCTGTGATCATTCTGTGTTAGAATTCTGTTTAGATTTGTGTTGAAGGTTTTAATTTAGTCATATAGTTCATATATTCTTTAAAACACTATTCACTCCCCCTCTAGTGTTATTTCTGCCTTAAGATCCTTAATCCACATCCCTAACATCGTCCACCTGCCGAACCGGATTCCTTGATCGGTTCCCAACCTATCCTTCTATTGAACCAAGCCTAGCCCAAACCAACTAATTCCTAAACAAAAACGCCGAACCAACTACTACTAGACAGAAAATCTATAACTCCTATCTTCATACAGCAATATCTCTTAGCCAGAATGTCCAAATCGCTATTATGACCAGTGTATGAAAAGAGAAACAATCGTATCTTTCCAATAGAAGTGGTCTCAGATGCAACTCGGCTTTCATCAAATGTTATAGTCGTTACAAGTTTCCAAGTTAAAATCAACCGGTAAAATATAGGTCGCTATAATCTATTTTATTACGTATATTATAATGTGTTGGTTATGGTATTTTGAATTGTTATAATATATATGTTGAGATAAGCTTTGTAGAATTTTAAATAAAAGCATAAATGTATATAATATTAACAAATGCAATAAAAATAATTTACAGCATTTCAAAAAACTATAAAAAGTAGACAAGGCACAACTATTACGTACTATAGCTTTTGCAAATGCTACAAAAATAATCTATAGCGTTTCAAGAATGACATGAAAAGTAGTACTGCTACTTTCACATACTACATCGTTTTACAAAGGCAATAAAAATGTTCCGTAGCAACTAGAGAAACTCAATGGAAAGTTAATTATTTCGATAATAAACTTGAAGATGACAACAAAAAACGCTAGTAGGTTACTTTTTTTATAATGTTTTAAATAATACTATGGTTTCTACCAAACATATTATAACATGTTGTTTTACAAAGTTCACAAAAATGATATAATAGCCTTTTAATGTGTTTTTAAAATGCTATTAAAGGGCCAGATTGTTGTAGTAAAGGCATCCCATACTTAAAAGGTCACTTATAAATCATGTTGGAGTGCTCTTTGTGGAGCTTGCTGATATGGCTCTTAGGCAAGGAGTGTGTAGATGATCCACCATCTGTAGTCATAGTTACAAAAGAGGAGGTAGTTAAACCTTAACCAAGTGGAAATATGAGTTTGATAAGGAAAAGAATGTCAAGAGGAACAATGACGAGAATATCTGTCATTCTTGTGGTGAAAAAGGGCATTTATTAAAATAAGTGCAAGGCTAATAAGTTAAGGGGAAGTTTCCACTGCAATCAGTTTAGACACATGAAAAGGAATTATCCATGTTTTTCTAAGGTGAATAGGATGTGAAAGTTTATGCAACTGAACCAGTTTCTAGTTCGTTGATTTATACACTAGTGGATGCTAAAGGAAAGGACTTGCACTTGTATGTACAATTTTGATTTATGTTCCAATTAGAGTAGGTATTGGAATATGAACATAGCTTTTGTTTGTTTTAAATGGTCTCGATGAGGCTATTGGCACCAAAAATATTTTATGTGTAGTGATGTTAACATGTCTTTTAATAGTTACTTACTTGTGTATGACACGTATCTTCTAAACTTTGCGGATTTGGTATTAATCTCTAAATGGATTGGCTTTGTCTATATAAAGCAATGTTAGATTGTGAAAAAAGTCTAATTTCCTTAAGGCATGGAAGTGTGAAGAAGTAGGAAATATATTTTGGGCTCATGCTCTCAATTATAATGAGTTTTCTAGAATACTTGAATATCCCCAGTGAAAAGATAATATCAATTGCAATTGTAATTGAATTTCCAAATGTATTTGAAGAGATCATTAGATTACCTCCTCTTTAGGAAGTAAATTTTCATAGAAATTTGGTTTGGGATGTAAAGCCTTTAGTGTTTCCATTTATACCGATGGCTTATAAGGAGAAGGAAGAATTGAAAAAATAGACTAAGAATTTATTGCCAAAGAACTTTATTCAGGAAAGTAAATCAAGTTAGGAAGTGCTTAGTTTAATTTATACATAAGCATATAGTCCATTAAGATTGTCCTTAGATCATAGATATCTCAATAAGAGAATAGTAAAGAATAAGTAACCCTTACCGCACATCAATGACTTATTCAACCAATTTAGTTGAGTCAAAGTTTTCTCACAACTAGATTTGGCAACTAGATTGCATCAGCTAAGAGTGGTAGAAGATAGTGTAGCACTTACAGGTTATCGGACTATGATAGATTTCTACGGGTATTTATCAATGCCAATAGTTCATCTACTTATTTCATAGACCTGATGAATATGGTCTTTTGAGAAATGATAAACAAATATGTGTTGGTTTTCATAGATAATATCTTGGCCTATGATGAAGACTCGAAGCGAGTAACAATTATACGTGAAGTACGCTACATGTCATTTATGGAGACCGAAGGTGCAATTTCATAAGCACATAGTATCAATACCTTGTATCGGTAATAATCCTTTGAAAGTTGCAACTGTGCAAGATTAATAGAGGCCGACGGAATCAATTGAATTTAGGAGCTTTCTTAGGTTAATTTGGCTATAAGTGGAATTTGATTTAGAAATTTTATAGGATAGATGTAACATTTAAGCAACCAATTAGGAAGACTAAAAGTTTTGCTTATAATGCAAAATGTGAGCTTGATTTTGTTCAATTAAAGGAAAACCTAAATTGTGCACAAGTTCTAACCATACATAATAGTGGTGTAGAGTTTATAGTCAATAAAGATGCATGTTTTATTAAGATGGAGGTAGTCTTAACAAAGAAATAAAAGTTGTACCCTATGCAAGAAGACAACTCAAGCCACATGAAAGGAGGTAAACAATTCATGAACTTTAGTTGGTTGTAATTGTCATTGCTTTTCTAATGCTGAGGAACTACCTTCTTAGAGAGGGTATTAGCCATTCAACAATCACTAATTATTATAATATCTTCTCATAAAGACCTAAATTTTAAACGGATGCATTGGTTGCAGTATCTTCCATCATTATTTGGATATCTCATGACACATGGGAATGCTAACATATAGCCAATGCACTCGGTTGGAAGCACACAACCGATAATACATGAATGAAAAAGATATCGAAGAATTAGTCTATAGTAATTTATAGTCTTAATAAAAAAATTATCTAATAGTGTCTGCATGAAAGTTTGATTGACTTCGAGTGAATGTGGAAAAGTTATTTAGATTATTGATGTGACAACCGCTATATACCACTCGCACCAATAGAATATAAACAGTGCATTTTCCATGTCCGACCGATAATGGACAACCATCAAGGTTGAAATAAACCAATATAACATATATCCTATCATATGTTACATTGCATGGATAAAATATAATATCACAGATATAACAGAAGAGACAGTAATAACTATGTGAACAAATCATTAAAGCAACAGATCCTCAAAGTTATACATCAAATGCAGTAGAGTTTATACAACAGAAGTAAACTCAAATAAACCATCTCAACAAATAGTAATAAGCAAGCACTGTCACCGGCTCCACGGCGTTTCTCAACGAAATAAGCGTAGACTTTACATGTATATAATACGAGATAGCTTCATCTAGCTCGTTCCCCGAATAGCTATGCATCACCTCGACCGGTTATCTAGTGTACTCATTTAAGAGTACCCACGATAACAAGAGGTAAAGCATAAAACCTTAGATCAGACAACAGTCTGTTGTGAGTGGTAAATGAGTCACAAAATACTAAACAAATAAACATGGTGAGGAACAAATTTATACTAACCATGCCTTACCTATCCCTGCAATAGATGAGCTAGCATACAACATTATAATATGCTACTCTTCAATATCATAAACATATACTAAAAACCAAATAAAGGATATCAGGCTTCCACATATTCCTATCTCCAATACCTACTTTCCCCTAATACCTATGAGTGATAGCCTACTAAAGACAATAACCAAAGCAGCCATATCATTCATCAGACAATTATAATTATCACTCCATGTGCTCAGAATTTATGATAACTCATATGACCCCCAAGCCAGGGACTAACGGAAATCCCAGTTCTCTATTGTACTCTCGTTTCTCGCAACCTAAAGCTAAACACTAGACCAAAAACTACAAGTCCAAGGGATACAGGTCCCCTCATTGATCCATGGACGTGCCCACTTACAATACCCTTGCTTCGAGTACAATTGAAAACTCTTCGAGTCAACAACGTTTCCTTAACACATACACCCGAGCCTACCTTTGCTTAATTGGACACCTAGCCCTTTTTTCTTGATCCATTTTCCATTATTTATTAGTAACCCTTCCACATTCCTCGACCATATGGCCTACCCCTTTACGAGCCACCAACTTCGAAACCTACTCCCAACACGAATCAACATTCAAAGACTATATCTTTTCATCATGTTGTTATATCGTCATCCAACCTGATACGAATGATTCTACAGGACCTCTTTACTTAGCCAATCTATGGCAAAGTTTTCTTCCTCTCCTTCCTTGCTTCTAGTATTCCATGCCCAAATGCTTTAACCCCGACGTCACTGCACAAATTAGGTCATCATAGAAGAAGTCTTCTCTTCAAAGCACTCTACTTCATATTCTAGAAATAAGTCGTCATAACCTCCAAAACTTAGCTAATCACCGATCCATCACCTTAGGAAACCTATACTAGCAACATTCTCGCTCTCCGCAAAGTCGCCACAACCATGGACTAAACAATACATGTCGGTTTCGACCTCTCAACTCGATGTTGAATTGTGTATTTAATAAATTGGAACTTGTGCCTCGAACCACGAGCCCTTCCAATACTCTAGAGCCTCCCCTCCAAGTTTCATCCAATTCTGACCAACTTTGCCTTCGATCTGCTTAATTCTTTGACCTAACTTTTTATGCAATCACAACACTAGCAAACAACAACAAATCATATCATCCAATATAGAATAACAAACAATCTTATCCAATCAAGCATGCAATCCATCAAAATAAAACAAGTCAATTTCTAACATAGATTTACATATAACATGAATATATGAGTATAAACAAGGGCGACTTCTAATCAATCTAGATCCTATACATAGCTTAACATAAAATTAAAGATATAAAAGGTTTTATGGCCGATATAAATTTTTTTAAATCCTATTATTTTACCATATGAACATGCATAGTATAGTGGGAAGGCATAAACCACTCAACAATTACCAGATTCATCCAATATAAATGTAGATCCAATCATCATAGCAATGGAATGCATTCCAAATCAAGCAAATCGATGATATCTATCTTTTAGTTGATGATCTAATTTCTCGTCCACAATCTAGTTTGATTTAGAGAGCAATTTTGGTGATTTTGGATGAAACTTGGATGAATCTATGGCTAATTAGGGTTTAGACCTAATGTAGAATGAGAAGGAAAAGTTTTAACTTGACTCTTCAGCCCTCTATTAATAGTGATCTCTAATTAGGATAATGGGCTCACTGATGGGCTTAATTAGTTACACATTAGTCCTAACCAGTTGCTTTAAAGACTTAAAACAAGCATAACTTTCTAATCGTAAGTCCCTTTTCTTTTATGACCACTTTACCGAATAGGAAACCATTATCTTGAAGCAACGAAATTGTTTTGAGACCCTAATTCGACATTTATCAAAAGTTCAAGCCCAAACAAGATTTTTAGGGTCAAAATGGTAACATAGATATTCGAAATAAATCATAGGTGTCTAAAATATCACCAAGAGCATATTCCAAAATTATAGAATCATACGACGTGATATGAATAAAAAATATTTTACGATCCTTCGATACATAAAATACGGGTTGTTAATTCTATCCCCCTTTAGGAATTTCGCTCCCCGAAATACCCAAACAAGCCAAAGTATAAGCAACCATGGTCATCTGCATGCTTACCAAACATAAGCAACCATCACACATATCAAACAAGAAGCGATGCAATCAATAGAATAGGTGACCTATCCTAGCATGCGGAATACTAATCTATCAAATATAACATATTATGGTGAAAGTAGATACGATAAAAAGTGGATCTTACCTTTCAAAGAGCACCGGACAGGTAGTCCTCATGCTCTCCTCCATCTCCTATGTACAATCGTCATCACTTCTTCTCCATTGTACCTTCACTTTACCTCTTTCTCCTAAGCTGTTTCATATGGTACCAATGAATACGAAGTAGCCTACGTGGTATAGAAACTTCTAGTTCTAACTGAACATCTTCTAGCCGATTTGGTGTGATCATCATGTCTGAGTTATTCACAAACTTTCGTACATAAGAGACATGAGAAACGTTGTTCACGCCTGCCATATTATAAGGAAAGTCAACCCTATATGCTAGCTTTCCGATTCTCTCGACTATCGGAAAAAATACTATGAATCTCGGTGCCAACTTCCCCTTTCTACTGAATCAAACTACATTCCTTAGAGGAGAAACCTTTACAAACATTATATCTCTAACAGAACACTCTAACTCTCTTCGTCTCTTATCCGCATAGCTTTTCATTCGATCTTGAGCAGTTTTCATTCAATGTCTAATGACCTCAATCTTCTTCGAAGTATCTCTTACTATATCTGGCCCCAAGTATTAGTTTCTCGCCTACTTCCAACCAACATAAAGGAGAGTTCGACCATACAATGCTTCATACGGAGCCATATCATTAATTGACTAATAACTATTGTTGTATACAAACTCCACCAAATGCAAATGATCATCCCATGATCCACCAAAGTCTATAGTGCATGCTCACAAGAGATCTTCTAATATGCGACTTACTCCTTCGGTCTTCCCATCATTTTGTGGGTGATAAGATGTACTAAGATGTAGCTCCATCCCTAACGCCTCTTATAAGCTCTTCCAAAACCCATTAGTGAACAATGAGTCTCGGTTGCTCACAATGCTCTTCGGCACACAATAAAATTGTATTGTCCATTTTACATACAACTCTACCAGTTTGGATGACATCCTACATGACTTGATAGGTATAAACCTTACACTCTCGGTCAACCGATCTACTATGACCCAAAAGCCATCATACCTTGCTTGATTCCTCGATAGTTCATCAATAAAATCTATCGATACTTGCTCCTATTTCCATTTTGGAATCTCTGATGGTTGCAACAGTACACTAGGTTTCTTTTGCTCTGCCTTCACCAACTGACAGTTTATACACTTTAAGATGAATGCCCCAACATCCTTCTTCATGCCTTCCCAGTAGTAAGTTTGCTTCATACGTTTGTACATCTTATTACCAGTAGGATTAATGGTCAATCTAGAATGACGACATTCTCTTAGCACTTCATCTCGCAATGCATCAATTACATCGGGAACAAACAACTTCCTATCTTTAGAAACCTGCATTCTCGGTCGAGCTCATATTGCTTCATATCTTTAGATTCTACTACTTCCTTTATCTTTGCTATGATCTCCGCTAGCCCAACATCTCGCTTCTGACTAGTAATGATCCTTTCAATTAGAGTAGGTTGAATCGATAAGCTTCCCAACATTTTAGGTTCTAGCTCACAGTGAGGCCTGAAATCAAATCCAGCAATATACTTTATCTGCTTCCATTCCAAGAACATTGCTCTGAACCCAGCATGTCATTTACTCAATGCATCGAAGATTGCATTCCCTTTTCTTGGAGTATGGAAAATACAAAAATCATAAGTGGCCATTAACTCCAACCACTATTACTGATGAAGGTTGAGATCCTTCTGAGAGAAAAGGTACTTCAAGGATTTGTGATCCGTTAACGGCTCAAATCTTTCTCCCAACAAATAATGCCTCTACATCTTCAAAGCAAAAACAATATCCGCCAATTCCAAATCATGAGTTGGGTAATTCCTTCCGTGCAGTTTTAGCTGTTGACTCGCATAAGCGAAAGCCCTTCCCTTCTGCATTAACACCACACCCAATCCAATGGCACAAGCATTAGTTTATATTGTCAACTCGTCATTTCCACTTGGAATGATCAATACTGGTGCACTCGTTAACCTCTCTTTCAGACTCATAAATGCATTCCTTTTCTTCGCATCCCATATAAAGGTTTCGCCAAATTGGTCAAAGGTGCTGCTACCTTCAATAAGTCCTTTATGAAGTTTTTATAATATCTCGCCAATCCTAGGAAAATTTTCACATCCATAGCATTCTTAAGCTGATTCCAAACTTGGGCCACTACTACCTTCGCTGGATCCACTACTATAGCCTGTCCCGAAACAATGTGACCTAAGAATCTCACTACTTCTCTCTAGAAGTGACACTTAGATGACTTCGCTCTCAACTTGTGCTTCCTTAGTATCTCTAGCACAATCCTCAAGTACGTCCGTGCTCATTTTCAGATATGGAGTAGATCAAAATATCATCCACAAACATAAGCACAAACTTATTCAACTGATCTCTGAAAACCCGATTCAAAAGGTACACAAAGTATGCCGGAGCATTGGTCAATCCAAATGGCATTACCAACCACTCATAGAAACCCGACGGCTTGCGAAACACAATAATAGGTGCACTCTCCTTCGCTATCCCCAACTGGCGAAATCCCATCGCCAAATCTAGTTAGGAAAACACCTTTACACTGTGCAGCTAATCAAACAAGTCATCAATGCATAGGAGTGGATACTTGTTATTGTTCATCACTTTATTCAACACATGATAATCCATATACAACCTCAAAGAGCCATATGCCTTTGTCAATACAACAGATGCGCCCCACTCAGATTTGTATCTTGGGATGACCCTTTCCTCAACATGTCGTTTACTTGCACCTCCAATTCCTTCAGCTCTTTAGGTGCCATGTGCCTCAAAGGCATAACTATCTATTTGGCTCCATTCACTAAGTCTATCCAAAACTCAATCTCCCTAAGCACGACAATGCAGTCACTTCCTCGAAATCATTAGGATACTCTCTAGCAATAGGCATAGAAGACAATCCCTCTTGTGGAACCTCAAGCGAATATAGAAAGCTAACCATCACCCTATCCTCAAATAGGTAGCTAATCACTACCATTAGCATATCCACATCTTCGACTGCCACCAATAGCTTCTCGCAATCCACTATGGATGTATACTTCCTAAGCTAGTCCATACCTAAGATAATCCCAAACAACAAAGTTCAAAAAAAGCAATCAAAAACCATGGAACAACCATGACTCAATAAAACTAGACCACGAGACAAACCATGCAGAGACTAGTAGAGCCTCCAACAAGGTTCATTATGACTAAGGGTCGGTCTAGTATCTCAGGTTCCAATCTCAATCTATCCATTAGGTCACCACAGATGAATGAATAAGAACCTGTAATAAACAAACTCGAACAGGAACATCACCAACAGAAAGCATATCTTGGATGATGACTCCCTTCCCCTTCTCCTTGGCGAGGGAGCATCTGACGAAGTTGGGACTACGTCTAAAGCATACGCTTTCACCACCTATTTATCCTTCATTTCTTCTAGACAATTACTCTTCAAATGCCCAAGCATGCCACAGTTGTAACATTTCCTCTTCTCATTCGCCTTGCAATCTTTGATCAAATTCCCATTTTCGTTGCATCCATAGCAAATAGGTACCCATTTACTCTTCTTCTTACCACCCTTTCCCAGGGAATGCATTCTCTTCCTATTCCACTTCTTCTTGCCTTCACTACTTTGCTACGGCTTTGGATCTTCTTTCTCAACAGATTTAACAATAGAAGTCTTAGCCTTAGGGTATAAGCTCTCATGGCGAAGTGCCTTCTCTATAAGCTTCTCAAACGGCTAATCTATATGGTCCACTCTCCCAAGTAGTCATCTAAACCAATGATGAATTTCTCATTCTTCCTCAATGGAGAGTAGATGAACGATATCCCATACTTAGACAAGCACCAAATTCTGCCACATGTTCAAAAACCTCTTTGCTTAGGATTAGCAAATTTTCTGAACATAATTGACCTCTGAGAAGCCGAAATAAACTTCTCCTTAAACCTTGCCTTGAACTGATCCTAGCTAAACTGATCCTCTAGAGTTATAATAGTAATAACATTCCACCAATTCATGGCTTGGCCTTGAAGCTATCCCGAAGCCAACTTCCTCTTTATGGCATCTTTCATTCCCATATCACCGAAGATGCACTCACAAGTATCTAACCAATCTTGCACTTTTATGGCTAACTCTATTCCATAAAATGACTTCCCTCCAAGGGTAGAATAAATCTTTGTTCAGCTTGGCGAAATCAGCCCTAGGCGCTTGCATGGGATCACTTCCACCTATCACCACTCCAGGAGCATTGCTAATCGTATTAGCCATCATAGCATTGAACATAGCTTGTATATCAGGTATAACAGTTCCTGATCCTGCTCCTTCCTCTACCGCTAAAGCAGAATTCCATATAGCGTTCCATATAGTCAGCTCATTCTTATCCGTAACAAGAATGATCAGTCTCTCATAAAGAAAACAATGTCTATAGTGCTCATGTACATGCGACATATAGTTTCTAATATATTACTATATAGTTTTGAAACCCAAGCTTATAACAAGTAAGAACTCTTTCATACAAATACATAATCCCAATCCAGTCTAAGGCAATAACACCTTCCATATCTCTATTGAATCACGGTATCAACTGAATTAATTGTATAACTCAGCTAATCGTATAACCAAATATTTGTACCAAATGTGAAGACTGCCATATACCATCGACACCAATAGAATATAAATATTACGCTATACGTCTATGTGAACAAATCATCAAAGCAATAGATCCACAAAGTTATACATCGGATGCAGCAGAGTTTATGCAATTGAAGTAAACTTAAATAAACTGCCTCAAAAAATAGTAATAAGCAAGCACTGTCACAGGCTTCACAACATTGCTTAGTGAAATAAGCATAGACTCCATATATGTATATAATATGAGATAGCTCCATCTATCTCGTAATTCGAACAACTACTACATCACTCATTTACGAGTACCTAAGATAGTAAGAGGCAAAGCATAAAACCTTAGGCCAGACAACAGTCTGGTGTGAGTGGTAAATGAGCCTCAAAATACTAAACATGTAAATATTGTAAGGAACAGGAGTATACAAACCATACCTAACCTATCCATGTAACCAAAGAGTTAGCATACAGCACAATAATATGCTACTCAACAATGTCATAAAGATATACCACAAACCAAATAAAGGATATTAGTCTTCCAGGTATTCCTATCTCCAATACCTACATTCACCTAATACCTATAAGTGATAGCCTACTAATGAAAGCAACCATATCATCCATCAAACAATCCTATTTATCACTCCGTGTGCTCGGAATATATGATAACTTGTATGACCTACAAGCCAAGGACTAATGGAATTCTCGGTTCTCTATTGTACTTTCATATCTCGCAGCCTAAAGTTGGATACATGTCTCGCAGCCCAAAGCAAGACACTAGACCCAAAGCATAGGTCAAAAGTATATGGGTTCCTTCGTTAAACTATGGGCATCCCCATTTACAATACCCGTGCTTCGAGTACAACTACAAACTCTCCGAGTCATCAACAATTACATAGCACATACACCAGGGCCAACTTTTGCTCCATTTGGATACCAAGCCCTTCTTGCTCAATTCTTTTTCCATTATACATGAGGAACCCTTCCACATTCCCTGATCATACGACCTACCCCTTTACGAGCTGCCATCTTCGGAACCTACTCCCAACACGAGTCAACATCGGAAGGGTATTACATTTCATTATGTTGTTAAATCATCATCCAACTTGATATGAACGAGCCAACACCTCCAACACGATCCACAAGACCTCTACTTCATGTCTAGCATGTTCCATCCCATTTGGACTTAAAACTAGACGTCGGTACCAACCTCCTAACTCAGTCCAGACCTCTCTACTTAGCCAATCTATGGGTAAGTTTTCTTCCACTCCTTGCTTCTAGTACTCCATGCCTAGATGCTTTAACCCTAACTTCTCTATACAAATCAAGTCGTCATAGAATAAGCCCTCTCTTCAAAGCATCCAACTTCAGATTTCAGAAACAAGTCATTATATCCTCCAACACTTAGCAAATCACCGATCCATCACCTTAGGCAACCTCTACTAGCAACATCCTTGCTCTCCCTAATGTCTCCACCACCATAGACCAAACATCACATGTCGGTGCTGACCTCTCAACTCAGTGCCGACATGTATAGATAATGAATTGGAACATACGTCTTGAACCACGAGCTCTTCCAATGCTCTAGAGCCTCCCCTCCAAGTTTCGTCCAATTCCGACCAACTTTGCCTTTGATTTGCCCAATTCTCTGACTTAGATTTCTATGCAATCATGACACTAGCAAATGACATCAAATCATATCATTCAACATAGAATAACATGCAATCTCATCTAATCGAACACACAATTCATCAAAATAAGACAAACAAGTCAATTTCTAACATAAATTTACATATAGCATGAATATATGAGCATGAGCAAGGGTGATTTCTAATCAATCTTGATCATATATAGTTTAACATGTAATTAAAGTTAGAAAATGTTTATGGTCAAAAATCGACTTAAACATGATAAAACATATGATTCAACCATATAAACATGCATAATATAGTGAGAAGACATACATCACTCACCATTTACCAAATTCAACTAATATGAATTTAGATCCAATCTGAACAGAAATGGAATGCACTCTAAATCAAACAAAACGATGATCTCTATCTTCTAGTTGATGACCTAATCTCTAATCTGCAACCCAATTTGATTTAGAGAGCAATTTGTACGATTTTAGATGAAACTAGGATGAATCTAGGACTAATTAGGATTAAGACCCGATTTAGATTGAGAGGAATTTTTTTTAACATGACTCTTCGGCCCTCTATTTATAATATTCTCTAATTAGGCTAATAGGCTTACTAACGAGCTTAATTAGTTACCCACTAATCCTGAAACCAACAGCTTCAAAGACTTACAATAGGCATAACTTTCTAACCGTAAGTCCATTTTTCTATTATAACCACTCTACAGAATGAGAAACCCTCATCCTGAAGTAATGAGACTGGTATAAGACCCTAATTCAACATCTTTCAAAAGTTATAGCCCAAACAAGGTTTTCAAGGTCAAAATGGTAACGTAGAAATTCAGAAAAAATTATAAGTGTGTAAAATATCCTTAAGAGTCATATCCCAAAATTATAGAATCATATAACTTCATATGAATAAAATAAAAATATTTTACGATCCTCTTACAACAGATGCGAAGATCGTAGATATCATTCATTATTTGGAAAGTGCGAGTTTAATCTGATAGATTGGTTAGGTTGGAGATTCATTACAAAGGTTGGCTACATGGAGGTAGTAGGTTATGTTTTCCAAATGTAAATGGGTTGTGTGAAAATGTGTTTAGTGAGTTTCATTATTAAAGATATATTATTCACCCAAGTAATAGTAAAACGAATCTCGATATGTAGATGTTTAATTTTCTGAAGGTTTGAAGCCTGACATTAGGAAATATGTTTGTACACTTTATTTTGCCAACAGTTGAAGGTAAAACTGAACAAGATGAGTGGATTTTCTCAACCACTAGAGACCTTGCAATGTAAATGGAAGTAATTTTATATAGTCATTGAAGATGTTGTAATGCGATCTTTAAGTGGAAACAAGAATATACAGGTTAGAGTTGGCAGTATGACTAAAAGGGATCGTTCCATTCTATTGAGATCAAATAGAATGGCACCTATTAGCATGATTATGTAGAAAGAACATAGAGTGCTTGCATGGTATTCCTAAGTTTATCATGAGTGATAGATATTTGTTATTCGCATGCAAATTTTGGCGAAGTTTGCAATATGGAGTTAGTATGGAGTTGAATTTATTATGTCATACCACCCTCGTAAAAGGGAATAGAGTATTTGAAGATCTACTATGAGATTGTACTCCTAACTTCGACAGCTCATGGGAAAAGCATTTAGACTTGGTGAACTGAACCTACAATAACATTTTTTTGGTAAGTACTAGCATAACACCTTTAATGATTTATGTGAACATCTATGTCAATCACTTGCTTATTGATTAGAGAAAGGTGATCGGTTGGCACTAGGACCAAATATGGTAAAAGAAATTATTGAGAAGATCTGATCAGGATGAGAATGAAGGTAGGTATAAAAGAGTTAAGGGTATATCCTAGGGGAAGTTATATTTTTTTTTACATATATCTAACTATGTAGTCAATCTCGTTTACAATAAAGGTGTTTCATTTCTATTATATATTTTACTATATTATAATATAATAATTAAGTTATTAATTTAAAGTATGTTAATAAGAAAATCCTTCAATTAAATATTGTGTGATTGTAGTTGCAATAGTTTCAATTGTAAGTACTTAATAACAAAATAAAATAACATTTTATTTTAAATATTCCCGGTCAAGATGTGTTAAGAAATGATATCGATACATGCATTGAGACCAGACTACGTAATGCTCTCCAAATGTTAGGCAATGTATTACTCATGGCTATTGGGGGCACCAAGGGTTTATGTACTCCTAGTTATTGGATATCCATGGAATGACTCGTTTGAGAGTTTCAGTTGGTTAATAACAACTTGGTCGAATATGAAATCTCAGTGTGACTATGTAATACAGTTCCCTTGACTTGTGAATATTGTGGAACTTCAATATGGATACTCCACTTTGGTTGCTGTAAATCATGCTCGGAGATCCGTCGATCAACTATAGTTAGGTCTGAGTTAACGCATTGGAAGTGAAGCACTTTCAACAGAGAATTCGCATCCTCAATTATAATACCTTGTGAGATTTAGGCGTATATTTTATTAATAGGGTGAAAAAGGTAAATTTACAAATATTGGAATTGGGTGACGAAAACTACACCATTGCAT
Organism: Allium cepa; assembly: GCA_030765085.1. Taxonomy (NCBI): domain Eukaryota; kingdom Viridiplantae; phylum Streptophyta; class Magnoliopsida; order Asparagales; family Amaryllidaceae; genus Allium; species Allium cepa. Next base: position 914,294,657 of record CM060929.1, on the reverse strand, counting down.
AGAGCTCATTTTTCTAGTCAGAAAGGTATATTGGTTTGTTCGGAACAGAGTCCGTATAAAGAAGATACGCCATTTTACTTAAGTTGGTTTTGATTTGATTTAAATGGGCCAAAGCCCATTTTAGATGAAGCAACGGTTCGGGGAGGTATAACACATGAACCAAGAACTTTGAATTCATTTCTCTTTAACATACCATTTCTATTCTAACATCTCCTTCTTCCTTAATTTCTCTGATTCACTCTTCCTCTCTCAAATCTAAACCGAACCCTAAATATTTATATACCAAATCGACCAACGCGAAAAGGACTAGAAGAAGATATCCATCATCCACAGAATCTAGGAATTTTAGAGGACTGCAATTCTAGATAGCGAAGAATTGGAGGCCAAATTGGTGATCTAGTGCTTAGCAATGTGAATTTGTCTACGGGAATCATTATTGACTATATAGTGTTAACATGAAAGTAGTATGCGTTATTTGATTACTAAATAACGTTAGTAAATGTCAAAATTTAGGTAAATAGGATTTGAGGATTAATATGAAGTAATTATGGGATTAAATGATGTTAATGATGATTGAATTAGGATTTAATAAGTATTTTATTGTGTATTAAATGAAATTATTATAAAATGGTTAAGTTATGTTGATTTAGGGCTTTAAATTTGAATACGTAGTTTATATATATATATATATATATATATATATATATATATATATATGGGAAGTTAGAATAGTAGGAAATGGTGTTAGATAGAAGTGGAAAAGGAAAAAAAACAGAAAACGATGATTGTATTTGAAAATTGGAGGAAGAAGCAGTTCCATACAATCAGTTTTCTAACATTCAACACGACGACCAGTCCACCAGTGTAAAGTGTACCAGTCCATCGATGCACAATATAAATTGTATGTTTGAACCTAGATTAGGGATGAAGCCATTTTACTTCAGCTAGGCCTATACGAATGAATGACAGGCGACATGTAGGTTTTTCTATGACATCTAAAAGCGTTTAATATCTAGAAATGTGTATGGTTGATTCGTGTGTAGTATTTCATTGATATCAAACATTCGCTAACCGGTTAGGCTAAGTTTACTTATACCTTTGTGTATATGCAAGTCAGTCCATGTTTACCTAAATTACATCCTCCATTATGTTTACAAGAATAGTCTATGTTCAACTATATCCTGGGACTAGTATCTATCTAAATAAGTCTTGCTTTGTCATGAGATTAGTTCATGTTTACCTAATTATTTTTTTACCTCTCTTGTGTGTGGATGGGTTAGTCTATGTGTAACTAACTTTATCATAAATTTAATTTTGTTAAGTATATAATATTGGTCCCCGTATTTTTAATATAATGGACTAACTCTGTAGATGCAGATGAGATAGTTTCAGGCATAGTAAGTATTAGCTTTCATATTAATGTTCATGAAATCATGTTAGCAATACATACTTGGTAATATTTTTACTCACTAGACATATGTGTCTGACCACCCACCTCATATGCATTAGGTGAACGAGGTAATCATGACAAGATGGAGCTGAAGACGGTCACTATGAAGACGTTTACATATGGTATCTGTTCATTTGTATATATTGTATATATAGTATGACATTATGTGTATGTATAAAGACTATGTATTACAATATTGTACATAGATGGGATTTGTTTATTTTATCTATATTATATTTTGATCCATTCCGTTATGAGTTTTGAAAGATATGGTTATTTAGTTCCGCTCTACGTATACTATTATTGTTGGTTTTAAACAATTGGGTTTTTCATTCTATGGCGATTTTATGGCATCAAAAAGCCAAGTTGGTACATTAGATGTATGAGGTTAGAATCATGGTAAGTTGTAGTCAATTAAGAGTTATAACCTCTAGCTAGAATAGAACAATTAATAATAAATGTTATTATTAAACCAAGGACTTTTTTCTGGGCTGATCAAGTTGAATATGCATAATCCTATAGTTTTGACCAGTACCTTACTCCATACATCCTAACATTGTATAGTGTTGGTGAAGAGAACGTATGTAAATTATTGTCACTATCGGTATGAGATATTATAAAATGTGATTTTATCAAAAAATCTATAAGCGTTGAATTTGGCTAAACAATCACACAACTAACTAAGTTGGTATGTGAACGTTAATGTTTGAATTGTTTAATAATAATCGTCGACTGAATTCACACCTCTAAGTCACATAAGCACATTTATGAATTCTATGAAAACCGCAAAACTTAATTTGTTTATAAACTATTATAATTTAATTAATATTTAAAAAAAATATTAATTAATAATTTATTTGATGTTTTGGATGTTGTTAGTAATTATTTGGATGTGTATATAAAAGGTATATATGAACATTCGATATCGGTATTTATTTACGTGGTCCTTAAATATAGATAATTACTTAATGGGATTTTTGAAACATTTAATTAACATAGGGGCAAGTCATGGCTGGCTCTGCAAAGGAAAGAGGAAGGGATTGGCTTGATTGAAAAATTAATTGGAAATTAAAAGGGAAAGTTTTAATGAGAGAATAGGAAAAGTTTTATTCTCTCCTCGAAACAAAATCCTCCCATTTATTTTTAGATCTAGTTTTTCATTTCCTCCTTTCTTTCTCGATCCATGGTCGCCGCCCCTACGATTATCTCTAGGTGTAATAACCCACCTTTTCAAACCTCGGGTTCAATGGCTAGAGTAACGTTAACACCTCGAGAGTTGGAAAGGACAAGTCAATGTGATATGATAACAAGAAACAAATATTATTCTATGTAACAATTTTCAAAGTCTCACAACGGAAGGAAACATATTATAATATCAATGACCATAATCACTTCGATTGCATCATAATATACTCACACAATCAGATATATATGTCTATACAATACAAACCAAACATGATCCATATACATAATCAAATCAAAATCATAACACTTATTTACATCATTTACAATATGTTACTATTTTTTCTCTAAACTTTATTAACCGAAGAGATAAATAATGTGACGACCCGACTTTCTACTCCCAGAAAATCGCATCATCTTTAAGAAAGAAAGGGATAGAAAAGAGAAAAGAAAGAAGAGAAAGAAAAAAAACAACACAAGAATCTCAACAGCGGAACGAATAAATTATATTAATAACATAAATATTACATAGTATACAACAGTTATCAGAGTTACACAGACAATACAACACATACTAGACAGTTATAAACACCTGTCTAGTTATTACAACTCAATACACAATACAGAAAACACTCAGAGATACCAACACAGCGGAACATTATATATAACTATACGCAGAAGCCTCCTGCTCCATTGCTCCTCCACAATTCGTCAAAGCTAACCTGAATCCCTTGGCTACTCGTAAAAATTTGAGTACCCAAGAGTTTAAGAAAAACAGAATAAACTCCGGGTCAGACATGGGTCTGGTGTGAGTAACAGGTTAAAGTTGCTTAACTTTGAAAAACATTTGAAAGAAAAGGTATCACGTAAGACTCCCCACACATAAACATGGGTAAGTTTTTACCTTACGCTAACCAAAACATTTGATAGGAAATTCGATGATATTATAATAGGTCTAGGGTTTTCAAGTAAATAAGAAATAGCTGAAATTGTTACATGATTAAATTCCAGCTACTAGCAACAAAAGTGGGTAATACAATCAAAACCGTTGGCACTTATTGGATTTTGGATTCCATCAATGGCTAGGCTACTAGGGTACCGCCCGTCACAGTACGTGGCCTAGATCACCGTACCGAGGATCACTCCCAATCCCCTGCAACACAAAGCCGGAAGCATTCCTTACTGAAAAGTTCCGAACAAGACCACCCCACAGTTGTGATCAGCAACTACACCACTAAGCCGAAATAAAGGGACATCTAGACAGGGGTAAATCTCGCACTCAAGTGGGGGCTACCCACGAAGCCTTGCTGCACCTCCCCTGTTTTAGCCATTCCCGGTTGATGAGGCTTGAGGCTACGAATACCTTTATAGGACATATCACTTAGAATGCTCATCGTCCACCTGACGATGTTCTGAAAGCATTCAATCCATACAAGTTCTTCTCGGGTTCGAACGAAAACGAAGGCATTATCTCGTTACACTCATTTTGGAATCACCCTCATAGTTAACGACGATAACCCTTGCACTCTGAATCTTCATCTTCACTTCAGATTCACGACCTATCGTTAATTTGGATCGATGTGGTTTTCGGATATCCAAATATGGAAACCCGATCCCGGTCTCATCAAATCCAAAACGTATCTTTTAAGGCCAAGTTGTTTTAGAGTTTAAAACAATTCCAATTCATTATCTATATACACACAGATAGATAATTCACATCACAATAGATAATCAATATTATCATCACCAACAGATAATCCATATCAGTATCACAATGTAACTAATGCATCCATATCACATAACATTATTCATCTCATATCTGAGATTACAAACCATTCAAGGCAACCAATATCAATCATTCAAACATAAGCAATGATCAAATGATCACTCCATCTATAATTAATTTAAAATGAATTAAATTAATTACTCTATCTCTAATTAATTTAAAATAAATTAAATTAATTACTTCATCATTATAATCCTGCTTAACTTAACCATTAATTGATTACAAATCAATTAAATAATCATCATCTCAATATTCATTTCAATTAATCATTTCTGATTAATAATTTCCTAATTATAATAAGTAATTTGCCTTTAAATTAATTACACAAGTTAATTATACTTAACACTTTACAATAATTAACTTTTAATTACTTAATCGATTAATTAACTAAAATTAATTAATCCTTTATTAATTAATTACTTCATTTATTAATTATTCCTTAATTAATCAATTCTAAATTTACATCATTAAATTAATTAATGATTTCTAATTACATTTTTAATTAATCTCTAATTATAAATTAATTACATTAAGTAATTAATCTTTAATTAACCACAAATATTAATCACCCTTGGTTAATAACATCTAGTAAATTAAATACCCTTAATTACTTCATTAATAAATTACTCCTTAATTTATTCTCTCAATTAATCTCTTGATTAATTATAAAGTAATTAAATCCAAATTACTTTCATCATTAAACATCTTTAATTACATTCGGTAATTATTAACTAATTACTTCCCTAAGTAATTACTATTCCATTAATTACATTAAGTAATTATTCATCAAACCATCAAGTGTTTAAATTAATTAAACTAAATTGATTAATCTAAAATAATCACAATTTATTACATTAAGTAATTAATTCATTAATTACTCTATTAAGTAATTAATCTTAAACAATTTCACAAATGATTATCATTAATTAATTAATCTAATTAATTATTAAAAATTAATCACATTAATTAATTGTTAAATAGTCTTAAGCTAATGACCTTCATTAGCTATTCTTAATTACTTAATTAAGAAAGTAACTTATATTAATTATTTTTAATTACAAATTAATTAATATTTAATTACCAATTAATTAATTTCTAATTATTAACTAATTAAGCGTTAACTGCAAATTAATTAATCCTTAATCACTTGATTAATAAAAATTAATCGTTAATTAAAATTTAATTAACAATTCCTAATTACAGATTAATTAACCTTAATTAATTAATCCCAAATCTTAATTAATCAATTTTAAAAATTATTAATTACTTAATTAATAATCCACGTTATTAATTAAATAATAAATGAACACAAATCATTAAAACTTTATTTCTCTTTAAGATAAACATTCCTTATTTAATTAATTATTTAAAACAATTTTGTTTTTAAATTTACTTCAAATTCCATTGAAACATAAGATGCAAATTTATCTTAAACAAGATTTTAAAACAATTCAAAACTTTTATCTAATACGTTAAAAGAAACATCTACTTTATCAATAAGTTTAAAATAATTTAAATTACAATTCAATTTAAATTCAAATCAATTTAAAAATTACTTCTAAATTTCGAAATTTAAATACAGCTTTTAAAATCATTCTAGATTTAACTTAACTCTTTAAAACTTTTCTTACAATCTACATCTTCAATTTAAATGCAAATCATTTAATCATTTTAAAGTAATTTAAATTTAAACCTTTATTTTAAAAACTGAAGTTAAAATTTAATTCCAGATTTAAAAACTAGAATTTAAACTCATTTTAAATTTCTAACTTAAGATTTAAACTTTCAATTCAAATTCAAAACATACATATGCTTTTACACCTATGAGCTTTAAAATCAAATTTAAATTTTAAAAACATAAATGATTTTTTTTAAATCGCAGACAATCTAATTTGAATCCATATTCAATTTCAGATTTTAAAAACCCAGTTTAAAATTTCAACCACCATTTTAAACTTTACGTTTAAATTTAAAAACAGAAAACAGTTTCTGTTTTTATTTGCAATCAAGCTAGAATTAAAAAAAATTCAAATTATATTAAAAACCAGAATTCAAACTAGTTGAATTCATATTTAAATTCAGGTTTAAAATCCTAAGTTAAAATTTTAGTTTATATTTAAACTTAACTTCAAGAAAAGTGAAATAACAGAACAGGTTTCTGTATGTTCCTAAAACCTGAAACAATCAGGTACTCGAGCTACCTTATATATTACTTCGAGTCAAAAACAAATCAGCTTCGAGTCACCCTCCAATTTACCCGAGACCATCTCGAGAAACCAAACCCTATAACCCACTAATCATCACCAACATGCTCACACTTCACTGTGCACCCATACATCAACTCCGGCCACCTCTGAACATCATCAATGGCCATCTCCCATCGGCCAGTAACCCCACATCACCCTTCAAAGCTCAGGTTCCCCAGAATTCAACTCGAATTCAAATTCAAGTTTAAGATCAAAACCTGGAACTGCAGACAGCATACACATCGCCAACCTGTCAACATCATTCCCCCACGAAACTTCGACCACCATCACCTTCCATACTCCGGCGAAGAGTTCCCCAAACCACCATCTACCAATACGCAAATCATGGTTGAACTCGATCAACCGAGGAGACCACATTAGAACAAAAACAGTGACCCAATAAAACTAGGGTTCACCACTGAAAATCCCAAATTACAACCTCAAAAATGAATTTCAATCACTAGGTCATAACAACAACCAGATCAAAAGAAAAGAAATTTTGATCAATTTGAGCTTGTACTGTGCAGACAGTAACATAGGTAAACAAACATACATCACATTCATATTTATATATATACACAGCAAAATATTTAACAATATATAAGTATAGGCCTACTTATTTTCATGAATAAATCAAGCAACCATATTTTATACTTAAACTTTTAAAAATGTTAAGTTACTCCCCTGTAAATAGAGATGAAACAGAGCTTTTGGAAAACTGTTTTTTGAAGACTTGAAAATATAATGCCAAATCTTCTTTGCTTTTAAAAACTGAGTTGTTTGCTGATTTAAATTTGCATGTAGGCTATTTGAAACTTGAAATTGCTTGTAGTTGCAAATTCCCAGAAAAAAATGCAGGCTTCCTGCTTTCAGATTTTTAAGACTACATGCATGCAGGTTGCTTGAAAATGAAATGCAGGCCTAATCATCTCAGGTTTGCATGCAGTGGCCAATTCCAGATTGCATTTGAAAACTCAAGTTGAATGATGAATGCAGGCTTGCTTAACTTCAGATTTTGAAAGAATGCAAGCTTTTCTTGATTTCCAGATAAAAAAAATGCAGGCCTTTATTTCAGATTGAATAAAATGCAGACTTTCTTGCTTTAATTGTTGCATGCAGGTTTTGTTTGCATTATTTCCAGATTTTTAGAAAAAATGAATGCATGCTTTTGAATAGGAAATGATTTGCTGTTTTTTGAGGATGAAAATGTTACAGAATTTTGATTTTCAGATTGAATATGATTTGAGGATTGTTTGGAGTAAATGTTTTCAGCTGAAAATTTTTCTTTGTTATGAAATGCAAAATGAGGAAAAGAAAGGAATGGAAAAATGCAAGTTTATATAACTAAATTTATGATAAATTAAAAATCAAAGAAAAATAAAAATAAAATATTACACTTGGCTTAAATTTTAACATTTGTTAATATCCTTATTTAAACACTCAACACATGTTAACTTATGCCTTAATAAACTTACACATGTTTCTTTAAGTGATTAGTATTTTTAATTAAAGTGTTAATGAAAGTTTTAAACTTAATTAATTAGTTTTTAAATACTTAGTTATATAGATAAATAATTTTTTAAAGAATAAACCAAGTATTATTATAAATAAAAACAATACATATATTTATTATTTGAAAACAATATTTTTAATCATTTTAAATAAATTTATAGAAGAGATTGTAAATTACTTGTTATTTAAATGAATTAATGTTTCATTTATTAGTTGTATTTTAAACTTCATATTTAATTACAAATCATATTTCTTAAACAATATTTAAAAGGAATGTTAAACAAATCTTATTATTAATCTGATTTAAATTTAAACAAGGCTTATCTATTTACAATATATACATTTCTATATACATTATGAATAGAAAACCATTTATTTAGCTTTTAAAAGAATAAATTCACTAATTAAATATTTATTAAAGAAGATTATTGAATCAGTTCAAATTTATTTACAGAAATCATCAAATCAATTCAGTTTTAAATACAGATTATTAAATTTATATTGCCAAAAATTTCGGGATATCACAATCCTTCCCCCTTAAAAGAATTTCGTCCCCGAAATTTAAAACAAAGGTAATTTAATGTAACATCCCGCCTTCTCGCACGATTTAAGCAGACACACGTGCCAATTCAAACCATACGTAAGGGCGGATTGTTATGGGGTAAATAAGAAAACAGAGAAAAAAAACTAAACAGAATCTCACAGCGGAAGGATAAAATATAATAATCAAATATACAGTTCATAAATCTGTTTTACGAAACCTTTGATTATATTTATACAATACATATCAGAGTACACATACCATATAACAATGCAGCGGAACAATATGAGTATAGTGGAACCATATAATCTATAGTAATAATAATAAAATCTTCGTCTTCTTCCTCCAGAAATAAAATCTTCAATCCTGAAACGCTCGGACTGACCCGAGCGAATTTGAAAAGACAAAAACACTCGAGTCAGAACTAAAAGATCTTATGTGAGTTAAATTAACAGAAATAAATATGATTACAATAACTCAAAAGATGCTCGGGATTTACATCTCTTAAGGATCCGTTAAACTATTTACTATGTAGTATATTTCGCTATTATAATAGTGGCTATTCATAAAATAAACCTACTTTTAAATAGCGTTAAGGGGTTACCCATATAGCCCTTAACACAGAATATATTCCCATAATCTATACAGTACCGTAATCTCCCTCGTACTGGGCGTCGTCAGAGGGCACTCCATAGGTATGGTACATAACAAAATCGTATAAGGCGCGCCAGGGTAGGTGACACGGCACAACTAGGCAATGCAAGGGTAGATATACCAATTACGCTTCCGGGCTGATGGAAACGCGTAGCCGCAACTACCGCCCACCTCGAACAAACTCCCCCAAAAATCAAAGTAAGAGTGGCCATTGAATCAATCCAAAGTCAAAGTATAATATCGAAGAGGAGTGTCCGATCAGAGGTATGACCTCATTGGCCCGTCGATCGCTCCTGTTTTAGCCACCTTATGCCAACTCAATGGAGTCGGGTCCACGTATTTACCTCAAAGGAAACGCCGTCACCAACCAACTTCATTCTGGAATCTCCACCGCGTACACGGTTGGTAAAGTGGTTTTCAGAGTTGGCAGAGAGTATGACAACTTCCGATCCCTGTCTCTTCAACAACCAAACGTTATTATAACACCACGGATATTTAAAATAATTTATACTTTTAAAACCAGAATATAATATCCATTTCAAAACCATATAAATATGATATCATTTCCTTTTAAACCCAAATCAATACGATATCATTTTATTCTCCAATATATATACTTTCCAAAATCATAGGGTTTTCAAAGTAAATATTTAGAGATCAAAACTCTTGAATATAAAAATTTCAAATTATACTACTTTGAAGATCATAACTTTGAAACAAGTTCCATCTCTTAAATGGTTAAATATTAATTTACTTTTATAAAACAAAATAGCTTCTTTACATTTCACAAATCAGTTCCAAATATCGATTTAAACATCCAAATACCATTTTAATTATTATGTTTCAAAGCTTTAAATATTTCACCTTTCAAAAACAACTCATTTGACAAACCCATATATATCAAATTCAATTACTTATTATTTGGACTTGAAATATTTATTTAATGGTTTCAATATAATTTAAGTAAAACCTTTATCTTCACATAACGGGATAATCTTTCAATTTATTAAACTTGATATATTCATTTAAATCAACCCGATATTCATTTAAATCACTTTACACAAAAATCAAGTTATAAAATCATCTCCTTTTAAAAATTCTAATTTTTATTAAATTTCAATTTAACTTAATATTCATCTTCCAAATCTTATTCTCATTTGAGTTATTAAAACTCCAGAAATTAAACTTTAAATAAAAGTTTAATCGTATTTGATCTCAAAAAAAATCAAACTTTACTTTATACTTCAAAACAATTTTATACAAAGCTTAAAAACCGGAAATTACTATATATAAATAACCTTTATTAATAATCAAATCAAAACCTAGAACCCATATATATATGTAGCTTTGCAAAACCATAGAAAACATTTCAAAAATAATTTTTTATATATACCGCGGTGCCTGTATATAATTTTCTATCCTATGGTCAAGTGATACGGATATTTATCATTTTAATCCGCAATTTAAAAATAAAAATGCGGTTGTATATCATTTCAAACCGCAATCCCGAATGATATGAAGATGAATAATAACATGCAGTTTATATAAAATGGAACACATCATCCATTCACCCAATATCAATCATCTACCAAATTATTTCAATCATCATCAATTTAAACAAACATCAATATATGGCATATACAATATAACAGGAAATAAATGACAGTTATTAACTAACAGTTTATATTCAATTAAATTTATTAGCTGCTTAACTATCAGTTATATGCAAATAAATAAATTTTTACTGTCAAAATATATGCAATAATAAAATTAATGAACAGTTATATTAAATAAATGCGATTTAACAGAGATAAAGAATAGAACATGCCAAACAGTCATAAATAAATTTCTACTCATATCTAAAATCAATTTAACAAACATAAGAAGGTTTAGAAGTTGTGAGTGGGTTAAAACACTCACCTTTTGAATTTAAATCGAATTTAAATCCGATTTAAACCCAAAAATTCGACGGTCTCCAAATCTGTCCAAACCATCGTCAAAAGATCTGGAATTTAATTACGATCCTAACAAAAAAAATTGCGCGTGAAACAGAGTTCGTATGTGAGAGTTATTCACGTTAGAACATACTGAAATCAAAATTAACAAAAATAAATTGAACAAAAATAAAATACCGTGCCACATCCACTCTTCCCTTGTGAAAAACGCGTATGCTTCTTCTTGATTGCTAGCTTTGTTCCGTAATTTTTCTTTTATTTCGATTTACTTTAATTTTCCTCCTTATTATATGAATGTATGTATTCTTAAAAGGTTTAAAAGAAAAAAAAAAGATTTGAAAAAGAAGAATTGAAAAAGAAAATGATTAAAATAAGAACTGAAAATGGAAGAGAAGATCTAGATTTGAAAAGAAAGAAGAAAGTTTGAAATAGAAGAAAATTTGAAGAAGAAGAATATTTGAAGAGGAAGGAAAAATTAAAATGAGAGATAATAAGGAGATTTGAAGAAAGAAAAAAGAAAAAAAGAAGAAGATTAGAATGGAGGCTGTTGTTTCATTTGCGTCATATCTTATTTATAAGGTTAGAGTTAGGTTTAGGATCAAAGAGATTTGAAAAGAGAGACCGCTATAAATTAGAAATAAATGAAATGACGTTTCAGAAAATGAAGTTGGAAAATGAATGGAAAGAAATAAAGTAAATATAAACAAACTTGGTTTTGAAATATAGCAAATTTGAACAGCCTTTTTAAAAGTAGCAGGTATTAAAAAGAGGTAATTATTATTTAGAAAGGGAATGAATAGACTAACTCTATACTGTAAACAAACTTTTAGAATTCAAATTTCAAAACAATTGTTTACTTAATTAATTTTGTTAACCCTAAACACACCAAAATTAACTTCATTAACTCAAGAAATATTCGAATTTCTACGCATTTAGGTTTTTGTCTACGCATAATAAATTTTTACTTAACTTAAAAATGAAAACGTTTGATTTGTTTTTCCCAAAATGATCTCTTATTACCATTAAAACACCTTTTTTGTTTACCACAAAACGCACGTTTTTTTATTAAATCTATTTATTGCAATCACCATTTTTTTCCTTTTAATTGAAATGTTTGAACTACATTAATTGCAATCACATACAAAGTTAAATTTTAAAATAGACAACTAAAATGCATAAAAAAATAGAAAAATTGTTTATACACAAGAGTAATAAATAACTTACTGAAATATATTATTTTCCTATTCTTGTAATCAATCTGTAAGCTAAAACACAGTTCAAATAAACATATATTTCTTTCTTTAAAATCAATCATTCTATTATATACTTTAATGAAATTAAACCTACATTTATAAATGAAACATTCATTTTATTTGATGTTAATTTATTTTTATTAAATCAAACTTTCCCTATATTTCCATAAAACATAAGCTGCTTTTATTTACACCTATTAATTTACGATTAGTATTCTCTCTCCTATTAATTTGAAAGTTTCAATTACACTATTGGATACAAACAGTAATTACATATTTCTCACTAAATAATAGTTTCTCATCTCTACAATCAATCTTTAAGTTGCCAAACATTTTTACTAAATGAATGTTTACTCTTTTACTAAACTTATTCATTCTTATTCATTATTACAAAAAGATGAGATAAATATTGGAATCAAAATCCATTATATTAACATTTTCAATTTTCCTCTAAATCCTTATTTATGAAATATTTTAATATTATATTCCACTTATTGCAATTAATCCACTTATTAGATTTCAAATTATAAATAAATTAATAAATCTTGGTTTACAACCCTACATCAACCAATAGTCATTTATTTCAAATTATTAATTTCAACCAGTTAAGATCTTACCATTGGTTCATAAATTTATTTGCACTAAATTAGTTACTGCATTTATCTAATTCCCATTTCGTAATAACATTCAATCCATTAAATGGTATAGCATTGACATTTAAATTTATTAGCTTATATCAACACTATTATCATTAATTGCAAATGGATTTCCAATTTTAGTCACTACCCTAAATAACTAATGTATATTAATCTACATTATTCCAAAGTCACAAATTTTTAATTAATCACTATTTTTTTATTATTGCTTCACTGATTAATTCAATATTTGCATTGGTTTTTCTTAGATTAAATATATTACCCGTATTAATTTAGGTTTTAAAACAATTAATAAAATTTCCTTAAAATATAGAATTTAACGACTCTTAACATGGTATTACATTTCTCATAAATGTAACACTTATTTACATTTTATTAAAATTAAATTTTCAATTCCCTCAAAACAGGTAACTTATAAAATTTTTATATCATCAGCTATCAATCAAATTCTCATAGGTTTAAATCATTTCCTGATCCAATGTTGTAATTTCTCACTACCATTTGTTACCCAATTAACATTCATTATATATTTTGGTCAATTTCACACGTTATTTGAAATTAAAGTCTCAATTAAACTTATCTATTTTACAAATAAACTATATTTCACTTCATCTCATTTCCTTTATATCTTGTGACTATTGCCTTATTCTCATTAATATACATTAAGGTCCATTAGATTCAATTGACTCTCGTTTTTTAATAAATTTTTTTTACAATAATTACTATCCTTGCTTTTACTTAATCACTATTTATTATATGAACTCATTAATTAATTCACTAATTGCCCTGGTTTTCTTATATTCAATTTATTACCAAATATTTCTACCCTAATTCACATACAGTTACAATTTATCAATATGTTATTACATAGGCTAATTAAGTTCTTGTCTTTAATTACTTATGAAAAATTACCCGTTCCTATTTATTTATTACATACCTACCTTCAGCCCTTCTATTCATTCTCATAAACATTACATTATTGTTATCCAAATTTGACCTAGTAAACCACTTTGTTACAACTTATACTTCATTACAAATTATAACAATTATATTTCTATATGAAATAAAATCCCAAAATCTTATAAATATGACAAATTAAATTAACAAAATTCACGGGTCGTTACACTCTCCCCCACTCAAAACTTTTCGTCCCCGAAAAGGAAAAAAAAGGAGAAGAAAGAATTAAATAAACAATACGTCTTATTCAAATATTAACTTTATAAACGAATAATTTACAAAATTTAACTTTAAATAAAATATTCCCATTTTATAACCATTAAATCTTTTTATACTTAAATTAATAAAGTTTGAAAAACATTTTCAAAAATTTTGTAAGTCCAAAATTTACGAAAAATTTCGGGAGAGTCTTCTTTGTACGGAGAGGCTCGGGAGAAAAATAAATATTAAATATAACAAAATATCACATATAATACCCCAAATTATTATATCCCAATACGGGAAAATATATAAAATAACGCTATAAACCGTAATCCGAAAACATACCCATTTGTTGGGCGATTAACGCTAAATTTATGAAACCAAATGCAGTAGAATTGCTTCCATAGCTTGCATTTTACTTATATAAACCAAAGGGTTAACAATTTGTATAAAGTGAAATATTTAAGTTGTTTCAATTCTAACAACAATGAATACCACAACCATCAATCTCAACAAACAGCATACACAACAAAACAATACAACCATTAAATCAAACAAGCAAATAGTTGTTCGGGTTCAAAACTTGAAATTTTACGGAATAAAAAATAACTATCAAGTGCATCATTTACTCAACAGTCTTAGATGGAACAAAAATAGATTATTTATTCATCCAACAACTTCAAATTTCCTTACCCAACCAACCATAAATCAAACAATAACAATTCAACCAACAAATCTAATTAACTTATATAAATTTATTTCATACCTTTGTTGTTTGAT
Source organism: Allium cepa (assembly GCA_030765085.1). Lineage (NCBI taxonomy): Eukaryota > Viridiplantae > Streptophyta > Magnoliopsida > Asparagales > Amaryllidaceae > Allium > Allium cepa. The sequence continues at coordinate 914,279,484 of CM060929.1, read as the reverse complement.
TATCTTCTTATTTATACAGTGATTCATCGTTTTATTATACATTTACTCATTAAATGTTTGCTTCATTTATTTTTCTTATTACTTACAATTATTCAAATCCATTAAATCAGGTCATGCCAGTTCTTTTTTTTTTAATTTCGTTATAACTATTCATTCATTTATTATTGCATGTCCTCTTTTTTTTTACTTTAATTACTTAAGTTTATACTCATCTATTTGTCATACTTACCTTATATTATATTTACTTGGTAAATTTTCAATTATAACTTAAGTTTATAACATTAAATTCTCATTTATAGCAAATTCATTGGATACTTCATTACCTACTTTTACTTGTACCATTTCCATTACACTTCTTACTAAACATTTCAACTTTTTATTTTTGGCAAGTTATATATGTTAAAGAAAATGCAAATGAACTTATACAAGTTTTATCTCATCCTTTAATTAAATTTAATGTTCAACAATATTACTCTTTGTTTCATATGTTACAAATTTCAAGTTTCCTTTAATTTCCATTTTATTTATTTAATGCTTACATTCTATTATTTTTAATTATAGTAACATTTTAATTACGCTTAAATTTATAACTTCATAACATCAATTCTTATAGATAAAGAATTTAATTAATTCATTTACTAAGGTCTACAGTCCATTATTTACATTACTTATCTCCCTATTTTATTAAAATTTTACTTTAATTAAAGGTTTCAACTATCCATTACTAACCTTTCATTTCACTACAATAATTGAAATGATTTATTTAATGGAAATTTAAGAATTTAATACCGGTTTAAATTTCAAATTATTTTAAAATAATAGATAAATAGTTTCTTACAACCTTTATATCTCTAATTATATTTAAACAATTCAAAATTTATATATTTTTTCAAAAATGAATCTACAGTAGAACTACTACAGTGGCCTTTCCCCTTCGAAACTCGAAAATGAAAGTCGATGATGCGGCCGCCATCACCGAAATTATTTTCCAGCGACAGAGAGGAAAGTACAAAACTATTATCTCCAAAATCTTCTTTAAATTTTTTTTTCGAATTATATTGAAATATTTTTATCAGAAAATACTTATGAACAATATTATTATATTCCAAAACCCTTTGAAAGCAAAATTTCAAAATCCCGGACTTAAGTTCTAAAATTTCCAAATTTATTTATTTTTATTTTCAACTCAGCTTCAATTATTATTAATATTTTCATTACCTAACACCCAATCTATAGCAACCAAATATATATATCTTTATAAAATTTATTTTATATATAGAAAATATAATAGGCAAAATTATTTCATTCACCTATATTAAAAACAGATATTATGTCGGTCTGTCCTATTGAGTGTTTAGAAATCCCTATTGATGTCATAGCGTCCCATGCATCAACCAGAATTTATAAATACAAAACGGAACAGATTAACACAATATCAAAATCTCTTTATAACACTAACAAATACGCTCTCTCATATATATACACTCAGCGACTCCCATAGGGTATTACTACCCTATTAACAAAGAGTCAAACCCCACAAAGCCAAGATTTATCGCTAAACCAAAGCTTTGATACCAACTGTAACATCCCGCCTTTTCGCACGATTTAAGCAGACACACGTGCCAATTCAAACCATACATAAGGGCGGATTGTTATGGGGTAAATAAGAAAACAGAGAAAAAAAACTAAACAGAATCTCACAGCGGAAGGATAAAATATAATAATCAAATATACAGTTCATAAATCTGTTTTACAAAACCTTTGATTATATTTATACAATACATATCAGAGTACACATACCATATAACAATGCAGCGGAACAATATGAGTATAGTGGAACCATATAATCTATAGTAATAATAATAAAATCTTCGTCTTCTTCCTCCAGAAATAAAATCTTCAATCCTAAAACGCTCGGACTGACCCGAGCGAATTTGAAAAGACAAAAACACTCGAGTCAGAACTAAAAGATCTTATGTGAGTTAAATTAACAGAAATAAATATGAGTACAATAACTCAAAAGATGCTCGGGATTTACATCTCTTAAGGATCCGTTAAACTATTTACTATGTAGTATATTTCGCTATTATAATAGTGCCTATTTATAAAATAAACTTACTTTTAAATAGCGTTAAGGGGTTACCCATATAGCCCTTAACACAGAATATATTCCCATAATCTATACAGTACCGTAATCTCCCTCGTACTGGGCGTCGTCAGAGGGCACTCCATAGGTATGGTACATAACAAAATCGTATAAGGCGCGCTAGGGTAGGTGACACGGCACAACTAGGCAATGCAAGGGTAGATATACCAATTACGCTTCCGGGCTGATGGAAACGCGTAGCCGCAACTACCGCCCACCTCGAACAAACTCCCCCAAAAATCAAAGTAAGAGTGGCCATTGAATCAATCCAAAGTCAAAGTATAATATCGAAGAGGAGTGTCCGATCAGAGGTATGAACTCATTGGCCCGTCGATCGCTCCTGTTTTAGCCACCTTATGCCAACTCAATGGAGTCGGGTCCACGTATTTACCTCAAAGGAAACGCCGTCACCAACCAACTTCATTCTGGAATCTCCACCGCGTACACGGTTGGTAAAGTGGTTTTCGGAGTTGGCAGAGAGTATGACAACTTCCGATCCCGGTCTCTTCAACAACCAAACGTTATTATAACACCACGGATATTTAAAATAATTTATACTTTTAAAACCAGAATATAATATCCATTTCAAAACCATATAAATATGATATCATTTCCTTTTAAACCCAAATCAATACGATATCATTTTATTCTCCAATATATATACTTTCCAAAATCATAGGGTTTTCAAAGTAAATATTTAGAGATCAAAACTCTTGAATATAAAAATTTCAAATTATACTACTTTGAAGATCATAACTTTGAAACAAGTTCCATCTCTTAAATGGTTAAATATTAATTTACTTTTATAAAACAATATAGCTTCTTTACATTTCACAAATCAATTCCAAATATCGATTTAAACTTCCAAATACCATTTTAATTATTATGTTTCAAAGCTTTAAATATTTCACCTTTCAAAAACAACTCATTTGACAAACCCATATATATCAAATTCAATTACTTATTATTTAGACTTGAAATATTTATTTAATGGTTTCAATATAATTTAAGTAAAACCTTTATCTTCACATAACGGTATAATCTTTCAATTTATTAAACTTGATATATTCATTTAAATCAACCTGATATTCATTTAAATCACTTTACACAAAAATCAAGTTATAAAATCATCTCCTTTTAAAAATTCTAATTTTTATTAAATTTCAATTTAACTTAATATTCATCTTCCAAATCTTATTCTCATTTGAGTCATTAAAACTCCAGAAATTAAACTTTAAATAAAAGCTTAATCGTATTTGATCTCAAAAAAAAATCAAACTTTATTTTATACTTCAAATTTTTTTATACAAAGCTTAAAAACCGGAAATTACTATATATAAATAACCTTTATTAATAATCAAATCAAAACCCAGAACCCATATATATATGTAGCTTTGCAAAACCATAGAAAACATTTCAAAAATAATTTTTTATATATACCGCGGTGCCCGTATATAATTTTCTATCCTATGGTCAAGTGATACAGATATTTATCATTTTAATCCGCAATTTAAAAATAAAAATGCGGTTGTATATCATTTCAAACCGCAAACCCGAATGATATGAAGATGAATAATAACATGCAGTTTATATAAAATGGAACACATCATCCATTCACCCAATATCAATCATCAACCAAATTATTTCAATCATCATCAATTTAAACAAACATCAATATATGACATATACAATATAAAAGGAAATAAATGACAGTTATTAACTAACAGTTTATATTCAATTAAATTTATTAACTACTTAACTATCAGTTATATGCAAATAAATAAATTTTAACTGTCAATATATATGCAATAATAAAATTAATGAACAGTTATATTAAATAAATGCGATTTAACAGAGATAAAGAATAAAACATGCCAAACAGTCATAAATAAATTTCTACTCATATCTAAAATCAATTTAACAAACATAAGAAGGTTTAGAAGTTGTGAGTGGGTTAAAACACTCACCTTTTGAATTTAAATCGAATTTAAATCCGATTTAAACCCAAAAATTCAACGGTCTCCAAATCTGTCCAAACCAACATTAAAAGATCTGGAATTTAACTACGATCCTAACAAAAAAAATTGCGCGTGAAACGGAGTTCGTATGTGAGAGTTATTCACGTTAGAACATACTAAAATCAAAATTTACAAAAATAAATTAAACAAAAATAAAATACCATGCCACATCCACTCTTCCCTTGTGAAAAACGCGTATGCTTCTTCTTGATTGCTTGCTTTGTTCCGTAATTTTTCTTTTATTTCGATTTACTTTAATTTTCCTCCTTATTATATGAATGTATGTATTCTTAAAAGGTTTGAAAAAAAAAAGATTTGAAAAAGAAGAATTGAAAAAAGAAAATGATTATAATAAGAACTGAAAATGGAAGAGAAGATCTAGATTTGAAAAGAAAGAAGAAAGTTTGAAATAGAAGAAAATTTGAAGAAGAATATTTGAAGAGGAAGGAAAAATTAAAATGAGAGATAATAAGGAGATTTGAAGAAAGAAAAAAGAAAAAAAGAAGAAGATTAGAATGGAGGCTGTGGTTTCATTTGTGTCATATCTTATTTATAAGGTTAGAGTTAGGTTTAGGATCAAAGAGATTTGAAAAGAGAGACCGCTATAAATTAGAAATAAATGAAATGACGTTTCAGAAAATGAAGTTGGAAAATGAATGGAAAGAAATAAAGTAAATATGAACAAACTTGGTTTTGAAATATAGCAAATTTGAACAGCCTTTTTAAAAGTAGCAGGTATTAAAAAGAGGTAATTATTATTTAGAAAGGGAATGAATAGACTAACTCTATACTGTAAACAAACTTTTAGAATTCAAATTTCAAAACAATTGTTTACTTAATTAATTTTGTTAACCCTAAACACACCAAAATTAACTTCATTAACTCAAGAAATATTCGAATTTCTATGCATTTAGGTTTTTGTCTACGCATAATAAATTTTTACTTACCTTAAAAAAGAAAACGTTTGATTTTTTTTTCCCAAAATGATCTCTTATTACCATTAAAACACCTTTTTTGTTTACCACAAAATGCACGTTTTTTTATTAAATCTATTAATTGCAATCACCGTTTTTTTCCTTTTAATTGAAATATTTGAACTACATTAATTGCAATCACTTACAAAGTTAAATTTTAAAATAGACAACTAAAATGCATAAAAAAATAGAAAAATTGTTTATACACAAGAGTAATAAATAACTTACTGAAATATATTATTTTCCTATTCTTGTAATCAATCTGTAAGCTAAAACACAGTTCAAATAAACATATATTTCTTTCTTTAAAATCAATCATTCTATTTTATACTTTAATGAAATTAAACCTACATTTATAAATGAAACATTCATTTTATTTGATGTTAATTTATTTTTATTAAATCAAACTTTCCCTATATTTCCACAAAACATAAGCTGCTTTTATTTACACCTATTAATTTACAATTTGTATTCTCTCTCCTATTAATTTGAAAGTTTCAATTACACTATTGGATACAAACAGTAATTACATATTTCTCACTAAATAATAGTTTCTCATCTCTACAATCAATCTTTAAGTTGCCAAACATTTTTACTAAATGAATGTTTACTCTTTTACTAAAATTATTCATTCTTATTCATTATTACAAAAAGATGAGATAAATATTGGAATCAAAATCCATTATATTAACATTTTCAATTTTCCTCTAAATCCTTATTTATGAAATATTTTAATATTATATTCCACTTATTGCAATTAATCCACTTATTAGATTTCAAATTATAAATAAATTAATAAATCTTGGTTTACAACCCTATATCAACTAATAGTCATTTATTTCAAATTAATAATTTCAACCAGTTAAGATCTTACCATTGGTTCATAAATTTATTTGCACTAAATTAGTTACTGCATTTATCTAATTCCCATTTCGTAATAACATTCAATCCATTAAATGGTATTGCATTGACATTTAAATTTATTAGCTTATATCAACACTACTATCATTAATTGCAAATGGATTTCCAATTTTAGTCACTACCCTAAATAACTAATGTATATTAATCTACATTATTCCAAAGTCACAAATTTTGAATTAATCACTATTTTTTTATTATTGCTTCACTGATTAATTCAATATTTGCATTGGTTTTTCTTAGATTAAATATATTACCCGTATTAATTTAGGTTTTAAAACAATTAATAAAATTTCCTTAGAATATAGAATTTAACGACTCTTAACATGGTATTACATTTCTCATAAATGTAACACTTATTCACATTTTATTAAAATTAAATTTTCAATTCCCTCAAAATAGGTAACTTATAAAAATTTTATATCATCAGCTATCAATCAAATTCTCACAGGTTTAAATCATTTCCAGATCCAATGTTGTAATTTCTCACTACCATTTATTACCCAATTAACATTCATTATATATTTTAGTCAATTTCACACGTTATTTGAAATTAAAGTCTCAATTAAACTTATCTATTTTACAAATAAACTATATTTCACTTCATCTCATTTCCTTTATATCTTGTGACTATTGCCTTATTCTCATTAATATACATTAAGGTCCATTAGATTCAATTGACTCTCGTTTTTTAATAAATTTTTTTTACAATAATTACTATCCTTGCTTTTACTTAATCACTATTTATTATATGAACTCATTAATTAATTCACTAATTGCCCTGGTTTTCTTATATTCAATTTATTACCAAATATTTCTACCCTAATTCACATACAGTTACAATTTATCAATATGTTATTACATAGGCTAATTAAGTTCTTGTCTTTAATTACTTATGAAAAATTACCCGTTGCTATTTATTTATTACATACCTACCTTCAGCCCTTCTATTTATTCTCATAAACATTACATTATTGATATCCAAATTTGACCTACTAAACCACTTTGTTACAACTTATACTTTATTACAAATTATAACAATTATATTTCTATATGAAATAAAATCCCAAAATCTTATAAATATGACAAATTAAATTAACAAAATTCACGGGTCGTTACATTTAATAATCTCATTTATGATTTAATTTTAAAATACAGCATATGTTAATCATATGCTAACAACCAAAGCAACCAATTCACACAATCAACACAAATCTAATTATCTAGAAAAATTCTGCATAGAATTTCCACGAGTTTCCCCGGTATAAATATCGGGATACTTGCTCTATATAATCCAAACAATCAAAACTACTAAGCTATAGAGCTTCCATCTCTTCTATATCTACAACTCTAAACAAGATATCAGACTACAGACGAGTCTGACTCAACAACCAAATCCTCATGAATTGCTGGTTCTACAACCAGAAATATCAAACACGTACTCCCCCATAGATATGTGAAACACTCTGAATCCCAATTATCCAAACTGGCAATTCAATTCTAGAGAACCCAAACAATTATCTTACCAAAATACAGAAGAAATCCAAAACACCTCGGAGCTAGCTTCACAGACTTACCAAAACTTATAGCTTCTTGGATCGGAGAAATCTTAACCATAACCAAATCTCCAATTTCGAAATCCAAATTCCTTTGTCTCTTATCCACAAAAACATTCGGACGATCCTGGACCACCAACATCCTTCCTGATCAGCTCAACCCTTGCTGATTCCACCAGACCAAACAACCCAACACAATGATCTCCTCAAGATCAATCCAAAACCAAGAACATAAACTTTACTCCTCAACAGCAGAAGACAGAACAACTTCTCCTAATCCGAAAAAGAAAATAGATGCACCCTCAAACTGCTTCCGCTGCACAACTCTGATCCGAAGTAGAAGAACATGCTGATGAACACAAACTGGACAACCCAGCACAGAAATATGGTTCAACGGATCCATAAAGAAAACTCAGAAATTCCTTAGAAACCTGAGTTGCTTCACCAACTCTATCTCTAAGAACCATCTTTCTACTAACTAAACCACAGGTTCCAATCCTGGAATACTAGCCGATAACAAAACTCGATCTCCAGATGCGGACAAAGCTCTGACTTCCTAGAAGACATCCGGACAATCTTCAACAACTCAAGAGAACACTCAATTATCGCAAATAATTTTTGCGATCAACTCAACCTAAAGCCAAAGAAACTTCTCTCTCTATACTAATCAGAACAGCTTACACTGGCTAGCCAATTCACTGAAGAAACGGATCCACTCTGCTGCTTCTGAACTCCTCTTCCAGAATAACTACTCCGTCAGAAGATTTCCTGCCAACACAGAACACTCCGAGCTGCATTGCTGACACCAAAGCTAAGAATTCCTAATCCAAAGCTCTTCGAGAAACTCGAACCTCATAGCCAACCAAAAGCACCCTGCTGTACTCAGCCACAACACCAAGCAGACTCACTTCCATATTCTTGTTCCAAAGAAACATCTTCGAAGATATCCATAGTCACTGCATCTCATCACGCAGCTACTACTTCCTGAGATATCAAGATAACACCACTCGCTTGCTTCTGCCCAACCGACAGATCCAAACTCAACTCATCCAACTCTGCACTTCAAAGATGAACTCCGAACCTTAACAGGTATCCTTCAGAGATCGATGAAATCCTTACACCAAGCTGCAAAGCTCACTCGAGACGGTATTAGGTCTACAGTCTCGACAAATACACTTCCAACCTCAAACATACAAACTCCAACCAATGGTAGTTGTGTTACACACACCAATACCTTATCAACCTTTATAACTTATATTGGAAAACCCGAACAGGTAACCCAACAAATAGGTAGAAATATAATATATATATATATGTATGTATGTATATCAAAATTACAAATACGCTCTCTCAAGACAGACACCACTCCAGAGACTAGGTATTCACTCAACCTAATGCTCTGATACCAAAAGTGACGATCCGACTTTCTACTCCTAGAAAATCACATCATCTTTAAAAAAGAAAGGGATAGAAAAGAGAAAAGAAAGAAGAGAAAGAAAAAACAACACAAGAATCTCAACAGCGGAACGAATAAATTATATTAATAACATAAATATTACATAGTATACAACAGTTATCAGAGTTACACAGACAATACAACACATACTAGACAGTTATAAACACCTGTCTAGTTATTACAACTCAATACACAATACAGAAAGCACTCAGAGATACCAACACAGCGGAACATTATATATAACTATACGCAGAAGCCTCCTGCTCCATTGCTCCTCCACAATTCATCAAAGCTAACCTGAATCCCTTGGCTACTCGTAAAAATTTGAGTACCCAAGAGTTTAAGAAAAACAGAATAAACTCCGGGTCAGACATGGGTCTGGTGTGTGTAACAGGTTAAAGTTTCTTAACTTTGAAAAACCTTTGAAAGAAAAGGTATCACGTAAGACTCCCCACACATAAACATGGGTAAGTTTTTACCTTACGCTAACCAAAACATTTGATAGGAAATTCGATGATATTATAATAGGTCTAGGGTTTTCAAGTAAATAAGAAATAGCTGAAATTGTTACATGATTAAATTCCAGCTACTAGCCACAAAAGTGGGTAATACAATCAAAACCGTTGGCACTTATTGGATTTTGGATTCCATCAATGGCTAGGCTACTAGGGTACCGCCCGTCACAGTTTGTGTCCTAGATCACCGTACCGAGGATCACTCCCAATCCCCTGCAACACAAAGCCGGAAGCATTCCTTACTGAACAGTTCCGAACAAGACAACCCCGCAGTTGTGATCAGAAACCGCACCACTAAGCCGAAATAAAGGGACATCTAGACAGGGGTAAATCTCGCTCTCAAGTGGGGGCTACCCACGAAGCCTTGCTGCACCTCCTCTGTTTTAGCCATTCCCGGTTGATGAGGCTTGAGGCTACGAATACCTTTATAGGACATATCACTTAGAATGCTCATCGTCCACCTGACGATGTTCTGAAAGCATTCAATCCATACAAGTTCGTTCCGGGTTCGAACGAAACCGAAGGCATTATCTCATTACACTCATTTTGGAATCACCCTCATAGTTAACGACGATAACCCTTGCACTCTGAATCTTCATCTTCACTTCAGATTCACGACCTATCGTTAATTTGGATCGATGTGGTTTTCGGATATCCAAATATGGAAACCCGATCCCGGTCTCATCAAATCCAAAACGTATCTTTTAAGGCCAAGTTGTTTTAGAGTTTAAAACAATTCCAATTCATTATCTATATACACACAGATAGATAATTCACATCACAATAGATAATCAATATTATCATCACCAATAGATAATCCATATCAGTATCACAATGTAACCAATGCATCCATATCACATAACATTATTCATCTCATATCTGAGATTACAAACCATTCAAGGCAACCAATATCAATCATTCAAACATAAGCAATGGTCAAATGATCACTCCATCTATAATTAATTTAAAATGAATTAAATTAATTACTCTATCTCTAATTAATTTAAAATAAATTAAATTAATTACTTCATCATTATAATCCTGCTTAACTTAACCATTAATTGATTACAAATCAATTAAATAATCACCATCTCAATATTCATTTCAATTAATCATTTCTGATTAATAATTTCCTAATTACAATAAGTAATTAGCCTTTAAATTAATTACACAAGTTAATTATACTTAACACTTTACAATAATTAACTTTTAATTACTCAATCGATTAATTAACTAAAATTAATTAATCCTTTATTAATTAATTACTTCATTTATTAATTATTCCTTAATTAATCAATTCTAAATTTACATCATTAAATTAATGATTTCTAATTACATTTTTAATTAATCTCTTATTATAAATTAATTACATTAAGTAATTAATCTTTAATTAACCACAAATATTAATCACCCTTGGTTAATAACATCTAGTAAATTAAATACCCTTAGTTACTTCATTAAAAAATTACACCTTAATTTATTCTCTCAATTAATCCCTTGATTAATTATAAAGTAATTAAATCCAAATTACTTTCATCATTAAACATCTTTAATTACATTCAGTAATTATCAACTAATTACTTCCCTAAGTAATTACAATTCCATTAATTACATTAAGTAATTATTCATCAAACCATCAAGTGTTTAAATTAATTAAACTAAATTAATTAATCTAAGCTAATCACAATTAATTACATTAAGTAATTAATTCATTAATTACTTCATTAAGTAATTAATCTTAAAAAATTTCACAAATGATTATCATTAATTAATTAATCTAATTAATTATTAAAAATTAATCACATTAATTAATTGTTAAATAGTCTTAAGCTAATGACCTTCATTAGCTATTCTTAATTACTTAATTAAGAAAGTAACTTATATTAATTATTTTTAATTACAAATTAATTAATATTTAATTACCAATTAATTAATTTCTAATTATTAACTAATTAAGCGTTAACTGCAAATTAATTAATCCTTAATCACTTGATTAATAAAAATTAATCGTTAATTAAAATTTAATTAACAATTCCTAATTACAGATTAATTAACCTTAATTAATTAATCCCAAATCTTAATTAATCAATTTTAAAAATTATTAATTACTTAATTAATAATCCACGTTATTAATTAAATAATAAATGAACACAAATCATTAAAACTTTATTTCTCTTTAAGATAAACATTCCTTATTTAATTAATTATTTAAAACAATTTTGTTTTTAAATTTACTTCAAATTCCATTGAAACATAAGATGCAAATTTATCTTAAACAAGATTTTAAAACAATTCAAAACTTTTATCTAATACGTTAAAAGAAACATCTACTTTATCAATAAGTTTAAAATAATTTAAATTACAATTCAATTTAAATTCAAATCAATTTAAAAATTACTTCTAAATTTCGAAATTTAAATACAGCTTTTAAAATCATTCTAGATTTAACTTAACTCTTTAAAACTTTTCTTACAATCTACATCTTCAATTTAAATGCAAATCATTTAATCATTTTAAAGTAATTTAAATTTAAACCTTTATTTTAAAAACTGAAGTTAAAATTTAATTCCAGATTTAAAAACTAGAATTTAAACTCATTTTAAATTTCTAACTTAAGATTTAAACTTTCAATTCAAATTCAAAACATACATATGCTTTTACACCTATGAGCTTTAAAATCAAATTTAAATTTTAAAAACATAAATGATTTTTTTTAAATCGCAGACAATCTAATTTGAATCCATATTCAATTTCAGATTTTAAAAACCCAGTTTAAAATTTCAACCAACATTTTAAACTTTACGTTTAAATTTAAAAACAGAAAACAGTTTCTGTTTTTATTTGCAATCAAGCTAGAATTAAAAAAAAATTCAAATTATATTAAAAACCAGAATTCAAACTAGTTGAATTCATATTTAAATTCAGGTTTAAAATCCTAAGTTAAAATTTTAGTTTATATTTAAACTTAACTTCAAGAAAAGTGAAATAACAGAACAGGTTTCTGTATGTTCCTATAACCTGAAACAATCAGGTACTCGAGCTACCTTATATATTACTTCGAGTCAAAAACAAATCAGCTTCGAGTCACCCTCCGATTTACCCGAGACCATCTCGAGAAACCAAACCCTATAACCCACTAATCATCACCAACATGCTCACACTTCACTGTGCACCCATACATCAACTCCGGCCACCTCTGACCATCATCAGTGGCCATCTCCCATCGGCCAGTAACCCCACATCACCCTTCAAAGCTCAGGTTCCCCAGAATTCAACTCGAATTCAAATTCAAGTTTAAGATCAAAACCTGGAACTGCAGAAAGCATACACATCGCCAACCTGTCAACATCATTCCCCCACGAAACTTCGACCACCATCACCTTCCATACTCCGGCGAAGAGTTCCCCAAACCACCATCTACCAATACGCAAATCATGGTTGAACTCGATCAACCGAGGAGACCACATTAGAACAAAAACAGTGACCCAATAAAAACTAGGGTTCACCACTGAAAATCCCAAATTACAACCTCAAAAATGAATTTCAATCACAAGGTCATAACAACAACCAGATCAAAAGAAAAGAAATTTTGATCAATTTGAGCTTGTACTGTGCAGACAGTAACATAGGTAAACAAACATACATCACATTCATACTTATATATATACACAGCAAAATATTTAACAATATATAAGTATAGGCCTACTTATTTTCATGAATAAATCAAGCAACCATATTTTATACTTAAACTTTTAAAAATGTTAAGTTACTCCCTTGTAAATAGAGATGAAACAGAGCTTTTGGAAAACTGTTTTTTGAAGACTTGAAAATATAATGCCAAATCTTCTTTGCTTTTAAAAACTGAGTTGTTTGCTGATTTAAATTTGCATGTAGGCTATTTGAAACTTGAACTTGCTTGTAGTTGCAAATTCCCAGAAAAAATGCAGGCTTCTTGCTCTCAGATTTTTAAGACTACATGCATGCAGGTTGCTTGAAAATGAAATGCAGGCCTAATCATCTCAGGTTTGCATGCAGTGGCCAATTCCAGATTGCATTTGAAAACTCAAGTTGAATGATGAATGCAGGCTTGCTTAACTTCAGATTTTGAATGAATGCAAGCTTTTCTTGATTTCCAGATATAAAAAATGCAGGCCTTTGTTTCAGATTGAATAAAATGCAGACTTTCTTGCTTTAATTGTTGCATGTATGTTTTGTTTGCATTATTTCCAGATTTTTAGAAAAATTGAATGCATGCTTTTGAACAGGAAATGATTTGCTGTTTTTTGAGGATGAAAATGTTACAGAATTTTGATTTTCAGATTGAATATGATTTGAGGATTGTTTGGAGTAAATGTTTTCAGCTGAAAAATTTTCTTTGTTATGAAATGCAAAATGAGGAAAAGAAAGGAATGGAAAAATGCAAGTTTATATAACTAAATTTATGATAAATTAAAAATCAAAGAAAAAGAAAAAGAAAATATGACACTTGGCTTAAATTTTAACATTTGTTAATATCCTTATTTAAACACTCAACACATGTTAACTTATGCCTTAATAAACTTACACATGTTTCTTTAAGTGATTAGTATTTTTAATTAAAGTGTTAATGAAAGTTCTAAACTTAATTAATTAGTTTTTAAATACTTAGTTATATAGATAAATAATTTTTTAAAGAATAAACCAAGTATTATTATAAATAAAAACAATACATATATTTATTATTTGAAAACAATATTTTTAATCATTTTAAATAAATTTATAGAAGAGATTGTAAATTACTTGTTATTTAAATGAATTAATGTTTCATTTATTAGTTGTATTTTAAACTTCATATTTAATAACAAATCATATTTCTTAAACAATATTTAAAAGGAATGTTAAACAAATCTTATTATTAATCTGATTTAAATTTAAACAAGGCTTATCTATTTACAATATATACATTTCTATATACATTATGAATAGAAAACCATTTATTTAGCTTTTAAAAGAATAAATTCACTAATTAAATATTTATTAAAGAAGATTATTGAATCAATTCAAATTTATTTACAGAAATCATCAAATCAATTCAATTTTAAATACAGATTATTAAATTTATATTGCCAAAAATTCCGGGATATCGCAAATAAAGAGGAAAAATAGGAGAGGGTCAGGCATATGTCTAGTGAATCAGCCATACTTACTCCACATATACTACGAGGATAATATTGTAACATGATAAGGGTCTAATGTCTCGGTCACCTTTCATCTTGTCGTTTTACCGTACTTACCCTACCATATACATCCAATCATATCACATCGCACTTATGCGGACTCACTTCCCTAGACTTGCCTCATGCACTATAATGTTGCATGTTGTCCACCATCATATTAATCGAATGTAGGACATACTTCATTGGACTCACCTTGTGTGCTGTAGGGTTGCCTATTGTGCTCCTATACAAGCTGAATTTACATCATGGGCTTACCACTTACACTATAGGATCTCTTACTATTATCCTCCACACTGGTCTACCAAGCACTATTAGGGAGAAATGTAATACCTTGATCACCTTCTTGCATCACAGGATCTTATCCTGGGTCACCTACTTGCGCCATCGGGTTGTATACATTCATGTCAACATCAAACAATTTCCAAACAATGAATACTATACAAATCCAACTAAAACAATAGTCGTCATCGCATAATTCACCATGGACTCGTAACCTGCATAACCTCCTCATCAGTAGCCTTCAAACACCTTTAGAAAACAATGGAATATATGCCCAAATCAATAAACATTAATATATATTGGTCCGTTTGGGTTTAGGTTCGACCTGCGCCCAAGCTAGGCTATGGGTGGACTGGTGAGAGACTGATGGACTAGTCAAAATGAAAACTGGGAATATTTTACCGCGATTTGGATTGTTCTGTAATGACCTAGGTTTTACTGTCGAAGGATCGTAAAATATTTTTATTTTATTCATATGAGGTTGTATGACTAAAATTTTATAAAGTAACTCTTAGGGACATTTTCCACATCTATGAATTTTACCAAATTTCTATGTGATCATTTTGAACCTGAAAATCTTGTTTGGACTATAACTTTTAAAGAAGCCGAATTAGGATCTCAAAACACTTCCATTGTTTCAGGATGACAGTTTCTCATTTTGTAGATTGGTCATAATATAAAAAAAGACTTATCGTTTGAAAGTTATAGCTGTTTTAAATTGTAGTTGCTACTGACCAATTTTAATGGGTAATTAACTAAGTCCTACTTAGGCCCATTAACCCATCTCGAAAATTATGCTAAGGAGACTATAGGAACCGATATATGTTATTTTTATCTTCCCCTAAATAGCTCCAAGCCTCCATTAACCCTAATTTCATCAAAAATAACACTTTTTCCTTACTAATCTTAGCCAAATAATTGATTAAAGGGGTGATTAGCATAGGAAAGATTTAGATTATCATTTTTGCTGATTTGGGTTCATCTTTTTTGCTATCTACTTCAAATCTAAGGAGTAAATTGGTACTTTGGGTATTTGGTAAGTGGTTCTTGACATCTCACTCTACTGTGCATGTTTATACAGTTAAATATGATGTTTTTGACATGATGTTGACCCTAAAAAATTTCTAGCCTTAACTACATTTTTATACATGTTTATGGAAAAATTATAAAGGCTTAAAAATGGTTTCTAAATGGTTTTGCAATCCCTTGTATTCATATGAATATGATAGTGTAAAATTTAGATCTAGATTTTCTTGATTATTACTATGAGTTGCTTGTATGGATTAATGTATATGCATGGCTTTCTATGATTGTATGTTGTGCTTTGATGTTGTTTGCTAGTGTTATAGGTAGTTCGAGAATAGGTTGGCGAATTCGACAGATCGAAGGCATAGATGGTTAGAATTAGGTGAAACTTGGAGGAGGGGTTCTGGAGTATGGAAGAAGTTCGAGTTACAAGTCGCAACAAAATGGGGTTAAGAATATTAGTCGGTGCCGAGTTATTATAGCTTGGTACCGAGATATTTCTATTAGTTAAAATAGATCGGTGAGTTGATGGCTCGATGGGGATGGTCTAGAGAAGATAGACAAGAGAAAAATGCAAGAAAATGGCTAAGGATTGGGTACTATGCTGAGCTATTTCTAAAACTTGGAAACCATACCTTTAAGTTAATGCCGAGCTATTTTGAAGGATGGGTTATGGTCCAAAGCACTTGGGAAATGAAGTACTAGAACTAGGGAAGGAGACTTAGCCAAAATTGGTTAAGTATATTGCTCGATGCCGAGCTATTATGGCTTGGTACTGAGGTATTTATGTTGATGGGATTGCAGTGCAACTTCAAAAAGGAGAATTAGAGGTTCTATAGATCGTGTTGGAAGTTTTTTTATTTGCCTGAGGTTTAATAGAGGCATATTAGCACGATGATAGTTTCTGGACTTTGGTGACAACTCGATGGTGAAAGGAGTTAGGTTACGATGATGGCAGCCCGATATTGAATGGAATCATGAAAATGGTTATCCACAAAGGGTGGGTTCCAAGAGAGGTGACCCATGGATAGAACGGTTGAAAGGTTTTATCGTAGAGTGGAGAAATGTTGAATAGTTCCTCAAGAATACTAGAAATTGGACAGAACAAGGAATGGGCTCGGATACGCATGCTAAGGCATTGTTGATACTTGGAGTGTTTTCTTATGTACTCAAAGCAGTGGTATTGTGAGGATGCTCATGGGTACTTTGAAAGGCTATCCTGGGTTGGTTGATTGGATTCATGTACCCTAGAATAGTTGAATGGGTCTAGTGTCAACTTTGGGCTAAAGAGAGTACACTGAAAACCGGGACTTCCATAAGTCTCTAGTAGTTGAAAGGTTATACAAGTTATCATATATCTAGAGCACATTGAGTGATAGTAAGGTTCGTTTGATGGATGCTATGGTTGTCTTGATTAATCTTCCGTAATATATCATTCTAGGGATCCTATGGTAGATAGGTATTGGAGATAGGGATATCTGGACACCCGTCATCACACTTGGTTTGTAGTGAACTTTTAATATATTTATGGAGTAGCATATTATGTTTGTTATGTGCTGACTCTTTAGTTGCAGGGATGGGTTAGGTGTGGTTCATATATCCCTGTTCATTACTATATTGACCTACATAGTATTTTGAGATTCATTTACTGCTCACACCAGACAGTTGTCTGACTTGAGGTTTTATACCTTGCTTCTTATTATCTCAAGTACTCTTAAATGAGTAGACTAGACAGCAAGTCTAGGTGCAATGTAGTAGCTTTGCAGAGGACGAGCTAGATGGAGCTATCTCATATTATATATGAATTTCTATGCTTATTCCGCTATGCAATAATGTGAAGCCTTGGCAGTGTTTGCTTATTATAATTATGAGACAGTTATTTGAGTTTATTTCTATTTTACAAACTCTGTTACTCATTGTTTAACTCTATGAGTCTGTACTCTGGTATTTGGATCACTTAGTTATTACTGTCTTTCCTGTTTTATATATGTGATGTATTTTATATTTTATTCCATGCGCTATTAGATATATGACAAGTTCTATGATGTTTATTTCATTTTAAAACCTAGATGATCGCTCTACATCAATCGGGCACATCAGCAGCGCATTATCTTATGTATAATGGATGCCAGTGGTGTAGAGAGGTATTCACATGTTCCTCAACATCGTTGCATCTCCCGTTATCTTCTTCCACCTCCGGTCGTCTGAGAATGTCTCTAGCCTCTTAGCCTATGTTTCTATGGTCATTTTACACTTTTAATCATCAATCTTTTTTTTTCCATTAAATTCAAGGAAAAAGGAGAAATCAAGTTTATAGTGTGCTTTTTTATTTAATCCCACCCAAACCCAAGCTAAATCTAAAATGAAGTGATTAGGAATTGTTAGTCCACACTAGTTTGGGCCACAAACCATATTATTGGATTATGATTACATTATATCGAGAGAAAAGCAAGAATCACTCGCCAAATTGCTTTTCACTGCCTATGCCTCCGATGTTTGGACTGCTCCGACTCGAGTCTCCATTAATTCACGTTCATATCGGTATCGATACATAGTACTCTATATTAGCTTTGCAATATCGCTGATTCCATGCGAATCTCTTGATATTCGAGTGTGATATGCTAATTTGAATTACTTGTATGGAAGAGGGGAAGGGAAAAAGAAGAATGATGTTGGTTTCTAAAAACTACAAAGGAAGTTACATATGGTATTTTTAAGCGGAGGGGAAAGTAATGGACCATTCTAAATTCAAATTCAAATTTGGCGCTCATTTAGCTTGACACAAATTCAACCATAACTCTTTCGTATGAACTCCAAATAAGGCAAATAAGTATACTATGCGAATCATAAAAACGGGACAGTCATAATAGCATCGGTATCGTCGTAAAATATCAAAATTAAAAAATGACCATTTTTCTTTTTCTTATTTTCAATATATTTTATTTCGAAATTAAATTCAATTATTTTAACACTAATATGGTTAATATTTAATTATAACAGAAACATAAAGAGAGAGAAATTTTGGCCATATTTTTGAATGAAGAATATAAGTTTTAAAATTTAGTTTGAAGGACACTAAATGCTATATTAATATAGTATTCGTATAAAATAGATGTTATATGAACTATGAAAATGAATGCTAAATGAACTAACATTATATATACTCAACATTATAAGAATTAGTGTTACATATATGTAATGGTATATTTATTTGGCATTTCTTTAACCGTGAAAATGAGTGTTATTTTAGTTAATCTAGTGTAGTTCATCCGATGGTAGTTCAATTTAGCATTCCATTTACCTAATGCTAGTATAATATAGCATTCTGTTTTATCAAATGCTATATTAATATAGCATTCAGTGTCCTTTAAACTAAGCTTTAAAATTTGTGTCCTTCAAACGAAAATCGGTCTTAGGTTTTTTGCTTTAAACTAATTCCTTATAATGTATATCAAATTTTTGGGTATTACATTCTCTACATTAAAATAATTTTATCCATAAAATTCCTAAGTAACGAAAAATTTAATATAACGCTCACATCATTTACCTAACTGAATCAATCAAGTAAACAATCATAACATCCAATTTACATAATATATTTACGTGAGTCTAATAAAACAACATGATAAACATGCAGATGGAACGATGCCATGAACTTGCAGTTTTTATACCTACGATGTAGAAATGTAGCTAATGCAACCTATATGAATGCAATAAGATGACATATCAAGCATAAATGCATAACACCTATTATAAGAACATATTTCTATACGAATACAAATCCAACAATATTCATTCAAACAACTAAATCATCTAGAGCATCCATTCCTGGCCCTAGAATAATCTAATCTAAAGAAATCAGACTAAATTAAGGAAAATACAAAAATAGTTAAGGATGAGTAGCCTTTATCTTCTCTTTAGCTCCCTTGTACTCTCAGCCAGGTTGTTCCACCACTGCACTCTAACCAACTTCATCACTTTATTCCTAAGTCCTTTAACCATATGTTAAACGGTATAGGCAAGACCATGGGATGAATTTGGCTCAGGTTCCAACTCTACCTCTAATAATTGACTAGGTGTAGCTACAGTTGTCAGATCGTGTGCACATTTTTGCAAATATAACACGTGGAATACGTTATGGATTCCCATCATCTTCTCTAAAAGCTCTGTCTTATACGCCAAGCTCTCTACCCTATCCAACACTAAAAATGGGCTAACAAATTAGGGTGCTAATTTCCTCAAACTTCCAAACCTTAACACTCCTTTCATTGGAGAAACCTTCATCTAGATTAAATATACAACTGCAAATTGCAAAAAATTTGCCCATTATTAATGTATGACTTTTTATGATCTTATGCAGCTTTCATCCTCTTCTTAGTGTGCTCCACCATACCTGTGGTATATCTAATCTTCTTTATACCCAAAACAATCATAGCTGTAGACTCCCACTAACATGAAGGTGACTTACACAGCCTTCTGTACAATGCTTCGAATAGTGCCATGCCTATACTAGTCCGATAGTTATTATTGTATTCAAATTTCATTAGAGGTAGATGATCATCCCAAGATTCTCCAAATTCAAATATGTAAGCCCTCAACAAGTTCTCCAGTATCTGTTTACTCTCTCGGACTATCCACTGGTTTACAAGTGATATGCTTTACCCAAATTCAACTTAGTCCATAATGCATCCTGTAGACTACTCCAGAATTCACTCATGGAAAGTGGATCCCAATCACATAATATACTTGCCAGAACTCCATGTTATCGAACCACTTCTTTGATATACCCTATCGGCAGTGCCACTCCTCATACTCTTTACAGGAACAAACTACATGCTTTTCATGAGATGATCTACAATAACCCTTATGCTCTCATTTCCTCTCCTGCTCCTATGTAGTCAATCCACAAAATCCATAGATATGCATTCCTACTTCCACTTTGGTACATCTAATGGAAGTAGTAGCATACTTGGCTTCTTCTGTTCTACCTTCATCCTTTGGCATGTCATACACTCTGCTACATATTCCACTACCTGTCTCTTCATCCCTGACAAATAGAATATTCTCTTTACATCTCAAAACATCTTATCTCCTCTTGGATGAATAGTCACCCTAGAATGGTGACACTCACCTAAGACTTTCTCTATCAATTCATTGACCTTCTGTACACATAGCCTCCCGTCTCTTCTCAAGTAGCCTTTTTGGTCTTGGAGTAATGATCTAGATGGATCAATCATTCAGCCCATCCAAACCGATCATAATGCTAACCAATGATGCGTCTTGCCGATGGCTCAACCTAATGCGATCCATCAGTTTAGGTCTAACCTCCGTCATTGCTAATAATCTAGGTGCGCATTCTGATTATAGTTGGAAATCAAACTCTTATATAAACTCCAAAATCTTCGACTGTAGTGACCTGCTGTTTCGTACCCTTTGAGTTGATAATAATTCACTCTTGTAACCCAAATTGTACGAAAGAGAGAATAACTAGGGTAAGAAGAAGAAAGAGGTAGAAGAAAATAGAACAATAACACAGAATCTCACAAACGCAGCGGAACAAAAAATAATATGTAATACAGATTTTTATACAAAAGAATCTGTAACTATTTAATACTTACAATCATCAGAGTACAACAGTCAATACAACAATCTAGACAGTTATAATAACTTGTCTTGATATGCATAACTCACACAGTAGAAATACCTAAGTACGTGTTATACATCTGAACTCCTCCAGCTCGTTTCCTGAGCTCCATAGCATTCTAGCCTGAATTTGTAATACTATGTCTGACCCGAGTATTACAATAAAATAACACCCGAGTCAGTCTGGAAAACCAACATGAGAAAACATACTCAATTTAAATTATTAGAGTTATCAAAATCCTTTGAAAAACAAAGGTATCTCGTAAGACCGCGTCACACATAAACAAGACGGGTTTTTCCCTTACGATAACCAAAACATTTTATAGGAAGTCCCATGATATTATAATAGTGTCTAAGTACAAATACTTATCCAAATAGCCAAAATTATTATATTAATTAAATTCAAGAATACTAGGCTCTACAAACATAACCGTATAGGCCTGTATTGGAGAATGGATTCCATACAATGACTGGGCTACTGGGGTACCACACGTCACAATACACGTCTAGAAAAATGTACCGAGGACCTCGTCGGGATCCCTTGCTACACAAGATTGGCCTATCCCTAATCTGGATAGGACCGAATATGTTATCACCCCGGGTATTCCCACCCTTAAAAATTGATCTCTCCCTTTTTCATGCACAACCATATCCATAATTTATATATATTTCCGAGAGTATCTAGAAAAGTGATAACATACCCTAATTGGGTGCGACCCACTTAGCTTTGCTGCATCTCCCCTGTTTTAGTCATTTCCGGTTGATGAGGCCTGAGGTTAACGTTACCTTTCAAGAAAAAATACACTTAGAATGCTCATCGTCCTCCAAGGACGATGTTCTGATAGCATTCGTCCATAAAGTTGTCCTGGGTCTGTACAAATCGGATCACCATCTTCACTATCTTCACGATATCCATTCGTATCGTTCAAACCGGATCGAAATAGTTTTCGAATAATTAAATCCGATCCCGATCTCTTCAAAACAATTAACGAAATTTGCCAAAATTGACAGCCGGTTATTTAACTATCAATATAACATCCATAAGCAGTCACTGGGCCATTATTTATAAATATTTAAAACATTCATTTCAAAATATCTTTACAAAGATATATATTCAAATATCTTTCAAATATATCAATATTTGAAAACATTTTCAAATACTTATTTCAATAACAGGATGCCTCCACCCGTACCTCACTTCAACACTTAGTGGAATATTTCCAACTTCGATTTATAATTCATTACTTAGAAAATATCTCAATATAACTCCTTCGTCCCTAAATATTTTTCAAAAACCTTACATTTCAACACATAGGAAAATATTCTAAGTCCATCTTTCGAAATCATTTATAATATCAATACTTAGGGGTTTTTTGTTCCTTATCCTATCTCCACGTTTTCGAAATTTATATCAATTCCTTTTACATTTTCCAAAGTCGATTATACTCACTTATAATCTCGTCTATCCATTTACAACTTCTAAACTCATATCTGTTTTCACATCTCGAGAGAGTTTAAAAATAAATTAAAATCATTTTCAAAGCTCTATATATGTATAATAAGTATTTCTAAAGAATGATAATTTATTTTAAAAACATGTTTAAGTAATTATTTAAAATTATAAAATACTTTAATAAACATTGATACTTCATTCCCTATTTCATTTTCAAATAACAAATTGATTTACGAAGCTTATTATAAAAATTAGAATTTTATTTCAATTAATATTAAATATTTGAAAAATCCACTTTCGAAGTATTTTATTACTAAATCGGCTTTAAATTACATAGTTTGAATAAATAAAGATTCTCTGTTAAAACAATTTAACTTCCCGATAAAATATATATTTTAAGATCCCAATAACCAATCCAATTTATAAATCCCTCTCGATTCATAACACATCGATATTATTCCGACTCCTAACCATTCTCACTTTTCAAAAATAGAACTCGCTATTTTTCCCAAAAATCTATTTTTCATATCTCGATATAAATTTACACTATGAATTTATATTCCAATTTATCAACAAATATCATTTCCTCTTATTTATAAACATCGTTTATAAATTTTATAAAATCATTTCCAAATCTATAACAGATTTAAATTAATCACTCCAATTATAAATCAATTTCTGTTAAAATCCCATTTATAAATTTATTACTCAGTAAATTCCAATTATTTCTTGAATTCCTTTAAAATCCAATTTCAACTTCTTTGCCATATTTTTTGAAATATCATTTAAAAATCCATTATTAAAAATTCTTTATATGAATTATTTTAAATCTCTATTTTAAACATTTTTAAGATTAGTTAAGTACAACTCTAAATCAATTATTGTTTTGTCCAAATCAATTTCTTTTAAAATAAATCCAATTTCGATATAAATATTTCTATATCCAAAATTTGCTTTTAAATTCCTTCAAATTCAAAAATAATGTTTTATGGTATTTAAAATACCAAAATCTAAGGCCAATGCTACTATAGCATCCAAACATACAAATCACACAACAACCTATAATAGATTATTCTAACACATCATATATCAATATATATGAAATTAAAATCAACATTTTGAGGAATCCAGTTGGATCCCTACAACCTGTTTCCCTGCATCCACAGATGTCAATACAACAAAAAATACCAATCCCACTTCGAGGGGGATATCGCGTTATATAGGGTCATCCGCTATTGTGCGGGGTGCATAGGATCTCATCCGCTAAAATATGCAGGAATATCAATCCAGCTACTAATATATCCTACTATATATATAATTTATCATTCAACATATAGTAATAAATAAATTCAACCAAGCATCCAATACTTTTAAAATAAATTCTAGTAATCCAAATAAGTGAGAATTCCTCACCGTGATTTTTAATTTGCCGAATATCCAGAATTTAAATTTTCTAGAATCCAACTAACTCCGAAAAAATCTAAAATTACGTCATATGTATAGATTTGCTGACAAGAACCCACTGCAACATGTTTTATTCGTAGTTGACCTCATATAGATTTAATATTGCATTTATAAGTTTACATGAATTAATTTATAATTTAATTCAAAGATTAATTTTAAACAAATAATTTATCCAAAATAATTAAAAGTCTAATTACCAAGTTAACCACGCTTAGCCTTCCTCCCAGACCATCATGTTCATCGCGACCCAGACCGCTACCCTCGAGCCTGATAGTGGACGGACCACCCAAACCATCACCGGACATCGCCATACCCTAGCTACGACTGCCCCTCGCCATGATACGGTCAACTACACCCATTGCAACGCTCAAGTCCTTCCCCATTGTTTGCGACCTGACAACCCAAATGCGACACTCGTTCGCCTACGACAACTATTCCCCTTCTCGCACGCGCGCGTACTCCTCCATGTCGATTGAGCATACGCGAGCGCCTATTTTTTTTTCCTTCTCTTGGAATAAATCATGCACGCCCCTCCTCCTTCGTCCTATGCTGTTGCCGCACCTACTCTATCATCTACCAGCCTTCGACCACTTCCCAAACATTTACCAAATTGAACGCGACCCTCTTCCATAGCACAGCGCTGCCGCTCTTCTCAAGCGATTCGATTGCGATGCCTTTTTTTGTACAGGTGCTTTCGGTTTCATTTGAAAAAAAATTGAAGGAGAATGCCATTTATTTATTTTTCATTTTTTTCCTTTCCACATGTGTAAATTTAATTGAAGAGAAAGGGGGATGTCGAATTGAAAGGAATGAAAAGGGGAAAGACGTAATTTTTGAACATAAAGGAATGAAAGGAATCTCGATTTAAACAAGAAAAGAAAGGGTAGGTCGGCTTTGAATAGGATGGCTCAACTGTTCATTGCTTTTACTTTTATTATTATTAGTTTAAAATATCTCAAATTTCCTACTGCAAAATTATGAACTCCTATTGAGGCATGCCGCCTGGCGTTTCTAATGTTATACCGCTATTTCGAGCTCAATGGAATAAGTTTCGAGTCCTAATTTGATCGTATGTGGAAGATAGCTTTTTAAATCGATTTTTTAAATTAAATTAAACTAAATTATTTTTAGGCGTTGTCAGATCGTACGACCAAACGGTAAATCCAAATGCTACAAAATTTGAAACCCGATATTAATACACTATTATGGATCCAATGGAACCTGTTTTGTCGAATTCCAAGACTGTGCCTCGGATCACTATTGTCAATCGTCGATTAATTCGACGGTTTCCAAAAATTTTACGAATCGCTTGAAATTTTCAGTTTTAAAATCTTAACAACTAAATTATAAATTCCAAATCCAATATTTAAAACCATTTAAATATTCCAAATCAAATATCAAAAATCCGGGTTGTCATATCGACTCTAGTAACATAACATTCACTTCAGGTGTGCCTCCTACTCAAAGCATCAAAAACTATATTTCCCTTTCCCAGAATGTAAGTAATCCCAAAGTCGTATGATGATAAGAACTCTATCCAATGTTGTTGCCTTAAATTCAAATTCTTCTGAGAGAGCAGGTACTTGAGAGAGTTTCGGTTCATAAATAAATCAAATCTCTTGCCTAAAGGTAATGTCTCCAAGACTTCATTGCGAATACAATAGTAACTAACTCCGAGTCATGTGTTAGATAATTCCTTTTGTGATTCTTAAGCCATCGACTTGCATATGCCACAACCTTTCCTTCTTGGATATGGACAACACCAAGACCCTTGCACGCATTAGCATACACGGCGAAAGGTTTGGTACCATTAGGTATAACTAAAACTGGAGCATTCATCAACAGCTCCTTTAATTTAACAAATGCCGCTTCAAACTCTAAACTCCAAGTATAAGTCAGGTTCTTCTTAGTCAAATGAGTCAGAGGTGCTAATATCTTCTTAAAATCCTTAATAAACTTCCGATAAAACCCAGCTAAACCCAGAAAGCTATGAACCTCTGATGCATTCTTCAGCATCTTCTAATCTCTAACTGCAGCAACTTTCCCTAGGTCTACTGCCAATCCATCTATTGATACTATATGCCTAAGGAAACGAACTTCTTTCCTTTAGAAGTAACATTCTGAGAGCTTAGCCTTCAACTAATTCATCCTCAAGACATCCATCACTTCTCTTGAATGAACTTCTTGCTTGTCCTCACTTCTAGAATAGATAAGAATGCTATCCACAAAGACCACCATAAACCTATCCAATTGCTCTCGGAACACTTTGCTCATCAAATCAAAAAAATAAGTTAGAGCATTAGTCAATCCAATCAGCATGACTAGCTACTCAAACAATCCATCAGGTATTCGAAAAGTGGTCTACGGGATACTATCTTTAGCCAATCTTAACTGATGAAACCAATTGCCAGATCAAGCTAAGAAAAAACCTTCACCCTAGCTAATTGGTCGAAGGGGTAGTTAATGCAGGGCAAGGAATAGCAGTTATTCCTTGTCAACTTATTCGATTCTTAATAGTCGACACTTAACCTTGTGGAATTGTCTGTCATAGTAGCAAAAATGACACTGCTCCCCATTCTAAAATACTTTTTCGAATAAATCCATTCTGCAATAATTTTGGGACTTGCTTATCCAACTCCCTTCTTTCCTTTGGAGCCATATACCGAAGAGGCATCACTACCGGCATTGTGGCTTTCTCAAGGTTGATCTGATACTCGATTTCTCTTGAGGAGGAAGTCCAAAAACTTCTTTGAATATATCTGGATAATCCTTCACTATCTGAATAAACGAGAGTTCTTCTTATGACAGTCTAAGCGAATATAACACGTCCCCATAACAGAAATATTGGGATTACAACATAGAATCAAACCAAGTCCTTCGCCTTTCCTTAACCGAAAAATCTTCCCATTAGAGTCCAACACTACCCCATAGCACGACATCCAATCCATTTCCAAAATCAATCATACCCTAAAAAGTTTGGTACATATGCGTCATAGGAGAA
The DNA here is from genome assembly GCA_030765085.1 of Allium cepa. Lineage (NCBI taxonomy): Eukaryota > Viridiplantae > Streptophyta > Magnoliopsida > Asparagales > Amaryllidaceae > Allium > Allium cepa. The sequence continues at coordinate 914,251,819 of CM060929.1, read as the reverse complement.
ATCCACACTACAAGTGTAACAACCCATATTTTTCGATAATTAAAAATATTAAATTTAATAGGATTTTAGAATTTAATATTGGAAGAAATTAAAATATATAATTTATTTATGAGAAAAATAATTAGAATATGATTTAATAATGTTGTTTGAAGGTTATTGACAGTTATTTTAATGTAATTTCAATCAATTGAAATAATTATAAAGTTAATTTGGTTATAATTGTAAATAAGGAATAAATTAAATGTTGGATTTAATATTGAAATTATGTGTTATAGATTAGAGTAGGTTTATTAAGGAATAACAAATCAGTAATTTGTATGTGAAGTTATTAACTTTGTTTATAAACAGTAAACATAGAAATTTGTATGAATTATTAATGTGTAATAATTGGTTAATTATCATTTCATTATTTAATCCGTTGAAATTAATTTGGAAATCAATGTGAATTAACATAATTAAATATTGCAGTTAATATGAGTTAATATGAAATTTTAGAATATAAATGTAATAAAAGGTTAACTAATGTTAATTATATCCATATGATATTTTATGATTTAAAAATAAAAGTGAGAATCAAAATATAAGAATTATTTTAAAATTTACTTATAGTAAATTGGAATTTTATTGCAATTGCAATTGGACTCTGAAATTTATGTAATATTTAAATAGTGAATTTAACATGGAAAATTTATTTTAATAGGTTATTAATTTCTATGTAATCAAGAATGATAAATTTGTTAACTTTTAATTTTGAATTTGAAAAGTGATTAAATTAAATTAATAGTAATTTTTTTGATTAACGTGAAAATTAGCCATTTTGGCCACTGTCAAGGATTTCGACGAAACCAGTTTTGTCAGATCGGTAATAGTGAATTAAATTAGGATTTCAAGTTTGGTAGCGATCAAACTTGTTGTTTGATTGTGCGGGCTCGAAATACATAAAAAACAATTTAATAAATTCAATTAAAATAATCTGATTTTAAAAGCTAACTTCTGTATACAATGGAATTTTGGTTTGAAACTAGTTCCATTGAGTTTAAAAATATTCGATTTTTCCATTTATTCTTATCTAGCCTTGTCCATATATATAGATTTCTTTTCTGAAACCCTAGTAGTCTTTTTCTTATTTCTGTATGTACATTTCCATCTGCTCCTTCCTTCTTTCCCAATGGCAGAAATCCTAATTCCTAAATTCAATTTCAAATCGAAAAATCAAACTCCTCAAACCATAGAAAATTTTATATCATTGGAAAGCTCTTGACGAGTGCAATCTTCTGTTGAAATTCGTTTTTCGATTTGATGCATTGTTTGCCAGAAAACGATGAAGAAGCTCGGCCGTCCATATTAGGGCTTGCGATTTCAATGGCGTATCGTTGATTTTACGATGATCAGGAGGTATGGGCTTGTAGAGGGCGATCTGTAGACTTGATCCATGGGTTTGCTTTAGGTCAAGGATCATCGGGATTGCCTCAAACGGCGTGTTAAGGCGGTGGTAGCACTGACACGTGGGGAGGCCGGAGGGGTTGGTGCTGGGCTTGGAGGATGCGGCCGGAGGTGGCCTCTGCGATGGCGAGGCTCGATCAGGTGGAAGGCTGGCCTAGCGGTGGCAAAGTTATGATGAATGGTGGTGGCTATTGGGTTGGTCGAGATGCTATAGCGTGTGTTCGATTCTAGGGTTTATAGAGAGGTATGAAATTACTTTAATGCCCTGTATTTTATTTTAAATTTATTTTAAATTTTAAAACATTCTAACATCGATTACTTTTTCATACGAGCTCAGATTTGACGCGGTTTCTTGCTTTGCAATCATATCGAAATTCTGGACGGTATGGAACTGGTTTAGCTGCATTTGGAGACTGTTCAAATTTTAGGCTTTAATTGGATTTTAAATCGATTTGAAATCAAAGGTAAGTGTTTAACCCACTCACGAATAATAAACCATCTTATGTTGGTTAAATTAAATTTGTGATGTGATTTGGAAATTTATTGATTGCAGTTTGGTATTTTAAATTTTCATTTAAATTTAGTTAGAGTTTGTTTGAATCGAATTGCCATTTAAATTAAATATTGAACTTAATTTCCAGTTAATTACCTAATGATGATAAACAGTTAATTTATTGTGATTTATTGGTTAATTTGAATGGTGATTGTGATGGATGTTTAATTGTTGATATTTGGATGATTGGATATTATATTTATTTTATATGTTGTTATCACTCTAAAGTTCCCTTAATTATTGCTAGGAAAATCATTATGGATTGAAATGATACATACCCGAATGGTCTTATAGATTAGGAAAAAATCATTATGGGTTGAAATGATAAACTCGAGCGATTTTATGGATTTTGAATTTTACTTGGGATTGCGGGTTGAAATAATATATACCCATAAATTTGAATTATTGCGGGTTGAAATTATATATTCGTATCACTTGACCACAAGATAGAAAATTATATACGGAAACCGGATTGGTTAAATTAAATGGTTTAAAATCTTGAGTTTGGATTTTTTTTATTTAATGTTATTGCTTTAAAAGGAATAAAGTTATAGATTTATATGAATTTAATTATTTTTCTAATTCAAGCTTTGAAGGTTGAAATTGAAATGGTTAAAAATAAATTATTTAAGAATTAAATTGGGAAATGTAAAATTAAAATCGGTATATGACTTTAATTCAAAATTTTGAATTATTTTGAAGATTTGGATCTTAAAATGTAACAATGGAGTTAAATTTGTTTTAAGTGGTTTAAATAGGTAAATTGAAATTGGGGTTGAAATTGATATAATTAAAATGGTTTTTTTATTGAGAAACCGAATTTGTAACGGCCCTGAATTTTGAACAATTTAAAATTGAAAATATTTAATTAATTTTAAATATTCAAATGATAATTTGAATTGAATTCCTAATATAGCAATGAATTTGGTAATTAAAATTTAGAATTTAATCTATTGAAAATTGAATAAAATTTGAATTTGACCTTGGAGTTTGAAATTTAATATTTAATTGACTTAGAAAAAGATATTAATTTGGGTTTAAGAATTTTTATTAAATTGATGGTTAATTTTAAATAACATTTTTCTTTAACTAAAATAAAAAGGAATAAAATTTTTAATCAATAACAAAATAAATAAAATAAACAAATTTGTAAAAAGTTTAACAACATCATTATACTAAACAAAGCAAAAGGATAATCATACATAATAAACAAAATTTATTCAAAAATAAATATAAATAAAATAATAACAAAATGAAAAAAAATAGAATAAAATAAGAGGAAAAAATATTTCAAGATCTTTTGGTACACTGCTCAGCCGAATTCGCGTACCTATCAGCCACCCTACCCCTTCATCATTTCAAAGCAGATAAAAAAATAAATAAAGATAATGGCAGCTCCGTGTTCTTCTCGTTCGATCACTCGTCTGGAATTAGGGGCTTTGGCTTCTTGCGATTTAAAAATTAGGGCTTGGGAAATTTGGAGCTTAATTGAAGCTCTGTTATGCTCGAGATCCTTGCTTCTCGTTCTCGTTTTCGTTTGCGTTGCTTCGATTCGAGTTAAAGGTGAGTTTTCTAAGCTCACGATAATCTTCATGCAAGTTTTTGAATTTGTTTGAAGTGAATTGCTTGGTTGCATGCTATGTTTTTGGGGTGATTTGGTTATCTTTGGCTCGGCTAATTTAATTTTAAAACTGATATGCTCAGATTTGTGACTACATGTTGGATTTTTGGTTGCTAGTTGCTGTCATTTGCTCGATTTGCTTGAATTTTAAAACTGTTGAGAACAGATGCTTTTGAAATTTAAAACTGAAAAGAACAGATGCTACCCCGTTTTTTTTTTACTGTAAGAACAGATTCTACCTAATTTTATTTTTTTAAAACTGATAAGAACAGGTGCTATTTGAAATTGTGATTAAATTGATAAGAACAAATGCTAATTGATATTTGCTTTTAAACTAATAATAACAGATGTTATATTTGTGATTTGTTTTTAAACTGATAACAACTGATGCTTTTTTTTAAATTTAATTTTTTTTTTATTGATAAGAACAGATGCTACTTGATACTTTGTTTTAAACTGATGAGCACAGATGCTATCGGAAAACTTGACTTGCTTTGTGTTGTTATTGATGTGTGATGGAAAGAAAATTTGGTTGATTTGTTGATGAATATTGCTGCATGCCTGTATTTAGGTGTAGTCATATGAATGCATGCCTGTAGACACACTTGTTCTAGTTATATTCATAACAGCCTTAAACTTTAGATAAGCATCAACAATTCTCTGATCTTTGTCTCTGCCTCAAACCCTTAAATGTGGACAAATACACTTGAATCTATTTATATACTTTGGTTTTGGACTGGTACTTGAGGTGTGTTATGAATATGGTTGTTTATTATGCCTGCAGTTTTGAATGTATATGCATACATTGATATGTATGTTTGCATATATGAAAATATTGAGTCTGTTCTTAAGTCACAGATTTAATGCAACCCAAACAAATTAATATCTGTTCCTATTTTACAAGCCTCTGTTTAAAATCTATAATTATAAACCACTTTAAAATTTGATGCATTTCCTATGAATTCATGTTTAAACTGGACCATTTGTAATTGCTTTGTGTATACTGCTGTTGTAGTTAAGATAAGCTATGCTTGATAATGTTTATGTTCTTTTGTCCACTGTTCAGTTTCATTTATTTATTACATTGTGCCTCACTGCCCTTGTACATGATCTGAGTTGCATGCTTACAGCTGCATGCTTGTTTGTTGCATTCATGTCTGTTTAGTTGAGTTGTAGTCTTGTTCAAAAGTTTATGCATACTTGTTCTTCATTTAGTCCACTGTATTAAGTTTGGAACATGGCTATTTCATTTTGTGTCTGCATTCGTAGATGCATCCACCTTTGCACTTTGTATATGAGCTTGATATTGCAGCCACACATTTGTATTTCCTATTCTCTGTTGCCTAGTTATAGTCCTGTTTCATGTTAAATGCAGTGCTTGGTCATTGCACTTCTGTCATGCTTGCATTTCTGCCATGACCTGCATTACTTCATTTCAGTGCATATTTTTGTCTGCACTTGCTCATCATGTAGGTTACTATGTCCTTGTTCATTACCCTGGCTTGAACTTGTTATCTCTGGCCTGTGAACATTAGGCATGCATTAAGTATTTCACTGATGTTGTTTCAGTTTTCATAATCATATTATGTTTTCCTTTAGCCTCTTAAGTCTGTGTTGTTTTGAAGTGCTATGTTGTTTGAATGTGTATATATCTGTACAGGCAAGAAAAAAATGCCTCTGTGCCCAGTTTACCTTTTCTTCCAAAACATTGTTTCCAAATAAATTCAAAAGTGCGTGTCACTGACTTGCTGTCTCATTCATTTTGGCACTGGTTGTTGAAATCCTTTGTGCTGTTGCCTGGTTGAAGTTTTGCTTCATGTTGTGTTCAAAGTGACACTGTCACTTGCGTTGGTTACTGTCTGTTACCATACCTATTCTCTGATGCATGTTGCTGTCTGGTTTGAGTTCCACTGCCATAATTGTTTCACCTGTTGCTTCCATTTTGGGACTGTTTGATATGTTGCATTTGAGTGCATACTACTGTCTGCACTTGCTTACTTTGTGTATTACTTTCGACATGGATTATTTCATGTCTGTTCCTAGTGCTATGGCATTGTGCCTTGGGTCTGCATATTCACCACTGCCTATCCATTGTGATATTTCACAATTGCACATAAGTATTGTGTATTCTTTTGTGTGTTGCCTTGTATCTTTCTTTTGTTGTCTGCACTTGGGTATATAAGTTGCACACTGCAACTGCACTTGCACTTGTGATTTTCATTTGCATGTTGTTTGAATTGTGCATTACCCATGTTGTAGCCTGGTCAATTGATGCACTGCCTTGTATCATTCTTTTGTTGTCTGCACTTGGGTATATTTCTGAGTTGCCCACTTGAATCACTTCATTTGTGGTCTTCTGCTACCATGTTTGCAGCTTGCTCTTGTAGTCCTTGTTTGATTTTGTGCAGTGATTATGTCTTTGGGGCTGTTTGGATTGTTGTGCACTGCATAGTGCCTTGCCTTGTCTGTTATGGAGTTATGCTTGCATACTTGCAGTGATTTGTCTGATTCGTGCACGTGTGTTGGCGAGGCAGTGCACATGGGTAGGAGTACACGTGTGTACTGCAGCCACACATGTGTATAAAAATTTGAAATCGTCAATGTGAAGAAAAATCCGTAATAGACTTTAAATTTATTTATTTGTTCACCATATCTGTAACCATATTATTCAGTTCATTTCAAATTTATTTACTTGAATTAAGATTAATCCTGACTCGAGTGTTTTTGTGTTTTGCAATTAATGCTCGGGTCAGACCGAGTATTTTTACAGCTTGAAGATTTTCAGGCAGCGAAGTTAGAGAGAGGGGGATTAAAGCTTTACTTCAGTTTTCTATACTTAATAAAAATTGTTTCCGCTGTATTTAATGTAATTCATTGTATAAACTCTGATGTACAAAAGAAAAAAATTATTTATGAGAAATATATTATTGTTCTGTGATTCTGTGACTGATTCTGTTTAAATTCTATAAACTAAATAACAATCCGTCATTCTGAACGTTTCTAGTTGGTTTAATTACCGGCTAGAGGCGGTCAGAGCGGCGGGTCGTTACAAAAGTGGTATCAGAGCTTTGATTTATACAAAGCTTAGTTTATGGCATTTAATATGAATAGTTACTAGAATCACTTTGAAGAAAGTGTTTTCAAATCTAAAGAAGTTTTAAATTGTTTTCTTTAAAATAAAAGGTATTTTGAAAATTAGAATTATTTTTGAAAATTCCCCTCTCTAATTTGTAAATCTGCGATAATTCTATTCGGTGAGGTCTCGTTAGATTTGAGTTTCGATCGTTCGAAAACTCATTATCGAATCTTTGAGATTATGAAATGAAATATAAGTTAAGTGAACTAATGAATTGGTTTAAATCGAATATTGTGAATATTTCCAAAGTAGTAATTGGGAAATAAAATGACATGTTAATTTGGTTATAATCAAGTGGATTATTGAACTAAAACTCGAGGAATTTGATTCTGAAATTTTTTGAAAATTGATTTCAAATGTTGTGAAGAATGAGTTAGTAAATAAATGGATTGTAAGTATTTAACTTATAATATGGACCTTTGGTATATAACTGAGTTATATAAATTGAATCAAATTGAATTAATAAAGGAGATTATAATCGAAATTCTATAAATAGAAATGGAATTTGTAAAGATTGTTTATAAATTCGAAACCAACTGAATTTGATAAATGAAACATAGAAGTTATTAAAGGAGATATATTCGCGATTTTGGACAGCGAATTATCATTTAAGTTAAATATTGTGATAATAAAGTTGAATGGGAATTTTATTCAAAATTTTGGACAGTGAATATATTATTAAATAAAACGGATGTCTTGGGAAAATGATTGAATAATCCGACCTTTGCTAATAAGGATTGCAAAATTTAGATAGGAAATTTATTTGTCAACTTAACGGTATGAATCGAACCAGTTTTGATGTAAAGCCTATATTTCAAGTTTAGACTAAGGTCTAAAATAATTAATGTGGAGATATGAATCTAATGAAACCAAGTCGATGAATAATTTACTAAAGAACTAGTTGACTATTTTTGAAATAGAAAGCAAATGCAAAAATTTAAATGGGATTTAGATTTCAAATTGTAGTTGTCAACATGAAAATCCATTATAAATTTAATTGATTCAATGAAGAATTTGAATTTGAATGAGCATGGAATTAAGTCAAGTGGAAAACTTAATATTGGAAATTTGAAGTTGGTTTAAAACCAATATTTTGAAATGTATGCAAAATTCAAACCATAAATTAAGTCGAAGTTGAAAAACTTAAATGGAAATGTTTTTGGGGAAATAATATTATGAAATGAAGTAAATCCATTTGAAGTTGTTTTAAAATGCATTAAGAATCGAAAGCATAGATTTCAACATTTATTGTTGAAATAGACGTTTTCGAGAGAAAGAAAGGAAATGGTGGAGTATAACATTGTTGTTATAGTAAATGATTTCCAAAAGGAAATGTTTTATTTAGTATTGGGATTTATATATCTATCTTTAATTCGAATCCCTATACTAGTAATTTTGGGTCGTCGTAACGATGTTTAACGCAACATTCGTTTTGACTCAAGTTAATGTGTTTAAAAGAATGATTTCCTTTAAGAATGAAACATATACTTGATTTTGGTTTAAGTATATTGAATATTTTCCAAGTGTTGAAAATAAATGGATTTGTGAATTACTTATTATTGAATAAGTATGGAAATATTTTCCAATATGAAATGTAAGGTTTGAAATTTTATCTTTTGAAGATAAATTGAAAAATGAATATTTGAAATTTGTTTCAAATGACTAAGTGTGAAAATTATATATCTTGTAAAGATATTATTTTGAGAAATTTGAACAATTAGTTCAACTTGGAAATTTTTCAAAGGATTGAATCTTGAGTTAAATTGAGTTTAACTTTGACACCCAAAAACAGAATAAGTTGAACTTTGAATTTTGAATGATTGATTTGGATTGTATGTCTAACGTTGTGAATTGACGACATATCAATTGATCTCTATTAAATATATATCTGTTGGTGGCGGAGAATTTATTCTCTTAGCTTAACACCCTTCTCTGAGACGTACGAGCTCAGAGGTTATATATCGATAGACATCAATTATGTGTTGAGAATTGACGATGTGACATGAAATTCAAATCGAATGAGAAGTCGATAATAAATTGGATTATGAATGTGAATTTGGTTTGATATAACCTTAAAATTCCAAATCGACTTAGAGGAAAATTTTAAATGGATAATGAAATGGAAAATTTGTGAATCCTCTATTTGTTATGGATATGAAATATTATGGTTTTCAGAACGTATATATGAGAATACGATAAATTCGAAAACCATTAGTTTGGAAAGAAATTGTTATGGAAAACTTATGTAAGTACATGAGTATGATATGTACGAACTATGAAATGAAGTACTATGTATGTATGATATTATGTTTTCCAAATTGAGGATATGGAAAAGTACCTTCCATTTGAAAATTGGTGAAGGTATTGGAACTCAATATGAGTGTCCATTTGAAATTCGTAGCTACGTTGAATTTCCATATGTGGAACTGTCCATTTGGACTAAAATCCCCCACGATAGGATCATCATGTTTGGGATCAGAACTAGCGGAATTCGAGAGGCGAGATGCCTATGGGTACAAGCGATTCTACTGGGATAGTAGCGTAACCGCCGGGTATTCCGCGATCTAGATGATGTGAAATAGCGTAAGTCGAGAGGTGTGATGCCTAGGGTTACAGGCGACTCTACTGGGATGGTAGCGTAACCGCCATGTAAGCCCGCGATTCTGATGGTATAGCGTAATTCGAGGGGCGAGATGCCTTTAGTTTACAAGCGATTCCACTGGGATGGTGGCGTAATCGTCGAGTAAACTGCGATCTGTGCAACAACCATGGCGAAATTCAAGGGATGAGAAATCTTTAGTTTACAAGCGATCCTACTGGGAGAGTAGCGAAACCGCCGGGTAAACTGTGATCCATGGGGGAATGTGCTTTCCATATCCATTTTTTAAAAAGAATTTTTTAAGTATTTTCACTGGGAATTGAAGCAAGTATATTTAGTACTTGGAGATTTTTAGACCTGCGCTGGCCAGCGTATGCCTAATGTCTGTAAGAACGACAATAGACTTGTTAAATTTCGAGTTAGCAAGTATTTTCAAACTTTAAATAGTAAATCAATAATCTGGAATTAAAATTTGCATTATTCCATCCTAATAAATTAAGGAAGAGGATTTTTGAGATATTTTGGAAGTCCACAGCTTTGGAAAAGTTATATTATGTAAATTTCTTAAATGAAGAATTTCAAGTTTAAAATCGAGTTTTAAGTTGAAAATTTTAGTAAAAAGACTTTTGTGTCTTAGTTGTAGAAATCAATAAACAACGGAGTTAATTAACAAAGCTATTGAGATAAAACAAATGGAACTCATTTATTTGTAATAAGTTTCAAACTTGATAAAAATTGTGTAGGATATAAATATCGGTGAAATTTTAACAATCATTTTTCCTTACTTGTAATTTCGGGACGAAATTCTTTTAAGGAGGGGAAATTGTAACGGCCCTGAATTTTGAACAATTTAAAATTAAAAATATTTAATTAATTTTAAATATTCGAATGATAATTTGAATAGAATTCCCAATATAGCAATGAATTTGGCAATTAAAATTTAGAATTTAATCTATTGAAAATTGAATAAAATTTGAATTTGACCTTGGAGTTTGAAATTTAATATTTAATTGACTTAGAAAAAGATATTAATTTGGGTTTAAGAATTTTTATTAAATTGATGGTTAATTTTAAATAACATTTTTCTTTAACTAAAATAAAAAGGAATAAAAATTTTAATCAATAACAAAATAAATAAAATAAACAAATTTGTAAAAAGTTTAACAACATCATTATACTAAACAAAGCAAAAGGATAATCATACATAATAAACAAAATTTATTCAAAAATAAATATAAATAAAATAATAACAAAATGAAAAAAAAATAGAATAAAATAAGAGGAAAAAATATTTCAAGATCTTTTGGTACACTGCTCAGCCGAATTCGCGTACCTATCAGCCACCCTACCCCTTCATCATTTCAAAGCAGATAAAGAAAAATAAAGATAATGGCAGCTCCGTGTTCTTCTCGTTCGATCACTCGTCTGGAATTTGGGGCTTTGGCTTCTTGCGATTCAAAAATTAGGGCTTGGGAAATTTGGAGCTTAATTGAAGCTCTGTTATGCTCGAGATCCTTGCTTCTCGTTCTCTTTTTCGTTTGCGTTGCTTCGATTCGAGTTAAAGGTGAGTTTTCTAAGCTCACGATAATCTTCATGCAAGTTTTTGAATTTATTTGAAGTGAATTGCTTGGTTGCATGCTATGTTTTTGGGGTGATTTGGTTATCTTTGGCTCGGCTAATTTAATTTTAAAACTGATATGCTCAGATTTGTGACTGCATGTTGGATTTTTGGTTGCTAGTTGCTGTCATTTGCTCGATTTGCTTGAATTTTAAAACTGTTGAGAACAGATGCTTTTGAAATTTAAAAATGAAAAGAACAGATGCTACCCCGTTTTTTTTTTACTGTAAGAACAGATTCTACCTAATTTTATTTTTTTAAAACTGATAAGAACAGGTGCTATTTGAAATTGTGATTAAATTGATAAGAACAAATGCTAATTGATATTTGCTTTTAAACTAATAATAACAGATGTTATATTTGTGATTTGTTTTAAACTGATAACAACTGATGCTTTTTTTTAAAATTAATTTTTTTTTATTGATAAGAACAGATGCTACTTGATACTTTGTTTTAAACTGATGAGCACAGATGCTATCGGAAAACTTGACTTGCTTTGAGTTGTTATTGATGTGTGATGGAAAGAAAATTTGGTTGATTTGTTGATGAATATTGCTGCATGCCTGTATTTAGGTGTAGTCATATGAATGCATGCCTGTAGACACACTTGTTCTAGTTATATTCATAACAGCCTTAAACTTTAGATAAGCATCAACAATTCTCTGATCTTTGTCTCTGCCTCAAACCCTTAAATGTGGACAAATACACTTGAATCTATTTATATACTTTGGTTTTGGACTGGCACTTGAGGTGTGTTATGAATATGGTTCTTTATTATTCCTGCAGTTTTGAATGTATATGCATACATTGATATGTATGTTTGCATATATGAAAACATTGAGTCTGTTCTTAAGTCACAGATTTAATTCAACCCAAACAAATTAATATCTGTTCCTATTTTACAAGCCTCTGTTTAAAATCTATAATTATAAACCACTTTAAAATTTGATGCATTTCCTATGAATTCATGTTTAAACTGGACCATTTGTAATTGCTTTGTGTATACTGCTGTTGTAGTTAAGATAAGCTATGCTTGATGATGTTTATGTTCTTTTGTCCACTGTTCAGTTTCATTTATTTATTACATTGTGCCTCACTGCCCTTGTACATGATCTGAGTTGCATGCTTACAGCTGCATGCTTGTTTGTTGCATTCATGTCTGTTTAGTTGAGTTGCAGTCTTGTTCAAAAGTTTATGCATACTTGTTCTTCATTTAGTCCACTGTATTAAGTTTGGAACATGGCTATTTCATTTTGTGTCTGCATTCATAGATGCATCCACCTTTGCACTTTGTATATGAGCTTGATATTGCAGCCACACATTTGTATTTCCTATTCTCTGTTGCCTAGTTATAGTCCTGTTTCATGTTAAATGCAGTGCTTGGTCATTGCACTTCTGTCATGCTTGCATTTCTGCCATGACCTGCATTACTTCATTTCAGTGCATATTTTTGTCTGCACTTGCTCATCATGTAGGTTACTATGTCCTTGTTCATTACCCTGGCTTGAACTTGTTATCTCTGGCCTGTGAACATTAGGCATGCATTAAGTATTTCACTGATGTTGTTTCAGTTTTCATAATCATATTATGTTTTCCTTTAGCCTCTTAAGTCTGTGTTGTTTTGAAGTGCTATGTTGTTTGAATGTGTATATATCTGTACAGGCAAGAAAAAAATGCCTCTGTGCCCAGTTTACCTTTTCTTCCAAAACATTGTTTCCAAATAAATTCAAAAGTGCGTGTCACTGACTTGCTGTCTCATTCATTTTGGCACTGGTTGTTGAAATCCTTTGTGTCGTTGCCTGGTTGAAGTTTTGCTTCATGTTGTGTTCAAAGTGACACTGTCACTTGCGTTGGTTACTGTCTGTTACCATACCTATTCTATGATGCATGTTGCTGTCTGGTTTGAGTTCCACTGCCATAATTGTTTCACCTGTTGCTTCCATTTTGGGACTGTTTGATATGTTGCATTTGAGTGCATACTATTGTCTGCACTTGCTTACTTTGTGTATTACTTTCGACATGGATTATTTCATGTCTGTTCCTAGTGCTATGGCATTGTGCCTTGGGTCTGCATATTCACCACTGCCTATCCATTGTGATATTTCACAATTGCACATAAGTATTGTGTATTCTTTTGTGTGTTGCCTTGTATCTTTCTTTTGTTGTCTGCACTTGGGTATATAAGTTGCACACTGCAACTGCACTTGCACTTGTGATTTTCATTTGCATGTTGTTTGAATTGTGCATTACCCATGTTGTAGCCTGGTCAATTGATGCACTGCCTTGTATCATTCTTTTGTTGTCTGCACTTGGGTATATTTCTGAGTTGCCCACTTGAATCACTTCATTTGTGGTCTTCTGCTACCATGTTTGCAGCTTGCTCTTGTAGTCTTTGTTTGATTTTGTGCAGTGATTATGTCTTTGGGGCTGTTTGGATTGTTGTGCACTGCATAGTGCCTTGCCTTGTCTGTTATGGAGTTATGCTTGCATACTTGCAGTGATTTGTCTGATTCGTGCACATGTGTTGGCGAGGCAGTGCACATGGGTAGGAGTACACGTGTGTACTGCAGCCACACATGTGTATAAAAATTTGAAATCGTCAATGTGAAGAAAAATCCGTAATAGACTTTAAATTTATTTATTTGTTCACCATATCTGTAACCATATTATTCAGTTCATTTCAAATTTATTTACTTGAATTAAGATTAATCCTGACTCGAGTGTTTTTGTGTTTTGCAATTAACGCTCGGGTCAGACCGAGTATTTTTACAGCTTGAAGATTTTCAAGCAGCGAAGTTAGAGAGAGGGGGATTAAAGCTTTACTTCAGTTTTCTGGAAAATTTTCTTGTACTTAATAAAAATTGTTTCCGCTGTATTTAATGTAATTCATTGTATAAACTCTGATGTATAAAAGAAAAAAATTATTTATGAGAAATATATTATTGTTCTGTGATTCTGTGACTGATTCTGTTTAAATTCTATAAACTAAATAACAATCCGTCATTCTGAACGTTTCTAGTTGGTTTAATTACCGGCTAGAGGCGGTCAGAGCGGCGGGTCGTTACAGAATTGAAATCTTTAGCCTTTTGAATTGAAATTGTTGAACTGAGATTGATCTAAATTGAATTTTGGAACTAAAGTGGATTTGAATTAATTTGTGAATTTGGAAGAAATAATTCAAATTTGAAACTATTTTCGATATAAACTCTTTAATATACAAACTATTTTAACATATAAACTATTTTCTTATATTAAACATTTCAATATATTAATAATTTTTAATACTTTATCTATTTTTAATATATAACCTATGTACTATTTCTAATATATAAACTATTTTAATCTATAACCTATTTTAAAAAATATAAACTATTTAAATGTATAACTATTCCAATATATAAACTACTTTCAATATTCAAACTGTTTAAAGTTGGAACTGTTATGGTTTAGATTTAATTGATTTAAATGTAAATATTTTGATATGAGGGTTTAACCTATTTTATGGTTATGATTTTGAAATGAATATGATTTAAAGTGAATAATTATTTTGAAAGTGAATATGATTTTGAAAGTGATAAGATTTCGAAAGTGAATATTATTTCGGAAGAGATGATTTTGAATTAATTATGATATTTTGATATCAAATATGAATCGGTTTTGAAAATGTAAAAGAACCAACTGGTGTGAAATAAGCATTTGGTTGTTAAAGGGACTGGGATCGGATATTGTCATACTCTCTACCAATACCGAAAATCACTTTAATAACTATGCACATGGTGGAGAATCCAGAATGAAGTGGGATGGTTGGAAAACGCTACTGTATGATGTATGGACACAGCCCTGACCCCCTTGGGTCAGCTTTATATGACTAAAACAGGAGCCACGTCGGTCCAAGTGGGGTCACTCCCCCTATCAGCCACATTTCTTCGATACCATATTTATTACTTTGTGATTGATTTGGTGGCCACCCTTCCATTTGATTATGGGAGTGTGTCTCGAGGTGGGTGGTAGCAGCTGCTATGCGTTACCACTAGTCCGGATCCGCAAAGCGGTAGTATCCTACCCTGGGCATTGCCTCACGTGCCTTGTCATATGCCTTATCGAGCCCATTATGAATTTGGTTTGTGTCGTACCTATGGATTGCTCCTTGATAGCCCACCAGTTTACGATGGAGTTTACAGTACTGTATAGACTACGACATTTATATAAAAATGTGTTAAGGGGGATATGGGCAACGCTTTAACGCTATTTTAATACTTTATTTTACCGTGGACATATTATATTACAATAGCGCATTGTACTATGTATGTAGATAGTTTAACGCATCTTTAGGAGATGGAATCCCAAACATCTCTTAAGTTATTGCACGCATGTTAGACACCGGATAAGAGATATAAAATCCTATAAACATCTCCGAAACCGTCACACTCAATTTATTTATGTTGATTTAACTTACATAAGATCTTTTAATTCTGGCTCGGGCTTTTTCTCTTTTCATTATGCTCGGTTCAGCCTGAGTTTTTCGGTGTTGAAGACTTTATTTCTGGAGGACAAGACGAAGATTTAGTATATTATTACTATTTATTATATTTATCCCCCTGCATCACGTTGTTCCGTTGCATTATTTATTTATTCCTACTGAATGTGTAACTCTTATATATTGTAAAAGTGTAATCTAATGTTATTTGTAAAACAACCTCATGAACTGTTTATTTGATTATTATATTTTTCCATTCCATTGTGAGATTCTGTGTTTTGTTTTTCTTTCGTTTCTCTTATTTTCTTATTTTCTCCAATAACAATCCTCCTTTTTGAATGGTTTGAGTTGACATGTGTGATTTATTGTCGATTTAAATCGTCCAAAAAGGTGGGTCGTTACATTTGGTATCAGCGCTTTGGTTTAGCGATAACCTTAGCTTTATTGGGTCTGACTCATTAGAGATAGGGTAGTAATACCCTAGAATGAGTTTGTCCGAGTGTATATATGAGAGAGCATACTTGTTAGTGTTATAAAATATTTTATATTGTGTTATTTTATTCTGTTTAATATTTATAAGTTCTGGTAGGTTTATAGGATGCTATGGCATCGATAGGGATTTCTAAACACTAAATAGGGCAGAACGACACAATATTGTTTGAAATATCGGTAAATGAAATAATTTTACTTAGTATTATATTTTGAATATAAAAGAATAAATTTTATAAATAGATATAGTTGTATATGATATATTTGTTTGTTAGGAAGTGAAATTTTATAAATATTGTGTATAAAATAGAATTTACAAATAATGTGAATATAAATGGAAAATTTGAGAACTTAAGTTCCGGGGTTTTGAAATTAGTTTTCAAAAGAATTTGGAAAGAAATATTTGTAATATTTGGAAGTATTTTTGAATATAAATATTCTCAATGTGATTTGAAAGGAATGTTTTAAGGAATTTTATAGGAAATAAGTCTGTACTCTCCTCTTCTGTCGTCGGAAAATAAATTGGCGATGACGGCCACATCATCGACATCCATTTTCGAGTTTCAAAGTGGGAAGGCCAAGGTAGTAGCTTTACTACACATTTATTTTGATAAACAAATTTGAAATTTTAATGTTCTAAATATGATTGGATATATAAAAGATATGAATGTGTGTGTGTATATTATTTTAAAATGATTTGAAAATGGAACCCGGTATCTAGTTCTTAAGTTTTCTATAAATTAGAGATTTCAATTATTGTAATGAAATGAAATCTTAACCATTTTAATACTTGGAAACTTCTAAAACAAAAAATAAGAAATTAGATGCTAAGTGATTAATGAAATATATAAGAAATTGGAAATTTGTAATTTGTAAATCAAAAGATATAAAAATTTAGAAGATGTATTTATTGAACATTTTGTTAACTAAATTGAATAAGATACTTGTGTAACAATTAATCACATTCTTAAAACATATATATAACTTGCCAGAAATGTTTAAAAAGTTATAATGTTAATAGAAAAATGTAGTCAAATATTATACAAGTAAAACTTAAGTAATGAAAGTGTTCAAATGGAATTATTTCTATAAATAAAAAATTTGATGTGCAAGAAATGTTATAAACATGAGTTAATGTTTTGAAATGCTCAACAAATTAAATTGAATAGATAAATGTGAATACAATTTAAGTAGATGATTTTAAACTTAAGAAGTTGTTGAAATGAATCACTAACAGTTTAATATTTATTTATTCATATAAGTAGATGTAATATTAAATGATAATGTATGTGAAGAAATGAACGTAAATTAAAAAGTTAAGAAACTTAAGTTGAAATGATCCATGAATGAATATTAATCAAGCTATATAAATAATAAATGTTAAATAAACTACAGTGGAATGTATGTAATACTTCAATAAAGAATTTACTGATGATTTTAAATAGTGCATGAAATTATTTTTTATGTAAGTAAATGAATGAAAGAAGAAAAATGACATTGTATGAATGAATGAAAAAAAAAATGAAATTAAATGAAAAAATAAAAAAACAAAAGAAACCAATTGAGAAAACTTAAATAATGTGTTAAAAAAATTTTGTTTGGCTGATGAGAAGTTTGGGAAAGGATACTTCTAATTGTTTAAGGTTGTATTAATAATCTATTAAGTAATTATCTAAGACTGTTGAGCGTAGGGTTCACTTGATAGTTTATTTATCACCTTGTACGATTAAAAGTTCCGAACCTAAACTAATAATTAGTTAGGTTGCTATTGATGTATGGTTGATTTCTTTGTTGCATATGATGGTCGTGCTGTGTTTGCATATGCTTGTTGAATATGCTAGTATATGGTTTTTGTTTGATGATAATAAACATATATATATATATATTCGTTTAAATGTATTTTTTATTGTAATATTTTATTTTTCACATAATTAAATAAATATTTGTTGAATAAAATAAATAACAATGAATTTAAATTCAAACTAAATATTTTATTCAAACAAATATTTTATTACATTTTTGAACAGTACAAATTTGAGCTCTCACTACATATATACACATTTTCAATTACAATAAAATTTCGATTATATCATAAATTTCAATTTACAATATTCACCTCACTACATACCACTCAACACTCGTATTTTTATCTTCAACTCTATTCCAACCTGAATCCTGCATCTGAATTATGTGCAAAATAAACACTGACCCAGTAAAATTAAAGAAGAAATATTTTGCTGTGTAAATTAAAGTGTGTGTTTTGAAAATGTTATTTGCCTCGGTTATTTGGGTTGTTCGTCATCATATTTATTTTGAATTCATCTTACATGAACAACTTGTGACATGCACAGTGTATCACTGTACATGTAACGCCCCGGAAATTTTCGACTTTCGAAAATTCGACATCGACACTCACTTTATCGACTGTCGAGAAATCGAAGGCCAAAAACCGGAATGTTATGGGTTTTTAAAAAGAAAAGAAAAGAAAGAAGAGAGAAGAGAAGATAGAAAATTTTGATAGGGAAAAGAAAATAGGAAATTTTAAAATAGAAGGAAAAGATAATAGAAAATAAAGAAACATAGAATAGAGAAGAGGAAAGAAAAATAGAGGGAAAAGAAGATAGACAATTTTTAGAAAACAGAGAATAGAAGATAGAAGAATTTTAAAAATAGAACGAACAGAAAGGAAACAACAGAACAACATCAGAATCTCACAATTCGCAGCGGAACAACATATAATAATAAATGAATAATCTTTAAACAAAGAACTATATCTGTTATTACATTTTATACATTACATTACATCATATCATCAGAGTGTACAACATCATACAACAACAAACAGTGCAGCGGAAAAAGAAATACTATATAAACTAGTAATACGCCATGCCATCCAGCTTGCCTCCAGCAACTCCAGAATATCCAGAATATCCTGATAAACCTAACTCTTAACTGCCCGTGTGGAAATTGGTGGGCACCCAGAGTTTAGGAAGGAAAACAATAAACTCCAAGTCAGTCATGTGACTGGTGTGAGAACTCAAAACAGTTTATTTATCTTTAAAATCAAAGTAGAGGAATATTTTTAAATTCAATTCGCAATGCTTTTAAAAATGAGACTACCATAAGGCCTCCCGCACACACACACAATGCAAACGCAGAATCGGAGGAGATTTCTCCTTATGATAGTCAAAGATGCTTGATACGCATTTAAAATAACATTTGATATTATTACTAGTGCATAGTGTAGAGAAATATTTCGAAAGTAGAATATAAATCTTAGCCAACATAGACATTTCGAACTATGCCTACTATAGCTACTATCCAAACAGTGGTGACCACCATAAGTGAATAACAGGTTCTACAACTAATACCGTAAAAGTTTCGTATTGGGAATTGGATTTCCAACAAATGGTCAGGCCAAGGAACTTCCCATTGCCACTGAGAATGCCTCTGGAAAGACATCCCCGAGAACCAAACCGGATCTCTGCCAACACAAGGCCGGGTTACCCCTAACTGGGTAACTACTGACACGAGCACGCCATTCCCCGGTCCTTTAGGACCTTTTCAACCGAGCGCTCGATATCCAATTCACACAATCATAAAGTGTTTTCAACATGAGTAAGTATCTGGGCTCCATACCATGATACCACCCCTTTCCAGAAGGAAATGCACATACCCTAAGGGGAGCTACAGCAACCCCTAATAACCTTGCCGCATCTTTCCTGTTTTGACCATTTCCGGGATGTGAGGCTCGACGAATTCACGTCCACAAAAACATACTTTATACAAAAGCCATGCTTTGGGTCAACAAATGATCAACACAATGATCACAAGGATAGACGATCAAATAAACGATCCTATCACAAATAATCAACACAATGATCATTTCAGCATCACTCAGCATGTCACATTACCAAACTGGGAATATATTGCTGATAACTTCAACTATATAACCTTTGAGCACATACGTCTCAAAGAAGGGTGTTAAGCAAAGAATAAATTCTCCGCCACCAACAGAAATATATTTGAAAGAAATCGGCTTTATATCTCAACTTGTAATGTCAGGCATACAATCCATACAAGTCTGTTCCGGGCTCGAACAGAACCGAAGGCACTTACAAAGAAGTCCTTGCAATCCGGATATTCACAATCCTGATCGGATTTCCCATCACTTAGGGAGTCTCTATACCGTTGCAACTCAGTGCAGAGACAATCGACAGGTCATCCTATCGCTTTCGCAAATATCCGGTCTTCAACACCGATCTTCAAATGCGATTCACAACGACGTATCACATATTCGGAGTGGGTTATACGACCCCATGGTCCTTTCCCGGTTAACCCGAATAGTGAGCGCTTATTCAAAAATAAGTGTGCATTCAATTTCAATCAATTCACATCAAATACCCATTCAAAGGGAAATACTGATAGTCGGTTATTGAACTATCACTGGATATGCACACATCACCAGATTCCAAATAATTTTCCAAATTATTTATTTTCCAAAATATCTTTACAAGATATATAATTTCAACACTTCAAAAATAAATCAATATTTATTTTTTTACCAATTTCACTTTTCACATATATATTCCATAATGAATTTGTATTTCAAAATATCCATGCATATGCGATTTCAATAATCCATTTCAATTTATCTTTAAAAAGATAAATTCTAATTTTTCACTTCATATTGGAAAACATTTCCATACTTATTAAAAATAAGTAATTCACAAATCTTTTTATTTTCAACACTTAGAAAATATTCAATATACTTAAATCGAATTAAGTATATATTTCATTCTATTAAGGAAATCATTCACTTAAACATATTTATTTGGGCCAAAACGAATGTTACGTAAAACACCGTTACGACAACCCAAAATCACTAGTATAGGGATTCGAAATTAAAATAGATATATAAATCCCAATACTATTCAAAACATTTCCTTTCGGAAATCATTTACTATAACAACAGTGTTATAGTCCACATTTCCTTTTATTTCTCGAAAACGTCTATTTCAACAATAAATGTTGAAATCTATGGTTTCGAATCTCAACACATTTTAAACCATCGTTAGATCGTTTTAAATTCTATTTAAAACATTCACATTTAAAACAATTTCTTTAACGTATTATTCACTATTTAAAAACGTGAATATACTACCTTAACAAATTTCATCATTTCTATTCACTTTAACTTAAAGGATTATTCACTGTTCAAAATGTGAATATAACTCTATCTCTAAGTTATAACAATTAACTTATCAAAATAAGTCATTTGCGGATTTATAAAACAACGTTTATAAATTCCGTTTCTATTTATTTATAAAAACTTCCTTTTTATAAATTCCTTTATTAACCTATTCCAGTTTATAACTCAATTATAAACTACAAGTTCATATTATAAGTTAATTACTTATAAAACGATTATTTTACAAAATCGTTCATTTAACTTCCCAAATTATTAATCTTAACTTATAAGATTGTTTATTTATCCAAAATTCATTCTTTCGATAACCCTATAAATTTTATAAACCTATTGCTTATAAAATTTCATTTATAACTTCACAGTTTATAATTTCATAAATTTCATTCATTTAGGAAATTCATTTTCACTACATTCAAACACTTATAAAAACTCGTTTTATAATGTCCATAATTCAATTTATAAATATCCATTTATAAATCTCTTAATATAAATCAGTTTATATTATTATTCTAAAACGTCTTTAAATTCCTTTATAATTTCATCATTTCGATTTATAAAATAATCAAATTTTATAAATCCTATATTTAAACTTTTATCATATATTCAAAAATCCAATCTAAATTATTTTATAAAATCATTAGTTCATATTTCTCAAAAATCGACTTTTAATCGTATTTCTAAAAATCAGCTTTTTTTTAACTATATTTCACAAAAACCATAATTTTTATAACTTTAAAAATTATAACGTTTATTTATTTATAATGGATCAATTCCAAAAATATAGTATATTTTCAAAATCACTTTAAAAATCATTTTAAAATCCCAAAATCTGGGTCCAATGATGCTACACACCAAATAGTCAATCACGACTACAACGATATCATATATCGATATGATAATCCATCAAATATCAAAATATCTGAAATAAAATAAAAACTGTTGAGGAATCCAGTTGGATCCCTCCAACCTGTTTCCTGCATCCAAAAACATTAGCACAATACCAATTTCGCTCCAGTACGAAATTATCGCGGTACATGTTTTTAATAAATATTATCCGCTTAATAACGGCGTAATAGGGTCTCATCCGCTAAACAAAAAATGCGGGAAATCAACAACTGCAATATATACATATGCCAATATATATATATTGATATTATATATAATACCAATTTCACTGTTTATGAAATATTCGCGGTATATGTTTTTAATAAATAACATCCTCTTACTAACGGCGTATAATGTCTATTTTAACAATCAATAATTTACAGTCATCATTCAAACATGCATTCAAATATTTTAAATCTAACTATTTAAAATAAAATCGAAACCTATTCGATTGAGTGAGAAGTTCTCACCTTGGTTTTAATTTCCGTTTTAGCTTTTATTTCGAATAAAATTAAACGCGCGTTTAATTTTACCCGAAATTCTCACTAACTCCAAATGACTCCAAACCAACTCCATCGCGTAGTGCTCGTCCATACGATCCCAACGCAACTGAGTTTGCATTTTTTCGACCTCGTACGAAAAAGTTATGTATTTTCAAAGTTTACACACGTTTTATATACACAAATTTATAACTAACATTAATAATTTATACCCAAAGCAATCCTAGCCACTAGATCCAGATCCTACGGCCCCTCCCTTTTCTTCCCCACTCACGTACATCTCCAGGTTCCAATCTTTGAGGCCGAACCCACTCCATCAAATTAGGGTTTAATTATGCCTCGCCTACACTCGACTAAAACACGATCAGGTTGCTCCAGTACGAAGCTCTCACCTCCAGCTACACTCGACCCAAACCCCAAGGCACTCGGCCTCCTAGATCTGCGTGCGCACGCACGAGAACAGCCACGAACGACCATGCTTTGCTCCCTCATCGTTGCTCCATTCCCGATCATATCCGTATGGATTTCAAGATCTCTTCGTGCTCTATAACTTTCGTGTTGAGAGTTTCTTCTAATCCTTTGTAGATTGGAAGAGATTGAGAGTTTAAATTGGGCAATTTCTGGCCTTAGAATGATAAAGTGGCGGCTACTAGTTTTTAGGGTTAGGGTTTTGTATTTTTTTTTAATTTATGAAGAGGTAGGGGCTATTTATAAGGAACGAGCGACACTATTCATCCCGGAAATTCCGAACTCCGATTTAGACGCCGTAACCAGCGTACCTAGGGTTTATCCCGCGTTCCGGACACAATGGAACAGGTTTCGGAAGCTAATTCGGAAGTATGTGCGAGTTATGGCTGAAAACGTTCGATTTAAATTAAACCGATTTAAACCGATTTCTAGGCGTTTTAATTTGTACCGGACAAACGGTAAATCCAAACGACTTGAAATTTGAAACCTTACAATAATATCACATTACGGATCCGATGAAACTGGTTTCGTCGAAATCCGAGACTTTTTGAAAAATGGCTATTTTGACTCGCCGAATTTAAATTAAAAATAATTCGATGCGTTTCGAGCTGCCACGATCAAACGATAACTCCGATTGACACGAAAATTGAAATCCGGTAATAACTAACTATTACGGATCCAATGAAACTGGTTTCGTTCAATTCTGAGACTGTTCAAAAATTGGCTATTTTACAGTCGATAATTAAATATTAAAATATTCAATTTTCACAAATTAACTTTTAATTCAATTTTAAAAGTTCTAAAATATTTCTATAACTCCAGTATGATTAAATAAAATTTTCCAAATTATTTTCAATCATATTTAACTCAATTTTTAATTATTTCCATAATTTAACATATTAAATTATCAAATTTAATAATTCAATTAAATCCAATAAATCAAATAAAGATTTATTTGACTTATAAATTCACTTATAAATATTTAAAATTAATTAAATATTCAAATTTTAATTTCTAAAAATTCTGGGTCGTTACAATCTTTCCCCCTTAAAAGAATTTCGTCCTCGAAATTACAAGTAAGAAAAGTTACAGAATCTATTAATTTTCCCAAAATTTAAAGTTAAACTGCTTATAAAACTTTACTAAGTTTTTAAATCATACTTAGTTATCATTTCAAAAACAACTACTATCGTTTAACTTTCAACTCCAAAATCAAAGTTAAAGTTTTCCAAAATTTTCCCAATTTTCTCAAAATTTTTCTAACGCCTTAAATTTCCGGAAAAATTCGCCATAGTCTCCTTTGCGCGGCTCGATCCGAAAAAAAAATGACAGTATATATATCACAAATATACATCTCATCAAGTAATGAGGCATCCCGCAGGGAAAAAAGTATAAAAGTGCGATATTTAATCCGAGATATGTACCTTATATTTTATTAGCAAGCATATACGGCTAATATAGCGCAAAAGCGAACTCCAAATGCGAAGCAAACGCGATCCGCACCTACTAAACTCAACAAACAACATGAGAGTCATGTATATAGACAATAGTATCAATATACAACATATAGCAACATAACAACTATATATATCACATAGCAAATGCAACAATAGCAATATATATTCAACCATCAACCAACTAACATCCATAACTAACATATATTCATTCATATTCTCATTCATATACAATGAATTGGTTTTCACTTTAAATCACATTTGATTCATTTACATTGGATTTACTAACATTCATTCTCAATTCAATTAGTTTACATTACTGATTAAATCCAATTCACTTTCAATTCTATTCAAATTTATTTACTTTCAATTTGAATTCAATTACATTAGCTTTCAATTTCATTAATACTTAATGAATTATATACAATCAATCAACATCCATATAACAATCAATGTATATTAATTATAACCAATTCCTTTGCTTATATTTATTCTCATTCAATTTATTCAACTTCCAATAACATTAGATTTTAATGAATCTACATTTATGTTCATTATTTCATATCAATTAAATTTACATTCAATTGATTAACATTTAAGTCATTCATTCAATTCAATTTCTAAAGTTGAATTTTATTTATATAACTTAAGTTCATATTTATCATTTAACTTTATTAATTTAGTTTGATATCAATATCAACTTTATTCAACACCTCTTAAGTTATATTTCCATTTAACTTAAACTTCACCTTTATTTACAACTCATATTCATATAATTTCATATAGTTTCGCTTCTTATATATATAAGTTTATTTCACAATTGTAAATCACTTTAATTATAATTCAATTCTTATAATTCTTTTACTTATACAATTATTCTTTTATTTAGATTATTTAAACAACTAAACAATCTACTTATATACACTTTAATAATTCTGAAAAATTATTCTTTTATATCCAAAATATAATTAAGGTAAAATTATTTCATTTACCCAATTTAAAAACAATACTGTGCCGAATTGTTCTATTCAAGTGTTTAGAAACCCCTTCGGCATAGTTTGACTGACCGTGCTGACGAAGGTTCATATGCCACTCAATAAACCAATCATCACAATATAAAACAATTTCATATTCACTAACAAATACGCTCTCATAGCTATTATTACACTCAAACTCATTCTAGAGTACTACTGACTCTATCTCTAATGAGTAATACCCTACAGAACCATGGTTGTCGCTTAACCATCAGAGCTCTGATACCAAATGTAACGCCCCGGAAATTTTCGACTTTCGAAAATTCGACATCGACACTCACTTTATCGACTGTCGAGAAATCGAAGGCCAAAAACCGGAATGTTATGGGTTTTTAAAAAGAAAAGAAAAGAAAGAAGAGAGAAGAGAAGATAGAAAATTTTGATAGGGAAAAGAAAATAGGAAATTTTAAAATAGAAGGAAAAGATAATAGAAAATAAAGAAACATAGAATAGAGAAGAGGAAAGAAAAATAGAGGGAAAAGAAGATAGACAATTTTTAGAAAACAGAGAATAGAAGATAGAAGAATTTTAAAAATAGAACGAACAGAAAGGAAACAACAGAACAACATCAGAATCTCACAATTCGCAGCGGAACAACATATAATAATAAATGAATAATCTTTAAACAAAGAACTATATCTGTTATTACATTTTATACATTACATTCATCATATCATCAGAGTGTACAACATCATACAACAACAAACAGTGCAGCGGAAAAAGAAATACTATATAAACTAGTAATACGCCATGCCATCCAGCTTGCCTCCAGCAACTCCAGAATATCCAGAATATCCTGATAAACCTAACTCTTAACTGCCCGTGTGGAAATTGGTGGGCACCCAGAGTTTAGGAAGGAAAACAATAAACTCCAAGTCAGTCATGTGACTGGTGTGAGAACTCAAAACAGTTTATTTATCTTTAAAATCAAAGTAGAGGAATATTTTTAAATTCAATTCGCAATGCTTTTAAAAATGAGACTACCATAAGGCCTCCCGCACACACACACAATGAAAACGCAGAATCGGAGGAGATTTCTCCTTATGATAGTCAAAGATGCTTGATACGCATTTAAAATAACATTTGATATTATTACTAGTGCATAGTGTAGAGAAATATTTCGAAAGTAGAATATAAATCTTAGCCAACATAGACATTTCGAACTATGCCTACTATAGCTACTATCCAAACAGTGGTGACCACCATAAGTGAATAGCAGGTTCTACAACTAATACCGTAAAAGTTTCGTATTGGGAATTGGATTTCCAACAAATGGTCAGGCCAAGGAACTTCCCATTGCCACTGAGAATGCCTCTGGAAAGACATCCCCGAGAACCAAACCGGATCTCTGCCAACACAAGGCCGGGTTACCCCTAACCGGGTAACTACTGACACGAGCACGCCATTCCCCGGTCCTTTAGGACCTTTTCAACCGAGCGCTCGATATCCAATTCACACAATCATAAAGTGTTTTCAACATGAGTAAGTATCTGGGCTCCATACCATGATACCACCCCTTTCCAGAAGGAAATGCACATACCCTAAGGGGAGCTACAGCAACCCCTAATAACCTTGCCGCATCTTTCCTGTTTTGACCATTTCCGGGATGTGAGGCTCGACGAATTCACGTCCACAAAAACATACTTTATACAAAAGCCATGCTTTGGGTCAACAAATGATCAACACAATGATCACAAGGATAGACGATCAAATAAACGATCCTATCACAAATAATCAACACAATGATCATTTCAGCATCACTCAGCATGTCACATTACCAAACTGGGAATATATTGCTGATAACTTCAACTATATAACCTTTGAGCACATACGTCTCAAAGAAGGGTGTTAAGCAAAGAATAAATTCTCCGCCACCAACAGAAATATATTTGAAAGAAATCGGCTTTATATCTCAACTTGTAATGTCAGGCATACAATCCATACAAGTCTGTTCCGGGCTCGAACAGAACCGAAGGCACTTACAAAGAAGTCCTTGCAATCCGGATATTCACAATCCTGATCGGATTTCCCATCACTTAGGGAGTCTCTATACCGTTGCAACTCAGTGCAGAGACAATCGACAGGTCATCCTATCGCTTTCGCAAATATCCGGTCTTCAACACCGATCTTCAAATGCGATTCACAACGACGTATCACATATTCGGAGTGGGTTATACGACCCCATGGTCCTTTCCCGGTTAACCCGAATAGTGAGCGCTTATTCAAAAATAAGTGTGCATTCAATTTCAATCAATTCACATCAAATACCCATTCAAAGGGAAATACTGATAGTCGGTTATTGAACTATCACTGGATATGCACACATCACCAGATTCCAAATAATTTTCCAAATTATTTATTTTCCAAAATATCTTTACAAGATATATAATTTCAACACTTCAAAAATAAATCAATATTTATTTTTTTACCAATTTCACTTTTCACATATATATTCCATAATGAATTTGTATTTCAAAATATCCATGCATATGCGATTTCAATAATCCATTTCAATTTATCTTTAAAAAGATAAATTCTAATTTTTCACTTCATATTGGAAAACATTTCCATACTTATTAAAAATAAGTAATTCACAAATCTTTTTATTTTCAACACTTAGAAAATATTCAATATACTTAAATCGAATTAAGTATATATTTCATTCTATTAAGGAAATCATTCACTTAAACATATTTATTTGGGCCAAAACGAATGTTACGTAAAACACCGTTACGACAACCCAAAATCACTAGTATAGGGATTCGAAATTAAAATAGATATATAAATCCCAATACTATTCAAAACATTTCCTTTCGGAAATCATTTACTATAACAACAGTGTTATAGTCCACATTTCCTTTTATTTCTCGAAAACGTCTATTTCAACAATAAATGTTGAAATCTATGGTTTCGAATCTCAACACATTTTAAACCATCGTTAGATCGTTTTAAATTCTATTTAAAACATTCACATTTAAAACAATTTCTTTAACGTATTATTCACTATTTAAAAACGTGAATATACTACCTTAACAAATTTCATCATTTCTATTCACTTTAACTTAAAGGATTATTCACTGTTCAAAATGTGAATATAACTCTATCTCTAAGTTATAACAATTAACTTATCAAAATAAGTCATTTGCGGATTTATAAAACAACGTTTATAAATTCCGTTTCTATTTATTTATAAAAACTTCCTTTTTATAAATTCCTTTATTAACCTATTCCAGTTTATAACTCAATTATAAACTACAAGTTCATATTATAAGTTAATTACTTATAAAACGATTATTTTACAAAATCGTTCATTTAACTTCCCAAATTATTAATCTTAACTTATAAGATTGTTTATTTATCCAAAATTCATTCTTTCGATAACCCTATAAATTTTATAAACCTATTGCTTATAAAATTTCATTTATAACTTCACAGTTTATAATTTCATAAATTTCATTCATTTAGGAAATTCATTTTCACTACATTCAAACACTTATAAAAACTCGTTTTATAATGTCCATAATTCAATTTATAAATATTCATTTATAAATCTCTTAATATAAATCAGTTTATATTATTATTCTAAAACGTCTTTAAATTCCTTTATAATTTCATCATTTTGATTTATAAAATAATCAAATTTTATAAATCCTATATTTAAACTTTTATCATATATTCAAAAATCCAATCTAAATTATTTTATAAAATCATTAGTTCATATTTCTCAAAAATCGACTTTTAATCGTATTTCTAAAAATCAGCTTTTTTTTAACTATATTTCACAAAAACCATAATTTTTATAACTTTAAAAATTATAACGTTTATTTATTTATAATGGATCAATTCCAAAAATATAGTATATTTTCAAAATCACTTTAAAAATCATTTTAAAATCCCAAAATCTGGGTCCAATGATGCTACACACCAAATAGTCAATCACGACTACAACGATATCATATATCGATATGATAATCCATCAAATATCAAAATATCTGAAATAAAATAAAAACTGTTGAGGAATCCAGTTGGATCCCTCCAACCTGTTTCCTGCATCCAAAAACATTAGCACAATACCAATTTCGCTCCAGTACGAAATTATCGCGGTACATGTTTTTAATAAATATTATCCGCTTAATAACGGCGTAATAGGGTCTCATCCGCTAAACAAAAAATGCGGGAAATCAACAACTGCAATATATACATATGCCAATATATATATATATTGATATTATATATAATACCAATTTCACTGTTTATGAAATATTCGCGGTATATGTTTTTAATAAATAACATCCGCTTACTAACGGCGTATAATGTCTATTTTAACAATCAATAATTTACAGTCATCATTCAAACATGCATTCAAATATTTTAAATCTAACTATTTAAAATAAAATCGAAACCTATTCGATTGAGTGAGAAGTTCTCACCTTGGTTTTAATTTCCGTTTTAGCTTTTATTTCGAATAAAATTAAACGCGCGTTTAATTTTACCCGAAATTCTCACTAACTCCAAATGACTCCAAACCAACTCCATCGCGTAGTGCTCGTCCATACGATCCCAACGCAACTGAGTTTGCATTTTTTCGACCTCGTATGAAAAAGTTATGTATTTTCAAAGTTTACACACGTTTTATATACACAAATTTATAACTAACATTAATAATTTATACCCAAAGCAATCCTAGCCACTAGATCCAGATCCTACGGCCCCTCCCTTTTCTTCCCCACTCACGTACATCTCCAGGTTCCAATCTTTGAGGCCGAACCCACTCCATCAAATTAGGGTTTAATTATGCCTCGCCTACACTCGACTAAAACACGATCAGGTTGCTCCAGTACGAAGCTCTCACCTCCAGCTACACTCGACCCAAACCCCAAGGCACTCGGCCTCCTAGATCTGCGTGCGCACGCACGAGAACAGCCACGAACGGCCATGCTTTGCTCCCTCATCGTTGCTCCATTCCCGATCATATCCGTATGGATTTCAAGATCTCTTCGTGCTCTATAACTTTCGTGTTGAGAGTTTCTTCTAATCCTTTGTAGATTGGAAGAGATTGAGAGTTTAAATTGGGCAATTTCTGGCCTTAGAATGATAAAGTGGCGGCTACTAGTTTTTAGGGTTAGGGTTTTGTATTTTTTTTTAATTTATGAAGAGGTAGGGGCTATTTATAAGGAACGAGCGACACTATTCATCCCGGAAATTCCGAACTCCGATTTAGACGCCGTAACCAGCGTACCTAGGGTTTATCCCACGTTCCGGACACAATGGAACAGGTTTCGGAAGCTAATTCGGAAGTATGTGCGAGTTATGGCTGAAAACGTTCGATTTAAATTAAACTGATTTAAACCGATTTCTAGGCGTTTTAATTTGTACCGGACAAACGGTAAATCCAAACGACTTGAAATTTGAAACCTTACAATAATATCACATTACGGATCCGATGAAACTGGTTTCGTCGAAATCCGAGACTTTTTGAAAAATGGCTATTTTGACTCGCCAAATTTAAATTAAAAATAATTCGATGCGTTTCGAGCTGCCACGATCAAACGATAATTCCGATTGACACGAAAATTGAAATCCGGTAATAACTAACTATTACGGATCCAATGAAACTGGTTTCGTTCAATTCTGAGACTGTTCAAAAATTGGCTATTTTACAGTCGATAATTAAATATTAAAATATTCAATTTTCACAAATTAACTTTTAATTCAATTTTAAAAGTTCTAAAATATTTCTATAACTCCAGTATGATTAAATAAAATTTTCCAAATTATTTTCAATCATATTTAACTCAATTTTTAATTATTTCCATAATTTAACATATTAAATTATCAAATTTAATAATTCAATTAAATCCAATAAATCAAATAAAGATTTATTTGACTTATAAATTCACTTATAAATATTTAAAATTAATTAAATATTCAAATTTTAATTTCTAAAAATTCTGGGTCGTTACAGTACATGCGATAAGGCCGTGCACATCGATGTACAGTTGATAAAATTATAGGGACATGTGAGATAAAGGTCAAAGCCGAGCCATAAGCTGGATTCAACTCCGGTGAAATACAAAACCATCACAAAATTGTCAAGTACAAGTTCTCATGCAACAAGAATCCAAAAGCAACACAAAATAAGCCTCGACCAAAAATTCAATGTGTACACATGAGAACAGACTCAACTGTTAAGTCATGAAGCAATACAAAGAAATCAGGTCAAGGAAATGGTTACTGCACTCATATCAAACCGTACTTTGAACACAACCTCAATATGACCAGACCACATAACAATGAAGATTAGGCTCATAAATGAACCCAAACCACTAGCAAAAGAAAAATCAACCAAAAACAGCAACCAACCTAGATTTATATAGACCAGATCAGAAGAAAGCAACAAACATGCTCAGGTCAATATACTCACATGACAAGGTGGTGAACTAATTACAACATGTACAAAGGGCTGTACACATGAAGTATTAACCGAAACCAAACTGCACACATGTATACATATCAGGAGCAACAAAGTTTCATGTTGAAAACAATGCACATCACAAGTCCAGATTGCAAAATGCAAAAGACAACAAAACTTCGAATAAATACAAAATGTTCAAGTGCAACATGTAACCAGACATCATCATCATCAATGAACCAGATTTCAATGCAGACTACATGAACAAGACAACTATACCAACCAAACTCCAAAGACACACATACAAGCACTCAGTCTCAACATACCAATGAACATAATACAAATGAACACAAGTCCAGACTCAACATCAAACTAACATGCATATGGTCAGATACAAAACTCCATCATGCAACAATTCAACTCCAAACTGCATATGTCCAACTGGTGACAACATGATTCAAAACAGAACAGAAGAGACAACCACAACCAGACTCAAGTGACTGCAACAAAGACACACCAGTTAAGTGAAACAAGACAAGAATCAAGTTCAGGTCAGAGGCATGAACATCCAGAGAGCAGACTCAAGGCAACATGAAGACAAGACCAATGAAAACTTCAAAGTATCAACACTAACATGAAGTGAAAACTAGGATATGTATATATGAATAAACATTGCAGTTCGAAAAAAATGTCAGAGCAGTTTCAAAGTGCAATGAAAATTCATGTATTGCAAAAAAATGAATGAAACAATGGGTTGAATAAAGTCACAAAGCAAATCATGGTGAACCAGTAAATTCTCAGGAGGTCAACAATATATCTCGAGTTCAAATGACAAGTCATGGGTCATGAACCAGTCAAGGAAAAGTAGCAGTTTTGACAAGTGAACTGTTGAATCATGGTTTTGATTCATGACGAAGAACATCAACAAGAATTGACGATCATAGATCACAAGATGATTTAACATAGCGCCAAAAAGAGAATGGAACTTCAAACAAAACAAGACTTCAATTCAAAATATAGTATGTATAATTATCCTGATTTTGAGTCTTAGTTATGTTAAAATATTGTTAAAATCATTCCTCAAGTAGTCACACACACAAATAGATTTTACTTCAAAATATAATGTATTAGTGTGATCTGTGCAACATAGCATAGGTCAGTCGACTGACTCAAGTCAGCCAGTCGACTGATCTATGTCAGTGCACAGATAATTCCTCTTAAATGCATATTTTTCAAATTCAGTCGACTGGCACTTCTGAGTCAGTAGACTGAACGGCAAATAACGGCTATTTGACTGAAAAGACGCGTTCTTTCATGAAGGGGTTTCAATCCAATTTCAAGAGGAACGGATGCAACTTTTGATTGAGATCTTTCATGAATGATTGCATCTCTATATCCTCTATATAAACATGCTTTGATTCTTTTCAAAATCACCGAATTTTTACTTTACTCTCTTAATCTATTCTTGCTCTATACTCCTTGCAATTCAAAGCATTTACAAACTCTATATCGCTTGAATCTTTGAGTTAATATATACATTCTTTGATTCTATGTGATCTTCTTCCTTTCAATCAATACACACACAAAATAATATTGGGGATTTGATTATAGGAAGGGTGTACTTCAAGACATATCTGTGTTATCAAGAACATACTAGTCAATAAAGCTTTCTTTATCTAGTAGAAGTCCTGTTCGGTCGCTCAGGCAG
Source organism: Allium cepa (assembly GCA_030765085.1). Lineage (NCBI taxonomy): Eukaryota > Viridiplantae > Streptophyta > Magnoliopsida > Asparagales > Amaryllidaceae > Allium > Allium cepa. The sequence continues at coordinate 914,218,213 of CM060929.1, read as the reverse complement.
AAAGACCTCTTCGGCCATTGAGGCAAAAATCCCGTTCGACTGTTCAGGTGTTGTATAGACCTGTTCCTCTGGGTTAAGTGAGGGATATTGTTTGTAGTATAACTCCAGAAGGAGTTTGGGACTGGACGTAGGACGTAGCTCCGAACCGGTATAAAAATCTCCGGTGTTATCTTTTTACTGCACTTATTTTCCTCATTATTATTTATATTGTTATCTACATTATTCTCTACATTATTGTATATCCATATTGCATGATCCATAGCATAGCACACTTTCATTTGGTATCAGAGCAGGTCATCCTATAACTGTCACACGGTTATTCGATATTTTAGTAATATGGATAGTAACACCAACACTAGTTTTATAGAAGGACAATCCACTGCACGACCTCCATTGTTTAATAGCATGAATTATAGAAGGACAATCCACTGCACGACCTCCATTGTTTAATAGAAGGCAAATAGTTTTGATTCATGGAACATTACACAATCAGAGTATCACATACCCACAACTGAATATTCAACAAGGTCAAACACACAAAAACAAGACGCTTCTTCAAATGCCAAAGCAATGAACATGTTATTTTGTGCTTTAGAAAAAAATGAGTTTAATCGTGTTAGTATGTGCAACACTGCCTATGAAATATGGAGAACACTAAAAATCACTCATGAAGGTACTAACAAGGGTAAACAAAGTAAAATATCTATGCTTAAGAATCAATTTCAAAATTTTAGGATGAAGCAAGATGAATCTATAAATGATATGTACTCCAGATTTCAAGATATTTATCATTCTTTATTAGGACTAGAAGAGATATATTCCAACTTTGATATTGTTTCAAAAATCATTAACTCTTTAACGGACAAATGGGAAAGAAAAGTCTTAGCTATTGAAGAAGCTAATGATCTTTCCACCATGAAACCAGAAGAGTTAATAGGAAATCTAATGTCTTATGAAGTGAATTTGCAGGCTAAAAGAGTACAAGCACAAGACAAGAAGAACGTAGCTTTTCATGCTGAAGAAGAAGACTCAGACTCAGATGAGGAATACCTAGCATTTATTGCCAAAAACTTTAAGAAGTTTTTGAAATATAGGAAAAAAAACAAGAGTAATGGAAAACAAAGCTTCTACAAACCATCAACCTCAGCAATAGAATGTTTCAACTGCCACAAAAAGGGACACATGCAAAAAGATTGTCCAGAATAAAAGAAAGCATACAACAACAAAAATAAGAAGGACAAGTTCAAGAGAAAAGCTTTTTCAGTAACATGGGATGACTCAGATTCTTCATCCTCTGAAAGCGAAAGTGACAGTGATAATGAACAAGAAAATGTATGCTTCATGCTAAAGATAATGAGGTTAGTGATTTAACTTTTGATGATATGATAGAAATAAATTCAGAACTTCTAGATACTTTGAAAAATCTCAAAAGGAAATATAAAGAAACTTTGGAAAATCAGAAAAGAGTAGAATTCGAAAGAGATATGCTTAAAGATGAGAAGAAAATATTAGAAGAACAACTTGAGAAAATTCAAAATTCACTCTCTAACAATTCTCAACTCGCTCTTTTAAGCCAAGAAATAGAAGCTCAAAAAGAAAAGAATGATGCTCTAGTTTCTGAAAATCATGAGATAAAAACAAAAATCAAAATTTTTGAGTTAGATAACACTAGTCTCAAGACAAAGCTAGATGACATTACCAAAAGCATTTCCAATTTTAATAAAGGAAGAGAAAATTTATCCGGTATTATTGAAAATTCTCAACCCGTTTCAAACAAAAATGGTTTAGGTTATGCCAAGAAATCAAAAGCTCCACCTAAAATTGAAAACAAAAGGAGAAATGATTATAAATCTTGGTCTACAAAAGAATCTTTAAAAGGGAAATCCAATCTGAAAACTATAAAAATATGGATTTCTAAAACAAACAATAGTTTAATTAGAAAGAAATATAAATTTATTTTTTGAATCTATGCATAAAAATTAAAATTATATTTTCAAAAAGGAAACTAAACCCTCTTGGGTTTGGTTTCCTATCACCTAACTCTTAGGACCCTATTAAAAAGTGGGTACTAATGATATTCTTTATTTTCTTGTAGGTCCCACTTAAAAAGAGAGGAAAATAGATACTCGACAACGGTTGCTCAAAACATATGGCCGGTGATAAAAATATGCTATCAAACATTACTTACTCAATTGAAGGCTCGGTCACTTTTGGAGACAATTCAAAAGGATATATCATAGGAAAAGGCGATGTCAGCAATGTCGGTACATCTAATTTACCTCTTATTTCCAATGTTTTGTTAGTTAAAAATTTGAAACACAATTTACTTAGTATCAGCCAATTATGTGATAAAGGATTCAAAATCAATTTTTCTGAAAATAAGTGTAGCATCTTTGATCGAAATAATAATCTTATTTTCGAAGGTTTTAGAGATAAAAATATTTATGTTTTGAATATGAATATAAATTATAATTCAAATATGTGCTTATTAGCCAAAGAAAATGATCCTTGGTTATGGCACAAAAGGTTTTGTCATATTAATTTTAGGGAAATTTCAAAATTATCTAAAAATGATTTAGTAAAAGGATTACCAAAAATGAATTTTAAAGTAGACCATATTTGTGATGTATGTCAGTTAGGAAAATTAACTAAATCATCTTTTAAATCTGAAAAGGTAATTTCAACAATGCAACCACTTGAATTACTATACATGGATCTATTTAGACCAACACAAGTACAATCCATAAATCATAGTAAATATGTGTATGTAATTGTTGATGACTTTCGAGATATACTTGGACAATTTTTATGAAAAACAAAAGTGATACTTTTGATCATTTTAAATCCTTTGTTAAAAGAAATCAAAATTTTAAAGGTTTAAAAATTAAAAATATTAGGAGTGATCATGGAGGTGAGTTTGAAAACGAAGCTTTTGAGCATTTTTGTAAGAAGAAAGGAATAATTCACAATATTTCGTTCCCAAGAACTCCTCAACAAAATGGAGTAGTAGAACGGAAAAATAGAATCTTACAAGAATGTGCAAAGACTTTATCAAATGGAAGCACGTTGCCAAAACACTTCTGGGCAGAAGCTGTTTCTACAGCTTGTTATGTCTTGAATCGTGTTTCTATTCGACCACTAACTAAGAATACTTCTTATGAATTATTTTATGAAAGAAAACCAAATATTTCATATTTTAATGTTTTTGGTTCAAAATGTTTTATTGTAAATATAAAAGATCAGCTTGGAAAATTCGGTCCAAAATCCGAGGAAGGAATCTTTGTAGGATATTCGGAACGAAGCAAAGCTTATCGTATTTTTAATAAAAGAACTAATATCATCGAAGAAACACTTCATGTATTGTTCGATGAAAATTTTAAACAAATTCCAAGCATTAAAGATGATGAAGAAAATATCTCAAATACGGAATATACAATTTTCCAAAATAATGAAAACACTTTTAATAATAATAACACTGAATTAAGATCTCCTCCTAGGATATTAAGAAATCACCCCATAGAAAATGTAATAGGAGAAATTAATTCAAATGTAAGAACTAGAAATCAATTAAATCAAATGGCCATGTAGATTTTCTTTCTAAGATGGAACATAAAAATATAAAGGAAGCCTTAGCTGATGATTATTGGATTATTGCTATGCAAGAAGAGTTAAATCAATTCGACAGAAATGACGTTTGGGATTTAGTTCCAAGGCCTAGTGACCAATCAGTCATTGGTAAAAATAAAGCAGATGAACATGGTAATATAACTAGAAATAAAGCTAGATTAGTAGCACAATGATATAATCAGGAAGAAGGAATTGACTACGAAGAAACGTTTTCTCCAGTCGCTAGACTAGAAGCAATGCGAATCATACCGGCCTTTGCATGTTTTCATAATTTTAAATTATATCAAATGGATGTAAAAAGTGCTTTTCTAAATGGTTTTATAAAAGAAAATGTTTATGTTGAACAACCACCTTTATTTATTCATGAACAATTTCCAGATCATGTTTATAAATTAAAGAAAGCTTTATACAGTCTTAAACAAGCACCACGTGCTTGGTACGATCGTCTTAAAAGATATCTAATAGATTCTGGTTTTGAATTGGAAAGGTTGATCAAACTCTTTTTATTAAAAGAATTAAACAAGATATTTTAATTGTTCAAATTTATGTTGATGATATTATTTTTGGTTCCACAAATGAACAATTATGTCAGGAATTTTCAAAAATAATGGCTACAGAATTTGAAATGTCGCATATGGGTGAATTAAGTTATTTTCTTGATTTACAAATCAAACAATTGGAAAATGGTATTTTTATAAATCAAGAAAAATACTGTAACAATTTAATCACACACTTTGGTATGGAAAATACTTCTACCAAACCTACTCCTATGAGTACATCTATACATCTCGATAAAGATGAAAATGGTAAAAGTGTTGACCAAAAATTATATCGAAGTATGATTGGATCGTTACTTTATTTAACAACCAGTAGACCTTACATAATGATGGGCGTTTGCTTGTGTGCACGATTTCAAGCAGATCCCAAAGAATCACATATGCGAGCAGTGAAACGCATACTACGGTATCTTAGTAAAACCAAGGACTTTGGACTATTTTATCTGAAAGAATGTCATTTTGAATTAGTATCATATAGTAATGCGGATTTTGGAGGAAGTCGGATGGATAGAAAAAGTACAAGTGGAACTTGTCACTTTATTGGACGATCCCTTGTATCTTGGTTTAGTAAGAAACAAAATTGTGTCTCACTTTCGACATGTGAAGCAGAATGTATATCTGCAGCTTTGGCATGTGCTCAAATCATCTATATGTAACAAACACTTCAAGATTTTGGTTTTAATCTAAATAAGTCAACAATTTATTGTGATAACTCAAGTGCTATTAACTTATCTAAATATCCAATAAATCATTCACGAACAAAACATATTGACATTCGTCATCACTTTCTTCGTGATTGTATTGAAAAAGAATTAATAAATCTTGAATTTATATCCTCTGAAAATCAGTTGGCTGATATATTTACAAAACCTTTGATAGAAAACGTTTCTATAAAATTAAAATGAGAACTTGGAATCATCTCATCTAAAGATTTATAATTTTTTAGATTTTATGACATTAAATTTATATATACATATTTTTTTATAAAGTTTAATATAAATTATCTAAGCCTCTTGTTTAATCTAACGTTTTGACCACCAATTTTTTATCTTCCATTTTTAGTTATGGTAGAAATTTCTTGAAACTTTATGACCATTGTTTTGTCTCTCTCTGCCTATAAATTTATTAACCTTTCTTCGTTATTTTCATCTTCAATTCTATATATTCATTTACTCCAAACAACTCTGAATACTTCTTTTTCTCAACTATGTCATCAAACTGCTTGAACTCTAACAGCTCGGACTCTAGACTCTCCTATATTTCTATCACTTCTGATTCTCCTAATACACCTTCACTTCACACTCCAACACCCATTCATGAACAAGTTCCCATTATTAGAGATCACAATCATCATACCGGTTATACAACTCCTTCAAAGAAATCAAAACGTTCATTACTTTTTGGATCACCTTCCACCAAACAAAAGGTGGATGGAATTCATCACTATCAACAACAATCTCTGGATCTTCAAAAAGAAATGTGGTATGAACAGAAAATGAATTCACGGCGGCTATCTTTTCTAGAGCAAGTAGCTCTCAAAGTTTGGCTCCTACTCTTCTAGTGTTCAAGAACTTGTTCGGGCTCAAAATCCTTGGTCTCCTAGCCCACAACGACCACTCGTATCACCGAACTCATGGGAACGTAGACAGGGATGGTCACCAATTCACAATGAGACACCAACTAAGAAAAATGATAAATCTACTCCAAGCCCGTCCTCTAAATAATGTTTCTTTTCTTTTCAACTCCATCTCAACCATATTCAAAGGTTTCGATGACAAACAAATTCATTTCTTATTGGTTGTATGACATGTGTGTTATATCTATATAATTATTGTTTGTATTTCATCTATATTTTGTTATAAACAAATTATTCTATGTTTTATAAGCAAATAGTTACTGATCTCAAATTAAGACTAAATCAGTCGACTGAATAGACTGAGTCAGTCGACTGAATGCAGAGTGAAAAACTCTCGGGTTCAGATTCAGTCGACTGGCTCAGGTATTTCAGTCGATTGATCGTGATTTACTGGATCATAACTGCTTCTACCTACTATTTTTTAGCACATATCTTCACCATTTTAACTTTCCTCTTCATTCCTTCAGCCCTATATTCTGAAATTCACCTCTCCACCATTACCTAATTACACTTTTTTCAATTTTCTCATATTTCTTCATGGCCCCTAGACAATCAAAACGCGTCAAAAAGGCTTCTTCTTCATCATCTACTCCAATAGATTCTCAAATTGCTACCTGGCTGGTCCATGACAAAGCCATTCAAAGGTGGATAAACATGCAAGACTCCCATATTTTCGAAGGCTCCTTTGTTCATTATCCTGACTTCAACTCTTATGGCATTCAGGAACTTTCCGAACGAAGCAGTTTGGATACTTTTCTCGATTGCAAAAGGAATAATATAAAAATCAACCATACAATGGTAAAGCTATTCTATGCGAACTTGAATCTTCAAGAACCAGCACCTAAGAATTGAGAAAACTGCATTTGGACTTCGGTATGTGGAATTTCAGTTTTTATTTATCTCGATCGTATGTACCATTTGCTTCAAACTCGAGTTGGGAGTATTAATCTTCGGGATATAAATTGTGATATGAAAATTCGAGACAATATAAGTCATTTATTCCTAGAAGATGATGCATAGAAGTTAAATCTATGTCACTTCGACCAAAAGCTAGACTCATGCACAAGTTTCTTCTTAAGAGTATAACCCCATGGACAGGGTTATATGAATTAGTATACCCCGATAATTTTCGTGCTTTATATGCTATATGGGGAAATTTGCGTGTCAATTGGACTCAACTTCTTATGGACGAATTCTTATGTTTTAACCAAGGTAGAACAAATGTGATTTACTTTAGTGAATATATAATGCGACTTTTAAATGATTTCGATATAAAATCCCCCGAATTTGAATTCTCTAAAGTCAGATTATATAATATTTGTACCATAAGACTCATGCAACTCCCTGATCGTCCAGAACCCTTCATTACTTTTTAAGATTGGAAAGCAAACACAATGACAAAGGCGACAAGGAATTCACATTACCGAACAATCTTCTTCTCATCAATCTGAAGAAGAGGTTATTCGTCGTCCAGTTATTGGCCAAACTTCAAGAGAGGCTATTGATTTGCTCATGCAAAACCAACTTATTCTTGGCTCTCGCCTAAATAAAATAGATAAGAAGCTTAACAAAATAAAGGATTCTTCACAACTTTATGGGAAGCAACTTCTTGTGCAACTTCTTCTACCGGACCTTTGCATTTGGATCCTGGAAAAAGGCCGGCTCCACAATTCTCTTGGTCAACTTCCAAAGCCACAAGCTCCAGCACAAGTGGCACTGGCGGAACATCTCGTGACATTGCTAAAGGGAAGAAACCAATTCAGTCGGAGGAGGAAGATCCTTTTGATTCAGACGCAGAGTAAGTTGTCTTTTGATCCTCTGAATTAATGGTTAGTAAGTTATTTCTCTTATTCAAGAACATTCTCTTAGTAAGTTGTTTGAATTCATACAACTATGAACTAAGTAATATTTGGTGATATTGTGAGGTGTTGTATGAATGATACATTTATGTGATTATGTTTATTTGTGGTATATTGGCAATCTCTAAATATTCCTTTTTTTCGATGACAAAGGGGGAGAAATTATTGTGTTTTCTAACAATTTTTCTCAGAGCCAAACATTCGGGGAGAAAACTAAGAAAACGAATTCTTTATAACTCATATTATATACCGTCAATTATATATGTTGTCATCAATCAAAAAGGGGTAGAATGTTGAATCATGGTTTTGATTCATGACGAAGAACATCAACAAGAATTGACGATCATAGATCACAAGATGATGAAACATAGCGACAAAAAGAGAATGGAACTTCAAACAAAACAAGACTTTAATTCAGAATATAATATGTATAATTATCTCGATTTTGAGTCTTAGTTATGTTAAAATATTGTTAAAATCATTCCTCAAGTAGTCACACACACAAATAGATTTTACTTCAAAATATAATGTTTTAGTGTGATCTCTACAATATAGCACAGGTCAGTCGACTGACTCAGGTCAACCAGTCGACTGACCTGTGTCAGTGCACAGATAATTACTCTTAAATGCATGTTTTTCAAATTCAGTCGACTGGCACTTCTGAGTCAGTTGACTGAACGGCAAATAATGGCTATTTGACTAAAAAGACACGTTCTTTCATGTAGGGGTTTTAATTCAATTTCAAGAGGAACGGATGCAACTTTTGATTGAGATATTTCACGAATGATTGCATCTCTATATCCTCTATATAAACATGCTTTGATTCTTTTCAAAATCACCGAATTTTTACTTTACTCTCTTAAGCTATTCTTGCTCTATACTCTTTGCAATTCAAAGCATTCATAAACTCTATATCGCTTGAATCTTTGAGTTAATATATACATTCTTTGATTCTAAGTGATCTTCTTCCTTTCAATCAATACACACACAAAATACTCTTAAGGATTTGATTATAGGAAGGGTGTACTTCAAGACATATATGTGTTATTAAGAACATACTAGTCAACAAAGCTTTCTGTATCTAGTAGAAGTCATGTTGGTTGCTCAGGCAGAAAGACCTGTTCCTCCGGGTTAAGTGAGGGATATTGTTTGTAGCATAATTCCAGAAGGAGTCTGGGACTGGACGTAGGACAGTGCTCCAAACCAGTATAAAAATCTTCGGTGTTATCATTTTATTGCACTTATTTTCCACATTATTATTTATATAGTTATCTACATTATTCTCTGCATTATTATATATCCATATTGCACGATTCATAGCATAGCACAATTTCATGAACATGTACTGGTAATCAAGCAACAGAGCTTTAACGGTTTTAACAAAGTCATAGTCGAGGTAAAAATTAACCAGATGATCAAGTGATACCAGAAATAAATTAACCAAGTCAATTATCTCAAGAATTCAGAGTGCCGAAATCATAGAAGTCAAAAGAGAAAAAAACGGAACCAAAATTAAAACACATCAGGGAAATGAAGGAACCGACTAAAGCAAGTCAGCAATGAACAAGTCAGAGTAATCACCAGCATCCAATCAAAATCGAATGGCCGAACAAAATTATCATGAAGAATTCAAACAGTATGTACGAATTTTTTTTTAGGGATTTCATCCCTATATAACCCGGTTACATCATCGGCAAATGGGTACTCGAGTTTAAGACAAAAAATCAGAGCAATTGCTTAAAACATATCACAAATATACTTCAAAACTCGAACCGAAGTCGAGTGTACTCAAAATCAAAAAGGGGATAAATTGCATACCAATTTTATCGTTCTTGCTCGACAAAAATTGCAGCAGCCACATGCCAAACGAAGCTAGGATCAATTGATGAAGCAAAACTGAAGTTAATTCATCACTTAATGAATCATCCTTAAGGCGGCGACTTCAATTCCTGAAAACCCTAATTATTGAAAGGAAGAAAAAGGATCGGCCAAACTTTCTACATAAAGGAAAAGGAGTGTCTTCACTATACTTTTATTTGGGCCAAATAAGAAGACGTGTTCTTTAATTATACCTTTGTTTATTTGTGTTGGGCTTAGAGTTTTAAATAATTAGGGTTTTTTAGTTGTTTTATTTATTTTGTAATTTTCTTTTTTAAACTGTTTTTTTAGCCTGTGACTAGGTTAAGAACTACGGTTGTGTAGTTCGAGAATTCGCAACTCGGTGGCTGAGTTGTGGCAGGGTTTTGAGTGTAGAGTTTGGTTAGCCATTAGCGGGTGTCGCAAGTTTACATGTGTCAGCGTTTGACTGCTTAATTTCTAGTAGAAACTTTGGGGGCATCACATATACAGGGTTTTGCCGAAGCTGGGTAAATTTGTGTTGTTCCATTTCTGCATTTATTATTCTTCTATTATCTGTGCTACAATTATTTTATATATTTCTGCATTAATTTTTATTATTACTAGTATCACCCTATTCGACCCCTAGGGTGAAATCGATCCTATGAGTGGTATCGGAGCTTGGAACAAAAACCAGTTTTTGTTTTAAAAATTTTGATTTTTTAAAACCAATTTTTGTTATAAAAATTCAAATTTTCTAAATGGATTTTTTAGTAATGCTTTTGCTGAGGGTCATTCCATAGTTAGACCATCTATGTTCAATGGTGAATATGCTTATAAGAAAAAATAGAATGAAAATTTTTCTAAACAACATTGATGCTTGGAATATTGTTGAGACGGGATATATGACACCAACTATAGTGGTAGATAATCAAGAAATTGAAAACCTAATGGATCAATGGACAGATCTTGAACATAAACTATTGAATGCTAATGCTAAAGCTATGAATTCTATTATTTGTTCATTAGATAAAATCGAATTTAATCGTGTCTCACATTGTCTAACTGCACAGGAAATCTGGCACACACTTGAAGTGACTTACGAAGGAACATCTCAAGTCAAAGAATCTCATCTTGCCATGCTTAGTAGCGAATACAAGAACTTCACAATGGCCAAGGATGAGAATGTCAAAGAGATGTATGGACGGCTTTCTAATCTCATATACAAATCAAAAGCTCTCAGAAAACCATACACAAAATTGGAAATAGTTCGAAAAATCCTCAAAGTCCTTCCACGACATTTTGAAGAAAAAGTTACCACCATTCAAGAATCAAAAGATCTAAAACAAATCAAAGTTGAACAACTAATCAGAAATCTCACCACTTATGAGCTAGAAATGAAATTCAAGGAAGAATGTGAATGAGGTGATACTCAAAAGAAATCAATAGCTCTCAAAGGAACAACAGAAAGTGATGATGATGATGGAACGGCTGAATTGGCACTATTAATAAAGAGATTCAAAAGGCGGAACCACAAATACGGAAATGCAGCTCTAAATCAACAATTGAAAAGTAGAATAGTAAAAGTACTAGACAACTCAGAAGAGCAGAAGATCATATGTCACAAGTGCAATAAACCTGGTCTTATCAAGCAAATTATCCTCAGAATCGACTCGGCCAAGGAAAGAAACCGAAAAGGAGAAGTTTTGCAGCTATTTAGGATGAAAATGATGAAGATGATAAAACCACTGGCAGTGAGAGTGAAAAGGAAATCTTTATCTTCAAGGAGAAACAATTGACAATGATGACGACGAGCCAAGTGAGGTATCAGAACTTACTCATTCGGAATTACTTATATATTTTCATGAGGTCCGACTTAGGGAAATGTACGCTAAAATTGATCACAAAGAGATAGTTTGATAGAATTAAATAAACAACTTGACAAATGAGTTATAAACTATCGAAATAAAAGCCCTAAGTGTGAAAAGTGTCCATCATTCGAAGAAGAAATTAAAAAATCAGAAATTAAAATTAACTCACTTGAAAATGAAATTCTGATTTTGATAGAAAGTGAAAATACCAGGAGAGAAAATTCTATTAAAAAGTGCACTCTATTATTGAATGAAAATGAATCTCTCAAAACACAAGTCCAACAACTGCCTACAACTTTAGGAAAATTTTCCAAATGAGAAAAATCACTAAAAACGTTATTAGGGGAACAAACAGTCAATACTGTTAGACAAGGACTTGGGTATAATCAATCTGAATATATTAGAAGCGAAATTAATCAAGTCAATTCCAAGTTCACAATTTGTGGGAAAACTGGACATAATCATAATAATTGTTGTTGTAGACCTAAACACGTGAAAACCATACCAATTTGGGTTCCAAAAGGCATGAATAAAAATCCCTTAAAGTCAAACAAATCTGGGTGCTAAAAGGAACAAATATAAAATTTCTTAGGTCTACTCAAACATATTTTTCAAATCTTTTTTCACTAATAACCATGGACTTATAAAAACAAATAGGTCACAAAAATCTTTTCTCGTGTAGGTGTGGTGGCAGGCTATGGAACAACAACAGTGTTATCTGGATTCTAGCTATTCCAGGCACACGACGTGCAACAAATCGAAGTTCCTTAGCCTAGCACTATGGTGGCAGAATCACAATGGGTGCAAATGAAAAATTATCAGTAAAGGTAAAATAGGTAACGATATATTTCTCTTGAACGATATATTATAAAATTTGCACCATAATTTTATTTAATTCGGCCAGTTATGTGATAAGGAAATGGATATTGGTTTTGATTCTGATTTGTGCAAAAATGTTAACCAATCATTTTTTTCATCTTTGGACTAGTTCATATAAATTTATTTGGACTAACGATATTACAAGTTTAGGTAGTAAGAGATGTTGTTATGTATTGATGATTACTCAAGATACTCATGGAGATATTTGTTTATCTTACTGCTTCTAGATCTGACACTATGTTCATTGTTTGTTTATTTGCACGGTTTCAAATTCAAATCTAAAGGAATCACATTTTAAAAGTTGTAAAAGGATTTTAAGGTATTTTTTGCAACTTCACGGTCTGGTCTATGATATCCAACTTATGATAACCTTGATTCAAAAGTTTTTTTTTAGCTGCAGATTATGTTGTTTGCTAGTTGATAGAAAAATTACTAGTGGAACGTTTTTTATGTAGAGACATTCATTAGTTGCATCAAATTTTCAGAAAAAATATCTGCATATTGTTCATTTCAACTAATTTTCAATTAACAGACATATTTTTTTTATAGAACCCCTTCCAGAAAATAGTTTTTGTTGACTTCATTTCAGATTAGTCATTTTAGAAAATTTGATTTTATAATTTTTGGATGTGATCTTAAATGACTACATTAACTAACCTGACTCCCTACAGATTATCAAAAAGAAAAATAGTTACTGAAAAATGTGATAAATGTTGATATTAATTATATATTATGACTTGAGACAGTATATTTAGTAAATTTCTTTAAAAATTTAAACAAGATTTATAATAACTTTTGTTGATAAAAATTCCATGACCATCTCTATTTCTATTATATTTCTAATGACCGTCACTCATTAAAGTCCAATATAATATGTCAAAATGTGGTATTTTAAACAGGAAATTATTCGTTTTTTTAATAACAACATCCAAAGTATTCACTCTCATTTAAAAGTCCTCACGGTTATGCATGGGTGAATTACTTGGAATATTCGTTTATGTGCTTTCAAGCTCATTTAAAAGCCCTCACGGTTATGCATGTATGGAACACATATCAAAATTGATTATTAAATAGACAAGTTGATTCTAATCCCATCTAAAAGTCCTCATGGTTATGCGTGGTTAGAAGATGCATGAATTTTTTTTAAAAAAATTGGGAATACTACTAATCTCGTTTAAAAGTCCTAACGATTATGCATGGTTAGTAGATATTCAAGTTCCTGATATAAATATACCACAAATAGACACAACTGTATGGTTTTATATGTCGACATCACCCATATCACTCTAAAGTGGAATATGCGTCTGACAGAGTATTATGATTTTTTTATTGAAATTTAATATTTATACTCGATTGGGTATTGATGTTGTATTAATATCTATCACTTTATCTCTATTTTTCTAACACTATTACTCTTTGGCTGATAATAAAAAAGGTAGAGAAAAGTTAAGATTTTGGCAAACAAAGTTCAAATATTTTATTTTTTATTCGCATATTCCCATCTAGGTTCATTTGCATATTTTTATCTATTTTCATGCATATATGAAGGGGGCTTTGTTGTAGAAAAGGAGCAGCAAATTGAGTTCATCAATGACAAAATACATTTAATAAATTCAAAATTTTAATATACGTTTATTATCATCAAAGGGGGATATTGTTGAATATGCTAGTATATGATTTTTTTGATCATAATAAACATATATATATTCATTTAAATGTATTTATTATTGTAAAAAAATATTTTTTGAATAAAATTAATAACACAGAATTTAAATTGAAACAAATATTTTATTACATTTTTGAATAGTACAAATTTGGCTCTCACTACATATATACACATTTTCAATTATAATACATTTTCGATTACATCACAAATTTCAATTTACAATTTTCACCTCACTACATATCACTTAACACTCATATTCTTATCTTCAACTCTATTCCAGCCTGAATCCAGCATCTGAATTATCTGCAAAATAAACACTAATGCCGTAAAATTGAAAAAGAAATATTTTGCTGTGCAAATTAAAGTGTGTGTTTTGAAAATATTATTTGCCTCAGTTATTTGGGTTATTTGTCATCATATTTATTTTGAATTCATCTTACATGAACAACTTGTGACATGCACGGTGTAACACTGTACATGCCACAAGGCCGTGCACACCAATGTACACTTGACAAAATTATAAGGACAGGTGAGCATAAGGTCAAATCCAAGCCATAAGCTGGATTCAACTCAGGTGCAATACAAAAACATCTCAAAATTGTCAAGTACAAGTTCTCATGCAAAAAGAATCTGAAACCAACTTAAAACAAGCCCCGACCAAAAATTCAATGCGTACACATGAGAACAGACTCGACAATGAAGTCATGAAGCAATATAAAGAAATCGGTTCGAGGAAATGGTTACTGCACTCATATCAAACCATACTTTGAACACAACCTTAATATGACCAGACCACATAACAATGAAGATCAGGTTCAACACATCAATGAACCCAAACCACCAGTGAAAGAAAAATCAACCAAATACAGCAACCAACCCAGACTATACAGACCAGATTAGAAGAAAGCAACAAACATGCTCAGGTCAACATACTCACATGATAAGGTGGTGAACTAGTTACAATATGTACAAAGGGCAGTACACATGAAGTATTAACCAGAACCAAACTGCACACATGTATACATATCAGGAGCAACAAAGTTTCATGTTGAAAACAATGCACATCACAAGTCCAGACTGCAAAATGTAAAAGGCAACAAAACTTCAAATAAATACAAAACGTTCAAGGCCAACATGTAACCAGACATCATCATCATCAATGAACCAGATTGCAATGCATACTACATGAACAAGACAATTATACGAACCAGACTCCAAAGACACACATACAAGCACTCAGTCTCAACAACCAATGAAACATAATATAAATGAATACAAGCCCAGACTCAATATCAAACTACCATACATATGTATACATATGTATACACACATATATACACATATATATGCAGTGACACTCAACATATGCATATGGTCAGATACAAAAGTCCATCATGCAACAATTCAACTCCAAACTGCATATGTCTAAGTGGTAACAACATGATTCAGAACAGAACAAAAGAGACAACCACAACCAGACTCAAGTGACTGCAACAACCACACACCAGTTAAGTGAAACAAGACCAGAATCAAGTTCAGGTCAGAGGCATGAACATCCAGAGAGCAGACTCAAGGCAACATGAAGACAAGACCAATGAAAACTTCAAAGTATCAACACTAACATGAAGTGCAAACTAGGATATGTATACATGAATAAACATTACATTTCAAAAAACAAGTCAGAGCAATTTCAAAGTGCAATGAAAATTCGTGTATTGCCAAAAAATGAATGAAACAGCGGGTTGAATAAAGTCATAGAGCAAATCATGGTGAACTAGTAAATTCTCAAGAGGTCAACAACATATCTTGAGTTCAAATGACAAGCCGTGGGTCATGAACCAGTCAAGGAAAAGTAGCAGTTTGAACAAGTGAACATGTACTAGTAATCAAGCAATATAGGATTTAACAGTTTTAACAAAGTCATGGCCGAGATAAAAATTAATCAGATGATCAAGTGATAGCAGTTAGAAATTAACCAAGTCAATTATCTCAAAAATTCAGAGTGCCAAAATCATAGATGTCAAAAGAGAAAAGAACGAAACCAAAATTCAAACACATCAGGGAAAAGAAGGAATCGACTAAAGCAAGTCAATAATGAACAAGTCGGAGTAATCACCAGCATCCAATCAAAATCGAATGGCCGAAAAAATTTATCTTAAAGAATTCAAATAGCATATACGAATTTTTTTAAGGGATTTCATCCCTATATAATCCTGTTACATCATCGGCAAATGGGTATTAGAGTTCAAGACAAATAGTCGGAGTAATTGCTACGAAAAATTCACAAATATACTTCAAAACTCGAATCGAAGTGGAGTGTACTCAAAATCGAAAAGGGGATAAATTGCATACCAATTTTATCATTCGTATTTGAAAAAATTGGCGCAGCCGCATGCCAAACGAAGCCAAGATCAATTGATAAACCAAAGCCGAAGTGAATTCATCACTTAATCAATCATCCTTAAGGCGGCGACTTCAATTCTTGAAAACCCTAATTATCGAAAGGAAGCAAAAAGGATCGGCCTAACTTTCTACATAAAGGAAAAGGAGTGTCTTCGCTATACTTTTATTTAGGCCAAATAAGAAGACGTGTTCTTTAATTATACCTTTGTTTATTTGTGTTGGGCTTAGATTTTTAAATAATTAGGTTTTTGTTTAGTTGTTTAATTTATTTTGTAATTTTCTTTTTTAAAATGTGTTTTTCTAGTCGTGTGACTAGATTACGAACTACGGTGGTGTAGTTCGAGAATTTGCAACCCAGTGGCTGAGTTGTGGCAGGAATTTGAGCGTAGAGTTAGGTTAGTCGTTAGCGGATATCGCAAGTTCACGTGTGTAAGCTTCCGACTACTTAATTTCTAGTAGAAACCTTGGGGGCAGCACGTAGGCAGGGTTTTGCCGAAGCTGGGTAAATCTGTGTTGTTCTATTTTTGCTTTTTTTATTCTGCTATTATCTGCACTGCAATTATTTTATATATTTCCGCATTAATATTTATTATTATTAGTATCACCCTATTCACTCCCCTCTAGGGTGAAATCGATCCTACAATGTTCGGTGTTGATTTGCTTTTGTTACTAATTGAAACAACTAAACATTTCTATGGTACATAATTCTCACTATGTTGGATTTTATAAGTGAAATACAGGTTTGTAGAAGCAATAGCTATTGCTCTTGGTTTCATAAATAAAGTTTGTTTGCCCAACAAATAGGTACGTTTTCGGATTACGGTTTTATAACGATATTTTATTATTTTCCTGTGGTTTGGGATATTTTATTATTGAAATATGATATATATTGAAATTTTTGATATTATTATTTTCCCGGACCTAGCTGCGTAAAGGAGACTCTACCGAAATTTTTCGTGAATTTAAGATTAGAAATTTTTCATGAAAGTGAAAATATTTTCAAACTTTTATTAAACTTAAATATGAAGGATTTAATTGTTTATAAATTGATATATTTTATTTAAAATACTTAATTATGTAAGTTTAAAATTTTTCTAAATTGATTATATTGAATAAAATTATACCAAGTTCTTAATCCATTCTTTTCCTTTTCAAGGACGAAAAGTTTTAAGTGGGGGAGAGAGTGTAACAACTCGTATTTTTCGATAATTAAAAATATTAAATTTAATTGGATTTTAGAATCTAATATTGGAAGAAATTAAATATATGATTTATTTATGGGAAAAATAATTAGAATATGATTTAATAATGTTGTTTGAAGATTATTGACAGTTATTTTAATGTAATTTCAATCAATTGAAATAATTGTAAAGATAATTTGGTTATAATTGTAAATAAGGAATAAATTAAATGTTGGATTTAGGATTGAAATTATATTTATAAATCATAATAGGTTTATTAAGGAATATGAAATCAGTTAATTAGTATGTGAAGTTATTAGCTTTGTTTGTAAATAGTAAACATAGAAATGTGTTTGAATTATAAAAGGCTAATAGTTAGTTAATTATCATTTCATTATTTAATCCGTTGAAATTAATTTGGAATCAATATGAATTATAATTAAATTTACAGTAAATATGAGTTAAGATGAAATTGTGGAATATGAATGTAATAAAAGGTAAACTAATGTTGATTATATCCATATGATATTTTATGATTTAATAATAAAAGTGAGAATCAAAATATAAGAATTTGTTTGAAATTTAATTATAATTAACTGGAATTTTATTACAATTGCAATTGAACTCTGAAATTTATGTAATATTTAAATAGTGGATTTAACATGGAAATTTTATTTTAATAGGCTATTAATTTCTGTTTAATCAAGAATGATAAATTTGTTAACTTTTAATTTTGAATTTGAAAAGTGATTAAATTAATTTAATAATAATTTTTATTATTAACATGCAAATTAACCATTTTGGCCAGTGTCTAGGATTTCGACGAAACCAGTTTCATCGGATCCGTAACAGTAAATTATTGTAGGCTTTCAAGTTTCGTAGCGATCGGACTTGTCGTTTGACCGTGCGGGCTCGAAATGCGTAGATATCGATTTAATGAATTCAATTAAAATAACCTGATTTTAAAAGCTAACTTCTGTACACAATGGAATTTGGATTTGATACTAGTTCCATTGAGTTTAGAAATATCGAAAACATCTATTTCGATATATTGGATGACCTACTTTCGTTTCGAAAATGGAATGGGCTGTTCGGGTCATCGTTATCATTTCGACCCAATTCGATTTGTCCATTCATTCTTATCTACCATTTTCCATATAAATAGATTTATTTTCTAAAACTCAAGTAGCCTTTTTCTTATTTCTGCATTTATATTTCCATCTGCTCCTTCCTTCATTCCCATTGGAAGAAACCCTAATTCCCAAATTCAATTTCAAGTCAAAATCAAATCAGAAATTCAAACTCCTCAAACCATGGCAAATTATATATCAATGGAAAGCTCTCGATGAGCGCAATCTTTTGATGAAATTCATTTCTTGATTTGATGCATCGTTTGGCCAGAAAACGATGAAGAAGCTCGGTCGTCCATATTAGGGCTTGCGATTTCAACGGTGGATCGTCGATTTTACAACGATCGGGAGGTATGGGCTTGTAGAGGGCGACCTACGGAGTAGATCCATAGGTTTGCTTTAGGTCAAGGATCATTAGAATTTCCTCGAACGGCGTGTCAAAGGAAGCGGCAGTGCTGACAAGTGGGGAGGCTAGAGGGGTTCGCGCTGGGCGTGGAGGGTGCGGCCGGAGGTGGACTCTGCGATGGTGAGGCACGATCAGGTGGAAGGCTGGCCTAGTGGCGGCGAAGTCATGATGAATGGCGGCGGCTATTGGGTTTGGTCGAGATGTTGTAGCATGCGTTCGATTCTAAGTTAGAGAGAGGCACGAAATTACTTTAATGCCTGGTATTTTATTTTAAATTTAATTTAAATTTTAAAACATTCTAACATCGACAACTTTTTCATACGAGCTCGGATTTGGACGCGGTTTCTTGCGTTGCGATCGTATCAAAATTCCGGATAGTATGGAACAGATATGGCTGCATTCTATGACCGTTCAAATTTTGGGCTTTAATTGGATTTTAAATCGATTTAAAACCAAAGGTGAGTGATTAAACCCACTCACGAATACTAAACTGTCTTATGTTGGTTAAATTAAGTTTATGATGTAATTTGAAAATTTATTGATTGTAGTTTTGCACTTTAAATTGTCATTTAAATTTAGTTTGAGTTTATTTGAATCGAATTGCCATTTAAATTAAATATTGAATTTAAATGCCAGTTAATCACCTGATGATGATAACCAGTTTATTTGTTGTGATTTATTGGTTGATTCGATTGATGATTGTGATAGATGTTTAATTATTGATATTTGGATGATTGGATATTATATTTGCTTTATATGTTGTTATCACACTGCAACTTCCTTAATTATTGTTGGGAAAATCACTATGAGTTGAAATGATACATACCCGAATGGTCTTATAGATTAGGAAAAAATCGTTATGGATTGAAATGATATACTGAAGTGATTTTATGGATTTTGAATTCTACTCGGGATTATGGGTTGAAATGATATATACCCGTAAATTTAAATTATTACGGGTTGGAATGATATATATCCGTATCACTTGGCCAAAGGATAGAAAATTATATATGGACGCCGGATTGGTTAAATTAAATGGTTTAGAATCTTGAATTTTGATTTTTGATTTAATGTTATTGTTTTAAAGGGAATAAATTTATATATTTATATAAATTTAATTATTTTTCTAATTCAAGCTTTGAAGGTTGAAATTGAAATAGTTAAAAAGAAATTTTTTAAGAATTAAATTGGGAAATGTAAAGTTAAAATCGGTATATGACTTTAATTCGGAAATTTGAATTATTTTGAAGATCTGGATCTTAAAATGTAACAATGGAGTTAAATTTGATTAAGTGGTTTAAATAAGTAAATTGAAATTAGGCTTGAAATTGATATAATTGAAATGGTTTATATTAAGAAATCGAATTGCAATCTTTAGCCTTTTGAATTGAAATCGTTGAGCTGAGATTGATTTAAATTGAATTTTTGGAACTAAAGTTGATTTGAATTGATTTGTGTATTTGGAAGAAACAATTCTAATTTGAAACTATTTTATGTATAAACTCTTTAATATACAAACTCTTTCAACATATAAACTATTTTCTCTTATAAACCATTTTAATATATTAATAATTTTTAATACATTAACTATTTTTGATATATAACCTATTTTATTATATATACTGTTACCTGGAAAATCAACCAGGCAACTAGGGCTTGGCCGTTCGGAATTGTACTCAGCATCCATGGACTCTCGGCAGGCAGAGTTGCACTCGGCACAAGAGGATGCACGGCAGACTTTCCCACGGCATGTCTCCACTCGGCATGTCGTCCACTCGGCATCCTCCTCATCTGGCACACAAGTTCCACTCGGCAGACTTTCCCACGGCATACCTTCCACTCGGCAAGAGTTCCACTCGGCAGACCTTCTCACGGCATACCTTCCACTCGGCAAGAGTTCCACTCGGCAGACCTTTCACTCGGCACTTCCACTCGGCATGCTCACATGGAAAAGAGGAATCCATTCACTCGGCAAAGTTGCACTCGGCATGTCTTCCACTCGGCATGCTCACACGGCAAAGGGGAATCCTTTCACTCGGCAAAGTTGCACTCGGCATGTCTTCCACTCGGCATGCTCACACGGCAAAGGGGAATCCTTTCACTCGGCAAAGTTGCACTCGGCATGTCTTCCACTCGGCATGCTCACACGGCAAAGGGGAATCCTTTCACTCGGCAAAGTTGCACTCGGCATGTCTTCCACTCGGTATGCTCACACGGCAAAGGGGAATCCTTTCACTCGGCCATGCCCTTCACTCGGCATTCCTATCGTTCGGAATTCCAACCAACCGGCCTGTTCTGCTCGGCATACAGGGCATGCCCTACTTGGACCGACCTATTCAGCCATTTGGCCCACCAGGGATGTCCAATCCACTTTCGTCTATAAATAGAGGGGCAGGGTCACAGAAAAAAGGAAGGAGATTTTAGAGAGCACTGGGGAGATTCTGCCATTTTCAAACCTCATCCAAGACTTCTACTTTTATTTTGCAATTGTATTCAAATACTTAAAAGCGGATTGTATCTGTAATCAAGTGTAAGGTGAAGAAATAAAGGATCGACTTCAAAGTGGACGTAGGCTACAACGCCGAACCACTATAAATCCTGTGTTCTCGTCTCTCGCATTTTAATTTGCATTCTCTTCTCTATTTTAAGTTATTTTCTTCATTAATCTCTCTACACAAACTTTCTAAGGGTGTTAGTGACCAATTTTGGTGGTAACATTTTGGTGCTTTCACTGAGAATTGAATTCTCCGACCGTTAGGATCTACTTTGTAGCTACTGGATTGAATAAATCCACCGAAGGAGATCCAAGTTATTCAAAAGGCATCTGTTGATTCTACTCAGAGGTACAACCAACAACTCTACAATGAGGAGACCGCGAACCAGATCGGCTTCTCAAAATGCAGATGCCCGAGAGACTGCTAGTGTACAACAGATTGTGCATGGCAATCAACGAGCTGCCCAAGACATAGGAACCTCTACCCAAAATCAAGCGGAAACCGTCTCACGAGCAGAGTTCAATGATTTGATGAGGGAACTTAAGGAAAGTAAAAGGCAGCTTGATGAGCAAATGCAGGCCAATGCTGACCTCATGATTCAGCTTACTCAGCAACATCATCGGAATGCTGGAAATAGCCCTGCTCCCTACTCAGAAGATGATAGTTCCACTTCAGCTGATGAACCTCCTAGGCGTAAACGCTGCAAGAATGAAGGTAAACAAGCAGTTGTCACCGACCGATCAACTAGGAGCCAGGATCCCAAGGAACCTAGCCTCCCAACTTCCATACCTACTCCAGACTTGACAGCAATGGTTAGGAAGCTGATGAAAGAGAGTCAGGGACTAACTAATGAAGATTGGGGAGTGTCTAGGAGTCATACTCCCTTCACAGATACCATTCTGCAGACTGAATACCCGAAGAAGTTTAGCATGCCTACTATTCCCGCCTACGAAGGGAAAACTGACCCTAGGCAGCATGTAATGAGGTATGGATGGATGATGGATTCAGCGAGAGCCAATGATGCGACCAAGTGCAGATGCTTCCCAATCACTCTATCTGGGATTGCCACCATGTGGCTCACTCGACTTCCTCCTCGATCCATATCTTTCCTTGATGAACTGGCAATGAAATTCATAGAGCAATTCAGGATACACACCACTCGACCCAAGGATGTTATGTCCTTATCAAGTGTAACTCAAACCCCAGGAGAATCACTGAAAGCATACCTGCAGAGATTTCACGTTGCCGCTACCGAAGTGAGCAATCCAAACGACCACGTGATTTTGATGGCAGTAATGCGTGGAGTGGATCCAGACTCTGAATTTGGGGATTGGCTGGCGGGCAAGCCTCCAGCTACGTTGGAACGTTTCTACTCGAAAGCCCACCAGTTCATAAGGAGGGAAGAAGCTCGGTGGATCAGGAAGGACAAGGCACTAGGGCCCGTGCAGGAATCTGTAAAGAGCAACATCGCCGTGAAGACGAGCGGCAATAACTCTGGAAAGGCTCAAGATAATGCTCAGAACAAGATCGAACGATCTAAAGGGACCGGAGGTGAAAATTCTAGAAAGAAAAAGGAAACGGGAAGATGGAAATCAAGGAACCCAACCTACAACGAATACACCCCACTGAATGCATCGCTTGAAAACATCTACCTGTCGACTTGCAACACTTTTCAATACAGAAAACCACGCCCGAAGGAGTCAACTAAAGAGCAGAAGCGGACTGGAAAGTACTGCCGCTTCCACGAGTCTTACGGGCACAACACGGATGAGTGCAGGCACCTTCACGATGCTATTGAGAAGCTGATTAGACAGAAGAAGCTGTAGGAATTTGTCAAGGACTCATCAGGCGGGAGACAGGAGATGTCGGACCCCGGACCCGGACCAGCTCCTCGCCAACCAGGACAACCTGCTCAAACTGTGGGAAGATTGGTCATCAACACGATTGCTGGTGGACCTCATCCTGCGGATAAAAGCTGGCAGGAGATGGAGCGGTATGCTAGTTCTCTGAGTCACACAGAGTACGAGTGCTGTTCAAACATGGAGGATGGAGCCCCCGCGAAGCAACAGCGCACGATGAACGATGATATCGTGTTCAAGAATAGAGATGCGGATAAGGTGGAAGCTCCTACTGTCGACCCAATGGTCATACCCGCGACCATTGGACTGGCACTCGTGAGAAGAATTCTAGTCGACTGTGGAAGTTCTGTTAACATCATCTTCAAGAAAGCATATGACCAAATGAAGTTGGAGACCAAGGATCTGAAGCCATCAAAAGCCCGAATTCACGGCTTTAACGACGCAGTGACGGACGCAATAGGATATGTGGAGTTACCAGTCGAACTGGGACAAGGAGAACGTAGGAGAGTGCGAATCCTACCATTCATAGTGCTGGATGTTGATTCACTATAAAACGTGTTTTTGGGACGACCGGCCCTCGCAGATTTCAGGGCAGCCTTGGCCCCGTGGTGTCTCACACTGAAATTCCCGACAGACAAAGGAGTTGGCGTAGTACATGGCGACCAAGCAACCGGACGTGCATGTTACGTGGCTGAGCTGAGAGAGGCCCATCGAAGAGAAAAGGGGAAGACTGCGGACAGCATCGTCCGCATCCCAAGTTCTGATGATTGACAATTAGCGTCCGAGCCCTGGCTCAGGCAACATTCTCGGATCATTGGAGATATAGATCTGAGAGATGACAAAGGGGAACCCAGGGAACCAGATGCAGCACCGGCCGAACTAACGATTGATATTCCAGTTAGCCACAACGACCCGACATGAGTTCTTAAAATTGGGTCACTGCTTGATCCCCTAATGGCAGAAAATTTATCTGATTTCCTCCGAGCAAATCTTGATGTCTTCGCCTGGACACACTCTGATATGCGGGGGATTTCCCCCGCAATTGCGAGCCATATGTTGAATATAGACCCGAAACACGTACCTGTGAAGAAAAAAAGGAGAGGCATGGATCCGGAGAGGTCCGCAGCTCTCAAAGAGGAGGTGGATAAACTCAAGGCCAACGGGTTTGTCCGCGATGCCCTCTACCCGGAATGGGTGTCCAACCCGGTGTTGGTAAAGAAAGCAAACGGGAAATGGAGAACCTGCGTTGACTATTCTGATTTAAACAAAGCATGCCCGAAGGATAGCTTCCCGCTACCACGAATTGATCAGCTGGTCGATTCGACTGCTGGGCATGAGCTACTATCTTTTATGGATGCGTACTCCGGGTACAATCAAATCCCGACGCACATCCCGGACCAAGAACACACCAGCTTCATCACAAACGTTGGGCTGTATTGCTATGTAGTAATGCCTTTTGGGTTGAAGAATGCAAAAGCAACCTATCAACGCCTGGTGAACCGAATGTTCAAGGATCAGATTGGTAGAACAATGGAATTCTATGTGGATGACATGCTCGTGAAGTCACGACAGTCAAACGACCACATCCGAGACTTGGCAGAAATGTTCGGGGTACTAAGGCACTATGGGATGAAGATCAATCCTTCGAAGTGTTCATTCGGCGTGGCATCAGGGAAGTTCTTGGGGTTCATTATGAATGCACGGGGAATTGAAACTAACCCGGAGAAGATCCAGGCCATCCGAGATATACAGGCACCTAGAACCATAAAACAAGTACAAAGCTTGAACGGAAAGGTAGCTGCGCTCAGTCGATTCATATCCAGAGCCACGGATAAGTGCATTCCTTTCTTCGACGTCATAAAGAAAGGAAAGAGAAACTTCGAATGGACGACTGACTGCGAGGAAGCATTCCAAGCCCTGGTAAGACACTTGGAAAGTCCTCCAGTGTTGTCAAAACCAGTAGACCACGAGACGTTGTACGTGTACTTGGCTGTGTCACAACACGCTATCAGTACAACCCTGGTTTGCGAAGAAGACAAGGTTCAAAGGCCGGTGTACTATGTTAGTAAACGACTGACAGGGGCAGAAAAGAATTATCCAAAGATCGAGAAACTTGCCTATTGCTTGGTGATTGCATCACGCAAGCTTCGTCCCTACTTCCAGGCGCACTCAATCAGTGTTTACACTGACCAACCCTTGCGACAGGTACTCCAACGACCGGAAACTTCCGGTAGGATGCTAAAATGGAACATCGAGCTAAGCCAGTTTGACATCACCTACCTGCCGCGAAGGACCATCCAAGGTCAAGCATTAGCTGACTTCGTTGCTGAGTTCACCATTCCGGATGAACCGGGTGAAAATCACAAAGTAATCCCTCCTATCCGATGGAGGATGTTCACTGACGGGGCATCTAACGACCATTGGTCGAGAGCTGGGATAGTTCTAATAACTCCCGAAAACCGATCGATTTGCTACGCTTTGAAGCTCGAGTTTACAGCGACAAATAATGAAGCCGAATACGAAGCACTGATTGCTGGCTTAAGACTTGCCAATGAACTGAGGGTAAAGTCAATCGAAATCTTCTGCGATTCACAGCTGGTGGTATATCAGGTACGGGGAGATTACCAAGCAAAAGGACAGAGACTAGCTCCCTACCTTGCTCGGGTCCGGGAGCTACTAGCAGACATGGAATATTATGACATTTCGCATGTCCCACACGAACAGAACAGGGAGGCCGACTCCTTGGCTAAATTCGCAAGTACTGGCGACGCACAGCAGATGGGTCTTTTCCCTATTGAGACTTTGCAGTCCCCAAGCATAGCCATGATGGAAATAGACTCCGTGCTAGAAACCGAGCCTGAGAAGGAGTCATGGTTGACCCCGATCAAGCAGTACTTGCTACAAGGAGAGTTACCCGAGAGGAAAAGCGACAGACAACAAATCCTCCGACAGGCTTCGCGATACGTGATACAAGATGGAATAATGTATCGGAGGGGATTCTCGACCCCTCTACTTCGATGTGTAGCGCACAACGAAATTAAGCGAGTTTTGGGCGAGGTGCATGAAGGAGAATGTGGCGGCCATACCGGGGGGCAAACTTTGGCAAAGAAAATCCTCCGTTATGGGTACTTTTGGCCAACTATAAATCGGGACGCTGCCGACTATGCGCGGAAATGTGACAAGTGCCAGAAGTTCGCGAAAATCCCAAGAGCCCCGCCGACGGAGCTCGTACAAATGGTCAGTCCTTGGCCATTTGCGATGTGGGGGATCGACCTGATCGGGTCTCTACCTCTGTCCAAGGGTGGCGCAAAATACGCAATAGTCGCAGTTGATTATTTCACTAAGTGGGCGGAAGCAGAGCCTTTGGCCACGATCACTACCAAGAAGGTCATTAATTTCGTTGTAAGAAATGTCATATGCCGTTTTGGCCTTCCACGGACCATCGTTACAGACAATGGCACTCAATTTGAGAGCAGAGAGTTCAAAGAATTTTGTCAGAAATATGGCATCGAGAAAAGATTTGCAGCAGTGGCTCACCCGAAGGCCAATGGACAGGTGGAAGCTGTGAATAAAGTAATCAAGTCCATACTGAAGAAATGTTTGGAAAAGGCTAGAGGCAGGTGGGTGGACGAACTCCCGACAGCACTTTGGGCTTATAGAACCACCCACAAGTTTGCGACTGGCCACACTCCATTCGCCTTGGCATACGGCACAAAGGCCGTTATACTCGTAGAACTTGAAGTTCCTATGCACCGAGTAACTCATTACGACCCCGATACGAATCAGGGTCTCTTACTGGAATCTCTGGACTTCGCCGATGAGAAACGCGAAGAGGCAAATTTGAGAGCGGCAGCATACCGGCATCGGGTCGCTAAGTATTACAACGAAAAAGTCCGCCCCAGGACCTTTGGTGTGGGAGACCTCGTTTTGAAACGAGTTTTTCCAGCTCCGTCTCACCTGAATCCCACGTGGGAAGGCCCATACGTCGTTGAACGGAAGCTTGGAGAAGCAACCTTCAAGCTAGCGACCGTCGACGGCTCAATGCTCCCTCGAGCTTGGAACAGCGAACATCTGTGGCCTTATTACACTTAGTTTTCCCTTCCACGTATTAGTTGTCTTTATTTCCAGCACCTTTTATTTCCAATACATTTCCATTTCCAGCCATTGGCGTGTAATCAGACAATCTAGCTTGTTTTCATTAATAAAGGCTTGAAGTCGTCTTCTTCATGAATGACTGATGTCTCTGCGTACGATATTCATGACAAGCGACTGAAAATTTTCGTACTCTGACTGGCGTACGAACGCTCACAAATGACTTAAAAATCTCTAAGTCTCCAGAGTGTGGACTAGAGTACTCTAAGTCCCCAGAGTGCGGACTAGAGTATAAACGACTTAAAAATACTCTAAGTCCCCAGAGTGCGGACTAGAGTATAAACGACTTAAAAATCTCTAAGTCCCCAGAGTGCGGACTAGAGTACTCTAAGTCCCCAGAGTGCGGACTAGAGTAAAAACGACTTAAAAATACTCTAAGTCCCCAGAGTGCGGACTAGAGTATAAACGACTTAAAAATCTCTAAGTCCCCAGAGTGCGGACTAGAGTACTCTAAGTCCCCAGAGTGCGGACTAGAGTATAAACGACTTAAAAATCTCTAAGTCCCCAGAGTGCGGACTAGAGTACTCTAAGTCCCCAGAGTACGGACCAGAGTATAAACGACTTAAAAATCTCTAAGTCCCCAGAGTGCGGACTAGAGTACTCTAAGTCCCCAGAGTGCGGACTAGAGTATAAACGACTTAAAAATCTCTAAGTCCCCAGAGTGCGGACTAGAGTAAAAATGACTTAAAAATACTCTAAGTCCCCAGAGTGCGGACTAGAGTATAAACGACTTAAAAATCTCTAAGTCCCCAGAGTGCGGAATAGAGTACTCTAAGTCCCCAGAGTGCGGACTAGAGTATAAACGACTTAAAAATCTCTAAGTCCCCAGAGTGCGGACTAGAGTATAAACGACTTAAAAATCTCTAAGTCCCCAGAGTGCGGACTAGAGTACTCTAAGTCCCCAGAGTGCGGACTAGAGTATAAACGACTTAAAAATCTCTAAGTCCCCAGAGTGCGGACTAGAGTACTCTAAGTCTCCAGAATGCGGACTAGAGTATAAACGACTTAAAAATCTCTAAGTCCCCAGAGTGCGGACTAGAGTACTCTAAGTCCCCAGAGTGCGGACTAGAGTATAAACGACTTAAAAATCTCTAAGTCCCCAGAGTGCGGACTTGAGTACTCTAAGTCCCCAGAATGCGGACTAGAGTATAAACGACTTAAAAATCTCTAAGTCCCCAGAGTGCGGACTAGAGTACTCTAAGTCCCCAGAGTGCGGACTAGAGTATAAACGACTTAAAAATCTCTAAGTCCCCAAAGTGCGGACTAGAGTACTCTAAGTCCCCAGAGTGCGGACTAGAGTATAAACGACTTAAAAATCTCTAAGTCCCCAGAGTGCGGACTAGAATACTCTAAGTCCCCAGAGTGCGGACTAGAGTATAAACGACTTAAAAATCTCTAAGTCCCCAGAGTGCGGACTAGAGTACTCTAAGTCCCCAGAGTGCGGACTAGAGTATAAACGACTTAAAAATCTCTAAGTCCCCAGAGTGCGGACTAGAATACTCTAAGTCTCCAGAGTGCGGACTAGAGTATAAACGACTTAAAAATCTCTAAGTCCCCAGAGTGCGGAGTAGAGTACTCTAAGTCCCCAGAGTGCAAACTAGAGTATAAACGACTTAAAAATCTCTAAGTCCCCAGAGTGCGGACTAGAGTATAAACGTCTTAAAAATCTCTAAGCTCCCAGAGTGCGGACTAGAGTACTCTAAGTCCCCCGAATGCGGACTCGAATACAAATGACTCGAAATATCCAAGTTCCCGGAGCGCGGACTGGAGTACTCGAAGTCCGGTGTATAGACTTAATGACAAGCAGTTCAGGCCTCCAAGTTCCTTGAATAGGGACTACGACGCAAACGACTTGGATATGTCAAGTCCCCGACATTCGGGCCATGAAATATTCTGAGTGCTTGAAGCACCAAGTGGAGGTTGAGCAAACCCAGGGAAGCTCCCAAGCCATGTAAAGACGAACCAAGAAGTCTAAGTTACCCATAACAATTCAGATTTCAACCACAACCATAAAAGAAACTGAATAATAAAAGTCTTTTGAAAAGACAAAAGCGAAGGTCAAATTTTATTCACAAGAAGCTTCCCGTTACAAAAACGCTCCGAAGTCCGGAGCCAACAGCCTATTTACACAGTCTACAAAAATTAGTACATGACTTAAACTAGTTCTTGTTGAACGAGGGCGACGGTCATTTCTTGTGTTTCTTTGACTTCTTCCCGGATGGTTCCTTCCCAGGACGCTTACTCTTGGAATCCTTCCCTGGCGGAAGGGTGACGACCGAAGATGTAGGGGGAACATCCATAGGCTGGAACTTGCCAGGAAGAATGATCCTCAATGGCTTGTTCATAGGATTGTCTAGGTCCACTTCACGCGGCTCGACCTTGACTGAGGTCGTATCTCTCTTCTCTTTCTCGAGCCTTTCCTTCATACTCAAGTCGGATGTATGCTCAGAGGCGCCCGTGATTTCTACTTCGAAACTCTCCGAGGAAGAGTCAGATTTGCCTTCATCCAGTGCCCCGATTACTTGAGCATCTGGACCAGGATCTCCGCCGACTTGAGTAGCATCACTCGTCTTTATCTTCACCTCCTTGGCGGCATCGCTCCTCGGAGTGGGCTCGGGGTCAGAATAGCCTGCACAGAGAACGCGAACAAAACAAGTGTTAGAACACAACAACTTTTGAGGGAACGAGAAAGATCTTTGTGAAGCCCAGAGACTACTCACCAGATGCCGGTGGGTTCTCAATCGCCAGGGGGGTCTCGCCCTCCGGGATCGGAGACAAAACATGAATGCCAAGCCGGGGGGCTTCCGGGTCATAGCCAACGTGCTGCTCGAAGGGGTCAAGTATCGACCGGCTGGCCGATTGAGTAGGCACGTGAACTGGGGGCACAACGCCGGAAGGATCCGCAGCCGCCTTTTTCCCTTTCCTGGAGGGAGAACCTTTGCTGTAGAGGGCTTTAGCCGCTGAGAGATCTGAAGGCTCTTTCCCCCTCTGGAATTCTTTCACCAATGCTTCTTCATCGACCTCGTCGACGCCGCTCTCAGCCTTCCTGATCTGAATCAGGGTCTCCCACGCCTCGGCCAGTGACTCAAGGTAGTCGTCGCCCAGAAAAGTTAGATCTCGATGCATGAGAACTCGGGCATTGAACTCGGCGATGAGCGGGTCGAATTCTGTCTTTATCTCCTCCCTGCCTTCCTCCCTGGCCGCCTCGAGGCGAGAGTCGATGTCGACAGTTGTTGCCCTTTTACCTTCCTCACGGGCCTCGTCCCTCAGTGCCTCGACTTTGGAGAGATTGTCTTCAAGTTTCTCCTTTAAAAGCCGGGGTGGCGACGATCTCATCACAGTAGTGCTGTGCCTCAACCTGGGCGGCCACTTTCTCCTTCCTCTCCTTGTTGAGTTGCTCCTCGAGCTCCTTAACTTGCCTATCAAGCACATCCCGCTCTTTCTGGACGGAATCCTTCTCCAAGGCCAGAGCTCCGCTCCGTTGGACCGCTTCATCAAGCTCTTTTTTATGGGTCAACTCAAGGAGAGAGACAGCCTCGGCGGTATTTTTGGCATTAAGGCGAGCAGCATCAAGCTTGGACTTATAAGTAGCCAGCTCTTCATCCTGGGCCTTAATGATATCCTTGTCATGGATGGCCTCGAGTTTTAGACGATCGATTTCGTGCTGGCGCTCCATAGAGACTTCAGAAAGTTTCTCAGCCAAATGGACGAACGCGTCATGTTGCACGTAGACGTCATTGGTACAGGCGATAGCATTTTGTTTGACATCTCCGGGAATAGGATGAATCGCCGGGAGGAACTTTAACCCATCAAAACAAATCTTCGGGAACTTAGCCTTAAGTTCGCTCAATCTCTCCGACACTGTCGGGTCTGTTACAGGAGCGGGAGGAGACGGCTTTGAAAGTTCGCCCTTCCTATGAGAATCTCAGGAGTGCCGGGTAGAAGAAGAGTCAGAGTGTTGGTCCCGGGGAGCATCAGAATGCGACCCCTTATGGCCACGTTTGTCTTTGCTTCGCTCCTGATAAGAAGAGGTCTCCTGGCGGTGTTCGGGCTGATAATGAGTTTTCTTCCGGGATGACGAGTCCCGGGCATGATAATCTCGATCACTGTCGCTATCTCTGTCTCGGCGCTTCTCGAGGCCCGAGCCGCGACCAGACTGGCGTAAGGACGATGAACCACGAAGGCGGTCGTATCCGTGAGAGCGCCCCATGTCACCTGCAATCAAACAATAGCGAATTAGCGAGAGAGCAGATTGGTGAAAGAGAAGTAGGTGCAAGTGAAGTGCATGTGTTTGTATGTGTCCTAATGCTACCGCCCGACGGACCAGTAGTTTTGCTAACGGGAGTTTTTTCCCCTTGGATCGGGGCCGGGACACCCGCATCTCCCCTGACGGGTGAATGAAACTTAAACAGCTCCGGGACATCGAAATCGTAGTTGAGCAAGTCGTCGGGAATGGAGAGGTTCGACAAGCCTTTCAGAGAACTTCCAGCGCGCTGTGAAGAAGCCTCTTTCTCTGGCTGAACAGGCGTAGCTTCGGAAGTCCCACCAACCTTCTCCTTCCTCAACTTGCGCGTCAGCTTCTTTTTTCCCTTCGAAGGGGAAGACGACGTTTCGATATCGTGAACTTCGTCCGCGGGACCTAAATCCTCACCTCGCTTTTTAGGTGGCTCGCCTAGAATTTCCCCTTCTTCCGATGCTTCAAGAGAAGGGCGAACGGATGATTCGGGCAATTTTTTCCCTCTGACGGGCACAGACTTGGGAAGCGAGGCGCCCTCTGGAAGACTAACCCGGCGGCCGGGGGCAAGCAAGACGAATTTTGATAGTGAATCATTGGAGATAAGAGCCCGGATATCTCGCTCTTCAGCAGGAAGAGCTCTAATGACTTCAATAGCATCAGAATACCCTCGGCCTTCAGGACGTGGAATGGGACCTGAAAAGATAGAACAATGAGTTAGGGGAAGCTTAATCTCAACCAAAAACAGGCACTACCTCAGAGAAAAAGGCTTACTTCCTTCAACCCATCGCCTCGCACAGCCCTGGGGGCAGCGCACGTAAAACCACTCCTTTTTGTACAGGGAAAATTTGCTACTCCACGCACTGGTGAAGAGTTGGCACTTTCGATGTGGCTCGTGGAACATGTAAGAGGGACTGTCTCCCCGTTTCTTGGATATATAAATATGTCTTATGTCGCCAGGAGTCGGAGGCCTAGAGAAGATAGTCATGAAGAGCACGTACGTGCCATAGAGGAAAGCGTGACCATTTGGATGTAGCTGAGACGGAGAAACATCCAGATACCGCAGCACGTCGCGGAGGAATAGATTGAATGGTGGCACGTTGCCAACCCAACACATAAATTTA
This sequence comes from Allium cepa, assembly GCA_030765085.1. Classification (NCBI taxonomy): domain Eukaryota; kingdom Viridiplantae; phylum Streptophyta; class Magnoliopsida; order Asparagales; family Amaryllidaceae; genus Allium; species Allium cepa. The sequence goes on along the minus strand of CM060929.1, from coordinate 914,185,298 downwards.
CTGCACGCCGTATATCCCACCGGGGGCAGGTGTGGGCGATCGTGCCCTGACGGGACGAGCACATCAGCGAACGGAATACCGTGAATGGAACATATCCGCTTAAGAGCGGCTTCGGTGACTCTCGAAGCCTATGAATCAACCGGGTCATCCAGTAGAATAGCTGATTCCAAAGTATCAGGAGCCCAGTCGTGAGCGGGAGAAACAGACGGGTCAGGTGTGACGGGGGCCGTTCGCTTAGAAGACGGCCCAGGATTGTTAGAAAGTGTAGCAGAACTGGATCTTTTGGACATCTTAAATAAATAGTAGAACCAAGCACCTGTTAGAACTACACTCAAGAAATGATCAACGTTAGAACTAAAAACGCAGTTAACCCCCCCCCCCCCCCCCCACGTGGTGTGTTAACTAGTGCAAATCAATCATGTGTGAGCATTTAGTATAGCGTCAAGCATAAAAACGACGCTTCCGAAAACCGTCATCGCTGACCGTCTCCGAAAGCCTCTTGTATGGCGATTAGTTAAGAAAAGACCAGGCGTCGAATAAAGTTCAGTTATGAAACTACGCAAGGCAAAAGGTTTGTTCGGCATGATAGTTAGGTCGGCATTTACTTGTGTTCAACAGGATAGTTTGTTCGGCATTTAAGTCTGTTCGGCATGATAGTTTGTTCGGCATTTAAGTCTGTTCGGCATGACAGTTTGATCGGCATTTATATGTGTTCGGCATTTAAGTCTGTTCGGCGTGACAGTTTGTTCGGCATTTAAGTCTGTTCAGCATGACAGTTTGTTTGGCATTTATTTGTGTTCGGCATTTAAGTCTGTTCGACGTGACAGTTTGTTCGGCATTTAAGTCTGTTCGGCATGACAATTTGTTCGGCATTTATTTGTGTTCGGCATTTAAGTCTGTTCGGCGGGACAGTTTGTTCGGCATTTAAGTCTGCTCGGCATGATAGTTTGTTCGGCATTTATTTGTGTTCGGCACTCAAGTCTGTTCGGCATGATAGTTTTTTCGGCATGGAGGTAGTTTCGGCATTCATGTACGTTCGGCATAACAGTTTGTTCGGCTAAAGTAGTGGCTCGGCAAGACTACTGTTCGGCCTATGGCCATCGTTCGGCCCAACTCCGGTTCGTACTGAGCTAGTATTGTTCGGCCAAAATTACGTCGTGCCGAACTAAGATTATGCCGAGTCCAAACACTCGGCATATCCTCCCTACCTTCTCCTCCTCCGCCGAACACCCACTAATAATCTTGCAAGGCGTTCAAATTTAGTTCTCCCTCTCTCTACAACTAGACGCTCGACCGTGGAAACATTCCTGATCGAACTCGAGTTCCCACCAACATTAAACCTATGAGAATCAATGGGAAATTGCCAGAAGAGGAACTTGGGTGAGAAGATACCTAGTAAGTGGATCGGGCATAGGGAAGTTATGAGAATACCTTTAATTCTGATTGCACGAATGGTTTGTGAGCTCGGAATTGTGGAAGCAAGAAGTGGGAAAAGAGAAGGAAGAAGAAGAAGGCAGCTTTTATAATGAAAGGGAAGAAGACGAAGAGACCCTGACCGGCTCTACCGGACTAAGCAGTTTCACTCGGCTCTACCGGACTAAGCGGTTTCACTCGGCTCTACCGGACTAAGCGGTTTCACTCGGCTCCCAATCGTTCGGCATCCTCATCACTCGGTTGCAATGCTGTGGTCTGGTAGTACAAAGCACACCCTGTTCGAACACACGGCGTACTTTGGGGGGCAAAATGTTACCTGGAAAATCGACCAGGCAACTAGGCGCTCGGCCGTTCGGAATTGTACTCGGCATCCATGGACTCTCGGCAGGCAGAGTTGCACTCGGCATAAGAGGATGCACGACAGACTTTCCCACGGCATGTCTCCACTCGGCATGTCGTCCACTCGGCATCCTCCTCATATGGCACACAAGTTCCACTCGGCAGACTTTCCCACGGCATACCTTCCACTCGACAAGAGTTCCACTCGGCAGACCTTCTCACGGCATACCTTCCACTCGGCAAGAGTTCCACTCGGCAGACCTTTCACTCGGCACTTCAACTCGGCATGCTCACATGGCAAAGGGGAATCCTTTCACTCGGCAAAGTTGCACTCGGCATGTCTTCCACTCGGCATGCTCACATGGCAAAGGGGAATCCTTTCACTCGGCAAAGTTGCACTCGGCATGTCTTCCACTCGGCATGCTCACACGGCAAAGGGGAATCCTTTCACTCGGCAAAGTTGCACTCGGCATGTCTTCCACTCGGCATGCTCACACGGCAAAGGGGAATCCTTTCACTCGGCAAAGTTGCACTCGGCATGTCTCCCACTCGGCGTGCTCACATGACAAAGGAGAATCCTTCACTCGGCCAAGCCCTTCACTCGGCATTCCTATCGTTCGGCATTCCAACCAACCGGCCTGTTTTGCTCGGCATACAGGGCATGCCCTACTTGGACCGAGCTATTCAGCCATTTGGCCCACCAGGGAATTCAAATCCACTTTCGTCTATAAATAGAGGGGCAGGGTCACAGAAAAAAGGGAGGAGATTTTAGAGAGCACTGGGGAGATTCTGCCATTTTCAAACCTCATCCAAGACTTCTACTTTTATTTTGCAATTATATTCAAATACTTAAAAGCGGATTGTATCTGTAATCAAGTGTAAGGTGAAGAAATAAAGGATCGACTTCAAAGTGGACGTAGGCTACAACGCCGAACCACTATAAATCCTGTGTTCTCGTCTCTCGCATTTTAATTTGCATTCTCTTCTCTATTTTAAGTTATTTTCTTCATTAATCTCTCTACACAAACTTTCTAAGGGTGTTAGTGACCAATTTTGGTGCTAACATATACTATTTCTAATATATAAACTATTTTAATTTATAACCTATTTTAAAAAAATATAAACTATTTTAATGGATAGCTATTCCAATATATAAACTACTTTCAACATTCAAACCGTTTAAAGTTGGAACTGTTATGATTTAGATCTAAATTGATTTAAATACAAATATTTTGAAATGAGGGTTTAACATATTTTGTGGTTATAATTTTGAAATGAATATGATTTAAAGTGAATAATGATTTCGAAAGTGAATATGATCTCGAAAGTGATAAGATTTCAAAAGTGAATATGATTTCGGAAGAGATATGATTTTGAATTGAATATTATATTTTGATATCAAATATGAATTGGTTTTGGAATGTAAAAGAACCAACTGGTGTGAAATAAGCGCTTGGTTGTTAAAGAGACCAGGATCAGATATTGTCATACTCTTTACCAATACCGAAAACCACCTTAATAATTGTGCACGTGGTGGAGAATCCATAATGAAGTAGGATGGTTGGCGAATGCTACTCTATGAGGTATGGATGCAGCCTTGATCCCCTCGGGTCAGCTTGATATGACTAAAAAAGGAGCCACGCCGGGCCAAGTGGGGTCATTCCCCCTATCGGGGATATTTCTTCAATACCATATTTATTACTTTGTGATTGATTTGGTGGTCACCCCTCGATTTGATTATGGGAGTGTGTCTCGAGGTGGGCGGTAGTAACAGCTATGCGTTACCACTAGTCCGAATCTGCAAACCGGTAGTATCCTTCCCTAGGCATTGCCTCGCGTGCCTTGTTCATATGCCTTATCGAGCCCATTACGAGTTTGGTTTGTGTCATACCTATGGAATGCTCCTTGATAGCCCACAAGTTTATGATGGAGTTTATAGAACTGTATGGACTACGACATTTATATAAAAATTTGTTAAGGGGGATATGGGTAACGCCTTAAAGCTATTTTAATACTTTACTTTATTGTAGACATATTATAATAGCATGTTGTACTATGTATGTAGATAGTTTAACGGATCCTTAGGAGACGGAATCCCGAACATCTCTTAAGTTATTGCACGCACGTTAGACACTGGATAGGAGATGTAAAATCCCGTAAACATCTCTGAAGCCGTTACACTCATATTTATTTATGTTGATCTAACTTACATAAGATCTTTTAGTTCTGACTCGAGTATTTTATCTTTTCATTACGCTCAGGTCAGCTTCAGTTTTTCAGTGTTGAAGACTTTATTTCTGTAGGACGAAGACAAAGATTTAGTATATTATTACTATTTATTATATTTATCCCATTGCATCATGTTGTTCAGCTGTAATATTTATTTATTCCCGTTGAATGTATAACTTCGATATATTGTAAAAGTGTAATGAAATGTTATTTGTAAAATAACTTCATGAACTGTTTATTTGATTATAATATTTTGTCATTCCATTGTGAAATTCTGTGTTTTGTTTTTCTTTATTTTCTCTTATTTTCTTATTTATCCTAATAACAATCCTCCCTTTTGAATAGTTTGAGTTGACATGTGTGGTTTATTATCGATTTAAACCGCCCAAAAAGGTGGGTCGTTACGATAAATGATCAACTTTAAGCTACGATATAACATCGATAAATGGGTCAATCCCCTAACAGGATTTGACATCGAAATGGATTCGTGCACTATGTTAGGTTTAAGGACTAAACTATTGACCAATGTACTACTATGAATAAATGGGATGAATCAATGTCAAATAAAGTATGAACAAGAGAATTGGATAAAATCAACACACTTTCCATCACAATCTATTTTCCCTTCTCTTGAACCAACGAGGGTGCAATGCTAGAGGTTGGAATGGCATTCAAAGCATATGCCTTAATCATTTGATCTTTGGTCTTCAAAGCTGGGAAATCTTTTATATGTCCAAACCGATCACAACTATAGCACTTTACCTTCCTTTGAGTTGGGATTGCCCTACAATCCTTCGATAAATGTCCTACATGGTTACAGTTATAAAACTTACCCTTCAAAAGCTTCATCTTGTAGTTCCTTGTAATGTGTCCCACCTTCTGGCATCTATTACAAGTAATCGTTTATCTCTTGCCCTGTCCTCTATAACACCCTATAATATTCACGATAATTAATTAAAAAGAAAATTAATTAATTAATAATAACGTCGAAAAATAAGATTTTTACAAATATCATAATCTGGCTACGAAACTAACACTGTTGGATTCATGGTGATTTTCCAATCTATTTACATATATAAAGTTTTCCGATTGGAGTTCAAACGATAAGGTTATTAACGTTTGAAGTTTTTGAATCAAAAACAATTATATATGTAATTATGGTAATAAAATTTAACCAACATTTATTACTAATGTTAGTGAAAACTTGGACATTAAGAAAAGTTAACGTTCAATAAAACCTGGAAAAATAAATATAAGGGAAATAAATAACATAATCAATTAAAGTAGGAATGAAATAAAACAGATCATGTAGGATAATTAATCAACACTAAAAGCAACCACTGATGTACCCATGTCAACTGGTATCGATTGACCATAGGCCTTTAATGGTCGACGGTTGCTAGTGTTAAATCATGATTTTAAAACGAGGGATGGATGAATGTAGAGGACTGTAATATTTTACTTGCGCATGAAGTAATTGAGGAGTGTCGAAGATGAAATTAAATTTTGTCTAGGGTAAATTTATTGGCTGGCATTGATTCTAACCCCTATAAATATAGACCTAGACCACCACTTCTAAACGCATATTTGCGAAGCGACGACAGAGCTCTGCCATTTTCTCTTCTCCTATAAACTCTAAATCCTTAAAAATAGTTATACTTTATACGTGTATACAATTGGAGAATTGTAAAAGATAAGTGAGTAAGAGAATAGCTTCAAATCAAATAGCCAAAACCAAAGTAAATTGTAAATCCGAATCTAAAATTTAAATCAAATTCCAATCTATTTTCTAATCTTGATCTATGATAAATCTATATATATTTGCGATGTATAAATCCAAATAGGGAGAAAAGGAAGTTAAATTGGAATAACAAGGATTAGATCTGGAGATTTTATATATCTAAAATGTAAATGGGAGTTGTAGGCTAAACTTGCATATGTGAAATGAAAGTATAAATCTTGCTTACATATTCTGTTATTAATAACTTGAGTTATATTCTATATGTATGTAGACCTGGAAATATTAGGCAATTACAGTCCCTGAGTTTCAGAATATATATGTAATGGTTCCAGATTTATAAATTTAGAATGATTTATGCTAATAAATATGTAAGTTTAGTTATCACAGTAATAATGGGGATTTAAGTAGTATTTTAATTTACTGAATTACATAGCGTGTTGCAATGTGAATTTCTATATATTATCAAGTTTTAGATTTTTAAATAAAAAGTGTAATGGTTGGAATGAAATGGAATGCACCTAAAAAGAAAAGGATGCATAAAATAGGGATATTTACTGTATTTTGTACTGTATATTTCAATGATTGAACAGATAATTCCTTGTAATTTCAAACGTAACACAAATTACCTTTTTGGATAGGATGTACAAATTTGCAGTGTTAATCATTCAATTTAGGAGAAATGTAATTCCACTGCATTAAAATACAAAAATACCTAAAAAATAAAATAAAGAATTATATACGTGATAAAAACTATATACAAAAAGAAATGTGTAATACAAGTAAAACGAAATTGACTAAAAGAGATAGAATGATAGACGAGATATACTTTAAAATAAAAGGGTACGAAGAGTCCACTAAAATAATGGAGGGAATAAAAAGTTAAAACGAGAATAGAAATAAAAGTTAAATTGTAAGGGGAAATGGAAAGTATATAGGAAAATATATTTAAAAAGAAGCGGTAAATGGTCTTAAATCAAATAAGATATAACACATAAAAAAGCAAAAAAATATGGTTAACAGTAAACTGTAGAGGCATAATAATTGAAACAAGAATGAATGACGATGTATATGAGATGCGCACACAGCCTCGAGTATGCGTTTATTGTAGGTGTGGATTTTTAAAATAAATAGATGATTAAATGAAAAGAATGATAGTCATTAGAATGGGTTGGAATGCGAGGCCAGTATTGTTACACAGTAGAAGCCTGGCCACCGTAAGAGGCTACCAACGATTGTGTATACATTATGCTAATGTAGGACATATCCAATTATATGACCCGTGGAGTATATACACTTGCATATAGGTAAAGGGATACCCTTAGTAGAGTCTTCTACAATAAATTAAGGGGAGGGTTTTTCCTTGACTGTGTTAGGCAATATAAATAGGATGGTGAGCGGCTCGATGCATGTCAGTATGTGCCAAATCAAGAGCAAGAACTATATATAGGTTAAGTGCATCAGCAGACATGCGTGGCTTACATGAAAGATAGGGCTACCCCTAACATACTACGCCTTCTACTTGGTATGTCCCATTAGGTAATGCACCGCCATAGTTGTTTGCTAGTTTGTTTGTTATGGTAAGACGTTTTAACTCACAAAAGAGTTATATAAAAAACGAATAGGGTAGTCCAAGTAGCTAAGTCCTCTATAATTAATAGGATGTAGACAAGTAGTAAATCTCCAAGGCAAGGTAGAATATGCCCGAGCTATCGTGACATCGTATTAGGCACTACGAGATTCACGATGAGGCGTAAACTACTGGTGAGAGCTGGACATGGATGAGGACAATGAGACACAACGGGGAGTTGACATTTTGGGTTCCCCTCCCCAATGCGTATATTTACGGGTAGTTGTAATACCAGATATATTTCCATATAGGCATGATATTGCATCAATGATGGATCCTAATGTGATGCCAGATTATGGATACCGATAGAGATAGTATCTTGGTACAAAAGGGGACTATGGTACTTATATATATATATATGCCTACTTTGAGTAGATGGGGCATATCATATGCATACGTGGATTCGAGACGACTAAGTAGAATTTAAAGACATAACATGTAATGGAAGACGATCGACATAAACTAGTATTACGTGTAAAATGTATAATTCATCAGTCACAAGAATGTTGTTCTGTCCCCTTCCTCAATACAATCCACAAGATAACTTTGAAGGTACATGTACTGGTGTAAGTCGAGAACAGTAGAAGGACAGTTTTCCTTAAGCATGCTCAGTACTAACAAGGACACTAGATATTGAAAGTGTCAATCTTGGTCAATAAATATATGATTTATTATACTTTACTATTCCACTATGAGTTATATCAATAGTGCTCTAGTATGCATTTATTTATTTATTTGCAGGAAACCCAAACAACAATCTGTATCTTGGTGGAATTGGGTTTTGATTTAGTGAAAATTCAGGCCGTTGGGTCGTAGATTGTTGCATTTGGTATCAAATCTTAGGTTAGTCGATCTTGAAAACAGATTAGGAAAAGTTAGGTGAACGTATTTGTATTTTTCCTATAAATATAAATATATTATATGCCAAAACCTATAAATTCCAACTATCGAGTAGTTGCAATCATACACTGAAATACAGATAAGTTGATTATGAGTCCAAATAATGGATGGAGTTGATGGTGTACACTAACACTGATTACCTCATGGTAAATAGGTCCTATAGAAAGGCATCGACTTAAAAAGAGCATGAGTGTAGCATTTGTAGAAAAATTTAATATAAAAGTTAAAATGATTTTAGTATAAAGGTTAGAGAAAATATATAAATGATATACTTGAAATGATTTACAAAGTGTTTATTTAAAATAGAGAAACCTTACTTTTGAATAGTAACTAAATGTTAAATTTTTAGAAAAATAAATTACCCACACTTAATTTAAATATAAAGTTCTAGTGGAAATTAAAATTTGTTAAAAAACTAAAATTTTAGTTAACTGGGGTTTTTATAAAAGAAAAGTTTTATAGTTTGAAAAATACAGTAGCGCATATGTAGCTCGTCGATTTTTTTAAGATGAAAAATTTTTAAGTTGAAAAACTCTTTTTATGGGTGGACAATACAAAGTGGTACAAGCTTGAAATGGGGAAAAAGAACGACAAAGAAGCTTAGAACCCAAAAATAAAGCAACGGGCGAATGCACTGCAAATTTTTAACTAAGGAGACAGTAAGCAATTGGAATAAGAGCAGTTTAGGTAGAGGAAGGTTGAATAGTAATAGCATTACAAAATATACTTAAAAATATTACAGATTTATATAAAATAATGATAGTAATTAGAAATTACATTAGGGGAATATATTGCAAATAATATTAAAAGCCACATAGCAAATTAAAGGCAAACCAAAGGAAGATGGACATTTTTCATTGTTGTGCATATTTATTGCAAATATCTTTTAAAAGTCCCCCTCACATGATATTACAAAGGCCAATGATTAGAGTTGGAGATAGTAATAGTGATAAGAAAATGATATATTGAGAGTTGTTCTTATTTATCTAGTTTTTATTATTTAAAAAATTTATAAATGATGTTTAGAAATATTGTAAAGTAAAATTTTGGAAAAAACGGTTTGAGTTAAAAATCCTAATTTTTAAGAAGTAAAAGTTAAAATTCTCTTTAAAAGGAAAAGTACTTTTAAAATTTTAATTGTAGTTCGAAAAGTTAAGATGCTAAGTTATTTTTTAATTTGCTAAAAAGTTTCTAAGTTGTACTTTAATGGTAAAATTTTTGGGATTAAATACTTCAAAATTTTTAAGTTTTAAATTTTGAAGAAAAATTTGCAAAGACCAAACCAAAATTTTAAAAATGGAGTAGATAGGAATAACTGCCTAGGTAAGACGGGTGAAAGATAAGGCTATGAAGAAGATAGTGAGGATCACTAGAGTGGTAATAAGAAATCCCTGTAGAATGTAAAGAATACTGGTAAGAACATAGGAATGTTTTGTTAGACATGTGTCCAAGCCATAAGAAGTGGCCAAAAGGAATGATAAATGGTGTTAAAGTACATTTCTACAAGATCTAAGGTATGCATGTAGGAATTATCAATAGTAAAGGAATTGAATACCAAGATTTGCTATCAAGAAATTAGGATTAAGATAAGATAGTAATAGTGGGTACTGAGATGACAAACGCACATAGAAGACGTTGGTAGGCTCAAAGTTAAGAAAGGCAAGATAGAGGGCGAAAAAGTTATTCCACCAAGCCAGTTTCCATTGAGTTATTCAAAGGGTGCATAGTTTGTATTTATTACCCATATAGTGTGGGAGGATGCACAATTTGTTCCATAATTCGGTATGGTAATGGAAGTAATAGTAGGACTTATTCATCATAAGCCATAAATGAAAGTTAAGATATATGGATTGGAGAATGATTACACATTAGAAAGATGCATAGATAGTAGTAGTTGTATTTCCTTCCAGCAATTATTTTTCTTTTAGTTGGTTTTAAGCATTAGTTGATTCTGTTATGTTAAAGCGCGTACAATGTTTATGATAGTGTTCATTTTTATGTGTTTTTTGTGTGGACCGCGGTATAAGTGGGAAAACAATAATATAAGGAAATTTTAGGAAAGACGCTTAATAATGCAAAAGAAAAAAATAGTAAAAGGCTAGAAGAATAAAGTAAATTAAGGAAATTTATTTAATTAGCTACTAAAGTAAGTGAAATAAGATATAAGTCCTAAAAATTAAAAAAAAATTGGGAAGTTAATTTTGGCAAGCGAAGCTAGGGGAAAATTTGTTGATAAGCCACATGTCAATGTCCCTATACCTTGAAAGCTAAAATTTACAAATGAACTTGTGTGCTGGTTGCGGTTATAAATAGAAGGAAATGTTTTGAAATTTAAAATTTACCACGTAAATTGATGAAGTTCACTGAAGATGTTAGACTATTGACTAAACCTTAATTTCATAAGGTGTGGTATAATTTATTTTGAAAAAAATATATATGTATACATTTGGAAAATAAAAATACCTTTATGAAAAGTTGTTGAAAATTTTGTGAAAAATGAAATTTTGAAATCAAATTTTTTACTCATATTTAAAAGAAAAATAATATAAGAATATTTTTAGGCAGAAAATAAGAAATTTTCTAATTTTTGGAATGTCGGATGCTTGACATGGAGGAATAGTTGACGGGTTAGCTAGTATAGATTTTATTGTGTAGCAGAAGTGACAGTAAAATAAATCGAGACAAGAAAAAGTTGCTTAGCTATGGAATCACTTTCTCCATACCTTGTCGGTAGGTGAACACAACTGGTTTTAAAATAATTCTGCTTAAAATTTTAAAGATTTAAAACAAAACTTCCTTATCTGGAATGCACTTGGAAAAATTGGCAGAGTATTAGGGGCAAAAGAGAAGATTCCAAGGTATGGTGGAAATATGGCACATAAGAGAAGGATGGAAATATAGAATTTTCCATCTAGACCATCTTACGACATAAGTATATAGGTTTAGAAAACTGAATTTTTCTAAAACTTAGATGTTAGCAATGGTGTACTAGGATTTTGGACGGTAGGAGTTGGATAAAAAAATTGTTGAACTATATTTCCATTCATGGAAGTATAATAAAATTTGGATGTAAAACAAGGTTTTTGATTTTCAAATTTTATATATATTGAACTGCTAGTATATTTAGGTTGTTTGCATCATATTTTCAAAACTATTTTAAAGGAATACATTTATATATGAGGTGCCGATTAGAATCATTCTTCATACATATTATTTATGTTGTAACACACCATGCACTTGTACACGATTGGTTGTAAAATTGGTAACCACCAATTGATTTGTTAGTTTAAAATGGTTGTGTTTTATGTTACATTGTTCAGGTCTTGAGGAATTTCAGGGTCGAAATTCTTTCATGTGGGGAAGAATATAACACCTCATAATTTTATGAAAATTAATTGAAAATAAAATTAATAAATAATAATTCCAAAAATAAGATTTTTACAAACATCAGAATTTGGCTATGAAACTTACATCGTTGGATTCATTGTGATTTTTAATCAATTTTCATATATAATATTTTTCATTCGGAATTCAAACGAAAATGTTATTAACGTTTGAAGTTTTTGAATTAGAAATAAATACATATGTCATTATGGTATTAGAAATTAATCAACGTTAATTACTAATGTTAGTGGAAACTTAGACATTAAGATAAGTTAACGTTAAATGAAATCTAGGAAATAAATCTTAAGGAAATAAATAACGTATTCAATTAAAGAAGGAAAGAAATTAAATAAATCACATAAGATAATTAACCAATGCTAAAAGAAAATAATAGGTGGACCACTGATTTCCCAGGTCGACCGGTAGCGGTCGACTATATGCCTTAAGCGGTCGACCGTTTCTAGTGTTAAATTGTGATTTTAAAATGAGGGACGAACGAACATGATGGACTGTAATTTTTTACGTGCTTACGAAGTAATTGAGGAGCGTCCAAGATGAAATTAAAGTTTCTCTAGAGTAAATTTAACAACTGGCATTGATTTGAAGTCCTATAAATATAGACCTAGACCCTCACTTACAACCTCATATTTCTAGAGCGACGACGGAGCTCTGGCATTTTCTCTTCTCCTCCAAAATCAAAATTCTTAGAAATAGTTTTTTTTTTGAAATGTAATTCTTAGAAATAGTTATAGTTTATACATATATACAGTTAGAAAAATGTAGAAAATGATTGAGGAAGAGAATAGGTTCAAATCAAATTGCCAAAGCTAAGGTAAATTGTAAATTCGGATCTAAAATATAAATCAAATTCCAAATCTCTTTTCAAATCAGATATTTTATATAGGCTTGCGTGTATAAATCCAAGTAGAGAGAAAATGGTGTCAAACTGGAATAACAAAGATTAGATATGAAGATTTGGAAAGCTAAAAAGGTGAGTGAAAAATTATATATTTTTATATAATGCTAGATTTTTGTCATTATTGATCTATTCATGTATGCCTGAAATGTAACCTGCAGTTGTAGGCAATACTTGCATACATGAAATGAAATTATAAATCCCACCTAAATATTTGGTTCTTAATAACTTGAATTGTATTTTGTATGTATGTAAATATGGAAATATTCAGTAACAATATTCCCTGAATTTCAGAATATAAAAAAAGGTTCTAGATTTGTAAATTTAGAATGATTTGTGCAAATATAAATGTAAGTTTTGTTATCACATTAATTATAGGGATTTAAGAAGTATTTTAATTTTTGAATTATACAGCGTGTTATAATGTGAATTTCTGTACATTATCAAGTTTCAAATTTTTAAATAAAAAATGTAATGGTCGAAATAACAAGGAATACACCTAAGAAGAAAGTGATGTATAAAATAGGGATGTTTACCGTATTTGTACCATCTATTTCAATAACTATGAAAAGATAATTCCTTGTAATTCCAAATATTACAAAAATTAGCCTTTTGGATATGATATAGAAATTTATAGTGTTAACCATTCAATTTGGGAGAAACGTAATTCCAATGTTTTAAAATACAAAAATCCTTAAAAAAATAAATCAAAGAATTATAACTATAATAAAAAAGGTAAATGAAAAGAATATATGTAATATAATTAAAGCGGAAGTTAAATAAAAGAAATAGAAAGATAGACAAAACATAATATAAAGTAAATGGGTATGAAGAGTCCACTAAAATAATGGAGGGAATAAAAGGTTAAAACAGGGATAGAAATAAAAAGTTAAATAGTAAGGGAAAAGGGAAAGTAAATGGGAAAATATATTTAAAAGGAAAGCAGTAAATGGTCATAAATCAAACAAGATATAAAAGCATAAAAGAAGCAAAGAAATACGGTTAACGGCAAACAGTGGTGGCGTAATAATTGAAACAAGAATGAACGAAGATATATCTATATACATAAATATATATATAATATAAACTCATAGACTTAGCCCCAAGTATGCTGGAATTTAATATGTTAACAATTTCAGCTATTTTGATATTTATGTGAAACCATAGACATTATTATAATATCACTGGGTTTTTATATACAAATTTTTTGGCTATCGTAAGGTAAAAACCCATCTATGTTTATATACGGCGTGGTCTTACTAGATGCCTTTGATTTAAACGTTTTTATAAAGTTAAATATTTATGCTTTACGCACACCATACTCATGTCTGACCCGGAGTTTATTTTCTTTTCCTAAACTCTTGGGTGCTCAAATTTGAATGGGCAGCCAAGTAGATTAGGTTTTTCCACAGATTCATTTTGGAGTAGCTTGTAGCAGGTAGCTTCATCAATAGCTAGATATTACCTTGTCTTCTGATGTATTATATGTATATTGTATCGGTTAAGTAGGGACAGACTGTTATAACTATCTCATGGTAGAATTTGTATTAGCATGACTCTGATGTAACATTTTTGAAATGACTTTGTAATATATTTTGTTTAGTAATATATATTATTCCATTGCATTGTGAGATTCTGTATTGTTTAGTTTCTTCTCTTCTATCTTTTCTTTCTTTCACCCCTAATGACCCATCTTTCGAACTACTAAATGATTGGCATACAAATACCAAGGATGTATTAAGTGTCATATTTGGTAGTAAGAAAGGTGGATCATTACAATTAGGCTCTACAATAATTGTTATGCTACAAAAGTTATTTCCTCAAGCGCAAAAACGTCATGAACTCTAGCCAACATAAAAGTTCTCTTAATTTTCCCATATTGGGAAAAAGTCCAATAAATTTGATGCCTACTTTCCAACTACCCAAATCCTACGTAGCCTAATCAACTTTTACTTTCCAAAGTCTCACGGTACAAATCTGGTTCAAGTAGAATTTGACACTGGTTCCCCACCCACAATTTGATGATTTGCATGGCCACCCAAAAATATTTTCTTCAAGGGCGCCATACTAATCATCCATTGATACTACAACCCTACTAAATTCTACTAACGGTAAGCGCTGTTCCTAAGGTCCTCTAACGTTTAAGATGCAAGCTCTCAACAAATCCTCCAAGCTCACATCCATTCCCTTAATTTGTTCGTTGGTCTTCAGTCGGTAAGCGATGCTAGAATTTGACGAAGTTTCTAAAGCTAATCCCTAAAGCTACTAGAAAACCCCTTCAAATTTGCTAGTAAACTAAGGGTCCCTACAACTAACGTTGCAAATTGCAACTCCGTAAAGCTGTATTGGAGTGCTGCACTTCCACTGCTTCTAATGGAAAATTTAAGCCACCTTCTTCTTAATCCTTAATCAACAGTAAATTCCATTCTCATTTCTATATCTTTTTTATCTTTTTCTTGCATGGTGGCATTTTGTAAGCTAAATCCCTTATGTTCCCCAAAATCTGAAGTTTTGAGATTGAAACATTTACCGACTTTACGCTGCTAACCTAATCATTAACTTACAGTTTTACCTATGGTTTATCACTAATTAAGCGTTCCCATAATTCCTTATTTACTTTGTTTCCCAACACATACAAGTGGTTTAAATTCCCTTAATAAAGTTTACACAGGAGAAAAACGGGAATATATTTTATACCACATCATCCTCTTTTTCAATAATTAAGGAAGAAAACTAGCGACTATAATCCAAGAATTCCAAAAGAAAATTTACTAGAAGTTGCCACTTATTATCAGTTAACATAAATGGTGTTGAGGTCCTAACACTTCTTTAATAATTAAGATATGTTATCTTTAATATTTCATTCCATTGCTACCTATTTTCTTAATTTTCCTTTTTTTGGTCTTTAATAAATATGGTCCATTTAATCCTTCAATAAATATCCATAGCAGCTAATCAATACTGTCAGAATTGGACCATTTCCAATTAATCTTTCTTCAATCTTTTAACCTTCTTCAGGTTTCCAAAATCCATTCATTACTCAAACCCTCGAATGTAATATCAAGTTTCCTTAATCAGTCGCCATAAGATTACTTTTCCTCCCATTAGTTACAAACTTATTACCCATTAAATTTGTAGTTAACGTCTATAAATACCAATCCGTTAATTACTAACTAATACGCATATAGCCATAATCTATGCTACTTATATATATTCTAGTCGTTTAACTAGCTGTACAATATTCATATCTGACTATTAATTCTACAACTAGAATACTCATTTCCATATTTTAATTTATTGAAGCTATCCTTCTAAAAAGATTACCATAATAATTTCTCATTAATTAACTGCAAGTGAAGGTTTTTCTTTGTTTGAAATTACAAGGAATTATTTCTTTCTCTTTTTGTTGAAACATGTAGTGTAAAATATGGAAAATAATATCCATCTCTTACACATCTCTTTCCTTTCTAGTCCTTGTTACTTCAAACAATGCACTTTTATACAAATTTTTTGGAAATTGGATAATTTATGGAGATTAAACGGAAATTGCTCCAAAATTAAAATATAGAAATTCATAATGTATGGTCAACCTAGTTCACAAGCTAATTATAAATTTGGAATATCTTTACACTTTACCAACTTCTTCAAATTGAGATTTGGGTCTAACTTCAAATTTCCAGATCAGGTTGTACATTCTATTTCTATTTTGCTCATATCCTAAAAAAATCTTAGTCTATCCTACATAGGTCATGGTCCATATCTACTCCATAAAATTCTATAAAATCATAACTTTTGCACAAAATAAAATATCTTCATACAATATATTATTTAAAAATAAGCATTTATCATTTCATTTCTTGCAATACTTACAACATAAAGTATCAAATTCAGTATCTTCATCTTTGAAAATTTAAACTTCAATGAAAACCTCTTATCAAAGTTTCAAAATTCCTTTATTCCCAAATAGGAATAAAATAATCTCCTTTTGTAAACTTTCCTTATCAAAATTATCTCTCTTAAAAGTTAGACTTTCTAATTTATGACATTTGAAATTTTCTTGGTTTTTCAGAAAAGAACTTATGAAAAACTTTTCTTTCAATAGCTTACTAAAATAAGGATTTACTCATTTTTGAAAATAGGATTTTTTTAACACAAGATTTAAAACTTAATTATCTTTCCAAAATAATATGTTTGACCATTTTTGTTTCAAACAGTTTTCTAGCTACAAGAATTATTGTTTACAAAATAGTAAATTTTTCACAATCGTCATTTCAATATAACAATTATTTCCTTCTAAAGTATACAATAATATTTATTACCTTACTACTCAAAATATTTGATGAAATATATCTCGTAGCTTTGCTTAAAAACTCTTAAAATCTCTTGCAACACTATCCTTTATCAAATCCAATATTATTAATATTATTATTATTCAAATTACTTTTGTATTCAAATTAGGAAAAACATATAAAATTCTCACCTTTACATAGATGCTTCTCCTTGTACAAAAACATCTAACTTATTTATCAATCATCATTTAAATCCAATCAATGGTCAAAGATACCTTTTATAACTTTATACGATAAAAGATTAGATGAAATAGACAAAGATAACTTCTATCTTGCTCTATTACTCCTTTCAATATCCCATCTATCAGAATTCACAATTATATTATTACCTAAATTCCAAACATTACTCTTTTCATCTCCTTATATGGGAATTGTTGGGCGAATTCTCACCCAGGAGATCTCGAGGCCAAGAAGCATCAGTTTCTCCCAGTCCATCCGGAGCTTGAGTTCATCCGGTACCCAACTCGCTGACGAATCAAGCCTCGCCACCCCAATGCCGAACCAGCTCCTCTCCAAGGAATGCCGAACCAACTCCCTTCCTATGTGCTGCCGAACCAAACCTCTACTCACCACCGGACCACTTCCCTACCACCGAACCAACTCGCTGCCGAACCAACTCATCTTCGAACCAAGGTAAACCGGACCAACTCTGCCAGGCCAGACTGCTTCAGCCCAGGCCCGTCAACTGCTGTATACATACAAGACCCCTGCCCTCAACCTCACTCTATAAATAGAGGGGCAGGGGTACAACAATGGCAGACAAGTTTGAGAGCTCAAGCACGGAGAAAACTTTCAAACAACTTTCATATTCTTATATACAAAGCTTTGTACTTGTAATCTGAAGGAAAAAGGAGAATAACATATAAAGTGGACGTAGGCACGTTCTGGCCGAACCACTATAAATCTGCGTGTCTTTTTACAGTTTAGCCCCTGCTTTTTACATATTTGCATAAATCACCCAAATTGCTAAAAACAACATATAATCAACTAAATCATACGACTTGGAGGTGTTTGCCCATTTTTTGTGCAAACATTTTTGGTGCTTTCATTGAGAGCTGAAGCAATCAGGAATTTTGGAATTAGAAACTTGGATTTAAAGAAGCAATAGCTAGACCATCACTAAAGAAGCTAGTGATATAAATGAGCAATCAGGAGGAAAGTCAAGAGGCTTCCTCTGGAAATGGAGCAGGAGGAGCATCCATCTATGTTACCAGAGAGGAAATGGAAGTCATGATGAAAAGACAAGAAGAGATTATGCAGGCTCTTCTCAAACAATTTACGCGAGTAGGAAATGCCGGAGCTTAGATCCATGTAGCTGGATCAGAAATGCTCAACCAGCAAGCAGATGAAATGGCTCAGCAGGGGGCAACCCCCAATCAGCAGACGGCTATCAATCTGGATGGATCTAGACTCGGGGGCATAGCACTAGGATATGCTGGACCAATCCATAAAAGACCACCACCTACCTTGAACGGAGATGCCACTGGATCCGAGCAACGTCAGCTCATTATCAACTAAAACAGGTTATGGTTTTGAATAAGTAATAGAACTCAAAGTAAAATGGCTAAGCCACTTACACATGTACGGGGTCGCAAATGATCCTTAGGCATGCTCTGAGATGGCGATAAACCACCCCGACAAACGATCCAGGGACCCACTCGAACGTGAACCTGGTATCGATAATATTAAGTCCCTCCCGGGCACACAACTCGCCTCGAACGGCACCTGACCGCGAACGGTCACAACTCTCCTCGAACGGCACCCGACCGCGAACGGTCACAATTCGCCTCGAACGGCACCCGACCGCGAACGGTCACAATTCGCCTCGAACGGCACCCGACCGCGAACGGTCATAATTCGCCTCGAACGGCACCCGACCGCGAACGGTCACAATTCGCCTCGAACGGCACCCGACCGCGAACGGTCACAACTCGCCTTGAACGGCACCCGGCCTCGAACGGTCACAATCTAACATAATTCGTCTAGAATGACACCTAATCGCGAACGATCACAACTCGTCTAGAACGACATCCGACCGCGAACGGTCCCATTTCTTTATTTGCCTCGTACGGCATCCGACCACAAACGGTCCCATTTCTTTATTTGCCTCGTACGGCATCCGACCACGAACGATCCCATTTCACCTCGAATGGCTCGATCCCGAGTGGTCGCCATTCGAATTCCGCAACTCGACTGCGCACGGTCGCACTTTACCACAAATGGCTCGACCCCGAACAGTCGTCATTTGGAGTAAAGCGCTTGACCATGAACGGTCACATTTCACCCCAAGTGGCTTGATCGCGAACGGTTGCCATTTGAGGTACGCCTCCTGACCGGGCTCGGTCGCACTTTACCTCGAATGGCTCGATCCCGAACGGTTGTCATTTGAAGTAAAGCGCTTGACCGTGAACGATCACATTCCACCGCAAATGACTCGATCCCGAACGATCGTCGCATGGATTTAGACGTTTGACCGTGAACGGTCGCACTTCACCTCGAATGGCTCGATCACGAACGGTCGTCATTTGACGTTAGGCGCTTGACCGTGAACGGCCGCGCTTCATCCCAAATAGCACGATTCCGAACGGTCGTCATTTGGGATCATATGAAATTACCAAGTCCTTCATAGGTTGTTGACAGATATGAACATCCAGCTCATGGCATCACAAAACACGCCTTCCTACCGCAAGACATGTTTTGGGGGGCAAATGTTGGGCGAATTCACACCCAGGAGATCTCGAGGCCAAGAAGCATCAGTTTCGCCCAGTCCATCCGGAGCTTGAGTTCATCCGGTACCCAACTCGCTGCCGAATCAAGCCTCGCCACCCCAATGCCGAACCAGCTCCTCTCCAAGGAATGCTGAACCAACTCCCTTCCTATGTGCTGCCGAACCAAACCTCTACTCACCACCGGACCACTTCCCTACCACCGAACCAACTCGCTGCCGAACCAACTCATCTCCGAACCAAGGTAAACCGGACCAACTCTGCCAGGCCAGACTGCTTTAGCCTAGGCCCGCCAACTGCTGTATACATCCAAGACCTCTGCCCCCAACCTCACTCTATAAATAGAGGGGCAGGGGTACAACAATGGCAGACAAGTTTGAGAGCTCAAGCACGGAGAAAACTTTCAAACAACTTTCATATTTTTATATACAAAGCTTTGTACTTGTAATCTGAAGGAAAAAGGAGAATAACATATAAAGTGGACGTAGGCACGTTCTGGCCGAACCACTATAAATCTGCGTGTATTTTTATAGTTTAGCCCCTGCTTTTTACATATTTGCATAAATCACCCAAATCGCTAAAAACAACATATAATCAACTAAATCATACGACTTGGAGGTGTTTGCCCATTTTTTTTGCAAACAGGAATGCTCTTCTCCCTATACTATCGGACATTCCTTTCTTTCTATTTTCTATTTCTCTATCCCAAAATAGGCGTTATTTCTATTTATAAACCCCCAAAAGAGTTCAAAAGAAAGAACTATTAGGTTTATAAACAAGGAAAAGTAGAAAGATCAAAGACCGAAAATTGAAATCTTTTTAATTAGATTAAAAAGTTTAACAAATGAAAACTTTTCAAGTCATTAATTTACAATTAAAGCCATCCACCATGTTGTCTTAAAGAAATTCACCGCTTTTAAAAATTACACTACCTTTTCAAACTTTTCTAAAACTAATGGTGATATGTTTCCAAAGCTGTCTAAAACCATATTTATATTTCTAGAAATTTCCAATCTATACAGTCTCTAAGAAGTTGTAGAGGGAGGAACTTTCAAATTTATTACATAGGAAATATAACATAGAAAAATAGAAGTATACAAATACAAGGAATTTGAAAGCTTTTCTAATCCAATCAAATTTTAAATTGAGAAGCTAATAAATGAGAACTTTTTTTTCAACTTCTCAAGTCTCCAAATTTGTAAATTAAAATCACCTACCAAAAATGTTTCACCACCCTTTTTAAATTTACAACCTCTTTTCCAACTTTCTATAAAGCAAACCGTGATATAATTTAAAAGCCATCTATAATTTTTTATCAAAAATTTCTAAATTTTAAGATTTTCATTTCAAAATCTTTTAAAGGCACTTTCAAAATTTTTAAGGGATTTTCAAAAAACTTTTTTATCAAATTATGTCCCAAAAATAGGATTAAAATGTATTCTTTCTTTTAAGTCTTTGTACTCTACCTTTCAAAAATCTAATTTCCTCCTTGTGGTGATAAATGTATTCCTTCTTAAGGAAGTTTGCCCCTTTTCTTACTTTCGTATTTTATTAATACGTAACACCTTCATTTGTTACCTCCATGAAAATTAATTTATCCATATTAATTGTCAGCCTAACGAAAATTTCCTTATGGTCATTTATTTCCTATCAACCTTTCCATCTACGATTCGTATCCCTCTTACCTTAGTACTTATAAGGCCTACAATGATAAGAAAGTCTAGGTCCTACAAAGAAGTATAAATTCAACTCTATTTATTTTCCAACTCATAGTTGCCTCGTCCACCCTTTCGAAATATGGTTACAGTTACTTCTATAGTCGGAATTCATAGAGTTAAGCATAAATTCAAAATAAGTGTATATATATATATATATAGTATGAGTTTTCGAAAAATCTTTTGAAAAACCTTTTTCCAAAATAACAAGGATGCCACTCATATGCATAGTGTACTTTTCCCGTTAATCGGGTAACCTAGACTTTGATACCAAATGTAACAACCCACTCCTAATAGGCCTAAATTTTGACCTAGAAAAGACCCATCGAAATTTAGATCCATTCTAAGGTAAGTTATCGGTTGAAATAAGAAAATAATAGTACAGAGCTATAACTAATCTTTCATAACTCACAGCGGATGAAACAAAATATAATAGCAAAGTGTACCCATTTATTTGAAAACTATAAAAATGTCATCATACCAATTTCATAAAAATTATAACATAATATCCGTTACAATAATGGATACACATAAAAGCAAGTAATAATAACAAATACTGCCACAAGCTAAGCTTCTCCATCTCTAAGTATCGTTACCCCTATCACTCCATCTTTAACCCGTGTTGTAATGAGGAGAGAGTCAGAACAACAAGTGTTTAGTAAATAAAAACCTCGAGTCTTACATTTTCAGTATTTGGGTAGTATGTTTCAAAATAAAAATATATCTATGAACGTAAAACCATTAAAATCTTTTAATACTTCTTTATAAGGAAAGAAGGTGGGTCCAACCACTTAATACCTTCCATTTTCATAAGTAGGTTTATAAAATCTCATATTCCAATCATACGTCATAAATAGCTAATAATGTGAGAGACAGATTCCAATCCAATTAATACTTCCAAGTGGAAAATAGGTAGACTCTGGTCATTTAAGACCTTAATTAAGGTGACCCCTCATAGCCTACTTAATACTTTCAAGTGGAAAATAGACAGACTCTGGTCATTTAAGACCTTAATTCAGACAAACCTCATCATTTAAGACCTACTTCTAAAAGCGGACTTCCATAGAGATAAGCACCTAACGTATCCCCTTGGCCATTTAATGCTTCATCTCGGGAGAATAGGCGGGTCCAGCCACTTAATACCTCTAGACCTCGAAGCAGACCCTTCATCTTATGGCACATACTTCATATCTCACATTAGTCCGCTATAGAATTTGGGACCAACCTCGTGTCATTACAAATATTTATCGTGGATATCTCACGTCAATAAAAGTGTACACAATTGTTGTAGCCTCAAAGTGAAGAGTAGACTTCTGTCATGTAACTTTATTGACCTCGCATCTCTATAACTTAACCACAAATCAATTACTACACACATACACTCATCTCACCGTTTCATAAATAAAGCCCTATAAGAAAATTTCCTTATTACGACTTAAAATAATTAGGCTATATAATAGTTTCCTTTTATTTTCGCCTCACAATCAATTACCTTTCTAATGAGGAAAATGAACATAAATAAATGTTTAATTAACTATGACATATATGCAATAAATATACGTTAATCACGTAAATAGAGATAAATAAATATTTGTGCCTAATAAGTTCTAAATGCACACTAGCGTTAAATGTCAATTCTCTAACCAAATATTATTACAAGTCTTGTTTCTTCAAATTCCCAAGATTTCATAGGATTTTAATATCCAAAAAAGGAAATAAATATTCATAATCAAAACTACAATAACTGACTTGTGAATAAAATAGAAACTCAATTCATTAGACCAATTCAATGAAATAGCTTAAACAATAAGAATTGCAATCTAAATCCCTTATTCTATTCAACTCCTCTTTTACAAACAAATATATAAGAATAAGTGATGTAAACTAGGATATAATTCGTAATCTAAATCCTTTATTTTATTGAAGAATCACAATTTGACACAATGAAGAAGGAGAAGTGGAATAGACTATGAAATTATCAAAAATTGCATAAACGAAACAAATTCCATCATATTAATGTAAATAGTTGGGAATCTCAACATATAATTGACACATCGTAATAAAAATGATTGGGGGATTTTATCTATCATATTTTAAAAATCCCAAAATCCCTAAGGCATATTCAAATTCAAAGAGAAATACACTGAACAATTGCTAAAAAGAAATACTAAGGTTTCCACTCACATAATAGCCTTGGCCTTACCTTCCTTGGATTTTCACGGCTCACAATCTCTTCCAGAATCTCTCTTTTAATTTATATACACACACACACAATAGAGAAAAGGTATATATATATATTTTATTAGATTCAGAATAGCTGGAGGAGAATAGAGTAAGAATAGGCTAGAGGAAGATGGAATAAATAGAAAATAGATTGGATTCTTACTTGAATTCTCTACAAAGTTTCTAAATCTAATTTTGAGAGATAAAAAGACAGAGTTTCACTATTGTTCCCAAAATATCTGTGGATAAAAGTGAAAGATCTAGGGTCTAACTTATAGTGGTTGGAAATGCACCAGAACCGTTGAAAGTGAATAGATTAAAAATGGATAAATTTGAAACGTATAACTCATCAAAATAGGCTCCACAACAAAGAAGTGGCCGACCCCTATGCTCCAAGCGGTCGACCTCTAGGTCGACTCCTTGAAATGCTAGGTCGACTTCTTTCCTTATTTGGGAAGGTATTTATTTTATTTTACCGTTGCTTATTATTTATTGATTTCATATCCAAATTAACTTTTAACATTAATTGCTACCTTTTAATATTACTTAGGGGCTTTGCACCGAAGGTCTCTATTTTCGATATTGTTGTAAGAAAAGTCCCTATGATAATAAGTATGTAAATTAAGTTCCTATTTTTTATAAATCAGAAAGCGCAAACTATCTTGCGCTTTTCTTATAAAAGTGCAAGCTAGCTTGCGCTTTTCAAAAATTTAATTTTTTTTGAAAATTCAAAATTTTAAAAAAAAATTCAAAATAAAAAAACGCAAACTAGCTTGCGCTTTTTTGATAAAAGTTGCAAGTTAGCTTGCATTTTCCGTCAGAAAAGTGCAAAGCACCTTGCGTTTTCTATTTTTTAAAAAATAGAGACTAAATTTACAAACTTATATATGCAGGGACTTTTCTTATAACAACATCAAAAATAGGGACCTGTAAGTCATTTCTTGTATTACTTAACCCCAAGTCTAATCACAACTAATTTCAAAATTTCAAAATAGAGAATTAATTTCAAAATAGAGAATTAATTAGTTATTTGAATCCTATTCAAATTACTTTAAATTTGTAGTTTGTTGTGTGTCTGATGTGCTAAATTGTTATGGAGTTGTTTGTAGTCTGTTGTGTTTCTTTTGTGGTTGCAAAATGAAAGTTGTTTCCATTTGTATTTCTGCTGTCCGATTATATATGAACTATGGTGTAAGTTGATGCAAATGGCCGAAAGAAGTGACATGAGTTCCGACTCTAACATTTAATGGGAAAGAATCTACAAAGCTTCAAGTGAGAAGAGTATGCATGCTACCTTGATATTACTTTGTTTAAAGAAATTTCTTCTTCTAGTTTGGGAAGAAAGAAATTTAAGGTGTTTTGAATCGGTGGAAAGAAACTTAGGCTTGTTATGGCAGGTTTTAAAAGGGAGGGTTTGCATGCAATTGAAAAGGGACCGTGTGTTATTCCCTGTTAGTTTGGTTGTTAAATGGGGATAGGCCTCCTTCTTTTTCCATTTTTATTTTTTCCTCTGTTTGTGTGTATGTTGTAGCATTTTTATCTCTTTTGTTTGTGTTCCTGAGTGTTCATGGCACCTAGTCTGTTTTAAGCTATTTTATTTTATTGTTTTGTCACAATAAAATCTGAAAATGGTCCAGTTAGCCTGTTAGCTTTGCTAAAAAAAATTACTACATTTGAAAACTTCGTAACTTTTTTGCTTGAGCTCCGTTTGCAGCATATTATATATGGAAATTAACACCGTGAACACGATGGTATAGTTTTTATGATGAAATTCCAGCTTTTATAAAATTTCTATTTTCTACCCTATCACGTTTAATTTAATTTGGCTCGTTTTACGGGGGGTGACAGAAACTCTTAACTCCCTTTTTTGGCGTTGCTCTAAAAACCCTAACTCAGTTACGTCATCTTACCGTTTTGCATGATTTAGTCATTTCAATAAGTTTTTCACTATTTTATCTTTGTTAGACCGACTGGTTTAGCAGATTTGATCACTTCAATCGATTGGTATTTGCTTAACTTAACTATTTATTTTTTGATAGTATTTTGGGGATTTCAAACGTTAATCAATTTTTGGAAGGTGCTTCCATTATTCTGTAGCAGGAGTATAAAAAAGGGATAATCTGATTTGGAAATTGTGTGTGGTTTTTCCAGTATGTAGGATATCTGTGAATGGCTAGTATAACGATTGCATTTACTATTTGATTTAATGAAGATGATTTTCATAAATAGATTGTATGACAACAAATTTATCCATTTAATGTATAGGTTTCACTCAAACAAACTTTATGTTTTAGTTTAGGATAGTTTAATGCTGGTGTTAATGTCTGTCTTAGAAGATCCGATACATGTAAATCATTAGAAAAAGGATAGAAATTTAGTTATACTTTTGATCTATTTTGTTGTCTCATTTGATTAATACTTAATAACCGACACTTGAATATTTTTAAACCTTATTTGATGGTACGTTGCATTTTCTAAATTTATCTGCTTGTTATAAAACTTATAGGATGATTTCATTGAAGTTGTACTTGTAGTACGTGCTTGTTCTTTATTGTCTTTAAGTAAAATATGCATTTTAAATGCTTAGGGTCCGTTTGGTTTCATTTTGTATTTTGAGTTTTGTGTTTTCAACCTGCACTAAGAAATAGCAAGAAATAAGAGAAGAAAATTTATAATTCTTATTCATTGCGACGACCAACGGATAATGAAGGAGTTGGATTGTTCTCCGTGCTTTTATTATCCCTCGAAAAACAAAATAAACTTGTTTTCTATTTTACATGTTAATTTCATTTTTCAAAATTATTTGTTTTTCAACAATACGTACAATGGACGCGCTTTTGTATAGACAAAAACACAAAACTAAAAAGACAAGTCAAACGGGGCCTTATATTTTAGTTTTTCAATTTAATCAATTGTTGGTTAAATTTTCAGTGGCTAGTCGGTGTCCCTATCATTTTAACCATAGTAGTGTTTTTATATCTCCATGAGACCATGAGCTGCAGTGAGATATTTTATTGTTTGAATGTGTTCGCAAGTTGCAATTGCTTTCAAGCTAAACAAAAAATCAGTTGGCTTTTTATGCTACAACTATTTAATGTCGGCAAAGATTTAAGTTGCACAATCTGCCTTTACAGCCATCTAATGCTTTGGACAAGGACTCACTAATGTGCTTGAATTTGAGCTTTTGTCACTTAAGAGGGTCTCAAATGAAATTTTCATACACATGCCATTTTAAAAAAATTTATACAAAAACCTAGAACCATGTAGTTGTTGCTAGTTGCTACAATAAAGCAAATTTTTCTTTTTTATATTGTGCTTTGAAAATGTTTTAAATTGAAAAGCTAGGATTCACTGATAAAATGTGGTACATGGATAAAATATGTAATATACTGAAGTACAAGAAACACTCTTCACGCAAATTCTATAGAAATATAATACTCTAATATAATACATGTAGTTGTACCATCAAATATCCAATATCTCTTTACATGATGCTGCAAAATAAATGAGAGAAGTCAAATTATAGCCAATATATGTTATCACAAGTGAATAGCAGCTATGAAAGAGCATTGCATATTGCAGTTGATAGTAGGGCTAACAATAATATTGAGTTTAAGCTTGCAAAAAGGAGGAAGATTCTTGGTGCATGTAGGCACCACCCAAAAAGAAGGACAGGTCGGGTACTCACACAAGTCGCCCCTGCTCTTCTTAGTAGCAGCCGTCTTGTTTAGAGCCTGTGCACTCGAGCATAACTTAGAGCTGGGATTGGCCCCACTACCTCGAGTAAGTAGGATCCGCGTGGGATCAATGTGCTCACTACGTCGGAACATGACATTGCATTTGTATGGGTTGGCGTTAGCAATGCAGGTATGATTTTCAATAGCAGGTATATTAAATTTTGCCATTATTTGTTTGTTTTTATTTTAGTTTCTTGTTGGGTTTGTATGTTTTTGGAATAGTAGGTAGAGTTATTTGTAGTTTCATTTGTGATGAAATTTGGTGATTATACATGTTTTAATCTAATGAATGATTGAATTTAGTGGTACAAGGGATCCAAAACTAATGGTTGAGTTCACAAATGCAGGTTTGCAATGAATATAATAATGGTTGTCTGTTAACATCATCTTACCTTTCCGACTGCATTTATTTTCAAATATTGTTCTTTGAGCACTAGCTCAATTAAAATTTTGTTCTTTAAGCGTGGGATCAACTCTAATTGGTTATTGTAGTACATCTTGCATGTTGCAACTTTACGCTCTACTGTTCGAATAGCTGCAGCTATGTAACCTGAGCCAATTGCATACAATAAATACCCGACTTCTTTTAAAAGAATAATGATATACTTAGTGGTGCGATACGCTATCACATACCAAGTTTTATCAAAATTAAGTATGTTAAGTTAATTATGTCTTATAAATATTAACTAAGTTAAGTTAACTAACTTTTGAGCAAGGTTTATAAAAATTAAGTATATAAAAACTAACAAAGTTTTAACAAAACTAAACTAAGTTAGTTAAGATTTATAAAATTAACTAACTTTTATAAAGGTTAATCGAATGTTATAAAAATGTACCAAAGTAATAAATTTTATAAAAGTTAACTAATTTATAAGAATTAATTAAATTAATTAAGTTTTATACAGTTAAGTTTTATTAAAAAAGTAACCAAGTTTTATTAAAAAGTAACCAAGTTTTACAGAAATTAACTAAGTTTAAGAAAATTAACAAAGTTTTATGAGAATTTAACTATGTTAAATAAGTTTTATAATAATTAGTTAAACTTATAAAAATTAACAAAGTTAACTATGTTTTATAGACATTAAATAAGTTTTATCAATTAGAATAATTTATGTATGAATTAATATAAAATAAATTATATTATCCCGCCTTTTGGCAAGGCCGTGACACCAACGAATTAACCGAAAACCAAAAACAGTTCATCCAGAAAACCAGTTATACGCAGGTCCACAATGGATGCGGTTAAATTTTTCTCGAGTCCGGATCGAGCTACAATTAACATGACACGACAATCAATGTTTTGAAAGCCAACATTCCAAATTTCAAGCCAATTGGAGTTTATATTTTCAAGATATGATCGATGCAAATCAAGCAATGCTCCCATTCGTATCCTTTAGTCCACTTCCTTCATATCGGTTTCATTCGAATCCATCAAGGCAACATTCTTCGTATCCATCCTCGTTCGTATTCATCCAAAGCGGCCTCATTCGTATCCACCGAAATCAAACTAGTTCGCATCCATGGAACACACATGATTCGTATCCATCAACTATGCATTGCTCCGTATCCATCAATTTTACCCTACATCGTATCCATCATGGTTAACAATAGTTCGTACCCATTCGCACATGTCACTTCGAGTCGGTCCCATGAATACGATCTACGTATTGTTCTTCTACCTGCATGGTTCGTATTGATCGTTGCTGATCGATATGAGAGACGTCATTCATCTATCGATACAAAGCGGCCACTAAGCTATCGATACGAAGTAGCTTCCGGAATCGATACGAAGTACAATGCAAAATATCGATACGAATGGGAGTGTAACCCATCGATGCGATCCTAACTCAAACGAGCGATGCGAAGTGGGCAACAAAGGATCGATACGAACGAGGCTAAACTAGATCAATACGAACGAGGCACGTCCAAAAGAAAGACTCAGTCGTTCGGCATGAAAAGTGAATCGTGTTGAATATACGCTTATATGATTTTTGTTTAATGATAATAAACATATATACATTCGTTTAAATGTATTTATTAATGAACTATTTTAATTTTCATAGAATAAATAAATATTTGCTGAATAAAATTAAATGACACAGATTTTGAATTCAAACGAATATTTTATTCAAACAAATATTTATTACAATTTTGAATAGTACAATTTCAAGCTCTCACTATTCATTATACATTTTCAATTACAATTTCTAATTACATCACTATTTTACATATTCACCTCACTACATGTCACTCACACTCGTATTTTTATCTTCATCTTCCTTCCAGTTTGAATCCTGCATCTGAGCAATCTGCAAAAATATTCACTAACGCAGTAAAATTGAAAAGAAATATTTTTGCAATTCAAAATAAAAGATGATTTTGAAAACATTGTTTGCCTCAGTTATTTGGGTTGTTCGTTATCATCTTTTGTATCTGTGCATATCAGTATTTTATCAGGGACAAAAGTGGCTGCAGTACACTGTGTGCACTGCCTCGCCTACTCGTGTGTGCAAAACAAAATGCACAGCTAACAAATCAAGTACAAGGTCAAACCCAGACAGGTTCAACTCAAGTGACAACAGTATAAAGCTCCAACAAAGTTAATACGCAACATGATTGACCAGTTTCAACCAAGGCTACAATGTGCACAAGTATGCAACACTCAGATGTACACATGAAGTTCATATGATCGAGTTCAACCAAGCATGAAACCAGGCAACGACTTCAAGCATGATTCAGCTGCACGTACAACAGGTATGGTGACACAAGTGATACAAGACAAGATGCAGTGAAGCATGACCAACATAGCTGCAGTGGACAGCAAGCAGATGCAAGCTAACCAAATGAACAGAGGCAACAAAGGCTCGAAGCAAGATCAATACAGTGCACCAGTACAATGCAAGTAAATGCAACATTTACAACATACAAACAAAGTCACTGCAACATGAATGCCATCACAGCCATCAAAAATGAACACATACTCAATGCAACTAAAGCCTCACATCAAACCATGTCAACAAGGGAATTCATGAA
The DNA here is from genome assembly GCA_030765085.1 of Allium cepa. NCBI lineage: Eukaryota > Viridiplantae > Streptophyta > Magnoliopsida > Asparagales > Amaryllidaceae > Allium > Allium cepa. The sequence goes on along the minus strand of CM060929.1, from coordinate 914,154,945 downwards.
TGAATACTGCAATAAACCAAATGAAGAATACACATAGCAAGCTACATGAAGACAGAACTCGAGACTACAATTCAAAACAATGCAGACTGCATGATAAACCAAGCTTCAAAATAAACATCTCATGAATATAAGATGTCAAAGCCACAAAATCAAAGCCGAGTAAACTGCAAGTCTCAATCATTTCAACAAGTACACAGTGAAGACCACAAAGGCAGTGAAACAGTGGTGATGCAGTGGGACATGACTATCATGGCCGAGGTGAACAAATGTAAAGGTCAAAGCCGTGGATGCATAGCAAAGCCAAAGCCAGAAATTCACGTAATCAAAACATGACCGAAGTCAGATGAAACAATGCCCAAAATGCAACATGCTCAAAGTAAATACATATATACAAGCAACTGAAGACAACATGGCCAAAGACAATGAAGCCACTACAATCAGATGCCACCAAAAGCAACAAAGACCAAGGCTACACAAATGAACTACATAACATGAACCATGCAACTGATCAGAGAATATCACTGACTCGAATGAACATACCAAATGAAGCCAAACTGCAACACTGCTTCACTAATACATGAAAAATGGAGTGTGTGTGTGTATATATATATATATATATATATATATATATATGAACTCAAACAAGTCAAGGAGCAGTTTCAAAGTGTAGTGGGAAATCGAAAATTATCAGTTGAAGCCTTGGTTCAGTAGCAATTCAAAAATTGCCAGTAAGACAGTGATGAACGAAAATCAACACCATGTTATACAATTTAAATTCAAGTTCGTATGCAGTATTAACCAAAGTCAACATGAAGTCAGTCAACAGAAAAATGATCGGAGGTGAAGCCGTGGAAATCAAGAGGTTGAACAAGTCAAGCCGTAAACAAAATCAATATCGTAAGATTCAAGTAATATGAACAAGTCAGAATCCATCTCAATCATCAAAACAAAATCAAGTGGCCGAGATGAATAATTGACAAATTCAAACACGAATATACGAACGAAAATTCAAGGAGATCAACTCCTATATAAATCCACAAATCATCATCGGCATCATCAGAGTTCGAAAACGAAAATTAAAAAGTAACGAAGCATAATTCTTACCGGTAGCAACAATCGAACTCGTCGAAGCAACTGAAGTGAGCAACAAGGATTCGATCGAACAAGGCATCAAGAAATTATCCACTAATTCGATCAATTTAGAGTCAGAGCTTCGAAAAAGCCCTAAATCTCAGAGCCAAGAGAAGAGAACGAAACCCTAAATCAGCAAGAGGAACGGCCGACATTATACACGAAAAGGAACAGAGCAAAGCGGGTCAAAATAAAGGGACCGGCCTCTTCTATTATGAAGAGTTTTTTTTTAATTTAGTATAAAGGGATTTTAATCAGGGCTATTTTATTTTTTAAATTGTTTTAACTTGTATTTTTCTTTTATACCATTTTAAATTTCTAGTCGTGTGACTAGGGGACAAACTACGGTGTGTAGTTTGGGAATTCGCAACTCGGTGGTTGAGTTGTGGCCAGGGTTTTGAGCGTAGAGTTAGAATAGTCAATAGCGGGTATAGCGAGTTTACGTGTGTAAGCGAGGGACTTTCTAATTTCTAGTAGAAACCTTGGGGGCAGCACGTAGGCAGGGTTTTGCCGAAGTTGGGTAAATTCTGTGTTGTTCTGTTCTGCATTTTATTATTCTGCTATTTATTTCTGTGCTGGTAATATTTTGTGATCTGTGCTAATATAAGTTTATAAGCTTCCGCGATTAATTTTTATAATTAACACTATCACCCTATTCACCCCCCTCTAGGGTGAAATCGATCCTACAAGTGGTATCAGAGCTAGGAATAGAAGTCATCATTTGTTTTAAAAATTCGTTTTCAAAAAAAATCAGTTTTTGTTTTAAAAATTTGAATTTTTAAAATGGCTTCTTTTAATAACGCTTTTGCAGAGGGTCAGTCAATAGGTAGACCACCAATGTTCAATGGTGAATATGCTTACTGGAAAAATAGGATGGAATTTTTTCTAAAAACCATTGACGCATGGAATATTGTTGAGACAGGTTATAGAATACCAACTATAACTGTAGATAATCAGGAAATAAAGAAACCAAAGGAACAATGGACAGAACTAGAAAATAAATTACAGAATACTAATGCTAAAGCTATGAATTCTATTATCTGTTCATTGGTTCAATTTGAATTTAATCGTGTCTTACATTGTCTAACTGCGCAGGAAATATGGCACACACTCGAAGTGACTCACGAATGAACATCTCAAGTCAAAAAATCTCGCCTTGCTATGCTATGCAGCGAATATGAGAACTTTACAATGGCGAAGGAAGAAAATGTCAAAGAGATGCATGGACGACTTTCCAATATCGTATACAAATCAAAAGCTCTTGGAAAATCATACACGGAGTTGGAGGTAGTCCGAAAAATCCTCAGAGTCCTTCCTCGAAGCTTTGAAGCCAAAGTGACTGCCATTCAAGAATCAAAAGACTTGAAACAAATGAAAGTCGAAGAACTCATCGGAAATCTCACTGCTTATGAGTTAGAAATGAAATTCAAGGAAGAGCGTGAAGGAGGTGACACTCGAAGAAAATCAATAGCTCTTAAAGGAACAATTGAAAGTGAAGATGATGATGATAATGATGATGACTGTGAAGCAGAACTAGCACTATTAATAAGAAAATTCAAAAGGTGGAGTCGCAAATATGGCAATCCAGTTAGATATCAACAAGCAAAGAGCAGATTAAGCAAAGCAATAGACAACCCAGAAGAACAGAAAATCATCTGTTACAAATGCAACAAACCCGGCCATATCAAGCCCGATTGTCCACAAATTAAATTCAGCCATGGAAAGAAACAGAAAAAGAAAAGTTTTGTAGCCACTTGGGTTGAACCAGACGAGGATGATCAAAGCACTGGCAGTGGAAGCGAAAAAGCGGATTTGTGCCTACGAGGTGATATAACTCACAGTGATGACGATGAGCCAAGTGAGGTATCAAAACTTACCCATTCTGAGTTGCTTATATATTTTCATGAAATAAACGGCTGTTATGAACGACTTAGGGAAAAATATGCTAAACTTGAATCACAAAAAGATACTTTGATAGAATGTAATGAACAACTTGACCAATTAGTTAAAACCTATCAGAGTAGGATCCCTAAGTGTGATAAGTGTCCAACATTCGAAGAAGAAATTAAAAAATCAGAAATCAATATAAAATCTCTTGAAAATGAAATTCTGATTTTAAAAGAGAATGAAAATATTAGAAGAGAGAATTCTATTAAAAAGTGCACACAGTTGTTAAACGAAAATGGATCTCTCAAAATACAAGTCCAACATTTGTCAACGACTTTAGATAAATTTTCAAAAATTGAAAAATCGTTGAATATGCTATTAGGAAAGCAAACTGTTAATACGGTTAGACAAGGACTTGGATATAATAATTCAAAAACTGTTGAAAGCAATATTAATCAAGTTAATTCTATGTGCACAATTTGTAGAAAATATGGACACAATCACAATAATTGTTGGTATAGACCCAAACATGTGAAAACTATACTGATTTGGGTTCCAAAAGGCACAAATATAAAATCTCTCAAAGTGAAACAAATTTGGGTGCCAAAGGGAACGATTATAAATAGTTTTGGGTCTTCACAAAATTGTTTTTCAAAATTTTCTGCCACTAACAATCATGGACCTATAAAAACAAATAGGTCACATAAATATTTTCCCGTGTAGGTGTGGTGGCAGGCTAAGGAACAACAACGGTGTTCTCTAGATTTTGGCTGTTCCAGAAACACAACGGGCGACAAAGCAAAGTTCCTTAGCCTAGTAAAAAGGTGACAGAATCACAATGGACAACAACGAAAAATATCGTAAAGGTAAAACAGGTAATGTTATACTTATTTGAACGATATATTAAATGTGATAATCTGCACCGTATTCTGAATTAAAATCAGCCAATATTGAGATGAACAAAAAATTATGATTTTGACTTTGATTGTTGGCCAATTATATTTTATGCCAAAAACACTACAAATCCTTGAAATACTTTATATCGATTAATTTGGATTGCTGATAGTGTTTTTATTGATTGACGATAATATTTTTGGCTAAATCTATATTCACGGTTTCTTCTATTTACATGGCTTCAACTTAAAATCCAAATGAGTTCTATTTAAAAAATTGTAAAAAGGATTTTAAGAAATAATTGAAATTGTTGAAACTTTATGAAATTATTGAAACTTCAAGAAATTGTTTTGAAATAATAATGAAGTTTTAATGACTGTTGATAGTTGTTCATCCTATGGTTTCTAAATTTAACACTATGATATTTGGTTAAGTGTTAACATGACCTCGATTCAAATTCAAAAGAATAACATTTAAAATGCTAAAATTGAGTTTGAAATTTTTAATGCACAATTCATGGTTTGGTCTATAAAATTCAACGAGTGATAATTTTGAGTGAAAAAGAAATTCAGATGCAGATTACACTGGTAATATAGTTGATAGAAAAATTACTAGTGGAACGTGATTAATTTTTGAAACATTCATTTGCTGCATCGTTTTTCAAAAAAAATATCTGCATATTTTTCACTTGAAATAATTTTTATTTTAGCAGAAATTTTTCTTGAAAACTCCTTCTAGAAAATCAGTTTTGACCTTGTATCAGATTAGTTATTTAAGAATATTTGATTTTTAATTCTATATGGTAATGTCAATATGTGGTATTTTAAACAGGAAATCATTTGTGCTTCAATTTATTATATTTTTAGCAATAAAATAAATATCAAAGTATTCACTCTCATTTAAAAGTCCTCACGGTTATGCATGGGTGAATTACTTGGATTTTTGATTATGTGCTTCCATGCTCATTTAAAAGTCCTCACGGTTATGCATGTATGGAACGCATATCAAAATTAATTGGTTAAATAGACAAGTTGATTCTAATCCCATTTAAAAGTCCTCACGGTTATGCGTGGTTAGAAGATACTTGAATTCATTTTTAAAATAAACATAAAAATTGTGAATACTACTAATCTCATTTAAAAGTCCTAACGGTTATGCATGGTTAGTAGATATTCAAATTTCCTGAAATAAATATACCACAAATCGACACAACTATATGGTTTTATTTGATGAAATCATTCATATCATTCTAAAGTGGAATATGCGACAATTAAAGTTTTTATGATTTTTGTTTGATTTTTTATCGAAATTTAATTTTTATATTCAATTGAGTTTTAATGTTGAATTAATATCGATCACTATATCTCTACTTTTCTACTATTATTATTCTTTTGCTGATAACAAAAGGGGGAGAGAAAAGTTAAGATTTTGTCAAATAGAATCAAGCAAAGGTCAAATAATTTTCCATTTGCATATAGGCTCATTTATATATTTCTATTTGTATGCATATATGTAGGGGGAGTATTGTGTAGAGAGGGAGCATTCAAATAGGGGGAGCAAATTGAACGATCAAATACATTTAACATATTCAAAATCTTAAATATATGTTTATTATCATCAAAAGGGGGAGATTGTTGAATATGCGCTTATATGATTTTTGTTTGATGATAATAAACATATATACATTCGTTTAAATGTATTTGTTAATGTACTATTTTAATTTTCATAGAATAAATAAATATTTGCTGAATAAAATTAAATGACACAGATTTTGAATTCAAACGAATATTTTAATCAAACAAATATTTATTATAATTTTGAATAGTACAATTTCAAGCTCTCACTATTCATTATACATTTTCAATTACAATTTCTAATTACATCACTATTTTACATATTCACCTCACTACATGTCACTCACACTCATATTTTTATCTTCATCTTCCTTCCAGTTTGAATCCTGCATCTGAGCAATCTGCAAAAATATTCACTAACGCAGTAAAATTGAAAAGAAATATTTTTGCAATTCAAAATAAAAGATGATTTTGAAAACATTGTTTGCCTCAGTTATTTGGGATGTTCGTTATCATCTTTTGTATCTGTGCATATCAGTATTTTATCAGGGACAAAAGTGGCTGCAGTACACTGTGTGCACTGCCTCGCCTACTCGTGTGTGCAAAACAAAATGCACAGCTAACAAATCAAGTACAAGGTCAAACCCAGACAGGTTCAACTCAAGTGGCAACAGTATAAAGCTCCAACAAAGTTAATACGCAACATGATTGACCAGTTTCAACCAAGGCTACAATGTGCACAAGTATGCAACACTCAGATGTACACATGAAGTTCATATGATCGAGTTCAACCAAGCATGAAACCAGGCAACGACTTCAAGCATGATTCAGCTGCACGTACAACAGGTATGGTGACACAAGTGATACAAGACAAGATGCAGTGAAGCATGACCAACATAGCTGCAGTGGACAGCAAGCAGATGCAAGCTAACCAAATGAACAGAGGCAACAAAGGGTCGAAGCAAGATCAACACAGTGCACCCGTATAATGCAAGTAAATGCAACATTTACAACATACAAACAAAGTCACTGCAACATGAATGCCATCACAGCCATCAAAAATGAACACATACTCAATGCAACTAAAGCCTCACATCAAACCATGTCAACAAGGGAATTCATGAATGAATACTGCAATAAACCAAATGAAGAATACACATAGCAAGCTACATGAAGACAGAACTCGAGACTACAATTCAAAACAATGCACACTGCATGATAAACCAAGCTTCACAATAAACATCTCATGAATATAAGATGTCAAAGCCACAAAATCAAAGCCGAGTAAACTGCAAGTCTCAATCATTTCAACAAGTACACGGTGAAGACCACAAAGGCAGTGAAACAGTGGTGATGCAGTAGGACATGACTATCATGGCCGAGGTGAACAAATGTAAGGGTCAAAGCCGTGGATGCATAGCAAAGCCAAAGCCAGAAATTCACGTAATCAAAACATGACCGAAGTCAGATGAAACAATGCCCAAAATGCAACATGCTCAAAGTAAATACATATATACAAGCAACTGAAGACAACATGGCCAAAGACAATGAAGCCACTACAATCAGATGCCACCAAAAGCAAAAAAGACCAAGGCTACACAAATGAACTACATAACATGAACCATGCAACTGATCAGAGAATATCACTGACTCGAATGAACATACCAAATGAAGCCAAACTGCAACACTGCTTCACTAATACATGACAAATGGAGTGTGTGTGTGTGTATATGAACTCAAACAAGTCAAGGAGCAATTTCAAAGTGTAGTGGGAAATCGAAAATTATCAGTTGAAGCCTTGGTTCAGTAGCAATTCAAAAATTGCCAGTAAGACAGTGATGAACGAAAATCAACACCATGTTATACAATTTAAATTCAATTTCGTATGCAGTATTAACCAAAGTCAACATGAAGTCAGTCAACAGAAAAATGATCGGAGGTGAAGCCGTGGAAATCAAGAGGTTGAACAAGTCAAGCCGTAAACAAAATCAATATCGTAAGATTCAAGTAATATGAACAAGTCAGAATCCATCTCAATCATCAAAACAAAATCAAGTGGCCGAGATGAATAATTGACAAATTCAAACACGAATATACGAACGAAAATTCAAGGAGATCAACTCCTATATAAATCCACAAATCATCATCGGCATCATCAGAGTTCGAAAACGAAAATTAAAAAGTAACGAAGCATAATTCTTACCGGTAGCAACAATCGAACTCGTCGAAGCAACTGAAGTGAGCAACAAGGATTCGATCGAACAAGGCATCAAGCAATTATCCACTAATTCGATCAATTTAGAGTCAGAGCTTTGAAAAAGCCCTAAATCTCAGAGCCAAGAGATGAGAACGAAATCCTAAATCAGCAAGAGGAACGGCCGACATTATACACGAAAAGGAACAGAGCAAAGCGGGTCAAAATAAAGGGACCGGCCTCTTCTATTATAAAGAGTTTTTTTTTTAATTTAGTATAAAGGGATTTTAATTAGGGCTATTTTATTTTTTAAATTTTTTTAACTTGTATTTTTCTTTTAAACCGTTTTAAATTTCTTGTCGTGTGACTAGGGGACAAACTACGGTGTGTAGTTTGGGAATTCGCAACTCGGTGGTTGAGTTGTGGCCAGGGTTTTGAGCGTAGAGTTAGAATAGTCAATAGCGGGTATAGCGAGTTTACGTGTGTAAGCGAGGGACTTTCTAATTTCTAGTAGAAACCTTGGGGGCAGCATGTAGGCAGGGTTTTGCCGAAGCTGGGTAAATTCTGTGTTGTTCTGTTCTGCATTTTATTATTCTGCTATTTATTTCTGTGCTGGTAATATTCTGTGATCTGTGCTAATATAAGTTTATAAGCTTCCGCGATTAATTTTTATAATTAACACTATCACCCTATTCACCCCCCTCTAGGGTGAAATCGATCCTACAAATCGATCCTAAAAAATTAGCGCCGCATTATCGGTTATTATGTGCCCAGAAGCGATGCGGACAAGAGCGATGCGAACTCGACAACCTTCAACAAATCCAAACTTGCATCGATCATAACTTGAGATCTACAAGTCCAAATGCCACCAAATTTTCACAGAAGCTTGCATACAACCCCAAGAATGTACCTGAAAAATTTCAGCCTCAAAAGACCATTTATGGATCGATACGAACTCAATTCGTATCCCTTCCATATTAAGCCGAAATCACCTGAACTCGCTCCAATTGGCCCACTCACATGAGAGAAGAAATCTTCCAAGATCTGGACGAGATATTTGCTGCCTATGCCTATAAATAATGACCCTAGACCTATAGAAAAATGACTTTTGGCTTCTCTACGCTGACATTCTGCCGGAATCATCATTAAACTTGTACTATTGTAACTTCTTGTAATCATCAAGTAAAAGTCAATAAACATTAATCATTTCACAGTGAATGTAGGCAATCTGCCGAACCACTTTGAATTTGTGTATTTCTACGTATTTTCTTATCTATTGATTGGTGCGTTTGTTAAATCTACCTCATTTTACATTTACTTTCTTCATTTTTATCTCTCTGGACACATCCGAAGAATGTTGTGCTCAAATTTGGTACAAACACTTTGGTGCTTTTACTTGGAATTACCTAGCTTTTCTCCTGCTCATTGGATCTACTACCGATATTGGATTGCGAAAATCTAAGGAGAAGATCTAGATTTCAAGCCTAGAAGTTCTTGCATCCTATTCAGATTTGTATCAAGTCTAGGAGAGAGCTTCGCTATCCACCATGGTCAACACTTGGACTACTTCGACAGTTGCAGATCCAGAAGGACAGGATAGACAGAACCCCACACAACTTCCTCCTGCCGACCAGAATGCTGCCGAACTTTCAGACTCGTAAGGCCCTGTCACCATGGAAGAATTCCAATTGCTAATGCAAGAGCTGACTCAAAGCCGCCAGTAGCTTGCTTAGCAACTCCGTGCCAACGCGGAGTTGATCAATCGAATGAACCATGAAAGACGAAGGATATCCAGAGGGATCAGGCTTCCTATTCATCTATTGAAAGTTCAGCCTCTTCTAACTACAATCACAGATCTACGCGTCGACGGCTGGATGGAAGCTATACACAAGCCACTGGACATCAGGGCACATTGAACCTTAGCCAACTGAGGGCTGGCCCGTCAACCAGCCATCAGACCGGACCCTTCTCCTGGGGAGCTACCGTTCCTTATCATATTACCGACAACCATGCTACCGCCGCTGCTACCGAGTTGGGAGTTGACACCCTAAACCGAGCGGATCCGAACCTTCGCCAACATGAATATACTCCTGAACCTTATGTTCCAAAAAAACTAGAACCAAGGAGGCGAGATATGGACCGTCGACCGCGACCGGCCCATCCTCGCATTGTGAAACCCGACCACACCTTGGCTCAGCATTTCTAAAATGTGAATCACCGAGGCCATACCCCATTCACCGATGATACCCTGTACGCTGAACCGCCTCGGTGATTCAAAATGCCAACTCTACCTGTTTATGAACGGAGCTTTGATCCTAACCATCACATTTTAAAGTACGAATGGTTAATGAATATCATGCGAGCTTATGATGCCATCAAATGCCAAAGTTTCTCGATCTCCCTAGAGGGGATAGCAACTATGTGGTTTACTCATCTACACCCCGATCTATCTCATGTTTTGACCAGTTGGCAACGAAATTTGTTGAATAGTTCTGCATGCATGTTACGAGGCCGAAAGATGTTAATACCTTGTCCAGTGTCACTCAAGCTCCTAGAGAGACACTGAGACGTTATCTGGAGAGGTTTCATGCTGCATGCGCTGAGAGTAGTAATACCAATGACAACTCGATTCTGATGGCACTGACTAAGGGGATCGATCCCGATTCCGAATTCGGCAACTGGTTAGCCGGAAAACCCCCTGCGTCACTGGACCTTTCTATTCCAAGGCAGCTCAATTCTTAAAACGAGAGGATGTGAAACAGTCTAGGAAAAAGGATGATGCAGGTCCAAGTGTGGAAGGGATCCAAAGTAATGTCGCTGTAAAACAAACCGGGGAGAGTTTCGAAAAGGTGCAATTAAGCATACAGAATAAACATGGTCAATAGAAAGATGATGGAAATTAAAACGAAAAACGAGATCAGAATCAAGGGTCGCGACACAAGGCATCTGTGTTTGACACTTATTCTCCATTAAATACATCTTTGGAAATGTGTACTTGCAGACTTGCAATACTGTCCAATATAAGAAACCTACTCCGAAGCAATCGTCGAAGAAACAGATTCAAACGGGGAAGTTTTGTAGATTTCACGATAGTTATGGCCAAAATATGAAAGAGTGTTGTCATTTACAGGATATTATTGAGAAGTTGATCCATGAAAGAAAATTGGAGCAGTTTTTTCGGACACCGCAGTCTGGAGGTGGGAGCCCATCGAATCAAAACCAAATACCCAATCGGGCAAGATCGAAGGAACCCGCTCGTACCGGTGTGAAGCTAGTGATTAATACTGTAAGTGGTGGTCCTCATCCATTAGATCGGAGGTGGAGGGAAATTGAGTCGTATGCCAGATCTATTAGGAATTCGAGCTTCGAATGTTGTAGTAATTTGAAAGACAGGGCTCCGGCCAAACAACAGAAAACGATGGTGGACGACATTGTATTTTGGAACATGGATGCCGATAGGGTTGAAGCCCCAACCATTGATCCACTTGTCATTTCAGCTTAAACAGGTCCTTCTTAGATGAAGAGGATCTTAATAGACAATGGAAGTTCAGTGAACATATTGGTTAAGCGAGCTTATGATCAGATGAAGATGGAAGCGAAAGATTTGAAGCCTTGCCATTCTCGTATTCGTGGCTTCAATAGAAGTGCGACTATACCCACTGAAATAGTGGAGCTACCAATGGAGTTGGAAGTTGGAGACCGCCGAAGAGTCCGGATATTACAGTTTATTGTATTGGATATAGACTCACTGTATAATGCTTTCTTGGGCCGACCGGCCCTAGTTGAGTTCAGGGCTGTTATTGCCCTTTGGTGTCTGACTTTAAAATTCCATACTGATAATGAAGTTGGAGTCATTCAGGGAGACCAGGCTGCTGGACGAGCCTGTTATCTTGCTGAGCCATGGGGGCATGGCAAAAAGAAAAAGAAAAGGGCATAGAGGAATCTCTCTGCATCCGCTTTGCGGAGAATTAATAGCTAACGCCTAGGCCAAGGTTGGGCATCCAACCAATTCCCAAGGGATCTTGACCCAAGAGATACCGAAAGCGAAGACAAATGTAAAGACAGTCAGGCTTCTCTAGCAGAGCTGACGATCGATGTTCTGATCGATGATAATGAAGACTCTAAAATGGTAAAGATTGGGTCTCAGCTAAGCTAACAGATGCAGGAGAAATTGGTTGAATTTCTCTTAGCAAACCTCGACGTGTTTGCCTGGATGCATTCTGACATGTGTGGGATCTCCCTGGACATTAAAAGCCACACATTGAATATTGACCTGCGGCAGGACCGATCAAGCAAAAAAGGCATGGTATGGATTCAGAGAGATATGCTGCCCTTAAGGAAGAGGTAGATAAACTCAAGTCGAACGGGTTTATCCAAGATGCATTACATCCAAAATGGGTGTCCAATCCTGTATTTGTCAGAAAAACTAATAGTAAATAGAGAACATGCATCGATTACTCGGATTTGAATAAAGCTTGTCCTAAAAACCGCTTTCCACTTCCCAGAATTGATCAGCTCGTAGACTCAACGGCTAGACATGAACTCTTATCCTTCATGGTTGCATATTCTAGCTATAACCAAATATCCGTGCACTTTCCTGATCAAGAGCATACCAGCTTCGTCATCGATCTGAGACTTTACTGCTACAAAGTCATGTCGTTCGAACTCAAGAATGCTGGGGCAACCTACCAACAGCTAATTAACGAATGTTCGCAAACCAGATAAGAAAAACCATGGAGGTATATGTGGACGATATGCTAGTTAATTCGCAATTCTCCACCGATCATATCAAAGTCCTAAAAATGATGTTCAACATCCTCTGGGAGTACAGAATGAAACTTGACCCGTTGAAATGTCACATTGGGGTGGCGTCTGGAAAATTCCTTGGATTTATCGTCAATACTCAAGGAATTGAAACTAGTCCTAAGAAGATCTAGGCAATAAGAAAACTTGAGACTCCAAGTTTTATAAAGCAAGTCCAGAGCCTCAATGGGAAAGTAGCAGTACTGAGCAAGTTCAATTCCAAATCTACCAACAAGTGCATTCGCTTCTTCGATCGGATCAGAAAAGGGAAACAAAATTTTGAATGGACTACAGAATGCAAGGGCGCATTTCAAGAACTGGTTCAACACCTCTCCACACCACCCATTCTATCAAAGCCTATTGATCATGAGAGATTATACATCTACTTGGCGGCGTTAGAAAACGCAATCAATGCCACCTTAATTCGGGAGGAGGAACGGATACAACGGCCAGTGTATTACATTAGCAAATGACTGACCGAAGTAGAGAGAAATTATCTGAAGTTGGAGAATTTGGCTTATTGTCTTGTCTTTGCCTCGAGAAAGCTCCGTCCATATTTCCAGGCTCATGTTATCACTGTACACAACGACCATCCATTACAATAGGTCCTTACGCGGCCTGAGACGTCTGGTAGATTACTCAAGTGGAATATTGAGCTGAGTTAGTTTGACATCACTTATAAGCCAAGGCGAGCTATTCAAGGACAACTCCTAGCGGACTTCATCGCTGAATTCACTATCCTGGAGGACTTGCTCGAAACCAATGAATCTCCTAAATATGTCTGGAAGCTACATACGGATGGTGCATCAAATGATCGCTGCTCAGGCGCCGGGGTTGTACTTGAAATTCCTAAAGGCCGATCAATATTCTATGCTTTAAAATTCGATTTTCATGAAACCAACAACGAGGCTGAATACGAAGCTCTGCTACTAGATTAAGGCTAGCTAGAGATTTGAGAATTATTACTGTGGAGATTTACTACGATTCACAATTGGTCGTATAGCAATTTCGGGGGGGTGTGCCAGGCCAAAGACCGAGGGTAGGCTACTTATCTTGCTCTGGATCAGGAAATGTTGAATCGGTTCGATTACTATGCCATCTACTGCATACTCCGGGAATGCAATCAAAAAGACGATTCCTTGGTAAAGTTAGCCAGTACTGGTGAGGCACAGCAAATGGGACTCGTTTCCCTAGAGACATTATCTTCCCCAAGCATTGATCAGATAGAGGCGTACTGGATGTTTGAAGTCATTCCTGATAAGGAGTCATGGATGACTCCGTTTAGAAACTATCTCGAGCATGGAACTCTGCCAGAGCACAAGAGTGAAAAAAGACAAGTTCTTAGAAAGGCTTCGTGGTTCGACATTCAGAATGGAATCATGTATAGGAGAGGATACTCTGTTCCTTTACTCCTGTACCCACGATGAAATCAAACGAGTATTGCATGATGTACATGAGGAAGAATGTAGTGATCACCCTGGGAGGCAACCTCTTGGTAAGAAAGTGCTTAGGAATGGATACTATTGGCCGACTGTAAATCGCGATGCATCACATTATGCCAGGAAACGTGACAGATGTCAGAAATATGCTCAAATTCCAAGAGCCTCGCCTATCGAGATAACTCAGATGTCCAGTCCCTAGTCGTTCGTAGTATGGGGCATCAACATTATTGGTTCTCTACTCTATCTAAAGATGGTGTGAAGTACGCCATCGTTGATTACTTTACCAATGGGCAGAAGATGAGACCTTTGCTACTATCACAACAAAGAAAGTGATCAACTTTGTTGTACACAATATTATCTGTCGATTTGGTCTCTTCCATACCATCATCACTGAAAACAGAGCACAATTTGACAGTATTGAATTTAAGAATTTCTGTCAACGATTCCATATCCAAAAGAAGTTCTCTATAGTTGCACACCCTCAAGCGAATGGGCAGGTTGAAGCTGTTAATAAATTTATAAAGTCCATTATGAAGAAACGACTGGAAAAGGCCAGGGGCAAATGGGTCGATGAACTCCCTATGTCCCTATGGGCTTATCGGACAACCCACAAGTCCATGACCGGCCACACTCCATTTTCTCTTTCCTGTGGTTCAGAAGCCGTTATTCCAGTCGAGATGGAGGTACCTTCTTATCGTGTGACATATTATGATCCAAAGACGAATGCTATATTACTTGTCAAATCTTTGAACTTATTGGATGAGAAGCGAGAAGAGGCTGATTTGAGGACAGCCACACATCGAAGTCGAGTTGCCTGATTGTACAATGCTAAGGTCCAACCTCAAACCTTTGAACTCGAGATCTCGTCGTTAAGAGAATTTACCCGGTTTCTTCGCATATGAAACCAATCTGGGAAGGGCCGTATGTCATTGAACGAAGACTCGGAGATGGCACATTTAAATTATCGACCGTTGATGGTCTCACTTTGCCGAGAACTTGAACAGCGAGAGGCTTCGCCGCTACTACACATAATAGGCTTTATTTATTTATTCTGTCTACTTTTCATTTGCGATTTGTTTATGCATTTCGAAATTTGAATTTGTAATAAGGCAACTGACTTTACCATATTTTCTTATTTCAGCAATAAAATACAATCTCTTCGAGCCAGAGCAGTGATTTTTTAAATGTGTCATATAACCATCACAATGCACAGAGAGCTAAGTTCCATCCCATGGTGGGATTTATTCAAATAGGGAGTGACTGTGATACGACCGGTCACTCGCTAAGTGAAACCCGAGCTCGGGGGCAAGTCACCACACTAAAGCTAGGAAAGGATCGATAAACGACAATCCTTTAACTAACTTCAGATTCCCAGAGTGCGAGCTGGAGTATAAACTTACAAATTCAGGCTCGAAGAAGGTGGATCCGTCCACCTAACGACTTTGCCTATATGTAAACCAAATTCAAGGAGGATGGACCCGTCCATCTAACGACCTCGCTTATAAACTCAGGGTGGATGTGATCTGACCATCCACGATCCTAACGCATCTATCGTTCTCGAAGTGCGAACGAAATTCTGAAACTCACAACAGATGTGATCGACCGTCTTTTAACTAACTCTAGATTCCCAGAGTGCGAATTGGAGTATAAACATCAAAATGGATGTTACCGACTACCTATCGACTAACTCTAAATCCCCAAAGTACGGATTTTGAGTATAAACACAAACCGAGTGTGAAATGACCACCTGTAAGACAACTCCGAGTCCCCGAAGTGCGGGCCGGAGTATAAACGTGAATCGATGTGACTAACTACCCACTAATCAATCTAAGTCCCCAGAGTGCGGATGAAACTCTAAATATCAAACAGGTGTGATTAACCGCCCATAAAGTAACTTAAGTCCCGAGAGCGCGGACATATCTCTAAATCTTAAGCGGGCGTAACCAACCACCGACGAACAAGTGCAATCCCCCGAGCATGGATGCAATCACCAATGGATGAGCGGGTGTGATTCGACCACCCGAACACCTCTTGTTTCTGCCTCGATTCAACAAAGTTAAGCTCGATGTATTAAAGGGGAAATGCAACCACCGACCGATATTTTCAATTTAACCCCGGAACTGGAAGCAAAACTTGAATACCAGTTACTGATCGAGACAGTGCAGTATTGGAACTCGACTTAACTTTCAGTCATGACCCGAAGACGTAGCTTTAGAAATTAACAACTAAACTCAGGTCTAATTCAAAGGAAAAACTTCACAAGTGTATTAAATGGAAGTTCGAGTGTTGAAATACTTAAGAAAATAAACGTAAAACTTTGCTGAAGAAAAAATGGAATTTTATTTCAACTGTTATTTAAAAAAGAAGGATAAGTACAAAAGTATCCTACATAATCCTGCTAGCAGGGGCCGAACCCGCATCTATACATGGCCTACTGGGGACAAAAAGAAATTCCTATCTACCAAAAATGAGGCAAGAAGACATGTCTGTTCTTTTGTCGTCTTCTTCTTCTTCGGCGTGGACTTGCTGGAACAACCGCTCGAATGCCTCTTCGAGATCTTGCTTTTTGGCGGTTGATCTCCAGCCGGGGGCATTATGGTAACCTCTTCCTTCGAACTACCATGAATTGGAATGCTTCCTAAAGGCGGATTCGGAGGAATGGGATCGACGTTAAAAGACGGAAAAGGCACACCCGTGTCAACAATGGTACCACCGGGAGAAATCATCCGCAGAGGGGCTGGACAAATGACCTCTATCCCACCTCCAATGCCACTGGCTTGCACAACCGCTTCCATTTCAGCGTTGATCTCAGCAATTATCTCCTTTCATGGATTGTTTGAGAATCTTCGATGATGGTAGAAGTTGGGCCCGAGGAGCTGATCACAGGTGCGCCTCCGCCCATGACAAATGAAAATCAGCAAAAGGTTACTTTGATGACCGAGAAGCTCCTCTATCATCTGCTCATTGGAAATAAATGTGCTCCCCTGTGCTCCATCGATTGATGTAATGGCCGTTGTGGTAGTCTCTTCTGTTATGAAGTCCTCCTGCTCATGATGCAGCTCTTGGGTTGAGGAGGCACGACCGAAGCAGCTCCTATCACTGAATAAAGACAAGGAAAAGAGTGTTAGTAATCATTTCAAACGACACTCCCCGACTTTGAATAAGCGCAAGAAATGTTCAGAATACCTTCCTTAGATTGACTTGTAGGCGAAGCCGGAGCAGCTTCAGTGACGTGCTCACGAGCTGGAGACAGCTACGGTTGATCAAGATTGTATGCGGGCACTGATTAAGGATCGATCACAGGAGTAGATTCGGGCAGGGTTAGCATAAGAGTTTCGGAACCCACATCATGGTGCTCAATGCCAGAACCTTCTCCAGCCTTCGAATTCTAAGTACCGAGTCTCTCTTTTTCATATGTGATAGTGATGTCATGGAGAAATCTTTTCTCATCTTCGCTCAACACCTGATTCACCATTTCAAATTCATCCATAAATTCGGCTTGATGCTCTGCTTTTTCGTCTTCCACTAAGCGACACCAAGCATTATATAAGTGTGAATGATAGTTTTCGAGCCAGGTTAAATTTTGGTGCTTCAGGACATTGGCGTTGTATGTAATAAGAAGATCTTCGATGTCAGCCTCCAACCTGGACTCCATTGCTTTCACTTCATTCTCAACCCCGGCTTCAGTTTCTTGAACTTTGAGCACAACCGCATCCCTCTCATCCCTAAGCACCATGGCCTGTTCACATGCTTCCTGGACAGCTAGGTTTGCATCGTCTTTCTCTTTGATGATTTCAGCAAGCTTTCTTTAAGCTCTTCAAGCTGTTTAAGTGCCCCATCTCTTTCGTCCATAACAGTGGTGGTCCAATGCCCCATCTCCTCAACCAACGCTAAGTCTGTCCACCTCATCTCTTCCATCCACCGAGTTGCCTCATCAGCCCTTTTATTGGCCTATGTCTCTGAATTTCTTGTGGATTCATTCTCATCGTTAAGCGCCTAGATTATGCAATCCTTTTGAGTAAGATCGATCCCTAATTTTTCGATTGTCTTCGCCCACTCAAAAGCCACCGCTTATACTTTTTCTGCGGTCTTCATCCATTCCCAGTTTTGGCTGTAAACATCATGAATGTAGTCATGCATTGTTTGTTTTGCCTCGACAGGAATTTTTTTAAGTGTAGCGAAAAGATGAAGCCATTAAAGCAGATATATGGAAAATCTTTTTTCAGCTTAGCGATTCTGATAGCTCCCTCCCCAGTGGGCTCTGTGATAACTTATTCAGTAACAGCAGGAGTTTCTTTTTCGATCCTCCGATGCTGTGGGTCAGGCCTTGGCACTTAAGAATGTGTAATTTGGCGCGAAGGTTCAAGGGGTTATTTTCCATGACTAGAAGGTTGTGTTGGAACTCGAGGTGGCGGTGAGCATGATTGGGAACGATGTCTATATTCCATCTCTCTCTCTTTCCCTCTCCCTTTCATAGCATTCCCTTTCCTGACTAGAATAACCATGATCGCGGTCTCTATCAGCCTCCCGTCTGCGGGACTCGTGATATAAACTAGATTAGTGGCGTGCCGAGCGAAGGCTACCGAGCAAAAAGATAAGCAGAGTTGGTAATCTCCAAAAATGAATAGCTTATGATTGAAAATCATGTAGTGCCATGAAATGTAGGTATGCATGTGCAAACCCCTCGACCAACCAGTTGTATCGACCATACTCGTAGGAAGTGACTCGCCTAAATCTAAAGCGCTTTGAACCCCTTCCAATCCGGTATCTTGTTGAAGTGACACGTAATCCGAAATCTAAATGTCAGCAAGCCCTTCGAAGGGATTCTTGGTGTGTGAGGAAGGAGCCTCCAAGATTATAACACCGCCAGCTGGCAGGGACATGACTACCGATTTCCATCTTGAAGACTTATGAAGCTTATGAGAAACCGCCTTACCTTTCCTCTTTCCCTCTGAATGTCGAGGACTATCTGAAGGCCCGGTTATGGCTTCATCTTCAATGGGCATGTCCTTTTCACTACCCTGCTCAGCGATTACAATCTTGAGCGCCCTATGCCTAGCCTGTCTTGTCGGAGCTGCCCTAAGAGATCCATCAAGCCCTATGCTCCGGTCTCTGTCAATCAACCCAATGGCCCTCAAATTTTCATCTGTAATTACCGAGTCGATCTCTCTAATATCATCAGGCACCTCTTGAAGAGTTCGCACTATTTCTTCAAATCGAGCATCGTGGAATTATGGCAGTAAAGGAGAGAAAATATTAGACTCAACATCGATTACAACTATCTTGTTAGTCACCAGAGAAACCGTGGCACTTACGTCTAACTAACCACCGTCTAGAAAACCTTGGCGGGCACCAATATGGAACCACTCAGTCTTGAAGTAGCTAAGTATGGTCCAAGTTCCAATCATGACTTGGAAATTCCTGACCACCTCTAAGAATGTGAATGATGGATTATCTCCCCGACTCTTGACATTGAACAAGAATATGATTTCCTCTAGAGTCGGGGGCCGTAAGAGATGCTCTATAAAAATAATGAATAAGCTGTTCAACAATGCATATCCATTTGGATGCAACTATGATAGAGCAATTCTTAAGTAAGATACCACTTCTCGAATATATTGGTTAAATGGAGGAAGTGTTCTAGCTGTAAACGAATGTCTGTTAAAAGCAGTCTACCCTTCCGGAGGAACATGTGGCCTATCGCTTGGCTCGGTAGCAGAACATTGTTTAGTGATAGCCCGTGATGCAAACAGATTCTCTCTACCATATCTTCGTAGACGTTAGATGGTACAGAATCTTGTGGATTCCCAATAAAGATTGCTCCTGGTAGCTCGTCTGGTGCTGGACTTATGACTTCAGCCGCAATGACTGGCATCTCTATTATCAAAAGAGAAGGACTCTGAACCTCCTGTTGCTGTGAACTCCCGGGTTCCATAACTAATCAACTCATCAAAAACCATCATTAGGTGATAATAAGCCCATATGTGCCCCAGAGTGAAGTGCATGAGTGTGTTGTTTAATGCAGTATTATATAGTACTTAAGAAAGTTCTACAAAGATTAACAAGATGCTCAAACGATGAGACTTCGAAATCCAATCGGAATGACCGTCATCGTGGACCGTCACAACCGTGCCACCCTGACTTCGAAAATCGATCCAAGTTAAAGTTTGTCAAATTGGTCAAGCTACAGTTCCATCAATGAGCTTCAAAGGCAATCAATGAAATGAAATGGTTAAGTCAAATTATATAGAGCAGAAGCTCGTCGGAGTCATATGTTCAAGTATGCGAGGGGTGTCGAACCCATCAAAGTTCAACTTGAATCGATCACCAAAGCTCCATATCGTATCGATCAAGATTTCTATTCATATCCACCAAGATACAAATACGTATCGATTGGCAAAGGTGCCTTCGTAGCGATCTCCTAGCGTGTAGTTCGTATCGATCAAAAACATTGGATTTCGTATCGATCGAATGCGACCCCTTTGTATCGACCAACAAGTTCAAAGCCTTCGTATCGATCATCTCGATTCGATACGAAACCATATCATCACATGATACGAAGTACCACACTTCATCGTCACGAATCCCCATCACCCTGATCGATTCGAACGACTCTCACCTCGAATCAATATGACTCATCCTTCCTCCATCATTGATACAAAAGAAGAGCCGGGCCATTCTCCATATCCCTCCTCAATCCTTCTTCCCCAATGGACACTAGGGCCATTACCGCCCATCATCGAACTCTGATCTTGCTCCAACCAACCTCCAACGTCAATGTCACCAAAGATCGACCATGAACGTGAAAAGATTAGCATTCGAGCAAGAGTCTCCTCATTTTAGTTATGAGTTTATTAAGTAGTTATCAAACTAGAGTATCGGTGCAATGGATTAAAGTGTTGTTCAATTCAAAAGCAAGAACGGTTTTCTTTTCTCAAGTTTTTGAACGATACAAAAGCTAAAACAGACAAATGAGAGCTAGTGAATTTTTCTAAGTACAAAAAAGCTTTTATATGATCATGAAAGATGAAGCGAAATGACAATACGACTCCCTATTGCTTTGATCAGTTAAAACAAGTATCCACCCCAATCGATGCGAAGAGAGCGGTTCGCATCCATGCGCCTTTTATCTAAAGGTTTCTTTATCCGTATCCATCCATCGGTTAATCTGAAGTGCAAGGCTATGGCATACATGAACCATTCGAAACCATCAAGGATGCACCAATACGAAAAAATGAGTTCTTATCCATCAACTTAATATCCATAGAGGTTCGCATCCATCGATACGAGCTACCCTGTTCGTATCCATTAACATAAAGCCCAATAAGACTCGTATCCATCGATGCGAACGACAATTAATCACCAGCTAAATTCGTATCTATCACCGTCGATGCAAGTACAAATTTTTAACTTTACACATCGATCCAGGAGAGGTTTGATACGAAAAGATATTCTAAAACAACCATCAAGCGTTGGTACAACTTGAATTTCACATCGATTCAGGAGAGGGTCGATATGGAATTAAATGCAAGAAAACTGACAACGACTCGTGAGCATACAGACGTTAACGAGAGTCAAGTTAACATATGTTTTATGTGCCATAAATCAACGTTTAATTTTCAAAATTTATAGGAAATGAATGATTACCTGATGGAAATTACGACCTAGAACAACAGTTTGCTATCATCCAACACTCAGTTACAACAGTGCATAGTACAAAAATTGGCAGTCAACCATTCTTATTTATACTACTGAAGATAAATCAAAGGTTACATCGTTTGACGAAAAGACAAAAATTATTCAGCGAATCAGATAGAACTTTTCAAAATGAAGATGAAAGCTTTTCAAAGCATGTCATGTTCACATAGGGCGTACTTTGGGGGGCAAATGTGATCCTGCCTTTTGGCAAGGATGTGACACCAATGAATTGACTGGAAACCAAAGGCAGTTCATCCCGAAAACCAGTTATACGTAGGTCCACTATGGATGCTGGTAAATTTTGCCCGAGTCCAGATCTATAATTAACATGAAACAACAATCAAAGCTTTGAAAGCCAACATTCCAAATTTCAAGCCAATCGGAGTTCATATGTTCAGGATATGATCGATACATATCAAGCAATGCTCCCATTCATATCCATCAGTCCACTTCCCTCATATCGGTTTCATTTGAATGCGTCCAAGGAAACATTCTTCATATCCTTCCTCATTCGCATCCATTTAAAGCGACTTTATTCGTATCCGTCGGAATGAAACTAGTTCGCATCCATGTGACACGCATGGTTCGTATCCATCAACTATGCATTGCTCTGTATCCATCAATTTTACCCTACATCATATCCATCATGGTTAACAATTGTTCATACCCATTCGCACATGTCACTTCGAATCGGTCCCATGAGTACAATCTTCATATCGGTCTTCTACCTGCATGGTTCGTATCGATCGTTAGTGATCGATACGAGAGAAGTCATCCATCTATCGATACGAAGTAGCTTTTGGAATCGATACGAAGTAGAGTGCAAAATATCGATACAAATGGGAGTGTAAGCCATCGATGTGATCCTAACTCAAATGAGCGATGCGAAGTGGGCAACAAAGGATCTATACGAACGAGGCTAAACTGGATCGATACGAACGATGCAGTCTAAAAGAAAGACTCGGTCGCTCGGCATGAAAAGTGGATCGATCCTAAAAGTTAGCATCGTGTTATCGGTCATCACATGCCCAAAAGCGATGCAAACAGGAGCGATGCGAACATGGCAGTCTTCAACAAATCCAAACTTGCATCGATCATAACTTGAGATCTACAAGTTCAAATGCCACCAAATTTTCACAGGAGCTTGCATACAACCCCAAGAATATACCCGACAAATTTCAGCCTCAAAGGACCATTTTTGGATCGATACGAACTCAATTTGTACCGCTTCCAGATTGAGTCCAAATCATCTGAACTTGCTCCCGTTGGCCCACTCACGCGAGAGAAGAAGTATTCTGAGATCTGGTCGAGATATTTGCTGCGTACACCTATAAATAGTGATCCAAAACCTATAGAAAAAGGACTTTGGCTTCTCTACGCTGACATTCTGCTATAATCATCATTAAACTTCAGTTGTGCTGTTGCAACTTCTTGTAATCAGCGAATGAAAGTCAATAAACATCAATCATTTCACAATGGATGTAGGCAAACTACCTAACCACTCTGAATTTGTGTGTTTCTATGCAGTTTCTTATCTCTTGATTGGTGTATTTGTTTGATCTACCTCACTTTACATTTATTTTTTTCATTTTTATCTCTCTAAACACATCCAAAGAGTGTTGTGCCTAATGTTAGCACAAACAAATTATATATTTTATGTATATAATAAGTATATGAATGAATACAAACTATATATTTAATTAATAAATATTATACAAATGATATTTAAATTATGTCATATAGCTATTTGTATACACATGAATTATATATATAAATTGTGCAGATATGTAGGTAATCCTATATAATTAGTAATAGCGATACTAGTAGTTAGTACTAGTAGTAATGTGTGTGTAAATCATAAAAACTTCTTATAATCTATGATTTATTATACTAAAATTTATTCTTCTTTCAATGGAGACACTTAGATTTGTAGCAGAACTTAGAATCAAGATGTGAGTTTTTTTATTTGCATATAAGTTACTTGATAATTTCAATGGTAGACTGACAACATACAATAGAAATATTAGGTTGCTTTTACATCTAACTAGCCCAGCACAATCAATGTATGGTCATATGATTCCAATTGATTTTGGAGATTAAAGTCGCAAAACTGTTAGAATATTAATGATTTACCTAAACTAGGTTATTGTATTCATTTATTTTGCAATGTAATATGTCCAACACAAAATTATCGTCGCTATCTTGCAATTTTCTCGATCCGAAATTATTCTTTCTTTAATATAATTGATTACTTTATTAACTAAGCTATACCAAAAATGAAGCATTGTTAGAGTTCATAGAAGCAAACTTAAATATAGTTGAGGTTTAAATAGGCAAATGCAAATTGATAAAGCCAAGAACTAAAATTTTTGATCACTTACTCAAATCATGATCCAATCGTATAAGGTGCTTCTTCATCTCAGCTTTTGCATATTTCATTTTACTTTTTTAGTTAGCTGATCCAAAAAGTCATGATTAGACCCGACTGTTAAACCCATTTTGATTTATGTTGTTTTAAACCTGTAAATGTTTGCCAATAGTCACACATAAGTAGTAAGTTAAACATTTGTTAACGTGGTTGTAACGGGAGACTTTCGTGTTAATTTGCTGATTTTATATATATATATATATATATATATATATATATATGAATGTACGTACATGTGTATATGAGTATGTATACACACATTCATATATCTTATTACCGATAATGTTAATGATAATCCATGATTAACCATTTTTTGATGTAATTTAAGTTAATCACATCATTTGTAGCTGAGCTCCCTGCCTTAGATATAGTATGATCGATACCCTAATATTATAGAATTGTAATTATTTGTGATGATGCTTATGGTTAAAATTATAAGTGTGTATATTATTGAAATATCATCATATTGAACCTTTTATATTAATTTTTTCTTTATGCGGCTTTTTGACTAAATAAATTCTCATTGGAATTAGAACATCAAAATGAATACAAAGCGGTTCACAGACTTGGAAACATGCTTAAAATGGCAATAGGAACACACTCGAGAAGTTTTAGAAAATTCAAAGTAAAGGGAATCACTGGGTAACGAGCCCTACCACTTGATATCGGGTGATTTTTATTGCGCTTTGGACCTCCAAAAACACATATGTGGAGCCCTAGCCCAAGCGATTGTCATGAGGAGCTTTTCTTAATAAATGGAAGAAAACCTCAAAGGATTCTCTATAAGAAAGCAAAAAAAGTAAGCAAGGACAAGCCATATCAGAACTCCTTAGAAATAACTCAATCTCATAGTAAAAGTAGCATCGAAAGCCATAGATCGAAGGAAGAAAGCCAAGTTAAAGAAGATAGGGAGAACTACCCCTTATTTAATCTGGTCGGTACTGAGTGGTACCACTCAGTTCCGAGTGGTTCATGCTACTGAAATGAGCAATGGTTCTCACTTCTTCACACTTGGACTCGGATCTGGACCTAATACTTTATGGGACCTCGGTTCTGCTAGATGTTTTCCGTGTAAATACAAGCCCTTTGGCTATTGGAAAAGGACCTTTGGCTCTTTTGTTATCTTCATCTCCTCTTTCTCCTCTCCGCAGTAGCAAAGGCAGACATTGTTGGTTTTTCAAGGCTTCAAAAACTTATTAATCTCTTGTACTAATGACTCTAAATCTCTTTCTAATCATTAATCAGTAAAAACTACAGTGGACGTAGGCTAGAGATTACTGAACCACTATAAAATTCTAGTGTTCTCTTTAATTTTATAATAGTTCTTACTGTGCCTCAAATTTTCTACATGTCTTTGGGTGTTGATCCATTTTTGACGTCGACATTTTAGTGCTTTCACCGAGAACTCGGTTCTCAGGCTTAGATCTAGCTTGCTATTTTGGGTTTAAGATATCCAATGGTTAGATCCAGAAGATTTGGTTTAAGGAGCTTGGAAACTTAAACATAAGAATCAATGGCACCAAGAAGATCAAGAAGATCATAAGAAGCATTAGCTAGTGGTGATGAAGGAAATGCTAATCAAATAGAAGTCGATAACCAATGGTCAGTACCAGGATCATTTGCTCAACAGGAGAAGGTTACCCAAGTTGAGTTGAACAAGATGACGCAGAAGCTAAATTGAAAGTTGGTTGACAGCTCGAAAGCTTTGATGGAAAGATGGATGCTAGCATAGCACTACTGACCTAGTAACCACAAAGGGCCAAGAGGAGTAGGAGGGAAGTTTCTCCTTCTGGATCTGAAGAAGAGAGTACTTTTAGGGTCAAAATAGGCCAAATGAAAGTCAAAAATAGAAGAAAGGGGTTGCTGGAGTAGTAGAAGTAGACATTGGAGGAAGTTGAAGTGCTCTTCAGAGAAGGAATTAACTCTGTATCGACAGAAATCAACTCGGTACCAAAAGGAATTTTAGAGGACTAGGGGGACAGGGAGCCATAGTTATGGATTTCTAACTCGGATGATGACCAACAACATGATGGTGATAATTACGAGACAGACGTTGGAGTTAATGAACTTGAATTTTAAATAGTCGCAACAGATCCAACCGAGGGTCAATGGAAGACGGAGGAGTGGTTCTCCCAAAGACTGAAGAACCTGGATGTCAATGGGAAAACCAAAATGATTTGCAGAGCCAAATGCTCGGTGCAACCCCTGATAGTTGACCATCGGAATATGTGCCAGCGAGGAATATATAGCGGATATGGTTAAGCGATTGATTGAGGAAAACAAAGGTAGAAAGAACGAGGATTGGGGTTTCATGCCAAGCAGAACCTCGTTTATGAAAAACCCAAGAGAGGAGTATCCAAAGAAATTTACAATGCCAACAATGCCATTGGATAACAGAACTATCGATCCTTGGTAGCATTTACTCAAGTATGAATGACACATGGACGGTGCTAGGTTAACATATGTTGTTCAATGTAGATGTTTTACTATTTTCTCTAAGGGTGTTGCATCTATGTTGTTCACTACGCTCGCGTCTAGATCTGTAATGGCTTTTTATGGGTGTGTTTCTTGGACCAGTTCCGGCTCTATGCTGCTTAGCCTAGGGACATGATGTCCTTTTCAAGCCTATCTTGAGGACCTAAGAAGTCATTGAAAGGGTTCTCCAGTCGATTTAATGTTGTTGTTATAGAAGTGAGTAATCTAAAGGAAGATTTGGTATTTATAGCGTTGGTCCCAGGAATACACTCGGACGTGGATTTTGGAAAATGGATGAAAATAAAACAACCAACAACTATGGTTGAATTGCACTAAATGGCTAATCAG
Organism: Allium cepa; assembly: GCA_030765085.1. Classification (NCBI taxonomy): domain Eukaryota; kingdom Viridiplantae; phylum Streptophyta; class Magnoliopsida; order Asparagales; family Amaryllidaceae; genus Allium; species Allium cepa. Next base: position 914,128,071 of record CM060929.1, on the reverse strand, counting down.
TTTTACGATTGGAAGAGGCAAGTTTAGCTATAGGAAAGATTGACGACAGACAGTCAAAGGAAGTTACCAGAGCAATCTGGCGATTAAACAAGCTGGAGAAATCTTTAGTAACATAGCGATTAATGTTGGAAACTCTAGTAACTAAAAGAAAAGGAATCAATACCCTGACAGGAGGCATGGCGAAATAAGAAATGCTCGAGAAATATAAAACCAAATGACTATGCACCCTTAAATGATACATTGGAAAATATGTAACAACAGAATGATATACAAAGTCGCCTAGAAAGGAGGCGATTGAGCACAAAAGGCACTCTGGAAAGTACTTTCATTTCCATCAATCCCACAGACACAGTAAAAATGAGTGCTGGCATTTGATGGATCTCCTTGAAGAACTAACAACAAGAATAAGCTCCAATCGTACATCAAAAAACCATAGGATGGTGGTTAAATCACAAGACCCGTAGGGTCGTTTGCGTCAGGAAATTAACCTAGACCATGTGGAGAAGGACCAAGGAAAAATAATGGAAGGTTAGCTATTAATACCATACCTGAAGGACCCTATCCGGTAGGGAAAAGCTAAAGGGAAATGGAATGGTACATAGGCTTGCTATTAGCTGTATCACAAGAGGATTGCTTTGCCGTGGAAGATGGAGCTCCGACTAAGCCATAAACGATGATAACAGGTGATGCTGTGTTCAGAAATTGGGATGCCGTTGGAGTCGAAGCGCTTACTTTCGACCCTATGGTGATAATGGCAGGTATTGGACCGGCAAAAGTATGACAGATCTTAGTGGATACTAGGAGATCTGTTAGTATACTATTCAGAAGAACATTTTAAAGATTAATATTAAGGAGGTTATTTCTTGCAAATCCAAGTTCCAAGGGTTTATAGTTGAAGCCAGACAACCAATTGGTGCGATTTGTCTTCCTATGGAGTTGGGTGAAGATGATCATAAGATAGTCCAGATTCATAAATTTGTTATTGTGGATGAATACTCGACAAACAATGTCTTTCTTGGCCAGTTGGCCCTTCCTAATTTTAGAATAGCACTAGCTCTTTGATGTCTAACGATGAATTTCTCTATAGAGAATGGGGTTGGATCGATAAGGGGTGACCATAATGTAGAAAGGGAATGTTATGTCGTGGAGCTGAGAGAAGAAAACTGACGGGAGAAAGGCAAGAATGTAGAAGGAATTCTCCGCATTTGAGATTCGCAAGCATAACAATAAGCCCAAACCCTGGCTCGGGAACCATAGCAAGTTTAATAAGGCTATGGATCCAAGGAAGAAGTGGGAAAGGGCAAGCATCACCAACCGAACTGACAGTGAATGTTCCAATCAATATGGATAATCTTATATAAAGATTAGATCTCAGCTTAGCATTAACTTGAAGAAGCAATTGGTTAATTTCCTCCAAGGGAATTTGGATGTGTTTTCTTGGACACATTGAGATATGTGCAAGATATCGCTGGAGATAGTGTGTCGTTTACTGAATATTAATCCAAAGTTTACACCAGTCAAATAGGAAAGGCACGGTCTAGGTCCGGAGCTATCTGCTGCATTGAAGGAAGAGATGGATAAGTTGATGAAAAATGGCTTTAACTATGATGCTTTATATCTTGAATGGGTATCCAACCTTGTTGATGCCAAAAATGGATCAACATCCAAGATTGAGTTGTAGGGAACTTATAAGACCTAGATCTAGCAGATAGTGCTAAAAATAAAAGAAATACAACAGGGAGGCAGATGATTTTTATAGTGTTTCGAAAATTTCTGGCCTACATCTATTTTATATTTATTGATTGTGAGTTTGAGGGAGAATACAAGTCACTAGCAAAGTGATTTGACAGGTTCTATGGTCCAGAACTACCTAGAGTAGCTACCTAGGTGACTATTGTAAAGGAGGTAAGAGATGAAGAAGAGAAGCAAAGTGAAGAAGAAGATCCTTCTGTGGTTGCAGAAGGGTTGATATTTATAGGAGAAAGTGGCATGGAGTCAGAAGCCTGCTTGAGTCAATGCCTAGGAGAGAGCCCAGAGTCATACACCTGAGCACGTGGCCCTACATGCTATAAAACCCTCTCGGTGCCGAATGGTTTAATTAATTGTAAACCTTCAGTTCTTGTTTGCATTTCACTTTTATCTCCTACTTGATGTGTTTTGAGATCTCTTCCATTGACTTTGAGTTGGTTCTAGTCATTTTCTAGATAATACTTGAACTATCCATCTTTCTTGGATTTCTTCCCATCAATCTTGTGAATCGCTTAACTATTCTCTAAGAAAAGCATATGACCCGAGTGATTGAAGACAAAGGTGAGGTATAGCAAGCATGGGTGGCCAAATTGGCATGAATAGGCCATTCAGTACTGAGAGAAAGCACTCATTACTTAGTTGTTTCCCTAGCCAAAAAACCATTTGCAACCTTTTGTTTTCCAATATTCTTTCCTTATGTTCATGTTCTCAAGTTTTCGAGTCATGTTGTCTTCGTCTTGTTTTAGTTCCTAGGGTCAAATTATGTTTGGTTAAAAACTCGATTAATACTTGCCCCTTAAAATATGCTTTCATTAAAAACAAAACGTGATTTGGATCGAGACAAGGCCTTGACTACTATCTTATGTACTCAATTTAAAAATTCGGGCATTGCTTCGAAACGCCATTTTCATTTAATTGATATTCTTTCAACTGCTATGCATGGTTGGAATCCGTTCTTCACGTTAAAGAGTGGATCTGCGCTTTGGAGACAGCTTCATGCTCTAAACGATTATACTCAGCTTTTGCCTTTCATCTTGCACGATTTTAGGGAACAAAAAGAACTCTGTACCGAGAGGTTCCTCTCGGTACCGAGTCCTTTCCTTATATATTTGGGGACTTAGAAAAAATTTCTTGCTTCGCTTTTGTACCTACTTCTCCTTTTCCAAATTCTTTACTGTTGAGTTCGTTCGCAACTGAGCCCTTTAAGCTTCCATTCGCACCGCCACCGTTCATTTGGCCTTCGACCAAGTGTAAGGGTCATGACTTCCTAACTCAGCCTCCCAACTCCAATCGCTATCGCTGCTTGACCTGTTGCCACACTTAAGTCCAGCCGATTCATCTCATGATCGAGCGCTCTCCACCGACCATAAATCCATGTGATTGAAGGTTGATGATCGGTGATGGACTTTGTGATAGAGATGGTGAGGGTGTGACTGTTTGCAAAGGAGATGGTTGAATTGTGTTACGCTCGACCTCTAGGGCTTTGCCTTGGTCATATGCACATCATTCCGGAGATGAATCCGTCTTTGTGATTGTCACTATCTCTTGACAAATCGTGGCTAAGTTCTCATCGTCGTTCAACTTCTGGCATGACGGTACATTTTTGGGAATGGTCATGCTAGATGACTTCGTCAAGCTGCTTTTCTGTTTTTGCATTTCCTATGTTCCTGAAAAGAAAAGCCTTTCACGTCGCTCTAGACAGTAGCTCCATTATTGATTACTATTGATAACGGGTAAGTTACGAAATATAATCTCAAAGCACGACGCGGCTTGTTTTTCTAACATGATCGAGTTATCTACATAAGATGGTCCGTTTGTGGTGTTCGGGAGCCCCAGCTCATGCTGCATAAATTAACACTTCTTACTTGCCCCGATCAACGCTCAAAATACGAGTGGTCAACGCATGTCGACTTCCTTTAGATTCCACGTGTTGGTCACTTGGACTTATTATTCAAAATGAAACATACCTAACTATGTTGAATGTCAACTTTTTTTGCTTAGAATGACCCGTCGATCTCCTCGACTCAAGTCTGTTGATGGCAAATCAACTCCTCCTGAAACTAGGCCTTCTACGGCTCAGTCTTCTCTTATGATCCCTATTGGACTAGGCTAACCCACCACAAATGGATCACAAGGTTTGTTGGTACCTACTGTTCAAGTGGTGAATTGGTCACCTTTGTTCAATGTTCTCATAAGTCAAAGATTATTAAATGATCCACTAGAGTAAGTGCCACTGATTCTAACAGCCAAGATGCATCACAATATCTATCTTCAGCATGGGACTCCCAAATAGGACATTCTTCTTCCCAAAAGGGGTGAGTTTTCATATAACTCCTTGAAAGGATATATTGCGTACAATCGCTATATGTGCTTAAGTGACACCGTCGTGCCATTCAACCCTTTTCTTATGATGGTGCTCTAGGAACTTAGGCTAGCGCCGACCTAAGTACAACCAAATATATATGCTCTTTTGACTTTTTTATACATTCTATTCATGAATCGAATTAATCAGGCACCGGACTTTCATAAGATGACGTATCTACTTCATTTTTAAAAGTACGGGGATCTCCATCATATATGATAATCGAGTCGTGCAAAGTCATCTAGAAGCTTCATAATAAGCAGACGTACTTCAAGAATGAATACTTCTACATGACTGTCCACTCGGATTCAACCGCTTTTGGCTATTTGGATGTATGGTTTTATCAATTGTTCCTCTGTTGTTGAGATATTTCTAACCCGGGGATTCTAACTTAACAAATTATCTTCCATAGGTATCCCTACTTATGATGGCCGTGAAGAGTACAAGGATATGCTTAAAGATTGCGGGAGATTAGGCCCTATCACCGCACCAATACATTTCACTTGACGAATGAAAATCTACGGCGGTGTGATTTACTAGGTCCTGGTAGATTTGCTATGGTCGACTCCCCTACAACGAGTGGCTCCAGAGCCAGTACGCGCTCCACACACTCTTCTGCTCCCACTCATAGCTCCGGATGGTCTTCCTAGGGATGTTGCATTCGGTGCAGTACATTTAGAAGAGCCTATTATATGAGAGCTTGTAGGGCCTGTCAACGTTGTCATCCAAGCGACATGGATGAAGATGCCATGATGTCCCCAATCCCAAAAGAAGATGAGAGGATCGCAAGAACAGAGGGTAAGCAATCGCTGATTAAGGAGAAAGAAGAGGATAGCTAATATGTGGATGATAGTGACAGTGATTATCGAGCTAGTAGAGAGGACAAGTTGTTTGGAGAGACGCCCTATGAAAGCCTTATCAATCCTAGCCCTCCTCCTCCAAAGCACATCACCTGTAATGACCCGCCCTTTCGACCTCCGAATGTCGAGACTAATACATCCATGATATTCATGTGCTGATCATCCAAGTGCCAGAAGGGCGAATTGTTAGGATGAAATAAAAAGAAAAAGAAATAGAATAAAGAAGAAGGAACAAAATATAAGAATCTTACAGCAGAATGAGAACATATAATATTAAAGGAAAAGTACAAAACATTACTCTGATATAGAAATCTCAAAGCTACAAAACCTAAGTACCATCATCAGCCTGGACAATTATAACAACATATCCTCACAAACGATGAAATGTACAATATAGTAATGATGTAGAAATAAGAATATTACAGTAGGTGAAACATCTAGCTCTTCTTCTCGAGCTCCAGTGAACATCAACGGAAAACTTGCCTTTCTCAGACTACTTGAAAGAGCACACGAGGAATTTAGGGAAATCAAAAATCAAGCATCAGACGTAAGTCTAGTATAAGAAACTCAAGAAATATGTGTCCAGCATATAATAGTACTTTTAAGACTGCATGAAATGACATAACGGTTATCCCCTCAAAAGAACATCATCTAATTGGTACATAAGGCGATATAATAGATAATGTCTTGGGTGTAGAATATAAATATTATAACATAGCTAGAGTGGTTATATTGGTTACATTCAACATCATATTAGGATAATAATTGAATCCGATAAGGAACTTTCGTAAATTGGATTTTTCACAGAGATGTCTTCGAAGAAGCCGAATCCAAACTCCATGCACAAGAATCAGAAGTTACCTTCAAAGCGTCATATATATATATGGACAAAATATTCCATCAAGAAGACATTAATGCCCACACTTGAACATAAACAAAAAAAATGTGAACCAAATACCATCAACCTCCATGCGCAACATTGATAAGCATAATCTAGACTCAGAGTTGACAATTGTTGAAACCTCGTCTACAACTTTTCATATTTTGACTCGACAACTATATATGTTGATTTTATATACTAACTTGTTTTTTGCAAGAATATCTACAAGACCGAATTCACATGAACTTCATACTATACATATATGTTGTATTGAGTCCTTGCCTAGAGTTAAAATGATGTTAAAATCTCTCCTTTGGATATATACGTCGACACGTGCACATACACACATGCATAAAGCATATTTTGAATTTCAGGTCAAATTCAGACGTTTGAATTGACCATTTCAGATGTTTGAATCTGTAATCAAAATTTATTTTTCACATAATATTCAGACATCTGAATTGGAATTTTCAGACATCTGAATCAGGTCAAAAATGACCTATTTGCTTTCTGGTTTGCACGTTAACAATTACAGAAGTTTGATTTTAATTTTTTAGACGTCTGAATTCTTACAACGACTATATTTTTGAACAGACATTTCTCTCCCATGAAGAGATACGACTTTTTATCAATAGATATGTCCATATATTTTCATGATAACTATTCACGAACAATTGCATCCTTTTGTACTATATATAAACATGTTAGAATCATTAGTTTTATTCATCTAATCGATCTAACTCTTCCTATTCTTATACTACTTTGATTCTAACACTTTTTGTGCATTCAAGTTCATACAAAATCATTCACTCACTTCTGTATTCTTCACATACATACATACATACATACATACATATATATATATATATATATATATATATATATATATCAAAAGGAGAAGATTATAGGAAGGTTGTACCATCAAGAGACAAATCCATGTTATCAAGAACACACTGTGTCAAATACTCTCTGTATAAGTTGAAGTACTGTTCTGCCGTTCAGGCAAGTGAAGTCCTCTTCGGCTGTTGAGGCATTGAAATCCTGTTCTGTTGTTAAGGTGTTGTAAACCTGTTCCTCCGGGTTAAGTGAGGATTGTTGTTAGTGAAATTCCAGAAGGAGTCTGGAACTGGACGTAGAACGGGAAGTTCAAACCAGTATAAAAATTCCTGGTGTGCTTGTTTTATTTTACTTATTCACATTGCTATAGTAACTTAGTTTATTTCCGCACTAGTATAATATAATTCCATATAGCTCGATCCGCACTATCTTTTCATTTGGCATCAGTGTAAGGTTTCTTATAACCGTTACACAGTTATCTAACATCTTGCTAATATGGAAAACTACACCAGACTACCACTAACATTGTCACTAGCACTAGTTTTAGTAAAGGTCAATCTACTACACGACCTCCTCTATTCAATGGCATGAATTACAACTATTGGGCAACATGAATGCGTATTTATATGCAAGCCAGTAGTTTTGATGCATGGAATGTTACACAAGCAGAATATACTGCACCTGCTACTAAATATGCTACATGGACAGCTGCACAAAAACAAGATGCTTATGCTAATGCTAAAGCAATGAATATGTTGTTTTGTGCATTAGATAAAAATGAATTTAACCGAGTTAGCATATGTAACACTGCATATGAAATATGGAGAACTCTAAAAGTCACTCATGAAGGTACTAACAAGGTTAAACAAAGTAAAATATCTATGCTCAAGAATCAATTTCAAAATTTTAGGATGAAACAAGATGAATCTATAAATGATATGTACTCCAGATTTCAAGATATTCATCATTCTTTACTAGGACTAGGAGAAATATACTCCGATTTTGATATTGTTTCAAAAATCCTTAACTCTTTTAACGGATGAATGGGAAAGAAAAGTCTTAGCTATTGAAGAAGCTAATGATCTTTCCATCATGAAACCAAAAGAGTTAATAGGTAATCTAATGTCCTACGAAGTAAATTTGCAGGCTAAAATAGTACAAGCACAAGACAAAAGGAATATGGCATTTCATGCACAAAAAGAAGAATCATACTCGGATGAAGAAGACTTAGCATTCAATGCTAAAAAGTTTAAAAAGTTTTTGAAGTACAAAAAAGGAAATTGAAACAATGGGAAAAGAAACTTCAACAACAAGACAAATAAGCCATCTTCATCTATACTAGAATGCTTTAACTGCCACAAGAAGGGGCACATGCAAAAAGATTGTCTAGAACAAAAGAGAGCATATCACAATAAGAATTGAAAGGACAAGTTTAAAAGAAAAGCATTTTTAGTAACATGGGATGACTCGGATTCTTCTTCTTTAAAAAGCAATAGTGACAGTGAAAAAGAACAAGCAAATGTTTGTTTCATGGCTATAGAGAATGAGGTAAATGATCTTACTTTTGATGATATGATTGAAATTAATTCAGAACTTCTTGATACTTTAAAAAGTATCAAAAGAAAATATAAAGAGGTTCTATAAAATCAGAGAAAAGCAGAATTCGAGAGAGATATGCTTAATGATGAAAAGAAAATATTAGAAGAAGAACTTGAAAAACTTCAAGATACCTTCTCTAATGATAACTCTCAACTTACTTTATTGAGTCAAGAAATTGAAACTCAAAAAGAAAAGAATGATTCTCTTGTCTCTGAAAATCATGAGCTAAAACCTATGACCAAAATGATAGAATTAGATAATACTTGTTTTAAAACCAAGTTAGATAATATTACTATAAATGTTTCTAACTTTAATAAAGGTCCAGAAACTCTATCTAATATTCTTGAAAATTCTTAATCCACTTCTAATAAAAAGGGACTAGGATATTCTAAGAAATCAAAGGATCCATCTAAAAAGGAAATTAGGAGAAATATTTCTAATGCTACTACTCGTCCAAAAAGGAATAGTAATTCAAAAACCATAAAAATATGGGTTCCTAAAACAAAAAATAGTTTGATTAGGAATAAATATATAAATACATTTTTGGAAACCGTTCATAAAAATAAAAATTATATTTTAAGGGGGATACTGAACCCACTTGGGTTTGGTTTCCTAAGACCTAACTCTTAGGACCCTATCACAAAGTGGGTACCAATGTCATTGTTATCTTTTGCAGGACCCACTTAAAAAGAAAGGAAAATGGATTCTCGACAGTGGTTGCTCAAAACATATGACTGGAGACAAAAATATGCTTTCAAACATTACTTACTCTGATGGAGGCTCTGTCTCTTTTGGAGACAATTCCAAAGGATATATCATCGGAAAAGGTGACGTCAGCAATGTCGGTAAATCTAATTTACCTCTTATTTCCAATATTTTACTTATCAAAAATTTAAAACACAATCTTTTAAGTATCAGCCAGTTATGTGACAAAGGATTCAAAATCTCTTTTTCTGAAAATAAGTGTTGCATTTTTGATAAAAATCAAAATCTTATATTTGAAGGAAATAGAGACAGAAATATCTATATTCTGAATATGATAATTAATCACAATTCAAATATGTGTTTAATGGCTAATGGAAATGATCCTTGGCTATGGCATAAAAGATTCTGCCATATCAACTTCAAAAATATAAATAAGCTTTCTAAAAATAATTTAGTCAGAGGTTTACCAAAAATGAACTTCAAAGTCAATCATATTTGTGATGCATGTCAATTAGGAAAATTAACCAAATCATCTTTTGAATCTAAGAAAGTTATTTCCACATTACAACCACTTGAATTACTATACATAGATCTACTTTGACCAACCCAAGTTCAATCCTTAAACCATAATAAGTATGTATTTGTAATAGTAGATGATTTTCTAGATATACTTGGACCATTTTTATGAAAAATAAAAGTGATACGTTTGAGCATTTTAAGATTTTTGTCAAACAAATCCAAAATGTAAAAGGTTTTAAAATAAATAACATAAGAAATGATCATGGAGGAGAATTTGAAAACGAAGTTTTTGACCATTTTTGTAAAAAGAAAGGAATTTTTCATAATTTTTCATTCCCTAGAACTCCACAACAAAATGGAGTTGTAGAACGTAAAAATAGAACTTTACAAGAATGTGCACGAACTTTGTTAAATGGAAGCACTCTTCCAAAACATTTTTGGACAGAACCTGTTGCAACTGCCTGTTATGTTTTGAATCGTGCATCTATTCGACCTCTCACAAAAAAACACTTCCTATGAACTTTTTACTGGAAGAAAACCAAAGATATCTTATTTCAAAGTTTTTGGTTCAAAATGTTTTATATTAAATACCAAAGATCAGCTTGGAAAATTCAATGCAAAATCCGCCGAAGGAATCTTTCTAGGATATTCAGATCGTAGCAGAGCTTATCGCATATTTAATAAAAGATCAAATACTGTTGAAGAAACTTTACACATATCCTTCGATGAAAATTTTCAACAAAAACCAAGTATAGAAGTTGATGGAGATTTTTCAGATAACATCACAAATACGGAAACTCTAAATCTTGAAAATAATGAAAACATTATTTATAATAATAATGATGAATTTAGATCTCCACCAAAAATATTACGGGATCATCCCGTTCAAAATATTATCGGAGAAATTAATTCAAAAGTACGAACTAGAAGTCAACTAAATCAAATGGGCCACATAGCATTCTTTTCGAATATCGAACCAAAGAATCCCAAAGAAGCTTCCACAGATGACTATTGGATAATTGCAATGCAAGAAGAGCTAAATCAGTTTGAACGCAATGAAGTTTGGGAATTAGTTCCTAGACCAAGTGACCAAACGGTTATTGGAACAAAATGGGTCTACAAGAACAAAGCAGATGAACAAGGCAACATTACCAGAAATAAAGCAAGGTTAGTTGCACAAGGCTACAATCAAGAAGAAGGAATTGACTACGAAGAAATGTTTGCTCCGGTTGCAAGACTAGAAGCAATACGGATCATAATGGCCTATGCATGTTTTCATAATTTCAAACTTTATCAAATGGACGATAAAAGTGCTTTTTTGAATGGCTATATAAAAGAAAATGTGTATGTTGAACAACCTCCCTTATTTATTCACGTGAAATTTCCAGATCATGTCTACAAACTTAAGAAAGCTCTATATGGTTTAAAACAAGCACCACGTGCTTGGTATGATCGACTGAAGACATATCTAATTTCTTCGGGATTTCAAATTGGGAAAGTTGATCAAACACTTTTCATTAAACATTCGAAAAAGGATATTTTAATAGTTCAAATTTATGTTGATGATATCATTTTTGGTTCTACCAATGACAAGTTATGTCAGGACTTCTTCGAAATAATGACCAAGGAATTTGAAACGTCTCACATGGGAGAACTAACATATTTTCTTGGTTTACAAATTAAACAACTTCAAAATGGCATCTTTATTAATCAAGAAAAATATTGTGATAATTTAGTCATACGATTCGGAATGGAAAATACTTCTGCCAAACCGACTCCAATAAGTACAACAACACATCTTGAAAAGGATGAAAATGGCAAAAGTGTTGACCAAAAATTATGCCGAAGTATGATTAGATCATTACTATATTTAACGGCAAGTCGACCTGACATAATGATGAGTGTCTATTTGTCTGCTAGATTTCAAGCCAACCCAAAAGAATCACATTTAAGAGCTGTGAAACGTATATTACGTTATCTCACTAACACCAAGGATTTCGGTCTATTCTATCCAAAAGAATGTCCATTCGAGTTAGTTTTATATAGTGATGCTGATTTCGGTGGATCTCGAACAGATCGAAAAAGCACAAGTGGTACGTGCCATTTTATTAGAAAATCACTAGTGTCTTGGTTTAGTAAGAAATAAAACTGCGTTTCTCTATCTACATGTGAAGCAGAATATATTTCTCCTGCTTTGGCTTGTGCTCAAGTAATCTATATGCAACAGACACTTAGATATTTCAATATAAACTTAACAAAATCAACTATATATTGTGACAATTCTAGTGCTATTAACTTATCTAAAAATCCTATCAATCATTCACGAACAAAACATATTGACATTCATCATCATTTTCTTCATGATAATGTTGAAAAAGGAACAATAAATTTGGATTTTTTTTTCTGAAAATCAGTTGGCTGATATTTTTACAAAACCTCTTTTAGAAAATATTTTTATCAAACTTAGATGAGAGCTTGGTATCGTCTCACTTAAAAATTTATAATATCTTTCTATGAGATATTAATGTCTCTACTTATCTTTACACTTCAAAACTCTTATCTCTTGAGTAACTAAAACTAACCATCATTTACAACCTCTTGTTTTCTTTGCTTGTAAATATGTGTATATTACTGTTTAAAACATCTCAGCCACCATTTTTTTAACTATCATTCTATTTTTGAACTTTTTACTTTCTTATATAAACTAATTATGTTCTTATTTTTACAAAAGGCTTATTACTATGGATTTCAACATGATTTTTCTCCTTCTCACCATGGCTTGAAACAACAACAACTCTGACAACTCAGCTTCTTCATATTCTACATCTTCCTTAGAAATATTAGCTACTCCAACACCACGTGAACCGGCTAGACCTCATCCTTCATACGAACCATATGGTTATACTCCAGATAGGAAGAAATCTCGATGATTTCTTTTTTTCGGTTCTCCATCAACCAAAGAAAAAAATAGCCGAGATTCATCATTACCAGAAAGAACAGTTGGATTTGCAATGAGAGATGTATTACGAACAGAAAGTTAGTGCCAAATGATTTAGTTTCATTGAACAAGTGGCATTAAAATTCTGCGGTACATCTCTAAAGAAAGATGTAGTTCAACCTTCAACTTTGAATGCATGGGAGCATAGTCCACAGTGTCCTTCGGTTTCTCCAAACTCTTGGGAACGTCAACCCTATTGGTCTCCATTGCAACCATACACGGAGATAACCAAGATTGAACCGGAAGATTGCAAGACTCCAAGTGATTCAAACTAATGATTTCATTTATCGATATTTGTTTTTTTTGAATGATCATAATTGTATACTATACATCATTCAAATATTAATATAATCTATTTATTTTTCTTCATTTTTTTCAAAAAGGTCTGAAATATGTTTTCTTACATTTTCCAGACGTCTGAAATAGATGTTTCAGACGTCTGAATATTGAAATAGATGTTTCAGACGTCTGAATCACCAAAACCAGACGTCTGAATATAGCCTAAAATGAACTAATTTCTTTCTGACTCGATTTTCTTAAATTCAGACATTTGAAATGGATATTTCAGACGCCCGAAATCTTCTGGCTTTTCAAAATTGAATTGCTTTTACACGTTTTTCTATGTAACCACCCATTTATTCAACCCCTACCTTTCTTCTATTCTCATTCTTCATCTTCTTTTTCAGACTTTCCCCATTAAAAATCAAACCTTTTTTCCTCATATTCAATAATGGCTCCAAAACAAAAAAGATCAAGGCCATCTACTTCATCATCTACCCCAAACATCGATCAATGGCTATGGAATGAGCAAGCAAGACAAGGTTTTGCCCAAATGAGTAGATCTGACTTCTTTTCGGATGCTTTCATAAAATTTAAAGAATTCGATGCTTATTGAATTCAACAAATTGTAAGATCAAACGGGTTAGAATCTCTTGTCTCTTATGCTGCAAATAATACCAAAATCAATCATCTTTTGGTTAAATTGTTCTATGCTAATATGAATTTGGACCATCATACTCCTCACAATCGCAACGATTGTATTTTGATTAGTTTGTGGAGTTAAAATCTATCTACCACTTGCTAGACTTGGTGATATTCTTCAATGTCCATCAACGAGGACTGATTTGGATGAAATTGATGTTTCTTTAAACTTGGATGATAGAGACGAGGTCTCACATCAATTTTTGAATGATGACATTACTAGACTTACTTCCATTCAACTCCGCCCACAAGCTCGTACCCTCCACAAAGCTTTGATTCCCTCCGTTATTCCACGGACAGGAAGTTATGAAGTTGTTAACAAAAGAAACTTCCAAGCCCTTTATGTTATCTATTTCGGTCAACCCATCAATTAGGCTCAAGAGACTTTGGAAAAATTCATGGATGTTAATCGTCGAAGGCGCTATAAGACCTTCCATTATGGTGCTTATATAATGAAGATTCTCCAAAACTTTAACATTCCTTTTCCCAATTCTGAATTCACATCGATCAAAGAGCTTGGGTAAAAGACATTGGGTCTTATGGGTTTGCCAAAATGACCGGGAAGTTTGGCATATATTTCTTTTCAAGAATGGGTTGCCAACTGTGATCACAACCAACCCCAACCTCGTCAACATGTTCAACATGCTCAGCCAATTGCTCCTCCCGAAGAAGAAGAAAACAATGATGATATAGTGATTCTTTCTCCCGACTCTAGCTCAAGGAATGCTTTGGTCACTCTTTCCCAAAACCAAGCAAAGCTTAGAACCCGAATGGTCAACCTCGAAAAGAACACTGAAAAACGTTTTAATTCCATTCGTGGCTTTCTCAACAAAATTGGGGAACGTATTGGATGCTCCACCTCATCATCTACCGAAGTTTTCAACCCCGCTCCATTTCAATGGCCATCAAGTTCGGGGAACAACAATGGTGAAGATAATGATGATGATGATGTAGGCAGTGATTCAAGTCCTAGGTTTTAATTCCTTTGATTTAATCAGTTTGTTTTGAACTATTTCGTTGTTTGTTATTTCTATATCTTTCATAAACTCCTTTATTATCTGATGGTATTGTAGTATGTTGAATATTCCACCTTGCTTTGTCATATATTCTTACTTTCCTATTTGCGATGTCAAAGGTGGAGAAGGAGTTGATATTTGATATTTGTCTATTTAGGGGGAGCTCATATATAGGGGGAGTATATATTATTCGTTTTATATCTCTACTATTAATTATAATACTTCAATGAATACAAATTCATCTGTGTCCTTTTGAATTTCCTGTAATGCCCCTCCTTCGTTCCGCCCTCCGTTTCACCCTGCCACCTATCTTCTCAAAAAACCAAAAAACCCTAACTCCCATATCTCCCTTGCTGCAAAAAGAGTTAGAGCTGATTCCAGATCCAAAGATTTTCTCCAACTTCAATTCGCTGCAAAAAGAGTTAGAGATGATTCCAGATCCAAAGATTTTTCTCCAACTTCAATTCGCTGCAAAAAGAGTTAGAACCGATTCCAGATCCAAAGATTTTCTCCAACTTCAATTCCCTGTAAAAAGGGTTAAAGCTGATTCCAGATCCAAAGATCTTCTTTAACTTTAATTCGCTGCAAAAAGAGTTAGAGCCGATTCCAGATCCAAAGATTTTCTCCAACTTTAATTTGCTGCAAAGAGTTAAAGACGATTCCAGATCCAAAAAATTTCTCCAACTTCAGTTATCAATTATACTGGAAAAAAAATCATTGATAAATGATTATGGATTGATCGATGGTTAGTCCAATGAACTGCACAAACTAGGGTTACTTCAATTGTAAATCATCAACCATCAGTCTTCCATTAGCGATTTATGGATCGATGGATGACCGATTAAGGTTAGTCAACTGAACAGTTATTGTTTATGATATATTTCTTATGCTTAATTTAATCGATCAATTTTGGAATTTAGACGTTCATTCCCCTTTTCGTATATTTAATTGTTGTACTACACTAATCAGTTATTGATGATCGATTAGGGAAAGTTCATTTGATGCACCCATCTCCTGTGAAAATAGATCGAAATT
Source organism: Allium cepa (assembly GCA_030765085.1). Taxonomy (NCBI): domain Eukaryota; kingdom Viridiplantae; phylum Streptophyta; class Magnoliopsida; order Asparagales; family Amaryllidaceae; genus Allium; species Allium cepa. The sequence goes on along the minus strand of CM060929.1, from coordinate 914,112,530 downwards.
GATAAATTTTATAGTGGTATATAAAATTGTAAGTGAAGTGCATATTGTCTTAGGCATTGCTAAGCACTGTGTGATACATATATTCTGAAATCAGCTGTTGATGATAAGTGGTAGAAGTGTATACCTACACACTTAAGATATTCATAAATAGCATAGAACCTGCTGTTTTTGTTTGAAGTGATATCCTATAATATATTACATTTCATTTTCATTAGCTAAATTTTATAAATGTCAGGTTTATGCATACACAAATTTAATGAAATTTTGTATGTTAGCAGGAATGAACCTTCACATATTTTTTAGAACTCATAAGGATATATCAAAATGAAATCATGCAAGAATATTAGTGAATTTAAACCTACTAATCCAAATTTATCCACTTCAGTTATGATATAACATATTTGTTCCTATACTGCAATGATACACAGGCTTTGCACATGACATAGCATATTTGTACAAATGCTTTTTCATGTTAAATGAATAATTTAGTATGTCTCATTAGAAAAAATGATAAAGCGCATATCAATGTTGATATGTCATGTGCATTTTACTGTTTTTTTATTTCTTAGCCTAATTTTTATTAGGTGTTGTGTTAAATGCACAAAGCACAAATTGTATTGAAAATTGAAATGAATGATATCTTAAAAATTGGATATTGTACCTCCTTTTTGTTGCACTATGTGTGATATTCAGTGATTAGTCAATTTGGTTATTGTGGTATACAAATGCATATTATTAGATGCAAATTAGTGTAAGAAGCAACAATGTCGGGAGATGAACAATCTTAAGATGCACCGCCAAATTTTGAAGAAATATACATGTAATTTAATTTTATATTTTTCATGTTATTTATCTATACTATTAATAATGAAAATTCATTCAATAAGAATTCAACCGTGTTGTTCTACGACACCTAAAATGCCCTTTGTGTTTTCAAATTGTTACGTGACATTTTCTACATTTCGTTTCATTTCATTACAACGAATAAACCAACTTGGCACCAACAACCCTTATAGCCTACCGATTTCGTCATCTTTATCCACCAACTCAAATCGAACTGGATTGCTGATTTCGTCGGTTGATTCCATCATCAGTGGAAAATGGAACGCACAAAAGCTCTACGACTCAGTTTGTAAAATTTCAATTATCCACGTTTATTAATTTCTTTACGTTTTCTTCAATTTGTTGTGTGATCTAATTCTACTATGGAGATTATTGAAAGGAAGAAGGCTGTGAATAGATTGTCACTGACAAATGATCAGCGATGATAATTAACTTTTCGTTATCGCTATAAAAACATAGATCCGATTTGATTTAACTAGGTTTTTCCTTTAATATATTGTGTTATGTCATAATAGCAATGGGAAAAAGGATTTTAGAATGGTGATTATTAAATGGAAGATGGCTATGAATAGATTGTTCATGGTTGAAGCGGTCAACGTCCATATTCAAATTGTATGTTCTTAAAGTGATGTGTTTAGTATACCGTAACCAATCCATTGAACTATGGTTGGTTTGCCAATTTATTGAATAAAAAATTTAAACAAATCAACCTATTTCTAAATCTTTTTAATTTTTTAATTCATTAAATTTTCTATCTATGATTACTAGGTATGAATAAATTTAGGCAACAATACTGACATTCCATACACTAGGACTGAATATGCCTTTTACTAGATAAGTGTTGGTGATAGTGAACAAGAATACAAGACATCATTTTACTCCGCATGATTTGATATATGCAAGAAAAAAAAGGAAAAAAACCTTTTGGTTTTGTTCAGTAAAAAGGCATCATAATGACACTTTTTTGCATTCCATGTAAATCGAAGACAATGAAGGGATGCCGATATATGAGAGGTCGTTTTAACTTAACTGACATTGGTTATTTTTGTCCATTCTTTGGTTGGTTAGTGTAGCATACATTGTGATATTTTGCTTTCATTTATGCATGTTATATATTTTGAAATAATGCCAAGAGTCTTTTAAGTTTTAAATTATACAAACTCTATTAATATCTAGAACTATATAATCCATCTTAGGCATTTGATAGTATTAACATATTATAAAGTTGCATTTTGATCAAGAAGCTTTGAATTAAGAAACGAGTTATGCTACAGCAACCAAGGTGTGAGCATCATGATGTATGATCTAAATTTCAATAGGTAGAATTAAGGGGCGTAATATAATTACACGCCAATAATTTATCCCATGGTCAATTGTATATTGATTACCTGATTAAAATAGAATATTCGTTAAAAAATATTACCAGTTCTCTAGATTATGAAACTTTAGTTAAATTTTACCATGTGAAACTGAGTTTGAGTGCTTTAAGTTATCTATAGTTATATCATCTTATGCTTGGAACAAAAAGTAAAGTAGAAATATTTATCCGTTATGAACCATGGAGGAAGGGGGTTGGCGTTTAAAATCTAAGAAAGTTGAGATTTTAGACCTGTATTACTATTTAGTATTTTGGTATTTACAATAATTTTAATATATTACTATCTTCAGAATTTATAATATTTACATGTTATCATACCATAATTTTCTGTTTCATATCACAAATATTAGATCGAAATCTAGGAGGAAGTGTGTCTTTTCAAAATCAATCTCCATTGGACAACAAATTAATATATATTAACTGAAAATTTAGCATTATTTACTATTAAGCACATTGATCATGAGGTGATCACTGCGGTTTATTACAATTCAGAAACATGCTTTTTGAGTAGCAAGGGCTTCACAAGCTAATAAACCCACATCCTAGGTTGCTATAATGGACATAAGACATGGAAATTGTATTGAAAATCAATGGCAAGCAAACAAGGAATCTCCACTTGATACTTATACCACTATTGTTTCTAGAGAAGATTTTAGCTGAGAAGTGGTCAACTAAATTATAAGGAGAATGGTAAATCTTGAATGATCACTTAATTTAATATGATTAAAATGTAGCTTATATATGAATTCAGTTAATATAATACCCTATATACATGCATTCAATGCAACTTGGACGTGTAGATACTGTAAAAACATGGTTCAATGATGTGAGAATTAAAAGTGTTTTTTTCGAATTAAATTCATAATTTTCAATCTATATATATGTATGTGTTGCAAAATAAAATGTATATGTTCTTCGATCATGCATGTGCAAGCAGCCGAATACAAATTTAATGTACGAGATAATACATAAGCTTAGGTGACAAGATTCATTTGATCGAGGCATGCAATATTTATTCATTCTCACGGTATGTCTAGGCTAGAGATAAACTAGATTTCTGAAGTAATGAAGGAGACAGATAAGGTATAGTTCATTTTTTACAAGCTGAAACAAAATGAGATATCAATTCTTATTTTTGTTTTCTGATTTCTAAATTGTTTGTTTTATAATTTGAATTCATGTTTTAGTTATAAAAGAAATGATAATAATAAAGATGAGGGTGGAGTTTAGAATCTGGAGACAAAAGAGAGGCACGATTTTGAGAATTCGATGGAAGAAGAGAAGAATAAGAAGAATTATTATTGAGAGTTATAGTTTTTTGGTCAGATTATGGGCCATGAAATTCATCACCATATGTTTATTTTTCCTCTCTTTGTAAAGACATAGCTAGTACAAAACTTTTGCTAAATTTCCTGTGGCATTTAGATGGATTATAGAGAAGGTTTGGTTTTTTTTACTTTCCTATGCCTAAGACGTGCATAATACAATTTGCATAATTTCTACCATATAAAATCGCTAGGTTAAATTTCTTCTACATTTGGAAGTATTATGTGGTGTTTAACTTTGTGTTATACCTATTGAAATAATGGTCATTTTACTCTGAATGATGTACATAAAGCTTGAATGGACTCCTTTGTTTTTTTCTTCAGATTTATAAGATATGAAGCAACTGAGTTGGCAATCGATATGACTATGATACTTGAAGATGTGAAGTTTGTTTGCATAAAATTAACACATGCTATAATTCACAGTAGCATTAGAGCATCAACATTTTTAAACGGTTTTTCAAGTTAGTGGAATATGATATCATCGTTCCAAAATACATTTTGGTGTACAATTTGAGACTTCTGGTCTTATTTATTTAATTATGTAATGTGACATACAAGCACTATTTCAAAGCTCAAGTGACCGTGCTGTGGCATACCTCTATAAGCTAGGATCATAGATTAGAACTCTCAAAACATCAAAAGATCCATTCTCTTCTTGAATAAAAGAACCACTCTTATCATCAAAAATATATATTCAAGTAACCAGATGCAAGTCTAAATGGACGTGCATATATACTCGTTTATATAGTTGTCATCGTAAAAAAGGGGAGAATGTTGAAACCTCGTCTACAACGTTTCATATTTTGACTCGACAACCATATATGTTGATTTTATATACTAACTTGTTTTTCTGCCGGAATATCTACAAGACCGGATTCACATGAACTTCATACTATACATATATGTTGTATTGAGTCTTTGTCTAGAGTTAAAATGAAGTTAAAATTTCTCCTTTGGATATATATGTCGACACGTGCACATACACACATGCATAAAGCATATTTTGAATTTCAGGTCAAATTCAGACATCTGAATTGACCATTTCAGTCGTTTGAATCTGTAATAAAAATTGATTTTTCACACAATATTCAGACGTCTAAATTGGAATTTTCAGACGTCTGAATCAGGTCAAAAATGACCTATTTGCTTTCTGGTTTGCATGTTAACAATTTCAGAAGTCTGATTTTAATTTTTTTAGACGTCTGAATTCCTACAACGGCTATATTTTGGAACAGACATTTCTCTCCCATGAAGAGATACGACTTTTTATCAATAGATATGTCCATATATTTTCATGATAACTATTCACGAACAATTGCATCTTTTTGTACTATATATAAACATGTTAGAATCATCAGTTTTATTCACCTAATCGATCTAACTCTTTCTATTCTTATACTACTTTGATTCTAACACTTTTTGTGCATTCAAGTTCATACAAAATCATTCATTTTCTTCTATATTCTTCACATACATACATACATACATACATACATACATACATACATACATACATACATACATACATACATACATACATACATACATACATACATACATACATACATACATACATACATACATACATACATACATACATATATATATATATATATATATATATATATCAAACGGAGAAGATTATAGGAAGTTTGTACTATCAAGAGACAAATCCGTGTTATCAAGAACACACTGTGTCAAGTACTCTCTGTATAAATTGAAGTCCTGTTTTGCTGTTCAGGCAAGTGAAGTCCTCTTCAGCTGTTGAGGCATTGAAATCTTGTTCTTTTGTTCAGGTGTTGTAAACATTTTCCTCCGGGTTAAGTGAGGATTGTTGTTAGTGAAATTCCAGAAGGAGTCTGGGACTGAACATAGAACGGAAAGTTCGAACCAGTATAAAAATTCCTGGTGTGCTTGTTTTATTTTACTTATTCACATTACTATAGTAACTTAGTTTATTTCCGCGTTATTATAATATAATTCCATATAGCTTGATCCGCACTGTCTTTTCAACAATATCCAATCGTGGGTCAGCTAAACCCCAAATTGTGCACCCTACTATTTCTTTAGCCATTTTTGATGTCGAGGTTATGTTAGACATCATTCGCCTGAGTCTTCATCACTCGAACAGAATACGAATCCCATATTGGATCCCCACATCTCGAACAGATCGTGAAACCACACATGAATTCTCATATCTCAACAAATCTCAGAATCACACATGGATTCTCACATCTTGAGTAGATCATGAATAACTACATGTGTTCGAGCATCGTAAACAAATCTCAAACTCCATATAGATTCCTACATTCCAATTTGATCAACTTCCAAAGGATAGAACACATATCTCAGCCTTGAAGTAGTTTTCGTAAGTAAAACACTTACTGATCCCGATCTATCTAAGACTTAATTGACGAATTTGGATATTTAATGGTAATGAGAGCGATCACATATGGAATCAAGTCTTGGATACTTATCACGTTTTCGATATTTTCATGTCACACTATCTCTCGATCAAGAGTGTAGCCAGTAGGTTAGAGCTCTATTCTCACATCCCTACACGAACATCATTCTTAATTCCCACAGATAGACAAGCCTAATTCATCGGCTTTTAGTGCTAAGTATAAGAGTTAATGTTTTCCATAAACGACTAAACGTACAAAGAAGGATCAGGTAATACAAAGAAGGATCAGGTAATACAAAGAACGACTAAATCATATAAGCAACTTCTAATCCCTTTTTTGTTTAGTTAATATTTTATTAATTAAAACCTCTTATTAGTAAAACTTCTTTTATCTAATAAAACATTATTTATCTATTCCTACTAATTATTTTGTACCATTTTCAGTACTTCAAATGTATTCATATACTTATCTCAACCAGTGTAATTATATTCACAAATCATTAAAAATATTTCTTACTTTAAACCCTTGCTTTTTTATACTTCAAAAAGTATTCATATACTTATCTCAAATGATATAAGTATATTCATAAATCATTTAACAAGATTTCTTACTATAAATCTTTGCTATTTCTATCTTTTTCAAAAGAACCCTTAATTATAATTTCCTTTAAAATATCCATTTTATGGATCTAAGTACTTTCTCAAATCCATTCAAAAGATTTAAGACTATTGTTACTCAAACATTGTCACCATAGCCAAAAACCATTTTGCTTATGCTTATCTTTAAAACATTTTAAAGATCAATTTACATTCCTAAGTATAATCAAAAAGTGTTAAAGATGAATGCGATTGACGCATTGTCACAATAAGCCCAAATCATTTTCCAATCTGCTACTGTCTTTACAAAACTTTGTTTTAAAGATCTTGGTTCGTATTCCATAAAGATCGATAACCGACTGATCGATTATCTAGTCAAAAACTATTGCTCATATAAATCAATTTTTATATACTTAACTCGTTTTCGACATTCTCGACTTAACTATTCCTTGTCCAAGAGGGAATTCTAGTAGGTTAGAGCTCTATTGCTCTATCCCTACTCGACATTAATCTTTAACACTCAGAAATAGATAAACCTACTTCGTTGACTTTTAGCATTATGCAAAGTTAATTACCTTTTTAAACAAGTAAGTAAACAACAAGGTTAACACATTCATCACATTTCAACTTGTATCATTCCTTGTTCAAGAGTGAAGCTAGTAAATTTGGGAACTATTTGCTCCAAGCCTTGCCTAGACACCTCATTCTTGAATCTCACAAACATACACGTTTACACGTCGGCTTTTAGTGTTAAGCCTAATCAATTAGCTTTGTCAAAAATAATAAATATAAAATAATACTTTAGAAATATTAGTAAATATATTTTAAATGTCTATGTAAAATATTACTTGTAAACAACTAATTTAGAAGCCTGATTAAAAACATATTTTACATTATGCAGCACTTTACTTTCAAAATTCATAAATAATCATTAAAATTATATTTAAACTTTTATTCTTTTTTCATACTCAAATAAATTTTATAATAACTTCCATAAAAATATTTTATAAAGAAAAGAATTTAGAAACAATTTAAATTACGAAAAACTAGCCAAAACATCGCATTTTAAACGCTTAAAACAATAAGCGACTAACTACAGCATTTATAAGTGCAGCTAAAAGTCCTTGTTAAAACTACATTAAAAAGCACAATTTTTGCAACTAGTTTTAACCACTTACACAAATGATTTAAGACTTGAAACTTTATAGTAAGCACTATAGATAGAGTACTTAAAAACCACAGGAAGAAATCCCTATGAATATCTTTCCATTTATTTTTAAAAATCCCCAAAAACAAGGGATTTCGAAGTACACTTATAATGACTATTCTCACTTCAAACACTTACCAAATTATTTCAATTTAACATACAAGTTGAACAAACATTTAAACATCAAGTCGAGGCCATGCCACATGTTTAAGAGAGTAATAGAAGTAAGGTTATACAATAAAAAGTTATAATTTGCTTTCAAGAGCATGATGAGTCCAAAGTTTATAACTTTACTTAGTTGATGTCACTTTAGATTTATAATTCAAACACAATATATACCTACAATTCAAACACAATATATATATATACACAGTATATACTTAAGAGTTAGTGAGATAACTCACTTAGATTCATGCTTAACCTAAGCACAAAGCCACGAGAACCAAATAAACACCTACTTCCATCAACATAAGCCTAAATGTCTAACCATTAGCACTTCCAAACCAAAGCCAACACCTTCCTCCTCTTCCTTCATGCTCACGGTCCTCCTTGGATCTCCCTTTTCTTCTTACCTCCTTCCACTTTTTAATTACTAATCACGTTTGTCATGATATCTTAGGCCTAAATCTAAAGTTTAAAAGAGATTATAGACGATTTGGTTAAATTTTGAAAAAAGTTAGAAAGTAATTAGTAGATTATGCTTATGCACTTCCACCATTTTCAACCTTCCTACTTCATCTCAATATTATTTGATTTTGTTTTTATTTCCTAAGGATATGCCCCTTCTTATATATGCTTAGGAACATGATGAGAAAAGATCAAAAACCCCTCAAAACCCTTATGACATTAATTACAAAAATCACTTCTCCTTTATCATTTACTTAACTTTTAAGACTTCCCATTTAAGCTCATTTCCAAAATATCTTTTCTTACCTCATTTATGACATCATCCATAAGGTTTATTTCCATAAATGGAAAAATATTTTTGTTTCATTTTCTTTAGTTCCTAAGTAAACAAGTGTATGTAAAAAAAATTCTAAACTACTATGACGGTTAAAAAGCCGTTTATCGATAAAACAATTTTCAATCACATTATCAATATTTTTTCAAAGTATTATTTTTGAAAATATTTTTCCAAAACAAGTTTACCATCATTACTTATCATTTAAAAGAAGGCTACTATGCTTATTAAATCATTTTAATAACATTCAATCCAAGCTTCAAATATTTAAATAGTTCAGATATTTAAATATGAAGTGTCTGAGATTCCGGGTCATTACATCATTCCTGATATTCCTAAAAGAACTAAGGAGCAAAAAACAATTCCTCATGTTGGGACTACGCCTCAAGGCCATTCACTTAGAGATATTTTTGTTAACTTAAAGCGATCTTGGCGAGGTTAACTTTACAGTCAGTGATATCTTGAACGATGTTGGCTCTAGCTTCAATTTTTCTCCTGGAGGACTCATAAGCGAAGGTGGTGAGACCCTGACTTTAGTTCCTTGCTAACATGGTCTGTAGGGCACTTATGGGTCATTAGCACTACACATGTCACTAGGATCGCGGATACTCATTCTTGCATTGAATCCTGCTCCAAAGCTCCAAAATTAATTTTGTTTTATTTCTTATTTCAAGTTCCATCGGCTGCCGTGGCTACTACTTCAACTCTCTTGCCATGCCAATTCTTATCAGGCCTGACTTCGGACCATAATATGCCCATTCGCTATGAAATCAATGAGGAGATATGGAGAAGGAAATATTATGATGTTGATGAGGCCCATAGAGTTGAGAGCGAAAAGGATAAGGTTAGGGAGAATGAGAAGAGGAAGAGGGTGACTAAAGAAGATACATCCCACTATTCCGCTGAATGCCCAAGAGGTTTTTTGAGTGCCATGGGCCCTCTTCTGCTAATGTTTTGCATTACACGTAAGCTCAAACTTCCTCGGTTCAGTACAACCAATCTGTATGTCAACTTGTAGGTCTAGCATCTCTTCCGCCTCCACCTTTAGCTATGTAAGGCTCGAGAGCCACAACTATCTTCGCTTTTCCTACTACTGCCTCTACGTGCCTTACTATCTCTACCCCTATCACCTTTTTTGTTCTGAAGCACTATTCTAAGAAGATAGCCGCTATTGAAAATCTAGAGGATCCTTTGGTGGCTCAAGAGGAGGATGTGCTCATTAAAGGTGCTTCTGGCTCGATTGAGCATGAAACAATGGCTAAAAGCTTGAGGAAGGATATAGATAAGATTAGGGTAAAGAAGGAACCTGGAGTTGACCAACTTAAGATTACTCTATTTAAATCAAGCCTGGCAAATCAAATCATAGAGATGTGCATGCCAGTAAATCTAGAGAAGATAGTGCCACCAATAGAGAAGTGTCAACACACTCAGAAGGTGAGACTCCTTCTGGTAGGGAGAGCAGAGGGAGGAAGAAGCTCAAGCCTCATTCGAGCAGCACTGGTAAAGGCAGCTAGAGTAGCAAGAAGGATAATACTCAATAGTGTACGCACTAGATGAGCGTTCAGTTTTTGTTTTTTTGGTGGTTAAGTCTGTATTTTTTTCTTTTTTGTTTCCAACAGGCCATGATTGTGCAGGTACGACCCCTATTTTTTGACTTGTACATAAATGATTATTAGCAATGAAAGATTAAATTTTTCTTTGTGAGCTCTCTTCTATGTACTTTTATGCGTTTTATGTACTAGACCTGTTTATGTACGATTGCTTATGTATATAATATTAGTACTTGTACTACAATGGCATGTATTATATACTTCCATTTGTATGCAATATGCTTGCTTATTTACTATAACTCTGTGCATGTAAATAATATTTCTGTAATTGCCTTGGTTATATCTTGTTAGTCAGCTCTATTTATAGACACCAAGCTGCTATATCTTGCAAAATAGAATTGTTATTTAACCGACTCTACAGGTACTCTTGCTTGGGCTTGGTCGATTTCTTTTCAACCAAGTCTTGGCATACATGCCCCTGTCGACATGGTTGAATGTTAAGATTCGGGCATCTATGAGAGATTGGACATGCTAAGCGATTAGTTTGATTGGACCCAGTCCGATTTGCATGATAGTTCATATCATCGGGAACTATCGACTTTGCTGCTTGATTCCAAGCGTTATATTTTCAATGTGGCCAGTTCTTTGGCTACAATCGAATTCTTCCATGTTGACATCATTGGCCACATGATGTATGTATCAGAAAGATGCATCGTCCTCATCTTTCATTATAACAAATTCTTCCAAGTTCGATGTTGAAATCTCAGTCGTGCCCCAAGTTCTATCATCGAAAACTAGTATATGAGTAGTTCGATTCTGTGGATTTCTCCTTGTCGTTGCCAATCTCAAGGCATCAGTTAATTCCTTTGTTATCGCTTGTCCCTGGGTGATATCAAACTTTAAAGTGTCTGAGTCGATTTTCCTTTCGACTTGGCAGTCTGGACCTTTCCGAGGTTGTTGCGGCAACGTCAGTTCTTAGAAGGTGGCAATTGAATTTTCCCATTGATCCAGCAGTTTTGGGCCTTCCCAACATCATCGGAGCAACATCAATACTTAGAAGGTAAGGACCGATTTGACCGCCGACCAAGCAATTTTGCACCCTCTCGACATTGCCAGAGCAATGTCTTTTCTCAAAAGATTGAGGCCGATTTGACCGTTGACCCAGCGGTTTTGGACCTTTTCGATGTTGCTGGAGCAACATCGGTTCTCATAAGGCAAGGGATAATTTGACCATCGACCTGGTGGTTTTGGACCTTCTCGACGCTGCTGAAGCACCATCAGTTCTAAGATGGTAAATGCTAATTTGGCCGTCGACTCGTCGATTTTTGACCTTCCAGACATTGCTGGAGCAAAGCCGGTTCTCAAAAGGTAGGGGCTGATTTGACGGTCGACCAAGCAGTTTTGGACCTTCTCAACATTGCTGGTGCAATGCAAGTTCTCAGAAGGTAAGGCTCAATTTGACTGTCGACCTGACAGTTTTAGACCTTACCAACATTAACAGAGCAACGCTGGTTCTCAAAAGGTAGGGGTTGATTTAACCGTTGACCCGATGGTTTTGCTTACGAGAACATGATATGATTAGTTCAAGAAACTAATTTTATTCGTAAATAGAAGAAATGGCATGTCCTACCAGTTTACAGTGCCCTAAGTGTCCCTAGATGGCTTATTTGTGAAAGTAAGAAATAAAGAGATCGAGTGTAGTAGTGACGTAGAAAGTCTCTATTCTAGGCATGTGGAATCGTAATTCCATCGACGGTTGCTAGCTTCATTGTTCAAACTCCAAGCTTCTGATTAATCACATAGAGCCCTTCCCAGTTCAGGCTAAGTGCTCCCATGCTTGGGATAACTCATTTCAGAACAATATCCCCTAATTCGAATGTGTGGTAGCAGATCTTTGTGTCGAATGGTCATGCCACTCTCTTTTAGTGAGAAACAACGCTCCGTTCAGCTTCTTCTTGCTTGTCATCGATTTAGTCAAGGGACTATCGTGGTATCTGCTTTTTTTCTCTCCGATTGAAGTGTCTTCAACGATGAAAGGGGACTTCCAGTTCCACCAGGATCATAGCCTTCGAACCATATGCCAAGGTAAACGGCGAGTGCCTGGTTGTAGATTTATGTGTTGTCCTGTAAGCCTATAGTGTCAGTGGAAGATCATTAACCCAATTGCCTTTAGCTCTACAGTCGCTTCTTTATGGTGGATTTGCTGATTTTCTTCCACTGCTTTCAATTCCTATTTGCCTGCTAATGCATTACCATGGAGAAGCTTTTCTTGAGTCGGTATCACCTACAGAAATTTTTGAACTTAGCACTCCCAAATTGAGTCCCGTTGTCCGTGATAATCTTTTGAGGCACTCGAAAACCTACGAATAATATTTTTCATTATAAAATTAATTACTTTTCTCGTAATGATCATGGTAAGTGGTTTTGCTTCAGCTTATTTCATAAAGTTATCAACTACAATGATAGCTCATTTGGATCCTCCTTTCGCCATTGGTAGCACGCCAATAATATTGATTCCCCAAATTGCAAAATGTCAGAAACTGACCTTCTGCGTAAGTTCTGTCGATAGGGCTCTCATAATCTTTGAGAATCTCTAGCACCTATCACATCGCTTCATATAATCTGTTGCATCCATATTCAGCATCAACCATAAGTATTCGTAACGTAGCATTTTCTTTGCTAAAGTCTGCCCCCAGATGTGAACCACGCAACTTCCTTCATGAATTTCAACGAGAATCTTACAGGCTTCATCTTTGGTTACACGTCTAAGAAAGGGGAAGAGAATCCTCTCTTATATAGCACTTCGTCTTGCATTATGAATCGTGGTGCCTTTCGAAGGAGCTTCTTTCGTTCGTTCCTATCTTTGGTTGTATTCCCCTGAGTAAGTAGTCCTTTATTAGCATCATCCATGACTCGACTTCCCCTGTAGTCTCCAAACCAATCAAATCCATTTGATCTATGCTAGAAGCAGTTGACACTACTGGAACCAATCCCATCAACCGTCCTTCTCCATAATTGGCTAGCTTAGCCCAGAAATCGCCCTTCATATTATCCTCTTTGGGAATATGAGATATCGTGTGATGTTCAATTTCATCGAGCAACTCCCAAGACTTTGAAAAGTAAAGAGAAAGTTTCATGCCCTTAGCTTGATATTCCCTTCGGACCTAGAAGGCGACTAGTTGGGAGTCGCTATAGATATGTAGAGTTTTTATTCCTAGTTCCTCTAGAATTTCCAATCCTGCTATCAATGCCTCGTACTCTATTCATTGTTAGTGGCATGAAATTCTAGCTTTAAAGCATTGCAAATTGATCGTCCTTCAGGACTTTCAAGCACAATTCTCACTTCTGAGCAAAATTCGTTTGATATGCCATCGACGAATAATTTCCACCAGTATATGGTTACCGTTGTGTCCTTCTCTTCACCATCCCCAATAGTGAACTCAACGATGATGTCAGTCTCCACCTGTCCGTTAATTGCTATTTGGGGATGTAAGTCACATCTTATTGGCTCAACTCAATATTCCACTTTAGAATTCGTCTCAAGGTATCGGTGTTATCCCACATTTTGATCAAAGCTGGAATATCAACAAATTTACAAGGAACGATGGACATCGGGATTGGAGATCGATTAAAAGCAAGGCTGCGATCGATATCGTCAAAATTTGGTTGAACTCTGATCGGGACGAAATTAATTGGAAATGATGATAAGGATCAGGAAAGGCCATGTTTCAAATTTCAGGTTAATCGGAGTTCATATGGAGGAGATATGATCGATACAAGGCAAGAAGGGCATACCGTTCGAATCCATCAGGGGTCGAGGCGATGCTTATTTCGAATCGATGGATTCGAACCCATCAGGTTCTGTTCAGTTCGAACCCATCAGGTTCGAATCGATCGAAGGCATGGCACAAGGATGGTTCGAATCGATACACTTCGTATTGATTAGGAAGTGAGGGCTTCGTATCGATACCGTTCGAATCGATCGGCATGGAAAAGGCTTGGTTATTTCATATAGATCAGAAGAGAAAGCTAAGTGGGCTTCGACTCAATGGCAACGCACTCAGATGGGTAAGCGCATGGAAGTTACATCGAATCGATACACTTCGTATCGATCGACATTGGGACGAATCGATGTTAAATGATTCAGGCTACGGTTTTCGTATCGATACGCATCGTATCGATAGAGATGGTGAAGGTCAACAGCAGGTTCGTATCGATCAAGACAGAGCATAATTTGTATACTTCGAATCCCTCAAGGCAAGCTACTTCGAATCCATGGGACTACTTCACTCTGACTCCATCTTACGATTATCTTCGAATCCATCTAGCAGAGAAGTCTTCGTACCGATCAACTATGGCATACCTTGATCGGTACGAAGGAATGTTCATCCACTCGATTCGAAGGAGCATCTCTTCGAATCCATTGTATCGAGTCCACATCTCCAGGAAGGAAGTAGTCAAAGCGGCTAAGGATTAGCATGATTCGAAGGAAGAGGCCTTCGACTCGGCACGAATTCTGGATCTGTCCTAAGAAGTAGCGCCACGTCATCGATACGCACGTGAATCTATCGAGTCGAAGGGATGGATTCGAATCAATGGATTCGAACCAGGCAGAACACACGGAGCCTTAATCTCGTATCCATCATATCTCCCAAACCGTTGATCCAAATACTATGAAATTTTCACAGGAGCTTACAGGCATGTTGAAGAATGTTCTCACCAAATTTCAGCTCAATTGGATGATTTCTTGATCGATTCGATTGGAGTTCGAATCGATCCCAAAGTGGGCCCAACTTCCTGAGGCCGGGCGCGTGGGCCCCCCTCACGTGCTAGAAGAGGTCTACCGGATTTTTAGGAGAAATATCAGCCTCCTACGCCTATAAATAGAGCCCCTGGTCATTCAGAAAAGGGGTCGGAGAATTTGGAGAGAACAAGCATGCCCGGACGCTGCCAGGATCGATCTATACCATCATCACTACTACTTATTTCGAATTTGGACTTCGTAATTGCTGTAATCACTTGTAACCAGCAAGGATAATCAATAAAAGGATAAAACTTTGGAGTGGACGTAGGCCGGAGATAGCCGAACCACTATAAAAACTTGTGTCTTTGTTCATTACTTTTGGATTGCTGCTTGTTATTTGCTGAGATCTGTGATTTGTGTTTGAATATTGCTGATTCGTATTCATACACTGGTGCTTTCACGGTATTTGGGGTTTGTGACCAATTTTGGCGCAAACACTTTGGTGCTTTCACTGACAACGACTAGCACCCGCTACATCGGATTCGAAGTTCAGACTTGAAGAGTTTGAGGAATTTGGAATTAAAGACAATTACTAGGCAAAATAGTAGAAGGCAAAGGGCTGAGAGAAGCCAACAGGAAGGCAGCCAAGAAGCATCCTCTGGAGCTGGGGAAGGACAAGCTTCCATCTATATCACCAGAGACGAAATGGAGGCTATAACAAATTCACTGCAAGAGAGGTTGTTGAAGAGTCAACAGGAAATGATGCAGACCTTCTTTAAACAGATAAGGAATGCAGGAATACACAATCTAGGACCAGCTACAACTGGTACTGATATGGAACAAGGAGCCAGGATAGTGGAACCCCACGGAAGACAGGGTACAGAACCGGAAGGCAATCAACAAGGGCTTGGGGGCAGGCCCACAGGATCTAACGCAGGAAGACCTTTGGAAGGAGTTCAGCAGGCTAGGGCCAATGTCACTGTTGATGAGCCACATGAAGAATATGTACCGGAGTTCCCCCAGGGGCATGGGGGGCACCCCCCGACAGACAGTACTGGATTGGTGGAAATCATCAGGAAAACCATGCGTGGAGGCTTGACCAATAGAGATCTGGAAGGGGTAAACCGGAGTCCGTTTACTCGGGAAATCAAGATAGCTCAGAACCCACCTAAGTTCAAGCAACCTAGCGTGGAGGTATATGATGGAAAGGCAGACCCCACCGATCACTTGATGAGGTACACCAGACACATGGAGGTGCTGAGGGCATCAGAGGAAGTAATGGCCCGATGTTTCCCATTGTACTTGACGGATTTAGCTGCGATGTGGTTTAGGCAGCTAGGAGAAGGATCTATTAGGACTTGGAGAGAATTAGTGGACAGATTTCTAGGACAGTTTTGGGTTCATATCAAGAGGCCGAAGAACGTAATGACATTAACATCAGTAAAATAGAGGACGGATGAATCGCTTAGAGGTTTTCTAACTCGATTCAATGCGGCGGTTGCTTCGGTGGATCGGCCAGATCCATCGATGATTTTGATGGCAGCAGTATCGGGAATTAGGGAGGATGCGGATTTCAAGGTGTCTTTAATATGAGATCCCCCACAGGATCTCGGGGAATTCTTTCACGAAGCCGAAAGATTCCTTCGGCAAGAGGATGCGAGTATGGATTTAAAGCTAAAGGAAGTGAACGCAACCGAGGGTGAAGGACCATCTAATGGAAGCTTGGATAAGGACAAGGGAAAAAGGAAGCTGAATGACAATTCAGGGAAAGCTGGGAAGCGGTGGAAGGATCTAAAGTTTTCCACATACACGGGATTAAACGAATCACTGGAGCAGATATATATGGAAACTCGGAATCGCCTCCCTTACCAGAGGCCAGCCAGGAGAGAACCATCTGAACGGGAGAGGGCATCAGGAAGGCATTGCCTCTTCCACGACTTAGACGGACATGACACCAACAGCTGCAGGCATTTAAAAGACATAATTGAGGAGCATGTGAGGAATGGGCAGCTGAGGCAATATATTGGGACACGGAATGCAGCGGTGGAGGAGGAGCAACCACCATCTACCTCACACCGTGATGATATGAGGCCCAGGAATGATGGTCGATTGGTTATCAATTGACATGGATAATATGGAATAAGTAACAAGCTATTAGCAAACGGCTAAGTCGTTTACACATGCACGGGGACGGAGATAGCCCCTAGGCATGCTCTGAATGATGATAAACTGCGAAGCTATGGCTTGTGAAATCTGTTTTTCTGTTTTGGACTGGGCACTTGGTTTTCTGGTTTGGTTTTGGAGTTTGGATTGGACTCCTGGTTTTTGTTTGCTTTCTTGTTCGGATTTTTCCTTCGGATGATTGATTTTGTTTTGGTTGCTGGTTTGGTTTTCTGGTTTTCTGGTTTTGATTTGGATTTTCGGATTTGGATTTTGGATTTGATTTTGGTTGGATTTTTATCTGATTTTTGATAAAAGGTCGTCGGGTATGGATTATGCCTGGCAAGGGGTGAGTCGCTTTGCCCAAACGCGGTAAATTGACTCATTCAGGTCGTCGAGTATGGACTATGCTCGGCAAGGGTCCAGAGTGACCAGGACTAGGCCTAGGACTTAGGCCCTATATTATCAATTGTTATTTTCAGGTCGTTGAGTATGGACTATGCTCAACAAAGGTCCGGAGAGACCAGGATTCGGCTTAGGACTTAAGCCACGGCATTACACAACGTCCAGGGACACTGGACCACGGTCGTCAAGGGTGGACTATGCTTGGCAAGAGCCCGGAGAGGTTATGGATTTGGATTTAGATATCGACCCGGAGAGGTCCTGGATTCGGCTATTGGCTATTGGATAAGGATAGATTAGGACTCGGTTGTCGAGTTCGCATGGAATTGGAATTGGCTATGGACTTTAGATATCGGATTCGGAACTGTTCAAGACACGCCTTCTTATCAAAAGGCATGTTTTGGGGGGCAAAATGTTATCCCACTTTTTGATCAAAGCTGGAATATCAACAAATTTACAAGGAATGATGGACATCGAGATTGGAGATCGATTAAGAGCAAGGCTGCGATCCATATCGTCAAAATTTGGTTGAACTCCGATCGGGACGAAATTAATTGGAAATGATGATAAGGATCAGGAAAGGCCATGTTTCAAATTTCAGGTTAATCGGAGTTCATATGGAGGAGATATGATCGATACAAGGCAAGAAGGGCATACCGTTCGAATCCATCAGGGGTCGAGGCGATGCTTATTTCGAATCGATGGATTCGAACCCATCAGGTTCTGTTCAGTTCGAACCCATTAGGTTCGAATCGATCGAAGGCATGGCACAAGGATGGTTCGAATCGATACACTTCGTATTGATTAGGAAGTGAGGGCTTCGTATCGATACCGTTCAAATCGATCGGCATGGAAAAGGCTTGGTTATTTCATATAGATCAGAAGAGAAAGCTAAGTGGGCTTCGACTCAATGGCAACGCACTCAGATGGGTAAGCGCATGGAAGTTACATCGAATCGATACACTTCGTATCAATCGACATTGGGACGAATCGATGTTAAATGATTCAGGCTACGGTTTTCGTATCGATACGCATCGTATCGATAGAGATGGTGAAGGTCAACAGCAGGTTCGTATCGATCAAGACAGAGCATAATTTGTATACTTCGAATCCCTCAAGGCAAGCTACTTCGAATCCATGGGACTACTTCACTCTGACTCCATCTTACGATTATCTTCGAATCCATCTAGCAGAGAAGTCTTCGTACCGATCAACTATGGCATACCTTGATCGGTACGAAGGAATGTTCATCCACTCGATTCGAAGGAGCATCTCTTCGAATCCATTGTATCGAGTCCACATCTCCAGGAAGGAAGCAGTCAAAGCGGCTAAGGATTAGCATGATTCGAAGGAAGAGGCCTTCGACTCGGCACGAATTCTGGATCTGTCCTAAGAAGTAGCGCCACGTCATCGATACGCACGTGAATCTATCGAGTCGAAGGGATGGATTCGAATCAATGGATTCGAACCAGGCAGAACACACGGAGCCTTAATCTCGTATCCATCATATCTCCCAAATCGTTGATCCAAATACTATGAAATTTTCACAGGAGCTTACAGGCATGTTGAAGAATGTTCTCACCAAATTTCAAGTCAATTGGATGATTTCTTGATCGATTCGAATGGAGTTCGAATCGATCCCAAAGTGGGCCCAACTTCCTGAGGCCGGGCGCGTGGGCCCCCCTCACGTGCTAGAAGAGGTCTACCGGATTTTTAGGAGAAATATCAGCCTCCTACGCCTATAAATAGAGCCCCTGGTCATTCAGAAAAGGGGTCGGAGAATTTGGAGAGAACAAGCACGCCCGGACGCTGCCAGGATCAATCTATACCATCATCGCTACTACTTATTTCGAATTTGGACTTCGTAATTGCTGTAATCACTTGTAACCAGCAAGGATAATCAATTAAAGGATAAAATTTTGGAGTGGACGTAGGCCGGAGATAGCCGAACCACTATAAAAACTTGTGTCTTTGTTCATTTCTTTTGGATTGCTACTTGTTATTTGCTGAGATCTGTGATTTGTGTTTGAATATTGCTGATTCGTATTCATACACTGGTGCTTTCACGGTATTTGGGGTTTGTAACCAATTTTGGCGCAAACAATCGGGTCGATACAATACCTATTTCAAGGGTTGATCTGTTAGTACCTTGACTGAGTAAGCCTAGAAATGTTGTCGCGGTTTCCTAGATGCTATTAGCAAGTAGTATGCTAGCTTTTCCAACCGTGTGGAGTTCTGTTCAGCTCCAACGAATCACTTGCTAATGCAGTAGATGGGCTATTAAACTCTAACTTCCTCATGCGCAAGTACTGCGATTAATGGTTAGGCAGGCATTTCCTGGTAAATGAATAACTCCTTCCCATCCACTAGTTTATACAGAACCGACGGTGTCTCCATATGTCGTAGTAATTCTTCAAAGGCATTCTAATAGTCTTGATTCCACTCGAAGTTCTTCTTACCCTTCTCTAATGCATCAAAGAACTATATGAACTTATCCATTGCTCTAGAGAAAAATTGGCTCAATGTTGCGATCTTTCTATTTAAGCTTTGTAACTCCTTCATCCACGAGACTCTAACGTTTTATAAGGTATCAATCTACTTTAGATTGGCCTCATTTCCCCTTGCATTCATGATAAAACCGAGAAATTTTCCAAAAGCAACTCCAAATAAACATTTGAGCGGGTTCAATTTCATTCCATACTTCCAAATGGTCTTAAACATCTATAAGAGATCATCCAGATGGTTTACGGACACTCATGACTTTACCAGCATGTTGACTAAATAAACTTCCATCATTTTTTCAATTTGGTTCTTGAAAATTGTATTTACTATTCTCTAGTAAATTGCTCCGGTATTCTTCAGACCAAACGACATTACACAGTAGCAATATAGCCCCAAGTATGTGATGAAGCTGGTGTTCTCCTGGTCTGGTTCATGCATCGTAATCTTATTGTACCCTAAATAGGCTTCCATAAATGAGAGCAGTTCATGTCCCGCAGTTCCATTAACAAGCTGGTCAATCCTTGGAAATAGAAAGCTTTCTATTAGGAAGGCTTTGGATCAAATCTAAGTAGCCAATGCAAGTTCACCCCTTCCCATTTGATTTTCGAACCAACACAGGGCTTGATACACACTCAAGATATGTAGCATCATGGATAAAGTCGTTGGCCAACAACTTATCCACTTCTTCCTTCAATGTAGGGGATTGCTCCGGACCTAGGGTGTGCCTCTTCTATCTCATTGGCGTGAACTTAGGATTAATATTAAGTGCATGATACGCTATCTCCAATGATATCTCGCACATGTAAAAATATGTCCATGTGAATATGTCCAGGTTTGCTCGAAGAAAGTTAATCAATCCCTTTCACAATTTAATTCCTTGCTTAGAGCACAACTTCAAGACCCGAGTCGGGTCGTCCATGTCAATAAGGATAGCCACAACAATCTCCGTCGATGCTACCTGTATCACCATGACTTCTTCTTGGGTTCCATAACCTTAACGAAGCGACTATGGTCCTCGAACCAAGGCTTGTTCTGTAATAGCTATGCTTGCAGTTCCTTAATGCAGAGAGTCTTCCCAACATTCTTTCCCTTTCCATAGCAATTAGGTTCACGTAATTCAGTTACGTATAACTCTCTTGCTGCGCTTTGATCTCCTCTTACTACTCCTATTTGATTCTCTATTGGGATTTCATCGTCGGGCACCATGGACCTAAAGCGATTCTAAAGTCGACCAGGGTCTGTCGGCCTAAGAAGGCATTATAAGTAGAATACTGATCGAAAATTATGAAGGTCTGTATTTGAACCCCCTTTGTTCTCCTTCTCTGAGATCTATAGGGAGGTTGATCGTTCCCAGCTATTAAGCTACACCTGTAAATCTTTGAATCTTCGTTTTGCAGGCAGTCACATCCTTCATGCTAATCTTCATATGGTCAAATATCTCCTAAAATAGGATATTTACTGAACTCCTATATATAGTCGGTGCACAACTTCTAATCCAACCCTAATCATTATGACCATTGAGTCAAGAGTCTGCACCTCTATGCCTTATGTGTCATGATTCCTAGACACAATGTCATCTTTGATCATCCATTGTTGCTTAGCCGAAGCTCCTCTACGACGATGTAACAACTCTCTTCTGGTACATATTTCAAAGAACTAGTATATCGCTCACTCTCACACCAACTCTTCAGTGTTGGGTGAGTTTATCTAATAATGGTGCTTATGACAAGTCTTTCATCTATTTGCCTGTGCCTTTCTTTGCTAGATCCAGGCTGCTTCCCATGAGGATTCGACCATTGGAGTTCGATAGGATGATCACTATTTTGTGGTTTCTTCACGTACTGCTGGAGAGTGTTGTTTCTTATCAATTCCTCAGTTAAGTCCTTCAAATGTCAACATTCATTCGTGTTTTGCCCATGAGTTTTATGGAAGCGGAAATACTTCCTTGACCTTTTTTGTTGCTCGGTCGCTTCCCTCGTAGGCGGTTTGTTATGCCGCTCGGCTCTCTATGTGGCAAGATGGATTTTTTCCACACTGTCATTCAACAACATATTATCCTTGGGACTTAGATTCCTTGGACGTTTCCTATCCCCGTCGCACCTACCAGCATTCTTGTTATCCTAGTTTATAACCCAGCAGAATCCAGTAGAACTCAGAACAACTTGATCAAGTCAGAATAGCTTCAAGGTCAACCGAAAGGACTAGAACAAGGAGTTAGATGAAGTTGGAAGTAAAGGAAGAAAAGTACTCTAAGGACATGGATCACTAGCGATCCATGGCCAATGGACCACCATCGATCCATAACATCAACTCAGGAGTTCACAAACAACGTCGACGCAAGACAACGAAGAAGTCTGGACACAAAAATCCAAAAGTAGGCTAAGTATGGATCGCCAGCAATCCGTACATCATCATAGGATCGTTGTGGCTCAAATGGAACAGAGCAAAGGGAATGCTAAGGAATTGGTTCGCCTTCGGGCATATTCTATGGATCACTATCGTAGATCGCTAGCAATCCATGCTTTGGCTCAGACCACAGTAGTACTTCTACTGTTCCTTCGAGTGATCATCTGGAAGCATCTAGCAAACGGGCTTAGCCCAACAACTCTCTAACCTCTATAAATACTATCTTGCTAGCAACATAAAAGGGGGGAATCCCCAGATTACTTGCTGAAACTCTGCTGGAGACTTTCTTTAGACTTCTCCTCCCTTACAATAGTTTTCAAAAGGGTTCGTTGTGATTCTCCAATGGATTCTAAGATTGGAGACTCGATCTAACTAAGGATAATCAAGAGCTGTGTAAACGAATACTTCTTGTAACAACAATAAGTCAATAATAAAAACTATAAAGTGGATGTAGGCTTCATTAACAGCCGAACCCCTATAAAAATCTTCTTGTCTTCTTTCTATTTCTTCTCTTTTATAATTATTCTATATATTATTGCTTTATAAGAATAGGGCTGGTACTTTCACACTCAATCTAGTGTGTTGATCCATTTTTGGGTCAATATTTTGGTGCTTTCACTGAGAATTGAACCCAAGATTAGATCTAGCCATCTACTTTGGATCAGATAGGTTCCAAGGGATTTGGTGACCACTCCCTTGGAAGGGAATATAATCGATTACAAGGCCAAGCTCCCAAGGGATATGGTGACCGCTCTTAATTGACCAGCTTCTAATCTCAACATGGAGCTCCCATCAAGAATGGTTGTCATCAAAAATCATCAAAACTGTCGTTAGCTCACTTCTAGATTGATTCGAAGTCGAACTCGGTTAATCGCCCATTTGACTCGAAGCAGATTCTGGAAGTCCCGACTCAAAGTTGAACTCGGGTTTGACTTGAAGTAAACCTAAAAAATTCTAGCCTGAAACCAGACTTGGGTAAAACCAAGATTTTCTCCAAGCAAAAATTCAAATGGCTCCAAACAATGTTTGTCTCCAACCCAGCACTTCAAAGTCTGTGACTCCAAACGAACTAGGTGTTGACTCGGCTAATTTTCTCAGGTTGGACTCTAAGTAAAATACCACCAACCATCAATGCCGATCCATCTTCTTTTGCCCATAACTCAAATGTGCGAACTCCGAATACCTTGAAATTCAGGATGCAACCTTATGGGGCCTTCTTTGTGACCCCAGACCAATCTCATCTAGCTTGCAAATTTTTGGGATCGCCGCTGATCCATGACCCTATCATAAGTGATTTGTCATTCAATCGGCATTTCCAATCATTCAAGCATAGACAATCATGCATATATCATTCCCAAGCATTATGAACAGCCGTAACTTGATAACGGACCGATGTGATAACGATTAGAGCATCTTCCCCAATCGAAACCTATCTCTCGACAATTTTCCAAAGAACATACCAAACGGTGAAGGAGCTATAGGACACAGGGATCTCCTGCCTAAGCAAGGCCACTAAGACCCAATAGAAAAGCGCCCTAGCAAACTGATGAAATTAGATGAAAGGATGATTATCAAATAACACTGTGGCTAACTAGCTACTAAAGAATGAGGCAGCAAACTAAAGCGATGCCTTCTCATTAATCTTTGTTTACTTTCTGTTTCCAAACAAGTCGTATCTGGACACGATGGCCATTGCAGACAACATGTCGAAAAAAATGCTTCTCTGCCCTCGACGGGTCATGTCAGTCCCGCTTTTGAGAACCAACGTTGCTCTAGTAACGTCGAGAAGGCTTGTCCAATGGGTCGTCGAACAATAAGATCAAATCCCTTAGTCTTCAGGAACCAATAAAAAGGTGTTCCCGTGAGCCGAATTGCAAAGTTATCCATGAAGTTGATGAATTATCACTCCAAGGCCGTCTAGTCATCAGACTCTGATCATAAAAATCCTTCCGCAAATATGAAGGTCTTTCACAAACTAAAGCGTCGTGAAGGTAAACTAATAGATCAATGGTGATCTAATCCAAAAAATTCTTCATAAACATGAAGATCTTTTACAAACTAATGCGTTGTGCAGGTGAACCAGTAGATAAAGGTCATATGATCCAAAAAACCCTTCGCGAACGTGAAGGTCTTTCACGAACTAAAGGTTGTGAAGGTAAACTAGTAGATCAACGGTCATCTGATCCAAAAATCCCTTCGTGAACGTGAAAGCCTTTCATGAATTAAAGCGTTATAAAGGTAAACCGATAGATCAGCGGTCCTCTGATCCTAAAAACCCTTTGCGAACGTGAAGGTCCTTCATGAACTAAAGCGTTGTGAAGGTAAACCGATAGATCAGCGGTCATCTGATCTAAAAAACCCTTCGCAAACGTGAAGGTCTTTCACGAACTAAAATGTTGTGAAGGTAAACCGGTTGATCAGCGGCCATCTGATCTGGAAAACCCTTTATGAACATGGAGGTCTTCATGAACTAAAGCATCGTGAAATTAAACCGGTAGATCGGCAGTCATCTGATCCAAAAAACCCTTCGCGAGCATGAATGTTTTTCACAAACTAAAGCGTCGTGAAGAAAAACTGGTAAATCAGCTAAACTTATGTACCATTAATATCTGCAAAGGTGAACTGGAAGATAACCAGTCGTCTAATTCAAAAATCCTTCACGAACTAGAACATCTCGAAGGTGAACTGGAAGATCAGCCCCAAAATCAACGAAGTCACGCTGCGAGGCCATAAATCGACAATCTTGCCAATCACTTTGCAAAATTAATGGAATCACTACCAATGACCAATAAGACAAACGGTGCTAAATTCCAGAGCTTCAAAGCCACTTAAAGAAACTAAGCCAAAACTGAACCAACCATGTGATCAATCAGAGGCCAACTCGAATCAAGCTAAGATTCGGCACTTGAAAGAACCGCACCCACTGGACCGGGGGCAACCAAATGAGTTATGGAGAGATCCTAGATACACTTCGAGCATACCAACTGCCCTGTAGCATGGGGGCACTGCACACACTTGAACAGCCATAAGAAAGGCCGAGACTAATCATACCACATTTCTGTTATGCCCGATCAAAAATTCTGGCATTTTGACAACTGCGAACTTAATGACCGGCTAGTACAACAAACGAAATGCTAGCATAATACTTGCCCACTCCTTTCCAACTACTACTTTACCGCTCTTGATAACCAATTCCTCTTCCACTTAGACCGTATGCCAGTTAAAGACCAATTCTCTAAAGACAGTTTGGACCAAGAGCTAAGAGTTCTCCCCTGAACTCCTGTAAGCTCTTTCTTCAATCGATCTTCATGCGGTCAGTTATACATCTCTCCACCATGACAGCCCGATCCATTTGGACGTGTACATCTTCCAGAAACATGGAAGGATCATCCAAGCCATGGTTACCTGAACCAAAAACTGTTTAGCTTCTTGAACCAATAAAACCATGTTCATGTAAGCAACCTGCTGAGTCGACAGGGTCAAATCGACTCGAAAATCATTGTTTAGCTGTTTCGCCTAGTCAAACTGCGCCCGAGTATGCTCCATCAACTTGCTGAGTCGAAGAAAGTGAATCGACCTAAACGGCCGACTCCTCACGTTGCCTGAATATTGGAAACGTCGAGAAGTTCCAAAGCATTCTGGATCAACAAGTCGTATCAATCCCGTATGCAGCGCATTTCGTAAACCGCGCACCCCCAAAAGCTGTGGATCCCATAAGTTGCGGACTCTCATAAGCCGCGCCACCCATAAGATGCTCACTACCAGAAGCCATGCATCTCGTAAGCCGCAAACTCTCATAAACCATGCATCCCATAAGCTACACAAACACTTCTCAATGTCGCTCCGGCATCATTACCGAACATTCAAATTTCACTAAGTATCGGTGTTGTCTTGACAACATCAGGAAACTTGTTTATTTCAGGATTAATAGGAACCGATCCCTACCACCCAAAAGGACCGACATTGTTCCAGCAATGCCATAAAGTTCCTAAACCAAGATTTCAACAAGGAGTTCCAATCCCTGATCAAAATGCCTAAAGTTAAGACATTCAAATCACAAAGCTCCCAAAGATAGGAGTTATGAAACTACGATGATGGGGGGGCATCCAAAGAGTCGCCCATAACATCAAGTCTCGTGTTAAGTGTACAGAGTAATCAGCCATGTGGACCGACGACACATAACATACTAATACTTGGTCAGGACAAAAAATCATTCTAGGTTCTGTTACGCCAAACAAAGAATTTCGACAATCACAACAAAATTAAGAAGTATCGTATGCTGGACAAATGTGGAATTAAAAAGGAAACTGCTCCAACCTACTAGACATCGATACATTCTCAACAACATCAAGAACTCCAAATTTTCGTATCGACAAGAAAATCGAACTCCTTAAAATTCACCATCGCTCAAAAAAGGTGACGAAAGGAGGAACTTACCATCGATCAGAGATAGATAATGATGGAAGACATTTCCAGAATCAAGCTATCAACCTAGCGGTTGCCAAAGACAGGAGCAGGTGCTCGAATGAGGTTTCAAACCCTAACTTGTAAAAAAACCAGCTGTTATCTGAAGGCAGACAACGAAAAAGGAGAGAACGCTCAAAATCGAGCAGCTAAACCATTGATTCCCGAAGATTGGAACCAACGAATAAGGCTGATATCTGCAATAATGCTATTAGTCTAACATAATTCATATGTACTGAAACAAGCATGTTTAAGTGTCACGGATTCAAGACAAACACTCCCAAACTCTACCAATCCATGATCAGTATACGAATGAACGCATTCGTACCAGGGGAAACGTGATGACTTGGTCCAAAATTTCAGATTTTCTCTAAGAACCAAAAGTTTGACACCAAGAAGTGAAGGGTTCCGCTAGAAGTGAAGGGTTTCGCAAATAGTCGTCAGATCATAATAAAAACCGACGAGAGGAAGTTCGATTTTGCATGAATAAGAATAACTATAGAGTCAATTAAGCAACAGCCTTGCATCTCCAAGGGTAACACTTGACGGTTATAAACAAAGCCTGGCAGCAAAAATGCATGGGACTCTTAACCTTTCGAAACAAAGCATCTCCACGATTTAAGCAATGTTGAGAAAATAGTCACATTGGGTTAAAACGAATCTACTCAACTCTACAAGATCGGATAAATGATTCAAACCTCGCCGACATGATTTTAACACTACCTAAAGATAGGCAGCACTAAGAAAATACTATTATAATCCAACCATCGAAGTGCTAGTTTTAGGAGGCCAAAACTAGTACCCAATTAGATTAAGAGCACCGTCGAATCGATGGGAAAAATCGATCGCAACCTCCTGAGTGTCGATGTTGCCTCACTAACGCCAAGGCCTTCTTTTATCTTTTAATTACTGGTGTTTCCCTAGCAACACCGAAAAAATTTTCTATTTCCTGAGTACCGGTGTTGGCGCAGCAACGCTAGGAAATTTTCTATTTCATAATTATCAGTGTTGCCTTGGCAACTCAAGGAAACATTCTACTCACTACGTATCGGTATTTCCTGGAAATGCCAGGAAAACTTTAATCTACAGGGCTGATGAGAAACACTCATTGCAGTGAACCATCAATGCACTAGCTTGTGGAGATAGAAGTTGGTCCTTAACTGAATTTCTGCTTACTCTTCAGAGAACTACTGGTGCCCAATGACAGGCAACGACTGGAAGACACATCCTTTCTTAGGTCGTCCGCATGGTTTGACCTTTCATCACAAGAATCGCCCACTGCACAAGAATAAAGTAGAACGTCGAAAGGAAATCCCAGGATTGAATTGCTCATGTACTAATTTCTAGGGATGAAAGCAGGTGCACAACCGAATTTCCTAAATTCAACTTAGAAAGAATTTAGACACAGCCAGATGATATGCGGCCTTGAGGAAATGTTGCTTGGAACCAAGCAGTTAGGTTATCAATTCTCAAAGACAAGAGTTGACATATGAACAAAAATTCCATGACAACGTCAGCAACCAAGAAAAGCATGCATGACTAAGGATAAGCAGGAACAATCATGGAAGGTCGGAAATAAAATCCCCAAACTTCCTCAATTCCAGAATGGGATTGAGAGCCAGACTGGGGGCAATTAAGCAATTCGCCCCACAGATTTCCACCTCTCACAATCGACCAAATATAGGCATTCGAAATAACTAGTTCCTCAAGAAGAGATAGAAGCACAGATAATTGATCGAAAGAAATGTTTCAAAGTCCAAACATGAATAACCATGAGGTTGGTTGGATAACAGCTCTGTATCACGAAATATAGCATTTTGGCAACAAAATTGCCAACAAAGGAATGAAGGACTTAACGTTCAGAAATCAACTGTCGTTATAGTCTGGCTATAATGAGAAGGATCGATGACTTACTTACGGTCTAACTAGATCATTTGATTCCAACTTGAAGGAATATACCATTGGCCGAAGTTTGGTGATGCTAGGAAGAAAGCCCAAAATGAAACTATCGATACATCGACTTTCAAAAACAGAAACAAGAGTTCGATTGAATCTTCAGCCCTACCTTCTGGCATCTCGTGCTATCTAAAGATTCACAACATCTAGGAAAAATCCATAGAGTTGAGTCATCCATGCACGAATTGCTAAAGATAGAAACTGATACATGATTAGGGTCTCAACACTAGACTTGGAGGAGTTCAGTTGTTGTCAGGAAACGGACATCATTGAAAAAGTCAAAGCTTGGAATCAAGCAACAAAGTCCTAGAGATAGGAACTATCGTGTCAATCAAAATTGGGTAACCAAACATATTTCCTAAGAGACCTAGTCACCCGAAAACATGTACTTAGTATTCGGAGAAATCAGCCCTATGGAATAGGGTAAATATACCAACACTTTGTTGAAACGAACACAAATGAGCATAAGTAGGGTATAGCTACTTAACTTGCTAGACAAGCTACTTCATAGTTCTGAGCAAAGCTATGAAATAGAATATGCCGAAATGACTGTAGAAGTATTACTTACATGTATAGAATTATAATGAACGAGTATGCTGCACATGAACATAGGAAGTGCAACAGCGAGAAAAAAAAATGCTCAGAATCGAGCAATTAAACCAATAGTCCCTGGAGAAAAAGGCTGGGGTGCATTGAATTTCGAAAAGTTCAAAGGATGGATAATCACAATCGAACAACTCATGCGCTAGTTTTCAAAGGCTGTAATTGTGCCTGATCGAACTTCAACTAAACTCTACAACAGCAACTGTGCCATGTCATTTGACTGTAATCGATAGTCCCAATATGATTGGAAAATAGGAGAAGCCTAAGTTGCGAAGGACCCAGCTTCGGCGGAGTGGAAGTACCTCCACCGGACTAAAGATTGAATGACCGAAAAGTCATTTTCAATAACAAAACTTGGCATTCAACCCTGTCAAGTATGTTTTACTTTAAATAATATCCTCGGTTAACCAACGCCCAGAATCCAAGTTAGCGTATGTTGACCAATTGAGTTCTAGCATTGACCGGAGCAGATGCGGTGTGTTACCTACATAAGAAGGGTCCAGTATCCTGCATACCACAAATAAACAACCTAGTGTAGATAGCTTGCTTACATTTGAAAAATAATCCATATCGTCCTTTGAAATTATCTCTTCCACACTTAGCCGTTATCGATCAATGGTTGATAACGGAGCCGTTGTCCGAAGCTACACAAAAAGCATTTCTTTTTAGGATCAGTGGAATACAAAAATGGGAAGGGCAATACGATTGAATCACCCACTATATCTAATTTTGGAATAAATCATCGCTTTGGAGTTCATGAACATCGATAGGAACTTAGCCAAATTCTCGAAAAGAAAAAGTTAAAAACAAAGAGCAAGACTTTGCTCCAGCATGGCGTACAATCGTTCGAGACAAAACTTAGCTTCACCACCGCTCGAGTTAGAACTATATAGGTTTACTCCAAACCCACCTCATGCACCCACTTACCGACCTAAACCCTTGTGTGTACTATGGAACAAAGATTGCATCGTTAATACTAGGAATTGAAATTCAAATCAGGATAATAAAAAAATGAAGGCCATCAGAAGTCAGTAAATTGGAAACAACATCTTGAGATGGACTCCGACGATTCACTGAATTTCACAGAATAGTAATCCAAACTCCTCTTGTTCCGGAACACATTTTGTTTCCAATGAAAGTATACTCTGGAGGGCAAATGTTATCCGGGTTTTTAACACAGTAGAATCCAGTAGAAGTCGAAACAACTTGATCAGTTCAAAATAACTCCAAGGTCAAATGAAAGGACTAGAACAAGGAGTCAGATGAAGTTGGAAGAAAAATACTCTAAGGACATGGACCGCTAGCGATCCATTTTGCTAGCGATCCATGGACAATGGATCGCTAGCGATCCATAGCATTAACTTGGGAGTTCGCAAACAACGTCGATGCAAGACAACGAAGATCTCCAGACACCAAAATCTAAAAAAAGGCTAAGTGTATGGATCGCTAGCAATCCATACACTATGGATCGCCAGCAATCCATACATTAGCATAGGATCACTACGACTCAAACAGAATAAAGCAAAGGGATGTACTAAGGAATTAGTTTGCTTTCGGGCATATTCTATGGATTGCTAGCGATCCATGCTTTTAGCTCAGGCCACGGTAGTACTTCTACTGTTCCTTCTTGTGATCATCTGTAAGCATCTGGCGAATTGGCTTGCCCAACAACTCTCTAATCTCTACAAATATCATCTTGCTTGCAACATAAAAGGGGGAATCCTCAGGACTAGTTGTTGAAACTCTTCTAGAAGCTTTCTTCACTCTTCACCTCTCCCACAATAGTCTTCAAAAGGTTCATTTTGATACTCCAGTGGATTCCAAGATTAGAGACTCGATCTAACTAAGGGTACTCAAGAGCTTTGTAATCAAATACATCTTGTAACAACAATCACTCAATAATAAAAACTATAAAGTGGATATAGGCTTCATTGACGGTCGAACCACTATAAAAATCTTCTTGTCTTCTTTCTATTTATTCTCTTTTATAATTATTCTCTATATTATTGCTCTATAAGAATAAGGACAGTGCTTTCACACTCGATCCAGGATGTTGATCCATTTTTGGGTTAACAGTTCCTCTTCTTCCGATTCGTAGTTTTTTGACATTTCTTGCAGTAGTTCTGGAACTATTTCCATCCTATTTGACTACAACATTACTTCGAATCACCTCTTTCAATTGCTCACTGTCAGGCTTTCCTTTAATCATACTCGCTTCTTTAGCCTCAAAACTGATATCCCTTTTGGTGGAATTC
The DNA here is from genome assembly GCA_030765085.1 of Allium cepa. Classification (NCBI taxonomy): domain Eukaryota; kingdom Viridiplantae; phylum Streptophyta; class Magnoliopsida; order Asparagales; family Amaryllidaceae; genus Allium; species Allium cepa. The sequence continues at coordinate 914,080,770 of CM060929.1, read as the reverse complement.
CTCCAGGGTAGTGGGTTGCTTCATCTTTATCCATCTACCGAAATCCGTATCTGGATGGATTCCTCCAACTAGAGCCATGAACACTAGGTCTTCCTTTGGATAGCTAACATCCATAAAAGCGATGGTGAATCGATTCGAGAAAGTCTTCAGCGACTCGTTGGTTCCCTACGACAAGCCTGATATGGACATCATGTCCTTTATTCGGGCAGCATGCAACCTACTCTACAAACTTTTTAGCAAATTCATCAAAAGTAGATACGGACTTCAGAGGGAGCCTATTGAACCACATAGAACCAACTACCTCTTGAAAGATAGGCAAGAACCTACAACAAACAACATCCATTTCTCAAGCTCCATATGTATGCTATTTATATTTGAGTAAGTGTCGTCTGGGGTCAGTAGTTCCATTGTAGGATGGCATTATCAGTATAGTGAACTTTCTGGGGTATTCTACTCTCAAGATATTTTCAATGAATAGAGTTCGACTCGGTGCAATCATTCTTCCTACCATGCTTTTCTCTACTAATTGTTTGACCATGTCAATGATGTACTAATCGCTAGCATAGTAATTCGAAGGTTGACTGTCAGGGGCTACATCGAGTGTTTGACTCTATAATCGGACTTGGTTTGCCAAGTGACGTTTAGATGCTCCTACCTCCTGGCATATCACTATTTTGTTATTTCATGGACATACGCTCAATGAAATCGTGCTCTCTACGAAAACGGATTTATCTTAGTTTTCCTTTATTCGAGGATGAATAAAAAGATAATTCTGGGGGTATTTAATGTCCACGTTAATGTGCATATATTTACATCTATATTTTATCTCTTTTTGTGTAAATAAACATCATATTTGGGCATTATAACATGTTTAAAACCAAAATTCAATTATTTTCAAACCATCATATTTTCATTTTCATTCAAGGGCAAAACGGCCATTTTTGTGCATGTGTCAATGTAAGAATTTTTACTTGGATAATTTTTATAATTTTTATAGGTTATTTTGATGTATATGGAAGAGGGATTCATGATGATATATGCATGCACAAGGAACTACAAATGAATGAAGAGGAAATAATTCAAGTTCAAGATCATGGAGAACCCCACCCACTTACCTTGATTTTAAATTAGGAGCTAAGCATAAGCTAAAAGGTTATTAAAGCTTCATGTACATTTAAGTGGGGGATTAGTGGATGTTAATGATTATTTGGTGGCCACACTATCTCAAGGGTACTTTGGGAAGCTCACTAAAAAAGAAATTAGGGATTATGCATGTATAAATAATCCTGTTATGTACATGAGACTATATTCTACTCTTTCATATTTGTTAGAAAATTAAGAAAGTAAGTTGTAAGCTCTTTATTGAATGAAATAAAAATGGCTTCCAAGCCTCTATCTCCTCACTTTTCTACGTGCTTTACTTTGCTTTTATGTTAATGCTTATTTCTATGCTCTATTTCTTTTAATGTTCATAGCTTAGATTTACATTCATGAAAGTACTGTAGCTTTGTTTTTATGCAAGTAATTAGTAGTTAATTTGTCTCTCTACTTTGCTTAGTTTCATTTCTTTGCCTTTTTATGTTGAAATTTGTAAGTGCTCATTTGATAACACAAATGAGTAGCTAAACCCCTTCAATTTAGGGGTAATGAAGCTCTCTAACTTTATGTAATTTCAACATTTTTATGATTTGTGATCTCATTTGGTTTGTGCTTCATGAAGTGAATTTTGATATAAGTTTATACAAGTGGGTTTGGTAGCTTATATTGCTTATGCAAATGAGCTATTATTATTCAACATAAACACAATTTACATCGTCATTTGCTAATTAATTTTTGATTTTGAAATGAAAGTAAAAATGAAATTTGATGATCTATATTACTAGTTACAATAGTAAATAGATCATACTTAAAATAGTTTTTGCTTTGGCTTGATTTTCATGAGAATTGATAGTGGTTTATTTGTTGTATTATAGTTTAATGGTTTGAGTTATGTTAATTAATAACACAAACAAACCCTGCTTATGATAAATACAATAATTATACCCTGCTTATGATAAATACAATAATTATTTCACTTAATATCAAATCTAGAGATCATAAATTATTGTTTTTTTATTTACAAAATTATGAGAGTGGATTCATCCCTAAATTGTTCCCTAGTTCAATAGTTTTTAAATCACATTTCAACTCTAGTTTTTGTTTCTAGTTAACAATTTCTCCTCCATTTGATCTAATTTGATTAAATAGATTTTTAAAATCTTAAAATTTTCTTGTGGATTGACCCTTACTCTCAGACTTTCTACATTCGTACACCGTGCGCTTGCAGTAAATTTATTTCAAAAAATTTCAACTATTTTCTAAACCGATAGAAAATTAGCCGATTAACAAGTTTTTGGCGTCATTTCTTGGGATTGATTTGATTTTGATTTTGGTTTTGATTTTCTATTCTTCGCGTTATTTTTCTTTGATTTTTGTGTGTTTTTGTGTGTTGCGTTTAAAAAAAATAAAAAAAATTGTGTGTTTGTGTGTGCTTTGGGTTAGCATTTGATTTTTTTAGTTTGCATTACATTTGCGTATAAAAGAAAAAAAAACATACACAATTTCAGCCAAAAAGAAAAAAAAATCTTTTATTTCATTCCTTTTCACATTTTTTTTACATTGCTTTTACAATTTAGTTAAAAAAATTATAAAAACACTGTTAGATTGCATTTTCTGTTCACTGTTTCTGCCCTCTCTGCTCTATGCCCCTCTGTCAAACTGAGCAACATCATCCAAAACCCCCCTCTGACACACTTCCTCCAACCCTGTTCAACTGATTGCCCCTCAACATTCACAATTTTCACCAGACATCACACATACCAGCTCAAAACTGCAACATACTGATCAAGCTTCATTGTTTCTGCCATATCACATCTCGAACCACCCATCTGCCTGTATTTCTACAACTTCCACTACTTCATCACTGCCAGAAACTACAAATACCCTAACATTTCAACATATCAGTTAACCAACTTAACACAGCAAGACTGTCGGTGATTTTGTGCATATATACAATTTCATATACCATTCACAAACATACAACTCCTTCCAATTGAACATCTATTATCAACCTCTATATCAAATTCCTCGCTTGATAGTTCAATTCCTCTGCCATATCAAAGCCACTTAATCCTCCCTAACATAACCACATATCTCCAACATCAACCACTCACTACCATGACTTCATCATTCTTACTTCACTGTCGACCATTGCTGCAATACAAGCCTCTCCATACATTCTACTGACAGTCACCTAACCTCTTCACTACCACTGCATCTCCCGTGCCAGTGCTCACATCACATTCAACCCTGCTGCCTCATCTTCTTACATCTAAACTTCACACACTTCTAACACTTTCCAGTGCAATACAACACCTACAAGTGCAACACCTGCTAGAAAGAGTTTGTGAAATTTTTATTCAGTAGAAAAGAATGACAATGTTATCTCTCAGTTCACATCTTATGTTGTATTTATACACGATACAACTGTGACTAGAAAGAAATAAAGCTTTTGGGCCTGGGCTTCTCATTCGGCCTGCTTGCTTACAATACTGCTTCATATTGATATAACACTGCTTCTTCATATTATTCGATCTCATTACATTCTTATTTCCCCCCTTCAAACGCGACCCTAGGGTTAGGATTTGCAGAGAGGCAATCGAAAAATTCTCACGACTGCTTTAAAAAATTATCTTCTTTTCATCAGATCTGGACATGAGACTATGAATCTCCACTGGAGAAGCTAGATCCTCACTTTTTCTTCTCAAATTAGAGGCTGAGTTCTGGTACCCTTGCTTCAGCAGATGGAAACCAGAGGAAGTTTCTTCCTATTTCACTATGCTTGAGTTCTCAGGAACTTTTGAGTTGTTATTGGAATCTGAGGTGGTTGCAGATGTTTGAACTTCGTCGTCTTCAACCTTTAGGTCAGATCTGAACTTGTTGAAGTTCTTTGCCGATAGCACCTTAGTGAGAACATCTGCGCTTTGGTAAGTGACAGGTATGTGTCTAATTTGAAGCTTACCTTTCTGAACTCGTTCTCGAACGAAGTATAGATCTATCTCTATATGCTTGGTTCGAGAATGAAGTATTGGATTGGCCTACATGTATACTGTGCTTTGGTTGTCACACCATAGAACTGGTATGTTATCTGATTTCTTCTTTAACTCATCCAGTATAGACTGTAGCCAAATGATTTCTGATGTAGCGCTTGCTACACTTCTGTATTCGGCTTAGGTGCTTGACCTTGATATGGTTGCTTGTTTCTTTGAACACCATGATATTAGATTATTTCCAATGTATATGTAGTAGCCTATGACTGATTTTCGATCATCTGGATCTGATGCCCAGTCACCATCAGCATATCCTACTATATTCAAGTTATTGCATGCTTTAAGACATAGGCCATGATTCATTGTTCCCTTTAAGTATCTGAGAATTCTCTTTACAGCTTTCCAGTGCTCGTCAAGTGGATTCTGTAAAAATTGAGACACTGTGAACACTGTAAGCAATATCAGGTCGTGTTATAGTTGCATATTGTAATGCCCCTATAAGACTTCTATATTGTTTAATATTAAGTATGGCTTCTCCACTGTTTTTAGAATAATGTTGACTGTTTATCATGGGAGTTGGTTGTAGCTTAGCATCACTCATTTTTGCTTTGTCTAGTACTTCCTGAATATACTTCCTTTGACATAAGATTATTTCTGAATTTGCTTTTCTTTTGACTTCTATGCCTAAGAAATAGCTGATGTTTCCAAGATCTTTTACAGAAAATTGCTCATCTAGATAAGTGATGATGTGCTTGATCTCCTCTCTGTTATTGCCTGTAATAATTAAGTCATCAACATATATTAGTATGTATATTGTTGATACATCATTAACTTTGATGAAGAGAGAGTTATCTGATTTGGTAGACTGATATCCCTGTTTTGTTAATGATATTTTCAGTCTATCAAACCAGACTCTTGGAGCCTGTTTAAGACCATAAATGGCATTATTCAATTTGCACACATAGTTTTCATTTCTGATGAACCACTGTGGCTGTTCCATATAAATTTCCTCTTGTAGAATACCATTGAGGAATGCATTGTTGACATTCAATTGTCTTATATCCCATTTCTTGTATAATGCAATAGCGAGTATCAGTCTAATTGTGGATTGTTTTACCACTGGAGAAAATGTTTCATTGAAGTCAAATCCATATTGCTGAGTGTAGCCCTTTGCAACTAGTCTTGTCTTATATTTGTTTATGGTTCCATCTGGATTTCTCTTGATTTTGTATGTCCACTTGCATCCAACAATGTTTTTATGGTCTGGTGGACATACAAGGTCCCATGTTCTGTTCTTGATAAGAGCATTGTATTCTTCATTCATTGCATCTCTCCAATTTTTGTCTTTGACGGCTTGAGTGTATGTGACAGGTTCATATTCTCTCAAGTTTGCTGTGTAAATTTTTGGCTTGAAGATGCCACTCTTGGCCCTTGTAATCATTGGATGAGTGGATTTTATTTGAGCATCATTGTGAGGTACGTCCCTAGTTTTCGAATTGTTTGATGGCCTTTGAGTGCTTTCTTCCTAATTGTCTTCTTGATTCTGCTCTCTGTCTTCTGTTACTTTTGCAAATAAAGGACTGGCATGACTGAGATTGTCGTCCAATCCAAGTTTTGTTGTACAGGTTCTCTGGATTGTGTGTTTGGATTCTCAGTAGCCTCCTTTGCCCTTGTATGATGCTCAATCTCAGTGTAAACTGGTAAGTCAGGTATGGATGCCTTTGGGTTGTATACTTTGCTTGTTGTTTTCATTTCTGAATTGCTAAAAGGAAACACATGCTCATTAAAAACAACATGTCTGCTCACAAAAAATTTCCACTGTCATCAAAACATTTGTATCGTTTCTGGTTTGTGGAGTATCCCAGGAAGGTACATGGTTTGGATCTAAAGTTCAGTTTGTTTGTATTGTATGGTCTTGTGTAAGGAAAACAGAGACATCCAAAGGTTCTTAAACTAAAATAATCTGGTCTATACCCATATAATTTCTCTAATGGACTGATTCCCTTAAGAACCTTTGTTGGCATTCTATTTATCAAGTAAACAGCTGTATTGAATGCTTCAGGCCAAAATTTCAGTGGCATTGAAGCATGAGCCAATAGGGTAAGACCAGATTCAACAATGTGCCTGTGTTTTCTTTCCACTAGACCATTTTGCTCAGATGTGTAAGGACATGTGGTTCTGTGTATAATTCCTCTTTTTTGAAAATAATTGCTAAGAGATTTATACTCAGTTCCACCATCAGACTGAATGGTTTTAACTTGTGAATTGGTTTGTTTTTCAGCCATAGTTATAAAGTATGTGACTGCATTGTATGCCTCAGATTTTGTTTTTAAGAAGTATATCCAAGTGTGCCTTGAATATGCATCTACAAATGATATGTACTACTTAAATCCAAAATCTGAGCATATGGGTGCAGGACCCCATAAATCAGTGGCAACTAATTCTAGTGGTTTATTGTATTCAGTTGATGAATGATTGAAAGATAACTTATGACTTTTGCCCATTTGACAATAGGTACATATATAGGATAGAGATGTATCATCAAACTTTATTTTATTTTCAACAAGAATTTGCTTTACAACTTTACTACTTGGATGTCCAAGTTTATAATGCCATAGATCAACTATATCCCTACTGTTTTCCTTTGAACTCAAATTACAGTTATTAAGTTCCTTTGTAACAATGCTGCAGTTGGTGGATGTAAATTTGTAAAGTCCTTTTTCAGTTTCACCCTGCAATAGAACATCCTTAGTCAGTATGTCTCTGGCTAAGCAGTACTTGGGATAGAATTCAACATACACATTATTATCAAGAGCAAACTGAGATACACTTATAAGATTCTTTTTGATATTTGGGACTCTTAGTAAATTATGCAGAAATAACTGTCTTTTACCTCTAATATAAGTGCTACCAGTATGAGAAATTTTGACACACTTACCATCCCCCATGAAAATTGTTTGATTACCTCTGTATTCATTTCATCCAAGGTTTAGATTGTCAAGATTGTTTGTGATGTGATTTGTAGCACCAGAATCTGGATACCATGATTCATCTTGAATGTGTTCTGCTCTGGCAATGTCATTTGAACTTTGATTCTTGTTGCTGTTATCATTTTCACTGTCACTGCTTTGTGCCATATTGACATTTTGACTACTGCTTCTCTGAATGTTGTTGTTTTGATTTGAGTATCTGAAATAGCATTTCACTGCTGTATGTCCTATCTTTTCACAAATTTGACATTTTGGCCTATTGTTGTTGATATGCCATCTTCCTCTTCCTCTTGATCTATTAGTCTAGCCACCTCTTTGATTTCCCTATTCAGTTTTATTGCTGTTTTGACCTTTATTTCTTTGGTTAGCTGTGTAATTGACAGAGAGATCTGATTCTTGTGGTCTTTTATTGTCAATTCTTGCTTCATGTGCTAACAAGAGTGAGTGTACATCATCTATAGATGGCAGAACTTTTTCATAAGCTATCACAGCGACCACTGATTCATACTCATCACTTAAACAATTGAGCATGGTCAGAATTTGTTCTGAATCAGAAATTTTATGATCTACAGGTTCAAAAAGATCACATGTGTTTTTGATCTTTGACAGATATTCTCTCATAGTATGATTGTCCTTCTTTATGTTTTGAAGTTGTCTTTTGTGGTACATAACCTTAGCTACAGACTGTGTATTAAACACCTTTTCAACTGTTGTCCATAATTCATTTGCAGTCTTCCATCCTATCACATGTGACAATAACTTGGTGCTTATTGATGAAATTAACCAAGAACATATCAGTCTGTCTTGCCTATGATACTTTGTGTATTCTTCATTGCTAACAACTTTGTTTCCCTGGACAGTGATGAATTTTGGTGGGATTGGAATGGTGCCAAGAATGTAACCTTCAAGTACATAGCCTTGAATTGCAGTCTCAACCTGAAGCCTCCATAATAGATAGTTATCTTCGTCCAGATGGACAGTTACAAGTTGACTCTGTGGGCTGATGATGGTCTTGATGAGGTTTTCAGCTGCTGTTGAATTTTCTGGGGATTATCTGTGTCCTCTGATGATGCAGTGTTGGATTCATTACTCATGATGAAAGCTAGTGTCAAGAAGGCGCAGAGATGGATGGATTGGATAGACAGAAATGAAGAATTGGTAAGAAACAATTTATATCTTGATCAAGATTTCAATTACAGAGAAATAGAGAAATTGGACCTGGTATGTTGCAACCACAAGATCAGATGATGATAATCTGATGATCTCTGTTGATCAGATGATGATAATCTAATGATCTCTATTGGATGACATTTTCTTTTGATGTTGTGATCTGTTTGATGAGATTCTTGATTTGAGTAGATTGATTTCTTGCTGTTTTTCATCAAAATTCGATCTGAATGTGTTGATGCAGCCAAACACAGTGCTGGCAAGGTACTGCACTTCGGATACGAATCAAAAACTCAGGTGATGATGATGAATTCTGATGAGTTTCTCCCCTTCTCTCTTTTCTTTTTTTTTTTGAAAAAATTGCTGTTAGGCAGTGTCGCTCTGATACCAAGAAGGAGTTTGTGAAATTTTTATTCAGTAGAAAAGAATGACAATTCTATCTCTCGGTTTACGTCTTGTGTTGTATTTACACATGATACAACTGTAACTAGAAAGAAATAAAGCTTTTGGGCCTGGGCTTCTCATTCGGCCTGCTTGCTTACAATACTGCTTCATAATGATATAACACTGCTTCTTCATATTATTCAATCTTATTACATTCTTATTTCTGCTCGAGCTTCAAAAACCATCACCAAACATTTCGCTCACTTCCACCATCAACATACAGCAATCAAATATTGTGCACTGACACTTCATCAATACTCAACCTGAACTACTTTCCGCCCCCTACCAATCTGCCTTAACATCACTCCTACACATTCATACTTCCTCCACTTGCCTATTTGCCTGTCAAACTTCCTCCAACTGCCATTGATCACCGTATCCTCTTCCATTGATCGCCACTGCCACTTCCAATAGTGCAACGTCCTCACTTCAACCGCAACTACTGCCCACGGCCTCTACAGCAACTCCATAAACCACCTCCTAGCTTCCAATTCCTACACTCTGAACCACGCTACCATCCCCAAGTGATCATAACACCGTCGAGAACAACTCACAAATCGAACGCCAAATTCCCAAATCGAACCCAAATCACCAAACCCCCAATCACAACAACATCGACCTCCTTTGAAATTCACCGACCCCAAACTGATGCGACCTCCACTTCGAAAACAAAATTCCTCAGCGCCTCAGCAACCGTGATTCAAAACTACGATCCACAAAATCGACCACGTTGGAATTGTTTTTGGAAGTCACTAGATTTAAAATTAGAGTCGATTTAATCAACTGCATGTGCAGTGTTGCTTTGAATTTGGAAACGAATTTTTTTTTAAGAGGAGAGGGACTCGGGTTTGCAACTGTAGTGCTTGGGTCAGTGATTTTTAGTGGGATGGAAAGTTTCCCTCTTTCTTTTCTTTTACTTTTTGTTGAATTTAATTTGTTAAGTTTTGAATTATTTATTTCTTTTGTTTTTTTTAGTTTAATTTTTTTTAATTGTTTTAACTACCATCCTTCTCTCCCTTAAAAAATAATAATAATTAATTTAAATTAGTTTTCTTTTGTTTAAAAGTGTTTTAGTTTTATTTTATTTTATCCTAAAAAAAATTGTAAAGATATCATGTTTTTCATTTCAGGTTGCCAAAGCAGAAATTCAAAAGGAAGAAGTGTTTGCCAAAAAAATAAACTACTTTGCTTTGCTAAAAAAATTGCCGCTTAAAAAAGTTACAAAATAATCTGCACGCTCTGGTATCGTGCCATTTTCTCTTTTTTTATTTGAATTGCATTGTTGGTTGCTTGCATTTGCATTAAAAAAAATTCAAAATCCAAAAACAAAAACAAACTTCATTTTAGTTTCATTATAAATTCATGTTTAATTTTTGTTTTGCATCCATCTCATCTTATTTTCTTTTTTAAGGGCAATACCGCAATTCACGTTAAGTGAGGGATTTCATCACCCTTTCCTTAGCCCACAAACATTTCATTATAGAATTTGACTAATAATAATGGTTAGACGTTGGACCTAAGGGTGTCACGAGCTCACTTAGGGCTTAATTGTATCTTCACAGTTGTTTTCTTTGAAAATTTTGTTTCTCGATGTCTAGGCTACGGCAGAGTAATAACCTTTTATTAATATTACGGTGATTCGTTAATATTATAGTGGTTGTTCCTCTGAAGCTACTTAAACATTCAACTGCATTGCTACGGTGATTCGTGGTGTACCCATAACTCCTGCCCGTTATCTGGTTGAGAAATATTTTTGTTGATGTAAGACAAAGTGTGATTATACAATTTTGGGTTAGGAGCTACTAAGGATAAAAAATTGTAATTAAGTCATTCGCATTCATTTAGTTGCATTAGTTCATGCATATTCAAAAAAAAAAAACTCAAAAATCCAAAATCCAACATCCAAAAAATTGTAAATTTTACTTAACTTAGTTTTTAATCCAAAAAAATCCATTTTTTTCCTTTCCTTCGAAAAATTTCAATCAAAAAAATCCGTAAAAAATATAAAATCTTTTCAAAAAGATAAAAAATTTGAAAATTCAAAAATGAAAACAAAAATTAATTTCCATTTTCTAAAAAAACAAAAAAATCCTTTCGGTAAACATTTGAAAATTCAAAAAACAAAAAAAAATATAAAAACATATAATAAAAAAATTTGAAAAACCAAAAACAAAACAAAAAACAAACTTTTCTTTTGAAAATAAATCTCGCTTGGTAAATAGTTTTCTTCCTTGTGAAAAAAGGAGAAAATTTGAAAAAAAAACATATTTTCAAATCTTCTTTCATTCTCTGAACTCGACTCTAACTCCTTTCTCTTCTCGAGTTTCACTTGTGCATGAGTACTTGGACGCGTGATGCAACACTAATCGTTGGACTCATGACTCAACAACTAACCGTTTAACTCGAATATACGATCCTCCCGAAATGACGAACAAAAATGCCCCTCTAACTCTTATGGATAGAATCTTTCCCGATAGAGTTTCTATTCCATCTTGCATCACATTACCCGCCCCTACGGGTAACCATTTCGAAATTCACTCGAACCATATTGCCACGCTTCCGAAATTTGGCAATTTTAAGCACGATGACCCGCACATTTTCCTGACTAAATTCGAACAAGTTTGCGCAACCATTAAACTCCAACAATTTTTCAATGATGGAATCAAACTTCGATTAATCCCATTCCCTCTTACGGACTACGCTGAAAAATGGTTGTACAGCTTACTATCGAATTCAATTAAAACGTGGGAAGAATTCGTAAAAGCTTTCTTAAAAAAATTCTACCCCTTGGAAAAAACGAGTAGAATTCGAAACAAAATTGTAAATTTTCATCAATTCAAGGTAGAACCATTTGGAAAATATTTTGAAAGATTCAAAGAGATTTTGATGAAACATCCATACCATAACTTTGAAAAATGAACAATTTTCCAAATCTTATACGATGGACTCGAAAACAGCTCACGAACCATGCTCGAATCAATGTGCCAAGGCAATTTTCTTGCCCAACATCACGACGATGCTTGGCAATTTCTTGAAAACCTCGTTGAAAAGTTCTCCAAATGGGAACGTTCGAACGAAAAATCAATTTACTCACGATCGAGTGCAAACTCGATAGGATCTTCTTTTGCTTTGGAAGCTAAGATCGATGCAATGATTAAAAAATTTGATAACATTTTCTCATCGAATCAAATGAACCAAGCTTCCCAACCGACATGTTATAAATGCGATGTTCCAAATCATATAGCCGATCAGTATTTTAATTCTATCGAACAAATCAATGCTTTCTATAAAGCCAAAAGCGATCCGTTTTCTCCAACGTACAATCCTGGTTGAAGAAATCACCCGAATTTTGCGTGGAACCAAAACAATCCCAACACGAATATGATTCGTCCCAATTTTCAAGCATTCCCGAATAATGCTTCGAATCCTCCCTTTCAGCCCAACAATTTTCAACCAAACTTTGTGGATCCTTCTCATAATCAACCGCAATAATCAAAATTTCAACCAAATTTTGCTTATCCTCCCAAGACGATAAACGTTTTACTTCGCTTGAGAAAACTCTTAAAATGTTAGCCAAAGCAACTACTCAAAGGCTTCAATCAAACACCAATTTGCAAAATTTATTGACCTCATATATGCAAAACGCAAACCAATCAATTGCAAAAATCGAAATGCAAATGAGTCAATTAGCCACGTCTGTAAGTGAATACGAACGAGGAATAATCCCAAGCCAGCACCTTCCAAATCCTAGAAATCAAAACATAAATTCAAATCAAGCCCATGTTGTTCAAGATAGTAATGTCACCCAATTGAATGCTATCACAACTTTATGCTCCGGTAAACAAATCGATAATCAAGTTGTTAACCCAAACGATTTACCAAAAACCTCTCTTGACACTTCTGAAACAACGAACGAATCTGAACAAAACGTGGAACCAAACGTTGAACCGTTTGCCAATCAAAATTCTTCTTTTTCTATTCGAGTATACCCACCTACCGAGTATCATGTTCCATTTCCACGTCGTCTCCGACCCAAGAAACACTCGGACCAAATGAAAACGATGTTGGAAATATTTAAACAAGTGAAAGTGAACATCCCGCTTCTTGACATCGTTCAACAAGTCCCCACTTATGAAAAATTTCTTAAGGACTTGTGTACCCAAAAGTGATACATTCAAGTGCCCAAAAAAGCCTTCTTAGCCGCTAGTTTGAGTGAAATCTTGTCCTAATCCATGCCTGTTAAATACAAGGATCCTGGCTGCCCTACGATTTCGTGTACAATTGGAGACAAGGTGATTAACAAATGTTTGATAGACTTAGGCGCAAGTGTCAACTTGATTCCATACTCCTTGTACGAACTATTAGGCTTAGGTGAGCTCAAACTCGCAAAAGTTACACTTCAATTCATCGATCTTTCCATTAAGAAGCCCGTGGGAGAAATCGAAGACGTGCTCATTCGAGTAAAGCAATTCATATTCCCTGTTGACTTTATCATTCTCGAAACACAACCCGTGACGAATCCCTCAAGTCAAATTCCATTCATTTTAAGCCGACCATTCTTAGCCACCTCAAATGCCTTAATCAATTGTCATAACGGATCGATGAAAATCTCTTTTGGAAACATGACTTTGGACCTCAGAATTTTCTATCTTGAATACCAATCGAATGAACCTCATGACCAAATGTTGGAAGTTAGTGCCATTCACGAAAACTTCGAAAACGAGAAACTTGATCTTAACGATGAACTCGAGGCCGAATACGAAAAATAGTTTCACGAAATCCCCAACGAGAATGAATATACTCTTCCCTTTGAATCGCTTCAAGTTGATCCGAATCTCAACCTAATTCTTCCATCGAAACACTCCCGAAGTTGGACCTCAAGCCACTTCCCGATCACCTTAAGTACGCATACTTAGGTGATAATGAAACGTTGCCCGTCATAATTTCCGCAACACTCTCTTATGATCAAGAAACTTCTCTTCTCTCTATTCTTTTGAAAAAAGAGGAAGCGATTGGATGGTCGATCTCTGATATAAAAGGAATTATCCCTGCTATTGTTCAACATCGCATCCATTTAATCAATGATGCCAATCCTGTTCATGACGCACTATGAAATCTTAATCCAAAAATGAAAGATGCGGTGCATGATGAAATTCTTAAACTTATCGATGACGGAATCATTTAACCAATCTTCGATAGTTCATGGGTTAGCCCGATTCACGTTGTAGCCAAAAAGTCTGGGATAACTGTTATCAAGAACGATTCAAATGAACTTATTCCAACTCGTACTCAAACGAGTTGGCGTGTTGGCATTGGATATCGAAACCTAAATGTTGCGACACCGTAAGATCACTTCCCTCTTCCTTGCATTAACCAAATGCTCGAACGTTTAGCCGGCCATGAATTCCGCTGCTTTGCTGATGGTTACTCTGGCTATAACCAAATTCTAATTGCTCCTGAGGATCAAGAGAAAATGACTTTCACATGTCCATTCGGTACCTTTTCTTATCGACGTATGCCATTCGGACTTTGTAACGCTTCTACGACTTTCCAACGATGCATGATTGGAATCTTTTCTGACATGATTAAGCACTTTCTAGAAGTTTTCATGGATGATTTCTCTATCTTTGGCGATTCTTTTTTCCAATGTTTACATCATCTCGAGTTGGTTCTAAATCGATGTAAAGAAAAACATTTGACTTTGAATTGGAAAAAGTGCCACTTTATGGTCAAACGAGGCATAGTCCTTGGACATATCATCTCAAACAAAGGCATTGAGGTGGATAAAGCGAAAATCGACGTAATTGCAAACCTACCCATTCCCAAATCTGTTAAGGACATTCGATCATTTCTAGGACATGCTGGCTTCTACCGACGCTTTGTGAGAGACTTTAGCAAAATCGCTCGTCCTTTGACGACTCTTCTTGGAAAAGACGTTCCATTCGATTTCAACTCTGAGTGTATCTCCTCTTTTGAATGTCTCAAAAACAAACTCATTTCTTCTTAAATCATTTGCACACCCAATTGGGATCTTCCAATTGAAATAATATGTGATGCATCTAACTTTGCGATTGGTGCTGTCTTAGGACAACGCACCAACAAAATCCCTCATGTCATTTACTATGCGAGTATGACTATGAACGACGCTCAACTCAAATACATAAAAACTGAAAAAGAAATTCTAGCTATCGTTTTTGCACTCGAAAATATTCGACCTTACTTGATAGGTTCACACATTACTGTGTACACGTACCATTATGCGCTTCGATATCTCTTCTCTAAAAAGGATATTAAATCCCATTTAATTCGTTGGATCCTTTTACTTTTAGAATTTGACCTTACAATCAAAGACAAAAAAGGATCTGATAACGTCATAGCCGATCACTTGTCTCGTCTTCCGAACGCACCATCTTCTTTACCAATCAATGAAAATTTTCCCTATGAATAACTTCTTTCAATTTCTATTGATCCATGGTACGCTAATATAGTGAATTACTTAGTCACTAAAGAAACTCCCTCACCTCAGTCCAAACAGGAAAAATGCAAATTCATGTACCAAGTGAAATATTTCTACTGGGATGATCCATACTTGTTCAAATATTGCCCCGACCAAATCATCCGACGTTGCGTTACGGATAATGAGATCACAAGTGTTCTTTTGTTTTTCCACGATCAAGCGTGTGGTGGACATTTCGGTCCTCGAAAAACTGCCAAAAAGGTGCTTCAGTATGGTTTTTTTCGGCCTTTTCTTTTCAAAGACTCGTTTGAATTTTGTTAAACTTGCGATCGATGTCAAATGCTAGGACGAAATTCCCAACGAAATATGATGCCTCTAAACCCTATTCTTACGAACGAAATCTTTGATGTTTGGGGTATCGACTTCATGGGACCTTTTCCTAATTCTTTTGAAAACCTGTACATCCTTCTCTCTGTCGATTACGTCTCAAAATGGGTCGAAGCCATTCCTTGCAAATCCAATGACCATAGAATTGTAGTGAAATTTCTCAAAGAATTTTTTTTTTTTGAGGTTCGGCACACCTCACACAATAATCAGTGATAATGGAACCTGTTTTTGTAACCATTCTTTTGTAACTTTAATGAAGAAATACTCGATAACCCATAAGTTATCCACTCCATATCATCCTCATACTTGTGGTCAAGTTGAAGTTTCAAATCGACAAATAAAACAAATCTTGGAGAAAACTATTAACAAAAATCGAAAAAATTGGTCTCAAAAATTGACTGATGCGCTTTGGGCTTACCGTACTACTATTAAAACTAACCTTGGGATGTCCCCATTCCATGTAGTTTACGGTAAAGCTTGCCATTTACCCGTTGAAATCGAACATTAAGCGTTGCGGGCAATAAAAAACTTAAACTTTGACCTTGAGAAAGCTGGCGAAATCCGAAAATTGCAACTCAACGAACTAGAAGAACATAGGGACGACGCGTATGAAAACGAGAAAATTTACAAAGAAAGTACCAAATTTTCTCATGACAAGTCAATCCTAAGGAAAAAGTTTTTGCCTAACCAAAAAGTTCTTTTATATGACTCAAGACTTCATTTATTCCATAGGAAACTTAAATTAAGATGGACCGGTGTTTTTCCACATGGTGCCGTAGAAATAGAAAACCCCAGGAATGGATCGATTTTAAAAGTCAATTGTCATCGTTAAAAACCTTTCTTCGAATTGCCTGTTAACCAAGAGGAGGAGCTCATGATCCTTCATGAGCCAAGATATGTCTAGTAAGAATGTTAACCCTCTTTTGTAAATATGTACATATTTTCCCCCGTTACACTCATTATATCATGCATTGACTGTGGGGACATAGTCAAAATTAAGTGTGGGGGGGGGGGTCTGATTTTCATTTTTTTTGAATTTTCATTTTCTTACTTTAAAAAAAAATCTCAAAATTCCTAAATCTAAAAAACATTTTATTTTTAGCATCTTGATTTATTTTTGAAGAAACACTGTGGGATAAGTATAAGTTTTGGTTAATAAAAATTTTTGAAAATTTATTTGTCTTAACAAAAATAAAAATGAAGTTTGATTACAAATAAAAATGTTTAACTAGCACATAGGAAGGTTCATATGTATTAATTATGAAGTATGTTCTAATTGAAAATCTTTGTTTAAAAAAGTGGTAAAGTAAAGAATATAACATTTTTATCTTCTAAGTTAAATAGCGCTAAAATGATTTTGCAAAGCTCTCTCTTTCAATAAAAAAACAAAACAAAACATTTTTATATATGTAAATAGTTTCATTAACACCTATGGGCGACAGGTGTACACACTTGTGTGTACACTCTCCATGCTATGTACCTTTCTCACGTAAGCCCAAAAGGCAGTGCATGATTGGTATATCTGGCCTCAATTGATCTGAGCTAGGTGTATGTATATATAAATTCTTTTATTAATAATTCATGTAGTCAATAGGTGTTCACATTCGTGTGTTCACTCGTCAAGCTCTGTATTCCCCTCACATAAGTTCGTAAGGTAGTGCATGGGTAATATATCTGGCCTCAGTTTACCTGAGTTAGGCATATGTAAATGTTGTTGATATTAATAAAAATTTCAAATAAGAGAGAGTAAGCAATTGAAATCTAAGCACCATTTTAACTTGTTTGATTTAACTTGTTATTGAAAAGAAATGAAAATACCATTTTAATAAACTTTGAAAATCAACTAAGGATCCATTTCATAATTACATTGTGTTATCAACCGAAATAACTAGCCAAACTATGGTCTATCTATTATGACTACTTGATTTTTGTTGGAAATTTTAACGAGTAAATGACTTAAATTTTCAAGAAAATGACCAAAACTTATATTTAATTTATTTGTGTCTATTTAAAAGTAAACCTTTCATTTTTAAATATTTCCATAAACTCGCATTTATCTCTTTGTAAATAAATCTTGCATTTTGTAAATATTTTCACTTTGCATTTGGATTTTGTGCTAGTATCCACTGAAAACCCTAACGAGACAACACTCGTCCTACTGGGGACACCCAGAGGTTTAACGGCTTATTGCATACGCTCGATGCAATCGTGCTCCCTACGAAAATGGATTTATCTTAGTTTTCCTTTATTCGAGGACGAATAAAAAGATAAGTGAAGGGGTATTTGATATGCACATAAATGTGCATATATTTACATCCATATTTTATCTCTTTTTATTTAAATAAACATCATATTTGGGCATTTTGACATGTTTAAAACCAAAATTCAATTATTTTCAAAACATCGTATTTTCATCTTCATTCAGAGGAAAAACGGTCATTTTTGTGCATGTGTCAATGTAAGAATTTTTACTTGGACAATTTTTATGATTTTTATAGGTTATTTTGATAAATATGGAAGAGGGATTCATGATGATATATGCATGTACAAGGAACTACAAAGGAATGAAGAGGAAATAATTCAAGTTTAAGATCATGGAGGACCCCACCCACTTATCTTGATTTTCAAAGGGATAATGAAGCTCTCTAACTTTATGTAATTTCAATACTTTTATAATTTATGATCTCATTTGATTTGTGCTTCATGAAGTGAATTTTGATGTAAGTTTATACAAGTGGGTTTGATAGCTTATATTGCTTATGCAAATGACCTATTCTTATTCAATATATAAACAATTTACATCATCATTTGCTAATTAATTTTTGATTTTGAAATGAAAGTAAAAATGAAATTTGATGATCTATATTAATAGTTGCAATAGTAAATAGATCATACTTAAAATAGCTTTTGCTTTGGCTTGATTTTCATGAGAATTGATAAGTGGTTTATTTGTTGTATTATAGTTTGATGGTTTGAGTGATGTTAACTAATAACATAACAAACCATGCTTATGATAAATAAAATAATTATTTCACTTAATATCAAAGTTAGAGATCATAAATTATTGTTTGTTGATTTACAAAAATATGAGAGTGGATTCATCCCTGAATTGTTCTCTAGTTTAATAGTTTTTAAATCACATTTCAACTCTAGTTTTTGTTTCTAGTTAACAATTTCTCCTCCATATGGTCTAATTTGATTGAATAGATTTTTAAAATCTTAAAATTTCCCTGTGGATCGACCCGTACTCGCACATGTGCTACATTCGTACACCGTGCGCTTGCGGTAAATTTATTTCAAAAAAATTCGACTATTTCCTAAACCGATAGAAAATTAGCCGATTAACAAAGAAATTGATATCGAGAGAAAGTAGTAGGTACTGAGTGGTTTCCTTAGCCAAAAAACTACTTGCAACTTCTTGTTTTGCAATGTTTTGTCCTTCTGTTCGTGTTTTCGAGTTCTCGAGTCTTTTCGTCTTTGTCTTATCCTAGTTCTTAGGGTCGAATTCTACTTGGTTAAAAACTTGATTAACAAACCCCATTTTGGTCAAGAAATCAAATGAAAAAGGCAGACGTGTGTTGACTACTATGACTTGAACAAGGCATAACCGAAGGATAGCTTTCCCTTACCCAAATTTAACCAACTAGTAGATGGGAGTGCAGCTCATAAATTAGTCTCGTTCATGGGTGCTTATTTATATTATAACCAAATTCTAATGTATATTTTGGATCAGGAAAATACCAATGATTTATAATGGATTTGGGATTTTAATTCTATCGAGTAATGTCGTTCAGTTTGAAGAGTGTCAGGGCCGCATACCAACGATTGGTAGATACTATGTTCAAGAATCAAATCAGATGGATAATGGAGGTAGACATGAATGACATGCTTATAAAGTCATGAGTATCGCAGAACTATTTGGATGACCTCTTAGAAATGACCTAGATTTTACGGAAGTATGGAATGAAGCTCAATCCATTGAAATTTTCTTTTGGGGTAGCATCAGGAAAATTTAGGGATAAATTGTTAATGCAAGGGAAGGCGAGGCCAATTTAGAGCATATCGTTGCCTTGAGCCAATTCATCTCAAAGGCAACAGAAAAATGCTTACCCATCTAGGATGCCCTCGGGAAAAGTATGAAGAATTTTAGGTGAAGTCTAGAATTTCAGAATGCTTTCGAGGAGTTATTGAGATACATGACAATGCCACCAATCTTATCCAAACTATTGGATAGGGAGGACTTATTCATTTATTTGGCTATGTCCACATACACATAAAAGTGCGATACTTGCGAGTGAGGAGGTGAGGTCCTAATGGTTGGTCTACTATATTGCAAAGTGGTTTACAACATCTAAAAAGAATTACCCAAAGTTGGAAAAACTGGCATATTGCTTGATGATTGCATCAAGGATGCTGCGACCATATTTTCAAGCTCATGCAATCAAAGTGCTGATTGATCAGCCCTTTAAATAGGTGTTATACCGACAGGAGACTTTGGTGAAACTACTGAAATGGAACATAGGGTTGAGCTAATATGACATTACTTACCATCCAAGGAGAATAATAAATGGGCAAACGTTAGTACATTTCATCGCTTAGCTTACCATGTGAGATGGTGAAGAAGAGGAGGATGACATGTGTAACATACCCTATTTGGAGGCCCAAAACTAAGCACTACAGATGCTACGGTCATCCATAATATTAACTTCCAGTGACCAAATACGGTGATGTTAATGGTATCCATAGTATCATAAGCACATGAATATGAAATAAAATCACAGATTACACAAAACAACTTTTTCGATTACATTTCCCAAACCATGTTTTATATTTCATTACATAATCCCATAATCATTTTGCGGGTAAAGATCAAATATAATTATTTCAAATATGCAAAGAGCGACATATGATAATGCCCCCTTGGTTGACCAGGAAACTACATAGTCATAACTGACTTAATATAACATAGTGGAATGAAACAAATAAAACACCATCTCCTAAATAGTTATCCATCAGCCACTTGCTCGTCTTTAAAAGCTATATTTGCCAACCTACTAATAACCTGTAAACCTCACCCTTAGCTTACTCAAATCAATTTTGAGCACCCGAGAGTATAAGTGGAAAAACATAAACTTCGAGTCAGATATTAAGCCTGGTGTGAATAATACTATAGATCTCATTTATTTCATGTTAAGTGAGACCACTCCACTTTACGGAATGGATTTCCCCTCACAAATATCTCTTTTAAAACATATCTTTTTGCAAATCATAATCATGCAACCAAACTGGTTAATCAAACTGATTAAATCAATAATAGCAATAACATATATACTAAAAATAGATATTTACTAGACCAGCTGTCCAAAACAAATGTAGTTTTGTTTGGCTAACTACTAACCTTTGACTAACTTGGGCCTACTGGACAAAATAATAAATATGGCCTAATAACTGTTAGATAAGTCTTTTGGATGGTCCGTCCGTAACTTACTTCTCTAAGGGTCTCTTGATCCAAATGGTTTTACGAGCTCGCAAATAACTTATCTTCTTTTCTGTACATATATATTCCTTTCTGTGTGTAACCATCAATTTAGTCTACCTATGACTAAGACCTTCACACTGGAATTTAGGACTAAATTAGCTAGGGGATAATAGCTAATGAGTAGGGCATGACCCTACACCAGTCCCATCTGGTCTTCTAATCCGGGTCATTTTATTAGGGTTAACTACCCTTTAAATTTTCCTCGAAACCCTTTTTCAAAATGATTTAATCCCTTTAAATCATATTT
Source organism: Allium cepa (assembly GCA_030765085.1). Lineage (NCBI taxonomy): Eukaryota > Viridiplantae > Streptophyta > Magnoliopsida > Asparagales > Amaryllidaceae > Allium > Allium cepa. The sequence continues at coordinate 914,059,451 of CM060929.1, read as the reverse complement.
ATATGCAAGGAAAATACACTCTTTGCTTTACTCTAAGTTATTTTCCATGTTATATATTCTTCACTTAAAATATTATTGATGAAATATAACGAGGATTATCTATCCCTCCAAAATAAGTTAAAACCCTTTTTAACTTAAAACACTTAGGCTATATTTCCGAGATAGATCTTTCAAAACCTTTATTTAAAATATTTAAACAACCCATTCAAAACCATTGAAAGTACCCCTTTCGTAACTATTGAAAGTACCCTTACAATATAAGTAAACTTCTTTACTTTATACCTTAGGCCTAAAGGCCAAACATACCTTTCAAAACCATTGAAAACATCTTCTTCGAAAGCTTTATAAACCTTAGACATCCTATTTTCAAAACGTCAAACTTGCCTTTCGGAAGCAATTGAAAACCTTCCATTTAAAATGCTTTATGTACCTTTCGAAACCATTGGGGCTTTATGTACCTTTCGAACCATTGGGGAACATCCCCTTTGAAACCATAGTTTAAACCTTTCGAAAATACTGGAGAACCTCCCCTTATATCAGTTACCTTTCGAAAGCATTAAAATATACTACTTAAAACAATTCTTTCGAAAGCATTAGGTTCATGAAAATGCTTGTGGAAAACCTTCCGAATCCTTTGGAAACCATTCCTTTCGAAACCTTTAGGTTTTACTTTCAAATACAAAAAAGAGTCATAAATAACCAAGTCGAAAGAAACTCTTTCATAAGCAATTCCTAAGTAAAAAAAAAGTGGAAACAAAGTAACCCATTCGATACCAACCTGGGTCGAAGGTAAAAAGGCGGCAGTTAGGGGTTTCAGCCCATTCGAAAGCATTCACTTTAAACAAAAGGCACAACTTCTTTTGAAACCATTCCTTTAAAACAAGTTGCCCCATTCGGAAGCCAACAAATTAGAAAGCATTACTATCGAAAGAAAAGCAGGTATATTTTGATTTAAAAGGAGAGTAGTGCTTCAACCCTATTGGAACCCCTTATTTCGACTGCATACCTTCTGCCTATATCCAATTCGCTGCGCACTAAGTCTTTGATGCCCTGCGCATTGTGTTTCGATGGTGATGGTGGCAGATGGACATGGTCAAAATCCAGGTGCCAAAAGTGGTGAAACGCACAAAAAGCATGTTTTCTAACATATTTAAATTTCAGTCCCAAAGCATTATCTCTCGGTCGTAAATAATTTGAAACCCAATTAACCTTTTTCTTCACTAGAAAATTAATATTAATTCTGTAATAGTTCAGAAAATTATAAAGGTTGAAACACATTTCTAAAATACTATTTCTAACCTCGGATTAAAATTGCAAGTGTATTGGATGTCAACTTATAGGTTTTCTAAATCAATTCTTACCATAAAATCCATATGAAATAGCTCAAATCATCAACAAGCATATATGTCCATTTTTAACCAATCAAAACATGGAAAACATTTACAAAACAATTTGGGATCTCAATCTAGTAACCAAAAACATAAACATGAGATGTAACCCATTATTCACCTTTTCTTTGATGTTAAGGAGTTGAGATTTGATTTTGGATTAATTTGATTTGGATTCTTCCTATTGATTTAGCTAATTCTCCCCTTACTTCTTCTTAATGGTGGCTGGCCTCTAGCTTTTTTTAGTTTGTGAAATGAACGTGTAAAGTGAAAGGGTGTGAAGGCATAGAATATATGAATATGGCTCATTCCTATTTTACCCTTATCCAATTCATTTTATCCTCAGTTCATTAATTCAGCTAGGAACGGCTACACCCTTATTACACAAATCTCATTCCCTTAACCAATTAATCTTTTCATTATTCTATTTAATTTATCTAATTAAATCTCCTGAATAATGTTATCAAAAACTAAAGGTGTTGCAGTCTACCCTCCTTAAAGAATTTCATCCTTGAAAGTACTTTAAGTCATTCATCAAAATCAATCAAAATATAAAACATACCACGAAACAAGTCAGGATAAGTATCTCGATTCCTGCTCTCGGTTTCCCAAGTACGATCTCTCTCATCGTCGCTCCTCTAGACTTTAACTAATTTGACTGTCTTGTTGCTTGGCCTCTTCCCATCTCTTGCGACTATACGAATAGGCTTTCTAACATAGTCATATCCAGCTCCACTACTAAGTCATCTAACACTATCAGTGCAATAGTAGTCTTTGGATCTCTAAAACATGAGAAATATGAAAAACATCACGGACTCCTATCGAATTGTTTGGTAACTCTACTCTATATGCGAGTTTTCTGATTCCTTTTGTAATAGGAAATGGTCCTATGAAACTCAATGCCAATTTCCCTGGTTTCCCAAGTCTAATCACACCCTTCATCGTTGACACTTTAATAAAAAAATGATCTCCAACTGAGAACTTCATGTCTTTCTGCCTTCTATCTACATAACTCTTCTATCTAGAATGAGCTTCCTTCATCCTAGCCTGAATAAACTCAATTTTTTCTATGGTTTCTCTAACTAAATCTGGACCTAAGACCAATCTGTCTTCTGTCTCCAACCAACATGATGGTGATTTGCATGGCCTTCTATACAAAGCTTCAAAAGTAGTCATTCCTATACTAGTCTGATAATTATTGTTATAGGAAAACTCAACCAAATGTAGATGATCTTCTCAAGATCCACCAAAGTCCAACACACAAGCTCTGATCAATTAATCCTCAAGTACCTTATTGACTCTCTCTGTTTGCCCATCCATCTAAGGGTGATATGCAGTATCCATCTTGAGCTTAGTGCTTAAAAAATCCTGTAGAATCCTCTAGAATTCACTAGTGAACAAAGCATCTCTGTCACTGAATATGCTACTAGAAACTCCATGTAGTCTAACTATGTTCTTCATGAACAACTTAGCTAAAACATGTGTCATCCTGGTTAACTTAACTGGAATGAAATGGCACCCTTGGTCTGTCCACTTTGACCCATATACTTCATTTCTTCTATTTGAACTTGGCAACCTGTTAATTAAATCCATGGATATCGAATCCCATTTTCAAACTGGAATCTCTAGTGGTTGAAGCAACCCACTCGGCTTCTGATGTTTGGCTTTCACTTGTTGATAATTTACACACCACCTAACCCACAAGCCAACATCCCTCTTCATACCTTCCCGAGTTCTCAACATTTGGAACACATAACTATCCCTTCTTCCTTAACCATACTCTCTGGTCAAGACTAAAATCTTTCAGATCATCGATCTCAGTTCCAACCTCAAACCTTCTGATCTTCTCGACCAATAATGGGTCCTTCTTCTGCTTAGAAGCAATTCTCTCGATCAACGCTGGTCGAACTTCTAAAAGGGACATCATGGAAGCACTCTGACTGGAACTAGCATTCGATCTTAACTGCACAATACAGGTAGTCAAAGCTTCTAAATTCATCCATTCTGCCAGCATAGCTAATCCACATTTTGATGTTTTCTGCTAAGAGCATCCGCTACTATTTTAACTTTCACTGGGGTATATTCTATATGAAAATCATAAGCAGCTAAATACACCAACCACCTCTGATGTCTCATATTCAGCTCCTTCTAAGAGAAAAAATACCTCAACGACTTATGATCCATATAAAGCTTAACCGCCCTCCCAAAAGGTAATGTCTCCACACCTTCACTGCAAAAATCACCGTAGCCAACTCCAAATCATGCACTGAATATCTAACCTCATGCAGTCTAAGCTATCGAGAAGCGTAGGCAATCACTTTACCTCTCTGCATTAACAGCTCCTAATCCAGTTCCACACGCATCTGTATATACTACCAAGTCCTGATTCCCTTCTGGAATAACCAACACAGGTGCATGGGTCAGTAAGTGTTTCAAGCTCTAGAATGCTTCCACACACTTAATGGTCCAAACAAACTTCACATCCTTTTGCATGAGCTAAGTCATTGGTGATGCTATTTGCGAAAAATCCTTTATGAACCTCCAATAATATCCAACCAATCTAAGAAAATTCTTATCTCTGTGAACATCTCGGGTCTCTTCCAGCTATTCACTGCCTCAATCTTAGTCGGATCTACTAACAACCCTCTCTTTGAGACTACATGACCAAGAAACTTCACTTTGTTTTTCCAAAAATGACACTTCAAAAATTTCACTCTCAGTTGTTGCTACCTCAATGTCTCTAGCACCACTCTAAGATGAACTTCATGCTCCCTTTCATCCTTAGAGTACACCAAAATATCATCTATGAAAACCAACATGAAATTATCCAAGTGCTCTCGGAAAAATTGGTTCATCAAGTCCACAAAGAATGTCGGTGCATTAGTCAGTCCGAACGGCATCAATAACAATTCGTATGATCCATATCTATTTCTAAATGCCATCAACGGAATATTATGCTCTGCTACCCTAAGCTGATGGAATTCAATCGTCTAATCCAACTAAGAAAATACTTTGGCTCAGCTCAACTGGTCAAAAAAATCGTCAATTCTAGGCAACGGATATCGATTCTTTATCATCTTCTCATTCAACTTACGATAATCGATACATTACCCCAATGATCCGTCCGGATTCTTAGCAAACACTACAGCTGCTCCCCAAGGCGAACTACTCGGTATAATAATTCTTGCCTTCCAAATCCACCAACTGCACCTTTAACTCTCTTATTTCAGTAGGTGTCATTCTGCTTGGCGGCCAACTCACTGATTCTGCTCCAAGTGCTAAATCTATCTAAAACTCAATTTCACGTGACAGTGGTAGTCCACTATTGGCTCAAAAACATCTGTGAATTCTCTAACCACAAAAACGCAACTTATCTCGTCTCCCATCTCCATAACACCCAGCAAAGCATTTACCTCACAACTAGGGTTTTCTACGGAATATTCTATGTGATCTTTATAGTCAGGGTGTTTAAGTGATATTTTCCTATATTGGCAAAATATCCTAGCATTGTATTTACTTAACCAATCCATACACTATATAATATTTAATCATATGAAATCAAACTCATTCAAACTGCAAACAAAGGTGTGATCTAGCAAATCAAACTCTAAATGGTCACACTTTATCCCAAGTGTTGCATACCCTCATATCAGATTTGCAACCCTTAAGGAAGTAACTAAATATGAGACTTCTAAGTTAAGCTTATCTACTAAACATCGAGATATAAAAGAATGCAATGCACCAGCATCAAATAGTACGCTAGTAAACATACCATGAATCAAAGCGTACCTCCAACACAGCTTTTTCTTTCTCCTATGCTGTTGGTCTGTAGGTTGTGGGTTCCAATGCAAATACTTGGCCTTTATCTCCATTAGCTGGCTCTTTTCACTGGTTCTTGCAGTGCCCAACTTGATTGTAGTTGAAACATCTAACTCCTTTTTTTCAGTAGCCTTTTTTCCTTTTCTTGTTCGATACTCATGAGCATAGTGGCCTATCTTATCACACTTATAATAGACCACTTTAGACTTCCCTTTCTTAGTAGCTCCTCCTTTCTGAGCTCCTTTCTTATGGAAATTTTTTCGCTTCTGATCCTGCCCCAACTGCACTTCCTTGGCCTTATTCTATTCCATCAATACCTGCATCTCCTCCTGCCTTAAGGCCATTTCTACGACCACGTCACTAGGATCTCTGATGTGTGTCAACACAACTCTAGCAAGCTCACGCTTCAGACCTCTTATAAGCTTCTCGTTCCTCTTCATCATAGTGTCTATTTTAGCATAACCATACCTTTCTAGCTCCTCAAACCTCCTAGCATATTCTAGAACAGTCATCTCTCTCTGCTCCAACTCAACAAACTTTCTAAGAAAGGTAAACTTTGTAGATTCAAACATGAACCTTCCTTCGAATCTACTTTTGAATTCATCCCATGTCAATGCTTCCTCATTAAGTCCAATTGTGACGTTGTTCCACCAATGTAGTGCTGCTCCTTGCAACTGCCTTGAAGCAAGTTTTGTCTTTTGCTCATCATTGAGCCCCATATCTACAAAGATCCTTTCATAATGCAGTAACTAATTCTACACTTCAATAACATCTTCGATACAAATGAATGTCTTTCCTCCCAATCGGGTATAATCTCTACTCAGAATGGCATAGTTGGTTACCACTGTTACTTCTTGATTCCTTCCTAAAGCAATACCCCAAACAACTCTAGCATCGATTCTCGCTTGGATCATGTTTGGAAAGAACTGATGCATTTCTCTCATATCCATTTGTGGGACTCCAGCACCACATTCTCTGATTGTGTCTGACCGAGATTTCTCCTAGTATTTGGTCGGGCATTTCCATTTTTCGTGGTGCTTCCCATATCAATGTTAACTCTTTTGGCATCCATATATGCATTTAAACCTCATGAGATACAGAAGAATAGCTTAATAAAGATACGAGACAAGAAATATAGCGTATACTATAGCATTATCCCATTACCCGATCTTTTCTACTAATTCCTAAGGATTATGTTTTCAAAAATCATTTTTAGTTAAAGTTTTTTCATAAGCTATGCTCCGATACCAAGTTGTAACATCCCCTATCTGGAGGCCTGAAGCTAAGTGCTACAGACGTTGTAGTCATCCATAGTATTAACTTCTGGTGACCAAATAAGGTAATATTAATGGTATCCATAATATTAGAAGCACATGAATATGAAACAAAATCGCAGACTATGCAAAAACAACTTTTTCAATTACACTTCTCAAAATATGTTTCATATTTCATTACATAATCCCATAATCATTTCCTAAGTAAAGATAAAATATAATTATTACAAACACCCAAAGAGCGACATATGATGATGCCCCCTTGGTTGACCAGAGTGTTATATAGTCATAACTGACTTGATACAACACAATGGAAGTAACAAATAGAACAGCATCTCCTAAATAACTATCCGTCGGCCACCTGCTCATCTCCGGAAGCTTTATTCGCCAACCTACTAATAACCTATAAACCTCAACCCTCATCCTACTCGAATCAATTTTGAGCACCTGAGAGTTTAAAGGGAAAAACATAAACTTCGAGTCAGACATAAAGTCTGGTGTGAATAATATTATACATCTTGGTTATTTGATATAAAGTGAGACCACGCAGCTTTGCGGAATGGGTTCCTGCTCACTAATGTAACTTTTAAAACATATTTTTTCTTGCAAATCATAATCCTTTAACCACACTGGTTAATCAAACTGATTATATCAATAATGGCAATATCATATATGCTAAAAACAGGTATTTACTGGACTGGCTGTCCAAAAAAAATGTATTTTTGTTTAGGTAACTACTAACATTTGGCTGACTTGGGCCTAACAGACAAAATAATAAATATTATCTAAAAACTGTTAGATAAGTCTTCTAGACGGTCTATCCCTAACGTACTTCTTTAAGGTCTTCTTGTCCTAATGGTTTTGCAGGCTCACCAATAACATGTCTTCTTTTCTGTACATATATATTCCTTTTTGTGTGTAACCATCATTTAAGTCTAACAGTGACTAAGCTTTACACACTGGAATTTTGGACTAAATTGGTTAGGGGATAATAGCTAAAGAGTAGGGCATGGCCCTAGACCAGTCCCGTCTGGTCTTCTAATCTGAGTCATTTTCTTAAAGTTAACCACCCTTTAAATTTTCCTTAAAAACCTTTTCCAAAATGATTTAATCCCTTCAAATCATACATATACAAGGAAAACACACCCTTTGCTTTACTTTAAGTTATTTTCCATGTTATATATACTTTACTCAAAATAATGTTAATGAAATATAATGAGGATTACCTATCTCTTAAAAATAAGTTAAAACCCTTTTTAACTTAGAACACTTAGGCTATATTGCCAAGATAGATCTTTCGAAACCATTGTTTAAAATCTTTAAATAACCCATTCGAAACAATTAAAAGTACCCTTTCGTAACTATTGAAAGTACTCCTTTAGATATAAGTAAATTTCTTTACTTTATAACCTTAGGCCTAAAGGCCGAACATACCTTTCGAAACCATTGAAAACATCTTCTTCAAAAGCTTTATAATCCTTAGACATCCTCTTTTCAAAACATCAAACTTGCCTTTCGAAAGCAATCGAAAATCTTCCATTTAAAAATTCTTTATGTACCTTTCGAAACCATTGGGGAACCTTGTTGAATATGCGCTCATATGATTTTTGTTTGATGATAATAAACATATATACATTCATTTAAATGTATTTGTTAATGTACTAATTATTTTTCATAGAATAAATAAATATTTGTTGAATAAAAATTAAATGACACAGAATTTGAATTCAAACAGATATTTTATTCAAACAAATATTTATTACAATTTTGAATAGTACAAATTCAAGCTCTCACTATTCACTATACATTTTCAATTACAATTTCTAATTACATCACTATTTTACATATTCACCTCACTACATATCACTCACACTCGTATTTTTATCTTCAACTTCTTTCCAGTTAGAATCCAACATCTGAGCAATCTGCAAAAATATTCACTAACGCAGTAAAATTGAAAAAGAAATATTTTTGCAATATAAAATAAAATATAGATTTTGAAAATATTATTTGCCTCAGTTATTTGGGTTGTTCGTCATCATTTACATTTGAATTCATCACACACGAACAATGTGACATGCACAGTGTATCACTGTACATGCCACAAGACCGTGCACATCGATATACACTTGATAATGCTACAGGGACAGGTGAGCACAAGGTCAAACCCAAATAAAAAAACGGGTTCAACTCAGGTGCAAATTCAAAAATCAATTCAAATGCGATAAAATGGTCGGGAGTACACATGCCCAGACTCAAGCCAACATGAAACAAGACCAAGTCCAGCTACAACAGATGATTAAACTCAATGGACCATACTGCAACAGGTCAAGACTATGTACCCAGCAAATGCAACGACCAAAATCATCAATGAACAAAGACTCCAAGCCTACAAAACTGCATGCACACGGCAGCTACAAACTGCAAAGGCCGAAGCCAACATGAAGCAGTTCAATATCCAAGCAACAACAGAAATGTGGGCAATGCACAGTGATACCAAAGCCAAATTATACAACAAACACTTAGCATCATGAATGGACAGAACAAGTGAAGTATACAAGAGAAGCCATATGCAGTAAACAACATGTACTTGGAGCATCGAACCATGCAGCAACTCAAATGAGCAGTGCCAACAGACCACTTCAACTACATACACACTACGGCAACACATGGAGTTCAAGACAGTCAGGCAACATACTAACTTAAACAACAACAATGAACCAGAGCCAAGAATATATGTACAGTATGGCAAATGCATGTACAAACTATGGTGAATGCAGATACAACATGTCAAAGAAAACTACAAAGCAACCCAATGACTACATCTACAACATCAAAGGCAATGCACAAATGAATCATCAAGGGCTATAGCAAACATGAACACTGCAAGAATTTCACTTACTGCAACAATATTTTTAAATGGACAGCAAAAGTTATCAACCTCAATGGACCAGATTCAAAGCACAAAAATGCAACAGGAACCAATCTCAAGTACTACAAAGACCATGTCAAACACAGTGACACCATTAAGCAATGCAAACAAATCGACAGGTCGAACATACCAAAGTCAAAGAGAAAATCATGGGTAATCAAGGAGTTGACTAAGTAAAACATCAAAGTCATGCGATGCAGCATAAATTCATACGAAAATTATCCAATCACAAAGCCGAGAATTACAAACCATGTCAAACCCGTGACCACAAGTATATACGAAAATAAACAAATTTGAAAAGGTCTGATATCATCACATTCATTAGTGCAAAATCGAGTGTATACGATTATGAACTAGTCAGAGGAAATCATCAACATCCATACAATATCGAATGACCAAGCAAATGAATTCAAAACCGTGTCAACCAAGAAATGTGAAATATATGAATTTGACAAAATCAGATTAATCAGCAATCGTTCAAGCATCATCAAGAGGCAGAGAAAAGGAATTGACAAAATCAAATATATTTATACGAACGCAAATATAGGAATTCGAACTCCTATATTAACCCTAATCATCATCGGCAATCGGAGGAGCATCGAGTTCAAGTATGAAAGATTAGAAGAAGCAAAAAGCACAAATTACATACCGGAGCAATCGAACTCGATCATCAAAGAGCCGTGAGCAAAACAGAGAAGCAAGAGATCGACGAAGCAAACAAATTGATAAATCTTCCTTTCGATCTAGCAACCAAAGCTGGCCTCTTTGAAATCACGAAAAGCCCTAATTTCGATCAGGGACGAAGCCCTAAATTTGCAAGAGGATCGGCCGCCATCACGAACAAAGAAAATAAAAGAGACGGGTCATAATAATAAAAGTGGTCGGCCTTTATCTTATATTTGAGAGTTTTATTTTATTTAGGTTTTTTATTTGAAAGTAGGGTTGTTTTCAATTTAAATTGTTTTTAAATTTGTATTTTTCTTTTAAACTGTTTAATTTTCTAGTCGTGTGACTAGGGTACAAACTACGGTGTGTAGTTTGAGAATTCGCAACTCGGTGGTTGAGTTGTGGCAAGGTTTTGAGCGTAGAGTTAGGTTAGTCAATAGCGGGTATAGCGAGTTTACGTGTGTAAGCGAGGGACTATCTAATTTCTAGTAGAAACCTTGGGGGCAGCACATAGGCAGGTTTTTGCCGAAGTTGGGTAAATTCTGTGTTGTTCTGTTCTGCATTTTATTGTTCTCTGTGCTGTGTTTATTCTGCTGTGATCTGTGTTAAAATTAATATACACTTCCGCAATAATTTTTATAATTAACACTATCACCCTATTCACCCCCCTCTAGGGTGAAATCGATCCTACAAGTGGTATCAGAGCTAGGAATAGAAGTCATCAATTGTTTTAAAAATTCGTTTTTTCAAAAAAATCAGTTTTTATTTTAAAAATTTGAATTTTTAAAATGGCTTCTTTTAATAATGCTTTTGCAGAGGGTCAGTCGATAGTTAGACCACCAATGTTCAATGGTGAATATGCTTACTGGAAAAATAGGATGGAAATTTTTCTGAAAACCATTGACGCATGGAATATTGTTGAGACAGGTTATAGAATACCAACTATAACTGTGATAATCAGGAAATAGAGAAACCAAAGGAACAATGGACAGAACTAGAAAATAAATTACAGAATACTAATGCTAAAGCTATGAATTCTATTATCTGTTCATTGGATCAATTTGAATTTAATCGTGTCTCACATTGTCTAACCGCGTAGGAAATATGGCACACACTCGAAGTGACTCATGAAGGAACATCTCAAGTCAAAGAATCTCGCCTTGCGATGCTAAGCAGCGAATACGAGAACTTCAAAATGGCGAAGGAAGAAAACGTCAAAGAGATGTACGGACGACTTTCCAATATCGTATACAAATCAAAAGCTCTCGGAAAAACATACACCGAATTGGAAATAGTCCGGAAAATCCTCAGAGTCCTTCCACGAAGCTATGAAGCAAAAGTAACTGCCATACAAGAATCGAAAGATTTAAAACAACTCAAAGTTGAAGAACTCATCGGAAATCTCACCACATATGAGCTAGAGATAAAATTCAAAGAAGAGCGTGAAGGAGGAGATACTCGAAAAAAATCGATAGCTCTCAAAGGAACAACTAAAAGTGATGACGATGGTGCAGAAGAACTAGAGTAGTTAATAAAGAAATTCAAAAAGTGGAATCGCAAACACGGAAATCCAGCTCGAAATCAGGAATTGAAAAGCAGAATAGGCAAAGCATTTGACCACTCAAAAGAACAGAAGATCATTTGTTATAATTGCAACAAACCCGGTCTTATCAAGCCCGATTGTCCACAAATTAAATTCAGCCATGGAAAGAAACAGAAAAAGAAAAGTTTTGCAGCCACTTGGGATGAAATAGACGAAAATGATCAAAGCACTGGCAGTGAAAGCGAAAAAGCAGAATTGTGTCTTCGAGGTGATACAACTGACAGTGACGATAACGAACCAAGTGAGGTATCAAAACTTACCCATTCTGAGTTGCTTATATATTTTCATGAAGTAAACGGCTGTTTTGAACGATTTAGGGAAAAATACGCCAAACTTGAATCTCAAAAGGATACTTTGATAGAATGTAATGAACAACTTGACCAATTAGTTAAAACCTATCAGAGTAGGGTCCCTAAGTGTGATAAGTGTCCAACATTCGAAGAAGAAATTAAAAAATCAAAAATCAATATAAAATCTCTTGAAAATGAAATTCTGATTTTAAAAGAAAATGAAAATACTAGGAGAGAGAATTCTATTAAAAAGTGCACACAATTGTTAAACGAAAATGAATCTCTCAAAATACAAGTCCAACAATTGTCAACGACTTTAGATAAATTTTCAAAAAGTGAAAAATCGTTGAATATGCTATTAGGAAAGCAAACTGTTAATACTGTTAGACAAGGACTTGGATATAATAATTCGAAAACTGTTGAAAGCAATATTAATCAAGTTAATTCTATGTGCACAATTTGTAGAAAATATGGACACAATCACAATAATTGTTGGTATAGACCCAAACATGTGAAAACTATACCGATTTGGGTTCCAAAAGGCACAAATATAAAATCTCTTAAAGTTAAACAAATTTGGGTGCCGAAGGGAACAATTATAAATAGTTTTGGGTCTCCACAAAATTATTCTTATAATTATTCTGCCACTAACAACCATGGACCTATAAAAACAAATAGGTCACATAAAACTTCTCCCATGTAGGTGTGGTGGCAGGCTAAGAAACAACAACGGTGTTCTCTGGATTTTGGCTGTTCCAGAAACACAACGGGCGACAAAGCAAAGTTCCTTAGCCTAGTTATAAAGATGACAGAATCACAATGGACAACGACGAAAAATATCATAAAGGTAAAACAGGTAATGGTATACTTATTTGAACGATATATTAAATGTGATAATCTGCACCATATTCTGAATTAAATCAGCCAATTATGCGATGATGAAATAATGATGTTTTTGACTCTGATTTTTTCAAATTGTCGGCCAATTATATTTTATATGCCAAAAACACTACAAATTCTTGAAATACTTCATACAGATTAAATTGGAAAAATGATGGTGTTTTGGTATTAGGTAATTCATTGATTGTTGATAATACATTTGGCTAATTCTATATTCACGGTTTCTTTTATTTACATGGCTTCAACTTAAAATCCTAATGAATGCTATTTAAAAAAATTATAAAAAGGATTTTAAGAAATTGTTGAAACTTCAAGAAACTGTTTTGAAATGATAATGATTGCTCATGAATTTAGTTGTTTATTCTCGGCTTCCAAAACTGACACGATGATATTTGTTTGATTGTTAACACGATTTCAAATTCAAAATCAAGAGAATTTCATTTAAAATTTGTTGGAAATAATTCTGAGATAGTTTGTTGAAATTTCACAATCTGGTCTTTGACATCCATCGAGTGAATATTGAGTGAAATTTAAATTCAGATGCAAATTTCACTGGTAATATTGTTGATAGAAAAATTACTAGTGGAACGTGATTAATTTTTGAAACATTCATTTGCTGCATCGTTTTTCAAAGAAAATATCTGCATATTTTTCACTTAAAATAATTTTATTTTAGCAGAAATTTTTCTTGAAAACCCCTTCTAGAAAATCATTTTTGACCTTGTATCAGGTTAGTTATTTAAGAGAATCTAATTTTATAACTATTTTTGAAATTGATTTTAAATAACTATATTAACTAATCTGACCCCTACTAATTATCTGAAAAGATATATAGTGATTGAAAATAAGATGAGTGTTGATATTAATCATATATTATGACTCAAGACAATATAATTAGTAAATTTCTTTAGAAATTTAAACAAGAGTTGTAAAACTTTTTATTGGTAAAAATTCCATGACCATCTCTATATCTATCATCTTTCTAACGACCATCACTCATCAAAATCCAATATAGTATGTCAATATGTGGTATTTTAAACGGGAAATCATTTGTGCTTCAATTTATTATATTTTTAGCAATAAAAAATAAATATCCAAAGTATTCACTCTCATTTAAAAGTCCTCACGGTTATGCATGGGTGAATTACTTGGATTTTTGATTATGTGCTTCCATGCTCATTTAAAAATCCTCACGGTTATGCATGTATGAAACGCATATCAGAATTAATGGATTAAATAGACAAGTTGATTCTAATCCTATTTAAAAGTCCTCACGGTTATGCGTGGTTAGAAGATACTTGAATTCATTTTTAAAATAAAAATAAAAATTGTGAATACTACTAATCTCATTTAAAAGTCCTAACGGTTATGCATGGTTAGTAGATATTCAAATTTCCTGAAATAAATATACCACAAATAGACACAACTATATGGTTTTATTTGATGAAATCATTCCTATCATTCTAAAGTGGAATATGTGTCAATTAAAGTATTTATGATTTTTGTTTGATTCTTTATTGAAATTTAATATTTATATTCAATTGAGTTTTAATGTTGAATTAATATCGATCACTATATCTCTACTTTTCTATTACTATTATTCTTTTGCTGATAACAAAAGGGGGAGAGAAAAGTTAAGATTTTGTCAAATAAAAATTAAGCAAAGGTCAAATAATTTTCCATTTGCATCTAGACTCATTTGCATATTTCTATTTGTATGCATATATGTAGGGGGAGTATTGTGTAGAGAGGGAGCATTTAAATAGGGGGAGCAAATTGAACGTTCAAATACACTTAATGTATTCAAAATCTTAAATATATGTTTATTATCATCAAAAGGGGGAGATTGTTGAATATGCGCTCATATGATTTTTGTTTGATGATAATAAACATATATACATTCATTTAAATGTATTTGTTAATGTACTATTTATTTTTCATAGAATAAATAAATATTTGCTGAATAAAAATTAAATGACACAGAATTTGAATTCAAACAGATATTTTATTCAAACAAATATTTATTACAATTTTGAATAGTACAAATTCAAGCTCTCACTATTCACTATACATTTTCAATTACAATTTCTAATTACATCACTATTTTACATATTCACCTCACTACATATCACTCACACTCGTATTTTTATCTTTAACTTCTTTCCAGTTAGAATCCAGCATCTGAGCAATCTGCAAAAATATTCACTAACGCAGTAAATGTAATATTCCGGAATTTATGGCAATATAAATTTAGTAATCTGTGTTTAAATTTGAATTGATTCAATAATTTTCTTAAATAAATATTAATTAGTGAATATCTTTTAATAAGTTAACAAATGTTTTATTGGTTAAAATATATTTTAACTTAAGTTTGTATATTTAAAATAAGTTAAAAATATATATTAGTGTTACTCCTTTTAAAATATTAATTTATAAAATGTGATTTGTTAATTTAATATTGAATTTAAAATACAATGTAAAATATGAACATGCATTCATTAAGTTTAATTTTCTTAAACACTTAATTAAAATAACAAAACATTTATAAAGACATGTGTATGTAATTTAGGATATGAGTTAACATGTGTTAAGTATTTAAATGGGTAAATTAACAAGTGTTAACCATTTAGACAAATGTCATTCTTTAATAAAATCAAATTTAAAATGTAAGTTGTAAAAAAAAAAAAAGAAGTACTTAATAAAGATGATTATTTATGTAAACATTAAAAGCTAAAATGAGAGTAAACATTTAAAACTTAATAAATAAGTCATTAATGAACATTTGTAAAAGTAAGAATTTATTATAATATTTGAAATAAAAACATGTGTAAGAATATTTGATCATGTAAAAAGACACTTGTAATCATTTCAAGAACTTAAGTTACAAATGGCATGGTTAAAACATTTGTAAATAGATAAGAGAAAATTTGAAAAGAATTCTTTGGTGTTTAAAAACATTTTTCTTCCTTCTTTCCTAAAAACTGAAAATCAGATATTAAAAAGAGGAGAAGGAGAAAAAAAAAATCATCAAAATCAAAACTAAAACCAAATACCGCCAGTTCAAAGTTTTCAAAACTGTGATCTTGCATAACTAGTGAAGATCATCATCAAATTCGAAACAAAAGATCTCTGGATTAAACTGGAAACATTACAGCAAGATCAAAACTGCAATGCAATGAAAATTTGAAGCATAGATTATCAAGGAAGCTACAAAATTCAATAATTCAAGTTTCAAATACCAGTTTCTGGCTCTCTATCTTAGGAAGGTGAGTAAAACTCTACTTGTTTTAATCTAAATCTGGATGCGTGAAATTAAACTTAGAAGCATGATGAAAACTTGTTTGCATGCAGTAGAACTAAATATGTTTAAATGCAAGTCTGGTGCCTATGTTGAAATATCAGATGTTCATCCCTGTTTTTTTCAAAAATATACAGAGCACAGCTTTAGTTGAAATTTCATTTTTTCTCATTCAAAATTCTTGTTAGATTTAGATATTTAAACAAAATATGATCGTTTGGGATTAGACCTCGAGTCTCAAGTTTTTATTCCAAATTCATAACAAAACCCAGATTTGAATCAGAGCAGTTTTCAGGCATTATGTTTTCAAATCAAGAAAACTGTTCCTCTGCATTTTCAATTTGTAAGTAAGCCTTGATCAGAAAATTAGTATATAAAAACCTGGTTGCATGCAGTTTCTAAGATGATGATTAAATTGTGTGAATATTTATATGAAATTCCTGAGTATATGTTTATATGGATGAATGACTTCTGTTGGGTATGTTCTGTCTGAACTTAGTTTTTGAAAACTAAGATTGATACCAAAATCCATTATCTAGTGAATAAATCTTTTTGAGGACTTAGGATACAAATAAAACTTGATTGATTCCTCACGAAGTAGTTTTTAAATGTTTATTATGATAAAATAAAATTTGAAATTTTATCTGTAAAACCTGGGAAAACAGATAAGTTTAAAATGATGACAAAACTGAAAACATTTTAAACCATTAATTCAAGTATAAAATTTGAAACTATAAATTAAATCATGGTTTTTAGAAATAAAATTTCAATTTTTAAATATTGGATTGAAGGAGCAGTTTGGGTTTATTTTGAAATGGACTTTTGGGTGATTCTGTCTATCCAAGTGGTCGGGGTGGCCAGCATTGGTTCTGGTGATGGAATAGCGATGGTAGAATCATGCGAAAATATTGGAAAGAGGATTAGAGCATTGAGGTGATGAAGATTTCGAATTAAAATATTTAACCCTAGTTTTATCTGTGGATCAGTAAATGGGTTGACACAGATCCTATGAGTGATCGAGTTCACTCAAATTTAGGGAATTGATGGTGCTTTGCTTGTCGTAGGTGATGGTGGAAGGTTGGGATCTCCGGTGACCGGAATTTTGGGTTTGAGGAGAATTTTAGTTCGATTTTATTTACAGTTTTTGAGCTCGAATGCTCAATTTCGAGTTAGGGGTTCTGCAGTTGATTTGATGGTAGGAAACGTATTGGGTGATGATCGATGACTGGTGAGTAGGGTCGCGAACGGTCGGAAATGGCTGCCGTGATGGTACAGGTGCACGAGTTCATCGTTCGTGTATCAGCAGTTTATTTTGGGAAGAAGAATACTCGAGTGTTACGAGTAGTATCATGCTTTTGCTCGAAGTTTAGGGACAGTGGACTCGGAGTAGCCATGTTGTGGTCTCGGGAGTGGCAGATGATACGGGTTTATATGTAAACCTGACAGAATTGTAAATTTTTTTGAATGTTTTCAAAAATGGAATGTTGCTCGAGTTTTTATTCGAGTTAGTTAGTGTTTTGCTCGAGTAAATTACGTGTTTCTCGAGTAAGTTGAGTTACAGGTTAGAAACCTGTTTTATTTTCAAACTTTAAACTGAATTTAAAGTATTAAACAAGAATTTAAAAACAAGTTTTAAATCTAATTTTAAATTTATGGATTCAAGTTTAATTTGAATCATAATTGGAAATGAATCAGTTTTAAATTCAAATTTTGTTTAAAATACTTTAAAGGGTTTATTGTTAAAATTATTTCTAAAGAAATTTGAAATTAAATTGGTAATTGAAATGTAAAGAAAGTTTTTAAATAAATTTTAAATCTGATTCAAATTTGAATTTGAATCTTTGTTTTAAATTAAATTTAAAGTTTTATAAAGTTAAGTGTTTAAACAAT
Organism: Allium cepa; assembly: GCA_030765085.1. Lineage (NCBI taxonomy): Eukaryota > Viridiplantae > Streptophyta > Magnoliopsida > Asparagales > Amaryllidaceae > Allium > Allium cepa. The sequence goes on along the minus strand of CM060929.1, from coordinate 914,041,391 downwards.
TTTGAATGATAAAGAAAAATTTAAATGCTTTGAATAAAAAAAAAATCGTTTTAAATCTTGTAAAATTTCTTTTATAAGGAAAGTATTATTTATCATTTAAAGGATTTAAATTGATTTAGAAGATAACGATTTGTTATTCATTTAATTATTAGGGTAATTAAATGAATTTAATGAAGTAGATAATTACTCAATTAAGTTTAAGGATTAAGATTTACTAATTAAGTAATTGGGATTAATTAATTATGTAATTAAAGGTTACTTAACTAATGATTAATTAGTGCTTAATTAAGTTTTATTAATTAATAATTAAGGTTTTATTAATTAATAATTAAAGAATAATTAATCTGTAAATTAAGGATTAATTAAGAGATTGTTAAGTGGTAATTAATTGATTCATCAATGGAGATTAAAGGATTAATCAAAATGGTAATTGGGAATTGATTATCTGTTAATTAATGATTCTTAATTTATAAGTAAAGGATAATTGATATGGGGTTGGGGATTGATAAGTTGATTGATTGAGTTAATCAAGGATATGATTAATTAACTAAGGTTGGTAATTAATTGTATAAGCAAGATTATGTGATTAATTCTTAAGGAATTAATTTAATTTAAGTAATAAAATCAATTGTGATATGAATTGTTAATGCTTGCTTATGGATGATTGGTTGTAAAATGTCTGAGTTGGATGATATCTATTGAATTGATATCTATTGATGAATAATCAAAATTGATTAATGAATGTAATTAATTAAGTTAAAGGGGTTAATGATTATATGAAATTTAAGAATAGCTCGCTAACAAAAGCAATTAGAGGATTATTGAATTTATGTAATTAATGGAAATGATAAATCTTGCTTATTAATGATTGGATTATGGTGAATACTTTAAATTGGTAGATATCTCTATCATGAATTGATTTGTGATATGATATGTTGGGTGGGCAATGATAAGGTGATTATTAATCAATAAGAAATGGTTGCGTAAAATGTTATCCGATGATTAAAATTTGATTTGTATTTAATTGGATAACTTGGTTTTAATGTCTTTGGATTCGGAAAGACCAGAGTCGGGTACAGTAAATACCCGAAGCCACTTCGATCCTTATAAAATTGATATGTGGAGATCAATGTATTAGTTTGGAATGATTTAAGTGTATCGGACCCTTTAATCTAGTTTTGACACTTAGAAATTGATGTGTGATAAGTAATGTCTATAACGACTTGTGAAGTTATAAAGGATATATGTACCCCGGGTTTTATATGTTGCATGATTTTGTATTCTAAGTTAGATGGGTTTACTCACGCTGGTTTCCCAGCCTGACCCGGGTGTTACTTTGATGTAATGCTCGGGTCAGACCGAGTATTACAGATTTTCAGGTAAGGACGTTCTGGTGTTCAGGAGGCAAGCTGGATGGCAGGGACGTACGGAGAGATCCACTATGGTACTGTATATATCTGAGATATGTTAAATTGTACCAAATCCAATGTTGTATAAAATTGTTATACTCTGATATTGATGTAAACTGATAGATACAGATTCTTTTGTATAACTATTATTATGTGATATTATATTTTATCCGCTGCGAATGTGAGATTGTGTGTTTCTTTTCTGTTCTTCTTCTTCTATCTTTTCTTCTTTTCTCTAACTATCTGGAAATTTCGGGATCGAAATTTTCGGGTCGTTACATTTGGTATCAGAGCTGAAGGTTAAGCAAGAACCTTGGCTCTGGTGGGGTAACTCATTAAGGTTAGGTTAAGTAACACCCTAGAATGAGTTGAGTATATATATATATGAGAGAGCGTACTTGTTATTTTCTTATATAAAGGTTTTTAATGATTTCAAAAGTAGATAAATCTTATATAAGAAATAGATTATATATTATATTAAGGAAATTAGTTGTAGTATTAATTAAATTAAAAGTAATAGTAAAGAATAAAGTGGTAATAGAATTACAACCAAATTGCAAAATTTAATAAAGATAAGTTTGAAATGAATTCAAACTGAAATTAAATCTTGAATTAAGGAACGGTTTCAGCATAAGAATAATCAATTAATTTATGTAATTAATCAAACTTTATGTGATTAATTAGTGGATAATAATTAGAAATGATAAATAAAGAAGGAGTTACTTAATGAAGTAACTAGAGGTAAGTAATTTAAGAGACAATTACTTAATGAAGGTAATTAAGAAATAAGTTAATTACCGAATGTAATTAATTAGAATTAAATAATGACGTAATTAATTTAAAGAAATAATAAATATTATTTAATGCATTTGAATGAAATGATCCTTTTCAAACAAGAGTTGTTTGAAAATTTAAAGGAATTTGTTTTGAATTAAAAACCAAAGGTGGTTTGAATAAACTCTAAATGTTGAGTTTTAAATTTGGAATGAGATGTGAAAACCCAAAGTGATAAGTTTTTGAACTTAATAAGTGAAAAGATTATTAATGTGAAATTTAGTATTTGAAATGGAAGTTCAAATTGGGTATGGTTAACTGGATTAAATGAATTGAGTTTAATTTGGGAAAAATTAAATATGTTGGGATGTTCAACTTGATTTGTAAATTCTAAGATGAAATTGCAATTTAACTTGGTTTAAAGGGTTGGACCAACCTTAATAAATTTAACTCGAATTTATATAATTCGAGAAGGTTTAAATTTAGGATTTGAATTGAAATTAGATCAAATTGAATTTGATTTGAATTAATTGAAATTGTGATTAAAGATGTATAAGTGAGAAATTCAATTGGAAAATTTGAATTTGATTAATTGGAAACAATTTGAAATTGAAGTAGGTTCAATTTAAAGTTAGTCCAAATTGATTTGAATAATTTGGAATTATAATTAAAATTGAATAGTTTCAAATTCAAATGGAATTTGAATTTAATTTGGAAGGAAATCAAGAATAATTTAACTTGATTTGGAAATGAAATTTGAAATTGAGATTTATTCAAACTGAAGTTGAAATGGATTAGAATTGAAGTGGGTTCAATTGAATGGATATTAGGCCAGAATAACTTGGGATTGTTATTAAAGTTGAATATGTTTAAAATCAAATGGAATTTGATTTAAATTTGAAAAGGAATTGAGAATAAATTCAACTTGAATTGGGATAGAATCAATTTCAATGGGAATTGAAATTATTTAAAATAGGAATTGGGTCAATTTAAGTGGTAGAGAAGATTTGAATTGAATTGATGAGGATGGAGATTGGGAATTGAACAGTTTTGACTCTGGACTATTTTTAATATATAAATTGTTTTAGTATAAACCTATTTTCAAAGCTATTTATTATATATACAACCTTTCTTTTAAAAAGCCAAATTATCTTATACTTGTTTTACAATTATTTTTGAAACTGTTTAACAATTTTCCAACTGTTTTATAAACTAATTATTATTTTCAACTGTTAATTACTGTTTTATATCTATTTTGCAATTATTTAAAGTTTCTATGACTATTTAACTATTTTCAAATTATTTTACAATTACTGAACTATTTTACAGCTATTTTACAAACTAGTAATTATTTTCTAACCACTTATCTATTTTTAAACTTTTCAAGTTATTTTCTAAATTTAAACTGGACAGAGTTTAAACTGTTATTGGTTGAATACCCAATCAAGATAAGAATAGAGGTGATAATCCAAATGATTGAAGCAAATGTGAGTTAGTAAATGAAAATTAAAGTGAATATGAATAGAAATGGAGTTAATTTGGTTAATAACCAATAAGATAAATACGTAGGGTGTACGTATGTTATTCTATTCGCATAGTGATTTGATCCAGATTCGAGCACAGAATTTCGAGATAGTTATATCGATCCGAGTTGGAATTTTCCACTCGATTTTCGACGGCGAACCTGGATATGGATTGTTGATTGGTTCTGGATATTCTCTATCATAGTTATGACTATGCAAGGAGAATGACGGTTTCTGATCAAGAAACCAGATCTGTGTCCGCACTAGAAAGTCGGGTGGACGATACTAGTTCGGAAATGAAATTGTGTGATCGAGTGAGCGATCAGATTGGTATGACGTACGAATGATATGTGTACATCGTACGGATTTGAATGAAATTGATATTGAAAGGAGTTTAATCAAATTTGAATATCTGATTTTGAGTAAACAAAGTAATTATCTTTGTTTTATAAAATAAAACTCCCCTTGATGAATCTTTTGCCAGAAAGAAAGGGTTTTGGAAGTGTTTGAAGTATAAAAAGGATTTTATACAAGTTTATAATGATCCAAAGATTTTTTATAAAGGATTTTATATATATCTATATATATAAAGGATCATATGAGGATTTTGAAAAAGGGTTTTGAGAACCTATGGATTTGGAAAGGCTTTTGATTTTTAGGTAAAATCAATATTGAAATTGGAAAGCCTAGTTTGAGAATTATCGATTTTGGAATAATCGATTTTGTGTAAAGGAGCTTTGTATGATATCATACTAGGTGTATGATTTGTAGATGCTATATATGTATAGTATAAAATGTTTTGATGATGCTCTGGGGAAAAAGGCGCTCCCTTGGAATGGACTTCTCAGGAGTACCACCGGGTGGTACTGCCTTGAGCCCCAAGGGGGGGTTCTAAAGTGATCCTGTGAGGAGTCCGAACAAAACTAGTTCCTGAGGATTTTTGGGTAGCGAAAGTCGATGGTGCTGATGCCTACAGGGGCATTTGGGTTATGCTGTGACGACAGTGTAACTCGATGTCGCTGCGATCTACTGTGGGGACCATAGCGAAAATCGTGTGGGGGATGAGTGTCAACGGTCTACACTTGATTTTGCCGGGAAGGCAACGCAACATCGGTAGACTGCGATCTATGGTCAAGTGGAGTGGAGAAGTTTCATTTTTGGCAGCGAAAGTCGAGGGCGCTGATGCCTACAGTTATTTGGGTTTTAGCTGTGATAGCTACGTAATCCCAGTTGTAGCTGCGATCTGTAGCGGGGTTCCATGGTGTAATCGTGGGGCGCGGAGGCCTACAGTTATCTGTGGATTTTGTCGGGACGGCAACGTAATCACCGGGTTAACTGCGACCATGGATGGGGGTGATGATTTCCAGAGCATTCTCACCATGGATGGGTCTGCTAAGTACTTATAGATTTTCAGTCGTACGCCTGATCAACGTATGACCGAATTTCTGTGAGAACGAAGATGGACTTGTTAAAACATCGAGTTATAAAAAGTATTTTCATAAAATCTATTTTATAATATTATATAGATTTTTAAATGTTTTAAAATGAATCAAAGAATATTTTAACTGATTTTAAAATATTTAATAAATTCTGGTTTCATTCTTTTCGAGGACGAAAAGATTATAAGGGGGGAGGATTGTAATATTCCGGAATTTATGGCAATATAAATTTAGTAATCTGTGTTTAAATTTGAATTGATTCAATAATTTTCTTAAATAAATATTAATTAGTGAATATCTTTTAATAAGTTAACAAATGTTTTATTGGTTAAAATATATTTTAACTTAAGTTTGTATATTTAAAATAAGTTAAAAAAAATATATTAGTGTTACTCTTTTTAAAATATTAATTTATAAAATGTGATTTGTTAATTTAATATTGAATTTAAAATACAATGTAAAATATGAACATGCATTCATTAAGTTTAATTTTCTTAAACACTTAATTAAAATAACAAAACATTTATAAAGACATGTGTAAGTAATTTAGGATATGAGTTAACATGTGTTAAGTATTTAAATGGGTAAATTAACAAGTGTTAACCATTTAGACAAATGTCATTCTTTAATAAAATCAAATTTAAAATGTAAGTTGTAAAAAAAAAAGTACTTAATAAAGATGATTTATTTATGTAAACATTAAAAGCTAAAATGAGAGTAAACATTTAAAACTTAATAAATAAGTCATTAATGAACATTTGTAAAAGTAAGAATTTATTATAATATTTGAAATAAAAACATGTGTAAGAATATTTGATCATGTAAAAAGACACTTGTAATCATTTCAAGAATTTAAGTTACAAATGGCATGGTTAAAACATTTGTAAATAGATAAGAGAAAATTTGAAAAGAATTCTTTGGTGTTTAAAAACATTTTTCTTCCTTCTTTCCTAAAAACTGAAAATCAGATATTAAAAAGAGGAGAAGGAGAAGAAAAAAATCATCAAAATCAAAACTAAAACCAAATACCGCCAGTTCAAAGTTTTCAAAACTGTGATCTTGCATAACTAGTGAAGATCATCATCAAATTCGAAACAAAAGATCCCTGGATTAAACTGGAAACATTACAGCAAGATCAAAACTGCAATGCAATGAAAATTTGAAGCATAGATTATCAAGGAAGCTACAAAATTCAATAATTCAAGTTTCAAATACCAGTTTCTGGCTCTCTATCTTAGGAAGGTGAGTAAAACTCTACTTGTTTTAATCTAAATCTGGATGCGTGAAATTAAACTTAGAAGCATGATGAAAACTTGTTTGCATGCAGTAGAACTAAATATGTTTAAATGCAAGTCTGGTGCCTATGTTGAAATATCAGATGTTCATCCCTGTTTTTTTCAAAAATATACAGAGCACAGCTTTAGTTGAAATTTCATTTTTTCTCATTCAAAATTCTTGTTAGATTTAGATATTTAAACAAAATATGATCGTTTGGGATTAGACCTCGAGTCTCAAGTTTTTATTCCAAATTCATAACAAAACCCAGATTTGAATCAGAGCAGTTTTCAGGCATTATGTTTTCAAATCAAGAAAACTGTTCCTCTGCATTTTCAATTTGTGAGTAAGCCTTGATCAGAAAATTTGTATATAAAAACCTGGTTGCATGCAGTTTCTAAGATGATGATTAAATTGTGTGAATATTTATTTGAAATTCCTGAGTATATGTTTATATGGATGAATGACTTCTGTTGGGTATGTTCTGTCTGAACTTAGTTTTTGAAAACTAAGATTGATACCAAAATCCATTATCTGGTGAATAAATCTTTTTGAGGACTTAGGATACAAATAAAACTTGATTGATTCCTCATGAAGTAGTTTTTAAATGTTTATTATGATAAAATAAAATTTGAAATTTTATCTGTAAAACCTGGGAAAACAGATAGGTTTAAAATGATGACAAAACTGAAAACATTTTAAACCATTAATTCAAGTATAAAATCTGAAACTATAAATTAAATCATGGTTTTTAGAAATAAAATTTCAATTTTTAAATATTGGATTGAAGGAGCAGTTTGGGTTTATTTTGAAATGGACTTTTGGGTGATTCTGTCTATCCAAGTGGTCGGGGTGGCCAGCATTGGTTCTGGTGATGGAATGGCGATGGTAGAATCATGCGAAAATATTGGAAAGAGGATTAGAGCATTGAGGTGATGAAGATTTCGAATTAAAATATTTAACCCTAGTTTTATCTGTGGATCAGTAAATGGGTTGACACAGATCCTATGAGTGATCGAGTTCACTCAAATTTAGGGAATTGATGGTGCTTTGCTTGTCGTAGGTGATGGTGGGAGGTTGGGATCTCCGGTGACTGGAATTTTGGGTTTGAGGAGAATTTCAGTTCGATTTTATTTACAGTTTTTGAGCTCGAATGCTCAATTTCGAGTTAGGGGTTCTGCAGTTGATTTGATGGTAGGAAACGTATTGGGTGATGATCGATGACTGGTGAGTAGGGTCGCAAACGGTCGGAAATGGCTGCCATGATGGTACAGGTGCACGAGTTCATCGTTCGTGTATCAGCAGTTTATTTTGGGAAGAAGAATACTCGAGTGTTACGAGTAGTATCATGCTTTTGCTCGAAGTTTAGGGACAGTGGACTCGGAGTAGCCATGTTGTGGTCTCGGGAGTGGCAGATGATACGGGTTTATATGTAAACCTGACAGAATTGTAAATTTTTTTGAATGTTTTCGAAAATGGAATGTTGCTCGAGTTTTTATTCGAGTTAGTTAGTGTTTTGCTCGAGTAAATTACGTGTTGCTCGAGTTAGTTGAGTTACAGGTTAGAAACCTGTTTTATTTTCAAACTTTAAACTGAATTTAAAGTATTAAACAAGAATTTAAAAACAAGTTTTAAATCTAATTTTAAATTTATGGATTCAAGTTTAATTTGAATCATAATTGGAAATGAATCAGTTTTAAATTCAAATTTTGTTTAAAATACTTTAAAGGGTTTATTGTTAAAATTATTTCTAAAGAAATTTGAAATTAAATTGGTAATTGAAATGTAAAGAAAGTTTTTAAATAAATTTTAAATCTGATTCAAATCTGAATTTGAATCTTTGTTTTAAATTAAATTTAAAGTTTTATAAAGTTAAGTGTTTAAACAATTTTGAATGATAAAGAAAAATTTAAATGCTTTGAATAAAAAAAAATCGTTTTAAATCTTGTAAAATTTCTTTTATAAGGAAAGTATTATTTATCATTTAAAGGATTTAAATTGATTTAGAAGATAACGATTTGTTATTCATTTAATTATTAGGGTAATTAAATGAATTTAATGAAGTAGATAATTACTCAATTAAGTTTAAGGATTAAGATTTACTAATTAAGTAATTGGGAGTAATTAATTATGTAATTAAAGGTTACTTAACTAATGATTAAGTAGTGCTTAATTAAGTTTTATTAATTAATAATTAAGGTTTTATTAATTAATAATTAAAGAATAATTAATCTGTAAATTAAGGATTAATTAAGAGATTGTTAAGTGGTAATTAATTGATTCATCAATGGAGATTAAAGGATTAATCAAAATGGTAATTGGGAATTGATTATCTGTTAATTAATGATTCTTAATTTATAGGTAAAGGATAATTGATATGGGGTTGGGGATTGATAAGTTGATTGATTGAGTTAATCAAGGATATGATTAATTAACTAAGGTTGGTAATTAATTGTATAAGCAAGATTATGTGATTAATTCTTAAGGAATTAATTTAATTTAAGTAATAAAATCAATTGTGATATGAATTGTTAATGCTTGCTTATGGATGATTGGTTGTAAAATGTCTGAGTTGGATGATATCTATTGAATTGATATCTATTGATGAATAATCAAAATTGATTAATGAATGTAATTAATTAAGTTAAAGGGGTTAATGATTATATGAAATTTAAGAATAGCTCACTAACAAAAGCAATTAGAGGATTATTGAATTTATGTAATTAATGGAAATGATAAATCTTGCTTATTAATGATTGGATTATGGTGAATACTTTAAATTGGTAGATATCTCTATCATGAATTGATTTGTGATATGATATGTTGGGTGGGCAATGATAAGGTGATTATTAATCAATAAGAAATGGTTGCGTAAAATGTTATCCGATGATTAAAATTTGATTTGTATTTAATTGGATAACTTGGTTTTAATGTCTTTGGATTCGGAAAGACCAGAGTCGGGTACAGTAAATACCCGAAGCCACTTCGATCCTTATAAAATTGATATGTGGAGATCAATGTATTAGTTTGGAATGATTTAAGTGTATCGGACCCTTTAATCTAGTTTTGACACTTAGAAATTGATGTGTGATAAGTAATGTCTATAACGACTTGTGAAGTTATAAAGGATATATGTACCCCGGGTTTTATATGTTGCATGATTTTGTATTCTAAGTTAGATGGGTTTACTCACGCTGGTTTCCTAGCCTGACCAGGGTGTTACTTTGATGTAATGCTCGGGTCAGACCGAGTATTACAGATTTTCAGGTAAGGGCGTTCTGGTGTTCAGGAGGCAAGCTGGATGGCAGGGACGTATGGAGAGATCCACTATGGTACTGTATATATCTGAGATATGTTAAATTGTACCAAATCCAATGTTGTATAAAATTGTTATACTCTGATATTGATGTAAACTGATAGATACAGATTCTTTTGTATAACTATTATTATGTGATATTATATTTTATCCGCTGCGAATGTGAGATTGTGTGTTTCTTTTCTGTTCTTCTTCTTCTATCTTTTCTTCTTTTCTCTAACTATCTGGAAATTTCGGGATCGAAATTTTCGGGTCGTTACAGTAAAATTGAAAAAGAAATATTTTTGCAATATAAAATAAAATATAGATTTTGAAAATATTATTTGCCTCAGTTATTTGGGTTGTTCGTCATCATTTACATTTGAATTCATCACACACAAACAATATGACAGCACAGTGTATCACTGTACATGCCACAAGGCCGTGCACATCGATATACACTTGATAATGCTACAGGGACAGGTAAGCAATAGGTCAAACCCAAATAAAAAGACGGGTTCAACTCAGGTGCAAATTCAAAAATCAATTCAAATGCGATAAAATGGTCGGGAGTACACATGCCCAGACTCAAGCCAACATGAAACAAGACCAAGTCCAGCTACAACAGATGATTAAACTCAATGGACCATACTGCAACAGGTCAAGACTGTGTACCCAGCAAATGCAATGACCAAAATCATCAATGAACAAAGACTCCAAGCCTACAAAACTGCATGCACACGGCAACTACAAACTGCAAAGGCCGAAGCTAACATGAAGCAGTTCAGTATCCAAGCAACAACAGAAATGTGGGTAATGCATAGTGATACCAAAGCCAAATTATACAACAAACACATAGCATCATGAATGGACAGAACAAGTGAAGTATACAAGAGAAGCCATATGCAGTAAACAACATGTACTTGGAGCATCGAACCACGCAGCAACTCAAATGAGCAGTGCCAACAGACCACTTCAACTACATACACACTACGGCAACACATGGAGTTCAAGACAGTCAGGCAACATACTAACTTAAACAACAACAATGAACCAGAGCCAAGAATATATGTACAGTATGGCAAATGCATGTACAAACTATGGTGAATGCAGATACAACATGTCAAAGAAAATTACAAAGCAACCCAGTGACTACATCTACAACATCAAAGGCAATGCTCAAATGAATCATCAAGGGCTATAGCAAACATGAACACTTCAAAAATTTCACTTACTGCAACAATATTTTTAAATGGACAGCAAAAGTGATCAACCTCAATTGACCAGACTCAAAGCACAAAAATGCAATAGGAACCAATCTCAAGTACTACAAAGACCATGTCAAACACAATGACACCATTAAGCAATGCAAACAAATCGACAGGTCGAACATACCAAAGTCAAAGAGAAAATCACGGGTAATCAAGGAGTTGACTAAGTAAAACATCAAATTCATGCGATGCAGCATAAATTCATACGAAAATTATCCAATCACAAAGCCGAGAATTACAAACCAGGTCAAACCCGTGACCATAAGTATATACAAAAATAAACGAATTTGAAAAGGTCAGATATCATCACATTCATCAGTGCAAAATCAAGTGTATACGATTATGAACTAGTCAGAGGAAATCATCAACATCCATACAATACCGAATGACCAAGCAAATGAATTCAAAACTGTGTCAACCAAGAAATGTGAAATATACGAATTTGACAAAGTCGGATTAATCAGCAATCGTTCAAGCATCATCAAGCGGCAGAGAAAAGGAATTGACAAAATTAAATATATTTATACGAATGCAAATATAGGAATTCGAACTCCTATATTACCCCTAATCATCATCGGCAATCGGAGGAGCATCGAGTTCAAGTACGAAAGATTAGAAGAAGCAAAAAGCACAAATTACATACCGGAGCAATCGAACTCGATCATCAAAGAGCCGTGAGCAAAACAGAGAAGCAAGAGATCGACGAAGCAAACAAGTTGATAAATCTTCCTTTCGATCTAGCAACCAAAGCCGGCCTCTTTGAAATCACGAAAAGCCCTAATTTCGATCAGGGACGAAGCCCTAAATTTGCAAGAGGATCGGCCGCCATCACGAACAAAGAAAATAAAAGAGACGGATCATAATAATAAAAGGGGCCGGCCTTTATCTTATATTTGAGAGTTTTATTTTATTTAGGTTTTTTATTTGAAAGTAGGGTTGTTTTTAATTTAAATTGTTTTTAAATTTGTATTTTTCTTTTAAACCGTTTAATTTTCTAGTCGTGTGACTAGGGTACAAACTACGGTGTGTAGTTTGAGAATTCGCAACTCGGTGGTTGAGTTATGGTAAGATTTTGAGTGTAGAGTTAGGTTAGTCAATAGCGGGTATAGCGAGTTTACGTGTGTAAGCGAGGGACTATCTAATTTCTAGTAGAAACCTTGGGGGCAGCACGTAGGCAGGTTTTTGCCGAAGCTGGGTAAATTCTGTGTTGTTATGTTCTGCATTTTGTTATTCTCTGTGCTGTGTTTATTCTTCTGTGTTCTGTGTTAAAATTAATATACACTTCCGCAATAATTTTTATAATTAACACTATCACCATATTCACCCCCCTCTAGGGTGAAATTGATCCTACAAACCTCCCCTTTGAAACCATAGTTTAAACCTTTCGAAAATACTAAAGAACCTCCTCTTTAATACTTATATCAGTTTTCGAAAGTATTAAAATATACTATATAAAACAAACCTTTCGAATGCATTGGGTTCACATAAAATATTGTGGAAAACCTTTCGAATCCTTTGGAAACTATTCCTTTTGAAACTTTTGGGTTTAACTTTCAAATATCAAAATGGGCCATAAATAACCAAGTCAGAAGCAACTCTTTCGTAAGCAATTCTTAAGTAAAAGAAGTGAATGGTATCGAAACCTATCCCTTCGAAAGTATTGGAGAAGTGGCTAAGTTTTTAAATAAAGTAACCCTTTCGATATCGATCTGGGTTGAAAGGTAAAAAGGTAGCAGTTAGGGGTTTCAGCCCCTTCGAAAGACTTCACTTAAAACAAAAGGCATAATCTCTTTCAAAACCATTCCTTTAAAACTAGTTGACCCAGTCAGAAGCCAACCAAATCAAAAGCATTACTATCGAAAGCAAAGCAGGTGCATTTTCATTTAAAAGCAGAGTAGCACTTCAACCCCATCGGTTTCGATGGTGATGGTGGCGGAGGAACACGATCAAAACCCAGGTGCCGAAAGTGGTGAGACACAGAAAAAGCATGTTTAAACTGATTTTTAACCGTTTTAAGTAATATTTTCAAATTACTTGCCTTGCTTGTCAAAATATTATTGGTTGCTAATTTTCATTTTGAAAAGTACTTTAGAATTAAAATAAATAAATTAGTTAGAAAATGCCTCTTCTCCTTTTATAAATATATAAAACATTTAAGTCCCATACCTTAAATAATTTATATATCTACTAAAACACTTAGGAAAATTCTCCAAAAAAATGCAAAAAGTCTATTTTAATGTGTTTTCTAACATATTTAAATTTCAGACCCAAAGTCACTATATCTTGGCCGCAAATAATTTTAAACCCAATTAGCAATTTTCTTCACTAGAAAATTAATATTAATTCCACAATAATTCAGAAAATTAAAAAACTTGAAACCCATTTCCATAGTAAAATTTCTGACCTCAGATTAAAATTGCAAGTCTATTAGATGTTAACTAGTAGGTTTTATAAATCAATTCTTATCATAAAATTCATATGAAATGGCCAAAATCATCAACAAGTGTGTATATATATATATATATATATATATATATATATATATATCCATTTTTAATCAATCAAAACATGCATTTCCGATACAATTTAGGATCTCAATCTAGTAACCGAAAACAAAAACTGAAACGTAACCTATTGTTCACCTTTGCTTTGATGTTAAGGAGTTGAGATTTGATCTTAGATTAATTTGATTTGGATTCTTCCTCTTGATTTAACTAATTCTTCCCTGACTTCTTCTTAATGGTGGCTGGCCTTTATCTTTGTTTTTAGTTTGTGAAATGAACATGTAAAATGAAATGGTACGAAGGCTTAGAGTATATGTATATGTCTAATTCCTATTTTACTCTTATCTAATTCATTTTGTTTTTCCTTAGTTCATTAATTCAATTATGCATGGCTACACCCTTATTTTACAAATCACAATTCCTTTAACCAACTATTATTTTCATTATTCTATTTAATTTAGATAATTAAATCTCCTGAATAATGTTATCAAAAATTAGGGGTGTTACAATATGATTTCACCATCTCATTGGGAACAGTTAGTGGATAGCGGTTCGAACGAATATAATCCAAGTGCAGAAGCTATTATCCTGCCTTTTGGCAAGGCTGTGACACCAAGAACTTGACTAGAAACCAAGAGCAATCCGTCCCAAAGATCGGTTGTACACAGGTTCATTATGGATACTGGTAAATTTTTCCCGAGACCTGATTGAGCTACAATCAATATGACATGACAGACAAAACTAAGAAAGCCAACATTCCCAATTTTAGGTCAATTGGAGTTTGTATGCTCAAGTTATGGATCGACGAAGTCTCATGAAAGGCAAGCGTAATTCGTAGCCAAATAGTTCGTCTCCATCAAAATACAAAGGGAAAAAACCACGACCGTATCAATCTCATTCGTAAAAATCAATTCTTAAGCAAAGCATGATCAATTCATATCCATGGAGAGAAGCAGTTCATTCATATCCATCGAGTTCATGTCCATCGCCATCTCCTTCGTGTCCTCTTCGTTCGTGTCCATCAAGTGAAAGAAATCAAACTCGTATCGATCATTACTCGATCAATACAACGGAAGGACCCAAATAAAAATACAAATTTATCGATATGAAGTCCCTCCCAGGACCGATATAAATGGGGGATAGATCATCGATATGAGGCAGGCTGCACAGCTCGATACGAAGGGACAATTTTGGATTGATATGAACAAGACTGCAAAGGAGGAAAACTCGGGCGCTCGGCATGAAAAGTGGATCGATCTTGGAAGATAACTCCACGTCATTGACCATCACGTGCCTAGAACCGATATGAACAGGATCGAAACGAATGGAAGCGATATGAGCTCGGCTACACATTGCAAAATCCAAACTTGCGTCTATCATAACTCGAGATCTACAAGTCCAAATGCCACCAAATTTTCACAGGAGCTTGCGTACGGCCTCAAGAATGTACCCGATCAATTTCATCCAAAAAGGATCAATTCTTGATCGTTATGAATTCCATTTGTATCACTCTGATATTGAGTCAAAATCACCTAAACTTGATCCTGTGGGCCAATGTGAGAGAAGAAGTCCTCTGAGATTTGGGCGAGATATTTGCTGCCTACGCCTATAAACAGCGACCCTAGATCTATAGAAAATGGACTTTTTGCTTCTCTACGTCGATACTCTATCGAAATTTCTATCATACTTTGATTGTACTGTTGTAATCCACTTATAACCAACAAGTTATACTCAATAAACATCAATCATTTCATAATGGATGTAAGCCATATACTGAACCACTTTAAAATTGTATACTTCTGTACTTTTCCATATTTGTTAATTGGTAAGTTTGTTAGAGCTTCCTCGTTTTACATTTACTTTATTCATTTTATCTCTTTAAATAGATCCAAAGAGTGTTTTGTCCAATTTTGATACAAACAATTTGGTGCTTTCACTGAGAAAACCCCGCTTTTCTCTGCTGTATTTGATCTACCACCATCGTTGGATTGCAAAATCTGAGGAGAAGATAAAGATCTCATGCCTAGAAGTTCTTTCATTCTATTCAGATTTTCACCAAGTCTAGGTGAGGCATTCGCTATTCACCATGGTCGCTACTAGGACTACCTCAACCGCAGCAGATCTAGAAGGACGATAGGCAGAACGTGGCACAACTTCCCTCCACAGACCAGAGCGCTGTAGGTCCTTCAGATCCACACATCCCTATCACTAAGGAGGAGTTCTAGCTACTTATGCAAGAGCTGGCCAAAGCCATAAGCAACTCCGTGCCAACGCGAAGTTAACTATTCGGCTGAATCGAGAAATACAAAGGAGATTTAGACGAGAGCATGCTTCCCACTCATCTACTGAAAGTTCAGCTTCCTTTGATTAAAATCAAAGATCCATGTGCCCACGGCTAGATGGAAGCTATGTACATACTACCGAGCATCAACACACTTTGAATCTTGGATAAGTGAGAGTTGGTCTATCAACCAGCCACCAGACCGGACCCTCCTCTTGAGGAGGGACGTTTCCCTATCATGCTACTGGCAACCACGCTGTTGCTGCTACCATCGACTTGGAAGCTGACCCTCGAAACCGAATGGATCCAACCCTTCATCAACGCGACCACACTACTGAACCTTACATACCCAAAGACCTAGAGCCAAGGAGGCGAGTTACGGACCGTCGACCGTGACTGGACCATCCTCGCACTGTGGAACCTGACCACACCTTGGCCCAGCATACCAGAATGTACAAATGCCAAATATTCTATGACCCGCCAGATGATTCACAAGAGCTAGGGCCTCACCAACGATGACTGGGGAATCTCCCGGAGTCATGCCCCTTTCACCGAAAACATCCTTTACGTTGAACCGCCTCCGCGATTTAGAATGCCAACTCTACCTCTTTATGAAGGGAGCTCTGACCCTAACCAGCATATTTGAAGTACGAATATTTGATGAATGCTGCACAAGCTGATGATGTGGTCAAGTGCCAAAGTTTCCCAATTTCCCTAGAGGACATCATGACTATATGGTTTACTCGCCTTCTACCCTGATTTATTTCATGTTTCGACCAGTTGGCTACGAAGTTTGTCTAGTAGTTTCGCATGCATGTCACAAGGCCTAAAGATGTTAACACCTTGTCCACTGTCACTCAAGCTCCTGGAGAGACACTCAGACATTACCTGGAAAGATTACATGCCCCTTGTGTAGAGATTAGTAACCCTAATGATAACTCCACATTGATGGCACTAACTAAGGGAATTGATCCTGATTCCGAATTTGGCAACTGGTTAGTTGGGAAACCCCCTGCACCGTTGGACCGATTCTATTCCAAGGCAGCTCAGTACTTGAGGAGATAGGATGCAAAAAAGTCTAAGGAAAAGTATGATGTGGGGCCTAGTGTGGAAGGAATCTAGAGCAATGTCGCTGTGAAAAAAATGGAGAGAGTTTCGAAAAGGTGCAGTTAAATATAAAGAATAAGCAGAATCAGCAGAAAGATGATGGAAATCAGGGTAAAAAGCGGGATCTAAATGGCGGACCGGGACGTAGAGCTCCTATGTTTGACACTTATACTCCTTTAAATAAATCCCTGGAGAATGTGTACTTGCAAACTTGTAATACTATCCTATATAAGAAATCTGATCCGAAGCAATCATCAGAGAGACAGATTCAAACAGAGAAGTTTTGTAGATTTCACGATAGTTATAACCACAACACGAACGAGTGTCATTATCTACAGGACATTATCGAGTAGTTGATCCTAGAAAGAAAGTTGGAGCAGTTTGTTCGGACGCCGTAGGCTGGAGGCGCGGGCCCATGGAATCAAAATCAACTGCCAATCATGTTAGACCGAAGGAACCCGTACGTACTGGCAAGTGGTTAGTGATTAACACCGTTAGTGGTGGTCCCTATCTAGCTGATCAGAGCGAGAAGGAAATGTAGTCGTATGCCAACTCTATTAGGCATGCGAGATTCAAATATTGTAGTAATTTAGAAGACAACGCGCCGGCCAAACAACAAAAGACGATGACTAATGACATCATTTTCTGAGACAAGGATGCTGACAGAATTGAAGCCCTACCATTGATCCAATTGTCCTTTCAGCTCAGATAGGTCCTGCTTGGATGAAGAGGATCTTAGTGGATAGTGGAATTCCAATGAACATACTCTTTAAGCGAGCTTATGATCAAATGAAGATGGAAGTGAAGGATTTGAAGCCTTGACGGTCTCGTGTACATGGTTTCAATGGAATAGTGACTATACCCACTGGTATGGTGGGGCTATCAGTGGAAGAATGCTAGAGAGTCCGAATGTTATAGTTTATCATGCTGGATATCAATTCACCATACAATGCTTTCTTGGGCCGACTGGCTCAAGCTGAATTCAGGGCTGCTATCGCCCCTTGATGTTTGACGTTGAATTTCCCTACCGACAACGGGGTCGGAGTTGTTTAGGGAGACCAGGCTACTGGGCGGGCCTATTACATCACCAAGCTACGAGAGCCGTAGCGAAAGGAGAAAGGTAAGAACGTAGAGGAATCTCTCTACATCTGTGTTCGTCGACGGAAATTATATCGGTTTAGAAAACTGTCGAACGAATTTAAATTTAAAAATAACTGCAAGCGTACGGTGTACGAATGTAGCACACGACGAATACGGGTCGATCCACAGGGAATTGTTGATTTAAATTTCCTACTCAATCAAATTAAACCAAGGTTGAAGAGAATATTAAACTAAGAAAGAAGAAAAACTAGCAAAAGAAAATGATAAAAATATGAGCGTTAAGACAATTTAGAGGCAATTTCCACTCTCTAGATCACATAAATCAACAAAATGAAGTTATGATCTCTCTTTTCTTGTCATTAGTGAATTAGTTGATGTGCTTATCATAAGTATGGTATATTTGTGCTATTAATTAGCTCAATATAAACCATCAAACTATAACACAACCACTAATACACTTTTAAATCTCATACAATATGACAACAAAGTTGAAAGCAAAATCTATTTTAAGCATGGCCTATTAACTATTAATCAGAAATAGAAGCCATCAAATTTTAATTTCAACAATCACTTCTTTGCCATAATCATATGTAAATAAAGAGGCAATTTGTGTTTTGTTTGTTTAAGCATAGCCTATTTGTTATGAACAACATAAACTATCAAATTCAAAGCTAAACAACATCATTAAACCGCTTCAATCATTCTCATTAAACACAAAAAGAGATCATAAACATCAAATTATGTTGAAGCTACATGATTAGAGAGCTTCATTACCTCTAAATTGAAGGGATTAGCCTCTCATATTTGTTATCAAAACAACATATGTAGCTTGCAACATGAAAGAAAAATAAAAGAAAACGAGAGCAAAGTTAAATGAAAAACTATTCTATTTGCATAAAATAAAAGAGATCTACACTACAACATGGAAGTAAATAAACATGAAAAGAAAATGAACATGTATTAAATTGCATAAAAATAAAAAAAAAGTTACATAAGAGAAGAAATGGCTAAGTAGCCATGAAAAGAAAGAGAGCTTTGATTTATTTTCTAAGCTAAAACTAACTAACTAAGAGACTAACTAAGAAGAAGAGGATGGAGGCCACATGAAACATAAGGGGTTATTTATACATGCATGAAACCCTAATCCATAATTTGGGGAGTGACCAAAATGACCCTTAGGAAGTGTGGAGGCCAAGTAATCATTAACATGTCTTAATCCCCCATTAAGTGTACATGAAGCCATTAACTCCAAAAGCATGTGCATTAGCCTTTAATTTGTACATTAAGGTAGGTGGGTATGTGGGGTCCTCCATGTTCTTCAATTTGAATTATTTCCATCTTCATTCCTTTGTATTCATTTTGTGCATGCATATTCCTTCATGAACCCACTTGTAATTGAGTGTAATTTCCTACAAAATAATATAAAAATTTCCAATTAAATTTTCTCAAATTAATATATGCACAAAAATGACCATTTTGCCCCTGGATGAAGATGAATATGTGACAATTTGGAATTAATATGGATTTTGGTTAAAACAAGTTAAAATACCCAATATGATCATTTATTCAATTTAAATAGATTAAATATGCTGGTAAAAGTATGCATGTTTACGTGCACATCAAATACCCCCACACTTATCTTTTTATTCGTCCTCGAATAAAGGAAAACCAAGATTAATCCGTTTTCGTAGGGAGCACGATTGCATTGAGCATATGCAACATGCTGTTAAACCTCTGGGTGTCCCCAGTAGGACGATGTTGTCTCGTGAGGGTTTTCAACGGATACTACCCACAAAATCCCAATGCAGGATGAAAATATTTACAAAATGCAAGATTTATTTACAAAGAGATGAATGCAAGTTTCTGAAAATATTTACAAATGATGGATTTGCTTTTAAATTGACACGAATAAGTTAAATATAGGTTTTGGCTATTATCTTGAAAATTGATGTGATTTACTCGTCAAAATTTCCAACAAAAATCAAGTTATCATAACAAATAGACAATAGTTTAACTCGTTGTTTTGGTTAATAACACATTGTAACTATGAAATGGATCCTTAGTTGATTATCAAATTTTATCAAAGTGGTATTTTCATTTCTTTTCAATAACAAATCAAATCAACTAAATAAAAGTAATGCTAGGATTTCAATTGCTTACTCTCTCATTATTTGCAAGAAAAATTACACACCTAGCTCAGGTAAACTGAGGCCAGATATACCACCCATGCACTGCCTTTCGGGCTTATGTGAGGGGAGTACAGAGCATGGCGAGTGCACACACTTTCGTGCATACACCTATCGACCGTAGGTGGTTTTTATTAAGTCTGTTTTTTATATGTGTTCCATACATGCATAACCGTGAGGACTTTTAAATGAGTATGAAAGCACATAATCAATGATTCCAAGTAATTCACCCATGTATAACCGTGAGGACTTTTAAATGAGAGTGAATACTTGGATGCTATTATTTTTTTTATTTTTTTATTTTTTTAAGAGAGTTTTGCAAAATCATCTTAGCACCATTTAACTTAGAAGGCAAAAAAATGTTATATCCTTTACTTTAAATCAACCACTTTTTAAAACAAAGATTTTCAATTCGGATGTACTTCATAATTAACACGTATGAATTTTCCTATATATTAGTTAAACCGTTATTATTTGTAATCAAACTTCATTTTTATTTTTGTCAAGACAAATAAATTTTCAAAAATTTCAATTTAATAAGCCAAAACCATATATTTATCCTAGAGTGTTTCTTTAAAAATAAATCAAAATGCTTAAAGAAAATTCTTCTTTTGTTTTTAAAATTTTTTATATTTTTTTTGTTTTTCGAAGAAAAATGAAAAATTAATCCTAAAAAAATCAAAAAGAAGACGAGTCTCTCCGCACACTTGATTTTGACTGTGTCCCCACAATCAACCCAAGTGAAAGGAACGTTTATTATTATTTACATGAAAATGAAATGTATTTACACGAGATCAGAAAGTATATTGTCAAAAAGTAAATGAAACGGTCTTCCAAAGACCAATTCATTTGTCTCGTCAAATATGTGAGACACAACTCAAGCGCAGAAAACCAAACCGTAAAAGATTTCAAAGTTGAATCTTGATTTGGGAAAACGAATGTCGTTTTGAAAATCGTACGAGTTGTTTTAGTTTCGATGATTTTTGGGGTCGATAAAACAATTGATTGAAGTTCAAGTTTATTTTCACCAATTTGAAATTCAAGCTTATCATTGAAAATATTTTCAAAGCTATTGATTTCAAAGTCAAAATGGTGATTTTCTTCTTCCCCATCGGAATTTAACAACTCGTTTTCTAAAAGTGCATAAAACTCATGTTCGTTAAATTCGACTTCTTTTGTTGGATTATCAACAACTTCATTGCATAAATCGAGTTTAAAATTCAAAGTCGTCGTATTCAAATTTTCAGAAAAAGGAAGATCGAAGCTTAAATCGAATTTTGCACCCTCAAAAGAATTGAAATCCAACTTAATTACTGTATTTTCAACAACTTGATTAAGATCGTCATTGTCAATTTCGAAAGTTGTTATTTGAAAATCATCGATTTGGGTAAAAGATGGATTATAGTTTGACTCGTCACATGTTGAAATTTGATTTTGTTTCTCACGAAAATTTTCCAATGTTTTAATCAACAAATTCGTATGATCATCGTAAATTTCATTCATTTGCTCAACAAAGTCAAATTTGTAATTATTAACTTGAAAATTTTTGATTTGGATTTGTTGAGAACAAGAATTTTCACTCGTATCGTAGTCAAGATTATTCCCATTGCCAAATTCGTTTGAAAAGTTGTTCCCATTTTCATGTTGAGTTTGAAATTCATTTTGGAGTTCGAAATTGAATTGGCATGGGTTACACTCGAAAACATTTGAATTTTGAAGTGAATTCAAATTTTGATTATTTTGAAAACCTTGATTCGAGTTATAGCACAAATATGAATTGCACAACTCATTTATCTCTTGATTTTGTTGCGTAGAGAGTTCAAGTAACGACGAAATGCTATTTTCAAGAGTTGAGGGCTGACCATTATTTTGGAAATTTTGTGGTTCAAAATTCGAATTGTCTAAACAAAAGTTGTTGTTAAAATATCCATACAAATTTGGAGTGAACGCATATGGATTATATTGATTTTCACAGCTAAATTCAAGTGACTAAGAAAAAGGAAACTCAGACATTTTTAAGAATATTTTTGGTTTTTTTTATGAAGAAAAATATTTACAAGTAGAACGTATTTTTCAAAATGGAAAACTGATTTTTGTTTTGTTTTTGGATAATTTTTTTTGTT
Source organism: Allium cepa (assembly GCA_030765085.1). Lineage (NCBI taxonomy): Eukaryota > Viridiplantae > Streptophyta > Magnoliopsida > Asparagales > Amaryllidaceae > Allium > Allium cepa. The sequence goes on along the minus strand of CM060929.1, from coordinate 914,019,103 downwards.
TTTGAAAATATTTTTTTTGAATTTTGGTTTTTCTAATTTTTTTGGATTTTCGAAATTTGAAAGAAGAAGGATTTAAAAATTTTCAAAAGAAAATGAATATGTACAATTTTTTAGTTTTGGATTTTGAATTTTTTTTTGTTTTTTTAAATATGCATGAACTAATGCAACTAAATGAATGCAGGAGTTAATTACAAATGATTTATCCTAAGTTAACCCAAAATTGTATATTCACACATTGTCTTAGATAAACAAGATAGTTCTCGGCCAGGTAACGGACATGATTTATCGGTGCACCACGAATCACCGTAGCAATACAGCCGAAGGTTTAAGTATCTTCAGAAGAACAACCACTATAATATTTATGAATTACCGTAATATTTATAAATGGTTATTACTCTGCCGTAGCCTAGACACCAAGAAATTAAATTATTCAAGGAAGACAACTTATCAATACATAATTAATAGTTATCAATGTCTACCCGTTATTGTTAATCAAAATTCTAAATGAAAATGCAAAGCAGAAATTAAACGTGTATTAACAATGCAACTAAAAATGATTCTTGTTTTTGTTTTTGAATTTTTTTTTTAAATGCAACCAAACAACAATGCAATTCAAATAAAAGCAGAGATGAAAGCAGGAGTTTTTTTATAAGCAAGCCAACAATTTATTTTTGGCAGCAGAGTGAAGCAAGCGGTTCTTCCTATCCACTGTGGCAACCTGAAAAGAAGTTAAATACAAATATATACAAATTTTTGATTTTTTTTTTTTTTTACTTTCTGAAATAAGGATGGACTTAAAACAATTCAAAACAAGTTCAAAATTTTTGGCAAATGTTTTTTTTTTAAAGAAAACTTAAAACACAGTTCAATCCTAAAAAAACAAAAAAAATATTTGAAACCTTAAAATTAAATAAAAAATTGCAAACTAAAAAGAAAGAAATTAAGAGAAATTCTTAACACACTTTTAAAAAAATTAACACACACAAGCCCACAAATTATCGCCGGCCCAATTAAGGAATTCAATTTTCACAATAGGCTTGCTCAAACAAAACAACAATCTGTATCCAAAATAATTTATCTGAAAGCTGCGTTTTAAAATCACGCAAACAACCAATTCGCGATCAATTCCATCAATTCACAAATTCACTTTCCCAATTTGGGAGCCATATTCAAAGTTATTTCCAATTTCAAAAGTCTTGATTGAAGGCCGGCGATTCAAGGGGGATTTATGGATTTACTGGAGTTGTTCAAGGAGAGTTGGTCGAGGTGATTCGGGGAGGATTCGAAGGCGATTTTGGGTGTGTTCGAATTTGATGTTGATTTGCGTTGCGGAGATAGTCGCATGGGGTTTTTGGTGATGTTTGGGATGGAGACGAACGCGATTTGGCGATGAGGTTGTGGTCCGCGGCTGATTCGATTTGAGGTTGCGGTGATTGGGTTCTGCTGATGGGTTATTGGAGGATAAGTGGTGGCGACGATTGATAGGTGCTGGTATGAAGGCGGAGTTCGTGGGAGATGTGGCAGTAGGCGATTCAAGCAAGGTGAGGACCGCAGATTGTGGTTGCGACTGGGGTTGAGGATGGTCGATGAGGGCACTTTTTGCTGCTGTGAGTTGCACACTGTAGTATTTTGATGGAGTGGATGGCAATTTTGGTTATAGTCAAGGGGAAAGTGGGGTTGCGGTGAGGATGGACTGAGGAAATGTAGGCAAGGCAGTAATTTTTTTTTTTTGAAATTTGGATTTTTGCCGATGAGGATTGCGATGTTGCAGAGAGTGGTTTGAGAGTTGTCAGTGCAGTAATACCGGAGATGGAGTTGTCAGTGAAGTGGAAGAGGCAGTTGAACAATTTGTCTAGGTTGTAGTGGTGAGGTAGATTGGAGGAGGGTAGTTGTGGTAGTCGAGAATGGGAAGAAGGCAAATGAGTTGTTTGATTACCGTTCGAGTGGGTTCGAGGAGTGCTTGGGTTTGTTCGCGATATTGCTGCAGTCGATTTGAGTGGTATTGGGACTTGGTAAAAGAGGAGATGTATAGTTTGGGTGTTGCTGGATTAGTGTTGCAGTGAGGCAGAGAGGTATAGTTTGGAAAGACTATGGTGAGGCAAGCAGTTTGAAATGCTTGTGGTTGCAGTTTTTTTTGTACAGTGACTGACTTCAGTGAAAATGTCGAAATAATGGTTGGAGGAACTGCAGTTGTATCTAGGAGTTATGGTTTTGTTGAGGGGCACCAAAACTTGGTTGTGATGTTGATGTGGTGGTGAATTGAAGATGGCTGCAGTGTGGAGTATGAAGTTTGATGAGAATGAGGGAGATGGTTTATGGTTTGAGGAAGTGCAGTCAGGGCTGTTGATGATAGAAGGGGGATGGCCGAGCACTATTTTGTTTGAAGGCAGCAGCAAGTTGTTGCTTGGGTGATGTAAGTGGAAGGGGATGTGTAGAAATGTTTGGATAGTTGTACAGCAGAAAGTGATGTAGCAGTTTGGAGATATGCAGAGGAATGGTTGTGGATGGCGAGGAGTTCAAAGGGATGCAGAGGTCGGGGAGGTAAAGGCAGGGTGATATTGTATGAAGGCAAGTTTGACGGAAGCAAGTATGCTGAAGATGGATGGGGTTTGGTGAAGGATAGAGAATGGGGGCAGTGCACATCAATCTGCTTTGCAGACAATTGACAGTTAACACCTGGGCCTATGTCTGGGCACCATAACCAATTCCCGAGATATCTTGACCTAAGAGATAATGAAAGCGAGGATGAAGTCAAAGATATTCAGGCTTCTTCGGCAAAGCTGATGATCAATGTTTCGGTCGAGAATGACGATGATTCTAGAATGATAAAATCGGATCTCAGCTAAGCCAACAGATGAAGAACGAATTGGTTGAACTTCTCTAGGAAAACCTCGACGTGTTTGCCTGGACGCACTCCGATATGTGTGGGATATCACCAAACATCGCAAGCCACACATTGAATATTGACCCGTGGCATGTCTCGGTCAAGCAAAAAAGGCATCGTATGGTTCCAGAGAGATCTGCCGCCCTAAAGGAAGAGGTAGATAAACTCAAGTCGAATGGGTTTATCCGAGATGCACTATATCCAGAATGGGTGTCAAACCCTATACTTGTTAGAAAACCTAACAGGAAATGGAGAACTTGCGTTGACTACTTAGACTTGAATGAAGTTTGCCCTAAAGGCAGTTTTTCCACTTTCCTGGATTGATCAACTTGTAGACTCAACAGCCGGACATGAGCTCTTATCTTTCTTGGATGCATATTCCAACTACAATCATATTCCCATGCACCTACCCGATCAGGAGCACAACGACTCCGTCACCGATCTGGAACTTTATTGCTACAAAGTCATGCCGTTTAGACTCAAAAAAGCGGAAGCAACTTTTCAATGGCTAGTTAATCAAATTTTTGCCAACTAGATTGAAAAACTATAGAGGTATATGTGGACGACTGCTTGTAAAGTCCGATTTTCCACTGGTCATATCAAAGACCTGGAAACGACATTCAACATCCTCCAAGAGTATAGAATGAAGCTCAACCCATCAAAGTGTCACTTTGGGGTCGTGTCCGAAAAGTTCCTTGGATTCATCGTTAATGCTCGAGGAATCGAAGCTAATCATAAGAAGATGTAGGCAATTAGGAATCTAGAGACTCCAAGGACCATAAAGCAAGTTCAGAGCCTCAACGGGAAGGCAGCAGCACTGAGCAAGTTCATCTCAAAATCCACCAAGAAATTCATTCCCTTCTTCGGCCTAATCAGGAAAGGGAAACAGAACTTTGAAAGGACTACAGAGTGTGAAGGTGCATTCCGAGCATTGGTTCAACACCTATCCAGACCATATATTCTGTCAAAGCCTATTGATCATGAGAGATTGTATATCTACTTCGCGGTATAAGAAAATGAAATTAGTGCTGCTTTGATTCGGGAGGATGATCAGATACAACGGCTAGTCTATTACATCAACAAACGACTAACCGGAGTAGTGACAAATTATCCGAAGTTGGAGAAGTTAGCTTATTGTCTTTTCATTGCCTCGAGGAAGTTTTGCTCTTATATCCAGGCTCATCCTATCACTATCTACACCGACCAGCCGTTACGACAGGTCCTTACGCGGCCTAAGACATTTGGTAGGTTACTCAAGTAGAATATCGAGTTGAGTCAGTTTGACATCACTTATACACCAAGGCAAGCTACTCAAGGACAAGTCCTAGTTGATTTCATTGCTGAGTTCACTATATCGGAGGACTTCCCCAAAACCAGTGAATCTCCCAAAAACATACGGAACCTATACATAGATGGTGCATCGAAGGACCACTGCTCAGGTGTTGTAGTTGTACTTGAAACCCTAGAAGGTCGGTCTGTATGTTATGCCCTGAAGTTTGACTTCTATGCAACCAATGACAAGGTCGAATACGAAGCCTTACTTACTGGACTCAGACTCGCCAGATACTTGAAAATTATTGTTGTGGAAGTTCACCATGACTCGCAACTAGTTATATGTCAACTCCGGGGAGAATACCAAGCAAGGGATAGGAGATTGGTTGCATATCTCACTCAGGTCCAAGAAGTGTTGAATCAGTTTGATTATTATGCCATATATTACATACCCTGAGAGCGTAACCAGAAGGCCGACTCTTTAGAAAAACTAGCCAGCACCAGTGAAGTACAGCAAATGGTACTTGTCCTTGTTGAGACACTTACTTCTCTGAGTATCGATCAGATGGAGATAGACTGGGTGCATGAAGCCACACCCGAGGAGGAGCCATGGATGACCCCATTCAGGAACTACCTTGAGTATGGAGCCCTTCCAGAGTGCAGGAGTGAGAAAAGTCAGTTCTTCGGAAGGTTTCATGATTCACTATTCGGAATGGATTCATGTACATAAGAGGATACTCCGTTCCTTTACTCTAGTGTATCACCCACGGTGAAATCAGACGAGTATTACATGATGTGCACGAAGGAGAATGTGGTGATCACATCGGGAGGCAAGCACTTACTAAGAAAATACTCCATTATGGATACTATTGGACAACTGTGAATCGAGACGCGTCATATTATGCCAGGAAATGTGATAGATGTCAGAAGCATGCTCGGATTCCAAGAGCCAGGCCTATCGAAATAACCCAAATGGTCAGTCCATGGTCGTTCGCAATATAGGGTATTGATATTATTGGGTCTCTATCTCTGGCTAAAGGTCGTGCTATGTATGCCATCGTTGCAGTTGATTACATTACCAAATGGGTGAAAGCCGAGCTCCTTGCTACTATCACAACGAAGAAATGTCAACTTTGTGGTACGCAACATTGTCTGTCAATTTGGTCTCCCACATACCATCATCACTGAAAATGGAGCCTAATTCAATAGTGTCGAGTTCAAGAATTTCGGTCAGCGATTCCATATCCCAAAGAAGTTCTCTGTAGTTGCACACCCTCAAGCGAATGGACAGGTTGAAGCTGTTAACAAAGTTATAAAGTCCATTCTAAAGAAACGATTGGAAAAAGCCAGGGGTAAATGGGTCAATGAACTTCCTATGGCCCTATAGGCATATCGAAAACCCACAAGTCCACGACCGGCCACACTCCATTTTCTCTTTCTTATGGCTTGGAAGCCGTCATTCCGATCGAGCTAGAAGTACCTTCTCATCGTGTGACTTACGATGATCCGAAGATAAATGCTATATTGCTTGTCGAATCTCTGGACTGATTAGATGAGAAGCGTAAAGAGGCTGATTTAAGGGCAGCCATGCACCGAAGTCGAGTCGCCCGATTGTAAAATGCTGAGGTCCGACCTCGAACCTTCGAACTGGCGATCTCATGCTCAAGAGAATTTACCTGGTCCATTTGCATATGAAGCCAATATAGGAAGGACCGTATGTTATTGAACAAGGACTCGGAGATGGGACATTCAAATTATCAACCGTCGATGGTCTCACTTTGCCGAGAGCTTGGAATAGCGAAAGTCGTCGTCGCTACTACACATAACAAGCTTTGTTTATTCATCTAGTCTGCTTTTCATTTGTAATTTTTTTATGCATTTCAAAATTTGAACTTGTAATATGGTAACTGACTTTTCCGTACTTTCTTATTTTAGCAATAAGATTCAATCTCTTCGAGCTAGAGCAGTGATTTTTAAAATGCATCATGCGACCATCATAATGCACAGAGAGCTAAGTTCCACCCTGCGGTGGGACTTATTCAAATAGGGAGTGACTGTGATATGACCGGTACATGCTAAGTGAAACCCGAGCTCGGGGGCAAGCTATCACACTGGAGCCAAAAAGGATTAATACACGACAATCCTCTAACTAACTACGGCTCTTAGATTGCACGCTGGAGTATAAACTTACAAATGTAGGATCGAAGAGGGTGGATCCATCCACCTAACGAATTTTCCCGTATTCATCGCAAGCTTGAGGAGGGTGGATCCATCCACCTAACGACCTCGCTTGTTAACTCAGGGTCGATGTGACCCGACCATCCACGATCCTGACAAATCTATCATTCCCAAAGTGCGAACAAAACCCTAAAACTCAAAACAGATGTGATCGACCGTCTGTTAACTAACTCTAAGTCTCTAGAGCGCGGACTGGAGTATAAACATCAACTGAGTGTTACTGACCACTCATAACTAACTCTAAATCCCTAGAGCATGGACTGGAGTATAAACTTCAATTGGGAGTGACTGACCACCTACAGCTAACTCTAAGTCCCTAGAGTGCGGACTAGAATATAAACTTCAACGGGTGTGACTGACCGCCCATATATCAACCTAAGTCCCCAGAGTGTGGACATGGACCTGATCATTAAAATGGGTGTGACTGACCGTGCGAAAAACAACTGAAGTCCCCGGAGCGTGGACGTAACTTTGAACATTAAGCAGGTGTGATTGACCGCCCACATGAGAGTTCAATCCATAGATTGTGGATGTGATTGTCAATAAGTGGGTGAGTGTAACAAGACCACTCGAACTCATCTCTCTATCACTCAGTTCTGATTGAGTGAAGCTAAAAATGTTAAAAGTGAAAAGCAACCAACGCCTGACCACTTCGGCTCATCCCTAGGACTGGAGGCATGACTCCAGCACCAACTACTAATTGAGATAGTACAGTGTTGAGGATCGACTTGACGTTTGGTTACAACCTGAAGCCATGACTCCTGGAATTTACAACCGAACATAAGTCTGATCCAAAGATTGATGCTTCGCAAATGCGTTGAAATAAAATTCGAGCGATGTAACACTTAAACAAATAAAATTGGAGTTGCGCAAAGAAAAAAAGGAAATTCTATTTCATTTATCCTTTAGAAGAAAAATAGATACAAGGAGTGTATGCCAAAAAATCCTACTAGTGGGGGCCAAACCTGCATCTATACCCAGCCTATAAGAACGAAAAGAAAGCTCCTAACTATCTGCCAAAGTAGGGATGCCAAGATACATGCCTACTCCTTGGGCTTCTTGTTATGCTTCTTCTCCTTCGGCGTCGACCCACTAGAGCTGCCACTATGATGCCGCTTAGAGCTTTTTCCTTTACCAGGCTCGTCCCCGGCTAATGGAAGTAACGTGGTCTTCTCCTCCCAACCTACCGAAATCTAGTTGCTTTCAGAGTGCATGGTCAGAGGGACGGGGGTACTTTTCATATGAGAAGATACGGGGGGATCCCGGTAACGAAAATCATGCCACCTGGAGAGATCATGAGTAAAGGGTCCAGGCTGGTCCTGCCATTCCACCTCTTGTGATGCTACCCATTATTGCACTCGTTGTCTCCGCATTAATTTCCACCATTATTATGTCATCATGAGCTGCTTGAGCATCAGGCGGGACACTGGAAGTCAAAGCCAAAGAGCTGGTCGTGAATGCACTTCCACTCATAAAAATGGCAATTCAGAAAGTGGATCATCGTGGGTGCCTAAGAGCTCATCCATCATTTTCTCGTTAAAGGTGAAAGCGCCCACATCAACTCCCTTGACCATAGCAGCAGTAGTGGTCGTCATTGCCCCGTTATGATAGCCTCCTACTCTTGGTTTTGTTCTTGGGTTGCAGGGGGCATGTTCAGTGCTACTTCAGTAACTGAATAGAGATAAGAGAAAATAAAAGAAATTTCCTTTGATAGTACACTAGACTTTGAATGAGTTCGAGAAGTGTTCAGAATACCTTCCTCGGGATGGCTCGCGGCGGGAGCCGGGTTTCCTCCTTACATGTGCTCATGGGTCAAAGATAACTGTGGCTGATCCAGATCATAGGCCGGTACAAGTAGAGGATCAACTGTAGGAGTAGATTTAGGTTGGGTTGGTATAGGGGTCTCATAGCTTCTCTTTCTCAAATGTGACAGTGGCATTAAGAAGAACTCCCCCCTCTTCCTCGTTCAACAGTCAGTTTTCTAGTTCGAATTCATCGAGGGATTCAGTATGATGCTCTGCCTTCTCATTGGCCAAAAAACAGTGCCAGGCACTATGTAAGTGAGTTGGATAATTGCTGAGCTAGCTCAAGTCATGGTATTTCAAAATGTTGACATTGTAGGTGATTAAAAGATCTTCAATATCGCTCTCAAGTCTGGCCTCTGCTGCCCTGGCCTCAACCCTAGCCTCAGCATCCTAAGCTTTCAACTTCGCCGCATCTCGCTCGTTCCAAGCCTCCATGGTTTAGTCACAGGCCTCCTGAGTGATCTTGTTACCTTCATCATTTTCTTTAATGACTTCGTCATATTTAGCTTTAAGCTCTGCCAGCTTTTGGAGTGCTTTATCTTTTTCAATAGTGACTATGGCATTCCTATGGCCCATATCATCTGCTAACTTTAAATGCTCTCGCCTCATTTGCGCTAACAACTAATTGGCCTCATCAACCTTTTTCAAGGCCTCCATTTTGGAATTCCTAAAAGTATCATTCTCTTCGATAAGCTTTATGACATCTGATTCTTCTGGGTGATGGTTTCTTGTAGTTCTTTGATTTTATTTGCCTGCTCAAACGCCACAGATGAAGGCGGTTTTTTCCACTCTCGGTATTAGCCAAAAGCATGATAGACATGATCACGAACGATTTTTTCTGGTACATGTGGAAGCACCTCAAATTTGGAGGAAAATGGAAGCGGTCGACGCATATATTCGAAAACTCACTTTTTTAATTGGGCTATCCGAGTGGCTCCCTTACTTGTAAACTCTGTAACCATCGAAGTAGCTGCAATAGAGGTGCCCACCTTGGTCGTGCGACGATGTCCGCCAGGTTTTGGAGCTACTAGAGGTGCCGGTTGGCGCGAAGTCGCAACAGTTTGTGTCCTCGAACTGGGGGTGGCAACGAAACTCTAGGTGGAGGAGAGCATGATTAGGAGCGGCGTCTATCTCGCCTTTCTCTCTCTCTCTTTCTCATTCCCTCCCCCTTTCCCTGGCTTTCTCTTTATCGTAATAATCCCTCTCTTGACTAGAGTGGTGACGTTCACAATGAGAATCATGCCTATGAGTTTACCTATAAGAACTAGAAGATTCAAGTGCAGTGCGGAGACTACCGAGCATAGATGGTTTCTTCGACATCGGATTTGCAAAATTAAAAGAAAGGAAAAGTTAGTTATATTCGAAGATTGGACAACTCGTGAATGTTAAGTTTGTGATGTCGTGAAGTGTATGCATGTATGTGTTAACCCCCCGACCAACCAGTTATATTGGCCATACTTGAAGGAGTTGGCTCGCCTAAATCTAAAGCGCTTTGAAGCCCTTTCAATCCGATATCTTATTGGAGTGACACATAGTTCGAGATTAGAATATCTGCAAGTCCTTTGAAGGGGTTCTCCATGTGTGAGGAAGGAGCCTCCAAAATTATAACGCTAGTAGCTGGTAGAGACATGACCATGGATTTTTGTTTCGTAGATTTGCGAAGTTTATGAGCAGCCTTCTTGCCTTTCCTTATCCTTTCTGAATGTCGAGGACTATCTAAAGGCCCGGCTACAGGTTCGTCTTCGGTGGGTGTATCCTCTTCGCCACCCAGCTCAGTGATTGCAATTCTGGGCACTCTTTGTCTAGCTTGTCTTGGTGGAGCTCCCCTGAGAGATCCTTCTAGCCCTATGCTCTGATCTCCGACAATTAGCCCAACGTTCCTCAGATTTTCATCCGTAAGCACCACTTCGATCTCTCTAAACTCGTCCAGCACCCCCTGAAGGATCCTAATGATTTTCCTAAATTGAGTGCCTTTGGTTCGAAGAATTCCATCTGTAAAGAGGAAATAACATTAAGCTTGGTATCAATGGTTATTAACCAATTAGTCGTCAGAAGAATTGAAACACTTGCGTCTACCTAGCCATCGTCTAGCGAATCCTGGCAGGTAGTGAACGTAGAACCACTCGGTATTGAAGTAGTTGAGTATGGTCCAAGTCCCAGTCACAATTTGATAGTTTAACTCCCTCTAAGAATGTGAAAGATGGATTATCTCCCCGACACTTTACATTGAACAAGAATATGACTTCCTCAGGAGTCGGGGGCCGAAAAAGGTGCTCCATGAAGACGATGAATGGGCTGTTCAGTAAAGCGTACCCTTTCGGATGCAAATATGACGGGGCAATCCTTAAGTAAGATACACTTCTCAGATGTATTGATTGAATGGGGTAAGTGCCCTAGCTGTACACGAGAATCTATAAAAAGCGGTGTACCCTTCTCGAGGAGTATGTGGCATATCGTTTGGCCCTGGTAGTAGGACGTCATTCAATGATAGCTTATGCCTTAAGCAAATCCTTCCTAACATTTCTTCAGAAATATTAGACGGAATTGAATCTTGTGGATTCACAATGAAAGCTACTCCTAGTAGCTCATCTGGAGCAGGACTTATAACTTCAGCAGAAATAACCGGCATCTCTATTATTGGAAGGGGTAGGCTTTGAGCCTCTTGTTGTTGCGAGCTTCCGGGCTCCATCGCTAATCAACTCATAAAAATCATCGTTAGATGACAATAATCCTGTGTTTTACCTTAGTGTGAATGCCTAATGTGATGTGCAATGCAGTGCTACATATTGCTCAAGATTTCTACCAAGTTCGAAAAAGATTTTAACGATAAGACTTTGGAACTCAATCGGAGTTACTGTGATCACTGACCATCACAACCGCACCATCTAGATTTTGGAGATCGATCTAAGTTGGGACTCATTAGATGTTGTCAAGATACAGCTCCATCAACTAGCTACAAAAAGCAGTCAAACATGCAGTGGAGTGGTTAAGTCAAATTATGTAGGGCAGAAGCTCGTCGGATTCATATGTTCAAATGTGCAAGGGGTTCTGAGTTGTCAAGATTCAACTCGTATCGATCACCAAAACTCCAATTTGTATCGGTCAAGGAAGCTATCAGAGTGCAAATTCGTGATCATCAAAGATACATTCTTATCGATCTCCTGATAGGCAATACATATTGATCAGGTGAGGCATCTTCATATGGGTCATTAAGTTCGAGATTTCGTATCGATCACCTCGAATTGATACGAAACCCTATCATTAATCGATATGAAGATCTCCACATATTCGATAGGAAATCCTCGTATATTCAGATTGAAATCCTCATCCTTTATCGATACGAGCAGCCTCATCCGTAACTCTCTCTCCATTGCCCTATTCTTTTCCTCGAGCATAGACCATGCCACTATTCCTCCACGACCTTTCTCCAACCAACTTTCAGCGTCAATGTCATCAAAAATCAACCAACCTTGGATGGGATAGCAAAGTTCGAGTCTCGACGTTTTAAGGCTGGTTTAGTTAGTTAATTACTTAGATTAGAGGATCAAATTTAGAGGTAAATGGATTAACTCGAAGTAGGGAACGAAGGCAGCTCTTTCCTTTTTTCTTGAAATATCAACCGATACGAAAGATAAGATGAGATTAAGAAAGTAAAAGTGAAAATATTTCTAAGTGCCGAGGCATTTATAGTGGGGGAATGTCCCTTCGTCTCCCGGTCATTTGACCTATTAAAACCAATTTCAAGTCGTTATTCGTATCCATGTGACCTCTAACCAAAGAAAAACTTGTTCGGACCACCATGGCGACCGATACAAAGTGCAAGGCAAGGGGTTTTTTGGGCTGATCAAATCCGTTCGAGATGCATTACTCGTATCCATTTAATATAACAATCCCATCGATACGAATACCACAACCGAGTCATGCTTGAACTACTAAACTCCATCGATACGCACTGCCAGATTCACATCCATCTATTTGAAGACCCTAAGACTTGTATCCATCGATAGGTACTACCTTGGAACATCAAGCAAATTCGCATCGATGTATTGATCGCCATCGATGTGAAAACAAATTTTCAACCTTTCACATCGATCCAGGAGAGAATCGATACGAAGAAAAACTCTGAAAATAACCATCAAGCATTGTTACAACTCGAATTTCACATCGATTCAGGAAAGGATCAATATGGGATTTGATACAAGAAAACTGGCAACGACCCGTGAATGTACGAACGTTAAAGGGAGTCGGGTTAACATGCATTTATGTGTATAATGAATTAACATTCAACTATCAAAATTCATAGGAATCGAATGCTCACCTGGTGACAATCGCACCAATGAGCAATAGTTTGCTAACACTCGACACTAGGTTACAACAATGCATTGTACAATCATTGGCAGTCAACAATTCAACATTTAAATTACTGGAAATCAATCAAAGGTTATATCTTTTGATGAAAAGACAACAACTATTTAACGAATCAGATAGAACTTTTCGGACTGAAGATTGTAACTCTTCAAAGCACGTCATGTTCACATAAGATGTACTTTGGGGAGAAAATGTTGTCTCGCCTTTCGGCAAGGCTGTAACACCAAGAACTTGACTATAAACCAAGGGCAATCCATCAAAAGATCGGTTATACACAGGTTCATTATGGATACTAGTAAATTTTTCCCAAGTCCGGATCGAGCTACAATCAATATGACAAAACAGGTAAAACTTAAAAAGCCAACATTCCAAATTTTAGGTCAATCGGAGTTCGTATGCTCATGTTATGGATCAAGGAAGTCTCGTGAAAGGCAAGCGTAATTCGTAACCAAATAATTCGTCTCCAACAAAATCCAAAGGTAAAAAATCATGACCATATCCATCTCATTCATAACCATTGATTCGCAAGCAAAGCATGATCAATTCGTATCCATAGAGAGAAGGAATTTATTTATATCCATCGAGTTCATGTCCATCGCCATCTCCTTCATGTCCCCTTCGTTCATGTCCATCGAGTGAGAGAAACCAAACTCATATCAATCATTACTCGATCAATATGATGGAAGGAGCAAATAACGATACGAATTCATCGACATGAATTCGCTCCTAGGATTGATATGAATGGGGGATGTGATCATCAATACGAGGTAGGCCGCACGGCTCGATATGAAGGGGGGATTTTGGATCGATACGAATAAGACCTACAGAGGAGGAAAACTCGGATCTTGGAAGATAACGCCATGTCATTTACCATTCTGTGCTTAGAAGCGATACGAACAGGATTGACATGAATGGAAGCAATACGAGCTCGGTTACACATTGTAAAATCCAAAATTACATCAATCATAACTTGAGATCTACAAGTCCAAATGTCACCAAATTTTCATAGGAGCTTGCGTACAACCTCAAGAATGTACCTGATCAATTTCAGCCAAAATGGAGTAACTCTTGATCAATACAAATTCCATTCGTATTGCTATAATATCGAGTCAAAATCAACTGAACTCGATCTCGTAGGCCCACCCACATGAGAAAAGAAGTCCTCTAGAATCTGGGCGTGATATTTACTGCCTATGCCTATAAATAGCAACCCTAGACCTATAGAAAAAGGACTTTTTTCTTCTCTACGTTGATACTCAACTAGAATTGCTATCGTGCTTTGATTGTACTATTGTAATCCACTTGTAAACAGTGAGTTGTAATCAATGAACATCAATCATTTTAGAGCGGACGTAGGCCATACGCCGAAGCACTCTAAAATTGTGTTTCTGTACTTTTCCTTATTTATTTATTTGTGTATTTGTTCGATATGCCTCATTTCACATTTAATTTCTTCATTTTATCTCTTAAAACACATCTGAAGAGTGTTGGTCCCAATTTTGATACAAAAAGAAGCAATGCTCGAAACCCCGAAAGGATGGTCAATTTGTTATGCGTTGAGGCTGGAGTTCCCCACAACAAACAGTGGGTCTGAGTAAGAAGCACTAATAATGGGATTTAAGATAGTGAAGGAACTAAGGATAAATACTTTACACATATTCTATGATTACTATTTAGTGGTTTGGTAAGTTAGGAAGGAAAATCAGGTAAAGTATGGGAGACTTGTTCCTTGCCCGATGAAAGCACTGGAACTATTAGACGACATAGAACACCACATGATAAGCATATCCTTAGAGAGGAAAACATAAAGGCTGATTTGTTATCTAAGCTGGCTTATTCTTAGGAAGCCCAAATATTGGGCTTAGTTCGAGTAGAAGTCTCGATGGCTCCAAACATCGATCAAATGGATGTCGACTGTATCTTAGAGACGGCGGAGAAAGATCACTCCGATCAAAAAATATTTGCTTAAGGGGACTCTCTTGAGAGACAAAAGCGAATTGAAGAGACTCCTTCAAAAAGCACCTTGGTGCATGATGCAAGAAGGAGTACTATACAGAAGAGGATTATCTACCCCCTTGCTTCGGCTAGTAACCAAGGATAAGGCTAGGAAACTCCTCAAGGAAGTCCATGGGAGTAGCTATGGTGACCACACCAGATGGTAGACTTTAGTTAAGAAGATACTTTGCTATGGTTATTTCTAGCGACTGATAAATCGAGATGTAGCCAATTACACCAAACGATGCGACCGTCGCCAGAGATTTGCGAAGATTTCGACTGACCTAGTAACAGAGCTTCCATAAATGATTAGCCCGTGGCCATTTGCATTTTAGAGAATTGACACTATCGGTATGATACCGATAGTGAATGGAGGAGCTAAATATGCAATAGTCGTGGTGGATTATTTCACAAAGTAGGCTGAAGTGAAATTGCTTCCTACGATAGGTAATCAATTTCATGATGACGAACCTTAATTGTAGGTTTCGAGAACCCTAGAAGATCATCATAGACAATGGAACTCCGTTCGAAAGTATGGAGTTCAAGGATTTCTACAATCGATACATAATTAAGAAGAGCTTCTCAATGATAGCACAATCACAAGCGAATAGATATGTGGAGGCGGTGAATAAAATCATTAAGTCCGCCTTGAAGAAATAGTTAACCAACACAAAAGGCAATTGAGTTGTTGAGCTTTCGTTAGTATTATGGGCTTATAGGATGTCCACAAATCAACTATCGGACATTCGTCGTTCACTTTGGCTTGTGGATCGGAAGCAATGATCCCGATAGAACTGGAAGTCCCCTCTCACCGTAAAAGGTTTTATGATCCAAAGTTAAAAGAGGAATTCCTGCTTGAGTCTGTTAATTTGGTTGATGAGAAATAGGAAGAAGCGAAATTGATGGTAGTTGCTCACCAAAAGAGAGTAGCATGACACTTCAACATCAAAGTCCAAAATTATACATTTGAGCTAGTGGATCTCATTCTAAAATGAGTTCTTCGGTTTACGAGGTATTCGGTATGAATTCGGAAAGTCCTTATGCAATCGAGCGAAAGCTGTGAAATGGAACATTCAGTGCAACTATGGTCAATGGAATCCCGATTTCCCATGCACGCAACAATAGCTTACTACATCACTATTATACTTAGTTTTAATTAGTTTATTCATTTTTGCAAAAAGGCCACCCAAGGATTTTCAAGGCAATGCAATAAGGCAGGGCTTGCCATGCTTTTTGTTTATAAATGCAATTCACTTCTTGAACCGATGGAACCATGTTCGTGCCAGCAAAAATTCTATACTGCATGATTAGTAGTACGATCGGGACCATACTCCTTTTTCCTGGGATAATGGCCAAGGTGCATGCGCTCATGGATCAATCAGATAAATCGGCGTCGTCATCTAAACACAAACTCCTCAAACCTAGGATCATGGTCAGGGAGTACAATTCCGGGTTGATTGGAAAGCTTGACCAAATCTTTCAAGGTAGATCGAATAATTCAGCCCCACCTTTCAGGCTCGAAGGGATAATTCGACCCATTCTTTTAGGGCCAATCGAATAATTCGACCCTACCTTTCCACGTCAATCTGATAATTCGACCCAATCTTTCAGGGTTGATCGGATAATTTAGCCCCATCTTCCAAGATCGATTGAATAATTCAATCCTAAGCATTTAGTTATGCGAAATAACCATACCAACTTTCTCGGTCTAGGATCAGGACCAAGGAGTAGAATTGCAGGGATCGATTGGATAATTCATCCCCAACCTTTAGGAATTTCCCATTGCCCATAGTTTGGCAATGTCAAAAAGGGTTGAACATACAAGGATCTATTGGATGATTCAACCCTAGCTTGAAGGTGTCGGCCGTTGTGTGGAATTTTGATTGTTTTAAGAAGGAATGCTTGAAATCGAGCAATTAAACCTCCAATTCTCGGAGACTGGAACAGGTGTATGAACGGGATTTCACCAACTGTGCTAGCAGCCTAGCGGGGCATGCTTGGCTAAGGATAATCTAGGATTGCCATTAAAAATCTAGGATAGGTATTATCGGACACCAACAGTCCAGCATCAGGAATGAGAAAGCTTAATCAGAGTAGGGACAATCAAATAATTTGCCCTATAAGTTGATCTCTGTTATCCAAGTTTTTACCCTAAGCAGATCCAAGTGATGTTAGAACAACTTGGTCAAGTCAGAATAGCTCAAAAGTCAACCAAAAGGACTAAAGCAACAAGCCAAAGAGAGCCAAGAAAAGGAATAAGAAAATCAACTAAGGACAAGTAACGCTAGCGATCCATGGGTTTAGCTCAGGGACCGACCAACTCTATGGCATCATAATCCAACACATATTCTAGAGGCAATGATTGAGTTTGACGAGATTATGAGTTAGTTAAATCGAGAGATTAGCATCCGTCTAGTTTGATTAGCAGCTAGATACAACTACTAAGTAAACCTTCATCAAAACAAGGCGACGTGCAACGAGACTACACGAACAACATCAATTGTAACAACCCTAGTTCAGTTGTTATTTTATTTAATTTATTTAATTTTTTTTTATTTTTAAATAATATATTTTATAAATTGGGTTTAACAATATAGTTAAATATTTAAAATTTGAGATATATTTTGAAAATTTTTATATGACAATAAAATTTAATAATAACTGTAAAATTTTAAGCTAGGATTGAACCGTTAAATTTCGAGTTTGAAAGACGCGTGATTTATCGGGTTAAAGTGACGTTATAAAACGTGTGTTTTCAAAATGTTATTTTTGTGAAAATTTTTGATATTTTAGACTACGTTTGTTTAACGCAGTGTAAAAATAATATTTTCAAATTTTTCTGAAGAAAATTTTTGGTCAGTGATTTTAAGACGGACGTTGGTTCGTTTTAAAGGACCGTTGTTTTATATAATCTTTGACATACGTTAAATTTTAACCGACTACATAAAAACGTAACGTTGCATTTAAAAATATCAATCTAAATCAGAGGAAGATTTAACTAAATTAAATCACAACATTTATATATATTCAAAACGTTCAAACTTTCCTCTTTATTTCTTTCTCTCGGCAGTTTCAAATTGCAGCTTGTACACGTTCTTTTCTAACTGAAACATGCACATCCATCTACCTCTATCTCAATTGTGGCCAAGCTGACATCATTCACGCATCAATGAATTAAAGAAACCCTGAAACAAATGCTCGAAGATATAAATATACGATTTAAATATAACTGAAATCTTGCATCAACCTTCCCCTTAACTTCAGCATTCAGTTATAAAAGCTTGTAT
Source organism: Allium cepa (assembly GCA_030765085.1). Taxonomy (NCBI): domain Eukaryota; kingdom Viridiplantae; phylum Streptophyta; class Magnoliopsida; order Asparagales; family Amaryllidaceae; genus Allium; species Allium cepa. The sequence continues at coordinate 914,001,254 of CM060929.1, read as the reverse complement.
CACGCAAGCTATTTAACACATGATCAATCTTCCCTTCATCAAAGTTTACATTTTTGAGAACTGATGAGAATGAATTCTCGGCCATTAATACAAATAAAACTGATACGTTTCTTTTAATTCCTCTGAATGATTCGAAGCATTTGCTTATAAATTCATTTTCTCCTCTGCCCAAACTTTTCCACTGTGTTTCATCCCATCTTTTCCTTGCTCGAGCTATCAGGTAAGCCATTTCATTTCATTTTGGTTTTACAAGTTCCTCTGCCTTTTTGTTTGCTCGGCCACTATACCCAAAATTCACTTGTTTCTCTAGAAGCTTTACCCTGAGCCTGTGGATGAAAGTATGGTCAGATATTGATCTGATGGTCTAGTTGTATTAAGTTAGGAAAAAACAATCTGGCATGTTTCCTTTGTCTGTGAACCACTGCAAGCCTTAGAGAATGGACACAAGCAGAGTCTAGTCGAGAAATAAATTTCAATGGTCATCCTTTCATCCACCACATCATAGCCCATCTCAGTTATTTCTCTGCATTTAAAAAAAAAAACAATTAGTATAAGTATGCCTAGGTAGAAAAGGGGAGATTGGGTACATGTTCCAGTGCATCTGTGCACATTCATAGCATAGGGATGGTCAGTGGGGTTTGGGTAGCACTGGTTTAGAAGAGTTTCTGTTGCATTTACATAAATTAGTCTGCATACATGCTCATGAGAATCTGACTTGGGGTTTTGGGTAGTGTCTTGCATGTTTTTAGTTAAAAGGTGGACTCTGTACATGATCTGATTTCACCTGGAGTTGCTTTAGATTTATGACTGCAGTGGTGATGTGTAGTGATAAAAGGTGGGCAGTGTAGACATCTGGAGTAGTAGAGTGGAGGATGCCCCTGTGCATGTATGTGCACATGACAGTGATGAAACCTGGAAGTAGGTTGAAGGCTAGAAGTGTTGATGCATATTTGAAGTGAGGGATGGATACCAATAAAAGGTGAAAGGGTTAGTAGTTGGGAAGTCAGTGGTAGGAGGAAGGAATGGCAGTGAAGGCCAGAGAAGGTGGATTTCTGGAAATTGAAGTGTTTCAACACTTCCACATATGACTCGAAGCAGATACTTATTTAACCCGAAGCAGACTAAATTTTGACTCGAAGAAAACCCTGTTGTGACTCGAAGCAAAATGAGGGGAAACTCGGGTTGGAGACAAATATTGTAGAGTTGTTTGTGCAGTGGTGATCTGATATGTATTTGAGATTCTGGAAAAAAGAAGAAGAAAAAAAAAAGTGAAATTTGTGAATGAAGAAAGGGGTAGGCAGTGCATATGTATAGGGTAGGCATGAACAAGTTAGGGGTGCACTCGTATTCATTTTTGCAATCGGGTCTTAGAAAAATTTGGTCGAGCAAGTCAAATTTCTTTTCCTATCTTTAATTTTTCGTTGACTATAAAATCTAAGTCGCGTTCCTATATTTTTGAAATTTGTTCTAGATCTAAATCTAGGCGACGCCCGCAAAAAAATTTGACTGTTATTCTCTGTCAGTCTGTACCAGTAAATTTTCAATTTTGAACTCGAATTTGCTGCAACACCCAGGTGAGTATTTCTCACCAGACATACGTATTTATATTTCGTAAATTATTACAAGTGTATGTGTAAATTTGTATTTCACTATTATCTGTCTGTAGTGTGATATAGAATGATGAACCCCATTTAAATTGACACCTCATCAGTATTCATCTGTTATATGATATCTGCAGTTATATTATGTTATTATTTACTGCTTAAATCACCACTGCAAGTTCCCTGTTATTATAGATGGTATGGGCTGAAATGATAGGCCTAATTGGTTATTATTGTTCACTTGTTCGGTTAACTGCTGTAAATTATCTTGGGATTGCGGGTTCGAAATGATAGAACCCGGAGTTGTGTAAATATCGGATTGAAATGATATAGATCCGTTTCACTTGACCTAGGCTAGAAAATCTTATACAGGCCCGTGGTTTATATATATTATTTTCTGGAAATATTTTAAATTATTTTTAAGAAATTGAGGATATTCTAGTAAAATTTTTATAATGTTTTAAATGTTAAAAATAAATAAATATAGAATAAAATTTTAGTATAACTTGTTCCAAAAATTCTGGAGTCTTGAAAGAATAAGATTTAAATTTAGAAAATTATATATATATATAACAAGTTATATTTAGAAATAGATTTTAAATCTAAAAATCTACAACAGCATTTAAATGCTATCTTTTGAAATTTGACTAGGTTAAACTCATAACTTTAGACAGCATTTCCTGAATGCTGTAGAAATTAAGGTGGATTTATTTGAAATTCTATAGAAATTTTGAGAATAAGTTAAACTTTGGAATTTAAATATGTAATAAATAAAAGAATCTAGAATTTAGCTTGGATAGATTTAAAAGAAAAATATGATTTCTATTATAAAAGAAATAAATTCCAAATTTGATTGAATAAATTGAAATGGTATATTTTTAAAGAAAATGTTTAAATCAAGGATTTGAAAAATTTAAGGTATTTGAAATATATATTGATTTGGAAAAATAAATACCATTTTTCAAACTATAACCACGGGTTATAATAACGTTTGGTTGGCAAAGAGACCGGGATCGGATATGGACATACTCTCTGTCGATACCGAAAACCACTTTGACAACCGTGTACGCGGTGGAGATTCCAGAATGAAGTAGGATGGTGGTGACGATTTCTTGAAGGTAAATACGTGGACCCGACTCCCGTGAGTTGGCATAAGGTGGCTAAAACAGGAGCGATTCTCGGATTAATGAGGTAGCTCCTCTGATCGAACGCACTTCTTCGTATGCCATTCTATTACTCTTGTGATTGTTTTGGTGCGCACCTTTGATTTGGGAGTGTTGTTCGAGGTGGGCGGTTGCTGCGGCTTCGCGTTACCACCGGTCCGGATAGCAATTGGTATATCTACCCTGGCATTGCCTAGTTGTGCCGTGTCACCTACCATATCGAGCCTTGTACGAGTTTGGTTTTCTCCCGTAGCCCGTGTGGTATCCTCTAGTTGCTTCCCGATCAGGAGGAGCTATGATATTGGATGGACTACTGGGACTATTACGTGTTAAGGGCTATATGGGTAACCCCTTAACGCTATTAAAAAGTAAGTTTATTTTAATATAGACACTATTATAATAGCGCAATATACTATATAGTAAATAGTTTAACGGATCCTTAGAGGATGGGCGATCCCAAGCATCCTTTAAGTTACTTGCTCTTTACATTACAGTACACTTGATTTAGCTTACATTATATAAGTATGTATGTCCTGAATCGAGTGTTTTGTTTTATTGTATGCTCGGGTCAGCCTGAGTTGCAGATTCAGCTTTTCTTTCTGGAGCTAGGACTAGATCACTCTTGCTAGTTGGAAGCTTCTTCGTCTTTATCTATTTTGTAATTCAAGAAATTTGGGAACTATTTTTGCTTATGGCTTAAAAATTGTACTAAAGATTTGTAAACAATGTATTTGTGTTGGTAATGGTTTTCAGTGGCTTCATGAACCACTGTATTATTTTATATTCCGCTGTGAGATTCTGATATCTGTGTCTGTGATTCTGTGTATTTGGTTTCATTTGTTCCGTAGCTATATTTACAATCTATTATTTTGAACTATTCCAGCTTGACATGTTCTATTATTGTCGAATTCGAATGGTACAAAATAGTGGGTCGTTACAGTTGGTATCAGAGCCAGGTTTAAACCATAGCCTAAGGAACAAAAACCCATTAGAGATAGAGTAGCAATACTCTAGAATGAGTGAAGCCAAATTCCGGAATCTTTTCTTGTGAGAGAACGTATTTTAAGGGTATAAAATGATTTTCAAAAAGATTTTAAAAGAAGTATTTTAGAATAAAACTTCGTGTTTTAAAATAAGTTTTCCAAACCCTTCTGCCTTCTCTTCATCGTTATATTCGAGCTTTTGTAAATTGCTTAGACTTTGTCTTATCCTAGAATATCTTGATTTTTCCCTCTGTCCTTAGAATTCATTCTTGACCTTTCAGGATGAATAGGAGAAACAATCGAGGTCGAGGGCAAGCTGTTCCTCCTCCTGCTGCCCCAGTCCGATTCACTAAATTGTGCAAGGACTATGTTGAGCTAGGTGGCACAAAATTTATGGGAACAGAAACCATCATAGAAACTCAACAATGGCTTCGGGACTTAGAGAGGATTTTCTCCTGCCTCGAGATTACTAATGCCCAGCAGAGGCAACTCGCAGCTTGGCAGATGAAAGGTGCTGCTTTGAATTGGTGGCTATCTATTACAGCTCAAACAAATGAGGCCGACCTCACTTGGGAGCAATTTAGGTATCTTCTTGGTTGTCCAAATTCGGATTCAAATTTCCCATTTTTGAATCTATCTTTTAATCTCTTATCGTGCTTTAGGGAGGCCTTTCTGGCCAAATGGATGCCCGAAGCGGGCAAGTCTCAACTCTATAGGGAATTCATGGATCTTAAGCAGGGTAATATGACCTTCACGGAGTATGAGAGGAAATTCAACGAACTCTCTCAATATGGTCTAAATCTGATTGACACTCCGCTCAAGCTGAACGAGAAGTTTATAGCTGGCGCTCGACCCGAGTTCTACGATCGACTCATTACTCATGTTCATGGGTCATTCACGGCATTGATGGATATGGCTCTCCGGTATGAGAACCCTACATCTAAGACCACTCCAGCTTCCCAGTCTGCATCAGCCCAGTCTTCCGGTAATTCAAGAAAGAGGAAGTCAAATTTCTACCGCAATAAGAGGAACAAGACTCAAGGGCTAGGTTCATCATCATCTTCTGCATCTGCAAGGCCACCTGTAGATCTGTCTACCATTACTTGCTACCGATGCGACAAAAAGGGACACTACGCTAGTAGTTGTCCTACTTTGGGTGCTGCCATTCCACCACCAGCTCAGTTTGCTAGGAAAGATCTATGTCATATCTGCCTCCAGCCAGGACACTACAAGAAGGATTGTCCCACTCAGAAGAAGGGCACAACATCCGGAGTCTTTGCAGTAACTGCTGCATCTTCTACAGCTCCGCAGCCTGCACCTGCACCAGCTCCAGCTCCAGATGATTCTCAAGGTACTCTTCAGGGATCTTTTACCTTGTTCAAATTACCTGTTCGAGTTTTATTCGATACCGGAGCTTCCCACAGCTTCATTTCATCCGATCTCTGTAATAGATTTGAATATCGCCTTTCTCCTGAACTTTCTTCTATACCTTTATGTGTCTCAAACCCTATCGGTGGTCCTGCGAACCTTAGTAAAGTGTGTAGGGATGTGAAGCTCCTCCATTCCCAACAATGCTTCACTGGAGACTTTTATGTTTTGGGTTTCGACGCTTTCGATCTTCTGCTCGGAGGCGATTGGTTAGATAGGCATGGTGCAGATATCTCTTGTAGTTCTCGTACTGTTGTTCTTAATGATGATTTAGGGAATCCATTAGAGATCCAGTGTAAGCTGCCTCAGGAGTTTGCTGGTAGTTTCATCTATTCTCTTGACACTTTCCCAGATGATATCCATTTGACCCCTGTAGTCAAACTATTTCCCGATGTGTTTGGTGAAGTCACTTCTTTGCCTCCAAAACGTGAAATTGATTTCCGTATCGATCTTATCCCTGGAGCACGACCTGTAGTCCTTCCACCTAGAAGAATGGCACCACGGGAAAAGAGCGAATTAAGGAATCAGATTCAAGACCTATCCTCCAAAGGTCTGATCAGACCAAGCTTCTCTGAATGGGGAGCAGCTGTTGTCTTTGTCACAAAATCCGATGGTTCTCTCAGGATGTGTGTTGATTATAGAGAACTCAACAAGCTTACCATGAAGAACAGATATCCTATGCCCCGCATAAATGATATGTTCGATCAACTCTATGGAGCAGCTGTTTTCTCTCAGCTTGATTTAGCCACAGGTTTCCATCAGCTAAGAATTGCTGAGGAAAGCATTCCCAAAACTGCTTTCAGAACGGAGAATGGTTTCTTTGAATGGCTAGTTATGCCTTTTGGTTTGACAAATGCCCCTGCTTTCTTCGTCGACTTGATGAACCGAGTTTTTCGAGATGTGCTCAATAAATTTGTCCTTGTTTTTATTGATGACATCCTGGTTTTCTCCAAGTCTGAGGAAGAACATAAAGTCCATCTGAAGTATGTTTTAGAGACTCTCCGGAATCACCAATTGAAGGCTAAGTTCTCTAAATGCCATTTCTGGGAAGAAGAAGTCCGATTCCTTGGACATATTGTCTCTAGAGAAGGAGTTTCTGTTGATCCAGTCAAGATTGCTACAATCCAAGATTGGGAAGAACCTAAGACTCCCACCGATATCCGTAGTTTTCTAGGCCTTGCCGGCTACTACCGAAGATTCATTGAGAACTTTGCTCGGATTTCGGCACCTCTGACGGCTCTTACTCGGAAGAATGTCAAGTTTGTGTGGAGCAGTAAGTGTAAAGCTGCTTTCCAGGAATTAAAAGATAAGCTCACCTCCGCACCAGTACTTACTGTACCAAACGGAAGTGAAAGATTAACGGTATTCACCGATGCTTGTCGAGAAGGATTGGGAGCAGTGTTGATGCAAGATGGGAGAGTAATTGCTTATGCTAGTCGTCAGCTGAAGACACATGAAGTTAACTATGCTGCCCACGATTTAGAGTTGTTGGCTGTTGTCTTTGCCCTGAAGCTTTGGAGACACCATCTCTTGGGAGCTAAGTTTGATCTCTTTACTGATCACAAATCTCTGAAATATATCTTTACCCAGAAAGATTTAAATCAGAGACAAGTGCGATGGCTCGAGTTCCTTGCTGCATATGACCTCGACATCAACTATACTCCTGGGAAAGCCAATGTAGTGGCAGATGCGCTAAGCAGGAAGAAATCTTTGTTATGTCAGATTTTTGTATCTTCCCCTCTTTTGGATCGTATCGTGGCTAAACAAGATGAAGACGAGATGCTTAGGCGTATAAAGGGAAGTGTTCGTAGCAGAATTGGTGGTAATAGCTCTGATGGAAAGGGAGCTCAGATCGATGATAAAGGAGTTTTAAGGATAAATGGAAGGATTTGTGTGCCGAATGTTGATGGGTTGAGACAGGAATTACTCCGGGAACATCATCAGTCCCGACTTTCTATTCATCCTGGCATAGCCAAGATGTATCAGGATTTGAAGAAGCTATATTGGTGGAGAGGTATGAAGCGAGATGTCTCTATCTTTGTGAGTAGATGTGCGACTTGTCAGCAAGTCAAAGCAGACCATCAGAAAACACCCGGTTTGTTACAGCCTTTGGAGATTCCAAACTGGAAGTGGGAACAAGTTTCTATGGATTTTATTGATGGATTGCCGAGATCCCGGAGAGGAAATGAAAGCATCTGGGTTATTGTGGATAGACTGACTAAGTCCGCTCATTTTATTCCAGTCAGATCCACCCGCACAGCTTCGAGTTTATCTGAGATTTATATGAGGGAGATTGTTCGTCTCCATGGCGTTCCTCTTAGCATTGTTTGCGATCGAGACCCTATTTTCACTAGTCAGTTTTGAAAAGCGTTCCAAGAGTCCTTGGGTACTCGTTTGAACCTGAGCACCGCTTATCACCCACAAACTGACGGTCAGACTGAAAGGGTAAATCAGATTCTAGAAGACCTTCTTCGTGCTTGCATCTTGGACTATGGAGGATCTTGGGAAGACCATCTTCATCTTGTGGAATTCACCTATAACAATAGTTATCAGGCTAGTCTTAAGATGTCTCCTTTTGCTGCTCTATACGGGAGACCGTGTAGATCTCCTTCGTGCTGGATTGAGTCTGGTAACCGCTTAGTTCTTGGTCCCGAGATGATTCTAGAAGCTTCAGAGAAGGTAGAGGAGATTAAGAGGAGATTAAAAGTTGCTCAAGATAGACAAAAGAAGTACGCTGATCGGCGTAGAAGGAAATTGGAGTTTGATGTTGGTGATTTGGTATTTCTGAAAATCTCTCCTTTAAAGAATGTAGTCCGGTTTGGTCGAAGAGGAAAGCTAGCCCCTAGATTCATCGGTCCATTCCGTATTTTGGAGAGGATTGGGTCTCTCGCTTATCGACTCGATCTACCTGAGAGATTTGCCGGAATTCACAATGTCTTCCATGTATCCCACCTTCGCCGCTGTCTTCACGACCCATCTTTAGTCATCCAGCCTACTGCTCTCGATGGTCTGGACATCGAGCCTGATTTGACTATGGAAAGGAAGCCACTTCGTATCGTCGATCAAGGTACGAAACAGCTCAGAAGAAAATCAGTCCCATTGGTCAAGGTGCAGTGGAGCACTGATGGGCGAGATTGCACATGGGAAACGGAGGAGAGCATCCGTGCTTCAAATCCAGAACTATTCGTTTAAGGTACCTATCTATCTAGCTTATTCTTCCTTTGTTCTTTTTCTTTCGTTCCTTTTCGAGGACGAAAAGTTCTTAAGTGGGGGAGAGTGTAACAACCCTAGTTCAGTTGTTATTTTATTTAATTTATTTAATTTGTTTTTATTTTTAAATAATATATTTTATAAATTGGGTTTAACAATATAGTTAAATATTTAAAATTTGAGATATATTTTGAAAATTTTTATATGACAATAAAATTTAATAATAACTGTAAAATTTTAAGCTAGGATTGAACCGTTAAATTTCGAGTTTGAAAGACGCGTGATTTATCGGGTTAAAGTGACGTTATAAAACGTGTGTTTTCAAAATGTTATTTTTGTGAAAATTTTTGATATTTTAGACTGCGTCTGTTTAACGCAGTGTAAAAATAATATTTTCAAATTTTTCTGAAGAAAATTTTTGGTCAGTGATTTTAAGACGGACGTTGGTTCGTTTTAAAGGACCGTTGTTTTATATAATCTTTGACATACGTTAAATTTTAACCGACTACATAAAAACGTAACGTTGCATTTAAAAATATCAATCTAAATCAGAGGAAGATTTAACTAAATTAAATCACAACATTTATATATATTCAAAACGTTCAAACTTTCCTCTTTATTTCTTTCTCTCGGCAGTTTCAAATTGCAGCTTGTACACGTTCTTTTCTAACTGAAACATGCACATCCATCTACCTCTATCTCAATTGTGGCCAAGCTGACATCATTCACGCATCAATGAATTAAAGAAACCCTGAAACAAATGCTCGAAGATATAAATATACGATTTAAATATAACTGAAATCTTGCATCAACCTTCCCCTTAACTTCAGCATTCAGTTATAAAAGCTTGTATCACGCAAGCTATTTAACACATGATCAATCTTCCCTTCATCAAAGTTTACATTTTTGAGAACTGATGAGAATGAATTCTCGGCCATTAATACAAATAAAACTGATACGTTTCTTTTAATTCCTCTGAATGATTCGAAGCATTTGCTTATAAATTCATTTTCTCCTCTGCCCAAACTTTTCCACTGTGTTTCATCCCATCTTTTCCTTGCTCGAGCTATCAGGTAAGCCATTTCATTTCATTTTGGTTTTACAAGTTCCTCTGCCTTTTTGTTTGCTCGGCCACTATACCCAAAATTCACTTGTTTCTCTAGAAGCTTTACCCTGAGCCTGTGGATGAAAGTATGGTCAGATATTGATCTGATGGTCTAGTTGTATTAAGTTAGGAAAAAACAATCTGGCATGTTTCCTTTGTCTGTGAACCACTGCAAGCCTTAGAGAATGGACACAAGCAGAGTCTAGTCGAGAAATAAATTTCAATGGTCATCCTTTCATCCACCACATCATAGCCCATCTCAGTTATTTCTCTGCATTTAAAAAAAAAACAATTAGTATAAGTATGCCTAGGTAGAAAAGGGGAGATTGGGTACATGTTCCAGTGCATCTGTGCACATTCATAGCATAGGGATGGTCAGTGGGGTTTGGGTAGCACTGGTTTAGAAGAGTTTCTGTTGCATTTACATAAATTAGTCTGCATACATGCTCATGAGAATCTGACTTGGGGTTTTGGGTAGTGTCTTGCATGTTTTTAGTTAAAAGGTGGACTCTGTACATGATCTGATTTCACCTGGAGTTGCTTTAGATTTATGACTGCAGTGGTGATGTGTAGTGATAAAAGGTGGGCAGTGTAGACATCTGGAGTAGTAGAGTGGAGGATGCCCCTGTGCATGTATGTGCACATGACAGTGATGAAACCTGGAAGTAGGTTGAAGGCTAGAAGTGTTGATGCATATTTGAAGTGAGGGATGGATACCAATAAAAGGTGAAAGGGTTAGTAGTTGGGAAGTCAGTGGTAGGAGGAAGGAATGGCAGTGAAGGCCAGAGAAGGTGGATTTCTGGAAATTGAAGTGTTTCAACACTTCCACATATGACTCGAAGCAGATACTTATTTAACCCGAAGCAGACTAAATTTTGACTCGAAGAAAACCCTGTTGTGACTCGAAGCAAAATGAGGGGAAACTCGGGTTGGAGACAAATATTGTAGAGTTGTTTGTGCAGTGGTGATCTGATATGTATTTGAGATTCTGGAAAAAAGAAAAGAAAAAAAAAAAGAAGAAGAAAAAAAAAAAGTGAAATTTGTGAATGAAGAAAGGGGTAGGCAGTGCATATGTATAGGGTAGGCATGAACAAGTTAGGGGTGCACTCGTATTCATTTTTGCAATCGGGTCTTAGAAAAATTTGGTCGAGCAAGTCAAATTTCTTTTCCTATCTTTAATTTTTCGTTGACTATAAAATCTAAGTCGCGTTCCTATATTTTTGAAATTTGTTCTAGATCTAAATCTAGGCGACGCCCGCAAAAAAATTTGACTGTTATTCTCTGTCAGTCTGTACCAGTAAATTTTCAATTTTGAACTCGAATTTGCTGCAACACCCAGGTGAGTATTTCTCACCAGACATACGTATTTATATTTCGTAAATTATTACAAGTGTATGTGTAAATTTGTATTTCACTATTATCTGTCTGTAGTGTGATATAGAATGATGAACCCCATTTAAATTGACACCTCATCAGTATTCATCTGTTATATGATATCTGCAGTTATATTATGTTATTATTTACTGCTTAAATCACCACTGCAAGTTCCCTGTTATTATAGATGGTATGGGCTGAAATGATAGGCCTAATTGGTTATTATTGTTCACTTGTTCGGTTAACTGCTGTAAATTATCTTGGGATTGCGGGTTCGAAATGATAGAACCCGGAGTTGTGTAAATATCGGATTGAAATGATATAGATCCGTTTCACTTGACCTAGGCTAGAAAATCTTATACAGGCCCGTGGTTTATATATATTATTTTCTGGAAATATTTTAAATTATTTTTAAGAAATTGAGGATATTCTAGTAAAATTTTTATAATGTTTTAAATGTTAAAAATAAATAAATATAGAATAAAATTTTAGTATAACTTGTTCCAAAAATTCTGGAGTCTTGAAAGAATAAGATTTAAATTTAGAAAATTATATATATATATAACAAGTTATATTTAGAAATAGATTTTAAATCTAAAAATCTACAACAGCATTTAAATGCTATCTTTTGAAATTTGACTAGGTTAAACTCATAACTTTAGACAGCATTTCCTGAATGCTGTAGAAATTAAGGTGGATTTATTTGAAATTCTATAGAAATTTTGAGAATAAGTTAAACTTTGGAATTTAAATATGTAATAAATAAAAGAATCTAGAATTTAGCTTGGATAGATTTAAAAGAAAAATATGATTTCTATTATAAAAGAAATAAATTCCAAATTTGATTGAATAAATTGAAATGGTATATTTTTAAAGAAAATGTTTAAATCAAGGATTTGAAAAATTTAAGGTATTTGAAATATATATTGATTTGGAAAAATAAATACCATTTTTCAAACTATAACCACGGGTTATAATAACGTTTGGTTGGCAAAGAGACCGGGATCGGATATGGACATACTCTCTGTCGATACCGAAAACCACTTTGACAACCGTGTACGCGGTGGAGATTCCAGAATGAAGTAGGATGGTGGTGACGATTTCTTGAAGGTAAATACGTGGACCCGACTCCCGTGAGTTGGCATAAGGTGGCTAAAACAGGAGCGATTCTCGGATTAATGAGGTAGCTCCTCTGATCGAACGCACTTCTACGTATGCCATTCTATTACTCTTGTGATTGTTTTGGTGCGCACCTTTGATTTGGGAGTGTTGTTCGAGGTGGGCGGTTGCTGCGGCTTCGCGTTACCACCGGTCCGGATAGCAATTGGTATATCTACCCTGGCATTGCCTAGTTGTGCCGTGTCACCTACCATATCGAGCCTTGTACGAGTTTGGTTTTCTCCCGTAGCCCGTGTGGTATCCTCTAGTTGCTTCCCGATCAGGAGGAGCTATGATATTGGATGGACTACTGGGACTATTACGTGTTAAGGGCTATATGGGTAACCCCTTAACGCTATTAAAAAGTAAGTTTATTTTAATATAGACACTATTATAATAGCGCAATATACTATATAGTAAATAGTTTAACGGATCCTTAGAGGATGGGCGATCCCAAGCATCCTTTAAGTTACTTGCTCTTTACATTATAGTACACTTGATTTAGCTTACATTATATAAGTATGTATGTCCTGACTCGAGTGTTTTGTTTTATTGTATGCTCGGGTCAGCCTGAGTTGCAGATTCAGCTTTTCTTTCTGGAGCTAGGACTAGATCACTCTTGCTAGTTGGAAGCTTCTTCGTCTTTATCTATTTTGTAATTCAAGACATTTGGGAACTATTTTTGCTTATGGCTTAAAAATTGTACTAAAGATTTGTAAACAATGTATTTGTGTTGGTAATGGTTTTCAGTGGCTTCATGAACCACTGTATTATTTTATATTCCGCTGTGAGATTCTGATATCTGTGTCTGTGATTCTGTGTATTTGGTTTCATTTGTTCCGTAGCTATATTTACAATCTATTATTTTGAACTATTCCAGCTTGACATGTTCTATTATTGTCGAATTCGAATGGTACAAAATAGTGGGTCGTTACATCAATGCAAGACGAAAAAGGCAATCCAGAGACCAAAGTCCAAAGAAAATCTAAGTGTATGAATCGATAGCAATCCATATGCCATAGATCGCTAGCGATCCATATCTCACCATAGGGTCGCCGCTCTCCAAGGAAAAACAAAGTAGAGAGTAAGGCTAAGGAATCGGCTCGCGTTCAAGCCAAATACTATGGATCGCTAGCGATCCATTAGACCGTGGATCTTTAGCGATCCATGCTTTTAGCTCAAGTTGCGAGGCAAGTTTCAGTGGTTCCTTCCCGAGTTCATTTGTAAGCAGTTGGCGAATAGGCCTGGCCTAGAAACTCTCTGATCTCTAAAAAATCCATCCTCCTTGTAACATAAATGGGATCCTCTGGACTGGTTGTTGAAACTCTGTTGGAAGCTTTTCTTCATTCTTCACCTCCCTCGCAACAATTTTTAAAGGAGTCCACTGTGACTCTACAGTGAATTCTAATTTTGGAGATTCAATCTAGCTGTGGATAATCAGGATATTTGTAATCAAATACATCTTGTAACAGCAATCAGCACATAATAAAAACTATAAAGTGGACGTAGGCTTCGTTAACAGTCGAACCACTATAAAAACTTTCTTGTCTTCTTTCTCTTACTGATTTTTTCTATATCTATTATCTACATAATTTCTCTATGAGAACAGGGTTGGTGCTTTCACACTCAAACCAAGGTGTTGATCTATGTTTGTGTTAACATTTTGGTGCTTTCATTGAGAACCCGACTCAGGGTTCAGATCTAGCTATCCAATTTGGATCAGATAGGTCCAAAAGTTAGATCCTCAATATTTTCTCGGAGAATCTATTGCTTGGAGTCAATGGATGTAGGAAGAAAAAGAACTGCCTTTGGATGGTCCATAGGGGCAGTGGTATCTGGGGAAGTTACGAATCATTAACAAACTGAAGTAAATGGTGCCAATGTAGGAGATCAGGTGCATGCATCTTCCAATCAATGCGAAGTCATTCTAAGGGATGTGTTGAACAAAATGGTTGATGAGATCAACCAAAAAATGGAGAACAGTCAAAAGGCTTTGATGGATATGCTTAATGCTCTCCCATCCTTGCAGTCAAACCCTGCTCCAAGAACAATGGTTGAACCCATGACTGCCATAGAGCAAGAAAATTCTTTCGTTTCTGGCTTAAACAGAAGAAACGACAAGCAGCCATAGAAAAGTGTTATGGTAGGAACTATGGGAATCAATGCAGAAGGGAATATAAGTACTCCACTCACTGCAAGGCAACCAACTTTGAACTTGAACCAAGGGGTTATAACCCCTGGAGAGGATACAGTCGTGGATCACTTCAATTTAGAGGATAGAGAACAATTTAATGATGATAAGTTGGAAGAGAATGCTAATGCATTCGACAATGCTGAAAATGTCAAAACCGCCACAGTCAGAACAATCGCAAGCCAACGGGGTCTCGAGGGAGTGGTTCTTCCAAAGACAAGAGAGCCTAGGCTTTAGCTCACCCGCAAAGACTGTTCGCAAAGTCAAACACTTGGTGCAGCGACTGACTGCCATCCTCAGGATTACCGAACATAAGAGGCATTCATCGTGGATATGGTTAAGTGATTGATGGACGAAAATAAAAATAAAAGAGATGATGAGTGGGGATCCGCACCAAATCTGACTCCCTTTACTGATGAGATGTTGAATGGGCGATATTCAAAAAAATTCATTATGCCAACTATCCCATCCTATGATGGGATGAAGGACCTAAAACCCCATTTATATAAGTATAGCTAGTACATGGATGGAGCAAACACTTCACAAGCTATTCGGTGTAGATATTTTTTTATTTTCTTTGAAGGAATCCTTTCCATATGGTTCACTAGGCTCCCGCTAAGACCCATCTCTACTTTTGATCAACTTTCCATGAGATTCCTTCATCAATTCAGGTTCCATACCACGCAATCCAAGGATGTGATATCCATGTCCGGATTATTCCAGGGACAAAACGAATCGCTGAAGTCTTTCATGAACTGGTTCAATATGTAGCAACTGATATCAGCAATCCAAATGAGGACATGGTTTTCATGTCTCTGGTCTGAGCCATTTATCCTGAAACTAAGTTTTGTAAAGGGATCAAGATGAAGCAACCCACTACAATGAAGGATTTCAATCGCAAAGCAAGTCAATACCTAGGATTGGAGGAACTGCAGGAGTTAGAAAGGAAGTCAACTGGCATGCAACCATTAAACATCAGACAGAGTGATGTGGTAGTGAACCAGAATATGAATGCTTCTGGGACCGTCGAAGGAATCATTGGGAAAGATGGAAATCATAAAAGGAAGAATCGTAAGTCTAATAAGAAAAATGGAAACAATAAACGACTTAAAGGCTTCAGGACTGAAGATTACACCCCTTTCAATGAGACTCTAGAAAATAACTACCTTGCGACAAAAGGGATTGAGGAATATTAAAAAAACCCTAAGAAGGGAGCAACCGAGCAACGTAAGTGTTCAAGGAAGCTCTACCGCTTCCATGAGACGCACGATCACAACAAAAACGAATGCCGCCAACTAAAAAAACTTGATTGAAGAGCTGATTTAGGAAAACAAGCTCCAGCAATACGTCATAAAACCACAGAATCCTGACCAGCCCACGGCTCCTTAGGCCCTTAGAAATCAAACCGAAACCAGTGAATAGGGATTAAAGTGAACGGACCAGAGACTAATTATTGGAACGATATCTGGAGGCCCACATCCTACATAGAGAAGTTGGGGAGAGATGGAGCGATATGCAAGTTCATTAAAGCACATTCCAAAGGAAACATGTCTCAAGATAGAAGATGGGGCTCCAATCAAGCAGTAGAAAACTTTAAATGATGATATTATATTTAGAAACCGAGATACCAAAGGGATCAAAGCTCCAACTCTTGACCCGATGGTGGTGATGGTAGGAATCGAACCCGCCGTGATCCGACGAGTATTGGTCGACAGTGGCAGTTTTATCGATATACTTTTCAAACGTACCTTTGACGAAATGAAGATCGGCATGAAAAGCATGTCTGCATGCCAAACAAAAATCCATGGCTTCACTAGTGAACCCAAACAACCCATAGGGACAATTGACTTACCAGTGGAGCTTGGAGAGGGCGATCGAAGAGTTACCCTCATTCAAACCTTCATAATTATGGACGTAACTTCTGCTTATAACTCCTTCTTAGGACGATCTGCCTTAGATGATTTTAGAGTAGCTCTAACCCAATAGTGCCTTACAATGAAGTTCCCGACTGCAAATGAAATCGAGGTGGTCAAAGGAGATCAATGCGCCGCCAGAAAATGTTACATTGCAGAGTTACTTAATCCAAAAGAAGGGAAAAGAGGAAGGATGTGGGGGAGAACTCTCCACATTCATGAAACTTCTGAATAGAAACTACAGAGACGCCCCTAGCCCAGGGACCATAGCTGATTTGGTAAGGCTTTGGACCCTAGAAAGAAGAGTTCAGGGGAGGATTGGGCAGCACCATCAGAATTGACGGTGTTCGTCCTAGTCGATATGGACGACCGACCTAAAGCCTTGAAAATTGGATCACACCTTGAAAACAATATGTGATTAGAACTTACTAAATTTCTTCGCACCAACTTGGATGTGTTTGCATGGACGCATTCTGATATGTGTTGGATTTCACCAGAAATTGCATGCCAAGCACTTAACATTGACCCCAAGTTCACACCAATAAAGCAAAAGAGGCGCAACCTGGGTCCTGAATGGTCGAAGGTGTTAAGAGAAGATGTGGACAAGTTAATGGCTGATGGTTTTATCTATGATGCAACTTATCCTGAACGAGAATTTAACTCAGTCTTAGTCAAAAAATCCAATGGGAAGTGGTGAACTTGTATCGATTACTTGGACTTAAATAAGCTTGCCGGAAAGACAGCTTCCCTCTTCCCAGAATATACTGGCTTATGGATGAAATGGCATGTCATGAACTACTATCATTTGTGGACGCATAATTCGGATACAACTAAATCCTGATGCACGAACCTGATCAAGAGAACACCAGTTTCATCACCAATCCGGGACTATACTGCTATAGGGTAATGCCATTCAGTTTGAAAAACACCGGGGAAACTTATCAAAGGTTGGTAAATACCATGTTCAAGCGTCAAATAGGGAAAACTATGTAGGTTTACGTGGATGATATGTTAGTCAAATCACGAGTAGCTACCAGCAACTTGGATAATCTCATCAAAATGTTCGAACTACTCCTAAAGTATTGAATGAAACTCAATCACTTAAATGCCACTTCGATGTAGCCTCCGAAAAATTCTTAGGATTCACCATAAGTGCCAGGGGCATTGAAGCAAACCCAAAGCATACAAAGTCCCTACGAGGGGTCCAAGCCTCGAAGAACAAGAAGAGAATTGCAAAGCTTGAATAGGAAGGTCGCAGCTTTAAGTCAATTCATCTCAAAAGCCACCGACAACTGCATACCGATTTTTGATGCATTGAAGAAAGGAAAGAAAACTTCGAATGGAATACGACATATCAAACTGAGTTTGAAGAATTACTGCGACACATGGAAGCTTCACCAATCTTATTAAAGCCAGTGGATGAAGAGGACCTATTCATTTACCTAGCAGTCTCATCTCATGCTTTAAGTGATGCCATTATGCAGGAAGAAGCGAAAATCCACTGAACCGAATACTACATTAGCAAGCAGTTTTCTAAATCTGGGAAAAATTACCCAAAGCTGGAAAAGCTAGCATATTTCCTTTTGATCATGTCTAGGAAGCTACGTCCATATTTCCAAGCACATCCAATTAAAGTACTGACTGATCAACCTTTGAAACAAGTACTGTACAGACCTGAAACTTCCGGACGACTTCTCAAGTGGAACATCAAAATAAGCCAATATGATATTACTTACCATCCAAGAAAAGCGATAAATGGGCAAGCGGTGGAAGATTTCATCATCGAATTAACTATAAGGGATGCCGAAGAAGAAACACCACTGAAAGTGGAGATGCAGTGGAAACTCATTATTGATGGCACATCTAACCACCTCTATTTGGGGGGGCGAGTAGTGCTTGAACCCCTCAAAGGACGTAGAATACGAAGCATTAATAACAGTGCTGAAAATTGTGAAGGAAGTTAGAATAAAATCCGTCTGCATCTATAGTAAATCACAGTTAGTCGTCTGGCAAGTAAAAGGCGAGTACCAGGCTCGAGGGGAGAACCTTGCACAGCATACGTCTAAAGTATAAGAGTTGCTGAGTGACATCAACATTATACCATAACTCATGTTCCATGGGAGAAGAACACCAAAGCCGACTACTTAGCTAAACGGGCAAGCTTCGAAGAAGCTCAATCATTGGGACTTGTCCCGGTTGAGACTCTGCCTACCCCAAGCATAGACAAAATGGACGTCGACTGGATCCTCGTGACCACTGCTAAACCAAAAACATGGATGGTGCTAATCGAGAACTATTTACTCACAGGGATCCTTTCAATTTTGGAAAGAGATTCTTCGAAAAGCACCGCGATTCGTAATATAGGATAGGATACTTTACCCAAGAGGATTCTCAGCCCCCCTTCTTAGATACGTGACCGACGATGAAGCTCGGCGAATCCTGAAGGAAGTGCATGAAGCTAAATGCGGAGACCATACCGTAGGTCAAAACCTCGCAAAGAAAGTTCTTCGGTACGGATATTCCTGGCCGACAATAAATGATGACGCAGCAGACTATGTCAGGCGATGTTCTCGTTGCCAAAGATTCGGCAAAATTAAAAGAACACCTTCAATAGAATTAACACAAATGGTCAGCCCGTGGCCATTCACAATATGGGGAATCGACTTGATTGATGTATTGCCCATAGATAATGGAGGGGCCAAATACGCTACAGTTGCTGTTGACTATTTCACGAAATGGGCCGAAGCGGAACAGCTGACCGCCATTACTATAAAGAAAGTCATTATTTTTTTTACTTGAAATATTATTTGCAGGTCTGGTGTGCCACAACAAATCATCACCAATAACGGGACCCAGTTCGAAAGCGCTGAGTTCAAAGACTTCTGCAAATGCTTTCGAATTGAGAAAAGCTTCTCCCTAATTGCTCATCCGCAAATAAACGGACAAGTGGAAGCAATAAACAAGATCATTCAAGTACACTATCAAAAAGCGACTAACTAAAGCAAAAGGAAACTGGGTTGATGAACTTCCACTTGCACAATGAGCTTACAGGACAACCCACAAAGCAGCAACTGGACACACTCCATTCGCCTTGGCATATGGCTCAGAAGTAATGATTCACGTCGAACTAGAAGTCCCCTCTCACCGACGGCAAAACTTTAATCAGGAGCAAAATGAGCACCTCCCACTTGAACCACTGGACATGATAGATGAAAGGAAGGAAGAAGCCGAGTTAAGAACTGTCGCCCACTAAAAAGGGTCACACGATACTTCAATTCTACGGTTCACAACCAAACCTTCGAAGTAGGAGTCCTTGTCCTCAAATGGATCTATCCCATGCCCAGAACCTTCGAACCAAACTGATAAGGTTCATATGTGATCAATCAAAAGATAAGGGATAGAACTTTCTAAATGACAACCGTCGATGGAGTCCAAATTCCCAAAGCATCGAATAGCGATGTGTTGCACCACTACTTCACCTAAAAATTACCTAATGTACCTACTATTTTCCAACAAATAAGCCATTCTTGGATGCCGAGGGCGCTGTAAATAGGCAAAAACTTGCCCAAATTTTCTTAATAAAATTGATTTTCATTTTGAACCAACAAAACTGTGTTCATAAGAAATTACCCACCGAACCGATGGAAGCAAATCGACTCAAACCGTTGGATCGACGAAACCAATCCCCGCCTTCTAAGAACCGATGTTGCCCCAGCAACATCGAAAAGGTTCAAACATAAACTCCTCGGCGTTGCCTGAAGATAGGAAATGTTGAGAAGTATCAAAAGCCATGCACTAACTCTTGAAACACACACTCTTCACACTGCCCGAAGATAGGAAATATCGAGGAGAACCAAAAGTCGGGCATCTCGTAAGCCGTGCACCAACTCTGAAAACACAAGCCCCTTACATTACCCGAAGATAGGCAATATCGAGGAGAACAAAAAGCCGTGCATTTCATAAGCCGTGCATTAGCTCAGAGCCGTAAAACCACGCTCCTAAAATGTAAACCCTCACATTGCCCAAAGAGAGGCAATATCGAGGAGAACTAAAAGCCGCATTTCATAAGCCACGCATTAACTCTCTGAGCCATGACATCATGCTCTTAAAACATAACTCCTCACATTGCCCGAAGATTGCAACATTGAGAAGTATTTGAAGTATTGGAATGCCCTAACAATACCGGGAAACTCATGTATTACAGGAATTTCAAAGACCAAACCACTCCTATTACCGAGAGTAACAGGCACGACTCCAACAAAATCGAAGTGCTATGAATTAGCAGAAAAATCCAATCGTTGATGCTCCACGGTGAACCGAAATATTTAACGTGAATGACATTTGACTATCAATAGTAACTCAAATGGTGTGCACACCCTGAGCAATGAAGTACATATTTAAGATCTGAAGAAATGATACTCATAAGTACTAACTCACTCTTTTGAGAAGTGACCGGTGGTTTAACTTTCAAAAATTTCCATAGATTATTTATCAGGTTAATCTCATAACTGTATGCTTATGAACTTTCTAATAGTTAATCTCATAACTATATATTCAGCACTAAGTTTACATTTTCGTACACATTTTAAACGTGCATATGTCATATGCTTTCCAGAATTGCATAAAAACATAAGCTACAAAACTTGCAAAAGGAGAAGAATCGGTTTGTGACTTAGTCAAATTCCAAGACTTGGCATGCAAACTATCTGAACCATAAGTTACCCGTCATTTGTCAAGTGCTTGAAGTAAATAGCTCTATAAACTGGAGGGGCATACATCGGAACTTAAACAAAAGTATTACGCTTTAAAATGAAATTTCCACATTTCACAAGTTCTATTACTCCAAACAAGAATTCTAACTGTAGTCACAGGACTAGATAAAGTGAAATGGAAGTAGACAAAATTGACATAAGTGCACATGACATATATTAGCAGATAATTAGATATATAGTCAAAATATCAACGGTACATTACATATATTTTCTCATGTAGGTCAAAACATGGTGGCCGTACCCACACAATATTGGCCAACAAAAGAAAACGTAAAGACAGCACAACAAAAACACAAAGTGTAGACTCTGCACCTGAACAAAACAACGCAAAATGAATCAAAACCAGACAAGTTACCACCCAAGCTCCTCAGCTTTATTTTCCACCACTCCCCTTCCTACCTTTTTTTGAAGTTTCTACTTTGCCTTGGGAGTGGTGTCACTGCCAATGACGTCGACGATCTCCTCAGTGTTGATGTCCTCTTTCTGCTCTATAACCTTTTCAGAAGACTCGCCCTTCGTTTTGGGCTTTCAAGACCTACAAGAACTGTTAGAGACCTTGATTGCTTCAACCTTCTCTTTTTTAACGGCAATCAGCTGTTCTTGAGGTCTGTGCGGCTACTCAATCTGAATTTCTTGCTCCCGAGCTTCGCCCGTGGTGAAATAACCCTCCAAAGATATGGATGGGTCATCCAAACCATGAAGTGCAGAGATCTTCTTGGATTCCTACCGCAGCTGCAAGCCGAACACAGAAGTGACGATTGGAGCAGGCACATAATCAAGCATGGAAGTGGTAGAGATAGCAATAGGTCCAGGCACCGAGGGAGAGGGTGGATCGACGGATAAGGAGGACAGACCTATAAATCAAAAAATTAAAGCATTAAGTTCGTCTTGCTCTTGCGACATGAGATGAAAATTCTCAAACTCGAGAGAAGCAAGTAGATTACCTATACTAGAAGATTGACCGAGAATGTCAACCTAGAACTCACCGCCTTCACCCTCCTTCGACGGTTCCAAAATATGAGGGGAAGTTTCAAGCCCAAAACATGAAACCGATCAAGGGCTGCCTCGATGGTTTGCCGGCACCTAAAATAAAAGGCTCTGAAAGCGCTTCCGTAGTTGCTGTTGTGGTAGCATCGACAGCCTCCTTTTCTCTCTTAATCCACAAGATCTCGCGACCCTTCAGCAATGCCTTCTATGATTCTTCATTGAGGCAGGCGTTTTCTAACTCTCGCTTGGAAAAACGACATTTCTATCACGAAAGCGAAACAAAATCTCCTCCCTAACCACAGCAAGAATGCACGAGAATTTAAGGCCTAAGTAGCTGAGACTCCCCTTGTGCAGCAGAGAGCTGAAACTGAAATTCAAGATGGTCTCATCCATCTTTCGCTCAAAATTATTCTGAAGCTCCAAATAATCCACCGTGAAAGTGGCCTTATTAACTTCGACACAAGTTTTATCGGCGATAAGCTATGTGACTCGGTTCTGGAGCGTAGCAATCATCCCAGCCTGGTCAGAGATTATCTTATCGCACGACTTCACGACGTCTTCATATTCGGTGATCGTCTTATTATGGCTTCATGGTCAAAAATAGTCTTCCTTTGGGCTTCAATGATCATACTGCAGGCTTCATGTTCCGCTTGCAGTTTAACTTCTTCGGCATGCGATTTTTTTTATTTTGTCTCTCAAGATGATCTCGATATTCACATGTGCCTCTTTTAACTCCTTCAGCAAGCCAGCATTTTTCTTGCTTTCTCAAAGCACCGCATCTTTTTCCTCTTCCAGATATTTGATTCTAGCATCGCGTTCAGCTAACGCTCTTACAAAATCATCTTTTTTCTACTCGAAGGAGAGGATTTCCTGATAGTTGTTGCGGTTCGTGTCCGCCAACTATTTGCATATCCCACTCTTTGGCCTGTTCTAAATCATTCTAGATTGCTTGGTGATAGGGCATATATGCATCTCTACGAACCAGACAAAGAACACGGTTAAACTTAACCCCTTTTAGAACCATCCGGGGAGTGCTGCCTCAAGCTTGGGAGGACCAGATTGAAAGACATTGATAGGTCTTCGGTTGGGGCATGAAGAACTAGGGACAAGATCCATATAAGACGATAGAGCTTGAGCTGAAGATGGAATGTGTACAGAAGAAGCCAGGGCTTTAGAAACAATCGAGGCGAGGGCCGAAGTGAAGGCATGTTGTTCTAAATAATGAGAACCGTGATCGAATTTCAACTTTTTCGACTACTTCTCTCTCTCTCATCAAAAGTCTACCTTTTTCGTATCCACCTTTATATACTCGGCCCTGTTGCCTCTTGTCTCTATGGCAAGCTTCGGCCTCTAAATCCTTTCTTTTTCGATATTCCTCCTCCGTTTCACGGGGTTGGTGATGGTTGGAAGACCGCTTTGACCAACGCTAAGAGCTGGTGAATTCTTCGAAATCATTATAGAGACCGTGTCCACTCATGGTACCTGACATGGAAGATAGATAAAAAGTATTAGAAACGAAGAATAAGAATGAAAAATATATGTGTAAGTGAGTGCAACCCTAGTGAAATGCGAAACGTGTTTTCATGGAGAGCCTAAAGCGACGTCACAAACCGGATCAGGCAGGCACCGTGGAAGGAATTGGACTAATTTTGAGTGCAATATTGCTCAAACGAGGAGACGTCTCTTTGAATTTGAAGTCTTCACCCACGAGCACGTCGGAATCGACATAAACATTACTCAAATCTCCAAATATCATGCCAACGTCTTTACTCGAAGAATCCCGACACAGCCTGGTCTTTAGGGCACCACCTTTACCGCTCATGTCTGGAGGAGGAGAATTCGGGATATCGGAGCTCATCCCTAGGATCTCATCACAGGATTCAGAATCCCCACCATCAGATTCTACATAGAAATCATCACTAGAAGTGGACTCATCACTACTACTCCAAATCTCTCCCACCTCTTTTTCTATCCCTATCACAGCATTGCCTTCCCTTTGATTGAATTCCTCTTCCTCTTCTTCTAGAATCGAGGGTATCCTAGTCGGACAACTAGCCTCGACTGCGGCATATTTTCCCTCGCGAGCCTCTTTAGCCGACTCACCGGACAAACCTTCCCGTTCTTGAAAAGCGCCCTCTTCAGAACCGTAAGATGTGGAGTTCGATCGCGTGTGTACCCTGGATCAAGAAGGGAATGGGACTTTAGCTAGAACTTCGAATCTCCCTAGATGCAATAGCCCATATTGAAGCAAGTATTAAGTCAATAAGATTTAAAAAATCTTTCTTTAGCATCAATACCCTTTAGGGTTTGGAAAATTCTATCAAGAGATAAGTCCCTATTCAACCTTGGAATAACTATAAGAAGTATTCAACCAATTAGGAATCTTATAGTGACACATCGAAACTCAATGAGAAAGAAAGGGAACTTACCTCCAGTTGTCCAAAGACAGTTGAACCCCTCAGGAATTTTGACAAAGAAGATTGAGTCTTGAATTGGGACAAGTTGCTCTGTAGTCGCATTACAATTTTACGATTCTTCTACGCATCGATTACAACCAAGGAAGGGCACACATCCCTTCTTTTGAATGAAAGTAAGTATCTTAACTCATCAAAAGTCGGGGCGTGGTTGAATGTTCGTTGAAAAGGACGTGCAAACAATTTAAGATGGCATAGCCGTTAGGGTGAATCTTAAATGGAGAAATCTCTAAGTTCGAAAGGGTCTCTCTCAAGAAATAGTTAAAAGAGGCGCACAACTCCGTTCAAGCACATATACTGATGACAAGCAGTATATCCTGGGGGCGGCATATGAGCGAACTCATTCTTCTCTGGGAGGCGCACATCATCCACCAGGATGCCATGCTATAGGCACATAATGTGCAAAACATTGGCAGAGATCCCGGATGACGCTTTCCCCAGCGGATTTAGAAGGACTCTGAAATTAGGAGGAGTACGGTCGATGACCGGACCAACAGAAACTAGTTGACCATACTCAGCCTGTGAAGTAGAAGAAGAGGCAACGAGCAATGACTCAACCACCAAAAGCGTGGGACTTCCTTTACTAGACTTACGACGAGTGGACGGGTGCTTCATTCTAAAAAATAGAACTTTCAACCTAAACGGTTAGGTAATTCAACCCTAAAATAAGGGCTCCCCGTACCACACTTGAATTCCGAAGAAATATCAGCTCGCACTAATGTGTCGGGCTTCATGTATGTACCGAGGCAAGTGTGATGTATTATCTATCGGTGGTGGGCTCGGTATCCTGAACACTACAAACATTCTACTCAATATAGATAGTACGCTCGTAGCCGAGAGGTAAAAGACTTCTTGTATCCCTTTCTTTTTAAAATTACTCCTACACTTACCCATCAATGATCGATAATGGATCCGTTGTCCAAAACGATGCAGAGAGTCCTTTTCAGTAT
This sequence comes from Allium cepa, assembly GCA_030765085.1. NCBI lineage: Eukaryota > Viridiplantae > Streptophyta > Magnoliopsida > Asparagales > Amaryllidaceae > Allium > Allium cepa. The sequence continues at coordinate 913,975,945 of CM060929.1, read as the reverse complement.
AGGTACACCGTGATGCAAAAGAAAGCAAAATCAATTCGAATCCTCCAGAAGGATGAAACAAATTCATAATGTGTCATGTGTCATCGGCTATGGGACCTAGCACATGTCAATTCTGGCTCAATGGAAAAAGACAGCAAAACATGTCAAGAACTAGGGCAAGGCCCAAATGTTGTTCCGTGAAGAACTCAAGACTTGATTTACTATCTTCCTCCATTAAGCCGCAGTCGACTCGGACTTTTCACGATTAACATCACGGATGCAACCCCACCGCCAAATTAATAAACGAACATCATTATTATCTAACCCACCTTGGATTAACGATCTAAATGAAAAAGTTGGTCGAAGCTTTAGGATCGGCAAGCTAGAAGTAGATCGGCAATGATCTAAGAATGGATCGATGGCAACCTGAGGCGGTAGGTGAACTAGGGTTTGATCGAAGGTGATTTGGAAAGGCGGTGGTGCTCCGTAGTCGGTGGCGTAGAAAGAATCACAATGGAGGTTTGGACGAGGATGGATTGATGGAGACAATGAATCGAGTCGATTGAAAGAACGAATCGCTGGATGTTTAGGTCGAATTGCAGTTGAAAACTCAGATCGAAAATAGAAGCTCGTCTCATATGAATAATGAGGAGTGGATCGGGTCGAGTGCTTAAATAGGGAATGAAAACATACAAAAAACCTGCTATGTATTCAGGTCGCTAGCGATCCTTTAGCTATGGATCGCTAGCGACCCATAAGGTTGCACGCCTTCGACCTCAAATTTGCACAGTGACAACTACCTACCATTTCAAGATATATCAAGAAGCTATAGAGAAAATTTTGATCTATTATGACCAGTAATGGCGGTCGAGATCGACACTAAGTAAGCAGCAACATAACCTAGTTCACATTCGCAAAACTCTAACATGATTACTTGAAATTCAACAAGTAGGGACTAGTAGCGATTACTCCCAGAGCGCGCCTTGTTTTCAATGAAGACATACTCTAGGGGAGTTATCCGGGTTTTTAACCCAAGCGGATGTAAGAGAAGTTAGAACAACTTAGTCAAGTCAGAATAGCTCAAAAGTCAACAAAAAGGACTAAAGAAACAAGCCAAAGAGAGCCAAGAAAAGGAATAAAAAAATCAACTAAGGACATGGATCATTAGCGATCCATAGGTTTAGCACAAGGATTAACCAACTCTATAGCATCATAATCCAACACATATTCTAGAGACAATGGCCGAGTTTGACGAGATTCTGAGTTAGTTAAATCGAGAGATAAGCATCTGTCTAGTTCGATTAGCAGCTAGATACAACTACCAAGTAAACCTTCATCAAAACAAGGCAACGTGCAACGGGACTATATGAACAACATCAACGCACGACGACAAAGGCAATCCAAAGACCAAAGTCTAAAGAAAAGCTAAGTTTATGGATCTCTAACAATCCATCGGCCATGGATCGCCATCGATCCATACATCACCACAGGGTCGTCGCGCTCCAAGGTAAACAAAGCAGAGAGTAAGGATAAGGAATTGGCTCGCGTTCGAGCCAAATATTATGGATTGCTGGCGATCCATTAGACTATGGATCACTAGCGATCCATGCTTTTAGCTCGGGTCATGAGGCAAATTTCAGTGGTTCCTTCCTAAGTTCATCTATAAGAAGTTGGCGAACAGGCCTGGCCCAGAAGCTCTCTGATCTCTATAAATACCATCCTACCTGCAATATAAACGGGATACTTCGGACTAGTTACTGAAACTTTGTTAGAAGCCTTCTTCATTCTTCACCCCCATCACAACAATCTTCAAAGGAGTTCACTGTGATTCTCCAGTGAATTCTAACTTTGGAGAATCAATCTAGCTAAGGATAATTAGGAGCTTTGTAATCAAATACATCATGTAACAGCAATCAGTCTATAATTTTGAGAGAAATGTGTGATCCTCTATAAAATAGAGGAGAACACACATATATCTATGTATATAACATAAAGTTAAGGTGCTGCCAACATGCATGGCAGGTAACAAAAGCTAGAAATAAAAAACAAAAATAAAAGGTACCCCAAAGATGAGTTTCGGCAAAGCCACCACCCATCACACCCTACTATCGAGCTCCGGCATGGCCATCGCCCGATATTAAAGTGTTTGGTGTACCTAAAAAACTATAGATCAACCAAAATACAAGAAATCATCACAAGCTAAGAAAAAAACTCTATGCTACAATGAGAAAGGAATATAGATCCTCAAGATAATAGAACGCCATAATGAAGACGAAGAAGCCCTGTATATGAGATGGATCTGCTAGTGTATCTAAGAGGAAAAACTGCTCTGGTGGTCTCTCTGCAATCCAAAATCCTGCAATCATGAATCTGTGGTGGATTAATCAGTGTATCTGATAGGAAAACTCTGCACTGAAGCCCTCTCTACAATCCACAGTTCTACAATCTGAAATCCTAAGAACCTATGAAGTGAACCTAATCCCTTATCTCCCGAGCCTGTGACTACAAAATGACTAGGAAAATAGTAAGAATGATACATATATATGTATATTTGATAATTAATATACATATATACATATATATGTATAAAAGAGGAAGAAAATAAGTTGACTAAGTAAGACTAACTATCTAAACAAAAACAAGTACAGAAATTGGACGCCAAAACTTAAAGAATATTTAAGAACCTCTGATCCTAAGCAAATTATGGTTAACATTGAAATCATTATATAAATTTGTATAAATAATAATACTATTATTGTTAGTGTTAAAAATATTATTATTGAATTTAAATGAATTAATACTGTAACTAACTTTATTAAGGTACCCTTTAAAAAATTTATTTTTAGTTAATTTATATTTGGAATTAGAAATCCAATTAAAATAAAAAGAAGAAGTTGTATATATCAATTTATTAACATGACTATTATTGTTATTAAAAATTCTTTGATTTTTTTCAAACCAAATATACCAACATATAATAGTGAATAAAGTATCTAGTAAAAATCTAATATTCTTTTTGAACCTGAATCTAAAACTACTCCAGTAGAAATAACAGTCAATAATTTTTGTTACTATATTAAAATTAAATTTTTTCAGAGCTTTGTTTAAGATGTAATAAGAATCCATGCAATCATAGTAAATGTGTTTAATATCTTCAGAAAACATATTACAAAAATAACATTTGTTATCATTTTGAATGTTTTTTCTCTTTAAAAATTCTATAGTATTAAGTTTTCCATGAAGTATTAACCACATATGAATTTTGGATTTAGGAGGAGCATTTGCTTTCCAGATAAAATTTAAGAGATGTTTGTTGTATCCGATAAATTAATAAATTTATAAAAAGAGTTTGATGTATATTTCTTACTCTTATCCCATTCCCAACTAATAATGTCGTTGTCATTATCAATATTATAAAGATTTAATTTAGCATAAAGCAATGAAAGTTGCCTAAGAGTTGAACCTACTAGAATTCTGTTAAAACTAAAATTCTAAGGGGGATCATTTTCAAGAGAAAAGACCTCACTAATTAAAACATATTTACAATTACAGATTTCATAAAGCTCTTTCAGTTCTATCTTAAGAGGTAAAATAGAAATCCAACGGTCATGCTAAAAAGAAGTACAGTTACCAGAATTGAGACCTAGGTTAAAAATATCATGACATTTCAAAATGGATTTTCAAAAATTAGAAATATTTTGATTGACAAGAGAAATGATTTGATATGAGTTAAAGCAACCATTATAGTAATATTTTATAATGATCTCTTTCCAAGTAGCATTATCATTTATATCTTTAAACTTCCATAACCATTTACCTAATAAAGATAAATTCGTATTATGCAAAAATTAATTACTCCTAAGCCACCTTCCTTTTTAGCTTTAAAAACCGTTTCCCAATTTACTAAACATTTTATGCTATTATTAGTATTTTCCTTACTCCATAAGAAATCTCGTCTAATTTTGTCTATTTTATCTATTATCCAATCTAGATATAAATGCATGGACATCTAATATATTGGGAGGGCAGATAAAACAGAATTTATTAAAACCAATCTACTTGCTCTAAATAATAATCTCCCATTCCAATTAGATATTTATTTTTGATTTTATCAATGATTATAAGCCAGTTGTCATGTTTGAGTTTAGTAGGTCTAATCACAAAACCGAGATAATCAAAAGAAAAATTCATAGTCTTGCAATTTAGAGTATTAGCTACTAAGTTTTCAATATTTTCGTAATCATTTAAAACTAAAACAAAACTCTTATAAAAGTTTATTTTCAAACTTGATAGAAGTTCGAAACTATAATAAAAACAATAAAGTGGACGCAGGCTTCGTTAACAGCCGAACCACTATATAAATCTTCTTGTCTTCTAACTCTTACTGCTTTTTTTATATCTATTATCTACATAATTGCTCTACGAGAACAAGACTGATGCTTTCATGCTCAAACTAGGGCATTAATCCATTTTTTGGGTTAACAGTCTCCTACTAATGCCTAGTTTTTGGCATTTGGAAAAGAAAGTTCTACAAAGAGGATTTGGTTCACAGCGGAAATATATAAACATGATGTAAACATTACAGTTGATGTAACGCCCCTCCTCAAACACACAACAACAAAGGAAATTACTAGGTAATACCATTTACTAATGAGGAGAATAAGGCTAGTTAGGAGCAACCATCCATAAATATTGCTTTCGTCGAGTTGGATGATAATATTTATTTTTCCTTCCTTTTAGATATGGATTCGACGTGTTCGATCAAGCACAAAATAATAATATAGTGGCTTAAACCAATCGGAACAATATAAAATATCACAGAACACTGAATCATAGAGCACAACAAAGGAATATAAATGTCACGTAAAGCTGAAAGGAACATGTATACAATACATGGAGAAGTCTAAAAAATGGTGATCATGCAAATTTTATCACTTTGATAAATTATATTTATTTTTAAAAAAGGTTGATAATATAAATAACATTGTTTTAAGTGATAATAAGTAATAGTAACCTTATTTTGAATAAATTTTTACAAAATATTTTCCTCGAAATCTAAACCGATAAAATGGCTGAAAATTGTTTTATTGATAATTAGCTCTATAATTGGAAAACATCTTGCATGGCGATGGATACATACTCTTATTTTTATAATTAAACAAGAAGATGAAAAAAAATCAATTGATTTGTTTTGAAAATAAAATGTGTTTTTGACATTGTTAATAATGCCCTTAAATAGGATAATAGATTTATTTTATTTAAATTGAGATTTAATGATTTAATAATTATTTTAATTATTCAAATAATTATTTTCAATGATGATAATTATTTTGAATATTTATGATAATAAATCATTTATAATGGTTTTATTAAGATATATATTTGATTTGAAAATATAAGGAAAAATCGATACTGCTTTATCGGTATAACAGCAATCTTTGTAAATAATTGTTAATATAAATTTATATGGTTTTATAAATGAAATGTGATCAGTTTAATTCATCTAAAATGATAAGAAAATGTTTTTTGAATTTTCTATACAAATATATGTACGTTAAAGTATAAGTGAAGATGTGACCTTGAATCGGTACTTCGATCGGCAATGGTTTATTGAACGAAAGTTATTCGAAATCAATGCAATGTTGTTTATATGTCATGTACACATATATAACATACAAGCGCACCCACTAACATGCACATAAATATATGTATACATACATATATATTTATACATTTAAAAATACATACATAATAAAAAATCAAAGATAATTTGAGAAAGCTTCCTCCTTAAGCTTAAATAAGTCAACATATGCATACATGAGATGATGTAAGTGACGTGAAAATGGGGAAGGGACTTTGGCCATGCATTTTGAAGGGGAAGTGTGTTGGAGAAGCCTTGAAAAAGTGATGTATACATGTCTTCTTTTACACTCTTCTTTTTTGCCATAAATACCCTACCATCTTCTCTTTGTTTTCATCCATCTTCTTCATTCATCTTAAGCTTCCAAAGAGCTTTTTAATGGCTTCCATGCCTTAGAAAATAATGAACAAAAGTTTTGGAAAAGTATTAATAAAATGTATACACATGTATATAATATCAATCCACTTCAAAAACAAGTCAAAGCACCTCCTTTCCACCATCCAAATTCACGCCCACCATTAGATCCACCCTAGGTCAAGCCTTTCCCACCTCCAAGTCATGGTCGTAACACTCCCAAGGCTATGCCTAGCCACTTCAAGGTTTTGGAGATCGATTCCGTAGAGTTTAGTTCGAGATAGTGGAGCAATAGCCGATTTTATATTTTCTCAAAGGGAAAATAATGGTGAGAACATCTAAACTACTATAATAAATGATGATATGATGTTTGCAAATGGATGTTATTATGATTTGATCATCAAGTTTGGTAGTTTCATATGAATGTTGAAATTATATGCAAGTCATGAATATACACATCGATAAGCACAAAAGAAATTGCTTTCCTTGAATTAATGAAATGGTGTATATGGGAGTGTTAAACCTCATAAAAATGATTTGAAATGTATTTGAAATGTTTTATAAACATTTAGAAGTGTTTTGGTGAAGTCTGAAAAGAAATGTAAATTTTAGTTAAAAATAAATGCATCGCGTAACGATAGTTCGCGATTTCATGCTGTAAAAGTCAAATAAATGTAAAAGTTGGAACATAGATCAAAATTTCTCGACATAAGAATTTTTCGAAATATAATATCCATAATTTTCCAATGAAGAAAGAAAATTAAGATTTCGATAAGTAGATTTTGAAATATGAGTTAAACAAGTTTTTGAAAAATCCCGAATTTGCAATTCGAAATCCAAAACTGGATTTCTTTACAAATGATGCTTTAAATTGTTTAAAAATATGGAATAAATCTTTAAAAAAAATTAAAATGTTTTTTTAAGTGATTTGAGTAATAAAAATGAATTTTCACGTAATAAAAAGTCATTTCGATCAATATAGCTTAAAAAGCACTTTCCACGTCACTTTTTCACAGCACTTTTCTTTAACTTTTGAAATATAATTTTAAACGCAACCATTATGTCCCAAATCATTTGTAAATGGTTAATAAACTGTTTTAAAGGTAATTTGAATGATTTATGAAATGATCAAAATGTTTTAATGGTTTAGAGTCGATCAAATAGCTTGACCGCCTTATGGGTGTCAGAGAGGTAGTGCCTAAGCTTAGGTTTAGGAAACGAGTTTCCTGCTCTCCCTGGCTATCCAGACTGAACCGACGGAGGGGATAGTGAATTTGATTTACTCGGATTGAAATTTTCTAAAGAATAATGAATAAAATTTTCCAGCTTTAATACGATTTGGATTTTATGGAGATGATCTTCTTGTACTCGGTGTTAAAGCCCAAAGAGGGAACTCGTACTATTCGTGAATTTAAAAGGTGATTTCAACATTATTTTGCCCATATTATTTGTTGAATATGGGGATTGATATTGAGTAGAATTAGACGATTCTTATAGATTCTGCTCACTTAATATTTACTGGTTTTGGGATTCACATCCTAGATAACATGGTTTTAACTCAAACAAATTTTGAGCTTTGAATTAAGAAATCTTTGCTAAGATTTAAATGAAATGATTTTGGAATATTTTACTAAGAAAATATGAAATATTTTTGACTTTAAAATGGGTTTTAAGTAATCAAAGGTTTTGACAAGAGGGGTTTACTAATTCCGTATATATCGAAAAGAAGTGTTTTAAAAGTTATATATCTCCAAAAAAGAGCTTGATAAAAAAAGAACTTAATCAATTAAAGAATGATTCCCTATTCACAAAACCTCTTTTTATCGATGATTGGATCGAAGAAATTGGGGACACATCTTGGGAAATCCCTATCCGAAAACTACTTCGAACCAATGTATGCATTCGAAAAATAAAAGTCCTGATAGAGAGAATGAAGAATGTAGACCAAGGATTTTCGAGATGAAAGGACTGCTTGTTGATATTTCTGATTAGATCCAAAATACTAAAGTAGTAGATGTCCCTTTATTTTTGAAACTCTTTGGGTTGCAAGGACTTCTCGCTACTAATCCTAGGGCTAATTCCTGATAGGATGTGGCAGGAGAGTGCCTTCGGTTTCATTCAGTCCCAAAACAAACTTGTATGGATGGATGTTTGACATTGCATTCTTGAGATTTCATCATTGACTTTCATAGACGTACATTTGTTCCGTGGCGGAGAAAGCAACTTCTCTTAGCTTAACACCCTTCTTTGAGATGTATAAGCTTGGAGATTGTCTGTTTGTAGAAGTCAATAGTGATCGATGGAATGACAATGTGGCATTCAAAAAGTGCAAAGTATCATTACCTAAAGCCTCACACTCGATGACTGAAACAGGGAAGATGCGGCAAGGCTATGTTGTTCGCAACCATTAGGGTATGATCGTCCCCTTCTAGATATATTTCTTCCCTCTATGATGTTCGAGATGTAAATTAATGTGGATGTATGCTATATGGGCCCTTGGATAGGTCGGTAACGACCGGGGTGATGACATATTTGGTACTATCTAAGGAAAGGTAAGTTGGTCTTGTGTTGGTAGAGGTGCCGATATTCTGTTGACCTCAGAACATTCCTTTAGAGATGTACTACCGGAAGGTATGGAATCCATTCTCCAATAAATGCCTGCCATATTGTTTGTTGAACCTGCATTTGTGGCTAGTATCACTGGAATTTAATCAATGCAACAACTTTGGAAATGATTAATAAGTTTATTCATAAATGTTTTCAAAGATATGTAATTAAAAATAATATCAAGTATTTTGACGTAAAATCTTTTAGTTATCATAAGGTAAAAACCCGTTCCGTGTTAATATACGGAGTGGTCTTATGAGATACCTTTTTGTTTTCGAAATGCATATTTTGAGTTCTCACACCAGTCTGATGACTCATCCGGAGTTTATTTTCTCTTTCCTTAAACTCTAGGTGCCCTAATTTTCCCCGAGCAGCCTAGTAGTCAGGCTTAGTTTAAAAGAAAGATGGATGGAGCTCCAATCATGGAGTCGAAATATTTTACTAAAGATTTTGGTCAATTTCCACCACACTCTTGTACTCTAGTATTCCGCCTTTATAAGGAAATACATTTATAACCGTCTTTTTTTACCTATGATAAATGTATTTTGATTTTCGCTGTAAAGCTTTATTTGAAATAATATATGAGAGATTATTTCTATCTTATTTTTCTTTCTTACCCTTGAGAATCCACTTCTCCAGCACTTGGATTTATGGCACGAGAATACCGAGGATGTATTAGGGAGTCAAAGAAACAGGTCTTCACAATGTGGTATCAGAGCTTAGGTTGAGCGAACGCCTAAGCCTGACAATGGTAAAAGACTCATTAGAGATAGGGTTAGTAATGCCCTAGGATGAGTAATTCATTAGAGATGGGGTAAGTAGCACCCTAGAATGAGTTTGAGAGTTTTATATATGAGCGCGTATTTGTTCATATTATATATAAATGAATTTGGTTTTATATGAAATCATTTTACCTATACATCTCTGTGTGTGTGGAAGTATTTGAAAAGAAAAGAATATTTTGGTAAAATTTTCAAAGAGTTTTTAAAATAATAAAACTTTTTATACAAAGAATTTTAAAAGCTATCTTTTGAAACTTGGAAACACTTTCTAAGTATTGACCAAACCTCTTTACCTAAGAATACGCTAGAAATTACCTATTACTTATGTCTAAAAGAATGATTGTTTGCCTTGTATAAACCATATAGGGGAAGTTACAGGGAACGGAAGTCCTCTAAAGCGAATTGGGGCGAGAAGAACAGCCTTATAGTTCTCTCTAGTGATGAAGAGGAACGATCAGAATATCTGCCTGGAAATGGTGGGTTTCCAATCGAGGAAGATTATCCCCGTAAGATCCAAATGATTTTGGCTTTAAAGATTGGTAAATGAAATAATTTTACCAACAATTGTATTTTGTATATAAAGAATATTTTTCAAGTATTATGGTTATTTGATTGAGGAAAATAATACTCAGTTATTATCATTGGTTGTATGTTTGTTTAATTCAAAAGTTTAAGCACGAACACCTCATGAATTTAATTTCACAATTTGGCTATGAGGTATTCAATAAATGTTTATCAAAGGAATTTATTTAAGATAAATAAATCTTATAAATACGTTTTATATACGTAATTTTATAAACTAGTTTTATAAAACATGCTTTATAATGGAATTTTTTAGATTTAAATTCCTGTATTTTTGAAACAGATTTCAAATGATTTTTGGAAGAGGAATAATAATAATATTCTTTCTAGAAAGGGATATTGAAAACAAAAAACAATCTTATGGTTAATTGATCCGAGTGGCTCAAAAGTAACTAAAAATGGGCAGGAGATGTGCTCGGATGGTAAATGCTTCTTGTTTGCGCCAAAATTGGTCACAAACCCCAAATACCGTGAAAGCACCAGTGTATTAATATAAATCAACAATATTCAGACATAAATCACAGATCTCAGCAAATAACAAGCAGCAATCCAAAAGTAATGAACAAAGACACAATTTTTTATAGTGGTTCGGCTATCTCCGGCCTACGTCCACTCCAATGTTTTTTCCTTTTATTGATTATCCTTGCTGGTTACAAGTGATTACAGCAATTACAAAGTCCAAATTAGAAATAAGTAGTAGTGATGATGGTATAGAGTGATCTTGGCAGCGTCCGAGCGTGCTTTCTTTCTCCAAATTCTCCGACCCCTTTTCTGAATGACCAGGGGCTCTATATATAGGTGTAGGAGGCTGATATTTCTCCTAAAATCTGGAAAGACCGCTTCAGGCACGTGAGGGGGCCCACTTGCCCGAAATCTGGAGTTCCGGGCCCACACCAGGATCGATTCGACCCACACTTCGAATCGATCAAGGAAATGTCCAATCGAGGTGAAATTTGGCGAGAACATTCTTCAACATGTATGTAAGCTCCTGTAAAAATTTCATAGCATTTGGATCAACGGTTTGGAAGATATGATCGATTCAAGTTCAAAGTTCCGTGTGTTCTGCCTGGTTCGAACCCATGCTTCGAACCCACCTCCTTCGAATCCATCTCGTTCGAATCCCTCTTCTTCGAATCCATTACTTCGAATCCCTCGGAGTGCATGCGCATCGATGACGTGCCACGAATTCTCCGGGTCAATCCACCTTTTGCGCCGCGTTGAACGTTTCTTCCTTTGTTTGTATCCATCACTTCGAATCGATACGAACACTGTCCCTTAGTCCTTCGAATCCATGAAGTCGACTCCCTGCGTATCCTTCTCAAACGCTCTCTTCACATCGATATGTACGAATCCAGAAACCTCCCTTTGATCGATACGAAGCAACCCTGTCAGAAACATTAACTCGATCGATTCGAAGCCCATTGAGTCGAACCAACATCTAACGCGAACTTCTCAAAGCCGAATCCATATTAATCGATACGAAGTGTATCGATTCGAAGTGAACGTTACCCCTGATCGATTCGAACCATCCATGCATGCCTTGCCTTCGATTGATGCTTGCCTGATGGGTTCGAATCCGATGGATTCGAACCAAGCACCACCTTGACCCTTTGATGGATTCGAATGGCATGCCTCTCCTACCTTGAATCGATCATAACTCCTCCATATGAACTCCGATTAACCTGAAATTTGAAACATAGCCTTTCTTAACCCTTATCATCATCTCCAATTAATTTTGTCCCGATCGGAGTTCAACCAAATTTTGACGATATCGATCGTAGCCTCGATTCCAACTGATTTCCAATCCTGATATCCATCATTCCTCATCCATTTGTTGGTATTCCAGTTTTGACCAAAAATGGGATAACACTTTGCCCCCCAAAACATATCTTGTGATAACAAGGCGTGTTTTGAATAGTTCCAAATCCAGTATCCAAAGTCCATAGCCATATCGCCAGAGTATGCCATCCTTGACTGCTTCAAGCCGATGCCCAATTGCAAATCCCATAACCAAAGCCTTAGCCAATTCCATATCCATTCGAACTCGACAGCCGAGCCCTAATCCATCCTTACCCAATAGTCAATAACCAGATCCAGGACCTCCCCGGGTCGTTATCCGAATCCATAACCTCTTCGGGTTCTTGCCAAGTGTAATACACACCTGACGACTGTGGTCCAGTGTCCCTGGACGTTGAGCAATACCGTGGCTTAAGTCCTAAGCCGAATCCTGGTCTCTCCGAACCCTTATCGAGCATAGTCCATACTCGACGACCTGAATGAGCCAATTTACCACGTTCGGGCAAAGTGACTCACCCCTTGCCAGGCGTAATCCATACCTGACGACCGTTTATCAAAAATCAGATAAAATCCAATCAAAATCCAATCCAAAATCCGAATCGAATCAGAAAACCAAGAAATCCATATCAAGAATCCAAATCAACATTCAAAACGGAGAACAATCACCCGAATGAAAGCCAAAACCAGAAAACGAGCAAAATCAGGAGTTCAATCCAAACTCAAAAACCAAATCAGAAAAAGCAAGCATCCAAACCAACGAGAAAAATCAGATTTCACAAACCATTGAGTCGCGGTTTATCATCATTTAGAGCATGCCTAGGGGCTATCTCCGTCCCCGTACATGTGTAAATGACTTGGTTGCTCGCCAATGGTTTGTTACTTATTTCATAATATCCATGTCAATTGATAATCAATCGACCATCATTCCTAGGCCGCACATCATCACGGTGCAACGTAGACGGTGGCTGCTTCTGCTTCACCGCTGCATTTCGTGCCCCAACATACTGCCTCAATTGTCCATTCCTCACATGTTCCTCAATTATGTCCTTTAAATGCCTGCAGCTGTTGGTATCGTGTCCATCCAGATCGTGAAAGAGACAGTGCCTCCCTGATGCCCTCTCCCATTCAGATGGTTCTCTCCTAGCCGGCCTTCGGTAAGGAAGGCGGTTCCAAGTTTCCAAGTATATCCGCTCCAGCGTCTCGTTTAATCCTGTATACGTGTAGAACTTTGGATCCTTCCATTGCTTCCTAGCTTTTCTTGAATCGTCATCCAGCTTCCTTTTTCCTTTATCTTTATCCGAGCTTCCGTTGGATGGTCCTCCACCCTCGGTTGCATTCACTTCCTTCAACTTTAAATCTGCACATGCATCCTCTTGTCGGAGGAACCTTTCAGCCTCGTGAAAGAATTCTCCGAGATCCAGTGGTGGGTCTTGTATTAAAGACACCTTGAAATCCGAATCCTCCCTGATTCCTGATACTGCCGCCATTAAAACCATCGATGGATCCGGCCGATCCACCGAACCAACTGCCGCATTGAATCGAGTTAAAAAATCTCTAAGCGATTCATCCGTCCTTTCCTTTACCGATGTTAACGTCATCGCGTTCTTAGGCCTTTTGATATGAACCCGAAACTGTCCCAAAAACCTATCCACCAACTCCCTCCAGGTCCTAATGGATCCTTCTTCCAGCTGCCTGAACCACATTGCCGCTAGGTCCGTCAAGTATAAAGGGAAACATCGGGCCATCACTTCCTCCGATGCCCCCAGCACTTCCATGTGTCTGGTGTATCTCATCAGGTGATCGGTTGGGTCAGCCTTGCCATTATATACCTCCACGCTGGGTAGCTTGAACTTGGGTGGATTCTGAGCTGTCCTAATTTCCCGAGTAAACGGACTCTTGTTCACTCCTTCTAAATCTCTACTGGTCAATCCTCCACGCATAATTCTCCTAATAATCCCAACTAATCCAGCATTGTCTGTCAAAGGTTGCCCCCCATGCCCTCGGGGGAACTCCTGCACATACTCTTCGTGTGGTTCATTAGTGTTAACATTGGCTCTAGCCTATTGAACCCCTTCCAAAGGTCTCCCTGTGGGCCTGCCCCCAAGCCCTTGTTGGTTGTCTTCTGGCTCTGTATCCTGTCTTCCGTGGGGTTCCACTATCCTGGCTCCTTGTTCCACATCCGTAGCTGTTGTAGCTGGTCCTAGATTCTGTATTCCTGCGTTCCTTATTTGTTCAAAGAAGGTCTGCATCATTTCCTGTTGACTCTTCAACAACCTCTCTTGCAGTGAATTCGTTATAGCTTCCATTTCGTCTCTGGTGATATAGATGGAAGCCTGTCCTTCTCCAGCTCCAGAGGATGCCTCCTGACTTCCTCCTTGTTGGCTCCGATCAGCTCTTTGTCTTGTTTGTCGAGTCATTGTCTCTGAGTCGGGATTCTTCGAACTCTTAAATCTGAACTCTGAATTTGATGTAGCGGGTGCTAGTCCTTCTCAGTGAAAGCACCAAAGTGTTTGCGCCAAAATTGGTCACAAACCCCAAATACCATGAAAGCACCAGTGTATGAATATAAATCAACAATATTCAGGCACAAATCACAGATCTCAGCAAATAACAAGCAGCAATCCAAAAGTAATGAACAAAGACACAAGTTTTTATAGTGGTTCGGCTATCTCCGGCCTACGTCCACTCCAAAGTTTTTTCCTTTTATTGATTATCCTTGCTGGTTACAAGTGATTACAGCAATTACAAAGTCCAAATTCGAAATAAGTAGTAGTGATGATGGAATAGAGTGATCTTGGCAGCGTCCGGGCGTGCTTTCTTTCTCCAAATTCTCCGTCCCCTTTTCTGAATGACCAAGGGCTCTATTTATAGGTGTAGGAGGCTGATATTTCACCTAAAATCTGGGAAGACCGCTTCAGGCACGTGAGGGGGCCCACTTGCCCGAAATCTGGAGTTCCGGGCCCACACCAGGATCGATTCGACCCTCACTTCGAATCGATCAAGGAAATGTCCAATCGAGGTGAAATTTGGCGAGAACATTCTTCAACATGTATGTAAGCTCCTGTAAAAATTTCATAGCATGTGGATCAACGGTTTGGAAGATATGATCGATTCAAGTTCAAAGTTCCGGGTGTTCTGCTTGGTTCGAACCCATGCTTCGAACCCACCTCCTTCGAATCCATCTCGTTCGAATCCCTCTTCTTTGAATCCATTGCTTCGAATCCCTCGGAGTGCATGCGCATCGATGACGTGCCATGAATTCTCCGGGTCAATCCACCTTTTGCGCCGCGTTGAACGTTTCTTCCTCTGTTCGTATCCATCACTTCGAATCGATACGAACACTGTCCCTTAGTCCTTCAAATCCATGAAGTCGACTCCCTGCGTATCCTTCTCGAACGCTCTCTTTGATCGATACGAAGCAACCGTGTCAGAAACATTAACTTGATCGATTCGAAGCCCATTGAGTCGAACCAACATCTAACGCGAACTTCTCAAAGCCGAATCCATATTAATCGATAAGAAGTGTATCGATTCGAAGTGAACGTTACCCCTGATCGATTCGAACCATCCATGCATGCCTTGCCTTCGATTGATGCTTTCCTGATGGGTTCGAATCCGATGGATTCGAACCAAGCACCACCTTGACCCTTTGATGGATTCGAACGGCATGCCTCTCCTACCTTGAATCGATCATAACTCCTCCATATGAACTCCGATTAACCTGAAATTTGAAACATAGCCTTTCTTAACCCTTATCATCATCTCCAATTAATTTTGTCCCGATCGGAGTTCAACCAAATTTTGACGATATCGATCGTAGCCTCGATTCCAACTGATTTCCAATCCCGATATCCATCATTCCTCGTCCATTTGTTGGTATTCCAGTTTTGACCAAAAATGGGATAACACTTCTCTTAAGTAATCCCCTTCTTGTTAAGGAAATATGTGATACTATTGGTAATACCCAGCTTCTTGGTATCATTTTTGAGTTACTTGATTAATATAATCTTATAAAAGAAATATGAATCACTTATTTGACAATTAACACTTGTCAATTTTTATCGAAGTGTATTATCTTAATTAATAAGCATGGATATGCTTTGATCTTTGAAATAAATATATAAGTTAATAATGAATGGTTTTGAGTTTGTTGTAAATGATGTTTTAGCAACATTTGTTTTTAAACCCTTGAGTGACACTTTGGAAGAAATCTTATGGGTATATTTAAGTCTTTAAAAATGGGACTTTAAAGATGATAACAAGTATTAGTCTTTTATAAAAAGATAGATAATTGACATGTTATAAAAAGAGAAGATCGTTATAAAAATGTTTTGGTAGTAAATGTTTTAATCTCTTCAATTATATTTTAAAGTAGAAATATTTGAATATACCTAAAACATTTGAATAAGTTTATAAATACTTTTTAAGTATAAAAACTAGTAAGTAAAGAGAATACATAAGTATGTATAAAGGAAGTTTAATTGATAATGGAGTGTTAGTTAATAAAGAAAGTTTTAACTAAATAAAGAATGTTTTCACATTCAATGAATTATTTTAAAAATAAGTTTCGAGAAACCATTAAGATATGTTTAGAGATGTGTTATAATAAAAAGATATTTGTCTTTTGAAAAGAAATCTTTTTTAAGTATAAATATTTAGAAATAAAAATGTAAAACGGTTATGTATAAAGAAGTATCTTTATAAAAAGTTCTAATAAAAGATGAAAGTTTTATGAAATGTTTTAATAAATTTTTTTGAAAGACTAATAAATACATATGAAGTATATGGATTATTTCATCATATGATTTAATCTCAGATTCGAGTGCAGAACTTTGACATGTTTGACACTTATCCAAAAAAGAATTTATCGCTCGCTTCTTGATGACAAACATTGATGAGGATTTAGGGTTGGATACTTGATTTTTCTATTATAGTTGAGAGCTATGCAAGGAGAATTAAAGCTGTGATCAGAAAGCCTTGTCAGAGTCCGCACTAAAGGATCGGGGGATCAATGCTAGTTTAGAAGTAAAGTTGTGAATTAAAATAGAAGATCAAAACAGATATTGTGTACGGATGATCTATATACATCATACGGGTTTAAGTAAAAAATATATTCTGGGCAAACCTTTGGGTTTTTGTTTTGGGTAATTTCTGAGACGAAATTCTTTTAAGGAGGGAAGTCTATAAAGACCCATAAATTTATCACTTCGATAAATTATATTTGTTTTTAAATAAAAGGTTGATAATACAAATAATATTGTTTTGAGTGATAATAAGTAATAGTAACCTTATTTTAAATAAATATTTACAAAATATTTTTCTCGAAATCTAAATCGATAAAATGGCTGAAAATTGTTTTATCGATAACCAGCTCTATAATTGGAAAACGTCATGCATGGAGCTAGATACATACTCTAATTGTTATAATTAAACAAGAATATGAAATAAAATCAATTGATTTGTTTTTGAAAATAAAATATGTTTTTGACATTGTTAATATTGTCCTTAGATAGGATATTGATATATTTAATTTATACTGAGATTTAATGATTTAATAATTATTATAATTATTCTAATAATTATTTTAATTATTCAAATAATTATTTTAATTATTCAAATAATTATTTTAAATGATGATAATTCATTTTGAATAGTTATAAAGTGATAATAAATCATTTATAATAGTTTATAAAGATATATATTTAATTTGAAAATATAAAGAAAAATCGATATCGCTTTATCGGTATAATAGCGATTTTTGTAAATAATTGTTAATATAAATTTATTTGGTTTTACGAATGAAATGCAATCATTTTAATTCATCTAAAATGATAAGGAAATGTTTTTCAAATTTTGTTTACAAATATATGTACGTTAAAATATAAGTGAAAATGTGACCAGGAATCGGTTCTCCGGTCGGCAATGATTTATTAAATTCAAGTTGTTCGGAATCAATGCAACGTTGTTTATATGTCATGTACACATATATAACATACAAGCGCACCCACTAACATGCACACAAGCATATTTATACATACATACATACATATATATATATATATATATATATATATATGTATACACTTATACATTTAAGAATACATTTACAAAATCAAAGATATTTTAAGAAAGCTTCCTTCTTAAGCTTAAATAAGTCAACATATGCTACATGAGATGATGGAAGTGATGTGCAAATGGGAGAGGGGATTTGGCCGTGCATTTTGAATGGGAAGTGTGTTGGAGAAGCCTTAAAAAAGTGATGTATACATGTCTGCTTTTGCACTCTTCTTTTTCCTATAAATACCATAACATCTTCTTTTCATTTTCATTCATCTTCTTCCTTCTTCCTAAGCTTCCTAAGAGCTTCTTTAATGGCTTCCATGCTTTAGAAAGTAATGAGCACAAGTTATGGCAAAATATTAGTAAAATAAACACATATGTATATAATATCAATCCACTTCAAAAATCAAGTCAAAACTCCTCCTTTCCACCACTCAAATTTACGGCCACCATTAAATCCAGCCAAGGCCAAGCCTTTCCCACCTCCAAGTTATGGCTATGAGAACTCCCAAGGCTATGCCTAACCACTTCAGGGCTTCGGAGCTCGATTCTGTAGAGTTTAATTCGAGATAGCAGAGCTATAGCTGATTTTATATTGGCTCGAAGGGAAAATAGTGGTGGAGATTCCTTAACTACTATATTTTATTTCGATGATGATATGATGTTTGCAAATGGATGTTACTATGCTTTGATCATCAATTTTGGTTGTTTTCATATGAAGGTTGAAATTATATGCAAGTCACGAATATACACGTCGATAAGCACAAAGGAAATCACTTTCCTTAAATTAATGAAATGATGTATATAGGAGTGTTAAACCTCTTAAAAATGGTTTAAAATGTATTTTAAATATTTTATAAATATTTAAAAGTGTTTCGATGAAGTTTGAAAAGAATTAGAAAATTTAGTTAAAAGTAAGCGCGTCGCGTAACGGTAGTTAGATTTCACGCTATAAAAGTTAAAAAAGTGTAAAAGATGGAACATAGCTTGGAATTCTTCGAGATAAGAATTTTACAAACTGTTATATCCATAGTTTTTCAGCAAAGATAGAAAATAGAGATTTCAATAAGTAGATTTTGAAATTTGAGTAAAACAAGTTTTTGAAAAATCCTGAATTTGCAGTTCGGAATCCAAAACTGGATTTCTTCACAAATGATGTTTTAAATTGTTTAAAAATATAAATTAATCTTATAAATCTTAAAAAAAATTAAAAGTGATTTGAGTAATTAAAATGAATTTTTAAATAATAAAAAGTCGTTTTGATCAATATAGCTTAAAAGGGCACTTTCCGCAGCACTTTTTCACAGCACTTTTCTATGACTTTTAAAATATAGTTTTAAACGTAATCTTTCTTACCCAAATCTTTTGTAAATGATTTTAAACGATAAGTAAAGTGTTTTAAAGGTAATCTGAATAATTTATGAAATGATCAAAATGTTTTAGTGGTTTAGAGTCGATCAAATAACTTGACCGCTTTATGGGTGTCGAAGAGATAGTGTCGAGGCTTGGGTTTCGAAAACCAATTTCCAGCTCTTCCTGGCTATCCGGACTGGCCCGATGGAGTGGATAGTGAATTTATTTTCTCAGATTGAAAATTTCTAAAGATAAAGAACAAATTTTTCCAACATCAACACGAATTGGATTTTATGGAGATGGTCTTCTTGTACTCGGTGTTAAAGCCCGAAGAGGGAACTCATGCTATTCGTGGGATTTAAAGGATGATTTCATCATTATTCTGTCTATAGTATTTTTTGAATGTGAAGATTGATATTGAGTAGAATTAGATGATTACTATAGATTCTGCTCACGTAATATTTACTGGTTTTGAGACTCACATCCTAGATAACATGGTTTTAGCTTAATCAAATTTTAAGTTTTGAATTAAGAAATCTTTCTTAAGATTTAAATGAAATGATTTTGGAATATTTTCCTAAGAAAAGATGAAATGATTTGGAATTTAAAAAGGGTTTTAAGTAATCAAAGGTTTTGATAAGTTGGGTTTACTAATTCCGTATATACCGAAAAGAAGTGTTACAAAAGTTATATCTCTCCAAAAGAGAGTTTGATAAAAAAGAACTTAATCAATTAAAGAATGATTCCTTATTCACAAAATATCTTTTTATCGATGATTGGATCAAAGTAACCGAGGTTGGATCTAGGGAAATCCCTATCCTAATACCACTACGAACCAATGTATGTATTCGAAAAATAAAAGTCCTGATAGAGAGAATGAAGAATGAAGACCAGGGATTTTCGAGATAAATGGACTGCCTGTTGATATTTCTGGTTAGCCCCCCGAAAACTAAAGTAGCAATGGTCCCTTCGTTTCTGAAACTCTTTGGGTTGTAAGGACTTCTTGGTACTAATCCTTGGGTTAATTTCGGACAGGATGTGGTAGGAGAGTGCCTTCGGTTTCGTTCAGTCCTAGAACGAACTTGTATGGATGGATGTCTGACATTGCATTCTTGAGATTGTATCATTGACTTTTATAAACGTACATTTGTTTGGTGGCGGAGAAGGCAACTTCTCTTAGCGTAACACCCTTCCCTGACACATGTGAGCTCAAAGGTTGTATGTTTGTGGAAGTCAATAATGATCGATGGAATGGCAATGTGGTAGTCAAAGTGAAAAGTGCAAAATAAAAGGTAATTGTTACCTCAAGCCTTACACCTGAAAATGACCGAAACAGGGTAGATTCGGCAAGGATATGTGGTTTGCAACCATTAGGGTATGATCATCCCTTTTTAGATATATTTCTTCCTACTATGACGTTTGGATGTAAATTAATGTGGATGTATGTTGTGATGGCCCTTGGATAGGTCGGTAACAACCGGGATGATGAAATATTTGGTACTCTCTAAGGAAAGGTAGGCCGGTCTTATGTTGGTAAAGGTACAGATGTTCTGTTGACCTCGGTATATTCCTCCAGAGAGGTACTGCCAGAAGGTAGTCCATTCACCTGCTCATTTGTATGGAATCCATTCTCCAATAAGTGCCTGCCATTTTGTTTGTAGAACTCGCATTTGTGGCTAGTATCGTTGGATTTTAATCAGTGTAAAAATTTGGCTAAGATCAATAAGTTTATTTACAAATGTTTTCAAAGATATGTCATTAAAAATAATATCAAGTATTTTGACATAAAATGTTTTGATTACCATAAGGTAAAAAGACGTTCCATATTTATGTGCGGTGTGGTCTTATGAGATACCTTTTTGTTTTCGAAACGCGTATTTTGAGTTCTCACACCAGTCCCGTGACTGATTTGGAGTTTATTTTCTCTTTCCTTAAACTTCGGATGCCCTAATTTTTCTCGGGCTTCCTAGTAGTTAGGTTTAGTTTAGAAGAAAGATGGATAGAGCTCGAAGCATGGAGTCATAAGATTTTACTAACTATTTTGGCCTATTTCCACCACACTCTTGTACTACAGTATTCCACCTTTGTAAGGACATATATTTATAACTGTCTATATTTCACTCTGATAAATGTACTTTAATTTCCATTGTAAAGTTTTATTTAATATAGCATATGTGAGATTCTGTTCTGTCTTATTTTTCTTTCTTACCCTTGAGAATCTGCTTCTCCAACACTTGGATTTACGACACGTGAATACCGAGGATGTATTAGTGTCGATTTCTAGGAGTCGAAGAAATGGATCTTCACACCCAAACTCCTACAGGCCAAGCCCAACTCCATTTCCAAACACTACCGGCTCCATTTCTTTCTCCCTCAAATCTCCATTCCCAAATCGATTTGCTAAAACCCAAAAATGTGCTTTTCTGTGCATGGGCACACCACCCACTTACCACCATTTGATAATCCAAGGCCACCCGCAAATCCAAATCTCAAGCTCGTCACATTTGCGTTAATTCCATGCCCTACGGCCGCCCCTAGCGAATCCAAACATGCCTAAATTTGATTTCGGGCACACGCCTTCTCCGTTCAATCTCCTTTGGCTGCCGTTACACCCACACCTGGCCGACACCACCTTGCCACTGTGACTGCTGCTTCGAGCCAACCCCTGACCCACTCGACACTGTTGATCGCTTCAAGCCAGGAGATAACCAAACCCAAAAGTCATATCACTCATAACCCTAACAGGACCTCTCCACGACAAATCCAGTCACCAAACTCCTACGGCTATCACCACTGCTCCACCATCACCCAACGCTACTCCCCATCACATATACTGACCCCTTTAACCTTCACCTTGTCGGAATTTCCAAGAAAATAGTTCATCTAACCACTACTGCATAACCCAACTCCTAATATCATGTGAACACCTCCAAAAATCAACATTCGACGAAGGAACCCACCTATGTTCTGTATTCACCATTTCATGCTCAATGAAAAACTACCTTTTCTAAACCTCTATCGATTCCAAGAAAATCTTGCCATTAAGGTCAATGGAACTTTGAGCTATTATTTTCTAGAAAAAACTAAAGAAGAAGACGAACAACTTTCATGTTTGAAGATTTTGCTAATTGTAGATAGATTAGAAGGAAATGATTTTTGAAGCAAGATGGAGATTTGTTTTATTTGCTCCAGAGAAAGAAGAAGAAGAGCAGATAAAAAAGTAGCAACAAGAAGTAAAAAATGAAATCAAGGAGTAATGACTCAAGTACTTATAAAAAACAACCACAAATTCAAGCAACTACAACCCAAAATGCCCTTAAACCAAATTTTAGCTCTTCCATCATATCTCTAGCAACCCAAATAGAATCCTTATGAAAATATGTTGGATCTTAAAATGATCCTCATACTTTAGTAAATTTTTACATTTAAGATTTAAAATCCATCATTTCACATTTAAATCTAAATATATATAGTTCTTACTATTTCTATTATTATAATATTATTTCATTTTAGAACAAATGTTTTACCTTAACATAACCTTACATTTAAATGTAGGTTTAAAGATTTATGCAAAGGTTCAATAACTTTCTACAGTTTGTCGTTTGAAAAAAGGCAAAATCCAAAAAAACGGTTTTGGTCACATTTTCTTTTTTTATCGAACTATCTATTTCAGTAAACGAAATTAAAAAACTAATTTTCTACAATCATTGGTTAATTAAAAGTGGCTTATTTGATTATAAACCATTATTCGAATATTTAAAATAAAATAAACATTCCTAAATCAGTTGATAAAATTCCAGGTCGTTACAATAACTTTATTTGCTTGTTGAGCAAACTCAAGGTACATATACTCTCGTAGGCCATCGTGAAATCATAAGTATGAGTGAATAATATCTTTTAATTTTTTGAGCAAACCAAATATCGAAATGGGATTAAGACAAGGAACTATGGGTTAGGAGTTGTATATATTACAATCGATAAGGAGATATCCATCGTTTGTAGGGCAATGACTTGTTGAGAAAACTGAAGGTTAGAATCCCAAGATAGATGAGTCCTAACACCCACTAGTGCGGTTGAAAGACTTCTGTGTTTCGTCTTAGGTTTTGAAGAAACAGTAAAGACTAGTGGAGCCTTATTAGAAAAATGAAATGGTTATTTTTAAACTTTCTGATATTGTAAGAACATTTGTTATATAAGCTTATAATAATCTACATTGATAAATTTTGTACTTAACATAACTAATAAAATGTTTATCATTTAAAATATACAAATAATCTAAATTAATATTGAAAAATAGAAATATAAAATATATTTTCCAATAAATTTTTGCACGTTAACCCATGAAAGCGCCTAATTATAAAGCCATTGAATATTTTCGTAACTTGGTTACTTATGAGTTTAGTTGCCTAAGACCGTATCATCTTCAATAAGTTTCGAACTCTTAAAGTAATACAAAATATATGGATATTTGATCTATATACGATCACGTATAAATGTTATATGGTGAACGATCACAATTCATAATGTACGAAATATCGACAAAGTAAGTTCATTGAAATAAGCAAATAAACTGTAGTGTACGATCGTGTTTTCAATATGATTGATTATAATAATGATCTTATTGGGTTAAATATATCGATAGACCAAAGGCTACAAGATAGATCTAAGAATTCAATCACTGAAATGTCAGTTTGATCGGTTTACATAAAGTGGTTCTTATTTGATATCCTTAAATGTTAAGGATAACCAAATGCACTTTTGTAAAGACTTCATTATGATATTGTATTAAGAATTTCCATTGAACAGTTCGACCATTTAGAAAGGAAATTGAATGTACAAGAGTGAATATAACCTAAGGCATAACTGGGATGCGAAGAGTGAATAATCACTTTTGCTTCATAAAGAAATTCGAAAATGAGAACTTTAAAATAATAATATATACTTAACATTATAATAAGAAATATGATTTCTACTCCAAAAAATATTATCATATTGAAAATTATATTCTATGATATTTATTCCTTTGAATTTAAGATACTTGACCTGAAAACTCTCGACTAAGAGTTAGTTACAGTAAATGAAATAAATAGCCTATATTAAGTGGTGGAATGGAGTTTCATATTTCACATGCTATCATAGTAATGGAGGAAACATGCTATCATAGTAATGGAGGAAATAGCTTCATATTTTACATACCAAACATTATTTGTGAAATAGTAACTGTCTTTTAGTGTTGACTAAAAAAAGACAGATTTTTATCTTAATATGCATACTATGTATATTCGTTGTAAAATAAACTATAGTATTTTTATGTGTGATGCATTGAAAAATACAAAAGAATTATAATTTTCTTATGTATTTGATGCATGAAGCAAATGTCAAATCCAAATTAGGATCATTTAAATGGTAGTTTAGAGTATTCCCGAGTATTTACATATACTATAGAATTTTTTACAGAAATAACGAACTCTTTATGAATGAATGTTTAGACTCAAAATTCATAAGTTTTATCGAGTATAACATGTCGATACTAAATTCAGTTCAAACCTTAATTAAGAAGCTTTAAGGTTTAAATGTTCTAAATAAAAGTTTGTGGCTAATTTAATGAAAAGGATAAGTGCATCGCCTTGAATAGCACCAAAATAAAAGCAATGCATGTAAATATAAATACGCAAATTTATAACTGAGGAATGGGTGATTCAAAGTATTAAGAATACTACATCATTGTTATATGATAGCAATATAATAATAAGATCTCACCGGAACCTGAAAAACATACTTCGAATAGTTCCATATGATAAAAGTAGTTTAATAGCATTGGAGATAGTTGATTGACAGAGTAGATAATTAAAACAACATAGCAAATCCATTCACGAAAGATATAATTTGTTCAGTTAAGAATAGGGTTGATATTCCATAATTGCCACCAAGTGCAAGTAGGAGATTGATAGAGTTAGGAGTATGCACTAAGGTGGTTATGTAATTTATTACATATATCTAACTTGATAATCAATTTTGTTCTAAATAAAATGTGTTATATATTAATTAATTAAAATTATATTTAATGGTAAATCCATAAATGGTATGTTTTTTGATAGTGGTTAGAATAGTAGTAACCACGAATGATTTATCATAATAAAATAAATATACCATTTTAAATATTTTCAGTCACGACGTATCGTGATTTACATCCTTCAGGAGTAGAGTATGTAACGCTCTCCAATGTTGGGCATTGTATTAATTTACGCACTAATAGTAATTGGACAACTATGAAATGATTCACTTCATACTTTTCTTTTGGTAAATATCGATGAAACAAAATTACACAGTCGTCTTGACTTGAGAATAATGTTGACCTTCAATGTGAAAGTTCTTCTTTGATTATGGTTAAATTGTAGCACAACATCCATTAAATGACTATAGTTGGGTAGAGTGGAAGCACTGTAAGTGAAATATTATTCATGAGAGGATTCGTCTCCTCAGTTATAAGAGGTTAGTATCATGGTCAACCGAAGTCAATTCAAAATCAAAGTCTCTGGCCAAAGCAATTCGGTTAATAGTAATTATTATTATTGAACCATGGACTTTGTGTTTGAACTATAAAGTTGAACATGGATGATATTCGAATTTTGACTATTATCAAATTTCAAAAGTTCAAAGTGATATAGTTTTAATAAAGAGAATTGATGTAAGTATTTTTTCACTACTGGATAATGCTTAATAAAGTAAAATTGGATTTTACTAAAATCGAGTGAGCAATAAATTTAGCTATAATGTCACACCCCTTACTAAGTGACGTATGAACATTAATATCTGAATTATTCGATATTAATCGCTGACTTAGGTTGCACCTAAAAGTTACACAACCGAAACGACGAATACTTCTTTTGACCACTTTATTTAAATAATTTGTAATTGCTGTAAATTAATTAAATTAATTAATATTTATGAAACATTAATTATAAAATTTTATATTTGATGTGTTAAACGGGGTGTTTATAATAGTTATAAATATATTGATCGATATAGGATATCGATAACGTTTGAATTTGGATTTAAATGCAACATTATCATTTGGGCATGGAATTGTATTTAAGGCCCAAAGGAAGTTGAGTATTTCAGTTATGATGATTGCATTGGGAGCCGACCATATATGATGTGGCATGGTGAATTTGAATGGAAAGAGGAGTGAAAATGCTAAGGGAGATATTAGGAATTGTGATCCAGTTTTCACTCTCCCGTCTCCCATTAAATAAGCCACTCTCTATTTGTTATTATTACACCTTTTCTCCTCATTCTACTTGTAAATTATGGCTAGAAATTTCCCCTGCAGATTCCCAAAATATCCGTGCACAAATCACATCAATACTTTTCGATCAGATCATCGGTGATAGAGCACTTTGTGAGCCAGCAACTCTAGAACTTCGAATTCGATTCAAGATGTCATTTCATCATTTCAAAGTGAGATCTCTAGGCCTTAGTGAAGGGGTATGCTTTAGATTTTTTTAATTTCTTAGTTAATTAATCATTCATATGTTAGCTAGATAGATCTTATTACGAGTTAGTGCGTTACTGTATTGTCACATGTCAATGGTTATATAATATATATGTATAAGTGCGTGTGCGCACACTGTGTGTGTAAAGAAAATTATTTTGTATAGAAGTATTCTTATAGCTCATGGATTAATGATAAAAATAATTAATTTTTAATTATTAAAATATTATTATTAAATTATTTTATCAATTAAACTTAATTATAAGATATTAATTCATATGATATATGTATTTAAAAAAATTTAAATTCTTTTATACATACTTAAAACCATTCGACAAAAAAATTATTTCTTATAAACATATTAAATTATTTATTTGATTTAAAATTAGCTAACCAAACAAAGCATATTTATCATACATTTATAAATAATATGATGTTCTGGAAAAAGTTTATATATCATAAAATATGCATTTTGATTTTAGATATGATATTTTTATTTATTAAATCCACACAAATTTTATATTTTTAAAGTATATTTTATGTAAAAATTAATTAAACGGACAATTTCCAGGTCAGAGCAACAACAAATATATGTATTTAATATAAAAAATATCATATGTATATCCATATATTAACTAAATAGCTATATGTTTATATATAATATATATCAATATATGCATATATATATATATATATATATATATATATATATATATTAAAAAATTAATTTTGTTTTCATAAATTTGATAAAGGTTTTTATTACTTTACAAATTAATATTTAAAATAATTTTGAAATTTAATTATGTTATATCGATACATACATACATACATACATACATACATACATATATATATTTACATATACCTCATAAATGATTTATATAAATAATTTATAACCAATATTTTATAACAAACATTTAAATAAAACCGTACACACACACACACACAAATATATATATATATATATTTATACAATAATTTTGATGCACACATACGTATGTTTAGATAATACATTAGTATACACGAGGGGCTAACATGTCTATTGCAGAGTAAATGCCAACATTTATATGTAGACATGTCAAACCATGTACACATTATACTCTTGCATGTGCATACACACACGTATGTGTATATGATATATATATATATATATATGAAATATAATATAAAATTATATAAAAATAAATTTTATTTATAAATTCATATAAATATTGGTTTTGTTCAAATGAAAATTTAGAAAAGTTCTAAATGAATTAGATGACATAGTGCCATTAATGATCCAATATTGATATTATTTTGAAATTTACCGATTTATCCTGCTGCATGCTGGCCCAATTACAATAGATTGGTCATAGCGATGTTAATAGCCCAGTTGATGTTGATGGGTTCCGTTGCCATATTGCTTTAGAAGTTCCAAATCTAAGTTGGTTTGCACACTTTACTATCATGTTGGAAAGAGTAATGGTTGTCGCCTCTGCCTTAGATGTCATAGCTAAAGCCTTTGGAAGCTTCTTCATGTCGTCGACTTGTAGTTTTTCAAGATCTCTTGTAAGATTTGATGTGACAAGCTTTGAAGGCGGCAGAGCACCCTTACTTCAACAAGAAAATATAGATCGGGCAGTACCAAGAGTGCTCATCTACACATTCAAAGCTAGGTCTTCTTGGAACCCTCAAAGGCATGGGTCTCTTCCTCTTCTTCTTTTTAACTAGATAGCGATAAATTATCGTTTTACATCTAACGAGGCAGCTCTATGCCCCTACGTTATTGAGCTGGATAGAAAATACCATTTGCTACAGAATTGTTTAAGAACTTGTTGTTTTGCGTTTTCTTGCTTATTTATGTATGACTTATAGAGTAGCATATCTCGAATGGCCAACTTAGTCCCTACATTATTTATGGAAAATATTTTTTTAAGATATGTTAAATAGCAATGTATGTTAACGAGACGGGTTAAGCCTAGCTATTCACACGAGCCGAGTGCCAACCAGGTATAGAGGCGGGTGGCACCGGTGTTGAGCCGGAGCACATGTTTGTCCAAAAGTTCTTCTAGAAGACAAGCGGTAATATGTAGAGAGGTTGGCAGGCCCAGCTTGAATCCGAGTGCATGATGGTTCGAAGGTTCTCCTAGGTGACAGACCACCAATTATAAGATGACTACATGTCCCGGTACGAACCACAGCGAATGGCTGGCTCGAGCACTCTTGTATAAGTGTGTTATACAATGGTGGGATGGGCGGCAAGATCCTCCATTCATAAGCACGTAGTAGATAAGGGAACTTATTATCAAGAGTGAGAACTTATCTATGATGATGGAGTGGGCTTGTAAATGTACTTAAGAAGAACACTATCTATTAAAATCGGTCGTCTTCAAACATGCAAATGGGCATCTAGTCGTTTATGGGCATGGTTGGAGCAGACGAATGTAGAAGTTGTCCGGTGGTTTGCTAACTGAGTAAACTGGTCGTTGGTGGGTGTTGGCTCTATTGGCAATTTGCCCTGGCCTCACTGCTCGGTGCCTACAGGGGCTAGTGGGTGGAGGAAAAGGTTGATCTGGACATAAATCGAAGTGTTGAGTTGCCCTTGGAATCTCCAACGGGATGCACTGCAAGTGGGCATGATCACTAGGTTAGCTTCCTTGCCCTAGGGTTTTGCTGCGAACACTGTCCAACTCGAAAGTCTTTTGTAGGAGGAGCACTCCTAAGTAGAGGATAGAGCGTGCCTATCCCCGTCCGCAAAAGGCGACGCCACTTACACTAGCATGATCGCTATCACTTGGTGAAGGTTGGAAGGCATAGGAATTTATCTAGCGGTTGGCATAATCCTTAAGCAGAATACACACGTAATTACCATATCTTGGTTGATGATAACAGTAGTTTGAAGGAGGGGAATGCACATGGTATGAAACAAAACTAAGAGCATAGTCCAACTTCTGGACGGAATCTTTTCTAGTACTGGAGAGGTCGATGGAACATTGCTCATTGATGTGACCAATATTAGGCATGGATTAAAAAGGGTGTGAAAAGAGTTTGCAAAAGAGAAAAAAGGTGAGGAAAAGTTGAGAGCTTTAAGGGAAGACCCTCCTTCTAGCGCCAAACCATTGGCAGGATTTTTCGTCAATCTAGAAATTAGACTAATACATTGTGAAGAGCAAAGGTTACTTGCTAATCACTAGGCTTAAATGGAAAATGAGGGGAAAGTAAGAAAATTAAAGCAAAT
Source organism: Allium cepa (assembly GCA_030765085.1). Classification (NCBI taxonomy): domain Eukaryota; kingdom Viridiplantae; phylum Streptophyta; class Magnoliopsida; order Asparagales; family Amaryllidaceae; genus Allium; species Allium cepa. The sequence goes on along the minus strand of CM060929.1, from coordinate 913,946,078 downwards.
GACACAAAGATGTATAGAGGTTCGACAAGGTTACGTACGTCCACTGTAAAGTTCTCTTATTATATGTCTCTATTACAATTACAAGGAATTACAAGGGAATAATAAGAAAAGTGAGACACTTAAGACTGATAAAGCGGCTTATCTTAAGAGATTATTGTGTAAAGAGCTTTTAATTATGTATAGTCACTGGAAATTTTTCATATTCCAACCCCTTTGAAGTGACAATGCTTTGGATATAGTAGCTGGAAATGATGATTAGACGGTTGAGATTGAGTTGTAAAGTAGGTCGAAAGTGCACCAATCAGGCTGGACAGGCTAATGGGTGACAACTGGAATAGTGAAAGGAATGTGTGGCTGAAATTGAGCTGAAAAATAAGCAGGAAGCGCATCCGGCCGTTGATCAAGTTGAATGGGCCGATGGAAGATAGCTGGAATAGTGAAAGGAATGTGTAGCTAATATGAGTGCCAACAGGAGAACCATGCAAGGTGCATGCTTTGCCTTTATTACGCATTCAATGCGTTATGTATTGTGGCGGCATGTTATAAGGATACAACATGTCATTTGTCAAAATTAGATACACCTGTTTTTACTTCTTGTCATTTAGCTCTGTATGGTTAGTGGAAAAATGGACTGGGTTGGTTAGATGATTGTTAAGGACACGAAGATAACATGAAATTTCCAAGGATAAAACTGAGGGTCTGCCGAGCCGGGAAAAAGATAACGAGACGGGCCACTTGAAGTGGATCGTAGGTGGTTGTAATGAGGTTGAACCAATGATGGGGTAGCTGCTAGGGCCGCACTAAGTTGAGCCGTGCGGTTGGAGGCTTAGAGTGCCGTCGAGGGCGAGGGCGAGGTTGAGGGTGGGATAACCAGCATGGGCCACTTGGGGAAAATCTTGTGCGGCTGTACTGAAGCTAGACCGATGACGAGCCATGCTTGAGCCAGTTTTGAGCTGTGTTGACAGGGAAATAGTTGGGAAAAATACTTAAGTGGACTGGTACCTACTTACTATGCCAAATCCCGATCATTATGGGGCAGCCGGTCGCATGTGAGATGGGTTGGGTTATAATTAAGTCTGGCTTGATGTGCAATTAAGTAGATGGGATGGCATGGCCCCATCCTGGACCTAGGATATCAACCGAGGGAGCCTAGTTGACCTGCCCCTAACCTTGTTTAGTTTGTGGGGGAATGGGCTGGATCTGAGCCGGCTTGGACCAGATCGAGCCAGGCTAAGAAGCCTTGACTAGCTTATCTTTTTTACTTACAAAAAAATTGAGTAACAAAAGTATATTCAGAAATAATTAGGAAAACAATATAAAACAACATACTGAACAAGTTTCAAGTCACTTAGACCTAGCCTCAAAGTATATTCTAAAGATAGTGCTGAAGTCATTTTAAAACGGGAGATTAGAACGACTAAAGATGTGATTCAGAACGTGCATTTAGAGCGCTTAGCAGTTCTATAGTAACGGTGATGCAAAAAGTTATAGCGGGGATAAAACAGAGATATAAGTAAAAATAGTGGAGGTGCAAAAGGGTTTATTGGAAATAAAATCAAATCTCTAAGGTTAATTTATTCTCGTTCTCACGTTATTTGTATAGAAAAAAATATATAATTTTATTCTTATGTGATAAAATGAAAGATATCATGATTTTTGTAGTTCTGACTTGGTTACTAAAATAGATCTATAACTTATGTTGAGCCCTTAGGCTTTAAATTTTGGCCTTTACTCTAACTTGGTTGATTTGGTTTAAAAGAGAACTAGTCAAATTAGCTTGTTTGCATTAATGTTGCTAAAGCGGATATTCAAAGCCATTGATTTAACGGGTGTAGAAAATAGTGCGGCTTTAAACAGTATATAGCATGATGGCCAAAGAGTGCCACGTGTTTTAGCAGAGATTTAGCAAGGCTTTAGCTGAGTTTAATTACATAGCGCAAAACAAACCTTAGGTCTTGTTAAGAAGGACCCAAACTAAATCCTAGATCATGTCCAAAGCCAGTTTGGGATCGAAATTATGCACAAGGAAAGATCAAGCTTTAGTTAAACTTTGAAAAAATGGAATTTTTTTTAATTTTTTTTCAATTTTTTTTAGAATATCATGAAGCAAACATATTTTTTAATATTTTTTAGAATAATTTGATGCTAACTTGTGCTTTAAAAAAATGATAATTGATAAGTGAGCCATTCTAAATACTCGCTTTTGTTCATACTTTCGTCACGATCCCCCAGCTCGGCCAATGAGCTGTTTTTTTTTTTAATTTTTTCTTTAAATAGTAGATGGGTCCACAAGCTACGTGGAACAAATCAAGAAGCAAGTATCACAACAGTTATTTCATGCACAAGTGAGCCTAGCAATTCGGCCAATATAAGTAACATTAACCATGAGACGGAGAAAAACAAAACAAATTATGAACAGTTTTTTGCGCATAAAAAAAAAGAAGCTAAAGTGAAGAGATGCGTGATTTAAACAGAAAACCGCTGGCTGTTTTAGGTCTATATTTGATTCTTGTGGCATGCTTGAAAACAATGGCTGTCATCCAACTTGCCTAGTTCGGGGGCCGGATTTGCCTACTGTCTAAAAACATTGTATTCAAACTTTATAGAGTATGACAACACGGCACAAATTGCAAACGGTTATTAGGAGTAAGCAATAAAAGATTGATTCCTAATAGAATCATACGTTTCATTTAAAAAATAACCAAAACATGCTGTAAAATAAGACTAGTTAAATGTTACTGAGATTGGATTATTATTACACAAAATGCTTTGAACTTTCTCAACCACCCATCACTCCCACACAAAATTTATTATCCATAATACTGCTTAATTCCAACCAACCACGACGTTTATAATTAAAACTGCAGTTGAAGAAAGCATTAAATGCTGGGACCAGCAGCAAGGATTTCTTCGGTGAGCTTGCTATCCTTGCCAATCTTGTACGTAGCGAACACTTCAAAGTTGTTATTGAACAAACCACCTAGTGTCATCAGTGTCTCTTTGTGTGCTCCCTTATCCTTCCACTATTTTCCAAAATAATTTATTAATTCATTTCTTTTTATTTTATTTTCATAGTACTAACAAATAAAGAACGTTCCACTTACAGTGTTGGCTGGATCCAGTATCTCCGATGGAACGCCTTCAACTTCAGTAGGTATCTGTAAACCAAATACTTCAGTGGTTTTGTAAGTTGCATTGAGAAGGCTACCAGAGTGAATGGCATCAATGATCTTCCTCGTATATGGTAGCTTAATGCGGTTGCCAACGCCATACCTAAAAATGTTAATGATTCAAGTCTTAGATGCATATCTAACATTATATGTGCAATAATTAACAACTTTTTTTTTCCAAAAAAAATTATAGTAATAAACTTAAGCTAAAGGTAAATCAGTAAATAATAGGTGCCTTACCACCATTACCAGTAAAAATAAAAAATAAAAAATATTACCTTCCACCGGACCAACCAGTGTTAACAAGCCAACCTGTGGCACCATACTTCTGCATCTTCTCAGCTAACATGGCAGCATATTTCATGGGATGCATCATAATGAAGGCTGCACCAAAACAAGCTGAGAATGTTGCCTGTGGCTCCTTAATACCCTCTTCAGTGCCAGCCACCTGTGCAAAATATTTCCAGTATTAATTCTTATTCGTATTAATGTTTAGCAAGCACATGGACAGTGGGGAAGTAGAAGTTCGAATTGGATTTACTAACAAGAGCAGTGTAGCCACTGATGAAATGGTACATGGTCTGAGCTAAGCTTAGTTTGCTAACTGGAGGCAGAACTCCAAAGGCATCACAAGCTAAAAGGATAACGTTCTTTGGCTGTGGACCTACACATGGTATTTTTGCATTTGGAATGTACTCTATTGGGTATGCAGCTCGAGTGTTCTCTGAAAATCATTCAAAACATGCACCGGTGAACACTTAGAGAAGTAAGGTACAAATATATCGGGGAAGTGCTGATTATATATTAAAGATTAACTAACCTGTGACAGATTTATCAGTGTAGTCCACTTCACGAGTGTGCTCATCAAATACTACATTCTCAAGCACTGTTATAATAGAAATATAGCCATTAGATTTAAGGCGTAGTCAATAATCACGATGGATATATGAAAGTAGTTAGCTTAGATAGGTACCGGTTCCAAATTTGATAGCATTCCAAATATCTGGTTCCTTTTCTCTTACTAAGTCGATGCATTTTGCATAACAGCCACCTTCAATGTTTGACACACCGTTTTCACTCCAACAGTGCTCGTCATCACCTATCAGTAGCCTGTTATGGTCCGTTGAAAGAGTGGTTTTACCAGTACCTACATGAAGCAAGTCCTTGTCATTTCCATTTCTTAGTATAACATCCACTAATATTGAAAATATAATTAGGAGGGCATGTGAATGTCATTAACGAATACTCATAGTGGGCAAAGTGATAGGCAAGTGATGGTGATAGCCCCATTCTAAGCATCCACAAATAAAAAACAAATTCTGTATTATACCAGTTAACAATAAAGGTAGCTCTCAATAGAAAATATACCTGAAAGTCCAAAGAATAAGGCAACATCGCCATCTTTGCCCATATTGCATCCAGAATGCAAGGATAGGATTTGCCTCTTCGGCATGAGATAATGCATCACACCAAAGAGACCCTTCTTCATCTCTCCCGCATACTGAGTACCTAGAATCACCATTTCCCTCCTAGAGAGGTTAAGGTCTATGCTGGTAGATGATGTCATATAATGCGTGTATCGGTTACATGGAAACTTCCCAGCATTGTATATGGTGAAATCTGGAGTACCAAAGTCTTCCAATTCTTCAGGAGTGGGCCGAATGCACCTGCATAGTTCTCATATGGTCATTCCAATGTACAAGGTATGTTATTCTGTATATAAAACTTACATGTTATGCATGAACAATGAATGGTATGCCCTTGCTGATACAATCCTAACCTTAATCCTGTTCTCAGGATCCCAGTTCAAGAATTGATCGTTCACAAACACCTGAAGAGAGTTGCCATATTTCATACATAGTATACTTACAAAGATTTAGTTTATGAAACAATTGACAAATTCAATCGCTACCTTGTCTAAGGAATTCAAGTAATCAACAGCTCTCTCTCTGTTAACTAGGAATGTGTGTTCATCCATCTCAATGTTTGGTGATCCCCTGTTCAGTTAAATCAATTTACAACAACTATAAATAATATCTATACATTTGGCAAATCAACAATGCAGTACATGTTAGCAAAAGACTTACTTGCCCCACCAAAGTTCATCAGCTGTAGTTTCATCTTTGACAACACGCTTGTCTCTTGGGGAGCGGCCAGTCTTAGCGCCTGAAAGAGTTGCTAAGGCACCGCTTGAAGTAATAAAAGATCCATGTTCATACTTAATGGCTTGTTCATACAGTTCAGCTGGAGATAAGTTGTAGAGAACATGGGTGAACTTTAAGGCGCTGTCACTGACACTGACTGTAGGAGTAAAATAGTCACGATGGTGATGTGAAACTTTGGGTGTTTCCCCCTTTGTTTTTGTAGGATCTCCCCTTACTAGGTTTGGACCCGTTTCTCTTGTCAGTGATGCCAATGAAGCACTGCTCATGCATTCATATTCATTAGAACATTTTTATGTAAACATTGAATCATATGTATGGATATAGTAACCATAGAATACAGTTGCTACTTTTTTTGAAAACATGTCATTATTGCTAAACTAAAAGTCTAAAACACAATATAAAAATATGTAAAATTAGGTTCCAACAAACTTTGCTGAATTTTGCTCTCTAAATCTTGTTCTATTTATAATGGAGAGTCCCACCAAATTCCAACTTTTTTTTCTCCGTTAATACAGAAACATTTGAAAGTTCAAAATGGGGTTGTAGGTGAAAAGGTATTATATTCCAACAACTACAGTGATGTAAATGGATACCCCTCTCTCTCTCTCTCTCTCTCTCTCTCTCTCTCTGGAAAAAGGTAAATATTTATTTCACACTCAAAAATAATAATATGAAAATGAATCCTAAATTTTAGTAGGAAAAATACTTATTTTGCTCAAAATTAGGCCACAGCCCCATTTGGAAACTATTTCTACTAAATTTGAAGTGCTTAACCTGAAAAGAAAAGAGAGTACTATTATTATGTATTATATCTTGCTGTAGGTCATAAGCAAAAACGTTTTCTTTTTTATTTTATTTTTACAGCTTATTAGCATAATATACTCAGTTATAAAAATTGTTGTCAGATATACAATTCTTAGAAATATCTTATAAGCTATTTTGACTAGTTATAAGTCATTGTCACATACACTATAATAAACATAGAATTCGATAATTATGTAGTCTGGGATATATTGTAAACAGGAAAGACGGACCACTTCGTAAAGATGTAACGTTGGCATGTTATAAGCAGTTGACATTTAGACCGTATATAGGAAGAGGATGGAAGTAAAGGTAAGACTAGGGTGGTTGGAAACTTTTTTAAGTTTTTGACTTCAAATATTAATCAACTAATCTAAAAATAGGATTCAAGGAATAAGCATTTATTTTTCCAAAAACTGAAAAGGACAAAATATTTCATGTACAAATCTGAAACTGAATGTATAGTTTGGTTATTAACAGATTCACAAAGTTATTGGCTTTCTAAGTTCTTCCTATATAAATTTACCAGGGAAATGAGGCTTGTATCAGCGGACAGCTTTACTGTATTCTCTTCAGGAGTTTACCGGCCCGCCGGGTTTTTATGGGTTTAAAAAAAAAATCTTTAAACTTTATACATAATATTTAGAAGGTGATTTGTGAAAAAATAATTAAAAATAAGTTTTATGGCATTTTGTTTATGAATAATATTATTTCATTTATTTATTTCACATAATATTATTCAATTCTTTTTTTAGAGAACTTTGGTAACATTGATAGATAAAGCTGTAACATGATAGCGGGGACTAGATTAGTTGAATAACATAACTAATTAAAACGTGTAGGAGGCGATGGGATGTGGACCCAAATTAAGATATGGTGAAGAAATATTTTCCCTGCGTTAGACAACTCATGTGAGAGGTAGAATCCAATGCATAAGGTCTTATGTTAAGCAGTGTTAAGCATTAGTATTTAAAAATAGACCATGCGATATAAATCCATTGAAACAATAGTAATTTAAACCACGTCCGAAACACTAATGGCAGTTCAAAGAGAAAGCAATATCTTGTAGACCTGAACTTCGATGTTAACTGATAACCAAATGAAATATACTATTTAGCTTCAACAACATATCAATCCCATTCCTACATCTCATTAAATCTATTTTGCCAGATTCAAAAATAGCGAAAAATAGCGATTCCAAGTCACTATCAATTTTAGGGGAAAAGTAGCTCTTCCAATCCTAAGGCGCACTCGCCATTCTTTTCACTTTGTTTGTATCGATTAATCTATGGTTGTGATTGCATGAAAACTTTTTACACAAGCGATTGGCAACAGAGGAATCAAATCTGAAGGATTTGCCACTTTCGAAACGTCACATCGGTAAATAGCGATTATTACGTAGAGCAATAGAAGAACGAAAGAGAAAGATATGAAAGTTAACCTGATGGATTGAAGCTGGAGCTTTTGACGTTCCTCTTCAGAAAGAGCAGAGAAAGGAGATCCAGGAGGAGTGTTGTTAGCAGCGTCCACAGAATGCTTAATGGGAGTGGTGGGTGCGGACCTCTTCTTCTGAAGAGAATGAAGCTCATCGATGGTTTGGGCCTTCACCGTCGGCCCACTGTCGTCATGACATATACCGTCGCTCCTTTTTTCATGCGTCTGGATCTTTGGCAGTCCGCTACGTGCTACCAAGCCCGCAGCAGTCGTAGTAATTGTACTATTCTTGCTGCTGCCGTTGTTCGAGAAGCTGAAATCTCCGTTCTCCGCCATTCTCCTACCATCATTTTTAATTCAAAATTAATTATCATATAATTTAATTTACTTAATAATTCCTTTACTGTTAAGAATGCTATCGTATAGCGTTAATCTTATGAGCATAAATTTCATGTCATCCCAGTCTTTGAATCGTGATCTCACCTTGAATATGCAATGCTTCTTCAGGTCAGAAATGCAAGCTCTGCAGAGATTATATTAACGATAATAAATATATAAAAGAAAAGGAAGAAAAGGATACGTAGGAGAGGAGTAAACACACAAAGGAAGCGTGTGTTTGTTTGGAATAAATTGAAAGGAGGGATGAATGAGAAGAGAGATCCTCGAGTCCTCATTTTATACTCAAACAAACGTATCATTTTTGTATGTATTCGTGTCACTGACCGTTGCGTGACCCTACCATGGCTTCCTATCTTTATCTCGATTTTTTATACAAGGTCTCCTACACAAGAAAAGATTAAAGAATCTTGTTCATCGTCATATCTCTAATCTTTATCTTTCTAGCTCTCTATCTCTGTAGCTATTTCCCGGCTGCTGATGAAAAACGCTCGTTTCGTATAGGTTTCTTTTTAAAATATTTGATTTGGCTATTTGTTTCACTTTCATTGGTTTTTTTTATCTTATCTTAATCTGTACTAATAAACTGATGTTTAGGCATTTCAAACTCCTAAAGACTATTTCGTTTCATTTATTAAGATTTAACTCTATTTAATTTTTGATCTGATTTTCACTTATTTTAGTTGTATGTATTGTTTTCTGATATGTATTGTTATTTACAAGGAAAAATAGTAAAAGAAATTAGCAAAGAAATATACGTGTAAATATACTAATTAATTTTACATAAACCATTGTTCCATATTTTATTATTGAATTTTTACACTTATATGCTTATTATTTATCGCAATAAGTTTATAAGGATCTTGTCTCAATTTTCTATTCTGAAAAAAACATTCAACAAAACTACCTAAATCCGATCTTACATTTTATATTTATAAAATTGTTTCATGAATATATTAAAATAGATTTTGTATGTTTGTCCTTAATCATTGTTGGAATTTAATATTTTCTGAATTTTTTACGCATGTCAAGTTAAAATCTAAAGTACTCCAAGTTTGTTAGATTCATTTTTTACCAAGTGTTGTCGGTTATCATGGTAAATGATTGTCATGTCACATATAATAATTGTTTGACAAATATTTGTCATGCAATAAAACTACACTTCAGTCATTTGTCGTTGTGTTACACTTCATATAAATACAAAATACCTACACTATTAACTATATCTTTACTATTAATAATGATAATTTATTGAATACGAATTCAACCGTGTCTTTTGAAACTACCTAAAATGCCCTTTACGTTTTCAACTTTTTACGCAACGACTTCGACATTTCATTTCATTACAACACAAATCCACTGCCATGGCACCCACATCCCTACCTGTTACCACCAACCTTAATCATCTGTAGATTTCATCATCTTTCTCCTCAGCTCAAATCAAATTGGATTGCTGATCTCATCGGCTGATTTAATCATCTACCGAACTTGGACCGCTTAAAAGCTTGCGATTTGGGAAGTAAAATTTCAATAATCTATGATGAATTTTCTGATTTTTCACTCAATTCTCCTTCACAAAAGATCCAAAGGCATAACATTATGATAAGGTTCAAAGCTAGTTTTAGGTTTTTTTTTTCTTCTACACCATCTTAATTTGAGGGATTAGAAAGAACTTATAGCTGCTAAAGCTGTGTTGTAAAATTATTTATTTATCTAACCTAAACTTCTTTGCAACAAAAAACAAGATGCCGAAATTCCTCCAATTGCTGAAGAAAATTGAAAAATTCAATTTCCATCTGAGCAACAAATGCAAGAATTGGGTCTAAAGATAATTGATGTCGACAGTCCATTAGATGATGAGAGGGCTTTAGTTCTTTACAACCCGGCTGACAAACTGTTCGAGTCAAGTTATTCAATTAGAGTGGATATTAAACATATTTTGATCTGAAGTGTAAGTGTTTCCTTGCTTCTTTTTTGTCGAATATGATACTTGCACATTTAGCATGTTCTATAGTTTGTCCAGTGCTATGGGGTTTGCTTGAAAAATATGGTGGGTGGGGTAGTTGAATAAAATCACAGTCTGGGTCTAGGTGGGTTCTGGCTAATGGACGAGAAAGGGAAATAAGCACCCATTTATGAAGGCAGATGCTGTGAAAGTGCAAGGTCGACGGACGATCAAAGTGGGACCAGGAGAGACGTTGTGGAGCATTCCATAGAGAGTTCATAGAAGTGGGTCGAAGTTGAAAGAACTAGCCGCATTGAACACTCATATTAGGAACACTAATGTCATTTTTCCTAATGAAATCATCAAATTGTGATGATCGGTTGCTTTATTATATATAATCGGGAGATTTATTTATGAATGATGTCTGTTATTATATACTCGAGGGAGATTTGTATGTGAATGATGTCCCTTGTGAAAAATCTAATATTTTGAGTGGCATTTCGAAAGCTCTTGAGTGGCTCACTATACTTTTTCATTTATATCTGTGATGGTAACTTAATTCTATCGATTGTTACTAGAGAGGTATTAACATATACCAATTCTTTTCTCTCAATTATCCATCCCGGCTATAGGATTGTTTACTTCGAACCCTAGACTCAATTTTCAGACAAAAAACTCGCGCTTTGGCTTAGATATATCATGGTGGTTTATATGTTAACCGGTAATGGTTATTACAGCTTATACGTACTCAAGTTAAGTTTGACCGTCCACCTAAAATTGTATACATGTATTAAGATCAAGAAGAAAATCATTTGAAATAATACAGCAGCGAACTGCAATTTTAAGTTTATATTCACTTTACTGAGACATGTGACCAGACCTAATAAACGTCAACTCTATATAATGCCATTTTCTTTGTTGTTTTCCAAGTATTATTACCTTCAAATGATATCAGAACTATTTGTTTCCTGTTTTTTGAAACAAAATGCATCGTATTGGTCAGTTATATTCTTTTTTTATTATGCGGATTCAACATCAACACAAAGGTGGACTCAATTTCAAGGGTTGGATGAATATAGGGTTTAAACCACAATTGATCTCTACTTTCATACTTTCTTCCTAAAGTATGGTTCATATATGGCAGGTTATCGATGAGATATTAAACAGTTAGTAAATAGTTAGCATACTCCGTGCTTAATTATAGTAATACTCGCATAATTATGGCGATACCATTTAATTCTTTCACGGAAAAAAGTAACCCAGACGCAGAATTGTGAGATCCAAAAGAAATAATCATCAAACGAGTAAGTCCACGAACATTAGAATAAATACAAATATACCATTTTGCTATGAACATAGAATAGAATTGTGTCAAGTAAAGTTTCGTTTTTTTGGAAAAAAACAATCAAAATTCAATACTCTTGCAAACTGGAATGATATCACTCACAACAATATGTAACGTGGCATTACTCTTACACTATATTGTACTTTACTTGGACCATAAATGAATCTTTAAGATAAATAATAAATAAATGAAACATTCAAGTATTATTGACATTCCATATAAGGGTCGTATAAGGGTTCCATTATATTCAATAACCATCATAATAACATGATAAATTAATTTTATAATAAGCATTTAATGTAACCATTCTTACATTCAGTTCTCATAAGCATAACAGTCTAAATCTCAAAGCATTCAGTTTTAATTGGGCTAACATCATGAATCAGTCATGCCATAGTTTACTTCAGGATAGCTGAATTTGAATCCTTGAAATTCCGTAGTCTATAGTGTCAGATCTTATGTTCATTTTGCGTTTGGGTTATTTTTTCTTTATTTCCTTGCTTCCATACTCAATCTCAATGAAACTTATGCACCAAACCTAACAAAATCGTTAGAAAAAACTCATCTCATTGCCAAAAATTGTGAATAGACCTTGATCCATGATGCCAACCAAACCTATGAACTTCAACTTGGAACATTATGGTACTTTAACATACCCATTATACAGTTAGCTGTCAAATCTAAATTTTAAGTTTTAAATTTCACTTTTATTTCTCTCAATTAAATATTATGTTATACAAACTTTATTATGAGTCTTTTTGTCTACAGTGGATGCTTGGTGACACCCTAAACATGTTAGTGGCACCGCTTAATCTTCTTTTCGAAGATACTGAATTGGTAATGGAGTGCAGAAGTGGGTTAAGCAATGGAAGTTATCAAAAAAGTAGCTACGTAGTAGATGACTCCTTTATATCAGTTGGCTTCATTATTCTTTAGTGGAAACAACTTGGCTTGCAGATTCATATATTTATGTTTATGTTAGCTTGATTTTGAATATTATGTCTATCAGGTTTATTTGTGTCATATCTTTTTGGACTATAATGGGTATGTTTGATTTATCATCTCTTAAATTCATAATATTCAGAAAAATTTTCTTTCTAAATTCTTTCACTATTTGTAATGTGATTTTTTTATCTCTCAGCTCTGAATTGAAGTTGCAATAATTTTCTTTTATAAAAATTTTGTGAACATGATGCTTTTAGTCATGGATATGTACTACTATTTGATTTAAATGCATTTAACCTTTTCATATTTTCTTGATTTGTTAAATGATTTAAATTAACGCTAACATGGGCCTGATTTGGTTAACTTATATTTTCTTTCAATGTGCATATTTGGTTTTTGACTAAACATTGGGATTTTTCACTAAACTAAAACGTGGTAAAATTATAGTTAGTTTCGTGCATTAGATTTCAAATTTTTTGGTGCAATTTTTTGATGTCACGGGGGCTCGAATCCGTGACTTTTAGAACCTCTGTCTAAAACGCCATCCCCTAACTACTTGAGCTATCGGTCTTTGGCTACATTATGTTTTAAATCGATCAAGTTATAAATTACGTTTTACACGTTTTCTTTTATATTTTGCATATTTTCTGAAAATATTAGTATTTGTGGAATCTATGTGCAAAGTACGGGTTTAAACTATAAAAATAAGAAAGAGAGTGAAAAATTAGTTGGAACAATTAAATAATTAGGCAAAGAAATATTAATTAATATTTGGGTCAATAGTAGTAAATATATTAATCATCAAGTATGTTGAAATTAAAGGTAGAAAGCAACATGCTCATCAAATGATAGTATAAATGTTAAGATAAGTAAATTTCAAATACACAAGTGACTATGTGCAAGCCTAGGTGGGCGTGCATATACACTCGTATATATAATTGTTATTATCCAAAAGAACTAATATTTCAATAAAAAGCTGCACATCATATATTTGGTGCATATTTGTTAGGCAATTATTTGCATGACGATGCCACATCGTCCCACTCAACCTAATTCTAGGTTTGATTGAATTTTGCCACCCATCACAACCTTCGCCGATGCCTACGTCCATGACCAGTTTATTGTACATCAAAAGTCACGCCCAATGTAATCGGTTCTGAGTTCTATCATCGCCTATGTCGAAAAATCTAAATTTGATATCACGATTCAAACCCTGACTAATCACCAAGCGCAAACTTACGACCTATCTCCAACAAAAATCAACATCTCTCATTGAGGAGCATATATTGACGCCAAATTTTGCCATCTTTAATCGTCATTTTTACGGAAAATAGTATAGTATAAATTGTACTAGTGTGAATCCTTAAGGCTACTTTACACTGGAACGAAGATGAAAAGTGTTTTATAACTTATATAGAATTTTTTAAATTTTTTTAGGAATTTAAATGAAATGGAGATATTTATTAACAGACAATCACGGATATATATATATATATATATATGTTAAAATAATGTAAAAGTAAGAGATAACACGAGGAGTTTTTACACTGGTTCGGATTAACTAATCCTAAGTCTAGTTCTGTACAGTATATGTACAGATTTCCTTTCAAATGTCTACTTTAAACCAGTAGCAAGCAGACCACAATACAATCTCGATTTTAAGGCAACGAGATACACCCTCCTGACTTTCCGAGCTTGGGGTAGACTCGCTTGATTTAACCCACTTGATTTGATCGAGCAACAAGCACACCAGCTTGATTTGAACGAGCAACAAGCACAGTCACTTGATTTAAACAGGCAACAAGCACACCCACACAAATAGTAGTAAAAAGTTGTTGATTCCAAATACAAATAGTTGTACTTTGGATATGAAATATCCTATAGCTATTTGATACTTAATTTCTTAATTGATGAGAGAATACTTTCAAATCAATGAGTAGACTGTAGAGAATGAAGGTAGTAAAGTTCAGATTGAATTTGAGTGAATTTGAAGAGTATAGAAAGTGGATTTTGTGAAATATATAATGAGAATTTGGATTAAAAAGAATATAGAGAAAGTAGTTGTTAAAATTCATTTTCCCTTCCCTTTTATATAGTGTTTGAAAGAACGTGTCTATTCGCGAAGAGATAGAACCAAAAATAACAACTATTCAAAATACAAAAGGCACCTCTTAAACGGAACATATGTTAACATACTTATATAGCCTATGTCGAAATACTTGTGTATTTTTTGATACATGGAAATACTTTTAAGGTGTTTCAAAATTCCAAACTCTTACAGAATTATTTAAACATAGTTTCCTAATACTTTAATATATAAAATTCTTATAGAATATTTGTAGAAATATATTTTGAAAATAGAGTATTCAAAGAAAAGAAAGTTGTTATTCGAGGATTTTAACAAAGTAATCTAATGTCTTATCAACTATAATCTATAGTCTTGTACTCCTCATGTCTTTGTCTTTAAACTTATAAGTCTTCAAATATCTTAGTTATCTTTAAAGCTTGATCACTAGTCTTTTCACCGATCAGTCTTTAAATTCAATTATCCTATACTTCTATAAATCTGTATAATATCTTGGAAAATATTCTATACAACTTGAAAAAACACTACTACCAATATTTTTATGGCTATTGTCATCAAAATCATATTAACAATTTTTTCATTTTTGAATTTTTAATAAGTATATGAACTTGTAGTTCATATGAAACTGGAAGGGTTTTTCGAAGAACATTTTTTCATATAAGGGATGTTAGACAAATTACCACTTTATCATATACAACAAACAATAATAGTGTGTGTATAGAAACACTTTGTGTGTTAGTTTTTTATCGCTATAAACAACATATACCCAAATAAAATGTCAATTATTGATCATTTCAATCATTATCTATAATTGCATAATCAACTTTCAACTATCCACATTCTAATGTGTCTAACAATTTCAATGAAATGCTTTAGTCGAATTGAGAAAACACACATTGAACATGAATATTTATGTAAATACGTGTGATTGTTATAATGGTGTTCATTACTGAACTCATATGTACATTGTGCGTTACATACGGTATTTTTTAGAATAATAATGTTATAATTTAAGAATTGAACTTATTGTGCAATATATAGTGAATTTTTTAAGACAATTGAGTTATGTATCAACTTATTATTTTTTAAGTACGTAATTTCTGTCATGTGATTTGTTTATTTTCATACCTGTATAAAGAATTGAACTTTCATTTTTTGTAGATGACATTGAGATGGTTACCAATTTATTATTCTTTATCATTCAATATTGTTTTAAGAAAATAAATGAAAATAAGTATTCTTAATAATTTTAAAATTAATATTTCTATGAATTTCAACAAATATATATATATATATATATATATATAGTTTTTAAGTGTAACAATTTTCTTTTAATACCTTTTTTAAAATGAAAAATAATATATAGACTTGTTTTTCAAATAGTACTTCAGAGAACGACAAATATACCTAAAACCGAAAGTGTAATAGTCATGAATATACATATATACATACATATATATGCAGTTTAAGCTCTTATAGTTAAACAACTAAAGGAAATGTTGATTAAAAGAAACTATTACAAATCATATTGTCATTATAGTATTGTAAAAATAACTTAGTTTCTAAACTATTGCTTCATATCTTAATTTTAAATAATTTCAAAAAGTAATTAACATGTGCCCCGAAAAGCGGTAATATACAAAATACAAATATTTATAATTAAGAAAACGTATATTTTTGTTCGTAAATTAACGTAAATTGCGAACGTACATAATTAAAAATTTAATAATTTCACTAAATGTATTAACTAAATATTCATTATTTTTCAAAAATACAAACTATTATGATCATCACTCAACGTTATATCATTTAAGGAACCCGGTCGGTCTACAACGGGTGAAATAGGTGGAATTCAAAAGGAAATTTCTATTTTGATCATATTGGGATTGTGAAGTAACGGGTTTCATTGGATCCTATCTAGTTATTATATAAAATCATTTTTTTATATTTATTAATTAATTACATTAATTAATTTGACTAAATGTTTTACTCGAATGTATCATCATATACACGTTAAGTAATATAACAACATAACATAATGAAATATAAAAATGTTTTGAAGGGATTGGTTTGTTTCGTAGTGAGCCTACGAAATCTGAGGGGTTTCACTAGATCCAATCTAGTTATTAAATAGGACCATAATTTTTTGATTTTTTATGTATTTATTAATCAATTATACCAATTAATTTAATTAAATGTTTTATTTTAAACTTATCATGTATACATTGAATGATATAAAAATATTAGATAATAAAATATGAATATGTGTGTGTGTAAATACACATGCACACATACATATACATGTAGGTATTGGCTGGTCTACAACGGGTAAATTGGGTGCGATTTCTGGAAAACTTTTCTATTTGGATCATAGTAGACCTATGAAGTCTAATGTGGTTTCATTAGATCCATTTTACTAATTAAATAAAATCATATTTTATTTAAACTTATTTTATATTTGTTAATTTATCACATTAATTAGTTCAACTTAATGTTTATTTAGATGTATTATTCATTCTTAAAAAGTAAAAAAATTAATGATAAACACTTCACTTAACATAAACAATTCAAAAAAAGCATTGTATGTGTTTTTAATAATTTGCCAAATTTAGAGAGGAAAAATTATGTATATGTTTGTTTGTAATAAAATATCATCTTTAGAATGAAAATATTATTTATGTTTTTTCTTTGTAATAAAATACTAATTTTATAAATAAATAAATAAATTATGTAAACTTGAATGTAGAATATGTAAAGGATCTAAAGCTGATTTTTTAGAGTGGAAATTTCAAGTTATACGGACTTGAATGAATATTAGTACTTTCTATGCCAAATAATAAATATTAGCTAATTGGATTTATTTTAAAAGTTCAAATTTCGTAACACTTAATTAATTTAACTATATATGGACTTGAATATAAAATAATATGATGAAAATTAGGAGAAATTTATAAATAATTATAGAAAATATTAAATGTTGATATTTAAATGTAAAATGATAATAGAGAGAATCTATAGAACTTTATAATAATTATTATAATGATAAATTGCAGGGATTTGAAAATAAAATATATTTAGAGAATTTAAGAGAGGGGAGGAAATCCTTAGAATTGATAAGAGAATAAGAAAATCTTATGCTTTACTATTATTTAATAGACTTAGAATCATATGGTTTAAAGTTAAATAACTCAATACCTTAGCTAATTAGCCATGAAGATAAATGAATTTTCTTTACTCGAAGTATATAATTTGTAATCTAACAATTACATTGAAACACAATGTTAGCCAAAATACTAGTCTAACGCTCTGTAGAGGTCGTGAAAAACCAACAATTGAAACATGATCGTTGATTTAAAGATTTTAAGTGAATCTGAACCTTAATTTGTTTGAGTAGAGTTAACCTATATAGACCTTAACTAAAAAATGACATGAATAGCAAAAGGAAAGCAAAAGGAGAAGAACAAAATACAAGAAGCTTTTATTTTATTTTCCACTTTTGGGCTTGAGTCTCTTTAGTTCTTTAGGAGGCGTCTCCTTAGGTATAGATGCTTGAGAGACAGAATCCAAGGCCTTGCGGTTCTCCTTCTCCTTGAGCTTAATTTCTTTTTTGTTCATTGTGGGAGAAGACTTGAGTTATTCAACCATGACCCTTTTCACCTAAAGTATAATGACTGCTAAAGGAGTGAATAATGTAGTGGTGGCAGTAGTTTCTTTCCCAGGTGCATGAGTGGTCTTTGTTCAGAACACAATTCTAGTATTTTAATTATAACAACTATATGGAAATGCTACTAATGAATTTACTAAATTATTTCAAGTGTTGCCGCACAAATAAGGAAGCTGTGATATAGTAGTGAAAAATATTCAATAATGTCGAATATATGAAAATTATAAAAATAAATCAAACTACCCACTTATAGTGGAGAAAAAAAATTCAAAGACACTTAATGGAGCCAACTGATCTAATGGATAAAACAACGTTAAACAATTACTTGAAGATGCACAAATGGGTGCAAAAGTCAAGTTTGCTGTTTATTGAGTCCTCATCAAGTCTCGTTATTCTAGATTTATTAAAACCCTACAAATGATCTCCGAATCACTTTAAATTTTGAACATTTTGGACATCATATAATATTTAAAAGATTTTTTTTGGACTTTTTAGATCAACGGAAGGGGCAAAAATTAGGAGAAAACCACATTTCATAACCAAAGTCACTGGATGTGATTTGGGCTCACATTCTTATGAATCTTCCAAGTGTTCTCATGGATTTTCCCTTTATCAGAAAAATAAAACAGCAAAATCTGGTGGTTTTCCACCAATTATATGGTAAATTTGATGAATAATAGCTGAAAAGCGGTATGTATATGGATGTGTACATACACACACAAACATAAATAAGGATAAAGACATTTGGGCTTGGGGAGCTACAAAAAATAGGGAATTTACAACCAAATCATCGTAGGAAGCAATTCAACAAAAGTATGAAGTTAAAACTTGGGCAATCCGCATATGGAATAAACTAAACAATCCCAAAAAGGATTTTACAACGTGTAAAGCCATAAACTTTAGATTACCTCCAACTGATTGTAACGACCCGAAATTTTACCACTTTAATTTATGAATATTTAAATAATTTTAAATATTCAAATATTAGATTTTATAATCAAAATAAAACTCTATTAAATAATAAATGATGATGGTGAAATAGTTTTGCAAATTTGTTTACAAAAATATATAGTTCGAAGAAAAATCGGAAATGTGACCGGAATTCATTTTCGAATTTTTGACTTTTCGTCGGCTAAAAGTTATAAAAAACATTGTGAACTCTTTAGAATAAGTATACACATCTGTAAATAAGTTAGTATATTTATATATGTGTGTATTAGTGTATGTATATATGTACTCATACCTAAGTATATAAGATTAAAATATAAATTTATTAAAAAGTAAACATCACTTCACATGAAACGTGTTTAAACATTTGTACATATGTTATTAAATGGATGTTTTCTCATGAAATGGAGAGAGGGGGACCAAATGTGGGCATGAGTACGTGAGCCAGAGGAGGCTAGCTGAGGTAGCAAGAGTGTAATGGAGGGTAAAGGACAAGGGAATTTAGGTAATTTACCATTTCTCTTGCTTATAAACAGCCCTTCACTTCTTCAAATTTTTCCTCCTTTTTATTTTATCATATCTTCCTTATCCCTTATTCTAATGGAGAAATTAATTTTTTAAAACTGTAGCAAATTCCAGTGGGTATAACTTTTATTTGTACCACTTCTTCAAATTTTGGGCTAACCATATCAAAATTTCATTTCTTTGCAGAGTGTTTTGGACCCATATTTTCAAGCCCAAAAATACCTCTTCTTCTTTTTACCATATCTCCCTTAAAAACTATCCAAATTGATTGATTCTTTTTCTGAAATTATAGAGAAATTTCCAAGAATTATTTCTTTATAAGGTTTCTAAATTTTGTGAGTAACTTATCCAAAGATCAGTTTGAAAATGACTCATTTTCGGGTTTGATTTTGTAAATTCATCGATAATCCGAAATCCTTCTACCTTTCAAGGCCAAGCTCCACCACCTTTGGCCATGTGCACCATACTTTTGGAAAGGAAAGTAACAGAAGGAGGGTGTCATGGTGTTGTTGTTAGTCGGAAGCATCTCGGGTCACTTTGGATAAAAGTTGGAAGCATAATTGTGAATAAAGCTCGTTTTTTAACTAAAATTTTGAGCTTTATGTTTTTCATATTATAGTCACTATTTTAGTTGCTTGGTTAGTTATATTTGAAGGAATTTTGTTAACTTGGTTTGTGCTCTAAAAAGACGACACCTTTCGTAGTTAATTAGCAACTTAAACTAGTTGAAAAGTTTGATGTAAACTGTTTAAGTGATGTTTTTCTTTATGTTCATGAATTTTGTTTGCTTTTTATATATGCTATGTCTATGTTATGCAATGTGATGCTTGGATGAAAATCATTATGACATGAAAGTAGCTCTCAAAGTGCCCGCATAGCGACTATCGTTATATCAACACTTTTGAAAAATGTCATTTCTTCGAAACCTTTTGGTTTATTCTTATACTCTGTTTTTGTTTTACAAGGTTCGTTAAGTTTCTAAATAAGGCTGACTTTATAATTAATTAACCATTTTAATAACGATTTTTAAATATAATTAATCATTTTAATTAATGAGGATTAAGGTTAATTAAAATAATGATAAGTTTAAAATTGATAAATTACTTTGTTAATAATATTTAAAAGTTAATTAGTCATTTTATCTAATGATGATTAAGCTCAACTAATCATTTAATAATGATGGATTAAAGTTAATTAATTATTTTAATTAATAGTGTTTTAAAATTAATTAACCTTTTTAATTAATGACTTTTAAGGTTAGTTAATTTGTTTAAATTTAATTCATCTCTTTCTTTAATGATGTCAAATTAATTAGTCATTTTTAATTAATAATATTTAATTTCTATTAACTAATTTAAGTAATAATATTTAATTTTTTTATTAACTAATTTAATTAATGACGTTTAAATTTGATAAATTAATTAAATTAACGATGTTTTAAAAAGTGATTAACCTTTTAATTAAATGTATTTGAAGTTAATTAATCAAATTAATTAATGAAGTTTAAAGATAATTAATCGTTCTTATTAATGATAGTTAAAGTTAATTAATCAATTTAATAAGGATATTTTAAGTTATTAAATCTTTATAGTAATGGTTTTTTCAAGTTAATGAAACATTTGAATAAGATTGTTTAATGTTAATACTTGTAATGTGAAGCCCAAGCACGAATTTGGTTTTAAAAGTAAATTGATTTGTAAACCAGAGATCTCTTGTATGTACCATTATGTTAGCCTAA
Source organism: Allium cepa (assembly GCA_030765085.1). NCBI lineage: Eukaryota > Viridiplantae > Streptophyta > Magnoliopsida > Asparagales > Amaryllidaceae > Allium > Allium cepa. The sequence continues at coordinate 913,924,916 of CM060929.1, read as the reverse complement.
TGATTATGAATTCTTTATAAATGACAGCTGTTTAGCAGAATAAAACACTGTTATGTTGTCATTTGACTAAAGAAAAATAAATGATAGCTGTTTGGCAGAATAAACACCATTCTGCCAATTAAATTGTAAATGACATCCTATTGGCAGAATAAAACACCATTCCGCTAACTAAATTTTATTTGATGCCTATTTAGCAGAACAAATCCCAGTTCTGTTGTTATATTATTTTAACATTGAATTTATACCAATAAATTTATTTGATAAGAGATGCTTTGTATATATGCACATCGTCATTTTCTTTTGTATATATCCCCACACTTAGTTTGTGTAATGTTTGAATGGAAATATTATTCCCTTTGAAGTATTTTGTTAAATCTTGTACATGGGTTTTACAAAGATAAATAATTATTTAAATTAAGATGGTTTGAAATAAATAAATTATTTCAATAATAATGTTTTAAAAATAATTAATTAAATAAATAATAATGATTTAAAATCAATTAATTATTTTAATAATGATGTTTTAAAATTGGTCAATCATTTTAATAATGATGTTTTAAAGTTAATTAATTTTTTAAATAATAATGAGATTGAGATTAATTAACCGTTTTAATAATGAGATTATGATAATTATCCGTCAATCATAGGAGGCCAAGAATTCCAACCATCGCTGATGGTGAAGGTTGAGATCCTTTTAGGAGAAAAGGTACTTAAAGGATTCATGGTCTGTGAATAGATCGAACCTTTCTCCTAATAAGTAGCGCTTCCATATCTTCAAAGTAAATACTATCGCTGCCAACTTCAAATTATGAATCAGATACTTTCTCTCATACGGTTTCAGCCGTCGACTAGCGTAGGTGACAACCTTTCCCTTCTACATCAATAACGCACCTAGTCCAATACCACAGGTGTTTGTGTATATTGTCAGCTCCTCATTTCCACTCGAAATGGTCAATACTGGTGCACTCATCAATCTATCTTTCAGACTAACAAATGTATGCTCACACTTCATGTCCCAAACAAAAATCTGGTTCTGCTCTGTCAAACTGGTCAACGGTACCGCTATCTTTGAGAAGTCCTTAATAAAACATCTATATTATCCTGCTAATCCTACAGAATTCCTCACATTAATAGCATTCTTGGGTTAGCTCTAATCCTGGACCACTATCACCTTGGTAGGATCTACTGCGATGCCTTGCTCAGAGATGAAATGACCTAAGAATCTCACTTCCCTTCTCCAGAAGTGACATTTCAAAAACTATGCTTTCAACTTATGCCTCCTCAATACTTCAAGCATGATTCTCAAGTGCGCCTTATGTTCCTCTTAAGTCCTAAAGCAAAGCATAATGTAATCCATGAACACCAACACAAACATTTTTAGCTGATCCCTGAAAATGCGGTTCATGAGATAAAAAAAGCATGCAGAATTATTGGTTAGCCCGAAGGGCATAACCAAGCAATCGTAGAAACCAGACGATGTACAAAATGCAATGAACGACATAGTCTCCTTCACTACTCTCAATTGGTAAAATCCCATTGCTAAGTCTAATTGGGAAATCACCTTCACGCTATGAAGATGATCGAAAAAGTCATCAGTATGTCAAAGTTGATACTTGTTCTTCTTTGTCACTTTATTCAATTCATGGTAATCTACATACAACCTCAGAGGCTCATCCGCCATGGTAATGAATATTACAGGTGCACCCTACTCGGATATGCTTCTACGAATGAAACCTCTCTTCAACATGTCATGCACTTGCACCTTCAGCTTCCTTTTCTCTTTGGGTGCTATAGCTTCAAACGCATAACTATCGGCCTGTCATTCCTTGTCAAGTCTATATGAAACCCAATCTTTCTTTGCGGCGACAATCCAGTCACCTCCTCAAACATATTCAGATGCTCTCTAACGATAGACACAGATGACAACCCATCCCGTTGAACCTCGAGTGAATAAAGAAAGCTAACCATAACTCCATCCTCCGGTATTTAGCCAATTACTACCATCTACCCCTCCACAGCCCCGATCGTCACCAATAGCTTCTCACAATCTACTACCCCCGCATACTTCGTTGGCTAGTCAATCCCTAAGACAATCTCGAACCCAATGAAATTTAAAACAAAGAATAACAAACAAAAGAGCATCCATGACTCGATAAGGCCAAACCATGACAAACCATACATAAGCAGTGGAGCCTCTAATAGGGTTCGTCACAATCAAAGGTCGGTCGACTATTTCGGGTTTCAATCTTAATCTATCTACGAGGCATTAGATATGAAGGAATGTAATGCCTCGAAATCAAATAAAACGCATGTAGGAGCATCATAAATGGAAAGCATACCTTGAACAACGATGCCCTTCCCCTTCACTTTCGTCAAGGGAGCACTCGACGAAGTCGGAACAACGTCCAAAGCATTTGCCTTCACAACCTATTCCCATTGTGCTGGTTCTGGACAATTTTTCTGCATATTTCCAAGCTTACCACGGTTCCCTTCTTTGTCCTATCATCTTTGCAATCTCTAATCAAATGACCCTTATCTCCACAATCAATACAGATGGGATCTCATTTAGCCTTCTTTTACGCATTCTTTCCTTGACACCACCTCCTCTTTATTTCTTATTGCCTCCACCTCCTTGTTATGGTTTTACCTATTCTTTAACAACAACAAGTGATTTGGACATAGGGTATAAGCTTCATCGTGAAGAGCTTTCTCGACAAGTGTCTCAAAAGGATCATCAATTTGACTCACTAAATTCTTCCCTAAATAATCGTCCAAACCCATAATGAACTTCTTATTCTTCCTTAATGGAGTGTCGGTGAAAGACATTTCGTACTTCGATAAAGTGTCGAACTTAGCAATATACTCGGAGACAGACATATATCCCTTCTTTAGATCAGTAACTTTCTTGAATAGCATTGACTTTTGAGCACATGGAACAAAGTTCTCCTCAAAACTAGCCTAGAATGGTCCCAAGTGAACTGATCCTCGAGTGTAGCAATAGTAATGACATTCCATAAATTCATGACCTACCCTTGAAGCTATCTAGAGGCTCGCTTCCTCTTCATGGAATCATCTACTTCCGTGTCACCAAAGATGCATTCGTAGATGTCCAACCAATCCTAAAATTCGATAGTCGACATTGTTCCATGGAATGGATTGCCACCTAAGGTGGAGTAATCCTTGCATAACTTGGCAAAGTCAGCCCTCGACACCCGCACTTAGGCACCACCACCAACAACAACATTGGGAGCGGCCGCTTGGGCATTCTGTAGCACGTTCTCCATCATCGCATTGAACATAGCTTATAGGTCAGGGTTAGCAGCCCCCAAACCTTCTCCTTCCTAAACTTTAAAGACAGAATTCCTTATAATATTTCTTATTTACCGACTCATTTTTTATATGTAACAAGAATGATCAGTCTCTCAAAAAATAAAACTGTGTCGATGGTACTCGTGTATGCATGCGACGTATATACTATATATTACTATATAGATTTGAAAACCAAAATATACACAAGTACGTATTGTCTTGTGCATACATATACTCTAGATCCAGTCTTAGGTGATAATTCCTTCCCTACTCTATTGGAACCTTGTATCAGCTCAGGTTAATTGGGTGAGCTAAGCTCTGATACAAAATGTGATAACCAACCTACACCACCATCACCCAATATAACTAAATAGAACGCTACTGACCTGTTCGGCCAATGTAGAATGATCAACATGGTTATAAAATGAAATAAAACAACAAAGAACCTGCTGCATATCTCAGAATGCATGGAGAAAAATATAGTATACAATACAAATATGTAACAGAAGAGATAACAATAACTAAGTGATCCAAATATTAGAGTACAGATCCATAGAATTATACAACAAGTAATTGAGTTTATACAAACAGAAATAAACCTAAATAAGTATCTCATAATAATAATAGTGATAAGTAAGCACTGTCCAGGCTGCACTGTGTTGCACAGTGGAATAAGTATAGCAATCCACATATAATACGAGATTACACCATCCATCTCATCCTCTGCATAACTAGTATGTCGCACCTAACCCTGCTATCTAATCTACTCATTTAAGAGTACTAAGATAATAAGAATCAAAACATAAAACCTCAAGTCTGAAAATAGTCTGGCGAATCTTAAAATACTATACAGGTTGATATAGTAAGGAAGAAGGGTATACAAACCATACCTAACCTATTCCTGCAACCAAAGAGTTAGCACATAATGAACATAACATGTTGCTTTACGAATATAGTAAAGGTATACTGCAAACCTTGTATATTGATGAGTGTCCACGTATCCACATTCCCAAAACCTATCTCCAGTGACATCCATAAAGTGATAGACAATGGAAGAAAATAACCAAAACAAACATAACATCCATCATACAATCCCTGCACTCATATGTGCCTTGGATATATGATAACTCGTATGACCATTTCTCTGTCAAGGACTAGTGGGAATTTTGGTTTTTAGTGTACTCGTTTTAGCATGAATCTGATTCTAGACCCATTTTATCGGTCTAGGATACACGGATCCTTTCAAATGATCAGGGGTATCCTTGAAAAGTACCCATTAGCATCCATGCAATACCCCTACTTTCGAGTACACCAAGAAACACTTCGGGAATCAACGATCCCTTAGCACGTGTATCTAAGCCCCTTCCTTGCTCATCTAGCCTCCATTGTTCTCGTGGAATCATTCCATATTTCTCTGTTCCACAATAGAACCATTTAATTTTTCTATCCATCCTTTGTGGATAACAATTCTCATGAATCCTTTCAACATCGAGCTGCTATTGTCGAAAACTAACTCCTTCCATCATCGAGTTACTATCATTGAAGTCTCGAAGCTATCATCGTGCTGTTATATCAACATCAAACCCTAAGTAAACAAACAAACATCTTCAGCATGACCTATAGAGTCTCTACTTATCTCCTTATAAGTTTGACCCTGACCTCATTAAAGTAATCCTCTTGGTACCGATCAAAAACTACTCGTACCGAGTTGGGTACTTAGCCAGTGTTGCCTAACTTTCTTTCCTTGCATCTAGCGTTCTATCTTCAAAGTGCTTTGAAACCGACCATTCCCATCCAAAGCTCTTGACATCAACTCCAAAGCTCTTGGTACCAACTCCAAAAGCTCTTATTTCCATTCACTCCAAATCTCTCGTTATGTAGCCTAATACTTAGCCAAATTCTTACACTTGACCTTCACTCATCACCGCTAGCTTTACCTTAAAGAAGCAAACATCCACCACCAACAGAAAGCTCTTAGTACCAATTAAAACCTTTTGATATCAACTTTTATACTTAGCTCCAGTTTTAATATGACTTGAAACCTAGGCTCCTCCTATGCTCCAGAATCCCTCCTCCAAGTTTTATCCAATTCCGACCATCGTTGCCTTGATTTTCCAATTCAACCACTCATTTCCTAACTACCTAATAGTACTAGCAAACCATATCAAAGCACAACATGCAAACATGGAATATCGTACATATGCATTCATTTATACATGCAATACATAAGATCATGATAATCAAGCAAATCCGAATCTAAATCTAACTTTTACACTAACTTATGAACATAAACAAAGGAGTTACAGAACCATTTAAAACCCACATTAGATCCTTTAAAATTCGACCATAAATATCTATAAAATATGAATAAAGTTAGAAAACATTTTAGGATTGTAATCGTGTCGAAAACATCATTTTTAACTACATAAACGTGCATAGTAGAGTGGGAGGTCAAGAACAACTCACCATATACCCATAGTACATATTCCTCCCTTTGAATTTGAAGTGGACAACAAAGAAGAAGGATTCAAATTAATTAAAATGATAATTCCAAGCTGTTATATGTTAATCACCACACTAATTAATGATTTGGCTAAGATTAGTAAGAAAAATGTACGCTTTTTGATCAAATTAGAATCAAATAGAGGTTTAGAGCTATTTTGGAGAAGAAAAAATGACTTAAATTAGTTCCTACAGCCTCCTTTTAGAAAAAAATTTGAGATAGGTTAGTAGGCCTAAGCATGGGCTTTGGTAGTTACCCACTAATGTAGACCAACAACAACCAAAACTTAAAACAGATATAACTTTCGAAAAGTAAGTCCATTTTTCTATTATGCCCAATCTACAGAATGAGAAATCATCATCATGAAGCAAAAGAAGTAGTTTAAGATCCTAATTTATCTCCTATCAAAATTTATAGTCCAAACAAGATTATTAGGGAAAAAATAGCCATACAAAAATTCGAAAAAATCTTATAGGTGGAAAATACCCCTAAGAGTCTTCTCCTAAGATTTTAGAATCATAAGATGTAACAACCCTAGTTTTAATTAACATTATTCATGAGATTTAATTAGATAATTAAATAGAATAATATGCTGTGTAGTATGATAAGGAATTGAGATTTGATAATCAACATGGTCGAGCCATAATTAACTAACTAATTGGTTAATAAGATTGTTTTATGACTTAAAAATAATAGAGATATGAGAAGGATAATTTAGGAACAGAAAAATCCTTCATACCTTAAACCCTCCCTCTTCCTTATCATCCTCACATTCATAAAACATATGCAATCAGAAGAATATAAGGAAGGCTGCCATTGCTAAGGGGGAAATCATGAAAAAACTAGAGGAAATTCAAGAGCAAAGTAAAGGAAACTAATTACTCATCAAATCTCAACTCTATTATCAAAATCAAGGTGAATAATAATAATCAAATTCCATCTTATTTTTTTCACAATTTGATTGTTAAATTTCGGTTTAGAGTTGAAGCCCAATGGACTGATGATTTAATGATATGCCATATTTGATTTTGCCTTGCTTTGAAATAATGTTGAATTAAATAGATTTTTTGAAATTAAATGAAAGGTTTGAGAGCAAAACCTTAATTAATGATCTCCAAATGATTCAAATTTTTGATATGCGGTATAAAATGATATTTTGGTGATGGTTTTTTAATTTCAAAATGTTCAAAATTGAAATAAATAATTTATGAATTTCCTAAGGAGGAAATCAAGTTATTTTCGGGTTTTAATGACTTTAATAGCTAAATTTGGATTTTGGCTCCAAAATTTAATATGATAAATAATATCATATTTATGAATTTATGTGATTTTTTTGGGGATTTTTCCCAAGTAGTTAAGAAGTGTTATGAATTTATTATGCTAGATAAGCATTCAAATGGGTAATTAATTAGTTTTTGTTAGATAAGTTATGTTTAGAACCATCTACCTTATTACTTCCTTAAGGCTAGCTAATCCAATAGGAGGGTACGCTACCCATGGGATGAGATGTGACCATCTAGAGTTTAAGTTGCTAGGTTATACTTTTGCCTTTAGTTTTTAGTATTTGATTTCATAGGTTTGGGATTACTTTATGTATGGATTGGTTGAGCAAATTTGATGCTTGGATAGGAAAATATCATTGAGACACCCTGATGGTTGTGACCAAACAGTATACTCAGTTGAGAATTCGAGTCTCGGAATTTGTGCTTTATTGGGTGCCATAGAAGTGGAAGACGAATTGAATCGGGTTTTAATTGTAAGAGAATTTGCATATGTTTTTGAGCCGGTTACTGAACTACCACCGAAACGAGCTATTGAGTTTCAAATATTTCTTGTACCAGGAGTTGAACCCATAAGTAGACCACCTAGCATGATGACACCTACCGAGATGAAGGAGTTAAAGTCGCAGCTTGTGGATTTAGAAGGAAAGAGTTTTATTAGACCAAGTAGTTCACCTTAGGGAGCGTCCATGGTGTTCGTAAAGAAACTGGATGGGTCGTTAAGGTTATGCATCAATTATTGTAAGTTGAATGAAAAGATGATAAAGACTCGATATCCGTTGCTGAGAATTGATAAGATATTTGATCAGTTGAGTGGAGCCAAAATATATTTCCAATTGGATTTGGTGACAGTGTTTCATCAATTGAGAGTGGTGGAGGACAGTATTGCATTAACAGCATTTTGAATGAGGTACGGTTCGTAAAAATGGTTAGTGATTCTATTTGGATTAACTAATGCGCCCACTTTCTTTATAGACTTGATGAACCGGATACTCCAATAGCTCTTGGATAAGTTCGTATTAGTGTTTATTGATGACATTTTGATATATTCTAGATGAAAGAGATCAAGAGTTTCATCTTGGAATAGTAATTGTATGCTTCTAACCAAAGAAATAATCTATTGCTAGTGGAAAGAATTAGAAGATTCAAAGGTGAAACTGAGATTGATGATCTAAAGGATTTTAGTTTTAACCAAAGGGGATGGTTAAGAAAGAAGGGACGGTTATGTTTTCCGGATGTTGGAAACCTAAGGAGGGAAGTTCTTAGGGAATGTCATCGATCAAAGTTTATGATTCATTATGGAGGAACTAAGATGTATCAGGATATATAGAGAAGTTTCTTCCTAGAAGGTATGAAAAGTAATGTAGGCTTGTGGATGAATCATTGTGCAAATTGCTAGCAAGTGAAAGCCAAGCATCAGATGCCAAATGGATTGCTTCAACCTTTGGCTATACCGGTTTGGAAACAGGATTCGATATCCATGGATTTTATTGATGGAGTGCCAAGGTCGAATAAGGGAAATGAAAGCATGTTGTAGTAGATAAATTAACCAAAAGTGGACTTTTCATTCCCGTTAAGTGCAACACCCTGTAAAATGAACCATTAATAAATAAGGTAAATTGAATACATATGATAAGGGGTAGATATGAAAATGTTATAAAAGTTGTAATTCGACCATAAAAGCTATTCCGTTGCGCTCATGGCGGAATTCTTATCTATTTTCGTATATAATATGCTGAAAACGGAGCTCATGTAAAGAAGTTATGAGCATTTGAAGTTCTCATATTTAAATTAATTTAGTCTGAATTCAAATTCAAATGAGAAATCAAATTTAGGGTTTAAATTTCAAAAATTAGTTTTGGGGCTAAGTAAACATTTAATGTTAAAACGTTAATTAGAAAATAAAATAACATTGCAATGGAAATAAATAAACATCCCTTGAATAAAAGGAGCGGTGACTGAATAGCTCAACCAGTCGACCGTAGCAGTCGACCACGCCAAAGGGCGGTTGATCGCTTGGCAGCAAAAGTTGCCAATGGCAGCTAGGGTTTGTAGCAATGTTTTATTCGGTTTTACACTCTAGATTTACCCATTTCCTACCTACTTTCATCCTATGGTTCTGGTGCATTTCAACTCCTATAAATAGAACCCTATCCTCTCCACTTTTATTAATATTATTTTGGGGAATACGATGAAACTCTACCATTACTATCTCTATCTAATAAGACTCAGAATCTCCATAGAGAATTTAGGTAAGAATTTACTTATTTCCTATTTGTTTCTTCTTCCTCCAATCTATTCTTATCTTATTCTTCTTCAATTATTACGAATCTAATGAATATATATACCTCTTCCCTATTGTATGTATATATATCGAAAGAGAGGGATACTGGTAAAGATCGGAAAGCTATAGATTCATTTGAGTAAATTTAAGGCTAATCTGTGAGTGGAAATCTTAGTATTTCTTTTCAGCAATTGTTTAGTGTATTTATTTTGGATTTGAACATGTCTTAGGAGTTTTGGGATTTTGACAATATGACAAATAAAGTCTTTCAAAATTCCTTTTTATTTTGATATGTCAATCCTATGCCGAGATTTCTAATTATTTACATTAATTTGATGAGATTTGCTTTGTTTATTCAATATTTGATAATTTCATAGTCTATTCCGCTTCTATTCTTCTTTGGGTTTAATTTTGATCCTTCAATAAAATAAGAGGTTTAGGTTATGAATTCTATTTGTAGTTTACACCAATTATTCTTATCTATTTCTTTGTAAAAAAAGTAGTTGAATAGAATATGGAGTTTAGATTGCAATTCCTATTGCTTAAGATATTCCATTGAATTAGTGGAATAAATTGAGTTTCTATGTTATTGCAAGTCTGTTATTGCAGTTTCGATTATGATTATTTATTCCATGTTTTGGACATTAAAATTCCATGAAATCTTGGAAAATTGAAGAAAAAGGACTTATAATAATAATTGGTTAAGGAATTGACATTTAACTCTAGTTTAGAGCGTAAAATCTAGGCGCTTAGAACTTATTAGGCACAAATATTTATTTATCTCTATTTATATAATCAACGTGTAACTATTGCATATATGGCATAGTTAATTAGGCATTTCTTTACATTTACTTCCCCCATTAGGAAGGTAATTGATTTTGAGTCGAAAATAAAAGGAAACACTTATATAGCCTAATTGTTAATTTAAGGAGTAATAAAGAAGATTCCTTATAAGGTCTTATTTATGAAACAGTGAAATGAGTGTGTGTGTGTGTGTGTGTGTGTGTGTGTGTGCGCGTAATTGATCTGTGGTTGAGTGATAAGGTTGTAAGTTTGATATAGTTTCATGATGGAAGTCTATCCTTCACTTTGAGGCTACCAGTAGGTGTGCACACTTTTATTGATGTGAGATATCCTAATGATAAATTTTTGTAATGATGCGAGGTTAATTCTTAATTCTGTAAGGGTAATCTGCCCAGCTAATATAGTTACTAGTTCCTACTAATAGTGGACTAATGTGAGATGTCATTATGAGTATGGGCCATAAGATAAAGGGCCTGCTTTGGGGTTTGAAGTATTAAGTGGTTGGACTCGCCTTTTTCCCTAGATGAAGTATTAAATGGTCAAAGGGTTGCGTTAGGTTGTATCTCTACAGGGGTCCACTTTTGGAAATAGGTCTTAAATGATGGGGTCTGCCTTATTTAAGGTCTTAAATAACCAGAGTCTACCTATTTTCCACTTGAATGTATTAAGTTGCCTATGAGATTTCATATGATGTCAGCAAGATAGTACCATTTAGAAGCACGCTTCTAGAAATAGTCTTAAATGATGGGGTCTATCTCAATTAAGGTCTTAAATGATCAGAGTTTGCCTATTTTCCACTGTAAAGTATTGTGTGGTTTGGGTACCGTCTCTCACATTATTAGCTATTTATGACATATGACTGGGATATGGGATCCTAGAAACCCACTTCTGGAATGGAAGGTATTAAATGGTTGAACCCACCTCCTTTTCTTATAAAGAAGTATTAAATGATTTTAATGGTTTTGTGTTCGTAGACACATTCTTATTTTGAAATATATTGCTCAAGTACCGAAAAGGTAAGACTTGATGTTTTATTCACCAGACACTTGTTGTTCTGAATCCCTCCTAATTACAACATAGGTTAATGATGAAATGATGGTGATGACGATGCTTAAAGATGGAGAAGCTTATCTAGTGGCAGTATTTACTATAATTTTCTTTTATGTGTACCCATGGATTTAAACAATTGTTGTAATGGATATTATATTACAGTTTTATGGGATTTTGTGTTATGACATTTTTATGCTTTGAAATAAATGAGTACACTTTACTATTATATTTTGTTCCATCTGATGTGAGTTCTGAAAGTTTGGTTATGGCCCTACAATGTTATTTCTTTTTACTACCAACAGCTTGCCTTAGCATGGATCTAAGTTTCAATGGGCCTTTTTTGGGTCAAAATTTAGGCCCGTTCCGAGATGGGCTATTACATTTGGTATCAGAGCCTTAGGTTACCCGATCAACGGAGAAAAACTATACATATGAGAGATGCATTTTTCATTTTGAAAAATGTTTTTCAAAAAGAATTTCAAAAAAATTCTTACTATATACACACACACACACACCCTCTCTTCTTGAACATACACACATAAACAAGACAAAAGTTTCTTTTCTTTCAGCATGCAAATACTATCTTAGGAAATCGTCACTAAAGGTTTAACTACAAATAGTTGATATGGCTAATAATCAATCTTCTTCTGAACAAGGGAACCCTATCCTGTGGAAGACCACCTATTCGTGGAATGCCCGAATGGTTTAAACAATATCTTAAGACTACCGAGCAGATTCCTACTCCTCCAGCTGCACAGGTAGCACCCACTGCTCTGGTCGCAGATGCAGCACCTCGTCCTACTGAATTTCTTAAGCTGTGTAAGGACTTTCTTAATATAGGAAGGAAGACATAATACGGAACTGAAGGATATTCAGAAGCTAAAGCATGGATTATTAACTACAAGTAAATATTCATAGAGCTTGGTTGGGATGATCACTTAAGAAGAAAAATGGCAGTTTGGTAGCTCAGGGAAGAAGCTCTGAATTGGTGGAACTTTATGACTGATGAGCATTCGAGAAGGATATTTTCTTAGGATGAATTTAAAGACCGGTTTGGGATGAAATTCATGTCTAGAGCTGGGCTTGCAATTGCAAAAGTTCATTCAACCGAGACAAGGAGATTCTACCCTTAGAGTATATAGCTAAGTTTACTAAAGTAGCTAAATTCAGGATGAGCCTGATAGACAACCTTATAAAAAGACCATGAAATTCGTGAAGGGCACAAATTCTCTACTAAAAGAAACGTTGTCAATCTAAGTACCTATGGGGGCTATGTATGAAAAGTTGGTAGAAATGGCAATGTTGCACGTAGCCAATGAAGAAGGTAAGAGAGAGAAAGAGAAGTTTGCATTCACCCAAAAGCAAGGATGTCTAAGAAGCAGTTTTGGGCCAAACAAGAAGTAGAAGGAGAGATTTTGGGCCAACAAGAAGTAGAAGGGGAAGTTTACAAAGGATGTAAAAGGTGTGTAAGAGATGTCAAAGGAAGGGTCAAGAAACTAAAGACTGTAGGGTGATTTTGGTGAAGGAAGCCTTTAAAGAAAGGTACTTTAACTGCCATAAAAAGGGCATCACAAGAATAATGTTCCAAGATGGATAAAGGACAAAGTGAAAGCCTATACTACTGAAGCTGTCCCTATTGCCAGTAAGCCACCAAAGAGACCAAGGAAAAGCAGCTCTAGAAGGTATAACTCTTATTTTTGGGGTTACTATTCGTATCCTATTTGATTCGAGGGCATCACATTCCTTTATGGCTAGTGATGTAGTAAATTCCTTAAACCTTAAAATCTAGATTGTAAAAAGCCCAACAGAGCCTTCCAATCACATTAGGGGTTCGACCCATCTTTCTCTTATTTGCAAAGGTATAGTGTTAGACATATGCGACATTGATTTCATATGTACTACGCACATTCTAAATTTAGAAGGGGTATGAACTTATCTTTGGTATGGATTGGTTGACTTATTATGGAGCCATTGTTGATTGTGATACATGGGTAGTACGATTAAGGAGTCGTGGAGGTCGTGACTTAGAAGTTCTTTATACTCCCACAACTTTAGTTGAGTTAAGCCACTTATACATACTAAATCTGCACCTCTAGTTTGTGAATTTATTGATGTCTTCGAGGAGGTCATGGGTCCCCACCCTATTGGGAGATTGAGTTCCGAATTGATTTGGAGAAGGACGTAAGACGCATCGCTCTGCCTCTGAGACATATGCCCCTAAAGGTAGAAGAAAGCTGGACAAGAAAATCTCAAAGCTATTGAAGAAGGGATTCATCCATAGAAGTACTTCTTAGTGGGGATCCCTAGTTGTTTTTGCTAATAAGGAATATGGTTCTTCGAGACTTTGCGTCGATTGTAGGGAGTTGAACAAGTTGATAGGAAAAAATAGGTACCCTCTACCTAGAATAGATGACTTGTTCGATCAATTTGTAAGAGCTAAAGTCTTTTCCCAATTAGAATTAGCAACGAGATTCCATCAGTTCAGGATTGTAGAGGAAAGCAAGCTGAAGATCTCATTCCATATGCCTGAAGGGCTTTATGAGTAGGAAGTAATTCCTTTTGGACTGATAAATGATCCAACATACTTTGTGAATTTGATGAGTAGAATATTCAGAGGACAACTTAATAAATTTATCGTGGTGTTTGTTGATGATATCTTGGTTTTCTCCAAGGGAAAGAAGAAGCATGAGGACCACCTTAGGGAGGTATTGGAGACCTTGAGGAGAAACCAACTCGAAGCCAAGTTTTCCGAGTGCCACTTTTGGAAAAATGAAGTTTGGTTCCTTGGGCATATTGTTTCAGAGCAAGGAATGGCAATGTACCCTACTAAAGTGGAAGATGTCCAAGGATAGAAGATTCCTAGTAATGCATCAGACTTTAGAAGTTTTCTAGGATTGGCAGGCTACTATAGCAAGTTTATCGAGTGCTTTGCATAAATAGCAGTCCCTTTAATCCAATTGACTAAAAGAATCTAGTTTTTTTAGGATGATAGATGCACCAAGGCATTTGAGAAGCTTAATGAGTCATTGACTGGTGCACCTATGCTCACTATTCCAGATGGAACCGAGCCGTTACGGTTTTCATGGATGCATGTGGTATATGATAAGGAGCAGTTCTTATGTAAGAAAGGAAGGTAGTTTCCTATGCTAGTAGACAACTAAAGGACCATGAGAAGAGGTATCCAGTGCATGATTTAGAATTGGAAGCCATTGTTTTTCCCTTAAAGATGTGAAGGCATTATCTATTGGGGGAAAGGTTTGAGTTATTCACCGATCATAAATCACTCAAATACCTATTGTACCAAAAAGATTTGAATCTTAGGCAGCACCTGTGGATGGAGTATGTAGCATCCTTTGAATTTGGTATCAATATATTGCTCGACAAGGGAATGTAGTCGCCGATGCCCTTAGTAGGAGACACACTACTCTAAGTGCTATATGAATGGAGACAGTTGGAGTTTCTCTTGAATTTTAACCTCCAACCGTCAATAGAACCCATCCAAGGTTTTCTATCAGTTATGGAGATTAGACCAGCCTTGGTGGATCATATAGGGAACGAGCAAGTAAAAGATGAGAAGCTAGCAGAGATTTTGGAAAAATTAATAAAAGGAGAGCATTTTCCCTATACTAGAAGGTACTTAGTTGATGAGAAGGGATATTTGAGAAGAGATGGACGTTTTTGCATCCTATTAATTGATGACTTAATGAGAGATGTGCTTATGGAATATCACCACTCAAGGATGACCACTCATCCTGAAGAAGATAAGACCTACAAGGACATGAACAATATTTTCTTTTGAAAAGGAATGAAGAGGAGCGTAGCTGATTTTGTTGCTAGGTATTTGACTTGTCAAAAGATAAGAGCTAAGCGAGGGAATTTTGGTGGATTATCTTTACCTTTGGAAATTCTAACTTGGAAGTGGGAATATATTTCGATGAATTTTGTGGAAGGATTTCCCAAAAGTCAGAAAGGCAATGAGGCTATTTGGATTATTACACCGAGAGTGCTCATTTTGTTTCGATTAGGAGAAATAGCACAAGCGCCCCTCTCATCCAGGTTTATATTAGGGAAATAGTTCGTCTACATGGAATTCATATAAGCATAGTCAGTGATAGGGACCCCTTGTTCACTAGCAAGTTTTGGAGGTGCCTACAAACAACTGTGGGAACTTCTTTGAACCTTAGCATGGCATATCACCCACGAACTAACGGCTAAACAGAGAGGGTGAATAATGTTTTGGAAGACTTATTGAGAGCTTATCTTGGATTTTAAAGGATATTGCAAGCAGCATGTACCTTTGATTGAGTTTGTGTATAATAATAGCTATCAAACTACGATTGGTGTGTCCCCTTTTGGAGCACTTTATGGGCGACCATGCGAATTTCTTAGTTGTTGGTGGGAAACCACTGAAAAAGTATTGCTCGGACCCAATTTGATCCATGATACCATGCAAAAAGTAGAGTTGATCACGCAAAGGATGAAGGTAGCGCAAGGCCATTGGAAATCTTATGTGCATGAAGGAAAAAAAGAGCTTGAATTTGAGGTTGGAGATATGGTATTTGTTAAAATCTCCCCTCTTAGAAAAGTTGCTAGGTTTGGAAAGTCTGGAAAATTGGCGCCTAGACCTAGTGGACCATTCAGAATTCTAGAAAGAATAGGAAAATGGGCATATCATGTGGAGCTTCCTGACAAGTTGGTGGGAGTCCACATTGTTTTGCACGTTTCTTACCTTAGGAAATAATTTCATGACACTGCTAGCATAATAGAGCCTGATAAGTTAGGGGATTTTTAAATGGAGCCGATAGTGCCTTCTGCCACCGCATGCATTATGGAGCACAATACTAGGAGACTCCACACTAAAATAATTAAATTGGTCCGAGTATAATGGGGGAAAATCAGACGGAAAGCACATGGGAGACCGAGGAGAAGATGAAAAACACTCATCCAGAGCTTTTCGCTGGCAATTTCTCTCTCTAAAATTAGGATTTTGGTTGCATTGCGGTTGCAAGATTGGATGGTAGGAGATGGTTGTTACACTTTTTCACAATCACTTTACACTCGTATAGAAATTTTTATACATGTTTAGGATATTTGCATGCATACTTACATGACATGATTACACACTCATGCTAGGATTGAGCTCATTTTAGCATATCTACAGTAATAATCACATTTCACTATTGTCTGAGTAGATTGTAGGGAAGAGAACTTGGTTGTATAAAATGGATGTAATTGCGAGTTACGTTGTTCGCCCCTTAGAAGATTTCAAAACGAAATCCTTTTAAAGATGGAAGAATGTAATATTTCATAAAATGAACCATAAATAAATAAAGTAACTTGAATTAAATATTATAAGGTTTAGATATGAAAATTTATAAAAGTGGAATTTGACGACGAAAGTTATTACGTTGCTTTCATGGTGAAATTTGGTCATTTTCCATATATGATATGATGAAAACGGAGCTCAAACAAAGAAGTTGTGAGCATTTTAAGTCCTTAGATTTCAATTATTTTAATTTGAATTCAAATTCAAATGAGAAATCAAAATTAAGGTTTAAATTTCAAAAATAGCTTGGGGGCTTAGTAGACATTTAATTAATGTTTAACATTAAAAAGTCAATAGGGAATAAAATAATATTGCATTGGAAATAAATAAACGTCCCCTGAATAAAGCAGCGGTCGACCGTAGTGGTTGAACGGTCACCCAAGGGCAGTCGACCGCTTAGCAATAGAAGTTGCCAGTGGTGGCTAGGTTTCAAGCAATGTTTTATTTGGTTGTACGCTCTAGATTTACTTATTTCCTACTTATTTCAATCCTATAGTTCTGGTGCATTTCAGCTCCTATAAATAGAACCATATCCTCTCCACTTTTATTCATTTTATTTTGAGGAATAGGAAAAAAATCTACCGTTGCTATCTCTCTCTAATAAGATTCTGAAACTCCATAGAGAATTTAGGTAAAAATTTAACCTATTTACTATATGTTTCTTCTTCCTCCAATCTATTATTTTCCTATTCTTATCTCATTATTCTAAATCTAATGAATACAGATACATCTTCTCTATTGTGTGTGTATATCAAAACAGAGGGATTCTAGAAGATATCGGAAGGCTACAAATCCGTTTGAGTAAAGCTAAGGCTAATCTATGAGTGGAAACCTTAGTATTTCTTTTCAGCAACTGTTTAGTGTATTTCTTTTTGATTTGAATATACCTTAGGGATTTTGAAAGTATGATAAATAAAATCCCCCAAAATTCCTTTTTATTTCAATAGGTCAATTCTATGCCGAGATTTCCAATTTTTTTGCATTAATTTGATAGGATTTGTTCCGTTTATGAAATCTTTGATAATTTCATAGTCTATTCCACTTCTCCTTCTTCTTCGGGTTAAATTGTGATCCTTCAATAAAATAAGAGGTTTAGATTCTATTCGTAGTTTACACCACGTATTCTTATTTATTTCTTTGTAAAAAGAGCGGTTAAATAGAATAAGGAGTTGATTGGAATTCTTATTGTTTAAGATATTCCACTAAGTTAGTGTAATAAATTGAGTTTCTATTTTATTTACAAGTCTGTTATTGCAGTTTTGGTTATGATTGTTTTTTCCCCTATTTTTGACATTAGAATTACATGAAATCTTGGGAAATTGAAGAAAAAGGACTTGTAATAATAATTGGTTAAGGAATTGACATTTAATGCTAGTTTAGAGCGTGAAATCCATGTGTTTATAACTAATTAGGCATGAATATTTATTTATCTCTACTTGCGTAATTTCGTACAACTATAGCGTATATGGAGTAGTTAATTAGGCATTTATTTGCATTTATTTCCCCATTAGGAAGCAATTGATTTTTAGGCGAAAATAAGAGGAAACTATAATATAGCCTAATTATTATTTTAAGGCGTAACAAGGAAGATTTCTTATAGGGCCTTATTTATGAAATGGTGAGAGAAGTATATGTGTATATATGGAGAGTAATTGACTTGTGGCTAAGTCATAGGGATGCGAGGCCAATGAAGTTACATGATGGAAGTATGTCCTTCACTTTGAGGCTACCAACAGTTGTGTACACTTTAATTGATGTCTGATATCCTTATGAAAGATACTTGTAATGATGCAAGGTTAGTTCCAAATTCTGTAAGGGAAATCTGCCCAGCTAATCTGGCTACCAATTCCTTTGAATAGTGGACTATGCGAGACGTCATTATGAGTATAGGCCATAAGATAAAGGGTCTGCTTCGAGGTTTGAAGTATTAAATGGTTGGACCTGCCTTTTTCCCCAAATGAAGTATTAAATGGCCAAGGGGTTATGTTAGGTCATGTCCCTACAGGGGTCTGCTTCTGGAAGCAGGTCTTAAATGATAGGGTCTGCCTTATTTAATGTCTTAACTGACCAGAGTTTGCCTATTTTCGACTTGGAAGTATTAAGTGACCTATGAGATTTCATGTGATGTCAACTAGATAGTATCATCGAGGAGCACGCTTTTGAAAATAGGTCTTAAATGATGGGGCCTACCTTAATTAAGGTCTTAAATGATCAAAGTCTACCTATTTTCCACTTGGAAGTATTAAGTGGCTTGGGTACCGTCTCTCACATTATTAGCTATTCATGATGAATGGTTGGAATATGAGATTCTAGAAACCTACTTCTAGAATGAAAGGTATTAAGTGGTTAGACCCGCCTCCTTTCCTTATAAAGAAGTATTAAATGATTTTAATGGTTTTATGTTTATAGACACACTCTTATTTTGAAATATACTACCCAAGTATTGAAAAGTTAAGACTCGAGGTTTTTATTTACCAAACAATTGTTGCTCTGACTCGTTCTTCATTATAACACAGGCTAAGGACAGAGTGATGGCAGTGAAAATGCTTAAAGATCGAGAAGTTTGGTTAGTGGTGGTATTTATTATTATTTAGGATTTTAACAATTGTTGTAACAGATGTTATATTACGGCTCTACAGGATTTGGTGTTACGACATTTTTATGGTTTTGAAATAAATAGGTACACTTTACTATTATATTTTTTCCATCCGTTATGAGTTCTTAAAGACTAGTTATGGCTTTGTAATGTTATTTCTTTTTACTACTGATAGCTTGTCTTAGAATGGATCTATGTTTCGATGGGACTTTTCTAGGTTGAAATTTAGGCCTGTTCCAGGTTGGGTTGTTGCATTATGTCTACTAAGATGGCACATGTATTGTCTAAGTTATTCATGAAGAATATTGTTAAACTGCATGGGAATCCTTGTAGCATAGCCAGTGACCGTGATGCATCGTTCACTAGTGAATTCTAAAAGAGTCTATAGGAGGTATTAGGTACAAGCTTAAGATGGGTACTGCTCATCGCCCACAAACGGATGGGCAGATAGAGCGAGTAGATAAGGTACTCAAAGATTTGTTAAGAGCTTTTGTAATAGATTTTGGTGGGTCGTGGGAAGACCATTTGCACCTTATTGAGTTTTCCAATAGCAATAGTTATTAGGCAACTATAGAAATAGTGACTTTCGAAGCTTTGTATGGAAGGCCGAGCAAATCAACAGCATGTTGGTTAGAGATCAGAGACAGATTCATCCTTGGTCCAGATCTTGTGAGATAAGAAATAGAGAAACTTTGGTTAATTCGAGGTAGGATGAGAGAAGTTAGTCTAAGCAGAAGAGTTACCGAGATAAGAGGTATAAAGATCCAGAGTTCTCAGTTGGAGATTGGATTTTTATTAAAGTATGACCGATGAAGGGTGTGGTACGATTTGGAAAGTCAAAGAAACTAGCACTAAGATATGTTGGACCATTCCTAATTATAGAGAGTATTGAAAAACTCGCATACCAAGTATAGCTACAGAGTAATTTGGCAGGTGTCCATAATATATTTCATATTTACCATCTCCAGAAGTGTGTGCTTGATCCAGAGACTACTATTGCTCTAATGGCATTGGAAGATTTAGTAGTAGAATCAGATCTGATTTTTGTGAGACAACCAGTTTGAGTTGTAGCTAGAGATGAGAAGAAGTTAAGTAACAAGACAGTCAGATTTGTGAAAGTCCAATGGAGTCACAACAGTAAAGACTATACTTGGGAGATAGAGGACATGATTAGGGATACTTATCATGAGCCATTATGATGGTATGTTTTATATTTGTTGTACATAGACTTAGCAGCTGGTAGGATATACTAGCGTTGTTGCATGTTAGATACGCTTGTTTTGTGACTAGATAAATTAAAGTTATTCAAGAGATTTAACTAGATAAATTAAATAGAAAAATGTGTTGTGTAATGTGATAAGGAATTGAGATTTGATAATCAACATGGTCAAGCCATAATTAACTAACTACTTGGTTAATAAGCAATCAAGAGGAAATTCAAGAGCCATAATTAACCCTCCCTCTCTTCTATTATTCTTGCATTCACAAAACATAAGCAATCAAAAGAATATAAAGAGGCCGGCCATTGCTAAGGGGGAAATCATGAAAAATGTAGAGCAAATTCAAGAGCAAAGTTAAGGAAACTAGACCATTCATTAAATCTCAACTTTATTATTAAAATCAAGGTGAATGATAATCAAATCCGTCTTATTTTTGTTACATTTTGATTGCTAAATTTTAGTTAGATTTAAAACTGAAAGGATTGACGATTTGATGATATGCCATGTTTAATTTTGCCATGTTTGAAATAATGATGAATTAAATGGATTTTTTGAAATTAAGTGATATGTTTGAGAGCAAAGCCTTAATTAATGGTCTCCAAATGATTCAAATTTTTGATATGTGGTACAAAAAGATATTTTGGTGATGGTCTTTAATTTCAAAATTTTATAGGTTGGAATAAATAATTAATGAATTTCCTAAGAAAGAAATTGAGTTATTTTCAAGTTTTAATTACTTAAATAATTAAATATGGATTTTGGTCCTGAAATTTTTATATGATAAATAATATCATATTTCTGAATTTATGTGATTTTTTTGGAATTTTCCAAAGTAACTTTGAAGTATTATGAATTTATTATGCTAGATAATCATTTAAATATATGTTACTTATTGATATTAATTAATTAGTTTGACATATGTTTTGGACTTTGAAAATTTAGTGCGGTAATAAAATCTGAAAAGAAAATGTAAAGCTTTGTTGAAACCATTCATATTTTGACAAATAAATATAAATAATCCAGTTTTCATGTTAATTATAATGGTTTTATCCCGCATGTTTTATCTTCGAGCATAAATGAATGCTGCTTCTGTGAATGTTGACGTCAACGAAGAAGGAAGCACATTGTAGAACCCTAAATTTTTATAACATTGTTCAGGAGAATTAACTAGATAAATTAAGTAGAATAATGTAAATATTTAGTGATAATGGGATTGAGATTTGAAAATAAAACTAAGGGCCAAGCTTAATTAAATAAATGGGCTTAAGAGTGGTTTATAAGCAAATTAATTTGCACAAGGGAATGTTGGGAAATAGCCGCATCTTAATTCCATAACCCTTACATATCCACGGCTTGCCATCCATTCACGTTCATTTCTCATTTTCATAATACTTAAAAATGTAAAAAAAAAAGAGCTAGAGCTAGAGCCGGCCATTGCTAGGGGAAGAGAAAATTCAAAATCAAGTTAAGAATTAAAGCAAGGGGAATAAATCTTAATCTCAATCCAATCTCCTTATCCTAATCAAGGTGAATAATAATTTATATCATCTCTATTTTGTTATATAATCATTTGTTTCTGTTTAATATTAAATCCATTTTTATGATGATTTGGATGATGATATGCTTGAATTATAACAAATTAGATTTGAACAAGGTTGTTCAAATAAGATTTTACAGGTTTTAAGGGTAAAACTGATTATGATTGATTTCAAATGCCATAAGAAAATAATATGTTATGTAAAGCATGATTTTGGAGTTGGGTTTTAATTTTCATAATTTTTCAAGTTGGATAATTAATAATGAATTTTCAAAGGAAAATATGGTTAATTAGGTTTAGAAACGTATTTTAGAAACTATATTGAGAATTTGGGTCTGAAATTTAGACATGATAGATAACATATTAAAAGTGATTTCTTTTGGGATTTTTCAGGATTTTTCCATAAGTAATACACTATGTGAATTGAATTATTTTGAAAGGAGGACCTAAATGATTTAATTGTTTTGCTTAATGGAAGAGCTTATTTGGTAAATTAATCTTGGTTTAGATCTGAAATTAAGCGGCAGAAATTTTTGTAAAGAATTTGAAAAGTTGAGGCAATCAATCACAAGTTTACAAGTGGGCAGGTCAGTTAGAAAGTATTTGCTTTAATTAGCAATAAATCAATTTTACCCAAAAAGTGGGTTACGCCTCTTTTAGAAGCACTTTTCGACCTTGTGATCCCACCTTCAATCAAGTCAAAACCCCACAAAACCGAAACCAATACACAAGGTATCATCATGGGCATGTACTGGATTGGAGAAAGGAGGAAGGCATGGTGTTGAAACCTAGCTTCTGATAGGAACGAAACCTTTGCTTTGCTTTTAAATGTTAAGCGCCAGCCTTTGTTTTACTAAAACTTTCAAAGGAGTTGAAACATAAGCTATCGAAAGGGGTTTTCTAAATAGCTTTTGAAGAAAGTTTCCATCTTTCATTTCTAAATATAATCTTTCAAATGAGTTCTTTTTATAAAACAATTCTTTCGAAAATGGTGGTTTCAACATAGTCAAAGCCCTGCTACCGTTCTTTTTCCTTTCGAGCATACAAAAGTGATCAATGCTTTCAAAGGGTAGCTTTTGTTTTAAAGATATGCTAAGCCACTTCTAAATGCTTTCGAAAGGATTCAAGGGTTTTGAAGGAAATGGCTTTGAAAGGGGGCTTCGATGCAAACCTTCATTGTTTACTTAAAGGTTTTGAAGCTTTCGAAAGGATGGTGCCGACGCCATCAAATTTTCCTCAAATGATTTTATATGAAGAATTAAGCTTCTGAAAGAGATACTTTCGTATATATTCACTTTGACCCAAAAGATGTTTCGGAGTAAACCCAATGATTTCGAAATGGGTACTTTCATTGGTTTTCTAAGGATCAATAAGTAATGTTTGGATACTTTCGAAAGGTATATTTTGGTTTTGAAAGAAATAATTTAAAGAGCTTTGAAAGGCTTATATGAATTTTTTTGAAAAGAAGGTTTCAATGCTTTCGAAGGAGGTTATCCAGGAGTTTCATGATGTTTTAAGGTTTCGAAAGCCTTAATTTTTCAAAACAAATAACCCAATCTCATTTTAAAGGGAAACCATGGCATAAATAAAGAGTTTTGAAATGATATTAAGTATGGAGTTTTTGTAGAAGTTTTCCTTGATTAATAGGTTAAAGGTATTAACAAAGTTATTATGTTTACTTCTTCATATATGTATATATTCACATTGTAATGGACCCATAACTATAATTTTAGAAAGGGCGGAATAACCAGTTAGGTTGACCCAGTAGTGAATATAAATTAAATTAACTTCTGACTGAGTATAATTGCATCCAGGAGGTCAGGTAGACCAGAGTATGGGTTGCTAAAATATTAATTATAGATATTGACAGGGTCCAATAGGTTTACAGCAAGCCCATGAAAACGGTGTATAGGAAGACATATTGGCAGGGGCTAATAGGTTCATAGTAAGCCAATGAAAACTATTATAAATGAAGTTGTCAGGGAGATAGGTTCATAGTAAACCCATGAAAACTATGATTAGAAAGGGTTATTAGTAGGAGCCAATAGGTTTGTAGTGAACCCATGAAAACTATATCCGGATTATGATATTGACCGATGTCAATAGCTTCATAGTCAACCCATGAAAACTAGGATAAGAGGAAAGCTATTGGAGTTACCAGTAGGTTCAGGGAGAACCCATGAAACAATGATGTTACTGGCAGGGGCCAATAGGTTCTTAATGATCACATGAAAACTATGAAATATGACAGGGAGTCCATAAATTTAAAAAGGTTAATAGTAAGCCCATGAAAACTATGAAATTGGAAAGGGAGTTCATAAACATTAAACAGGTTATTACTAAGCCGGTGAAAACTAATAGGTTAATAGCGACCCTAGAAACTATAAATGAGACATTTAGTTGGGGATGGGAAATCCAAAATTGATTTACTTGTTTGCATATCATCATATTATTTTGAGATGTTTTAACCATTATGGATGTAGGAGAATATTATATTATTTTATAAAGGTTCTAGGATACTAGGGAGGGGAAAACCCGTTCCACTAAGTGGCATGGTCTCACTAGGTATCTAAATGGTTTGAGATGGTAGATTTTTATTCATACCAGTCTTTATGTCTGACTCGAAGTTTATATTTTCCCTTTAAATTCTCGAACACTCAATTGACTTTGAGCAGTTTGAGAGTTGAGGTTTTCAGGTACCTCTTTAGACGAATAAGCTTCTGGGGATGTGCATGAGGCATGATAGCTATATTGAGTTCTCTTTTATTTTGATTCCGCTATGATGTTGTTGTAAGGGCAAAGTTTTTTTAATTGCTTATGTATATATACTCTAATCATCCAAGGGGGCATCTTCATATGTCGCTCCGGGCGTATGTTGTAGTAAATATATTCTCCCAGAACATGGTTCTCATATTGGGATTATGTGATGAATTTGAAATACTTTGAAATGGAATGAGAAAGTTGTTTGTTGATTTTAAACTTTTCCATATCTATATGTTTCTGTTATATCAATGTGTCTAATATTACCATATTTGGTTACCGAGGTTTAATAATTATGGTTGATTGCAACATCTGTAGCCGTTTTTTTGGCTTCCGAGTAGAGGATGTTACAATTGGTATTGGAGCATCGATTTACGAAATTTAAAAGGAATTTAAACCTAAAATATTTTCAAACATAATCCAATGAATCAAAAAATAAGATCGGGGTATGGGTTAATGTTATAGTAACGTACTTGTATTTGATATATATATATATATAAGTACGTACTCCTCTCTCTCTTAGACCATTTTTCTATATCTTACTAAGGCTCGTATGCAGATTTACGAGAAAGAAGGTATGGAAGTAGTAAACGGAAGAGGAAATCTCGGTGGAGGAAGCACCAACACAAATAGAAATGTTCGGCCTAATACCAGGAGGAACCAAGGTCGACATGCTAATGCTAACCAAAATGCTGATGCCAATGTGGGTGTTGGAAATCCACTAGTAGATATGGGGGCGATGTATCAGTATTTCGTCAATATAATGCAGGTAGGAGTTGCTACTGGAGGTTCTCTAAATGTAGGAGGGGCTAATCCTGTGGCTCCATTTGTAGATAATTATGCAAAGATGAGCAGAGATTACACCAGTCTTAGTGGGAAGCCATTTTTGGGGACGAAGAAAGCCATAGAAGTAGAGAATTGGATGTAGCATTGTGTGCGTATCTTTGCTGATTTGGGTTTAGATGATGAGCAGAAGAGAAGGTTGGCCTCTAGGCAGTTGCAAGGGTCAGCACTTCATTAGTGGAACAGTGGTACTATCGGAGTTCCGGAGGAGGAATTGACTTAGGCTGATTTTTAAAGGACATTTAAGAAAAGGTTTATGTTTGAGGTTGCTAAATCAGCACTGTTGAGGAAACTTTTTGGATCTGGAGCAGGGAGAGATGTCAGTTGTTCATATGCCATTAAGTTTGATGAGTTGTCCCATTACGGATATAATACTATAGAAACCCTCCTCAGGAGGAATGAGAGGTTCATTAGGGGACTAAGGCCCAAGATTGCTAGGTGACCCTGCCATATCTTCGTGATCCTAGTAACGTAGTGGTGGAGATGACAATTCGTCATAAGGAGGTACTTGCTGTTTGTGCTAGAGAGAAGCCAATTGAAACCCAGGGTTCTTAGGGAAAGAAGAGAAAGTCCTTTAAGAAGAATGGAGCCTAGAAGGGAGGTGCTGCCAAGAAGCCAAAGGCTGATTTAGTCTGCTTTAAGTATGACAAGAAGGGTCATTATGCAAATGAGTGCCAATCAGGCAAGGGGAAGAAGGCTGCAGATAAGAAGAGTGTGAACTGCTTCAACTGTGATCAAGTTGAGCATTGTAAGAATCATTGTCTAGAACGATTAGGACGGACAATGGAAAGGTTTTTGCTATTGGACCATCATTCGCTAAGCCAACTGCAGCTGAAAAAGGGAAGATAATGATGGAAGGTATGTTTTTGATTCAGAGTATACCAGTTAGGATACTATTTGATACCGGTGCATCACATTCATTTGTATCTCAGAATTTGGTCAGTGTGTTATGCTTAGAATCCACATACCTTATTACTTCCTTAAAGATTGCAAATCCAATTGGAGGGTATGCAACTTGGGGGATGAGATGTGACCAGTTAGAACTTGACTAGTTAGGTCGTAAGTTTGCATGTTGTCTATATGTTTTTAATTTCGTAGATTTTGAAATCATTTTTGGTATGTTCTAGTTGAGTAAGCATGAGGCTAGGATATTTTGCAAGCATGAGGAGATATCACTACGACAACCTGATAGTCATAACCGAATTATATTCTCTGTGGAGAATTCTAATTGGAGTAGTTATGCTTTCTTAAGTGCTATGGAAGTGGGAGAAGAGTTAAGTTAGGTTCGAGTAGCAAGAAATTTTGCAGATGTCTTTGAGCCGGTCATAGGACTACCACCGAAATGAACTGTTGAGTTTCAGATAGATCTTATGCCAGGAGCTAAACCTATAAGTAGGCCACCTGGCTAGATGACACCGACCAAGATGAGTAGTGGATCCTAAAGGAAGGAATTTTATTAGACCAAGCAGTTTGCCTTGGGGAACGGCCGCGGTATTCATGAAGAAACCAGATGGGTCGTCGAGTATGTGTATCGACTATCGTAAGTTGAACGAGAGGACGATCAAGAATAAGTATCCTTTGTCGAGAATAGATGATCTATTTGATCAGTTCTATGGAGCTAGAGTGTTTTCCTAGTTGGATTTGGCGACAGGTTTCCATCAGTTATGAGTGGCAGAGGACAGTATTCCTTTGACAGCATTTCGCACTAGGTATGGTTCATACGAGTGGTTAGTAATGCCATTCGGGTTAATGAATGCACCGGCTTCTTCATGAATTTGATGAACCGAGTTTTCTGAGAGCACTTGGATAGGTTCGTGTTGGTGTTTATAGACGACATTCTTGTATACTCTAAGGATGAAAGGGAGCATAAAGATCATCTTAATTTAGCTCTTGAGATGCTGAGGCAGCATTAACTGAAGGCGAAGATTTCCAAGTGTCATTTTTGGAAGAAAGAGGTTAAGTTTCTTGGTCATGTGGTTTTAAAGAAGGGCTTGTTAGTTGATCTAGAGAAGATTGAAGCCATTAATAATTGGAATAGGCAAGAGATGGTGACTGAGATTAGAAGTTTTCCTGGACTTGCTGGCTATTATCGGAGATTCATTAAGGATTTCTCACGGATAGTAGCGCCTTTGACTAAGCTAACCAGGAAGGAGGTGAAGTTTGTTTGGTCCAAACAACGTGAGGAAGCATTCCTTAAGTTAAAGCATTTGTTGACTAATGCACCTGTATCAGTCATTCCAGATGGAAACCAAGGGGTGGTGGTGTATACCGATGCACGTGGAACTGGATTGGGAGCTATATTGATGTAGAAGGGTAAAGTGATTGCCTACGCTTCATGACAGCTTAGACCGCATGAAGTGAGATATCCTACTCATGATTTGGAGTTAGCTGCGATGATCTTCGCATTGAAGATTTGTAGGCGTTATCTCCTAGGGGAGAGATTTGAGCTATACATGGATCATAAGTCTTTAAGATATTTATTCTCTCATAAGGAGTTGAATATGAGACATCAAATGTGGTTGGATTTTTTGGCTGCTTATGATTTCGGTATAGAGTATACTTCTGGGAAAGTAAATAAGATGGTGGATGCTCTTAGTAGAAAACATCAGAATGTGGTATTGGCTATATTGGTAGAGTGGAAAGATTTAGAAGCTTTGACTACTTGTAGTGTGCAGTTAAGGTCGACTACTACTTCTAGTCAAAATACTTCCATGTTGTCATGTTTAGAAGTTCGACCAATATTGATCAAAAGGATAACTTCTAAGAAGAAGGAGGATCCAGTATTAGCCGAGAGGATTAGAAGACTTGAGGTTGGAACTGAGATCGATGATCTAAAATATTTTAGTCTTGACATGAAGGGATGGTTGAGAAAGAAGGGTCGATCATGTGTTCCGAATATTAAGGACTTAAGGAAAGAAGTTCTTGGAGAATGTCATCGATCCAAGTTTACGATTCACCCTGAAGTGAACAACAAGATATGAAGAGGAGCTTCTATTGGGAAGGTATGAAGAAGGATGTTGGCTTGTGGGTAGTGTGCAAACCGTCAACAAGTGAAAGCCGAACATCAAAAGCTGAGTGGGTTGCTTCAACCTTTAGAGATTCCAGTTTGTAAATGGGACTCGATATTCATGGATTTTATAGACGGGTTGCCAAGTTCAAAGAGAGGAAATGAGAGTATATGGGTCATAGGGGACATATTGACTAGGAGTGTCAATTTCATTCTAGTTAAGTCAACCAGAATGACACTTATTTTAGCCAAGTTGTTCGCGAAGAACATAGTTAGACTACATGGGATTCATAGTAGCATAGTCAATAATATAAATTCTTTGTTCATTAGTGAATTCTGGAAGAGTCTACAGGATGTGTTAGGTACCAAGCTTAACATGAGTACAACATATAACCCTAAGACGGATAAGCAGACAGAGAGAGTCAATAAGGTACTCGAGGATTTATTGAGAGCTTGTGTATTGCACTTTGATGACTCTTAGGAAGATTACCTACATTTGGTCAAGTTTTCCTATAATAATAGTTATCCTATTAGTATAGGAATGGTGCCCTTTGAAGCTTTGTATGTAAGGCCATGCAAATTAACAACATGTTGGTTGAAGACTAGAGACATATTAGTCTTAGGTCCAGATTTGGTCAGAGAGGCGTCAAAGAAGATTGAGTTGATCCGAGGAAGGATGAAGGAAGCTCAGTCCAAACAGAAGAGTTACGCAGATAAGAGGCATAAAGACCTAGAATTCTCAGTAGGAGATAAGGTTTTCATTAGCATATCACCGATGAAGGGTGTGGTATGATTTGAAAAGTCAAGGAAGCTAGCACTAATATATGTTGGTCCATTCCAAGTTATAGAGAGGATTGGAAAGCTCGCATACAGAGTAGAGTTACCGAGCAATATGGTAAGTGTCCATAATGTATTTCATGTGTCTCACCTTCGTAAGTATGTGCATGATCCAGAGACTAATACTCCTCCGACAGGGTTGGAAGATTTGGTAGTAGAGTCTAGTTTGATATTTGTTACATAACCAGTTCGAATTGTAGTGAGAGATAAGGAAAGATTGAGGAACAAGATAGTCAAGATGGTGAAGTTCTGTGGAGCGGCAACAAGAAGGACTGTACTTCGGAGACGAAAGACAGAATTAGAGATACTTATCCTAATATGCTTTGAAGGTATGTCTATATTAGATTTATATAGATAATTACTAGTCAGGTAGGCTAGTATGGCTGTTAGGAGTGGTTACAGATGATTGCTGTATTTATTATTTAGTCCTTACTATATTTTAAGGACGATATTCTTTAAGGAAGGGAGCCTTTGGCACCCCTAATTTTTAATAACAATATTCAGGAGATTTAATTAGATAAATTAAATAGAATAATGTAAATATTAAGTGATAAAGGGATTGGGATTTGAAAATAAAACTAAGGGTCGAGCTAAATTAAATAAATAGGCTTAAGAATGGTTTATAAGCAAATTAATTTGCACAAGAGCATATTGGGAAATAGCCGCACCTTAATTCCATAACCTATACATATCCATGGCTTTCCATCCATTCATGCTCATTTCTCATTTTCGCAAAACGTAAGAAAAGAAGAGCTAGAGTCGGCCATTGCTAGGGGAAGAGAAAACATAAAATCAAGCTGAGAATTAAAACAAGGGGAACAAATCTTAATCTCAATCCAATCTCATTATCCTAATCAAGGCGAATAATAATCTATATCATCTCTATTTTGTTATATAATCATTTGTTTTCGGGTTTAAGAGTAATCCATTTTTTGATGATTTGGATGATGATGATATGCTTGAATTATAACAAGTTAGATTTAAACAAGGTTGTTTAAATATGATTTTACATGGTTTTAATGGTATAATTGATTTCGAATGCCATAAGAAAATTTTGTGTTATGTAAAACATGGTTTTTGGAGTCTGGTTTTAACTTCCATAATTTTCCAAGTTGTGGGGAATTAATTATGAATTTTCAAAGGAAAATATGGTTAATTGGCTTTAGAATTTTTTCAGAAATTATACTGAGAATTTGAGTCTGAAAATTAGATATGTTAGATAACATACCAAAAGTAAATTTTTGTGATTTTTAGGGATTTTTCCTAAGTAAACCACTATGAGAATTAAATTATTTTGAAAGGAGGACCTAAATGATTCAATTGTTTTGCTTAATGGAAGGGATTATTTGTTAAATTAATCTTGATTTACATCTGAAATTAAGCGGTAGTTATTTTTATAAAGAATTTGAAAAGTTGAGGCAACCAATCACATGTTTACAATGGACGGGCTAGTTAGAAAGTATTTGCTTTAATTAGCAATGAATCTATTTTACCTAAAAAAGTGGGTTATGGATCTTTTAGAAGCTCCTTTCGACCTTGTGCTCCTAACTTCAATCAAGTCGAAACCTCACGAAGCCGAAACCAATACACAAGGTATCATCATGGGTACGTAGTGATTGGAGGAAGGCATAAGGAATGGTGTCGAAACCTAGCTTCCGATGGGAACGAAACCTTTGCTTTGCTTTTAAATGTTAAGCACCTGCCTTTGTTTTACTAAAGCTTTCAAAGGAGTCGAAACATAAGCTATCGAAAGTGGTTTTATAAATAGCTTTCGAAGAAGATTTCCATCTTTCAATTTGAAGTATAAGCTTTCGAATGAGTTCTTTGTTTATTGAACAATGTTTCTTAAAATGGTGGTTCCGACCTAGTCGAAGCCCTGCTGCCGTTCTTTTTCCTTTCAGAGTACTGAAGTCATCAATGCTTTCGAAGGTAGCTTTTGTTTTAAATATGTACTATGCCACTTCCTAAGTGCTTTGGAAAGGGTTCAAGGGTTTCGAAGGCAATGGCTTCGAAAGAGGGTTTCTTTCGATGATAACCTTCAAGTTTTACTTAAAGGTTTTGAAGCTTTCGAAAGGATAGTGCCGGCGCCATCAAGTTTTCCGCAAACAATTTTATATGAAGAATTAAGGTTTCGAAAGGGATACTTTCATATATATTCACTATGACCCAAAAGATGTTTTTGAGTAAACCCAATGGTTTTGAAAGGGGTACTTTCATTGGTTTCGAAGCTATATTTTTAAGGATTAATAAGTAATGTTTTGATACTTTTGAAAGATATTTTTTGTTTTGAATGAAACAATTTAAAGAGCTTCGAAAGTCTTATATGTAATATATTGAAAAGAAGTTTTCGATGATTTCGAAGAAGGTTATCCTGGGGTTTTGAATGTA
Source organism: Allium cepa (assembly GCA_030765085.1). Classification (NCBI taxonomy): domain Eukaryota; kingdom Viridiplantae; phylum Streptophyta; class Magnoliopsida; order Asparagales; family Amaryllidaceae; genus Allium; species Allium cepa. Next base: position 913,893,172 of record CM060929.1, on the reverse strand, counting down.
ATGTTTTTATAAATCACTACTGTGTGGCTAGTTATCACTTAGGATCGTGTATTATGGAATGTATTAAAATCTAAATGCGAAAACAAATAATAATAATAATAAATTAATAAGAATAAGCACATCAGGAATTTTTATACTAGTTCGAACTTCCCATTCTACGTCCAGTCCCAAACTTCCCTTTGGAATTTCTTACAATAACCCCTCATTTAACCCGGAGGGATAGGTAAACAACACCTGAACAAACGAACATGATTTTTCTGCCTCTAACAACGGAAAGATGACTTTACCCGCCTGAACCACCGAACAGGACTTCAACAGTTTTAATAAAATTGCTTTGGCACTTTTTGTTCTTGTTAACACTGATTTGTCTTTGATAGTACAACCTTTCTATAATCTTTTCCTCAAGTATATACGTGTGTATAAGGATTTAGAAGGGAGAATATTGCTTTGAATCGAAGAATATGTTAATTGATTCAGAGATTTAAGCACTATATGTAAATTGTGATTGCATTTTAGTATGCAGAGATAGTAGAGAGTATGATCAGAAAATAAAATTAAATTCAGTGATGTGTGAAGTGAATCTGATGTGTTTATATAGTAGATTAACAGCTGCAACAATTCTTGAAGAGTTCTGACCAAAGGAAGCATCCATAACTCTTTAATTTAGATCGTATCTCTTGGCAAATGAAATGTCTGTTCAGAAAAATAGCTGTTGGAAAAGTTCAGTCGACTGACGCAAAACGACCAGTCAACTGAAAATTCAAAGTTGGTGCAAAAAAGAGTGTTTCTGTGCAAATGAGCAGGTTCAGTCCACTGGTCATATATGGTCAGTTGACTAACCTAACTGTCAGTGCACAGTTCACATAAATTTTAAAGAATTTGAAGTTTAAAACAACTTTTATTTGTGTGGACTACTTGAGGATAGATTTTAACAATTCTAAGACTAAAAAACTTCGACAAATAAACATACCATACGCAGTTTTGTAGTCTTGTCTCCTTTGTAGTTTTAAGAGCGTATTTCTTTCTCTTTTTGTCGCTTGTCCATATAGTCTCATTCACTAATTTGTTTAAGCTCTTTGTCATGAATCAAATGATTCAACATTCTCCCCCTTTTTGTTTGATGACAACCAGTTACAGATAATACTATATTTTGAGAAATATATAACGGGAGTTATATATATCTCCCCCTGAATATCTAGCGACGTATTTAATCCTGCAAGAAATAGTTAGTCATAAAAATTTCTCCCCTTTTGTCATCGACAAAAAGTAAATAACAACAACTCCATTATAGAATTAAAAAATTGTAATCACAAAAAAATGTATCGCATTGTTTTGAGCTATTTATACAAGCTCATAGAAATAAAATGTTTGGAATAAATAGATAACTTACTACCACCAAGAAACAACAATATCAATCAGAGTTAGACTCTATTTCTTCTTCTTCCACTTGCATTGGAGCTTTGCCTCTGGAAGAACTTTCCACAAACTGTCTGCCACCTCCATTTCCGCTTGTGTCAGAACTTGTGTGTTCTTCTGATGTAGACCAAGTAAAGCGAGGAGCTGGACGTTTATCCGGATCACGGTGTAAAGTTTCCATAGTTTTGGAAAAGGAACAAGATATCGTAACCCATAAAATTCCGAAGAAACTTTTAATCTCGTCAAATTTCTTGTCGAGATTTGTTTATGCGAGAATCCAAAATGACTTGATTTCGCATAATTAGATCATTGGATTCCCGAGTGCTTTGGGATGGAGTTGTTGTGTGAATATCATCTCTTGGTTTTTGTTGCTGTGGAGTAGAAGTTTGTTGACGAGGTCGTGATTGCCAGTCTTGAAAAGACATGATAGATAGAGGTCTAGGTGGCAACTTCACAAGACTTATTGTGCGGCTATTCAAAGATTTGGGAATGGAAGTATCGGATTTCGGAATGGGAACCTGGAGGTTCATAAGTAGCCGCATAATATATTCTCCATAATAAATGATGTTCATACGACCTTGGTTAAATGACAAGAATTCATCTAGAAAAAGTTTAGGCCAATTTATTTGGACTTCTCCCCAAATAGCATACAATGCCCTAAAGTTGTTTGGATATACAAGCTCATAAGAGCCAGTATGAGGTAGGATCGTGTACATTAATGCTCGATGCACAATATGAGCTGTAGGGCGTAAGGTGATTGACTTTAGTTCGGTCATGTCATCTTCTAAGAACTGATGACTTGCTTCGTCTCGCTCACCTATAGGTACGTTTAATTCTTCAAATGGAATACCATCAGGTTGAGTATGGAGAATATGACCAATTCGATCTAATGACAGAAATACTTTTCGATCACAAACTAAACTCCAAACGCAATTATCACGATTACATGGGTTTTGATGGCCTAAATTCAAATTTGCATAAAAAAGTTTTACCAAAGTGTGATTTATCTTGATATTATTCTGATTGTGGTCAAGGAGAGACTCTAGACGGCTTCTCCTTGATAGCTCTTAAATTCTATACAGAGCAAAATCGAAAAACACAACAAAAGGATTAAGGACGATAAGCAGTGCTAAAAGAGAAGGATGAGCATCAAAGCTGCAAAAAACAAGAGATGAACATGAATCAGATTCACAATCTCGAATCTCACAAGTGGATAAAGTCTCAAGATAATTTCATTCGGGTATCATTATGGAAATAACCGCTTGTTGCTTACGATTAAGGGCATTGGTAACATGATTTCCCTTTTTTGCGCGAGAACGGCATCCAAACCAATACCACTAGCATCGGCATAAACAGTGAAGTCTTGGTTCCCTTCGGGAATCACAAGAATAGAAGCTTCGGAAAGGAGTTCATTTAATTGATCCTCTTTCCCGAAGAGCTAAGACTTTAAAAATTATAATTAACTTTACATAATCATCTTTTTTTAGAAAAATTTACTTATTCCAAGTCAATTTACTATGTTTGACTGTCTCATCATAGCGTTTAGGAGATTACTATCGATAACGTTGATCAAGCACATCGACCAGAATTCTTAAAGCACTCAATAGGCAATACAACACAAAATCATCTTTTATATGATAAACATGTCTCTTAAAAAATTTACGAATATTCTTTGCTCGTTTTAAGAACGAAATCCAATTATACTTATAAATATCTTATTAAAAAGATTTGCAAATTTTAAATTGTTGTTTTCATCCATAATCAATGAATACAAAGATGGTCTCATCGAGATATTCGCAGAATACTCGATTCATAAGATGGATGAAAAAAGCTAGACAAACCGAATAACATCATGATTCATTCACAAAAATCATAACGAGTGTGAAATGTGGTAAAGGAAACGCTACCCTCCGCAACTCGTAGCTGATGAAAACCGGTGGCAAGGTCGAGCTAAAAAGACCTTAGCACCACTCAATAGACCGCTTAAGTGATAATCCTAATACAAGCTCAAAGATACTGTGAAATTCACAAACTACTTGAATGAGGGAAGTAACATTTTCCTCATCATGTGGGTTTAAAGAATAAAGTGATACCACCGAATTAGAATCGAAATCATTAAGAAAATAAAAACCTGCTTAACAAATTGAGAATGTCAGAGAGGGATAGTCCTCTCAAGATATAGGATATGGGCTTCATAATGATTAAGCCAATCCTTTCCCAAAAAAATCAATTTTGGAACCTATTAGCACATAACATGCAAATCAGATCGGAAAGCATTATCACATAAAATAATCTCGACATTTTTACAAAGTAAACTAAGTTTATGCAGATCCACCAACCGGATTCGCAATTCATAATGAAGTCATCAAGCCCATAATATTTCAAGAAAAAGTATCAATAGGTTCTTTAGATATAAAAGATTGAGATGCACCCGAATCAAAAAGAATTTGAGTAGGACAATCACGAAACAAAATAATGCCATCAAGGACTGAATGAGAAATACCTTGACGACGATAAGGGTTTCTAGGGGCTTGCATGACATTCAGCTTTCCCTCCTCCTTGTTTTGAAGTTTAGGACAGGTAGATATATAATGACCCAAACTTTTGCAATAGCGACAAGAAATAGGACTTTAAAACCTATTTATATAGTGGTCCTTAGAACCACAACTGTAGCATTCTCCATGATTAGGGATTGGAGTCTTTACTATCGAAGTTGCTTGCTTCACTTTCTTGTTGGGATTATGGCTTTTGAACTTAATAAAGGGATGCCTCTGCTTATTGTTGTTGAAGTTCTTATTGGCACCCACAACTCCAACATCACTTTCTTTATCGGCCTCTTCAAGTCAAAGAGTGATATCCACAAGCCGATCGAAAGAAACTTCTAATTTCAAAAGTAAAGGCTTTTGGAGGTACTTATTCTACCCATACACAAACCTCTGATTTTTCTTCAATGGGGTATTAATATACTTGACCCCATATTTAGAGAGAGATTCAAAAGATGCAACGTAATCCGTCACAAAAGATTCACCTTGAACAAGGGCAATGAAGCATCGGGCCAAAGTAACCTTTTCAGCCTCAGGCACAAACTTTAACTCGAATCTTTACCGGAATTGCTCCCAAGTAAGATCCGCTTCAACAATTTCAGAAACCAAAAGCTCATGCCAATCTAATGCTCTCTCCTGGAGCATGCTAGAAGCCACTTGGACTCGATGTAGATCCATAGGATTCATGCGGGAAAAGATGCGATCGAATTATCTAAGCCAAGATTGGATTTCAATAACGCTTTTGAAACCCTTGAATGGCCTTCCACCCAAATTGGTATAATCTCTGCACAAGCGTGCAAACCTAGATTTATGATGACTAAGCTCTAGGATGGGTCCGATAGCTTGAGAATTCTTTACGAGTTCCAAAAGTTGTTGGACAGACATGAATACGCCATCCTTAGGAGTGGCTCTAGATTGACCGGCGCTGGGACGGCCATGTCTAACCATTTCTCTTCTTTCTTTAAGAAAGAAAGGAAGAATGAAGAGGAAAAAGGTTATTCGCAGAATGAATATCAAACAAACTTGATTGATATAACAATGCATCATAAAAGAAAATAGGATAGAATGGGTCCTAAGACATGAATTAAATCCTAAGGCACGATTCCTAAGAGAGACTTAGGACAATGATCCTTGCTAGATTATTGTATATTATTCCGAAGTTTGGCTCTGATACCAAGCTGTGACGCCCTACCTCTGTACTCACACTAGCCAAGGACACTACGGAGCAATACTGTCGACTAGTACGAAGAATAGGGCTGTTGATGAGCGACCATCTATGTAATTGCTTTTTGCGAGTACCGATATGCTAGATAAAATATCACTTTCACTTCAAGAGGAAATCTGATATTCCGATGCAAACTCAAAGCTACTACATAGTGGCTATACAGTCTTTAGAAACAAATATAAAATAAGCATAGCACAAAATCAGTTATAGATATTCATATCACTAAGACGAAAACAGATATGAATACAGCACATAAGAGTGTACATCAAAATAGTGATCATATAAGATCCGCTACATCATAAAAGATTAGGTACAAGTGCTAGACAAAAGAATATGTTTACATCAAGGTGTCTCTATCTCGAATGTATAAAAGCAAAAACTACTAAGTTAAGTAGTTATCCAAAAGTCAGGTGACAGACCCAGATAAGAAATCAAGCAGAAGCACCTAAAATACCTTGGTCTGACCCGAGTATTATTTAAGAAGAAAATAATTAACGGATCAGTCTAGCTATAAATATCATATTAAATGACATAGGATAAGAGATACGACAAAAATGTATGATGGCAATAATGCCATACTGTGACAAGTATACATTAAATAACAACAAAAATCATACTATATCTCAAATTTTCTCAAACACCAAAAAGAATGTCACATTCTTTAACATGTTCACCAAACCAAAAATATTGATAAATCTTATCAGTACATATCACAAGATAGGTGAAATACAAAAATTCCAGAATTAATAACTAGAAATCCAAAAAACATAAAGGGGAGGCCTATCACAAACGGAAGCATGAAAACCCACCAACACGTGTATCACAAATGGAACACTATTACATAAAATGAGCTAATGCTCTTCCTCACAGGGTACAGTCCCCCATTGTGGACTATGAGTCAAAACTCCTCCTAACAGGGTACAATCCCCCTTTTGCGGACTATGAGCGACAAGGTACAGTCCCCGTGGACTATGAGCCAAAGCTCCTCCAAAACAGGGTATAGTCCCCCTTTACGGACCATGAGCCAAAGCTTCTCTAAACAAGGTATAGTCCCCCTTTGCGGACTATGAGCCAAAGCTCCTCCAAATAGGGTATAGTCCCCATTTTCCGAACAAAGAGACATCACACATCGCTAGTCTAAATCACCATGGATCATCATTGATATATAAGTGTAAATTACATTAAGATAGTAAATAAATGAGTTTAGCTTCATGTCCCATAACCAGTGGCTTAACTTAAATATTTACGAACAAATTGTTGATTTCCACTAGAAAATTATCATAAGGTTTCAATCGAACAAGTCTGAGAATTAACTGATGAAGTAAACGCAAGCGTTTCATACCGCTAGTTTTGCTAAGTCGTTTAATTGGATTTCTCGAATGGATAACGTAAAGGTTTGCATATACTATTAGGTTGGAAAACGGTTTTGAAGCAAGCTTTATATTAAATGTAACGTTAAAATCATTTTTGTGAAAGAGTTTGGATATTTACTACTAGTATAGTAACCTTCTTATTTTAAAGTGACAAATCACAGAAATGACTGTAAAAACAATCAATCACCAAAAATCTACATTCGAAAACATGAATTAACCATAAAAATCGATATCAAATCCATCAAATGCATATTCCCAAAAAACCATAAAAGAAGTCATGAAAGTCGATAATAAATGACAATAACCAATCGGATCAACAAAAATCGATAAAAAATGAAAATCCACTCAAAAACAACCAAAATACGCAAAATTGACAGTTCCAGACGTCTGGTAAGTTTAGCCAGATGTCTGGCCCTAGGTTCCGGAAATATATATGTTTTTCTCCTCTCCTTTTTAATTCCAGAACCTTTTCAGATGTTTGGATTTTTCAACCAGACGTCTGCATTTTGCTCTAGACGTCTCGATTTTGTTCCAAACATTTGAATTTTAGCTCTACACTTTTTGTTATTTCCAGAACCCTTTCAGATGTTTGGATTTTTCAACCAGACGTCTGGATTTTGTTCCATATGTTTGGATTTTGTTCCAGACTTCTGGATTTTCTGCTGGGAAAAAATTAGCCTAGTCTAAAAAGGGCAAAAATCCAAAAGGAAGTGATCGAATGAGCGACAGATGCTAGGGATTTATGACAATCGACAATCATCCCTATAGGCTCTTTGATACACCAACAAAAAAACATATGCAAATATCCAAGATAGGATCTTTAAAGATTTTGACTTTAAAACACCAAAATTGGAAAATTCACCAAATCAATTCAAATCAAAAGCAATTGAACATGAAATAAATGTTAGGAATTCATACCTAACAACAATGAAATCTATAGACATAGATGTGAGTTCAAGAACTCACCTTTAAATCCAAAAACAACAAATAAGAAGTTTTAAAACAAAGGAAAGATCAAACACTCTTCACTTCAACCCAAGAAGCTCAAATCTAAGCTCATAATTAAATATTTCCTAAGTTAGGGTTTAAGAATTTCGGAAAATTGAAGAGAGATTAAGGTGGAGAAGAAGAAGAGGATGCTTACCTAAGCTTCTCTTTGATTTTGGAGCTTGAGTCTTGTATTTCCTAGTAAACTAGGGCTTAGGAATTTTAATTTCCTATCTCTTCCCCCATTTTTCTTTTAGCTTGAGAGTGTTAGGAAATGAAAATGAATGAAAATGAGTGGAGTTAGGGTATTTGATAGAGGAGTTGGGTTCCTTGTTTGGTTAGTGTGCTGAAACCCCAATTTAAAGCCCCAAATGAAAGTTTCAAAATTCTGATCAACTCCAAACATATCGATGTCTATGCTCAAAAAGGTTGCAAACGCCGTTTTGGACTCAATGGAAGTGGTCTCGAGTCCTAATTCGACTGTTTTAAAAAAGTAGCATTTCGGACTCTAATCCTACTAACGATGATATATTTAAATAAAACATTTAAATATACAATCGTAAAATATGCGGGTTGTCACAGTTACCTAAGTATCTATGGAGTGATTCCTTCGGCATTGAAGTGTACAATAGTGGCAATAGATGATTGGCAGTTAACACTCGCCTTTTTGGATAGTTTAAATCAACAATCATCCACACATGTCAACTCAAACCATTCAAAAAGGAGGGTTGTTATGAGGTATTAAGAAAATAAAGGAAAAGAAAGAAAAAAAACACGGAATCTCACAGCGGAATGACAAAATATAAATCAAATAAACAGTTCATGAAACTGTTTTACAAATATATTTGATTACACTTTTACGACACAGATCAAAGTTATACGTATAGCAAGAATAAATAAATAATGCAGTGGAACAACATGATGTAGTGAAATAATAATAATAATTAGTAGACTAATCTCCTTCTTCATCCACCAAATAAAATGGTCTTCAATACACTGAAAAGCTCAAACTGACCCGAGCGTAATAAAAAACAAAACACTCGAGTCAGAACTAAAAGAACTTATGTAAGTCAAATCAATAATAAGTAAATATGAGTGTAATGGCTTCAGAGATGTTTTTGGGATTTTACATCTCCTATCCAGCGTCTGACGTGCGTGCAATAACTTAAGAGATGTTCATCTCCTAAGGATCCGTTAAACTATCTACGTACATAGTACAATATGCTATTATAATATGTCTATAATAAAGTAAAGTATTAAAATAACGTTAATATCCCCCTTAACACATTTTACATAAACGTCGTAGTATATACAATACTATAAACTCCACTGTAAATTAGTGGGCTATCAGGGAGCACTCCATAGGTACGAAGCAAACCAAACTGGTAAGAGGTGTGATAAGGCATATGACAAGGTACATGAGGTAATGCCCAGGGTAGGATACTACCATTTTGTAGATCCGGACTGAGCTACTACCGCCCACCTCGGAACACACTTCCAAAATCAAATTGAGGGGTGGCCACCAAATCAATCACAAAGTTATAAACATGGTATCGAAGAAGCATGTCTGATCGGAGGTGCGATCTTACTAGGCCTAGCATGGCTCATGTTTTAGTCATGTCAAGCTGACTCAAGGGAGTCAGGGCTACGTTAATACCTCATATAGAATCGTTCGTCAAGCCATCTTACTTCATTCTAAATTCTCCACCATGTACACAGCTGTTAAAGTGGTTTTCAATATTGGCAGAGAGTATGACAATATCTAATCGCGGTCTCTTTAACAACCAAACGCTTATTTCACATCCGATGGTTCTTTTACACTTCCAAAACCGATTCACAATTGATATCAAAATATCATAATCTCAAAAAATCATAACGCTTTCGAAATCATATTCATTTTCGAAATCATATCACTTGCGAAATCGTACCCATAAATAGGTTAAATCTTCATTTTAAAATCGTCACATTTACTCAAAATTTGTCATTTTAGTAGAAAATATCATTTATATTCCGACGTTGGTTATAACATCATTTAACCATATTTGCTTTTGAATCAAGGATTTAAATATAAATAATTCAACCTCGCACAGTTGAAATTTTGAAAATAGCTGGGATGATCGTAAGTAATTCAAATGGTTTAAAAATAGTTTAAAATAGTTTAAAATACCTAAAAATAGTTTAAAAAGGATTAAAATAGTTTAAATAGTTTAAAATAGATTGAAATAGTTTAAAATAGATTAAAATAGTTTAAAATAGTTCAAAATAATTTTAAATAGATCAAAAATGGATTATATATAGTTTAACATAAAATGGTTTGATTATTGGAAATGGTTTATATAGTAAACAGTTTGAAAATCTAAATAAACCTAAATTTAAAATAATATATTTTTAAACAGTTTAAATTAAAATAATTAATTTGAAATTAATATCAAATCAAATTGTTTCAAATCAACAAGCTTAATTACATTCTTTCAATTCAAATTCTCGTTAAAACCATTTAAATCTATATCGATTCAAATCCATGTTTGAACGATAAATTTAAACCACTCAAATTCAATAGAATTCAAAATTTAAATATTCAACGTTCACAATAACTCAATTTTGATAATTTCATTAATATTTCAAGAATTCAACTTTAAAATTTCAATTTTAATTCTTTATATAATTCATTTAAACCAATTTCAATTTCGATATTTAAAGCTTGAATTTTCGAAAATAATTCGGTTTATATAAATCAATTTTTATTTCATAACACTATTTAATTGGATTCAAAAATTAAGGATTTAAAAATCATTTAATTTAACCAACTCGATGTTCGTATATAATTTTTTACCCTATGGTGAAGTAATAGGGATATATATCATTTCAACCCGTAATAATTTAAATTTACGGGTATATTTCATTTCAACCTGCAATCCCGAATAAAATTTAAAATCCATAATATCGCTCGAGTTTGTCATTTCAACTCATGTCGATTTATCCTAATCTATAAGACCTTTCGGGTATGTATCATCTCAAACCATAGTGATTTACTAACAATAAACCAAGGGAACTTACAATATGATAACAATATATAAATAAATATAATATCCAATCATCCAAATATCAACAATTAAACATCCATCATAATCAACATTCAAATCAACCAATAAATCACAACAAATAGACTGGTTATCATTATTGGGCATTTATTTAAAAAATTAAAAATTCAATATTAATTTAAACGGAAATGAAATTCAATATAATTCAAATTAACTGAAATGACAAATTAAATATACCAAACAACAAATCAGTCAATTTCAAATCACATCATAAATTTAAGCTAACTAACATAAGATAGTTTAGCATTCGTGAGTGGGTTAAAACACTTATCTTTGATTTCAAATCGAATTAAAATCCAAATAAAGTCCCAAATTTGAACAGTCTCAGAATGCAGCCACATTAGTTCTATAATGTCCAAAATTTCAATACGATCGCAACGAAGAAAACCGCACGTGAATCCGAGCTCGTTTGCAAAAGTTATATACGTTATTAACATTCGACAATTGAAATTTAAGTTAAAATAAATAAAAATGGATAAGCCACGTCACTTCATCTCTTCGTTCACGCACATGAACAAGCCCAAGCATGCAACATGCATGATCGAAGCTCTAACCAGGAGTCGTTGCGACCTAAATCTTCCAAACGCCCTCGCTTACGCTCAGCTACACCTCGCTCTGACATTGCCGGCATCTCCTCCTCTCCGAGCCAACCTCCCCCATGCCAGCGTGATGACGTGCGACTGGCCCAAACACCACTATCTCCATTCATCCTCTTGCCAATTTCTGGCGATCTCCGCTGCACTTCTAATCATAGTGAATCCATGGATGCACACTGCTCAACGACCTGTACAAGCCCATACCCTCTATTCGTCCTATAGTTGAAGATCTGCCGTTAAAATAAAAATCCTAGAAATGGATGGCTAAGGTTCATCCTCAAATTCTAGTCAAATGATGCATCCAATTGGAAAATGAATTATTACAGTGGATTGCACTAGTCCAGAGCTTCCCAACGATATAATATGGCCAAGTTTTGAGGAGTTTGATTTTCGATTTGAATTTGAAATTGAATTAGGGTTTTGGATCTGCAGCCATTCAAGAAGGAAGAAGTAGCAGATAACCGAATAGACAGATAGGTACAGAAATAAGAAATGAAAAATAAGTAGGGTTTATAACAGCCTATATAGGCAGAGCAGAAATAGAAAAGGATGGACCATATCGATTTGAACTGAATCGATAACAACGACCGAAAAAGCCCATTTCGTTTCCAAAACGGAAATAGGTCATCAAATATATCGAAATGTAAGTTTTTGATAATTTTAAACTCGGTGGAACTAATTTCAATCCCAAATTCAAATTTATTTAGAAGTTAGCTTTCGAAATCAGATTATATTCAACTAAATTCTATAAATTGATTCCTACGCGTTTCGAACCTACACGATAAAATGACAAGTTCGATCGCTACGAAAATTGAAATCCTACAATAATTTACTGTAACGGATCTATTGAAAATGGTTTTGTCAAAATCCGAGATAGTGGTCAAAATGGCTATTTTCATATTAATTAATAAATTATTATTAAATGGATTTTATCACTTTTAAATTCAAATTTGATAATTAACAATTTCCATCATTTTTTATTACCTATAAATTAATAACTTTTTAAAAATAACTTTTCCATGTTAATCTACTATTTAAATATTGCACTAATTACAGCGTTCAATCACCACTGTAATAAATTCATTAATTGTAATTTAAATTCCAATAAATTCAATTATTTTGATTTCACTCTTAATATATAATTAATTATTTCTTATGAATATAATTAACACTGGATTACATTTTATCACATCAATATTCTACAGTTATCGTCTTAATTCATATTAAGTGCAATATTTAATTAGATTGATTTCAATTGATTTACAATTTAATTTCAATGGATTAAAGAATGAAATGATAATTAAATAATTACTACACATTAATAATTCAACCATATTTCTATATTTATTGTTTACAAACAAAGCTAATAAATTCACATACTGATTAATTATTCTATATTAACCGATTTCAATTAATTACATACAATTTCATTGTTAAACACAACATTTAATTTATTTTCTTATTTACCATTTATAACCAATTTAACTTTACAGTTATTTCAATTACATTAAAATAGTTACTAATTAAATTGAATCAACATTATTAAAATACATTCTAGTTATTTTTGTCATTAGTAAATCACAAATTTTAATTTCTTCCATTATTAAATACCAAAATCTTATTTAATTTAATATTTTAATTATCAAAAAATACAGGTCGCTATAGGCAGAATGGTATCTTCATGAATCATTTAAATGCTTAAAAGCTTAGTTTCCACATAGACGGCATTGCATGTCTTCGTCGTTGTTGTAAATGATGTCGCACCTAACACCTTCAACTTTTTAAAAAATTAAGGCAATGACACTGCCTATTATGTCTTTGACTCTATATAAAAAGCAGCATGGTAGCTGATGTAACTTAAGTGTAAAAGTTTTATAACGTCGTTGAGGGTCTCAGGGGTCGATGTGCATCAAGTTCGGTGATCTTAGGTTCTAGAGTCGATGCCTTATGTCCATGAAGTTGCACTTCATCTTTTAATGTCAAAGGGGATTGTTTTTATGTCAACTAAAATTGTTTAAAAGGCGACGAAGAGACCTATTTTTAAGAGGGTCAATGACTCTATATCTTCAGCAGTTGGCCATATAATTTATAAAGGTTTTAAGTTTTGGTCTTCGACCTTGGATAGAGGTCGACAAAGAGTATTGACGCCACATGTTTTAAGATTTTTAATAAAGGTGGAGGACCTTAAGCTTCTTAGTCGACACTATATTGTCATTGACATTGATCTAAATTGAACTATTTAAAGTGGAAACCTTATATCTTTTTCAAACATAAATATGGCAGTACATAAAGTGATTTATAAATGGCATAGGACTTTGGTAACATAAAGAGCTATATATTTCCTTATATCAAATATGGATTCAAGGGATCAATCATGTATTATTATGAAAATGTTTTCAAGTAATTTAATGATGGAAAATCCTAAGTTTTAAGCTAAATTTACCAAAGGGAACATTACTTAAGATTGAGTAATTATAAGACATGAAAGATCATTTTACTGAGCATAATTGAATGATGGATGTAACATTTTCTTGTTTTTATTTGACCAATTATTATGCATGTTGTTATTATTATGCTCATTTATGACCTATAACTGCATTTTGGGGTGTTAAGGGGGCTGAACAACCAGTTGGGTTGACCTAGTAGTGAGTATCAACAGAAATAACTCTCGAGTGAGTACAATTGCATCTAGGAGATCGGGTTGATCAGAAGTATATGATGCCCAGAACTAACCAAAAGGTTATTGATTTAGACATATTATTAGAAGGGTCTAATAGGTTCATAGTCATCCCATGAAAACTATGACATGGGAAATGTTATTGGAAGGGTCCAATAGGTTACTAGTGATCCCATGAAAACTATGTCTGGATAATGTTATTAATAGAAATCAATAGTTTCATAGTGATCCCATACAAACTATGATTCGAGAGATGTTATTGGAGAATCCAATAGGTTCATAGTAAGCCCATGAAAGCTATAATTGGAAGGTTATTGGTAGAAACCAATAGGTTCTTAGAGATCCCATGAAAACTATGAAGTTGGATAGATTGTTCCTAAAATTTGAGACAGGTTATTAGTCAGCCCATGAAAACTAATAAGTTTATAACCCTAGAAAAACTATAAATTTGGACATAAGTCGGATAAATCGGGATGGGTAATCGAGGGTATATTACATTCTTGCATATCATCATATATTATATGTTTTAGCCATTGTGAATGCAGGAGCATAGCATATGGTTGATGTATTTTGGTTAAGATACTAGTAAAGGGAAAACCCGTTCTGCTTAGCGACATAGGGTCTCACTAGATCTTTATTTGGTTCAGGATGGTAGGTTACTATTCACACCGGACTTTTTGCCTGATCCGAAGCTTTTTTATTTCCCATTGAAGTCTTGGATGCTCAAAATTAATTTTATTAGACCAAGAGTATGGGTTTTTCAGGTTTTTAGTTAGACGAAAAAGCCTTCAGAGATGTGTAGAAGGAAATCGAGCAGTTAGGAGCTTTGTCTATTTCTGCTATGTAGTTTGGTTTTGTTAATTTGGATGTAATGGAAAAGTTGTATAATTTCTAAGTACTTAATTCTGATCAACAAAAAGGGAATCTTCATATGCCACTCTTGGAGTATTTTATAATAATTATAATTCCTTTGAACATGAGTTTATGAATGAGATTATGTAATGAATATGAAATATCATACACAAAATGGGATGTGAAAATTTGTTATTAAACTGTGTTGAAATTTTTTTATATTCATATGCTTCATATTATTGATATAATTAACATAGCCGTATTTTGTCACTGAGAATCAATAACTATAGATGACTGTACTATCCATAACAGTTACTTTTGAGCCTTAGAATTGGGGATGTTACATAAGACCTTATATGAATAAAATAGAAATATTTTATGATCCCCCAATACATAAAATATAGGCCGTTACACGTACCAGAGAAGAGTTCTAAATAGATAGCTTGGATCTTCTCCTCAAGGTCCCATGTACTCTCAACCAGGTCGTCTCCTTACTAGACTCTACCCAGTTTAATTATTATATTGCGGAGCTGCTTTGTCCCATGCCCAATAATGCTGGTGGGTGCATGGCAAAAAAGTGACTCAATGACCCTCTTTGACTTCTCTTAATTACAAGGCTCGACCACGATTGCCGCATCGCATAAACACTTCCACAAGTGTGACACAAGAAAAACATTGTAAACTCCTGCCAATCCTACGAAAATCTTCGTTCCATAAGCTAACTTCCTTACTCTATCCAAAATTAGAAAAGGCCCAACAACTTCCAGTGCTAACTTTTTAGAAACTAATCCAATAGAGTATTTAAGAGGCAATATGCCCACAAAGACCATGTCATCACTGCGGACTTCAACACCATGTTTCTCCTGTCAGCATGTGCTTTCTTTCCTATCTTGTGCAATCCTCATCCTTCTATGGATCAAATTTACTTCTAAGCACTTCTAACTAGAATATCCTTCCGACTGCACTTATTTCCCATACTACTGGCTTATAACTTCAACCCAAATGTACACGCATAGGCAACTCTCTGCAATCCTTTCTACTAACTCAAATAACATGATATCGACATGCACCACACCAGGTAATCTTAGGCATAAATATGCTACAATAGAACTGTAACCCTATGCAATTCTCAATGCACATACACACCGCCTTAAATAGTTTAGTATTATACCTGATCATTTCATCTTCTAAATACTAAAGTAAGACAATCTGAAGTAGATGGAGTCCCCTCTCCTTGTATTTTCCATTTAACTATTTTGTCATTTCTCCAGTTCACCCAAGAATATCCAAACTGGGGATTTCTTAACCATTGAAATAGCATAACTTCTTTTCCTTTTTGATTCAACTAAAGCCATATCATTTTACTTTTGATTTGTTTCTCCAGTCCTTCAATAATCATAGTACGTAGGTGTCATGCTTATAATCTACAAGAATTTATCCTAAGTTCTGTAAGAAAATATTAAAATATTCTATTAGGATAAGCTTAGTCTATTTTCCTAATCAAACCTAAAATAAATTCTTAAACCTAAGTGAAATCCTAAATCTAAATGTAATTGTAACCTAAAATTCATTTTAACATTGACAGTAATCGCCTAAGTGATGCATCATTCACATGCAACTGTTACGCAATGCAAACTATATCCTAAATTGCATGAATTTTCTTAAATAACCTTCTTCCAATCCAAGGGACGATTGAAAAGAATCGTATTACTCATTCCTCCAAATCTTAATAAAAAATTTCAAGTCTTATTTTCTATTAGAATGACCTTTGCATTCTCAGTGCATGCAAATAGAAACATATTTTTTCTTAACGGAAACCTAAACCCTTGAATTAACACTTCCTTGCACAATCTTGACTCCAACTCCATCTAGGATATCCTTTGTAGTTTGAACTTTTAGAATATTACCATTCCTTAATGCCGTCCCATCAATGGACCTCATTCCTAAATGTAACTTCCCACCATTTTATTTTAACTATTTTATGGTCGAGACCCATCAATATGGAATAGTGCCTTGCCATTTTAATCCAATGGACATAGTGACCAATTCTTACCTAACTCCATACCCAAAAACTTCATCTAAAAGCATCTAAAATGGATGATGTCCTAGCTTAATAAACATCTTATGGAACTTTTGCTACCTCATCACCAACAACATACTCGTAGTTGCGATGACAAAAAAGTACCAATTTATTTTACATATAGCCATACAACATATACTATAAGACGACAACTTACTTGCTTGGTTACCTATACTTCACCAAGTGAAAAACAACATGCCTGGTACCTATAACATCTCGAGCCAATATCAACATGCACGGCATAACGTCACACGAAATGTCAGATCAACGCTACCCACCCACAAGTAGTCCTAGTAATCTTCCCCTTCTGACGATGTTCGAACAATTAATACTTTAGGGACCTATTATATATATACAGCTTAATCACATTAAAGTCTTGAGAGAAAAACAATAGTCGTCAACTCAAAATCATAGGTTAGGTAATCCTTCTCGTGTGCTTTCAACTGTGACCAGTATAATAACTCCTTTAGCTAACCAAAAGTATGTTCATTTTCCAAGTTCCATGAAAAAATAAATTCTTCTTATAGCTGCCAAACAAACAGGGAAAACTTCTTGTACCTATAGTATTCCTTGATATGATAAACATCTTGGCTTATTCTTACTTTGCTCTGAAATATTTTTTATCCCAATCATATTTATAAACTTTCTTACGCAAAGATTCTATGATTCAAACCATACCTAGGTAGAAAACAAAAGGTAGTGTTTACTCTTCACCATTACATGAAATTTGATCTAGGCTCTACCCTTCTAATTCAAACGTTGATCGGAAGGTCACTAAGTCTCCATATGGCTTCCTACCTCTGCCCTTAGATATTGTAATACTTCTGAATTCCATAATCAACTTAGTCCTCGTAGGCTATGTAATTCTATTTATCTAACTCCAATTTAATCCTTCCCCTTTTTACGTTTAAGTGATAGTCATAGCTCTAATTTACCTTCCAAATTAGAATCTTTGACTTTAACGCCATTTTCATAAAACTAGTATGTTTTTTAAAACTGTAAAACCTCCATTTAGTTTTTACAAACATTTCCTATTTATAAAGACCATAACATTTTTCTTTAATTGTAAATTATCAAAAAAGGTTCAGTTTAACGTAGCACACTGTACATAAAGACATATCGTTCTAAAATTTTCCTTTATATATAATAAATTTTTACAAAAATGTATTTTAAAATAAAATGTGATGTTTCATCTTACTATTACTTTTATTTTAAAACATGACATAAACATTTATAAAAGACATTTTCAAATATCAGTCATTTCTTATTGACAAAAGGGGTTCAAAAACTGGATCTTATATACTTATCATTTTTTTTCAAAAGCAAAGTATGCCTCAAGGATAAATACAACAATGTTCCTAAAAACAAAAGCTTTAAGTCATTATTGAAAATTGCTTTTTTGTCAAATTCTCGTAATTTTACTTTTTAAACAAATTTCATAATGTTTCTCTGATCATTTTATATAAAATCATAAACCAATTTATTTTTCTTTTTGAAATATCAGATATCTGCTATTTTTAATTTTTTAGAATTTCATCGGTTTATCACTTAAATCAGAGTAGATAAAAGCAACCTAATTAACACAAACCCTACTCTACCTAAAAATGCTTTAAGTGCATAAGTTTTCTGTCCTTCTTTCCAAAAACTGTTAACTCAAGTTTATCCTTCAATATGGTGTCCAACTCCAATATAGAAACACTCTAATTATACATATAAGTAAAAAGGAGTCTTTGCAACTACTACCAATACAAGAATATGATTTCCACTTTAACTGGGGGGAATTTGCTCTAAGTTTGTAAGTCTTCCCTCCATGTTCCCTTTTTCGCCTAATCACACTCCGCATTTATTATATGGGCCTCATGGTACTAATCTTCTTTACTCACCCTTAAATCCATAATTTACTTTCTACTGTAATTTGTATAGGAAACCTCTACTAGCATTTCATTATGGAGTAAATCATATTAATCGTGAAGAGTTTATTTTTCAACTCAACTGTTATAACCTTAACATTTACTCTGACCCATAGTTGTTTGTCTATAGAAGAGACAAGCCAACAACTTTCTTATGAGTCAAAATTTGTATTAATATAAATATTAGAAAATTACAAGTATGCTCTCTTAGTCAGATTTTGCTCATCTTGTATCCTCCCTTGCGAATACCGGTGGAACCATGTAGAGAATTCATGCCTAGAACCTAAGTTGTCTCCTTTGAGCCATCATTATCAAAATTATTTACTCCACTATCTATGATTAAGAATTATTTTCAACTTTAAGTGATAGTTGTCTATTTTGTTATAATTTTATACATGTAAAATACTTGGAATGCTTTTTATCTATTCGTATGTATAATTTTTGGAAAACCATTTCAAAAAACTTATTAAAAACCTTTTGGAAAACCATTTTCATTTTTGAAATTTTTTTCAAGTACATTCTCTCAATACACCCCTAATCCTTAAAATTGCAAACCTAGCTCGGATACCAAATGTGATAAGCGACACTTTCTGACACATTGATCCAAATCCTAGGGTGACTTTGGACTTGGTTCAATATCAAGAAGTATGAGCTATTGGGTTTTTATAATTACAGAGACTAAGAATATAAGGATAAATCCAAGGCATTCTACATTTTCAGATTTTACAGTGGAAGGAATAAAATATAAGCACTGAAAATGGACATTTTAGAAAAACAGCCTTCAAATTCTCAATTCATATACCTTGTTTCCAAAGTACAATATACGTTTAATAGACATTTAACACCACAAATAGATTTTTAAGGAACAACCAAGGGTAGTGGATCTCCAAAACTTAGCTCCTTTCTCCATGCATTGTACCAAATTAACTACTGTCCTATTATCCTTTGGTGGGCGAAAAAGAAGGGAAAGGAGTGGACCATACAAAAGTCTGGTGAATGAGTACATCATTAATATATGGTGGTCATATGCAATTGAATTTAATATACTCTATGTGACCTAGGTTATTCTACAAGTCTGCGAATTACTAGATTTCTTTGCTTAAGGGGTTTAACTTAATACACACCTACACTAACGGCTTGCGTAGGCTCATATGAGGATCGAACAATCCTCAAACAACTAATGATCAGCTAATAGCTACTAGAGTTTGTCCAACATAGGATTATCCTATAATGTCTTCTATGAGACCATACCTCTCACATTATGACTACCCGTAACAATTCACATAGGTTTCCTTACAATTTCCACATGAGACTAAATATCCCACACTACGACTACACGTAACTATTTCGCATAGGTTTCTCTACAATTTCCACATAGGACTAACTTTCCCACAACTATGGCTACACGTAACTATTTCACATATGTTTCCTAACAATTTCCATATGGGACTAAATTTACCATAATTATGTCTACACGTACCCTAGCTACACACTAAAGGGGAGCCCACAATGTCAACTCATCGTAATGTTTCCTTGTTTGCATCCATGTCCACTTCTCAATCATAATGCATGCCTCTCAAGAATACCAAGGAACTCCTATTGTCTCAGGCCCATACACTTCATTAGGCATCGGTTAGTGCTAGGCGTCCATTGTATTACCTTCTATGACTGCCATTTGTGATAGAATCACCCCAATCGATTATCGACCCCTGCTAGATAATTAGCATTTACTCAATTCCACAATGCCCTATTATCGCCTCATAGGAACTAGCTTCCCTACTTCTAACACACACACATACATACGTACATACATACAGACACACAAACTACAACTAATTTATTTTAACTTTGGCCTCAAGCCGAGATTCATAATGCACTTTCGAAACACTACTCGATCAATCGCTATATACCGGAGCGAACGACCGCTTGGTGTCGATCGCTCCAGTAAGAGCAATCGATCAGTCGTCGCTGATTAAAGGTATTAATTTTTGTGATTTTAATTAGCATGGTTCTTTAACTATTAATTAATTATTGTCTTTTATAAATTTCCATTATAATGAACTACAGAGCAATTACAATGAACCAAATTTGCAATAATTCAAACTTCTTTTTCAAATTAAGTCATTCAAATTTATAGAAAATAGTTCAAATTAAGAGTTACTACTAACAACGATATTAACAGGTTATATGAATTCATATTGGACTTGAAAAGGGGTTTAGCTAGATGAATTCCTATTTAACAGGTTTACATCAGTTTAATTTATTTTTCAACATCAGATCCAAAAAATATGATTTCCAATTTAGTTTCTAACAACCTAAATCAGATAGGGTATATTAAAGTTAACTACATATAAATAATCTTATTAAAAATATAACCACTCCTCTCAAATCCAGGCTTTTCCCTTTTAATCCCATTTGAAAATCTCCCCCGTTTGTTAACTCTTTACTTGATTCTTCCTTCTTAATTTCTCTACTCTCTATTTTTAATTTATTTTTAACAAATTAAGTTTGGAGAGGAAAGAATTTGATAGAGTTTCGATACACATACAAATTTTTAATGAATTAGGGTTTAGATTAACTGTTTATGTATAGGAGTTGTAGATTAGTATTAACCGTTGGTTAAACCTAATAGAATCTTTGCTTACATCATGTGCGTTAACCATTTATTTCGTCGCCAAGTGAACCTATGCGATTAAACCTATGCCATTCATTGTTAAAGAATATTCTCCCCGACACTTCAATCAGTAGACCGTTACATGTCGACCGATGACCCCCAGTGTGTCGACCGTAGTTTTTATTTTTGTTAACTAATTTCATAACATTTATTTTCTTTCAAATTTATATATTTAATTATTTTAAACTATGAATTTTTAACGTTTATAACTTCTTCATATTAGCTCTGATTTCAAAATGTTATACTTGAAAATCGTTTAAAAAATCACTACGAATACCATAATACAAGTTTCGTAGACAAATTTAGATGTTTATAAAATTTCTATTTTTGCCCTTGTTATATTAAATTTAATTCTTTCATTTGAAATTTTTGGTGTTATAGAAAGAATTGAAAAATAAAAACTATACAAGAGAGAATTCATTTTCTCGCTTATATAAGGTTAGTATCATGGTCAACTGAAGAAAACAAAAAGTCAAAGTCTTTGGCCAGAGCAGTTTATTTAATAATAATTGTTATTGTTGAACGAAGCACTTTTTGTTTGGACTATAAAGTTGAATATGAATGATAATGGAAAGTTGACCATTATCAAATTGCATAAGTCCTAACGTGATATGGTTTTGATGAAGAAAATTAGCATAAATAATCATCACTAATGGATGCTGCTTAAAATAGTAAAATTGGATTTTACAAAAATAATTGTAAGTAATTAATTTGACCAAATTGTCACACCACTAGCTAAGGTGACATATGAACGTTAATATTCAAATTGTTCGCTATTAATCATCAACTGAATTTACACCTGCGAGTAGCACAACCGCATTGGTAGATTCTTTGATATACCATATGATTTAATTGATTCAAAATTGTTATAAATTAGTTAAACTTATTAACATTTATGCAATATTATTTATTTGTTTTTAATGTATTAGGTGCCATTGGTATCTTCTAGGTGCCAATAGGAATTAATTAGGTGCGTATGTAAAGGTTATGTATGTATGAATCGATATTCGATATCGAAAAGCATTTAAATTGGATTAAATATGATTGGTTGCTAATGGGATTGGAATGAATTAAGGTCTATACATCCTTATCTAGCAGATATGGGAGAGCAAGAGAGGGGCTAAAGAATCAAAATGGGTGGGTATAGATTTGGTAATAGAGAAGGAGTGGATCAAGGAGAGAATATCTCCTTTACTTTCTCTATAAATGGCTGCACTATCCCTCGTTGTTTATATAATTTTTACTTTCCCTCTCCTCTATTGTAGCCGCTTTCTTAAGATATTAGGTCCACATATCAAATAAAAAGTCAAAAGTGGCTCTCCAAGCAGTTGCAAATGTAGGAATTTGAATCAGCATCGATTTTAAAAATGTTTTGCCAATCATGGTGCAAATCTAACGTAATATTATTGAGGTAAAATCCTATAATCTATGATTAATATGTCATCATGTTAATATAGTTAATTAATATATATTTGAACGAATTTATATGCATAATCGTTGTTTTGTTTAATTATATTATCATACACACACACATACATACGTACGTACACACACACCACACATAAATATAATTTTAATAATTTTTAAAACTTAAAAAACTATTAACACTATCTTAGCTACAAATATAAATGACCAAATAAATATATGTTGTAATATAGACAAAATTATTTTATTTTGTATCATAAATTAATGTTACAGCAAAAAAAAATCAAAATTTTATTTTATTTTATCAAAAACATAAATGTTATATATAATATATGTATTAATGTTAATGTAACATGTATTAACTAGTATTATATATATATATTAATATTTTTATTTTATAAAATTATACTTTATTGTTTACAGAATTAAAATAACAATATATAATATGTTTGTGTATATATATATATATTATTTTTAATTTTGGCAGTAAGGCATTTTATTTAAATACATAGATTTTGTGTATCTTACTAATTCTTTTGTGTATTGTTATTAAATGTATATATATAATCATTTTTGAAATTATATGGTATAAATATATTTATCGTATTTTTATTTAATTTTATATAATATATATTTATATATACATTTAATATAGATTCATATATCCATATGTCTTTAAATTATTTTACTAATTACACAAATTATGTAACAACCCGTTTTTCCATACAATTAAGCTAACAATAACCCACACATGTCCAACCCAAATCAAATGGAAAGACGGATAGTTAAGGGAAAGGAAGAAGAAAGAAGAAGAGATAAGAAGAAGAAAAAAAGACTAAAAACAACACAGAATCTCACAAGCACAGCGGAACAACAATTAATATAATATCAATGATCTTTACAAAAGAGAAACTGTTATATACATACATTCATTAGAGTACAACAACATCACAATTTTCAACTTGGACAGTTATAATATCATGCCCTCATAATTGCTGATAATCTCAATAATGAAGCAGCGGAAAATAAACATATACGAGAATACGACTTGAAGACCTCTAACTCGCCTACTGAGCTCTAATGCATCCAAAACAATCTATAACTACGCTTGGTCTGACCCGAGCATTATAATAAAATAACATCCAAGTCTGCCTGAAAAACTAGCATGAGAAAACACACCCAATTGGACTTTTAAAGTTATAGAAACCTTTCTAAAATCAAAAGTATCTTGTAAGACTACACCGCACATAAACACGGATGGGTTTTTACCTTACGATAACCAAAACATTTCATATGAAATACTTTGATATTATAATAGTGCCTAATACATAAGTACTTATTAATCATTGCCGAAATTACTACATTAGTTAAATTCCAGCATACTAAGATCTACAACCAAAACTGAAGGCTCATATTGGATAATGGATTCCAACCATGAAAGGGTAACGGTTTACCCACCGAATTCATACACCTTTAGATCAAATGTACGAGAGGCTACAACACATTGTACCTCTGCTACTTGGGACCGGCACTACCCCCTTCTCGAGTAGTACTAATATGATCACCCCTTGGTCGCAATCAACGACCACACAATGGGATCCCGAAGCATACATGAATATCACTCTAGATTTGGGATGATCATACTCTACTTGGGTGCGATCCACTTAGCCCTACCACATGGCCCTGCTTTATTCATTTCTCGGGATTGAGGCTTGAAGAGGCCACGCTCTTACCATTTCCTCCTAGCAAACCATCTTGGAAGGCTAATATTGCCCTCTAGGCAACCAATGTAATATAGGCATTCATTCATATAAGTTCGTTCTAGGACTGAACAAAATGCTTGAGAATCCATCTGCAATTCCATCATCTTAAAGATGTCTTCACTTCGAATGCTTAAGTTGGATCAAAGTGGTTTTCGGATAACATATTTGATCTCGGTCTCTTCGAAATAACATTCGAAAGTTTTCGATAAACTCAATCCCGGTTCTTTAGGAAATAAACAGTCAAAGATAAGAATGAAGATCACCTCCTAACCTTTAGTGGATGAATTTCCTTATCGTTGTCCAAGAAGAACGAAATAAGATTTACACGCATAGTACAGCATCATCGGAGATGACTGTGCCATATAACTCACGTGTTTCTTCAAGAAATTTCCAAAGTTACTTTTGGGTCCAAATTCCGATAATCAGTTATTTAACCATCGAATAACAAACATTCAATCAGGGATTTAATTCCATATGAAAAACCAACATTTGGTTAAGCACCAAGCCACACTAAGCCTCCTTAATTAATCTTTTCATTAATCAAAACCATCTTGTAAATGCTTGTGTCAAAATACTTTTACACAGATATATTTACAAACCCTTTTATTTTCAATACTTAGAAAATATCCATACACTTGTCACAACGGTATAAGTATATTTACCAAACACCGAGGAAGATCTCCTTTTTATAAAATTCTAAAAACAGATATAAACTCCTTTATAAATTTCTTGAACCCTTCATAAATTATTTCCCAAGTCGTTTATAAATCCTTTATAAACCATGTAATTATTCATAAAACTCCTTTTTATAAATCTCTAAATCTATTTATAAAATTCATTTATAAATATTCATCTATTTATTATTCTTTTTACCTTGTAAATAATCTTCCTTTAATCTTCAAACCATTTTACAAGCTTCTCTTAAGAAAAATTGAAACTTACAAAACTCTATTTACGAATCTCGAAAACATCATAAATAAGTAATCATGAACTTTTAACCTCTTAAAATAAAATAATTTTTTTATTAATTTATTATTATCATTATTATTTCTCTTTTTTTGAAAATAAATTGTCACATACTAAAAAAAAATGGCGTCCTTTGCTCAAAACTTTCCTACTCCTTCGTTCTTGTTCAATAATTCTCGTTTCTCAAATTTTTCTAGAGATTCTTCCTATATCGATTGCAATTCTTTACTCTTACGCACTTATGCTCAAGTGTTCAAGAACTCATTTTTTTATCCTCTGTAATTTCCTGATAAGAAACCTAGAGTAAAGAGTTGGTTCGAATCTAGAAAAGGGAAGAAATTTTGCTTTAGATGTGGCGATCTTCAACACTTAGCAGAAGATTGTAGAGTTCTTGTAAGGTGCTTTTGTTGTGGTGTGTTTGGTCACAAATAGATCAACTGTTCGTCGAAATTGAAAACATTATCTGGCGATCGTAGAAACTTCAATAACACAGACCATGGTTTCTAATTTGTATTGAAATGTATGAAATTGAAAAGAATTCTTTTAGATCACCTCTTGATTCAATGAAAGGAAGGCTTAGATTTCTTAGAAGAACTGTTCAATAACTTTGATGTTATTAATTCAGTTAATATTGGTAGGAACTATACTAAAAAATTTGGAGATCCAAAGGAATACTTTGGGGATTATGCTTTTTCATCTTTTAGTGATAACTTGGATGAAAGTATTAATGTTGAGATGCCAATTTTGAATAATGGTATTGGTGTTTCGGTTCCTGACTTCAATGATAATTTGGGTTTCACTATTGCTGATGATAGAAAGGAATTGTTTTTTGTTGATTCTATGCTTCTTGATCCAGTCGTATCTCAATTCATTACGATTTCTCAACCAAAAGAAACCATGGATAAAGTGATAGATAATGGATTCAAAGTTGGTGCTGTAGTCTCTGATGTGAGTAAAAAGTTTAGTCATACTCATAATAAAAAAATTAAAGCCAGAATCAATCACTTGGAGAATTTCGAGCTAGTCACGTCAAATAGTTTTGACTGTCTTAGAGCACTTGAGGATGAAGAATTGGATTTTAATCAAAAAGTTGCTTCTCGTAGTGGTTTGTCTAGCTGTTGTTTAGTAACAGATCTAAGGTTGATAAAGTTGCTGTTGCTCATTCCTTGAAAGATTCAGATAAGCATTTTAAGGATTCTGATGGTGCCTCTATATTCTCTTCTTCTTCTACATCCTTGGTTGTTGATCCTTGCCCAAATAATATGATCTACGAGGATGTTTATTATTCTCCTGTTAGTTGTCGTGAACTGCTAAGTGAATGTGATGTTGGTAAGGAGATTTCCAATATTGCTTTATTTGATAGTCTGGTTGTGATAGATGTCAAATTAAGGAATCCATATGTCTTAATGTTTAGGCTAAAAGCAAATGATCTTAATATAGGAATTAAGGTGGTATTAGAGGATCTATTCAACTCAGTTGGCTTAAAGTTGGATGAGCAGATTGCTGAATACAATTTAAACTCTATGAATGTTTCAAAAACAAATTCTATTGAATCTTTATCTGATAATTGGATAGTTTATGAAATGGTGGATACTTGTGTGAATTCCTATGGTAAGAGAGGTGATACAGAGATACTACATATTAGTGCGTGCACGAATTCTAATTCCTATATGATGCTTAATTGCTTCTTCGGTTAGATGTGATATGTCAAGATTAGAGAAGGGTGATAATCAATTGCTTGGTGAAGGAATATGTTTAACAGAGATGTTCGTTGATGGACCTCAATAGGCACATAAATATCAGTGTGCAATCTGGTCTTTCACTGTGTGCAGAAAAAGGAGATTTAAAGTCTACTGTTGATGTTTCTCATGGTAATGATTTGGTTAAGATTGTTTCATGGATTCTGTTGATGAGGTGAGGCAACCAGAGGTGATAGACTCTTTAAATAAGTATGTTATTGATGATATACAACATGATAGGATTGGTTCAGTGAGTAACGTTGTTGTTAGTAATGTGAGCGAAAATTTGGAAAATTCTATGTTACGGCGTCCTTTTTCCTTATCAAATGTATAATCTAGTGATATCAGCAGCAAATCTGCATCTTGTTCTATATCATCGAAGAGAGGTAGGCGTAGGAAGTTTGTTACTATAAGTGGATCTGTACAACATAGTGTCAGGATTCGTAGGAGTCAGCCTTAGTCTATGGGTGAGTTACCTGATTCGAGTGTCACGAGTGGTGCTACGAATTCAGGCTCGGGTATGATTTCTGATTTGGGTGTAGTACGTATTCATCATATGCTTTAGATAGTTTGTCTTCTTCTGAGTTTTGTCGGTTGGCTGGAGATGCCGCTTTTATTTTTTCTGATGTTTACGTAGATTTAGCATATATTAGAAGTAGAGAATTTGATAGGGCTAGATCTGTTGGTTTATGACGTTTATTAGTTGGAATATCAAAAGTTTGCACGGTTTAAATAAATGTGATAAAATAAGAGCTTTTTTAAAGACTATTCTATTAATATTGTTCTTTTACAGAAAACTAAAATCGAATGTCCTGATATTCGTTTTCATAGAAGATTAGGTGGTTATCATTTTAAGAAATGAGCTTATTTACCTTTTTGTTGGCGCTTCTAGGGGTTTACTTATTGGATGACAGGATAATTCATTTAAATTACTCTAATATATTTCCAAGAAATACTCTCTGCATATTATTCTCATCAACCTTAGTGATAATTCTATTTTAAATAGTTCTAATGTTTATGGGTCAAACTCAAAAATTGGTCGTCGGATTCTATGGAATAAATGTCTAGAATTTAGATCTTTAGCTCCTGGTTCTTGGATTTTAAGGAGTGATTTCAATGTTATGTGTTTTCTAGAAGAGCGTTCACCATGAGAAGGTGATTTCTCTGCCATGGAGGAATTTGACCAATTTATTATTAATTTTAATTTGATTGAAATTCCTCTTTCTAATAGAGAATTTAGATGGAGTAATACTAAGGAGTCTTCATCTTTGGCTCTTCTTGATATGTTTTTCATTTGTGATGAAATAGAGGATATATTTCCTCTTTGTAGAGTTTCTGTTTTGTTTACACTTATTCTGATCATTGTCCTATTATTCTTACATGTGATCATCATAGAGTTATTAATAGATCTTTTAAATTCAAAAAAAATAAGGTTATTATAATCCAATTTTTTGAATTTAATTAAAAATAAATGGATATCAATGAACTTTTATAATATTAAAAATATGGATAATTCTGCAAAAAAAATTTTTTAAAAAACTTAGGAGTCTTCGAAACTTTCTTAAAAGTTGCAGTAAGAATGTTTTTGGTAGTATTAAAATTTAAAAAGAAAATATTCTTTCCGAAATTCTTAATATAAACAAAATAGAAGAAACTAGACAAACTAAATCTAGGTGCGTAACGTTCTTGCTAATCTAAAGAAGAGCTTAATTCAATTTTAGAAACAGAGGAAGTTATATGGAAACAGAGATCTAGAATTCAATAGATTAATGAAGGTGATAATAATATCATTTTTTTCATAATATGGCTAATGGTGGAAAACATGACAATATAATTAATTCTATTTTTGTGAATAACGAGGAATTGGTCGATCGAAGATCTCTTAATAAGGTTTTACCGACTATTATAGAGATATTTTCGATAATAAAAATAAGCATAGACTTAACGCTTGATGGAATGATCTTTATCCTTCTGGTTCTAGAATTGACCTTTTTGAGTTTGATAATCCTTTTTCTAAAGAGGAAATTTTGAAAGCGATTGATGACATGCCTTGTGATAAATCCCCGAGTCCTAATGGGTTCCCTATTTTCTTTTACAAAATATTTTGGGATGTTTTAAAATTCGATTTAATTAGCATGTTTAACGAATTCTATACTGGAAAATTCCAATTAGGAAGATCTAATTTTGCAAATGTTTTTTATTGCACAAAGATATCGACGCTAATAATTTAAAAGTTTTTAGACCTATTTCCTTAATTAACTGTTCCATTAAAATTATTTCAGAAGTTTTAGCTAATATGCTTAGTAAAAGAATGAATGATCTAATTGTCTGTTCACAAACTGCTTTCATTAAGGAGAGAAACATCACTGATGGTGTGGTTGTTGTTCAAGAATTTAATCACTGTTGTAAGAGCAATATTACTTATGCGATTTTAATACTGGAATTTGTGAAAGCTTTTTATTCGGTGGATTGAGATTTTCTAGTTGATATGTTACAAGCTAGAGGTTTCAGTCATAGATGGATTAGCCGGATCATAACGTTATTTAAAACTAGTAACTCCAGTATTATGGTTAATTGTATTTTAGGTAATAAAATTTAATCTAAACGAGGTTTAAGTCAAGGTGATCCTTTGTCGCCTCTTTTGTTTAACTTAACCGTAGATGTTTTCACTGTGATAATTGAAAAGCGATTGATAATGGATCTCCGGGGAGTGTTGGTAGTGAAATCTCGCGTAATCGTCTATCTATCCTTCAATTTTCGGATGATACCTTACTATTTAGCTCTCATTTGCCTTATCATGTTATTACCCTTAAATTTATTTTATATAGTTTTAAACTTCTTTCAGGTTTAAAAATAAATTTTGATAAAGGTTCAGTTTTAGTTTTAAATGATTTTGAAAAGGTTAAAAATTCAGTTGCTAATACGCTGTAAAGCTATGAATTTTCCATTTGATTATCTTGGTTTTTTTATTAGACCAACTAAAATTAAACACGATGAATGGTTTATTATCATAGATAAAATTAAAAATAGGATTTCTACTTGGAATGAGAGATTTTTATCGAGAGCGGATAGATTAGTTCTTATGAACTCTGTTTTACCAGCTCTCCCGATCTATTTGATGTCTATGCATCTTTTTCGAAATGGGTGATTAACAAAATTGACAAAATAAGATGGGACTTCTTATGGAGTGGGGAAAATTCTAACAACGTTATTAGATGTTTAGTAAATGGGAAACTGTTTGTAAATCCAAAACGGATGGTGATTTAGGGGTCATTAATTTGCGTAACATGAATTTGTCTTTTCTAAGGAAATTTGAGATATTAAGGATAATCCTATTTGGAAAGAAATCGTTTCTAAATATTATTATAATGGTAGTAGTAATTTACATCAAATTACTCCTACTGTTATAAGTAAATTGTCTAATTTTGGAAATCAATTTCTAAATGTCATGTAATTTTTAACCTAGCTAGGTACAAATACAACAGTTCATAAGGAAATAGTACTGTTTTTGGTATGGCTGTTGGATTTCTGTTATCCCTCTTAGGATAGAATTTAAAAAGCTTGACGAAATTTGTAACTTTAAGAATGCTTTAATTATAGATATTTTTTCTTCCGAAATTGTGCCCCCTTGGAATTTTAATTTTAATAGAATTTTAGTAGGTACAATTCTTAGGCAACTTTCTTTGCTTTATGCTAAATTGAATCTATATAATATTGATAATGAAAATGATAATATTAGTTGGGAATACGACAACAGTAAGAAATTTACTTCTAATTCTTTTCATAAAACTTTTAGTTTCTCGGGTGTTACTAATAACTCTTTTAAATATATTTGGAAAACAAATGATCCTCCTAAATCTAAAATTCATATGTTGTAATATCCCGCCTTTTCGCACACTTTAAAACGACACACGTGCCAATTCAAAGCATACGCAAGAGCGGATTGTTATGGGGTAAATAAGAAAAACAGAGAAGAAATAAAACAAAACAGAATCTCACAGCGGAAGGATAAAATATAATAACAAATATACAGTTCATAAACAGTTTACAAAAGCTTGATTTTACTTATACAATGAATATCAGAGTTACACATACCAAATACGACAATGCAGCGGAATAGAAAGAGTGTGTAGTGCAATACTATATATATAAAATAATACTGAATCTTCGTCTTCGTCCTCCAAAGCTAAAACCTGCTATCCTGAAACGCTCGGACTGACCCGAGCGAATTTGAAAAGACAAAAAACACTCGAGTCAGACTAGAATATCTTATGTGAGTTAAATAAACAGAATTAAATATGAGTACAGTAACTCAAGAGATGCTCGGGATTTACATCTCCTAAGGATCCGTTAAACTATTTACTATGTAGTATATTGCGCTATTATAATAGTGTCTATTTATAAAATAAACTTACTTTTTAATAGCGTTAAGGGGTTACCCATATAGCCCTTAACACGTAATAGTCCCAGTAGTCCGTCCAATATCATAGTCCCTCCTGATCGGGAAGCCACCAGAGGATACCACACGGGCTACGGGAGAAATCCAAACTCGTACAAGGCGCGATAGGGTAGGTGACACGGCACAACTAGGCAATGCCAGGGTAGATATACCAATTGCTATCCAGGCTGATGGTAACGCGCAGCGCGCAGCTGCCGCCCACCTCGAACTAACTCCCCCAAAATTACAATATAGAAGTGGCCACTGAATCAATCCAAGACAAAGTATAATATCGAAGAGGAGCGTCCTATCAGAGGAATGACCTCATTGGCCTGAGAATCGCTCCTGTTTTAGCCACCTTATGCCAACTCACGGGAGTTGGGTCCACGTATTTACCTTACAGGAAACGTCGCCACCACCTACTTCATTCTGGAATCTCCACCGCGTACACGGTTAGTCAAAGTGGTTTTCGGTATCGACAGAGAGTATGTCCATATCCGATCCCGGTCTCTTTGCCAACCAATCGTTATTATAACACCGCGGTTATTTAAAAACAGTTTATACTTTAAACCAGAATATAATCCCTTTCAAAACCATAATATTACGATATCATTTCTTCTTTAAAAACACAAACAATTTATTTTCATATTATTTTATAAAAGCCCAAATCAATGATATCGTTTCCCAAATAAAATTTCCTTTCCAAAAATTATGTCACTTTTTATTATTTAATATCCCATGTAACCAATATTTTGTTTGTAACTTTCAACATAATTCTTCGAAATCCATAGTATTTTAAAACCATTATTTTCAAACTAAATGGTTTGGATATTCAACGGTATGCGAATTAAAAATGGTTTAACTTTACTGTTGCTTTATAAAGAAATAAATTACATGGCTTTCCAAATATTTCTTCTTTTAAAGTTAAACCAAAATCCAAAATATTACTTCAAGTCCCAAACCATTTCAATTTTATATATATTTATATCCATTTTTGAGCATTAATATCTCAACTAAAGTTGGATTTTTTTATCCTTTCAAAATCAATATTCTATTAATT
The DNA here is from genome assembly GCA_030765085.1 of Allium cepa. Classification (NCBI taxonomy): domain Eukaryota; kingdom Viridiplantae; phylum Streptophyta; class Magnoliopsida; order Asparagales; family Amaryllidaceae; genus Allium; species Allium cepa. The sequence goes on along the minus strand of CM060929.1, from coordinate 913,860,347 downwards.
AATCTTGACCATTCACATAAAATCCATAATTAATAAGACTTCAATTTCTAGTAATATATATATATACATATATATATAGAATTTTTCCACTTCAAATTATACTAGAATATCCATTTCTATTTATTTGGGAAAATCCAATTACAATATCATATCTTAAAATTTCCAACTTTACATTTAAACATAGGATATAAATTTACCAAACTCCATTTTCTAAATTTCTTCCATTTTCAATAAAGAAATTTATATTCCTTTTAATTTCAAAATTTCAACTTCATAGGTATATAAATATGGAATAAAATATTTATACAATATAAATTTTAAGATTTATAAACCGTATTCCATCCAACCCATAGAAATTTCATTTAAAAATAGTTATATATAGACCGCGGTGCCTGTATATAATTTTCTATCCTATGGTCAAGTGATACGGATATTTATCATTTCAATCCGCAATTTAAAATAAAACTTTGCGGTTTTATCATTTCAAACCACAATCCCGAATGGAATAAATATGCATGATAATTGGCAATATAATGATACACAAATAAACATCCATCAACATCATCCATCATCCAATCAAAATCCACAAGCAATATCAATCAACAACAATATGTGTATGATAATATACAACAGGTAATAACTGGCAGTTTTATTCCAATTAAATTTTATCAACTATTAATCTAATAGTTTATATTCAGTAATAATTTATATAACTGTTAACTAGCAGTTCATATTCAAACAATAATTCCTAACAGTAAATTTATACGCAATAAATCAATTAATTTAACAGTTAAATCTAATAAACTGCAATTCAACAGATATGGATGAAATAACATGCCAAAAGCTCATAAATAAATTTCTATTCATTTCTAAAATTTATTTAACAAACATAAAAGCTTCTAGTAATTGTGAGTGGGTAAAAACACTCACCTTTGGAATTTAAATCGAATTTAAATTCAATTTAAACTCAAAATTTTGACGGTCTCAGAATTTGTCCAAACCAGCGTCATTGGGTCTGGAATTTAATCACGATCCTAACGCAAAAAAAATCGTGTGAATCTGATATCGTATGTGAAAGTTATTAAATAAAACGTGATCGAAATTCAAATTTAAATTAAACAAAACAAAACCCTTTACCCCCGCCACGTCAGCACGAGAGGAAACGCGGCCTTCTTCTTCGAATGGGTATTACAGCGCACGCATCGCATCTAGGGCTCAGGCCGCCACCACACGCACGAATTGCGACGCCTACAACCACCTTCCCTGAGATCCAACAGCGTTTCCATCCTCCACATAGCCTGCCGAGCCCCCCAGCACCTTCCACCTTCGCCAGAACCCAAAAAAATCACCTCGCCCAAACCCTAGCCGCCACCCAAAATTGAATTTTCTGGTGAAATCGCGGCCACCGTGACGCCAGCGACTGCCACCGATGCGAAGCCCCGGTCCCCCTCTACCCAACGCAACCCTCCGATCGCTTCCAGGTCACAAATCCACCGTTGATCATCCACCACGATACATGAACGGCCAGAAATAAAGCCCTGATTTCTGGACAAACCAAAATCCGAATCGAAAAACGAACAACTCCATTGCGTTACGCTCGTCGAGAGCATCAGCATATATTTTTTTGGGAATTTTCTGAAATTTTTGAGTTTTGACTTTTGATTTTGAACAGTGGACAGATCTAGGTTTTGCAACCATTGAAGAGGAGAAAGAAATGAAGAAATGTACGTATAAACAAATGGACAATAGGCTGGAACTAGGGTTTATAACTGTATATTTATAGATAGGCTAGCGATAGGGTAGATAGGCTGTAGAATGAACGTGCGTGACAAACTATGGCCCAAAAAGCCCGCTATGCCTCCGGAACTGAATTTGTTAAAACTATATATCCAGATAGGTGTTTTAAAATATTCTGAACGCGATGGAAAAAGTTTCACGTCCAAATTCGATCATATGAAGAAGTTATGCTAAAAACAAGATTTCTAAATTAATTTCAAATTGATTTTAATAAAATTGATTTTCAAGGCGTTTCGCGTCCGTACGGTCAAATGACAAGTCCGATCGATACGAAATTTGAAATCCTATAATAATTCACCGATACGGATCCGATGAAACTGGTTTCGTCGAAATCCGAGTCCGTGACAAAAATGTCTATTTTTAATATTTATTTAATCAATTTAATAAATCATAAAATCCAATTTTATTTTTCAACTTCTATTATTGTCCAAATTCATTACTTAGATAATTCAATCAATTCCAATTGATTTAACAAGCTTGGATTTGAATTAAAATTTATAAGTATATTCATTTGCAGCGTTAATTTCTGCATTTTTATTATTATTTGGGAATTATTAATTTTACCCTCAAAACCCACCTATTAAAACTTATTTTCTTATACCCTCATTTTAAGTCAAATTAAATAAATGACCTGAATTCCATTTCAACTCATTTGATTGAAATTAACCTTTTTACCATAAATAAAATTCCAAACTCAATAATAAACTTTATCTCCATTTATTCGCCTTAATATTTCTTATTTATTAATAATTCCAATCTTGATGAATTCACATCATAAGTTTGATTAATCTATTAAATTCACTTCCTTTCTATCATTCAAAGCCATTTATGTTAATATGACGAAACTAACATTAGTTTAAGATTCGCATCATTATTCTTTAAGCCTAATGTTTACCAATTTTGTTTTAAATCCAATAACGTAATAATTTACGTTTAATTCCATTTTATATGTAGTAAATACCATTTGTCGAATCAAATACTCAAATTATAACTAAAATCTTGTTTTTCTAAAGTTATATCAACAATGATCAAATAAAAATTTGAATTAGCTTTAACTTTATTCTATGGTATTAACTATTGCAATAAATCCAAATTAATAAATGAGGCTTGACTCCTATATCAACTCCTTTGGTTTCAATTAACATTTTATGGAGAATATGAATTTCAATGTATGATTGAAACCTTTATATCTATTTCATTTCACTATTCCATAAGAAAAATTAACATTTGGTTCATACTTTCTACAAATAACTCCCATTTCTTCCAAATAATAATTACATAAACTATTTAATCTTAAATCCATTAAATTGCAATGGATTCAATTGACTGCAATTTATTTCCAAATAAATTTGGATTTTTATTTGATTATACACAAAATTTCGTTATCACTTACCTAACAAAGTTATTATTACATAAGATCTCATTGCATCCACATTTTCACATTTTCATTTCCTAGTTCTTTACTCTATTCTACATAATTTATTATAAATGGGATTTCCTTTGTTTTACATCTTATTTGTATTTAACATTACTCATTTACCAAATCTATTCCACCTTAACTGCGGTAAATTGAATTTGATTCCCAAAATTTAAAATAACAAGAAACAAGGTAGGCAAACAAATAATAGTCATTACTCCAAATTCTAGTCCTAAATAGACTTTTATTCCTTGCAAATAAATGTTACTATTTATTCTTATAGTACAAATCTCAATAATTATCCTATTTTAATTTGCTTAGGCCATTTATTTCACTATACATATCTGCATAAACGGACAATTTATTCAATCCATTGAGTATCAATTCTATTAAGTCCTGTTTATATTTTTATGCATTCTTCTATTATTTTACAAAATGGAATACTTTTAAACTCATACACTTAATAACAAAACCGTTATAAATCTAATAAATTCCCAAAATCGAAGTTTGTACACATTATACACAACTCATATGATTTCTCACAAAACGTTGAATTTATTAAATGACCATTTATTATAATTTAATTCCCTTAATTGAATCAATTGCTTATTATTATATATATATATTCTTTTCATTCTACCATTCAAATTAATATATATACTAACATTCACCAATTTCAACATTTATTTGTATCCTAAAATTAACTTTAAATCAAGTTGTGAAAATTTTCATTATCCACATCTATTATCATAAATTTTATAGTTACACTAAATTGCAACTACTATACCAAATCTCTACATTTATCCTTAAACAAATTAGAAATTATATAAATTTAACTTATTAAATATTATTAATTTGACAGGTCGTTACAATCTCCCCCACTCAAAACTTTTCGTCCCCGAAAAGGAAAGAAGAAGGGAGAAGGAAGAATAACAGTGCATTTTACTTCAAATATTAACTTTTTTTTGTTTTTTTTACTGGATTAATTTCCTTTAATGAAATACACTTGTTTTATAATTATTATATCCTTTAATACTTGAATTATTAAAGTTGGAGAACAAATTTCAACAAAATTCTAAGTCCAAAATTTTCGAAAATTTTTGGCAGAGTCTCCTTTGTACGGAGGGATTCTGGAGAAAATATAATATCCAAATATACAAATATATACATATATATCCAAAATAAAATATCCCACACGGGAAAAATATATAAAATAGCGCTTTAAACGTAATCCGAAAACGTACCTATTTGTCGGGCAATATACGCTTTATTATTTTGGAACCAAAAGCAGTAGCGGTTGCTTCCAACACCTGTATTCACTTATAAAATCTAAAAGGATAAATATTTATTTTACAGTGAATGTTTAGGTGGATTCAATCATTCATATTCAATCAAATGCAACAACCATAGATTTTAGCAAACAGCACACACCACAACCAACAATCATTCACTCAACAAACAATCAGTTTTTCGGGTTCAAATTATGAAGTTGTACGAATGAAGAATAACTATCAAGTGCATCCGTTGCTCAACAGCCTTAGATGGAACAAAGATAGGTTATTTATTCATCCAACAACTCCACAATTCCTTACCCAACAAACATACATCAACCAACAATTCAAATCAACACCAAAATAGCTTATTATACATTTATTTCACAATTCATTGGTTTGATTTTCTTCTTCATATATGGTAGAATTTCTTTATTTCTTAAGTTTTCCTTTATTACTTAAGTTTGTAAAATAAGTTCTCATTAATAACAACAAATATTTTGAATATCTTCATTTCCTTACTCTTCACTTGTAAGATTTCTCTTAAATTCCAAATCTGCTAACATTCATTCTTATGAGTGGAATTTTTTTTTTCTAGTGACTATGGATTACAGTCATATTATTTATTTTTCTACATTCCATTATATTAGAATAGGGGAGAGTTGAAACATACTTAAGTAAAAATCTTACAACATGTCACCTATCAATAATACTTAACTTTATTTCAATAGAATTTTGATTATCACTTAAGTTTTATACCATTTAATTCTTATTTATAACGGTAATTTATTGAATACTTCATTATTTCTAAAATTCCTACTTGTAAAATATTCAATTCTAGTTTCTTATTTAACATTTCAACTTTTATATATAGGTAAGTTATTTATGCTAAAGAAAATGCAATTGAACTTATACAAGTTTAATCTCCATTCTTTTAATTTAATTCAATGTTGATCCATATTATTTTTCTTTCTCCTACGTATCCAATTTCTCTTTCTAACCTTGCAATACTTCTCTTAATTTAATTAGAGGTTTCAATTCATTTATTACTCAACCTTTTATTTCATTAAAATTTAACAATTAATTAATGGAGAATTTTAGAATTAAATACCCGGGTTAAATTTCAATTTATTTCAAAATAATAGATAAATAAGTTCTTACACTCAATATCTCAAATAGTTAGAACAATAAAAGAAATTTTTTATAAAATTTCAAAATAAATCTGCAGTAGAATTTACTACAGTGGTCTTTCCCTTTTGAAACTCGAAAATGAAAGTCGATGATGCGGCCGTCATCACCGAATTTATTTTTCCAGCGACAAAGAGGGAAGTACAAAATTTATTTCTCCAAGAATCTTCTTTTAAAACAAATTTTTCCAAATTATACTATATTTATATAAGAAATTACTTATAAACCAAATAAATAAATTTCACAAATTCTTTGGAAGCAAATTTTCAAAACCCCGGACTTAAGTTCTAAATCTCCAAATTTGGTTTATTATAATTTCACTTAGCTTCAGTTATTATAAATATTTTTATTGCCCAACATCCAATCTATAGCAACCAAATATATATATATATATATCTTTATAAAACATTTTTATATATAGAAAATATAATAGGCAAAATTATTTCATTCACCTATATTAAAAACGGATATTATGTCGGTCTGTCCTATTAAGTGTTTAGAAATCCCTATTGATGGCATAGCGTCCCATGCATCAACCAGAATTTATAAATACAAAACGGAACAGATTAACACAATATCAAAATCTTTTATTAATACTAACAAATACGCTCTCTCTCATATATATACACTCAGCGACTCCCATAGGATATTTCTACCCTATTAACAAAGAGTCAAACCCCACAAAGCCAAGGTTTATCGCTAAACCAAAGCTCTGATACCAGCTGTAACATCCCGCCTTTTCGCACACTTTAAAACGACACACGTGCCAATTCAAAGCATACGCAAGAGCGGATTGTTATGGGGTAAATAAGAAAAACAGAGAAGAAATAAAACAAAACAGAATCTCACAGCGGAAGGATAAAATATAATAACAAATATACAGTTCATAAACAGTTTACAAAAGCTTGATTTTACTTATACAATGAATATCAGAGTTACACATACCAAATACGACAATGCAGCGGAATAGAAAGAGTGTGTAGTGCAATACTATATATATAAAATAATACTGAATCTTCGTCTTCGTCCTCCAAAGCTAAAACCTGCTATCCTGAAACGCTCGGACTGACCCGAGCGAATTTGAAAAGACAAAAAACACTCGAGTCAGACTAGAATATCTTATGTGAGTTAAATAAACAGAATTAAATATGAGTACAGTAACTCAAGAGATGCTCGGGATTTACATCTCCTAAGGATCCGTTAAACTATTTACTATGTAGTATATTGCGCTATTATAATAGTGTCTATTTATAAAATAAACTTACTTTTTAATAGCGTTAAGGGGTTACCCATATAGCCCTTAACACGTAATAGTCCCAGTAGTCCGTCCAATATCATAGTCCCTCCTGATCGGGAAGCCACCAGAGGATACCACACGGGCCACGGGAGAAATCCAAACTCGTACAAGGCGCGATAGGGTAGGTGACACGGCACAACTAGGCAATGCCAGGGTAGATATACCAATTGCTATCCAGGCTGATGGTAACGCGCAGCGCGCAGCTGCCGCCCACCTCGAACTAACTCCCCCAAAATCACAATATAGAAGTGGCCACTGAATCACAATATGGAAAATAGAATTTTACTTGACACTTTATTTGTTATACTTTGTCGGTATATTTGGTTTCGGATAAATCGAAGAATTTTAATAATATTAATAGTCATTTTAATAAATTGATTTTTATAATTTCTTCATTTTGTTTTAATTGGATCTCAAATCGTAAATATAAATTAGCTAAAAATAATCATTTTAAAGAATATCTTAATAACGTTAATAATATTATTAAGTTATTTAAACATGAAAACATTATTTTTGTCCAATATATAATTAATATCAATAGAAAAATGGTGTCATGAGTTGGGGGTTTTCCCTCTGGTTCGTGATTTTTTCCATGTCCTGCTATCTATCATCGTGACGTCCAGATTTGCCTCGCCCCCCGTCCTCTCTGCCTCACCTATGCCTGGTTCGTTCCTTGTTTCCTCTTCCCTTACTTTGAACCTGATTTCTTGTCCTTCATCTACGAGATCTGGTCGCCAGTTTAACATTCGATCGATGTCGCCCTTCCTTTCTGATTTTCACTTCCCCCGATGGCCTCCAAGTCTGGTCTACTTACTATCTCTATTTCCTCTAAACCCACTATTGGATCTTCGAGTGCCATTACTTTCTCCTTGTAGGATTCTCTTGGCAATTCACTCTTTGCTAGATCTGATGTAGGGTTGTCCAAGGCCGGTATTGAGTCTAACGTTGGCGTCTGTGTCGAAGGTGATGGGTCTGTTCGCGTTGATTCTAATCCTCAGAGGTTGTATCTGGTATTGAAATATGCGCTAGTGATGTTTGTTCAAATGCCAAGCTAAACTCTAATAATAACAATGAGGGCGTTTGTTTGAGCGCTAGTGTTCTAGGTGACTTTACAGGTTTACTATCGTTTTCCTGTTGCGCAGTCAGCTGTCCTAGCTTTGACATGCTCTAAATCTTGGTCGTCCCTTTTTACTTCTCTTCCTCGTAATGCAGATAACTATAAACCTATTGAATTTGAAATAGTTGAGGAAAAAGGAGTTATGATTCCACCTCCAATTGTGATGCAAGCTAATATGGACTGTTTGTCGGGTTATTTGGTTAGATTCTTTTTGGACCCCAATCACCAGTTTCATGATGCAACTAAAGTTTGCCATAGGAATTGGAAGCTTCATGGTGAATTATGTGTGTTGTTGGTTGACTTCATGTATTATCATAAATTTTCCTCCCCTGGGGAACGATGGCGTGTTCTTGAGGATGAGCCTTCTTTTTTTGATGGTAAATCCTTTATTCCTACTCCATGGACCCCAACTGTAGTCAGTGCTTTTGAGCAGGTGCTTTCTATTCCTGTATGGGTTTACTTCTCTCAAATTCCTTCTACCTTATAGCCATTGCTTGGTTTGAATTGGATTGCTTGTAATGTTATCAAATTGAAATGCTTTGACTCTAACATGGTAGCAAGAGAAAAATTGGTGTATGCGAAGGCCCTTATTGAAATTACACAAGATAAGCCTATCCCTTCCTCTATTAGTGTTCAGCTTGCTGTTGAGCATGTTGTGGATGTCTGAGTTCACTATGGTTGGGTTCCTGACATTTGTACTGTTTGTCACTCCTTTGAACACCTTGTCGGTGCATGCATGTATTCTGTAGTCTCCACGGCGGCTCCCAAAGTTTCTCTGCCTCGCCCCCCACTTAGAAAATGGGTTCCTAAGGCTTCTTCCTCTGCCTCTGTCTAGTAAGCTTCCTGAAGTGCATTTTCCTCCTTGTCCTGATGCTAGGCATTCCTCCGCTTCAGTCTTTTATCTCATGGATCATTCTGCTGATTCTTTTATTCCTATAACTGCCCCAGTTTTTGGGCTTCCGACATTGTCTATTGTGTGGGATGAGTCATAAAGGTGGTGGATTGATCTCAAATCTGATATGAGATATAATCCCGTGGATGAATCTTTTTTTAGGTTTGTTTCTAATTATCATCTGGACCTCAGATGCCCTCGTTACAGTATTTCTGGCGACTCTTTAGTGCTCACTTTGGATGGTCATCTTGGGGGTAGGAATGCTTTCATGTTAGCCGATGATACTTGGGATCGATCTACTCTCCTAATTCTTTGGATTATGACCCTTGTCTTATTGTTCTTTTTTGCCATTTTTCTTGTATTATTAAGTCCGCCCCTATGGATTCTACCCAGGTTTTAGCGGACGATTGTGTTTCTTCCTCTTCTAAGAAGACCTAGTCGTTAGGTTATTTTTAGTAGATGTGGCGCCTCTGTCATAATCCTGTGCTGTATTTTCTCTTTTTTTCATAGTTAAGATTTTCTACCTTTCTCCTATTTTTAAACATTTTATTACTTTCATAATAAAAAGTGGACGATCCATTATAAAACCGGCTGGCCTTGCCAAAAAAAATTGACATTAATAATTGTAGCATTAACATTTTTTAAATGATGATTTCATTGATTATCATAATATCCTTTTAATCAAAGGAGAATTATGATTAGTTTAAAGTTTTTGTTATATTTTTAGTTTGTTATTGTTTTAATTTATAGATTTTTAACTTATTTTGATCACAGATTCTTTTTAGGTCCGATTTCTAATTTTTATTGTCCTATGCCCTATTATCATAGCTTTCGTATCTTTTCTTTTATTTCATTATTATACATACATACATATATATATATATATATATTTCATTTATATACATATATGTGTATTATTCTTATATTTCTCTTTAGTTCCTTTTACAGATACAGGTTTTGGCCAGAAATTGTGTTAAATTTTTTTTGCAGGTTCACAAGATTGCTGTTGGTAGAATTGCTGTTTGCAGTGAGGAGTTCTTCTCAGTTCTTCTACATCTTCAGTATGGCATTCTACTTTCTGGATGATTCACTTTTCAGCGAGACACTCTCTCCAGTTCTTCCGAGACTTCAGAGTGGCATTTTTTCATTCCAGATCATTGGCACTCCCAGTTTTCCAAGTCTGCAGTGTGGCGTTTCCTTCTCAAATGGAGCTTTCTTCTAGTATCATTGGCACTGAGTTTCTTCATAGATTTTTTGATACTTCTAACGCCTCAATACCGGGTGGTGGCCTTGTCGGAACTCGATATTCGGGTGTAGTGTGCGGTGGCCTTACTGGAGCACATTCTATGGGTACCTGAGTTATTTTCTTTGTTATTTGTACTATGATTAGCTACCTGCCAGGCATGTTGGTAGCATCTTGTCTTCTTTGATATATACATATTCACATATACGCTCTCCTCTATTCTAAAGGATCGCACATTTTTCTCAAAACATTATGAATAATTCAATCATTAATCTTTACCATATAAATAATTATAATAAATTAGCAAATGTTATTAATAATCATTATTATTAATTTCAAACCATATTAATAATTTAAATAATAACCCTTCAAAATATTTAAATATTAATAAACAATTTTAAACAATATTAATATAAGTAACCAACCGTAAAATATAATATATTTCCTTGATAAAAATCCATTCGTAAATCTTCAACCCAGTCGTTTCCATATTTATAAAACTATATTTAAGAATATCTTTCCATTTTATAAAACTTTCTTTCATAAAATCCATTTATTTATGAACTCCATTTATAAATATATTTTCTTTATGAATCTCATTTATTCATAAATATTATTTAAAACATCAATCACCATCTGTTTTAATGTTATTTCTATATGGGTAAATTCCTTTCTATTTATAAAATATCGTTTAACATCCCAAATTTATCCTCGCTTTCAATTTCCAGAATAGAGTCAACTATTTTCAAAATATCAATTCAGATCTTATAATGAATCCACTGTTTGATTTATTCCTCAATTTATCAAACGATAATAGTTTCCTTTAATTTATAAATCCCGTTTATAAATCTATACTTTTATTATCAAAATACAATTTTACGAATCTTTATTTCCTTTGTAAAAACAACTCTTATAAATTATCTCATTATAAATTTCACGTTTATAGATAAATTATAATATATGTAACTATATACATATATATCACTTTAAAGATGATTAATAAATATTATCTCAAAATATTTCTAATTTCTTTTAAAACATATTCCTTTATTACAAAAGACGGACTTATTCTTTGAGATTTTTAAAATCTTTATTCATGGTTCAAAATCACTTTTTAAAATATTTCATAAAACTAATAAAATACATATCCAAAAATCTTACCTTTGATTTTCAAATAAATTAAACCTTCATATAATTCAGGACTAATTATTTAAAATATATATAATTTTCAAAATTGCTTGGAAATCACTTTTTTAAATTAATCACTATTTTGTGGTATCTTAAAATACTAAAATGCAAGGCTCAATGCTACTAAAGCACTAATAAGAAAAATCATGTTCATGTCATCCAATATAACATCCAACATATCATATATCATAATATATATGAAAAAAAATCAACAGTGTGAGGAATCCTGTTGGATCCCTTCAACCTGTCCCCCTGCATCACATACAGTGTATAATTATAAATATTAATCAACCGATTCGAGGCGGGATTTCTATCCAAAGGGTCATCCGCTCTTACATGGGATTGTAATAGGGCCTCGTCCGCTGCAATAGGCGGTAATATATCAAATCCAACTAATAATAATTAGTAAATTATCCAAACAGTCAATAATTATCACTAATAAATATCCAAACATCCAATAGATAATTTTTATCAATTAAATTATTTCTAGTTAAACAAAAAGAGTGAGATTAACTCACTTTGATTTTTAATAGTTACCAAAACTTTCTGTTTTGAATTAAAATTGAACAGACATTCAATTTTAATCCGAAATTTCAACTAGCTTCGAATAAATCCAAGCTAACTCCATAGCATAGTGCTCGCTGATACAAAAGCAACGCAACTTGTCGCGCTCGAAACGGACCTCGTACGAACAAGTTATGAATTATTAATCAAACTATAAAATTAAATTCTATAATTAACTAAACTTAATTAACTTTAAAATTTATTAATCTTCCTCCCTCTTGCTCATAGACATCTCCAGGCACGCGCATTTCTCATTTTCATTTTTTTTACATCTTCGGTCGATGAACGCACCATTCGCCAACCACCTGCCGTCGCCGCCTTGACCGCATCACCCCCCAGCCGCACTCGCGCCGGCCATACTGTGCCTCATGTATGACAAACGAGATCACAACCCCAAAACTGACCACGAATGGAGCCTTCCAGTGGCCGCCTTGGCTCGTCGTTTGACGTTCGATCGTTTAACAAGCTCGTATTGATGCTCTCTATATTTTCCTGGTTGAAGTCGAAGGCTATTTCGATCCCTAGAGGCACCGATGAACTAAGGCCATTGGATTTCTAGGTTGAATGGCGGCTGAGATTTTATTTTAGGGTTAGGTTTTACAAATGAAGGAAGTTAAGGGCTATTTATAGAAAAAATTTATGGTACTATTCATCCGTGAAAATTTCGAACTCCAAACGAAGCGTGCCGCCTTGCGTTCGATATGTTATACCCCTATTTCGAACACAATGGAATATATATTGGAAGCCAATTCCATCATATATTGAAGTTCACTTTTCAAATTAAATTATATTAAATAAAAATTCCTTTAATTAATTTCTATGGGTTATGAACTCGCACGACCAAATGATACGTCTGATCGCCACAAAACTCGACGGTATACAATAATTCACTACTATGGATCTAATGAAACTAGTTTCATCAAAATCCAAGACAGTGCTTCGGAAGATTATTTTCACACGTCAATTAAAACGAATAATTCTTAAATCAGTTTAATCACTTTTAATTCAAATTTAAAAGTTTACTACCTTCCTTCTTATTCAAACATAATTTAAATCAACTTTAGAAATTATTTTCATTCATATTAAATCCAAGATTAAATTATTTAAAGAATTTCAAATATTTAACAATTTAATTATCAAATAAATCACTATATTTGAAATTCAAGTTATTTAACTTATAAAGATAACTTTTCAATATTTAAAATCAATTAAATATTCCAAATCAAAACGATTAAAATTCTGGGTCGCTAGAAAATATATATTCTAAAAATGAATTTTTAATTTCAAAATTATTAACTTATTCAAGATAAATTATTTTATTTTTATATATTATATTTCTATTTAAAATTATTATATATATATTTAATTTAAATCAATAGATCTAGATTTGTTCTTAAATTGTTTTACTAATTAAATAAATTACATATTTAGAAGGAATTTTGAATTTAACATTATTGGCTAACTCAAAATAACTTATTTTGTTACAAAATAAATAATATATGTGTATATGATTATAATTTAAATTTGGCATGGACAATGGTGCGCGTATAAAGGGCCAATATGTCCTTTGAGGTGTAAATCTCAGCACTTATATAGTGACACATTATACCATTTACACATTTATATAGTACACGCATACTTACATGTATGTGTATGTTTGATACACATATACACTTTATATATTACATATTTATACAAAATCAATTTTTATATACATTAACTTAATACAATAAATATTTTATTCAAAATTATTTAAATTTCGACTTCATAGGCCCAATAAGATCTAAAAAGACAAAAAATTTAGATTCACCCATTTGACCAGCCGCATGCTGACCTAGTTTCAACAATAGTATTAGAGTCAAATAGCTTATGCGGTCTAAATTAGCAGTAGTAGACTAACTTATTAATGCTACCCATATAGTAGGATGTCTAAAAAAGTAGTGTCTGTGGTTGAGTTTGGATAACCAAGTACTCTGTCTTACCTAGCTACTAGCCTGGCCCGAAATGAAGAGGCAAGCCTAAACTTTATCCCCTATATAAAGGCCTAAATTGATTTTGGACTTAGGGTAGTCTTCAAAATCTATTTTAAAATCAAAATAAAATTTTAAAATTAAAAATTTAAATTTAAAATAAATAAAAATAATATTTTAAATTTAAAAGGTTAAATTTAAAATAAGTAATGATTTTGAAAATGTTATAAAATAATTTTCAAATTTGTTTAGAGAATAAAAGTAATTTTTTTCAAAAATTATTAATAATTAATTAGATTAATTAAATTTAATAATTAATTAAATTAAATAACATATATATATTTATATAAATTATCTTAAGATGTTAACGATATATATAATATTTGAAATTTGTTTAATTGGATATGTTAATTGAAAATTAATAATATTATAGTGCATATATATAAGATATATGTGTATTACTATAATTGTTATAGTCTACATATTCAACTTAAAATGTTTTAATTGAATAATAGAAAATTAATTAAAATGTTAATTAATTAAATAAGATTTAATTAATATAATGTTATATACAAGACTATTATATAAGTTAATAAATTATAAAGTTATATAATAATTAAAACTTATATAATACGAATGTATAAATTAAAGGTGGAACATTAGAAACGCATTAGACTTAAATGAGAAATACATACGTCTTGTACATATACCATTATTTTTGATGTGTCCAACACTTGAATCACGAGAGTGTTTCTTGAGAAATATATTATCCCATAAGTCGATATCACTTTAGGTATAATGTTGAAGATTATGAATATATAATATAACGTTATCCTCTACAATTTATATATTACTAAATTACATACATACTCTCTAGTTGTTGAGCAAACTCAAGTTAGAGATGTTATGTATAGTATTATTCATATATTGACTAGATAAGGTAAGAAACTATACGTATTTATTGAGCGAACTCATGGTACATATACTATACTTATACCGTCATGAAATGGTAGGTATGAGCAAGTAATTTCTTTTCACCTGTTCAGAAAACTTAAGGTCAAATTGAGATTAGGACTATGAACCTAGGGTTAGGAGTTGTATATGATATAACCAATATGGATTTATCTACAAGGAAACTTAAGGTCAATATTCCAAGATAAATGTTTTAACATCTACTAGTGAAGTTGAAAGACATCTATGTTATATATCTTGAGGTTTTGAGAAACATAAAAGACTAGTGGGAGCCTTATTAGATAAATGAAATTGTAACATTTTACCTTTCTAATATGGCAAGAACATCTGCTATGTAGAAATTATAATAATCTACATTGATAAATTTATGCAACTAATATAACTGATAAAATGTTCATCAATTAAAATATATAAATGAACTGATTCAATGTTGACAAATAGAAATATGAAATATACTAAACAATAAATTTATCATGTTAACCCTTTTAAGTGCCTAATTATAAAACCACTAAATATTTTTCTAACTTGGTCACTTACGAGTTTAATTGCCTAAGACTCTGTATTGTCTACATGAGTTTTGAACTATAAAAGCAATACAAGAATATAATATCTGATCCATATGTGATCACATATAAATGTTGTATGGTGAACTGTCATAATTCGTAATGTACGAAACCTCAATGAAAATAGTTCATTGAAAAAAGCAAGTAAATTGTAGTGTGAGATCGTATATTCAATATGATTGATTGCAATAATGACCTTGTAGTGTTAATTGTAACACTAGACCAAAGCCTACAAGATAGACCTATGTCTGTTTGATCAGTTTATGTAAAGTGCAATTTATTTGATATCCTTAAAAGTTAAAGATGACCAAATGCACTTTTGTGTAAGGTTCTCACGATATTTAGTATAGCTTCGTTTTGAATGATTTGAGCAATTAGAAAGAAAATTGAACGTGTAAGAGTGGATGTAACTTAAGGCACAATTGGGATGAAGAGAGTGAATGATAGCTCCTACTTCATAAAGAAATTCAAAAACGATGGTTGTATTTCCAATATATACTCACAATATAAAAATAAATGTTCGTTATAAAATAAGACTATAGTACTAGTATTTGTGATGCATTGGAAATAAAAAAAGTATCTAATTTCATTTCTAATTATTTTGGAGTTATGGACTAAGCCACTGTTTTGAGAAATAATTTTTTGATTATACGATTATGGTACTAGTAAATTATATCATAGACAATTAAAGGCAAAACACCCATTCAGTGGGAGCATCATAAGAGTTGATGAACTCTACAGATTGATACATACAGATGGATGCAATCAAAAGTTTATTAATTCTAAAATGGTTCCACTTATTTAGTTGTCTTCATTGATGAGTTATCACAGACATGAACATGTATATTTCATAAACATGTAGTATGTACATGATAAGCAAATAGAATATAAGATGGACGTGAATTAAATAACGTTTAAAAGAAATTAAAATGATGCAATTTGACCAAATAGGCGAGTATATTGGAAAATGTTCCAAACATACCTAAAAGTGAAAAAAAAGATTCAATCTCAAAAGTCACTCCTTTCTATGATACTAATGATGTATCGATAAGGAGTAATCATACTTTGTTCGACTATTAAGGATTAATTATGAGTGCAATTAAGTTAACTACTTTCTATAAGGTCGTGTATTAAAGAGTAGTACATAAGGTTAAAATTAACTTCGTCTAAATAATAGTTTACAAAATCATACAAGTAAGGGTTTATAGAATATCTTAGGCCAAGGAGCTGGCAGGTTGTGTGATTTAAAACATAACACGTAATAATTGGTCGTAAGGGATCTTGAATGAATTGCCCCAAAAGGAATTTGGGAACGACTATCATTGGATGATCAATTTATGCTTTAAGCTGAAGTATTTTAAATTAGGACAGAATCGATTTTATATATAAGACAATTCGTAAAGTGTTTATGAATACTTATTCCGTTACACTAAGAAACAACCATTGTCTCAAGAAATACAACTTCGTAGCAAAGGAAATCTTTTAGAAATTATTGGTATTTAGATACGATCCAAAGATGAAACCGATTACATGGGATAAAATGAAATTAACCAAACCTAAATTAACACAACACATTACAAAGTTTAATAAATATTCTTACACATTAAAAAGAAACTATAAGTTTCCTATCAATATCGGGAATAGATAATCCTCAGTTGTCAATTAAAC
The DNA here is from genome assembly GCA_030765085.1 of Allium cepa. Classification (NCBI taxonomy): domain Eukaryota; kingdom Viridiplantae; phylum Streptophyta; class Magnoliopsida; order Asparagales; family Amaryllidaceae; genus Allium; species Allium cepa. Next base: position 913,843,200 of record CM060929.1, on the reverse strand, counting down.
TGTTAAAAGTATTGGCTTTGCCATATGATATGATGCATAAATCCAAAAGGTTTCCAAGTACATTATCAAAATATGGTTTTGATAGTTGCACTAAAAGGGATACGATCCATCAGCAACGAATGTGCCTTCAAGAATAAGACAAATGCACTTGGAATATAATGTGCGACATCATTAAGAATAAAATTGCAAATTTTAATTGTTGAAATCAACATGATGGATTTGTCACCCAACTTGCGCAAGTTAATTAAGATTTACTAGTAAAATTTTCACTTGGTATGACTTTACATTTTAGGACATCTGTTTTGAAATAGAAAATTCTAAATAATGATTTGAGATAGACTATTTGCACATTACTACCAAATTGTCTCAAAGTTAGTGGAAGCATTATTGAGTTTATGAGTTTTCGTGTAACAACCAATAATTTAGGATTAATTTATTAATTAATTAAAGGGCCAAGAGGGGCTAAATAAGAAAATAAAGGGGATAATGAATTAATGAAAACGAGTATGTGGGCCAAAGCCTAAATAGCTATGGGACAATAAACATGACTCTTTTCATTCATACATTCATTCATTCATTCTGTTCTTCTAAAATTAAAACAAGAGCTTAAAGATACGTTAACGGTGGTTTCTTAAAAGATTTAAGTGAGTAACACTTAACTTTTTATTCAGTTTGTTGGTTGATTCAGACAACAATATTTTATTGGTATTCATATAGATTATGTCAAAACGAAAACTACATATAATGTCCTAGCCGTTATTCTAGGGATGGGTTAGTAATTTAAGAAGCTTATGGCTTAGGAATAAATCGTTATGAATTTGTAAAGTAAAAACTTATAAAATATACAAGGAAAAATGACATGCAATTCAAACGTAAGATAAGGTAGGTATAAAGGAATTATTCACAAATTCTCCAAATTTTGTAAGATTTTCTATACGTAAACTAAGCTTGAATTAATAGAGAACTACGCCAACCTAAAGGGAGGATAAACATTGAGAATTGATGGAAATGATATATATTAAAATAAATATGTAAGGGGATAAGATCCATAAAAGTAGTTGAAAAAATAAATAAAGGACATTGTAAATGTTAGAAAAAGATAGAGTAACGTATCTAATGGCTACACATGTAAAGGCTGCCATGTTCCTTGTCAGAGATGTCAAATACGGAGTTAGGGAGGCAGAGGTCAAACATTTCAAGGGAAAACTAGGCCTAGTAAAACCACGCTAGGTAGTGAAGTAGTGATTTGGCGAAGAAATCTAAGAACTTTCTGGGAGAAAGTAACCCAGCGTCGCAAATTTGCATAAGACAAATAGCGCCACAATCAGGTGAAGATAAGAAAATGGCACCGTCATACTGCACTGCAATTTGGAAGGAACATGCTCAATAAGTAAAGAGTATATTGCATACATGGGTCGGGGAACGGTGTACTGTGCCAAAAAATTATGGGCGGAAGTATGGTATGGATGGGCAATTGATGTCGAATAAAGATGCTTACTCGAATGCACAACTGTAGAAGTCTATGTGACAAGAGGAATTCAACTTCTAGAGGTTTGTAGAGGGTTGATCCTATGCAACCTCTAACTAAAATATAACAATACTGTAAGGGGTTGATTCTATGCGGTAAGGGATGATATTTAGCTGATTCTTCGTAGTCCAAAATTAAATAATAATTAAATGAGACCAACGGGTGGCTGATTCGAAGCAAGTCAGGACTAAATGAACAAGTGCTGGACAAGGGGCTACGGGTAGCTGATTCATAGTGGTCTCAGGTCCCACATCAAATAAAATAATCAATTAGGGCTTGCGGGTAGTTGATTCATAGCGGGTTCGAGATTAAATAAATTAAATAAAAGGATATGTGGGTGTCTGTTTCATAACATTTCAAAATCTATTGAAGAGCAAGGACTACAGGTAGGGTACCATAATAATTCAGAGTGAAATAAAAGCAGTCTATAGGGGAGTAATTCCATGCAGACCAATGTAAAAAAAACATATGAATTAATACTGTGGAGATTGGGATCAGTGCAGTATAAGCAAAACATAATAAGAATTAAATAGGAAATGTGTCGGAATGTAGTAGTAACTATTATGATTTGATGCAACATTAGATTTTCACTTCAGTCAGTTGGGACTGCATTTGAACGGTGCATGGGCATAGTAGAATCTGTATAAAGAAAACTCGAGAAGTTTCCGAGGAAGTAAGTATGACTTTATTTTGTGTGGTATTATGTTCGCAGTTTGTGGTTAGCAAGGGGAATACCAATTCCGCATTATGCAGCGTGGTCTTACTATGTAATTTATAATGTATATACGGCAAGTATAAGTTACAACAGATTTATGTCCCACCCATGATTTTATCATTGTCTTCCTCATAAACTCATGGGTACTTATTCAAGTAGCTGAGTTTATGGGATATGTAGTTTATTTTAGGTGCAAACCGAAGATTGATGACAGTGTAGAAGGCATAGTTATTTATCAGTGTATGATTCAATCTGTTATTATAAGTGATTGGGTGGCATCATCATATGTTGGTCTGACCCTCCATTATGTATTTCTTATGTTATATTTTGACCTCTACGTGGGTATGAGGAGTTAACATTGAACATGTAGGTAATGAATATTAAGATAAATTTTGTTAAAATGAAAATTGTTTATTGTTTGGTTTACTTAGACTATTCTAAATATATAGAACTCAGTTTTAATCGCTTGAAAATAATTCCAATGAAGACTACAACGTCATTGGCATTCATTTTCGTGTCTCCTAGTGGGGGATGTTACAGTTTGTATAAAAGCTTGGGATTAAGGTAATCTAAGTATAACGGAGCTAGAAGAGGAATAAGGGCCTAGAATAAGAAGAACACCCTTGGGAGGGGATGTGCTATTATATTTATATATATGACGTATTTGCAAATTGATATATAGATATATTAGAAGATATACCCACCCTTTTATTATTATTATTTCACTCTTTCTTTTCGTTTCTAACGAAGACTTACTAGAAGAAAAAGGAAGATGGATTTGAGGGATAAGCGAATTATGTTAGGAAGGTAAAGCCTAAGGACGATGCAGAAAGTGCGCAAACCAAAGAAGAAAGCAAGGAGAAGTCTCAAGTGTATTAAGGGTGGAAACTGCATAGTTAGTGAATGTGGCGGGTATGGATGTGAATGCCTAGTTTAGAGAGTTATTGGCTTAAAGGATGAGGTAGAATGTGCCAAGTGTAGTTGAACCAAGAACCGCTGCTGTAAGAGAGGATTTCCCAAAGATGTGTAAAGACTATAAGAGTTTAGAAGGGAAAGTGTTTTTGGCGAGAGAGCCCATGGTTGATGTATTAAACTGGCTATGGAACTGTGAGCAGATAATAGGAGACCTAGGTTTGAACAATGCGCAAAAGAAGAAACTGGAATCGAGACAGTTGTAGGAAGATACGCTTGATTGGTGGGAGATAATTATTAATGGAACACCTGAGGAAGAGATTACCTAGGTGCAGTTCAGAGAAAGATTCAAGGTTCAGTTTATATTCGAGTCACAACAGTGTGTATTATTGCATGAGTCCATAGACTTGAGGTAGAGTGACCTTATTATTGAAGGGTAAGTTTAGAAGTTTAATTCTTTGGCTAAATATGTAGGGAGATCATCAACACTCCAATGAAGAAGAATGAGAAATTCATCATGGGCTTGAAGCAAGGGTTGGATCATAAGGTGATGTCTCATTTTTCATCACCTTTTGAATTCATAATCAATATTGCCATAAGATACGATAGGATGTATCAAGCGCAGTGGAGAGTAGAGACAAAGTCCAAGGTTTTGACGAAGAAGAAGTTTGTTCCTTATACCAAAGGCAAGAAGGGAGTGTCAAAGGGAAGGAGCGGAGAAGCTATTGTTGTGGATGTTGTCTGTTTCAACTATGGATAGAAGGGACACTATGCTACCACGTGTCCAGCACCGAAGAATTTTATATGGACTAAATGCTTTAAGTGTGATAAGGTAGGGCATTTGAAGAATGACTATTTAGAGCTTAAGGCGCAGATTTATGCTTTTTAGGGATCCAAGGAAGGACCATCTGCCAAAGAAAGAGGCAAAGGAAAAATCTTGGAAGGTATGGCTCAAATTTCTGGTATTTTAGTAAGACAACTATATGGTACTAGTGCTACACATTCCTATATAGCAAGAGATTTTGTTGATAAACTTGGGTTAGGAGTTGCCTATTTAGTTACCTCCATACATATAGCTAATCCGATAGGGGGATACACCACTCTTGGATTGAGATTCACTAATCTAGATATTGAGTTGGGTGAGTGCAATATTCTCTTGATCCTTATGCATTTAATTTCATAGGTTTTGGAGTCATTTTAATAATGGATTGGTTAGAAAGGTCCTATACAAGTGTGCACTGTGCTAAGGGAAATATTACTCTTAGCAATCAGACTGCAAGGGTAGAGTGTACGTGTCCTTACAGGAGCACGAAGCAAAGCACAGAAGCATTTTTTGCTTTAGATTCAGAGAAGGAAGAAGAGCTAGGAGCATTACGGGTAGTGAAGGAGTTTTCGGATGTATTTGAAGCAGTTTCGTGGTTTCCACCCCCGAGAGCAACAAAGTTTTGTATAGATTTGCTACCAGGAGCTGAACCTTTAGTCGTCCTCCTAGTAAAATACCTCCGAGGGAGATGGAGAAGTTGAGGAAGCAGTTGGCTGAGTTAGAAGGTAAGAGGTTCATTAGGCCAAGTAGCTCACCATGGGGGCGCAGCGGAAGTATTTACGAAGAAGTCTGATGGGTCATTAAGAATATGTATAGACGATCAAAGATTGAATGAAAGGATGGTGAAGAACAATCATCCTTTTTCGAGAATTGGCGACCTTCTTGATCAATTGAGCTAAGGTATTTTCATAGCTAGATTTAGCCACGGGTTTCATCAACTGAGTGTTGCAGAGGTTAGTGTTCCTTTCACTGAGTTCTGGTCAAGGTATGGTTCATACCAATGACTAGTGATACCATTTGGGTTGACGAATGCACTGTCATTGTTTATTTGTTTGGTAAATTTATTTTTCCAAGATCAGCTAGATAAGTCCATTTGGTGTTCATACACGACATCTTAGTGTACTCTAGAAATGAAAAGGAGTACATAGTTCCCCTAAGGCATGTGCTGGAGACATTGAGGGAGCACAAGCTAAAGGCGAAGTTCTCTAAGTATCATTTTTTGAGTAGGGAAGTAGAGTTCTTAAACCAAGTGATTTTTAAAGAATGGTTAGCCATGGATCCTTTGAAAGTTGACGTAAAGAAAGGGTATAAGAGGCTTGAAAATGTTATTAAGATGTGAAGTTACTTGGGATTGACTGGCTACTACCGTAGATTCATTAAGGACTTCTCTCGTATAGTCGTGTCAATGACGAGGCTAATTAAAAACATTAAGCAATTTTTCTGGGTGCCAAATTGTGAGAGGGCATTCTAGGAATTGAAGCATCGATTGGCAGATGCACATATGGTAGTTATATTTGAAGGGAATGATGAGATGACTGTGTATACTAGTGTTGCAGGAGCAGGATTGGGTGCAGCATTAATGTAGAATGGCAGGGTGATTGCTTATATATTTAGGCAGTTGCGACTGCATGATATTCGATATCCAACTCATGATTTGGAGTTGGTAGCAGTCGTCTTTTCTTTGAATTTTTACAGACATTATCTCTTAGAGGATAGGTTTGAGTTGTAAACTAATCACAAGTCATTGAGATATTTGTTCTCTCAGAAGGAGCTGAACATAAGGCATCATGAGAGGTTAGAATTTCACGCATCGTGTGATTTTAGGATAGAGTGTACCCTAGGAAAAGGCAATAATGTAGCCGATGCCATAAGCCAAAAACAACAAGTTGTGTTTTGGCTATGTTAGAAGAATGGGCCATTTTATAAAACCTATTTACGTGCGACATATATTTTCGGTCTAGTGAAAATTCAAGCAGTGCATTCAAAATGCTAGCTTGCTTAGAAGTTAGACATGCGCTAGTTAAAAGAATAGCTGAAATGCAGAAGAAAGATAAATCTTGCATTGATCTGATGATGAGCTAGGACTCCAGAGTCTAGGCAGTAGAGTTGAAGGGATTTGGTGTCGATAGAGTTGGCAGATTATGGAAGAATGGAACATTGTGTGTTTCAAGTGTAGAAGGACTGCAAAGAGAAGTATTGGACGAATAGCATCGTTCAAAATTTACCATACACCCTGGTAGTATGAAGTTGTACCGAGATATGAAGAGGAGTTTCTTTAGGAAAGGGACGAAGAAAGATATAGGGATGTATGTGAGAAGATATATTACATTCCAGCTAGTCAAGGTAGAACATCAAAAGCCAAGAGGGCTCTTGCAGCCTTTGGATGTTCCAATTTGGAAATGAGATTCAGTATCTATGGAATTTCTAGATGGGTTGCCAAGATTGAAGGCAGGGAATGAAAGAAAAGGGTCATAGTGGATAGAGCAACTAAGTGTGCCCATTTCATTACAATAAAAGCCACAAGAACCGTGTCGTAGTTGGCAGAGATATATATGAGGGCGATAGTGAGATTACATGGGGTGCCTAGCACTATTATCAGTGACCATGATCCACTATTCAGTAGTGACTTTTGGCATAGCCTGTAGAGCGTTATGGGGTCAGAATTGCGCATGAGTACTGCGTACCATCCTTAGACAGATGGGCAGAACGAGAGGGTTAACAAGGTCCTAGAATATTTTCTTAGGGCTTTCATTTTAGACTTCATAGGATCTTGGGAAGATTATTTTCACTTGGTAGAATTTTCATTCCATGTTAGTTGCCAAAGCAGTATTGGATGACTCCATTTGAAGCATTGTATAGAAGACCGTGTAAGCTGCATGCATGTTGCTTGGAGGCGGTTATAGATCATGTTGGGTCCAGAGATAGTTGAGGAAGCTCCAAAGAAAGTAGAGTTGATCAGGGCTAGGATGAGAGCTACGCAGCTAAGGTAGAAAAGTTATGCCGACAATGCAAGAAGGGAACCGGCGTTCGCTGTCGATCAGGTGTTCAGAAAGGTTTCTTTGATGATAGGCATGACGCGCTTTGGAAAGGCTCGGAAGCTAGCACCAAAATATCTAGGGCCATCAAACGTAGAAAGGTTTGGGAAGGTAGCGTATAAGGTGGAACCGCCTGGTGCTTTTGCAAGGATCTATAATGTGTTTCACATATCACATCTATGGAAATGCATTAAAGATCCAGGTGCATTAGTTAATCCAAAGGCAGTATAGCATCTGATCATAGAAATGAACATGATCTGTGTGCAAAGACCAGTTCTGATAGTGGACCAGAATGGGAAACGACTACAGAACATGGTTATGGAGGTAGTATGTGTTCAGTAGAGCGCATATTGGGAGGATTACATATGGAAAACAGAGGAGGAGGTTAGAAGGACCAATCCAGTGCTATTTGTTTCTGATTAGCTTATGAGCTATTGCATTATTGTATTAGTAGAAATCTTTAGTACATTTTATTTATGAATTAGGATTTCATGGTTATGCTTAGGGTAAGCATGGAATAGTTGGCTAATCATTACTTAGCCTTGGTTGAATTTCGGGTCGAAATTCCTTTAAGAAGAGGAGACCATAACAACCCATAATTTACGATTAATTTAATTAGTTAAAAAGGGCCAAGTGGGGATATATAGGAAAATAAAAGGGACAATGAATTAATGAAAATGAGTATATTGGACAAAGCCTAAGTGATTATGAGACAATAAACATGACTCTTTCATTTATTAATTCCATTCTTCTAAAATTAAAACAAAAGCTTAAATGATGCGTTAAAGGAGGTGGCTTAGAGAAACGGGAATAAAGAGGAGATAAGGAAAATCCAAGTTAAGAAAAAGAAAAGAAGATCTAATCAAGGTTTCTTAAAGATTTAAGTGAGTAATACTTAACTTTTATTCATTTTATTTTGGTTGATTCGGGCTATATTATTTTGCTGGTATTCATATAGATTTATGTCGAAAACAAAAATCGAATATGATTTACTAACAATTGTCCTAGAGATAGGTTAGTAATTTGAAAATCTTATGGCTTAGGAATAAATTATTATGAATTTCAAAAGTAAATACTTAAAAAATATACAAGGAAAAGTAATGTGTAATTCATATGTAAGACAAGGTGGGGATAAAGGAATTATTAACAAACTTTCGAAAATTTTATAAGATTTTCTATACGTAAACTAAGCTTGAACTAATAGAGAACTACGCTAGTGGAAATGCAGGGTCTACATTAAGAACTGATGGAATGATATATATTAAAATAATTATGTAAGGGACAAGATCCATAACAATAGCCGAAAAGATAAATAAAGGACACTGTAAATGTTTGTAAAAGGTAAAGTAATGCATATAATGGCGACATGTGTAAAGGCGGTCATGTGCCTTTTCATGGGTGTCGGATATTTTGAGATATAGAGCTAGGAAGGCAGAGATCAAACATCTCAAGGGAGAACTGCGCTTAGTAAAACTACAATGGGTATTCAATTTACAAAGGAATCTAGGAACTTTTTGGGAAAAAACAATTATGTGCCGCAAATTTGCATAAGACAAATAGCACTGCAATCAAGTAAACATGCTCGATAAGTAAAGAGTGTATGCACACATGGGTTGAGGCAGGGTGTACTACGCCAAAGTATTATGGGTGGAAGTAAGGCATGGAAAAACTATTGACGTCAAGTAAGGATGCTTACTTGAACGCACACCAGAGGAAACTCCAGGTGAAGGGAGGCATTAAACTTCTAGAGGTTTGTAGGGGACTAATTCTATGCAACCTTAAATTAAAATAAAACAATATTGTATGGGGATGATTATATGCAGTAAGGGACAACATATGGCAGCTTTTTTATAGTCTAGAATTTAAAAATAATTAAATGACACCTATGGTTGCTTATTCATATAAAGTTAGAATTAAATGAATAAGTGTTGGATATGGGGTTATGGGTGGCTGATTCATAGTTGTCCCAGGTCTAACATTAAATAAAATAATTAATTGCGACTTGCGGATGGTTGATTAATAGCAGATATAGTATTGAATAAAGTAAATAAAAGGATCTGTAGGTGGCTGTTTCATATCAGATTGGAATCTAACAAAGGGTAAGAATGAGGATTGGGTGTAGGGTGGCATAGTAGCCCAGAGAAAAATAAACGCAGTTCTATATAGGAGTAATTCCATGTAGACTAATGTTAAATAAATGAATAAATTAATATTTTGAAGACTGGGATCAAATTAGTATAAGTAAAACATAATAAGAATTGAATAGGAACTACGTTGGAATGCACTAGTAACTATTCAGATTTTATGCAACATTAGATTTTCACTTTGGTTAATTGTGGCTGGGCAGGAAGTATCTTTATGAAGGAAACCTGTGAAGTTTTCGAGGAAGTAAGTACGGTGTTACTTCTTATAGTATTCTTTTTGCCGTTTGTGGTTAGTGGGGAAAACCCTTTTCGCATTATGTGTCATGGTTTCACTACGTAATTTATGATGTATTTTCAGGCAAGTATTATTCACATCGGACTTTGTGTCTGACCCATTTTTTATCATTCTTTTCTCTATAAACTCATGGGTACTCATTCGAGTAGGCTAAGTTTATGGGATCGGCAGGTATTTTGGACGTAGACCAAGACCGAAGACGGTGTAGATGGCATTCTTACTAATTAGTATATGATTCATTCCGTTGTCATAAGTGGTTGGGTAGCACTATCATATGTTGACCCGACCCTCTGCTTTGTATTTCTTATGTTATATTTTGACCCTTGCGTGGGTGCTACCTGTGGTTAACTTTTAACATATATGTAATGAACATTAAAACAATTTTGATAAAATGAAAAAAGTTTGTTGTTCTATTTACTTAGATTGTTTTTAATATATTGAACTCACTCTTGGTCACTCGAAAATAATTTTTAGGATGACTGCAACATTATTGGTGTTCATTTTCAAGTCTTTTCGGGGGGATGTTATGGTTGATGAAATGATATGAAAGTATCAATCTGTAAGTATCAAAATTAAGTAAGTATTCTGATAGAAATATCAAAAATATAATTTTCAGTCAAAATGCAGAGGAAGCTGTGTCCATAAGAAAGGACTATTAAAAGGTACATAGATATTTCTAAATTATAAATAAATAACATACTATTGATAGTTTTTGATTTTCTTATGTTAAAATCAGCAATATTTTAGTTTTTTAGTGCTCGATATTGGATTTGTAAATTACATCTTTTATAATAAGTATAAAGCATGTTGGGAATATCCTAAACGATATGCAAAGACATCACATTATAATGTTTAATATGGAAAATGTAAAATGGATTCACTGTGTATTGACAGTAGGAGTTATAATACATGTTGTGTTGTCTACAATATCATATTCTTATAATGTCTTGGATGCATGAAGCAATTATCAAATCCAAATTAAGATCACTAAATTATAGTTTAGAGTGTTCTCGAGTATTTGCAAAAACTAGAGAATTATTTACAAAAATGACGAACTCCTTATGAAGGACCATTATGACTCACACTTCATAAGTGCTATCGAGTATAATATGTCAATATTAAATTCAAGTTCAAACCTTAACTAATAAGGTTCCAAACAAAAGTTTGTGGGCGATTCAACAAAAGACTAAGTACATTGCATTGAATAGCGCCGTAATAAAAGCAATGTATAAATATAAATGCACCAATTTGTAACTGAGCTAAGGGTGATTCCAAGTTTTTAGAACAACGTATCATTGCCAATGTAAGAGCACATAGAGGTCAAGAAATATACTTCAAATATTTCCATATGATAACGTTTGTTTATCAGCATCAGAGAGAGTTGATTGATAGATTTGATTTTTAAACAACACAGCAGATTCATTTAGAAAGGGTCTTACTTGATCTATTCCCATCAAACTTATTGAAGGGACGAGATAGAGTTTCCATAATTGGCCTTAAGCACAAGTGAGAGATTGATAGAGTTAAGGAAATGCCCTAGTAGCAGTTATGTATTCATCCCATAAATGTAACTCGATAATCACTCTTGTTCAAAATAAAAGGTGTTTCTTTCTATTATATACCGAATGTAATATGTTATATTAATTAATTAATTAAATTAAAATTATATTTAATAGATAATCCATAAATTGTATGTTTTTGTGATTGTAGTTACAAAGTATTGTAACAATGAGTAATTTATCATAGTGAAATTAAACATATCATTTTAAATATTCCTAGTCAAGATGTATCAAGACTGAATATCAACATATTCGTTAAGACTAGAGTACTTGATGCTCTCAAAACATTAGAAAGTGTATTACTCGTGACTATTAAGGGCACCAAGGCGTTACTTACTGATAATTATTGGATAACCATGGAATGAAACTCTTAATAGTTTTCTGTTGGTTAATATCACTAAGGTCAAACAGAAAATATCAATGTGACAATATTACACAGTTCTCTCAACTTGAGAATACTATCGAGCTTCAATGCGAAAAATGCACTTGGTATGGCGTCCATTAAACGACTATATTTAGGTTACGTGGAAGTATTGGAACTAAAACACTATTCAAGTGGGGAATCGTCTTCTAAGTTTTATGAGGTTAGAATCATGGTCAACTGAAGTTAACTCAAAGTCTAAGTCTCTGGCCAGAGCTGTTCAGTTAATAATAATCATTATTATTAACACAAAGACATTGTGTGCTGAATATAAAGTTGAATATTGGGCTAGACCTAATCATCCAACCTATACTAATGACCACATCATTTATAATTAATTTTAATCGTGGGGTAGAGGCAGTAAAGTTGAATATTGGGCTAGACCCAATATATAATGTTATTATTGACCTCGCATTCCAACCATACTAATGATCGCGTCATTTGTAATTATTTAAATATTGGACTAGACCCAATAATCCACATTTGTCATAGACGTATTTTTAAGGCCGTATAATTTCAATTAGACATTGATTATGCCTTCTAAGTCCAATGATTAGTGTTTATTTACTTACCATGGACTTACTTCTTATTCAATGGGGTTCATTGTTGCTACTTTACGAGCATTTCTCGCTATTTATTTTTAGCCTTAACTTTTTCCTCGTCTTATCTGAGCAGTCATCCCTATCTACTCCATATAAAGTTGATTTGGTTTTCACCACTCTTATTAAAATTATTAAACTTCACGATCATGAAGCATTTAACCAAAACTTTTATTTTTAAAGAAAATAAACTTAAAAATTTTAAAACTTAAAATTTATGAAGAAATTTTATTTATTAAGTTCCAAAAGTCAATTTTTGCAATTTAGAAAGATCATTTCCTTTAAAGCCTTTTCATAACAAAGATTATTCTTCTTAAAAATTAATGTTTTTAACTCAAATCATTTATTAAGGCTTGTATTCACAAAAGCTCAATTTTGCTATGCCAAATCATTTTTCAAGAATGCACTTCATAGTTTTTCTAAAACATCTTTTATAACTTTGGACAATAAAAACTAAAGCAGACAATGCAACTTCCATTCTATTATTTTTCTATCACTCATGCTATTTCCATTTTTAACCTTAGCGGAGACTCTAATAGCATATGAGAGAGAATTTTAAAGATGTGTGCAATCAATGTGCCCAAGTACGGAAAGTATCAACTCTCTTTTGATTTGCCTTTAATTTCTTATATTATTTCTAATTAGATTACTAACAGTATTTTAATATCAATTCCTAACATTGTTTCTATTTATATATTTCTTAAAGTTACTACTATTTAAATTTATTCTACCAAAAAAATTCCTATTTAAATTGCTTCTTCTTATATAGCTCTTTTTGGTATAAATCTATTTTAGTTATTTTCTCTGTATTTCCTTATACATAAATATTCTTCTTATCTACATTAGTAATTACTCCGAAATACCCCTATCTGCTCAAGTATGCCTACTTCTTCTCTGCACCGAAACATTTATATTGCTTCCTCTATTGAGCGTTTGTGCCCTTCTATTCTCTTTACCTCAATTGAAACCAATACCACCTATTGTTATTCACTCCTTAAAAGAATCTTAAAGCTTCGGCTTTACAAAATTAAAAAAACTGTCGAACTATCCATACACTCTATTTTCTATTTACTCCAAAGGAAATGTCTCTTTATTAAGACCATTTTAACTATAAAAAATCGTCTAAATAAATTTAATTTCAACTCGGCGTTCTAGTTAAATAAAATATAAAAGGATATTTTATTTTATGGAAAATTTTGATATTTACTTACTTTTAATATTTTATATATTTTATTTTATAAAAGATGTGAAAATGAGAGTAAATTAACTTTTAATATTTTATTTTATATATAATGAAGCTTTTTGCTCCTTTATTGTTTTCTATTATAACTCCACTTTATCCGTACTATAAATTTTTGCTTCTCCATCTTTATGGAACCGCTAAGCATTTTAACTGCACAACATTATTAAGACATGATTCACGATAGATGCATGGGAGTGGGTATGGCCTTGGGCCTACAGTTGAAAGTAAGTTATGTAGATTGGTTATAAAAGTGTAAGTTATAGGACTAGATTAGAAAAGCCCTTTGGGCCTACAGTTGAAGGTATTTATAAGAAATATAGTTAGGATACGTAAGACATGTTCTTATCTAAATTATACTATCCAAGTACTATCATGGAAAGACACAAAATTTCATTCATCAAACATTGTTGTTTTGACTCCTTCCTCGTTACAACATAGGTTAGGAAAGGCGATGTAAATCTAGGTGATGAAGACAGAGGCAGAGTCTTGTGGCAGTTATCTATCTACTTATATTTTTTTATATACTTCGACATACCCATTTTAGACATTATATTATTGAGATATTGTGCTACAGATATTGAGGTGTAATGTTTTGTTATGAAACTTGAATTTAATAAAATGGGTATTGTTTTTGATATTATATTTTATACGTTTCGCCACGAGATTCTGATAGCTTTAGTAGATAGCTCTGTGTATTGTTTTTACGAACCAATATTCAGCTTTGGAATATGTCTAATGTTTGGTAGGCCTTTTCCAGGTCGAAAATTAGGTCTATTTTCGAGGCGGGTTGTTGCGTCTAGTATTGGAGCATGGGATGCTCGATCAATGAGTATAGGTCTATACGTATGAGCATGCACTTGTTGTTTTTGAAAGTATTTTTCAAAAACCATATATTTATTATACACCAGACTCTATAATTCCCAATTATTGAAGTAGTTGTGACCTTTGTTTTGAAATGATAGATGAAGCAACTATGAGTTAGGCTAATAAATAGAGTTAAATGTATTCTCCTACCCTAATTAACTCATAGAGTGTGGGCCGTACAACAAGGCGTTGACCAAAAACTGCATACATACAACTAATTGAAGAATCCCAGAGGCTGGGTGATACTGGACTCCATTGTTGGGCCTAGGCTGCTTTATTATTACAGATTTTGATGGATATCCAGTAGGAGATGTACAATACATCCAAACAAATGAAAAGTACGAAACTATAGGCTGCAAGCATCCAAAATTAATGTATGAAGAGGGAGTGGAGAAATTTCCTGAAGAAGGTGTGTGCTAATAACCGTTAGAAGATAGTTGGGTTTTTGACAAAGAAAAGTTCAGATGGAGTAGGAAGAAAGAAAGCCCAAAATAAAGGACAATAATAGTCCATTTCCTAGTCCGACCTCACGTGGAATAATTTAATATGAGGATTTTCAAAGTCTTTGGAAATGCTTTGAATGGGTTTTTCAAAGGGAATATTGGGAAGTTGTTGCTCTCAAAAAGTGAGGAAATTTGGAATTTATTTATTTGAAATTAGTTCATTCAAAACATTTTGGTTAAAAAAATTGTGATAAAGAGATTTTCATTTTTGGAATAAATGAAAAATAGAGCGTAAGTAGGGCTCGATGATCTTTCCTATTTTTATAAATTTGTAAGTTTCATTTTAAAAATTCTTTTCATATGGCGAATAAATGGAAATGATACTTGATAAAATTGAGGTATAAAGAATAGAAGGGTAAGACTGACCGATAACTAAGATAGGATGAACATTCCCGTGTAAGAAAAATACGGAGAATAACAACTGAAACATAAGCCATTTAGGTTGGATAAATATAAATAGTTGTCATATTGGGATATTTGGAAAAAAATAGCATTAGGAAATTATATAAATAGGATTAGTAATATAGAAATAATATGGGAGAGAAGTAATAGGAATTTGGTTAAAAGAATGGATAAATTCCATAGAAATCTAATAATTGCATGTATAATTTAGATAGATACATAGATAGATGCAGCAATTACATGTATCTTTTTGAAGTCTCATTCATATGTTATTGAAATATCCTTCAAAGGTGGAAGTGAAGATAGCATGAGTAATAGAATAATAATAAGATAAAAGTTACCCTCGTCTACTCCACTTTTCATTTTTTATAGTTATAGAAGATGTCTTCAAAAAAATGATTTGGTATGATAATTGAGTTTAAAATGTTAATAACTCTACTTTTAAAAGAAGTAAATCTCCATTGTATAAAGTCCTTAAAAAGGTAAAATTGGTTAGAAAAGGGAAATTTTTCATGATTCCGTTTTAGACACTAAGTAATTTTTGAATTTAATAAAAAGGTTTCTAAGTTTACATTTTTGAAGATAAAAGTTTTGGATTAAGTACTTCACAATTGTGAAGTTTTTGTTTTATAAAGAATGGTGAAACTCAAATCAAATTTTAATATGGAGCAGATAGGGATAACTGACTAAGTAAGATGAGGTAAGGGTTTAGACTATGACTAAAATAACTATGAATGCTCCTAAGATATTAACAATAAATCCTTGTTGAATATAAGGAATATTGGTATGAACCTAGGAAAGTTGATAAGAGACATGTGAAAGCCATAAGAAGAACCCTCAAAGGACTAGGAAACGGTACCAATGTATACTTCTGCAAGTCTAGGGTCTACTCACATGAAGGATCGATGATAGTGGATATAAATACCAAAGTTTGAGGATACTATCAAGAGATTATGATTTGGAATAGATAGTAGTGTGATTTGGAAAGTGAGTAATAAGATGGAAAACAAAAATAAAGGGTGTTGGTTGACTCAAGGTTGAAGAAGGCGAGAAAGGGGTATGAAAGTCATTCCACCAAACCAATTTTCTGATAAGTTATTCTAAATGTGCATAGTTCATAGGAATGCTAATTTATTCCATAGTTGGTTGTATTGATTGAAGTGGATGGACCTCATTTATTAGGAGTGAAGGAGGTAAGTTAAGACATGTGGATTATAGTTGAATGGTGTACTGGAAATATTCATCTTAATTTAGTAAGGAGTGTTAGGGCCACAACATCATTAACGCTCATTGATCAATGACAGCTTCCAACAAAATTATCTTTTAGGGTTTTTGGGTTCTAATCGCTAGTTGTCTCCCTTAGGTTACTGGAAAAGCATGCGATAAGATGTGAGATATGTTCTATTTTTATTGCTGTGTTGATGGTTCAAATAGGCTTTGACCACTATATAAATATATTGTAAAACAATGTAAATAAGGAGATCTCATAAGGACATTTAACTAGCGATAATAGTAGTTCCTCTCCAGTTTCAATTTCCAACCACCAATCGAACCCATCTAGGCTATTGGTTGCAAAGGAGGTTAGGCCAGCATTAACGGACCGCATTGGGATAGAGTTGAAGAAGGATGTGGCGATAGTAGACATTTTAGGCAAGTTGAGTAGAGAAGAGCATTTTTCCATGTCAGTAGATATGCGATTGATGAAAGAGTATGTTTGATTAAAGATAGGCACCTATATGTCCTTATGGTTGAGGATGTTTTAGAAGATCTGTTAGCAGAGTATCACCATTCTGGGATTGCCATTCACCCCAAGTAGATAATATGTACAGGGATATGAAGTCAATTTTTTATTGGTCGGGGATAAAGAAGTGGGTAGCCAAATTTATATCTTGGTGTCAAACTTACCAAAGGACAGAGGCTAAAAAAGGGAAGTCTAGTGGAATTTTATTGCCATTGGAGGTGCGGACTTGGAAATGAGAGCATATATCAATAGACTTGTATATATGTTTCCTAGAAAAGGAAATGAAGTTATTTAAGTCATAGAAGGTAGGCTCACTAAAAGTACCCATTTTATTTCCATTAGACGTAATAGGACGACAACATCTTTAGTGCAAAATTAAGAAGGTGGTTTGACTTCATGGAATCTCAATTAGCACTATTAGCGATAGAGACTCCTTATTTACAAGTGAATTTTGGAGGAGTTTGCAATCAGCTTTAAGAACTTCATTAAATCTTAGCACCGCTTACTACCAATAGATCTATAGTCAAACTGAAAGAGTAAATAGGATTTTTAGGGACTTGTTGATAGCTTGTATCATAGACTTTGAAGGACATTAGGAGCAGCACTTACCTTTAGTAGAATTAGCATAAAATAAAAGTCACCAAGCATCGATTAGCATGGCGCCTTTTGAAGCGTTATACGAGAGACCATGAAAATCACCTAATTGTTGGTGGAAAACCATCGACAAAATTCTACTTGGACCAAATTTGATTCGCAAGACATCATAGAAGATAGAGTTGATTAGGCAGCTAATGAAGGCCACACAAGATCACTAGAAGTCCTATGCGGACAACCGAAGGAAAGGACTGGAATTTAAGGTAGAAGATGTGGTGTTCAATAAAGTTTCCCCTCTTAGGAAAGTTATGAGATATGGTAAGTCGGGAAAGTTAGCACCAAGGTTTTCTGGGCCTTTCCCGATCTTAGAAAGAATAGGGAAACTTGCATATTGAGTATAGCTCCCAAATAAGTTGTTAGGAGTGTGTGACGTATTTCACCTTTCCCACTTGAGGAAATGCCTATATAGCATTGCGACTGTGGTAAAGCCTAATCGGTTAGTGGATATTGAAATGGAGCCGATAGCACTCTGTGCCACCACATATATAGTGGAGCATGGAACTAGGAAGCTTCGTAACAAAGAAATTAGGCTAATTCAAGTACAATGGAAAGATAATCTGGTGGAAAGCTTATGGAAAACTGAAGAGAAGATGAAGACTTTTCATTCCATGCTTTTCTATGGTAAACTTTTTCTCTTCAAAATTAGGTTTTGGTTGCAGCATGGTTGCTGAACTGGATGGTAGAGAATGGTTGCTACACTTTTTACTATCAATTTTACATTTATGTAGAATTTTTTCATGTTTAGCATGTTTGCGTACGTGCCTATATATACAATCTTGCATTCATGCTAGCACTAAGACCACCTATAGTATGTTCGCATACATAATCACATTGCACTTTAGGTTGAGTAGATGGTTATATAAAAAGCTCGCTGTATAACATGGATGTTTTAATGCGCGTTACACTATCTTCCTCTTAGGTACTTCGATGACAAAATCCTTTTTAAAGGAGGGAAATGTAACACACCATAAAAATTAATAAGAAATTAATAATAAGGCTAAATAAGAAAATTTTATAGATATCAAAATTTGGCCATAAAAGTTGTGTCATTCCATTCGTAGAAATTTTCTAATTAATTTCCATATATAAAGTTTTGAAACCGAAGCTCAAACAGAAAAGTTATTTATTTGAATTTTTCAAATTTAAAATAATTTAAATGGACTTCAAAGTCAAATTAATAATTAATTCCAAATTTGAAATTGAAAAGTTAACAATACTTAAATACTTGATGTTTAAGTAAATGTTAAAAGAAATGTTAACCTTAAACATTGATTAAGGAACTAAATAAAAATTAAATGGTAAAAATAAATATGTTTCCATTTACAGGCGACCGATCGACTGCCTACCTAGGATGGTCGACCGCCTACCTAGGCCGGTCGACCGCCTACCTAGGGACACCTAGGGTCAGTCGACCGCTAGCGGTCGACTGCCTAGGTAGGAGCGGTCTTCTTGTTTAGTTGTGACGGCTAGTGTGTTTAGGCCGTAAATGGCTCAGATCTTATTATTTTAAAACAACTTAAATCCAATGGTTCTAGTGACTTCTAACCACTATAAATAAGAGCTTATCCCCTCACTTGTATTCACAAATTTTTTTGGAACGTAGCGAAGCTCTATCAATTTCTTTCTTCCTCACGATTCAGAAATCTCTTAAGGGTTTTAGTTAAGGGATTTTAGATGTTAATATTCAATTTCTATTTCTATTCTCCTCTAATCCTTAAAATTCTGAATCTAATTAATATACAACCTAATTATTATATTTCAAAAGGAAGAAATAAAGAAAGAGATTAAAGAGCAAGCATATTCAAATCCAAAGGAGAAAGCTAGGAACTATTTGTAAGTGGAAATTTTACTTTTCTCATTTTAGTAATTGTATATTATGTGTTGGATTTGATATATCATTTAGGGAATTTTGGCTGATGAAAACTTCAAGTCTAAACCTCCAAAATTTCCCAAAGCGAAATGTCAACTATTATGTTATTAGGACCTCAATTATTTATATTAAAATGGAATGATTTGAGTACGTATTGCAATTTTAATCTTTTGCATTCTATTCCACTTCTCGTCTTCTCTTTCTACTACAATTTAGGGTTTTTAAATATGAATCCCTTTTTCACTTTACGTGTAAAAGTTGAATAGGGTGTAAAAGATTGAATTGGAAATTCTATTATTGTTGATTCCACTCTTTTGGTATGAAATAAGTTTGGTAACTGATTCCATCTTCTTATACAAGTTTATTTAAGGATAAGAATATCAACTAAATTGTATGTTATGTTATGGAGTTAAACTTGTATAAACTGGAAGTTTGGGCATTTAACGATTAATATAGGGTGAAATCTTCGTACGCCTAGGAATATTTTGGTCACATATTTATAAATATATATTAGCCTATGGATAATTTATAATCAATAAAATATTAATAGCATAATAAAAAAGGTTAGTAATTATCATTAAAACCCCATAGGATGGAAGATACAAATGATTATACTTAGTAGTAAAATAAAAAATCTTTCTTTATAGCCTTAGTACAATGCAGTGAGGTATGTGATAGTATGGTTAGAGGATTGTAAATTATGACTAAGTTATAGGGCCGAGAGATTATTCAAAAGCACACAGAAGTCTACCCAGTTAATCTGGCTACCAGTTGCATAACTTTAGGGCTGATATAAGACATCGCCTATAGTAAGTACCCAAGCAGGCCGTGAGCTAGTCCTAATTCTATAGGGTATGTCTGCCCAATTAAATTGGCTACTAGTGCCTATGAATTGTCGGACTAATATGAGACGTCACACCTTGGTTACAGGCCATAATACGTAGGACCTACTTTGGAAATCGAGGGTATTAAGTGGTTGTTGTAGGGTCTACCTCCCTCCCTAATTAGGAAGTATTAAATGGTCATGGATGGTGTTTAGGCATGGTAGATGGAAATTTAGGGACGGGTCCACTTCGGGTTTGAGGTATTAATCTCTTTGTAGGGTCCGCCTCCTCCAAAAAGAAGTATTAAGTGGCCTGATGAAATTTCATGTGATGTTAGATAGATTGTACTAGAGAGGTGTCCACCTTGGTTTAAGTATTAAATGATGGGGACTTGCCTAAAATATTTGTATTAAATAATCAGTGTCTGCCTAATTCCCATTGAAAATGTATTAAGTGACCTGGGTGCTTTCTCTCACATTATTAGGACATGATTGACGATAGATATATGGGATTGGGAATGACCTTGGGCCTACAGTTGGAAGTAGGTTATAGAGATTTATCAGAAAATTTTAAGTAATAGGATTGGACTGGGAAAGACCTTCGGGCCTATGGTTGAAGGTATTTATAAGAAATGTAGTTAGGTTACGTAAGACATATTCTTATTTGAACTATATTATCCAATACTATTATAGAAAGACTCGAGATTTCATTCACCGGATATTGTTATTCTGATTCGCTCCTCATTACAACACACGTTCAGAAAGATGATACAGATCTTGGAGATGAAGGTGGAGGCAAAGTCTTGTGTAGGTTATCTATCTACTTATTTTTTATATATACTTTGATGTACCTATTTCAGACGTAATATTATTGAGATACTGTACTACAGATATTGAGGTGTTATGTTTTGTTATGAAACTTGAATTTTTATAAAATGGGTACTATATCTGATATTATATTTAATCCTTTCCACTGTAAGATTTTGATAAAATTAGTAGATAACTCTATGTATTATTTTTACCAATCAACAGTCAACTTTGGAATGGGTCTAATGTTCGATGACCTTTTTCTAGGTTGTAAATTTGGGTTGTTTCAAGGCGGATTATTACATACTTACATCTATGTGTGTATTTTATTCACGTATACACTTTATATATTACATATTTATAAAAAAATCTTTGTATAAGTTAATTAAATAAAATAATTTTTTTATTTTAACATTATTTAGATTGGATCTAAATCAGTTTAGACTTCATTGGTCCAAGAAGATCTGAAATGGTAAATCTTTTTGAAATTCATTAATTTAACTCGCTACGTGTTGGCTTTGTTCCAACAAGAAAGAGAAAAAGGTAATGGATTTTGTCAAGAAGAATGAATCTATACAGGAAATGAATTAGTGGACATGTTTTTAATTAAAAGAATGAAACTTCTCCTAATATTTTAATTAAAACTTCTCTAATTAATTCCCTTAATTGTCCCTTTCTCCACTCCTCTCTTGTGGAACATTATCCCTATACTCATACTATCCAAGAGTATTAAAACTGTTAGATAACATGGAGAATGAGACTATAAGGGGTACACATATGAATATTACCTTGGACTAACATTGGTACATACTAAAAAAATCTAATAGATAAGTAATCTATACATTACAGTATTGCTACAAAGCAACATACACGTGCGTCTTCAAGACAGAACAATACATAATATACATTACATCACAGAGAACACACAGTCAATCGTAGCAATAACATATAATATTTATATATATACAGTAAGGTTATAAGAATACAGTACATCTCAAATGTCAATTATATATATATATATATATATATATATATATATATATATATATATATGGTGAATCAATGTCAAATAGATATCATGTAACAATCCTATTTAATTCTCCTTTACACCTAATAAAACATAAGACGGTAATGTCGTCCATGTATCTGAAATGTCTTGGACTGACCCAAGTACTATAAAATAATGCATGGGTCAGACTGTGTCCAATCAAGAATCATAAATAAGGTGATACGGCATAAACAAAGAAGAATAATATGATATTACTATCAAACATACTTAAACGTCAGATGAAATGTCAAGTATATATAAATAATCTTTAAAGCATTAAATTTCCCAAATATTTCAAATCCATATAAATCAATTAGAATTGATACCAAGGGATTTCATCACCCATATAATCAACAAAAATCAAGGAGACTATCTCCAATAGGTGAATCATTCATACAATACAACCTCACCATATAAAATGAAATCATCAAGTGAAAAGGGCTAGCACATATCAATGCCCTTATATAATATCATAAAATCATATATCAATGGGTAATATGAGATAGCCCATCAAATCAATCAAATGATATCTAATACTATGCAAACCACAAAGATAATCTAACATAATCCTAATTACAATCAATAATAATGGCCATGTCAAAATTTCAAATCATCAAACAATGTGGATATAACAGGGACTGACTTTACTTTAGACTCAACCAGTCTTTAATCAAGTCAACTCACTATAGAAATAAGACATATATGCCAATCCACTACTCGTATAAACCCTTGACCATATGGGAGACTGATGACCGCCTCTCGCAAGCCTGCTCCAGAGACTTAGTTCTACTCGTCAACCATAGATTAACCATCTATTCCTACAGTCTTCAATTACCTCAACGGACATCGTGATCCCATCCACCATTGGCTCGTCTATGCATAGCCCCGGTCATAAACCTTACTTTGATCGTAATGGTTACAGACTGCTAGCCAAAGCAACAAAAGGGGCTATGGGCAAAAATCCTCCTACTACTACCACCAATACTATGATGCGCATCAAAGGGAAATATAATCACGGTGTCGCAGATCTAGGGCGCGACCCTACCATTAGGCCGCCAGATTGGATATTAGCCAATTTGATTTACTCCTGAAAGATAAAGGAAGCTGGACATACTATGGATGGTCATATAGTACTCATAACATATAGCTACACATATCTCTAAAAGTAGGCTGACACACGACTCTCATAAGCCAAAATCCAATAATATGATACTCCTCATAGAGTATCACATATATTCAGATGAGCGTAATCCCCGTTAGGGTGACATTTACTTACAATGAATTATCGAACAAATGACATAATGGCGTCCTATACCACCTCATGTTATTCCAATAATTATTCAATGCTCATGAACTACACTCGATCCACACTAGATATCTCTATATGACAAGTATAACATCCTCCATTTTGAGGCCCGAAACTAAGGGCTATGGATGCTGCAGTCATTTTTGATATTAATTTCTGGTGATAAAATGCAGCTATGTTAATCATATCAATAATCAGAAGCACACGAATAAGAAAAATATTAAACACAATTTAATAGCAAACCTTTACATTTCATTTTATAAATAACATTTCACGTTCATTACATATTCTCATTCACAATCCCATGTTCAGAGAAAATACAATTATAAAAAAAATTCTCCAAGAGCTACATATGAAGATTCCCCCCTATTCGATCAGAGTCTAACACTTGGCAATTATATAACTTGCCATTACATCCATACAGACAAAATCAAACAACATGGTGGATTCGATAAGAGCCACTAAATAGCTAGATTGCATCATGCACCTCTCTGAAAGCTTCTTTGTCTAACTGAAAATCTAAAATCACTAACTCTTGACCTACTCAAATGATACTAGGGAGTTTAAGGGGAAAAAAACTTTGGGTCAAACTATAATCTAGTTTGAATAATAACCTACCATCCAGAACCAATTGATACCTAGTGAGACCACGTTACCGAGAGCGGAACGGGTTTTCCCCTCACTAATATCTTAACCAAAATACATTAACCATATATTGTGCTCCTGCATCCACAATGGTTAGAACATAGAAAATAAGTGTATGCAGTCATGCAAAATATATTGGGTAACCAATTAAGTAGACCATCCATCTTAATTCTCATCTAACTATTCATCTTAATTCCAATTGACTATCCGACTTAGATTTATATGGACTACCCATCGCAACATTTAATTATTTGGATTATCCATCCCCTACCATATGGATTACCATCCCATATTGTTTCATTAGAAAAGTTATGCGGACTATCCATCTTATATGTAAACATTTTATGGATTATCTATCCCCTCCATATGGACTACCCATGACATATGATTTCATCTATTTTTAATGATGTGGACTATTCATCATATGGTTCACCTAGGACCACTATGAACCCTTCATTAACCATCTAGAGATTTTCCTTCTCCGGCATGATGTGAATTGTCCATCTCACATCCCATAGTTTTTCTAGGATGACTATGTACCCATCATTTAACTATTTAATTCATGTTTAATCCACGCATTCAACCTATATCTATTGGTGTCCCCAGTTAAGTTGTATACCCCTTAAATTTATAGCATCTCAAAATAATATACATCGGTATCCCTAACGATCCATGTCAGACTCATTAAAAGCATACATTGGTATCCCTGTGCTTTAGTTTCCGGGTCATAAAAATTTAAAAAATTCTTATTTTTCTTGCTCTAGTCTTGGTTAATATATTTGTTTACCCATAGTTTTAGTTTAAAATTTTATTCAAGATAAAACAAATTTAAACTTTGTTGAAAACCAAATTGTCTAGGCTTTCAACCTATCTGTTTTCCCAATCAAAGAAGCTGATGGAAATTGTTTTAAAACCCAGGTTGGTCTGAGTCTTCTAAAGCAAGTCTAGATATTAACACCAAGTTATTATTATACTGAAGTCACTATTTACTGGTTTAAGCAAATCCAATTACAACAGATAAGAGGTCTGATCAGTTTGGTTGAGAAGTTGATCATCTTGGTTTGTTTATTGTTTTGCATTATTGGTTGTACCTGTTGTCCCATTAACCAATGCCTTGCCTTCATTATATTGTCTGTGCACTTTTTAATGCAACATTCGAGTCTTGTTAAAGCCTTCATGCCTTGTCCACTAATCATTTGTTTACATGCCCTTCACTGTGCCTGGGTTGAATTTTGAGTTGTAAGTTGAGGCTGTGTGCACTTCACACTATGTAGTCACTTGATAATACATATTGATTGTGTTTACTTGCGTGTTGGTCTTCATTTTCATTTGTGTTCTGACCATATTTCTTTGCATTGTGTAGTTGACTTGAGTCACTGATTTTTGGTTGAGACTTATTTTAGATGTCTTGACCACTTGTACATTTTTAACTTTGCACCTGGGTTGAATCCAGTTTCACAACTCGGGTTTGACCTTGTGCTCGTTTGTGAACTTCTGTTGATATTATGTATTTCATCACTATAGTGGCGAGGCAGTGCACGCGTGCATGTACTGCAGCCACACGGTATTGATTTTAATTGATATTTCTTTTGCTATTGATCCATTGATCCTTTGCGTATTTCATATGCTGTATTGGCGAGGCAGTACACGTTAGCATGTACTGCAGCCAATCAGTATTGATGTTTTAAGTGACATTTCAATTGTTTGAATTGATCAGGTTATAATTTGATGATTTTGTTGTTAATTGATGTTTAAGAAATTTTGATGTTTTTCTAAATCATCTCATCAATAATCCATTCATCTATCTTCGTTGATATTTGAATTTGCTGATTTATTGTTTTAACACTGTTAAGTGTTATATTTACCGTTATCTGATTTCCTTTGTTAAAAGGGTCGGATAGGTGAATTTATTTTTGACTGTCGTCTAATTGTTATTTGATTATTATTGCCTCTATGCACTAATAACTGAGTTTGAATTAGACTGACCCGTGTATTATTTTCTTTTGAATGTAATACTCGGGTCAGACCGAGAAATTTTACAGCTTGAAGATTTTCGGGCAGCGAAGTTAGAGAGAGAGGGAAAATGCTTCACTTTAGTTTTTCGAGGATTTTTGTACTTAAAGAGATATTCCGCTGTATAATTTAATTGATTGTATAAACTCTGATATTTGTATATAAAAGAAAATAAAAAAGATTTATTTATGTGAAATATTATTATTATTTTGTGATTCTGTGGCTGATTCTGTTTAAACTCTATAAACTAAATAACAATCCATCATTTTGAACGTTTCAAGTTGGTTTAATTACCGACTGGGGGCGGTCAAAACGGCGGGATGTTACAAAAAATACAATGACACGAGATAAACAACAACCATTAACATATAAACATGAAAAGGTTATATTATTTTAGGGGATGCATCACTACCACTTGTGACTGCCTAGTACCCCTATCTAATTGGGTACCCAATTAGATACAGCATCAAGCCAACGTAGTTCTCCTATCGCAAATAGGACTCATGGAGCCTATGATGCAACATACAATATGCAATTCCCAAAACTACCCACTTAGGCTTAATCTTTAAATTTATATTTTCAAATCTAATTACCTTTACGGAAATTATCTCTTTGGACTTTATTCTCGAATTCTTATTTCAAAACTTTTGAAATATATATCCTTTGTATTCAAATTATGCTTTACTTTGGGATCTTAAATCAAATCACTTTTGAAAAGTTTGTTTGGAAATCCCAAATACTGTAATAAAAACACATCAATTTGGTATAAACATTCATATGTCATAAGGGTGTAAATATGATTTATAACATAATCAAAATATAAATTCAAAAGTAATGAGAATTTCTCACTAATACTCACAAGTACTTTCAAATCTATAATAATTTTCATTTCCCAAATCTGCTCAAAAATCATCTTAAAACCATCGGGTTTAGTCCTCGAAATTCTTTCCGTTTTATAAAACACTTTTATAAAACCATTCATTAGATAAATCACTTTTATATAATATAACTTCAAAACATTCATTACCAAACATTTCTATTCTTTTAAAGGGAAAACATTTCATAACATTTAAACTTGAAAACCAATTTTCAAAACAATCCATTAAATTGAAGTGAAAAAAATATTACCGCTAAACACCTTATAGTCAAATTGTGAAATAAATCAAAAGGTGTTAGCCTACAATTATTTTCTACCCAACCCATGCGTATGGATAATAAATTGCTCATAAACTGGTCAAGCAAAGTCAACAATCAATAATAATAATCAGTGCTCATAAACTGGTCGAGCCTAATTCAAACAATCAATCAATGAAATATACGCAATAATAAATGATAAACAACGCTTTATTCTATCAAATATTTATAACACTTTAACGGTTTGATATTTATTATGGAGCATCCGGGCTTTTCCTTCGACATGTTCGGTCCCTCGCTTAAGTCTTCTTGGATCTCACAGACGAAACACATGTACTAGTCGTTTCCGCATACCCCGTTAAGTATTTAACTTCTAAATTTTAAATTACTTAATTAACCTTCCAAACATAATAGCGAGCAAGTAAATCAACCATTGTTTAAGAAAACAAAGTAAACAAGCATTCAACAAGGGTTTTCAAACAACTTAACACTTAAAGTTCTTTCAACATAGCAATGGTTTTAATGAACATAAAATAAGAAATAACTTACTTTAAATTCCACCCCGTCGAACTTTAAGGCAAGGAACTTAAGATCTAACGCATACTTTCTACCATGCTTCGGAACCAAATGAATATAAGCTCGAATTCCTCCTTCCTAGTGCTTGGCCAAGGCTTGAGATGGATGTTGGCCGAAAGTATAAAAAAGAAGTGGTGGAGCTTTGAACTTGAATTCTCAAAATTAGACCCGAAAAATAGGTCATATTCTCTCTTGTTTTTGACTCTTTTACTCTCAAAATTTGAAAAACTTGTTAACAGAAAAGTTATTGAAAATTCTTTTCTCTTGAATTTTAAAAAAAAGAATCACTTGAATCCATGTAGTTTTGAGAGAGATATGATAGAATGAAGAAGAGGTATTGTCGGATTGACAAAAATGAAGCCCGAAAATGTACTATAAATAATTGAGTTTCAGGTATAGCAAACCTCAGAACTGGAAAATACGATCAATATAAAAGTTATAGTCACTGGAATTTCATATGGTTTAAAAAAATTTCTTAATTTGGTTCTGTTATGATCAAGATGTGATCAAAACAAAATGACATATTCTCTGCCTTAAAAACTGGGCCAGAAAATGCACTAGAAAAAAGTGGAATTTTGACATAATAAACTTTAGGACAGGATAAAGTGGTCAACATGAAAGTTGTATCCACTGGAAAAATACATGATTTGAAAAAAAGCGTTTTGTATTTTGGTTCGGTGATGAAGAAGTTATGGCCAAGAGAAGAAGAGGTAAAATATGGAGAAAAGAGGAGTTTGATTTGAAGAAAATGGACATTGATTTCTTTTGAATATTTTATAAATATTTTGACATTATTTCTTTATAATATTTTTCTATGGCTTGGAAGCCATTAAAGAAAAGAGGAAGAAGATGAAGAAGCTTGATAAAAGAATAAGAAGAAATGTCAATGAAAGTGAAGAAGTAGGTGGATATTTATAGAAAAAGAAAGAAAGTGGTAATTTACCAAAATAACCTCTTACGAAATTATCAAACTAACCTTACTTCAACTTAAAGAAATCTCCATTTTTTCAATACTTAACATCATCTTTCACATCTTTACTTTATATCTTAGTCACTTAAAGATTAAGTAAAGAGTATCATAATTATGTTGGCTTTGATTTGATGTGGTTTGATGTTTACTTTTTCTCACTTTTGTTAATTCTTACATACTTTTACTAATGGCTTCTAGAATTTTTCTAATCTTATTTAATAAAAGTAAACATGTTAAAAAATTAATTAATACTTACACTATTTGAATATATCTTCATATATAAGAAAACAAAGGTGCGGCGACGTTGCGACAACTTTTAATCGACAAAACGTCGTTTTTGGACAAAATGTTTTACGGTCACATTTTGACGTTTTAGTTAAACTATTTATTTATGTAAACCAAATTTACAAATAAATTTGTATAATGCTACTTAAAAATATAAATACTCATAAATAAATTAAGATAATTTATTTAACCATTGAAACATAATTTTCTGAAATCAGTATTTTGTCACTTTTGTCGATATAGGCAAATGTTACTATTTTTATGTTTGTTTCTACTTTCAAATCCTATCGAATATTATTTAAATCATAAAACCTTTTATATTTTATATTTAAAATCACTCTAAATACTATATTTTTAAGTGATCAAATTCTGGGTCGTTACATTTATGGTAGATGGCAACTACTATAGTAAGGCATATATTGAATCTACCATTATATTAAAACATTGCCAAATTAATTGGATCAAAAAACTACCACAACTAAATATTAGTGGTAATAATAATGCAACGGCATTTAAATTTACCATTTTAATGCAAATTATAGCCTTATTGTTGGATAAACTAATTTCCATGGAAGGACCTTTTTAGGCAAAAAATGAGCTAAATAGCCTATAATTTAGAAATAATTGATTTAGTAGAATGAATAATCAATGAGATAATTATAAGAAAATTAATATGTAAAAAAAATTAAATGATATAATTATAAAGTAGTAAGAAAATCTTTTAATTTACTTCTACAATTGTGGGTTTTAGCAGTAAATGAAAACAGTTTGAAACTCAACTATGACTTGGGTCCCACCAGGGAAAAATCTAGAGGTTAAATAGGATTGACATAGAAAATTGATCTGAAATGCATAACATATCGAAACTTAAAAAGACATATAATATTCCAATACATTCCTAGGAATAAAAAACCATCTATAGTATTTATAACACTTATAAAAATAGGTTGGTGAAATTTATGGAAAAAAAATATCATTTAAAGCATGGACCTATTTCGAAAATAACACAGACTTGGAAATAAAATAAAATTGAGTCTACTTAGCAAAAAATCATAAATCTCGATGTTGCACTATTCTTAATTTCAGAGACATTTAATCAGAAAGTATAATGTACATATTTGATACATACATATATGAAAATTTCAATAGCTAAGCATATATTAGATATGTCCATGTACGTATCAATACAAAAACTCTAGATCAATCTAACCAATAAACTATGACAAAGAAAAAAGAATTCTAAGTTGCAAGTAAAGTTGCCTTATTTATCTAAATTACAACGTTAATTCTTTAATTTTGTGTACGAACTTTTTATAGTTAAAGATGAGTTAAAAAGCCTATGAATTATAAATAATTAATTTAGTAAAACGAACAATCAATTACTTCTGATTATAGAAGTAAGAGATGTACAAAATCAAATTGCTTATATTTTCTAATTTTAGCAGTAAATGAAAATATTTCAAAACCAATCTACTACATGTAACGACCCGGCATTTTCGATAATTAAATTTTGTTAATTTAATAAGTTTTGGTAATTCAATTTGGAAAAAAAATAAAAATCTGTAATTTAATAATGAAATCATTTAAAAAAGATAATAATGTTAATGCAAGTTAATAAATAAATAATTAGTGCAATCCTAATTAATTGAAACAATTGTAAGGTTATAATTGATTGTATTTAGTAAATTGAAAATAAATTCGAATAAATGTAATTAAATAGTATGTTAGTGTAAATTAAGATAATATTTGAAAATAATGAAATGAACATTAAAATAAAGTATAGCGATGTTAATGTAAGTTGATTTTGAACAATGTGTATGAAACTCCAATTAATTATAATAATATAAAATGTTTACTTGGCTATAAATTGGATATAAGAACAAATGTAAATATTTAAATTGTTAATAATAATTGAAGAAAATTTGTGTTATGAAACAAATGGTAACATTTCTTGTGAGTTATAAACTGATAAAGGTAATTTAAAAGTAAATAGTGACAATTATTTTAAGATACCTGTTTATTTAGTTAGTTGAATTGAAATTAGAAATCAATTGAAATTAAATGAAATTAAATATTTAAATATTACATTAATGGGAAATTAAGATGAAATTGAAAATTTTAATGTAGTAAATCATGAACCAATGTTAGCTATATCCTTATTGTAATAAAAGACGTGAATAACAAGCTTTAAAAATTTAATAAATGGATTCAGGGGTTTATAATCTCTGAATTTAATGAAGTTGAAATTAAACACTGCAATTGACCGGCTAATCAATTTTAAATTGACAACGAAATTTGTTTAAAATTTTGTAATTGTTTAAAAAATAAAAATGATAAGATTTGTTAATTACGGAAATGAAATTAAAAAAGTGACTTAATTAATTAATTATTAATTAATTTAATTAATTGTAAAAATAGTCATATTGGTCACTGCTCGGATTTCGACGAAACCAGTTTCATCGGATCCGTAACGATGAATTTTTATAGGATTTCAAGTTTCGTATCGATCAGACTGGTCGTTTGGTCGTAGGGACTCGAAACGCCTAGAAATTAGTTAAATCGTAATCAATTGAATCAATTTGAAATAACTTGATTTCAGTATAACTTCTTCATTTGAGGGAATTTGGCCTTGAAACCTGTTCCATTGATTTTAAAATATTTCAAAACTTCTATTTTGATATATGGGTTGATCCAATTTCGTTCCGGAGTCGAAACGTGCTTTTCGAGCCATTTATCGTTCAACGGTCCAAACCAATCGTATCCGTTCCTCTATTTTTCATCTTTGTCTATATATATCTTATTATAAACCCTAGCCTATTTCTTATTCCTCATTTTTGTACATACAATTCTGCTGTCTCTCCTCCTCAATGGCAGACAAACAAATTCTCACTTCCAAATCCAATTGAAATTCAAAACCAAATCATAATTTCAAACTCTTCAAACTATATCATATTTTATATCATCGGAAAGCTCCCGACGAGCACATATCAGATCTGTGATTCGTTTTCCAATTTGAATTTCTGTTCGTCCACAAATTAAAGAAAAAGCACGACCATTCATCGTGCCGTAATCAACTTCGCCTGATCGTCGATTGGAGGTTACCGTTGCGTAGAGATGGACGAGTGCTTCTCATCGCTGGTGTTCTTTTGATAGATTAATGGCTTGATCATCGTCAGAAATTCAACCTAGCCTAAATTAGCGACGGCGGCTGTCCACTGGGCAGTGGCGGAGCATGCCACGTGGTCAGGGGGAGACGAGAAGGGATAGGCGACGTGGTAGAGGCCTTCGGCTGGAGCCGTGGCTACCGTGGGTGTAGGCAGCGACGAAATTTCAGGCAGCTAGGGTTTGGCTTGCGTGCTTCGCATTCTTTTTGCCTGGGAAGAAGAAGGCAACGTGGCGAGTGAATATGGGTTTGGTTTTTCTTTTGTTTTCAATTTAATTTATAGTTAAAATCGTTCCAACGTGGATATCTTTTGCATACGAGGTCGAAATTACGCGCGGTTTTCTCCACTGCAATCCTAGCAAAATTCGGGACATTTCGACACTGGTTTGGATGAATTCTAGGATTGTTCCAATTTTGGATTTAAATTGGATTTAAATTCAAAAGGTGAGTGTTTTTAATCCACCCACAACTTCTAAAATTTCTTATGTTTGTTAAATTAATTTATGACGCGATTAGAAATTTATTTATGACTGTTTGGCATATTTTTAATCATCATCCCAATTAAATTGAAGTTATTCGAACTAAATTGTTATTCAATTTATTCTTGCATACAAACTGCCAGTTAACTAACTATTAATTTTATTTTTGAATATAAACTACCAGTAAATGCCTGTTATTTATTATTTGTTCTATATTGATGTTATTGATTGAATTGGATGATGATTGTGATGAATGTTTGATGATTGATATTGGATGAATGGATGTTGTATTTTATAATGTTATAAACTGCAAGTGTTGTGGATTTTTATTTTTTGGGATTGCGGTTTGAAATGATATATAAATGTATTTATATTTAAATTATGGATTGAAATGATAAATATCCGTATCACTTGACCATAGGATGGAAAATTTTATACAGATACCGTGGTCTATATATAAAATATTTTGAAATGATTTCTATGGTTTTGTAAAGAATATACGGTTTTATGAGATATTGATTTGGATATTTTATGAATGTTATTTTATATATAGTTAAATTCTTGGTTTTAAGCTGTGTATACAATTGGTTTAAAGTGTAAAATAAGTTTAATAATAAAGTTTGATTTTGTTAGATATAATATGGTTAAGTATTTATTTAAATTTTATTTTTGGAATTTATAATGACTTAAATGAGAATAAGGTTGGAAGATAAATATGAAATTGATTTGAGATTTAATGAAATTGAGATTTTAAAGGTATGATTTTTATAACTGGATTTTGGTTTAAGATGAATTAAACGAATATTCCAAGTATAAATAAATTGAAGGAAATATTTAGTTATTTGTAATTTGAGTTTTATTTAAATGATAATGGACTTATTATGAAAACATTTCAAAGCCAAATAATAGAAAATTTAATTGTTGAATCGTAATTACCAACCTTAGTTTTGAAATTGTTTAATACTTAATGTCTGAAATATATTGAAACTGAAATAGTTTATTTAAAACTGAAAGTGAGTTGAAAGTTATGAATTGGGATTTAATCTAAAGTGGATAAGATTGTTAAGTCGAGGAAATTATTTTTCTTTATAAAGTGCTTTTAAATTCAAACTACTTTATTTTATATACTGTTTGAATATCCAAACCATTTAAGTTTTGGAAGTTATGGTTTAGAAGCTATGAAATTCGAAGTATTATATTTTGAAAGGTTATATTTCAAGCGTTTGGTTTCGAAATATTAATATTTTGAAAGCGTTATGATTTTGGAAAGGATGCATTCGAAATAAAAAAGATATTATATTGATTTGGGTTTTTATAAAAATGATATCGTATTGATTTGGTTTTTAAAATGGAAATGATATCGTATTTATATGGTTTTGAAATGGATATTATATTCCGGTTTTGAAGTATAAATTATTTTGAAATGACCGCGGTGTTATAATAATGTTTGGTTGTTAAAGAGACCGGGATCGGAAGTTGTCATACTCTCTGCCAACTCCGAAAATCGCTTTAACAACCGTGTATGCGGTGGAGATTCCAGAGTGAAGTAGGATGGTGGCGACGTTCTATTAAGCTATATACATGGACACGACTCCCGTGAGTTGGAATAAGGTGGCTAAAACAGGAGCGATTCTGGGCCAATGAGGTAGCTCCTCTTATCGGACACACTCCTTCGATACCGTTCCATCATATTCTGACTTTGAGATTGATTCGGTGGCCACTTTTGATTTTTGATTTTGGGGGTGTGGCTCGAGGTAGGCGGTAGCTGCGCTCTATGCGTCACCACCAGTACAGATAGTAATTGGTATGTCACCCTAGCACTGCCTTGTATGCTGTGTCACATACCCTAGAGCTCCTTGTACGAGTTTGGTTTTCTCCCGTAGTACGTGGAGTATTTAGGGCAGTCTCCCGATCTGGAGATACGTTGATACTGGATGGACTACTGGGACTATTACATGTTAAGGTGGAAAATGTAAAGCCTTAACGCTATTTAAAAGTAAGTTTATTTTACTAATAGACATTATTATAATAGCGAAATATTACTATATAGTAAATTGTTTAACGGATCCTTAGGAGATGTGAATCCCGAGCATCTCTTAAGTTACTGCACTCATGTTAGACACTGGATAGGAGATGTCAAATCCTATAAACATCTCTGACACTGTTACACTCATATTTATTTCCGTTGATTTAACTTACATAAGATCTTTTTGTTCTGACTCGATTGTTTTGTCTTTTCAATTCGCTCGGGACAGCCTGAGCATTTCAGGATTCGACGACTTTATTTCTGGAGGACGAAGATGAAGATTTTACTACTATTATTTATTATATTATTCCACTACATTCATACTGTTACGCTGCATTATTTATTATTCTCTGGTATGTGTAACTCTTATATGTGTTTTATAAGTATAATCAAATGCTTTTGTAAAACAGCTTCATAAACTGTTATTTGGTTATTATGTTTTTTCATTCCCCTGTGATATTCTATTTTGTTTATTTCTTCCTCTGCTTTTCTTATTCACTCTAATAAAAAATTCGCATATTTTGTATGGTTTGAGTCTGACGTGTGTGGTTTATCGTCGATTTAAAACATACAAAAAGGCCGGATGTTACATCTTGTATCAGAGCTTTGGTTTAGTGAAAACCTTAGCTTTGTGGGGTCTGACTCTTTATTAATAGGGTAGTAATACCGTATGATGAGTCGTTGAGAGTGTGTGTGTGCGTGTGTGTGTCTATATATATATATATATATATATATATATATATATATATGAGAGGGTGTATTTGTTAGTGTTATAAAAGGTTTTAATACTGTGTTAATTTGTTTCATTTTGTATTTATAAATTCTGGTTGGTGCATAGGACGCTGTGACATCAATAGGGATTTCTAAATACTTAATGGGACAGGCCGACACAATATGTGTTTTGAATATAGGTGAATGAAATAATTTTGCCTATTATATTTTCTGTATATACAGTAATAAATTGTATAAAGGTTATATTTGGTTGTAAAATATTGGTTGTTAAGTAGTGAAATTCATGAATATTAGTTGAAAATAAGATTCTACAATAAAATGGATAAAAAATTGGAATTGAGAACTTAAGTTTCGGGGTTTTTGAAAATTTCTTTCGAATGATTTTGGAATATAATAATAATATTACTTAGAAGTATTTTCTGATATAAATATTTCAATATGATTTGAAAGAATTGTTTTAAAGAAATTTTGGGAAAGGAATAAGTTCTGTAATCCCATCTCTGTCGCTGGAAAATAATTTCGGTGATGAGTGCACAGATCATCGCCATTCATTTTTGAGTTTCTAAGTGGAAAGGCCTGTAACGACCCCTAAACTTTTAATAATTTTATTTGTTTTATTAATATATTTAATTGAAATTTTGAGAAATTTTAAACGATAAAATTTTGAAATAAAAATTTGATATTTGGAATGCGTCCAGTTAAACATAGCAACTGGTAAATTTTCGTCCGAAAAGATGAAGTTTATTTTCGTGCGTAAATTTATATCAATTTAATTAGTTAAAAATCGATGAGAATAAAACATTTTCGAAACTTAAATATTTTTACATAGAAAAATTCTAAATCCTCTTCTGAGTGAGACGTCATCTTTCGTTATTCAAAATTCGGATTTCTTTAGCTCCGTCGATCTTATTATTCCGCGATTTTGTTGCATTTTTCACTAGTAGAAAATTTGAATTTTTGTAATTCAATCGTACCACAATTATCCATGTACCGTTGGAAGCGCCTCGTCGCGCTGATCAAAACGGTATATTCATTGGTGCAAATCGAAGTCCGACGTAATCCGTTGCGTTAATTCAACCGTTTCGGACGGACCGGTTACACCGTATTCGGCCCAAACGAAACAACTTGTACCCATTCAAAAGTTTGTAAAAAAAATTTCGAACTGCCATGCATTAATTCAGTAGTTGGAAGTTGGTAGGTGAGACTTGTAATGTGTGTGGCTTTTCGTAGTTCAAGAAAAAAAAAATTGTTGCTGGAAATTATAAAATTTAAAATAAAAAAAAGTATCGTTCTATTTCATTCATTCATTGTTAATTCAACTTTCCCCTCCTCTGATTCTTCTTCTTTTTGCCCCAGTCTTTCCACTTCCTTTCCATTTATTCACTGAAAAAAAAACAACAGAGGACGGCCGAACAAAAGGGAAGCGCACTCACCTCCAGCCATCGCCACTTCCTCCAACTCGGCCTCCCGTCGCCTCACACCATCAATCTTTCACTAGCCGCAACCCTCCTCCTCTCTCACTCTCTCTTCCTTCTAACCCTCCCACGTGAGCCACCACCTAGCTTCGATCAGCATACTTCCCTTCTTCACAACAACCGTTCCTCCACCTCTAGCCAACGACCACTTCCAGATCCTCCTTCCATGGCCTCGACAACCGACAAACCCACTGGCCGAGCCCACACGCGACAGCCCGGGCTTGAACTGCACCTCCTCCACCTCGCCGTAACCCGCAACCCAAGGCCATGCTTTCCCCTCCGCCTCCCCACCATCAACCAAAGTCGCCGCGAATCGCCAACCACCTAGCTGCCACATCAGCCTCCCGTTTCGGCGTTCCTGGCCTTCACCGACCTCCATGCCACCGACTCCAAACCCTCTGGCCCACCGTGTGCCTTGGTCCCACTTCAGTCAGTCGCTCTCACCTCCCCACCTCGTGCCGAAGTCTCAGCCTCCATTTCTTGTTTATCTCGTTCCACGTCCCTCCTGATGGTAACAGTTTTATTTTTGTTTTATTTTATGTTTTAATATAAATGTTCGCATACTTTTGTTACATATAATACATATATATGTGTGTGTGTGTGTGTGTGTGTGTGTGTGTCCTTTGTATACTGTTGCAAAGTTATCGGTTTATAAAAAGAGCTTTATCTATTGTTATGTGTAAATATTATATAAATCATGTTCTGTTATACATAAAAGGTTTTGGTTTGTAAAGTTCTTTACAATTAGATATGCAAGGTCTGTATATTTATAATGTATGTTATATATTAGTTCCTATGCTTTATATTACAATGTATAGATTTGAATATATTAGTTTTATATATAATATACACATGTTTTGTAAATTGCATACTTATTTTACTTTATTTTGCTTGATCATTCTCTTTCATCTGTATGTTTGGAAAGTATATATAGTGATGGAGTAGTTACCTCGTCACATCGCCAAACCCATCACCAAACCCATAGCCACTTCTCCACGACACATCGCCACTCCACGACTCATGCCCAAACCACCGACTCACGACTTAACCCTATCGAGTCAACTCCAGTACCATCAACCACCGACTCACGACTTAACCCCACCTTAACCCCACCAAGTCAACTCATCCCATCAAACCCCTCTCCGCGACTCACGATTCAACAACCCTACGACCCACGTCTCACCCTCCTCCGCGACTCACGATTCATCTCCAAAACCATTGGCCTGCTCCAAAATCCCTACCGAGACATAACCTTTTCCCCTCCTCTATAAATCGCGAATGACCTAAAGCCTACATCGCGATCGAAGCCCAATTTCCAGTATGAAGTTTGTTAAGTCGCGAATCATTTCTTTCTTTAAGTCGCGAACGACTTATTTGGGCGCGGCTGTTTGTTGAGACGCGAAGGAAGTTTCATGAGTCGGAGCCGAGATAAGGAAGTTTCATGAGTCGGAGCCGAGATAAGGAAGCTTCATGAGTCGTAGCCGAGATAGCTTAAGTCGTTGCCGAGTCACTGCATTTCTTAAGTCGCGTGTACTGATTGTGTTGTAATTTTCTTAAGTCTTTGTGTTGTGACATAAACCCTATAAATAGGGACGTAATGTCATTGTAATTGTTTTTTAGTTGAAAATTGAATAAAATTTCCATTTGATTGCTTTGTGCTCTCTTTAAATTGGTAGTCGAGTGAAAATCTCCTATCTCCACTTACGTCATTCGAGTGCGTTTGAATCAACGTTTGTTGAAGCCGATTCGCGGAATCAAGTGCGCTTGATCAACGCCGAAGAATCGTAGATCTTAGAACACGGCATAGTGCGCTATCAACGTGTTTGAGATAGCTAGAATTCGGTATCTTCGGATCAACGAATTCGGGCCTTTTCAGTATTTCTCAACTCACCGATTGCTACATTCATCGATTGAAGTTTGTTTCGAATTATCCGCTGCGTCAGTTTGGTATCAGAGCCAGATTGCAAGGAGTTTGCATCATTTGGAGACTTGGGTTTCGAGAAGTTGAAGTTTGGAGATCGGATTTGCTATTGTTGAAAAGTTTGGTGTTCATCGTGTTCATCGTGAATTTGCAACAAGTTGGGAGTTTCGATCTATTTTACTTTGGATCAAAGTTCGAAAGGTGTTTGAAAATTTATTTTTGAAGTTTGTTTGAAGTTCAATCATGCCTCCGAGACGAGCTCAACGTCATCGTAATATTAATGCCTTGTATGGAAGAGAAGAGGCTGATGAAATGGAGCAACGAATCAACGAGAGTTTCACTGAGAAGTTGAATGAAGGAATTGGTCGCTTAGAGAGAATGATGCTTGAAATGAATCAAAGTAGAAGAAGAGTTTCACCTGAATCGAGCCATGGGAGAAGTGGAGCTTCGATACACTCAGATCGGGAGAGAAGTGAAGATCATAGAAGTGTTGACAATCGTGATAGGAATGTTGATCGAAGGAGTGGAAGTAGAGATGTTGGAGGACGAGATCGACAACGTTATACATCAGACTTTGATGAGGAGTTTGACGGTGAGAGAGGGAGTGTTCATTTCAGAGATAGAGATCAGGGACAACGTCAATATCGGGTTATTGATGATGATCGACGTTGGGAATCGGGAATGAAGATGGAGATTCCAGAATTTAATGGCGGAATGGTTGCAGAAGAATTCTTGTATTGGTTATCTAATGTTGAAGAAATCTTTGATTTCAAGGAAGTGCCGGAGAATCGTCGAGTGAAGTTGGTTGCTACTAGGTTGAGGGGGAGAGCTTTGGCGTGGTGGCAGCAAACTAAACTTACGAGAGAACGGATGGGGAAGTCAAAGGTTGTTGAGTGGGATAAGATGAAGAAAATGATGAGAGCTACATTTTTACCATACAACTATTAGTCACTAATGTACCAGAGATTGCAGAATCTAAGGTAGGGGACGAAGTCAGTCAATGATTATGCAGATGAATTTTACCAACTCATTGCCAGGAACGATATAATGGAGACGGAAGAGCAGCTGACCACTAGGTTTGTTGGAGGGCTGAGGATGCAGATCCAGGATATGGTTAATATGTTTGATCCAAGATCTGTAGCAGAGGCACATCAAAAAGCGTTGGCTTGGGGAAAGCAGGGAAGGCGTGGAGGTG
Source organism: Allium cepa (assembly GCA_030765085.1). Classification (NCBI taxonomy): domain Eukaryota; kingdom Viridiplantae; phylum Streptophyta; class Magnoliopsida; order Asparagales; family Amaryllidaceae; genus Allium; species Allium cepa. The sequence continues at coordinate 913,803,294 of CM060929.1, read as the reverse complement.
GTGTGTTTACTAATTCTAATAATCAAGTGAAGGGTGTTAGCGGAAGTTCTAATGTTTCTAAAACTGTCAGTAAACCCGTAGTAAAGGAGAGTGAGAAGGCGAAGGTTAACAATGGTTTCAAATGCTACAATTGCCAGAAGATGGGTCATAAAAGCAATGAGTGTCCAAAACCGAAGAAACGAGCTATGATAGCTGAAGTTGAAAGTGAGGATGCTGTTGAGGGTGAAGATAGTCCGGTTGAGGAGAATGAACAGGATATCGCATCGGGAGACGAAGGGTGTAATCTAATGATGAGGAGGTCTTGTTTAACACCAAAGCAAGAAGATGAAGCTAGTTGGTTGAGGAGTAACATCTTTCAGTCGACATGCACTATATTGGGAAACGTTTGTAAATTTGTGATTGATGCAGGAAGTTGTGACAATATTATTTCTACAGAAGCGGTGAGAAAATTGAAATTGAAAACGGAAAAACATCCAAATCCTTATAAGTTAGTGTGGCTGAGAAAAGGAGGAGAAGTGAAGGTGGACAGACGAGTTCGAGTACCATTTTCTATTGGGAAGAAATATAAAGATGAGATCTGGTGTGATGTGGTTGAGATGGATGTTTGTCATTTGCTTTTGGGCAGACCGTGGCAGTATGATCGAGCAGTGCAGCATGATGGTCGAACCAATAGCTACAGTTTTATGTTTGAAGGCGTTAAGATTATTTTAGTTCCAAAGAAGAGACAGCAGGGAGAGAGCAAATCTGAGGAGATTGAGGAGCTGAAAACTTTATTGACTTTGAAAGAATTTGTCGAAGAAGTAGAGGAGAGTCCAGAGGTGTTTTTGTCGATTGGACATGAAGCTACTGAATCCGTTGAAGTTCCAGAAGAAGTAAAACCGATATTGGAAGAATTCAGTGATGTGTTTCCGGAAGAATTACTAAAGGAGCTACCGCCTTTGAGGGATATTCAACATCAGATTGATCTTGTGCCAGGGTCAATTTTACCTCACATGCCACATTACAGGATGAGTCCTAAAGAGCATGAAGAACTAAGAAGGCAAGTGGAGGAATTGTTAGAACAAGGTCGTGTTCAGGAGAGTTTGAGTCCATGTGCTGTGCCAGCCTTATTGGTACCGAAGAAGGATGGGACGTGGAGGATGTGTACGGACAGTCGGGCTCTAAACAAGATCACTGTAAGATACAGATTTCCAATGCCGAGGTTTGATGATTTGATTGATCAATTGAGTGGGGCTGTTGTGTTTTCCAAGATTGACTTGAAGAGTGGATACCATCAAATTCGTATTAGACCGGGTGATGAATGGAAGACTGCTTTTAAAACCAGGGAAGGTTTATACGAATGGCTGGTTATGCCATTTGGTTTGTCAAATGCTCCTAGTACTTTCATGAGAGTGATGAACCAGATTTTTAGACCATTTGTTGGGAAGTTCGTGGTTGTTTACTTTGATGATATTCTGATTTATAGTGGGAGTACGGAAGAACACATCCAGCATTTGCGAGAAGTATTGTTGATTCTACGACAAGAGCAGTTTTATGCAGCAACAAAGAAGTGCGTGTTTATGACGGACAGTGTTTTATTTCTAGGGTATGTTCTGTCAAAAGAAGGTATTCAAGTGGACGAGAATAAAGTAGAAGCTGTCAGAAGTTGGCCACAACCGAAGACAATTACTGAAGTGAGAAGTTTTCATGGGTTGGTGTCTTTTTATCGAAGATTCATTCCATACTTTAGCAGTGTGATGGCACCTGTTACTGATTGCATGAAAGGGAAGAAGTTTGAATGGTCAGAGGAAGCAGGGGTTGCTTTCGAGAAAATCAAGACACTCTTGACGACAACACCAATTCTGGTACTGCCAAATTTTCAGTTGTTGTTTGAATTGCATACCGATGCTTTGAAAGTGGGAATTGGTGGAGTGTTGAGTCAAAATGGAAGACCAGTTGCTTATTTCAGTGAGAAATTATCTAGGGCCAAATTGAGATATAGCACTTATGATATAGAGTTTTACGCAATTGTTCAGGCTGTTAAGCATTGGAGACACTATCTGTTTCAAAAAGAATTTGTTCTGTACACTGATCATGAAGCGTTGAAGCATATGCAAGGGCAGGACAAGATTTCAGCAAGGCATGCATCGTGGATTGCCTATTTACAGCAATTTACTTTTGTTGTCAAACACAAGTCTGGGGTGACGAATCGGGTAGCTGATGCTTTGAGTAGGAGGAGTCATTTATTAACGAAAATGAAAGTTGAAGTGACAGGTTTCGAACTATTACCAGAGCTGATTGAAGAAGATCCATATTTTATGAAGTTCGTTGAAAAGGTCAAGGAAGGAAGAACTGATGAATACGTGTTAGTTGATGGTTTTCTGTTCAAGGGGGACAAGTTGTGTATTCAAGATAGTAGCTTGAGAATGAAGATTATCAAAGAGTTACATGACGAAGGCCATGTAGGCAGAGATCGTACATTGCAGTTAATTACTCAGTCTTATTTTTGGCCGTCAATGAGGAAAGAGGTAGAAAGATTCGTGGAGAGATTTCATATCTGTCAGGTTTCGAAAGGAACTGCGACCAATGCTGGGTTATATATGCCATTACCAGTGCCTACTAAACCATGGGTTGATATTAGCATGGATTTTGTGTTGGGTTTGCCGAGAACTCAGAGGGGAAATGATCCCATATTTGTTGTGGTAGACATGTTTTCGAAGATGGCACATTTTATTGCTTGTAAGAAGACGACAGATGCTATTCATGTTGCTCAGTTGTTCTTTAAAGAAATCTATCGTTTACATGGATTGCCGGAGTCTATTGGTTCAGACAGGGATACCAGATTTTTAAGTCATTTTTGGCTTAGTTTGTGGAAGATGGTTGGAACGAAGCTGAATTTTAGTAGTGCTTATCATCCGCAAACAGATGGGCAAACAGAGGTGGTGAATAGATCGTTGGGAAACTTGTTACGATGTCATGTGAAAGACAATTTAAAGAGTTGGGATGTGAAGTTGTGTCAAGCTGAATTTGCTCACAATCATGCAAATAACCGAAGTACAGGTTTCAGTCCATTTCAGATTGTATATTCAAGCTTACCAAAGGGACCACTGGATTTGACAATAGTGCCACAACCGAAAGGAACAGTTAAGCGGGCTGCTGATTTTGTTAATGGGTTGACAGAATGCCATAGAATCGTTCAGGAACGATTAGAGAAGACAAATGAGAGGTATAAACAAATGGCGGATAAGAAACGAAGAAGTGTTGTCTTTAAGGAAGGAGATTTTGTCTACGCAGTGTTAACAAAAGATCGTTTTTCGGTTGGCACTTATAACAAGTTGAAAGCTCGGAAGATTGGTCCAGTGGAAATCTTAAAGAAGATAAATGGTAATGCGTATCGGTTAAAGTTGCCGAAAAATGTTCATACTTCTGATGTTTTCAATGTCAAACATTTAATTCCGTATTGTGGGGAGGATTTCATCGAAGGTGACGAGAGTGTGAATTCGAGGACGAATTCTATCCAACAAGGGGAGGATGATGGAGTAGTTACCTCGTCACATCGCCAAACCCATCACCAAACCCATAGCCACTTCTCCACGACACATCGCCACTCCACGACTCATGCCCAAACCACCGACTCACGACTTAACCCTACCGAGTCAACTCCAGTACCATCAACCACCGACTCACGACTTAACCCCACCTTAACCCCACCAAGTCAACTCATCCCATCAAACCCCTCACCGCGACTCACGATTCAACAACCCTACGACCCACGACTCACCCTCCTCCGCGACTCACCGCGACTCACGATTCATCTCCAAAACCATCGGCCTGCTCCAAAATCCCTACCGAGACATAACCTTTTCCCCTCCTCTATAAATCGCGAATGACCTAAAGCCTACATCGCGATCGAAGCCCTATTTCCAGTATGAAGTTTGTTAAGTCGCGAATCATTTCTTTCTTTAAGTCGCGAACGACTTATTTGGGCGCGGCTGTTTGTTGAGATGCGAAGGAAGTTTCATGAGTCGGAGCCGAGATAAGGAAGTTTCATGAGTCGGAGCCGAGATAAGGAAACTTCATGAGTCGTAGCCGAGATAGCTTAAGTCGTTGCCGAGTCACTGCATTTCTTAAGTCGCGTGTACTGATTGTGTTGTAATTTTCTTAAGTCTTTGTGTTGTGACATAAACCCTATAAATAGGGACGTAATGTCATTGTAATTGTTTTTTAGTTGAAAATTGAATAAAATTTCCATTTGATTGCTTTGTGCTCTCTTTAAATTGGTAATCGAGTGAAAATCTTCTATCTCCACTTACGTCTTTCGAGTGCGCTCGAATCAACGTTTGTTGAAGCCGATTCGCGGAATCAAGTGCGCTTGATCAACGCCGAAGAATCGTAGATCTTAGAACACGGCATAGTGCGCTATCAACGTGTTTGAGATAGCTAGAATTCGGTATCTTCGGATCAACGAATTCGGGCCTTTTCAGTATTTCTCAACTCACCGATTGCTACATTCATCGATTGAAGTTTGTTTCGAATTATCCGCTGCGTCATATAGTTAGTATGTAAGTAGGTTCATATATTTGGTCTGTTATATTTTATAAGAATAATATGTTTTTTTGTTAAAGCATTATGTTATATAAGTTGTTTTAAATATATATAAACATACTAGCCTTTGTTGCTGTAAAGTGGTATGATGTGTATATAATATGATTTTCAAGATCGGTTCATTAGTTTTGATATGTTGCTAATATATATGAGTGATAGTTTATAAATGCAAAATAGATTTACAAGTATATCTTATGCAGTTTATTGGTATATGATGTTGAACGGCTAGTATATATATTTGTAGGATTTGTTAAAAAGCGCATACATAAGTATTCTGTTTAATCTTTATTATAAAGCGATTAGATGTGTTGTTAGTTATAATGGAGACGTTTAATCTTTTAATAGTATATACATAAGGATGGCAATGGTACAGATATTAGCCTTATACAAGTAAATTACAATATAATGTTTGAATATATATAGCTATATAGATATGTATATGTAGAGTATATTTATTTAAAGTGTGATGTTAAAATAGATATATATATATATATATATATATTGTTTTTTTATAAGATAGGATATGGTTGTGCTATATATAAGTATTTATTTTAATCTATAATATGTATACTATATAATTGAGATATTGTTCTTATTTACAAACCCTGCATATTAATTTTTGTATATATATCTTTGGTTTTAAGGATATGCATGCTTTAAGAACGATGATTTTTTTTAATTATAAGTATGTATATTTCATTTTTCTACTTTAATTAAATATTGGGTTCATGGAAATATTATCACTATATCTATATATATCATTGTCGCTTTTATCGAGTTGATTCTAAGTTGTTCTCATCAAAATCTATATATCAGCTTTGTTCGCCGAATCGTGCCACTCTAGCTTTGCTTTGGAATTCGTGCTCGGATTCGAAACTCAAATTTCATCGTCTATCATCTCTAGCCTCGAAAGGTGAGCAATCACTCACGATTAATGTTCTTTTATTTATTAAATTTGATTTCAATTGAAATGACAAATTGAAATATGTTGCTGTTAGTTATTTACATTGTTAAATATATGTTATTACCTGTATCAGTTCACCTGTGACACCTGACATTGTTATATGTATTCATACGATGATAATCCAGTTTGATTGATAATTGATTGATTGTTGATGTTTTACATTGGATATTAAATTGTCAATGTTTAAAGTGATAGATAATATGCAATTGAATTTGATATAGGATAGTTAATAATTTGTAATAGATATATGTGTTGAATTTGATTAGTAAAAATTTGACTCCCTTGAAATGTTAAGTTAATTGACACATAGTTAATTACCCCTTGAACCATTTGGATTTATGTCGTATAAATTATTGTAGAATGAAATTGAATAATAGATATCAAGTGAAGAATCGTATAAATATTAGTGTCATAATCTTTAATTTACATGAAATGATAGTGTAGATTCTAGCAATAATTATGTTAATTTGCACAAACAACAATGTAAATTAATACGATTATTTCAGGATTATTTGAATTAATTATTGGATTGTTATTGATTGTTGTTATTGCTTGTTTACTACTTTGACACCATCCCAGTTATCCCACTGCAAGTTTTCTTTTCTATGTTTTGATTTTTGTATTGAAATGGAATCGGGTTGAAATGATAAATTGCCAAATGAACTTGACCTAGGATAGAGAATTAAATAAAACCCGATTGGTCAAATTTGATTTAAAAATAAAATAATGATTTTATTTGAATAAAGAATAAGGTTTGAAATGAAGTTGGAATCTGAATTTTGATGAAAGGAAAATGTTAATATTTAATAATCTGAACAAAATATTAATAAAGTAATTTATGAAAGAACGGTGTTTAATTTAAGAAATGATTGAATTAAGTTTTGAAATTATTTCATAATTAAGTTTTGAAATTATTTAATAATTAAGCTTTGAAATTATTTAATAATTAAGTTTGAAATTATTTAATAATTAAGTTTGGAATTTTTTTTATAATTAAGATTGGAGTTATTTAATAATTAGGTTTTGGAATTTAATTGGCAATTAAATTTTGAAATTATTAATTAACTTTTGAAATTATTTAATAATTAAATAAAATTGAATTATTTAATAATTAAATAAAATTGAATTATTTGATAATTAAATAAAATTTGAATTCTTTGATAAGAGAAATTGAACTATTGAATAAGTGAATTTTGAACTTCGTTAATAAATAAAATTGGGTTTCTTTATTATTAAGTTTTGGAAAATTATTTAAGTAAGTTAATAAGTGAAATTGAACTTCTTGAATATGTGAAATTTAGTTTCTTTATTAATTGAGTTTCGAAATCTGTAACTAAGTAAAAAATAAGTAAGTGAAATTGAATTTCTTTAACAAGAAATAAAACGTAATTTATTGGAATAAATATAAGACTTGAAATTTAAAGAATTTGATTTGACGAATCTAATTTAATTCAATTGGAAGTTTTGATATAACAAAGTTGAACTTGAATAATTGTTTAATAAATTAGAAATTAGATAGAAATTATTTTGAATGACAAAGTTACTTAGCGAATATTGAATGAAATCGATAAATGAATTCAAATTGATTTGAATGTTAAATTAAATTAATTTAATTGATTTCAGAATGAAATTTATATACGAACTTGAATCAATATTTGAATTGTTTAAATAAATTGGATTTGAGCTATGAGATTTTGAAATGGTAAATTTGGAAGTTTTTGAAATGTAAATTTTGGAAATTGATTTAGAAAGACAAACGAAATAATGGTTTACAAATGCTAATTGAAATTGAAATTGATTTGGTTTCGAAATTTATTAATCGACCAATCGGTGTAATAATTACGGAAGTTATTAAAGAAACCGGAATCGGTTATGGACATACTCTCTGTCTAAACCGAAAACCATTTTAATAACTATACGCGGAGTGTGATCTAGAATGAAATGGTTGGAATGATGTACGTGATGACTGAAGAAAGAGAACTGTAACAACCCGTATATTTGGACCATTTAAATTGACAATAATCCACACATGTCAACTTAAATAGTACAAAACACGAATCATTAATGGAGTATAGATATATAAATGAGAATCATCACAGAATCACAGAAATATAACATAACAGAACAGTGCAGCGGAAATACAACATAGTCATAAGAGTAGTTCATGAAGCTACCCAGAAATACAACAATGTCTCAGATAAAATAAAATAGAACAACATAGATGTCCGATAGTCCAAATAGAAAGAACAATACTGATAAATAAAGATAAAGATAGTCCTCGGTCTTCAGCTTCCAAATAGAACAGCAACAACAATCTTCAGACTGATCCGAGCATAAGCATAAACAAACACTCGAATCAGGACATATTCTTATACAGATAATATGATTCAGAATTTGAAATAACAATAACTCAAAGATGAATGGAATAAACATCTTTCAGGATCCGGTAAACTATCTACATATGGTAATGTACGATAAATAGATAATGTCTAACAGTAAAGTATCAAAATAGCGTTAAGGCATTACCATTATCCCCCTTAACACATTTTTATAAATATCATAGTCTATACAGCACTGTAAACTCCACCATAAACTAGTGGGATATCAGGGAGTACTCCATAGGTATAATACAAAACAAATTCGTAGTGGTCGCGTATACGGGATACAAGTATGACAAGGCACATGAGGCAATACCCAAGGTAGTGAAACTACCGTTCGCCTGATCCGGACTGGTGAGAACGCATCGCCGCAACGATCGCAACACCGCGAAACAACACTCCAATTTCAAGGGTGCGCACCAATCAATCACAAAAGTAAATGAGTAGTTTACGAAGAAGTGTGTTCGCTTGAGGTAGCTAACCCCATTTGGCCCGGCACAGCTCCTGATTTTAGTCATTTCCAATTTGACACAAGTGTCAAGGCTATCCATTATCGTTCACTTTCTTCAGTCATCGCGTAAGTCATTCCAACCACTTCATTCTGGATCATCACTCCGCGTATAGTTATTAAAGTGGTTTCCGGTTTAGGCAGTGAATATGTCCCTAACAGATCCCCTTTCCTTTAATAACCTTCGTAATTCATTTACCGATTGGTCGTTCATATATTTCAAAACCGAATCAAATTTCAATTTCAATTATAATTCGAAAATCAACATTTCGTTAGCCTTCTAAATAAATTTCCAACATTTACGTTTCATAACTTTACAATTTCCATCTCAAGTTTTCTATAATTAAATTTTAAGTTCCAACTTAAAACAATTTCAAATACTCATTTAATTCCATGTATAAGTTCATTCCAAAATCAATTAACGTCCAAATCGATTTAAATTCAATTATCGATTTCATTCGATATTCATTAAATTAATTTATCATTCAACAATTTCAATTAAAATTTTCAATTCGTTATATTACTTTCATAAGTTCAACTTCATTACCAAAGCTTAAATATTTATTCAATTTGAATGGTCGAATCCAATTCTTTAAATTACAAACATTTCATTTGTTTCGATAAAGCGCATTTTATTTCTTATTAAAGGAATTCAATTTTATTTACATATTTTCTTCGTTACAAATTTCAAAATTTTAATTAAACAACTTACTTTCACTTATTTGAAAATTCAATTTCTCAAAATAAAGAATATTCAATTCAATTTAATTATTACATAATTCAATCTATTCAACTTAGTTTAATCGTTAAACAATTCAATCTTATTCAATTTAGTTCAATCATTAAACAATTCAATCTTATTCAATTATCAAATAATTTCAAATCTTAATTATTATCATTTCAAACTCATTCATTAATAATTCCAAACTTAATTATTAATTTTAAAACCAAATTACTAATAATTTCAAAACTTAATTTATTAATAATTTCAAAACTTAATTTACTAATAATTTCAAAACTTAATTATTTATAATTTCAAAACTTCGTTATTAATAACTTCAAACTTCATTATTAATAAATTTCAAGACTTGATTATTAATAATTCCAAAATCAATTATCAAATAATTATACATTTAATCATTAAATAATTAAATTTTAAAACAATGTTCTTTTGTAAATTACGACGTTAATAATTGTTTCAAATTCAATATTCACATTTACATTCATTCGAAATTAGATTTCAATTTTATTCAAAACTTGTTGTTAGTCAAATAAATCTTTATTTCATTTTAAATCAAACATTGACCAATCGGTTTTAAATTAAATTTTCTATCCTAAGTCAAAGTTATTTGGGTATTTATTATTTCAACCCGATTCCATTTCAATTCAAAAATCAAAGCATACAAAAGGGAACTTGCAGTGTGATAGCTGTGATGGTGTCAAAGTAAATAAACAAGCAATAGCATCCATACATAACAATTCAACAATTATGTAAATAATCCCGAAATAATCGTATTAATTTACATTCGTTATTTATGTAAATTAATAAAATTATTCCTAGAATCCACACTATCATTTCATGTAGATTAAAGATTATTATATTACGGTTTTTCACTTGTCGTTCAATTTAAATTTCAATACTACAACGATATACGTTCAAGGGTTCAAAGTGAAATTTATCAAATTCCTACGTGTCAATTAACTAATCAATGTTCATCATATAAATGGGTCACGTTTAACTAACATACAAAGGGGTCAAGTTTAACAAATCAAGTTTGACATATATAATCCATTTTAATTGTTAACTATCCTATATCAATTTCACTTGCAAATTATTTATCACTTAACAATAACAATTAGCATCCGATTCAACATCACATAGCAATCAATAATCAACCAACTTGCATAAGAATATATGTCGTGAAAATTTATTTCACCTTTCGTGGATAAAGAAGTTGACGGCGAAGCAAGAAGAAGCACGAAAGAAGGCGGTACACACGAACAACGAACACTGTAAACATCGACAAATGAGACGATATTAATAAAATGAACGTTTGTTTATAATTTATAAAATTATAAAATGTGCTTACCGAAGACGGAAAAAAGAACGAAGCTGAAAGTCAATGCTGCTGCAAAAAGAAATTCAGTCGGTCGCTGCAATAACAGAGAAAAGAAAAACGGTTACGGTTCACTCAACAAATCGATACCATTTAATTTCATTTTTTTTTCTTTTTTTTCTTTTTTTTTTCTTTTTCTTTCTCTTCTTTTTTTTTTAAAAAAAAAACAACGCACGCAACACCTTTCATGAACACGGCACTAAAACAATGACCCCCTCTACTGCATGCCTACCCACCTACGCAACTTTCATCTTTCTGCCATACAGTAAAATACATGCTTAGACAACCATAGCATTTGCATGCTTTAGACCCTCCCACTCTATTATATGTACGCATGCACAAAGTACACAACATAACACACCCATTCACAACAACATGCATTGCACGTAACACTACACAACACTTTATGCAATATATTTCTACTCAACACACGCATGCACCACTGCTTTGGCCAATTCACCATATATTTTCATCACCTATGCATGCAACAACATGCACGCCTCCACTCTTCGAGAAAAAAAGAAGAATTTTTTTTTTTATACAAGCCGAAGCCAAAATCATTTTTTTTTTTTACTTTTACCAACCTGAAACGCACGCATATTATACCCAAGCACCACCTCAACATATCCCAATCTCTGCTGCATGATGCAACTGCAACATATACTCACGCCTACAACATGCAATCACCACACTTCTCATTTACGCCCAGCACATCACTTTGGTGGTGAAAGGTATGTACGTGTGCATGGAGTTGAGTGGGAAGAAGGTTGGTCTTGGCCATATATTTTTTATTTGCAGAAACGTGTACAGAAAATATAACAGAGAGAGGAAGAAGAAAAATGGATGTTTACCTGTTTCGAATGCAGAGGAAGGTGAATGAGAGATGAGAAGGTGGAAAATGACACGTTGCTTTAACTTAACTTGTACCGTGAATGCTTTTTGGGTTCCAACGTTTCATAATCCCAACCGCAACTCTTCACACTTCATCTCCCCATTAAATGCCCATTCAGTGAAGTTAATTTTCTTTCCAAATTTCTTTTTGTAACGGGCTCAAATTTTGGGCTGCAACGTGTTTAACCGGTCCGTTTTAAAACGATTTATTAACGCGACAAATTATGTCGGACTCCGATTCGTGTAAATAAATATACCGTTATGATCAGTGCGACGATGCGCTTTCAACGGTACACAGATTATTGCGATACGATGGTTTTATAAAAATACGAATTACGCCGCTAAAATTGTACGTTTTGCAAAACAATTAAAACGGAGCAGGCGATGACCGTTTTTGACGAAACGAATTTCATAATCGTGATCAGAATAATTTTTACAACATAACTATGTAAAAATATTTGAATTTTAAAGAAAAATTTTACGCAGCTTTAAATGGACTGATATACAGTAAAACGCGAACGAAGTTTAGTGTAATATTTTGCGACGAAACTTTTTCTATGCTCATATCTAACTAGACGTATGTCATAAATAAAGTTTGGATGCAAATTGAAATCGTTTATAAATTTTCAAAATCTTTACATTAAAACGATGAATTTACACTTTTAAATCGGATCGGAAATTCAGGGTCGTTACAATCTCCCCCACTCAAAACTTTTCGTCCTCGAAAAGGAACGAGACGAGTGAAGTAAGAATGAAGTAAGCAGAAAAGTTAAGATAGATATTTAAAAATTTGAATTATACCTGAAATTAGTAATTCGGGGTTTGAATCCCGAATACTATCCTCAGTCTCCCATGTGCAATCTCGCTCATCTGTGCTCCACTGTACTTTGACGAGATTTACTATCTTCCTCCTAAGTTGCTTTGTCTCACGATCGACTATCCGAAGTGGTTTACGCTCAATAGTCAAATCAGGCTCGATAACTATCTCCTCCAATTGAGCAGTAGGGATAGTCATAGATGGATCGTGTATAACTTTGCGAAGATGAGAGACGTGAAACACATTGTGCACACCGGCGAACTTCTCTGGTAATGCAACTCTATATGCCAATGTTCCGACCCTTTCCGTAATCTCAAACGGACCAACAAATCTCGGAGCTAGCTTCCCTTTCCCTCCAAATCGAACAATATTCTTCAAAGGCGATACCTCCAGAAATACTTTGTCTTCTATGCTGAATTCAAGATCTCTTCTCCTTTTGTCAGCTGTGACGCCCCACCTCTATACCCACGCTAGCCAAGAACACTATGGAGTAATGCTGTCAACTAGCACGGAGAATAAGGCTGTTGAGGAGCGACCATCCGTGAAATTGCTTTGTGCGAGCACCGATATGTCAGATAGTAAAGCATGCATTTCATTTAAGGTGGAAATCCGACATGCCGATACAAACTCGAAGCTATCACACGGTGGCTATATAAATTCTTCGGAAACAAATATAGAAATAAACATAACACAAATCAGTCACAGACAGTTCATATCACAAAGGCGGAAATAGATATGAATTTATATAACTACACATGAAAGTGTATATCAGAGAAGTGGTCTAACGAGATCCACAATAACACAAAAGTATAGCGACATGCTATGCAAAAGAATAAATATACATCATAGAGTCAATATCCCAAATGTATACATCCAAAAACTACTAATCTAAGTAGTTAGCAAAAGGTCAGAGTAAAGGATCCCGGAGAGAAGTCAAGCAGAAGCACCTGTAACATCTCGGTCTGACCCGAGTATTATTTATAAGAAAATAATAAACGGATCAGTCTAGCTATAAATATCAGACGACGTGATATAGAATAAGAGATATGGCATAAACATATAATATCCATAATGGCATACTACTATAAGTATGTAAATGATAATCAACAAACGATTAATCAATATCAAAGAACCTTCTCAAAGATCCAAAAGGGTTTCATACCCAAAACTTGTATTCACAACAAGTTAATGACACACGAATTCACCAATGCACATAAATTGATAAATCATATCAATGAAAATCACTAAAATTGGTGAAGCATAAATTCTATAATTCAACACACGAAATCCAGAAATCATAAATAAAGAGAGGGGAAGGCCTATCACACAAACGGGAGCATGAAAACTCACCAACAGCTGTAACACACGAACGAGAAGCTATCTCATGGTAGCTAGCCATTAATTTGACACACGAATGGTCCGAAGACCTGACACACGAATGGTCCGAAGACCGTGGGTTGCTACCCCACAAATTTGAGTTGAAACTCCACAAAGCAGACAAAGAGACATCGCACAGTTGCTAGTCTAAATCACAAAAATGATCATCATTGATCATCAAGAAGTGTCAATTACAATAAGCCAGTAAATATATGAGTTTAGCATCATGTCCCATAACCACTCGCTTAACTTAAATATTTGCGAACAAATTGTATATCTCCACTAGAGAATTGTCACAAGGGTTTCAATCGAACAACTCCTAGAATTAACCGACGAAACAAACGCAAGCGTTTCATACCACTTGTTTTACTAAGTCGTTTAATTAGATTTCTCATACGAGTGAGGTAAAGGTTTGTATATACTAATAGATTGGAAAACGGTTTGAGAAAACAAGATTTGTAAATAAAATAGTTGTTGAAATCGTTTTGATGAAAATAGTTTTTGATATTTACTACTAGTATTGAAACCTTTATATTTTTAAAGTGACAAAGCACAAAGGGGATTGTAGAAACAATCAATCACTAAAATTCACATTCGAAGACGTGAATAAAATCCAAAGAAATCGATAAAGGATCCATCAAAGTGGATATATCCGAAATTCCCAAAGAAGAGAAGTCATCAAAGAGGATAATAATTGATAACAATAAATAGCGAAATAACACGAATCGATTAAAGTTGGATATTCAAGCAACTAAGCAAAATTGGGCAAAGTGCATCAGGTCGGTCGACCGGACTCCCTGAGTCGGTCGCCGAACCAAACAAACAGAAAGTGCATATGCACTTGGTAGCAGGTCGGTCGGCCGGCCCAGGGTGCTCGGTCGACCGGACCTGAAACAGAAAGTTCCTTTTGCACAAAGAAGCAGGTCGGTCGGCCGGCCCAGGGTGCTCGGTCGACCGGACCTGTATATTTGCACCGTCTACCCTATTTTTAAATATGGTGCAAACCTCGATCAATTTGCAATCGCACGAGCAACGGCGCTAAGGGTTTATGCCAATCGACTACCCGGCCCTATATGCTCCTTGGTGCATCACCAAAAACACACATAATCATCAAAGCTATGATTTTTAAGGATTTGGCTTTCAAACACTAAAAATTGGAATATTCACCAAAGTAATCCAAATCCATATCAAAAGCACAAGAATAAGTGTTAGGAATTCATACCTAACAATCGAAGAGAATCATAAGCATAGATGTGAGATTAAAAATCTCACCTTTTCACGAAATCAAACAAGAAGAAGCTTGAAAGCAAATGGAGAATCACCCTCTCTTCAACCCAACCCAAATTAGCTTGAATCTAAGCTCAAAACAAGAACATTCCCAAAATTAGGTTTAGGAATTTCTGAAATTGGTAAGAGAATAAGTTGGAGAAGAAGAAGAGAGTTCTTACCAATGGGTTCTCTTGGATTTGGAGCAAGGAATTTGGAGTTGCAAGAGAACTAGGGTTTTGGAATTCTAATTTCCAATCTCTCCCACCATTAAAGCTTCAAAAACTGAAAAGAGAAGGAAGTGAGGGAGAATGGAGAAGGAGTGGCTCAGTTTTGAGTATAACTTAAACATAGGGCTGAACCCCAAACCCAAACCCAAAGTGAAAAAGGTCAAATTTTTGACTTGCTCCAAATATATCAAAGTTTATACTCAAAAAGGTCGCAAACGGCATTTTGAACTCAATGGGAGTGGTCTCGAGTCCCAATTCGACTGTTTGCAAAAAGTAGCTTTTCAGACCAAAATCCGACTAACGATAAAATATTTAAATAAAATATTTAAATATATAATCGATAAATATGCGGGTTGTTACAGACTCCCCTCCTTAAAGAAATTGCGTCCTCGCAATCATAAGGAATAAATGAACCAAAAAGTAACAACCATAAAAGCATATCAACACAAAAGAAGGAACACGAAATAAGAAGTTTACCTCAAAGAGCATGAGAAAGAAAATTTGGATGTGTTCTTTCGATGAATTCTCTAGATTCCCAAGAACAATCCTTAGGATTTGAAGACCATTGAACTTTCACAAGCTGGACATCTTTATTTCGAAGTCGTTTGACCTCCGAAGCAATGATTCGAATAGGATGTTGCTCATAAGTTAAATTAGGTGAAACTTCAATCTCTTCCACAACACCGGGCTCAAGAATAGAATCAGAATCTTGAAGACATTTCCGAAGTTGAGAAACGTGAAACACGTCATGGATAGAAGAAAATTGAGCCGGTAATAAAAGGCGATAAGCCATGGAACCAATGCGTTCAGTGATAGGAAATGGCCCAATATATCGAGGCGCTAACTTTCCCGAGCGACTGAAACGCACAACACCCTTCATAGGTGAAACACGAACAAACACAAGATCATCCACAGAAAATTCTAATTTCCTTCTCCGGTTATCGGCATAGGATTTTTGTCTACTCTGGGCTTCTTTCATCCTATGACGAATAAGATCAATCTTTTCTGTGGAATCACGAATAAAATCTGGACCTAAAACCAGCTTCTCACCGGCCTTAAGCCAACAAGAAGGCGATCGGCATGGCCTTCCGTAGAGTGCCTCAAAAGGAGCCATACCAATACTAGATTGGAAGCTATTGTTATAGGAAAATTCAACAAGAGAAATATGATCTTCCCAACTTCCACCGAAATCAAGCACACAAGCACGAAGAAGATCTTCAAGAGTTTGATTCACACGCTCGGTTTGTCCATCGGACTGGGGGTGATAAGCGGTGCTAAAATTAAGCTTCGTTCCCAAAGCTTTTTGAAGACTCTTCCAAAATCCACTGGTAAACAATGGATCGCGATCACTAACAATAGAAGTAGGAACTCCATGTAATTTAACAATCTCTTTGATGAAGAGCTTGGCCAAAAGTGGAACGGTTCGGTTAGATCGAACGGGAATAAAATGGGCGGATTTAGTAAGTCTATCAACAATCACCCATAAGCTATCATGACCCGAACGAGAACGGGGAAGGCCATCTATAAAATCCATGGAAATTTGGTCCCACTTCCAAATTGGAATTTCTAAAGGTTGCAATAACCCACCGGGCCTTTGATGTTCGGCCTTAATGAGTTGGCAAGTCATGCAACGCTTAACGAAGTTAGCGATGTCAAGTTTCATTCCCTCCCAATAATAAAGTCGCTTCATATCCGCGTACATTTTACTACTACCGGGATGAATGGTGAATTTAGATCGATGAGAATCTTCTAAAATATCCTTACGAAGATCAATAATATTTGGTACGATAAGTCTACCAAATTTTCGAATGCCGCCATGAGAATCGATATTAAATTCTTTCAAACCTTCAATATCAATTCCATCCCTAATATTTTGGCCAAGAAGAGCCATTTTGGGATCTAGCCTTTGAGCTTCAAGAATGCGGTCTAAAAGAGAAGGATGAGCCTCAAGGCTACATAACACAAGTGATGAACATAAATCAGACACGCGCTCTCGAATCTCACAAGTGGTTAAGATCTCGAGATCGTTCCATTTGGATATCATCATAGAAACAACGGCTTGTTGCTTACGGCTAAGAGCATCGGCGACATGATTACCCTTACCGGGGGTATAAAGAATATCAAGATCATAAGGCGCAAGGAACTCGAGCCAACGCTATTGACGCAAATTAAGTTCCTTCTGAGAGAATAAATATTTCAAAGATTTATGATCGGTATAAAGAATGAATTTCTCTCCCAAGAGATAATGACGCCAAATACGAAGAGCGAAAACAATAGCCGCGAGCTCTAAATCATGAGTGGCATATCTAGTCTCAGCTGGCTTCAATTGCCTAGAAGCGTAAGCAATAACACGTTCTTTTTGCATAAGAACGGCATCCAAACCAATGCGACTAGCATCGGTATAAACAACAAAATCTTGATTCCCCTCGGGAATAACAAGAATAGGAGCATTAGAAAGGAGTTCTTTTAATCTCTGAAAAGAAGTTTCACATTTGTCCGACCAAATGTATTTACGCCTTTCTTGGTTAAGCCAGTAAGAGGTACGGCAATTTTAGAAAAGTCTTTTATAAAGCGGCCGTAATAACCTGCCAATCCAAGAAAGCTACGGATTTCCGTTACACTCTCCGGTCTTTTCCAATCTTGAATTGCTTCAATCTTTGAAGGATCCACGGAAATTCCGGATTCGGAAATAATGTGACCAAGAAACTTTACCCGAGATTGCCAAAAATGGCATTTAGAAAATTTTGCTTTTAGTTGATTACTCCTAAGAGTTTCCAATATAATCCGAAGATGCTCTTCATGCTCCTCTTCGGTTTTAGAATATACAAGAATATCATCAATAAAGATGAGAACAAATCGGTCGAGAAAATCTTTGAAAACCCGATTCATAAGGTCAACGAAATACGCCGGAGCATTCGTCAAACCAAATGGCATGACAAGCCATTCATAAGATCCATAACGAGTACGGAACGAGGTCAATGGAATGCTATCTTCTGCGATACGAAGCTGATGAAAACCGGTAGCCAAGTCTAATTGTGAAAAGACTCTAGCACCACTAAGTTGATCGAATAGATCATCAATCCGAGGTAGAGGATATTTATTTTTGATCGTGAGATCATTAAGCTTACGATAGTCAACGCAAAGCCTTAGAGTACCATCGGATTTTTTTTTACAAAAATAGCTGAAGCTCCCCAAGGCGAGGAACTAGAGCGAATGAATTGCTTCGTCTCCAACTCGGATAATTGTAACGTCTGCGGATTTTCGTTCTTCGAAAATTCGACATCGACACTCACTTTATCGACTGCCGAGAAATCAAAGGCCGAAAACCGAGATGTTATGGGTTTTAAAAAGAATTTAAGAAAAGAAAGAAGAGAGAAGAGAAGATAGAAAATTTTAAAAATAGAACAAAAAGAGAATAGAGGAAAAAGAAAAAAAACAGAAGAAAATAGGACGGGACAGAAAACAACAGAACAACATCAGAATCTCACAATTCGCAGCGGAACAACATATAATAATAAATGAATAATCTTTAAACAAAGAACTACAGTTATTACATTTCATCATATTTCATTACATCATATCATCAGAGTGTACAACAACATACAACAACAACAGTGTAGCGGAAAAAGAAATACTATATAAACTAGTAATACGCCATGCCATCCAGCTTGCCTCCAGCAACTCCAGAATATCCAGAATATCCTGATAAACCTAACTCTTAACTGCCCGTGTGGAAATTGGTGGGCACCCAGAGTTTAGGAAGGAAAACAATAAACTCCGAGTCAGTCATGTGACTGGTGTGAGAACTCAAAACAGTTTATTTATCTTTAAAATCAAAATAGAGGAATATTTTTAATCAATTCGCAATGCTTTTAAAAATGAGACTACCATAAGGCCTTCCGCACACACACACATGCAAACGCAGAATCGGAGGAGATTTCTCCTTATGATAGTCAAAGATGCTTGATACGCATTTAAAATAACATTTGATATTATTACTAGTGCATAATGTATAACAAATCATTTCGAAAATAAAGATATAAATCTTAGCCGACATAGACATTTCGAACTATGCCTACTATAGCTACTATCCAAACAGTGGTGACCACCATAAGTGAATAGCAGGTTCTACAACTAATACCGTACAAGTTTCGTATTGGGAATTGGATTTCCAACAAATGGTCAGGCCAAGGAACTTCCCATTGCCACTGAGAATGCCTCTGGATGGACATCCCCGAGAACCAAACCGGATCTCAACCAACACAAAGCCGGGTTACTCCTAACTGAGCAACAACTGACCGAATATGCCATCCCCCGGTCCTTTGGGACCTTTTTCCGAGAGCGCTCTCTAATCAATTCACACAATCATAACAAAGTGTTTTCAACATGAGTAAGTATCTGGGCTCCATACCATGATACCACCCTTTTCCAGAAGGAAATGGACACATCCTAAAGGGTGCTACCCCTCATAACCTTGCTGCTTCTTTCCTGTTTTGACCATTCACGGGGTGTGAGGCTCGACGAATTCACGTCCACAAAAACATACTTTATACAAAAGCCATGCTTTGGGTCAACAAATGATCAACACAATGATCACTAAGATAGACGATCAAATGAATGATCCTATCATAAATAATCAACACAATGATCATTTCAGCATCACTCAGCATGTCACATTACCAAACTGGGAATATATCGCTGATAACTTCAACTATATAACCTTTGAGCTCGTACGTCTCAAAGAAGGGTGTTAAGCAAAGAATAAATTCTCCGCCACCAACAGAAATATATTTGAAAGAAATCGGCTTTATATCTCAACTTGTAATGTCAGACATACAATCCATACAAGTCTGTTCCGGGCTCGAACAGAACCGAAGGCACTTACAAAGAAGTCCTTGCAATCCGGATATTCACAATCCTGATCGGATTCACCATCACATATGGAGAACTCAATACCGTAGCTACTCGGTGCAGAGTCAATCGATAGTTCATCCTATCGCTTTCGCAAATACCGGTCTTCAACACCGATCTTCAAATGCAATTCACAACGACGTATCACATATTCGGAGTGGGTTATACGACCCCATGGTCCTTTCCCGGTTAACCCGAATAGTGAGCGCTTATTCAAAAATAAGTGTGCATTCAAATTCAATCATATTCACATCAAATACCCATTCAAAGGGAAATATTGATAGTCGGTTATTGAACTATCAATGGATATGCATACATCACCAGATTCCAAATAATTTTCCAAATTATTTACATTTCCAAAATATCTTTACAAGATATAAAATTCCAACACTTCAAAAATAAATCAATATTTATTTTTAACAAGTTCCACTTTCACATATAAATTCCATAATGAATTTATATTTCAAAATATCATGCATATACGATTTCAATTATCCATTTTCAATTTATCTTCAAAAAGATAAATTCTAAATATTCATTTCATATTGGAAAACATTTCCATACTTATTTATTCATAAGTAATTCGCAAATCTCTTTTATTTTCAACACTTAGAAAATATTCAATATACTTAAATCGAATTAAGTATATATTTCATTCTTTAAGGAAATTATTCACTTAAACATATTTACTTGGGCCAAAACGAATGTTACGTTAAACATCGTTACGACAACCCAAAATCACTAGTATAGGGATTCGAATTTAAAATAGATATATAAATCCCAATACTATTAAAAACATTTCCTTTCGGAAATCATTTACTATAACAACAGTGTTATAGTCTACCATTTCCTTTTATTTCTCGAAAACGTCTATTTCAACAATAAATGTTGAAATCTATGGTTTCGAATCTCAACACCTTTTAAAACATCACTAGATTGTTTTAATTCTATTTAAAACATCAAATCTAAAATATTTCCTTTAACGTGTTATTCACTATTCAAAAACGTGAATATACTACGTTAACAATTTCATCCTTTTATTCATTTTAATTCAAAGGATTATTCACTATTTAAAAATGTGAATATAACACCATTTATAAGTTATAACAATTAACTTATCAAAATAAGTCGTTTGCGAATTTATAAAACAACGTTTATAAATTCTATTTCTATTTATATATATAAAAACTTCCTTTTACAAATTCCTTTATTAACCTATTCCAGTTTATAACTCAATTTTAGATTAAAAGTTCATATTATAAGTTAACTACTTATAAACGATTATTTCACAAAATCATTCCTTAGAGTTTCATAATTATAAATCTTATAACTTATAAGATTCATTTATTTAACCCAATCTATTCTTCAAATAACTTCATAAAATTTATAAATCTACTGTTTATAAATTTCGTTTACAACTTCACCATTTATAATTCTATTGATTTCATTCTTTAATGAAATTCATTTTCAATTCATTCAAACACTTATAAAATCTCATTTTATAATCCCAACGTTTTAATTAACAAATATTCATTTGTAAATCCTTTAATATAAATCAATCTATATTATCCTTTAAAACGTCTTTAATTTCCTTTAAAAAAACTTCACCATTCTGATTTATAAAATAATTAAATTTTATAAATCCTATATTTAACTTTTTATAACAAGTTCAGAATCCCAATTTAAACTCTTTTATAAAGTCATTAATTCCTTATTTTCAAAAATCAGCTTTTAACTATATTTCTTAAAAAATCATAATTTTTATAACATTAAAAATTATAACGTTTTTTTATTTGAAATGGATCAATTCCAAAGATATTTTATCTTTTCAAAAATCACTTTAAAAACATTTTAAAATCCCAAAATCTGGATCCAATGATGCTACACACCAAATAGTCAATCACGACTAACAACGATATCATATATCGATATGATAATCCATCAAATATCAAAATATCTGAAATAAAATAAATACTGTTGAGGAATCCAGTTGGATCCCTCCAACCTGTTTCCTGCATCCAAAAACATTAGCACAATACCAATTTCGCTCCAGTACGAAATTATCGCGGTATATGTTCTTAATAAATATTATCCGCTTACTAACGGCGTAATAGGGTCTCATCCGCTAAACAAAAAATGCGGGAAATCAACAACTGCAATATATACATATGCCAATATATATATATTGATATTATATATAATACCAATTTCACTGTTTATGAAATATTCGCGGTATATGTTTATATTAAATAACATCCGCTTACTAACGGCGCATAATGTCTATTTTAACAATCAATAATTTACAGTCATCATTCAAACATGCATTCAAATATTTTAAATCTAACTATTTAAAATAAAATCGAAATCTATTCGATTGAGTGAGAAGTTCTCACCTTGGTTTTAATTTCCGTTTTAGCTTTTATTTCGAATAAAATTAAACGCGCGTTTAATTTTACCCGAAATTCTCACTAACTCCAAACGACTCCAAACCAACTCCATCGCGTAGTGCTCGTCCATACGATTCCAACGCAATTGAGTTTGCATTTTTTCGACCTCGTATGAAAAAGTTATGATTTTTACAAGTTTGTACACGTTTTTATAACTAAATTTACAACATAACTTTTATAATTAAAACCTAACTCAACTGCAGGCCATAGGATCCAACACCAAACTGATCACAGCCCTCCATCATCTCTTCCCCACTCACGCAAATGCCCAGTAACCAAGCCGTAACAAAATGAACCCATTAGCATGATTAGGGTTTGAATTTGCAAACAAATTACTCAATGAAACTCGATCAAACTCCTCCACGTCGAAGAGCACGACATGCTCTATGTTCGGCCCCAAGGACCCCTAGCTCGGCCATCTAGGTGGCGTGGAAATGCGTGCGTGGCTGTAGGATGTCGGCCCCCTCTAGCTCCCTCCACACGACTCCGTTTCCGATCACCACCGTTCAATCTCTAGCTCTCATCGCCCTCCCCAACTTTCATGTTGACAACTTCCTCTAATTGTTGACGGATTGGAAGATCTTTGGTGATGAAGATGGAGCATTTCTGGCCTTAGAATAGAAAGTGGCGGCTAGGGTTGAATTAGGGTTAGGTTTTGATATTTTTATCAATTTATGAAGAGGTAGGGGCTATTTATAAGGAACCGTTCGACACTATTCACCCGGAAATTCCGAACTCCGATTTAGACGCCGTAACCAGCGTACCTAGGGTTTACCCCGCGTTCCGGACACAATGGAACAGGTTTCGGAAGCTAATTCGGAAGTATGTGCGAGTTATGGCTGAAAACGCTCAATTTAAATTAAACCGATTTAAGTCGATTTCTAGGCGTTTTAATTTGTACCGGACAAACGGTAAATCCAATTGACTTAAAATTTGAAACCTTACAATAATATCACATTACGGATCCGATGAAACTGGTTTCGTCGAAATCCGAGACTTTTTGAAAAATGGCTATTTTGACTCGCCAAATTTAAATTAAAAACGATTCGATGCGTTTCGAGCTGCCACGATCAAACGATAACTCCGATTGACACGAAAATTGAAATCCGGTAATAACTAATTATTACGGATCCAATGAAACTAGTTTCGTTCAATTCTGAGACTGTTCAAAAATTGACTATTTTACAGTCGATTATTAAATATTAAAATATTCAATTTTCACAGATTAACTTTTAATTTGATTTTAAAAGTTCTAAAATATCATTCTAACTTCAATATGATAAAATAAAATTTTACAAATTATTTTCAATCATATTTAACTCTATTTTCAATTATTTCCATAATTTCACATATTAATTTATTAATTTAATTATCCAATTAAATCCAAAAATTCAAATAAAAATTTATTTGACTTATAAATTCACTCATTAATATTTAAAATTAATTAAATATTCAAATTTAAATTATTAAAAATTCTGGGTCGTTACAATCTTTCCCCCTTAAAAGAATTTCGTCCTCGAAATTACAAGTAAGAAAGTTACAGAATCTATTTATTTTTCCAAAATTCATAATTAAACTCCTTACAATACTTTACTAAGTTTTCGAATCATACTTAGTTATGTTTTCAAAAACAAACTATATCATTTAACTTTCAACTTTAAAACAAAGTTTAAAGTTTTCTAAATTTTCTAAATTTTCTCAAAATTTTTCTAACGCCTTAAATTTCCGGAAAAATTCGCCATGGTCTCCTTTGCGCGGCTCGATCCGAAAAAAAAATGACAGTATATATATCACAAATATACATCTCATCAAGTAATGAGGCATCCCGCAGGGAAAAAAGTGTAAAAGTACGATATTTAATCCGAGATATGTACCTTATATTTTATTAGCAAGCATATACAGCTAATATAGCGCAAAAGCGAACTCCAAATGCGAAGCAAACGCGATCCGCACCTACTAAACACTCAACAAACAACATGAGAACATGCTCATATGCAAATAATATCGATATACAACATATAGTAACATATCAACTATATATGTCACATAGAAATGCAACTAAACAACAAATGAAACCATCAACCAACTATCATCCATATCCAAATAAACATTCATTCATATTCTTATTCTCATTATATGTTCAATGAAATGGTTTTCACTTTAAATCACATTTGATTTATTTACATTGGATTTTATCAACATTCATTCTCAATTCAATTAGTTTTCATTCACTAATTAAATCCAATTCACTTTCAATTCTATTCAAACTTATTTACTTCTAATTTGAATTCAATTTCATAGCTTTCGATTTCATTAACACTTAATGAATTTTATACAATCAATCAACATCCATATAACAACCAATGTATATATAATTTCAACCAAATTCCTTTGCTTATATTCATTCGATTTGGTTTAATTAGATTGATTTTCATTCAATCTTTCAACTTCTAATAACATTAGATTTTAATGAATTAACATTTATATTCATTATTTCTTATCAACTTTATTCACATTCAATTGATTATCATTCAATCCATTTATTCCATGCAATTACAAAGTTGAATTTCATTTATATAACTCAAGTTCATATCTATCATTAACCTTAAATTCATTTTTATTTACAACTCATATTCATAAATATATTCATATAGTTTCACTTCTTATATATATAAGTTTATTTCACAATTGTAAATCACTTTAATTATAATTCAATTCTTATAATTCTTTTACTTATACAATTATTCCTTTATTTAGATTATTCAAACAACCTAACAATCAACTTATATACACTTTAATAATTCTGAAAAATTATTCCTTTATATATAAAATATAATCAAGGCAAAATTATTTCATTTACCCAATTTAAAAACAATATCGTGTCGAATTGTTCTATTCAAGTGTTTAGAAACCCCTTCGGCTCAGTTTCGAGGCTGTGCTGACGAAAGTTCATATGCCACTCAATAAACCAATCATCACAATATAAAACAATTTTATATTCACTAACAAATACGCACTCATAGCTATTATTACACTCAAACTCATTCTAGAGTACTGCTGACTCTATCTCTAATGAATTATACCCTACAGAACCATGGTTGTCGCTTAACCATCAGAGCTCTGATACCAAATGTAACGTCTGGGATTTTCGTCCTCGAAAATTCAACATCGACACTCACTTTATCGACTGCCGAGAAATCAAAGGCCGAAAACCGAGATGTTATGGGTTTTAAAAAGAATTTAAGAAAAGAAAGAAGAGAGAAGAGAAGATAGAAAATTTTAAAAATAGAACAAAAAGAGAATAGAGGAAAAAGAAAAAAAACAGAAGAAAATAGGACGGGACAGAAAACAACAGAACAACATCAGAATCTCACAATTCGCAGCGGAACAACATATAATAATAAATGAATAATCTTTAAACAAAGAACTACAGTTATTACATTTCATCATATTTCATTACATCATATCATCAGAGTGTACAACAACATACAACAACAACAGTGTAGCGGAAAAAGAAATACTATATAAACTAGTAATACGCCATGCCATCCAGCTTGCCTCCAGCAACTCCAGAATATCCAGAATATCCTGATAAACCTAACTCTTAACTGCCCGTGTGGAAATTGGTGGGCACCCAGAGTTTAGGAAGGAAAACAATAAACTCCGAGTCAGTCATGTGACTGGTGTGAGAACTCAAAACAGTTTATTTATCTTTAAAATCAAAATAGAGGAATATTTTTAATCAATTCGCAATGCTTTTAAAAATGAGACTACCATAAGGCCTCCCGCACACACACACATGCAAACGCAGAATCGGAGGAGATTTCTCCTTATGATAGTCAAAGATGCTTGATACGCATTTAAAATAACATTTGATATTATTACTAGTGCATAATGTATAACAAATCATTTCGAAAATAAAGATATAAATCTTAGCCGACATAGACATTTCGAACTATGCCTACTATAGCTACTATCCAAACAGTGGTGACCACCATAAGTGAATAGCAGGTTCTACAACTAATACCGTACAAGTTTCGTATTGGGAATTGGATTTCCAACAAATGGTCAGGCCAAGGAACTTCCCATTGCCACTGAGAATGCCTCTGGATGGACATCCCCGAGAACCAAACCGGATCTCAACCAACACAAAGCCGGGTTACTCCTAACTGAGCAACAACTGACCGAATATGCCATCCCCCGGTCCTTTGGGACCTTTTTCCGAGAGCGCTCTCTAATCAATTCACACAATCATAACAAAGTGTTTTCAACATGAGTAAGTATCTGGGCTCCATACCATGATACCACCCTTTTCCAGAAGGAAATGGACACATCCTAAAGGGTGCTACCCCTCATAACCTTGCTGCTTCTTTCCTGTTTTGACCATTCACGGGGTGTGAGGCTCGACGAATTCACGTCCACAAAAACATACTTTATACAAAAGCCATGCTTTGGGTCAACAAATGATCAACACAATGATCACTAAGATAGACGATCAAATGAATGATCCTATCATAAATAATCAACACAATGATCATTTCAGCATCACTCAGCATGTCACATTACCAAACTGGGAATATATCGCTGATAACTTCAACTATATAACCTTTGAGCTCGTACGTCTCAAAGAAGGGTGTTAAGCAAAGAATAAATTCTCCGCCACCAACAGAAATATATTTGAAAGAAATCGGCTTTATATCTCAACTTGTAATGTCAGACATACAATCCATACAAGTCTGTTCCGGGCTCGAACAGAACCGAAGGCACTTACAAAGAAGTCCTTGCAATCCGGATATTCACAATCCTGATCGGATTCACCATCACATATGGAGAACTCAATACCGTAGCTACTCGGTGCAGAGTCAATCGATAGTTCATCCTATCGCTTTCGCAAATACCGGTCTTCAACACCGATCTTCAAATGCAATTCACAACGACGTATCACATATTCGGAGTGGGTTATACGACCCCATGGTCCTTTCCCGGTTAACCGGAATAGTGAGCGCTTATTCAAAAATAAGTGTGCATTCAAATTCAATCATATTCACATCAAATACCCATTCAAAGGGAAATATTGATAGTCGGTTATTGAACTATCAATGGATATGCATACATCACCAGATTCCAAATAATTTTCCAAATTATTTACATTTCCAAAATATCTTTACAAGATATAAAATTCCAACACTTCAAAAATAAATCAATATTTATTTTTAACAAGTTCCACTTTCACATATAAATTCCATAATGAATTTATATTTCAAAATATCATGCATATACGATTTCAATTATCCATTTTCAATTTATCTTCAAAAAGATAAATTCTAAATATTCATTTCATATTGGAAAACATTTCCATACTTATTTATTCATAAGTAATTCGCAAATCTCTTTTATTTTCAACACTTAGAAAATATTCAATATACTTAAATCGAATTAAGTATATATTTCATTCTTTAAGGAAATTATTCACTTAAACATATTTACTTGGGCCAAAACGAATGTTACGTAAAACATCGTTACGACAACCCAAAATCACTAGTATAGGGATTCGAATTTAAAATAGATATATAAATCCCAATACTATTAAAAACATTTCCTTTCGGATATCATTTACTATAACAACAGTGTTATAGTCTACCATTTCCTTTTATTTCTCGAAAACGTCTATTTCAACAATAAATGTTGAAATCTATGGTTTCGAATCTCAACACCTTTTAAAACATCACTAGATTGTTTTAATTCTATTTAAAACATCAAATCTAAAATATTTCCTTTAACGTGTTATTCACTATTCAAAAACGTGAATATACTACGTTAACAATTTCATCCTTTTATTCATTTTAATTCAAAGGATTATTCACTATTTAAAAATGTGAATATAACACCATTTATAAGTTATAACAATTAACTTATCAAAATAAGTCGTTTGCGAATTTATAAAACAACGTTTATAAATTCTATTTCTATTTATATATATAAAAACTTCCTTTTACAAATTCCTTTATTAACCTATTCCAGTTTATAACTCAATTTTAGATTAAAAGTTCATATTATAAGTTAACTACTTATAAACGATTATTTCACAAAATCATTCCTTAGAGTTTCATAATTATAAATCTTATAACTTATAAGATTCATTTATTTAACCCAATCTATTCTTCAAATAACTTCATAAAATTTATAAATCTACTGTTTATAAATTTCGTTTACAACTTCACCATTTATAATTCTATTGATTTCATTCTTTAATGAAATTCATTTTCAATTCATTCAAACACTTATAAAATCTCATTTTATAATCCCAACGTTTTAATTTACAAATATTCATTTGTAAATCCTTTAATATAAATCAATCTATATTATCCTTTAAAACGTCTTTAATTTCCTTTAAAAAAACTTCACCATTCTGATTTATAAAATAATTAAATTTTATAAATCCTATATTTAACTTTTTATAACAAGTTCAGAATCCCAATTTAAACTCTTTTATAAAGTCATTAATTCCTTATTTTCAAAAATCAGCTTTTAACTATATTTCTTAAAAAATCATAATTTTTATAACATTAAAAATTATAACGTTTTTTTATTTGAAATGGATCAATTCCAAAGATATTTTATCTTTTCAAAAATCACTTTAAAAACATTTTAAAATCCCAAAATCTGGATCCAATGATGCTACACACCAAATAGTCAATCACGACTAACAACGATATCATATATCGATATGATAATCCATCAAATATCAAAATATCTGAAATAAAATAAATACTGTTGAGGAATCCAGTTGGATCCCTCCAACCTGTTTCCTGCATCCAAAAACATTAGCACAATACCAATTTCGCTCCAGTACGAAATTATCGCGGTATATGTTCTTAATAAATATTATCCGCTTACTAACGGCGTAATAGGGTCTCATCCGCTAAACAAAAAATGCGGGAAATCAACAACTGCAATATATACATATGCCAATATATATATATTGATATTATATATAATACCAATTTCACTGTTTATGAAATATTCGCGGTATATGTTTATATTAAATAACATCCGCTTACTAACGGCGCATAATGTCTATTTTAACAATCAATAATTTACAGTCATCATTCAAACATGCATTCAAATATTTTAAATCTAACTATTTAAAATAAAATCGAAATCTATTCGATTGAGTGAGAAGTTCTCACCTTGGTTTTAATTTCCGTTTTAGCTTTTATTTCGAATAAAATTAAACGCGCGTTTAATTTTACCCGAAATTCTCACTAACTCCAAACGACTCCAAACCAACTCCATCGCGTAGTGCTCGTCCATACGATTCCAACGCAACTGAGTTTGCATTTTTTCGACCTCGTATGAAAAAGTTATGATTTTTACAAGTTTGTACACGTTTTTATAACTAAATTTACAACATAACTTTTATAATTAAAACCTAACTCAACTGCAGGCCATAGGATCCAACACCAAACTGATCACAGCCATCCATCATCTCTTCCCCACTCACGCAAATGCCCAGTAACCAAGCCGTAACAAAATGAACCCATTAGCATGATTAGGGTTTGAATTTGCAAACAAATTACTCAATGAAACTCGATCAAACTCCGCCACGTCGAAGAGCACGACATGCTCTATGTTCGGCCCCAAGGACCCCTAGCTAGGCCATCTAGGTGGCGTGGAAATGCGTGCGTGGCTGTAGGATGTCGGCCCCCTCTAGCTCCCTCCACACGACTCCGTTTCCGATCACCACCGTTCAATCTCTAGCTCTCATCGCCCTCCCCAACTTTCATGTTGACAACTTCCTCTAATTGTTGACGGATTGGAAGATCTTTGGTGATGAAGATGGAGCATTTCTGGCCTTAGAATAGAAAGTGGCGGCTAGGGTTGAATTAGGGTTAGGTTTTGATATTTTTATCAATTTATGAAGAGGTAGGGGCTATTTATAAGGAACCGTTCGACACTATTCACCTGGAAATTCCGAACTCCGATTTAGACGCCGTAACCAGCGTACCTAGGGTTTACCCCGCGTTCCGGACACAATGGAACAGGTTTCGGAAGCTAATTCGGAAGTATGTGCGAGTTATGGCTGAAAACGCTCAATTTAAATTAAACCGATTTAAGTCGATTTCTAGGCGTTTTAATTTGTACCGGACAAACGGTAAATACAATTGACTTAAAATTTGAAACCTTACAATAATATCACATTACGGATCCGATGAAACTGGTTTCGTCGAAATCCGAGACTTTTTGAAAAATGGCTATTTTGACTCGCCAAATTTAAATTAAAAACGATTCGATGCGTTTCGAGCTGCCACGATCAAACGATAACTCCGATTGACACGAAAATTGAAATCCGGTAATAACTAATTATTACGGATCCAATGAAACTAGTTTCGTTCAATTCTGAGACTGTTCAAAAATTGACTATTTTACAGTCGATTATTAAATATTAAAATATTCAATTTTCACAGATTAACTTTTAATTTGATTTTAAAAGTTCTAAAATATCATTCTAACTTCAATATGATAAAATAAAATTTTACAAATTATTTTCAATCATATTTAACTCTATTTTCAATTATTTCCATAATTTCACATATTAATTTATTAATTTAATTATCCAATTAAATCCAAAAATTCAAATAAAAATTTATTTGACTTATAAATTCACTCATTAATATTTAAAATTAATTAAATATTCAAATTTAAATTATTAAAAATTCTGGGTCGTTACAATAATTGTTTGCGCATCTCCTCATTTTCCTTATTGGACATTCTATAAGGAGGACGAGTAATAGGTTGAGCTCCAGGGATAAGATTAATTTTGAACTCAATTGCTCGCTTAGGTGGTAATCCTAAAACGGGCTCAAATATGTCGGAAAAACCACGAACAACGTGAATAAGAGAGATGACATCCTCCTCGTCGTCATCATCGTCATCACGAGGATTTAAAGAATATAAAGATGCACTTAAAGTGGAATCCGAGTCTTTGAGAATAATAGAAATCTGCTTAACAGATAAAGGATGTCGAAGATGAATAGTCCGCTCAGGACATAGGATATGAGCTTCATAACGATTAAGCCAATCCATTCCCAAAATCATTCCAAAGCCTAAATAACGCATAACATGCAAATCGGCTAGGAAAGAAAAATCAAATAAAATAATCTCCACATCTTTACAAAGCAAACTAATTGTTGCAGATCCACCAACCGGATTCGAAATTCTCAAAGAAGTTATTAAACATAAAACATCCAAAGAAAAGGTATCAACAAGTTCTTTTGAAATAAAAGAGTGAGATGCACCCGTATCAAAAAGAACTCGAATTGGTTGATCACGAAATAAAATAATACCATCGAGAATGGGATGAGAAATACCTTGGGCACGAGATGTGTTGCCAGGGGCTTGAGCAACATTTAACTTTCCCTCCTTCTTGCCTTCAAGTTTAGGGCATTGGTGAATAAAATGATCCGGACTTTTACAATAGCGGCAAGATCGGGGCTTTGAACACTTGTTCGCAAAATGGTCCCTAGAACCACAGTTGTAGCATTTCCCTTCACTAGAGGTAAAAGTCTTAGCAGTAGGAATTGCTTGTTTACCCTTTTTATTGGGATAAGGACCTTTAAATTTGTTGGGTCTCTTTTTATTGTTGAAGTTTGGTTTAGCACCCACCACTTCAACATCTCCCTCCCTATCCGCCTCTTCAAGTCGAAGAGCGATATCCTCTAGTTGATCGAAAGAAACTTCTAACTTTAGAAGTAATGGCTTCTTGAGATTTTTGTTTAAGCCGTAAACAAATCTCTGATTCTTCTTCAAATGGGTGTTGATGTATTCAACCCCATATTTAGAAAGTGATTCAAAAGAAGCAACGTATTCCGTCACGGAAGAATCGCCTTGAACAAGGTCAATGAAACGACGAGCCATCGTCACTTTCTCAGCTTCTGGCACGAATTTCAACTCGAAGCGTTCCCGGAATTGCTCCCAGGTGAGATCTGCTTCATTAATCTCAGAAATGAGAAGTTCGTACCAGTCCAATGCTCTTTCTTGGAGCATACTGGAGGCCACCTGAACTCGGTGAAGATCAATAAGATTCATGCGCGAAAAGATGCGATCGCATGTTCTAAGCCAAGCTTGGACTTCGATAATAGTTTCGGAACCTTTGAAGGGCTTCCCACCCAAATTAGTGTAATCGTTGCACAAGCGTGCAAAGCCCGACTTTGGGTGAGTAGGTTCCGGATTAGTTCCAGCGGCTTGAGCATTTGTCACTAAATCAAGAAGCTGCTGGGTTGTCATAAAAACTCCATCTTGGGGTGGAGCACTAGATTGACCGGCGTTGGAGCGGCCAGGTCTAACCATTTCTCTTCCCTTGAAAGAAAGAAAGAAGAAGAAAAAGGTTATTCACCAAAAGGATATCAAGAAATCTTGATAAATAAAACAAGGAATCACAAAAGAAAATAGGATAGAACGGTACGAAGACACGAATTAAATCCTAAAGCACGACTCCTAAGAAAGACTTAGGACGATGATCCTTGTTATAATATTCTATATTGTTCTGAAGTTTGGCTCTGATACCAAGCTGTGACGCCCCACCTCTATACCCACGCTTGCCAAGAACACTATGGAGTAATGCTGTCAACTAGCACGGAGAATAAGGCTGTTGAGGAGCGACCATCCGTGAAATTGCTTTGTGCGAGCACCGATATGTCAGATAGTAAAGCATGCATTTCATTTAAGGTGGAAATCCGACATGCCGATACAAACTCAAAGCTATCACACGGTGGCTATATAAATTCTTCGGAAACAAATATAGAAATAAACATAACACAAATCAGTCACAGACAGTTCATATCACAAAGGCGGAAATAGATATGAATTTATATAACTACACATGAAAGTGTATATCAGAGAAGTGGTCTAACGAGATCCACAATAACACAAAAGTATAGCGACATGCTATGCAAAAGAATAAATATACATCATAGAGTCAATATCCCAAATGTATACATCCAAAAACTACTAATCTAAGTAGTTAGCAAAAGGTCAGAGTAAAGGATCCCGGAGAGAAGTCAAGCAGAAGCACCTGTAACATCTCGGTCTGACCCGAGTATTATTTATAAGAAAATAATAAACGGAACAGTCTAGCTATAAATATCAGACGACGTGATATAGAATAAGAGATATGGCATAAACATATAATATCCATAATGGCATACTACTATAAGTATGTAAATGATAATCAACAAACGATTAATCAATATCAAAGAACCTTCTCAAAGATCCAAAAGGGTTTCATACCCAAAACTTGTATTCACAACAAGTTAATGACACACGAATTCACCAATGCACATAAATTGATAAATCATATCAATGAAAATCACTAAAATTGGTGAAGCATAAATTCTAGAATTCAACACACGAAATCCAGAAATCATAAATAAAGAGGGGGGAAGGCCTATCACACGAACGGGAGCATGAAAACTCACCAACAGCTGTAACACACGAACGAGAAGCTATCTCATGGCAGCTAGCCATTAATTTGACACACGAATGGTCCGAAGACCTGACACACGAATGGTCCGAAGACCGTGGGTTGCTACCCCACAAATTTGAGTTGAAACTCCACAAAGCAAACAAAGAGACATCGCACAGTTGCTAGTCTAAATCACAAAAATGATCATCATTGATCATCAAGAAGTGTCAATTACAATAAGCCAGTAAATATATGAGTTTAGCATCATGTCCCATAACCACTCGCTTAACTTAAATATTTGCGAACAAATTGTATATCTCCACTAGAGAATTGTCACAAGGGTTTCAATCGAACAAGTCCAAGAATTAACCGACGAAACAAACGCAAGCGTTTCATACCACTTGTTTTACTAAGTCGTTTAATTAGATTTCTCATACGAGTGAGGTAAAGGTTTGTATATACTAATAGATTGGAAAACGGTTTGAGAAAACAAGATTTGTAAATAAAATAGTTGTTGAAATCGTTTTGATGAAAATGGTTTTTGATATTTACTACTAGTATTGAAACCTTTATATTTTTAAAGTGACAAAGCACAAAGGGGATTGTAGAAACAATCAATCACTAAAATTCACATTCGAAGACGTGAATAAAATCCAAAGAAATCGATAAAGGATCCATCAAAGTGGATATATCCGAAATTCCCAAAGAAAAGAAGTCATCAAAGAGGATAATAATTGATAACAATAAATAGGGAAATAACACGAATCGATTAAAGTTGGATATTCAAGCAACTAAGCAAAATTGGGCAAAGTGCATCAGGTCGGTCGACCGGACTCCCTGAGTCGGTCGGCCGAACCAAACAAACAGAAAGTGCATATGCACTTGGTAGCAGGTCGGTCGGCCGGCCCAGGGTGCTCGGTCGACCGGACCTGAAACAGAAAGTGCCTTTTGCACAAAGAAGCAGGTCGGTCGGCCGGCCCAGGGTGCTCGGTCGACCGGACCTGTATATTTGCACTGTCTACCCTATTTTTAAATATGGTGCAAACCTCGATCAATTTGCAATCGCACGAGCAACGGCGCTAAGGGTTTATGCCAATCGACTACCCGGCCCTATATGCTTCTTGGTGCATCACCAAAAACACACATAATCATCAAAGCTATGATTTTTAAGGATTTGGCTTTCAAACACTAAAAATTGGAATATTCACCAAAGTAATCCAAATCCATATCAAAAGCACAAGAATAAGTGTTAGGAATTCATACCTAACAATCGAAGAGAATCATAAGCATAGATGTGAGATTAAAAATCTCACCTTTTCACGAAATCAAACAAGAAGAAGCTTGAAAGCAAATGGAGAATCACCCTCTCTTCAACCCAACCCAAATTAGCTTGAATCTAAGCTCAAAACAAGAACATTCCCAAAATTAGGTTTAGGAATTTCTGAAATTGGTAAGAGAATAAGTTGGAGAAGAAGAAGAGAGTTCTTACCAATGGGTTCTCTTGGATTTGGAGCAAGGAATTTGGAGTTGCAAGAGAACTAGGGTTTTGGAATTCTAATTTCCAATCTCTCCCACCATTAAAGCTTCAAAAACTGAAAAGAGAAGGAAGTGAGGGAGAATGGAGAGGGAGTGGCTCAGTTTTGAGTATAAGTTAAACATAGGGCTGAACCCAAACCCAAACCCAAAGTGAAAAAGGTCAAATTTTTGACTTGCTCCAAATATATCAAAGTTTATACTCAAAAAGGTCGCAAACGGCATTTTGAACTCAATGGGAGTGGTCCCGAGTCCCAATTCGACTGTTTGCAAAAAGTAGCTTTTCGGACCAAAATCCGACTAACGATAAAATATTTAAATAAAATATTTAAATATATAATCGATAAATATGCGGGTTGTTACATCAGCGTAGCTCTTCTGTCTATCCTGTACCGTCTTTATCTTCTTTCTGATTTCTTCGACCTTTTCAGAAGCTTCCATAATTATTTCTGGGCCAAGCACAAGTCTATCTCCAGACTCGATCCAACAAGCTGGCGATTTGCATGGCCGTCCATATAAGGCTTCAAACGGTGCCATACCAATGCTTGCCTGGTTATTGAAGATGATTAATTCAAATTCAAATATACTTATTCAAATTTGAAATTCACTACATTTACCTGGTAACTATTATTATAAGTGAATTCTACCAAGTGAAGATGATCTTCCCAAGATCCACCGAAGTCAATAATACAAGCTCGGAGAAGGTCTTCTAAAATCTGATTCACCCTCTCAGTTTGACCGTCTGTCTGAGGATGATAAGCTGTGCTCAGATTTAGTTTGGTGCCCAAAGTATCCTGAAATGCTTTCCAGAATTTACTAGTGAAAATAGGATCTCTGTCGCATACAATACTAGATGGTACACCATGAAGTTTAACAACTTCTCTCATGTATATCTCTGCCAAACTAGAAGCTGTACGAGTGGTCTTGACTGGAATAAAGTGAGCGGACTTCGTCAGTCTATCGACAATCACCCAAATGCTTTCATTCCCCTTTCTAGTCCTTGGCAGCCCATCAATAAAGTCCATAGAAATCTGCTCCCACTTCCATCCTGGAATTTCTAACAGTTGAAGCAAACCGGCTGTCTTTCTATGATCAGCTTTAACTTGCTGACAAGTTGTGCATCTGCTGACATAGGTAGAGATATCGCGCTTCATCCCACTCCACCAATATAACTTCTTCATATTTTGGTACATTTTAGTAACACCGGGGTGAAATGAAAGTGAAGAGTTATGGTTTTTTCTCAGCACTTCATGCCTTAGACCATCAACATTGGGAACACAAATGCGATTGTCAATTCTCAAGACTCCATTACTATCAACATGTGCTCCCAATTTATTGTCAGCATTTCCTACTCTGCCGAGAACTATTTCTTTGATGCGATAGAGCAAAGTGTCCTCGTATTGCTTGGCTATAATACGATCCATAAGAGCTGGGGAGACGGAAAGCTGGAATAATATTCCTTCAACAAGATTATAACATGCCATAGCTTGGTTCCTGCTCAAAGCATCGGCTACGGCATTTGCTTTTCCCGGAGTGTAATTAATATCAAGATCATATGCAGTTAGAAATTCGAGCCATCAGACTTGTCTCTGATTCAAATCCTTTTGCGAGAAGATATACCTCAATGACTTATGGTCGGTGAACAGCTCGAATTTTGTTCCCAATAGATAGTGCCTCCATAGCTTAAGAGCAAACACAACCGCAAGAAGCTCTAAATCGTGAGTTGCATAGTTCGCTTCATGGGTCTTTAACTGACGACCCGCATAGGCAATCACCTTTCCTTTTTGCATTAAAACTGCTCCAAGTCCGTCTCGACAGGCATCTGTATAGACAGTCAATCCTTCGCTACCATCAATGACTGTAAAAACTGGGGCAGAGGTCAACTTTTGCTTCATCTCATTGAAAGCTGCTTCGCACTTTTCATTCCAAATAAATTTCACATTCTTTCTGGTCAGTGCGGTAAGTGGGGCAGCGATACGAGCAAAGTTTTCTATGAATCTGTGATAATATCCAGCTAATCCCAAGAAACTGCGAATATCTATAGGAGTTTTGGGAGTCTCCCAATCCTGCAAATTCCAAGGATTCTAATTTAAGATATTGATAAGTTGTTTAGATAGAATTGACAAGTAAGAATAAAACTTACATTGATTACGGCGATCTTAGCTGGATCGACCGAAATCCCATTCTCCGAAACAATATGGCCAAGAAACCGAACTTCATCTCGCCAAAAGTGGCATTTCGAAAACTTGGCTTTAAGCTGATGTTTGCGAAGAGTTTCAAGAACAAAAGCCAAATGTGATCTGTGCTCATTCTCGTCTTTAGAGAAAACGAGAATATCATCAATGAAAACAAGAACAAACTTGTTAAGAACATCACGGAAAACTCTATTCATCAAGTCGACGAAATAAGCTGGAGCATTAGTGAGGCCGAACGGCATAACTAGCCATTCATAGAATCCATTTTCAATGCGGAATGCTGTTTTAGGAATGCTATCCTCAACGATTCTGAGTTGGTGAAAATCGGTAGCCAAATCAAGTTGAGAAAAGACTTTAGCTCCATGAAGTTGGTCGAAAAGATCGTTGATGCGGGGCATCGGATATCTGTTCTTGTGTGTGAGCTTGTTTAGCTCTCTATAGTCCACACACATTCTGAGTGAGCCATCAGATTTGGTAACAAATACAACTGCAGCACCCCATTCTGAATGACTACGCCGAATCAAGCCTTTAGAAAATAAATCTTCAATTTGAACATTCAACTCTGCCTTTTCTTTAGGAGCCATTCTCCTTGGAGGAAGAACTACTGGTCGGGCACCAGGGATAAGGTCGATGCGGAATTCGATTTCCCATGGAGGTGGTAGAGAATTAACTTCTCCAAATACATCGGAAAAGAGTTGGACAACTGGAGTAGAGCTTAGTTCATTTGGATGGGAGTCAAGAGAGAATATAAAACTCCCAGCATATTCTTGAGGTGATTTGCCTTTAACAACTAAAGGCATACTCTTGTCATCGATAAGAGAGACTGTTCGAGTTTTGCATGAGATAACGGCTTCAAACTTTCGTAGCCAATCAATGCCTAATAGAATATCAAATGCCTCGAATCCAAGGACATAGAAATCCCAAGTGAATCGATGAATGCCATGCATAAGAGTGACATATTTGCAAACCCTTTTTAGGTTAGCGGGCCCTCCAATAGGGTTAGATACACATAAGGAAATAGATGCAAGAGTGGGTTCCAAACCAAGTTTATTACACAAGTCAATAGATATGAAGCTGTGAGTTGCTCCGGTGTCAAATAAAACTCTAACAGGCAAGGTATGCAACATAAAAGTGTACTTTGTAAAGTACCTTGGTTATCTGGAACTTCCGGGGCAGGTGTGGAAACAGCAAAGACTCCAGATGGTGTACCACGCTTCTATGTTGGGCAGTCTTTCTTGAAGTGTCCAGGTTGCAAGCAGATATGACACAAATCCCTCCTAGTAGTCTGTGCCGGTGGCGGAACAGCTGCGCCCTTCTGAGATGGACAGCTACTAGCGTAATGACCCTTTTGGTCACATTTGAAGCAAGTAATGGCTGATATGTCAATGGGCCTCTTCTGAGAGTATCCAAGCCCAGTTTTCTGCTGCCAATTCTTCTTCTGTTGCGCAAAATTAGGCTTCCTATTTCCCGACTTACTAGCTGATGCCTGAGAAACTGGATCCTTGGTGACAGATGTTCCTTTTGGCTTTCCTTCATATCGAAGAGCAAAGTCCATCAACTCAGTAAAGGTACCATGAACATGAGCGGTGAGGAGCTCGTAATACTCAGGGCGAGCACCATGTATGAACTTCTCATTCTTAAGCAAAGGTGTGTCGATCAAACCAGGCCCGAACTTAGATAGTTCGTTGAATTTCCTCTCATACTCAGTGAAAGTCATATTGCCTTGCTTGGGATCCATAAAAGAACGATAGAGTTGGGCCTTCCCAGTAGCTGGCATCCACTGAGCTACAAAGGAGTCCCTATTTACACACGTTATGAAAACGAGTCAAAATTTGAACGAGATAGAAGGAAATTATTTTGATGTAATTTATATAGATTTCTACCTAAACTGGGCCCAAGTGATGGTTTCCTCATCGGTACGAGAAGTGACGGATTCCCACCAATCTTGTGCAGCATCCTGAAGCTGCCAAGCGGCCAACTTACACTTCTGAGCATCTGTGATCTCCAAGCCAGTAAAGATCCTCTCCAAACTCTTTAGCCATTGCCGTGCTTCGATGATACTCTCGGAGCCAGTAAATTTGACTCCGCCAAGCTGAGTGTACTCCTTGCTAAGAGTGGAGAATCGGACTGCAGGAACTGGAGCATGTGGACCAGGAGCATTTCCGCCCCTTCCTCCTCTAACATTTCTTCTGGTAGCCATCCTGGAATACCAAAAGTGATTTAGAATCAAAGATAGGAATTTATAGAACTTAAGGAAATTCTACCCAAACGAATTCAATAAGAAAGATGAATCAAGAGATGTGGATTCTGAAATGATTCTCCTCATTGTAGGGTATGTTTACCCTATCTCTAATGAGCTTTAAAACTCCACAGGCTAAGGTTATCGGGAACCAAAGCTCTGATACCAACTGTAACAACCCGTATATTTGGACCATTTAAATTGACAATAATCCACACATGTCAACTTAAATAGTACAAAAAACGAATCATTAATGGAGTATAGATATATAAATGAGAATCATCACAGATTCACAGAAATATAACATAACAGAATAGTGCAGCGGAAATACAACATAGTCATAAGAGTAGTTCATGAAGCTACCCAGAAATACAACAATGTCTCAGATAAAATAAAATAGAACAACATAGATGTCCGATAGTCCAAATAGAAAGAACAATACTGATAAATAAAGATAAAGATAGTCCTCGGTCTTCAGCTTCCAAATAGAACAGCAACAACAATCTTCAGACTGATCCGAGCATAAGCATAAACAAACACTCGAATCAGGACATATATTCTTATACAGATAATATGATTCAGAATTTGAAATAACAATAACTCAAAGATGAATGGAATAAACATCTTTCAGGATCCGGTAAACTATCTATATATGGTAATGTACGATAAATAGATAATGTCTAACAGTAAAGTAAAGTATCAAAATAGCGTTAAGGCATTACCATTATCCCCCTTAACACATTTTTATAAATATCATAGTCTATACAGCACTGTAAACTCCACCGTAAACTAGTGGGATATCAGGGAGTACTCCATAGGTATAATACAAAACAAATTTGTAGTGGTCGCGTATACGGGATACAAGTATGACAAGGCACATGAGGCAATACCCAAGGTAGTGAAACTACCGTTCGCCTGATCCGGACTAGTGAGAACGCATCGCCGCAACGATCGCAACGCCGCGAAACAACACTCCAATTTCAAGGGTGCGCACCAATCAATCACAAAAGTAAATGAGTAGTTTACGAAGAAGTGTGTTCGCTTGAGGTAGCTAACCCCATTTGGCCCGGCACAGCTCCTGATTTTAGTCATTTCCAATTTGACACAAGTGTCAAGGCTATCCATTATCGTTCACTTTCTTTAGTCATCGCGTACGTCATTCCAACCACTTCATTCTGGATCATCACTCCGCGTATAGTTATTAAAGTGGTTTCCGGTTTAGACAGTGAATATGTCCCTAACCGATCCCGGTTCCTTTAATAACCTTCGTAATTCATTTACCGATTGGTCGTTCATATATTTCAAAACCGAATCAAATTTCAATTTCAATTATAATTCGAAAATCAACATTTCGTTAGCCTTCTAAATAAATTTCCAACATTTACGTTTCATAACTTTACAATTTCCATCTCAAGTTTTCTATAATTAAATTTTAAGTTCCAACTTAAAACAATTTCAAATACTCATTTAATTCCATGTATAAGTTCATTCCAAAATTAATTAACGTCCAAATCGATTTAAATTCAATTATCGATTTCATTCGATATTCATTAAATTAATTTATCATTCAACAATTTCAATTCAAAATTTCAATTCGTTATATTACTTTCATAAGTTCAACTTCATTACCAAAGCTTAAATATTTATTCAATTTGAATGGTCGAATCCAATTCTTTAAATTACAAACATTTCATTTGTTTCGATAAAGCGCATTCTATTTCTTATTAAAGGAATTCAATTTTATTTACATATTTTCTTCGTTACAAATTTCAAAATTTTAATTAAACAACTTACTTTCACTTATTTGAAAATTCAATTTCTCAAAATAAAGAATATTCAATTCAATTTAATTATTACATAATTCAATCTATTCAACTTAGTTTAATCATTAAACAATTCAATCTTATTCAATTTAGTTCAATCATTAAACAATTCAATCTTATTCAATTATCAAATAATTTCAAATCTTAATTATTATCATTTCAAACTCATTCATTAATAATTCCAAACTTAATTATTAATTTTAAAACCAAATTACTAATAATTTCAAAACTTAATTTATTAATAATTTCAAAACTTAATTTACTAATAATTTCAAAACTTAATTATTTATAATTTCAAAACTTCGTTATTAATAACTTCAAACTTCATTATTAATAAATTTCAAGACTTGATTATTAATAATTCCAAAATCAATTATCAAATAATTATACATTTAATCATTAAATAATTAAATTTTAAAACAATGTTCTTTTGTAAATTACGACGTTAATAATTGTTTCAAATTCAATATTCACATTTACATTCATTCGAAATTAGATTTCAATTTTATTCAAAACTTGTTATTAGTCAAATAAATCTTTATTTCATTTTAAATCAAACATTGACCAATCGGTTTTAAATTAAATTTTCTATCCTAAGTCAAAGTTATTTGGGTATTTATCATTTCAACCCGATTCCATTTCAATTCAAAAATCAAAGCATACAAAAGGGAACTTGTAGTGTGATAGCTGGGATGGTGTCAAAGTAAATAAACAAGCAATAGCATCCATACATAACAATTCAACAATTATGTAAATAATCCCGAAATAATCGTATTAATTTACATTCGTTATTTATGTAAATTAATAAAATTATTCCTAGAATCCACACTATCATTTCATGTAGATTAAAGATTATTATATTACGGTTTTTCACTTGTCGTTCAATTTAAATTTCAATACTACAACGATATACGTTCAAGGGTTCAAAGTGAAATTTATCAAATTCCTACGTGTCAATTAACTAATCAATGTTCATCATATAAATGGGTCACGTTTAACTAACATACAAAGGGGTCAAGTTTAACAAATCAAGTTTGACATATATAATCCATTTTAATTGTTAACTATCCTATATCAATTTCACTTGCAAATTATTTATCACTTAACAATAACAATTAGCATCCGATTCAACATCACATAGCAATCAATAATCAACCAACTTGCATAAGAATATATGTCGTGAAAATTTATTTCACCTTTCGTGGATAAAGAAGTTGACGGCGAAGCAAGAAGAAGCACGAAAGAAGGCGGTACACACGAACAACGAACACTGTAAACATCGACAAATGAGACGATATTAATAAAATGAACGTTTGTTTATAATTTATAAAATTATAAAATGTGCTTACCGAAGACGGAAAAAAGAACGAAGCTGAAAGTCAATGCTGCTGCAAAAAGAAATTCAGTCGGTCGCTGCAATAACAGAGAAAAGAAAAACGGTTACGGTTCACTCAACAAATCGATACCATTCAATTTCATTTTTTTTTCCTTTTCTTTCTCTTCTTTTTTTTTTAAAAAAAAAACAACGCACGCAACACCTTTCATGAACACGGCACTAAAACAATGACCCCCTCTACTGCATGCCTACCCACCTACGCAACTTTCATCTTTCTGCCATACAGTAAAATACATGCTTAGACAACCATAGCATTTGCGTGCTTTAGACCCTCCCCCTCTATTATATGTACGCATGCACAAAGTACACAGCATAACACACCCATTCACAACAACATGCATTGCACGTAACACTACACAACACTTTATGCAATATATTTCTACTCAACACACGCATGCACCACTGTTTTGGCCAATTCACCATATATTTTCATCACCTATGCATGCAACAACATGCACGCCTCCACTCTTCGAGAAAAAAAGAAGAATTTTTTTTTTTTTAATACAAGCCGAAGCCAAAATCATTTTTTTTTATTTTTTTTTATTTTTACCAACCTGAAACGCACGCATATTATACCCAAGCACCACCTCAACATATCCCAATCTCTGCTGCATGATGCAACTGCAACATATACTCACGCCTACAACATGCAATCACCACACTTCTCATTTATGCCCAGCACATCACTTTGGTGGTGAATGGTATGTACGTGTGCATGGAGTTGAGTGGGAAGAAGGTTGGGCTTGGCCATATATTTTTATTTGCAGAAACGTGTACAGAAAATATAACAGAGAGAGGAAGAAGAAAAATGGATGTTTACCTGTTTCGAATGCAGAGGAAGGTGAATGAGAGATGAGAAGGTGGAAAATGACGCGTTGCTTTAACTTAACTTGTACCGTGAATGCCTTTTTGGGTTCCAACGTTTCATAATCCCAACCGCAACTCTTCACACTTCATCTCCCCATTAAATGCCCATTCAGCTGAAGTTAATTTTCTTTCCAGATTTCTTTTTGTAATGGGCTCAAATTTTGGGCTGCAACGTGTTTAACCGGTCCGTTTTAAAACGATTTATTAACGCGACAAATTATGTCGGACTCCGATTCGTGTAAATAAAT
This sequence comes from Allium cepa, assembly GCA_030765085.1. NCBI lineage: Eukaryota > Viridiplantae > Streptophyta > Magnoliopsida > Asparagales > Amaryllidaceae > Allium > Allium cepa. The sequence goes on along the minus strand of CM060929.1, from coordinate 913,759,039 downwards.
ATACCGCTATGATCAGTGCGACGATGCGCTTTCAACGGTACACAGATTATTGCGATACGATGGTTTTATAAAAATACGAATTACGCCGCTAAAATTGTACGTTTTGCAAAACAATTAAAACGGAGCGGGCGATGATCTTTTTTGACGAAACGAATTTCATAATCGTGATCAGAATAATTTTTACAACATAACTGTGTAAAAATATTTGAATTTTAAAGAAAAATTTTACGCAGCTTTAAATGGACTGATATACAGTAAAACGCGAACGAAGTTTAGTGTAATATTTTGTGACGAAACTTTTTCTATGCTCATATCTAACTAGACGTATGTCATAAATAAAGTTTGGATGCAAATTGAAATCGTTTATAAATTTTCAAAATCTTTACATTAAAACAATGAATTTACACTTTTAAATCGGATCGGAAATTCAGGGTCGTTACAAGAACGATAATGGATAGCCTTGACACTTGTGTCAAATTGGAAATGACTAAAACAAGAGCCATGCCGGGCCAATGGGGTTAGCCACCTCGAGCGAACACACTTCTTCGTAAACTACTCATTACTTGTTATTAATTGGTGCACCCTCGTACTTTTGGGAGTGTTGTTTTGCAGTGTTGCGATCGTTGTGGCGATGCGTTTTCACCAGTCCGGATCGGACAAACAGAAGTTTCACTACCTTTGGTATTGCCTCATGTGCCTTGTCATACTTGTATCCCTATATACGCGACTACTACGAATTTGTTTTGTGTTATACCTATGGAGTACTCCTTGATATCACATTAGTTTACGGTGGAGTTTACAGTGCTGTATAGGCTATAACGCTTATAAAAATGTGTTAAGGGGAATAATGGTAACGCCTTAACACTATTTTGATACTTTATATTACTGATAGACATTATCTATTTAGCGTACACTACTACATATTAGAGGATGGTTATTCCAATATCCTTTGAGTTACTTGTATTTCAGTTGTTATTTCACTTGAGTTGGATTTATTAATATAAGAATGTTAATCCTGACTCGAGTGTTTTGTGTTTTGCTTACGCTTGGGTCAAACTGAGTGTACCAATAGTCGAGACTCACCTTTGGAGTTGGAGCTTCGCTTGGAGATTCAGCTATCTATCCAGCTTTCAGATATTCAGTTGATTCCAGTGTTGTATTTTGATTCTTGTATTTGACTATTGTATTCGATACTTCTATTGTAACTTATTTAACTCTGTTATATACATAGTAGCTTCATGAATTACTATCTTTTGCTTCCGCTGCATATTATTACTTTGTGTCTGTGATTCTGTGATTATTTATTTACTATATATCTCAGTTTTGCAAAATTTAAATTAACAATTCAGTATTTTGAATTATTCAAGTTTGATATGTGCGGATGCGAATAGTCCAAAATAGCGGGTCGTTATAAGGCCACTATAGTAATTTTGCTGCAGATCTATTTGGATAAACAAATATAATTTTTAAATCGTTTTAAATATAATTGAATATATAAAATGTAAGTATATACATTTATCTATTATTTTAAAATGATTTGAAATTAAAATCGATATTTAGTTCTTAAGTTCTGTTAACGAATAGTTTCAATTATTGTAGTGAAATGGAATGTAGCTAATTAATAATTGGAACCTTTAATTAAAATAAGAGATTAAATGCTAGGTTATAAACTTGAAATCGTAATCTATAAAATAGAAGATATGATTATTGAACGTTAATTTATAAGATGAACTTGTATAATTTTCAATTACATTCTTAAAGGCATATGTATAACTTACCAAAAGATGTAAAAATTTGAAATGTTAATAAGAAAATGTAGTGGATATTATACAAGTAAAACTTGAAGTAATGAAAGGTATTCAATGAAATTCCTTAATAAATAAGAATTTGATGTTGAAGTTACTATAAACTTATGTTATAATTGAAATATTACTATAATAAATTGGGATTGAAAGTAAGTATTAAAAGAAAGTAATTAAAAACTTAAGTGGATGAATTGAAATGCTAAGTTATTGAATTGAGCATGAACACTATTAATAAATGAATGTAACTAAATGAACATTTGTAAGAAATAATTGTAAATTAAAAATATAGATCATTATATGAATGAACAGGAAATCAAACAACAAATATTATGAAATGAAATTATGAAGAATGAACTTGATCTATTGTTGAAATTGCTATTTGTTTAGTTATGGTTGTTTGGGCAAAAATACTTTAATTTGCTTAGATGTATGAATAATCTATTGAGTTTATCTAAGACTATTGAGTAAATGGAATACTTCATAGTTATTTGTCATTCTATGTGATTTAAAGTGTCTTAACCCAAACAAACCAATTGTTTTTCTTGCTTAAATGATTGATTTGTATATGATGTGCATGTTGTTGGTTGCGAATGATTGTTGTTTATATTGATTTGATTGCTAGTGGATGAAACAAAACTAATATTTCATTTTATATAATTATTAACTCCTTTTGGATTATATAAGTGAAATACAGGTTATGGAAGCAATTGCTACTGCTTTTGGTTTCATAATTAAACGTTAATTGCCCCAAAAATAGGTACGTTCTCGGATTTCGGTATATTGTTTTTCCCGTGTTGGGATATATATTATTTTGGAAATATATATTGTATATTGTTATATTTGATATTATTATTTTTTCCAAGCCTCTCCGTACAAAGGACACTCTGCCGCAATTTTCCGTGAATTTTGGACTTAGAAAATTTTGAAAAATGTTTTCCACACTTTATTAATTTGAGTATAAAAAAATTTAATGGTTATAAATTGGTATATTTTATTTAAATTAATTAATTTTGTACATTTATTTGTTTATAAATTTAATATTTTAAGTAAGATATATTGATTTCTTAATTCTTCTTTCCCTTCTTTTCCCTTTTCGGGGACGAAAAATTTTGAGTAGGGGAAAGTGTAACGACCCATAATTTTCGATAATTAAATTTTGTTAATTTAATAAGTTTTGGTAATTCAATTCGGAGAGAAAATAAAAATCTGTAATTTAATAATGAAATCATTAAAAAAAGATAATAATGTTAATGCAAGTTAATAAATAAATAATTAGTTCAATCCCAATTAATTGAAACAATTTTAAGGTTATAATTGATTGTATTTAGTAAATTGGAAATAAATTTAAATAAATGTAATTAAATAGCATGTTAGTGTAAATTAAGATAATATTTAAAAATAATGAAATGAACATTAGAATAAAGTATAACGATGTTAATGTAAGTTGATTTTTAACAATGTGTATGAAACTCCAATTAATTGTAATAATATAAAATGTTTACTTGGCTATAAATTGAATATAAGGGAACAAATGTAAATATTTAAATTGTTAATAGTAATTGAAGAACATTTGTGTTATGAAACAAATGGTAACATTTGTTGTGAGTAATAAACTGATAAAGGTAATTTAAAAGTAAACAGTGACAATTACTTTAAGATACTTGTTTATTTAGTTAGTTGAATTGAAATTAGAAATCAACTGAAATTAAATGAAATTAAATATTTAAATATTACGTTAATGGGAAATTAAGATGAAATTGAAGATTTTAATGTAATAAATCATGAACCAATGCTAGTTATATCCTTATTGTAATAAAAGACGTGAATAACAAGGTTTAAATTTAATAAATGTATTTTAGGAATTTTAGTTCATAATCTCTGAATTTAATGAAATTGAAATTAAACACAGCAATTGATGGATTAATCAATTTTAAATTGACATCTAAATTTGTTTAAATTTCTGTAATTGTTTAAGAAATCAAAAATGATAAGATTTATTAATTACGAAATTGAAATTGAAAAAGCGACTTAATTAATTAATTATTAATTTATTTAATTAACTGTAAAATAGCCATTTTGGCCACTGACTCGGATTCCGATGAAACAAGTTTCATCGGATCCGTAACGGTGAATTTCTATAGGATTTCAAGTTTCGTATCGATCAGACTGGTCGTTTGGTCGTACGGACCCGAAACGCCCAGAAATCAATTAAATTGAAATCAATTGAAATCAATTTGAAATAACTTGATTTTAGCATAACTTCTTCATACAAATGAATTTGGCCTTGAAACAAGTTCCATTGATTTTAAAATATTTCAAAACATCTATTTTGATATATGATTTGACCCAATTTCGTTCCGGAGTCGAAACGGGCTTTTCGAGCCATTTATCGTTCAACGGTCCGAACCAATCATATCCGTTCCTCTATTTTCCAGCTTTGTCTATATATATCTTGTTATAAATCCTAGCCTATTTCATATTCCTCATTTCTGTATGTGCAATTCAGCTGTCTCTCCTTCCCAATGGCAGACAAACAAATTCTCACTTCCAAATCCAACTGCAATTCAAAACCAAATTAAAATTTCAAACTCTTCAAACTATATCATATTTATATCATCAGAAAGCTCTCGACGAGCGCATCTCAGCTCTAATGTTCATTTTCCAATTTGAATCTCTGTTCGTCTAAAAATGAAAGAGCAAAGCATGGACGTTCATCGAGCCGTAATCAACTTTGCCTGATCGTCAATTGGAGGTTGCCATTGGTAGAGATGGACGAGGGCTTCTCATCGCTGGTGTTCGTTTGATGGATTAACAGCTGGATCATCGTCAGCAATTCGACCTAGGGCTTATATTAGCAGTGGCGGCTGTCCACTAGGCAGTGGCGGAGCATGCCACGTAGGTTAGGGGGACACGCGTAGTGATAGACTACGTGGTAGAGGCCTTCGGTCGGAGCTATGGCAACAATGGGCGTAGGCGGCGACGAAATTTCAGGCGGTTAGGGTTTGGCTTGCATGCTTCACGATCTTTTTGCCTGGGAAGAAGAAGGCGACGTGGCGAGAGAGTATGGGTTGGGTTTTTCTTTTGTTTTTAATTTAAATTATAGTTAAAATCGTTCTAACGTGGATATCTTTTGCATACGAGGTCGAAATTACACGTGGTTTTCTCCGCTGCAATCCTAGCAAAATTCCAAACATTTTGTCACTAGTTTGGAAAATTTCTAAGACTGTTCAAATTTTGGGTTTAATTTGGATTTAAATTCAATTTAAATTCAAAAGGTGAGTGTTTTTAATCCACTCACAACTTCTAAAATTTCTTATGTTTGTTAAATTAATTTATGACGCGATTAGAAATTTATTTATGACTGTTTGGCATATTTTTAATCATTATCCCAATTAAATTGAAGTTATTCGAACTAAATTGTTATTCAATTTATTCTTGCATACAAACTGCCAGTTAAATAGCTATTAATTTTATTTTTGAATATAAGCTACCAGTAAATGCCTGTTATTTATTATTTGTTCTATATTGATTTTATTGATTGAATTGGATGATGATTGTGATGAATGTTTGATGATTGATATTGGATGAATGGATGTTGTATTTTATATTGTTATAAACTACAAGTGTTGTGGATTTTTATTTTTTGGGATTGCGGTTTGAAATGATATATAACTGTATTTATATTTGAATTACGGACCGAAGTGATAAATATCTTTATCAGTAGACCATAAGATAGAAAAATTTATACAGACACCGTAGTCTATATATAAAATATTTTGAAATAATTTCTATGGTTTTGTAAAGAAATATATGGTTTTATGAGATATTGTTTGTAAATGTTATTTTATATATAGTTAAATTCTTGGTTTTAAGCTATGTATAAAATTGGTTTAAAGTATAAAATAAGTTTAATAATAAAGATTGATTTTTTAGATATAATATGGTTAAGTATTTATTTAAATTATATTTCTGGAATTTATAATGACTTAAATGAGAATAAGGTTGGAAGATAAATATGAAATTGATTTGAAATTTAATGAAATTGAGATTTTAAAGGTATGATTTTTATAACTGAATTTTGGTTTAAGATGAATTAAACTAATATTCCAAGTATAAATAAATTGAAGGAAATATTTAGTTATTTTTAATTTGAGTTTTATTTAAATGATAATGGACTTATTGTGCCAACATTTCAAAACTAAATAATAGAAAATTTAATTGTTGAATCGTAATTACCAACCTTAGTTTTCAAATTGTTTAATATTAAAGTTTGAAATATATTGAAATTGAAATGGTTTATTTAAAACTGAAAGTGAGTTGAAAGTTATGAAATGAGATTTAATTAAAGTGAATAAAATTGTGATGTCGAGGAAATTATTTTACTTTATATAGTAATTTTAAATTCAAACTATTTTATTTTATATACCGTTTGAATATCCAAACCATTTTAGTTTTGGAAGTTATGGTTTAGAAGCTATGAAATTCGAAGTGTTATGTTTTGAAAGGTTATATTTCAAGCGTTTGGTTTTGAAATATTATAATTTTGAAAGTGCTATGATTTTGGAAAGGATATATTCGAAATAAAAATGATATTATATTGATTTGGGTTTTTATAAAAATGATATCTTATTGATTTGGTTTTTAAAACGAAAATGATATCGTATTTATATGGTTTTGAAATGGATATTAGATTCCGGTTTTGAAGTATAAATTATTTTGAAATGACCGCGGTGTTATAATAATGTTTGGTTGTTAAAGAGACCGGGATCGGAAGTTGTCATACTCTCTTCCAACTCTGAAAACCACTTTAACAACCGTATACGCGGTGGAGATTCCAGAATGAAGTACGATGGTGACGACGTTCTATTAAGGTATATACATGGACCCGACTCCCGTGAGTTGGCATAAGGTGGCTAAAACAGGAGCGATTCCGGGCCAGTGAGGTAGCTCCTCTTATCGGACACACTCCTTCGATACCATTCCATTATATTCTGACTCTGAGATTGATTCGGTGGCCACTTTTGGTTTTTGATTTTGGGGGTGTGGCTCGAGGTGGGCGGTAGCTGCGCGCTATGTATCACCACCAGTCCGGATAGTAATTGGTATATCTACCCTGGCATTATCTTGTGTGCTGTGTCACCTACCCTAGCGCGCCTTGTACAAGTTTGGTTTTCTCCCGTAGCCCATGGAGTATTTAGGATAGTCTCCCGATCTGGAGATACGCTGATACTGGATGGACTACTAGGACTATTACATGTTAAGGTGGAAAATGTGAAGTCTTAGCGCTATTTAAAAGTAAGTTTATTTTACTAATAGACAGTATTATAATAGCGAAATATTAGTACATAGTAAATAGTTTAACGGATCCTTAGGAGATGTGAATCCCGTGCATCTCTTAAGTTACTGCACTCACGTTAGACACTGGATAAGAGATGTCAAATCCTGTAAACATCTCTGACTTCGTTACACTCATACTTATTTCCGTTGATTTAACTTTCATAAGTTCTTTTAGTTCTGACTCGAGTGTTTTGTCTTTCAATTCGCTCGGGTCAGCCTGAGCATTTCAGGATTCGAAGACTTTATTTCTAGAGGACGAACACGAAAATTTTACTACTATTATTTATTATACTATTCCATTGCATTCATACTGTTCCGTTGCATTATTTATTATTCTCTGGTATGTGTAAATATGATATGTGTTGTATAAGTATAATCAAATGATTTTGTAAAACAGCTTCATGAACTGTTATTTGATTATTATATTTTGTCATTCTGCCATGAGATTCTATTTTGTTTATTTCTTCCTATGCTTTTCTTATTCACCCCCAATAACAAATTCGCATATTTTATATGGTTTGAGTCTGACATGTGTGGTTTATCGTCGATTTAAAACGTACAAAAAGATTGGATGTTACAGTATATGTCTTGCCTAATCAGTGATTACCAATTTAAATAAAATGAGACAAAAATCATAAGCTAATCTCAAGTAATCTCATATGGACATCAAAACTTTTTCAAAAATCTCATACTTTAAAAGTGGAAAGAATCTGAAACTGCACTGGATGAATCTACTGAAACTATAGATAATTGTAGCGAAATACAAAGACAAAAATTGCATATCTTAGGTGAAAAAAATTGGTATAAAACTTATATTTATTGGTTGTACAAGTACCAATATATCATTTATGTGCATAATCTGAAAGTCTTCATGGACCGAGTAAATTTGATAATTAAACCTAAATGTGACATCAGAAAGGACTTTATAAAGAAAAGCTATAGTAATAAATTAGAGGTATGAAATATTGGATCTAGTATCCAATGACCATAATTACCGATCAAAATTATGAGAAATAATAAACTCAAGCTTGATAATGACTTCGTGATTCAGGCCTACACAACTAAACAAAATTCTTAAATAAAGAACTTACCCTTTATTGACTTGTGTGATTCATTCACTCATTAATCCAATTCTACTATGTGATTCATTCACTAACCCAATTCTGAAAAATATGAAATTAACAAATTGGTGGGAAGGAGGAAAAACTTTTTCACATTAGAAGCATATACATATTATAATGCAACCATCTACAGTTAGATACCCTATAACCTAATCAAGATGTTTTCTTTGGAATAAGTACTAAAAGTTAATTACCTAACATGATCTGAATTAGAAAGGGACCAAGTAATGAGATCAAGAAAGAAATTGCCTAAATTTGAGGAAAACTTCAAATTTAAAAGAATATATTTTGCAAAATATGAACATAGTGATAGTAGGCTGCAATAATAGATCAAATCTATAATCCATTGAAATCAAGAAGCATCAAACTAAATTACCTTGCATGATACATTTTTTCTTATACAAATACAATTTTTCTTGTGCTGTCTCTTCCTACCATGGTGAAATTAACAAATTTGGTCGATTAATTTGGGAATTAGGGTTTGGGAAGATGAGACGATTGAGGATCTGAATAGTACTTTTGAGAATGGAGACGTGAGGGATTCAAAGGTGGATTGTGGTTTCTGTCGGTTTCTAGTATAGCTAATCAAAAGTAAATACACAGACTGTGATTTGTATCGTTAGATTTGATTAAAAACAAAAGGTTAGATCTGTAGTTGGAGGGGATGGTATGGATTGTGTTTCTCTAATAAACTGGGGAGAATATATTTTAGCTATTTTGGATGATGACATATTGGTATGAAATTATGAAACTTTTTATAAAATTGAAATACTTACATTTTAATAGTCAATTATTTAAAAAAAAGACAATATATGAAAAATTATTAATCATGATTATTGAATATTTATTATTTATTACTTAAAATTAATTACTGTTTATCAATTATTAATTGCTAATTATTTCATATTTCAAAATAATTATTAATAATTAATAAATAACTGATTTTACATGGAACATTGCTAAGATATGCAAATGAAATCTTTATTCCAAAAATGAATTTGCGAAGATAGTATTTTTTGACACATCATCACACAACTCAACGTTATTTTTAATGAAAAGTTAAAATAATATGAGGAAAATATAGGCGCCAATTGCAAAAAAATTTCCCTCCAATATATGCATAGGTAACACTTTTTACCTACTCAAATTTATTGATAGATAATTACCCTTTCAAAATGTTATAATATTGGCAATATTTACCTACCAATAAATCTTACCATTAAGTGTTGGTAGACAAAGGTTATCTTTACCTACCCATATATATTGGTTGGTAAAATATCGGTAGGTAAAGGTTAGATTTCTTGTAGTGTGTAAGGTCGAAGTTAAAACAGGTGGCAACAATGATGGCTGCATAAGTGAGGCGGCATCATTTAGAATAAGGTTGAAAACATGCCATGACAATAATTGCGGCGTTAAGTTTTAAACACTTAAATGAATCATGATAAATGGATCGGTATTGTATGTATCATTTCATAACTACCTAAGTAGTTACCATACGCTTCCCTCTACATCGATGCCGATCCTTTAACAATGTCGCCATCTTAGCTATGGTATATATAGAAGCGACATGGCATTATCATCATAATTATAAAGAAAACTGATTTATTAGTAATAAAAGAAAATACTTTTCACCAAAACTTATTCTTTGCCAACTTCCTATTGGACAATGGAATGCTTTACCCAATTATTTTTCAAAAATTTGCTACATTTGGTTTTTAAAAAATCTCAAATCATTTGCCAACTTAATTAATTAATGACCTTGATTAATTATTAATTTAAATGCATATCTAGCAAAGTAAATTCATAATAATTTGAAATCAATAGGAAAAAAATCCCTAAAAATCCAAGAAATTTAGAAATATCATATTATTTATCATATAAAAAATTTAGGGCCAATACGATGTTTAATTATTTTTAATAATTAAAACCCAATGTAAATCCAATTTCCTTTTATGAAATTCATAAAATATTCATTTTAACTTGGAAAATTATGAAATTAAAAACCCATCTCACAATTAATGTTTTACACAACATAGCAGAAAATCAAAGCATTTGAAGATTAAAAACTTAGTTTTTATCCCTAAAACCCCTTCAAATACTTTCTTAAAAATTCCATTAACCATTATTCTATCCAAACAATGATTATCCAACCATAACATGGCAAATCAAACAAGATAAATTTGGGTACTATCCATAAAGAAATCAAACAAAAGACAGATGAGATGGTTTTAGCATTATTCACCTTAAATTTGATGTTGGAGTTGAGATTTGATGTTTTACTAGTTTCCGTAAGCTTTATCTTGTGAATCTCCTTTGATTTCGTTCCCTTTTCCCCCAGGTTGTGGCCGACCTCCTTTTGTTCTTCTTTTGGTTGTTTGTTGTTTATGAGTAAAATGATAGTGATATGAGGGGGAGAGGGTTTAAGGATCAAAATATTGATCTGCTTATTTTGCACCTCTCATATATTCTCTTATGTTTTAAGTTTTTTTAAAGCAGTCTTATTACTTAATTTATTAAGGCATGTCCTTATTAGTAACTAAACCTCATTTTCCTTAACGATTTATATTATTCTATTTAATCTATCAAATTAAACATCCTCAATAATTCTATGTTAAAATTAGGGGTGTTACAACAAGTCCGATGAATAACCGAAAAGTGTTACCAATGATATCACTAAACCATTTATTCAAATTTCTCGTTACATAGAAATAAAATCTCATAAATTAAATATAAATTCCTATAGTTCGTATAAAAGGATGTCATCACGGTATCATAATAAAATCATCAACTAAATCAACATGAATGGTGAATCATTCGGATCATTGAAATAATTATAAATAAGATACGAAATCAAAAATTAGAGGTTAATATAAAAATAGATTATTTGAATAAATATAAATAAATGAATCAATACTTAATAATGAAACATTCAAAACACACATAATTTTATAAAACAAAATCAATACTAAGATATGGATAATAATCACATATCCCAAAATTAATTAAAATATTACCTAACTCAGATATAGTTTAATATATACAACAAATAACTAATCTCAGTCGATTATTAAATATTTTCCGATAACATTGGAAAAATTACAAAATAATTCACAAAGCTAAATATTCTATATCGGCATTATTTCATGATTTATTATGATTAAATACTATTTTCAAAATTTAAATTATATATATATATATATATATATATATTAAAATTCGGTAATTATAGTTATTAACCGTAAGACTTTAACTACATATGATCTCATGATCTTTTAAATATTAGTGAATTAACTTCATTTATTTATTTTTCTTAAATGATGTTGACATTAATATTTAATATATTAAAATTGCATAAACATAAGAATTTATATATTTAATGTATATTGACTTATTCATTATAATTTATTTTTATTTTACATTTACAAAACTATATAAATATTTAAAATAAATAGTATGTACGGAATATTTATACAAACACACCAAATGATACTCATGCATGCAAAAGTGAAAACTCAATGATGTGCAAGAAGTGGAATGTGATAGAAAGTTTATAATAGCAAGATAATTGAACTAATAGGGTCAATAACATGGAAAAATTCACAACGACATAAGGTTAAATACATAGACTAAACAACGGCAAAATATGCACACATACAGGTGTACACCACAAACACAATCAGTTTAGTAAAAGTTACCCAAGCAAATACTAAAAGCAAGTGCTCTTAAATAGATCAACAAAATACACATAAGGCATATCTAAAATAGCAAACAAATAAATAACTTAACACAACAAGACATATACATATAATAATTTTAGTAATTATAACATAGGGTTGTGAGTGTATTCACTCACCTAAAGTGCTGCATCATCTTCGTCTCTTCCTATGTTTCTGAGCACGCACGTTCACAACCAACTTCACCACCAAAGCCCGCAGCTCCTCCAAGTCAATCGTGACTTCTTCCCAATTGTGCACCTCTATATTCATTCATCTAGGTCATGGCTAAACTATGGTTCGACGCCAGCCGCATGCCAATTGCGGCCTCAATTACATGATCGCTTCTTCCTGTCCGCAATCGTTGTTGCGTCGCCGTCTGGCCTTGAGTCGGAGCGCCTCCAATTTTCACATCATTTTTTTTTTCGAATTTAACTCGATTTATAAATTAGGTTTGAAGGGTTGAATTGGAGGATCAGGTTTTGGGTGAGATATCAATTTCAAGAGAAGAGTAGAATTTGGTAGAGAAAATTAAGGTAATAAAATTAAATTTGGGTTTAAATTGTAATTGGGTTTTGGGCCTTGTTTTAATTTAAAGAATTTACTGATTTCATTTAATTTATTAAATCAAAACATTAAATCAAGTACCATTTGATTAATTTTTTTTTTGAAAGTATTGATTTATTAAAATAAAATTTGAATATTTTTATTTTAATCAAATTTGTTTATTATAACGGCGTAGGAATGTAGGGTTGTTACATCTCTTTTACATAATAAAGCCAAAATTACTTGCCATCAAATGGCATATGTTTTAAAAATACACCAATACCGTATAACAAATCAGACAAATGCAACTTCTATATATGCATACAAATAATTACAAACAACTCCCAAACATCAAATGAATCGAATATTAATTAATGTTTCTTAAATATTAATTTATTTATAACATTTTATAAATTAATTAAATTGTGTGGTTTTTTGGAGAATTCGTCATTATGGTTGTTCGACTTAAAGATGTAAATCCAATCAATAATTAATATCAAACAATTTGAATACTAATGTTTGTGAACCCAAAAAATGGATCAACCCCTTAGGGTATGATGTGAACGCACCAGCCCTGTTAGAACAGAGCAAATATAATAGAATTCTAAATGAGAGACGGAGATTTTTTTGTGGTTCGGCATTTAACTAAGCCTATGTCCACTTTGTAACTTTGCTTTTTGACTTGATCTTTATAGAATATGAATACAAAGTGACTGAGAGAGAGTTAGTCATAAGTAAAAGTGTTAGATAGATTCTAAGTCCTGGAATTTCCTAAAGGAATTGCCTTGGTGACCATGGAATAAAGAGAGTTGAAAAAATTGCAGGGCTTCTGCATAGTAATAGCAAAATCCGGATCCGATCTTAGTTGCCCCCAGGTTTGTATTTATAGTGGTAGCAGCCATATTGGATTAAAATCCCGCTACTGGAGAAGTCCAGGAAGTAACCCAAGATAGCACAAGGAAAATGGTGACCACTCAAGTTAAGGGCTAGATTCGATGTCGAATTAGGACCCTTAATTTGGTATGAAATCTAATCCTTAGGTTGGGTGATAAAAATCTTTTATTTTTAGTTTCTTACTTCATTTAGATGCTCTTTATGCAGTTTGGTAGGTCGTTGATGAGTCTTGATCGTCATTCTTCCATAACATGGATTATCCTAACGTTTGGGTTACCACGTCTTCATTCTTAATGACAAGCTCTTTGGAATGAAACTTCTCAAATATGCATAGGATGACTAATAGATCACTTATGCCAAGTATGAAGGTGCCACAGCCAAACGTTTATTCGGTACTGAATTAAGGTTCCTTAATTCAGGCCGAATCAGGGACTTAGCTCATTTTTGGTTCATACTTCCATGAGTTCTTTTTTTGTCTTTCTGAGTGTTATTGCCAAGTTTCACATTGTTCCATCTTCATATCGATGTTATAACTCCTATTGATTTCTGTTGGTTTAATACCCGATTAACATTTCCCTCCTCTGAGTATGCTTTCGTTGAAAACAAAGCATGCTCCGGAACAAGACAAGTTTTGAATTACTATCTATGAGTTTCAATGGATTATCAGGTTCTATCTTGAGATGTAATTTTTAACCGATTGACTCCCGATCAGCTATCCATTCTGAATCCCAATTTTATTTTTAATTTTTTGTACTTATGATGCATTCATTGCCCCGAAATTTTCCCAAGTCTTTAGGTCGGCATGTGGTTCTAATGTGGTGAGTTGGAGTTGACCAGGGTTAAAGGGATAAACTCGGTACCAAACCAAGGAATTTAATTCAATGCCTGGTTAGGGACTTAGAGATTTTTTTTAAGAATTTTTTTATACTTATCTTTTTTTCGTAACTTCACTCTTACTTGCCTCCCTTCTGTTTAACCCGAGTCTATTTTTCATCCTGTCGATTTGAGCTCCAACACCACTGATCCAAGTCTAGACCAGTCGTCTTTCATCCTTCAACCTCACCACAAGGATCCCCTCCCTCCTTACTTCACTCGCCACTGACTAATTGAGTCGCCGCCGCTTAGTTCGTCGCCTGGCAGATTTAGATCCAAATCACTTCAAACCTTTAATTGAAATAGCCTGTAACTTGACTTGAAGGTTTGCCATGGCGATCTTGTACTTTGGTGGTGGTGGATGCGGTATTTGGGCTTTGGTTGATTGCAATTTTGGAGAGGGAGATGGTTGAATGGAAGCTTGACTTGCTATTTATATAGCTAGTGTTTAGTTTTGCATTGGACATGTACGATTTGACATGAGACCCACCTTCTAGTTGCAACCATTTTTTTTGTGGGATTAACAAAAGCATGATTACTGAATCGATTTTGATATGATGATTCACCTTAGATTTAGACATATCGGATAAATCCATTGCATTGCATTTCTGCGCATCCCGTGTTCCTATAAAGAGAGAACTTTCTGTGTCACAACGGACAAGGGATCCATTAGTGATCGTTGATCGATAACAGGAAGTATAGGAAAAATAATTTCAAAGTAAAATGCAGATCGCTTTTTTTAAATATGAGCGGGCTATCTACACGGGTCCGTCGATGTAGCATTCCATCTTCAAGACCAAAATTAACGATTGTTGCCTCAACTACTCCATCTATTCCTACGGGATTTAGCCACCCATACTCTCTGATTTCTATGGCACAATGGTTCTGATCGAACATGTACTTGACAAGTTTTCTCCTAAATTAAGGATTCTAACTGATCCTCTACAGCAAGCGCCATCAATTCTAACAGCTAAAATACTCGATAATATATGTGTACAGCACGACATCCCTAAGGGTGATGTTCATCTGCCCACTCGAGCTGAATTTGCTCATAACCCACCAGAATGTTTTACTGCTTGCAATCGGTACATGTACTTGAGTGGTGCCATACCGCCATTCAACTAATTCTTGCCATGGTGCTTCAAGACTTTGGATTGGTGCCATTTTAATTCTTTCCAATGGTTATGCGCTCCTAAGTACCCTATATATTCTATCCATGAGAGCTCTCGTGCATCGCCCAAGGCTAAATGAGCTCTTATTCCTTTTACACTTAAGTAGGAGACAATATTGTCCATCTTTTTTGATTATCAGATCCTAGAGAGGATGTAACCTAATAGTAGACCTTCATAATAAATGTACGGCTTTCAAGAATGAGTATTTCTTCGTTAGGCATCTAGAAAGCTTCAACCGCTTTTGGCTTGGAAGTAAGTCCTGATTCCCTAACTTCTCTATTTCAATTGATTTTCTAATATCTCTTATTTCTTATCTTATCGTGTTTTATTGCAGTTATCTTGAAAAGGGAATGCAACAATGAGCTTGACAATATGTTAGAAACTCTCAAGACCGTGAGAGCTTTTGAGCATTTAATAGAGTTCTCCTAACAAACGAAATCCCCTGGCAATGTAGTTTACTTCATCTTGATTGATTTTCTATGGATGATGAGACGTCTACGTCAAGTGGCCCCAGGAGATAAACTCGTTCTTCTTCTCATGCTCGTGACTTGCCCTCTGGAGAGGACGCATAATACGAAGAGATTCCTAAAGCTGATATAGACTTGCCCTTCGAAGAGGACATTATAGAGGATAGGGATGAGGCCTACAGGATATTTTCGATCCTTGAAGAAGAAGATGAAACGTATCAAAGGAGAGATAGGAAGCAGCATAAGGAAGGAGAAAAAGAAGGCTCGGATGATGATGATTGAGACTTTCACATTTATGTAGAAAGAGATAAATCTTTCAATGAGTCATTGGAAATGAATGTCGATCTTCCTCAACTGCCTTCTCTAGACTTGTTAACTACTGAGGTATTAAGCCTCAAACCCCCAATTTCTACTCTTAAAGAATAACCTGCTATCGAGACTTTGCAGTCTTCCAGAGGTTAAGCACCAAGAACTCCACGGGAGATACGTCTACTTCTGATTTCATGAGAGATGTTACCATCTATGTAGATGAACATGGGGATATCTCCATTAGCAAAATGGTAGCTGAGATCGGCTTAGAAATCTGGTGAAAAGACTCCGACGCTTGAACCTTGCCGATACGGTTGGTAGAGTATATAGGGGGTCGTTAACACTACGCACTTCAATTTAGGATCATAAGCATGCATCTCAACATCGTGTTATGTTCCTAAGCTTGAGCACTATCTTTATTCTTGTTTTCATTTTAGGTACAATAGGACGTGGACTATATCACTAGTTACACTAGGATTCCAACTCCCGGGAGATTAAAACTTTTGATTCAGCCTATTATCCCCCTTCTAGGACAGACGAAGAGAGAAGAAAGAGGAAGAACGATGAGGCTCTCTACTTGGTGCGAGAGCGTGAGAAGGGAAAAAAGGAAAAGAGATGATGGGAGAGGTGCCCCCAGCGATGCACCTAAATGCCAAAGAGACAATCATGACCACCATGGGCCCTCGCAATCGATTACTTCTCCTCGTTCAAATGTCCCAACTACTGTAACTCAAAAAATTCCACCTTCTCGGGAAATGACTACTATAATAGCTCCTACCTCTTACCGCCAAAGGGAAAAGTTTGTGCTTTCTCCCGGTCCATCCTTGCTTCAGGCTTTTTTTTTGAATTTTTTGTTGAAGGGAATCAAGTTCGACGAAGCAATAAAGCAACTACATAGAGCTGCTTCCTTATGTAACTTAGGTACATTCCGTGAAGACTTGGAGTTTGGATGTGATTCTCGGTATCTCATAGGCCTTATCTGATATAAACCGCATAAAATACTAAGAGATCCTCCCGTTTGAAACTAAGTGAGAAGATCATGCTAGGGCGACTAAAGATTGTGATAACAAAATAGCCAAGTTGAAGGCTGAGAGGGATGCAACCCTGAAGAGCAAGGTCGTTGTTGATAACTTGATGGTCGAGGTAAACCAAGCCCATAACCAAGCGATCTTAGTAATCAAAAATCAGCTTAAGGACCCTCACATTGAATCTGGGAAACTAAAAGAGTAGCTCACCGATGCCAAAAGGACTATTGAGTCCCAGGATAAAACCAATACTGGCCACGCAACCATTATTGTCGAACATGCTACTGAGCTTACCCAGCTTCAAGAGGAGAATGGACGACTAGTAAAATAAAGAACAAGCCGTCTCTATTAAACAAGCGAAAGAGATCGACCATTTAACCACAACGCAAAGCTTACTGATCTTCAGAAAGAATATGGTGATGCGATAAGCGATATGATGGAAGTGTGCTCCACCTCTACACCATGAATAAGAAGAGCTTGAAATGGCTTGGTGTCAACTACCCCTAGACCCTTGCCATGGTATCGAAGGAGGTATTGGTTAGGTTGGAGCAAGCTAATGATATGTGTTTGGAAAAAGAGATGATGGCAGACTATTTACCTTTCGAAGACATAGATTTCATAGCTGTAGGCAAAGTTATGATTCGGGAAGAGAGGGAGAAGGAAGCCGCCAATGCTGCAATAAAAGCTCTTATTGGCCCATGCTCTTTGGGTCAGCTCCAAACACTTGTTCCTACCTCTCAAGAGAAAAAAAACCATCGATCTCGGCATCCATGACGATTGTTTCTGAGGCCACCCATTCCCATGGGACATTTGAAGCCTTGAATGAGCCACATCCAGTTCCAGCTGTAGTGCAACCCTCCAAAATGAGGACTGGTGGCGAAGCTTTCCAAGTTCAAGTTCATGACTAGACTCTCGGATCAAGTATTTCTCCCATCTCTCCAATTCTCCATGCAATTCAATTTACTTCGAAGTCCTTTTCTAAATTATGCACTTCTCCTTCCAAACTTATAGGTAGACCGTTTGTCCTGCATCCTCCTTTCGCTAAATAGGGCTTAGGAGCTACCGCTATTTTCACTACATCTACACCATTTCCACAGTGAATAATTCCAGTTTCTGTATGCGAGCCTGGGCCCAATTGTGAAAGATAGAAGCACTGTAGAGTCAAGAGGATGTCTCTGCATCCATCGACAAGGAGGTGATAATTACTAACGAGTCAGAACCAATTGAAAAAACGACTACGATGGAGAAATTGGAGGAGGAAAGGGATGGATGTAAATAAGAGAGAGCGAGCGAAAACACAAGACTCCCACTACCATCACGTTGAAGGATCTAAAGGAGAAAAGCGCAGTCGTCAGAGGTTCAGAAGGGTTCGATCCTCTATAGGGGAGAAATCGATAAACAAAGCAGGAAGAAAATTCTGATCCACCCAAGAGTAGGCAGTAAATGAGGACATAAAAGCAAAAAAAAGTAACAGGCTCAAGCATAAGTGGAGCTGGGTTTTGGTGGTCTTTTGATCATGTATCTTTTGTATAAGTACATTGTATGTACATAGTGCCCTTTCTTTTGTTGTTATGTTAGTAGAGTCTGTACTTTTTCTTTTTGGTCTCCAAATAGGCCGACATTATATGAAAGAAACCCCCGCTGTTTGATTCTGTACATAAAGTGATATAGTAATGAAAAGACTAGTATTTCTACTATTATCTCTTTTGTATACTTTTATGTTCTATGTACTATGCATGTTTATATACCAACAGTCTGTATCATATACGATGTATTTATTAACCATAATTATATGCATGTGAATGGTGTAAAAAGTGTAACTTGTAGTTGTTTAGTTTACTACTTTACTCAATTTTGTTGTGATTGCCAAAATTCTTTGTTTGGTTGACAGAACTATGTAGTAATCCTTTTTATGGCTAAGTGCCGGTGTGTATGCACCTCATAATCCATGAGGCTACTTACTCCGAACGCTTGTAATGGGACCTGGTACTCGGGCTAATTACTGGTTTCCCCCAGTTAAAGATGTATTACAGCTCCTATTTTCAGGAACTCATAGTCTGACACCTTAATTGTGAGCATCTTGTACTTGGATATGGTTGATTTCCTCCAACTTCGGTATTAAGGCTCTATTTGTATATCAGCGTCTGTTTCTTCAGACAAGTGGATAGCTCAAACCCTTGGATTTGCTTTCAATGTTGTAGATATCTAGGCGATGTTGAGTTTTCGAAAGCGGGGGCTAGTTTCTGCCAATCCTACAACAGACAAATATCCCGATGTTAGAGGAGAAACATCGGTACTTAGGAGGTTTTTGACAGATGGATGAAACTACCAGAGTAATATCGATGATTCAGGGTGCGCTTGAATGCGGTTCCACCGATTCAAATAGCAAAAAGAGTGGACACTTACTCGGATGCGGTTCCACCGGCCTAAGAAGTAAAGGAATGGAGTGCACATGAATGTCGTTCCACCAGTTCAAGTGCTAAAAAGAATGGAAGCTTACTTGGATGCGGTTCCATTGGTCCAAGAAGAAAAGGTATGGAGAGCACTTGAATGTGGTTCCACTGGTTCAAGTAGCAAAAAGAGTGGATACTTACTTAGGCGGGGTTCCATCGGCCTAAAAAGCAAAGGAATGAAGTGCACTTGAATGCGGTTCCATCGATTAAAGTGGCAAAAAGAATGGAGCTTACTTGTATGCGGTTCCATTGGTATAAGAAGCAAAGCGCGACTTATAAATGCATAGGGGTCAAGCCTTCCTGGTGCTAATGGAGCAACATTGCTTCTTAGAACACAAGGATCCATTTTTCCATTGGTCCGATGGTTTGACTCGATTTTCTTTGATCGAATCGGCAGGTAGCTTACTTAAATGCAAGTCCATTGGTTCAATAGGCTTGTAAGTGGAGCACACTTGGACACAGTTCCATTGGTCCAAGCAGCAAATAGATGATTCTTGAGCCGATCTAGACCTATCGACTCAATAGGTTACTTACAGGAACACGGTTCCACTGGTTCAAGAAGCCAAAACACTTTTATTGATAAAATAAAGTGAAAGGAAAATCTAGCCTATTTACAGTGTCCCCAGTGTCCCTGGAAGGCTTATTTGCGAAAATAGAAAATACATAGATAAATACTAAATAAGATTGTGTTGCAGCGAGTCGCTGTTCTAAGCACGTGGAATCTGAATTCCATCGACCAATGTTTGCTTGAACGTTCTGTCTTCATGTTTCTGGCCGATCATGCAGGGTCCTTCCTAATTTCATACAAGTGCTCTTGAAGCAGAATAAATTATTTCAGGACAAGATCCACCATTTAAAGATATGACTTTAAACTTTGGAATTGAAATGTCGCGCTACCCTTTTATGGTGAGCAGTAGTCCTTGGTTCCGCTTCCACCAACTTCTCATCGATTTTAGCAGGAGTTGCTCGTTCTCACTTTGATTGAAGTGTCATCTTTGATGAGAAGGGACTTCTAGTTCCACCGAAATCATTGCTTTCGAACTGCATGCCAAGGTAAAAGGTAAGTATATGGTCGTCGATTTATGAGTCATTCCGTAAGCCCATAGTGCGAGCGAAGTTCATCAAACCGATTTCCTTTAGCTTTTGTTAGCCATTTCTTGATGGTGGATTTGATGATTTTGTTCATGGCCACCACATGCCTATTTGATTTTGGGTGTGCCACCGAAGAGAAGCTCTTCTCGTTCTTGAAACACTCACATAAGTTCTTGAATTTGGCACTCTCAAACCGAGTTCCATTGTTTGTGATGATTTTCTATGGTACTCCAAACCTGCAGATAATATTTTTTTTAGTAATAAAGTCAATTAATTTCTTAGTAGTGATGGTGATCAGCGGTTCCATTCGACCCATTTAGTGAAGTAATCAACTATGACAATAATATATTTGCTCCCCCTTTAGCTGTTGGTTATTTGCAATTAGATCGATTCCCCATATTGCAAATGGCCACGGGTTAACCATTTGCGTAAGCTCTATGGATTAGGTTCTTGTAACTTTGGAAGATCTCTGGCACTTATCGCAACGTCTAGCGTAGTCTACTACATCTCGGTTGACTGATGGCTAGAATTATCTATAACGGAGGACCTTCTTTGCTAGTGTTTCCCCTCGATGTGTTCGGCTACCTTCAATGAACTTCCCGAGGATCCTCTTAGCTTCGCTGCTGGTTACACATCTGAGTAAAGGGTGGAAAATCCCCTCCTGTAGAGCATTCCATCTTGTAATACGAATCATAGCACCTTTCGGAGAAGCTTCTTCCACTCATTCTGATCCCTAGGGAGTGTCCTTCCGAGTAGATAGTCTTTGATCGGTGTCATGATGATTCCTCTTCCTTTGTAGTTTCTAGAATCCAATCAATGTCCATCTAACTTATGCTAGGAGTTGTCAACTTCTCAACTGGAACCAGCCCCATTAACTCAGCTTCTCTGGAACTAGCTAGTTTAGCTAGGTATCTGTTTTCATATTCTGCTCTCTAGGAATATGAATTATGGAATAGTGTTCAATGTTGTTCGGCAATTTTCATGCCTTTGATAGATAAGGAGCAAGGTATGCCCCCTTTTCTTGATATTCCGCATTCACTTGACAGACAACTATCTGAGAGTCACTGTAAATATGCACAGCCTTTACTCCTAATTCCTTTACAATTTTCATTCCTGCCTCACTATTAGCAGTAGGGAACTCCAACCTTAGAGCATAGCAAACATACCATCCTTTGGAAGTTTCGAGAATGACTCCTGCTCATGAGCAGGAATCTTTTGATGCACCATCGACAAACAACTTCCACTTTGACACTACTTCTGGAATGTTTCTTCTTCGCTGTCTCATATTGCGAACTCAGTGATGAAATCTGCTAGTGCCTTTCATTGATTTCCCTTCTGGGGTGATAAGTGACATCGTACTAACCCAACTCAATGTTCCATTTAAGAAGTCGCCCTGATGTCTCCGTGTGGTACAATACCTGCTTCAAAGGTTGATCAGACAACACTTTGACTGGGTGAACCTGGAAGTATGGGCATAACATCCTTGATGCGATCAATAGGAAATAGGTTAGTTTTTCCAACTTCAGATAGTTCTTCTCTGCTCTAGTGAATCGCTTATTGATATAGTAAACAAGTCGCTAGATCCTAGCTTCTTTACGTACCATTGCTATGCATTGGGCATGAGATGACATGGCTAGATAAATGAATAAGTCTTCCTCGTCCATCGGTTTGGACCAAACGATGGGGTCTCCATATGTCGAAATAATTCCTATAAGGTGGTCTGGCAGGCCTAATACCATTTGAAATTCTTTTTGCCTTTCTCCAATGCGTCGAAGAACATTATACACTTGTCTGTTGCTTTGGAAACAAATCGGCTTTGTGTTGTGACCTTTCCATTTAGACTTTGCAATTCAATTTTTGCCGTAGGGGCTATGACGTTCCGCAGGGTAGTGATTTTCTCAGGATTAACTTCAATGCCCCTAGCATTCACGATGAAACCTAGAAATTTCCTTGAAGCTACACCAAAAGAGCACTTTAGCGGGTTAACCTTCATTCCATACTTCCAAATAATCTCAAACATTTGCGAGAGGTTATCCAAATGATTTCCAAACACATGTAATTTGACTAGCATGTCATCCACGTAGACTTCCGTTATTCATCTAATCTGATCCTTGAATATTGTGTTCACCAACTATTCATAAGTTGCAACGGTGTTCTTCAGGCCTAATGGAATTACTCAATAACAATACAATCCGAGGTCAGTGATGAAGCTTATGTTCTCCTGATCTAGTTTATACATCACAATCTGATTGTATCATGAGTAGGCATCCATGAATGAGAGCTGCTCGTATTCTACAGTTCCGTCAGGCAAACTTTGCTTAAGTTCGCGTAGTCAACACAAGTTTGCCACTTCCCAATTGACTTTTTAAGTAGAACTGGATTTGATACCCATTTAGGATAAGTCGCATTACGGATGAAGCCATTAGCCAATAGCTTATTAACTTCTTCCTTAAGCACAGTGGATCGCTCCGAACCCAAACTGCACCTCTTCTGTTTCACCGGAGTGTACTTGAGATTAATATTGAGTGCATGACATGCTATCTTCGCTGATATCCTACATATATCGGAATGCGTCGAAGCGACACGTCAATATTGGCATGAAGAAATTTGATCAGTTCCTGTTGCATTTTGATTCCGAGTTGTGACCCTATCTTTAAGACTTGAGTTGGGTCATCCATGTCAATAGGGATCGACACCATAATCTCTACCGATGCAACCCGTTCCTCTCCTGAACTCTTCTTTCGAGGGTCCAAAGCCTTTTCGAATTAGCTATGGTCCCCAGACAATTGTTATGCTGACGGTTTGCGAATATGGAGAGACTTCTCCCTGTTCTTCCTCTTTTCTTTCCTTTTTGATTCATGCAATTCAGCGGTATAACATTCTCTTCTAGTGCTTTAGTCCCCTTTGCCACTATGACTCCATTTTCTGTTAGGAATTTTATGGTAAGGCGCCGTGAAGCCAGAGCGATCCTAAAATCTACAAGGGTCGGTCAACCCAAGAAAGTATTGTAAGCTGACATTTCATCCACGATCATGAAGGTTTGGATAAGAACTACCCTTCGTTCTCCTTCTCTGAGCTCGATAAGCAAGTCAATCGTCTCAACGGCTGCCTTGGTTCTCTCACAAAGCCTTGGATTTTCATTCGGGAAGAACGCACATCCTTTATGCTGATCTTCATCTGATCGAACGTATGTTGAAACAATATGTTGACGGAACTTCCACTATCCACCAGGACTTGGCATATAATACTGGCTCGATTTAATGGTTATCACCATCTGGTTGAGAGTTGGCACTTGTACTCCTTCGATGTATCAGTTTTGAAATACTATACCACCATTGAGTGTCCTTTGTTGCCTTGTTGGGGCACTATCTTTAATCTCAAAACAAGTTTCTTTTGGAGCATGCTTTAGGGAACTCGCGTATCGCTCCATCTCCCTCTAACTTCTCTATGCTGGCCGAGGTCCTCCGAAAATAGTGTCGATAACTAGTCTCTGTTCCATCCATTTGGATCCTTCTTTGCTGGATCCAGGTTGGTTCCTATGAGTACTTGAAACTTGAGGTCCAACGGGCTGGTTAGATTTTTGCGATTTCTTCACATAATGCTGGAGCCTGTTCCTAATCAATCCTTCAATTAGATCTTTCAAATATCGGTACTCGTTAATGTTATTCCCATGAGTCTCGTGGAAGTGGAAAAACTTCCCTGATTGCTTCTGTCACTCATATTCTTCCATCCTCGAAGGCTTGTCGTATCACTTAGTTCCTTGAGTTGCAAGGTAGATATTTTCTAGGCTGTTATTCAACAGCGTATACTCCTCGGGTCCAAGGTTCCTAATCCGCTTTTCATTCCTATCATGCCTACTAGTGTTCTCCTTTTCCTTTTCTAATTTCCATCTTTCCCTGCATTTCCTGGCACGGCTCCAGAATTATTTCCATCGTGGTTGACCGCTACATTGCTCTGAACTACCTCCTTTGGTTGACCACTAGCAGTCCTGCCCTCTAATGCGTCTGCCTTTTCTAATCTCAAATACGGACTTGCTTTTAGTTGAACTCCTTCATGGTGGTTGGTTGTTTCATTTTAATCTATCTTCCAAAGTATGTTTCTAGATGGATAGCTTGCACTAAAGCCATGAATACCATATCTTCGTTAAGATTGCTCGCCTAAGTAACTGTAGTATTAAACTGGCTCATAAAGGTTTTTAATGACTCATTTGGTCCCTGGAAAAGGCTAGATAATGAAATCACATCTTTTGGCTAGGTCATGTGTAGCCTTAACTATTCCAAGAATTTGCTTGCTAACTCGTCAAACGTTGAAACGGATCTTGGTTGGAGTCTGGTAACCACATTGAAGCAATACCTTCCAAGAAGATAGGAAAAAATCTACAACGGATCGCATCCATTTCCTTAGCTCCATTTGTGTGCCAGCTATACTTGTACAAGAGTGGTTTAGGGTTGTTATCCCATTATAGGCAGGTATAGTGGGAAAAGTGAACTCCTCGAAATATTTTTCCCTTAGGATATTTTCAGTGAATGGAGTCCGACTCGATGCAAATCCCCAGCAGTCATTTTTCCGCCCTTACTTTCTTCCATCAAACGTTTTCCCATGTCCGATGCGTATGCCTCACTAGTCCGGTAGTCTAAAGGTCGACTGTCAGGGCCTACGCTAAGCGTTTGGCTCTGCAAATGGCCTTGGTTTGCCAGTTGAAGCCTAGGCTCTCCATTCTCTGGGAGAACCACTCCTATAAAATTTCATTGGTATGTGGTTGGCCTGGTAGCGGCAGTTTGGACTTTGTTTCCGTCATTCTATCTATTTATATTGACATTTAATTCTAGTCTTTAGCATATAGTTGCATGTCATCTTCAGAGTCATAGAGAAGCATCGTATTCCTTTATGGAGACTTTGCCCCAAGGTTGGAGTTTGCGGCAGGTTGTCCTTTGGCCGGAGGGGTACTTCCATTACGTT
Source organism: Allium cepa (assembly GCA_030765085.1). Classification (NCBI taxonomy): domain Eukaryota; kingdom Viridiplantae; phylum Streptophyta; class Magnoliopsida; order Asparagales; family Amaryllidaceae; genus Allium; species Allium cepa. The sequence continues at coordinate 913,733,273 of CM060929.1, read as the reverse complement.
TAATAGCAATTCCAGCTGCTCCGCCAGTTTTTCTAGCCATCCCCCCTGTTCAAGCCCGAGATGGAGGAATTTTCATGTTCCATAGCCTTCGTGGTTTTCGGCCTAGTTCTCGAGGAAGTTGATGGTTGTAGCATGAGCAAAGCCTCTATTTTGTCCATAAGAGATTTTTGGCTATCGGCCATCTTTTGGTTAAGCTGGTCAACCATCTGATTAGATTCTCCTTTCATCACAACTTTATGATGAGCAGAAGATTCCGGTGCTTAATTTCTAGCATTAACTCCTATTGGTAAGTTGGTGGTGTTATTGACTTCAACCTACTGGCGATTTGGTACATCACTATCAATTGTTTCATCGGTAGATCTCCTAGAAGTTGTTAACTTTCTTTCCACTATTGATCTTCATTGGCAAGTCTTCAAACTCTTTTCAAAGTAGAATTTGTGGATTTAACTTCTGGACCTATCCAATCCAAAATGAGGAGCTAGATCTAAGCCTGGGTTCACTATTATCAGTGAAAGCATCAAATTGTTAACTTAAAAAATAGATCAACGCTCTGGAGTATGATGTGAAAGCTCCAGCCCTGTTAGAACAAAGCAAATATAATAGAAATAACAGAAAAGTAAATGAGATACAGATGTTTTTATAGTGGTTCAACGGTTGACTAAGCCTACGTTCATTTTATAACTTTGCTTATTGAATTGATCTTGATAGAATATATTTACAAAGTGATTGAGGGAGAGTTAGTCATAAGTACAAGTGTTAAACAGATTCTAAGTCTTAGAAATTCTTAAAGGAACTGCCTTGGTGACATGGAGTAGAGGGAGAGTTGAAGAAATGATAGTGCTTCCACGTAGTAATGGTAGAATCCAGATCTAATCTTAGTTGCTCTTATGTTTGTATTTATAGTAGTAGAAGCCATATTGGATCTAAAGGCCCTTGCCAGAAAAGTCCAGGAAGTAACCCAAGATAGCACAAGGAAAATGGTTACCTCTTGAGTTAAGTGACAGATTCAATGCCGAATTAAGACCCTTAATTCAATACTGAATCTAATCCTTAGGCTTAGGGTGATCAAATCCTTTTGTTGTTGAGTTTCTTGCTTCATTTAGATGCTCTCCATGCAATTTGGTAGGTCGTTAATAAGTCTTGATCATCGTTCTTCTATGGCTTGGATTATCCTGTTGTTTGGATTGCCACATCTTCATTCTTAATGACAAGCTCTTTGGAAATCTATGAAACTGCTCGAACATGCATATAATGACTAGTAGATCACTTGTGCTAAGTATGAAGATGCCAAAGTCAAACACTTATATTCTGTATTGAATTAAGGTTCTTTAATTTGGGTCGAATTAGGGACGTAACTCGTTTTTGGTTCATCTTGGATGAGTTCTTTCTTTAGTCTTTTTGAGTGTTATTGCTAAGTTTCACTTCGTTCTGTCTTTATATCGACATTCTAACTCCTATTGATTTCTTTTGGGTTAAAAAATCGGTTATCAACGTTCACAAGTCAGTTTAGCTAGTGGTGTGACATTTTGGCCATCGCTTACAAATCTTATCGATAAAATCTAATTTTACTATTATAAGCGATATCTAGTAGTAACGATTAATTACACCAATTATCTCCATCACAACTTTATTACATTATGAAAGGGTAGTCATTTTGTGAGGACAACACTTAATTTTATTACCTACAAAATCAATAAATATATAAATGTTTGATGGGAGTTATCTGGTACATAAATTCGGGATCATCATTTTGATGATCAACAAAAAGAGAAATGTAATAACGATCGAAAAGAACATATTTACAAGCATTTGAATTAATAAAATTTATCAGAAAAAAAGGAAGATTGAGGATTTTGCTACAAGAGAGGCGGTGCAAGAATTGGTGTTGAGGTTGCTGTGTGTCAGATGAATATTGGTGCTCCAAGTTGAAATATACTGCTGCAGTATAATGTATTACTAAGTTGTAAAGGAAAGTGCATGCATGAGGATTGGTAGTACAGGAACATGCATTGCTCCATGGTTATATCAATACATCACAACTATTATACATGAAACTGAGATTGGGCATGATGTAACAGAGAGCTGAAAGTAAGGGTTGATGCAACAAGCTTGCGTGGATAAGAGAAATATGCTATAGGCTTGCGAGTAGAACTACTGCATAATATAGGCTTGCATGAACTGGTAAAAAGCGAAGGAACGGACATGATAATACAAGCGACATTGCTGAGTTGGTTAATACTACAGGCCTGTACAAGTGAATGCACTTTTTCGGTAAGAAGCATTGTTGAAGTGAAAAATGCAGACCTAGAAAACTACGAGGTTGGAAGCACAGTTGAGGCGAGAAGCACTGTTCAAGTGAAAAATGCAGAACTGTGATATATTGAACTGTTGCAACTTATTTGTCTTCATGAATAGGAAGAAGTGGCAGGATATGAGGGCAGGTGCTATTTTGCCTTCTAAGAGGTGAAACAGGTCAGATATGTTGAACTGGTGCAACTTGTTGGCCTTCTGAAGGTATGGACATGATAGTTGAAGGAGTTTGGTAGCATTAGCATTACATGCTATAGGCTGAAGTGAAAAGTTATACAGAACGTAGAAGTGGTTCACTGCTCTGTCGGAACAAAAGCCTGAATTGAGGATTTGGTGAACTGACTGCCTAGCTAGCTTAGATACATAAAAAAAAACACCTATGTATACATACAGATATTAGTTTTTTAGCCATAAAGTCCACAAGTCCTTTATTATATGTATAAAATTATATACCTATATAGATATAAATATATTAAAATTATCATGGTTAGGAGTTATGTATATACATGTAAGTGTATATTGAAAAGACCTATTGTATTTATACGTAGTAATACCTATCTTTTAAGCATATTTATCTAAAAAAGTTATTTGTTATATGTTTATATATAACATATATAAAAAAAAATTAGTCGTTAATTAAAGCTTTGTATAAAGTAGTTAAGATACAGATATTGGAGTTACTAAATTTATAACAGATCTGTTGATATGAATATACATATATGGGTATGTCTAAAGACTTATTATGTTTACCCATATAGGTTTCTATCTTCTAAGCATGAAATCTGAAAGCTTTTAATTATATGTATATGTCCGAATGAATAGATGTGTGTGTAGTTATTTAGTTACATTAATTATATATAGACACACACACTCGTTTGATGAATGACATACCACGATTTAACTATAATCAAAGTGGAGTATCCATAATGAAGTTTCATGGTATTCTTAAGTTGAGAGAATTTTGTAACTTCGTCACTTCAAGATTGTTCGTTTGACCTTAGCTATATTAACCGATAGAGAACTCTCGAGTGAGTCATTTCATAGTTATCCAATAAATATAAGCACGTAATCCCTTAGTGTCCTTACTAGCAATGAGAAATACACTGCCTAAAATTTGGAGAGCGTTACGTATTCTAGTTTCAATGGATGAATCGATATCCTTTCTTGAAACATCTTGACTAGACTTATTTAAAACAATATGTTATTTTTATCGTGGTAAAATTCTCATCATTACAACGATTTATAATTACAATCACATAACATATCATTTAAGGATTTTTCATCTATATGCTTTAAATTAATTACTCAATTATTTATATCACAATATAAGAAGTATATGGTAGAAAGAAAACACATTTATTTTGAAAAAGAATAGTCACAGAGTTAGATATTTGTCACAAATTACGTAATTACCTCTAAGGCATGCTCTTGACTTTACTAAACCATCTCAAACCCAATTTATTTGGACCAAGGGGGAGGGGATTCTTTATTGTCTGAAGCATCTGACAATATCCAACATTGATTCTGATAAGATTTGATTGTGTTGTCGGTCGTATAGAAATTCCTTGATGGACTAAGATGTGAAAATACTCCAATGCATACTTTGACTTATACTGGAAAGCAATGGGTTTATGATATTCTATCTGAAAACCAAGAATGTTGCCAATGGAATTTTCATACAAAAATGATTCGCATCATTGCAATGTGTGATCACCTGTAATCTTACGGTCTAACGGCAGCAAATGAAATTTACATCAAAGGAATGGTAGTAATCTTTCTATACATCATAGCTCTGGCTCTTCGAACATGTCAGATTGCTGAATGGTTTCAAAATCGGATAACACTATTTGTGCTTATTTTAATGTTGTTCTAAAAGTTGTACTGTTAATGTCTAAAGAAATAATTAAAACGGCTATAAGAGAATCGATGTCTCACAGCCGTCGACGGCCGTCGCGAGCCGTTGGAAATACCGTCGGAATACGGACCACGCCTTTCGTCCACTTCCGACGGTTTCGACATAGGAATTGCAACAGTTAGCGATGGCTCTTCCGACGGCATTTCCTACGACAACGATGACCATGTGGCATGAAAATTTTCCATTAAGCCATCGCTATTCGTCACAATTTTCGCCTAGATAGCCGTCAAAAAAATTGGCCATTAAGCCGTTGTAATCCGTCAAAAATCCGTGTAAACTTTTTTCTACAGCCGAGCATAACTTCCGTATCAATATATAACACAACTCATCAAAATCAATATATAAATAAGATATATAAGCTGAAATCAATATCAATATCAATATCAATATCAATATAAAACTCAAACATCATCATATCAAACGCAAACATATTCAATCAATACAAAACAAACCTTCCATCATCTGTCTCACACATTCAACTATAATATTTACATTCATCATCCAACATCAAAATCCATATATCAACTCCACAAATCAACCATCAAATCAACCACACAAATCTACGTCAAACACTACACGTCCATAAATCAAGCTCACTGTCACTCATTGTTTATATACACCAATTTAAAAAAAAAACTGCAAATCGTACCTTATGACTCATCATTGTCTCCAAAACCATCATACGAAGAGAATGCTCCACGACGCTCTACACTAGGCGAAACACTGGTTCAGTTGCTCCATTTGCACTGCTCGAAGGCGATGTTGCTCCCACAGCTGTGCAATCGGCTATCGAAGTTCATAAATCTCTGCGTTATCCCGAGCCTTTCGGTAAGCTCTTTGTGATGTCCGAGCCTACAAAACAAGTCGAAATACGTTTAAGTTATTACGTAACTTTTATAAAAATTAAGCAAATTTTACAACGTAGTTAATTTTATAAATTACTAATTGATTGTCGTAGCCGTAGAGCCTCTTTCTCTGGGTCGGGTCCATAACAGAATCAAAGATCGCGTCATCCTCATTAGTAGTCAACTACTCCCATCCCGAATGCTTAAGCATCTACGCACGTGCTTGTATGAATTTTTCCTGCGACGCAAAATTAAATACAAATATATATTACATGACAACTAATTAATAAAATGATCATTATTAATAGCATATAACTTAAAATATACTTACATGTGCGGCATATGCTCTATCATTCTCATTTCAGGCATACAAAATTGATCATTTATCGCCTGTATGCCTAACGACATAGGTATGCTCAAACACGTCCATACGCAATATGGGACCCCCACACGCTCTATCTTCCACTATTAGAACCACAGTGTATTCCAACCCCCATGTTCAAACGGCCTCCATCGGCTCATTGGATTTTGTCGTAACCGTCTGAAGCCGTTGGAAACCGTTGGAATGAAGCCGTTTGCGGCCGTTGGAAGCCATTGGAAAACTTCCTGCATATCTTCTAGAGAACCGACCTGAAGCTCATCTCCTTCCCCAACTATCTACATTTTCCCCCAATTCCCCCATTCCTCCACCTCTTAGCATGCTACCGCCGTCCCCAAACACCATCCCAACCACCTCCGACGACATCTAGAAGCTGCTTCAGCCCATCTCCACCCTTCTAGCTCTCCAAATCTGTAATTTCGCTAAACCTAATATTTAGGGTTTTTTTGAGTTAGGGTTTAATTTGAATTGTGATTGATTCCTACTTGTTAGTGTATGCATATTACATCATGTTATCCTCTAATTGCAACTATTGTCCCATAATGAACAAGTTATTACCGATTGAAAATTTTGTAATTTTGGATATTGCATTAATTTATGTTGATTTGGTTAGTATATTGAACTTATGTGTGTGATAGAGTTTATTGCATTTGGAAGCCGTTAGAATGGATATTGCATTTGTGCAAACACGAGTTTTCTATTTGCGCGAACACGCGAATTGATTTAGTGTATAAATGAATTTGTATTAAATGAATTTTGTGTACAAATTTTGTATATAAATGAATTTAGTACTTATGTAATAAAACGGTAAAATATGAACCAATATTAATTAAACGAGTTATATATTTAAATTTAATATAAACAAATATTTAAATCCTTAGATATATTGGCCCCGTCTGACAAGTGTTATATATGATTGTTTTAGGGATATTCGTTTTTTCCACAAAACGGACAACTCTATTCATCTGATACATCATTTGTCGGATTTTTCCCTGTATAGGACGAGTTACAAACACTATAAAGTAATCGTATTTCATCAATCATTTCACTTTAAACGGTTCACAAAATTTCGACGGCATTGCCTTTACGTTCCTTGTGTACACGCATTTGTGTACGATACAAGGAACACATGGGAAATGTTGCCGAAATTTTGTGAAATCATTCAAAATGATATGATTTACAGAATATAATTACTATTGTGTTTGTAATGGGAAGTAGGATGACCGACCATCAAAGAAGACACATAAGTGACAATGAATCAATAGTTGTTTATTTAAAATGAAGTTTGTAGAAAAAATATAAAATTTAGTACATGTTTACTAAATCAGTAAATAAAATTTAAACAAAATATAAAATGAACGATTTATAATTTTTTAACTTTATCATAGGTTTTCAAGTAGGAAAAATGGTCAATTACTTTAATGATCGGAGCTGGATGTATCAAAGAAGGGAAATTAATGGCGCAATAAGTGAACATTTTCTAAAAGGGGTACAAGTGTTCATCGAATTTGCTATAAGTAGTATTGCAAATGATGAAGAAATTCATTGTCCATGTAGTAGATGCAAATTATTAAACTATTTAGTACCGAATATAGTTAAGGTTCATTTGCGCCAATACGATTTCGTATCCAATTATTTGCTATGGGATTGTCATGGAGAAATTGTAGCCCCTAATAATCAAGAACAGTCGGTGGAGGTCATTAGTGATGAAGTTAGTACGAATCTCATAGAACAAATGGTCGAAGATGCAGCACGATCAATGTTCCCTACCGTTGAAACTGATAACGACGATGTTAACGTCGAAGAGGAACCAAATGTTGGAGCTAAAAATATATATGATTTATTGGATCATGCTAAAAAACCCCTTTGGAATGGATGTTTAAGCGGCTCTCAAATATCGGTAACTGCAGAATACATTGCAATGAAATCAAAATACAACCATACAGAAGTTGGATTTACGGCTGTTGTTCAAGCTGCTAAACGTCATATGCCACCCGATAATTTAATGTGCGAAAATTATTATGAAGTGAAAAAACTTATGTCATCTTTCGGTTTGCCATATCAAAAAATAGATACATGTTTAAAGGGTTGCATGTTGTATTGAAAAGAAGAGATCAATCTTAGAAATTGTAAAATATGTAATCAAGAAAGATACAAACCGAGGAAAAAGAAGGGAAAAGAAGTTCCGTACAAGCGTATGCATTATTTACCCATCACCCCTAGACTTCAACGGTTATATGCATCATCTGTAACAATGCAACAGTGTGAGAACACCTCAAGAAAGTACGTTGACACACCCATCCGATGGAGAAGCATGGAAATATTTTGACAAGAAATATCTCGATTTCACAGCGAAGAGCCGCAACGTTAGATTAGGTTTATGTACAGACGGCTTCTCACCGTTTTCTCAGTTTGGTTCTAAATATTCATCTTGGCCTGTAATAATCATACCTTACAATCTACCCCCGTGGATGTGTATGAAAACTCCATATATGTTTCTCACAATTGTCGTCCCTGGCCCTGATGATCCGACATAGGGCATTGATGTTTGCTTACAACCGTTAATCGAAGAGTTGAAAATATTATGGTATAAAGGAGTTAAAACATACGACATATCAAAAAAGAAAATTTTTCGGATGTTCGCTTCTCTGTTATGGACTATTAGCGATTTTCCTGCATATGCAATGCTTTCGGGTTGGAGTACGGCCGGTCGTTTTCTTGTCCTTATTGCATGGAGGAAACACGAGCATTTTCCTTACCGCATGGGAAGAAAATTTCATGGTTTGTTATCGATGTTTCTTCATATTGATCACCCTTTTAGAAGAGACAAAAAAAACTTCATAGCTAATAGGAATGAGACTCTACGACCACCAACGGCTTGGTCAAGCGAGGATATATATGAACTTGTAAAAGATTATCCAAAGATACACGAGACCGGACAACAAATTAAAATTCATGGTAAATCGACGTTTCATAATTGGTGCAAATAAAGTATATTATGGGAGTTGCCTTATTGGAAAAATCTCTTAATCTATCATAACATTGACGTGATGCATAACGAAAAAAACGTATTTGATAATATGTTTTATACAGTTTTGAATATGAAGGGCAAGACTAAGGATGATTTGAAATCTAGACATGATATAGAGGAAATATGCAATTGTCCTGAGTTTCATATGAAGCCCAATGACAATAAAAAACCCAAAGAATGCTACGAACTATACATCAACCAAGTTAAAGTACTGTTAAAATGGGTGGAAGGATTATGATTTCCCGATGGAATTTCCTCTAATCTTCGTAGATGTGTCGACTATAAAAATGGAAGACTGAGTGGAATGAAAAGCCATGATTGTCATGTAATGATGGAAAATTTGTTACCCATCGCTTTCAAAGAATTGTTACCGGTAAAAGTTTGGACGGTAATAACAGAACTTAGTTTATTTTACAAGGTGCTTTGTTCAACTACGTTGAAAGCTGACCTTCTACGTAAACTTAAAGAAGAAATTCGTATACTGCTCTGCAAACTGGAGAAAATATTTCCTTCGGGTTTCTTTAATGTAATGGAGCATTTACCTATTCATCTTCCATATGAAGCATGTCTTCGAGGTCTTGCGCAATATGGATGGATGTATCCATTCGAAAGGTATGTTACTATACTGAGTATGTAAATGTTAATTTAATTTTAAATAGAAGTTAATACTTGACTGAAATATTTTTTATTAGGTACTTAAATCAGTTAAAGAAAAAAGTGAGACAAAAAGCTCGAGTTGAAGGTCCTATTTGCAAATCATATATCGAAGAAGAAGCTTCTTCCTTTTTCTCTTATTATTTTAATGATCATAAGAACTTATCATTCGTACATGTTCCGCGTAATGATGAGGCCGTTGAACAAAATTCTTCTTCTGAATCAATATTATCTATTTTTAAATAACATGGCCGACATGTTGAAAAATGTGTGGAAGTATGGCTAGATGATAAAGATTACCATGTAGCACACACATATATTCTTCTTAATTGTCCTGAAGTTGCACCATTTGTTAGGTAATTATCACCTTCCAAGTTTTGTTAAATTTAATACTACACGTGTAAATAAATAATAAGTAATATATCATGTTTGTGTTTGCAGTATTTTTGAATCAAAAAATCAGAGTGGCGATTTAAGCAAAGATTTCAGCACTTGGTTTTCGAAATACGTTTCTGATCCCGTAAATAATGTGCTCGATGAAGGACTCAAACATTTGGCGTTTGGACCAAAAAGAAAAGTTAAAACGTCTCCAATATTTTTTGTTAATGGATTTAAATTCAACACCAAAGAATACGGTGTTGAAAAATTAACAAACAATACCGGTGTATTTGTTAAAGGCAGTGATGATCCTAATAATCATATAAATGATTTTTATGGCGTGTTAACTCAGATTTTGCAGTTGACATATTTTACAAGACCCGCGGAGGATGTTTATTTGTTTATATGAAACTGGTTCAACAATGTTCCAGGTTCTTGTACTAACGTGCATCCAAATTATAATCTTATAGAAATTAAACATACCTCGCGTTATCAAAAGTACGACCCTTTTATACTAGCCAAACAAGCCCTACAAGCTTATTATGCCCCTTATCCATCTCTAAAAAGAAATAAAGCAGATTAATCTGCAGTTTTTAAAACCAAAGCAACATTTACGTTCGATGGACAGAATATTCCTGACGAACAAGCCTATCAAGCAGATCTGGAGGAAAATGTTGAAATAGCAATTACAGATGATCAAACTGATTTTGGACCTTTAAATGATGAGACAAATGTATTAGTCGAAGCATTTGAGAGTGTAGAGGAAAACGACATAGAACACGAAACCGAGTCTGAATCAGAAAACGACGAGGACGATTGAGTAATATCCGGTAATTTTTACAATTATTCACATTACATTTATCTCTGATTAATAATGCATTTATCCAAAGTTATACAATTTTAATGACAACAAGTGTATACTCACACACTCAACACATACACACAACGTGACACATTTGTAGCATATTGTATTACATTTTTTAATGGTTCGTCATATCATAATTATTATGAATTTTATATATATGTATATGGTAGGTATATTATGCATGGCTCTGGTTCTGGCTCTCGGCGACGTGGCTCTTCCCAGCAGATTGGAGAGAGTAGTGGTGAGCCACCAGCTCGTCCAGTCGTTTACTTGCAGCCAAAGGCTGATCAGGCGTAAGTATCATACTTAGCAGCATAGCAATTTAATTTTTTATACATGATATATCTATAATTGTCTAAAGTTCTATTTTATATTTAACGCAGTGGGTTTGAGTTGCAGCCATCTAAAGTGGTTCTGAACATTTCTAAGCAGGCCTATATGAGCAGGATGAGCGATTGCTGGCCTAAGTGGAGCAAGATCCCCGATGATGTGAGAGAGACCATTTGGCAAGATTTTTTAGTAAGTTTATACCGCTTTACAAAATGATTAATTAAATACAAATAAATAATTAGTAATATTTTCTAATTGTACAGGGCGCAGTAGATTTGCAAGAGTCTGACATCAACTTAGTTCAGCGACACTACAACTCAAAGATCGCTAAGAACTATAGGGAGAAATGTCAGAGATTAAAAGAGTGGGGAAGAAACCAAAGTGGATGAGCGCGGCTGTATGGGATAAGTGGGTTGACTGGTGGAACTCTGAGGAGTTCAAGGTAAATCTATAATGAATCTCAGTAATTTTTTTAACGTCTAATAAATAATTATTCATTGTAAATTTGCAGGAGAAGTCGCAAAGGAACTCAGCAAACAGGAGCATGAATCCAATAACTCATCGTGGAGGCTCCAAAACTTTCCAGCATCATCGCGAAGATTTGGTAAATTTATCTATTATCACATTTTTATATTGATCAGTTCAGCAATTAGTTATGTGGGGTTAAATTATCCAAATTACCAATTGCAGGAACGAGCTTATGGACATCCCGTTGGCTTAGTGGACTTATTTGCTCACACCCACGCATCTAGGCAAATAGACGAGTCTGGCAAAATCATATATCAGTGGGGTGATCAGGATAGGGCGACTGAGGCATATGTATGCGTTTTTTAATTTCTAATACTTACATCGATAAGTTTATTAATTACTAGCTATGTAAAATAAAAATTACATTCTACTATTTTTCAACTGAAATTGTTATTTTTTCATTATAGTCAAGGTTACAGGAGGCACAGGCTTATGCGCTTCAGCAGTCTGGTCGTGATGAGTTGACATAGGAGGAGCAAGATAACATATTTGACGCTGCTATAATGCAGCGGAGTAGACGTTATGGCTTCGGGAACGTAACGGTAATTAATCCTTTTACATATGCACAACAAATTAGCGTTTAGATATATAGTGTTATATAATATTTTATATGCTGAGACAACCCTTTTGCTATTATTTCTATTTGCAGGCTCGACAAGCTCAAAATGCCCAAACAAAAAAGAAATTAAGGAGCTTAGAGCTATGATTGAGCAGCTACAGGAGGAGAATCGTCCGCGAGCTGTACAGATGGAGCAGCTGAATCAAAAGCTTGCGGAGTATGTGCAGAATCATGGTACCTTTCCTTCGTTGTCTGGTGCTTCTGAAGGCGACGACGAAGATGCTTGAGGAGGTTTGATTTTTAGTGTTTGTGTTTGAACGGTGTATATACTGACTTGGAGATGGTTATTATGTGTTTTAATGTTGTATATTTTGGTACGGAGTGGATGAGAACGATATTTTGATGGTATGTACGTGGTTTGTTGACATGTTTTGATGGTATTTACATTGATGGTACGGTTTATGATGTTTGAATGGTTTGGTTTGTTTATATTGGTGTTTAGTTGATTTATGTGTATTGTTTATATTGATATTGATATATATGTATGGAATGGATTGGAAATGTATTAGAAATGTATTGGAAATGGAATAGATTGGAAATGGTGTGGCTGGAAGGTGAATAGGCTTGCTGTTGTAGAGTAAAATAAACCCAGATTTCCAACGGTTTCCAACGGTTTATTGGACATTTTATTCAAACGACTTGTAACGGTTTCCAAAGGCCGCAAACTGTTGGCGGCCGTTGGAAATTCCATTGGAAAATAGCCGTTTTATCTATTGGAAAGCGTTGAAAAGCATTGATTCTATTCCAACGGCTATTCCAACGGCTTCCAAAGGCCTCCAACGGCTCCGAGCCGTTGGAATAGCCGTTTAATCTTGTAATGTTCCAATAATTGGTGTATATTATTGTTGTTCATACAAATTTATACTAAAAATCTAATAACTGTTCGTAATTTCAATTAATTAATTTACCAAGTCCTCGTGATGGTGCTGAAATGATTTCGCGCTACCACGGTGTGTGACTGGTTTTTTCTGCCTGTTCATAGAGTTCCTGTCCGACTCTGCCTGCAAATTAAAAATTAAGATTATATTTTACAAGTATAATATAACGACCCACCTTTTTGGACGATTCAAATCGACAATAAAGAACACATGTCAACTCAAACCATATAAAAGGGAGGGTTGTCATGGGGTAAAAGGAAAAAGAAGAGAAAAAAGAAAAGAAAACACAAAATCTCACAACGGAATGATAAAATATACTAATCAAATAAATAGTTCATGAAGCTGTTTTACAAATAACATTTGATTACACTTTACAATACAATTAGAGTTATACATACAATAGGAATAAATAAATAATGCTGCGGAACAACATGATGAAGTGGAATACACACAGATATATATATATATATATATATATATATATATAAATAGTGGGCAAATCTCCATCTTTATCCTCCAAATAAAATATTATTCAATACACTGAAAAGCTCAGACTAACTCGAGCGTAATGAAAAGACAAAACACTCTAGTAAGAACTAAAAGATCTTACGTAAGTTAAATCAATGGTAAATAAATACGAGTGTAACGGCTTCAAAGATGTTTATGGAATTTTACATCTTCTATCCAGTGTCTAACGTGCATGCAATAACTTAAGAGATGTTTGGGATTTTCATATCCTAAGGATCTGTTAAACTATCTACATACATAGTACAATACGTTATTATAATAATGTCTACAGTAAAGTAAAGTATTAAAATAGAGTTAAGGCGTTATCCATATCCCCATTAACACATTTTTATATATTCCTGTAGTCAGTACACTACCGTAATTCCTCCATAAAGTAGAGGGCTATCAGAGGGCACTCTATAGGTATAGTTCAAACCAAACTCGTGATGGGCTCGATAAGGCATATGACAGGGCATGCGAGGTAATGTCCAAGGTACGATACTATCGTTTTGCGCATCCGGACTGGTGGTAACGCGTAGCAGCTACTACCCCACACCTCAGAACGTACTCCCATAATCAAATCGAGGGGTGGTGACCAAATTAATCACAAAGTAATAAATATGGTATCGAAGAAGCATGGCCGATCGGAGATGCGACCTCACTTGGCCCGGCGTGGCTCTATTTTTAAGTCACATCAAGCCGACTCAAGGGAGTTAGGGCTACATTAATACCTGATACAGAATTGTTCATCAAACCGTCCTACTTCATTATAGAATCTCCACCACATGCACAGTCATTAAAGTGGTTTTCGGTATTGGCAGAGAGTATGACAATATCCTGTCCTGGTCTCTTTAACAATCAAATGCTTATTTCACACCGGATGGTTCTTTTACATTTCCTAAATCGATTCATAATTGATATAAAAATATCATATTTACTTTAAATTCATATCACTTTCGAAATCATATTCACTTCAAAATCATACTCACAAAATAGGTTAAACCAGCATATCAAAAAAATGATATTTACTCAAATGTCATTTCACTAGAAAATATCTTTTCGAATCCCTACTTAGGTTATAACATCATTTAACCATATTTGTTTTAAAATCCAGGATTTAAACATAAACTATTCAACCTTGCATAACTTGAATTTTAGAAAGTAGTTTAGATAATCAGAAATAGTTTAAATAGTTTTAAATAGTTTAAAATACTTTAAAATAGTTTAAATGGTTTAAATAGTTCAAAATAGATTAAAATAGTTTAAATAGTTCTAAAATAGATTAAAATAGATTAAATAGTTTTAAAATATATTAAAATAGTTTAAAATAGATTAAAAGAGTTTTAATAATGATTTAGTATAGTTTTAATAGTTTAATATAAAATGATTTGATTATTGGAAATGGTTTATGTAACGACCCGTAAATGTTAACATTTTTATAACATAATTAACTTAATTTTTCTTGAAAATAAGACAATTAAAATAAGCAATGAATGTTTGATATTTAGAATGCGTCTATTTGAATGTAGCGAGTGGCAGATTTTCATTAGTAAGTATGTAAGTTAGTTCTATTGTGTAATTTTCAATTTCAATTTAAATCCCTTAACTTGATGAAAATAAAATATTTTCGAAACCTGAATATTTTTATATAATAAAATTTTAAATCATTTTTTATGTGAGGCATCGTAATTCATTTCATCGAATTGGATTGCTCTAGCTCGGTATATCATATTTTCGGCGTTTTAGTAGCATTATCGGCAGCGAAAAATCGAGTTTTGATAAATTGGTCATATCGTTGATATATGTATACCATTCTGTTCGTCTCGTCGTACTGATCTCCGCAATAATTCATTTATGTGTTTTGGTGTCCGGTGCACGGCGAAATCAGCAAAACAGTCAACCGTCGGTACCCATTTGAGTCTTTTGGTTTGCATATGACTTTTCATTTATCCACCGCATAATACCAACCCCTAGTTGTTTTTAATAACTCCTGAATCCGTGCTTATCCTTTTCTATTCCTAATAGTATAATATATATGGCTTGTGTCAGTTCATTCTTTCTCTTCTTTGTTCTAAAAGGATAAAAAAACAAAGCAAGTATACCAGTTCTTTTTACTTGTGTGCCGACAGGACTCTCTCCAGGTCATATTTCTTTTGATTTGAGGAAATATATTAGTAAACATATATTTTATATCAACCGCTTCATTTTTTTCTCAAGCTGAACCACGCTTGTGCTTGAAGCAGCTCGCCTTTACCCCCAAGTTTTCGCCATTCCATTTTTTCTCGTCTACGCCTAACTTCCTCCACCATTTTTTCCTCTGACCCATCTCCTGACAGCCACGCAAACTGTGCACCCACTGCCATAGCAGCTGCATGCACCTATTTCCGAACCCATCTCCGCGAATTTAAACCCCTCCGACTAAAAACCCTTCACGGAATAGCCTGCATCTTCCTATCAACCGCCGCCTCCCTTTGCATCTCCTCAGCAACAGCACACAGCCCACATCTTCTCCTCCCATAGTTAAAACCCACCTGCAACTCCGAGCCGAATGCATGCAGCCAGACTCGCCTTGAACGCACAACACAACTCCACTTTACCAAAATTCCACCCACAGCCGACCAAAAGTCTTTCCATGACCTTCATTCCCGCAACTAACTACGGGTCTGTATTTCATTTTCTAGCCTAGGTAAAGTGATACGGGTAATATATCTTTTCAACCCGTAATTCAAAGAAAACCCGGGTTTGATCATTTCAAACCCACAATACCAAGTAAATGAAAATAATTGAAAATCATTCAGGCCTATCATTTCAGCCATAACGATTTTCTCCTATTCTAAAGTCCGTTCGGGTATGTATCATTTCAACCCATAGTGATTCTAGTCTACAGAGAACTTGCAGTGTGATAAACTGATGAAAATAACAGAATAGCATGAAATAACAGTAACATATGGTATAACAGGTGCAAATATAGGTATGAACATCATATGAATATAATATAGCAGTTATAACAGGATGATATGCATTTACAGATTCAGGTGATGTCAGTTTATCACTATATAAGTACATATTAGTCTGGTGAGATTTACTCACTGTATAAGCTGGAGACAACGATCAAAAGCACAAACTGAGATCTTCAAAGGCACGATAGCATGACAAAGATTCGAGTTTGTGAGAATCAAAGATTAATTGCCTTGAACACATTCAAACAAGACAATACAAACAACATAAGTTTTCAACAAAAAAATTACGACTAAACAATGTTATAAATGAATGCATAAATCATCTCCAAACCACTTGCACTTGCCTTCTACCACTAATGCTTCAGCCATTTGTCAGGTTAGCATGGCCAAAATGTGTGTTAGGGGTCTGGTTTTGGGTTCAATATGGTCGGCCAAACATGGGAAAATATGGTGCAAAGGTGATGCAAAGGGATAAGTGCATGGATTACAACTACAAGGCAAAATATCATGAATTCAAAGCAACTAATGTCACGGCCTAAGGAAGGACATCCATGGCCAGGTCTGTTGTGGACTGGAGGATGGTGTGGCAGTGGGTTTCAGGTCGTCCATGGGTGGTGGAGGTGGAGTAGGTGGCGGCCAAGGGGGTGTTGAAGGTGATGTGTGGTCATGGTGATTGGCTATGGCATATAGGGTGAAGTTTGTTCAAGTTTTGGTGGAGTTTGGTCACATGGGTGCACGGCTTGGGATGGTCAGAGGCTAGAAGAGGTGGTGATTGGTGGTTCAGGTGGTGGAGGGGGCAGCCATGGTGAAGGAGTGGAGAGGAGCCTAGCATAGAAGGTGAGAAAGCAAGTGAAAAACAACATGAACAAGTAGAAAAGCAAAGGAAAAGGAAACGAATTTACCAAAGCTTTGAGAGATGATGGGAGACCGAACTTTTCAGAGATGAGAAGCTTTTTCATATGTGAAAAATGAAAAAAAAAAGCGGCTGAATATATTGTGAAGTAATGGAAAATTTATGAAAAGTTAAGTTACAAATATGAAAAGGTTAGAAGTTAAAAGGCCATAGGAAAACTAAAAGTCATAAACCTTTCAAATTACTTTTAATTTCTTTATATAAATTTAAGTTACTGAAAATAATAATAATCTCAGTCAAAATTCCGAAAATATAACAAAATATAAAATATATATAAATATTTATTAATTATATAAGGTTAAAATAAGAAAATAGCACAAAATTGCAAACTAGTCTAAAAAAATGGAAAATAAACAGAATGAACTTTGGAAAATTTATATGGACTTGTAAAAATATTTATAAAAAAGATAATAACATAAAATAAAAGATTCATTAACAAAATAAATGTATAAATTTTCATCAAATATAGTTTAAATGAAGAAAATAGCAGAAAAATAGAAAACAGCCTTTAAAATAGGAAATAAATACAGTAAATTTTGGGAAAAAAATTTATTATCACTTTAAAAATATTAAAAGACAAAATATACATAAAATAACATAATAACAAATATTAAAATAAAATATAACAAAGAAAATATGATTTATATAATTTAAAATAGACAAGATTGCTAAATAAAACAGATTGTACTCAATATTGAAATATACATAACTTTCACAATATAACTCCGTTTTCAACGAAACGAAAAGTAGTATTCATGTTATTAAATATATTTTCATAATAAAAGATAAAATTTAATAATTAAAATATATAAATTTAAAAGTCAAGGTTTGACCAGTTTTGAACACAATTCAATTTTACAGGAAAATATTCAATTTATACCAGTTTGGAATTATAATTCATATAATAATCAAAATTTATTTTTTACAAAAGAAATGTTTGAAATAAAAAAAGTTTAAAATAATTTCAAAATGAAATAAATTCGAAATTAAAATATTCATAAAATCTAGGGTTGTTACACTCTCCCCCACTCTAATTTTTCGTCCACGAAAAGGAAGGAAGTGGAGAAACAAGAAAGAACAATAGGTTGGAAGACATCCCCGAAAGAAGGTAGGGTAAAAGTAGCTAGGAGGGAAAGCAGGTTGAAAGACAAGGATGAACCATTATTTTAAAACATTATACATTTCAATTAAAATTTTATATTTACAACATTTTAAACATTTTATAATATGATAAATAGTCATTTGATTCAATTTTGATAGTTCGAAGTAAACAATATTTAAAACATTTTACATAAATGATCAAAATATCCTTTATACCATACTTTACCAAAATACTTTTATAACTCGATGTCTTAACAAGTTTACTTTCGTTCCTGCAGACTCTGGCCATATGTTGATCAGGCGCAAAGCTAGAATTCTCCAGGTACTTAATAGACTTGTTTCAACACCCAGTGAAAATACTGGAAAACATTTTTAAAAACAGATATGGAAAGTACAATCCAAACAAATCAACCAAACCAAAACAGTTGTCTAACCATGGATCTCATATACACAATGGTTACGCTTGGATCCCCTAGGAAACAATCTGTATCCGTAAGCTTTCTCAGCCCTGCGAGTTACGCCATGATGACTAGTAGAGTGCAGGATACACAATGGTTACGCCTGAATCCCCCAGGAAACAATACGTACCCTAGGCCGTCTCAGCCAGATAATTTCGCTACTAATGCGACCTACATAGAGTGCAGGATACATAATGGTTACGCCTGGATCCCCCAGGAAACAATCCGTACCCCCAGGCCAGCTCAGCCAGGCAGTTGCGCTATGCAGTCGCGATCATAAGACCATGGAGATCGCCATGGAATTCGATGGACACTCGAGTATCATATCCGAAAAACCCAAATCAAAGAGAGAGAATAATATCGATAGAATGAATCCACAGTGTGGACACAAAGCGGATATCAAGCAGAAGGCACTTTCCATATCTTTACTTCGAAAATATATGTCATATAGTACCTTTCAAAATTACTTTCAAATATCATACTTATATAAAGTCCATTATGTATAAGATTTCATTTCAAATCGAATACTTTCCAAAATCAATAGTATATCAAATCACACTTATATAGACTTTGATTATATAAGATTTTAATTTACAAGTTGAGTACCTTTACAGATCAATTGTTTTCAAATCACTTCATACTTATACAAATCAATTTTATATAAGTTCGATAACTCCCAAGTTAAAGTATTTAAATAATCAAGGTTCTCAATTTTAATTCGTTTCAATAATGTTTCAGTTTCATAATCATATATGATTTCACCAAATCATTTCTTCCAAATTACATAAATTTAGTTTCAAAGTTTCTCAAACAATAGATTTAGAAAATAATCCAAATTTCCAAATCAACAAAATTTAGGTCAAACAAGTTCATTTCCATTTCAAACATATATTCACTTCAAAAATCATAATACTTTCAAAGTTATAAATCTTTCGAAACCAAATACTTGAAATCATTTCACTTTGAGAATCATAACATTTTGAAATCATACATTTGAAATCATAAAGCATTCCCTTAATTCACATTTCACAAATTTATTCAATTAAACCAAAATCTAAAATTTCCAAATTTTAATTCCATTCAAACCATCAGTTTCAATTCAATTTGGTATTCCAATAAAACCATTTCAAATATTATCAAATTTCAAATATAGATTTGATTTACAAAATAAACTATTCAATCTTAAATATATTTCAAGGCTTAAATATACCATATTTCAAAACTAAATTTTATAATTTCATTTATCTCAAATTTTACTTCATTATTACTTACATATGTCATCATTTCGCAACATTACATTCGATCGCTTGCTTGGTCATACTAGTTCGCTTTCGAACTAGTATTGTCCATTCGACTTCCCTAATGCGGACTTCAATATGGTTTCTCGACTAGAAGCCATCAGTCTCCTTGCATAGACATATACTATGATAGAGAATTCTAGAATCAAGCCCAAAATCCATATCAAATATTCGCCATCAAGACTCAAATGAAAAATCCTAAAACGAAATGGTGTAATTCACCTCGAACTTGTGTACTCAAACTTGGATCAAATTTATTATGCGAATAAAACAGCATACGTACAACTTATGTATCTACTCCATCTTGTTAAATAAATAGTTTCATAAAGATGTTACTAAGTTAAAACATTTAAAACCAAATTTTTCTCAAACATTTGAAGACTAATTGTAACATCCCGTCGTTTTGACCGCCCCCAGTCGGTAATTAAACCAACTTGAAATGTTCAAAATGACGGATTGTTATTTAGTTTATAGAATTTAAACAGAATCAGCCACAGAATCACAGAATAATAATCATATTTCTCATAAATGGTTTTTTTTCTTTTATATACAAATATCAGAGTTTATACAATGAATCAGATTTATACAGCGGAATATATCTTTTAAATACAAAAATCTCCGAAAAGCTAAAGTGAAGCGTTTCCCCCCTCTCTCTCTAACTTCGCTGCCTGAAAATCTTGAAGCTGTAAAATACTCGGTCTGACCCGAGTATTACATTCAAAAGAAAATAATACACGGGTCAGTCTAATTCAAACTCAGTTATTAGTGCATAGAGGCAATAATAATCAAATAACAATTAGACGACAGTTAAAGATAAATTCACCTATCCGATCCTTTTAACAAAGAAATCGGATAACGGTAAACATAACACTAATAGTGTTAAACAACAATTCAGCAAACTCAAATTTTCAAAGAAGATAGATGACAGAATTTTTTTTTTCATTTTGAAAATAATGTTTGCCTCAGATATATGGGTTATTGTCATCACTTTTGATTGTGTAATATCTGTGCATATCAGTATGTCCATCAGGGACAGGTAATCGTGAGTGGCTGCAGTACACACGTGTACATTTATACACGTGTGCACTGCCTCGCCAACTCGTGTGCGCCAATCAAAAGGCACAACTAACAAATCAAAGCTCAAGTTATACAATGCACCAGAAACATGCAAGCACAACTCTAAACCAAGCTTAAGAGACAACAAGTGTACAACAGTGTCAAGATGACTACTCCATGAAAGTAAACATGAATGCACCAAGTAAATGCAAACAAGCATGCAACAGCAAACATGCAACAGAGACCAAGAACAAGCCATACATGGAAGTGAGACAGGCCAAACAATGAAGTATACCAAATGCAACAGGGACAGATCAACATCAGTTCAACAGGTTTGCTACATAGAAGTAAAGACAAGCAATGGAGTATCAAAATGATGATTAACAACTTGAAATCAATCAGGCAAAGACTTAAGTATATCAATACAAAGCTTCTACAAATCAGAACAAAACAAAGCCACTGGCAAGCAATGTATACAGTTCAGATAAAAAAGCCAGAGCCACCAAAGTGCAGAGCAACTACAAAGTGGCAACAGTTCAGATGACATAACAGAGACCAAAGACAATCATACATGAAGGCCACATACTTGAAACAGTGGTAACTACACAGAGCTCAGTGCAACTGAATGGAATGCAATTACAAGTAAATGCAGAGACAAAGCACACAAGATATCAACATAAACAACATCAGGTTGTATGTGCAACAGGTAAGGGACGAAGCACTGTTGTTATTTTTTGTTTCTTTTTTTACTTTTTTTTTAAAATGGCCAGGCTATAGCATATAAAAGAAAAACATGGAGAGAGCAGCAAACAATCAACTTGAACATGAACTAGGCCTTAAGGCTAAGCACAAGTGCACAAGCACAGTCCAATATGAATGGATACAATACATGCACAGTACAACTCAATACCCACAAACACATGTTGAGTATAAATATTTAAAGATGGAATGTTGAGATTTCACAAAGGCAATGGATCAGCAAAATAAGTAACTTAAGTATAACAGTGCCTTATATATATATTTAAAACTTTGTTTTAGAAAACTCGGGGAAGATCTGGGTTTAAAGTTGAAGAACTGAATTTTTACAAAGTTCAAAATCAAATCTTAAAGTATGAACTAGATCAGGTTGTATACTAGTTGTAATGTTTAAGTTTTATAAAATTATTAATGCCAGAATCGACAAGATAACCAAACTCAAAGCCAAACCATTAACAACTGCACTTAACATTTAAATTTGCCTAGACACTTTCATTTTATTTTTATTTTATTTTTTTGAAAATCCTATTTGATTTTGAACTAGGATACAAAGTTAATTTGAATCTCTGCTTAAAACTTGACTCAAAACCATGTTAATTCTGGCTTTACATTTAAACTCAGTTTTTTTTTCAAATAAAACTCAACATACATGAACCACAATAATATGCAAACTCGAGCTTATAGTGAACAACATCAGTGAGGCAAGTCCAAGTAATGTACCAGACTGGGGTACACAAGTGATCACCAGACCAACCAGTGACATAAATGAGACTCAAGGCAGTAGTGAATGGCATATATGCAACAGTGACACAAAAGGGCTGCAGCGAAATACAAGTTCAAATATGCAGCAAGGAAGACAGTGGTGTAGCACACATCAGGTGAAGACCAAAAGTGTACAGGAAACAACAAACAAGTATAGGGATACAGTGAACAAAAACAAGCTTACATACAAATGTGCCAGACTGGATTGCAATTCAAGTCAATCCACCCATATATGCGTACACACAAACATATGTATATATGCATACATATGCAGAAACAGGTGACAGAGCAAGGACGACAAAGCTTACAAAATCAAGCAGCAAGAAGAAAAATCTAAGTGGCCAAAGTATAGTTTTATAGCAGCAGTAAAATCGAATAAGGACAGAAGTACCACCAGAGGCAGTGGACAATATAGTCAAAGTCGAACCAAATCAACACCATGTTCAAAGAATAGGCTGAACGAGTCAGAGACAAGATTGTCAAGAATCGAACAGCTCAAACCCGCGTGTATCAAGTATCAGGTTATAAAAAATTGGAAAAAATTAAAGAAATCATTACAGAAAAATAATCTCAAGCATCTAAATAAAATCGAATGGCCGAAGCGCAATATAGACAAAATCATCAAAAATTTGAAGCAATGATAGCCCAGAAATTAAGCAACGAAAATTTACGAATCAGAACAAGACATAAATTATCAAAATTTGATTTAGATGTGAGTGATATAAAATCACTCACCTTCGTGTGAAGCGCTCCGATTGAAGGAGCCGCGAGCAAGGTGAAGGCATCATCGATCCACGGCAAGAAATCATCGGCGCCTTCGAATTGGACGAGCCCTAATTTTTGGAAGCGAAGAGGAAACTCATGGCCGCCATTATTATTTTTTTTCTTTTTTTTTTAATTTTAATGACTTTGTTTAGGGTTTTGAACGAATAAACAAAACAAAGGGAGGTACCAGTAGGGTGGCTAGAAACAGAGAAAGGGTGGCTAATAGGTACGCGATTTTGCAGAGGTGATATATAATATTGTGTACTAAGGAATTTTTTTTTAATTACCTTTGTATGCTTAAGTTTATTTCTTTGCTTTATACAATATTCATATTATTTAAATTTATTATTTTTATTATTATTATTTTCCATTTCAAATTCAATTTGTTTTGTAGATATTTTCTTTAGTAAATATATAAATGTTTTGAAGTTCAACTATCAAACATAAATTTATATTAACGTGTTTTACAATTAGATTTTATACTTGTATTTTTTGTACTAATAAAATTTATTCCATTTTATTTAAGTTAAAGAAAAATGTTATTAAAACTAACCATCAATTTATTAATTTACATAAGTAATAATTCTTAGATCCAAATTATTTTTTCTAAGTCATTAGTTCGAATTTTATATACAAAATTAATATTCGATTTCAAACTCCAAAGTCAAATTCAAATTTTATTCAACTTTCGATAGATTAAATTTTAAAAATTTAATCGCCAAATTCATAGTTATATTGGGAATTCAATTCAAACCAACATTCAAATATTTAAAATTAATTAAATATTTTCAATTTAAACTGTTAAAAATTCAGGATCGTTACAATCTTCCCCCCTTAAAAGAATTTCGTCCCGAAATTATAAGTTAGGAAAAAATATTGTTAAAATCTCACCGATATTTATACCCTACCCAATTTTATTAATTTCGACACTTATTAAAAATAAATATATGATTCATTATCTCCTTTGTTTATTGATTTCTACAATCAAGACGCAAAAATCTTTTACCAAAATTTTCGACTTACAAAACTCAAATTTAAACTTGAAATTCTTTACGTTAGAGATTGGCATATTATATCTTTCCCAAAGCTGTGGTCTTTCAAAATATTTCAAAAATCCTCTTCCTTAGTTTATTAGGTTGGAATTATGTAATTTAAAGTTTAGGCTATTGGTTTGCTATTTAAAGTTTGAAAATACTTGCTAACTCGAAATTTAACAGGTCTATCGTCGTTCTTAAAGACATTAGGCATACGCTGGCCAGGCGCAGGACTAAAAATCTCCAAGTACTTAATATACTTGCTTCAATTCCCAGTGAAAATACTTTTAAAAATTCTTTTTTTTAAATGGAAATGGAAAGCACGTTCCCCCATGGATCACAGTTTACCCGGCGGTTACGCTACTATCCCAGTAGAATCGCTTGTAACCGTAGATTTCTCATCTCTCTTGAATTTCGCCATGGTTGTTGCCATAGATCGCAGTCCACACGGCGGTTACGCTACTATCCCAGTAGAATCGCTTGTAACCATAGGCATCTCTCCCCTCAAATTTCGCTTTGGCTTCTAGATTGCAGTTTACTCGGCGGTTACGCCACTATCCCAGTGGAATCGCTTGTAACTGTAGGCATCTCGCCCCTCAAATTACGCTAGTCACTCCAACTAATGGAAAACAAATGGCCAATCCAACTAATGGAAAACAATTGGCCAATCCAACTAATGGAAATCAAATGACCAATCCAACTAATGGAATTCAAATGGTCAATCCAACTAATGGAAATCTACGTAGCTACGATTTTCAAATGGACACTCATATCGAGTTCCAACAACCTTCACAAATTTTAAATGGAAGGTACTTTTCCATATCCTCAGTTTAGAAAACATAATATCATACATAGATAGTACTTCATTTCACATTTCGTACATATCCTACCTATGTAAACTTACATAAGTTTTCCATAACAATAACTTTCTAAACTGATGGTTTTCGAATTTACTATATGCTCATATATAAGTTCTGAAAACCTCAATATCTCATACCCATAACAAATAGAGGATTCATGAGTTTTCCATCTCATTACCGATTTAAAATTTTCCTCTAGGTCGATTTAGAATTTTAAGTTATCTCAAACCCGATTCATATTCATAATCTAATTTATTATCGACTTCACACTCGATTTGGATTTCACGTTACATCGTAAATTCTCAACATATAATTGATGTCTACCGATATATAACCTCTGAGTTTGTACGTCTCAGAGAAGGGTGTTAAGCTAAGAGAATAAATTCTCTACCACCAAACAGATATATATTTAATAGAGATCAATTGATATGTCATCAATTCACAATGTTAGACATACAATCCAAATCAACCATCCAAATTTCAAGTTGAACTAATTGTTCAAATTTCCCACTTAACTTTTTCAACTTCGACTTAATTCATAGTTTGAATTCCGCATACTTTTCACAATATTGGTTTTAAACGAACTTCAAACTTTCCCAAAAATATCTTTACCAGATATATAGTTTTCCACACTTAACCATTTGAAAACAAATTTCAAATCATTTTTCACCTTTCAATCTTTGAAAACAAATTTCAAGCAATTTTCTTAAATGGAAACATTTCCAAATATTTATCCATTTTAAACCTAAAATGGTTCATTTAAATCAATCAAATAAATCCTTACCGATTTATTTTAAACTTACGTTCCAAATCCGTAAATTTATTTCCACATTTCAAAAATAAATTAATTTTTTTTTTACAAATTTCCCTTTCTTTTATAAATTCCATAGTGAATTTACATTTCCAAAATATCTATGAATATACGATTTTCAAATCGATTTCAAATATTCATTTTCAATTTATCTTTAAAAGATAAAATCTCAAAACATTCACTTCATATTGGAAAAACATTTCCATACTTATTTAATAATAAGTAATTCACAAGTCTATTTATTTTTAACACTTGGAAAATATTCAATATACTTAAATCATAATCAAGTATATATTTCATTCTTTTAAGGAAAGCGTCCTTTTAAACACATTTATTTGAGTCAAAACGAATGTTGCGTAAAACATTGTTACGACGACCCAAAATCACTAGTATAGAGATTCAAATTTAAGATAGATATATAAATCCCAATACTATATAAAATATTTCCTTTCAGAAACCATTTACTATAACAACAGTGTTATAGTCCACCATTCCCTTTTATTTCTCTCGAAAACGTCTATTTCGACAATGAATGTTGAAATCTATGTATTCGATACTTAATACATTTTAAAATATCTTTAAAACCATTAACTTCATTTCATAACCTAAAAAATATCCGTTTTATTTAATAATATATTCACTGTCCAAAATCGTGAATATACTTCGTTAACCAATTTCAATATTCTACGCATTTAATTCAGAATTATCCACTGTCCAAAATCGTGGATAAAATCCCCAACCAACTTTTATTATCACAGTATTTAACTTAAAGGATAATTCGCTGTCCAAAATCACGAATACATCTCCTTTAATAACTTCTATGTTTCATTTATCAAATTCAATTGGTTTCGAATTTATAAACAATCTTTACAAATTCCATTTCTATTTATAAAACTTCGATTTATAATCTCCTTTATTAATTCAATTCAATTCATATAACTCAATTATATACCAAAAGTCCATTTATAAGTTAAGTACTTATAATCCATTTATTTACTAAATCATTCTTCAAAACATTTAAAATCAATTTTCAAAAGAATTCAGAATCAAATTCCCAAGTTATAGTTCAATGATCCCCTTGGCTATAACTAAAGTGACATGTCATTTTATTTCCCAGTTATTGCTTTGGAGATATTCAAAATATTTGATTTAAACCAATTCACTAATTCACTTAACTAATATTTTATTTTTCATAAATCTCAGTAATTCGATAATCGGTTTTCGGATGATCGGGACTCAAATCTAAGGAGACCTCACCGAAGAGAAACTATCGCAAACCTAAATTTAGAGAGCTACAAAAGAGAGGGGGATTGTCCGAAAAGGATCTGAATTTTCAAAATACCTTTAATTTTTCAAAGAAAACAATTTTATATTTCTTTAGATTTGAAAAACGCTTTCTTTAAAGTGATTCTAGTAACTATTCATATTAAACGCCATAAACTAAGCTTTGTGTAAACCAAAGCTCTGATACCAAAATGTAACATCCCGCTGTTTTGACCGTCTCCAGTCGGTAATTAAACCAACTAGAAACGTTCAAAATGACGGATTGTTATTTAGTTTATAGTATTTAAACAGAATCAGCCACAGAATCACAGAATAATAATCATATTTCTCATAAATGATTTTTTTTCTTTTATATACAAATATCAGAGTTTATACAATGAATCAGATTTATACAGCGGAATACATCTTTTAAATACAAAAATCTTCGAAAAGCTAAAGTGAAGCGTTTCCCCCCTCTCTCTAACTTCGCTGCCTGAAAATCTTCAAGCTGTAAAATACTCGGTCTGACCCGAGTATTACATTCAAAAGAAAATAATACACGGGTCAGTCTAATTCAAACTCAGTTATTAGTGCATAGAGGCAATAATAATCAAACAACAATTAGACGACAGTTAAAGATAAATTCACCTATCCGATCCTTTTAACAAAGAAATCGGATAACGGTAAACATAACACTTAATAGTGTTAAACAACAATTCAGCAAACTCAAATATTCAAAGAAGATAGATGACAGATTTTTTTTTTCATTTTGAAAATAATGTTTGCCTCAGATATATGGGTTATTGTCATCACTTTTGATTGTGTAATATCTGTGCATATCAGTAGGTCTATCAGGGACAGGTAATCATGAGTGGCTGCAGTACACACGTGTACATTTATACACGTGTGCACTGCCTCGCCAACTCGTGTGCGCCAATCAAAAGGCACAACTAACAAATCAAAGCTCAAGTTATACAATGCACCAGAAACATGCAAGCACAGCTCTAAACCAAGCTTAAGAGACAACAAGTGTACAACAGTGTCAAGATGACTACTCCATGAAAGTAAACATGAATGCACCAAGTAAATGCAAACAAGCATGCAACAGAGACCAAGAACAAGCCATACATGGAAGTGAGACAGGCCAAACAATGAAGTATACCAAATGCAACAGGGACAGATCAACATCAGTTCAACAGGTTTGCTACATAGAAGTAAAGACAAGCAATGGAGTATCAAAATAATGATTAACAACTTGAAATCAATCAGGCAAAGACTTAAGTATATCAATACAAAGCTTCTACAAATCAGAACAAAACAAAGCCACTGGCAAGCAATGTATATAGTTCAGATAAACAAGCCAGAGCCACCAAAGTGCAGAGCAACTACAAAGTGGCAACAGTTCAGATGACATAACAGAGACCAAAGACAATCATACATGAAGGCCACATACTTGAAACAGTGGTAACTACACAAAGCTCAGTGCAACTGAATGGAATGCAATTACAAGTAAATGCAGAGACAAAGCACACAAGATATCAACATAAACAACATCAGGTTGTATGTGCAACAGGTAAGGGACGAAGCACTGTTGTTATTATTTTTTCTTTTTTTACTTTTTTTAAAAATGGTCAGGCTATAGCATATAAAAGAAAAACATGGAGAGAGCAGCAAACAATCAACTTGAACATGAACTAGGCCTTAAGGCTAAGCACAAGTGCACAAGCACAGTCCAATATGAATGGATACAATACATGCACAGTACAACTCAATACCCACAAACACATGTTGAGTATAAATATTTAAAGATGGAATGTTGAGAATTCACAAAGGCAATGGATCAGCAAAATAAGTAACTTAAGTATAACAGTGCCTTATATATATATTTAAAACTTTGTTTTAGAAAACTCGGGGAAGATCTGGGTCTAAAGTTGAAGAAATGAATTTTTACAAAGTTCAAAATCAAATCTTAAAGTATGAACTAGATCAGGTTGTATACTAGTTGTAATGTTTAAGTTTTATAAAATTATTAATGCCAGAATCGACAAGATAACCAAACTCAAAGCCAAACCATTAACAACTGCACTTAACATTTAAATTTGCCTAGACACTTTCATTTTATTTTTATTTTATTTTTTTGAAAATCCTATTTGATTTTGAACTAGGATACAAAGTTAATTTGAATCTCTGCTTAAAACTTGACTCAAAACCATGTTAATTCTGGCTTTACATTTAAACTCAGTTTTTTTTTTCAAATAAAACTCAACATACATGAACCACAATAATATGCAAACTCGATCTTATAGTGAACAACATCAGTGAGGCAAGTCCAAGTAATGTACCAGACTGGGGTACACAAGTGATCACCAGACCAACCAGTGACATAAATCAGACTCAAGGCAGTAGTGAATGGCATATATGCAACAGTGACACAAAAGGGCTGCAGCTAAATACAAGTTCAAATATGCAGCAAGGAAGACAGTGGTGTAGCACACATCAGGTGAAGACCAAAAGTGTACAGGAAACAACAAACGAGTATAGGGATACAGTGAACAAAAACAAGCTTACATACAAATGTGCCAGACTGGATTGCAATTCAAGTCAATCCACCCATATATGCATACACACAAACATATGTATATATGTACACATATGCAGAAACAGGTGACAGAGCAAGGACGACAAAGCTTACAAAATCAAGCAGCAAGAAGAAAAATCTAAGTGGCCAAAGTATAGTTTTATAGCAGCAGTAAAATCGAATAAGGACAGAAGTACCACCAGAGGCAGTGGACAATATAGTCAAAGTCGAACCAAATCAACACCATGTTCAAAGAATAGGCTGAACGAGTCAGAGACAAGATTGTCAAGAATCGAACAGCTCAAACCCGCGTGTATCAAGTATCAGGTTATACAAAATTGGAAAAAATTAAAGAAATCATTACAGCAAAATCATCTCAAGCATCTAA
This sequence comes from Allium cepa, assembly GCA_030765085.1. Classification (NCBI taxonomy): domain Eukaryota; kingdom Viridiplantae; phylum Streptophyta; class Magnoliopsida; order Asparagales; family Amaryllidaceae; genus Allium; species Allium cepa. The sequence goes on along the minus strand of CM060929.1, from coordinate 913,703,031 downwards.
ACAAAATCGAATGGCCGAAGCCCAATATAGACAAAATCATCAAAAATTTGAAGCAACGATAGCCCAGAAATTAAGCAACGAAAATTTGTGAATCAGAACAAGACAGAAATTATCAAAATTTAATTTAGATGTGAGTGATATAAAATCACTCACCTTCGTGTGAAGCGCTCCGATTGAAGGAGCCGCTAGCAAGGTGAAGGCATCATCGATCCGCGGTGAGAAATCATCGGCGCCTCCGAATTGGACGAGCCTTAATTTTTGGAAGCGAAGAGGAAACTCATGGCCGCCATTATTATTATTTTTCTTTCTTTTTTTTCGTTTGAATGGCTTTGTTTAGGGTTTTGAACGAATAAACAAAACAAAGGGAGGTACCAGTAGGGTGGCTAGAAACAGAGAAAGGGTGGCTAATAGGTATGAGATTTTGCAGAGGTGATACATAATATTGTGTACTAAGGAATTTTTTTTTACCTTTGTATGCTTAAGTTTATTTCTTTGATTTATACAATATTCATATTATTTAATTTTTATTATCATTATTATTATTTTTCATTTCAAATTCAATTTGTTTTGTAGATATTTTCTTTAGTAAATATATAAACGTTTTGAAGTTCAACTATCAAACATAAATTTATATTAACGTGTTTTACAATTAGATTTTATACTTGTATTTTTTGTACTAATAAAATTTATTCCATTTTATTTAAGTTAAAGAAAAATGTTATTAAAACTAACCATCAATTTATTAATTTACATAAGTAATAATTCTTAAATCCAAATTATTTTTTCTAAGTCATTAGTTTGAATTTTATATACAAAATTAATATTCGATTTCAAACTCCAAAGTCAAATTCAAATTTTATTCAACTTTCGATAGATTAAATTTTAAAAATTTAATCGCCAAATTCATAGTTATATTGGGAATTCAATTCAAACCATCATTCAAATATTTAAAATTAATTAAATATTTTCAATTTAAATTGTTAAAAATTCAGGATCGTTACAGTAATTTTTATCCAAAACATTTCAAAACCAAATTTCATATTAGTATAATTCAAAATAGTCTTTTTTATTTACTTAACGAAACAGTTTCAACTTATAAAAATCATATTATTTCATACTTGAAACGTACAAATTAAACTTACATTCTTTATCAAATACCTTATACCTTTCAAAAAAAATTAGCTTTAAAAAGTTAACCTTGATTTGGAAGTGCTCGAATCTTAAAATATTCGAATAAATCATATTTTCAATCCAAGAGTTGGAAATCAATACTAAATCAGTAAATCAATTTCAAAAGATAGGTTTCAAATCTGAAACTCGAGGACTGAACACCGGCTTACTTTAAATCTTTTCAAATATATATATATACAGATCTATCTTTCGAATATCAAACCATATTTCAAAATCTGAAATCAAAATTGGTTTCACAAAATCACTCGCATAGCAAAGCTACTAGAGTGGCCTCTTCCCAACTTAGAAACTCAAAAATCAATGTCGATGATGCATGCATTCATCACCAAAATTATTTTCCAGCGACATAAGTGAGTTCTGGACTTCAATTAACTTTGAAAAACTTCTTTGAAATTCCTTCGAAATCATTGAAATTCATTCGAATACATTTGAAAATTTTCTTATTTGAAAAAAAAAATCTTTAAATCATATTATTATTATATATTTTCCAAAATCTAAAAACCAATTTCAAAACACCGGAGTTTGATCCCTCGAAATTCAAATTCAAAATCCTTCAGTTATAAATCATTTTATATAAGTCAAATGCTTATAAATTTTCAAAATTTCATATCCTTTCAAAACTTCAAATTTCTCGTTTTAAAAAGGTATATAATCCTTATCGAAAACATTTCACTTTTATATACAAAATATGGTCATCCTTAATAATTTCGACGTATGCACAATTTCAAAATACAACCAAACACAAATTTCCAAAGGGATGATTCAAGGAAGGATTTCAAACAAACAAAGATTCAAAATTAGAGGAACTCTAATCAAATAGAATTCTAGTTCGAAGATAAACTCAAACGAAGATGAGATAATTTAATTATCGAATAGAAGATGGATAAGCCTATAAAAATCGCGGGCAACCTTAACCGGTCAACCGTGACTTCAGGAATATAATCAATTCGGAAATCTAAGGCAAATCGACATTCGATCGCCAGATATAGGATCCAGATAGAGCAGGAGATAGATAGCATCGACATCCAAGGATACAGAAATCTCCAGTGAATCAATGCCAATTGTAAAGGAGTTTCACCCCTTTACAAATCATTCAAAGATTTACAGAATCACCACTCTTTAGAGAGATCATTCCAAAGTAGAGTTACGGAATGCTCCAAAATCAAAAGGAAAAATGGGGAAAACAAGACTAGATTCAAGAACAAGTGGGAGCGTTCCAAAGTTCAAGAAATCCTTATCGATAAGAATCCTAACCAAGAGATTTCAAACAAGGTGGATACAGAAGGAAAGAGGCTTAGAAAATCTTGGTTTCAAAATAAGAAGATTTTTATACCAAAATAATCTTTGAAAATACTTTAAAAATCATTTGGAAATCGTTTTATACTTCGAAAATACTTCTCTCACAAAGAAAGGATTCTGAGATTGATTTCACTCATTCTAGGGTATTTCTACCTATCTCTAATGAGTTTTTGCTCCGTAGGCTAAGGTTTGCCTAAAAACCAAAGCTTTGATACCAACTGTAATGACCCGATATTTTCAGCCATTCACATCCACACATGCCAGACTTGAATTTCTCAAAATACCGCATTGTAAATAATTTTGGAGCAAATGAAATACAATCACAGAATCACAGACACAGAAATATCAGAATAACTTGCAGCGGAAATTAAAATACCATAGTAGTTCATGAAGCTACTATAACAAACTCTCAAAAACATAATACATAATATCAGTCTGAAAAACATATGCAATAGAAATCTCAATTACATAGCAGTTTATCAATACCAAAGCTGAAATAGAACAACTGAAACTGAAGGGATAGATAACTAGATAAGCAGAATCTCCAGCAATTCCTAGCTCCAGAAAAGAAATCCAAAGCTAAGCTGTAAATACTCAGGCTGACCCGAGCGTAAAGTAAAACACAAAACACTCTAGTAAGGACAATATATACTTATATAATGTAAACCAACTCAAGTGAATTGTAGTAGAAACGCACAATAACTTAAACGATGCTTGGGATCGCCCATCCTTTAAGAATCGGTTAAACTATAAATTAAATACATCCCAAGGTTAAAATTTCAAAATGGTATTTTATACTTCAAAATCAAATATCATTTCAAAATTCAATATCATTCAAAATCCATTTCAAAATATCAAAATATCATATCTTCCAAACCACATTCATTTTTATTTAATTTAAATACCATTACAAAACACATTTCAAAATAGTTTATATTTCGAAACAAATTACTTCATTTTAAATCATCAAATGAAGTTATTATATTTAATAAATAATTATTAAATTTTCAAAATTTTAGTCTTTCAAAATTCATTTATTCACTTAATTTACCAAAACAGTGAAAATTCACTTTTCGTAGCATTTAGAAAATGCTACGGAAAGTCACATTCAAAATAGTTCAATTTAACAAAAGACAGCATTTTAAAATGTTGTAATAGGGTTACATTAGTTTCAAATAACTTAGTTCAATTCACCAATTATAACATTTATAAATTGCTATAATAGACTTAATTAAATTTAGCCATTTAGTTCATTATCATCAACTACAGCATTTACAAATGTTGTATTATCATTTATACTAGACTTAATAGCATTTCAGAAATGCAGTTAATTAACTTCAAATATTCAGTATGTTTTCACAAACAATTATATTTTTATTTAAATAAATTTTAACTTATAAAATCATATAATTTCACTTTTATAATCATCATTTAAATACCCTTATATTTATGATTTTATAAATTTCCATTCAAAAATCAAGATTTAATAATAATTCACTTATTAAATCCAAACACTAAATTTAAATTCATTAAATTAAATTTAACTTAACACTTAAGTTTAAATTTCAAATATAACTTAATTTCATTTTAATTTACTTAACTTAAAATTCACTTTTAAGCCAAGTTCATAGATTTCCAATTTTAGTTATATTTCAAAATTTCAACTTAAATATTCATTCATTTCACATTTTAACTTTATTCAAAAGTCATTAATATATTATAAAAATCATTTTAAATTCATTTAAATTCCAAATATCATAAATTTGTCACATTTCATATTTAATTTAAATTCCGTTTATCACCAAATTAAATTTTCCCAAAATAACTTATACTTCAAATTTTCTAACTTTACCATTAATTTATTTCACTTATAAATTTTCAGAAAATCAATAATGCTATACAAAAATCATTTTTTTATTAAGTTTAAATCAAAATATTATAATATTCACATTTGTAAAATATTTTAAAAATTTTAGAAAAACATATTTTAACTAGGGGTCTGTATTTCATTTTCGAGCCTAGGTAAAGTGATACGGGTAATATATCATTTCAACCCGTAATTCAAAGAAAACTTGGGTTTGATCATTTCAAACCCGCAATCCCAAGTAAATGAAGATAATTGAAAATCATTCAGGCCTATCGTTTCAGCCCATAACGATTTTCTTATATTCTAAAGTCCGTTCGGGTATGTATCATTTCAACCCATAGTGATTCTAGTCTACAGGGAACTTGCAGTGTGATAAACTGATGAAAATAAAAGAATAGCATGAAATAACAGTAACATATGGTATAACAGGTGTAAATATAGGTGTGAACATCATATGAATATAATATAGCAGTTATAACAGGATGATATGCATTTACAGATTCAGGTGACGTCAGTTTATCACTATATAAGTACATATTAGTCTGGTGAGATTTACTCACTGTATAAGCTGGAGACAACGATCAAAAGAACAAACTGAGATCTTCAGAGGCACGATAGCATGACAAAGATTCGAGTTTGCGAGAGTCAAAGATTAATTGGCTTGAACACATTCAAACAAGACAATACAAACAACATAAGTTTTCAACAAAAAAATTACGATTAAACAATGTTGGAAATGAATGCATAAATCATCTCCAAACCACTTGCACTTGCCTTCTACCACTAATGCTTCAGCCATAGGTCAGGTTAGCACGGCCAAAATGTGTGCTAGGGTCCGGTTTTAGGTTCAATAGGGTCGGCCAAACATGGGAAAAGATGGTGCAAAGGTGATGCAAAGGGATAAGTGCATGGATTACAACTACAAGGCAAAATATCATGAATTCAAAGCAACTAATGTCACGGCCTAAGGAAGGACAGCCATGGCCAGGTCTGTAGTGGACTGGAGGATGGTGTTGCAGTGGGTTTCAGGTCGTCCATGGGTGGTGGAGGTGGAGTAGGTGGCGGCCAAGGGGGTGTTGAAGGTGATGTGTGGTCATGATGATTGGCTATGGCATATAGGGTGAAGTTTGTTCAAGTTTTGGTGGAGTTTGGTCACATGGGTGCACGGCTTGGGATGGACAGAGGTTGGAAGAGGCGGTGATTGGTGGTGGAGGGGGAAGCCATGGTGAAGGAGTGGAGAGGAGCCTAGCATAGAAGGCGAGAAAGCAAGTGAAAAACAACATAAACAAGTAGAAAAGCAATGGAAAAGAAAAAGAATTTACCAAAGCTTTGAGAGAGGATGGGAGACCGAACTTTTCAGAGATGAGAAGCTATTTCATACGTGAAAAATGAAAAAAAAAATAAGCGGCTGAAGATATTGTGAAGTAATGGCAAATTTATGAAAAGTTAAGTTACAAATATGAAAAGGTTAGAAGATAAAAGGCCATAGGAAAACTAAAAGTCATAAACCTTTCAAATTACTTTTAATTTCTTTATATAAATTTAAGTTACTGAAAATAATAATAATCTCAGTCAAAATTTCGAAAATATAACAAAATATAAAATATATATAAATATTTATTGATTATATAAGGTTAAAATAAGAAAATAGCACAAAATTGCAAACTAGTCTAAAAAAATGGAAAATAAACATAACGAACTTTGGAAAATTTATATGGACTTGTAAAAATATTTATAACAAAGATAATAACATAAAAAAAAGATTCATTAACAAAATAAATATATAAATTTTTATTGAATATAGTTTAAATGAAGAAAATAGCAGAAAAATAGAAAACAGCCTTTAAAATAGGAAATAAATACGGTAAATTTTGGAAAAAAAATTTATTATCACTTAAAAAATATTAAAAACACAAAATATACATAAAATAACATATTAAAAAATATTAAAATAAAATATAACAAAGAAAATATGATTTATATAATTTAAAATAGACAAGATTACTAAATAAAACAAATTGTACTCAATATTGACATTTACATAACTTTCACAATATAACTCCGTTTTCAACGAAACGAAAAGCAAAATTCATGTTATTAAATATATTTTCATAATAAAAGATAAAATTTAAGAATTTAAATATATAAATTTAAAATTTAAAAGTCAAAGTTTGACCGCTTTTGAACACAATTCCATTTTACAGGAAATATTCAATTTATACCAGTTTGAAATTATAATTCATATAATAATCAAAATTTATTTTTTACAAATGAAATGTTTGAAATAAAATAAGTTTAAAATAATTTCAAAATGAAATAAATTCGAAACTAAAATATACATAAAATCTAGGGTTGTTACAACGACGTTGGATTTGCTTTCAGGTTCCTACATGTCTATTCATATGGTATTTAGGGGAGCGGTGTTGGCTACAGTTGTATGGTATAGTTCGCATTCCATCAGATCCGCTACCATGGGATGATATGTATGGTGATATTAGGGTTGGACCAACTTATATTCTTGCGATGAGGGGTGCGGGATGGGTGGATGGTGAGCCTTTTACAGTTCTTGGAGACTTTGATTCATATTGGGTTCGAGTAGCCCCACGTGCTTACGCGTTGCCTGATTATATTCGGGGTTTGAACTCCGATCATATTGGTCCGCGTACCTCTTCCGGTAGAGTTCCACTACCGCCCGCCACCTTTGAGCCTACATCATCTCAGTACACGCAGCCTCCTACTTTCGACATGTGTAGTTAATGCCCCGCTATTACCCCGCTATATCTCATAGCGGATTTCTACCGCTATGATTTTTCCATGTAGTCCCAGAATATAGCCTTTCTGCTTTAATCCCCGCTATTTCCGCTATATCCCGTTATTTCCGTTATATTCCGCTATTCCTGCTATATCTTTATTAATAAAATGAATTGAAAAATTGCATTTACACATTATAAATTTATGAAACTAATTTATTTGATTTAATTTTTAATATATTTTCAGAAATGAAAATACTCTAATATTCTACTAAATTCAATTATGTTATATGACAGTTTTTCGTTTATTTAAAGTATATTCGCACATGTTTTTATTTAAAATTATTTATGTATTATTTATAATTAAATTGAATGATAATTTTTCATTTAATTACCATTTATATATTTGTAAAAACATTAGTATGAATTTTATATGCTATTCTAGTGTCATCCGCTATATCCCGCTATATCCTCCCTGTATCCCCATTATGACTTTTTACACCTTCACCGCTTTGAATCTACCGAGCGCATTAACTACATAGCTTTCGACCCCTTTCCTCATTCGTTTAGAGCATATGATGTACATGGTCATGTGGTTGAGTACCCCATGTAGTATCCTACAGATGACGGTATTACGGATGTACCATCTGCCGGATTGTATCAGCCTCATCAGGTTTGTACGAATTTTAACTCTTTTTTAAATTACTTGTCATTATATTCTCCACCTATGTATAATTCTTTTTTGCACATATCAGTATTCCCAGTACATGGATTATGATAGACGGATGATTGCTGCATTTGAGCGTATGACGCTCGATTATACACAGATGATGTATCAGAGTTACCAAACTACGGTCCAGCAGCAGCAGACTCAGTATGATGTGCAGATACAAGGATTACAGACCCAAATTCGGCAGCTTCAGCAGCAGCTCCATGCCGGACCTCAGCCTCACGACTTTAATGACGTCAACGATGACAGTGACGACGATAGTGGAGATGATGAGGAGATTGATAGCGGTTCTGATCACATAGACTGATGTGCTGCATTTAGATGTTTTAGCCTGTGTTATTATTTTTCACACCTTACATTAGTTGGTTGCATATTATGTTGGTGATGATGCTACTGTTATATGTGATTGTCTATATGTTATGGCATTGTGTCGATTATATTTTATGTTGAGTATTGCATTGTATTGATGTTAATTTACGCTTGTTTATTATTAACCGTATATGAAGTCAAAAAGTTAAAGTAACAAGCACAATTGTGTTTGTTTGTCACAATTTTTATGGATGTTTGACACGTGGACGTTAATCTCATGCTTCATTTTTTTGATGCGGATCACGACCTCTTTATTTAAGATAAAATGTTACATTCTAATGTCACAACATTTAAAAGTTCAGTTAAATAAATCAATGTGTAACATAATATTTTCGGCTACAGAATTGAAACTGTTAGTAAATTTTTTTATACAAACTGATCAGATGTGGATGATGAAGAGATAATGACAACTCAGTTTTGGGACACTATTCCTGAACTTTATAATAGCAATGTTGAGGGTAGAAGTAGACATACGCAGGTGGAGTTGAGGACTGGTTATGGGAACTTCTGCAATGCCTCTACGCGATAAAGTACGGTTATCAATGAGGTTATATTTGAAAATTTGTTTAAACCAACCCGTTCTACATTTGAAGGACGTTACTTACTCAAATATCACAGCACATTCACTGGACACGAGGCTTATATCGTACGTCAAAATTGGCTAGAAAGATTTGGATATCCATAATTTGAGTGTATTATTGTTGGGTGTATTATTGTTTCTGTGTATGCATATTTATTATTGTCTTTTTTATGAGTAATTTTAACTTTCTACTGCACTGTCAAATCAAAACACAGTGCTAATATCTAAACATAATTAATTTTTAACGTTCACACGCTTCAATATATATGTAAGAGCTTTTCTTCTCAAACACACAATTCAGTTCTCCGCTCCTTCAATCTTCTAATCCTCATATCAATGCCTTCCTGGTCATCATCTATTGACTCTGATGACGGGTACGTTCCAACGGAAAGCGAACACACCGATGCAGATTGGAATATCAATTACCAACACCAACATTACGAGGACATTGCTCGTGAATTCCCAAATCTTGACCAACTCACACTTCAAGAAGATGTTCAACCAGTACACGAACAGTTGGTTCATCAACAACCACAGAAGGTTGAACAAGTACCAAATTTGCAACCTTCGGTTGAACAAAAGGCTGACTCTTACATAGTATTTTGCCATTGTGGTTATAAGGTTGAAGTTGTGGTTAGAGCTGATGGTGAAGATATTGGTCATCGAATCCAGTTGTGCCTTTCTGGCCTGAAGGGCGCAATTATGCAAAATGGGTTGATGAATGGCTGTGCCTAAGGGCCATAACATATGCCAACAAGCTGGAATGAGAAATAAGACGTCTTCGAAATATCGTGCACAACTTACAATTTGACCATAACTGGTAGTTTCTTAGTGGAGTGTATTATTATTGTGGAGTGTATTATTGTGGAGTGTATTATTATGGAGTGTATTACTGTGGAGTGTACTATTATAGAGTGTATTATTATGGAGTGTATTATTATGGAGTGCATTATTATTATGATTGTACTATTGTGGAGTCTATTATTATGGAGTGTATTATTATGGAGTGTATTATTGTTTGTGTATGTATTTTCGTTGACTGTATTAATATTTGGGTGTTTCAGTAATAATGACTTGTTCCTTTCTGTATTATTGCGTCCAGAATATGGCAACAATTGTATAATGGAAAGAGACACTGCACCAATAGTCAATAGTGTATGGAGGGACAAGACAGTGCAGACGTTACACTATAGACAAGACATTGCATCAACAGTTAATAGTGTATGATGGGACGAGACACAGCATCAACAGTCAATAGTGTATGGAGAAACAAGACAGTGCAGATGTTACACTACAGACAAGACACTACACCAACAGTTAATAGTGTATGATGGGACGAAACACTACATCAATAGTCCATAGTGTTTAGATGTGACGAGACACTACAGTCATGACATAAATGGAATCTACTTTATAGATGGTGGTTGAATTTAATTAATGCTACCCACAAGTGATTGTTTGTTAGCCAACATAAGATTTAAGCTATAAAAGGCTTGGTAGACGCTGAGAAGTATTATTGCTCATTCTTATTTCATACAATTTCAAATATAACAAATGGCGGCAGAAGATTATATATTTTTTGATGATAGCGACGACGAATTTGATGAAATGATGGAAGATCATTTTCATCACGGAAATGAACTAATAAGTATGGCTGCACTACAGGTTGGTCAATCGAGTAGGCAACATGGTGGATCAGTTGTTGGTCGTCGGTATCAAAATCATAGACATTCATGGAACAACGACAGACTGATGGAAGATTACTTTGTTCCAAATCCTACTTACACAGATGCTGATTTTAGAAGAAGATTCCGTATGCGGCGTCCTCTATTTCTTAGAATCCTACAATGCATCAAGCAGCATGAAAAATATTTTATCTTCAAACCCAATGCATCTCGTACAATGGGATTGACTGAAATTCAAAAAATGACAGCTGCACTCAGAATGCTTGCATATGCAGGACCGGCGGATGCGCTTGATGAAAATTTGAAAATGGCGAAAAGCACGGTATTATAGTGTTTGGAGCATTTCTGTCAAGCTATCTCGGACATTTACGGTGATCAATACTTACGCAGATCGAAGGAGGCAGATATAGTAATGTTATTAAATATGCATGGTAGTAGAGGCTGGCCTGAAATGCTAGGCAGTATAGACTGCGTCCATTGGGAGCGGAAAAATTGTCCAAAGGCGTACGCTGGAGCTTATCAAGGAAAGTCCCGTAGGTCCTCTATTATTCTTGAAGCCGTAGCGTCGTATGACTTATGGATATGGCATGCATTTTTTGGAATGTCGGGTTCAAACAATGATCTTAACGTAGTCGAACGATCTACGTTGTTCAATAATTTAGTGAACGGTAGATCAACTCCTTATACCTTTACTTTTTTGGAGGTAACACGTACGATCATGGATATTATCCTGGTGATGGTATATATCCTAAATGTAGTATCATTGTCAAGACAATTCCTAACCTACAAAACACTAAACAATCAAAGTTTGCAGCGATGCAAGAAGGCCAAAGGAAGGACATTGAAAGAGCATTAGGGGTTCTTCAGTCTAGATTTGCCATAGTCAATAATCCATGCGGACTTTGGTCACTAGTTAAAATGACCAAAATAATATACACTTTTATTAGTTTACATAATATGATTATAGAGGATGAAAGAGACAGGGAAGAAGATTACTTCTACGAGGGTGCTCAAACACCACCACCTGTTTGGCGAAACGATATGACTGGAATCGCACTAGAACTCGAGTTTCATGTAGAGAGCCAAATGTCCCACCGCGGTGTTCAACTGCATCGAAGACTGCAAAATGATCTCATAGATCATCTTTGGAGGTTTTTTGGAAATCAATGAAACTATATTTCTGTTCTTACTTTTCCTACTGTTGTTCATGCTGTCGTTACTTATTGTAATCTGTTTATGTTTAATTAACGTAATGTTGTTATAATCTATTTTCAATGTAATGCAATTTCAATGAAAATACTTATATTAATAATTGCTTGCATTCAGAACACAATATAAATAACGGTAATTAAAAGATACAAAGGTTGTAAAAAAAGGTAATTCATTTAATGACCCTCTTCAAGTCTACGTCTCATAATTTCTCTCCTTCTTTGCTCCGTATACCGCAGTTGTTCTGCAGACATGTGTGACGTATCCATGAACATTATTGCATCTTCATATCTTTGCCGGTTTCCAGCGAGAAGTTGATCCATTCTTGGTATCTTTTCTTGTTGTTGAATTGCTCGAGTCTCCATTGCCCGGTTAAATCTATCTTTAGATTAAGGCAGGATTTTTTAAATTTCCACTTGATCCGCTCCAGCGGTCTGCTTCTTTTTGGCCGCTTTTTCTCCTAGTGGCCTAACAAAATGATTTTCGGTTGGAGTTGGGTCTTCTTCGGATCCTAAACTGTAGCTTCCTTACGATTCCCTAGGACTAGTGCTTTCTCCAACTCTAGGCGTTTTACCCCGACCACTGTTTGATTGAACTTGTTGAACGGTTTTCTAAAGTGATGATTTCCATTTAACATGCTCGACCAACATGTCACAAACATGCATAAACTGATAAAAATGTGGTGCTTGTTTACTATCCGGTTTATAGATTTGTTTGAACAACTTGTTTGCGGCCATTCTCTGTTAAAAAAATAATTAGTATAATTAGAGAACTATGATAAAAAGTAGAACAATGATATTATATCAAAGCTTACCAAACGCGTTTCATTTCCAAATCCACTAGGATTCGTTTGCTTTAGCTTGAACATTTTGAGAATCGAACGTTTACGTTTGGGGATTTATTCTTCCATAATGACCATTGACTGAAGATAGCGTTCTTTTTCGATCGATGTTCTTCTGATTGTAGCAATTAGTAATTTTGCCCCAAAAAGACTCACCACTTTGATCGGTCCCTCGAATAGGATCGACCAAGAAGGCACAGTAAATGTTACAAAGATCGTAGTTTTCCGCAGCGCTCCAACTTGCATTAGTTACTTCTCCCTCAATCGAAACTGTAACGTCTTGTAAGTCGTAGTCTTCAAAACTGGACCTTGCAACATTGACGTCGAAATCGGAGTACATTTTCAGTTGAGATTAGTGGCAGAAAAAAACTGTAATGGAGGAAGGAAGCAAACTGGTTGTGAATGGAAGAAAATGGGGAGTTGTATTTGAAGGTAGAAAATAACCGTTAGGGGGGAAATAAGTGTGCGCCTGTTTAACAGGCGCCTGGATGCCAAGCGCCTTTAGAACAGGCGCCTCGCTCTCAGGCGCCTGTTCAATAGGCGCCTGGCATTCAGGCGCCTGTTAAACAAGCGCATCACCGAATCTCCAATTCTCACACCGAAGCTCCACCTTTCTGCACTCTGGGAGATTCTCGTGCTCTGTTGTGAAGTATTCTGGTTGCAGATTCAAGAATTTTGAATGAGTTGCTCTTAGTAAATTCAATTCACATGAAATGACGATTGAAATATGTTATTAAATTTAAATTGTTAGATATTTAATTATTGAATATCATATGTTATTAAATTGTTCACCTATGATTGATATATGACACCATAACGTATTGTAAATATATTTAAATTATTATTTATGATATATGTCGTAATTGATATGTTATGTTATTTATGCTATTATTTTATTTGTTCTTACTTTGCAAGTTCCCTGTTAGTTTTAAAATTTCGAATGTGTTGAAATGGTATATACCAGAAAGATATTGTAGATTAAGGAAAAATCGTTATGGGTTGAAATGATAAATCCAAGCGACTTTATTAATTTTGAATTTGGAGATTACGAAATGAAATGATATGTGCCTATAAATATTAAATTTAAATTGCGGATTGAAATGATAAATATCTGTATCACTTAACCATAAGTTAGAAAACCATATACAGCACTGTTGATCAATTTTTGAAATGATTTCTAAAGTTTGAAAAGGAAATATATGGTTTTATTAAATATTGATTTCATTTATAATGTAAATATTTATTTTAATATGTGTAAAATTTAAATTTTAGATATATGTTTTAGAAATTTTAAAATTATAAGCTAAGTTTTAAAATGTAAATTATAAGATTTTACTAATAACTTTATTATTTTTAAATTAATAAAATAAGATTTAAAATAGATTTAATAATAATGAGATTTAAGTAAAAAATAATTAATATAATAAATTTAATAAGAATTTAATTTAACTAATATATACATATAATTTGTTATTTATTTATTTAAAATTTATGTAAATATTTTTAAATAGAATTTGTAATAACTTTAATAAATAGGGGCTGGAAGAATAAATTAAAGTTGACTTGACATTTAAATTGGTTAATAATTGAATTTAAATAAGAATTGATTTGTCATTTAATTTAAATAACAATTGATTTGAACTTATTGATTTGATATTTTAAAGATATGTTTTTTATAACTTGATAACTTGATTTTGATTTAAAGGTGATCAAATGGATATTTTCAAATTTTAATTAATTGAAATTCAATATATAATTTGATTTAAGTTTGAATTTGAGATTTTATATGTTAATGTTTAATTAAAGATGATTAAGTGAATATTTTCAAATTTAAATAAAATTAATATTGAATTTTGAAATATAATTGAAATTTATCAATTTGAGTTATTGTAAATTGTTTGAATATTTAAACTATAAAACCTATTAAATTGGAAGTGGTTTAAATTTGAAATCAATATAAATTGAATGGTTTATTAAGAATTGGGATTGAATTGTAATTAATGAACGAAGATTTATTTAAATTGAATTTTGAAACTAAAGTTGATTTGAATTTATTTGTAGAATTGGACGAATTAATTCAAAATTGAAACTATTTCAATATAAACCCTTTTAAATATATATAAACTATTTTAATATATATATACTATTTTAATATATAAATTATTGTGATATATATATACACACACACATACTATTTTAATATATAAACTATGGTGTTGTTATGATTTTGGAAATGAAAATGATTTAAAGTAATATGATTTTGAAAGTGTATATGATTTCGAAAGAGATATAATTTTGAAATGGATATTATATTTTTGAGATGTTGTATGAACTGTTTGAAATGATTATAAAAGTGATTTTATAAAATGACCATGGTGTGAAATAAGCGTTTGGTTGTTAAAGAGACCTGCATCGAATATTGTTATACTCTCCGCCAATACCAAAAATCACTTTAAAAACTGTGCACGTGGTGGAGATTCCAAAACGCAGTAGGATGGCTTGGCGAAGATTCTATATGAGGTATTAACGCAGTCCTGACTCCCATGTGTCAGCTTAATGTGCCTAAAACAGGAGCCATGCCGAGCGAAATGAGGTCGCACCTACGATCTGGCACATATCTTCGATACCATTCTATTACTTTGTGATTTGATTGGATGCACCTTTGATTATGGGAGGTTGTCTTGAGGTGGGAGGTAGTAGCTGCTATGCATTAACACCAGTCCGGATCCACAAAACAGTGGTATCCTACCTTGGGCATTGCCTCGCGTGCCTTGTCACATGCCTTATCGTGCCTTCTACGAGTTTGTTTTGTACCGTACCTATGGAGTGCCCTCTGAATAAACCACTGGTTTGGTGGAGCTTATGGTACAGTATAGACTACCAGAACATATAAAATATGTCTAGGAGGATATTGGTAATGTCTTAACGTTACTTTAATACTTTACTTTACTAATAGACATATTATAATAGTGTATATTACTACATAGTAGATAGTCCATGGATCCTTAGAGGATGGAAATGCCAAACATCCTTTAAGTTACTTGTATTTCAGTTGACATTTCACTTGAGTTGAATTTAGTGGTATAAGAATGTTAAACCTGACTCGAATGTTTTGTGTTTTGCTTTATGCTTGGGTCAGATTGAGTGACACGGCATTTGAGAATGACGTTTGGAGTTTGGAGCTTTTCTTGAAAATATATCTTATATCTAGTCAGCTTTCAGTTGTTTCCAGTTTATTCAGAATTGTCTATTGCTTCTGTATTTGAGGCTTCCGTGTATTCGAGATATCTGTTGTATTTTACTTTAAACTCTGATGTTTATATAGTAGATTCATAAACTACTATTTATCTATTCTGCTACTTGTTGTTGCATAAATCTGTGTCTGTGATTCTATGATTGATTTTATTTACTGTATATGCTAATTTTTTCCAAATATAAATTAACAATCAGTTATTTTGAGCAATTCAAGTCTGACATGAGTGGATGATTGTCGATTTGAACGGTTCGCAATGGCAAGTCGTTACAGTTTATATAGTAAATAGTTTGAAAAACTAAATAAGTCTAAATTTAAAATAATATATTTAAACAATTACCTATTTCATTGATTAGCTATCCCGTTAAAATTATTTCATAAGTTTTAGCTAATATACTTAGTATAAGAATGAACGATCTAATTGACTGTTCACAATCCGCTTTCATTAAGGGGAGAAATATCACCGACGATGTGGATGTTGTTTTAGAATACATTAATCACTGTTGTAAAAATAATATAACCTGTGCAATTTTAAAATTGGACTTCGCAAAATCTCTTGATTCGGTAGATTGGGATTTTCAAGTAGATGTATTTCATGCTAGAGGTTTTAGTCATAGATGGATTAGCTGGATCATGAATTTACTTAAAACTAGTAATTGTAGTATTACGGTTAATGGTATTTTAGGGAATAAAATTCAATCTAAGCAAAGTTTAAGGCAAGGGGATCCTTGGTCACCTCTTTGTTTAACTTAACCACAAATGTTCCATTAAGATAATTAAAAAAGTGGTTGGTAAAGGATCTTTAGGGAATGTAGGTAATGATATATCACGTAATGGTATATCTGTCCTTCAATTTGTAGATGATACCTTGCTTTTTTCTTCCCATTTACCTAGACACATTATTACTCTTAAGTTTATTTTATATAGTTTTGAACTTCTTTCAGGTTTAAAAATAAATTTTGATAAAGTTTCTATTTTAGTTTTAAATGATTTTGAAAAAGTTGAAAATTTAGTTTCTAATACGCTTCATTGTAAAATAATAATTTTTTCTTTGACTTTCTTAGTTTTGTGATTAGACCTACTAAAATTAAACATGATGACTAGTTTATAATCATAGATAAAGTGAAAAATAGGATTTCTAACTGGAATGAGAGATTTTTATCAAGAGCGAGTAGATTAGTTCTAATAAATTCTGTTTTATCAGCTCTCCCGATCTATTAGATGTCTATGCATCTTTCTCCAGATTGGGTGATTGAAAAATAGACAAAATAAGAAAGGATTTCTTATGGGGTGGGGAAAACTCTAATAGTTGCATTAAATGTTTAATAAGTTAGGAAACTATTTTAAATCTAAAAAAGAAGGTGGGTTAGGAGTCATTAATTTGCATATGAATTTATCCTTACTAGGTAAATGGTTATGGAAGTTTAAGGATATAAATGATATGCTACTTGGAAAGAAATCATTTCTAAATATTACTATAATGGTAGTAACTATTTATATCAAATTACTCCCTTAGTCATTAGTAAAATAGCTAATTTTTGGAAATCCATTTTAAAATGTCATGAGATTTTTAACTTAGGCATTAATACAATAGTTCATTCAGGTAATAGTATTTCCTTTTTGCGTGACCGTTGGATTTCCGTTATCCCTATTAGGATTGAATTTAGAGAACTATATAAAATCTGTAATTTTAAGTATGCTTGAATTATAGAAGTTTTTCCTCCCAAAAATGACCCTCCTTGAAATTTTAGTTTTAACAGAATTTTAGTAAGTTCAATCCTTAGCCAGCTTTCTTTGCTTTATGCTAGATTAAATCTTTGTAATTTTGATAATGATAATGATAATATTAGTTGAGAATGGGATAAGAATAAGAATATACTTCAAATTCATTTATAAATTTATTAACTTTTCGAGTGTAACCAATAACTTTTTAAAATTTATTTGGGAATCAAATGCTCCTCCTAAATCTAAAATTTACATGTGGTTAATTATGCACGGAAAACTAAATACTATAGAAACTTTAAAAAGAAAAAATATAGAAATTAATAATAAATATTATTTTTGTAATCTGCATTTTGACGACATTAAGCATCTATACTATGATTGCATGGATACTTAATTCATTCTAAATAATAACCTTCAAAATTTTAACTTTAATATAATAACTAAAATTTCTAGTTATGAATTCTATTGGAATACTTTTAGATTTATGTTCAAAAAGGATAATAGATTCTTACTTGATACTTTATTCATTATAACTTTTTGGTATATTTGGTTTGAAAGAAATCAAAGAATTTTTAATAACAATAATAGTCACTTTAACAAATTGATTTTTATAATTTCTTCATTTTGTTTTAATTGGATCACAAAACCCAAATATAAATTAGCTAAAAATAACCTATTTAAAGAATATCTTAATAAGGTTAGTAATAATATTAATCTATTTAAACATAAAAATAATATTTTTGACATTAATAATTGCAATATTAATATTTTTTCAAACTTAAATGATGATTTTCACCGTGTATCATAATTTACTTTTGATTAAAGGTCCATAAGGATAATTCTAGATTTATTTTGGTTATTGTTTGTATTAGTTTATAGATCTTTTAGTTCTTTAGATTATGGTTCCTATTAGCATTACTGTATGTTTGCCCTACCGAATGGGACTCGGGGACTGTATGTACTGAATGAGTTTGAAAACTTTGATTTTTCCGGATGAGCTTAAAGATTTAATACCGAATGGACCTTATACTGAGTATGCTGAATGAACCTTGTATTGAGGATGCCGAATGAACCTTAGGGAGTTGATTTGTCGAATGAACTCTCAGGCCTTTCGTGCTTTTTAAATCACAAATGGAAACCCCAGACTGTACATACTTGCTCATTTTTATTCCCATATTCCTTGTGCTAACAATATGTTCTTCTGGTGTTTGCAGATAAATGTCTCGTAAAGTTGAAAATCGATCAGAAAAGAGAAAATATATGGACCGAAGTGAGCCTCCCGTTGTGCCCCCTGGCCAGCCAGGACCAGCACGACAGGGACCTGCCCCGAGGTCATTAGTGGACGGATATGGTCCTCAGGAGCTCTTGAACTCTCCTCCTGACTGCTTTCCTAGCTCTCTCAGAGAGGAGCAGCTTGATGTTATATCCCGCTCCTTCGGGATTGATAGGGCACTTATGCTGTTGCCGGGGGACGGAGTGATGCCGTACAATCCCCCTGAAGGATATTACGTGTATAGTAGGTACCACTGCATGTGTGGGCCCATTCCTCCCATCAATACCTGGATAATCAGCTTCATCACCTATCTGAAGGTGGCCCTTTTCCAGCTCCAGCTCCAGCCCACTCCTACGCTATCTTGGTGTGCTTATTCGTTATTTTCCAGAGGAAGTACGGGCGCCCCCCTTCCAACCGGGAGATTCGATATCTATATAACTTGAGAGGTTATAAGAAGGGGTCTCCGTACATTAGCTTGGAAGCGGCCGTTCCCTTCATACCGGTCCTGGACCTGTATTCGAAGCTCAGTATGTTTAAGAAAGAATGGTTTTTCATCAAGGATGACTCTGTTTCCTTCCGCCTTTTCACTTCTGGCTGTAAGTTGAACTCCACTTATAGTTTCCTTGTCTCAGCTGCAATGCTCCTTCTTATATGCTTTTATTTCTTGCTAGCAACAGGTGGCTTTGCGATCGTGGAGAATGATTCCTTGGTTCGGATGGCTGCGGAAATAAGGGCCATTCCGGGACGGGATCGGTCGGCTTCTTACCTGATTAAGAACGCTACTCTCTTGGAGCACAACTTGATCCTGCCACACCAGTCCGTGGTTAAGCAGAGGGATACGGCTGAGGAGAAGGCCGCCAAAGCCAACGAAGGGGCCACGGTGAAAAGCGGCAAGAGGGAACCTTTCACAAAGCCTCCAGTTGTCGGAGGTAAGAAGATCAAGAAGTCTGACGGTCCCTCTCCTAGCACTTGCCCAATTGCTCTGGGGGAGGAAGATGTGGAGGAAGATAGAGGTGAGGGTGAAGGAGGCGATGGACAGAGCGGTAGTGGGGTTGGTGCCTTAACCTCCGGGCAAGCGGGAGAGATCCAGGAGTGGACGGATGATGCTTTCTGTCAAGCTTTCGGGGAGCCGGAGGGAGGATCAGCTTTGGTTGAGAAGGCAAAGGAGGCTGACAAGGATGGGGCTGGTGCCGATCCATCCTCTAAGAGCTCTTCAGCTAAGGCGACTCCGGCGACTCAAGGTGAACTTCTGACTTCTGCAGACTTCATTTATGATAGGGACTTAGGAATATTTTACGATTCGCTCCTGTCCTGGGATGAGATTCGGGACTTATTGCAGTATCCTACTCCTCCGCAGGGTTTGTATAATAGATGCGCCTTCTCACTCCTTTTAACTTAACATATTATTTGAATTATAGATCATTGTATGTTCGTAACACTTGTTCTCAACTCCAGGGGCAGGCGGGGTGGCCAAGACCTCAGGCGTTCGACACCGCCTTGAACAATACAGACTTCTCAAAGCCTCTGCTAAGCCCAAGCCTCCTACTAACCGTCCTGGAGACGTAGTTGGCTATCGCCCTCTTCTCGGAGTTATCGAAGAAGACATTCAGAAGAGGAAGAGGAGACGTTCTTTGTTTGATTCTCCACCTGGCCCTCAGCCCCCAGTCCAGCCTATCCACGATATTACTGAGGAAGATACTGGGCTTACGCCTTCCCCACATCCGTCGGAAAATCCAACCGTCACCCCGATAGATCGCCCTGGTTTGGCACGCAACCCATTTGTCGGTCACCCTGATTTGGACCCTAGTTCTCAGGATATTTCATTTGACGAGGCCACGGGTGAGCACCTTCTTCCCCGCAACCCCATGGTACGGGTGCTTGATGAGGCCAAGTTCCTAGACCTTGATTTGCTTACTACTCGGATAGTTACCATGGGGGACGAAGCCAAGGCTAATATTGACCGGGTTGCGGAGGAGGCCAGGAAGTTGATGGGTCATCATGCCCGATTGGTCAAGGCTGGAGAGGAGATTGGGAGTGCCAACATCCGACTAAGGTTAATGGTTTCTGATCAAGCCAAGCAGCTCGCCGATCAGGCCATTCAGATTTCTCAACACGAGGCAGCCTCCAGGAGGTTGAAGGAGACTATGGAAGAGGCTAGTAGGGCAGAACTACGAAAGATGGAGGCCGCCTGCAAGGAGCGGATTGACATAGCCATTGCTACGGTGGATGAGGTTCGGAGGGCGGATCTCGAGCAGGTAGAGGAGTTATCTGGGAGGCTTGAGGCCGCAGAGCTTGCTCAGGCCAAGCTAAAGGAAGAGATGGAGGAAATGAGGAGGTCTCTCCAGGCTGACCGCTTGAGATATCGATCGGAGAGGGATGTTGCCATCGCTAAGTTGTTGTCCTCCGGGGCCCGGGTGAGGGAGTTTGAGGAGAATGAGGGGATGATGGATGAGATGTTGCAGGATATGTACTTCCGTACTTGGAAGCAGGGTAATCTATCCTGGATGGATGACTATCCTCGGATCATGGCTAGGATATATCTCCGGGCTTTGGAGGAGGCCAAGGCCGATGCAGATAAGGAAGGTGGAGCGGCATTCAGGATGGATGTGGTTACCGCCCAGTTCTCAAAGGAGGAGAAGGTAGCGGTGAAGGGGTGATGCGGCTACTTGCTGCGGAGGAAGCCGGTGTGCAGTTGGGGGATGAGGACCAAGGAGCGGGTGTTGGTGAGTTTTCCCTTTAGCTTTTCATAACATGATCGTTCGTTGTCGGTTTAATGGACTCTTTTCCTGAATTGGACTGGTGCGGCCTCTGGTCATCATGCTGGGAGCTCCGATCCTGCAGTCAAGTAGATTCGAAGAGCTGGTAGGACGAGGGTGGAGCACCGGTGCAGTTGGTTATTTTATTTGGTCTGCTTGACATTCCTGTACATGCTAGTTCAAAACATTAATGTACTCTTAAGTTGTAATTATGATATTGAACGTCTTTATGTAAGTTTATAACATAAGCTGATTCTGTTATATTTTGAATGCTGTTATTATTTTGAAGTGCTGTATAAAAAAAAACATAGTTATGCATATGCCTGTGATTTAATTGTGTTCGATGCTAAGCTTTTGCTTGAAATATAATCTCATGTTTTGCAATGTTATGAATAAGTCATAGCTATATGATTATGTGCAAGAGAAAAGAGTACCGCCCTTCATGTTCTGGTTGCAAGGGGTAGCTTTGGAAATCTTGTGTAATTGACCATGGATGCGGCTGAGTGCCTTGTCACCCAGTTTGTGGGCTCAGATTCTCGTGAGCGAATGCCTCCTATTTAGTGTCCTGTACTTTGGGGACCGTTATGCAGGATACGAGAAAAGTATTTAAATGGAATGGAAATATAGGAAAAGTAAAACTTCTAGTCCTGGAAGGCCGTCGATGTGCTCAAGTTCGTGGCAAACGGGTTTTGTAGTCACTTTCCCTAGCTGTGGGTCTTGGAGACATTTGTCACCCATCTTACGCCTCCGCGGGGAGTTTTCTTTATTACCACAGCCGCACTTAAGACACATCGAAGCCGAGATCGCGCACGATAACTACCCGGACCATTATGTTCCGTAATCGTGGGTATTATTCGATTTACCGTGGCCGGCTAGCGTGGGTGCCGATCGTCAACCGTGAACTGCCCTTGGCTGGCCGCACCTTATGTTGGGGCTTATAATCGGTTCACGGTTGCTGGCGAGTCGAACGCCGTAATGAGCTGCCATCAGCTATAGTCGGCCTTCTTGATGGCTTATGATCGGCTCATTACAGTTGTCTTTAAGGGCAGTCGCGAGCAATGAGTTAACCCGTAGCAGAGGGATGCTGGAGCAAAAATGTCTCATTGGCGAGTGCATAGATTCGCATAGTACCTGTTAGGTCTTGTCCAGGCGAGATTGTGCTGCGATGCTCTGAATGGAGACGCCGTCTGCGCAGGATTTTGTTCAACAAAAAAGGATAAAGTTTAACAAGTAGCCAAGATATAAAGGAACAAGTTAAAAAAGAGACAAGATTTTTAAAGTGGTTCGGCACGAAAATGCCTACGCCCACTGATCCTCTTTGTTAATTCACTTCATATGGACATTGCAAGTTAAGAAAAGTATCGATGGAGGTGTCGGATGTTCCATGCCCTCTGGAACACCTCTCCGTCCACTGTTGACAAAATATAAGCTCCGTTGTGGAGATCTTTATGGATTACATATGGTCCATCCCAGATTGGATCTAGTGCTCCGGGGCGTGGGAAGATTCGCCTGAGGATAAGATCTCCTTCTTGTAAGTTGCGATGCTTGACTTTGGAGTTGTATAGTGCCACCACTTTTCGCTGGTGAGCTGCTGTTTTAAGTGCTGCATCGTTTCTTCTTTCCTCATTTAGGTCCAAAGACATGTGGAGGAGCTCTTCGTTCTCTTCTGGGTTGTAGTGGATCCTACGGTGGAAAGGAACTACAGTTTCAACTGGGAGCATGGCCTCCGATCCGTAAGCCAAAGAGAAAGGATATGCCCTGTTGATGTTCTGAAAGATGTGCGGTAGGCCCAAAGTGTCGTATGAAGTTCATCCACCCAAGCGCCCTTTGACTTTTCAAGTTTCTTTTTTATTAGAGTTTTGAGAATCTTGTTGATAGCCTCGACTTGTCCGTTTGCCTGGGGATAAGCTACGGACGAGAAGCTTTTGTGAATTCCATGCTCTTGGCACCAGTTAGCGAATTCTTCACTGTCAAACTGAAGTCCATTGTCTGATATGATTTTGAGGGAAACCCCGTACCTGCACAGAACATTTTTGATCAAGAAGTTAATAATCTTTTTCGAAGATACTTTATTTAGAGGTTCCGCTTCCACTCATTTGGTGAAATAGTCGACTGCCACTATAGCATATTTTGCCCGCCTCGGCCCATAGGCAGTTCACCAATCAAGTCAATTCCCCATACTGCGAAGGGCCAAGGGCTGGTCATCTGAGTAATCTCATTTGTCGGTAATCGAGGAATCTTAGCAAATTTCTGGCATCTGTCACACTTTTTGGCGAAGTCCAAGGCGTCCTTGTTCAAGGTAGGCCAGAAGTATCCATATCGGAGTATTTTCTTTGCCAGAGTTTGCCCTCCAGTGTGGACTCCGCAGCTTCCCTGGTGGATGTTAGATAAGATTTCCTTGGCTTCCCTTCCAGCGACACACCTTAATAAGGGGTTAGAAAAACCGCGCCGGTAGAGGATTCCTTCTTGTATAGTGTAGCGGGAAGCTTTTCTCAAGATTTTTCTGACTTCGTTACGCTTGCCGGGCAGTGTGCCATCTTGTAAGTATTTTCGAATAGGAGTCATCCAAGTTTCCTCTTCGATTGCGGCTATCATATCTTTTCGTTCGAAACTCGGGGTTAGCTGTTTTGAGATGGCTATCGCTCCGAAAACGGAGCTGTTCTCCATGCTAGCTTGCTTTGCCAGTTCGTCAGCCTCTTGGTTTTCTTCTCGAGGAATGTGTCTGATTAAATAGTGATCCAGTTGATTAAGCAGCAGCTTGGTCTTCTTTAGGTATGCTGTGAGTCGTTCTCCTCGAGTCTGAAACTCTCCTAGTATTTGATTTACAACGAGTTGTGAATCACAATAAAGACATAAAGAACTGACTCCGATTTCCAAGGCAAGTTCTAACCCAGCATATTACAGCTTCATGTTCCGCATCGTTGTTGGTGGCAGCGAATTACAGCCATAGAGCATAATGTAGCTTTCTTCCCCTGGGGGTGATTATTACAATACCTGCCCCCGAGCCTTGCTCGTTTGATGCTCCATCCACAAAGAGATTCCACTTGATGTCTTCTGCTATCTCAGGCTGCTCCATGCCTTCGTTGGTAGTGAATTCGGCAATGAAATCGGCCATGACTTGTCCCTTGATGGCGGTGCGGGGATGGTAGGTGATATCATATTGGCTCAATTCAATGCACCATTTAAGTAGTCGCCCAGAAGTGTCGGAACGATGGAGTACCTGCCTTAGCGGTTGATCAGTTAGAACCCTGATGGGATGAGATTGGAAATAGTGCCGCAATTTTCGTGATGCGATTAGTAAACAATATGCCAGCTTCTCAAGTTTAGGATATCTGGTTTCTGCCCCCGTGAACCTTTTGCTTACAAAATACACCGGCCGCTGCGCGCGGTTGTCTTCTCTCACCAAAGCGGCGCTTAGAGCGTGAGGTGATACAGCAAGGTATAGGTATAGCCCTTCGCCTTCTTCTGGAGTCGAGAGTACTGGTGGCCTTTGGAGGTGTTCGATTAGGTCACGGATTGCTGTTAAGCAATCTTCAGTCCATTCGAACCTTCCTTTGTCTTTCTTTAGAGCATCGAAGAAAGGGACACACTTATCGGTTGCTTTAGACATGAATCTACTTAGGGCGGCCACCTTCCCATTTAGGCTTTGCATTTCTTTTCGGGTGGATGGTATCTTGATGTCCTTCAGGGCTCGAACTTGTTCGGGGTTTGCTTCAATCCCCCTGGCATGGACGATGAATCCCAAGAACTTTCCTGATGATACTCCGAAGGAGCACTTTAGTGGATTCAGCTTCATTCCATATTGGCGAAGTACTTGAAACATCTCATCCAGGTGGCTTACATGATTGTTGGCTTTCCTTGATTTTACTAGCATGTCGTCCACATACACTTCCATAGTTCGTCCTATTAGTTCTGAAAACATCTTGTTGACGAGGCGCTGATAAGTTGCCCCGGCGTTTGTAAGTCCAAAAGGCATTACTTTGTAGCAGTATAATCCCCGGTCAGTGATGAAACTAGTGTGGTCCTGGTCGGGGGCATGCATAGGAATTTGGTTGTACCCTGAGTATGCATCCATAAAAGATAGGAGCTCGTGTCCGGCTGTGCTGTCCACAAGCTGGTCGATTCGGGGAAGTGGGAAGCAATCCTTCGGGCAAGCGTCATTCAAGTTGGAGAAGTCAATGCATGTCCACCACTTCCCATTAGCTTTCTTTACTAGTACCGGGTTAGTGACCCATTCTGGGTAGATGGCTTCTCGTATGAAATCATTGGCAAGAAGGTTCTTTACTTCTTCATCGAGGGCTGTAGATCGTTCTGCCCCCATACTTCTCTTTTTCTGTTTTACCAGTACCTTGGTAGGATCGATGTTCAGTACGTGGCATGCTATGTCCGGGGAGATTCCAGTCATGTCAGCATGCGTCCATGCAAATACATCCAAGTTGTGGCGGAGAAAACCAATGAGCTGATCCTTCAATTCTGTTTTTAGCTGAGATCCGATCTTCAATAGTTTACTTGAGTCATGTTTGTCTACAGATACAAACTCCACAGCCTCTACAGGCTCGGCAGTAGCCTCCTCCTCTCCGTCCCTGGGGTCTAGTTCGTTGAAAGGATCACTTGTGTATCGAAGAGGAGGGGCTTTCTTTAATTGCTATGCTTCCGAGTTCTTCGTGCAGAGAGCAGCCTCTGCATTCTTCCCCTTATCCTTCCTGCGGTTGTTGCGAAGTTCAGTTACATAGCAATCTCGAGCAGCATCTTGATCTTCCTCTACTTCTCCTATTCCTTTATCTGTCAAAAACTTCATCTTTAGGCACCATGGGGCCAGAACGATTTGGAAGTCGGACAAGGCTGGTCTTCCTAAAAAGGCGTTGTAGGCCGAGTGGTTATCTATCAGCACAAATGTTTGTTTCCGCACAACGGAGCGGGGGTGGCTTCCTATTTCGACAAATAGGTCCAGTTGCCCTAAGGGCATCTTCGCATCTCCAGTGAAACCGTGAAGTGGTTTGTTGCAGGGAGACACATCCTTCATTGACAGCTTCATTTTGTCGAAAGCATGTTTGAACAGGATATTTACTGAGCTTACAGTGTCCACCAGAATTCGGAAAACTTCGGCTAGACCGAACCATGCAGAGATGACCATAGGATCCATGTGGGGGTATTTCCTTCCCTCTAGGTCACGTCTACTGAACGTGATGTCATCATTCCCTTTCCGCTTCGGGTGGCGTTCTTCTGCAACGGAGTTAACGCAGTCTTCTTTGTTTCTAAGTGACTGTCCATATCTCTACATCTCTGCCCAGCTTCTGTCAGCGATGTGTGGCCCTCCTGATATGGTATGAACCACTATTTTTTCCCGACTGGAGCCACTAGTGTTGTGATTTCCTCTACCCATCTCTTGGGGAGGTGGGCTTGGGTTTTCATTGGTAGGAGTTGGCATCCTGTTTTGATTTTTCACATAGCGTTCCAGTTTCTTCCTCCTGATGTGTTCTTCAATTAAGTCCCGGAGATGATGATATTCATTGGTATCATGCCCATGAGGTTCGTGGAAACGGCAGAACTTTCCTGATTTAATTGCGTTATCCGATTCTTTCTTGTGCGGGGGCGTTTGTACCTAACTTCGTCTTGGGTGGTCAAGAAGATGTTTTCGATAGTGTCATTCAAAGGAGTGTAGGAGTCGAATCTTGGTCCTGGTCGATATAGACGCTTTTCTCCCTTCTTGCCCCCAGCACCGTCCCTAGAGTCATTTCTTCGAACGTCCTTTGTTGCAGCGGGTGTACTACCATGAGCTGCCCTAGCTTGTTGCCCTGTCTGCCTCTCAGTGGCAGCGTCTTCGAGTCTCATATACTTTCCGGCTTCATGGAAGAAGTCGGGTAAAGTAGCTGGCTTTTCTTTCGTTAATCTTCTAGCAAATTTGGTATCCGGGTGCACACCACTACAGAGGGCCATTAGGATAAGTTTCTCATCGGCGTCCTGAACTGCTGCCGCTGCGGCATTGAAACGGGTCAGATATTGTTGCAATGTCTCTACAGGCTTCTGTTTGATATTAGATAAGGAATAAGCGTCCTTGGGTTGTTCCACATGAATGCGGAACTGGCTGATGAATTTTTCCTTCAATATTTCCCATGAGCTGATGGACCCTTGGAGTAGATGGCAGAACCAGGAGGTAGCTAGATCGGCCAAGAATAGTGGAAAGTATTTGCACAGTACTCCTTCTGTGGCTCCGCTCATGAGCATATGCTGTGTGTATCTCTGCAAGTGTACGACGGGGTCAGAGGTTCCCATGTAAGGTTCCATTGTTGGCATCTTCCATTCTCGGGGGGTGATGGCAAGTTCGATATTGCAGGTGAAGGGGCTGGTTACACTAGCGCCTATCCCTCGATCTCTTTGATCCCGTCGGACGCATTCTCTGAACAACCGTGCCATCCTCTCATTAGAATTTGGGGCAGATAGGAGTGAGTTTGGTTCTTCCCTGCGGGATCGATCCCGTCCAGATGACCTGTAGGGATGGTATAGTCTATCACTCCTAACGTTTTCCAATGGCTGTCTTCGATCTTCTGGGAGCATGCTAGGGTCAGCCACAGTTGGCCCTTGCCTGGATCTTCCCCTGCCGGGTTCTTCTCCAAGCACTTCCTTGGGTCCAACTTCGGGCTGGACTCTAGCTCGGCCCCGTTCAGTGGTGTTTCCATGGCTAGGTAGCATGACAGGCTCAGCTACCTCCGGCCCTTGCCTGGTACCTCCCCTGTTGGGTTCGGTTCCAAGCGTTTCCTCAGGTCGGAATTCGGGCTGAGTCCGGGCTCGGCTCCTATCATTACTGTTTCTGTTGTTAGCCTCTTCGTAGAAGAAAGATCTCTGTCGTCTCCCAGATCCTCCAGACTGGGACACACCCCATGATTCAGTGTTGCGGTTGGATTCTTCAGCATCCCTCAAGCGTGTCATGAGTTGATCCACCAAGGCTTCTTGTTGGGATGTGAAGCGGTTAGTTACCTCAGCCACAACTCTGTCCAGATCTGCCCTAGTAATTGGTTGCTCCGCGGCAGGGGCTATAGGATTTGCCTGGTTTCCATTTGTTGTTAGAACGGGATGGTTCTCTTGATCCGTAATTACTGGATCTGGGATACTGTTATTTGCGATGTTATTTCTTTTGCTAACATCTTTCCTCGGCTTGGGAGGCATGTTTCCCAAACAATGAGCGATGCTGTTAGGAAAAAGGTTGAGTGAGAGAAGCGGAAGCTTCTAGCTCGTAGTTCTCAGTGAAAGCACAAAAAATGTTTGCACAAAAAATGGGCAAACACCTCCAAGTCGTATGATTTAGTTGATTATATGTTGTTCTTAGTGGTTTGGATGATTTATGCAAATATATAAAAAAAACAGGGGCTAAATTGTAAAAGACACACAGATTTATAGTGGTTCGGCCAGAACGTGCCTACGTCCACTTTATATGTTATTCTCCTTTTTCTTTCAGATTACAAGTACAAAGCTTTATATACAAGTATATGAAAATTGTTTGAAAGTTCCTTCCGTGCTTGAGCTCTCAAACTTTTCTTCCATTGTTGTACCCCTGCCCCTCTATTTATAGAGTGAGGTTGGAGGCAGGGGTCCTGGATGTATATAGCTGTTGGTGGGCCTGGGCTGAAGCAATCTGGCCTGGCAGAATTGGTCCGATCGTGTCCTCCCTCGCTTCTGGTCCGGCAGTGGACGGAGGTAGGTTGGTTCGGTGGAGCTTGGCTCGGCGGGGCATGGTCCGGTGGTGAGTGGGTGGAGCTTTGGTTCGGCTCTGCAGGGAGAGGTGTTGGACCGGTAGAGGTTGGTTCGGTGATGAAGGAGAGGGGATCTGGATCGGTAGGGAAGTGGCTTGGTCTGGTTAGGATGGTTCGGTAGTGTGGTTGGTTCGGCAAGAATGACGTGGAGGTGGTCCGGTGGTGCTTCTAGAGCTTTGGTTCGGTGATGGGAGCTTGGAGAATGGATCTGGTCCAGTCGTGCACCTGGTTCGGTGGTGGTGAAAATGCCCCCAACACTGTATTAGATCTTTTAATTGTTTTTTAGTCTTTTTTCTAATCTTTACTTTATTATGTCCTATTAGCCTTACTTTTGTATCTTTACTTCTATCTCATTTATACAAATATATGTATATAAATTTCATTTATATACATATATGTCTATCATT
The DNA here is from genome assembly GCA_030765085.1 of Allium cepa. NCBI lineage: Eukaryota > Viridiplantae > Streptophyta > Magnoliopsida > Asparagales > Amaryllidaceae > Allium > Allium cepa. Next base: position 913,673,348 of record CM060929.1, on the reverse strand, counting down.
TTAACTATTTTCCTTAGTTACTTTTCAGATAAAGTCTGGGCTAGATAGGGTGTTAATTTCACATTGTAGGTACACACGATTGCTAATTGCAGGATTGTTGATTGCAGTGAGGGATTCTTCTCAATAAATCTTCATCTTCATTATGGCATTCTATTTTCAGAAGAATTCACTCTTTAGCTCGGCGCTACTTCCAATTTTACCGAGTCTTCGGAGTGGAGTTTTCCTTTCAGGATCATTAGCAGGTCCACTTCAGATTAGTCACATCCCCGTTCCTTCCTAGTTAGCAGCATGGAGCTTCCTTATTAGATGGTGATGGCTTCCAGTATCATTGGCTTGGTGATATTCATTAGTTTTTCATATAATTCTAACACCTTAATATCGGGCGGTGGCTATGTCGGAGCTCGATATTGGGGTGTAATGGGCGGTGGCCTTGCTGAAGCTCATTATAGGGGCACTTGAGCTTTTTCATTTAATACTTGTACTTAGATTTGCTACCCGCCAAGCATGTTGGCAGCGTCTTGCTTTGTGATGTGTGTATATATATATATATATATATATATAATTGCATGTGTGATCTTCTCTATTTCAAGAGGATCACACATTTTTCTAAAAAATATATATATTTAAAAATTTATTAGAATAATTAATTTGATATTAATATCAAATTAAAATATTTCTTTCATTTCAATAAATCTGGACCATATCCATCTTTCAAATCAACAAAATTTAATTTTTACCTTTCAATTCAGATACTCGATAAAACCATTTAAATCTATATCGATTTCAAATCCATGTTTGAACTATAAATTTAAGCTACTCTAAATTTAATAGATTCCAAACTTAAATATTCAAACACTTATAGTAATTTAATTTCGATAAATTTCATTTATATTTCAAACTCAACTTTAAAATTTCAATTTAAATTCTTTAAGCAATTCATTTAAACCAATTCCAATTTCAACATTTAAAGCTTGGATTTTCGAAAATAATTAGGTTTATATAAATCAAATTTTATTTCAAAATATCATTTAACTGAATTCAAAAATTAAGGATTTAAAATTCATTTAATTTAACCAATCCGGTATCCGTATATAATTTTCTACCATATGGCCAAGTGATACGGATATATATCATTTCGATCCACAATAATTTAAATTTATAGGTATATATCATTTCAACCCGAAATCCCGAGTTAAAATTCAAAATCCATAAAATCGCTCGAGTGTATCATTTCAACCCATAACGATTTTCCTTTAATCTATCAGATCGTTCGGGTATGTATCATTTCAACCCATAATGATTTTCTATCGATAAACTAAGGGAACTTGCCGTGTGATAATAACATATGAACAAACACACATCCAATCATTTAAATATCAACCATTAAATATTCATCACAATCATCATTCAAATCAACCAATAAATAACAACAATTAACCGGTTATCTTTAACCGATATTTAATTGACTATTTAAAATTCAATATTAAATTAAATGGTGATTAAATTTGATAGCATTCAGATTTAACCGGAATGACAAATTAAATATACCAAAGAACAATCAGTCAACTTCTAAACACTTCATAAATTTAACTAACATAAGATAATTTAGTAGTTGCGTGTTGGTTAAAACACTCACCTTTGACTTTTTGATGATTAAAAACCAAATAAAGGCCCAAATTTGAATGGTCTTAGAATCCAACCAAACTAGATCTAAAATGTTCGGAATTTTGATATAATCACATGGGAGAAGACCACGCGTGAATCCGAGCTCGTAAGCAAAATTTGTATACGTTAGAGCATTCGACAATTAAAATTTTAAATTAGAATATAAATTAACAATGCCACGTCACCTCATCTCTTTCTCCCATGTGAACCCTACAGCATTCACGATCAAACCCTCACGTAGCTGCCACCTCCTAGCTCAAATCGCCGACCACTACGGCCAGCCGTGGCTGCCAGACCCTCAACCAAACGAAGCGCCTCCACTTGCCTACGCTCCTCGACCTCTGAAACCCCCCTGAGGACCTCCGCCGACGTCACCAAGTCCAGCTGCTGCCACCCATTACTCAACCCTAGCTGAATTTTACACACTGATCCATCCATCACTTCACCGAACGAACCATTCCAATGCACTCCCCTCGTCCATCTCCACATGCCCATACCCTTGAATCACTGGATCGACTTCATTGATCAACCACCAAAATCGATGGCCAAAATTTCTTTGGTCATTTTTGGACAAACCAAAACTCGATTGAAAAACAAACAACAGATCTAAATTACATTCATCGAGAGCTTTCCAATGATGTATAATTCGATATAGTTTGTAGAGTTTGAATTTGAAACTGGATTTAGGGTTTTGGATTTGCAGCCATTGAGAAGGAGAAAGAAGCAGATAGATAGAATAGACAGATACGTATAGAAATAAGAAATAAAAAGGTTTCTAGAGTTTAGAAAAATCAATTTATATAGACAATGCCCGATAAGAATGAACATATCGAATTGGTTCGGAACGACAATAATGACCCGAAAAGGCCGTTCCTTTTTGGAAACGAAAGTAGGTCATCCCATATATCAAAGTAGATGTTTTCGATATTTTTAAACTCAATGGAATAGGTTTCAAATCCAAATTCCATTGTATATAGAAGCTAGCTTTTAAAATCAGCTTATTTTAATTGAATTCGTTAAATTAATTTCTACGCGTTTTAAGCCTACACGATCAAACGACAAGTCCGATCGCTACGAAACTTAAAATCCTATAATTATTCACTGTTATGGGTCTGATGAAACAGGTTTCATCGAAATCCAAGACAGTGGCCAAAATGACTATTTTTCACGTTAATTAAATGAATTGTTATCAAATTGATTAATTACTTTTAAATTAAAATTCAATAATTAACAATTCCATCAATCCTAGATTACATATAAATAAATAATCTTTTTAAAAAAATTCCATTTCAAATTCAATATTTAAATATTGCACTAATTATAGTATTCAATTATAACTACAATAAATTCATTAATCATAATTTAAAATTCCAACAAATTCATTTATTCTGATTTCGCTCTTAATATCAAATTATTTATTACCTTATGAATATAACTAACATAAGTTTACATCTTATTACATTCATATTTTACACTTATCATCTTTTACCACATTAACTGTAATATTTAATTACCTAATTTTATTGATTGGAATTTCATTAAAATAGTCGTCAATTGCATTAAATTAACATTATTAGATTACATTTTAATTGTTTTCTCATTAACAAATCATAAATTTTGAATTTCTTCCAATATTAAATCCCAAAATCTTTTATTCAATTACTAATTTTAAGTATCGAAAATTATGAGTCGTTACACTCCCCCCTCTCACTCAAAACTTTTCGTCCTCGAAAAGGAAAAAGAAATAATTAATATATTTTCTTCAAAATATTCAATTTATAAACAATTAATTTAAATGATTATGTATTTTAAATAAAATATACAAAATAAATAAATAATTAAATCTTCATATTCAAGTTTAATAAACTTTGAAAATATTTCAGTTTCACAAAAATTTCTAAGTCTAAAATTTACGAAATTTTTTGATAGTCTTCTTTGTACGGATGAGTCCGGAAAAATAAGAATATCATTAATAACAATATATATATATATCATATTTCAATAATAAAATATCCTAAACCATGGGAAAACAATATAATATCTCTATAAACTGTAATCTGAAAACGTACATATTTGTCGGGCAAACAAACTTATTTATGAAACCAAAAGTAGTGGCTATTGCTTCCATAAACCTATATTTCACTTATATAATCCAAAAAAGTTAATAATTATATAAAAAGAGTAATATTTAAGTTGTTTTAATTAATAGCACAATAATCAACAATATGGAATAATCATATGCAAATAAACAACACAACCACCATATGCAACAAAGAAATCAACCATACATCCTTAACAACCAAGCTCATGGGTTTGTTTAGTTCAGAAACATTTCAGCGTACAAGGGCGATAAATAAACTATCAAGTGTATCCTACACTCAGCAGCCGTATATAATTACTTAATAGATTATCTATGCATCCTTAAACAATTCGAAGTATCATTCCCAAAACTTCTCATCTGCCTATCAACAGTGAAATGTAAGTATCATTTAAGTTTATTCTATTGGATTCATCTTCACATCATTGACCTTTTATTCATTTTCATTCATTCATACAATAATTATCCTTTATAAATTTTCCTTCACTACTTACACGATTTATTTCCCATTTGATATTTAAGTCATCAATGAATTCAGTACTTAAGTATTACATACATTCCATTATGGTTTATTTAACATTTATTATCTATAGAGCTTGATTTCAATTTAATATTAATATTCATTCAATGAAAGTTTCTTAACTTTTAAATTTACATTCATTTCTTCACATACAATATCATTTGATATTACATCTACTTATGAATAAATAAATATTTAAACTATTAGTGAATTATTTCAACATCTTCTTAAGTTAATGAATGTAATTGAATGTTACACAAGTTTATCTTATTTACTTTAGTTAACAAAATGCTCCATAATTACATCTTCTAAATTTCCATAACTTTTCATTTACAAGTTACCAATTTCCAATCTCTTATATATTTTGTTACTCACTTAGCTTCTAATTTCTTATTTTTCTCATTTAAGTAGTTTTCAATTATTAATATAGTCAAGATTTCATTCATTATAATAATTAAAATTTCTAATTTATAGAAACTTAAGAACTAGATAACTGGTTCAATTTCAAATCATTTTAATATATATATATATATATATATATATATATTCATATCCTTTATAGATCAAATCATGTTTATGAATTTAAAATTCAAATTTACTTATCAAAACAAATATGCAGTAAAACTACAGTGATCTTCTCACTTAAAACTTGAAAATGAACGCCGATGATGCGTGCACTCTGACCAAAATTATTTTCCAGCGACAGAAGGGTGGAGTACATAACTTATTTCCTTTTAAAATTCTTTTACAAACATTTCTTTTAAATCACTTTGAAAATATTTATATCTGAAAATACTTCCAAATAATACTAATATTATATTCCAAAATCTTTGAAAACCCGTTTCAAAACCCCAGAACTTGAGTTCCCAAATTTCCAATTAAATTCACTTTATTTATAAATCCTATTTTACAATTAATATTTATAGAATTTCACTTCTAAACAAACAAACATATCACATACAACTATATACATTTATAAAATTATTCTTTTATATCCAATATATAATACTAGGTAAACTATTTCATTTACCAGTGTTTCAAAAACAATATTGTGTTGACCTGCCTTATTAAGTGTTTAGAAATCCCTATCAATGTCATGACATCCTATGTACCAATCAGAATTTATAAATATCAAACGGAATAAATTAACACAATAAAAACATTTAATAACACTAACGAATATGCACACACACACACACACTCAACGACTCATTCTAGGGTATTACTACTCTATCTCCATTGAGTTAAACCCCACAAAGCTAAGGTTATCGCTAAACCAAAGCTCTGATACCAAATGTTAAGATCCATTTTTTGGACGATTTAAAATCGACAATAAACCACACATGTCAACTCAAACCATACAAAAGGGAGGATTAATATGTGGTAAAAAGAAAAAGAAGGGAAAGAAAGAAAAAAACACAGAATCTAATAGTGGAATGACAAAAATATAATAATTAAATAAACAGTTCATGAAGCTGTTTTACAAATAAAATTTAATTACACTTTAATAATACAATCATAGTTATACATACAACACGAATAAATAAGTAATACAGCTGAACAACATAATGTAACGGAACACATACATATAAATAGTAGGCAAATCTCCGTCTTCATCCTCCAAATAAAATAGTCTCCAATACACTGAAAAGCTCATACTGACCCGAGCGTAATGGAAAAACAAAACACTTGAGTTAAAACTAAAAGATTTTATGTAAATAAATCAACGATAAATAAATATGAGTATAACGGCTTTAGAGATGTTTTCGGGATTTTACATCTCCTATCCAGTGTCTAACATGCATGCAATAACTTAAGATATGTTCGGGATTTCCATCTTCTAGGGATTTGTAAAACTAACTACATACATAGTACAATACGTTATTATAATAATATCTGTAGTAAAGTAAAGTATTATAATAGCATTAATGCGTTATCCATATTTCCCTTAACATATTTTTATATATTCCCTAATTCAATACACTACCGTAGTTTCTCCGTAAATCGAAAGGCAATCAGAGGGCACTCTATAGGCATGGTACAAACCAAACTCATAATAGGCTTGATAAGGCATGACAAGGCACACGAAGCAATGCCCAGGGTAGGTACTATCGTTATGCGGATTCGGACTAGTTTAACGCATATTAGCTACAACCGCCTACCTCGAAATAGACTCCAATAATCAAAACGTGGGATGGCCACTAAATAAATCACAAAGTAATAAATATGGTATCGAAAAAGCATGTTCGATCGGAGGTGCGACCTCACTTGGCCCAGCATGGCTTCTGTTTTAGTCACATCAAGCTGACTCGAGGGAGCCGGGGATATGTTAATACCTCATATACAATTGTTCGTCAAACCATCCTACTTCATTCTGGAATCTCCACCACATGCATAGTTGTTAAAGTAGTTTTCAGTATTGGCAGAGAGTATGACAATATCCGATCACGGTCTCTTTAGCAACCAAACGCTTATTTTACACAGGACGGTTCTTTTACCTTTACCAACTTGATTCATTATTGATATCAAAATATCATATTTACTTCAAATTCATATCACTTTTGAAATCATATTCACTTCAAAATCATGCCCAAAAATTGGTTAAACCATCATATCAAAATATCATATTTACTCAAATATGTCATTACGCTAGAAAATATCATTTCAAATTCCAACGTAGGTGATAACATCATTTAATCATATTCGCTTTCAAATCCAGGATTTACAAAAAAACAATTCAGCCTTGCATAGTTTGAACTTTAGAAAATAGTTTAGATAGTCATAATCAGTTTAAATAGTTTGAAAATAGTTTAAAACACTTTGAAATAGTTTAAAAGATTTAAATAGTTTGAAATAGATTAAAATAGATTAAAATAGATTAAAATAGTTTGAATAGATTAAAATAGACTGAAATAATTTTAACTATATTAAAATAGATTAAATAGTTTTAAAATAGATTAAAATAGATTAATTTTTTTTAAAATAGATTAAAATAGATTGAAATAGATTAGAATAGTTTTAATAAAGATTTAATATAGTTTTAATAGTTTAATATAAAATGGTTTGATTATTGGAAATGGTTTATATAGTAAATAGTTTGAATATCTAAATTAATTTTGAATTTAAAATAATATATATTTAAATAGTTTATAATAAAATAATTAATTTGAAATTAATATCAAATTAAAATATTTCTTTCATTTTAACAAATCAGGACCATATGCAGCTTTCAAATCAACAAAACTTAATTCTTACCTTTCAGATTCTCGATAAAACCATTTAAATCTATATCGATTTCAAATCCATGTTTGAACTATAAATTTAAGCTACTCCAAAATCAGTAGTTTCTAAAGTTAAATATTCAAACGTTTACAATAACTCAATTTCGATAAATTTCATTTATACTTCAAATTCAACTTTAAAATTTCAATTTAAATTCTTTAAGCCATTCATTTAAACCAATTCTAATTTCAACATTTAAAGCATGGATTTTCGAAAATAATTCAGTTTATATAAATCAAATTTTATTTCAAAATATTATTTAACTGAATTCAAAAATTAAGGATTAAAAAATCATTTAATTTAACAATTAAACATCCATCACAACCATCATTTAAATCAACCAATAAATAACAACAATTAACTGGTTATCATTAACCGATATTTAATTGACTATTTAAAATTCAATATTAAATTAAATGGTGATTAAACTCGATAACATTCAGATTTAACTGGAATGACAAATTAAATATAAAAAACATCAATCAATTAACTTCTAATCACTTCATAAATTTAATTTACTAACATAAGATAATTTAGTAGTTGTGAGCGGGTTAAAACACTTAGCTTTGGTTTTCCAACGATTAAAACTCCAAATAAAGGCCCAAATTTGAACATTCTCATAATCCATCCAAACCTATTTCATAATGTCCGGAATTTTGCTACGATTGCAATGGAGAAAACCGCATATAAATTCGAGCTCGTATGCAAAAGTTATATACGTTGGAACATTCGACAATTGAAATTTTAAATTAAAATAAATATAAATTGATAATGCCACGTTACCACATCTCTTTCTCCCATGTGAAACCTACAGCATACACGATCGAACCCTTACGTAGCTGCCACCTCCTAGCTCAAATCGCCGACCACTATGGCCAGCCGCGTCTACCTGGCGCCCACCCAAACGAAGCGCCTCCACTTGCCTTTGCTCCTCGACCTCTGAAACCCCTTGAGCACCTCCCCCGACGTCACTAAGTCCAGCTGCCGCCACCCATTACACAACCCTAATTGAAGTTTACACGCCGATCCATCCGTCACTTCGCCGTATGAACCACTCTGATGCACTGCCCTCGTCCATCTCCACGCGCTCATACCCTTGATTCGCTGCATCGGCTTCGTTGATCAACCACCAAAATCGATGGCCGAAAATGTTTTGATCATTTCTATACAAACCAATACTTGATTGCAAAAAATGAATAGCAGATCTAGATTACGTTCATCGAGAGCTTTCCAATGATATATAATTCGATATATTTTGGAGAGTTTGAATTTCGATTTGAATTTGAAATTGGATTTCGGATTTTGGATTTGCAGCCATTGTGAAGGAGGAAGAAGCAGATAGATTGAATAGAAAAATATGTATAGAAATAAGAAATAAAAAGGCTACAAGGATTTAGAAAAATATATTTATATAGACAAGGCCCGATAAGAATGAAACAACATACCGAATTGGTTTGAAACGACAATAATGACCCGAAAAGCCTGTTTTGTTTCCAAAACGAATGTAGGTCATCCCATTTATCGAAGCAAATATTTTTGATATTTTTAAACTCTATGGAACAAGTTTCAAATCCAAATTCCATTGTATATAGAAGTTATCTTTTAAAATCAGCTTATTTTAATTGAATTCACTAAATTGATTTCTACGCATTTCAAGCTCGCACGATCAAACGACAAGTTCGAGCGCTACGAAACTTAAAATCTGACAATAATTCACTGTTATGGATCCGAAGAAACTAGTTTCGTAGAAATCCGAGAAAGTGGCCAAAACGGCAATTTTTCACGTCAATTAAATAAATTATTATTAAATTGATTTAATTGCTTTTAAATTCAAATTTAATAATTAATGTTTTCATCATCCTAGATAACATAGAAATAAATAATCTTTTAAAAAAAATCCATGTTAAATTCAATATTTAAATATTGCACTTATTACACTGTTCAATTATAACTGTAACAAATTCATTAATCAGAATTTAAAATTCCAACAAATTCATTTATTTTGATTTTGCTCTTATTATCAAATCAGTTATTACCATATGAATATAACTAGCATAGGTTTACATCTTATTACATTCATATTTTACACTTATCATCATTTACCACATTAACTGTAATATTTAATAACCTTAATTCTATTGATTGGAATTTCATTAAAATAGTCGTCAATTACATTAAATTAACATTATTAAATTACAATTTAACTATTTTCTTATTAACAAATCATAAATTTTTAATTTCTTCCAATATTAAATCCTAAAATCTTTTTAGTTACTATTTTTAATTATCGAAAACTACGGGTCATTACATATAAATTATGTATTTTGTATTGAATAAATTAAGGTGATATCAGATAGACTTACCTTGAATTCGTCGCTACTCCACTATGTGACCCAAGCATCCCAGACGCTGGCCCCTATCCAACTTGGGTTCTTCCCAGTTTTTCTTATGGTAGAGAACGTATCCCTATAATTCTTTGTCGCTTTTGAGTTCCAGTGGTACTAGCAAAGAGACATGTCCTCCTCTTGTAAGTCTACTCCCCCTTGTATATATGTTGAAAAAATTATAAGTTATATATTTATACTTAGTCAGAAAATTATAAAGTGATTATATATAATGGTATATAATTTTACACTTACCAAGAACTCTTGCCATATGCTTTCCCATAAATAGTCTGGAATCCTGCTCCACTTCGGCCAGCATGCAGTCATACGGCTCATGTATGCCTGCTTCTATATGCTGAGAACAATGTTAGAAGGCTCAAGCTCAAAATACCAGCATTAAATATGATACAGACAAATTATGACAAATATATCATACAAAATATTTACAATGCTGATGTAAATTTTATACTTACGAGCCATCAACTTTCGATAGCAATCTATCTATCATACGCATCGCCTCCTACAAAGGGCCGCTGCCATTACCACCGCTGCGACTTGTCCCTCTCTGAGACGCGGAGGGGGAACCAAATTGCGAAGAACACCGCCACCTAAAGGAGGACATCTGTAATACCTGTCACATACATATTATTTTATTATGCAAGAACATGTCATTGAATTATGGGCAAACATATCAAGATATAACATCAATAATCGCATGTAACATATAAAAAAGTGTAGCAGCAATACTCCCATAAATTACCTTTTTTCAACTTGTATACTACTAAAGTAGTCCTCGTCGTTTTCTAATTCAGACTCGGTCGCGTACTTTATATTGTTTTTCTCTGCGGTCTCAAATGCTTCTACTAATACATTTGATTCATCATTTGGAGGTCCAAAATCAATTTAATCATCGGTTATTGCAAATTCGCCATTTCCCTCGATATCTGCTTAGTACGCTTGTTTATCTAGAATATTCTTTCCATCAAACGTAAGTCTTGCCTTCGTTTTAAAAACCACCGACCAATCTGCCTTATCTATTTTTATAGATGGATAAGGAGCATAACAAACTTATAGGGCATGTTTTGCTAGTATAAACGAGTCATATTTATGATATGTGATGTATGCATTATTTCAATAATATTATATTTTTGGTGCACATTGATTCCAGAACCTAGAACACTACCGAACCAGTTGCTTCTAAACAAATAAACTTCTTTCTCAGGTCTGGTAAAATACGTTAATTGCAAAACCTGAGTTAACACGTGACGTTCACGTAAATATGCATATATTTACATCCATATTTTATCCATTTTTATTTAAATAAATGTCATATTTGGGCATTTTAACATGTTTAAAACTAAAATCCAATTATTTTCAAATCATCATATATTCATCTTCATTCTAGGGCAAAATGGACATTTTTGTGCATGTGTCAATTTGAGAATTTTTACTTGGACATTATTTTATGATTTTTATAGGAAATTTTGATGCATATGAAAGACGAATTCATCAAGATATATGCATGCACAAGGGAATACAAAGGAATGAAGAGGAAATAATTGAAGCTCATGATTATGGAGGACCCCACCCACTTACCTAAATCTACAATTAGAAGCTAATGGACAACTAAGTGGAGGTTAAAGCTTCATGCGTATTTAATGAAGGATTAATTAGTGGCTAATGGTTACTTGGTGGTCACACTTCCTAAAGAACATTTTGGGAAGCACCCTATAAATTGAATTAAGGTTTTATGCATGTATAAATAGCCCTTACATACATGTTAAAGGATCTTCTCCTCTTTGAAATTAGAAATGCAAGTTGCAAGCTATATGTTTCCTGAAATAAAAATGGCTTCCTAGCCTCATTCTCTTCTCTTTTCAACTTGCTTTTCTTTACTTTTATGCTCATTTTTATTCTTATGCTCTCTTTCATTTCATATTCATATCTTAGATTTACATTTATGCACTAGTTTAGTTCATTTTCTTCTAGTAGTTAATCTTCTTTTTCTTTGTTTATTCTCTACTTTATTTTATTTTCAATGTGGAAATCTCTATATGTTGAAATGATAACACAAATGAGAGGCTAAACCTCTACAATTTAGGGGTAATGAAGCTTTCTTTTATCATCTAGATTCAACACAAATTTTCTATGTATGATCTCTTTTTTGCTTTATGAGAAAATGGATGTTTATGTTTGTTTATATGCTATGTTGAATTTGATAGCCTACTTTGTTCATAACAAATAGGCTATGTTTATCTCATTAGTCACAAATTGCCTCTTCATGTAAATATGATCATGGTAATGAAGTGAAGTTTTAACCAACTTTTGATGATTTATGTTACTAATTAATAGTAAATAGTTCATGCTTAAACTAGATTTTGGTTTCATTTTCTATGTCATGTTTCATGAGATTTGAAAAGTAGGACTAGAGTTGTATTATAGTTTGATGGTTTGATTTGTGTTAATTAATAACTCAAATAGGCCATGCTTATGGTAAATACATCACCAATTCTACTTAGATTAAAAAGAGATCATCATTTGATTTTATGTTGATTTATATGAAACATATAAGAAAGTGGATTTGCCTCTAAATTGAATTATAATCACATAGTTTTTAATCGCAACATTTGCTTAGCTTTCTAGTTTTCAAAAAAAAATCTCCACTTTTGGTTTAATTTGATTGATTAGAAATTTAAAATCTAAAAATTCCCCACGGATCGACCAGTACTAACCACGTACAAACTTTTATACACCATGAGCTTGCGGTTAAATTTTAATTCGAAATTTATCGGTGATTTTCTAATCCGATAGAAAGCTCGTCGTTGAATAACATGCCCCAATAATCATTCATGTAATCATTTGAATCATCACTACATTTAACATATATACCGATTTTGTTAGTTAATTTTTCAACCCTATATTCTATGGTGTTGAATTTGTATTCATTGACAAAGAATATTGGATATGTCTTGGTTTTTCTTTTTGGTCCCATCGCAAGATGTTTCATCCTTCACCAACCACACAATTTACCAGATCATATATGTGGTTCGAAAACAAAGTAGCAAATTTTTTTTATATCCCCGCTTGAATGCTGTGATTCATAAATACTGCATATATAGATAATATATTGCATTATAATTAATACACAAATGTATTATTCAAGTAAATAATTTTTGATGTGTTATTCATTAGTACCTAACAAATGGTGCAAATTATGCACTGTTAAGAAGAACATATGTGTGGGCTACATGGTACTCTATACCGTCTAACCATACTTCCACACATTTTTCAGCAGGGCGTCCCTACTGTCTAAAAATAGATAGCATTGATTCATAAGAATCTTGTTCAACGCCCTCATCATTTCGCGTAGCACTTTCAAAAGATAAGTTCACATGGTCAATGAAATAATGAGAGAAAAAGAATGCAGCTTCTTCTTTGGTATATGATTTGCATACCGAACTTCAACTCGTGCTTTTATCTCACTTTTTCCTTTAGATGATTTAAGTACCTGTTAAGAATAATTATAATTAAATTTTATAACATGTGGTTAAACAAAAATTTAACATACTCAATATTAATGCCTTTCAAACGGAAACCATATTAGCGCAAATGAACTATTACCATATCTGGTATCAAATGTTTCAATAATTTGCACCTATTATATAGACATGAATTCTTTTCATCGTTTCCATTATTACTTAAAGCGAATTCAATAAAGAAGTATACATCATTTTAAAAATATTCACGTATTGAGCCTCCAATTTCTCTTCTTTATTGGTACATCCAGCTCCGATCGATAAAATAATTGACCTTTTTTATATTTTGAAACATAGAGATGCATTAATCATTTACGTATTGACATTTTAATTTTCAAATAAATCATACATTTAAATTTTCGCAAATATATAATAATATTCTATTTAATTTTATTTTCAAACGGATTTACACAAATTATTATATGAATATAATCTACAATTTTTAGGTTATTGTTTTACACTTTGATGGTTGGTCATCTTACTTTCCATTACAAACACAGTAGTAATTATATTTTGCAAATCATTTCATTTTAATGATTCGATAAAATTTCAGCAGCACTTTCTCTTTGTTCCCTGTAGCGTACACATATATGTGTACAAAGGGAACAAAAAGAAAGTGTTATCGAAATTCTGTGGACCGTTTAGAATAAAATGATTTGCAAAATATAATTATTAACGTGTTTGTAACTTGTCCAATACAGGGATAAATTCGACAAATATTATATCGGATGAATATAAATGACCGTTCTGTGATAAAATTGAATATTCATACAACGATCATATACAATATTTGTCAAACGGGGCTAAAAACACTCTAAGGGATTTACAAAAGGTAAAGCGTATTACACAACAATTTTTACAATAATTTATTTACATTTTAAAAAACGCATACACTAAATCGTCGTTTTCGTCTTCTTGAAAACGCATACATCAAATTTTGGACATCGACTCTAATTGATCCAAAGTAGTCCTAATACACGCATGCACTAATTAATCAACGCATATACACCAATTAACGCACATATATGCTAAATAAATTTTTCTTCCAATATTTCAATGATAAAGAATTATAATAACAACCTAATTAGCATTCAATAGGGTATACCAAATAATCAATGAGGTATGATACAACTACAACAACAAATTAACGTTAATTTAACGAATCAAAATTAAATAGAATTTAGAAATAAAACCTGTTTGGAGATTGATGAAGGAGCTAGGCTTGGTTAGAGTGGAGAATTTCAAAGTTGGAGAAGCTCGAGAAGGTGCGGCGGCTGGCTGGCGACGGGGTGGAGGTAGGGTTTTTGTTTAATTTGGGGGAAGGTGAATAATGAAGCAGCTCTTGGTCAGGAGGCCTGTATGAACGATAATTTTTGACAGCTAGCGACGGCCATCGACGACTTAATTGTTTCATTTTTCGACGGCTAGAACGACTAGTATATTTTATTTATGAAAACGCCATGGAGCTCGATAGCCGTCGGAAATGCCATCGGTTGCCGTCGAAAGCCTCCATTGTTATATACTGTTGTTCAGTATTGTGGACAAGCCATATTTCAATACTGTCCCTAAACAAATTAAGAATTCAAACCTATATTATACGTTTTTAAAAATTATATCAGAGCGATAGACAGAACTTACATAAGTGCACATTGCCAGTGCTAATGCTTAGCCTTTTGTTGGTTGAAAAAGATATGCAAGCCAAAATGTTATGGTTGTCCGTTCATTTGATATGACATTTACATATGTTATTGTTGGTTGGAAATGAACTACATATGATAGTAGAATTTTTAATATCATAGCATACGATAAGGACTCGTTGTTTCCATATTCTCCACAAGGGCAATACTATTTAGCTAATTTGATACGTTCGTTGATAAAAGGTTATATATCTTCTTATCGAAATGTAAGATATCATATTTCTTATTTTCAGAAAACTCTATGGAAAACAAAATTTTACAATCTTAAACAATATGCTATTTTTAAATTTTCAATTCAAGTAAAAGTGGTTGTTGCTACAAAGTCCATTCACAACTTCGTACAAAAGTACTATAGTCGAGACTCTGACTTTACGACATTTGATGACGATCTTAATCTTATTCTAGATGAATACCTCGTAAAATACTACAAAGTTCGAGCTACTGTTAAGAGAGAGAATGAACTAGTTCAAATGACTGTAGGAAATAATATGGTGCTAGTTTGGGATAACATAAAGAATTAACTAATTGTTGTAGGACTTTGTTGGGTTACCATTTGAATTGCACTTATATTTATTATTCTGCAATGTATGGAGTAAAATTGTAATTTCAGATGAGCGTTATTGTATCTGCTCTAATGTATATGTTATTATAAAGTGTTGTTTCTTTATTATTGTTTATTTTACTTATGTTAACACTAATTGATTAAAAAGTTAACAATAGGTAAGACATAACAACTTTCACAAAAATAACCCTTGCAAGTGCTAATTTTGTAACACAAAAACGGATTCCGCTTCCGGAAATTCAGACAGTGTTTGGTTTAAAAACAAATTTTGAATTTTTTTTTCAAATATGTATGTCAAAAACGAAAAGAATGAAACAATGACGGAGGGGATGAAAAGACGACGGAATTATGGATTGTTTCTCGTGCTTCTGTTATTTTTCTAAATACAAAAAGTAAAAATAAAATTTGTTTTCTATTTTGCATGTTAAATTTGTTTTATAAATTGATCTTCTTCAACAATATACAAGCATTTTACATTTTTTTGTATTAACGAACAAAACTAAAAAGGGCAAAACAAACACAGCCTCGTCCCTTTTTAGAATACCCGGTGGAAAAAAACACACCGACAAGACTGGCATAGGCATAATAAAAATATTGAAGTGGACGATCCATATGTAAAGATGAGGATGTTGAAAGAAAACGAAAAATGACGTGAGCGCCAACTTGCAAGGGTAGCTAGCCAGCTACTCTGGATTTACGTGCCCCTTGCTGCTAATTACGGAACCGCGTCATAGCATTAAAAATCCATATTTATATTACCCAGAGTCAGGTAAGTCAGGGTAATAAAGCAACTTTTATTTCGTTCCAGGAACTTGCTATCCTGCCCTCCCTGCTCTATAACACCCTAGCAACCTTTTCCTTTTAGCCCAGTTTCATTATCAAATACAAGTATACATTACCTACTACGTACCCAAAGTAAACAAACAAACCAAAAAAAAAGAAAAAAGAAAGACAGTTGACAAAATGATCTGCTATGATTCGGACTTTGAGCATCCAAGGTTAGCTTTAAGTAAAATAAATTGATAGGTGCTATACTTTGACGTATAAATGACACAACAAACTGAAACCTTTATCGCTATGTTTAAAACGTCAAATTCATTCATAACCGTTTACTGCATCCATCTATATTGTTTTGTAGGCATCAACATGACGAATAATATGGGCAAAAGAACCAACCCATTAATTCGAGGCATAATAATAGGATAGACTGAAAATTGGCATAATACGATCAGTGGATCACTGTTTGTCCACCAATCCCTACTCACTTTGCCCTCAAAAAATTTCAAGTTGTATTTTTAAACAAAAACTAAAAACATTTATATTATTACATAAACTATATATGTACATATACATATGTGTGTATATACATATGTTTATATACATATGTGTATATATAAACCATCTCATCGGTTTGACCTTGAGGGAGTGGATTTAATGTCCATTAACCAATAACAAATATGCAGCTTAGGAATTAGGATTTAAGAAGAAGAAAACGACGAAATTAGTAGTGAAACTGTTGAAAGTGTGAAACAGCTAGAATTAAGATGTGCCTCCCCCAGTCGCTCCTCTCTTTGTTTTTACTTTTTATTGTTCAGAAAAGAGAGAGGAAAAGGATAAACCTTCCCCAGAAAAGTTGCATGTATATGAAAAAGGTAAATAACGCATAATACGATCAGGGCAGGCGAATACGAAATAGCCAATATAAAAACAAGATCAGCCCGAATCTTTGCTCAATTCCAGGCTAGAAACTCTGCTTATGCATTTGGGAACACTTCTTCTCAAAACATATAGTACAATCAACCATTTCGGTTTGGTAGCCCATTAAATTATTCAATATACGTGTTATATTTTACAAATCAAAGTTTCATTTCACACGCATTTTACGCAAGGAGCTCGAATTCAAACTCCACATATATCCTCATTTTTATTTGGTGAGCTAAAGCTAGAGCTAGAATTGGACCACTTAGTGGAGGTGACGCTTTTGTTTTCCTTTGTGGCAGATAAAGTTGTTGAGAAAATACTAGAAAATTAATGAAAAATAATATAAACAAAATATTTATAATTCGCCACGAGATTCTATAACACAACTCACGTAAAGACCTAAAGACGCCTGAAATATTGTTTAATATTTTAGATCTAATTTAGTGAATTTAAACATTATGTATGTTGTTAGTTTAATTATTTATGGTGTTTGCTTGTATCCTAAAAACACAAAAAAAAATTCTCACTTTTACTTTCTTATTCACGTTATTTTGTTGGTATACCTCTCATTTTTTCTTCTATATCCTATAAGAAAAGACTTGATAGTTATTATATTTCATTATCATATTCAAACTAAAATTAAATCTGAAAATAAAATTGTTATAGCTAAAATTAGTTTACTTTTTCATAAATCTGCAAATTGCTAGAATGTAGGTTTATAATTATCGCATATATCTCATATTTTCAATTAAGTTTCATCATTTTTGAAATTTCACGTGTCATCAAATTCAAGATACATTAATATATAATTAGAATTGTGACACTAATATGTCATCAAAATCAGCATGGATCGAAGTACCATCATAGTCATGATACTGTACTACTACCATCACTGGACTCTAAGGTATCATTAAAATCGTGATGTATTAAACTATCATTAAAATCTTAGACACTAATATATCATCAAAATCAATAATGAAACAACTATCGTTATAATTATTAACATCGTGGCACTTTAACATATCTCATTATTTCAATGATACTTTGATGTATCACAATCTTAACGAAACATTAATATATCATGATTTAAATAATAGTCTAACAAATCATGATTGTAATGATTTTTTTTTAAATTATTTTAATGATATTTTAATGTACTTTTAATTGGATAATACATTAATGTGTCATATGTTTAATGATACCTTTAATGTATCATAATTTTAATGGTTACAATTACAACAATAACATAACAAATCACATTTCTAGTGATATTTTAGTGTCTAAAGATCATGATAGTAAAGTATCATGATCATAATGATATATTAATTTATCGCAATTTCAATGATATGATAAACTTCAAATTTCAAAATCAATGCAACAAAGTGATGAAAATATCACGATGATTATAGACTTAACTTTTAGTAATATAAACTAGTAAATATAATCTATACACCATTTAAAGAAATTGAATTAGTAAATACAAGTAGAATTAGCACAAGAATATAAATGGAAATAATAATTAAATAGGCTTTTAATCTGTAAAATACCAAGCTTTTCTAAACTTATACAAATATTAGATAAGCCTTTCTCACTAATAATCTCAATAAAATATATAATACTACCGCCATAATGTAGGATTAGTTCAATTTTTTTTGACATCAATAATATGTACATTTAAAACGTAATAGCTTTCACAGTAGAATAAAGGTTCAATTAATGCCACCACATCAAACTACACACACCTACGTCCATAGATCTCCAACAATCAAATTGAAATTCAATCAAATAAAAAAGTTAACTAAGATAGCAAGTGCTATATTTGTTAGAGTGCCTTTGCATCCGTTCAATTTGTAATGCGTAAGAAAATGTGAGTAAATCAGAACCATAAGTTATCCAACATTATAAATGCTAAATAAATTCGTATTTCCACGTTAAAACTGACGTTTCTCCTCCATTTTTTCAAACTCTAATCAACTCATCATTCGATTTTCTCTAATTACACACTCAAATAAGTTAGGAAATGAGAAAATTTGTGCGAGTTGCTCTAATATTAGAGGATTGGAAATTTTGGAACATGTGCTGGCAAGGCGATAGCGATGATAGAGGTAGTAGTATGTCATATGATCAATTATGTAATTTGTTACGTATATCTAGCTCAATAATTAATCTTGTTCAATAGAAATTCCATAAATGATATGTTTTGTGATAAAAGTTATAATGTGTTGTAACCATAAGTAGTATATCACAATAAAATTAAACAAACCATTTTAAATATTTCTAGTCCAAATTTATCAATATAGAATATTGATACATCCGTTGAGATTAGAATACGCAACGATCTTCAAATATTGGAAAGTGTATTACTTATGACTGCTGGGGATACTAATGGGTTACATAATGATAGTTGTCGAATAATCATAGAATGACACATTTGATAGTATTTTGTTGATTAATATAACTAAAGTCAAACAGAAAATATAGACGTGACAAAATTACACAGTTCTTTTGACTTAATAATACCATTGATCTTCAATGTGGAAGCTCCACCTTAATTATAGCTAAATCTTGGTACGACGTCCATCGAACTGTTATAGCTAGGTTGATTGGAAGCATTGATAGTGAAACACTATAAAAGGGCGGATTTGTCTTCTCGGTTATATGAGGTTAGTATCATGGTCAACTGAAAGTAACTCAAACTCAAAGTTTTTGCCAAAGTAGTATGGTTAATAATAATTATTATTATATAAAACTAAGGACTTCATATTAGAACTATAAAGTTAAATGTGGATGATATTGGAACTTTGACAATTACCAAATTTGATAAGTTCTAATGTGATATAGTTTTGACATAGAGAATTGGTATAAATAATTATCACTACCGGATAATACTTAATAAAGTAAAATTGGATTTTACCAATGCCAAGTTAATGATAAATTTAACCATATTATTACACCACCTGCTAAGTTATGCATAAATGATAATATTCGAATTGTTCGATATTAATTGCTGATCATAGTTACATATAAGAGTCGCACAACGAAAATAATGAATACTCTTGTTATCACATGATTTAATTAAATAATAACTGTTCTAAATTAATTAAATGAATTAATATTTATGAAATATTAATTATAATTTTTTATTTGATATGCATTGATCAATATTGAATAGCATGTATATAATAGTTTTAAATACACATATCGATATACGAGTTAAATACTGACCGGGCTTGAAGTGATTAGGGGCAATTTCGGGGTTTACAATAATCGACCATACATAGACTAAAGGGATCATTCGTTAGATGGCTAAAGGGGTTATGTTTTGAAGTAAAAAATGGAGGATTAGTAAGAGAAGAATAAGGATCTAGATCCTTATTTTTCTTCTTGAGATCTCCTTTATTTAATGACCTCTAACCCTATATTTCTTTCTTGACTTTTGCCTCTCCTCTAGACCTAATCAGGCCAGCCATATCCCCTCTCCATGCCGTAAATTATCAAGATTTAAAACATTAAATTAAACACAATTCAATTCAATTATCAATGGTAGCTATGTTCGGGAAGCTAGTAACTTCTAGATATGAGATTTGGCTTAGGGACTTTTGTTCTTCATTTCAAGGTGTAACAACTAGGCTTTGGTGAAAGGTAAGATTGCTTATTAATAATCACGTATAAATGTTTTATTATATTTATCATATTCTATAGTTAATTAGTAAGTTAAATATTATAACGAATCGGTATATGTTGGTGTTGTCACATTGGATGAATTATATAAATGTATACACAAGTCTTTTATTATAACTTACATGCTCAGATGCTTACAGTAATGGTTAGAATTTTTTTCTTTAAAATCATTATAACAATAAATGATTTAACAATTAAGCATTGATTTCAAATAATAATAACAGAAAAATATTGTCAAGGATAATATTTCTCAGCATTTTAGCCTCAAGGACCGGCCTTAATTATTTTAGAATGAAGGACAACTTTTGAATTTCAATTCGGAGGCTGGACAAGAAATTAGCGACTAGGAAAAACACGCAAATGAGTCTAGAGCAATATCAAGCTTAGGCAGCATTGTCGGCGAGGGCGGTTACTATGTTGGTGTTGGTTGTGATGGTGGTTGGTTCGACGGCGGATGGCAACGACTAAGGTTTTAAAGTAGCTCAATTTGAAGTCATCTGATGATGGAAACTTGATGACTCTGGTGGCAGAAACGCCGTGTTTAAGTGGTGTTTTCGAAGAAACAACAATTTGAGAAAAATGAAGAGAAAGTCGTAGAAGAATTAAGGGAGAAGAAGTGGTGTCAACTGTTATATATTAGTTTTCCAGTTTGTAGGTATCATTTTCAAAAATATTTTTTATTTTTGAGTTTGTGATTTTTGTTGTATAACAACATTATTATAATTTAATGAATTCACATTTTGAAGCGAACATTTTTTAATTGTTATTTTGTTTTTTTTGCATCCACACTAGTTTGATTAATAATGTATTACTACGTTGAGTTTAGTGAGGATCAGTTTTTAGGTATCATTTTTATTTTTTTCAAGTATCATTTTTTAATATAATGTAATGTGTAAGTTTTTTACTATTTTGTTTGCTTGATTATATAAAAAATGAAGTTGATACATCGTAAATATGATGATCATTAAGTTGAATTAGTGTTTCGTTAGTATCAAATATTTAATAAATTTTGATTGAGTCTCTGTTTTACTATTAATTTGAGAATTAGATTTTAGGTATCAGTTTTAGTGATAGTAAGCATCATTTTGGAAAAAAACTATTTTACTTTTTACCTAGAGATGAACCACTGTCGTGCTCGCTATTGTGTACACTACCTTATTTGATTGGAATCCATGCTTATGCTGGAGTGGAGCCACTCGATCTTCCTTGCATCAGAGAATAGGGATGTTTAAGTCAAACCATCATTATATGAGATAACGATGCAATTTCATGAGCTTAATAGATGTTGATTATGAGTGGTCTATTTGTGCTTTAAATATGATGATGAACTGATTTTCTACAAAGATAATTGTTAAAATCTTGTTCAAGAATGAACTGTAACTTAGATAATGTTGATCAAATTTGATAAATTTGAGAACCTAGGAGATCATGAGTGGTTTATTTGAGTATCAGCTGTTAGGTAATAGTTTTAGTTGTTGGTAGCAGTTTGTAGGTAACATTTTTTAGGTAGTAATTTTTTGGTATCAATTTTTAAGTTAAGAGTTTTTGATAGCATGCGATGGCGGCAGGTGGTGTTGTGGGCGACAGCAAGGCTGGTGGTGCAGGTGATGGTGGTGGATTGAATTAAAGAAACCAAAAGTTGTGAATATTTTCCTAACTCTGATGATGATGCCACAAGATATAATATAGATATATTCATTATGGGAAAAAATGAGTGATGTTTAAGAATCAAGGCATCTCATCAATGAATCTACCTAGCTACGATTTATATATTATATATGAACTCTTCCAATATGTTAGAGTACAACATTAAAATGGATATAAATCTAGCCTGCTTAATGATGGTTAGGATGTGATGCTTTAAATTTGATAATTTGTTGCACCTAATCCATGACTGCTCTATGTACAAGCAAAGACATCCATGTACAAAATGGGGCCCCATGCTCTCTTTACTGAAATAATTATTATGCATTATTATTATAATATATATGCAATTATATAATGTAATAATTATTTGTAATCGCAATTAATAAATTTACCAACTCTTGATGGTAATGGTGAAATGATTTTGAACCTCGTGGTATATGGCTGGATGCCTGGATGTTTATTTCTATTCGTAGAGTTCCTATACGACTCTACTTGTAAATTTAAAATTACCATTATATTTGACATTTGTAAATTAATGCAATTATTATACTTAATCTTCCAAAATTTTAAATATACAAGGCTAGTAAACTTACCTTCGCTTCATCACTACAACAAAAAGCAACCCAAGCTTGCAATATGATTGCAGCAATCCACTCAGGCTTTTTCCTTCATTTTGGATGCCCGAAATTGTGTTGCGGAAGTTTTTTTGCATCTTCTTCATACAATAATTTCTGCATAAGAGAAGATCAAGTATCTGTAGCTCTATCGTCCCCTGCCTATAGAAAACAAATAAGTTATACATTTATACTTAGTCAACAAATTGTAAAGTGGTATATATAAAATTAAATGCAGATTTATATTTACAATGAAATTCTGCCAAATGCACTTTAATATGCGAGGTGGAATCTAGTCCTACTTAGGCTAGTAACCAGTCATTCTGCTCTTGTAAGCAGCCTTAAAAATATCCAAAACAACTTCGGATGGCTCCAGCTGTAACATCCCATTTTTAACTCAAATATTAATTTAGTAATTAATATAAATTTCTGGAATTAATTTGAAATAAATTTGAATTTTTCAAAAAAAAATTGATAAGTATTG
This sequence comes from Allium cepa, assembly GCA_030765085.1. Lineage (NCBI taxonomy): Eukaryota > Viridiplantae > Streptophyta > Magnoliopsida > Asparagales > Amaryllidaceae > Allium > Allium cepa. Next base: position 913,649,477 of record CM060929.1, on the reverse strand, counting down.
ATTTATATATATGGATTGTAATTTTAATTTGAACTTGAAAAATAAATATTTTAAAAATACTTGGATTTAAAAATAATTTATGTGAGATTTTTATTAGTATATAATTAATTTAAAAATCATTTTTCTTTTAAGATAACATATATAAAATAATGAAATGTATTTAATACAGAGATAAATTTCTATCAAAAACATATATAATTATAAACTAAATAAAAATGTGATATATATATTATATAAAACTATTATTAGCATGAAAATACAAGTGTTAGGATTTGAGCATATAAAATTACAAGTGTAAACATATTAACATATAATTAGACAAGTGTTAAATTTTTAACACATAAAATTAACAAGTGTCATTCCATATTTAGTTTTTGAAATAATTAATAAAAATAAATTCAAGTCTATATAAAATACTACATCTCCTACCTTTCTCATTTTCTTTAGTAATTTTCAAAACAAAAACATGAGAAACAAATCTGAGAAAGGTAAAACCAGAAACAGAATTCAAAACAATCTCTATCAATTTTAAATACCTGGAGCCTTAATTCATTTCAAACTTGAATCAAGTAAACAACCAGCAGTTCAACATCAAAGCAAAGATTTCAACTCGGTAAATCAAGAATAGTTACAAGATCAAACAAAAAACAAATTCAACTCAGTACAATCATCTCATAACAAAAGATTAAAAAAAATCTTAGTTTTCAAACTCAGGAACAAAAACATTTTCCACGCTTTTCAAAAGTTCTCTATTTTCTTCTTTATCAGGTGAGTAAACCTTTTCAAAATCTGGATTTCAACTTGTTGTTTGAAAACATGCTTGAAGTAATGTTGTAAATTGTTTGCATGTATCCCAATATGTATATATATATAAGTAGATATGGCTGTGCATGTCTGGACACATGAAAATACCCTCTGTTCCAGGTTTCCAATTATCAAAACCTGTAAAAAAAATTAATTGCTCTCTCTTTAATCTTCTTTTGGCCTTTGGATTTAAACAAAACATGATTGTTTAATCAAGATCTAGTTTTTTAAAAATATTTTTAAGAAAAATTTGGAAGTAAATTTTGATCTGGAACAAGAATACACGGTGAACTCAAAACATGTTGAAAATTCAAGTGCTAAAATTTCTTGTTTCACTTACATCGCCAGATTCAACTTTGAAAAACATGATTTTTAAAAATAAAATCAAATTTTTTAATTATGTTTTTGGGGCGCATTCATGGGATAAACAGAAAATGTATTTTAGGTAAAATCTGGTGATCGGTGGAAGTGGTGATCTCGGGATCGTGGCTGAGGGTAGCCGGGTGATGGACGAGCTCGAAAAAAATGATCAGGAAAATTCCTGATCATCGTGGTGGATGAACGTTGATGATTTAGGGTTTTAAACCCATGCTTAGTCGAGGCCGGAAATTGTATTGCTACGTCATCGTCAGTCGACCGGAGGTGATCGAGGCAAGTAGAATCGTTGCGTAATTGGTCGACGCGGCTCTGGACGTAATTACGTGACCTCTGATGGTCGGAGGTGGAAGTACGAGGTGATTTTGGGTGTCCGGTTTTGTTTCAATAGTGCTCCGGGTTGCTCGATTTTGATTTGCATGAAAGTTCATCGTTCTGGGTGGACTGAGGGTTTGAGTGGATGATCGTCGACATGTTGAAGTCGGGAGGTCGACTGGAGATGGTCAGAGCACTTATGCATGTCGACGGTGTCAGGGTTGTGTCAGTAGCCTGGGTTGAGGTAGAGGGGTTGGTGACTCGAAGACGACTTCGATAAATTATGCTACTGGCTCGAGAAATTGCTCGGGTAAAATTGTGTGGGTTAACATGTTTTAACAAGTTTTAAAGTTTAAAATCAAAACAAAGAAAAAAATGAATGGCTCGAGGAAGACTCGAAGTAAACAGCGTTTTGGCTCGGGTGACACTCGGGGAGGTCTCGGGTTTAACATAAAAATAGTTTTCAACTTTGAAACCAAATTCAAAATTTAAATATTTTTAACCCATGTTTTTATATAATTGTTTTGATTTAAGTTTAGACCAATAAAGGTTTCAAGTAAGTTATTTAAAAAAAAGTAATTAAGTTTGATTTATTTAATTTTATGACATTATTTATTAATTAATTCTTAATTTATTTTAAATAAATAATGTAATTAAAAAGTTAATTAGGATGAAATATTTTTTTTAATTTTTAATTAACCTTAATCTCTTGAATTAATTTATGTGTTAATGATGATTAATTATGAGGGTGATTGGTTAAAGAATGTAATAAAAATTAAATGATTAATTAAGATAAATGATTTATAATCACTTGATAATTAAAGACTAATTAATTAAAGGTTAATTAATAATTAATTAGAGGATTAATTGATTTATAATTAAGAATAAGTTAATCAATGTAATTAATTAAAGAATAATTAAGTAATGAAAGTGATTAAAGATTAATCAAATAACAATCGAGGTTAATTAATAAATAATTAAGATTGATTAATTAATATTTAAGGATTAATTAATTTATAATTAAGGATAATTAATCACTAATTAAGGATAACTAATGAAAATAATTATGTGAGTTACTAATTATACTCACACGATTAATTAATCTTACTTATATCTGATTGATTATTATTGAATGCCTTGGATTGGTTGATACCTCTGATATGTGATTGTGATACTTTGTGATGTGAATTGCTGTGAATTGAACTGTGATATGTTTCTATGTGAATGTGAAAACTGTTGGCCTTTAAATGGCATTTAAATTTTGATGCGATAGGGAGCCGAACTCCAATTGATTATCCGAAAACCACATCGAATCTTAATGGTGAATCTTTGTGACTTCTATATCCACGTGTTTTAAAATAAAGCTCATTATTTGGGTTAGCCAAGCGAGGATGTTATGTCATAAAATCCATTCTGAATAATGATACGACGAATTGGAGTTCATTTGAAGACGGTGATGAAGACCGGGTATTTTCGAGAACGAAAGGATTACCTGTCAATTGTCTCTACACTGAGTTGCTCCGGTATAGAGATCTCCATATGTGATGGGGAGTCCGATCGAGATTGTGGATACCCTGATTGCAAGGGCTTCTTCCTTTATTGGACGAAGTGCCTTCGGTTCCATTTAGACCCAAGATGGACTTGTATGGTTGTATGTCTGACATTACACTTTGAGATATAAAGCTGATTTCTATCAAATACATTTCTATTTGGTGGCGAAGAATATATTCTCTTAGCTTAACACCCTTCTCTAGGACGTACGAGCTCAGATGTTATGTAGTTGATGGTTATTAGTGATATACTTCCAATTTGGTAGTGTGGCATGCTGAGTGCTGATCATTTGTTGATCAACGCATGGCTTTTATGAAAAGCGTAGCTTTGTGGGACGAGACTTCATCGAACCTCACACCTCGGAAATGGTCGAAACAGGAATAGATGTAGCAAGGTTATGAGGATCGCGCCCTTTAAGGTATGTGCATTTCCTTTTGGATAATAAGTGGTATTCTGGTATAGAGCCCAGATAATTTGCTTTGTGGCTGTTGGTGTTGAGGGCCCTCGATAAAGGTCGGTTACGACCGGAGGATGGCATACTCGTGATAGTTAGTTACCTAGTTACAGAGGAAACCCGGCCTTGTGGTTGTAGAGATTCGATTAGGTTCTCAGGGCGTCCCTCCAGAGGCGTACCCATTCAGTGTAGGAAGTTCCTTAGCCTGACCATTTGTTGGAAATCCAATCACCAAATACGAGCCCTTTATGATTGCAGTTGTATAACTTACCACCTCAGGTGGTAACTATAGCAGGCATAATATAATGGTACCTATGCTGGCTTAGATTAATATTATACTTTCAAAATGTTTTTCACACTATGTACTAATAATAATATCAAAAGATTTTTCTCGTATCAAGCATGTTTGACTATCATAAGGAGAAATCTCCCCCAAGTATGCGATCGTATTGTTTGTGTGCCGAGAGACCTTATGGTAATTTCATTTTCCAAAAGCACGAACGGATTTCTTTTATAAATTGTTTTTGTTCAAACAACTATTTTTTTTACTCATACCAGTCTCATGACTAACTCGAAATTTATTGTTCCCTTCCTAAACTCTGGATGCCTATAATTTTTCATACGGGCAGCCTAGAAGCAGGTTATCCATATTCTGGAGCTAGCTTGGATAGTAGATTCAGATTTAGAAGTCTTTTGGAAGCTGTCAGATTTTGAAATCATTTGGGGTTTAAAGCCTTTTGGATCTAAAAGTGTTTGGAGTTTCAAAAGACCTTATCGAAGTCAAAGTATGTTGGAAACTTTTTGAAGACTATGTTGTTTCTCCGCTGTGGTGTTATTGCTTTGTATTGTATCATATACTTTCTATTCCGATGTTGGTGATCGTTGTTGTAACGAATATTGTATAAATGTTGTATATGTGTGTTGATTATCAATGATAATTCATTTTGTTTCCGCTGTGTTGTATTCATCTAATATTGTTATAAGCTCCACCGAGCTGGAGTCCGATGTTTGAGTCTCCAGCATTTGAATACAAGTGAGGTATTTTATGTTGATTTTCAGATGCTGGATTTTGGGTCATGACAAGTGGTATCAGAGCTAAAGGTTGCGTAAGAACTTTAGCTTTGAAGTATAACACATTAGATGACTCATTAGAGATAGGGTTAGAAATACCCTAGAATGAGTATATCCCTAAGATATCTCATCTATATGGCCTAAATCAAGTTTTCTTACTATTTACAGATAGTGAGAATGAGCGCGAGAAGAGGACGAGGTAGGAGATGGGGTAGTACCACTTCAGCTGGTCAAGGCCCTGCAACAACGGAAGCAGCTTTTCCCACTCAATCTCAGGTGAATCTAGCTGATTTATATAGAAATTTTTCAAGACTTGGTGGAAAGCCGTTCATAGGCAAGGAGTCTATTATCGAAGCACAAGCCTGGATTTGATCATATGAAAGGATTTTTAGAGGAATAAAGTTAGAGGATGAGCAGATGAGATTGATAGCTTCTTGGAAACTCCAGGAGGAAGCTCTAGCTTGGTGGGAGACTATTACAGTGGATGAGCCGGAGGATGAGTTCACTTAGAATCGATTCAAGGAAGTGTTTAAGAAACGTTATATGTCATCTGCTGGTATCTCCAGAATATACCAGGAATTCAATGACTTGAAGCAAGGGAGCCTATCTTTCGAAGAGTACTTGAACAAGTTCAACGAGCTATTTCGATTTGGTCCGGAGTTGGTGAACACCTCTCTGAAGAAGAATGAAAGATTTATTTGAGGAATGAATAAGAAGTTCCATGAGAGAATGACAGCCCACGTGAAGAAATCTTTTTCTGATTTGATAGATATGGGTTATAGATATGCTACCCTGGATAAGCAGGAAGTTCCAAAGGAGAAAGGAAGTGCAAGCAATCCGAATTGGAGAAAAGGAAGTTCGAAGGGAAGAAACTGTGGCAAGGAAAGGAAAAGAAGAATAATCAGGAGAACCAGGCGAAGGACGTTGCTTGTTTTAATTGTTTGGAAAAAGGCCATTACTCGAATAGTTTCAAGAATCCAAAGAAACAAGGAAAGAAGGATCAATCTATAAAGACAAGACCTAGGCAATGCTATTACTAACATAAGCCAGGACACGAGGTTAAAGATTGCCCGAAAATGAAGCAAGCTCAAGTAGCGAAGGTGTATGCAATCAAAGATAAACCTTCAACATCTGGAGCGGACAAAGGAAAAGAAGTTTTAGAAGGTCACCTTCTTATTATGATTGAGATGTTAGGTTTTTGTTCGATATGGGAGCCACACATAGCTTTATCTCCCAACTAACCATAAACGAATTAAAACTTGAACTCGAATTTGTCGATGAGCCCTCATGTGTGAAAAATCCGGTTGGTGGCCCTGCGAATCTTTGTCTATGATGTAGAGAAGTTCCTATCTCGTATTCTCGTCATCAATTTCCTATCAGCCTCTTTGTTCTCGGCTTTAATGAATTTGAAATCTTAGTTGGAATGAACTAGTTAACGAAATATGAAGCTAAACTAGATTGTAACAATCGAATAATTTCAGTCAAAACAAAACTTGGAAACTTCATTATGATTTCTTCTGAGGACCCAAGTCCAAAAAGGGACAAGCTGATGTATACTTTGGGTTATCCCGAACGTAGTTTGTAGTCCATACCTATTGTCCAGGAATGTCCCGACGTGTTCGAAGAAGTTAAATCTTTGCCTCCACATAGAGAAATTGAATTCAGAATCGACTTGGTTCCCAACGCTCGTCCTGTTGTTCATGCAAGCCACACGATGGCACCAAGAGAAAGAATAGAATTAGTCAAGCAAACCCGAGATTTTCTAGAGAAAGGATTAATACGTCCTAGTGTTTCCAGTTGGGTTTCAGCTATGGTGTTTTTGGCCAAGTCTGACGGATCCTTGAGATTGTGTGTGGACTATCGCAATCTCAATAAATTAACTCTTAAAAACAAATTTCCTTTGCCCATAATCGACGATCTATTCGATCAGTTGCTCGATTCTTTTCAAAAATGGATCTAGCTCAAGAATTCCATCAATTGAGAATTGCTGAAGACTATATTCACTTAACTGCTTTCACGGGTCCTGACACGTTCTACGTATGGTTAGTTATGTCTTTCGGAATAGCCTATGCTCCGCATATTTTGTAGACTTAATGACCCGAGTATTCCGAGAGGTATTGAATAAATTCATTCTTGTATTTACTGATGATATTTTGATCTACTCCAAAACTGAAGAAGAACACGTTGAACACTTGGGAATTATTTTGGAAATATTGAGGAAGAACGTTCTATTTTCCAAATTTTCTAAGTATCATTTTTGGGTCAAAGATGTTAGATTTCTCGGTCATATTGTTACCGAAGAGGGAATTTTTGTAGACTCGGGTAAGGTTTCCGCTATTCTAGACTGAAAGCAACCCACAACTCCAAAGGAAGTCAGAAGTTTTTTTTAGGATTAGCAGGATACTATAGAAAATTTGTCTAGGATTTCTCTAAGATAGCCAGTCCGTTAACTAAACTGACTATGAAAAATGCTAAATTTGATTGGACTCCGAAGTGCGAAGAAGCATTTCAGGAGTTGAAGAGTAGATTGACCACCGCTCCCGTTCTTGCTATTATAAACGGGAACCAAGGTTTATCTATTTATACTGATACATGTGGTGAAGGTGTGGGTGATGTTTTAATGCAGGAAGGTAGGGCGATTGCCTACGCAAGTAGACAATTGCGTCCACATGGGAAAAACTACCCAACCCATGATCTTGAACTCTTGGCTGTTATCTTTGCTTTAAAAATCTGACATCATTATCTTCCGGGTAAAAATCTCTTTCAGCTTTTCTAAAAAAATAATTAAAAGTCTAACTTAACTTAATATTTATACTTAATAAATCCTTCCTGTTTTAGGTGAAAAAATCGAATTATTCACCGACCATAAATCTCTAAAGTATCTCTTTACCCAGAAGGATTTGAATTTGAGGCAACAACGTTGGTTGGAATTCCTAGCGTCTTATGACCTAGATATTCTGTATACGCCCGGAAAAGCCAACGTGGTAGCCGACGCTTTGAGTAGAAGACATGCCGTTCTCACATATCTTGTTGTCACTCCTACTCTTCTTGAGAAAGTCGCTAGCAAGCAGAAAGAAGACAAGTTTCTTCATGAAACTTATGAGAGAATACGTCGTGGTGAAGATACCAGTTTTGAAGTCGATAATAGTAAAGTTGTAAGACTGAAAGGCAGGATCTGTGTCCCAGACAACCCGGATCTAAAACGTGAAGTTTTGGACGAGTGTCACAAGTTCGAGCTCAGTATCCATCCAGGGGTTAATAAGATGTATAGAGATATCAAAAGGACTTTTTGGTGGAAAACAATGAAGAGGGATATATCTATCTATGTCAGTCGTTGTGCAACTTGTCAGCAAATCAAAAGTGATCAGATGAAAATAGCGGGTTTACTCCAACCATTGGAGGTGCCTAAGTGGAAATGGGATCAAGTGTCTATGGATTTCATAGACGGGTTTCCACGTACTCGTAAAGGTAATGAGGCAATTTGAGTTATTGTGGATCGTCTGACCAAGACTGCCCACTTTATCCCAGTAAAATCTATCCAAACAGCAGCGAGTTTGGCTGAATTGTATGTGAAAGAAATTGTTCGTCTTCATGGTATACCAAGCAGCATAGTGAGTGATTGTCACCCGATCTTCACTAGCAGATTTTGGAAGGCATTTCAAGCTGCATTAGGAACCAAGCTGAACTTCAGTACTGCTTACCACCCGTAGTCTGATGGGCAGACTGAAAGGATAAATCGAATCTTAAAAGATCTTTTGCGTGCTTGTATTCTTGACTTTGGCAGTTCATGGGAGGACCATTTGCATCTGGTTGAATTTTCATATAATAATAGTTATCAGGCCAGTATCAAGATGGCTCCTTTCGAAGCATTGTATGGGCGTCAGTGTAGATCACCTCGTGTTGGATTGAGTCAGATGATAGACTCATTCTTGGACCAGATTTGATAAAGGAAGCTACTGAGAAAGTTGATTTTATTTGAAAAAAGTTGAAAACGGCTCAAAGTCGTCAGAAGAGTTATGTTGATCTTCGAAGAAGAGATTTAGAATTCCAGGTTAGAGATTCCTTTTTCCTAAAAGTTTCTCCAATGCGGGGAGTGTTGAGATTTGGAAAGACTGGTAAGCTGGCACTGCGATATATAGGTCCTTTTCCTATATTGGAGAAGATCGGTCCTTTGGCATATCGAGTGTAGTTACCTAATTGGTTATCTGGCGTGCATAATATGTTTCATATTTCTCACCTTCGGAAATATATACACGATTCAGACTGTATCATTGAAGAAGCTGTTCAGCAGGATTTGGAGATCACGCCAAATTTGGCGGTGAAAAGAGAACCGTAAAAGATAATTGACCAAGATGAAAAGCAATTGAGAAATAAAGTAGTAAAACCGGTGAAAGTACAATGGAGTGGTGATCCAAATGACTATACCTGGAAACAGAGGATAACATGCAAAAGTCCTATTCTAAGTGTAGAGTGGATATCTCGGCTTAATCTGGTATGCCATTTCTCTATCTTTTTATATGTATTCATATATTCTTTGTTTGTCTCTCTTTCTTTCAAATTTCGGGGACGGAATTTTCTTATGGAGGAAATCTGTAACATCCCCTTTTTAAGTCAAATATTAATTTAGTAATTAATATAAATTTCTGGAATTAATTTGAAATTAATTTAGTTTTTTCAAAAAAAAAACAAATTTTAAAAGTATTAATATATATATATATGGATTGTAATTTGAAATTGAAATTCAAAAATAAATATTTTAAAAATACTTGGATTTAAAAATAACTTATGTAAGATTTTTATTGGTATATAATTAATTTAAAAATTATTTTCCTTTTAAGATTACATATATAAAATAAGGAAACATATTTAATAAAGAGATAAATTTATATCAAAAACATATATAAATATAAACTGAATAAAAATGTAATATATGTATATTATATAAAACTATTATTAACATGAAAATACAAGTGTTAGGATTTGAGCATATAAAATTACAAGTGTAAACATATTAACATATAATTAGACAAGTGCTAAATTTTTAACACATACAATTAACAAGTGTCATTCTATTTTTATTTTTTGAAATAATTAATAAAAATAAATTCAAGTCTATATAAAATACTACCTCTCCCACCTTTCTCATTTTCTTCAGTGAATTTCAAAACAAAAACATAAGAAACAAATCTGAGAAAGGTAAAACCCAAAAAAAAAATTCAAAACAATCTCTATCAATTTTGAAAACCTGGAGCCTGAATTCATCTCAAACTTGAATCAAGTAAACTACCAGCAGTTCAACATCAAAGCGAATATTTCCACTCGGTAAATCAAGAATAGTCACAAGATCAAACAACAAACAAATTCAACTCAGTACAATCATCTCAAAACAAAAGATTAAAGCAAGATCAATCTCTGTTTTCAAACTCAGGAACAAGAACATTTTCCACACTTTTCGAAAGTTCTCTGTTTTCTTCTTTATCAGGTGAGTAAACCTTTTCGAAACATGGATTTCAACTTTTGTTCGAAAACATGCTTGAAGTAATGTTGTAAATTGTTTGTGTGTATCCCAATATGTATATATAAGTAGATATGGCTATGCATGTCTGTACATATGAACATACCCTCTATTCCAGGTTTCCAGTTATCAAAACTTGTAAAAAAAATAACTGCTCTCTCTAATCTTCTTTAGGCCTTAGGATTTAAATAAAACATGATTGTTTAATCAAGATCTAGTTTCTTTTTAAAATATTTTTAAGAAAAATTTGGAAGTAAATTGTGATCTGGAACAAGAATACACAGTGAACTCAAAACATGTTGAAAATTCGAGTGCTAAAATTTCTTGTTCCACTTACATCGTCAGATTCAACTTCGAAAAACATGATTTTTAAAAATAAAATCAAAATTTTTAATTATATTTTGGGGGAGCATTCATGGAATGAACAAAAAACATATTTTGGGTAAAATTTGGTGATCGGTGAAAGTGGTGATCTCTAGATCGTGGCTGGGGGTGGCCGGGTGATGGACGAGCTCGGGAAAAATGATCGAAAAATTCCTGATCATCGTGGTGGATGAACGTTGATGATTTACGGTTTTGAATCCATGCTTGGTCGAGGCCGGAAATTGTATTACCGCGTCATCATCAGTCGACCGGATGTGACCGGGGCAAGTGGAATCATTGCGTAATTGGTCGGTGCGGCTCTGGACGTAATTATGTGACCTCTGATGGTCAGAGGTGGAAGTACGAGGTGATTTTGAGTGTCTGGTTTTGTTTCAATAGTGCTCCAAGTTGCTCAATTTTGATTTGCATGAAAGTTCGTCATTCTGAGTAGATTGAGGGTTTGAATGAATGATTGTCGACGTGTTGAAGTCGACGAGGTCGACTGGATATGGTTATGTCAGAAGCCTGGGTTGAGGAAGAGGGGTTGTTGACTTGAAGACGACTTTGGGAAATCATGCTGCTGCCTTGAGAAATTGCTCGGGTAAAGTTGTGTCGGTTAACATGTTTTAACAATTTTTAAAGTTTAAAATTAAAACAAGGAAAAAAAATGAATGGCTCGAGGAAGACTCGAAGTAAACAATGTTTTGGCTCGGGTGACACTCGGGTGACACTCTTGGAGGTCTCGGTTTAGCATAAAAACAGTTTTTAACTTTAAAACCAAATTCAAAATTTAAATGTTTTTAACCCATGTTTTTAAATAAATGTTTTGATTTAAGTTTATATTAATAAAGGTTTTAAGTAGGTTATTTAAAAATAGTAATTAAGTTTTATTTATTTAATTTTGTGACATTATTTATTAATTAATTCTTAATTTATTTTATATAAATGATGTGATTAAAAAGTTAATTAAGATGAAATATTGTTTTTTATTTTTAATTAACCTTAATCTCTTGAATTAATTTATGTGTTAATGATGATTAATTATGAGGGTTATTAATTAAAGAATTTAATAATACTTAAAATGATTAATTAAGATAAATGATTTATAATCACTTAATAATTAAAGAATAATTAATTAAAGGTTGATTAATAATTAATTAAAGGATTAATTAATTTATAATTAAGAATAAATTAATCAATGTAATTAATTAAAGAATAATTAATTAATGAAAGTGATTAAAGATTAATCAAATAATAATCTAGGTTAATAAATAAATAATTAAGATTGATTAATTAATAATTAAGGATTAATTAATTTATAATTAATCACTAATTAAGGATAATTAATGAAAATAATTATGTGATTAATTAATTATACTCATACGATTAATTCATCTTACTTATAGATGATTGATTGTTGTTGAATGCCTTGGATTGGTTGATACCTCTGATATGTGATTGTGATACTTTGTGACGTGAATTGCTGCGAATTGAACTGTGATATCTATGATATGCTTCTATGTGAATGTGAAAACTGTTGGCCTTTAAACGGCATTTGAATCTCGATGCGATAAGGAGTCAGATTCCAATTGGTTATCCGAAACCAACTACGAATCTTAATGGTGAATCTTTGTGACTTATATATCCACGTGTTTTAAAATAAATGCTCATTATTCAGATTAGCCGGAAGAGGACTTTATGTCATAAAATCCATTCCGAATAATGATACGACGAATTGGAGTGCATTTGAAGATAGTGATGAAGAGCAGTATTTTCGAGAACGAAAGGATTACCTGTCGTTTGTCTCTGCATTGAGTTGCTCAGGTATAGAGAACTCCATATGTGATGGGGAGTTCGATCGGGATTGTGGATACCCAGATTGCAAGGGCTTCTTCCTTTATTGGGCGAAGTGCTTTTTGTTCCATTCAGACCCAGGATGGACTTGTATGGTTGTATGTCTGACATTACACTTTGAGATATAAAGCCGATTTCTATCAAATACATTTCTGTTTGGTGGCGGAGAATTTATTCTCTTAGCCTAACACCCTTCTCTGAGACGTACGAGCTCAGAGGTTATGTAGTTGATGGTTATTAGTGATATACTCCCAATTTGGTAGTGTGGCATGGTGAGTGTTGATCATATGTTGATCAAAGCATGACTTTTGTGAAAAGCGTAGCTTTGTGGGACGAGACTTCATCGAACCTCACACCCCGAAAATGGTCGAAATGGGAATAGATGCAGTAAGGTTATGAGAGTCGCGCCCTTTAGGGTATGTGCATTTCCTTCTGTATAATAAGTGGTATTCTGGTATGGAGCCCAGATAATTTGCTTTGTGGTTGTTTGTGTTAAGGGCCCTCGATAAAGGTCGGTTACGACTGTGGGATGACATATTCGTGATAGTTAGTTACCTAGTTACAGAGGTAAGCCAGCCTTGTGTTGGCAGAGATACGGTTAGGTTCTCGGGGCGTCCTTTCAAAGGCCTACCCATCCGGTGTAGGAAGTTCTTTAGCCTGACCATTTGTTAGAAATCCAATCACCAAATACGAGCCTTTTACGATTGCAGTTGTATAACCTGCCACCTCAGGTGGTAGCTATAACAGGCATAATATAATAGTACCTATGCTCTCTAAGATTAATATTATACTTTCAAAAAAATTTTACACTATGCACTAATAATAATATCAAAATAATTTTCTCGTATCAAGCATGTTTGACTATCATAAGGAGAAATCTCCCCCAAGTGTGCGATTTCATTGTGTGCGCGCCAGGAGGCCTTATGGTAGTTTCATTTTCCAAAAGCATGAACGGATTTCTTTTATAAATTGTTTTTGTTCAAACAACTGTTTTTGTTTACTCATACCAGTCCCATGACTGACCCGGAGTTTATTGTTCCCTTTCTAAACTCTAGACGCCCATAATTTTCCACACGGACAACCTAGAAGCAGGCTATCCGTGTTCTGGAGCTAGCTTGGATAGTAGATTCAAATTTAGAAGTCTATTGGAAGCTGTCGGATTTTGAAAGCTTTTGGATCTAAAAGTGTTTGGAGTTTCGGAAGACCTTATCGAAGTCAAAGTATGTTGGAAACTTTTTGAAGACTCTGTTGTTTCTCCGCTGTGGTGTTATTGTTTTGTTGTATATCATATATAATACTCTGATGTTGGTGATCGTTGTTGTAATGAATATTGTATAAATGTTGTATCTGTGTGTTGGTTATCAATGATAATTCATTTTGTTTCCGCTATGTCGTATTCATCTAATGTTGTTATAAGATTCATGGAGCTGGAGTCCGATGTTTGAGTCTCCGACATTTGAATACAAGTGAGGTATTTGATGTCGATTTTCAGACGCTGGATTTCGGGTCGTGACAGCTCAAAGCCCTTGTATTAAATATAATATAGACCTTTAATAAATCATGAATAATATATCGTGCATAAATATTTATGTTGTTGCAATAAATTTGATATATACCTACTCGCTTTAACTATCGGTGTCACTATAGGACGCTCCACCTATTGTGATACGGTGCCCCTTCGCCTCCCATGTCGATCCCTCTTTGACTAGAAGAGGGGGAACTTGATGACTGTGAAAATCTACGACAACGTCACATAATATCTGTCATAGACATTTCATTTTATTAATCGATCATATATCATTTAATTACGGAAAAATATATCCCTTTTTTAAGGAAAATATAACATTAATAATCACTAAATTACCTTCTATCAACATATATAATATTAATCAGTCTTCTTTGTTTTCTGATTCAGACTCAGCCTCGTACTGTATATCATTTTCCTTTGTGGTCTCAAATGCTTCAACAAGAGCACTTGGTTCATCGTTCAAAGGCCCAAAATCAGTATGATCGTCAGTTATTATTATTTCATTATTTTCCTCTAGATCTTCTTGGTAAGCTTGTTCATCTAGAATATTATTTCCATCAAATGTAAACCTTTCCTTTGTTTTTAAACTGCCGACCAATCTGCTTTATCATTTTTTTAGAAATGGATACAGAGTGTAATAAACTTGTAGTGCTTATTTGACTAGTACAAACAGATCATACTTATGGTAATGCAAGGTCTGTTTTACTTAAATAAGATTATAATCTTTGTGCATGTTGATTTCAGAACCTGAACATTGCCGAACCAATTGTATCTAATAAAAAAACTTTCTCCAAGGGTAACTAAAATATGTCAATTCCAAAATAACATTTTCATTACCCACCTCCTCTTATAACACTACATGATTAGGTGCAACAAATTATCCATGACGATCCCGTGCAAAATACTCCGATACGAAACCGTTTTAACACAAATGGAATTTAACCATATCCGGTTTGAAATGCTTCAAATATTTGCAGTTACTACCTGGACAACGAATTTCTTCGTCGTTCCATTATTACTTAAAGCGGATGCAATAAATACTTGTACACCATCATAAAAATGTTTTTTTATTGAGCCTCCCATTCCCTTTCATCATTCATTGAGCTCCTTCAACCAACAAAATAATTGATCGTTTTTTTCCTATTAAAACAATGATAGAAATTCAAAATATTATTGATCATTTTATGGATTGACATTTAATTTTTCAATTCATTTATATATTTTAATATTTTACTAATTATATAATATGTTATTGTTATACACTACTTGGTTTATATTTTATTGTTTTATTAAATATATATAATATTTGATTCGTTTTAACTTTTTTATAAAATCTTATATATTTTCAATTTTAACAGATTATGAATATAGTATTATATTTTCACTTCATTATTCTCTACTTTGATGGTGGGTCATCCTACTTTCCATTACAAACACAATAATATATTACATTTTGTAAATTATTTCATCTTAAACGATTCATTTATATATATCATTTTTAAGGGATTTTAAAAATAAAGTACATCATACAATAATTTCTTTATATTAACATTAACACTAATTCATTATTTAAAATTCTTAACGATTAAAAACTAATAAAAACTTATTTTTTTCAACGTATTTTAGCTAACACTAATTTCATTTTATTACACAGTAATAAAAAATTAAATTTATACACTAATTTGCTTATATATATTACCACATGCTCGCAAACTAAATTTGTATATAATTAAGGATAATATAAACTAATAAAGGGATTATGTAAATAAATTATTTTTGTTGACATTTTAGGTAACACATATGCTAATTAACATTAAATTATGTTACACTAATACACACGTACACCAATCAGCCTAAATTAGCCGTAAATATACATTAATTATCAGATTTAAACACTAATAACCGTAATAAACATTTTTCAATCAACCAATATACACAATTATAACCAGTCAATGGGCTATTATATATTAACAAATATACGCAAATATTAACACTAGTTTTATCATAATTCAGATCAACTAGTTTAAGAGAAAACACGCCCACTACAAAGCCGGCTAGCTTTGCTAAAAAAACACGATTTTTAATGAATTAAAGGCCTAGACGATTGGAGATTGGATATTGACAAGGAAATTGACGGATTGTGACAATTAAAATGGGTAGGAATGAATTTGAGGAGATTTGGGGGTTCAGGTTTTGGTGAATAAGGATTTAGGTCATGGAAATAAAGAAGAAAAGAGGATCGGCTGTCGGTGTATACGTGACTTTCCGAGGGTTTTCGATGGCGGTCGACGACAAAACTTTTAACGGTTTTCGACGACTATATATATCCTTTCAACTTATTTAGAAATAAACTAAGTTTAACTTAATTTATTATCAAAATTTAGTTAGATATAAAAATTTAAAAAATTTATAATAACACTGTTTTGTTTCTAACGATTAAAAATGTTATTTTTATTTCTTATACAATAACATTTTAACCATTTTGATGGTTAATTGTGAAATTTAAATATATTTAACATAATAAATTCATATAAAATATTTAGTAAAAAAATTTGTTGAATATTATGTCCATCTAAGATAATTTGGACATACGGTCGAAATATTAACGGAAAACAGACAAGTTTAAAGTATCAAATTTGATTTTTCAAATTTATAGTCGTTCATCGACATTCAGACTTAGACATTTCGTTCGAATGTCAAATGATCTTCAAATGAAACGAAATTCAAAACATATATACTATATTATGTATTTATCCAATCTGTACGGTTGGATTTAAAAAAACATTCAAAAAAATTTAAACTTTAAACGTGTCATTTTCATAGAAATGATCTAATAATACATATCAATTGTTATACAACTCCTTGGAAAATGACATATTTGAGTCTAATTCTTTTCCCTTTTTTTTCGGTTCTAGCCGTACGGGTTGGATAAATACAATAGAAAATATATATGACTCAAATTTCGTCTCGTTTGAAAATCATTGGGCCTTCAAACGAAAGATTACTAGTTCGAATATAAACGAACGATTATAAATTTGAGAATAAAGATCGACACCTTAAATTTATTTACCTTTCTATCATATTTTCGAAGTAGATCGAAAATACTTTGACGACATAAGATTCAAGAAAATTATTTTTCCACCGAATATTTTCTTTTATATGAATTTATATTGTTATATACATTTAAAAATTCATAATTACTTATTTAATGGTTAAAAAACATATTTAAATTCATAAACAGGTACGCATCATAAATTTCACCGAAGTTGTATAATGAACGGCAAAGTTGCATAGATCAACCGGTTTGAGTTTGATTTTCAATGAAGTTAAATATCGAATTACACAACAAAAAATTATTGAAAATACTAATTTAATTAACCACAAACCGTCATAAAATTTATGAATTGAATAAAAATATCTTCTTTAATTTTAGGAATTAAATTTGTATTTCTAAACAAATTTCAAATTTTTATAAATAATAAATTAAAATAATGTGATAAATTAAATTAATTAAATAACTAGCCATCGAAACATTAACGACGTGGCCGTCGGTGGTCATCGAAAGCTTCCGTTGGAATTCCTATTGTTCTTTTAGTTATGGCTGTGAACACAGGTACCCGGTTTGCAGGGACCTTGGGCCAGATTATTTTTTTTACTCCTTCCCCCCAAAAAAATAAAATAAAGATTTTGCTAACATGTATTGTTTCATTTGGACAGTTGAACAAATCCTGTTTCTAATGTAAATTTTGTTACTACAATGGACAATCACATATCACATGTTTCTTCTCCTTTCGTTTTCTTTAGTCTTTATTCTGCTTTTTTAGAAAGAAAAATACCTTGAAAACCGTAGTATATTGATTGTATTCACTCCTTAGCACATTACATATTTAATTTAATTTTTTTTTTTTTTTTTTTTTTTTTTTTTTTGATATTATACACTGACGGTGTGTCGTCATGAGATGTGTAAAGATCATATTATTGCAAACACGCATGTAAACATTACATTCATGTATAATCATCTTGCAGGGGTCTTCATTCTCAAAATATGAAGTTGTATCATTGCTGCCATTTCGGAACATAAATTTATCTTTATCACATTACAAAATCACCAAACTAAAAATACACATGCATACTTTGAACCATAGTTTCTTGGACCAATGATTTTCAAGCATAATGAATATATAGTTGCGTCTCCACCAATTAAAATTATGAGACATATTCTGATTATAAAAGATTTGTAATGGCTCCCAAAAGAATGTTTTAATCTCCTTTCCCAAGAAATAACTACTAGCAAGTTGTTTTTACAAGTGAGATGAGAAATGTGTGTATACTGATTATTTTACTAACACATTATGCCTAGCATAAAATAAGTTATAACGATAACTGAAATGGTCAATGATTTGTATAAAATACATGTTAGGTTCGAATTAACTTCATGCAATATAAAAACCTCATGAATTCACCAACTTGCACATAACATATACTAATATTTATAGAAAAAGCGTCACCGGAGCCATCATTGAAGCTACAAAAACTCCACTAGTGAAGGGATGGAGAGCTAACAAATCAACTTTAGATAGTGTTTCAAAGACTCAACCCAATCTTGATTCCACCGTGTTTAATCTTCGAATTTGAAGTGCTGCGGTTTTAAAAATGAAACAACCCTACATGTGCATGAACCATTAGTTTAACCTCAAAACCTAAAATAAAACTCTAGACCGACCTTTTTTAGTTCATGGTTCTTCAAATTTAAGAAAAAATTATAGTTTCGATTTTCGTTTTTTCACATAATTATTTTAAAGCAAAACAGGGAATATGACAAGTTTTGAAAAAAAATTTAGATTGAAGGACATCAAGTTTCATTTTCAGGTTGAACGACAAATGTTAGTTATAATTAGAATTATATTTAACTTTTACACTATACAAAATGCTAGTTATATCTAGCATTAAATTCAGTTTTACACTATACAAATTGTTAGTTATAACTAGCTTATCTTTCAGCCTAAAAAACAAACTTGATGTCCTTCAGTCTAAAAAATTTCTATGTTTGTTCTTCTGTCTATTTTTCTGTTCATAAAATTAGCCACTAAATTATTGGATTATCTTATCAATTTTGAAACATCTAATACATTATTAGTGTACATTTTATGATTTATTGTTGACCTAAACTTTTTATCTTTAAAAAAATAAAGAAATTTACAATTGTACGCTAAAAAAATATTACAGAATTATTCCAACTAATATTTGCTATGAAAAGTTTAAAAATAATTATTTTAAATTTCAATTTATTAATTAAAATTAGTTAAATTTTAACTTTAATTGAAATAATTTACATTTAAATCAATAAAATAACAACTAACGATTAACACGGTTCTGACGTCTTGCACGGTTGAATCACTGGAACGTTTTGATTTTTCATCAAAACGACTGTCGAAGTTGTGCCTTTATGATCACAGCACAGCACGAAATTTTTCCACCAACTTCTCACATTCTTATCTGATCAATTTTACCCATCGGAAAAGCTGGAAGCCCTTCTTTTTCCTGCCATTAAATCCTATTTGGTTTATATATGCATGTCCGTTATGATTAGAATCGAGGAAAAGAAGCTACCAAATTGCTTGACGTGAATAACTTGACTACAAAGACATCCGTTGTGGATGGCACATAGTGAGCATAAATGTTAAACCGCTAATACATAACATGAATGCTAGGAATTATGGTCCTTTCCTCACGAAAGGAACTAGTATCCGAACAAAGAATTTGAACGAGGCATTCGAATGAAAAAATTGATTGAAAAAATAATGCATTTGATGATACGAAAAAGGTACTGAGCAATGTATTTGAAAGATATATTTGAATAGACGTGAAAAAGGAGGAGTTTCATAGGAAAAGAAAGGAAGAAGAACGGATTAAACGGTCGAAGGCATCGGACGAGTCGAACGGAAGAGTCGAACGGAAGCGCACGCACCATTTTACACCTCGGCACAATGGTCTATTTGTGTGGGAAATAAACCGTTGCGCCTAGGACGTGTTGGAAACGAAAGCATGACAAAAAATACGGCGAAGGGTACCTTGTTCTATTTAGCATGCATTAGCCTCACCGACACTACAAGCATGCATGCTAGAAAATATCCACGACACTAATATTATTTTTTTCCTTAAAAAAAAGAAAAGAAAAAGAGAGTACAGGTTAGAGCTTTCCTAGAATCTTCTACCAGACAAGACAACGCTTCCAATCTCGCTTTCACTAGCGACATCCTTGCAGCACAATAATACGTCCATGCAAGGATAGGACGAGGCACTGTATGCAGCGTTGAACTCTTTTTTCAAGACTAGTATAACCTCGTTTTTTTTTTTCCATCGATACTTGAATAATCTAATCAGTAGGGAAATGGTGTATACATGACTTTGTCGTTTAATAATTAACACAGCAACTGTAAAAATTTCTTCATTTAATTAACACGAAAAAATCTTTGCCGTTTTAATCTCTCAACGTTAAAATTGAAAAGGATAATTTATAAACCAATCTCATTGTTTAAAATAACGACGGATTTCCTGTCAGTTAGAAAATCACCCTTAAAAATATAATTGTTAAAGTACCGCAAACGCACGACATACAGTTGCAGTACGTATGCAAGTACCGATCGATCTGTAGGGGAATGAATTAATTTTAAATTATACTCAATCAAATTAAACCAAGTTTGCAAGTTTATTTTAAAGTAAGAAAAATAGCAAAAATTAAACTAGAAAAAAAGTGAATAAAAATACGAGATTAAGAAACAACTTAGAGGCAAATCCGCTCTCATATTATCATATAAATCAACACAAAATTAGTCTATTATCTCTGATTTTAATTTAAGTAAAATTAGTGATTTATTTATCATAAGTATGGTCTATTTGTGTTACTAATTAACACAACTTAAACCACCAAACTTTATTACAACAACTAAAACCACATATTAATTGTAATAAAAATGAACATCAAGTCAAAGCAAAAGCTATTTTAAGCATGATTTACTTACTATTTTTTTAGTAACATAAATCATCAAATTTTGATTCTACTTTAATTTTGTAACGACCCTGAATTTCCGATCTAATTAAAAATTCTAAATCCATGATTTTTATATAAAAATTTGAAATTTATATACATTCTCAGTTAACGTCCAGACTTCGTTTAAAAGATGCGTCTAGTTAGTTATGAATATAGGAAAAGTTTCGTCGCAAAATATTGCAGTAAATTTCGTTCGCGTTTTTATTGTATATCAGTTCACCTTAAAGTGCGTAAATTTTATCTTCCAAATCTAAATATTTTTACACAGTAATGATGTAAAAATTTATCTGATCAAGGCGGCGCATTTCATTTTGCCTAGTTCCGTCGTCGCCAGCTTCACTTAAATTGTTTTGTCAAACGAACAATGTAATCGACATAAATTTTGGGTTTTGATAAAACTGTCGTATCGCCAATATCCGTGTACCGTTGTAAGCGCTTCGTCGCGCCGATCAAAATGGTATATTTATTTGTACGAATCAGAGTTCGACGTAAAACGTCGCGCTAATTTAACCGTTCCAAGCGGACCGGTTAAATAATATTTAGCCCAAATTAGTAGCTCATGTACATTCAAATTTTGAAAATAAAAATTTTGAGCTGGAGAGAATTTATGAAGGTGGTTGGCAGATAATGGTTAACATGGAAAATAGGAAGGATATTTCGTAACTCACAAACAATTTACCGCCGTTGTCTCTCTGCCAAATTAAAATGAAAAAGTAACGTACCCATTTCATTCACATCTTCTACATGTACGAAACAATTTCTCTTCTCCTTTATCTCTATTTCTTCCTTCTCTTTTTTGTTGGTCACTGTCAAAATTTTACAAAAGAATTTATATTGAAACCAAAAGTCACCCAACCCACTCCACCGTTCACTGTCTCCAACCTTCTCCGCCGTCGCGCGCGCCGCTTCACCAACCGCAACCGGCCGCGTCGCCACACCTCCTCCAGCTGCCACAATTGCCGCCGCACCACCTCCTGTGCCCCACTCCGTCGCCTGAAACACGCACCTCCAACCGCGCACCGACCCACTGAACCACCTGCACCGCCGCCACTCCCCAGACCGCGTCGCCCCATCCTACATCATCCACGACCACCCTGCCTCGCCGTCGCAACCACCTGCGCGCACAGCCTTCAGCCGACAACCGCCCCTTCGGCTCCCCTCGCCTGCGCCCTTCCATCGCACCAGACCGGAGCCGCGCACCGTCCCCTGACCGTCGCCATTTTCCGCCTGTGCCACTCACATGTGCATGTCGTGTGTTTGCAAAATGCAGGCTTACATTTTTTTTTTAAAAAAAGGTGAAACAGTTTTGTTATAAAAAAAGAAAAAAGAAATGAATGAAACAGTTTGTTGCTTTATGAAAAAGAGGAAGTGTTACTGTTGTTTCAATATTTGCACAATGAATATATATACTGTGTAAATATATTTAGTTGCTGAGTAGTAGTAACCCGTTTCTCTTCTCTGTTGTTGTTACAGCAACCACTTGAAGCTTTCCACTTTGCAGCAAGCACTCAAATTCTCAGCTTTCCTTCTTTTCTTCATTGTTTGGTAAGTGCATATATATGATTTTATAAAAATATATATGAACGTCCATATTGAAATTTATACCATTTCTTTCTTGTCGATGGTTGCAGTTGTTCGATTGTCCGTGTTTGTGCTGCGTTTGAATCAAGTCTATTCGCGCCTCTTCGTGCTTCGCCGTTCATTTTCTCTAACAACGAAAGGTGAATAAATTTCACGACTTATATTCTTATATGATGATAATCAAGTTTGGTTGATAATATAGTTGATTGTTTAATGTTGATATTGGACGTTAAAATTGTTAATGCACGAAGTGATAAATAATATACACTCGAATTTGACGTATGGTACTTGACACTTTAAAATTGACATATGTGCTTGAATTTGATTAAATAAAATCCGTACAATATGACATTTGAAATGTATAATTAGTTGACACGTAAAAATATAGTTAGCGACACCTTAAACATTGTAGACAAACATTTATGTCATGTAAATTTGATGAAGTATGGAATTGAATAAGTAGATATCAAGTGTAGAACCGCATAAAATAATAGCGTAATAATCTTTAATCTACATGAAATGATAGTGTAGATTCTAGAAATAATTATATTAATTTACATAAAAGTATAATGAAATTAATACGATTATTTCGGGATTATTTAAATTAATTATTGGATTGTTATTGGTTGTTGTTATTGCTTGTTTATTTACTTTGACACCATCCCAGTTATCACACTGCAAGTTCCCTTTACTATGTTTCTGATTTTGAATTGAAATGGAATCGGGTTGAAATGATAAATACCCAAATAAAACAATTAACTTAGGATAGAGAATTAAATAAAAATCCGATTGGTCGAACAATTCGATTTAAAATAAAAATAAAATAAAAATTTTTTTGAATAAAATAATGGAGGGTTTTAATTAAATTTGAAATTTTGAATTCTAGTAAAATTTAAAAATGTTAATATTTAATAATTTGAAATAAATGTTAACAAAATGTTTGATGAAAGAATGTTGTTTAAATTTAATGAATTATTAAATTAAATTTCAAAATTTATTTAATAATTGAACAAATTTGAACTTATTCATCGAAGAAATTTAACTCGGGATTATTTAAGTAGGTAAGTAAATAAGTGAAATTGAATTTCTTTAATTAGAAATAAAATGTGATTTAGTTATTGAAATTAAAATAAACTTATAAATTAAAGAATTTAATTTGACAAATTCAATTTAATTAAATTTATAAGTTTGGATATAATGTAAGTAAACTTAAGTGAATGATTTAATGAATTGGAAATTTAATTGAAATTGTTTTGAAATGTTAAACTAACTTAATTTAAATAATTATTGAATGAAATCCATCAATGAATTTAAATCGATATTATGTTAAGTTAACTTAATTTAAATGATTATTGAATGAAACCTATAAATGAATTTAAATCAATAATTGAACTGTTTTAAATCAAAATTTGAAGTTGAATTATAGAGTTTTGAAATTGGAAATTTGGAAGTTTTGATATGTAAATCATGGAAATTGATATAGAAAGACAAATGAATTGTTGACTTTCGAATTCTAAGTGAAATTGAAATTGATTTGGTTTTGAAATTTATTAAATGACCAATCGGTGTAATAATTACGAAGTTATTAAAGAGTCCGGGATCGGTTAGGGACATACTCACTGTCTAAACCGAATACCACTTTAATAACTATACACGAAGTGTGATCCAGAATGAAGTGGTTGGAATAATGTGTGATGAGGATTGAAGAAAGAGAACGATAATGAATGACCTTGACACTTGTGTCAAATTGAAAATCACTTAAACAAGAGCTGTGCCAGGCCAATGAGGTTAGCTACCTCGAGCGAACACACTTCTTCGTAAACTACTCATTACTTGTTTTTGATTAGTGCGCACCCTTGAATTAGGAGTGTTGTTCTACGGTGTTGCAATCGTTGCGGCGATGCGTTCTCACCAGTTCAGATCAGGAAAACGGTAGTTTTACTACCTTGGGTATTGCCTCATGTCCTTTGTCATACTTATATCCCTATACGCGACCACTACGATTTGTTTTGTATTATACCTATGGTGTACTCCCTGATATCCCACTGGTTTACGGTGGAGTTTACAGTGCTGTATAGACTGTGATGCTATATAAATGTGTTAAGGGGAATAATGGTAACGCCTTAACACTATTTTGATACTTTTTTTTACTGTTAGGCATTATCTACTTAGCGTACACTACCATATATAGATAGTTTAACGGATCCTGAAAGATGTTTATTCCATTCATCTTTGAGTTATTGTTATTTTAAAATTTGAACCATATTATCCTACATAAGAATATATGCCCTGACTCGAGTGTTTGTTTGTGCTTATGCTCGGGTCAGTCTGAGGATTTCTGTTGCTGTGCTGCTTGGAAGCTGAAGACTTTGAAGATTATCATTTATCTTTATCAGTATTGCTCTATTCTATTTTGATATTGTATCGGAAATCTATGTATTTCTATTTCACTATTTGCTTAAGATATTATTGTATTTACTTAGTAGCTTCATGAACTACTATTATGACATTGTTGTAATTCCGCAGCGTTATTCTGTTATATTATATCTTTTGTGATTCTGTGATGATTCTCATTTATATACATATACTCCATTAATGATTCTTGTTTTGTACTATTTAAGTTGACATGCGTGAATTATTGTCAATTTAAATGGTCCAAATATACGGGTTGTTACAGTTGGTATCAGAGCTTTGGTTCCCGAAAACCTTAGCCTGTGGAGTTTTAAAGCTCATTAGAGATAGGGTAACCATACCCTAGAATGAGGAGAATCATTTCAAAATCCATATCCTTTTTGATTCCATCCCCTTCATTGAATTCGTTTGATTAAAATTTCCTTAATTTCTATAAATTTCTATCTTTGATTCTGAAATCGCTTTTGGTATTCCAGGATGAGTACTAGAAGGAATGCTAGAGGTGGGGATAGAGGAAATGCTCCCGAACCACGTGCCCCAGTT
The DNA here is from genome assembly GCA_030765085.1 of Allium cepa. Taxonomy (NCBI): domain Eukaryota; kingdom Viridiplantae; phylum Streptophyta; class Magnoliopsida; order Asparagales; family Amaryllidaceae; genus Allium; species Allium cepa. Next base: position 913,624,060 of record CM060929.1, on the reverse strand, counting down.
CCCGCAGTCAGGTTTTCTACTCCTAGCAAAGAATATACACAGCTTGGCAGCATCGAATTCACTGGTTCCGAAAGTATCATTGGAGCGCAACAGTGGCTGAAGAGCCTGGAAAGGATCTTCACTGGTCTCGAGATTACTGAGGCGCAGACGCGTCAATTGGCCGCTTGGCAGCTTGAGGATGCCGCACAGGATTGGTGGGAGTCAGTGACCTCTTGTACTGACGAAGAAACTATCACCTGGACTAAGTTTAGGTAGAAATCTAACTGAAATTTCATCCAAATAAATTCCTTCTATCTCGTCAAATTTTGGCTCATCTTTGTATCGCTTGTAAATAGGGATTCCTTTACGGCTCAGTGGATGCTAGCAGCCGGAAAGGCTCAGCTTTATCAATCATTTATGGACCTCAAGCAGGGTAACATGACCTTCTCCGAGTATGAAAGGAAGTTTAACGAACTCTCTAAGTTTGGACCTGGCTTGATTGATACACCATTTCTGAAGAATGAGAAATTCATCCATGGAGCACGTCCAGAGTATTATGATCTCCTCACAGCTCATGTCCATGGCACATTCACCGAGCTGATGGATTATGCTCTTAGGTATGAGGGAAAGCCGAAGGGAACATCAGTCACCAAGGCTTTAATTACTCAGCCATCCTCTAGTCACACTAGAAAGAGGAAACCGAATTTTGAGCAGCAAATGAAGAACTGGCAGAAGACAACCAGGCTTGGCTATTCTCAAAAGAAGCCCATTGACATATCCTCTATCACCTGCTTCAACTGCAATCAGAATGGTCATTACACCAGCAGTTGCCCTTCCCCAAAGGGAGCAGCTATTCCGCCACCGGCTCAGATGGCCAAGAGAGATGTATGTCACATTTGCTTATAGCCAGGACATTTTAAGAAAGATTTCCCAACTCAGAAGAAGAGTTCCCCATCTGGAGTTTTTGCTATTACCACCTCTACCCCGGAAGTTCTGGATGACCAAGCTACATTACAGAGTACTTTTATGTTGCATACTTTACTTGTTAAAGTTCTATTTGACACCGGAGCAAAACATATTTCATATCTATTGATTTGTGTAATAAACTTGGATCGGAACCCATCCTTGCATCTACTTTATTATGTGTATCAAATCCCATTGGAGGACCCGCTAACCTCAAAAGGGTATGCAAATATGTCGCACTTATGTATGGCATGCACCGTTTCACTTGGGATTTATATGTCCTTGGATTCGAGGCATTCGATATCCTATTAGGTGTTGATTGGCTACGGAAGTTCAAAGTTGTTATCTCTTGCAAAGCTCGAACCGTCTCTCTAATCGATGACAAGAGTAAATCTTTAATTATTGAAGGAAAATCGCCTCAAGAGAGTGCTGGAAGTTTTATATTCTCTCTTGACTCTCATCCGAATGATCTAAGCTCTACCCCGATTGTTCAACTCTTTTCTGATGTGTTTGGAGAAGTCAATTCTCTACCACCTCCATGGGAAATCGAATTCCGCATTAATCTTATCCTTGGTGCTCGACCAGTAGTTCTCCCTCCCAGGAGAATGGCTCCTAAAGAGAAGGCAGAATTAAATGCTCAGATTGAAGATTTATTTGCTAAAGGATTGATACTGCGAAGTCATTTAGATGGGGAGCTGCAGTTGTATTCGTCACAAAGTCAGATGGTTCTCTCAGAATGTGTGTGGACTATAGAGAGCTAAACAAGCTCACATACAAGAACAGATATCCAATGCCACGCATTAATGATCTATTCGACCAGCTCCATGGAGCTAAAGTTTTCTCTCAACTCGATCAGGCTATCGGCTTTCACCAACTCAGAATTGCTGAGGAGAGCATTCCTAAAACAGCATTCCGAACTGAAAACGGTTTCTCTGAATGGCTGGTTATGCCGTTCGGTTTTACTAATGCTCCAGCTTATTTCGTCGACTTGATGAATAGAGTTTTCCGTGATGTTCGTAACAAGTTTGTTCTTGTTTTCATCGATGATATTCTCGTCTTCTCTAAAGATGAGAAAGAGCATAGGTCACATTTAGCTTTTGTTCTTGAAACTCTTCGTAGTCATCAGTTTAAAGCCAAGTTCTCGAAATGCTACTTTTGGAGAGATGAAGTTCGATTTCTTGGCCATATTGTCTTGGAGAATGGGATTTCTATCGTTCCAGCTAAGATCACCGTGATCAATGATTAGGAGACTCCCAAAACTCCTACAGATATTCGTAGCTTCTTGGGCTTGGCCGGCTATTATCGTAGATTTATAGAAAATTTTGCTTGGATTGCCGCATCACTCACCGCACTGACCAGAAAGAATGTCAGATTTAATTGGAATGAAAAGTGCGAATCGGCTTTCAATGAGATGAAGCGAAAGTTGACCTCTGCCCCAATTCTTTTGTTGACGGAAGCGAAGGTTTGACCATCTATACTGATGCTTGCCGTAATGGACTAGGAGCAGTTTTAATGCAGAAAGGAAATGTCATTGCCTATGCTGGTCGTCAGTTAAAGACCCATGAAGAAAATTACGCAACTCACGATTTAGAACTTCTTGCGGTTGTATTTGCTCTAAAGCTAGGGGACCAAATTCGAATTATTCAAAGTCATTGAGATATATTTTCTCACAAAAGGATTTGAATCAGAGACAGGTCCGATGGCTTGAATTCTTAGCTGCATATGATCTTGATATTAACTACACCATAGGGAAAACAAACGCCGTAGTAGATGCTTTGAGCAGAAACCAAGCAATGGTATGTTGTAACCTTGTGGAAGGGATGTTATTTTAGCTCGTCGTCTCCCCAGCCCTTATGGATCGCATCATAGCCAAGCAATACGAAGACACTTTGCTCTATCGTATCAAAGAAATAGTTCTCGGTAGAGTCGAAAATGTTGGTAGTAAAATGGGTGCACAAGTAGATAGTAATGGAGTCTTGAGGATCGACAATCGAATTTGTATTCCCAATGTTGATGGTTTACGACAGGAAGGGTTGAGAGAAAACCATCAATCCTCGCTTTCATTTCATACAGGAGTCACAAAGATGTATCAGAATATGAAGAAGTTATATTGGTGGAGTGGGATGAAGCGGGATATCTCTACCTATGTTAGTAGATGCACAACTTGTCAACAAGTTAAGGCTAATCACAGAAAGACGGCAGGATTACTCCAACCTCTAGAGATTCCAAGTTGGAAGTGGGAGCAGATTTCTATGGACTTTATTGATGGGCTACTAAGGAGCAGAAGACGTAACGAGAGCATTTGGGTGATTGTCGATAGGCAAAATCCTCTCATTTTATTCTAGTCAATATCACTCGTACTGCTTTGAGTTTGGCCGAGATATATATGAGAGAAGTCGTTAAACTTTATGGTGTACCATCTAGTATCGTATGCGATAAAGATCCTATTTTTACTAGTAAATTCTGGAAGGCATTTCAAGATACTTTGGGCACTAAAATGAATCTGAGCACATTATCATCCTTAGGCAGATGACCAAACTGAGAGGGTGAATCAGATTTTGGAAGACCTTCTCCGAGTTTGTATTATAGACTTTGGTGGATCCTGGGAATATCATCTCCACTTGGTTGAATTTACCTATAATAATAGTTATTAGGTAAAGAAATCAAATTTCAAATTTGAATAAGTGTATTTGAATTGGAATTAATTATCTTTAATAAAATCAGACAAGCATTGGTATGGCACCATTCGAATCTTTATATGGACAGCTGTGCAAATCACCAGCTTGTTGGATTGAGTCTGGAGACCGATTAGTGCTTGGTCCGGAAATAATTATGGAAGCTTTCGAGAAAGTTGAAGAAATCAGCAGAAAAATAATGACGGCACAGGACAGACAGAAGTGCTACGCTGACAGAAGGAGGAGAGATCTTGAATTCAGCGTAGGAGACGAAGTATTTCTCAGAGTGTCGCCTTTGAAGAACGTTATTCGATTTGGAAGGAAAGGAAAGCTTGCTCCCAGATTTGTTGGTCCGTTTGAGATTACGGAGAGAATAGGAACTTTGGCCTCTAGAATCGCATTACCAGAAAAGTTCGCGGGTGTGCACAATGTGTTCCATGTCTCACATCTCCGCAAAGTTGTGCGCGATCCATCTATGACCATTTCCACTGCTCAGTTGGAAGAGTTATTTATCGAGCCTGACTTGACCATTGAACGGAAGCTACTTCGGATAGTCGATCGTGAGACGAAGCAACTTAAAAGTAAGTCGGTCAATCTCATCAAAGTTCAGTGGAGTGCGGATGACCGAGATTGCACATGGGAAACTGAGGATAGTATTCTGGATTCGAACCCCGAATTACTAATGTTAGGTATAATTCATTTTTCTCAAAATCTATCTTGATTTTCTGCTTGTTTCTTTCCTACTTCTTCTGTGTCGTTTCCTTTTCGAGGACGAAAAGTTTTGAGTGGGGGAGATTGTAACGACCCAGAATTTCTGACCCAATTAAAAATTTTAAATCCACAATTTTTATGTAAAAATTTGAAATTTATATACGTTCTCAGTTAACGTCCAAACTTCGTTTATAAGATGCGTCTAGTTAGTTATGGATATATGAAAAGTTTCGTCGCAAAATATTACAGTAAATTTCGTTCGTGTTTTTATTGTATATCATTTCACCTTAAAGTGCGTAAATTTTATCTTCCAACTATAAATATTTTTACACAGTAATGTTGTAAAAATTTATCTGATCAAGATGACGCATTTCGTTTCATTTAATTCCGTTGTCGCCTGCTTCATTTAAATTGTTTTGTCAAACGAACAATGTAATCTGCGTAAATTTTGACTTTTGATAAAACTGTTGTAACATCAATATCTGTGTACCGTTGTAAGCGCCTCATCGCGCCGATCAAAATGGTATATTCATTTGTACGAATCGGAGTTCGACGTAAAACGTCGCGCTAATTTAACCGTTTCAAGCGGACCGGTTAAATAATATTCAGCCCAAATTAGTAGCCCTTATACATTCAAATTTTGAAAATAAAAATTTTGAGCTGGAGAGAATTTATGAAGGTGATTGGAAGATAATGGTTAACAAGGAAAATAGGAAGGATATTTCGTAACTCACAAACAATTTACTGCCGCTGTCTCTCTGCCAAATTAAAGGAAAAAATAACGTACCCATTTCATTCACATCTGCTACAGGTACGAAACCATTTCTCTTCTCCTTTATCTCTATTTCTTCCTTCTTCTTTTTGTTGGTCACTGCCAAAATTTTACAAAAGAATTTATATTGAAACCAAAAGTCACCCAGACCCACTCCACCGTTCACTGCCTCCACCCTACTCCGTCATTGCGCGCGTCGCTTCACCAACCACAACCGGCCGCGTCGCAACACCTCCTCCAGCTCCCGCAATCGCCGCCGCACCACCTCCAGTGCCCCACTACATCACCTGAAACACGCACCTCCAGCTGCGCACCGACCCAGTGAACCATGCACCGCCACCACTCCCTAGACCGCGTCACCCCATCCCCCATCACCCGCGACCCCCCGCCTCGCCATCGCAACCACTTGCGCGCACAGCCTTCAGCCGACCACCGCCCCTCCGGCTCACCTCGCCTGTGCCCTTCCACCGCACCAGACCGGGGCCATGCACCGTCCCCCGACCGTCGCCATTTCCCGCCTGTGCCACTCACTTGTGCATGCCGTGTGTATGCAAAATGCAAGCTTACGTTTAAAAAATAAAAAATAAAAAAGGTGAAACAGTTTGGTTATAAAAAAAGAAAAAAGAAATGAATGAAATAGTTTGTTGCTTTATGAAAAATTGGAAGTGTTGCTGTTGTTTCAATATTTGCGGAATGAATATATATACTGTGTATATATATTTAGTTGCTGAACAGTAGTAACCCATTTCTCTTCTCTGTTGCTCTTACTGCAACCACTTGAAGCTTTCCACTTTGCAGCAAGCACTCAAAATTCTCAGCTTTCCTTCTTTTCTTCATTGTTTGGTAAGTGCATATACATGATTTTATAAAAATATATATGAACATCCATATTGAAATTTATACCATTTCTTTCATGTCGATGGTTGCAGTTGTTTGATTGTCTGTGTTTGTGCTGCGTTTGAATCAAGTCTATTCGTGCCTCTTCGTGCTTCGCCGTTCATTTTCTCTAACCACGAAAGGTGAATAAATTTCACGACTTATATTCTTATACGATGATAATCAAGTTTGGTTGGTAATATAGTTGGTTGTTTGATGTTGATATTGGACGTTAAAATTGTTAATGCATGAAGTGATAAATAATATACACTTGAATTTGACGTATGGTAGTTGACACTTTGAAATTGACATATGTGCTTGAATTTGATAAAATAAAATCTGTACAATATGACCTTTGAAATGTATAATTAGTTGACACATAAAAATTTAGTTAGCGGCACCTTAAACATTGTAGACAAACATGCATGTCATGTAAATTGGATGAAGTATGGAATTGAATAAGTAGATATCAAGTGTAGAATCGCATAAAATAATAGCGTAATAATCTTTAATCTACATGAAATGATATTGTAGATTCTAGAAGTAATTATATTGATTTACATAAAATTATAATGTAAATTAATACGATTATTTTAGGATTATTTAAATTAATTATTGGATTGTTATTGGTTGTTGTTATTGCTTGTTTATTTACTTTGACACCATCCCAGTTATCACACTGCAAGTTCCCTTTACTATATTTCTGATTTTGAATTGAAATGGAATCGGGTTGAAATGATAAATACCCAAATAAAACAATTAACTTAGGATAGAGAATTAAATAAAAATCCGATTGGTCGTACAATTCGATTTAAAATAAAAATAAAATAAAGATTTTATTTGAATAAAATAATGAAGGGTTTTAATTAAATTTGAAATTTTTAATTCTAGTAAAATTTAAAAATGTTAATATTTAATAATTTGAAATAAATATTAACAAAATGTTTGCTGAAAAATGTTGTTTAAATTTAATGGATTATTAAATTAAGTTTCAAAATTTATTTAATAATTGAACAAATTTGAACTTATTCATCGAAGAAATTTAACTCGGGATTATCTAATTAGATAAGTAAATAAGTGAAATTGAATTTCTTTAATTAGAAATAAAATGTGATTTATTTATTGAATTTAAAATAAACTTGTAAATTAAAGAATTTAATTTGACGAATTTAATTTAATTAAATTTATAAGTTTGGATATAATGTAGGTAAACTTAAGTGAATGATTTAATGAATTGGAAATTTAATTGAAATTGTTTTGAAATGTTAAACTAATTTAATTTAAATAATTATTGAATGAAATCCATCAACGAATTTAAATCGATATTATGTTAAGTTAACTTAATTTAAATTATTATTGAATGAAACCTATATATGAATTTAAATCAATATTTGAATTGTTTTAAATCAAAATTTGAAGTTGAATTGTAGAGTTTTGAAATTGGAAATTTGGAAGTTCTGAAACGTAAATTATGGAAATTGATATAGAAAGACAAATGAATTGTTGACTTTCGAATTCTAAGTGAAATTGAAATTGATTTGGTTTTGAAATTTATTAAATGACCAATCGGTGTAATAATTACGAAGTTATTAAAGAGACCGGGATCAGTTAGGGACATGCTCACTGTCTAAACCGAATACCACTTTAATAACTATACGCGGAGTGTGATCCAGAATGAAGTGGTTGGAATAATGTGCGATGATGATTGAAGAAAGAGAATGATAATGGATGACCTTGACACTTGTGTCAAATTGGAAATGACTTAAACAGGAGGCGTGCCGGGCCAATGATGTTAGCTACCTCGAGCGAACACACTTCTTCGTAAACTACTCATTACTTGTTTTTGATTGGTGCGCCTTGAATTAAGAGTGTTGTTTCACGGTGTTGCGATCGTTGCGGCGATGCGTTCTCACCAGTCCGGATCAGGCAAATGGTAGTTTCACTACCTTGGGTATTGCCTCATGTTCCTTGTCATACTTGTATCCCTATACGCGACCACTACGATTTGTTTTGTATTATACCTATGAAGTACTCCCTGATATCCCACTAGTTTATGGTGGAGTTTACAGTACTGTATAGACTATTATGCTATATAAATGTGCTAAGGGGAATAATGATAACGCCTTAACACTATTTTGATACTTTATTTTACTGTTAGGCGTTATCTACTTAGCGTACACTACTATATATAGATAGTTTAACAGATCCTGAAAGATGTTTATTCCGTTCATCTTTGAGTTATTGTTATTTCAAAATTTGAACCATATTATCCTGTATAAGAATATATGTCCTGACTCGAGTGTTTGTTTGTGCTTCTGCTCGGGTCAGTCTGAGGATTTCTGTTGTTGTGCTGCTTGGAAGCTGAAGACTTTGAAGACTATCATTTATCTTTATCAGTATTGCTCTATTCTATTTTGATATTGTATCGGACATCTATATATTTCTATTTCACTATTTGCTTAAGACATTGTTGTATTTACTTAGTAGCTTCATGAACTACTATTATGACATTGCTGTAATTCCGCTGCGTTATTCTGTTATATTGTATCTTCTATGATTCTGTGATGATTCTCATTCATATACATATACTCCATTAATGATTCGTGTTTTGTACTATTTAAGTTGACATGTGTGGATTATTGTCAATTTAAATAGTCTAAACATACGGGTTGTTATAAATTTCTTTATCAAAATCAATTAGTAAGATGATGATGTAGATTGTGTTTAATTTGGATTTAGAATAGCCCATTTATAATTAGAAACACAACATAGGCGATCAAATTCCCTAATAAACTTACATCAACATCTAACCATCCTTGAAGCATAAAAAGATATCATAAATTAGAAAATATGTTGAATCTAGATGATTTAAGAGAGCTTCAATTATCCCTAAATTGAAGAGGTTTAACTTCTCATTTTTGTTGTCATTTCAACAAATGTAGATTGCAACATAAAACAAAAAAGAAAAATGCAAGTTTATTAAAATAAAAGAACTAACTACTTGCATGAAAAACTAAACTAATTAAGTGCATAAACGGAAATCTAATCCACTGACATAAAAGGAAAGAGAGCATGTAAATAAAAATGAGTATAAAGTAAAATAAAAGCATGTATAGAACAAAGAAGAAGAAGAGGCTTAGGAAGCCTTTTATTTCTCATTAATTTTATGACCACAACTTCCATAATATAATGATATATTAAAAAAACTCATTAAATGAACATAAGAGAGTTATTTATACATGACTAAAACTGTAATCCATTTTTGGGAACTACCTAAAATGTTCTTGAGATAGTGTGACCTTCACATTATCCTTAGCATAAAATTAATCCTCCATTAAATGTACATGTGCCTTTAATCCCACTAACATGTGCATTAGCTTTTAATTGTGGTTCATTAGTTAGTGAGTACACTACTAGAAGCACTGTTTATTGCGACGTCCATTTTCGATGGCTCGTCGTATTTTTGGCGACGGTTGACGACGGCAAGCAATTTCCGTGGCATTAATGAAAATAAAATAAACTAGCCGACGACAGCCATTGGAAGCCATCGCAAATACAACCGTTGGCAGCCATCGGAAGCTGTCGGAAAGTCACGAATAACCTTGCCCTAGACCGATAGTTATCTTCATTATCTTCCACCCCAAATTTCCTTCTTCACCTCCTCTAACACCTCCTTCACGCCGCCAGCAAACCCCACACCGTCAGCGAGTCTCCGTCTTCAATTTTCAACTCTCTCCATTAGCTATTTCTCTACAAGAAAGTTTAATTTATAAACCCCATTTAATTTTGATTTGGTAAATTAGGGTTAATTTGTTGTTATAATTGTTTATAATACCACACTGATTGTTTGTTATACATTATTGAATGTTAATTAAGTTGTTATTATAATTGTTTATTATTTTAAATATTGAGAAAAATAATTTGTTTAGTGTATATGTGCGTTAATTGGTGTGTATGTGTTGATTAATTAGTGCATACGCGCATTAGGGCTGGTTTGGATTTATTAGAGTCGATGCCCAGGATGTAGTGTATGCATTTTGAAGACGACGAAAACGACGACTTAGTATATGCATTTCTTAGAATGTAAATAAATTATTATAATTTTTTTGTATAATACACTTTACCTTTTATAAATCCTTTATATAATTTTTGGCCCCGTTTGACAAGTATTGTATATGATTATTATATGTATAACATCCTCCACTTGGAGGCTCAAAACTTACGGCTACGAATGGTGCAGTCATCCGTAGTTATTAATCCTCGACGAAAAAATACGGTAACCTTGGATTCTGTGATATATCATAAACACATGGATATGGATAATTTTGAAATCATTAAACTGCTTTCACATTCCATTTCAAAACAATTCAAATTCATTACATAATTCCATATTCGAAAACTGCATTCAAAGACGCCGGTTGGGAGTCCCGGCCTACCTCCTTCCCTTGACCCACCCAAGCCGATCGTTTTCCCAGTTGGGACGATCACGATCCAGGACCGTTTGGGCCTCCAAAAGGAAGATCGATCCTCGAATTTATATGCAGCAACCGCAGTCGTCGAAGTGCCCGAAAATGCCTAGAAGGTGAGCAGGATTGCTCCGGGACGACCGGGTGGGAGTACGAGCCCCCTCCTCCCCAATCCACCTAAGCCGATCATTTTCCCAGTTGGGGCGATCGCGATCCGGGACCATCTAGGCCTCCGAAAGGAGGATCGAACCCATAATTTCTACGCAGCAACCGCAGCTGTCGAGCGCCTGAAAGCGCGCGGAAGGCGATAAGGATCATTTTGGGACGACTGGATGGGACACCGGGCCACTCTCTTCCTCCTGACCCACCCAAGCCGATCGATTTTCCAGTTGGGGCGATCGTGATCCAGGACCGTCTAGCCCTTCGAAAGGAGGATCGAACCCTCTGCACAGCAACCACAACCGTCGAAGTGCCCGAAAGCGCGCGGAAGATGAGGAGGATTGTTTCGGGATGACCGAGTGGGAGTCCGGGCCCCCCTCCTCCCCCGACCCATCCACCTAGGAGGGAAGCCGATCATTTTCCCAGTTGGGGTGATCGCGAACTGGTACTGTCCGGTCCTCCGAAAAAAGAATCGAATCCAAAATTTCTACGTAGCAACCGCAGCCGTCGAAGTGCCCGAAAGCGTGCAGAAGGCAAGGAGGATCATTCCGGGATGACCGAGTGGGAGTCCGAGCCCGCCTCCTCCCCCTGACCCATGAAGCCGATCGTTTTCCCAGTTGGGACGATCGCGATCGAGGACTGTTTGGCCCTCCGAAAAGAGGATCGAACCCGAAATTTCTACGCAGTAACCGCAGCTGTCGAAGTGGCCAAAAGCACACGGTAGGCGAGGAGGATTGTTCTGGGACGACCGGGTGGGAGTCTGGGCCCCCTCCTCCCCCTGACCCACCCAAGCCGATTGTTTTCCCAGTTGGGGCGATCACGAACCGGGACCGTCTGGGCCTCTGAAAAAAGGATCGAACTCGTAATTTCTGCATAGCAACCGCAGTCGTCGAGATGCCCAAAAGCGGGCGGAAGATGAGGAGGATCATTCCAGGATGAGTGGGTGGGACCCGGGCCCCACTCTTTCCCCTGACCCACCCACGTCGATCTATTTCCCAGTTGGGGCAATCACGATCCGAGACCGTCTGGGCCTCCGAAAGAAGGATCGAACCCATAATTTCTATGCAGCAACCACAGCCGTCGAAGTGCCGAAAAGCACACGGAAGGCGAGGATGATCGTTCCGAGACGACCAGTTTGGAGTCCGAGGCTCCCTCCTCCCTCGACCCATCCACCCAGGAGGGGAAGCAGATCGTTTTCCCAGTTGAGGCGATTGCGAACTGGGACCGTTCGGGCCTCCGAAGGGAGAATTGAACCCGGAATTTCGACGCAGCAATTGCAGCCGTCGAAGTGCCCGAAAGTACTCATAATTGAATGATATGTTCCGCTATAACAAAATTATATGTATATGATAGGTATTATAGATGTCATTCTCAAGGCATCGAAGCTCTTAGCAGTCTGGTTCCCCCTCTTCGTCTCAGTAAGGGACCTTTCGCAGTGGAGGTGATGGCAGCGACCCATCGTAGGAGGCGCCACGTACGGTGGTTAGATTGCTACTGAAGGTAGATAACTCGTAAATATTAAATTTACTTCAACGTTATAAATATTTTGTATGATATATTAGTCATGATTTGTCTGTATCATATTTAATGTAGGTGTTCTAAGATTGAGCCTTCAAATATAGTTCTCAGCATTTCTAAGTAGGCATACACGAGCCATATGACTGCGTACTAGCCCAAATGGAGTAGGATTCCAGAGCATGTATGGGAGAGCATCTAATCGGACTTCCTCGTAAGTATAAATTTGTATACCATTACATATAATTACTTTACAATTTGATGACTAAGTATAATTGTATAACTTTTATTTTTTCAGCATATATATATAGGGGGCAGTTGACCTACAAGAGGAGGACGTTTCTCTTTGCCTGCGTCATTGGAACTCTAAAGTTGCAAATAATTACTGAGATACGACATCTACCATAAGAAAAACTGGGAAGAAAACAAGCTGGATGGGTGCCAACGTATGGGTTGCTTGGGTCGCATGGTTTAGTAGCGATGATATTAGGGTAAGTCTATCAGATATCGCCTCAATTTGTTCAGTAGAGAATACATAATTTATACCTGTAAAATATAATCTTAATTTTTAATTTGCAAGCGGAGTCAAGTAGAAACTCGACGAACAGGCAGAAAAATCCAATCACACACCATGGTGGCTCAAAATCATTTCAGCATCATCGTGAGAACTTGGTAAATTGATTAATTGCAATTACGAAAAGTAATTATAATTTTTGTATAAATATGTATGAATAACAATAATATACACCAATTATTGTAGAATGAGTGCATGGGGGCTCCTATCTCATATATGGACATATTTGCACATACCCATGCTGTCAAGCAGAACGACGATGAGTGATCGGTGACTTATGCCTGACATGAGGATGATAAAGCATATGTCGCACATATAACTATATTTTAAGTTATAAATTATTAATAGTGATCATTTTAATTAATTAGTTATAAAATATTATAATAATATCATGTAATATTTAATTGTATTTAATTTTGCACTGTAGGAATGATTTGTGCAAGTGCATGCACAGATGCTTGAGCAATCGGGATGGGACCACTAACAAGGAGGACGCGTTCTACGATTCCGTTATGCATTAGACACAGAGAAATAGGCGATATAGCTATGACAATCAATCGGTAATTTATAAAAATTAATTAAGTTGTAAAAGTTGCTTAATTTTTATAAAAGTTGCCTGATAACTTAAACATATTTCGACCTGCAGTTGTTTATGTATGATGATGGCTGGACAGTTTGTTTTGTATTGATTGGAAATATTTGAGTTTAAGATGGCAATGTTTGAGTTTGATATTCTTATTGATATTGATTGTAGTTATATATTTGACATATATATATTGATTTTGATGTGTTGTGATATATATTGATATTGGTGTGCTGTTTGGCTTTTGAAATATTTTTTTATCTAGATTTCCAATGGCTCCAGTCGGCCTATCGGTCAAAATTTTTAGACGATTACGGACGGCTCCTGATGGTCTACTAGTCAAATAATTCCGACTACTTATTATGGTAAGCTGACAAGCTTTCAAGCCACATGGACTTCTATACCATCAGAAAAAACGTCGGAACTGCCGTCGAAAAACCTGTTGGGAGACGTCGAAATGTCATCATTGATTCCGTCGGAAATGGACGAAATCTGTGTTCTGTATTCCAACAGAATTTCCAACGGCTCTCGATTGCTGCCGATGGTTGGGAGCCGTCGAAAATCACTGTATTCCTTGTGGTAGTAGGTAGGGGCCTTCATGATTACATGAATTACTTTATTTCTTCATTTCTTTGGCTTTCAACTCTTGTATATGCATATTTCCATGAAGCCACTTCTAAGTTGAATCCAAATTCCCACAAAACAAATTAAAATGTGTAAGTAATTTTTTTAAATTATTCACATACAAAAATTACCGTTTTTCCCCATGTAGATGCATGAATGATGACCTGAAAGCATTTTTGAAATTTGGTTTTAAACATGTAAAAATACCCAATTATGACATTTATTTTTACTAAAATGAGATTAAGTGTGTGATAAAAATATACATTTTTACAAGCACATCAAATACCACCACACTTATCTTTTTATTCGTCCTCAAATAAAGAAAACCTAAGATAAATCCGCTTTTGTAAGGAGCACGATTGCATTGAGCATATGCAACAAGCCGTTAAACCTCTAGGTGTCCCTAGTGGGATGAGTGTTGTCTCGTGAGGGTTTTCAACGGATAATACCTACAAAATCCGAGTGCAACATAAAAAATTTCTAAATATATGATTTATTTACAAAGATATGAATGAAAGTTTTTGAAAATATTTACAAACGAAGAATTTACTTTTAAATTAACGCGAGTAAGTTAAATATAAGTATTGGTCATTATCAAGAAATTTTAGTCCTCTTACTCATCGAAACTTCCCATAAAAATTAAGTTTCATGACAATTAGACTCAAGTTTAGCTAGTTGTTTCGGTTGATAACGTAGGGCAACTATGAAATGGATCCTTAGTTGATTATCAAAGTTTTTCATAGTGGTATTTTGATTTCTTTTGAATAACAAGTCAAATTGAATAAGTGAAAATGGTGATTGGATTTCAATTGCTTGCTCTCTCTATTTTTGAAAAGTATTATCGTTATTATTATTTACACACCTAACTCAGATAAACTGAGGCCGAATATACTAATCACACACTTTCTTTTAGACTTACGTGTGAAGAGTGTTGAGAGTGTAGAGTGTATACACTTGCTATGAACACATGACTCGGTGGTTATTTTTATTAAATATATTTACATAAACCTAACTTAGATAAACTGAGGCCAATATACCGATCATGCATTGTCTTTCAGGCTTACGTGAGAAGGGAGAGCATGGCGAGTGTATACACTTGCGTGTGAACACATAACTCTAGGTGTTTCTTGTTTTCACAATTTTTTTTGATGTTTTATTATATATTTTTTTATTTTTAAAGAGATAGATTTACGCAAAATCATCTTAGCACTACTTAAGTTAGAAGATTGAAAAATGTTACCGTCTTTACTTTAAATCAACCACTCTTTTAAATAAAGATTACAATCAAGATGTACTTCATAAATATCCTATATATTAGTTAAAACATAATAACTTGTAATCGAACTTTATTTTTATTTTTGTTGAGAAAAATAAATTTTAAAAAATTTCCATTTAATTACCAAAAATATATACTTATCCTGTAGTATTTCTTCAAAAGTAAATCAATATTGTAAAAAGAAAATTTGTTTTGAGATTTTTTTTAAGTTTTGGAAAGAAAATAAAAAAAATAAACCATAAAATATAAAAAATGAAGATGAGACTCCCATCCACACTTAATTTTGACTATGTCCCCACAGTCAACGCACGATATAATGAGTGTGATGGAGAAAAATAAGTACATATTTACAAAAGAGGGTTAACATTTCTTACTAGATGTAGTATGACTCATGAAGAATCATGAGCTCCTCCTCTTGATTACTTGGCAATTCCAAGTATAGTTTCAAGCGATGACTATTGACTTTGAAAATTGTTTCATCCCTAGGGATTTGTATTTTTACGGCACCGTGTGGAAAAACAGTTCATACAGTGAATGATCATATCCACCTTGATTTTAACTTCCCAAGGAACAAATAAAGCAAGAGTCATACAAAAGAACTTTCTGATTTGGTGAAAATATTTTCCTTAGGATTGACTTATCATGAAAAACTTTTGTTCTTTCTTTGTAAATATTTTCGCTTTCATGCGCGTCTTTCCTCATTTCTTTTAATCCGTTGATTTGCAATTTTTGGTTTTCGCCACCATTTTCAAGATCAAAGTTTTTGTTCTTAATTACCCAAAATGCATTATGTTTGATTTCAATTGGTAAATGGCACATTTTCCTGTAAACTAAACGGAATGGGGACATTCCAAGGTTAGTTTTAAAAGCGGTACGGTAAGCCCAAAGCTCGTCAGTCGATTTTTGAGACCAATCTTTACCATTTTTATTAACAATTTTCTCCAAAATTTGTTTATTTGACGATTTGAAATTTCAACTTAACCACAAGTTTGAGGATGAGACGGAGTGGATAACTTGTATAGTTATCGAGTGTTTCCTTATTAGAGTTTCAAATGATTGATTACAGAAATCAATTCCATTATCGCTTATTATTGTGAGAGGTGTTCTAAACCTCGAAAAGATGTTTCTTTTATTAATTTCACAACAATTCTATTGTCATTTTTTATAAGGAATGGCATCAAACCATTTAGAGACATAATCAACGGTGAAAATAATGCACAAATTTAGAAAGAGTTGGGAAATGGTCCGAAAAAATCAATATCCCAATCATCAAAGATTTTGATCGTAAGAATGCGGTTCAAAAGCATCATATTTCATCGAGAGATTCGTAACATTTGACAGCATTGCAAGTTTTACAAAACTGAAATGCATCTTTGAAAAGCATCAGCCAGTAAAAACCACATTGGAGCACCTTTTTCACAGTTTTCTTTGGAGCGAAGCGATCACTACAAGCTTGGTCATGACAGAATGAAAGAACACTCTTGATTTCAAAATGTGGAATGCAACGTTGAATGATTTGGTTAGAACGGTATTTAAACAAGTATGAATCATCCCAATAAGAGTACTTGACTTGGGAAAGAAATTTATATTTATCTTGTTTCGACCAAAATAAGGAGTTTTCGCAGTGACTAAATAGTGCACTATGTCGGCATACCATGGATCGACAGAAACAGAAAGGAGTTGTTCATCAGTAAAGTTCTCATTGATCGGTAAAGAAGATGGTGCATTTGGAAACCATGACAAATGATCGGCAATGACATTGTTTGATCATTTTTTGCCTTTGATCGTAAGGTCAAATTCTTGGAGTAACAGGATCCAACGGGTCAAGTGAGACTTAGCATCCTTTTTAGCAAAAAAGTACCTAAGAGTGGAATGATCAGTGTAAAAAGTACTGTGTGAGCCAATCAAATAAGGTTGGAATTTTTCGCGCACAAAGACTGCCGCTAAAAGCTCTTTTTAAGTCGTCGTGTAATAGAATTGAGCATCATATAAGAGTCATACTAGCATAGCAGATGACATGAAGAATTTTGTTGATGCGTTATCCTAAGACAACACCAATTGAAGAGTTAGAAGCATCACACATTATTTTGAAAGGAAGATTCCAATTGAGTGAGCAAATGATGGGAGTGAAAATGAGTTCATTTTTGAGACATTCGAAAGAAGAAGCACAGTCAAAATTGAAGTCAAATGGAACGTCTTCTCCAAAAAGAGTCGTAAGAGGTCGAGTGATTTTACCGAAGTCTTTCACAAAGCGTCGATAGAAACCAGTGTGTCCAGGAAATGAACGAATGTCTTTGACAGATTTGGAAATGGGTAGATCCGAAATTATGTCAACTTTCACTTTATCTACCTCAATGCCTTTATTTGAAATAACATGCCCAAGGACAATGCTATGTTTCACCATAAAATGACAATTTTCCTAATTTAGCGTTAAGTGTTTGTCCTTGCATCATTTAAGAACCAATTCAAGATGGTGTAAGCACTTGTAAAAAGAGTTTTCAAAGGCAGAAAAATCGTCCATAAACATTTCAAGAAAGCGTTCAATCATGTTAGAAAAGATGTTGTCCATGCTTCTCTAAAATGTTGCAGAAGCGTTGCGAAGGCCAAAAGGCATATGTCGATATGCAAAAGTGCCAAACGGACATATGAAGGTTGTTTTCTCTTGATCTTTGGAAGTGATTAGAATTTGGTTATAGCCGAAATAACCATCATGAAAGCAATATAATTCAAGGCCGGCTAAACATTCAAGCATTTGGTTAATGAAAGAAACAAGGAAGTAATTCTTAAGTGTTGCAACATTTAGTTTTCAATAATCAATGCAAAAACGTCAACCCGTTTGAGTATGAGTTGGAATGAGTTCGTTAGAATCATTCTTGATAACAGTAATTGCAGAATTTTAGGCACGACATGTATTGGGCTAACCCTTGAACTATCAGAGATTGGATACATGATTTCGTTATCGAGCAGTTTAAGAATTTTTTCTCGAACCACATCCTTCATTTATGGGTTAAGCCTTCGTTGCGTGTCACGAACAGGCTTGAAAACGTCAACTAAAAGGATATGATGTTGAATGAGAGTGCGACTAATTCCCTTGATATCAGTGATCGACCATCCAATTACTTCTTTCTTTTTTTACAGAATTGAAAGTAAGGAAGTTTCTTGATCAATAGAGAGTTGAAATATTACTATGGAAAATATTTCGTTGTCACCTAAGTATACGTACTTAGGGTGAACGGGAAGGGATTGATTGAAAGTTACAGTGTACGTATGATGCAAGTAGTGCACGTGCTAATATAGTACACACGGATCGTGTAATATGGAATATAATATAAATGCGAAAATAGATGATAGTAGCAAAGTAAAATAAAAATTAGAAAAATCACACCAGAGATTTTTATACTGGTTCGGAACACCGTCCTACGTCCAGTCCCAGACTTCTATCTGGATTTTCTCTATCAACAACCTCGCTTCACCCGGAGGAACAGGTTTACAATACCCGAGCAGCCGAACGGGATTTCACGCCTCTTACACACTGAGGACTTCAACACTTTGCCTCTTATAACACGAGGACTTCAACACAAACAAAATACAATTGTTGTTGACAACTTGTGTTCTTCAAAACACGGATTTGTCACTTGTAGTACACCCTTCCTATAATCTTATCCTCAAAGTATATGAATGATATTTTGTAAAGATTAAAGAAGGTATATTACTTATTGAATCAAAAGATATTAAATAATTTCAATGATTCAACAAGCAATTAGAATAATTGAAAGCTTTTAGAATGCAGGAGTATGTAGAGAGATTAGAGTAAAGAGCATATATAATCAAGTCAAAATCTTGTTTGAATCAATGATTTAGATGAGTATATATAGGGAAAAATAGTTGTAACTCTTGGTGAACAGTTGCCATTAAGAGTTATGATTATTGGTGAAAGGTAGGAGATGCAACTCTTGGAGAAGAGAAGTGTCTTTTGGAAAAGTTGCTTTCTGTTTAAAAACGGTCGACAGGTCAAAAATTGACCAGTAGACAGGATTTTAAATATATAGTCGTTATGTGCATGTGTGCACGTTTACTGTGCAAATTTAACAGAAACGGTCGACCGCCCCTATTAATACCGGTCGACCGCCCCCTGTTATGTATTGAAATGCATGATTATTTGAGGATAGATTTTAACAAGTTTATCACTATTACTACATCAAATAATCAACCTATAATCTAGATTAACATATGTAGCTCTTTTGTGCCTCTTTATAGCCGTGATGTCTTTTGTTTTGTCGATCGCCTTTATTTCTTTGTCAGCAATCAAAATCTTCATAGAATCTGTGACTCAACATTCTCCCCCTTTTTGATTGATGACAATATATACCTGAAGTTTTGAATCTCCCCCTGAATATGTGATTTCCTATATATATATATTCCTGCAAATAATTGTTATCACCTTTCTCCCCCTGAATATGTGATTTCCTATATATATATATATATATTCCTGCAAATAATTGTTAGCACCTTTCTCCCCCTTTGTCATCGACAAAAAGGAATAAATAGTAGAATAACATAGGACCATATCAACCAGAAGAATTCTGCATAAACATTCAAACATAACATAGTGTCATACATGCCATAGTTTCAAATAAATGAAAAATAACGACACTAATTAGTACAAGTGTCGATAGATGTTTTTAAAGCATAAAAAAAATAAGCAATAGAATCTAAGATGAGGCAGAAGCTATCTCATCATCATCACCATCATCATCATCATCGTCGTCGTCATCATCTTCTTCTTCTTCATCTTCTTCTTCATCATTGTTTCCTCTAGAAGATTCTCCATGTCCATGTCCACTAGTAGACTCCTCAGATGACGTCCAGTTGAAAACAGGAGGGGCAGGATGTTTACCTAGGTCTTGTGTTTGCACAGAGGTGGATGTAGAACATGATATAGCATCCCATAACATCCCGAAGAATGACTTGACCTTATTGAAACGTTTATCAATTTTTGAATCCATGCGCTTGAGACGTGATTCAAGTAGAAATTGGTTGCGCGCAATAGTCTCAAGAGATTCTTTCGTAGAAGATTTAGATTTCAACAATTTAACTTCTCCAGAACGAGGACGAGAAGATGTAGCTTGTTGTTGTCTTGGAGCTCTTTCTTGCCATTGTTCAAAAGGCATAATTCGAAGGTAAGGAGGAGGAAGCTTCATACGCTTGATGGTAACAGAATCAATGCATTTTGGTTTAGATGTTGCAGAATCAGGAGGTGTTACACCACAAGCTAACAAAATGCGCATAATATATTCATTGTAGAAGAAATGAGGTCGGGTGGAATTGTTCACCTTTAGGATCTCGTCGAAAAGCATATGAATCCAATTGATTTGGGTTTCCCCATATATAGCGTAGAGTGCCTTGAAATTTTCTTTGTATACGGCATCGTAATTTCCTAGTCGAGGAAATAACGAATGCATCAAGATACGATGTAATAGTCTGGCAGTTGGTCGTAGCCCAATTGATTTCGTGCCATCACTATTATCTTCTATGAACTGATGACTAGTGCTATTACGGGTGAATACTTCACAAAAAGTTGATGAAAACTCTTCGCCTCGGTTTGGTATGCCAAGAATAGATGCAATTCTAGCATGAGTAAGAAAAATCTTTTTTCCGCAGACGACAGACCAAATCACTCCATTCGGATTATCGGACGTATGCTCGTCTAAGTTCATGTTTGCGTAGAACAACTTAATCATCAAGTGATTAATTTCCACACTATTTTCTGAGAAATCGATCAAAGGAGAAATATTTGAGTTGTTAGCTAACCTACGAATTCCGTATGATGTGAAATCTTCAAATTTGATGAACGAACCCGGATGAAACTTATAGTTGGTCATTTGTTTCCATCGAGTGATAGTCACTGGACTCTCAAGCCATTTCTTGGCGGAGAGATTTAAAGATGAAGATCCGGAGGTTGTTCCTTTCTTTGATTTCTTTTGGGGTGGAGCCATTATTGAAGAGTTTGGAGATTTGGAGTTTGAGAGTGGTGAACTAGGGTTTTGGAATTTGGGGAAAACTAATAGTTGCAAGTAGAAATAAGAGTGAAGTGGGAAAAAATATACGTGCTGTATATAAAAAACTATATAAAGCACGACCGGTCGACCGCTGGTATATGGCCGGTCGACCGGTTCCAACCCGAGAGCCCTTTTGGTCGACTGGTCATAAATTTGGTGGTCGACCGGTTTTGCTCTGTGTTGAAAATTGTGTGTTCTACAAATTTTTTTTGCGAAATACCAATCGTATATATAATATATTATATTCTTATTATGAAATACACATGTTTATTACAAGAGAGATATAGTGAAAGCAATATAACATGCATATAGAATTCTAATGAGGTAAGTAAATTGTCACATAACTGACTAATACTAAGTAAATTGTGTTTTAAATTTTTAACTAGCTTGACATTTGTAATAAGAGGTAAGTTAGATGTACCGCAATTGCTCACATCGCCTTTGCCGATGATATAGCCTTTTGAATTATCTCCAAAAGTGACGGAGCCACCATCTGAGTATGTAATATTTGTCAATAAGCTCTTGTCTCCAGTCATGTGCTTCGAGCAACCACTGTCCAATATCCACTTTCCTCTTTTCTTAAGTGGGACCTACAAAAAATAGAATTAAGTTCATGGTACCCACTTTTTATAGGGTCCTAAGAGTTAGGTCTTAGGAGTCCAAACCCATACGGGTCCGGTATCCCCTTTATATATATAATTAGTATTGAGATGCACATTATTCATGAAATGCTGAATGTATTTGTTCCTAATCAAATTGTTATTTGTTCTAGGAACCCATATTTTGATAGTCTTTGTATTTTTCTTTTGAAATTTTACAACTGACTTTGGTTTGGAATATAGTAAACTAAGATTTCTCTTAACTTCAATCTTTTGTACTTTCTTCTTTCTTTTATTACCCTTGATTTCTTGTTTCTTATATCCCAGACCTTGTTTATTTGATGCAGATTATGAGTTTTCAATGATTTTTGTCAAATTTTCTCGACCTTTGTTAAAGTTAGAAACATTTTGAGTAATGTCATCAAACTTTGTTTGTAAACTAGCTTTTTCTAGGTCTAGAATTTTGACTTTTGCCTTAAGCTCATGATTTTCAGTAGTGAGAGCATTATTTTTCTCTTTTTGAGCTTCTATTTCTTGACTCAAAAGAGATAGTTGAGAGTCAACATTAGATGATGATTCTTGAATTTTTTCAAGTTCCTCTTCTAATATTTTCTTCTCATCTTGTAACATATCTCGTTCAAGCTCTGTTCTACTTAAATCTGCTTTGACTGCTTTAAATTGACGTTTTATATCTTTATATTTGACTATCAATTCAGCATTAATATCAAGTAATTCATCAAATGTAGGAATTTGTACCTCATCTTCTGTTGCCATAAAACAAACATTAGCTTGTTCATTCTCCGAATCACTTTCACTTTCTGATGAAGATGACTCTGAATCATCCCATGTTACTGAGAAGGCTCGTTTCTTTGACTTGTCCTTCTTATATTTGAATTTGTCATTTTCTGACTTCTTCTTTTGTTCTGGACAATCCTTCTGCATGTGTCCCTTTTTGTGGCATTTGAAACATTCTATAGCTGATGAAGATGGTTTATTTGATCCAGGTTTCCTTTTATTGTAACGACTAGCTTTTCGATATTTTAGGAATTTTTTGAATCCTTTCGCAATGAATGCCAAATCTTCGTCTTCAGAATCCGATTCATTTTCATCTTTCTCAGCATGAAATGCTACATTTTTCTTTTCTTCTTTCTGTTCTTTTCTAGCCTGCAAATTTGCTTCATAGGACATTAAATTTCCTATCAATTCATCTGGCTTCATGACTGAAAGGTCATTAGCTTCTTCAATTGCTAATACTTTTCCTTCCCATTCACTAGTCAGAGAATGTAGGACTGTTGAAACAACATCAAAATCAGAATACTTTTGTCCTAAGCCAATAAGTGCATGGTGGATAGTTTGAAACCGTGAATACATATCATTGATTGTCTCATTTGGTTTCATTTTGAAATTTTGAAATTGACTTTTCAGCATGGCTATTTTGGCTTGTTTAACCTTGTTAGTACCTTCATGAGTGGTTTTTAGCGTTTGCCAAATTTGATAAGCAGTAGTACAGATACTAACACGGTTATATTCATTTTGGTCTAATGCACAAAACAGCATATTTATTGCTTTTGCATTTACAGCTGCTGCTGTTTTCTCAGCCACCGTCCATTCTGAATAATCAGTAGTTGGATTCACTATTTCTCTTTGAGTAGCATTCCAGGCATCATAACTATATGATTGCATAAAAAATGACATACGTGTTGCCCAATAGCTATAGTTAAGACCATTGAAAAATGGAGGTCTTTGTGTTGATTGACCTTCCGTGTAAGTGGTAGTGCTAGTGCTTGTGTTATTTGCCATATTACAAGAATATATCAAATAACTGTGTTACGGTTATATGATGACCTTGCTCTGATACCAACTGAAGGTTCCAGTGTACGTATGATGCAAGTAGTGCACGTGCTAATATAGTACACACGAATCGTGTAATATCGAATATAATATAAATGTGGAAATAGATGATAGTAGCAAAGTAAAATAAAAATTAGAAAAATCACACCAGAGATTTTTATACTGGTTCGGAACACCGTCCTACGTCCAGTCCCAGACTTCTATCTGGATTTTCTCTATCAACAACCCCGCTTCACCCGGAGGAACAGGTTTACAATACCCGAGCAGCCGAACGGGATTTCACGCCTCTTACATACTGAGGACTTCAACACTTTGCCTCTTATAACACGAGGACTTCAACACAAACAAAATACAATTGTTGTTGACAACTTGTGTTCTTCAAAACATGGATTTGTCACTTGTAGTACACCCTTCCTATAATCTTATCCTCAAAGTATATGAATGATATTTTGTAAAGATTAAAGAAGGTATATTACTTATTGAATCAAAAGATATTAAATAATTTCAATGATTCAACAAGCAATTAGAATAATTGAAAGCTTTTAGAATGCAGGAGTATGTAGAGAGATTAGAGTAAAGAGCATATATAATCAAGTCAAAATCTTGTTTGAATCAATGATTTAGATGAGTATATATAGGGAAAAATAGTTGTAACTCTTGGTGAACAGTTGCCATTAAGAGTTATGATTATTGGTGAAAGGTAGGAGATGCAACTCTTGGAGAAGAGAAGTGTCTTTTGGAAAAGTTGCTTTCTGTTTAAAAACGGTCGACAGGTCAAAAATTGACCAGTAGACAGGATTTTAAATATATAGTCGTTATGTGCATGTGTGCACGTTTACTGTGCAAATTTAACAGAAACGGTCGACCGCCCCTATTAATACCGGTCGATCGCCCCCTGTTAATTTGCACAATGAATGTGCAATGCACTTTTAAATGTATATATATATTGATATATTGAAATGCATGATTATTTGAGGATAGATTTTAACAAGTTTATCACTATTACTACATCAAATAATCAACCTATAATCTAGATTACCATATGTAGCTCTTTTGTGCCTCTTTATAGCCGTGATGTCTTTTGTTTTGTCGATCGCCTTTATTTCTTTGTCAGCAATCAAAATCTTCATAGAATCTGTGACTCAACATTGATGTCCTTACTCAAGGGTTGCTCAATCAAAGAATCAGGTGGAAGTTCCGACCCAACAGTAAGGGGTTCAAATGGAAGCACATTTCAATTTTGTTAGGCTCGTCTTAAAATAGTTGTTCATACTTGGTCTCACATTCATGGTTTAGGTCAACTATTTCGTTATCAAAATTTTCTTGAACGAAGCTAACTTCCAGCGTTTGGTCATATGGTTCGTTCGATTGATTTTCAAGATTGAAAATGTTAAGATCCAAAGTTATATTTCCGAAATAAATTTTCATCAAACCATTTCAACAATTGATTAGAGCATTCGAATTAGCCAAGAAATGCCAGCCTAAAATCAATGGAATTTGACTCATTGGATTATTCATGGGTTGAGTCTCTAAAACGTTGAAATCGAAGGGAATACAAATTAACCAATTTTGATGAGTACATCCTTGATTTCTACGATGGGTTTTTTTTATCGAACGATCAAAAAATTAGAGAGTTACTTTCATTGGTTTTATTTCACCCAAACCAAGTTCTTGGTAAACTGAATAAGGAATCAAATTGACACTCGCACCTGAATCTGGTAAGCACTTCTTAATCGTTTTTTCTCCTATCATACACGAGATCATCGGACGTCCAGGATCTTTGTATTTGACGGGAATTGATTGGGGCAAGACTTCGCTAAGTCCGACGACTAAGAACACTTTCTTGGGTGCATGAGTGTGTCATTTTTAGGTACACAAGTCCTTGAGAAACTTAGCGTAAGTTGATACTTGTTGAATGATATCAGGAAGCAGGATGTTAACTTTGACCTGTTTAAAAATTTCCAACATATTTTCCATTTGGTTAGAGTGTTTCTTAGGTTGAAGGCGATGTGGAAATGGGACACGAGAGTCAGTAGGTGGGTCTACTTGAGTAGAGGAAGAATTTGGATTGGAGTTTGATTCGAGGTTTGGCTCAATGTTTTGTTCAGGTTTACCTACTTTTAAAGTGTTAAGAGGAATTTCCGATAAATCATTTAGATTAACAACTTGATTATCGATTGTTTACCGGACCGTAAAATCGCTATAGCATTCATTTGGGTTACATTGCTATCTTGAACAAAATGTACTTGATTCGATTTCAAGTTTTGATTTCTGGGATTCGGAACTGGCTGACTTGGGAACACTTACCGACATGGCTAAATGACTCATTTGCATTTCAAGTTTAGCAATTGACTGACTTGTATTCACCTTGTACGAGGTTAACAAATTTTGTAAATTACTGTTTGGTTGGAGGCTTTTTGTGGTTTCTTTAGCCAAAATTTCAGGACTTTTATCAAGTGAACTCGGTCGTTTATCGTCCTGAGGAGAAAAAGTTTGCTGCGGTTGGTTTCTTGAAGGACCCGTAAAATTTTGTTGAAAATGATTGGGTTGAAAGGGAGAATTTGAAGCATTGTTTGGAAATGCTTGAAAATTGGGATGAACCAAATCCATATTGGGATTATTTTGGTTCCAAGAAAAGTTCAGATGATTTCTCCAACCAGGATTATATGTTGAAGAAAAGGGTCATTCTTAAACTTATTGAAAGCATTGAGTTGTTCTATTGAATTAGGGCACTGATCAACAATATGTTTCGGATCATTGCATTTATAACACATTGGTTGGGAAGCTTGGTTCATTTGGTTAGATCAGAAAACGTTGTCGAATTTATTAATTATTACATCTATTTTAGCTTCCAAAGCTAAAGATGATCCTATCGGGTGTGCACTCGATAGTGAGTAAATTGATTTTTCATTAGAACGTTCCTATTGGGATGATTTTTTAGCTAGGTTTTCAAGAAATTGCCAAGCATCATCGTGATGTCGGGCGAAGAAATTTCCTTAGCACATAGATTCAAGCTGGTTCGTAAGTTGTTTTCAAGTCCATCGTATAAGATTTGGCAAAGAGTCCATTTTTCAAAATTATAGTGTGAACATTTTATCAAAATCTCTTTAATTCTTTCAAAATATTTTCTGAATGGTTTGCCCCTGAATTGATGAAAATTGACAATTTCAATTCGAATTTTAGTTGTTTTTTTCCAAGGGGTAGAACTATTTTATGAAAACTTTAGCAAATTCTTCCCAAGTTTGGATTGAGTTAGATGGCAAGCTGTACAACTATTTTTCAGCATAATCGGTAAGATCATATGTAATTAACTTACATTTGATTCTATCGCACAGAGTTGTTGGTGTTTAATGGTTGTACAAACTTGTTCGAATTTTGTTAAGAAAATGTATGGGTCATCATGTTCAAATTTGACAACTTTCAGAAGCGTCGAAATATGGTTTGAATGAATTTCGAAATGGTTATTCGTAGGGGTGGGTAAATCCATATAAGAAGGAATTGAAACTCTATTGGGAAAGATTTTATCCATGAGAGCTCGAGTGGCCTTTTTGTTCGCCATTGTGGAGCATCATTTGTCCGAGTTAAACGATTTGTTGTTGTGTCATGAGTCCAAGTACTCACACACACAAAAAAGTCGAGAAGTGAAAGAAATGAGAATTGAGTTTAAGAGAAAGAAGCAAAGTTTAGAAAATGAAGCGAAAAATTGATTTTTATATGATATATTTTTTTTGAAGGGAAAAATATTTACCAAAAAGGATTTATTTTTTAAAAAGGGTGGTTGATTTTCATTTCGGTTTTTCTTGAATTTTTCAAAAAATTTCTTCTCTTTTTTTATATGTTTTTGCGTTTTTTAGTTTTTGAAAAGATTATTTTTTGCATTTTTGGTTTTCTAAAAAAAACTCATTTTTGGATTGTTGATTTTTTTTGAATTTTTTTTCATTAACAAGATTTAAACATATTTTTTATTTTTGGATATTTCTTAAAAGAAACTAAGTTAAGTAAAATGTACAATTTTTTTCGTTTTGGATTTTGTTGTTTTTATATATATGTATGAACTAATGCAACTAGATAAATAATAGGAATTAATTACAAATTTATCCTTAGTAGATCCTAACCCTAAATTGTACAATCAAACTTTGACTTAATCCAACAAAATAGTTCTTAGCCAGGTAATAGACAAGGGTTATCGGTGCACCACGAATCACCTTAGCAATACAGCCGAAGGTTTAAGTACCTTTAGACAAACAATCACTATAATATTTACGAATCACTTTAATATTTATATATAATCATTGCTCCGTCGTAGCCTCGACACCAAGAATATAAATTATTTAAAGAAGACAAATTGTCAAGATATAATTAAACCCTAGGTGAGCTCGTGATACGCTTAAGTCTGATGTCTAACTGTCATTATTAACAAATTCTATGATGAAATCCCCTACCATATGTGGATTTGGATGTTGCCCTTAAAAAAGAAAATAAGATGACATGAGTGCAAAACTGAAAATAAACGTGATGCATATTATTTGCAATTTTGTTTTATGCAGCAATTTTTTTTAAAGCATGCAATTTTGGAGAGCCAAGCAATGCAATTATTAACAACAATTTCGTTCCTTGCGATTTTCTTCTTTTTCAACCTTTGACCTAAAATATTATTGAATACAGAGGAAAATTAAAGTAAATTTATATATTATTTGTTTTTTAAGAGAATTTTTTTTGTAGATGAGAAGAACGAAAGTTCAATAAAAAATTATTTTAAACCGAATCACCCAAGCTACAGGAAAGCATATATACATATATACATATATATATATATATATATATTAAAACTAGAACACTCAGTCTAAAATAAACTAAAACACTCATGCAGCATGCAACACCCATGCAACAATCACACTCCAAATTCATCTTTCACAACACACTCAAAATTCCTAAACAAATGACAATACAGAAATCAAATTCCAACTCGAATTCCCAAACAGAAATTCTCAATCCAGTAAATAAAATTCCAAAAACCGTGATATGTCGAGTTCAAGTTCGTAGTTCAATTGTGATGGATGTTGGGATTTCAGGTTGTATTGGCAATTTGTGGTTTCAGGTGGGAAGAAGCTGGTTTCAAAATCAAAAACTTGTTCGATTTGGGATGAGTTACTGTCGTTGATGGAAGTTGAGCAGTTTGAGGTGATGTGGATAAATGGATGGTGGTAGGAGATTGGTGAAGTGGGTTTGTGGTTTGGTCGATTGATTAGTGGCTGAAGGTGAAGCATTGGAAGTTATAAGGAGTAGGTGGAGAGTAGAGAAGTTTCTCGAGGAGGAGCTTGGTTGAATTGTGTTCGAAGTGGATGGAGTGGGAGCTTGTGATGTGGCAATGGAGTGTTGATGGTAATGAATGCAAGGTTTTGATGAGATGGTTGTTGATTGTGGAGTTGTTTATTTTGTGATGGTGGAAATAAAGGGATGGTGGATGAAGTATTGTTATGGCTGGGGGTATGCAATTGAAGTATGGAGAGGGAAGGTAGAGGGTTGGTTTTGGCAGTTTGATGGCAGCAGTATGCAAAGGAGGGTGGATATGAAGGTGTTGTTTGTGGAAGTTTGGATGTGAAGGAGGACATGCAGTGAATTTCAGGAAGAGGCAGTGTACAGTTTAGGTTCTAAAACAAGGTGGAGGGATGTAGTGGCAATTATGTATGGCAGGGTGATGTGCATAGAGGAGGATGTGTAGTATGTTAGTAGAAGAAGTGTGTACGGGGATGGAAGAGCAGGTGGCGTGTATGTTGTGCAACTATATGATGTGCACGGGCATGGAGAAGTAGTATATGGGCAATGGCTATGTTGTAAGCTGAGAGGGGGTATTCGGTGAATGTTAATGGGGTATTTTGTTTGTAGGTAGGCAAAGGATGTTGAAACCGTATTTAAAAGAGGAGATGGAGCAACAGTTAGATGAGGCAATTAGCAGAGGAGGGGAAGTGATGTGCTAGTTGATGTTGTTATGTTGTGGAGCAGGGATGATGAAGGCTTTATGTGAGTGAGGTGAAGGTTGCAGTGAGATGGAAGTGGAAGTTTTTGATGATACTGTGATGGTATTTTGTGATGTTATGTGACTATAGAAGTTTGTATGCACAGTTGTTGATTGTTGCTGTTGGCAATTAATGGTAGGAGGATGGTTTGTGGATGGCAGATGGTTGTAGGGTTCTTGAAACACCCCCACACCCTTTAGTATACCCAAAATGGTACATTAAAGAATGTGGTACGTTATAGGTATAACTAAAGCATCATAAAGGCTAAGATTCAGAAGACAGATAAATAAAAATAGCGAAAACATTTAAAATACATATCATTACTTCATGTAATAAGTCATAAAACCAGAATATGCTTTAAAAACCAAATACACATGTCTCGTGAAAAATACAATCTCAATCACATCATCATAGTACATAAACAATAAAAATCACCCCTCTCATAAAGTACCAATACATTAAAAGCCAAATGAAAAGAAGAAAAATACATGAAGAACTCCAAGAATATATCTCCATGAAATCTGAATCTACTGTCCTCGACTCTACTGGCTTATTGGGGAAAAATGGGAAATAGAGGAGTAGATCAGACAGAAGTCTGGTGAGTGAAAGTAATTACTAGTACTTCTAAGCAAGATAAAGATAATAGACTAAGCAATAGTTCTAGAATGGAAAGAAATACTGAGAAGATAAAACTGGGGTAAAATACTCTTTCTGATTTTGTTTGGTTGTTTAATTATAATTATTTCGATTCTTTGCACTTGTCCTTAATTCCTATAATTAGGATGGAACCCTAATCCTATTTCAATTGCTAACTCGATTAGGCTGAAATCCTAATTCAACCCATTGATTGACCTATTCTATCTCTATAGTGCCACTGTGAGCTGGTCCAATCCTGTTGGTCCTACAATAAAGGACACCTGTTTAGCGCTTGGAACACATTAGCAAATTATTTACACTAATCGATGTCGCACGCTCGGTCATCACCGGTACACACTAACTATTGCCCCCTATTTTGACCTTTTATTTACCCTAATCAACATAAACATGTCCAGCCTCACCTAACAGTTGTGAGACCATCAGTCCTAGTCTGAAAAGGAATGTTGCCGGTATTGGTCCTAACAAATAAATTCTAGTTTGCGGCCCTTGCCCAAATCCCCAGATTTGAGCTTCTTTCTATTAGCCACTTATGTACCCTAGTTAGCATAAGCATATCTCAGCCCATCTAACTATTAGTTAGACCATCAGTTCCTTACCGAAAGGGAATGGTGTTGGAACAGACCCTTCTTCTTTGTTTTCTTATTAACTTAGTGTAAGTTTTAAAATAAGCCTCTTCTGTTAATTCTACTCTATTTGTTTATTAACTTAATCTAAGTTTTAAAATACGCCTTTTTTGTTCTTTTTGCTTAATTATAACCTATGTTATAATTGTTACTCTTCTGTTCTATCTTTTTAATTATAAACATGCTTGCAAATGTCTCAAATTTTCCTATTTCGGTCTATCTTCTTTTTATTACAGTTTTGTTAGCGCCAAAATTGGTCACTAACACCCAAATCTAGATGAAACCATCAAATCACAGTCACAGATCATAGATAGAATGTAAGTAGAGAGTGTATATATGAAGAACGGTGAAAATTAAAAAGAAAGCAGTAAAAAAAGAGGATTTATAGTGGTTTGGCTAACTCCGGCCTACGTCCACTCCAGAAATTTCCTTTTTATTACTGTTATAATCGATTACAGTTACAATCCAAAGTTTGAAAATGACAGAATGCCTTAGCCTTAGAAAAGAGAAAGTCAAAGAGCAGAAAGAAGATCCCCCCGCTTGGAGACCCACATGTTGTATTTATAGGCAAATCCAGGTAGCCGGGCCTCCTGAGTGACCCATGGCCCATTAAAACCATGGCCGATCCAGAATCCATAGTTGTGACCAGTTCCATATCCAAACATTGCCAAACCATGAAAACCACCAAGGCGACTCGAAGCACATCCTCCCTTGACTCGAAGCAGAACATCCTTGGACTCGAAGTACCTAGAAGCCTCAAGTGATCGACCCACAAAACAATGCCGACCGACCTTGGTTGTGACCAAACCACACCACCAACTCGAAGTAAGGAGTCTGGAGATGCGAAGCACCGAACCGCCTTCAAACAGTGACCCACCTTCCTTCATACTGACCCACATCCTTGGAGCCGAACCACAAAGATTCAAAGTAGGGAGCTAGAGGACACCGAGCGACACCCCAAGCAACCACGCCGATCCACCTGATACTCCACCGGGCTACTCGAGTAATGACTCAGAGTCGCATGCCTCAAGGCTCGAAGTTTCCAAGCGACAACCAAGGCCGAACCGCCA
This sequence comes from Allium cepa, assembly GCA_030765085.1. NCBI lineage: Eukaryota > Viridiplantae > Streptophyta > Magnoliopsida > Asparagales > Amaryllidaceae > Allium > Allium cepa. Next base: position 913,592,011 of record CM060929.1, on the reverse strand, counting down.
TTTAGCTAAGCTGATCCACCGTCCATGACGACCCACCAACACGGCCGAGCCACCTATGCTAAACCACTTCCTGTGCGGAACCACCTCAATGCTGATCCACCCCAACTGATCACTAGCTTTCCTTCCGCACCAATCATTGTCGAACCACCTTCCAAACATGCTGCATTACCTATCCATCTAGTCGACTCAAACCTATCGCATTCCATCCTCGATAACTGAGAGATCGATTTAGTTGAATCCGCTTGTCTATGGCCTTGCAATAAGGTGGGTTAACATTTTCCCCCCAAAACATGCCTTGTGGTAGGAAGGTGTGTTTTGAATAGCTTCAAGTCCAATATCCAAAGTCTATGTTCCATTCATAACCATACTATTATATCCTTGATTCGAGCCATCCTATCCAAGTGCCATTACCGTATTCTTATCCAAATCTACGAATGCTCTGAGTCGATATCCGATTCCAAAACCGCACAGAGTCTCTTGCCAAATCCGGGACCACTCCAAGTCCATTTATCCCAAGCCAAAATCCGAATCCACGACCACCCCGAGTTTAACTTTAAATCCATAGACCTCTCCGGGTCACGTTATCCTGTTCTGTCCCCGACTCTCCGGTCAGGGGTTTTTATGTCCTCCTGCCTTGGTTCTCCAGCCAAGAACTTTTATATTCTCCGGCCTCGGCTCTCTGGCCAAGGACTTCTATATTCTGCGGCCTCGGCTCTCCGGCCAAGGACTTTGTATATTTCTCCGGCTTCGGCTCTCCGGTCGAGGACTTTTATATTCTCCGACCTTGGCTTTTCGGCCAAGGACTTTTATATTCTCCGGCCTTGGCTCTCTAACCAAGGACTTCCATATTCTCCGGCCTCGGCTCTCCAACCAAGGTCTTTTATATTCTCCGGCATCGGCTCCCCAACCAAGGACTTTTATATTCTCCGGTCTCGGCTCTTCGGCTAAGGACTTTGTTTATTTCTTTGGGCTTGACTCTCTGGCCAAGGACTTTTATATTCTCCGCCCAAGGACTTTGTTTATTTCTCCGACCTTGGCTCTTCGGCCAAGGACTTTTATATTCTCCAGCCAAGGACTTTGTTTATTTCTTCGGCCTCGGCTCTTCGACCAAGGACTTTTATATTCTCCGGCCTCGGCTTTCCGGCCAAGGACTTTTTTTATTCTGTTCGAGTCCATTCCATTAGTCTCCAGCAAAGGGACTCGTAATTCGCGATCCGGTCGGAACGGTAATCGCTTGGCCTATATTATTTATTGAATTATTCCAATCCCAATCATTACAGAATTCAGTTATCAAAGCGAAAGTTCATATAACAAAGGGAATTAAATGTCCAAAGTACCAAAGAAGAAACCAGAGCTTGCAGAAAAATAGAAAGAAAATAGGATTTTATAGACCAAAACAGTACGGTTTTTATCTTAGAGCACACCTAGAGACCATCCTCGATCCCGTACATGTGTAAGTGACATAGCCGTATGAGTTCCATTACTTATTTAGAACCACAAATCCATTCAGTTGATAACAAGCCGGCGGTGACTAGATCCAGCGCCACCATCGTTGGAGGTAGGCGGTGGCCGATCCCGTTCTACTGCTACAGCTTGATTCCTTATGTACTATTGCAAGTGACCATTCCTTACATGCTACTTAATGATATCTTTCAAATGCCTACAATCGTTTGTGTTGTGCCCATCTAGCTCATGGAATAGGCAATGCTTTTCTAACGCCCGCTCGTATTCCGACGGTTCCCTCCTAGCCGGTCTTCTATACTAGAAGTACCCCCGAGTATCTAAGTAAATCCTTTCCAGAGTTTTAGTTAAATCTGTGTAAGAAGAAAACTTTGACTCTCTCCAAGGCCTTTTCGAAGTGCTACCGTTGTCATTCATTTTCCTTTTTCCATTATCATCTTTTTTTAGATCTTCCTTGGGTGGACCTCCACTCCTTACTGCATAAGCATCAGCCTCTCTCCCTTCTCTCTCAGCCTGCACATCTTCCAGCCTCAGGAACCTATCCGCCTCAAGGTAGAACTCCCCGAGATCCCTCGGTGGGTCCCATTCCAATGATACCTTGAAATCCGAATTATCTGTAATACTTGAATCTGCCGCCAGCAAAACCACCGATGGATTGGGTCAATCCACCGAAGCTACCGCCGCATTGAATCTGGTTAAGAAATCTCTGAGTGGCTCTCTTTTCCATTGTTTCATCGAAGTTAAAGTCATCATGTTCTTGGGTTTGATTATGTGGACCCAAAAATGTCTCATAAATCTTTCAATCAGCTTCATCCATGCGCCGATAGAGCCACTCTCCAGCTGTCTAAACCATAATGCTGCAATATATGTCAAATACAAAGAGAAGCATCGTGCCATGACCTCCTCCGATGCCCCCAGCACTTCCATATGCCTCATGTACCTTGTCAAGTTAACAGTTGGATCCGATCTCCCGTCATACATCTCCTGTTTTAGTTGTCTGAAATCTGACGAGTTTCCAGCTTACCTGATCACAGGAGCAAAGGGACTCTATTCACATCTTCCAAGTCTCTATTTACCAATCCTCCTCTCATGGCTTGCCTAAACATCACCACCAACCTATCACTGTCGCCGAGCTGTAGTCCTTGTCCGTTGCCTCCAATCTGCCCCCCAAGTTCATGAGGGAATCCTAGGACAGGCTCTCCAAATGAGCATCCATTCATCTATCGACACCATGTTGTACAGCTCCACCTGGTACTCCGCCCGGCATTGGATCAACATGACCCGGGGGAGTGCCCCTCAGTCCTGGCGTTGCTCCTGACGGTCCTGCCCTGTTCTGAATTCTGGTTGCTCCATGCTCCTGATCCCTATTTCTAGCATCTCCTGCAGTTGCGTTCCCTTGACTCTGCACTCCAACTTATGCAACTTGTCGACGTAGGTTCTGCACATCTCCTCTTGTCTTTTCAGCATTGTTTCCATCTCGTCTTGGGTGATGAAAATTGAAGCCTGATTAGCTTTCGAGGAAGCCTCCTGACTCCCTTCATGATGATTCCTTTTAGTCCTCTGTCTTCTCGTCGATTGCCTTGCTATAGTCTCCAAAATCCAAGTTCCTAAGCCTTTAAATCCAAACTCTAAGCTTCTGAATCCCTGAGTACTAGCGTTTTCAGTGAAAGCACCAAAATGTTAGCACCAAAATTGGTCACTAACACCTAAATCCAGATGAAAGCACCAAATCACAGTCGCATATCACAGATAGAATGTATGTAGAGAGTGTAAATATAAAGAACAAGCAAAATTAAAAAGAAAGCAGTAAAAATAGTGGATTTATAGTGGTTCGGCTAACTCCATCCTACGTCCACTGTAGAAATTTCCTTGTTATTGCTGTTACAATCGATTACAGTTAAAATCCAAAGTTTGACAATGGCAGAATGCCTTAGCCTCAAAAAAAGAGAAAGTCAGAGAGCAGAAAGAAGAACCCCCTCGTCTAGAGACCCACATGTTGTATTTATAGGCAAATCCAGGTAGCCAGGCCTCCTGAGTGACCCAGGGCCCATTAAATCCATGACCAATCCAGAATCCGAAGTTGTGACTAGTTCCATATCCAAACCTTGCCGACCCATGAAAACCACCAAGGCGACTCGAAGCACAGCCTCCCTTGAGTCGAAGCAGAGCATCCCTGGACTTGAAGTACTTAGAAGCCTCAAGTGATCGGCCCACAAAACAATGCCGACCCACCTTGGTTCTGACCGAACCACACCACCAACTCGAAGTAAGGAGCCTGGAGACTCAAAGCACTGAAACGCCTTCAAAAGTCGACCCACCATCCTTCATACCGACCCACATACTAGGAGCCAAACCACCTCAATGACGATCCACTCCAACAGATCACTAGCCTTTCTACCGCACCAATCATAGTCGAACCACCTTCCAAATGTGCTGCATTACCTATCTATCCAGTCGACTCAAACCTATCACTTTCCATCCTCGATAACTGAGAGATCAATTTAGTTGAATCCGCCTGTCCACGGCTTCGCCAAAAGGCGGGTTAACAAGTTCTTTCTTATTTTACATTTAATTTCTAAAAATTTAGTTATTTAATCCATATTAGCGAATTCTCCTCTTTTTAATATTCTTATATTTTATTCGCTAAAAAGGAATAAAAAGAAATTAAAATTTACGGGCTAAATTCTAACGTAATACAAATGTAAATAAATATAAATAATTGAATAAAATAGACTGAAAAGAACTTTAAAAACTAACTGTGAATAACTTATATGAAAACTGTCTTAAAATTGCAGAAAAACTATAACTATTGAGAACCTTATTATTTTAAATTATAAAATATTAAATAATTACAAAACAATCATATGTGGTCCTTAGCTCTATTCCTTGGCCTTCCTAGATCCACTTCTAGGGCCTAGAACATTTTTATTAAAAAGATCTCCTTCTAGGAAAAAAAATTCTTTTTAGGGTCCAGCCTCGGGCAATGAACCCAATTGGGGGAAAATATAAATGAGAAAAATAGCTAGGTATGGGGTCTTATTTGTAGTGTAGCTTAGGGATCTCAGGCCATTGGATTTAAAGATTAAATCTGGTGCAACCACGTCATAGTCTTATTAGGAACCGTCAGATGGATGCATGAATGCACAACATTTGAAGAAAATTGCAAAACACGTCATACGGATTGAATCTGGATGCTTCCTCATCCAAAAACAAGACGGGTCGACCTATCTACTATAGAGGTCGACCCCTACGTCGACCTTAAACAAGCCTGGGCCAACCTATGGGTCGACTTGGCTTATGGCATGGGTCGACCCATGCCTATATTATCATTATTTTTTCTTTTCGATTTCTTATTTCTCTCATATCTTCTCCATACTGACTTTGATTTCGACAAGTTATACATAGAAATTGATCAGAAAATCGCAACGAACACAATGGTGCAACTCTCGTTGCTAGATTTTGAAAATTTCACAAACTTAATTTAATATTTAATTAATTCGTTAATTAATTATTATAGCTCAAATTTTGGGTTGTTACATTCTCCCCTCCTTAAAGGATTTCATCCCCGAAATCTCCAAGGCTACAAGAATGAAATAAATATTTTCATCAAAATTCTACAACCACATATTCAACCATCATCCATTACATTCATTGTCCTTAAGCTTTCTAATGCAATTTATATTATACGCAATAGTGTAGTGTCAATGTCCCTAACTTATACAAAAGATTAGACGATCTACTAATTCAGTCGACCTCCTTTTATGCAATCATGTCCCTGCCATGTATCCAAATGAATGAAAATTCCCAAATGACATCTGATAGTTTTATATGCATGCTACAATCATCATCCAAATACAACAATCATATGATAATCATCCATTTATAGCAACCATAGAAATAAAATAAAAATGCAAATGCACATACATCCATATGCATATGTTTTAGTAACCTAGTTAGACCAATCCCTAAGAGATAATAATGCCTACTGTATAAATATGCGTCCATTAGCATCCACTAGTAAACACTTGCAACCACTAGCGTCTATCATACGTAACATGTTCTAATAACATGTTTACATTCTGTCCTACCATTCATAGGTCAAATCCTAAGTTCTACCCTCCCAAAGGATACTAAAGGAAACAACCTATTCAAAACTAAAGATGGAAATAGAAAATTCAAGACGTACCATCGAAAAGATGCGGATAAGAGGTACGTATTTTCTCCTCAGCCTCCCACGTAGCGTCCTCAATGCTATCTCCCCACTACACCTTAACCAAAGGTACTTCCTTATTCCTAAGCTTCTTAGTATCACATCCAATGATCTTGGTATGAATGTGACGAACCGATGCGTCTCTCTCCACTTCAACTTCTTCAAGTTGGCTAGGTTCCATCACTTCTGTTGAATCATATAAGCACTTTCTCAAGTGCGAAACATGAAAAACATCATGAACTCCCATGAGCCTCTTTGTAGCTTTATGCGGTACGTCATCATCCCTACCTTTTTGACAATGGGGAACGATCCTACGAATTTGGGAGCAAGTTTACCATTTGATTCAAACCTTACTACCTTTCTTAGTGAAGACACCTTAATGAAAACCAAATCTCTTATCTCAAACTCAATATCCCTTCTCCGCTTATCTGCATAGGATTTCTGTCTATCTTGGGTCGTCTTCATTCTCCTTCTAATCAAATCAATCTTTTCCAAAGTCTCTCTAACCGTGTTGGGACCTAGCAGTAATCTTTCTATAGACTCCAATCAACACGAAGGTGACTTGCAAGGTCTTCCATGAAGAGCTTCAAAAGATGTCATCCCAATGCTAGCCTGAAAACTATTACTATATGCGAACTCCAATAAAGAAAGATGCTCCTCCCAAGGTCCTCCAAAATCAAGCATGCACATCCTCAACAAATCCTCAAGAACTCTATTAACTCCCTGGCCATCCGTCTGGGGTGATAGGCCGTACTCAATATATGCCGTGTACCTAAAGCCTCTTTCAAGATTCTCCAAAACTCGCTACTAAAGATAGGGTCTCTGTGGCTCACTGTGCTAGAGGGAACTCCATGAAATCGAATTATCTCATGAACATATAAGGATGCCAAATTAGGTGTTATCCTCTTACTCTTGACCGGAATAAAGTGAGTGCTCTTAGTCAAACGATCTAAATCACCCAAATACTGGTATTCCCCTTCCTAGATTGGGGTAAACCATCAATGAAGTCTATCAAAACACTATCCCACTTCCATTCGGGTACATCCAATGGTTAAAGCAATCCGTCGGGTTTCTGCTGCTCCACCTTAACTCTTTGCACACAAGACACTTAGCTATAAACTCTGCCACATCCTTCTTCATGCCGCTCCGATAGAACACTCTCTTCATGTCCCTATACATATTATCACCAACCGGATGAATAGTCATTCGAGAATGGTGTGCTTCTTCTAGAACCGCTCTTGTCAAATCCTAGCGCGGGGGACACAAAGTCTTCCATCTCTCCTTAACCACCCTTTACTATCAATGGAATAGAGTTGGAAATGTCTGGAGACCACTCCTCTGCTAATCCTATCCAAAATATTCATAAGATCTGAATCCTCTTGCAGCTTTGAGCCAATCGATCTATTATGGTAGGCTTAACCTTTGGTGCTGCCAATAATCCAGGGGTAATGTCCGTAGAGGGCTTAAAATCAAAGGTGGAAATAAACTTTAGGCATTTCCACTCCACAAACATTGGATTAAGGGTTTGTCTCTTCTTTCTTAACGCATCCGCAACCACGTTCCCTTTACCAAGGGTGTAGGCTATCACAAAGTCATATGATGCCAAAAACTCCATCCAACGTTGCTTCCTCAAGTTTAAATCATTTTGTGAGAATAGGTGCTTCAATGATTTATGGTCAGTGAAAAGCTCGAACCTCTCTTCTAGCAAGTATTGTCTCCAATACTTGAGCGTGAAAACAATAGCAGCTAGCTCCAAAACATGGGTTATAGGTAGTTCTTCTCATCAGTTCTCAACTATCTACTTCCATAACATACTACCATCTCTTCTTGCATCAATACTGCTCCAAGACTCGTATCACATGCATCAGTGTATACTGTAAAAGGCTTAACTCCATCGGGTAAAACAAACACTGCTGCACTAGTGAGGGCCCTCTTTAGCATCGTGAAGGAATCCTCACAATCTACATCCCACACGAATGCCGTTTTCTTCTTAGTGAGGCGAGTAAGCGGTGTTGAAATATTAGCAAAATATTTGATAAACTTTCTATAATAGCCTGCCAAACCTAGGAAGCTTCTAACTTCGGTAGCATTCTTAAGGGCCTTCCAATCCTGTACTACTACTATCTTAGCGGGATTCACAACTAAACCTTCTCCCGAGACTACATCCCTCAAGAAACACACCTTTTATGCCAAAAGTGACACTTCAAGAATTTTGCTTTCAACTAATGAACATGAAGTGCACAAAGAAACTCCTCAAAATGAATAGCATGCTCTTCCATACTCTTGGAAAACACCAGAATGTCGTCCACAAACACTACAACAAACTTATTTAGGACATCCCGAAAAACACGGCTCATCAAATCAATAAAATAGGCTGGGGCGTTGATCATCCCAAAAGGCATAACCAACCACTCAAGGAATCCATCAGGTGTCCTAAATGCTGTCTTATCAATGCTATCGTCAGCGACCCTAAGCTGATGAAATCCAATGGCTAGTTCAAGCTGAGAAAATACTGAAGAGCCAACCAACTGATCAAAAAGGTCGTCTATCCTATGAAGTGGGTAACAGTTCTTCTTCATGAGCTTGATCAACTCTTTATCATTTACACAAAGTTGAAAGGAACCATCCACCTTTGTAGCAAAGATGACTGGCGCTCCCCACTTAGATATGCTCCGTCTGATGAAGCCTTTCTCTAACAGCTCACCAATCTGCTTACTTAACTCCTTCCTCTCCCTAGAAGCCATATGTCTCACGGGAAATGTCGTTGGCTTAGCATTGTCATTCAGATAGATCCTAAAGTCGATCTCCCTCTTAGGGGGTAGTCCTCTAACCTCTTCAAAAATGCCTAGAAAATCTCTAACGACTGGAACGTAATCTAACTCTCTTAGTGATGAATCAACGGAATAAACGAAGCTCAACATGACTGACCCTTGTGGGTCGCAAGAAAGCTCGAGAGTCCTTCCACTACATGATGACTCTCCTCTCGCAGTCTAATATCGCTCCATAAGTGGATAACTAGTTCATCCCCATAATCATTCCATATCTCGAAAATCCCTGTACATAGGCGTCACAGTCAAATTCTACGCCTAGTATAAAAAATTTCAAACCCCTACAAATCATGGATAAATGTTACAATCCTCCTATGGGGTTTGAAACAACTATAGGGTCTACTAGAGAAATATCTAAGTGCAAACAATCAACCAAGGAAATAGAAATGAAAGAATGAGATGCTCCAAAATAAAAAAGAGTATGAATAGGAAAATCCAAAATAGAGATCAAACCTTCTACAGAGACTTTCCTACCTCGATCTGGTCCATTAGAAGCTATTGCATCCAAAGCTTTTACTTGTGCTGTAGGTGTGCCTGCTCTCTATCCTGCACTCTGAGGACAAGCTCTACTAAGGTGCCCATGCTGCCCATAATTGTAACACCTTCTCTTTATCATGTCCTTCTTATAGTCCTTTGTGAAATGCCTAACCAATGCACAATTTTGACATTTGTCGCCCTTCTTGATCTGCTTTTGAGGTCCTCCTCCTTTCTTCTTGTTATTATCCCTCTTATTCTTCCACCACTGCTTCTTAGAGTTTTCTGATTTAGGAACCTCCTTAACCTTTTCTTTCTTAACAACATCCGACATGAGAGCCATCTCCATAAGTGATTCATACTTCGCTCCTATAGGTACATGTGTCAATGCCAACCCTTGGAGGGGCTGGTTCAAACCCTTAGCAAACTTGAAGGCCTTCTTATGCGGTGTATTAACAAGCTCCATTTCGAACCTCGGTAGCTCATTAAACATATTTTTGTACTCCTTCACTGAAAGACTCCCTTGCTTCAAACTAACGAAATTCTCCAACTGCATGCTTTCCTCGGCTTGTGATAAGAACTTTCTCTCAACCTTTTTCGAAATCCAAACCAACCAATGTCTCTACCTTCCATCTCTATGATCTCTCGCCAGTAAGAAGCTTCCCCCTTCAGCTGCCAAGATGCAAGCTAAACTCTTTATCGGTCCTCCAATCCTAACATCCCAAATATCCGCTTCGTATTCCTTAACCAAGCTCGTGCCTCCACGAAATCCTCCATGCCATAATATGTCTTTCCTCTTAGATTAGTGAAGTCCTTGCATAGCTTAGAAAAATTGGCTCTTGCAGGTATATTAATGGGATCTCCATTTATCGGTGCTGCATTTGGCCCTTGCCCTTGCTCCTCTGGTGTCATAGCTTGAAGGTATCTACAAAACAAGCCAGGGAGTTGAACATCCTCTGGAAGATTTAGGGCGTCCACCATTTTATGCAAAGAAAAGAGAATTTAGGCTCAAAAGAATCGAAAGAAGGTTGAACTGGACTTTGAGGGGATTTTTATAAAAACTCTCTTATACTTAAAAACCATTTCAATAATGAGAGTTTCTTTCTGAAAAATACTTTTTGATTGAAGATATGTTACTTTTGAAAATATTTTACTTTTAAAACAAGTTTTTAGAAATCATATAAACTTAGGCTCTTATACCAAGTGAAACACCCCACACCCCTTAGTATACCCTAAAAGAGCACACTAATGAATGTGGTACATTACAGGTATAGCTGAAGCATCATAGAGACTAAGATTCACAAGACAAATAAACAAAAACAATGGAAACATTTAAAATACTTACCATTACTTCATAAAATAAGTCATAAAATAGAATATGTCTTAAAAACCAAATACACATGTCTCATGAAAAATACAATCTCAGTCACATCATCAGAGTACATAAACAATAAAAATCATCCCTCTCATAAAGTACCAGTACATCAAAAGCCAAATGAAAAGAAAACTGAAAAGAAGAAGAAAAATACATGAAGTACTTCGGGAAAGTATCTTCAAAAAATCTTAATCTACTGTCCTCAACTCTACTGGTCTACGAGGGAAAATAAGGAAATATAGGAGTGGGTCAGACAATAAGTCTTTTGAGTGAAAGTAATTACCAACATTTCTAAGCAAGATAAAGATAATAAACTAAGCAGTAGCTCTAGTATGGAAAGAAATACCGAAAAGATAAAGCTGAGGTAAAATATTGTTTCTGATTCTGTTTGGCTGTTTAATTGTGATTATTTCGATTGTTTGCACTTTTCTTTAACTGCTGTGATTAGGCTGAAACTCTAAACCTATTTCAGTTGCCAACTTGATTAGGCTGAAATCTTAATTCAACTGGTTGCTTGTTCTATCTCTGTTGTAACACTGTGAGCTGGTCCAATCCTGTTGGTCTCATAACAAAAGACACCTGTTTAACGCTAGCAACATAGTAGCTAATTATTTACCTGAATCGATGCCGCACGCTCAGTCATCATTGGTACACACTAACCGTTGCCCCCTATTTTGACCTCTTATTTACCCTTATCAGCATAAGCATACCAAACCTCACCTAATTGTTGTGAGACCATCAACCCAAGTCTAAATGGGAATGCTGCCAACCTCACCTAAGTATTGTGAGACCACCAATCCTAGTATGAAAGGGAATGCTGCTGGTACTATTGCCCAAATCCCAATATTTGAGCTTCTATCTATTGGCGGCTTATGTACCCTAATTAGCATAAGTGTGTCCCATCCTCACCTAACTATTGTGATACCATCAGTTTCTGATTGAAAGGGAATGTTTTTTGTATGGGCTCTTCTTCTATGTTTGCTTATTAACTTAGTGTAAGTTTTAAAATTAGCCCTTTTTGTTATTTCTGCTATATTTGCTTATTAACTTAATCGAAGTTTTAAATCAAGTCTTTTATGTTCTTTCTGCTTAATTATAACCTATGCTATAATTGTTACTCTTCTATTCTACCTTTTTAGTTATAACCACTAGTTATAAGCATGCTTGCAAATGTCTCAAATTTGCTTATTTTAGTCAATCTTCTTTTTATTACAGTTCTTTCTTATTTTACATCTATTTTTTGTAAATTTATTGTTTATTTCTATTTAATCCATATTAGCGAATTCTCATCTTTTTAATATTCTTATATTTTATTCACGTAAAAAGGAATAAAAAGAAACTAACATTTCAGGCTAAACTCTAATGTAAAACAGATGTAAATAAATACAAATAACTGTAAATAACTGAATAAAAATAGCTGAATAAAATAGACTGAAAAGAACTTTAAAACTAACTATAAATAACTTATGTAAAAACTGTCTCAAAATTGCAGGAAAACTGCAACTATTGAGAACCCTATTATTTTAAATTACTTAAAAATCTAAAATAATTACAAAACTCTCACATGTGGTCCTTAGATCTATTCCTTGGCCTCGGATCCACTTCTACGGCATAGAATATTGATATTTAAAATATCTCCTCCCAAGAAATTTTTTCTTTTTAGGGTCCAGCCTCAGGCAATGAACTCAACTGGGGGAAAATCTGAATGAGAAAAATAGCTAGATCAAGTGTCTTATTTATAGTGTAGCTTAGGGATCTCAGGCCGTTGGATTTGAACAATAAATCTGGTGCAACAAATTTATAGGCTTGCTAGGAACCGTCGGATGGAAGTACGAATGCACAGGATTTGAAGAAAATTGCAAAACACATCACACGGCTCGAATCAGGACGCTTCCTCGTCCAAAAACAAGGCTGGTCGACCTAGCTACTATGAGGTCAACCCTAGCTCGGCCTCACACAAGCCTGGGTCGACCTATGGGTTGACTTGGCTTATGGCGTGGGTCGACCCATGCCTATATTTTTCTTTCGTTTTTATTTTCTATTTCTTATTTCTTTTGTATCTTCTCCAAAATAACTTGGATTTCAACAAGTTGTATATGGAATTTGATCAGAAAATTGCCATGGACATCATGGTACAACTCTCGTAGCTTGATTATGACAATTTCACAAATTTATTTTATTATTTAATTAATTCGTTAATTAGTTATTATAGCCCAGATTTTGGGTTGTTACAGTTCTGCCGTGTTGATGAAGGCTAAGGAGCTGCAAGTGGGTGAGTTGATAGAGGTGGTGATAGTTGAGTGATGGTGGAAGGCAGTAAGAAATACAGTAAGAAGTGCAAATGTATAGAACTACCTAATTCAGAAATGCAAATGTACAGAAATTCGAATGTAAATGAAAAACTGTAAATGAAATGCAAACAAAATTGAAGATGAAATGAAATGTAATGTATATTTTTTATCTTTATTTTTCTTGAGAGAAAACAAACAAAATCAAATGATAACAAGTGCACAATGGACCAAGCAAAAGTGAACACTACACAAAGTCTAAAAACAACCGTAAAATATTTTTCCTTTTTTTTTTAAAAAAATGAAAAATAGCGCAAAACAAAATAGAACAAATAATTCGAAGAATAGAATTATAATTCAATTGCAATTCTCCGACGACGGTGCCAGAAACTTGTTTAAAATAACGAAGAAATTTCCTATCGGTTAGAAAATTGCCATTAAAAATATAATTGTTAAAATAACACAAGGGCACGACGTACAATCGTAGTACATATGCAAGTATTGGTTGATCCGTTGGGAAGAATTAATATTTTGTTCTACTCAACCAATTTAACCCAAGTTTGCAAGTTTTTTTAAACTAAGAAAAATAGAAAAAATTAAACTAGAGCGAAAGTGAACAAAAATCAGAGATTAAGAGACAATGTAGAGGCAAATCCACTCTCATACTGTCACATAAATCAACACAAAATCAATCTATAATCTCTCGTTTTAATCTAAGTAGAATTAGTGATGTATTTATCACAAGTTTGGTCTATTTGTATTATTAATTAACATAGCTTAAACCATCAAACTTTAATACAACAACTAAAACCACTTATTAATTGTAATGAAAACGAACATGAATTCAAAGCAAAAGCTATTTTAAGCATAATCTATTTACTATTTTGTTTAGCAACATAGATTATCAAATTGTTATTATACTTTAATTCAATTATCAAAATCAATTAGTAAGATGATGATGTAAATTATGTTTATGTTGGATTTAGAATAGCCCATTTGTGATTAGAAACACAACATAGGCTATCAAATTTCCTAATAAACTTATATCAATATCTAACTATCCATTAAGCATTAAAAGAGATCATAAATTAGCAAATATGTTCAATCTACATGATTTAAGAGAGCTTCATTACCCCTAAATTGAAGGGGTTTAGCTTCTCATTTTTGTTATCATTCAATATATGTAGATTGCAACATAGAACAAAAAAAGAAAGTGCAAGCTAATTAAAATAAAACGAACTAACTACTTGCGTAAAAATAAAAATAAGCTAAGTGCATAAACATAAATCTAATCTACTAACATAAAAGGAAAGAGCACGTAAATAAAAATGAGCCTAAAATAAAATAAAAGCATGCGAAGAATAAAGAAGAAGAGACTTATAAAGCCATTTTATTTCTCATTAATTTTGTGGCTACAACTTGCATAATATGATGATATATTAAAAAAAACTCATTACATGAACATAAAAGGGTTATTTGTACCGACTAAAACCCTAATCTATTTTTAGGGAACTCCCTAAAATGCCCTTGATGTAGTGTGACCACCAAGTTATCATTAGCGCGAAAATAATCCTCCATTAAATGTGCATGTGCCTTTAATCTCCACTGACATGTGCATTAACTTTTAATTTGTGGTTCTTTAGTTAGTGGATAGGTGGAGTCCTCCTTGATTACATGAATTCTTTTATTTTTTTCATTTCTTTGGCTTCTAACTCTTGTATATGCATAATTCCATGAAGCCCTTCCAAGTTGAATCCAAATTCCTATGAAAAAAAATTAAACTGTGCAAGTAATATTTTTTCAAGTTAATTCACACACGAAAATTACCGTCTTGCCCCTATGTAGATGCATGAATAATGACTTGAAAGCATTTTTGAAATTTGGTTTTAAACATGTAAAAATACCCAATTATGACATTTATTTTACTAAGATGAGATTAAGTGTGTGAGTAAAAATATACATTTTTACATGCACATCACTCATATAAACCATACTATCTCTTTTTTTCCTCTACATCCACTTCTTTCCTTTTTACTCCATGATGTCGCTTTCTGCTAAACGGTCGAACAAAAAGCAAAAAATTCATCTCTACTTATCAAAATCGTGCACTTAATCCATCATACACTTCTACTGGTTTTCTCGATGTCTCTCCTCTAAGCTAATAACAAATTCTTCTATCGCAATAAAGAATATGGTTATACGCCATATCAAAACATGCACTATAGTCAACCTTACCCTCTCCATGTTCCACCTAGCCTCCCTTACCATCCACAACTTTACTATCATTCTACAGCACATGAATCCTATTATCAACACTGCCCCTTCACTCATCAAGTTGGCACATACAAAGATTATGCATTCTACATGTCGTTGACGTAAGATGATCAGCAATCACAAAAAATCATCTTAGTGTGCATCGGTTAGATACTTGCGACAGAGATGCAATACAAAATCTAGCAAGGCCGTTGTTGTGCCCTCATAACACCCTTATCATTGTTGATTTTGAAGTTGATAGCAGTTATAAAAAGCAAGAAGATCATGATGCGGATGTAGAAAATGATGTAGAAGACAACAGTGAAGCTGTTGAAGAAATGCATGTGCCTAAAAGCCTAGAGTATAACAAAAAGGAAAGGAAGTGGAAATCGTTGGGTGGTAGTTGGAGGTCTTCACAGGGGATCAACTTCAACTAGATTTGACGTAGTAATTTAGGACATTGAATTTGAAACTGTTGAAGATGATGTTGCAAATTTTCTTTTATAGTGAATAGGTTTGATTTTAGAAGAAGTTAGGTGAGAGATTGGAGGGAAAAAATATTTTTTTTATAAAGAGGAAATCTAATGGTTCTCCATAGATATCTTCTAAATATTTCGAATATATTATTCCACAAATACCTCCTAAATGTTCGCAGATATATTATTCCATAAATATCTAACATATATTATAGATTCTAAATATTTCCTATACAGAAAAAAAATCTAGATTACAATATCAAGTTTATTTCCAACATCCTCTGAAACTTGATTTTGCTACTTCAAGCAGATGCGTCAACTAAACAAAATCTTTATGCTTGAACAAAATCTTTATGCTTGAGAGGATTGATAAAGATATTAGCTACTTGATCCTGTGTCTTCACGTACTCTAATTGTACATCCTTTTGACAAAATATTCTCTAATGTACCGATAACGTGCATCAGTATGCTTGTTTCGATCATGGAAGACTGGGTTCTTGGTAAAACCAATTGCTGACTTATTGTCCACGAAAATCTTAGTCGGATCCTTTTATGGAAAATTCAACACCTTAAACACGTTCCGTAATAAAATTGGATGGCAAACACATGAAGTAGCAACTACGTACAATGATTCTCGTGTGGGAAGAGTGATAATCGATTGCTTCTTTGACATCCATGTGAAGGTTGTGTCTCTCATGTAGAACACAAAGCCACTTGTGCTCTGTCGATTATTCATATATCCACTCCAATCATTATCACTAAATCCAACAATCTTGTAATTATAAGAAATAGAGTAGTACAAGCCAAAGTTTGTTGTCCCTTTGACATAGCGAATAATCGTCTTCGCTGCCATCAAACGAGTTGTTGTTGGATTCTCCATGTGTCAACTGACAACTCCTACCTCGTATAGGATGTTAGGTCTTGTGCACATCAAGTACCATAAGCTTCCAAACAAGCTATTAAAGAGTGTTGGGTCCACTTTTTCTTCTTCCTCGTGCCTTGACAACTTGATTCCATATTCGATTAGCGTCAGACCGGGTTAGAGTCGTCCATCTTAAAATTCTTCACTACTTCCTTAGCATTGTCTTCGTGAATGATTAGGATTCCTTCACCATCTTGTTTTACTTTAATGCCAAGGTAGTAATACATAAGCATAATATCGTTCGTCTCGAACTCCTTTGTCGTCTCTTTCTTAAACTCATTAAACATACTTGGATTGCCACCAGCGAAGATCGAGTCATCTACATACAAGCATACTAATAACGTATCACCGTTTTGATTTTTATATTAAATGCATGCTTGTACAGACACTTAATAAGTTTCTCAGTCGAAGTACTTTTCAATTCGAGCATTCCAAGCTCTTGGGGCTTGTTTTAACCTATAAAGTGCCTTATTTAGCTTCAAAATCCTGTATTCTTCTCCTTTGATTTTGTAGCCTTATGGCTGCTCGATGTAAATTTCTTCTTCAAAAAATCCACTCAGGAAGTCAAATTTCATAGCCATTTGATGTATCTTCCAATTGTTTTGATTTGCCAATGAAATTAATAGTCTAAAGTTTCTAGTTCAGCGACTGGAGCGAATACCTTATCATAGTCGATGTCGGCTCTTTGACTATATCATTTTCTAGTAATCTTGCCTTGAATCTTTCAACTTCTTTGGTGTTCTTCTTTGCTTTGTATACCCACTTCATACAGATTTCCTTGTGTCTTCGTTGAAGTGAAACTAACTCCCATGTGTTGTTCTTGTTGATCACCTTTGTCTTTTTATGACATACCACCCTGTACCGCTGGCACAAACTTAACTAAATAGTGCAATGTAACCTTGCCTAGCCGATATAGAATGATCATCAACGTTGAGATAAATAAATGTGGCATATAACTTGTCGTATTAATCACAGCACATGGATAAAATATAATATCACATATAACGTAGAAAAGCAAGTGATAACCAAGAGAAACATTCTCATAGTAATATTAGAAAGCTATCCATAAATGTCGTATAGAATGTATGCAAAAAATCCTCACTACAACACTTCTTAAACAAAACATAGAAACAAAAGTAGCAGCACTGCTAAGGCTCCACTGTGTTACCAGCAGAAAGGAATGGAATCCATATATATAGTATAATATACGCCATAGCTCATCCTAGCTCGTACTCCAAACAGCTACCACATCACCTTGACATATCTACTAGTCCACTCATAAAAAATACCCAAGTTAATAAGAAGCAAAACATAAAAGTTTAAGTCAAACAAAAGTCTAGTATGAGCGATAAATGAGTCTCAAAATGCTATGTAAGAAAATATGGTAATGGATAGAGACATACGACTCATACCTGACATGTCGCTGCAACCAAAGAGTTGGCACATATGACGATATGTTAATAATAACATCATAAAGGTACTATACACAACAAAGGATGGAAGAATCCAGTCATCCCTATCTCCAGTGCTCCCTCTCCATGATTCCTATAGGCGATAGCCTACCCAAGGGAGCAACCATTGCAATCACATCATCCATCAAGCAAAACCTAGCTATCACCCTCTTCATGCCCTGAATATATGATAAATTCCTATGGCCATCTTCAAATACCAGGGAATAATCAAAATCCTGGTTCTCATTGTACTCTCTATCACTCAACCGGAATTTAGACACTAGACTTAATCCAGTGGTCTAGGGTATACGAATCATAGCTACCAATCCATGGGCGTCCCCACTATACAATACCCATGCTTCGAGTATAATAGGAACACCCCGAGTAATCAAATATTCCTTGGAACTTCCATGGCATCAGAGCCTTCACTGCTCCACACTGGATAACGAGCCTTACTCACTCAATCCATTCCATTATTCGCAGCCTCGTACATCCCGAGCTGCCATCTTCGATATCTACTGCAAGTACAAGTCAAAAACCAAAGAACCATAACTTCATCATGCTATTATACCACCATCCTTCATGATGTGAATGAGAACCACCTCCAGCACAACCTATTGAACCGCTGTATCCCTCCCCAGAAGTTGCACATTCCTTGGACCTCCCTGCTAAACTCGGTGCTGACTTAGAATGTTAACTTGGCTGACTTTACACTTAATCTGATTTTGGTCCATGCATATTTCTAGCATCTTGTGCCTTCCTTCTAGATTCCATAGTCCTTGACCTATCAATCGCAGCATTTAGGTCTTCTCTTCTAAGCATCTAACTTCAAGTCATAGAAGATAACTCATCACATTCTTCCACACTTAGCCAAACTGCTATTTCAAGCCATCAGCAACATCCTAGAGCCTAGTTCAACTCATCCCCAAAATCTCCATGCCCCCTCCTTTCTGAGTTATCCCCTTAGTCGGTGCCAACTTAAGCCTCTTAATTTGGTACTGACTTTAGGACTTAGCTTTATTTTTGGCTCGAATTGTCATGCCATCTTCCATCGTGCTCCAGAGCCTATCCTCCAAATGTAACACCCTAGGATTTTGATAACATTGTTTAGGAGATTTAGTTTGATAAACTAAATAAAATAATGTGTTGATTAGGTGATTGATATTTGATTTAATTAAGGTAGTCGTGCCTTTTTAAACTAATAAACTTAATAAATGGTTAAAATGAATTAGAGGAGGGGTATCATGGAAAAGAGGTCTCCTATATTGTCTTCCTTAGGCCGTGTATTCCAAACGCACGTTCATTATCATTTTCAAAAATTTAAAAGCTTGGCCGGCCACCATTAAAGAAGGAAGAAGAAGAGGAAACAAAAGAGAAGCTTAAGGAAAGCAAATTCAAATCAAACTCGTTCAAATCTCAAGCTCCTTAATCATTAAAACAAAGGTGAATAATGTTTACATCTAATTTATATGGTTTCGGTTTTAAGATTAATTCCAAATGGTTTTGCAAATGTTTGCCATATTTTTGAATGATAAAAGATTATATATACGTGCTGATGATTTATGTATGTTTATATAGATTTTATGACATGTTTGAAGATGAAAACCCTATTAAATGACATCCGTTAGCCTTGCGAATTTTTATGATGATCAAAAAACGTTATTTTAGAGATGTGTTTCAATTTTTAGAATTTTCAGAATTTTCGTGGATTTGTCATAATTTTCTAAGGAAGAAAAGATTAATTTGGATTATAAAAATTATTTACGAGTAAAATAATTAATGTTTAGAATCAAAAATTTTATACGTTGAAGAGAACATATTAATTTACTTTCGAGAATTCTTCCATACTTTTTAAAGATGTTTTGATGGTTATATAAAAAAATTTAAGGTACGGGACTTAAATGTTTTTATAATTATAAAGGAGAAATGAGATTTTTAAAAAAAAAATTGAATTTCCAAATATGGAAGGCCGACAGTAATTTTTGAATTTAAAATTTCGATAACCAATCAGATTTAGACAAACAAGGCAGGTGGGGTGCAAAAGAACTATTTCAAACAGTATTTTCACTGTTTTAACTCTTTCGGCAAAAGCTTCTGTCTTCATTTCAGACCTTCCGACAAGGTCTAAAGTATCAAACCTTCTGATTAGATTAAACACCAATGCACATGGTATATGGAAAATGGTACGTAGTGAATTGGAGGAAGTCTAAAGGTTGGGGATGATGGGTTATAGCTTTCGGAAGAGATGAAATTTTGTATTAGTTTTAAAAAATACACCTGCTAGCTTTCGACAAAGAGCTTTCAAAATTGTCAAAAGGTTTAAAAGGAAAAGATTTCGATAGGTTTGCTTTCTTGTTTTGATTGAAACCTTTTGGAAAATTCGAAAGGTATAGCTTTCAGCAAGGTCGAAGCATATTTGCCGCTTTCAAACCTTTTGACACAGATGGAGTCAGAGGTTGCCTTTTGTTTTCCAAAACTTGCCACCTCTCTCCATTGATTTCGGAGGGTTGGTTCCAACACTAACATTTCATTGTTTTTGAATTATTTCGAAATTTTTTAGGTCTCAAAGCAGTTGCTTTCGATTCCAGTGTTTTTCTGATCCTTTTGCATAATCCAACTGTTTTTAGTTGAAACGTTTTAAAAGGTTCGAAGCAGTTAAATTTGAATGGTTTTGAAAGGTTTTCCACTTGTCTTAAATTGAACCCAATGTTTTCGAAAGGTTTTGAGTTACAATACTTTCGAAAGGTTTGTTAATGATTTACAGGGGGGGTACACAAGGCTTTCGACAAAGTCGAAAGGTGAAACCTTTTGACTAGGTCGAAAAGAAACCTTCTAACAAGGTCGAAAGGTAGGACCTTTCGGTATGGTCGTAAGGCATTGTTTGTAACGTTTTCGAAGGGCTAAGGTTTAAAGGATTTATAAGGTGGACGTCTTATATTTCAAAGCTTGTAAAAGGAAGGCATTATAAATGGTTTTGAAGGAGTTACCTTCAATGTTTTCGAAAGGTTTATTAAAGGATATGATGTTGTTACCTTCAATACTTTTGAAGAGTTTTATAAATGGTTTTGTACGAGTTACCTTCAAGGTTTTCGAAAGGTTTATTAAAGGATATGAAGGGGTTACCTTCAGTACTTTCAAAGGGTTTTTATAAATCGTTTTGAAGGAGTTACCTTCAATGTTTTCGAAGGTTTATTAAAGGATACGAAAGGGTTACCTTTGATACTTTTGAATGGTTTTATAAATGGTTTTGTAGGAGTTACCTTCAATGTTTTCGAAAGGTTGTTTAAAGGATTTAAACAAAGGTTTTGAATGAAAGGACTAGGCATATAGCCTAAGTATTTTAAGTTATAAAGGACTTTAACTTATTTTAAAAGGATAGATAATCCTTATTGAACATCATCAACATTATATTGAGTAACGTATATATACATGTGTGTGTATATATCATGGAAAAAATAGCTTAGAGTAAAGCTAAAGATATTTTCCTTGTATATATATGATTTGACGGACTAAATCATTTTGAGAAGGTTTTCAAGGAAAAATTTAAAGAGTAGTTAGCTCAGACAATTTGTAGAGGAATTAGCTTAGATATTTTGAAGGGTAGTCAACCCAAAAGTAAAATTCGGGCAGTTAGCTCATTTAAATTTGGATAGTTAGTCCATTATGGGGCTAGTCAGCCTAAAGGACAGTTAGTCCAGAAAGAGCAGTCAGCTCTGATATGAATAGATAGTTCACTTTTAGCATAACAGATCTTGCTAAAATTTTAAGGACAGTAGTCCACCTTTTTTTCCTGTTTTGGGAAGATAGCTCATTATCTGGCATAAAAGATATTGCTATTTTGGTTTAAATAGTTTTTGGATAGATAGTTCAGAAATGAGTAGCTAACTCAGAATTTAGAGCAGATAGTTCAGATTTTATATAGATAGTCTACATTTCCTGTTCAGCATAATGGATATTGCTATATTATTATTATAATCAGTTGATTAACCAGTTTGTTTGCAGGAAAGGATTTGCAAAATGTATGTTTTGAAAAGAGATATTTGTGAGAGGAAACTCATTCTGCTAAGCGGCATGGTCTCACTAGTTATCAGTAAACTAAGATGTAACTGATATTATTCACAACAGGCCTTAAGAATGACTTGAATTTTTTGTTTCCCCTTAAACTCTCGGATGCACAAACTTTGATTTGAGTAGGCCGAGGGTTTAGATTTTCAGGTTTTAGCAGATTTTAGCGAATAAAGCATCCGAGGACGAGCAGGTGGCTGATGGATAACTAATTTAGGGATTCTGTTTTAAAATTATTTCTGTTGTTTTTAAGATAATTATGTTTATTTTGCTTTGATCATCCGAGGAGGCATCTTCATATATCGCACTTGGTGGATTATTGTAAATTATATTTGATTAATGCATGAAATTACATTTGAGAATTTTGTAACTAGGATAAGATTTATTTGAAATATAATCACTGAAATTATTTTTTCAGAAATATGTGATTTTGTTCATATTCAAGTGCTTCTGATATTATGGATACAATTAACACTGCCGTATTTTGTCACTGGAAGTTAATACTATGGATGACTGCAACATCCTTAGCACTTAGCATTTGGCCTCCATATACATGATGTTACAGCTTGATATCAGAGCATAGATTTATGAAAAAAAAATTAGCAAAAAATTGGTTTTGAGAACAAAAATCCGAAGAAATTAGAGTAAGATTCGTGGTTGAGTTAACGCTATAGTAACGTACTTGTATTTGTTATATATAAGTGTGCGCTTTATCTCCATTCATCCATCTTTGATTAGGTTATCTTTTTCTATCTCATGAGGTTTAATACAGATATGGATGGTAGAAGAAGCAGAGTTAACCAAGGAGGGGGAAGCACTGAAAGGAATGCTGGACCAAATGTAGGGAGAGGCTAAGGTTAGGGAGAGAATGTTCTTGCTGAAGTCCCACAGGTCGATACGGAAGCCATGTATCTTTTTTTACGTATATGATGCAGGCATGAGTTACATCCGGAGTGGTAGGATGAAATGCCATAGGAGCAGGGGTTTTGGAAGTTACAGTAGTTAATCATTTCGCTAAGACGAGCGATGATTATGTGAAGCTAGGAGGGAAGCCGTTTATGGGAACGGAAGATGCCATTGAAGTGGAGAATTGGTTGTTGCGCTACGAAAGGATTTTTGCAGATTTAGGGCTCGATGTGGAGTAAAAGAGGAGGTTGTCGTCCATGCAGCTTTAGGAGACCGCATTGTTCTGGTGGAATAGTGTATCGGCAACAGTTGATGAGGAGGCAGTAACCTGGGAGGATTTCAAGAGCATATTACAGGAGAGGTTTATGTCAGTAATTGCATAGTCAGCTTTGATTAGGAATTTCGCCAGAGCTGGTGCAGGGAGAAATGTCTGTTATTGAGTATGATAGGATGTTTGAAGAGTTGGTCCGGCATGGGTACTATGTTGAAACGGAATGAGAAGTTTATCAGTGGATTAAAGCCTGAGTTGGTTAGTGCTACTTTGTCTCATCCTAGAGATCCGTCTGATATTGTTTTAGAGATAGCTTTGAGGCAGGAAGAAGTCCTTGAGTGTTTGGAGAAGAGAAAAGGAAAAAGTGGCCCAGGTTGGGCAGAACTAGAAGAGGAAGTTATTTCCTAAGAAAGGTGCTCAAAAGGGTGGAATAGCCAAGAAAGCAAAGTCTGAAGTTGTCTACTATAAATGCAATAGGAAAGGGCACTTTGCTAATGAGTGTTGCTTAGGGAAAGCAGAGGATATGGCCAAGGGGAAGAAAGTCAGGTGTTTCAACTGTGACTAGATAGGCCATTATAAGAACCAGTGCAAGGAGCCCATTAGAGATGGTAAGGGCAAGGTGTATGCATTGGAGCTTGCTACTTCCATGCCAATAGCCTAGGAGAAAGAGAAGGCACTTCTTAGAGGAACGCTTTAGATTCATGATATGTCTGTTAGCGTATTATCTAATACTGGTGCATCACATTGTTTTATATCTAGATTTTTGATAGATAATCTTAACCTTGAACCCACGTATTTAGTCACATACTTACGGGTTGCGGATCCAATAAGAGGGTATGCAACCCTAGGGTTGAGGTGTAACCAGTTTGATTTTGACCTGTTAGGTCATACTTTTGTGTGCAGTCTGCATATGTTTGATTTTGTGGGGTTTGGAATCATCCTAGGTATGGATTGGTTAAGTGAGTACGATGCTACGATATTTTTTTAGGGAAGGAAGATATCTCTTAGACTCCTGGATTGTAGCGATCAAATTGTTTTCACCGTAGGAGGTTCTAACGGCGTTTGCTTTGTTGGGTGCTTTGGATTCAGATGATGAGGTGCGTCGAGTTTTCATGTTAGAGAATTCATAGATGTGTTCGAGCCTGTGGTTGGATTGCCGCTGAAACGAGCCATTGAGTTTTGGATAGATTTGGTTTCGGGAGCAGAACTGGTGAGTAGACCGTCAAGCATGATGACCACTTCAAAGATGAGGGAGTTGAAGGTGCAAATGGTGGACTTAGAAGGCAAGAGCTTTGTCAGGCCGAGCAGTTCGCCGTGAGGTGCAGCGCGAGTGTTTGCTAAGAAGCTAAACAGATCATTGAGGCTATGTATCGATTATCGTAAGTTGAATGAGAGGATGATAACGAATCAATATCCATTTCCTAGGATTGGCAAGTTTTTCGACCAACTTGCTGGAGAAAGGGTATTTTCAAGTTGGATTTGGCAACGGGTTTCCATTAGCTCAGAGTAGCAGAGGATAGTATAACTTTGACAGCATTTCGGACCATATATGGATCGTACGAATGGTTAGTTATGCCATTTGGACTGATGAATGCTCTAGCTTTCTTTGTGGATTTGATGAACCGGATTTTCCGAGAGCACTTGGATATGTTCGTGCTGGTTTTCATAGATGATATCTTGATTTACTCTAAGGATGAAAGAGAGCATGGCGTTCATCTTAGAATAGTGCTTGAGACATTGGGGCAACATCAACTGAAAGTGAAATTTTCGAAGTGTCGCTTCGGAAAGAAGGAGGTGAAGTTTCTTGGTTATGTCATCTCAGAATAAGGGTTATCAATAGATCCCACTAAGATCAAGGTAGTGAATAGTTGGAAGAGACCCAAGACAGTAACCGAGATTAAGAGTTTCATTGGGTTGACTGGTCTTTATCGGAGATTCATTAAGGATTTCTCGCGAATAGCAGCACCGATGACTAGGTTGACGAGGAAGGATGTAAAGTTTGTATGGACCGATAAGTGTGAGGAAGCATTCCAGAGTTCGAAACACTTATTGACCCATGCACCTATGTTGATAGCTCCAGAGTGGAATCAAGATTTGGTAGTCTATACCGATTCGTATGGAACTGGATTAGGATCCGTGTTGATGCAGAGAGGTAAAGTGATTGCCTATGCTTCTAGATAATTTAGATCGCATGAGGTCAGATATCTAACGCATGATTTAGAGTAGGCTGCTATGATTTTTGCTTTGAAGGTGGGGAGGCATTACCTTATGGGAGAAAGTTTTGAGCTATTTACAGACCATAAGTCACTGAAGTGTTTGTGCTTTTAGAAGGAGCTGAACATGAAACAACAAAGATGGTTAGAATTCATAGCCGCTTATGATTTTGGGATTGAGCACACACTAGGGAAAGGCCACTGGGTTATGGATGCACTTAGCAGGAAATATCAGAATGTAGTGTTGGCAATGATGGCCGAGTGAAAAGATTTAGAAGCATTAGCAGATAGTAGAGTGCAGTGGAGAGCTAAGGCAGGGTCTAGTGGTGATACAGTTGTATTGTCCTATTTGGAAGTTCGACCAGTTTTGATCGAACGGATTGCTTCTAAGCAAATGGAAGATCCAGTGTTAGCTGAACGTATCAGTAAGCTAAAGGAAGGAACCAAGAGCGATGACTTGAAAGATTTCAGTCTTTACCAGAATGGGTCGTTGAGAAAGAAAGGTCGATGTGTTTCGAGTATAGGAAACGTAAGAAAGGAAGTCTTAGTTGAATGCCATCGTTCGAAGTTCACTATACATCCCGGAGGTACCAAGATGTATCAGGATATGAAGATAAGTTACTTCTGGGAAGGAATGAAGTGGAATAATGGTTTGTGTGTAAGGCAGTGCTTGAATTGCCAACAGGCAAAGGCCGAACACCAGAAACAGAGTGGTTTGCTTCAACCGTTACATATTTTAATGTGGAACTGGGATTCTATTTCTGTGGACTTCGTAAACGGGTTGCCATGGTCGAACATAGGAAATGAAATTGTTTACACAAAAAATGGACAAACACCTCCAAGTCGTATTATTTAGTTGATTATATGTGATTTTCAATGATTTTAGATGAGTATGTAAATATGAAAGAAGTAGGGGCTGAAATGTAAAAGACACACAGATTTATAGTGGTTCGGCCAGAATGTGCCTACGTCCACTTTATATGTTATTATCTTCTTTCTTTCAGATTACAAGTACAATGCTTCGTATATCAGTATATGAAAGTAGTTTGAAAGTTCCTTCCTTGCTTGAGCTCTCAAACTTGTTTGCCATTGTTGTACCCCTGCCCCTCTATTTATAGAATGAGGTTGAGGGCAGGGGCCTTGGAAGCATATAGCTGCTGGTGGGCCCGGGCTGAAGCAATCTGGACTGGCAATCTTCTGGTTCGGCAAGGCTTCATTCGGCTATGAGCTTGGACCGGTGGTAGGTGTGCATGTGGACCGGCAGGGGAAAGGAGAGGGTTGGTTCGGTGCTTGCCTGGTCCGGTAGTAGGAGTGTGAGAATGTGGACCGGTAGTCGTTTGGTCCGGTTATGTAGGTGGTTCGGTGGCAAGGTTGGTTCGGCAGGGGAGTTGGAGTGGTGGTATAAAGGAGCCGAATGAGATGGGGCCGAACGAAGTGGGGGCCGAGTGAAGTGGAGCCGAATGAAGTGGGGGCCGAGTGTTGTGGAACCGAATGAAGGAATGAAGTGGGGGCCGAGTGAGCTTCTTCATGGAGAATATTGGAAGGCCCTCTAGGTTAGTATTGAGCTTCTTGGCTGTTGAACGAAGTAGAGGTTGCTTGCGAGCCCGAGTGAAACTGCGGCTTCTTGGTCTTGAGGTCTTCTGGGTGAAAATTCGCCCAACATTTGCCCCCCAAAGCGGGGCACGTGCTTGCATGTGTCGCGCTTTGTTTTTCTTGTGGCAGGAAGATTGGCTTTGTAACGCCAGCGATTGGACGCTCGTATTCTGTTAATGTCCTGCAAAGGAATTTACAGTTTTAGTGTGATTTAGAATAACGGCCGTTCATGATCGAAATATTCGAGATGAAGTGAACTGTGCCGTTCAGGACGAGAGAGTGAGCCCCGAAGGGGCTCGGCATCGTCGATGCCCGGTTTATGTTTGTGAAGACGGTTTATTGCCAGCTCAGAGCATGCCTGGGGATCGTTCGCAACCCCGTACATGTGTAAGTAGCTTAGCCATTTCATAATTATCAAATATCCATATGACCGATGGGCTTAAAAATGCGTGTCAAAGTGTAAATTCCCACGATGGTAGGGTTAATAACCATTCAGAGCGTGCCTATGGACCATTCGAGGTCGCGTACACGTGTAAACGATTTAATCCACGTCGGTGAGGATTTTACGACTTATTCATCGCTATCATAATCTTATTTTGTTAGTTAGTTCTGGAGTTCGGTACTTATCTGAGGGAGGCGCTTTGCACGCCACTAGTTCCTGGTCTTGGTCTGTAGAGAGAGAGTTTCATTCGGTTCTTGGTTGGTCCGGCTATTCCCATTCGGCTTCTGGTGGTCCGGTATTATTGGTCTGGTTGGGCGAATTGTTTGGTTCGGTGGTTGTGAGTTCGCCTATATATAGAGGCCGTACCCCCCTTGTTTTTCTTTACCGAACGAGTAGAGCCGAGCCATATTGAGCACCGAACCAGTTAAGTACCGGATCAAACAAATACCGAATCAATCAAGCGCCGGACCAATTTAGTACCGAACCAGGTATGTTCCCTTTTGCCGAATACATACGAAAGTTTTCACTTCACCGAATGGGACTACGGCCTTGGGGCCGAACGAGATGGAAACCGAACGAGATGAAAACCGAATGAGATGGAAACCGAATGAGATGGAAACCGAATGAGATGGAAACCGAATGAGATGGAAACCGAATGAAATGGAAACCGAATGAGATGGAAACCGAATGAACTTGTGAACTTGAAAACTTTAGTTTGCGAATGAAATCCCACACTTGCACGCATTTGTTTGTTTACTTTTCTATGTTCCTTGTTCTAATGCCATGCTTTCCTTGTGTTGTAGTTAAATGTCTCGCAAGGTAGAAACTCGATCGGGCAAGAGGAAATCCAGGGATAGTGGAGAAACTTCTGCCGTGCCCCCAGCCCAGCCAGATCCAGCACAGCACGTACCCGCTCCGAGGTCACTAGTCGACGGGTATGGTCCCCAGGAGCTTCTCATCTCCCCCCCTGATTGCTATTCTAGCTCTCTGAGAGAGGAGCAACTCGACGCCATATCCCGTTCCTTTGGGATTGACAGGACGCTTATGCTGCTTCCGGGAGATGGAGTGATGCCATATAATCCTCCCGAGGGCTACTTCGCTTTTAGCAGATACCATTGCATGTGCGGCGCTATCCCCCCTATCAACGCTTGGATAGTAAGCTTCACCACATATTTGAAGGTGGCTCCCTTCCAGCTCCAGCCTAACTCATATGCCATCCTGGTGAGCCTCTTTGTTATCTTCCAGAGGAGGTACGGGCGTCCTCCTTCTAACCGGGAAATCCGATACTTGTACAACCTGAGAGGCTATAAGAAGGGGTCTCCGTATATTAGTCTGGAGGCGGCCGTGCCCTTCAAACCAGTTCTGGACTTGTATTCCAAGTTCACCATGTTCAAGAAAGAGTGGTTCTTCGTCAAGGACGATGCTGTTTCTTTCCGCCTTTTCACTTCCGGCTGTAAGATTGATTTCATTTATATTTTTCATGTGTTTTGACGGTAGTGTTTTTTCTGACATGCTTTTATTTATGGCTAGCGACAGGTGGTGTTGCAGTCGTGGAGGATGATTCCTTAGTGCGAATGGCTGCTGAACTAAAGGCTATTCCGGCACGGGACCGGTCGGCCTCTTTCTTGATCAGGAACGCAACCCTCTTGGAGTATAACTTGATCTTACCGCGCCAGTCCGTAGTTAAGCAAAGGGATACGGCTGAGGAGAGGGCTGCCAAAGCTAAGGAGGGGGCTACAGTAAAGAGCGGTAAGAGGGAGCCTTTCGCAGAGCGTCCCGTGGTCGGGGGGAAGAAACTGAAGAAGTCTGATGGCCCTTCTCCAAGTATTTGCCCGACTGTCCCGGAGGAGGAAGGTGTAGAAGAGGAGGAAGGAGGCGAAGTTGGAGAAGGGTCGGAGGGTGGAGGAGATGGCGATGGTCAAGGTGGTAGTGGGGTTGCTGCTCTAACCTCTGAGCAAGACCTCGAACTGGATGAGGCTCTCCGTCGGGCCTTCGGGGAGTCGGAGGGAGAGTCGGAAACGGAGAAGGAAAAGGAGAAGGAAACGGAGAAGGCAAAGGAAACCGGCAAAGCTGTGGCTTCAGCTAGGGTGACTCCGGCGATGCAAGGTGAACTTTTGTCTTCTGCCGATTCCATTTTCGATAGGGACTTAGAAATTTTTTACGGTTCACTTCCGTCCTGGAATGAGATCCAGGACTTATTGCAGTATCCCACTCCTCCGCCGGGTTTGTATAATAGATGTGTCTCCTCACTTTTCTTTCTATTTAACTTAGCACATTTTTTGAATTGC
The DNA here is from genome assembly GCA_030765085.1 of Allium cepa. NCBI lineage: Eukaryota > Viridiplantae > Streptophyta > Magnoliopsida > Asparagales > Amaryllidaceae > Allium > Allium cepa. The sequence continues at coordinate 913,562,495 of CM060929.1, read as the reverse complement.
GGATTATTGTATGTTCGTAACACTTGTTTTTTATTCCAGGGGCAGGCCAGGCGGGTAAAACGTCGGATGTTCGACACCGCCTTGAACAATTTAAGTCGAGGAGAGCTTCCGCGAAACCTTCTACTGATCGCACTGGGGATGTAGTCAGTTACCGCCCTCTTCTTGGGGTCATCGAAGAGGGTATTCAGAAAAGGAAGCGGAGCCGTTCCTTATTTGAGTCTTCTTCTGCTTCGCAGCTTCCTACTCAGCCTCCCCCTACTCAGCCTCCTCGTGATACTACGGAGGAGAGCACGGAGCCCGACCCCCCTCCTCCTCCTTCCAAGAGTCCTACTGTCATTCATATAAGGCGTCCCGATGTGCCTCGCCCCGTGCCTCGTGACCCTTTTGCTGGTCATCCTGATTTAGACCCAAGCTTTCGGGACATTTCATTCGATGAGACCACGGGCCGAGCATCTCCTTCCCCGCAACCCCATGGTAAGGGTGCTGGACGAGGCCAAATCTTTAGATCTTGATTTACTTACTACACGGGTAGTCACCATGGGGGATGAGGCCAAGGCTAATATCGACCGGGTGGCCGCAGAGACCAGGAAGTTAATGGAGCATCATGCTAAGTTGGTCAAGGCCGGGGAAGAGATCGGGAGTGCTAACATTCGGTTGAGGTTAAAGGTTGCCGATCAGGCCAAGCAGCTCGCCGACCAAGCCATCCAGATTTCCCAGCATGAGGAAGCCTCCAAGCGGCTGAAAGAGACCATGGAGAAGGCCAGTAGGGCGGAATTACGGAAGATGGAGGTCGCTTGCAGGGAACGGATTAACATAGCTATCGCAACGGTGGATGAGGTTCGAAATGCGGATCTCGAGCGGGTAGAGGAGTTGTCGGGGAGGCTCGAGGCTGCGGAGATGGCTCAGGCCGAGTTGAAGGAGGAGATGGAGGAGATGAGGAGGTCCCTCAGGTTGAAGGAAGAGGAACTGAGGAGGTCACTCCAGGCTGACTGCTTGAGATACCAGTCAGAGAGGGACGTCGCCGTCGCCAGGTTGCAAGCTTCCGAGGCCCGGGTGAGGGAGTTTGAGGAAAACGAGGGGATGATGGATGAGATGCTGCAGGATATGTACTTCCACACTTGGAAGGAGGGCGGCTTGTCTTGGATGGACGATTACCCTCGGGTCATAGCCAAGGTGTATCTCCAGGCTTTAGAGGAGGCCAGGGTGAACGCGGGTAAGGAAGGCGGAGAGGCTTTCAACTTGAATGCGGTTACTGCTCAGTTCTCAAAGGAGGAGCAAGCGGCGGTGAAAGAGGGGATGCGGCTGCTTGCTGCAGAGGAAGCGGGCGTGCAGTTGGATGATGAGGATCAAGCGGCGGATGCTGGTGAGTTATTCTTCTTCCCTTTCTTTTCTTCCCGTGTTTCCATAACTTGGTTGTTCGTTTAATGAATTCTTCTTCCGAATTGGACAGGCGGGACTTCTGATCCGCATGCTGGGGGCTCTGATCCTGCGGCTAAGTAGACTGGGGAAGTTGGTGATGGAGTGTGGAGGCATCCGCCATCTTTTTGTTTCTTTTTTATCACTGTTTATGTTAGTCTTTGATATGCAACTGTAATAAAATTATTTGCAAAGAATAACTTCGTGTGATCTTATAATATAAGCTGATTTTGTCATGTTTAAATGTTGTTGCTATCTTTATGTGCTGTGTGAGAAGTATAATTATGTATATGCCTGTGATTCTAGTTGTGTTTGATGTTAAGTTTTTGCTTGAAATATAATTTCACGTTTTGCAATGTCAGTGTATGAATAAGCTATAGTTACGCATTTATGTACAAGAGAAGAGAGTACCGCCCTTTATGTTTTATTCGCAGGCGGTAGCTTTGAGTGTCTTGTGTAACTGTTCACGGGTATAGCTGAGCGCCCTGCCACCCAGTACGCAGGCTTAGAGCCTCATGAGTGAATGCTTCCTATTCGGTTTCCTGTACTTTAGAGTTTGTTATACAGGATAGGGGAAAAATATTTAAATGGAATGGAAATATAGTAAAAGTAAAACTTCCAGTCACGGAAGGCCGTCGATGTGCTTAAGTTCGTGGCAAACGGGTTTTGTAGTCACTTTCCCTAGCTGTGGGTCTTGGAGACATTTGTCACCCATCTTACGCCTCTGCGGGGAGTTTTCTTTTTTACCACAGCCGCACTTAAGACACATCGGAGCCGAGATCGCGCACGGTAACTACCCGAACCATTATGGTCCGTAATCGTGGGTATTATTCGATTTACCGTGGCCGGCTAGCGTGGGTGCCGTTGGCCGTGAACTACCCCTGGCTGGCCACACCTTATGTTGGGGCTTAAAGTAGGTTCACAGTTGCCGGCGAGCCGAACGCCGTAATGAGCTGCCATCGGCTATAGTCTGCCTTTATGATGACTTATAATCGGCTCATTACAGTTGGCTTTGAGGGCAGGCGCGCAATGAGTTAACCCGCAGCAGAGGGATGCTGGAGCAAAAGTGTCTCATTGGCGAGTGCATAGAATCGTAGCGTACCTGTTAGGCCTAGTCCAGATGAGGCCGTGGTGCGTCTTGAGTGGAGATGCCATAGGATTTTGTTCAACAGAAAGGGATAAAACTTAACGAGCAGCCAAGACATAAAGGAACAAGTTAAAAAGAGACAAGATTTTTTAAAGTGGTTCGGCACGGAAATGCCTACGTCCACTGATTCTCTTTGTTAATTCACTTCATATGGGCAGTACAAGTTAAGAAAAGTATCGACGGAGGTGTCGGATGTTCCATGCCCTCTGGAACACCTCTCCGTCCACTATTGACAAAATGTAAGCTCCGTTGTGGAGATCTTTATGAATTACATATGGTCCGTCCCAGATGGGGTCCAGTGCCCCGGGGCGCGGAAAGATTCGCCTGAGGACAAGATCTCCTTCTTGTAAGCTGCGATGCTTGACTTTGGAATTGTATTGTGCTGCCACTTTTTGTTTGTGAGCTGCTGCTTTGAGTGCTGCATCGTTTCTCCTTTCCTCGATCAGATCCAAAGACATGAGGAGGAGTTCTTCGTTTTCTTCTGGGTTGTAGTGGATCCTACGGTGGGAAGGCACAATAGTCTCAACTGGGAGCATTGCCTCCGATCCATATGCCAAAGAGAAAGGAGTATGTCCCGTTGATGTTCTGAAAGATGTGCGGTATGCCCATAGTGCCGTAGGAAGTTCGTCCACCCAAGCGCCTTTTGACTTTTCAAGTTTCTTCTTGATTAGGGTTTTGAGAATTTTGTTGACAGCTTCAACTTGTCCGTTTGCCTGAGGGTAAGCTACTGATGAGAAGCTTTTATGAATTCCATGTTCTTGGCACCAGTCGGCAAATTCTTCGCTGTCAAACTGGAGTCCGTTGTCGGATACGATCTTGAGTGGGACTCCATACCTGCACAGAATGTTTTTGATCAAGAAGTTGATAACTTTTGCTGAAGATATTTTATTTAAAGGTTCCGCTTCCACCCATTTGGTGAAATAGTCGACTGCCACTATAGCATATTTGGCTCCGCCTCGGCCCGTTGGCAGTTTGCCAATTAAGTCAATTCCCCATACAGCAAAGGGCCAAGGGCTAGTCATTTGAGTAATTTCGTTTGTGGGCAGTCGAGGAATCTTGGCGAACTTCTGACATCTGTCGCATTTCTTAACGAAGTCTAGGGCATCTTTGTTTAGTGTGGGCCAGTAATATCCATATCGGAGTATCTTTCTTGCCAAAGTCTGTCCTCCAGTGTGATCTCCGCATCCTCCCTGATGGATGTTTGTTAATATCTCCTTGGCTTCCCTTCCGGCGACGCATCTTAATAAGGGGCTAGAGAAGCCACGCCGGTAGAGGATGCCTTCTTGTATTGTGTAGTGGGGAACTCTCCTCAAGATCTTCTTGGCTTCGTCACGCCTGTCGGGTAGTATGCCATCTTGCAAATATTTCCGGATAGGAGTCATCCAGGTTCCTTCTTCGATTGCAGTTATCAGATTCACTTGTTCGAAACTTGGGGCTAGCTGCCTTGAGATTGCTAGTGCTCCGGAAATGGTGCTGTTCTTCATACTAGCTTGCTTTGCAAGTTCATCTGCCTCTTGGTTTTCTTCTCGAGGAATGTGTTTGATTAGATAATGGTCCAATTGATCGAGCAGCAGTTTGGTTTTCTTTAGGTATGCTGTGAGTCGTTCTCCTCGAGTCTGGAATTCTCCTAGTACCTGGTTTACGATAAGCTGAGAATCGCTATGAATACATAAGGAATTGATTCCAATTTCTAGGGCCAGTTCCAATCCCGCTATTACTGCTTCATATTCAGCATCGTTGTTAGTGGCCGTGAACTCCAATCTTAATGCATAGTACAACTTTCTTCCCCTGGGGGTGATGATCACAATACCTGCCCCCGAGCCTTGTTCGTTCGATGCTCCGTCTACAAAGAGGTTCCACTTGATGTTTTTTGCTACTTCGGATTGTTCCTTGCCTTCGTTGATAGTGAATTCGGCAATGAAATCAGCCATGGCTTGTCCTTTGATAGCGGCGCGAGGATGGTAGGTGATATCATACTGACTTAGTTCGATGCACCATTTGAGGAGTCGCCCAGAAGTGTCAGGACGATGGAGCACTTGTCTTAGTGGTTGATCGGTTAGAACCCTGATGGAGTGAGACTGGAAGTAGTGGCGCAGTTTTCGTGACGCGATCAATAAACAATATGCTAATTTCTCAAGTTTAGGATATCTGGCCTCTGCCCCTGTAAATCTCTTACTTACAAAGTAAACCGGGCGTTGTGTGCGGTCTTCTTCTCTTACCAAGGCGGCGCTTAGAGGATGAGATGATACAGCGAGGTATAGGTATAACACTTCACCTTCATTTGGAGTTGAGAGTACTGGTGGTCTCTGAAGGTGTTCGATTAGGTTGAGGAAGGCTTTTAAGCATTCGTCGGTCCACTCGAACCTCCCTTTGTCTTTCTTGAGTGCTTCGAAGAAAGGGACACACTTGTCAGTTGCCTTGGAAATGAATCTGCTTAGGGCGGCCACCTTTCCGTTTAGGCTCTGCATTTCTTTTCGAGTGGAAGGTATCCTTATTTCTTTTAAAGCTCGGATTTGTTCAGGGTTTGCTTCGATTCCTCTGGCGTGGACGATGAATCCTAAGAATTTTCCCGATGATACTCCGAAGGAGCACTTTAGAGGATTCAGCTTCATTCCATATCGGCGAAGTACCCGAAACATATCGTCCAGATGGCTTACATGGTCGTTGGCTTTCCTGGACTTCACCAACATGTCATCCACATATACTTCCATAGTTCGTCCTATCAGTTCTGCGAACATTTTGTTGACGAGGCGTTGATAGGTAGCTCCAGCATTTTTGAGTCCAAAAGGCATGACTTTGTAACAATATAATCCGCGGTCGGTGATGAAGCTAGTGTGGTCCTGATCGGGAGCGTGCATGGGGATCTGGTTATATCCGGAGTATGCATCCATAAAAGATAGGAGTTCGTGCCCAGCTGTGCTGTCTACGAGTTGGTCAATTCGGGGAAGTGGGAAGCAGTCTTTCGGGCAAGCGTCATTCAGATTGGAGAAGTCAATACATGTTCGCCACTTTCCATTGGCCTTTTTTACTAGCACTGGGTTAGCGATCCATTCTGGGTAGATGGCTTCCCGTATGAAGCCATTAGCAAGTAGATTTTTTACTTCCTCATCAAGGGCTGCTGATCGCTCTGCCCCCATGCTCCTCTTTTTCTGCTTTACTGGTACCTTGGTGGGATCGATGTTCAACATGTGGCATGCTATGTCTGGGGAGATTCCTGTCATATCGGCATGGGTCCACGCAAATACATCTAAGTTGTGGCGGAGAAAGTCAATGAGTTGATCCTTCAATTCTGTTTTCAGCTGAGATCCGATTTTTAATAGTCTACTTGAATCATGCTTATCTACCGATACGAATTCCATAGCCTCTGCAGGCTCGGCGGTAGCCTCCTCCTCTTTATCCCTGGGGTCTAGTTCATTGAAGGGATCGCTTGTGTATCGAAGAGGAGGGGCTTTCTTTAGTTGCTATGCCTCCAAGCTTTTCATGCAGAGAGTGGTCTCTGCACCTTTTCCTTTATTCTTTCTGCGGTTATTGCGAAGTTCAGTTACGTAGCAGTCTCGGGCAGCATCTTGATCTCCTTCTACTTCTCCTACTCCGTTGTCTGTTGGAAATTTCATTTTCAGGCACCAGGGGGCTAATACAATCTGAAAGTCAGACAAGGCTGGTCTTCCCAAGAAAGCGTTGTAAGCCGAGTGGTTTTCTATTAGTACGAACGTTTGTTTTCGCACAACGGAGCGGGGATGACTTCCTATTTCGACGAAGAGGTCAAGTTGCCCGAGGGGCATTTTTGCATCTCCAGTGAAACCGTGCAGTGGTTTGTCACAGGGGGATACATCCTTCATTGATAACTTCATTTTGTCGAAAGCATGTTTGAACAGGATATTTACGGAGCTTCCCGTGTCTATTAGAATCCGAAAAACTTTAGCTGGACCAAACCAGGCAGAGATGACCATGGGATCCATATGTGGGTACTGTCTTCCTTCCAAATCATGCCTACTGAATACAATGTCATTGTTTTCTTTTCGTTTCGGGTGGCGTTCCTCCGTAATGGAGTTAACATATCCTTCGGCATTTCTAAGCGACTTGCCGTACCTTTCCATCTCTGCCCAACTTCTGTCGGCGATGTGTGTTCCTCCTGAGATGGTAAGGACCACTATCTTCTCTTGACTAGAGCCACTGGTGTTGTGATTGTTGCGATTTCCTCCGCCTACTTCTGGGAGGGGTTGCTTTGAGTTCTCATTGGCAGGAGTTGGAGTCCTGTTCTGACCTTTCACATAACGCTCCAGTCTTCTTCTTCTAATGTGTTCTTCGATCAAGTCCCGAAGATGGTGGCATTCATTGGTGTCATGTCCGTGGGATTCGTGGAAGCGACAGAACTTTCCGGACTTGAGTGCGTTATCTGATTCTTTCTTGTGCGGGGGGCGCTTGTATCCGAGTTCGCCCTGAGTGGCTAGGTAGATGTTTTCGATTGTTTCATTCAAAGGAGTGTAGGAGCCAAATCTTGGCCCTGGTCGATATTGGCGCTTCTCAACCTTTCTGCCCCCAGCATTGTCTCTAGATTTATTTCTTCGAGCGTCCTTAGCTGCAGTGGGAACCTTGTCCTGAACTATCTTGCCTTGTTGCCCTGACTGCCTCTCCGTAGCAGCGTCTTCAAGTCTCATATACTTTCCAGCTTCATGGAAGAAATCAGGCAAGGTAGCTGGTTTTTCCTTAGTTAATCTTCTGGCAAACTTGGTGTCTGGATGTACACCACTACAGAGGGCCATTAGAGTGAGTTTTTCATCGGCATCTTGAACTGCTGCCGCTGCGGCGTTGAACCGTGTTAGATATTGTTGCAGCGTCTCTCCGGATTTCTGTTTGACATTGGATAGAGAATAAGCATCCTTGGGTTGTTCCACATGGATGCGGAACTGGCTAATAAACCTTTCTTTTAACATCTCCCATGAGCTGATGGATCCTTGGGGTAGATGGCAGAACCAGGAGGTAGCTAGATCTGCTAGGAATAGCGGAAAGCATTTACATAATACTCCTTCTGTTGCTCCACTCATGAGAATATGCTGGGTGTATCTCTGCAGGTGTACGATGGGGTCGGAAGTTCCTTTGTAAGGTTCCATGGTTGGCATTTTCCATTCCCGGGGAGTGATGGCAGTTTCGATATTTCGGGTAAAGGGACTGGTGACCCTAGCGCCTATTCCCCGGTCCCTTTGCTCCCGTTGGACACATTCTCTGAATAATCGTGCCATTTGTTCGTCAGAACTTGGAGCGGACAAAAATGAGCTCGGTTCTTCCCTGCGGGATCTATCTCGTCCAGATGACCTGTAGGGATGGTACAGTCTATCACTTCTAGCATTATCCAGTGGTTGTCTTTGGCTGCTCGGATGCACGCTAGGACCAGCTACAGTTGCCCCCTGCCTTGATCTTCCCCTGTGGGGTTCTGTTTCGAGCACATCCATGGGGTCAACTTCGGGCTGGGTTCCAGCTCGGCTCCGTTCAGCGGGGTTTCTATGATTAGGTGGCATGACTGGCTCAGCTACATCCGACCCTCGCCTGGTGCCTCCCCCGCTGGGTTCGGTTCTAAGGGCTTCCTCGAGTCGGAATTCGGGCTGAGTCCGGGCGCGGCCCCTATCATTGTTGTTCCTGTTGATAGCTTCTTCGAAGAGGGAAGACCTTTGTTGCCTCCGAGATCCTCCGGATTGGGACTCACCCCATGATTCAGTGTTGTGGTTGGACTCTTCAGCATCCCTTAAGCGTGACATGAGTTGGTCCACCAAAGCTTCTTGTTGGGATGTGAAGCGGTTAGTTACTTCAGTCACAACCCTGTCCAGATCTGCCCTAGTGATTGGTTGTTCCGTTGCGGGACCAGTTGGATTTTCCTGATTTTCATCTGGTACTGCTGTTGAAGTGGGCTGATCTGCGATTGCTGGATCTGGAAGGCTGCTAGTTGCGATGTTCTTTCCTTTGTTAACATCCCTTCTCTGTTTGGAAGGCATGATTTCTAAGCAACGAGCGATGTTGTTAGGAAGAAGGTTGAGTGGGAGAAGATGAAGCTTGAGTTCAGTTCTCAGTGAAAGCACCAAAAATGTTTGCACAAAAAATGGACAAACACCTCCAAGTCGTATTATTTAGTTGATTATATGTGATTTTCAATGATTTTAGATGAGTATGTAAATATGAAAGAAGTAGGGGCTGAAATGTAAAAGACACACAGATTTATAGTGGTTCGGCCAGAATGTGCCTACGTCCACTTTATATGTTATTATCTTCTTTCTTTCAGATTACAAGTACAATGCTTCGTATATCAGTATATGAAAGTAGTTTGAAAGTTCCTTCCTTGCTTGAGCTCTCAAACTTGTCTGCCATTGTTGTACCCCTGCCCCTCTATTTATAGAATGAGGTTGAGGGCAGGGGCCTTGGAAGCATATAGCTGCTGGTGGGCCCGGGCTGAAGCAATCTGGACTGGCAATCTTCTGGTTCGGCAAGGCTTCATTCGGCTATGAGCTTGGACCGGTGGTAGGTGTGCATGTGGACCGGCAGGGGAAAGGAGAGGGTTGGTTCGGTGCTTGCCTGGTCCGGTAGTAGGAGTGTGAGAATGTGGACCGGTAGTCGTTTGGTCCGGTTATGTAGGTGGTTCGGTGGCAAGGTTGGTTCGGCAGGGGAGTTGGAGTGGTGGTATAAAGGAGCCGAATGAGATGGGGCCGAACGAAGTGGGGGCCGAGTGAAGTGGAGCCGAATGAAGTGGGGGCCGAGTGTTGTGGAACCGAATGAAGGAATGAAGTGGGGGCCGAGTGAGCTTCTTCATGGAGAATATTGGAAGGCCCTCTAGGTTAGTATTGAGCTTCTTGGCTGTTGAACGAAGTAGAGGTTGCTTGCGAGCCCGAGTGAAACTGCGGCTTCTTGGTCTTGAGGTCTTCTGGGTGAAAATTCGCCCAACAGAAATTATATGGATTATAATGGACAGATTAACCAAGAGTGCCCATTTCATTCTAGTTAAGTCAACAAGGATGAAACCTGTTTTAGCAAAGTTTTTCATGAAGATTGTGGTGAAACTGCATGGGATTCCAGCAGCATAGTTAGTGATAGAGATCCCTTGCTCACTACCGAGTTTTGGAAGAGTCTGCAGGAAGTTTTGGGAACCAAGCTTATGATAAGTACCGCTTACCATCCAAATAGACTGATGGGAAAATGGAAAGAGTAAACAAGATCTTAAAAGATCTATTGAGAGCTTGTGTTCTATACTTTGGAGATCATGAGAAGACCATCAGCATCTGGTCGATTTTTCGTATAACAACAGTTATCAGACTAGTTTTAGGATGGCACCGTTTGAAGCTTTGTATGAAAGGCCATGAAAATCTCCCATTTTTTGGTTGGAGACCGAGGATAGGTTGATTCTTGGTCCATATTTGGTTAAAGAAGCTGCAGAAAAGATTAGGTCATTCGAGATAGGATGAAGGAGGCTCAGTCTAAGTAGAAAAGTTATACAGATAAGAGATGGAAAGATTTGAAGTTCTCAGTCGGGGACCAGGTTTTTGTCAAAGTATCATCGATGAAGAGTGTGCTTAGATTTGGATAGTCGGAGAAGTTATCTCCTAGGTTCATAGGACCTTTTCCTATTCTTGATAGGATCGGGAAGCTCGCATATAGACTTGAGTAACCGAGCAGTTTGGTAGGTGTTTATGATGTTTTTCATATTTCCCTTCTCAGAAAGTGTACTAAAGACCCAGAGACTTCTATTGCACTGACGGTGCTAGATGATTTAGTGGTAGAACTGTGTAACGACTCGCATTTTTCCAATATGTAAAATATTAATGAAATAAGATTTTAGAATTTAATATTGAAAGAAAACTAAATTTGTGATTTTATAATAAGAGTAATAAATAGAATGTAATGTTATTAATGTTAATTTAAGGTAATTGCTAACTATTTTAATGTAATTCCAATTGATTGAAATGATTTTATAGTTATAATTGGTTATAAACTGTAAACAAGAAAATACATTGAATGTTGAAATTATATGTAATCAATTAGAATTACCTAATATTAAATATGAAATCAATAATGTTGTTTGAATGCCATTGATAACTATTTAATGTAATTTCAATCAATTGAAATAGATTGTAAGGTTATTTGGTTATAATTTTAAATAATGAAATAAATTAAATGATGAATTTAATGATGAGATTGTATATAATTGATTGGAATAGGTTAATATAGAATATAAAATCATTTTATTATAACCCTTGGATGTAAACGATAAGATAATGAATATGAACTATTATTATAAACGATGGTTGTAATTATCTTCTCATTAATTTGTCCGTTTGAATATTAAATGGTTAATTAATGGAATTAAGGCAATTGAATGTTGGAATTATATGTTGTTTATTGAAATTGAATGTAGTCAGTGATGTGTATGTTTTCATAACATTTGTTGTAGATAATAAATTTAGAAATGCGATTAAATTACTTAAATGTAACACTTATTCATTTATTATCTCATTATTTAATATATTTGAAATTAATTTGGAAATCAATTAAAATTTATGTAATTAATTATTGCCGTTAATATGGTAAAAGATGTTAATGGTAAAATAATGAATGTAATAAAATGTAAATTATGTTAATATAATTCATAGGTATTGTTGATTGAACAATAAGGATGATTACATAGGCTTGAATGCATATGGATGAGAATTGGACGCGTAGTTAATGTCATTTAACCTTTGACATATGATAAGGGGAAACACATTAATATTGCATTAATTGATATTACATCTTTTAATTAAGATAAAGTGCAACGATCCGTAACTTGTAACATTTTAAAATGACAGTATTTTGAATTTAAATAAAAACTAAAAAATTTTTTGTGATGTTGAGTGTTTTATTTGAGCAAATTTAATAGAATAAAAATTTTGTGAAATTTCAAATTTTGGTCAAACTTAGTCAAAATTTGAATTTAGTTGAAAATTTTAAATTTAAATTTTAAATTTTATTCTATTTATATGATACTAGACTGAATTTTGATCTTCCCTCCACTTTTCGTTTCGTCAAAATCAAATTCCTATTGCTATAAAAATTTGAATTACCGTGAAAAATTAACATGAATTGGTAGTGTTTAGTTGTGTTTTATTTGGCTAAGGCATATTTGGTTTGTTTGATCTAATGGGCCTTGGTTAATCAAGAGGCTCTAGTTAGTCATGTGACCATTCCTTTGCCTACGACCTTATGTTTCTTTTCTGATAACATCTACGTACATAATGTTTCTCCTGAAAAACTTTCTCTTCACACCTCTTCCTCCTCCTCAAAATCTACGGAGAACTCTAGATCTAAAACTTCAAAAACCTCACAAATCAAAACTTCTTTACTTTTTTCTTTCAACTCTTCCTTCCTCCCCTATAGCCGCCGCCCTCTCCACCATTCCCAAGGCCATCTTCTTCCACCTTCCCTCTCCTCTTTTTTCTCCCTTTTCCCTTCCTTATTTTCCCTCTTTCTTCCCCCTATTTCCATGTCTTCTGTATTCTACTAAACTACTCCAAATAAAGTAATTTTTTTTGAAACCGTGTATAATATCAATGGAAAAAACTTTGTTGTTGAACCCATCTTCCCATTCCGAATATTTATATATCAAAAATTTCATTTTTCATGTCCTTTCTCGGTTCCAATTTTGGTCGAAAATACCCTATATTGTATCAATCATATATCCTTCAGAAACTAACCAAACTTTGTTATTATTTTTTCAAACCCATTATTTTTCCAGTGACTTCAACTTCTTTTAAATCAGTTCTTCAAATTTCTTAATTTTCTATGCCAAAAACTCAAATCTTTTCGAAGTATATTTGAACTTAGGTTTTCAACTCAGAAGACACCTCTGTTTGTTTTGACCAGAACTTCCTCAAAAAGGAGCTTTTTGAGTGATTCTTTTTTGAAAAGTGGAGAGAAAATAATTTGAAACAACTCTCTATTTTTTACTTTTACAGATTCAGTAATATTTTGGCCCAAATATTTTCTTAAATATGACATAGTTTCAGGTTTGTCCGTAGTTTGGATCTTGGGTTGTTTGGAAGTTGGAAGTAGTTGAAACTTGTTTATTGATTTGTGTTCGTGTCTAAGATTTATTGGATTTTATTTGCATTTAAATATTTTCAAGGAATCTCCATATTGCTCAATTTTTTATCATCACCTTCGTAGCCACGAATGGTGAGCAAATATCACAACTACTAGATTTTCTTATGTTCGTTAAATTGAATTTACGATGTGATTGGACATTGATTGGTTGCTGTTTAGTATATTTTAAATTGTCATTCCAGTTAAATACGACTTTTATTGAATTTAATTTCCATTTAATTTAATATTCAAGTTTAAATTGCCAGATAAATACATGTTAATGATAACTAGTAAATTATTGGTAGTTATTAGTTGATTTCAATGATGATTGTGATGTATGTTCAATTGTTGATACTTGGGTGATTGGATTGATGTTATTGGTTGACATTTTAGACGATTGGATATTATGTATGTCTATATCTCTGTTATCCCTATGGGTTGAAATGATATATACACTAACGATCTTACAGATTAGGGGAAAATCGTTTTGGGTTGAAATGATAAACCCGAGCGATTTTCATTGATTTGAAAATGTTGATTTTTGATAGTGATTGAAATGACATATACCTATTTAATTTCTAGAATTTGAATTTTTACTTGGGATTGAATTATTTGAAGGGTTTAAGTTAATTCAAACTTTGGATTTGTTTTAATTAGATAATTAAGATTGACATTTTGGAATTTTTTTGAAACCCTTTAAATAATTATATTCACATTGTACACTTGATAGGAGATGAAAATTCCATAACATCTATGACACCATTACATTAATATTTCTATTTGACTTATTTTGATCTGACATACATAAGATCTTTTAGTTCTGACTCGAGTGTTGTGTCTTTTCATTACGCTCGAGTCAGTCTGAGCTTTTCAGTGTATTACAGGCTATTTTCTGGAGGACGAAGACAAAGATTCATTATATTATTTCTATTTATTATTCCACTGCATTCTGTGTTCCGCTCCATTATTTGTTTATTTCTGATATATGTATAACTCTGATTTGTGTTGTAAAGTGCAATCAAATGTTATTTGTAAAACAGCTTCATGAGCGGTTTATTTGATTATTATATTTTGTCATTCTGCTGCGAGATTCTATATTTTGTTTTTTCTTTTTTTTTCTTATTTACCCCTATTAACATCCTCCCTTTTGAATGATTTGAGTATGACATGTGTGGTTTATTGTCGATTTGAACCGTCCAAAAAAGTGGGTTGTTACAGTTGGTATTAGAGCTTTGGTTTTGACATACCTTAGCCTGTTGCGATTAACTCATTAGAGATAGGGTAGTAATATCCTAGAATGAGTTTGTCTGAGTGTATATATATACGAGAGCACTTATTTTTTAGAGTTATAAAAAAGTTTTATACAAGTTTTGAAATTAATTTTCCCAATATTATATGTTATATATAAAGGAAAATTTTATAACTAATATACTTATTTGTAATGTGTTTGTTTTATGGAATGGTAATATCTAATCATTATCATTTATTGTTAACTTGTTGTATTTAGTCAAATTATAAACATTGGCTATCATTATTGATTGAATTATGGACTAAACACTAGTTTAATAATGGTGAATTAAAGAGAATGAAGTGGATAATTAGGATGTTCAATATGAAATTGAAATGTTGTTGTGAATTTTGGTTGTTTGTGACTGGTAGTTTCAACAATTGAAATAAAATGGAATATCTGGATATTTTGGATAGTCGAAAATTCTTAATTAATATATAAGTTGAAATGTAGATTTCTTTTTTCAATTATATTGTTGAATTTGGTAACCTTAAAATGAAAGCAAGTGAAACAAGGTTAAATTTGTTATATCTATGTTTACTGAATGAATAGAATTGTTTTATACATTATTGGCATGTAATGTAATAATATACTGATGTGAACTTTGAGCATTAGGATGTTTAAATTGAAATTGTGATTAGTGAAATGTTGTAAATGAGATTAAATTGGAAAAAATATGTTTATAAACTTAATTAAAATTTGTGAAATGTGTCATAAATAAATTTGAAAAGTAAAAGTGAAACTAATTGGATAAACAAATATGAACTAAAAGTGAAATGATTATAAATATAGTCACGACTTGTAAATTATTTATGAAATAAATGGATGTTGTAATACATTGTTATCATATAAGTTGTGACGAATAATGTCCTATAAATGGAATTAAGCCTTTATAAATTGGTTATAAACCGAAGGAAATTTCTCATTAAATGATCCTCAAATAAATGTGGTATTATATGAGAAATATTACATGTGGAAATGAATGTAATTAAAAATGGAGAGAAATATAAGCAATGTTGTGAGAATGGATATGTTAATGTTTTATATTGAATAGAGAAATTCCGTAAAAATATATTAAAGTATGAAGTGATACTTATGTTAATAAATGAGATTAATAACGAATTTAACTGAAATGTAATTGTGATGAAATAAATTGGAATAATTATGGAAGTTGTACGTATATTGTTTTATTCGTAAAATTAATCTGACCTGGATTTGAGTACATAAGTTCTATGTGAATTACACCACTTCATGTTAGGATTTTTCATTCGATTCTTGGTGGCGATATTTGATATGGTTTTTTGGTTTGATTCTAGAATTCTCTACCATAGTATATGTCCATGTAAGAAGAATGATGGTTTCTAGTCAAAAAACCTTATCGAAGTCTGCATTAAGGAAGTCAAATGAAAAATACTAGTTCGAAAGCGAACTTGTGCGATCGAGCGAGCGATTGAATGTGATTTTGCGAAATGATGGCATATGTACATCTTATGTTCTATTATTATTGATATGCTTTGGCGTTGAAATTGAAAGTTGTTGGGTTGGATATCTTTGTTATTTAAATTGGAATTTTTCTTGTATGCAAAACTACTATTAATATAAAACCATTTTACAAAACTATTTTTTTTTCTTATACAAACTATCTTATTCTATGTTATGTGCAAAACTATTTTACAAACTATTTTATTTACAAAACTATTTTACAAACTATTTTATTTACAAACTATTTTATATACAAAAATATTTCACAGAATGATTTTATATACAAAACTATTCTAAATTCAAAACCTTTTATGAAGAAAAGATGTTCAATCCCATATGGCTTTTCATAAAGTGAAATTGATTTTGGAAAATTTTTGATTCTTTTATAAGAGGACTTTATACAAGTATAAGGTGATTTTGAAAACTGTTGATTTTGAAAGGTATTCGATCTGAAGAGATAAATCTTATATATAACGCAATTTATATAAGAATGATTTGACATAATATATAAGAATGATTTGATATAATCGAGATTATTGATTTTGGAAAGTAGTCTATCTAAAAATGAAATCTTATATATAATGTAATTTATATAAGTGCGATATTTGAAGCTATGATTTTGAAAGGGTACTATATATGGTATGTTATATTTTAAAGTAAGAGGTATGGGGAAGTACTCTCTGCAAAGAAGTATAATATGATATGCTTCGACCAAGATGGACTTAGGAAATCCAAGAATGTATTCGACTGATAAATCCCAATATACTTGTGTGAATTCAAAAATGGATTCGAACCGATATGGTTGTCCGGACTTAAATTCATGAGTTCCTCGATTTTTTTAAGTTAGATGGTTCTTAGTTTACTCAATGGAGGAGGTTTCGATCCTGGGATCTGTTGTTTATGTATCTCCCGGGAAAGAAGTGCATCCATTGCGTAAATCATTGAATCAGCAGTTACCACTGCAGTAGGGGTGATGGTGCCTTGTTTACGAAATAACTACGACATTTTTCTACAATCCAAAAGGTAAAAGGATCTTCTGGAAAGTTTTGTGTCCATTGCGTAAACACGGGATGAGCAGCGGTCCACTGCCATCGTAACATCATCATTTGACATCAGATTTTGAGCGGTACTTCTCATACCTGTTTTTAAGTATTTTTCACTGGATGTTGAAACAGGTCTATTAATTACTTGGTGATTTCTATTCTTACGCCTGATCAATCTACTGCAGAACGAGGCTAAACTTGTTAAAACATTGAGTTATAGAAGTATTTTGATAAAGTATTATATAAAAGATATTTTGGTCATTTTTCATTTCTAAATACTTTTAAATGTTTAGAATATTGTTTATCTATGTACAACATGGTTTAATAGTAAATCATTAGTGTTGTAAATATTGTGAGAAGTTATTAATTAAATAAAACATATTTAAAGTAAATGATTATTGATTTATTAGTGATGTTTAAAAGTATTTTGAGATTTAAAAATAATAAAATTTATAAATAATGGATTTAAGGTTTTAAATAACTTCTTTTTAAATATAAGTAATGATGTAAGTAATTTTTTTCAAACAGTTTAAATATATTTATAAAGATGTCAACTAAAATTTTTTTATGTGGTATTTATAAACGAAGCAAGAAATTTTACAGATAAAATATTTCCATAAAGTATTAAAGTATTAAAGATGATTGATTTGCAAACGAAGTTTTCAAATGAATATTTCAAGTAAAAGTTGTATAAGTTTCTTCGAATGTATAATTTAAAGATATTATATAAATGGAAAAAATTATTTGCGAAGTTTTATTTATAGTAATATACTTGAATAATAAATTTGAATCTCTATTTTGGAACAATGGTTTGAAATATTTACTTGATTTCGAAGCACTAATAGTAAATTTATAAGTTTATTCACTATTTGAAATTTTGTATTAAACCAAGATAAATGTTTTTCCATTATTTGAATATTCATTTTAAAACAAGTATGTAAAATTAATTATGAATATATGAAATTTTATACTTTGATTAGAATATTTAATGTAAGATTTGAGTATGCTATTAGTTTCAGTTTAATAATCTAGGGTTTATACATATTTTAAAATAACGAGTCTAATAAATTATCGGATTTAAGGAACTTTATAAGAAAAAAGCTTATCATAATGTTTTGTTATAAACTTCTAACATTATTTAATTTTTTTGGAAAATCCTTGCATAATGCTATGAAGATGCTTTAAATATATCTTATACCCTTACTAAGTGAATGAGGTTAAATGTCTTAATTTAATTTTTGATATATTGAAATATTTCTTTTCTCTTCGAGGTCGAATACCAAAAACTTGTGTAACATTTAATTACATTCCTAATATATATATATATATATATATATATAAAACCTTACCAGAAATGTTTAGTAAGTTGTAATGTTAAAGAAATATGTAATAGAATATTACATAAGTAAAATCTTAATAACAAAATGCTTCAAATTAAATTATTTCTAAATAAGAATTTTGATGTACTAGAAATGTTATTAACGTTAGTTAATATGTGAAATAATTTATGTAAGTATATGAAAGAAAGAAAAAGGCATTGTATGAATGAATGAAAATAAATAAGAGGTAAATAATGATGTGAAAAAGAACCCAATTGAATAAACTTAAATAATATGTTGAAATTCTTGGTTTTTTTGGGCTTATAGGATGTTTGGAAAGGATACTTCTAATTGCTTAAGGTTGTATGGATAGTCTATTAAGTAATCGTCCAAGTCTTTTGGGCATAGGGTACACTCGATAGTTTATTTATCACCTTGCACAATTAAAGGTTTTTAAACTAAACAAACCATTGGTTTTGATTGCTATGGATAGATGGTTGATTTCTTTGGTTGCATAAAAGGTTGTATTATTTGTTTGATTATGCTTTACATTGATTTGCTTTTGTTGCAAATTGAAACAACTTAAATACCTCTCTTATACGTAATTCTCACTTCTTTAGATTATATAGGTGAAATACAGGTTTATGGAAGCAAGAGCCACTGCTTTTGGTTTCATAAATAAGCGTTGGTTTCTCAACAAATAAGTACGTTTTTGAATTACGGTTTTATAATGATATTATATTATTTCCCATGGTTGTGATATTTTATTTTTGAAATATGATATATTATTTAAATTGTTGATATTGTTATTTCTCCCGAACCTCTTTGTACAAAGGAGATTCTGCCAAAAATTTCGTTGAATTTTGGACTTAGAATTTTTTTTGGTGAAAGTGTAAATATTTTCAAACTCTGATTAACTTTTATATGAAGATTTGATTGTTTGTTAATTTGTATATTTTATTTAAATTACTTAATCATGTAAATTAATAGTTTATAAATTGAATACTTTGAATAAAATATATTAATCCCTTAGTTCCTCCTTTTTTTCCTTTCCGAGGACGAAAGGTTTTAAGTGGGGGAGAGTGTAACAACATGTATTTTTCCGATAAATAAAATATTAATCAAATAAGATTTTAGAATTTAATATTGAAAGAAAACTAAATTGTTACAATGAGAGTAATAAGTAAAATGTAATGTTAGTAATGTTAATTTAAGGAAATTTTTAACTATTTTAATGTAATTCCAATTAATTGAAATGATTGTAAAGTTATAATTGGTTATAAACTGTAAACAAGGAAATACATTGAATGTTGAAATTATATGTAATCAATAAGAATTAGCTAATATTGAATATGAAATCGGTGATGTTGTTTGAATGATATTGATAACTATTAATGTAATTTCAATATATTGAAATGGATTGTAAGGTTGTTTGGTTATAATTGTAAATAATGAAATAAATTAAATGATGCATTTAATAATGAGATTGTATGTAATTTATTGGAATAGGTTAATATAGAATATAAATCATTTTGTTATAACCCTTGGTTGTAAATGATAAGATAATGGATATAAACTATTTTTGTAAACGATGGTTGTAATTATCTTCACATTAATTTGTCCGTTTGAATATTAAATGGGTAATTAATGGAAGTAAGGCAATTGAATGTTGGAATTATATGTTGTTAATTGAAATTGAATATAATCAGTGATGTGTATGTATCAATAACATTTATTATAGATGATAAACTTATAAATATGATTAAATTACTTAAAGGTGACAATTGTTCATTTATCATCTCATTATTTAATAAATTTGGAATTAATTTGGAAATCAATGAAAATTTATGTAATTAATTATTGCAGTTAATATGGTAAAAGATACTAACGGTACAATAATGAATGTAATAAGATGTAAACTTATGTTAATATAATTCATAGGGTATTTTTGATTGAACAATAATGATGATAACACAAGTTTGAATGTAATTGGATGAGAATTGGATGCATAGTTAATGGCATTTAACCTTTCAAATATGATAAGGGGAAACACATTAATATTGCATTAATTGATATTACATCTTTTAATCAAGATAAAGTGTAACCATCCGTGACTTTTAACAACTTTAAAATGACAGTATTTTGAATTTAAATAATTTTTTTTGTGATGATGAGTTTTTTATTTGACAAAATCTAATAGAATAAAAATTTTGTGAAATTTCAAATTTTGGTCAAACTTAGTCAAAGTTTGACTTTTGGTTGAAAAATTTAAAATTTAAAATTTTATTCTTTTTATATGATACTAGACTGAATTCTGATCTTCCCTCCACTTTTCGTTTCGCCAAAATCAAATTCCTATTGCTCTAAAAATTTGAATCATCGTGAAAAATTAACATGAATTGGCAGTGTTTAGTTGTGTTTTATTTGCCTAAGGAATATTGGGTTTGGTTGATCTAATAGGACTTAGTTAACTAAGAGACTCTAGTCAGTCACGTGACCATTCCTTTGCCTACAACCTTATGTTTCTTATCTGATAACATCTACGTACATAATTTTTCTCCTAAAAAACTTTCTCTTCACACCACTTCTTCCTCCTCAAAATATACAAAGAACTCTAGATCTAAAACTTCAAATATCTCACAAATCAAAACTCCTTTCCTCCTCTCCTTTAACCCTTCTTTCCTTCCCTATAGCCGCCGCCCTCTCCACAATCCCCAAGGCCATCTCCTTCCATCTTCCCTCTCCTCTTCTTTCTCTTTTTCCCCTTCCCTATTTTCACTCTTTCTTCCCCTTATTCAATGGCTTCTATGTTCCACTAAACTACTCAACGTATAATATATATTTTCTTAAAATCGTGTATAATTTTAATGGCAAAAACTTTATTGTTGAAACCTTCTTTCCATTCCGAATATTTATATATCAAAAACTCCATTTTTCAAGTCCTTTCTCAGGTCCAATTTTGATCGAAAATACCCTATATTGTTCAATCACATCTCCTTCATGAATGAACCAAACTTTGTGATTCTTTTTTCCAAACCATTTATTTTTCTAGTCTAACGCCCCACTCTGAGACCCATTCTAACAAAGAGTATTACGGAGTAATACCGTCTGCTGGAACGGAAAATAGAGTATAATGGAAGCGACCATATGTAATCAAGCTATAACTATCTACTGAATACGTCGAAATGTGGTATCGCTTTTTTTTTTCAAGTGGTTCGACATATCCAATAGTTATTTATAACAAAATTACAATGGCTAAAGAAAATAGTGTTTGATGTGATTTTTTGTTTGATGATAAAAAATATATATCAATTTATATATGTGTTTGCAGATTGTACTATATACATATAGGAATAAATATTCATATTGAATAATAATACTATTGCACAGAATTTATATAATTCAATCAGTATTTTTATTGAATATAATATTTCAACACTTATACAGTACAAAGTTTTCAGCTCTCTCTATAGACATACACCGGTTCACACATTTCACATTCATATTTTCTTTCTCACTACAACGCTCAACACTTAGTTTCTCACTCTGTCTGCACATCTGCATCTATCTGCATTGTCCAGCTCTAGTTCTTGTCCTGTCTCCTGTGTATCTGTATAATTAGCAACTACGACAGTAATCTGAAAATAAACAAATTTGAATTTGAAAAAATATAAATTTGCTTTTATTGATGTCTCAGATATATGGGTTATTGTCATCATTTTTGATTGTGTAATATCTCTGCATATCAGTATTCTTATCAGGGACAGGTAATCATGAGTGGTTGCAATACATACGTGTACATTTATACACATGTGCACTGCCTCGCCGACTCGTGTGCGCAGTCAACAAAAGCAATCATGCACAACATAGACACAGCTGGATATGCAACCTGACAATTCTCAAGTCGAGCCAAAAGACACGGTGAGCAATACAAATGCAACTATATACACACTGAATCAGTGCAACTCAGTGCAATGCAGACCAACTAGAACAACTTTAGATGACTCAGATGAACTCATGGCCAAGAGTAATGTCTAATGAACAATAGGCCGAGAATCAAGACCACATGCAAACTGAAACAAGTCTCGACCAAAATCAGTGACTCAATGCAAATACAACAATAGAGCACAATGCACCAAGAACTAAACAAGGCAGACTACAATATCAAGTTCGAGCCAGCCCAAGTATACAACAAGTGAATAAACCATGCAACAGAGAGATATACACAATCCAGGCAAAGCAGGATGATCACAAATACATCAAACTTAATCATAAGACTTGGTCAAGAAATCAAATATGGCAAACAAATCTTGGCAATGCAAATATATGGAAAAGATTTTCCCATATTTGATTAAAGAATTCGAATGCATATATGGACAGAAATAATTGGAATATGGACCGAGAAAAAAATTCCAAATATCCTGCTATAGAAAAAAAAAATCCAAAACAAAATCAGCAGTTCAAATTTCAAAATTGTGAAAACATATAGGAAATATCCAAAGCTGTGGGTACCAAGCAAAATTCGAATCGTATATACCTAAAATGTCGCAAAAAAATCATGGAAATATTCAACGACTTGGAGGCCAAGCAAGAAATCAAATCAGATGCGAATTATTAGGGTTTCTACCCTATATATGTATATATACCCCAAGATCATCATAGAGAGTGGACAAGAGAACAAGCAAGATAAATCAGAAAATCTCAACTCAAATCATACCAATTCAATCACCCGAGCCTTCAGCAATCGGAATTCGCTCTAAACGTGGTTGCACAAGCCTTAATCAAAGGTGATTGGACATTCGAAGGGAAGAGGAGCAATTGGAGGCAACTCAGAGATCCAATCGGATCGTAGTTGAGACAAAGCCGCCATTTTCAGAACCCTAAATTGCATCAGATAACAAAAGAGGGAAGTGACCGTGTTTTGTTTTCTTTTGGGTCGGGTTGTTTTGTTTAAAGGCAAAAATTTGTACTCAAGTTTTTATTTATTTTTGCTCTTATTTTTATTTTTGAAGTCTTTACTTTTCGAATCAAATCTTGGTAAATCACCACCTAGGATTTAGTTTGTGTCAGATTGTCTAGTTAGGAAGCAGGGTTTGCGAGTTTGCAAAATTCTATAGGCGGTAGCAGGATTTGCGAGTCTGTTAGAGTGTTTGTAAGCGGAAGACTGTTTAATTCTAATAGAAATCTGGGAATTGAGCAGTAGGCAGGGGTTGCCGAAGCTGGGTAAATTTTTGTGTGTGATTTACTTTTCAGCATATTTACTTCTCTGTAGTTTGTTTTTGTGTTTAATTCGAGAAATTTGCTATAACCCTATTCACCCCCCCTCTAGGGTTATCTAGATCCTACAAGTGGTATCGGAGCATGGTATTTTTCTTTAACTCTAGAGTCATGAATCCACCAAATAATGCTTTTTCTGAGGGGCAATCTATTGCTAGACCACCCATGTTTAATGGGAATGATTATGCTTATTGGAAAGTTAGGATGGGTATTTATCTTAGTTCTGTTGATTATGATGTTTGGGACATTATTGAAATTGGCTATAAATCTCCCACTATAACTATTGGTGATACTGAGATTCCTAAACCTAAGGATAAGTGGGATGCTAACGATAAGAAATTAAAAACTACAAATGCTAAAGCCATGAATGCTTTGATCTGTGCTCTTGATAAGACTGAATTTAATAGAATTTCTCATTGTAAAACTGCACAGGAAATTTGGCATACCTTGGAGGTGACACATGAAGGAACTTCTCAAGTCAAGGAGTCATATCTAGCCCTATTCAGCAATGAATACGAGAACTTTGTGATGGACAAAGGCGAGAGCATAAAGGACATGTTTGGACGCTTTTCAACTTTGGTGTACAATGCTAGAGCGCTTGGGAAGGTATTCACTGAGGTAGAGCTTATGAGGAAGGTGCTACGAGTCTTGCCGATGAGCTTTGAGGCAAAAGTCACGGCAATACAAGAATCAAAAGATCTGAGTAAACTAAGCATGGAGGAGTTGATCGGCAACTTGATGACATATGAGCTTGAGCTAAAAGCAAAGGAGGAACGCAACAACTCCGACTCAAAGAAGAAGACGATTGCCTTAAAGAGCAAAGAAGAGAGCGAAGAAGAAGAAGAAGATCCAATTGAAGAGCTTGCAATGGCTGTCAATAATCTTAGAAAATGGTCAAGATTCAGGCCACGCAAGAAGAAAACAAGTGGTAATAGGTCAAAAGATTCTGACAATTCCGATAATGAATTGACGTGCTTTAACTGCAAGAAGCCTGGCCACTTCAAACAAAAATGCCCACTTCTCAAAAACAACAAAGGAAAGAAAAAGAAAAAGAAGGCCTTTGCAGCGACTTGGGATGATGAAGAAGGAGAGGAAGTTTCGAATAATAGCTCAGAGGAGGCTAACTTGTGTCTTATGGCAAAATCAGATTCAGAAGCAAGCTTAGAGGAATCTAGTGAGGTAGGTGACTATTCTCATACAGAACTTGTTTTGATGTGTTGTGATCTTACTAAAACAATTGATACTCTTGAATCTAAAATTGAAAAACCGAAATCTGATAGGAGAGAACTTGTCCAAGAAAATTCTAGGTTAGAAACTGAACTTGAAAATATTCAAAACCTAGACTATAGAAAATGTAAAATTTTAGATTCAGAATTATCAATACTTAAGAATAGCTTTGAGAATCTTGAAAAAGAAAACTTGAGTCTTAAGGAAACCATTGACACTAGGAAAAAGGATTTTATAAATAGATGCACCTCACTTGTAACTGAAAACACAACACTAAAAACCAAAGTCCAAAATCTTGAGAAATCTCTGAATAACTTTTCAAGAGGAGAAAAATCATTCAACATGTTATTGGGAAATCAAATTTTTGCTAACAACAGAAAAGGACTAGGCTTTGGGAAAACACAAGTTGATGATAATGCAAAAGGTAAGAGTGTCTTTGCTAGATGTGAAATAATTGGACATCGTGTTGAAAATTGTGGTCATAGGAACAAGAACACAAAATTTATACAAGTTTGGGCTCCTAAAAATTCTACAAACAAATTTCATGTCTATTGGAACAAGAATGAAAGGACAAAACAAGTTTGGGTTCCAAAGGGATTGTTTATTCACAATGCTTCAGTCACTAATATCATTGGACCTAAGAGTTTCTCTAGGTCATCCTCCTCTCTCTTTATGTAGGTCTGTTGGCGGGCTAAGCAGCAACAAGAATGGTTTCTAGATTCAGGTTGTTCAAGACATATGACAGGTGAAAAATCGAAGTTCCTTAGCCTAGAGAATTTTAAAGGTGGAAATGTGATTATGGGAGACAATAGCAAGTGTAAGATTATTGGTAAAGGTGAAGTAGGTAACGGTATTTTTTCCTTGACTAATGCTTTATACGTTGATAATTTGCATCACAATCTCATTTCTATTAGCCAACTATGTGACAAAGGTATGAATGTGGTTTTTGATAGTGATACTTGCAAAATCATTGATAAATCTTCTAATAACATTATTTTTATGGGCAAAAGAAAAGGAAATGTTTACTCGCTTTCGCTTGATAATCTAAATCTTTCTAGATGTTTGGTAGCCACTGACGAAGAGGCATCTTTATGGCACAGGAGACTTGGACATGCTAGCATGAGCCTCTTAAAAAAACTTGAAACGAAAGAATTAGTCAGAGGGTTACCACATCAGAAATTTAAAAATAATAAAGTGTGTAAAGCATGTTCCTTGGGCAAGCTTAGTCGATCATCATTTTGCCCTAAAAACATTGTTATCACATCAAGGGTCCTTGAATTAATTCACATGGACTTATTTGGACCAAATGAAATTGCAAGCTTGAATGGAAAACGTTATTGTTATGTTTTGCTTGATGATTATTCTAGATTTACATGGGTTTATTTCTTAGCCAAAAAGTCTGAATCTTTTGATTATTTTTCAAAATTTGCAAAACATGTTTAAAATGAAAAAGGATTTTCAATTAAAACCTTGAGAAGTGATCATGGAGGCGAATTTGAAAATTTGGAATTTGAAAGCTTTTATGAAGAAAATGGTTTAAAACATGAATTTTCTGCTCCACGAACACCTCAACAAAATGGGGTGGTTGAAAGGAAAAAACGTACATTGCACGAATTGGCTAGATCCATGTTGAGTGAGTATAAACTACCTCTAACCTTTTGGGCAGAGGCAGTGAATACTTCGTGCTATGTAATGAATAGAGTAATGATTAGACCAATACTTGGCAAAACGTCTTATGAATTGTGGCATGAAAGGAAACCTAACATTTCTTATTTTCGTGTATTTGGATGTCCTTGTTTCATTCTTAACACAGGTGATCAACTTGGAAAATTTGAATCAAAGGCTGATGAGGGAATTTTCATGGGCTATTCAACAAGGAGCAAGGCTTACAGGATATACAACAAACAAACAAAGATAATTGTTGAATCAATCAACGTGAAATTCGATGAATCTGTCGTGGAAAGGACGACTGAAAAGATGGTTGACGATGGGGTAGATCATGAAGGCATTGAAGAAGGGACATCTAGTGAGAAAGATGAAAGTAGGACTGTTGATGCTGGTAGATTGAAGTTCAAATCCAATCATCCTCCTGAATTGGTTATAGGTGATCCTATGGAAGGTATACGCACTCGCTCTTCATTTGATAAAAATTTGTGTGCGTTTTGTTGTCACAGTGGTTTTATTTCTGAGATTGAACCTGATTCTGTTGAAATGGCTCTTAATGATGAAAGTTGGATTTTAGCAATGCAAGATGAACTTAATCAATTTGAGAGAAATAAAGTTTGGAAATTAGTTCCTAGGCCTAATGACTATCCAATCGTTGGAACTAAATGGGTGTTCAAAAATAAACTTTATGAATCAGGAAATGTAATTAGAAACAAAGCTAAGTTGGCCGCAAAAGGATATAACCAAATAGAAGGCATAGATTTTGTTGAAACATTTGCTCCAGTTACTAGGTTAGAAGCCATTAGGATTTTGCTAAGTTTTGCATGTTATAAGGGTTTCAAACTTAAACAAATGGATGTAAAAAGTGCCTTTCTGAATGGTAATTTGAAAGAAGAAGTTTTTGTTGAACAACCCCCTGGTTTTGAAAATCATGATTTTCCAAATCATGTGTATAAACTAGAAAAAACAATATATGGTCTTAAGCAAGCTCCTAGAGCTTGGTATGACTGCCTTTGTACATATCTTTTGGAAAATGGCTTTAAATAGGGGAGTGCTGACACGACACTGTTTCTATTACATAAAGGAAGTGAATTTTTTATTGTTCAGATTTATGTGGATGATATCATTTATGGTGCTACTAATGAACTCTTGTGCGAGAAATTTGAACAAGTCATGCAGGCTAAATTCGAGATGAGCTTGGTTGGAGAATTGAAATATTTTCTTGGATTTCAAATCAAGCAAAGAAGTGATGGTATTTTCATTTCACAATCCAAGTATGTGTTGGAACTGTTGAAGAAATTTGGAGTTGAGAACTCCAAACCATTGAGAACTCCTATGAGCCCATCAACAAAGTTGGACAAAGACGGGAAAGGAATTGCTGTTGATCAGAGGAAATATCGAGGGATAATTGGTTCACTTCTCTATCTTACTGCTTCTAGACCTGATATTATGTTTTCTGTGTGTTTGTGTGCACGTTTTCAATCTAATCCTAAAGAATCTCATTTGAAAGCCACTAAATGAATTTTGAGATATCTTTCACACACACAAAAATTTGGATTATGGTACCCTTCTTGTGAAAATTTTGATTTAGTTGGCTATTCTGATGCTGATTATGCTGGTTCATTGGTTGACAGAAAAAGCACTAGTGGGACATGTTTCATGCTAGGACATTCATTAGTTTCATGGTCAAGTCGAAAACAGAATTGTGTTGCATTACCC
Organism: Allium cepa; assembly: GCA_030765085.1. NCBI lineage: Eukaryota > Viridiplantae > Streptophyta > Magnoliopsida > Asparagales > Amaryllidaceae > Allium > Allium cepa. The sequence goes on along the minus strand of CM060929.1, from coordinate 913,534,814 downwards.
ACCACTGAAGCAGAATATATTGCTTTAGGAAGTTGTTGTGCTCAAATTTTATGGGTGATGCAAACTCTTTCTGATTTTGGCTTAGTTTATAAACAAGTTCCATTAAAATGTGATAGTAAAAGTGCAATAGACTTGTCAAATAATCCTGTTCATCATTCACGCACAAAACACATTGATGTGAGACACCACTTTCTTAGAGATCACATTGCTAAGGAAGACATTTGCATTGAACATATTTCAACTGAGGCTCAACTTGCTGATATTTTCACAAAACCCCTCCCCGGAGACAGATTTTCCAGATTACGTTTGGATTTGGGGATTATAGAAATTGACTAATCATTTTCCATTTTTTGGTTGAAATATTCTTGGATATTTATTTTCAACTTCAATTTCTAGGATTCAAACCAGTTTTGAATATTATTCAAAGATTGATTCGAATATGGTATTCAGTAGTGGAAATATGTTTGTTTTATTTAAAAAAAAATTATATTTCATAAAATAATTAACTTGGTAACTTATTCCACAACCATTTCTATTTCTACCATCTTTCTATCATTCATAATGGTTTTGTAAAATGAGAAGAGTGAATTATCTTTTAATAATAATAAAAAAATTCCTACTGTTCCATTAGTTTTTGTCAGTCTTTTGATAATGACAAAAGGGGGAGAAGAACAAGATTTTGATAAGGAAGTAAATATTTTTTTGGAATACTTCAACAAATCTGTTAAATGTTGTTAGTTAATTTTCTTTAGTTCTTTTATTCTTCTGTAATTTTCTAAATCTTCTAAATAGGGAGTGGTCTCAGTTGTAGGGGGAGCTTTCATATAAGGGGAGCTAAATATTTCATGCTCAAACACATTTATTGGAATTTTAAAATCTTTAATATATATGTTTGTCATGATCTAAAGGGGGAGATTGTTTGATGTGATTTTTTGTTTGATGATAACAAATATATAACAATTTGTATATGTGTTTGAAGATTATACTATATACATATAGGAATAAATATTCATGTTAAATAATAATACTATTGCACAGAATTTCTATAATTCAATCAGTATTTTTATTGAATATAATATTTCAACACTTATACAGTACAAAGTTGTCAGCTCTCTGTATATACATACACCGGTTCATACATTTCACATTCATATTTTCTTTCTCACTACAACGCTCAACACTTAGTTTCTCATTCTGTCTGCACATCTGCATTGTCCAGCTCCAGTTCTTGTCATGTCTCCTGTGTACCTGTATAATTAGCAACTACAACAGTAATCTGAAAATAAACAAATTTGAATTTTCATAAATATAAATTTGTTTTTATTGATGTCTCAGATATATGGGTTATTGTCATCATTTTTGATTGTGTAATATCTCTGCATATCAGTATTCTTATCAGGGACAGGTAATCATGAGTGGCTGCAATACACACGTGTACATTTATACTCGTGTGCGCTGTCAACAAAAGCAACCATGCACAACATAGACACAACTGGATATGCAACCTGACAATGCTCAAGTCGAGCCAAAAGACACGGTGAGCAATACAAATGCAAGTATGTACACACTGAATCAGTGCAACTCAGTGCAATGCAGACCAACTAGAACAACTTCAGATGACTCAGATGAACTCACGGCCAAGAGTAATGTCTAACGCACAATAGGCCGAGAATCAAGACCACATGCAAACTGAAACAAGTCTCGATCAAAATCAGTGACTCAATGCAAATACAACAACAGAGCACAATGCACCAAGAACTAAACAAGGCAGACTACAATATCAAGTTCAAGCCAGCCCAAGTATACAACAAGTGAATAAACCATGCAACAGAGAGATATACACAATCCAGGAAAAGCAGGATGATCACAAATACATCAAACTTAATCAGAAGACTTGGTCAAGAAATCAAATATGGCAAACAAATCTTGGCAATGCAAATATATGGAAAAGATTTTTCCATATTTGATTAAAGAATTCGAATGCATATATGGACAGAAATAATTCGAATATGGACCGAGAAAAAAATTCCAAATATCCTGCTATAGAAACAAAAAAAAATTCCAGAACAAAATCAGCAGTTCAAATTTCAAAATTGTGAAAACATATAGGAAATATCCAAAGCTGTGGGTACCAAGAAAAATTCGAATCGTATATACCCAAAATGTCGCAACAGAATCATGGAAATATTCAGCGACTTGGAGGCCAAGCAAGAAATCAAATCAGACACGAATTATTAGGGTTTCTACCCTATATATATACACCCCAAGATCATCATAGAGAGTGGACAAGAGAACAAGCAAGATAAATCAGAAAATCTCAACTCAAATCATACCAATTCAATCACCCGAGCCTTTAGCAATCAGAATTCGCTCTAAACGTGGTTGCGCAAGCCTTAATCAGAGGCGATTGGACATTCGAAGGGAAGAGGAGCAATTGGAGGCAACTCAGAGATCCAATCGGATCGTAGTTGAGACAAAGCCGCCATTTTCAGAACCCTAAATTGCATCAGATAACAAAAGAGGGAAGTGGCCGTGTTTTGTTTTCTTTTGTGCCGGGTTGTTTTGTTTAAGGGCAAAAATTTGTACTCAAGTTTTTATTTATTTTTGCTCTTATTTTTATTTTTGAAGTCTGTACTTTTCGAATCAAATCTTGGTAAATCACCACCTAGGATTTAGGTTGTGTCAGATTGTCTAGTTAGGATTAGTTCAGTAAGCAAGGTTTGCGAGTTTGCAAAATTCTATAGACGTTAGTAGGGTTTGCGAGTTTGTTAGAGTGTTTGTAAGCGGGAGACTGTTTAATTCTAATAGAAATCTGGGAATGCAACAGTAGGCAGGGGTTGCCGAAGCTGGGTAAATTTTGTGTGTGATTTACTTTTCAGCATATTTACTTCTCTGCAGTTTGTTTTTGTGTTTAATTCGAGAAAATTTGCTATAACCCTATTCACCCCCCCTCTAGTGTTAATCTAGATCCTACAAATAGGTTCAGAACAAACATAATACTAAATGATAACATCATCATCACAGAACAATCACATAACAGTCACAGAACATAGGTACAATATATCGTCAATACAGATTCAAATATCAAAAAGGTGGGTACAAAGCCACCGCTCACACATGTGAGTCAAAGATATGTACATAAGAGACTGAATAATCAGAGTATCAAAATAGTGGACAAATATAAAGAGCTATCTATTAGCATAGCAGATTATGTCCAAGCGAAAGCACAGAAAGCTAAGTCCAGAGACCTAACCTGAAACAACTCGGTCTGACCCGAGCGAAAAACACTCGGGTCAGGCTAGCTAAACAATCAGTTAATAAACTGAGATAAACATGATATATAATGAGGCGATATATAACATAGTATTATAGACCACAAACTCTCACATAGAGAAGAAATAAACATCTAAGTAGAGATGTATAGCAAGCCTTGTATCATTGGCATAACATAGTCACAAATGTCAAAACAAAACATCTAAGTAGAGATGTATAATAAGCCTCATATCATTGGCATAACGTAAGCACAAATGCCAAAACATAAACATCTAAGTAGAGATGTCAAAAACGATACATCTAAGTAGAGATGTATAACAGGCCATCTAAGTAGAGATGCCAAAAACAATACATCTATGTAGAGATGTATAACGGCCATCTAAGTAGAGATGCCAAAAACGATACATCTATGTAGAGATGTATAACGGCCATCTAGTAGAGATGCCAAAACGATACCTCTAAGGGAGATAGTCCGAAGACACTATCCCAAAGGTAATAAAAGGAATGTGTCACGAACTTTTAGCAAGGAACCCGTAAAGTGGTAACGTGAGTCCCATACCCCACGTTCGCACTAAACGGTTTACTAACCAATCGTAAGCTTCCACACTGAAAGCAGTACAATTTTCACCTTATGCCATCGGTAAACTAGACCGAAAGGCCAAAACGATCAATCGAATAGGTCGGGGATTAACCGGAAAGGAAATACACACGGTTTCATAGGCCGGAGTTTTTCCCAACCGTTTAAGCACCTTTCCACTTCGCTCGAAGTGCTAAAGTGTGAGTGTGGGATTTTATTATAGAAAATAATTACGGAAAACGGATTTATAATTGATTTGAAATCACTTTAAAACGGCCTTTGAAAACTCCCCTATTATGCAGTAATTAATTTAATAATTAAAAATAATATTATATAATAATTGCGAAAGCCATTTCGGAGTGAAAAATCCTTTTAAAACCTTTTTATAAGGCCCGTGTACGAAATCCAGAGACAAATCTCAAAGAAATCGATAAAACCAGAAAATCACTGAAAATATTTCAAGTGTTGGAAAATAGTCCAAAACTGACGCGAACCCAAGTTCGGAAAATTATTCGAACTAGCAAACTGAATTCGAATGGCATGAAAATTTGTAGGACCGTATTTCAACATTCCTACTTCATAACGCAAAAAGAATTACTCGATTCCGACTTGAAACGAAGTCGCAGTGACGCTCCAAAGTCGGACCCGGAAATAGTGAATACACTGTTTCAGGCTGAGATCCGGGTCCCTCTTCGACAGCAATTTCGAAGAGTCAAATGAACTCGGATACAAATCAAACTTTCTAGAGATGGAGTTCGGAACACCAGCTTTCCAAAGAGACTAACATTGATGAAATCCGACAAAGGACGAGCCCGGGATGGCATCGCAAAATCGGGGTTCTGTACTGAAAACAACGGGAGAAAAGAGACTAAGGCATGTAGCTATGCACTAACAGATCAGAGATGAAAAACCATAATTTTGGCATAGTAAACTTCCAATTCCGACAAAATGAATAAAATAAAAGTTGTAGCTTAGTTTCTAAGCTTTCCGGAATGACCAAGATCGTCAAATTCCGATAGGGGATGAAAATTTTATGACTAAAACAATTCTCAGATCTAAATTCTATATCACTGTCGTTGTGCTCTCGGGACAGTAGTAAGAATGCACAGTTTTGACCAAATTAACTTCAAAATTTCATGAAACTCAAAACATGTAACTTTTATCCCTATATCTATGCTTTCCTGAACATCCAAAATTATTAGATTTGGATAAGAAACAAGTAACTTATGATCAAATCAATTTCAGGTTTTTATTTTATCAACCCCGTAGTTTGTTGTCAGGTCAGCGACAAACAAACGTGATTTCGACTATTCAAACCTCAAAATTAGGCAAATCACAAAACATAAAAGTTATAAGCTACAGAATAAGCTTTCCAGAACATTAAGAAAATCATAATTCCAATTTAAGATGAATGAGATATGCCTAATTTACTAACAGCAATAAACTAATTATAATTTCAGCTAGCATATATTACCTCTTTTCCAAGCAATGAAAAGAAGATCAAAGAGTTTCACAATCTAAATGCACAAAAAAGGAGGATTGAAAAATAATTTCAGAAATTAAGAGATGCTTATACATAGATTAGGAGAGGGTTTACCTAGTATTCCTCTCAAGCAAAAGAACAAACACCTATATGGCACTAACCAAAGCTAAGAGATGATGATCAAGGAGCTAGAAAAATACCAAAACACATAAAACCAAGAGTTACAACATGATTTTCAAAAATTAAAGAGAGTTAGAAATGGATTACAAGAGGGTTTTTGCATTACCTTCCCTTACTTTAACTAGCTTAAGCCAATATAAGAGAGGATGGAGCTTTCCTAAGCATGGAGGCCATTTTTAGGTTTAGATTTTTAGGAATTTTTTTTGATTAGGGTTGGAATGAATTAGGGTTAGGAGTTTGAGATGATTTATAGAATGGTAAGTGGGTTTGGGTTTGGCTAATGGACCCCTTAAGAGAGAGTGACTCTAAACATGTATAAAGACTGTTTAAGTGTTAACATAGCCATGAATACCCATACTTAACCAAATCCCCTTCTTAAATCCCATTAACTTTTAATTGTTCCAAAATAATACTTCGCCTCATTTTTAAAAAACCATTTATTTAAAATGTCCATATTTTCAAATAAGTTATCCTTATCCCAAAAATCCATTTGCTCCATTTAAATAAAATCCTAAATTTTTTTTTCCGGTAATGCAAATCCCGGGTTGTTACATCTAGTTACTTCAACTTTATTATAGATTAGTTCTTCAAATTTCTTAATTTTTTATGCCAAAAACTCAAGTCTTTTCGAAGTATTTTTTAACTTAGATTTTCAACTCAGAAAACACCTCTATTTGTTTTTACCATAACTTCCTCAAGACAGAAGCTTTTTTAGTGATTCTTTTTTGAAAGTGGAGAGAACAAAATTTTCAACCACTTTCTAGTTAGTTACTTTTAAAGATTCAATAATACTCTATTTCGAATATTTTCTTAAATATGATCTAGTTCGGGTTTGTCCGTAGGTTGGATCTTGGGTTGTTTGGAAGTTGGAAGTAGTTGAAACTTGTTTATTGATTCCTGTTCGTGTCCAAGCTTCGTTCGATTTGCTTTGCATTTGGATCATTGCTATGAATCTCCATATTGCTCCATTTTTTATCATCACCTTTTTTGCCACGAATGGTGAGCAAACACTCGCAACTACTAGATTTTTCTATGTTAGTTAAATTGAATTTATAATGTGATTATAAATTGATTGTTTGCTGTTTAGTATATTTTAAATTGTCATTCCAGTTAAATCTGATTGTTATTGAATTTAGTTGCCATTTAATTTAAAATTTAAATTTAAAATGCCAGTTAAATACCTGTTAATTATAACCAGTAACTTGTTGGTAGTTTTCGATTGATGTCAATGATGATTGTGTTGTATTTTCAATTGTTGATATTTGGATGATCGGATGGATGTTATTGGTTGAAATTTTGGATGATTGGATGTTATCCTAAGGGTTGAAATGATACATACCCGAACAATCCTATAGATTAGAGGAAAATCGTTATGGGTTGAAATGATAAACCCGAGTGGTTTTCATTGATTTGGAAATGTTGGTTTTTGATACTGATTGAAATGACCTATACCCATATAATTTCTTGAATTTGAATTTTTATTTGGAATTGAATTATTTGAAGGGTTTAAGTTAATTCAAACTATAGATTTGTTTCATTTAGATGATTAAGATTGATATTTTGGATTTTTTAAAACCCTTTAAATAATTGTATTCACATTATACATTTGAGTGGAGATGAAAATCCTATAACATCTACGAAACCATTGCATTGATATTTCTATTTCACTTATATTGATCTGACTTACATAAAATCTTTTAGTTTTGACTTGAATGTTGTGTCTTTTCATTACGCTCGGGTCAGTCTGAGCTTTTCAGTGTATTGAAGACTATTTTCTAGAGGACGAAGACGAAGATTCAGTATATTATTGCTATTTATTATTCCACTGCATTCTATGTTCCGCTGCATTATTTGTTTATTTATGATGTATGCATAACCCTAATTTGAATTGTAAAAGTGTAATCAAATGTTATTTGTAAAACAGCTTCACGAACTGTTTATTTGATTATTATATTTTGTTGTTCCGCTACGAGATTCTGTGTTTTGTTTTTTCTTCTTTTTTTCCTTATTTATCATATTACCAATCCTCCCTTTTGAATGGTTTGAGTCTGACATGTATGTTTATTATCGATTTGACCCATCTAAAAACGCGGGTTGTTACAACCAGACTTGACCATAGTGAGGAAGCCAGTTCGCATTGTTGCAAGAGATGAGGAGAAGTTTAGAATCAAGACGGTAAGATTAGTTAAAGTCCATTGAAGTGACGATGACAAAGACTGTACTTGGGAGGTCGAGAGCAGGATTAGAGATACTTATCCTTACTTGTTTTAATGGTATGTTTACGTTCTTGTTTTTTTAGCTTTATTGTAATTTTGATGCCGAAATTGTTTAAGGAGGGGAGTCTGTAATACCCCAGATTTTTGATAACATTGTTTAAGAGATTTAGTTAGATAAACTAAACAAAATAATGTGTTGATTAGGAGATTGAGATTTGACTTATTTAAGGTAGCCATGCCTTTTTAAACTAATAAACTTAATAAAGGGTTAAAATGAATTAGAGGAGGGGTCTTATGGGAAAGAAGCCATTCCTATAGTGTCTTCCTTAAGCCATGTAATCCAAACACACGTTCATTATCATTTTCATAAATTTAAAAGCTTGGCCGGCCACCATTAACGAAGGAAGAAGAAGAGGAAACAAAAGAGAAGCTTAAGGAAAGCAAATTCAAATCAAACTCATTCAAATCTCAAACTCCTTAATCATTAAAGCAAAAGTGAATAATGTTTACATCTCTAATTTTTATGGTTTCAATGTTAAGGTTAATTCCGAATGGTTTTGCAAATGTTTTCCATGTTTTCGAATGATAAAAGATTATATATACATATTGATGATTTATGTATGTTCATATAGATTTTATGACATGTTTTAAGATGAAAACCCTATTAAATGACATTCGTTAGTCTTGTGAATTTTTATGATAAACTAAAAAGTTATTTTAGAGATGGTTTTAATTTTTAGAATTTACGTGGATTTGTTATAATTTTCTAAGGAAAAAATGGTTAATTTAGATTATAAAAAAATTATGGGTAAAATAATTATTGTTTGGTTCCAAAAAATTTACACGTTGAAGAGAACATATTAATTTACTTTCTGGAATTTTTCTAGAATTTTTCAAGGTGTTTTGATGGTTATATAAAATTATTTAAGGTATGAGACTTAAATGTTCTATATAATTATAAAGGAGAAAAGGGCTTTTTTAAAATTATTCAGATTTCCAAATATGGAAGATCGACAACAATTTTCGAATATAAATTCTGATAACAAATCAGATTTAAACAAACAAGGCAGGTGGGGTACAAAAGACCTGTTTCAAATAGTATTTTCACTATTTCAACTCTTTCGGCAAGAGCTTCTGTCTTCATTTCAGACCTTACGACAAGGTCGAAGGATATCAAAACTTCCGATTAGTTTAAATACCAATGCACATGGTATCAGGAAACTATTACGTTGTGAATCAGAAGAAGTCGAAAGGTTGGGGATGAATGGTTATAGCTTTCGAAAGAGATGAAGTTTTGTTTTGGTTTTGAAGAAAAATACACCCGCCAGCATTCAACAGAGAGCTTTTGAAATTTTCAAAAGGTTTAAAAGGAAAAGGTTTCGATTAGTTTGCTTTCTTATTTTAATTGAAACCTTTTGGCAAAGTTGAAAGGTAAAGCTTTCGGCAAGGTCGGAAGCATATTTGCCACTTCCAAACTTTCGACAAAGATGGAGTCAAAGGTTACCTTTTATTTTCATAAACTTACCGCCTCTCTCCATTGATTTCGAAGGGTTGGTTCCAACACCAACACTTCATTGCTTTTGAACGGTTTCGAAAGGTTTTAGGTATCGAAGCAGTTTCATTCTATTCTAATGTTTTTTATCCTTTGCATAATCCAAATGTTTTAAATCGAAACATTTTAAAAGGTTCAAAGTAGTTAACTTTGAATGGTTTGAAAGGTTTTCCACTTATTTCAAATTGAACCCAATGTCTTCGAAAGGTTTTGAGTTATAATACTTTTGAAAGGTTTGTAAATGATTTATATGGGAGGTACCCCAAGCTTTTGACAAAGTCAAAAGGTAAAACCTTTCGACTAGGTCGAAAAGAAACCTTCCGACAAGGTCAAAAGGTAGGACCTTTCGATGAGGTCGTAAGGTATTATTTTGTGATGTTTTCAAAGGGCTAAGTTTTAAAGGATTTATAAGGCGGATGTCATATGTTTTAAAGCTTGTAAAAGGAATGCTTTATAAATGGTTTTGAAGGAGATACCTTCAATGTTTTTGAAAGGTTTATTAAAGGATACGAAGGGCTTACCTTCAGTACTTTCGAAGGGTTTTATAAACAATTTTAAAGGAGTTACCTTCAATGTTTTCGAAAGGTTTATGAAAGGATACGAAGGGGTTACCTTCAATACTTTCGAAGGGTTTTATAAATGGTTTTGAAGGAGTTACCTTCAATGTTTTCGAAAGAATTATTAAATGATATGAAGGGGTTAACTTCAATACTTTCGAAGGGTTTTATAAATGGTTTTGAAGGAATTACCTTCAATGTTTTCAAAAGGTTGCTTGAAGGTTCCAAATGAAAGGACTAGGCAGATAGCCTAAGTGTTTTAAGTTATAAAGGAATTTCACTTATTTTAAAAGGATATATAATCCTTATTGAACATCATCAACATTATTTTGAGTAAAGATATATATATATATCATGGTAAAAATAGCTTAAAGTAATGCTAAAGATATTTTTCTTATATATATATATGATTTGATGGACTAAATCATTTTGAAAAGGTTTTCAAGGGAAATTTTAAAGAGCATTTAGCTTAGATAATGTGTAGAGCAGTTAGCTCGGATATTTTGAAGGGTAGTTAACCCAAAAGAAAATTTTGGGCAGTTGGCTCATTTAAATTCGAATAGTTAGTCCATTTTACGGGTAGTCAGCCCAAAGGACAGTTAGTCCAAAAGGAGCAGTCAGCTTTGATATGAACAGATAGTTCATTTATTAGCATAACGGATGTTGCTAAATTTTTATGGACAGTTAGTCCACCCTTTTTACCTGTTTTGGAGAGATAGCCCATTATCTAGCATAAAAGATATTGCTATTTTGGTATAACCAGTTTTAAGTCAGATGGTCCAAAAAAGAGCAAATAGCTAAGAATTTAGAACAGATAGTTTATATTTTAGACAGATAGCCTATTTTATTAACTGTTTAGCATAATGGATATTGCTATATTATTATAATCAGTTGATTAACCAGTTTGTTTATAGGAATGGATTTGCAAAATATACATTTTGAAAAGACATATTAGTGAGAGGAAACCCGTTCCGCTAAGCGACGTTGTCTTACTAGTTATCAGTAAACTGAGATGTAACAGATATTATTCACACCAGGCATTAAGTCTAACTCGAAGTTTTTGTTTCCCCTTAAACTCTTGGCTGCTCGAAATTTGATTTGAGTAGGCCGAGGGTTAGGTTTTCGGGTTTTAGCATATTTTGGCGAATAAAGTATCCAAAGACGAGCTGGTGGCTAACGGATAGCTAATTTAGGGATTCTGTTTTAAAATTCTTTCCGCTGTGTATTAAGACAATTATGTGTATATTATTTTGATCATCCAAGGGGTAATCTTCATATGTCACTCTTAGCATATTATTGTAAATTATATTTGATCAATGCGTGGGATTAAGTTTGGGATTTTGTAACTTGGATATGATTTATTTGAAATATAATCACTGAAATTATAGTTTTTTGAAAAACTGTGATTTTGTTCGTATTCAAGTGCTTCTGATATTATGAATACCATTAACATTTGCCGTATTTCATCACCAGAAGTTAATACTGTGGATGACTGCAACATCCATCGCACTTAGCTTTTGGCCTCCAAATGCGGAATGTAACATCAAGTTTCGTCCAATCCAGACCAACTTAGCTTTCAATGTACTCAATTCTCCAATCTAACTTCCTATGAAATCACAACACTAGCACACAACATAAAAGAATAGAATCCAAGAAAATTATAGCAGCGATTCATCCAATCAAACATGCATAATTTCATCCAACAGAACATGCAAATAATCAAAAGAAGACAAGCAATCATTTTCTAATCATGGATCTACATAAATTCATGAATATGCATACATACATAGGATGAATTTTAAGCCAATTTAGATTGTATGCTTATTCAATATGTAATTAGGGTTAGATTAGGTTTCTACTATCAAATTGAGATAGGTCATATCAAATTTGTGTCAAATCTTACGACTTTTGCATATGATCATAAAACCCTAACATATAATCCTACATAGAAGAGTGAGAGTCATAAACCAGTCACCAATTATGAAATTCAAGCAAAGGAATGGTAGATCCGATCTGGATAGCAGCAAAATGCACTTCAAATCAAATAAGGTGATGAGCACAATCTTCTAAGTGAAGATCTAATCACCAATTAGCAATCAACTATGATTTAGGATGAAATCTACGTAAATTAGAGTAATTCTAGGGCAACTTAGGGTTTGGAACTGATTTGGAATGAGAGGGAAACCACTCATTTAACTATCTCAACCCTATTTATAGGTTGCACTAATTAGGCTAATGGACCAACTAACTGGGCTTACTGATTACACACTAATTATGCTTAGCTATTTCTAAAACTTAAAATAGGCATAACTCCCTAACCGTAAATCCAATTTTCTAATATGACCACTTTACGGAATGAGAAACCACTATCCCGAAGCAATGACATAAGTTAGAGCCTCTAATTCGAACCTATCAAATATTATATCACAAGCAAGATTTTCAGGGTCAAAATGGTCACACGGAAAATCGAAAAAAAAAATCACAATGAGTAAAATACCCCCAAGAACCTTAACCTAAAATTATAGAGTCATACGACCTCGTATGAATTAAATGGAAATATTTGACAATCCTTTCGTGCATAAAATATGAGTCATTACAATCGCCCCACCTTTAGAAATTTCGCCCTCGAAATCCCAAACAGGTTAAAGTATAAACAACCCTACCCTGCATACCTATCAGCCACTTGCAACCATCAAACATCTCAGCCAAGCAACCATGCAACCGGTACTAAAATAAAACAGCTATAGTAAGCGGAATACTAATCAACCAATTATAATATACAATAGTGAAAGTAGATACGATAAACATTGGGTCTCACCATTCAAAGGGCTTTGGATAAGTTTCCCTCATTCTCTCTTTAGTCTCCCATGTACAATCGCTATCACTTTCGCTCCATTGCACCTTAACTGTTAACCGGCCTTTTGCCAAGGAAGTATACAAGCGGATTTAACCCAACAGACTTCACGATTATCAAGGTCGATGGGTACTAAAAGGCGTTGTAGGGCCCAATAAACAGGTATAGATGGTTACGTGGAATCAACATTGAACGTAATTGATAGATATGCAAGGGAGAATTTTCAAAGTATGGGATACGGTTCAATGGATGGAAGGGTTCGACATAATATGGTAAATTGAACGGATCAACATTATTGGCAGAAAGGGTTTGGCTTGTTTCATCTCATAGAGGATGGACCAACATAACTTAGCGACTTGGAAGGGATCAACATACTTAATCTAGAGGGATCGGTATACGTCAATAGCTCAGCAAGATAGAGGGATCGACATTTTAGATGGATCGGCATGCTTCAACTCACTGGAAGGGGTTGGTATACTCTCCAGGCTACATCAGGAAGGGATCACCCTGCTTTTTTTAGTCGGATTGGTATGGATATGCTTGATTAAGAGGGTTCGGCATACCTAATTCCAAAGAGGAGGGCTTGGCATAGTTGGTTAAGATGGCTCGGCAAACTTCGACTCATAGAAAAGGAGTTGGCACGATAAGTTGCATTAGATCGTTGTACTTCATTAGATAGGGGCCAGCGTTCATCAATGCCCAAGTACATTCTGTAGGATCGATTTCACTCTAGAGGGGGGTTAATAGGGTGATACTATTAATTATAAAAATTATTGCGAAAATATATAAAATAATTGCAACACGAATTTATCAGAAATTTAGCAGCACAGATAATAACAGAATAGCAAAAATAGAACACACAGATTTACCCGGCTTCAGCAAAACCCTGCCTACGTGCTATCACCAATGTTTCTACTAGAAATTAAGTAGTCAGACGCTTACACATGTATAAACTCGCGACACACGCTACTAACTAACCTTAACTTTACGGTCAAAACACTGCCACAACTCAGCCACTAAGTTGTGAATTCTCGAACTGCACCACCGTAGTTCATCCCCAAGTCACATGACTAGAAATTACAACGGTTTAAAAGAAATTACAATTTTGAAAAACAATTTAAGAACTTAAAACCATAATTTTATAATATTAAGGCCCAATCACTATCTTTAATAACCGGCCCAAAATAATCTTATCACAGAGAAAAATTGCCGGCCCTTTTTCTTTTATCTGTAACCAGCCTGAATTCTTTGTTCTTCGATGCTTGTTCATTTCCTATTTAAACAAAAATTAGGGCTTTTGAAATGCTGACTTAAAATTGATCGATCGAATTGCGATTTCACTTTCCTTGCTTGTCGATCGAGTGTCTTCGGCTGCTTCGATCGAGTTCAATTTTACTTCGGTATGTAATTTATGCCTTTTGCTTTTTCCGATTTGCTTGCTTGAACTCGATCTTGATTTGAGTTGAATGATTATTATTTTTCTCTTGGACTCGAATGATCATTTAGCCGATGATGTTAATGGTTTATATAGGATCTTAATTCCTATAATCTCGTTTGTATGTATTTGTTTGAATTTGTCGATTGATTTACCTCGGTTGTACGATTTTTCTTGAATGCTATGAATTATTTCTTACTTGTTCAAATGCGTGTATTTTGTTGCCTTGATCCTCAAGGCTTGGGTTTCGACTTCCTTGGCTACCACGGTATTGAATTCATTGACGATGTTGATTTCGTTATTTGTTTCCTTTGACTCTGGTCACTTGCTCACGGCTTCGACTTGAATTTTGATATTACCTGACCTCGGCTTTGATAAAATTGTTAATTTCTGTTTGGTTTTTCAACCTGATGCTTGTGGTTGTTTGAATTGGTTAGTCTGCACTTCCCTGTCTTTGTTAATCATTCACGTGTGTTTGCATGTGGTGTTGTAGTCTTTGGCTTGTTGCATATATAACACTGTACATGTTGTTTACTGCATATATTTGTCATTGTTCGTTCGAGTCAGCATTATGTCCTGATTGCATTGAGCTCTGTTCAATTTTATGTTTGTTGACTGCGACCAGTTGGTTTTTTGAAGTGCTTGCTGTTGCCTCTGGTTTAACTGCTGTGTTTTACCTCTAACTTGTTTATCTCACGACACTTGCATCAGTTGATCTGTCTCGATTATTTGGTTTCATCTCATTTGTGTACATGTTGCATACTTACTTGGTTGTGTTCATTGCTATACATATATGCTTCCATGTTGCCTCGAGTATGTTTTGTTCACCACCATTGCACTGATCTTGCTTCTGGTCATTGCAGTTGTACCACCATTCGAGGCAGTTTGCATACAGTTTCATTGTTGGTCTTGTAATTGTTTTCATATGTGTTATCACTTCAGTCTTGTCTTATCGAACCGTTTTACATTTTGTAGCTCTGGCTTACTCGTTGTATATGCATTCTGTCGAATTTTGGTTTCACTCGTTGTTCACTGGTCTTCAAGACTGTTCCTGTAGTGTCTGCATATAGATGGTCTTGTATATTGTTTGGTTGCGTCGAGTTTTGCTGCACATATATGTATATATATATATACACACACACTGTGTATATACATGTGTGACTACACATGTATATATGTATGTTATATGTGTTGGTCTGGGTTTCTCTACATTGTGTTTTGGTTATGCTTTCTTGATGCAGTTTAGGTCGACACTGAATTTTGATGTTGTTGCCATTTTAGTCGTTTTGACCATTTTATTGTACTTGTATTTTTAGACTGCACCTGTGTTGAATCTAACTTTAACGCTCGAGTTTGACCTTGTGCTCATGTCGTGACTTTATTTCACTTGAGTTGAACCCGGCTTTTGATTTGGGTTTGACCTTGTGCTCACCTGTCCCTGTAATTTTATCAAGTGTATATTGGTGTGCACGGCCTTGTGGCATGTACAGTGATACACTGTGCATGTCACAAGTTATTCGTGTTTGATGAATTCAAGATTAAATGATGACGAACAACCCAAATAACTGAGGAAAATGATATTTTCAAAATAGATTTTATTTTACACTGCAAAAATATTTCATTTTCAATTTTACTGCGTCAGTGTATATTTTGCAGATTACTCAAATGCTGGATTCAGTCTGGAATGGAGTTGAAGATAAATATGAGTGAATGAGCGATATGTAGTGAGGACATTTGTAAATGAAAAATTGTGATGTAATCAAAATTGTATTGTTTGAAATTTGTGTATATAGTGAGAGCTCAAATTTGTACTATTCAAAATTATAATAAATATTTATCTGAATAAAATATCCATTTGAATATAAATTCCGTTTTATTAATTTTATTTAGAAAATATTTATTAATTATGTGAAAAATAAAATAGTACAATAAAAAATACATTTATATGAATAAATTTATGTTTATTATCATTAAACAAAAATCATATACTCGCATATTCAACAGTCTCCCCCTTTTGATGATAACAAACATATATTTAAGATTTTGAATTTATTAAATGTATTTGATTATTCAATTTTCTCCCCCTATTTTAATGCTCCCTCTCTACAAAATGATCCCCCTTCATATATGCATAAAAATATGTGAATGAATAAATGAACCTAGATGCATATAGAAAATAAAATATTTGACTTTTATTTGCCAAAATCTTAACCTTTCTCCCCCCTTTTGTTATCAGCAAAAGAGTAATAATATTAGAAAAATAGAGATAAAGTGATAGAATTTAATACAATATTAATTCCTAATCGAGTATAAATATTAAATTTCAATAAAAAATCAAACAAAAATCATAAATACTCCGTTTGGCTCATATTCCACTTTAGGATGATTGAATAATGTCATCATATAGAACTATATAGTTGCGTCTATTTGTGGTATATTTATATTAGGAATTTAAATATCTACTAACCATGCATAACCATTAGGACTATTAAATGAGATTAGTAGTACTCCCAATTTTTATTAAAAAATGAATTCAATTATCTTCTAACCATGCACAACCGTGAGGACTTTTAAATGTGATTAGAATCAACTTGTCTATTAAATCAATCAATTTTGATATGCGTTCCAAACATACTTAACTGTGAGGACTTTTAAATGATCATGGGAGCACATAATCAAAAATCCCAAGTAATTCACCCATGCATAACCGTGAGGACTTTTAAATGAGAGCGAATACTTTGGATGTTTTTATATTACTAAAAATGTATAAAATGAAAGCGCATAATTTTCCGTTTAAAATACCACATATTAACATATCATATTGGATTATGATGAGTGATGGTCGATAGAAATATGACAGAAATAGAAATGGTCATGAAATATTTACCAACAAAAAGTTTTTATAACTCTTGTTTAAATTTCTAAAGAAATTTACTAATTATACTATCTCAAGTTATAATATATAATTAATATCGACACTCATCACTTTTTCAATCACCATTTATCTTTTCGATAATTATTAAGGAGTCAGATTAGTCAATGTAGTCTTTCAAAATCAAATTCAAAAATAATTATCAATTTTTTTAATTGAATAATCTGAAACAACGTCAACAAAAAAATGATTTTCTAGAAGAGGTTTTAGAAAAATGTCCGCAGTTTGAAAATTATCTGAAATGAATAATATGCAGATATTTTCTTTGAAAAAAAATGATGCAGCTAATGAATGTCAACATAAATCACGTTACACTAGTAATTTTTCTACCAACTAGATTACCAGTGTAATCTGCATCTGAATTTTCCTTTCACTTGAAATTATGATTAGTTGGATTTGATAGACTAGACTGTGAAGTGTGCACCAAAATATGTTAAAATCATTTTTAATTTTTTTTAAAATGAATTTCTCTTGAATTTGAATTTCAAGCCATGTATACAAGAAAACACAAAATATAATGTCAAGTCAAATATATCCACATGTATCAATAAAACACCCTCATAAGACCAAAAAAATTTATTAGTTCAAAGATGAAAAGTGATTTGTCAACATTTTTTCTCAAATCAGACACAAAAGTAAGAACAAGTCAAATAGTTAGAATCAAAATCATCATTTATTTTATCATCACATAGCTGGCTGATTTAAATTTAGATTACGGTGCAGATTATCACATTTATCATTCAAGATGAATATACAATTACCTTTTTTTACCTTTACCGATAATATTTCATTGTTGTCCATTGTGATTCTATCACCTTTGTACTAGGCTAAGGAACTTTGATTTGTCGCCCGTTATCTCCCTGGAACAGCCAGAATCCAAGTAACACTATTGTAGTTCCTTAGCCCGCCACTATACCTACACGAGAAAAGATTTCTGTGACCTATTTGTTTTTATAGTTCCATGGTTGTTAGTAGCAAAAGATTTTGAAAAACAAGTTTGTGGAGACCCAAAACTATTTATATATGTTCCTTTTGGCACCTAGATTTTTTAACTTTAAGGGATTCTATATTCAGGCCTTTTGGAACCCAAATTGGAATGATTTTGATATTTTTGGGTCTATACCAGCAAATATTGTGTTTATGTCTAGTTTTTCCACAAATTGTGCACTTTGAAATGACTTGATTAATTATCTTTCTGGCACGTTCAGGTTGATTATACCCAAGTCCTTGTCTAACAATATTAGTTTATTTCCCTAATAACATATTTAGCGATCTTTCACTTTTGGAAAATTTTCCTAAAGTTGTAGACAATTGTTGGGCTTGCGTTTTGAGAGATTCATTTTCATTCAATAATTGAGTGCACTTATTAATAGAATTTAATCTCCTTGTATTTTCACTTTCTTTCAAAATCAGGATTTCATTTTCAAGTGATTTAATTTTAATTTCTGATCTTTTAATCTCTTCTTCAAGTGATGGACACTTATCATACTTAGGGCTCCTACTTTGATTGTTTTTAACTAATTGGTCAAGTTGTTTATTTGAATCTATCAAAGTATCTCTTTGTGATTTAATTTTAGCGTATTTCTCCCTAAGTCTTTCAAAAGAGCCATTTAATTCGTGAAAATATATAAGTAATTCTGAGTGAGTGAGTTTTGATACTTCACTTGGCTCATCATCGTCTCTATCAGTTATATCACCTCGAAAGAACAGATCTGCTTTCTCACTCTCACCGCTAGTGCATTTATAATCATTATCGATTTTATTCCACGTGGCTGCAAGACTTCTCCTTTTTGATTTCATTTCTTGGTCAAGTCGATTTCAGGGACAATTGGGCTTGATGTGGCCATGTTTATTGCACTTGTGACAGAAGATCTACCGCTCTTCTGGGTTGTCTGGTACTTTGATTATTCTGCTTTTTAATTGTTGATTTAGAGCTGGGTTTTCGTATTTGCGGTTCCACTTTTTAAATCTCTTCATTAGTAGTGCCAGCTCTGCTGCTCCATCATCATCATCATCATCACTTTCAGTTGTTCCTTTGAGAGCTATTGATTTTTTTCGAGTATCTCCTCCTTCACGCTCTTCCTTAAATTTCATCTCTAGCTCATAAGTGGTGAGATTTCCGACTTCGACTTTAATTTTTTCCAGATCTTTTGATTCTTGAATGGAAGTAACTTTTGCTTCAAAATTTCATGGAAGGACTCCGAGGATTTTTCGGACTATTACCAACTCTGAGTATAATTTTCCAAGAGCTTTTGATTTGTATACGAGATTGGAAAGTCGTCCGTACATCTCTTTAACATTCTTATCCTTGGCCATTGTGAAGTTCTCATATTTGCTGCTAAGCATTGCAAGGCGAGATTCCTTGACTTGGGATGTTCCTTCATAAGTGTATGGGATATTACCTGTGCAGTTAGACAGTGTGAGACACGATTAAATTCAATATGATCCGATGGGCAAATAATAGAATTCATAGCTTAAGCATTAGCATTCTTTAACTTATTTTCTAGATCTGGCCATTCATCGAATGGTTTTTCAATTTCCTGATTATCTACTACTATAGTTGGTGTCCTATAGCCTATCTCAATAATATTCCAAGCATCAATGGTTTTCATAAAAAATTCATTCTATTTTTCCAGTAAGCATATTCACCATTGAACATTGGTGGTCTAACTATGGACTGACCCTTACCAAAAGCAGTATTAAAAGAAACCATTTTAAAAATTCAAACTTTTAAAACAAAAATTGGTTTTTGAAAAAAAAAACAAAAACAAAAATGGCTTTGAACCTCGCACTGATACCACTTGTAGGATCCATTTCACCCTAGAGGGAGGGTGAATAGGGTGATACTATTAATTATAAAAATTATTGCAGGAATATATAAACTAATTTCAACACAGATTTATCAGAATTATAGCACCAAAGATAATAGCAGAATACTAAAAATAGAACATATAGATTTACCCAGCATCGGCAAAACCCTGCCTACGTGCTGCCCTTAAGGATTCTAGTAGAAATTAAGTAATCAGATGCTTACACATGTAAACTTGCGACATCCGCTATCGACTAACCTTAACTCTATGCTCAAAACCCTACCACAACTCAGCCACTGAGTTGCGAATTCTCGAACTACACCACCGTAGGTCGTCCCCTAGTCACACGACTAAAAGTTACAACTGTTTAAAAGAAATTACAAATTTAAAAAAAAATTAAGAACTTAAAATCCTAATTTTATAATATTAAGGCCCAATCACTATCTTTAATAACCGGCCCAAAATAATCTTATCACAGAGAAAAATTGCCGGCCCTTTTTCTTTTATGTCTAACTGGCCTGACTTCTTTATTCTTCAATCCTTGTTCGTTTCATCTTTAAACAAAAATTAAGGCTTTTGAAATGCCGACTTCGAATTGATCAGTCGAATTGCGCATTCACTTTCCTTGCTCTGTCGATCGACCGTCTCTACGTAGTTTATTTTCGGCTGCTTCGATCGAGTTCAATTTTACTTCGGCATGTAATTTATGCCTTTTGCTTTTTTGATTTGCTTTCTTGAATTCGTCTTGATTCGAGTTGAATGATTATGCTTTTTTGCTTGGACTCGAATGATCTTTTGGCCGATGATGTTAATGGTTTATATAGGATCTTAATTCCTATAATCTCATTTGTATGTATTTGTTTGAATTTTTCAATTGATTTATCTTGGCTATATGATTTTGCTTGATTGCTCTGATTTATTTCTGATTTGTTCAAATTCATGTATTTTGTTACCTTGATTCTCACGGCTTGGGTTTCGACTTCCTTGGCTACCACAGTATTGAATTCTTTGACAATGTTGATTTCGTTCTTTGTTTCCTTTGACTTCGGTCAATTGCTCACGGCTGCAAATTGAATTTTGATATTACCTGACCTCGGATTTGTTAAAACTGTTAATTGCTGTTATGTTTTTCAAGCTGATGCTTGTAGTTGTTTGACTTGCTTAGTTCGCACTTCCTTGTCTTTGTTAACCATTCACGTGTGTTTGCGTATAGTGTTGCAGTCTTTGACTTGTTGCATATATATCACTGTACATGTTGTTTACAACATATATTTGTCATTGTTCGTCCGAGTAAGCATTATGTCTTGATTGCACTATGCTCTGTTCAATTTTGTGTTTGTTGACTACAGCCAGTTGATTTTGTGTAGTGCTTGCTGTTGCCTCTGGTTTCACTGCTGTGTTTTACCTCCAACTTGTTTATCTCACGGCACTTGCATCACTTGATCTGTCTCAATTGTTTCGTTGCATCTCATTTGTGTACATGTTGCATACTTACTTGGCTGTGTTCACTGCTGTACATACATGCTTCCATGTTGCCTCAAGTATGTTTTGTTCACCACCGTTGCATTGATATTGCTTCTGGTCATTGCACTTGTACAACCATTCGAGGCAATTTTCATACAGTTGCGTTGTTGGTCTTGTAATTGTTTTCATATGTGTTATCACTTCAGTCTTGTCTTATCGAACTGTTTTTAAGTTTTGTAGCTCTGGCTTCCTCAATGTATATGTATTCTGTCGAATTTTAGTTTCACTTGTTGTTCACTGGTCTTCGAGACTGTTCCTGTAGTGTCTACATATAGTTGGTCTTGTATATTATTTGGTTGCCTCGAGTTTTGCTACATATATATATATATGTGTGTGTGTGTGTGTGTGTGTGTGTGTGTGTGTGTGTGTATACACTGTGTATATACATGTGTGATTATTCATGTATATATGTATGTTGTATGTGTTGGTCTGGGTTTCTCTGCATTGTGTTTTGGTTATGCTTTCTTGATGCTGTTTTGGTCGACACTGAATTTTGATGTTGTTGCTATTTTAGTCGTTTTGACCATTTTATTGTACTTGTATTTTTGGACTGCACCTATGTTGCATCCAGCTTTAAAGCTCGGATTTTACCTTGTGCTCGTGTCATGACTTTATTTCACTTGAGTTGAACCCAGCTTTTGATTTGGATTTGACCTTGTGCTCACTTGTCCCTGTAATTTTATCAAGTGTATATCGGTGTGCACGGCCATGTGGAATGTACAATGATACACTGTGCATGTCACAAGTTGTTCGTGTTTGATGAACTCACGATTAAATGTTGACGAACAAACCAAATAACCGAGGAAAATGATATTTTCAAAATACATTTTATTTTACACTGCAAAAAATATTTGTTTTTCAATTTTACCGTGTCAGTGTGTATTTTGCAGATTACTCAGATCCTGGATTCAGTTTGGAATGGAGTTGAAGACAAATATGTGTGAATGAGAAATGTATAGTGAGGACATTTGTAAATGAAAAATTGTGATGTAATCAAAATTGTATTGTTAGAAAATTGTGTGTATATTGAGAGCTCAAATTTGTACTATTCAAAATTGTAATAAATATTTATCTGAGTAAAATATCGGTTTGAATTTAAATTCTGTGTTATTTATTTTATTTAGAAAATATTTATTAATTATGTGACAAATAAAATAGTACAATAACAAATACATTTAAATGAATATATATATGTTTATTATCATCAAACAAAAATCATATACTTGCGTATTCAACACATTCTCGCATACAACAACCAATATCTCAAAATTTATAAGTCCAAAACATAAGGAATTTGGAGACCAAGGAACATGGACCCTAAGGAACATACCCTAGGGATCGCACATCAGATGGACAAAGATGTAGGGGTCAGCATAAACCCTATGAGAGGGATCGACAAAAGGCAATGCATAAGCAATACTGATTCAAAGATCATGCGATAACTTGGTCTCCTTTGGTCCAAATGATATGACATTTGTAGGGCTAACATATTTAGGCATACAAAATCCACCACAGGGATAGCTGCCCAAAAATCAACCAATAAATGGATCAGTATTGATCCCTCTTTATTTCGATTTGGGCCTAGCGACCCCTCTGGTGGGCCCATATGGATAAGAAGGTCCTATAGCCGAAGTTTCAGAGAGATTGTTGCACGTTTTCCCCTATAAATAAATGACATCAGAAAAGGGATCTTCTTTTTGCTTCTCTTCATCTTCTACCTAGGCTTTACTCTATCAATTTTATTCTTAAATTTCATGGATTTGTAACTGTAATTAGCAGTCTAAACAAATAAAAGGAAATTTGTTGGAGTGGACATAGGCCGGAGTTAGCCGAACCACCATAAATCTGTGTCTCCATTTACATTCTTTCTAATTGTTTTAATTTTGTTCTTCATATTTCTATGACTGGATTGGATATTGGTGCTTTCACATAATTAGGTATTGGTGGCCAACTTTGTTGCCAAAATTAACTAACTGGACTATCTTTCTCCTAAGTTATTTCGCATTGTACCCAACAATACGAAGCGACTTATGAGACCTAGAAATTTCTTATTCCACCTTGACATCTTCTAGCTAATCCGAGGCTATTGTAATATCGGAGTTGTGCACAAACTTTCGTATATAGGTGATATGAAAAACGTTGTGCTCGCCCACCATCTTGTGAGGCAAATCGACTATATATGCTAATTTACCAATCCTTTCTATTATCGAAAAGGTTCTTACAAACCTAGATGCCAACTTCTCCTTCCGAACCGAACCACATTTTTCAAAGGAGAAACCTTCATGAATGTCATGTCCATAATAAAGAACTCCAAATCTCTTCTTCTTTTATCAGCATAACTCTTCTGTCGGTCCTAAGTAGCCTTCATTCATTGATAAGTTATCTCAATCTTCTTCGATGTATCTCTAGTCTTATCTGGCCCAAGTGTCAGCCTCTCGATGGCTTCCCACCAATATAAAGGTCCCTTCCATACAGTACTTCATACGGAGTTATACCAATACTTGCCTTATAATTGTTGTATGGAAACTCCACCGAATGCAAATGTCCTCCCAAGACCTTCCAAAACTTATAATGCAGGCTCGCAAAAGATATTCCACGATATGATTCGCTCTTTCAGTTTTCCCATCTGTCTGTGGGTGATAAACTGTGCTTAAATGCAGCTCAGTTTCCAATACTTCCTACATGCTCTTCCAAAATCCACTGGTAAACAACGAGTGTATGTCGCTCACAATATTTTTCGACACACCATGGAATTATACAATCCACTTCGCATACAACTCAGCCAGCTTGAATGCTGTCCTATTTGACTTAACAGGTATGAACCTTGCGCTCTTAGCTAGCCAATCTACCACTACCCATATGCTATCATATCTTGTTCTAGTTTTGGTTAACCCATCTATAAAATCCATAGATATTTTCTCCTACTTCCACTCAGGAATGTCGAATGGCTGTAGTAACCCGCTAGTCTTCTTCTACTCTGCTTTCACTAACTAGCAATTCATACACTTCGAGATGGGTTTCCAAACACCCTTCTTCATACCTTCCTAGTAGTAAGTTTGCCTCATATATCTATACACCTTATTACCACTAGGATGAATAGTTAATATGGAATGATTGAATTCTTTGAGCACTTCATCCCATAACCCATCAACATTTGGAAAAATTGTCTTCCATCCTTACGAAGCCAACCTTCTCGGTCGATTCCGTACTGCTTCATGTTCTTCAGATTCCGCTCCCTCCTCTATCCTTTCCATGATTTTTGATAGCCTAGCGTCTCGCTTCTGACTAGTATCAATCCTTTCTATAAGAGTAGATTTGTTTAACAAGCTGGCCAAATTTCAGGCTCAAGCTCACAATGCGGCCTGAAATCAAATCCAGCTATATACTCCATATGCTTCCACTCTAAGAACATTGCTCCTAATCCAACATGTCTTCTGCTCAATGCATTAGCAAATACATTCCCTTTTTTTGGAGTGTATGAGGTACCAAAATCATATGAGTCCAGGAACTCCAACCACCGTTGCTGACGAAGGTTGAGATACTTTGAGAGAAAGTGCACTTCAAGGATTTGTGGTCCGTAAACAGCTCGAACCTCCCTCCCAATAGATAGTGCCTCTACATCTTCAAAGCAAAAACTATCGTTGCTAATACCAAGTCATGAGTTGGATAATTCATTTTGTGCAACTTTAGTTGTCGACTAGCATTGGTAACAACTTTTCCTTTCTACATCAATACCGCACCAAGTCCCATACCACATGCATTGGTGTACATTGTCAATTCTTCAATTCCACTTGGAGTAATCAATACTGGTGCACCCATTAACCTCTCCTTCAGGATCATGAATGCATGCTCATATCTCGCATCCCATACAAAATCATAATTTTTCTCCGTTAGGTTAGTCAATTGTGATGTTATCTTCGAAAAGTCCTTTATGAAGCATCTATAATATCCCGCCGATCCTAAGAAACTCCTAACATTCATAGTATTTCTAGGCCGATTCCAGTCTTGGATCATTACCACATTCGCAGGAACTACTCTATACCTTGTCCTGAAATAAATTTGCCAAAGAATCTCAATTCTTCTCTTCAGAAGTGACATTTAGAGAACTTCGCTCTCAACTAGTTCTTCCTCGGTATCTCTAGCACAAATCTCAAGCGCATATTGTGCTTCTCTTTAGTTTTAGCGTAGATCATAATATTATCCACGAACGCCAGCGTGAACATGTTTAGCTAGTCTCTGAAAACCCTATTTATTAGATCCACAAAGTATGCCGGAGCATTGGTCAATTCAAATGGCATCACCAACCACTCATAGAAACATGATAGCACATGAAACACGGTAAGATGCACACTTTCCTTTGCTACTCTAAGTTAGTGAAATCCCATTGCCAAATCCATTTGAGAAAACACCCTTGCCCCCATGAACCTGACTGAATAGGTCACCAATACGTGGATGTGGAAACTTGTTCTTCCTTGTCACCTTATTCAGCTCATGATAATCTACTCATAACCTCAAAGAGCCATCTGCCTTTGTTGCGAATACAACAAGTGCATCCCACTCAGATATGCTTCTACAAATGAGCCCTTTCCTCAATGGGTCATTCACTTGAACTTGCAATTCCTTGTGCTCTCTCGATGCCATATACCTTAAAGGAATAACTATAAGTCTTGCTTCCTTCACCAAGTTGATCCGAAACTCAATCTCCCTTTGTGGAAAAATCATGTCACTTCCTCAAAGACACCTAGATACTCTCTATAAATAGGCATAGATGACAACCCCTTCCATGGAATTTCAAGAGAATATAGAAAGCTAACCATCACCCTATTCTCTGGTAGCCAGCTAATCATTACCGTTCGCTCATCCACATCCCCGATTGTCACCAACGGCTTTTTGCAATCCACTACAACCGCATACCTCTTTAGCCAGTCCATTCCCAGGATAATTCTGAACTCAACAAAATTCAAAACAAAGCAATCACACACTAAAGAGCATCTGTGAATCGATAAGACTAAACCACTACAAGCCATGCACAGGCTAGTTGAACCTCTTACAATGTTTATCATGATGAAGAGTCTGTTTACTATCTCAGGTATCAATCTCAATCTTTCTATTAGGTTACTACATACAAATGAATGTGAAGCGCCAGTATCAAACAATACTCAAACTAGAATATCACCATTGAAAATCATACCTTGAATGATGACTCCTTTCCCCTACTCCTTCGCCGAGGGAGCACTTGATGAAGTTAGGACTGCGTCCAAAGCATATGCCTTCACTATCTACTTATCCTTCACCAATTTCAAGCAATCCTTCTTTAAATGTCTTAATTGATCATAGTTCTAGCACCTTCATTCCTTGGTAGCTTTGTAGTCCTTTATTAAATAACCTTTCTCCTTGCATCCATAGCAAGTTAGTTCAAACTTTCCCTTCTTCGGTCCCCATTTCCTTGTTCCTACTTCTTCTTTCTGTTCCACTTATTCTTGCCTCCACCACCCTATTACAGTTTTGGCTCTTTCTTCTCAATAGTAACAACAATAGTAACCCTTTCTTTGGTTACAGATTCTCATGCCTAAGTGTCTTATCAACCAACTTATCAAAATGCCCATACATATGATCAACAAACTTTTCTCCAAGATACTCGTCCAACCATATAATGGACTTCTAATTCTTCCTTAAGGGTATGTCAATGAATGACATCCCATACTTGGATAGTCATCAAACTCTGCTACATATTTTGAACCAATCATGTCTCCTTACTTCAGCTCGATGAATTTCCTACATAGCACAGACTTCTAAGCAGTTGACATAAACTTCTCCTCGAATCTTGCCATAAATTGATCCCAAGTTAACTAGTCTTCCGTAGTAGCTATGGCGACAGCATTCCACCAATTCATAGCATGACTCTGAAGTAATCTCAAAGCTAATATTCTTTTCATGGCATCTTCAACCTCCATATACCTAAAGGTGTGCTCATAAGTATCTACCCAGTCATCAACTTCCATGGCTAACTCGATCCTAAGGAATAGTTTCCCTCCAAGAGTGGAGTAATCATTGCAAAGCTTAGCAAAGTCAACCCTGGGGACGTGCGTAGGAGTACCTCCACCTATAACCACCCCAGGAGTATTCTACGCTCTCCTCATCAGTGATGCCATCAGCGGCAAAAGTCGGGTGTGGTAGCTCTCGACCCCGCCCCTTCCTTTACTCCTGAAGTGGAGTTCCTAATAACGTTCCTCGTGTTCCGATTCATTCTTATCTGTAACAAAAATGATAAATTTCTTAAAAAGGAAAGCCGAAAATGGTGCTCAAGTGCATGCAACTATACTATATAATATTTACTATATGTCTTATAAAATCAACTTATAACAAGTACAATTTTTTTCTTACGCATACTCTGGATCTAGTATAAGATGATATTTCCTTCCTTATCTCTACTGGATCCTTGTATCCACTTTGGTTAATCACGTAACCAAAGCTCTAATAGAAAATGTGACATACCGCCCTATACCATTGACACAAATTTAACTAAATAGTGTGCTGTAACCATGCCAAACCCGTATAGCATGATCGTCAGGGTTGAAATAAACAAATATGGCATATAATCTGTTGTATATCTCACAGTGCATCGATAAATATAATATTATGTATACCATAGTAAAGTGAGTGATAACCAAGTGAAACATCCTCATAGTAATATCACAAAGTTATCCACAAATGTCATATAGAATGTATACAACAAATCCATACTACACCACACTCTCAGACAAAACAAAGAAACAAAATTATCAGTATTGCCAAGGCTCCATAGTGCTACCCAACAAAAATAAAGAAATCCATATATATATATATATATATATATATATATATTATACGCCATAGCTCCTCCTAGCTCATCCTCCGAATAGCTACTATGTCGCCTTGACCTATCATCTAGTCTACTCATTTAAGAGTACCCAAGATAATAAGAAACTAAACATAAAGCCTTAGGGCCAAACAATAGTCTAGTATGAGTGGTAAATGAGTCTTAAAATATTATATAACAAAATATAGTAATAGAAAATGTCACATGATTCATGCCTGACCTGTTCCTACAACCAAAGAGTTAGCACATATAATGATATGCTAAATAACAACATCATAAAGGTACCCCTCTCCATAATATCTCTAGTACCCCTCTCCATAATATCTATTGTTGATAGCCTACCCAAAAAAGAAAACATAACAATTATAGCATCCATCAAGCAAAAACCTAGCCATCACCCTCTACATGCCCTGAATATATGATAAACTCATATGGCCATCTTCAAATACCAGGGACTAATGGAAATCCCAATTATCGTTATACTCTCTATCACACAACCCAAAGCTAGACAATAGAACCAATCCAGTATTCTAGGTTATACGGATCCTCGCTACCAATCCATGGGTGTTCCTACTATACAATACCCTTACTTTGAGTACAATAAGAACACTCTAAGTTATCGATGATTCCATGGCACTCCTATGACATTAGAGCTTTCATTGCTCCATATTTTATAAAGAGCCCCACTCAGCTAATCCATTCCATTGTTCACAGCCTCGTACATCCCGAGCTGCAACCTTGGTGCCTACTCCAATTATGAGTCACAAGCCGAAGAACCATTGCTTCATCGTATTATTATATCACTACCCTTATAGATGTGAACAAGACATCACCTCCAACACAACCTATTGAACCCTTGTATCCCTCCTCAGAAGTTGAACATTCCCTGGACCTCCCCACTAAACTCGATACCGACATAGAGTGTTAACCCAGCCCGAGTTTAAACTTAGCCTGATTTTGGTCCACGCTTCTGTCCAACCTCTTATGCCTTCTTTCTAGATGCCATAGACCTTGACCTATCAATTGTAGCATCTAGGTCTTCTCTTCCTAGCATTTAACTTTAAGTCATAGATGTTAACTCTTCGTATCCTTCCACACTTAGCCAAACTCCTACTACAACCCATAGACAATATACTACAGCCTTGTTCAACTCATCCCCAAAGTCTCCATGCCCCCCTGAGTTATCCCCTTGAGTTGGTGCTGACTCAAGCCCCTTAGCTCGTTACTGACTCTGGGACTTAGCTCCATTTTCAATGCAAATTTCCATGCCATCTTCCACTATGCTCCAGAGCCTATCCTCCAAGTTTTGTTCAATTCCAACCAACTTAGCTTCTGATATGCTCAATTCTCCAATCTAACTTCCAATGTAATCACAACACTAGCACACGACATCAAAGCATAGCATCCAAACAAAACATAGCAATGACCCATCCAATTAAATATATAATTTCATATAATAAAGAATGCAAATAATCAAAACAAGACAAGTAATCATTTTCGAATCATGGATCCATCTAAAATCATGGGTATTCATATATATATATATATATATATATATATATATATATATAGGATGAAACTAAGCCAACTTAGATTATATGCTTATTGAACATATAATTAGGGTTATATTTGGTTTCTACTACCAAATTATGTTACGTCTTATCAAATTCATGTCAAAGTTTATATTTTTGGCGTACAATCACAAAACCCTAACACATAATCCTACATAGAAGAGTGAGAAGTCATCAACCACTCACCAATTACCAAATTTAAGCAAAATAATGGTAGATCCGATCTGAATAGCAGCTAGTTGCCCTTCAAATTGGGTAAGGTGATGAGCATAATCTTCTAAATGAAGATCTAATCACTTATTAGCAATCTAGTGTGATTTAGGATGAAATCTTGGTGAATTAGGGTAAAGGGTTTGGAACTGATTTAGAATGAGAGGGAAACCTCTCATTTAACTATCTCGACCTAAGTTTCACTAATTAGACTAATAGAAAAAGTAATTGGGCTTACTAATTACACAATAATTCTATCAAGTAGTTTCTAAAACTTAAAACAAGCATAATTTCCTTAACCATAAGTTAGATTTTCTAATATGTCCACTCTACGGAATGAAAAACCACTATATCACAGCAATGAAATAGGTTTGAGCCTCTAATTCGACTCCTATCAAAAGTATAGCCCAAATAAAAAAATTAGGTTAAAATGGTCATATAGAAATTTGGGAAAAATCATAAGTGTGTAAAATACCCCTAAGAGTTTTATTCCAAAAGTATAGAATCATATGACCTTGTATTAATTAAATAGAAATATTTTACAATCCTTCGATGCATAAAATATTGGTGGTTACACTCTTCATCCATAGTATTTCTCCAACGCTTCTTTTGCCAGGTTTCTTGGAAGTATATGGGCTCGCTATCCACAAATAGACAAAAAAGAGTAAGATTATCTTGATTCTCGATTACGTCATATATTTCTTGTAGGCTTTTAAAGCACAAAGCCCTTTCACTTCCGCGTTCGTCTTTTTGACAACTTATGGCTGGTGAAGCTGGTGGATGTTTGAGCTAAAAGTGGCCACACACAATCAATAATAGAATAGAAGAGAAATAAATGAAGAATAATCAAAACTAAACAAAGAGGATAAGTAAATAAGAAATAAAAATTAAGTAGTAAAAAATACAAAAGGACTTATAGTGGTTTGGCGTTGTGTACCTATGTCCACTTTGAAGAATTTTCTTTATTGCTCACTTGTAAATCTAATTACAATGAAGTAAGGATAATAGCAATTGATTACAATGGAGTCCCAAGTAGCAAGCATGTAAAGATCTTTTAAATGGGAAATGAAGTCTGTATTTATAGGTGAAGATGGCAAAATATCTCACTGGAAATTCGGTATAAGACTCTCAAGATCCGTAGGGGCTCGCCAGAACGATCTCAAGTTCTTGCTTGATCATTGGAACGGTAGGTACCGACCGTTCCTTTATGCTCTAATACACGTGTGATCATTTCTTTTAGTTTCTCCATGCCTCTAGTCCATGCTCCCGAAGTTTGATGTAATTCTGAGTTATGGTTGGTTAGATATCGACCAATCTTGATTGAACAGGATTGTTCATTCTAGAATAGTACGATCATTCGTGAACGATGCATATCGGTCGTTCAAACTCGCTCATTTGATATGCAATCATTTTTGGGGACTCCTCTCCAATATATTGATATTCTAAAATTTTAAAGTGTGTTGAACTTGTGATTTTGAGATATAGATCGATCATCGTTGAATTGAACTATGTAATCGATATGATAAAATCAATAGTATTGAATGTGGATCGTACCTAATCTTGCTTTAGGGAGTAGTGAACTTCCATGCTCTAAGTGTTTTATTGAATTCGCCTTCAGCTTCTGCTTTTCTACTGCTTCATTTTATCATTAGGCCTATTTTCTAGGCTTCATGATCGTTAATCTGATACATCGATCCTGATGACAATTGAGTCTTTCTCATCCAATTGGTCCAAATATAGCCGGGTCAAAAGGCTGGATAACATTTTCCCTCCAAAATACGTCTTGTTTGAACATGAAGTTCTTTAAATCATTGCAAATTTTTACTGTCAGAAAGTATTCCATCCACTTTGTTAAACAGTTGCCATCCTTTCTGTTGGGTCACTTTTTACTGAGAGTCGCATCTCCTTCTATTTGTCATGACTATTGGTCGATTTCCAATAGTAAAAATGCTGGATTACGGCTTGTCAATGATTATCTTGTTTTGTTTCTAGTGATTATTTGGCTCCAACAATTTGGCTCAGACTCTTCTCCAATTGACTTCAGGTGAGAATCAATTTTTCTCAATTTTGGAATGTATACCAGCACATGAAAGTGACTATGCCATAGGATCGAAATGGCCAACAGTTGTGAACAATGTAAATGCAGTGGTAGGCGATACAAACTAAGTTATCCGCTGATGCAGAATACGAGTTTAAAAAGTAAATAGTAAAGTAAATGACACTAGGGATTCTTATACTAGTTCGAATTCTCGTTCTACGTCCAGTCTTAGACTTCTTCTAGAATTTAACTATCATCCCACTCTTAACCTAGATGAACAGGTATTACACTTCCTGAGCAACCGAATAGGACTTTACCACCTAGACAACTGAATATGACTTCTACCACTTAAGCTACCGAACAGGACTTCCAATACAAATGGTAAAATTGTTTCTGACTGGGTATGCTCTTGAATAGCACTGATAAGTCAATAAGGTACACCCTTCCTACAATCTTCTCCTCAAGTAAAATATGTATATTTGTGTGCACGTGAACATAAGGAAGATTAGATTTCTTTAGAATTAGAGAAATAAATACACGATTGCTCAAATATTCAAGCAATAAAACAGGAAACTCAGAATTCAAGAAAGTATGAAAATAGAATTAGAATTGTTAATTTAATCTTGAATTGAGTATGTATATATGTAGAATATAGAGCTACAACCCCAGGTTAGAATTTTTAATTTAATCTTGAATTGAGTATGTATATATATAGACTATAGAGCTACAACTCCTGGTTAAAAGTTCTGTTGAAAAGAAATCATTGCAACTCTTCTTAAAAAGATTCCTCTTCACTGAAGAGAGGTGTCTCTTCAGGATATTTGAAAAAATGTGGTTATAACATATTCAGTCGACTGAATATTATTATTTAGTCAACTGAATTAAAACAAAGAAAAAATAGTGAAACAATATTCATATTCAGTCGATTGAAATTTTGATTTAGTCAACTGAATATTTTGTAAAGTTGAGTCTTTGAATATTTAATCAACTAAGAGTAATTTAAAATATATGTGCATGTACACAGGTTCAGTCAACTGAATGATCTTGTTCAGTCGATTGAATTCTGTTGATAAACAAAAATCACCATAGCTCATTTGGTTAGAGCATTTGCCTTCTAAACTAGTGACCCGGGTGCGAGCCCTGCTCCATGCATTTCTTGAAAACTTGATTTTTCATTTAAAATATGAATTTACTAATGACCTAAGTTCAAGTATTGCTTCATATATTGTTATTGTTATTATTTTATTCTCTTTTTTAAAATAAATTTTTTATTAATTTTATCGAATGTTTCGAATGTGTATGTTTGCGAACTACTTGAGGAGAGATTTTAACATAGCTAAAAACTGAACTTTGACTCTAAATAACATATATATGAACTATACTTTATATTTTCGAGTCTGTTCTTCATAGTTATTTGTCGTAGATTCATGAATCTTCACGTCGATTGAATTTCTTATCATTAATCAAAACATAAGATCCAACAGCACGTATAGGTCATTGTTAAGCCCTTTTTTAGGAAGGATCATATCTGATCATTAGTAGGTGTGAGAGAATAATGGATCGTTCTAAATGAACGATCGTCATACAGATATACAAAATGATCGTTATAAAACGATTGATAAGGAACGATTGTATAGACTAACTTCAAGGGTTTTAAAGGTTTGGCCCATCCTTATACAAATGCTTTTCACTTAACCGCTCCATCCTCTCTAGTCACTTTTGTATCATTTCCATCTGAACCATAAAAGGAAATTTACTCCTCCTCTCCTTCTTCATCGTTCAATACACGATACTAACTCCCAAAACAAAGACCGATCCTCATCGTTAAGTCTTCAGTTAATCATCCTCTTTACCGTACTTGTTATTATTACTTCCATCTTCTCAAATCTCATGCAAGGTCGAATTTGAACTATTACCATTCTTTGAATCTTAATATAGGCAGGTTGATTTTGATTTGTATGTGGATTTGATAGCAGGATTTTGGGTTTCTCAATTTTATGGTATTCGACTAGAATGATGGAGTCGATTGATTTGAAATAGGTTGGAGAAAGAAGGGTTTTGGTCGATCGTTTTAGAGATGGTGAAGTAGTTGTGTTGGATTTGAGGGTCGAAAATGATCATTCATGAAAGATCGATTGTAGTCACGGACTTGGTGAATCTTCGAAGTAGATCAATCGATTTGTGAAAGGATTGTACAGTCATATGGAGTTGATGTTAAGTATAGTTTTGGTATGGACTGATCATATTGGAACGATCATATGAGAATGATGTGGAATATGAAACTATTGTATGATGATGGTTTGGTTCAAACATTAGTTGAATGTTGATGTGAACGATCAGGTGGAGAATTAAAGCGAATAATATGGAGGATCGAAGCTAATGATCGGACGGAATATTAGGAACGAACGATCGGATATGGATCGATGGGAACATAGGTTGGAGGAATGGTGCGGCACTTGGCTTGACTATGGATGATTGGTATGAAATGATCATATATGAACAATCATTATGGAACGATCGGCTGTACTTTGATGAAATGATTAGTTGTCAGCAACGAACTTTAAAATGAAATTTGATCACATGAACTTGGAATTTGAGATGAGCTTCGGCCTTGAACACTTGAGTGAACACATGCAACTTGCATATGACTTGAACCGCATGCTGTGACATACAAGACGTTCGAACTATAACATAGACAAATGCCTCGTACAATTCTTTTGAAACTCATTTGCCTATGAACATAAAATCAATCCTCAACATGCTGGAAATCGATCTTTGGGCTCAGGCTGAATCATTTCCTAACAATGTAAAGAACTAGTTGAGTAGGTCAGCAATGACAGTCACTCTGGTCAAACTTCAATGCCTTGTCATCTTTTCTACCTTTAATTATATAAAACTTATCACTGTATTGCATGGCACTTCACCACACAACACTATCACTCACTCTACAATATGGGATATTGGTTACTTTATCTAATAATGGTTTATTAACTAAGTTCAATAACGATGGATTCCAGACGTTCGGAACATATTGTAGCTATGTCTGCTAGAACATCTTCTTAGCACAGCAATTCCAAAGTCCAGTCAAGTTCATCCGCTGAATCAGATAGTTTGTCTTTTAGTCATCAATACAAGCAACTTAAGAGCTCTGGTTCACCATTTTATTTATTTTCTATCATTCCCATTCTTCCAGCGAAAATCATCAATCCTACTCCTTACACTTTGGAGGATGCAGTCTTCTTGGAAGATCCTCTAGATTCCATGGATTTGAAGATTAGTGAAGCTGCTCATCACAGTATCTATGGGAGATATGAGATTTCAGTTGACAATGTACTGGTCCCATCATGGGATGATAGAGCTCACAAGCATCCAAAGGGGTATACACCGCGCAAAAAAAATATGTGTTAGGCTTGATGCATTCCGCCATTTAACTCATATACCCATGAGGTTCTACATTACTTGAGGATAGCTCTGATGCATTGCATCCGAATGGCTATGCCCTGTTTAACTGTATTTACATTGTGTTTATAGAGTTCTTATATTGCCTTCCAACTACATAAGATATACGATTCGTATTCATCTTCAAGCAACGGATATGGAGTCTCTCGATTGCATTTCTAGAGTCAGTTAAGGAGTGCTAAATCTTAACTAGTACTTGGAATAAATTAAGCGCTTTCAAAAGCGAATGGTTCTTTGTGCGATCTCTACCTAGTTTCGCTCGAGTGTGGTTTGAAAGATGTGAATGTAACTCTTCAATTTAATTCATACGTTTATATCCAGGTTGTATCCTAGACTAAGCAGCTTTTCTAATTTATTACAGGCACTATCACGCGGCCCGAAGGTAAACATCTTGAGGAGGCAGTCTCGACCCTTAAGGATGTACCGCCGGAAGATAGAAATATTGAGTGCCTCCTCACTAATGAATGTCTCATCACCTTTTGTCTGATAGAAGAAG
This sequence comes from Allium cepa, assembly GCA_030765085.1. NCBI lineage: Eukaryota > Viridiplantae > Streptophyta > Magnoliopsida > Asparagales > Amaryllidaceae > Allium > Allium cepa. The sequence goes on along the minus strand of CM060929.1, from coordinate 913,498,788 downwards.
GCTGGAGCATAGGGCTAGTGAATAGGCTCGAGTTACAGTGGTAGGACAGTAGGTCGCAGTTGGTTAAAAGGGCAACATGGTTGATCCTGTCGTGCCCCCAACCGTAGGAGCCCAGGAGGTCACCGATATAGATGTTGAAAAAGATGAAAGTGACGAGCCCGGTCGTAATAATGAAGGTTCTCCTGGGTTTGTGGCTAAATCCTCGTAGATCCTACAGACCTCGACTTTCGAAAAAATAAAAGGAAAGAAACTCGTCTATCGATTTTCTAAGAGTTGTCTCTCTAATTATCCCAAGTTGTCTGCTACTTCTCAAGTAATTCCGGACTCCACTTGTCAAATCACCTAAGCATTTAGGCAAACCACTTGACTCATTATCTAACTTACAGATTCCACATGACGTTGAAACCTTTCACTTTACTGATATGAGCGTCGAGGGATCGTACTCTCCCTACCTGAACCAGTGCAGAAATTACATCTACTACTAAAAAAAGGTTACACCTGTGGGCAAAGTTCCAACATCTGGTCTGTCAGGGCAGGGGGAGGGGATGGGTGGAACATAAGGACACTTGCATACACTTGCAGTTCACAACATTGCACAGCATTGTTCTGGTGCCCTTTAATACTTAAAGTTGATTCATCCCTTGTTTTCCTTTGTAGGAACCATATTGAAGAACAGGAATATGTTCCAGTCTCTCCAAGATTTATCCCACCAAACTTCTGACTTAAGTTCAGGCCCGTGTCATCAAGGCGGTGGTCATGAGTATCTGGACCCGCTTATTGATTCTTCTCGTTGTCCTTCTTTGTTTCTAGATCCTCAATGACCTTTAGTCCCTTCTCATTCCTAACGACTTAATGATCACCATCATCATAGCGAGCATGTATCTCCCCAAAAGTTGGACAAGGAAAGCGCTAACATTACAACAACCACCAAAGAGCATGAAATCGGTCCAACCACTCGCATGGCCTAGCTCTAGGAAGAGTTTCTGAACTTATGCTTTGATGGGTTTTTCTTCCCTCCTCAACTAAGAATGGTCCCCTAAAAATTTCAAAGAATGAGTATGGATTGTTTTACTGATATCCACAGGATGTATAATGAGTGGATGAAAGCTGTAGAGAAAATATCCAAAGTATCCTTCGAACGAGCGGCCAATTTAGAAAAACTAAAGCACTAGGAGGGTCAAGATAAGAGGATCATCGACACTTTAACAAACGAGCTAGGGCTTCAAGGAACTCTAAGGAAAATGAGACCACAGTCAAGGCTTTTGAGGATGAGAAGACTGCCATTTGAATGAGGTTGAGGTGCTGCACCATAGAAATCATCAGCTTTCACTTGAAATGGATCTAGCCCAAAAGAGGATAGCCGAACTTGAAGCTAAACTTGAATTTGAAACTATGGAGAAAACAAGGAATAAAAGATTGGCCAGGATGCCTGTGAGGAGCTAGTGAATGTCAAGATTGAAAGGATGCAGCCATTGAGAAATCTAAAGATGTTAATGCCCTTATTCAGCATGAAGTGGATGCCGCTAAGGAGAAAACTAGAGAGGAAGTGATGAATGAGATTAACCCACGACTTTTTCTCTTCAACGCCAAGGTTCTTAAGTATGGAAACCTATAATCGCTTCGAGATGACTATCACTATCAGCTTTTGCATGTTTGGGAAATTCTAGAAAAGGGTGCTCAATGCAGAGGAAATTGAACTGATGAGGTTTGAAGGCAAGAACTTACTAGGCGATGAACCCAAAATATTACATGGTACCCAAATTGTATTTCAGCAAGAGCCAGCTAAGGCCTCTTAACATAAAGCGGGTGAAGTTTTCGAGTCTGCTCCACTTGATGTCGCAATTAATCAACCCCTAGTGTCTCAGGATATTTTTAGCTCTCATATAAGTTTTTCCACTGCTCCAAGATACAACCTTGAGAAGCCTGAATATGAAATTCATAGGGAGCTTTTTAGAACTCCAAAATGAAGTTTTGAAGGTACTCAGGAGCTAGACCGAAAAAGGTATTTTATTGGCATCTCCCATCTTTCAGAAAGTGGGGGTTCCACCGGTTGACATTTCTAATCTTTTTGGATATGTTTCCTCAACTTTAGGTCCTCCAGCTGACGTTCCCTTCCTCAAGGATCCCAGCTAGGGCCTTAAGTGCTTGAAACAGAGTACGTTACAGTTAAGAACTTGGCTGCGACCAAAGATGTTCATATTGGATGAGCACGTGATGGACGCACTATTAAGGGGAAGTAGCGATTTGCACCATGAAATCCAGATTGATGATGACATTGTGATTATGGGTACCTCTGATTTTACTGATGAGTTCATTGTAAAGGAACGCATTAAAAAGGAAGAGCCACTGAAGAAAAATGCTAAGGTTGAGCCAGTTGACATGGATCCTAATAACCCAAATCCTATCTCGCTTCAAGTCATTCCTCCTGAAGGTTGATTCCCATGAATGAGATCCCTCATGTATCTAAGGATGATGTTGCCTCGATCCTCGTATCTAGCGATGTCTCTCCGAAAAGGGGTAGAAGTGGTAAGGGATCGAAGAGAGGGTTGGGCGATAGTATGAGTGGATCCCTCTATAAGAAATTGAGGAAGGATAAGAAGTCCAAGAAGTGGCCGTCGGGTCGGCTTGATGCGTAGATAGCTTATGTTGCTACTCTTTCTCTTTTGTTGGCCATGATTGTGCGGGTACAACCCACGCTCATAATTTTCATTTTATTGGATAAACTTCTACTACAAATTACAAGTTTAATATAAATAAAAGTTAACTTGCTTCCATAAAACTCTAAAGTGTATTTACTTAAGTTAATGAGCTATTACATTTTACATTCAATGAATTTGTAATTCGTTGCTCGTTAGCTCGGATATTGATTTGATTCATCAATCTCATGGCCTCCCTAAGATCATGGCCCTGAGTCATTTTCAAATGTTAGGCTCAAGTCTTATTCAAATGTTAAGGCTCGATCCATAATTCTTCTATAATGATCGTAATTTTGATTAACATTATTTAGGACATTAAATTAGATAAGTTAAAAGAAATTGTGCAAGTGGTTAAGGGAATAGAGAATTGTCTAATTAGAGGGTAGTCATGCCTAATTAAACAATGAACAAAAGAGAATTAAAATAAAATAGATAAGGGTAATAAGATAAGGGAAAAATAGGAATAGATTATAACCTAAACCCTCATGTCACTTTCATTTTCCACGTTCACAAAAAAATTTAAACCAAGATTGGACGACCACCATTAGGAGAAAGCAAGGGGAAGATAAACAACAATCAAAGGAAGAAGCTTAAATAAATTCATTCAAGAGCAAATCTCAAACTCCTTAACAACAAGCTAAGGTGAACAATAGTTTACATCTCATATTTTGTTCTCGGGTCTAGATCAGGTCTGAGTATGTTTTGCAAATTACTATGCCATGTTCTCGATGTTAAATAGATATATATGCTTGTTGATGAATTTGTTGGTTCATATAGATTTTATGATAAGTTATGATTTTAAAAACCGACCAAATAGCATCCAAATGCCATGCGATTTTGATATAAGGTCGGAAATAATATTTTAGTAATGGGTTTCAAGTTTTATAATTTTTTTTGAAGTAATTTGGACTTATTATGAATTTTCTAGTAAAGAAAATGGTTATATTGGGTTTTAAATTAATTACGGCTATTATATGTTAGCTATAGGTCAGAAATTTAAATATGTTAGAACACATATAAAAAGTGATTTATGGGAACTTTTATAGAATTTTCCTAAGTATTTTATTAAAGATATAACATTATTTAAGGTATGTGACTTAAATGTTTTATATATTTATAAAAAGAGAAGGGGCTATTTGTGAATGTTTTAATTTGTTAATTTCTGACATTTAGTAGCATTTTTTGAAAAGACTTTGTAAAAGTATTGGCAACTAATTATATGTTGACAAACAAGACAAGTTAGCCAGAAAGAAATTGCTTTAAAAGGTTAAAAATCAGTTTTATAAGGTTTTACTGCCTCACCACTTATAGCAGCACATTTCAACCTCATACTACTGCCTCATCTAAGTCGAAACCAGTACACATGGTATCGACCTTGGCACGTAGTGGATTGGAGGTAGGCGAAAGGTATGGAGTCGAAACAGGCTTTCGAAGGGGTTGAAGTAGCCTTGTTAAACTTAGAACCATTTTGGTTATAAATGTGGCTTTTGAAGAAACTAGCTTTCGAATTGGTCAACTGTTTTAAAGAAAAGAGCTTTCGAGAGGTTGCCGTCTTTGTTGTAACAAATAAGCTTTCGAAGGGGTCGAAACCCGTATTGCCGCATTCAACCTTTCGAAGCAATACCTTCGAAGGGGTTCTTTTGCTTTAACTTAAAAACCGCTTCTCCTATGCTTTTGAAGGGGTTGGTTTCGACACCATCCACTTTCTTTTATTTAGGAAAATGCTTTCAAAGAGATGCTTTCATCCTAATTCTTTTAAGGCCCATTTGATATTTTGAAAGTTAAACCCAAAGGTTTTGAAAGAAATATTTTAAATGGTTTTAGAACTATATTCCACAAGATTACTTAAACCCAATGCTTTCGAAAGGTCTGTTTAAGTTAAGGACTTTAATGCTTTCGAAAGATATCTAATGGAAGGTTTCGAAGGGTTAATTCCCAAAAGTTTTCAAAAGGTTTACCTTTAGTGTTTGAATGGAAGGTTTCCAATGATTTCGAAAGGTAAATTTGAAGTGTTATAAATGAGGATGTCTAAGGTTTTATAAAGCTTTCGAAGGGACACTTTCAATGGTTTTACAAATGATTTCGAAAGGTATGTTTTGGCCTTTCGGCCTAGAGTTCAAAGCAAAGTAGTTAAATTGTTTTGAAAGGGGTACTAGCAAGGGTTTTAAAAGAGATTGTTTAAAGCTTTTAAACAAGAGTATCGAAGGTTTTCATCAACAATATTTTGCATATATCATATATTATGGAAAAGAGGTTTGAGTAAAGCAAAAATATATTTCCTCGTTTAAGTATGATTTAAAGGGTTAAATAAATTTGAAAGATGTTTTCAAGGAAAATTTGAAGGGTAGTTAACCCTAAAATAAATGAATCAAATATTTGAATACCATATGGGGCCGGTATAGGGTCGTGCCCTATACATTAGCTATAACCTCTAGTTAATTTAGTCCAAAGTCCCAATTTGTAGGGCTTAGTCATAGGTAAGGCTTAAATGATGTTACACAAAGAAAAAAATATACAAATAAGGAGGATAGGTTATTCATGAGCTCGTAAAACCATTAGGAACAGTTGACCCAGAAAGAAGTAAGTTAAGGATAGACCATCTAGGAGTGTGTCTAACATATATTAGATTATTTATTTTGTCCGGTTGGCTCGATTCGACCAATGGTTAGTAGTTAGCCAAACAAAACTATATTGCTCGGATAGATAGTCCATTTATTACCTGATTTATGAGCATATATGATATTGCTAATATTATTTTAATCAATTTGATTGCGAGATTCTGATTTGAAAAAAGATAAGTTTTAAAGAGATATTAGTGAGGGGAAACTCGTTCCGCTAAGTGGTGTGGTCTCACTTAATATCAGAAACCCAAGATGTAATAATATTATTCACACCAGGCTTTATGTCCGACTCGAAATTTGTGTTTTCCCCGTTAAACTCTAAGGTGCTCAATATTCAATTTGAGTAGATTGAGAGTTAAGGCTTTTTAGGTTCAGTAGATTAGACGAATAAAGATTTCGAAGATGTGCAAGAGGCAAAGCTAGGTATATAGGAGCATTTAGATTTATTTCCGCTGTGTTGTATTAAGGCTGATATATCTACTTAATACTCTGGTCATCTAACGGGGCATTTTCATATGTTGCTCTTGGCATAATTTATAATATTATATTTGATCAAAACCTAGGAATCATTTGGGACTATGTAATAAACTAAAATGTGCAAATAAATATTCTCCAAAATTAACATATGTATAAAATTACCATTTCCCCCCTAAATTGAAGATGAATGAGTGATGATTTAATAACATTTGGATTTTGGTAAAAACATGTAAAAATACCTAAATATGACATTTATTTAAATAAAAATAAATTAAATATGGAAGTAAACATATGCACATTTATGTGCACATCAGTAATGGAATATGAAACATGGTTTACAATGTAATCAGTAATTTTCTTTTTGGAATCTATGATTTTGTTTCATATTCATGTGCTTTTATATTATGGATACCATTAACATTACCATATTTTGTCACCAGAAGATAATACTATAAATGACTGCAGCATATGTAGCGTTTAGCTTTGGGCCTCAAGATTTGGGATATTATAACTTGGTATCAGAGCATAGGGTTTATGAAAAAATTAAAAGAATTTTCAAACCTAAAATGATTTTGAAAACATATTCCTTAGGAATTAGAGGAAAGATTGGGGTGTAGGATAACGGTATAATAACATACTTGTATTTGCAATGTATAAGTATACGCTTTATCTCTATTCTCCCATGTCTACTAGGCTATTCTTTAGTATCATACGAAAACTCAAATGTAGATTTTATGGACGTAAGATATGGAAGCTAGAGAAAGAAGAGTTAACGTTGGTGGAGGAAGCATCACAACTTATGGGAATGCTAGACCAAACACTAGGAAAAATCCGGGTTAGCACAAGCTGCAAATGTGGGTGCTGGAGTCTTATAGGTCAATGTTGGAGCAATGTATCAGTTCTTCGTTAACATGATACAAGCAAGATTTGCTACGGGGTTAGCTGGAGGAAATGTTGAGGGAGGATTTACTGAGGGCGGAAATCAAGAAGCTCCAGTAGTTCATAACTATGCAATTTTGAGTGGATATTATGCTTGGTTAGGAGGAAAGCCGGTTATTGGTACTAAAGATGCAATTGAAGTGGATAATTGGTTACTTCATTGCGATAGGAATTTTGCTTATTTGGGGCTCATTGATGAGTAGAAAAGAAGGCCTGTTTCTACACAGTTACAAGGCGCCACGCCGTATTGGTGGAACAGTGTTACTATTGGAGTCAATGAGGAAACCATGACTTATGCTGAGTTCAGGAGGAGGTTTGAAGAAAGATTTATGTTGGTGATTGCTAAGTCTACTCTGCTCAGGAAGTTTGCTGAATTAGAGTAGGGAGATATGACAGTTCTTAAGTATGCAACAAGATTTAAGGAGTTAGCAAGATACGCATACGCTACGTTTGATACTATCATCAAACGAAATGAGAAGTTCATTTACGGGTTGAAACCTATGCTTGCTAAGGCCATGTTATCGCATACTATAGATCCCTGCGATGTAATTGTGGAGATGGCTTTAAGGCATGAAGAGATGCTCGCTTATCTTGAAGGAAAAAAAGTAAGGAAGTCTCAAGGAGGGTAGAACCGGAAGAGGAAGTTTTTCCATAAGAATGATGCTTAGAAAAATGGAGGTGTCAAATAAGTAAAGGAAGAAGTTGTCTGTTATAAGTTTGATAAGAAAGGACACTGTGCTCATCAATGTTGGACACGCATAGGAAAGAAAGCTCCTAAGAAGAAAGAATTGATATGTTTCATTTTTGATCAGATTGGACACTATAAGAACCGGTGCAAGGGGCCAGCAATGATGGAAAAGGAAAAGTGTTTGCATTGGAGCCAGCTGCCTCAACCAACAATAGAGGAAAAGGGAAAAGCTATGTTGGAAGGTACGCTTTTGATTCATGGTGTATCAGTTAGTTTTTTGTTTGATACCAGTGCATCGCATTCTAAATATCTCATTGTTTAGTGAATGAGCTTAACCTAGAACCCTCATATCTAGCCATATCCTTAAGGGTTGCGAATTTGTTAAGAGGATATGCGACTCTTGTGATGAGATGTGACCACCTAGAATTTGAATTGTTAGGTCATACGTTTGTTTTTAGTTTGCAAGTGTTTAATTTCATATGGTTCAGAATTATTTTGGGTATGGATTGGTTAAGTAAATACGATGCTAGGATATTTTTCCACGATAGGAAAAAAATCACTTTGACACCCCGATTGTAGTGATTGGATTACATACTCCATAGAAAACCATAGTTCTTAGATTAATGATTTATTGGATGTTGTGGAAGCATAAGAAGAGTTGAATCAAGTATTCATTGTTAGAGAATTCGAAAATGTATTTGAACCTGTAATAGTACTACTGCCGAAACGAGCTATTGAGTTTTAGATAGATTTAGATTCAGGAGCAGAACCGATGAGTAGACCGCCAAGCAGAATGACATCTACCGAGATAAGGGAGCTAAATGTGCAGTTGGTGGATTTGGAAGGCAAGAATTTTATCAGACCGAACAGTTCGCCTTAGGGAGCCGCCGCAATGCTTGCAAAGAAGATGGATGAATCTTTAAGGTTATGTATCGATTATCGCAAGTTGAATGAGAAGACAATAAAAAATTGATATCCATTACCTAGTATCGACGATTTGTTCGACTAGTTGAGCTAAGCCAAAGTATTTTCCTAGTTTGATTTAGCAAAAGGGCTCTATCTGCTTTGAGTGGCAAAGGATAGTATTCATTTGACGGCGTTTAGAACCAGATATGGATCGTACGAATGGTTAGTAATACCATTCAGACTAACTAATGCACCAGCATTCTTTGTAGATTTTGATGAACTGAGCTTTCCGAGAGCACTTGGATAGGTGCATGTTGGTTTTCATAGATGATATTCTGATATACTCTAAAGATGAAGGAGTGCATGAGGTTCATCTTAGAGTGGTGCTTGAAACATTGAGGTATCACCAACTGAAAGAAAAAATTTTGAAGTGTCATTTCTGGAAGAAGGAACGAAGTTTTTTGGTCATGTAGTCTCAGAGAAAGGGTTGTCTGTAGATCCGACAAAGATTGAGGTGGTGAATAATTGGAAGAGAACCGAGACAAAGATTGAGGTGGTGAATAATTGGATCAGTTGGGTATCATCGGAGATTCATTCAGGATTTTTTGTAGATAGGGTCGCCGATGACCAAGATAACACGGAAAGATGTGAGTTTGTTTGGACTGATAAGTGTGAGGAAGATTCCAGAAGCTAAAAACTTATTGACGAATACACTTATGTTAATTGCCCCAAATGGGAATTGAGATTTGTAGTATACATAGATGCATGTTGTTAACCAAAAAAAGGATCAACTCCCTGGTTTAAGTTTGAAAGCACCAGCCCTTTTCTAACAAAGCAATATCATATATCACAAATATAGGAAAAGAACAATAAAAGAGAGAAGACAGAGAATATTTATAGTGGTTTGACTGTTAATGAAGCCTATGTCCATTTTATATATTTTTTATTATAAACTGATTGCTATTACAAGATGTGCTTGATTATAAGGCTTTGATTATCTCTAAGTAGATTGAATTCCAGAGTTGGAATTCACTAGGGAATCATAGCGAATTCCGTTGGGAATTATTGTGAGGGAGGCAGAGTGCAAAGAATGTTTCTAGCAGAGCTTCAGCAACAAATCTGGTGAAGATCCCATTTATGTTGTAGGTAGGGTGGTATTTACAAAGATCGAAGAGCTTCTGAGCCAAGCCTATTCATCAACTGCTCGCAGGTAGTAGGGAACGACCCAGGGGGGTTTGGCTCACAAAGCGAGGCAAAACCATGGATCGATGCGACCCATAGACTTGGCTCGTTTGTGAGCCAATGCCTTGGCCTCTTTTCATTGTATCCTTAGTTAGTTCATTTGAATGTTTGAGGAGAGGCATGGGTGGCTGATGATCCAAGCACTTAGGATTATTCTGGAGTTTGGAATTGGAGATGTTTCCATAGTCTTTTTGTCGTCCTTGTTCTGTTTTAATGATGATTTACTAGCTGTTTGCGCTTAGCTGCTGATTGGGCTAAAAGAATGCTGATCTCTCGGTTTAGTTGATCCCAGTTACTGCTGTAGTAATATAGCTTGGCTCTCGTTAGCTCCTTGCCTTAATCTTTCTGGTTAAATTCCAAACCATTCCGATAACACCGGACTGTTCTGTCTCCTATGAGATCCTGCTGGGTTAAAAACCCGAATAACATTTGTTCCTCGGAGTACGTCTTCATTGCAAACAAGGCATGCTTTGAAAGTTATCGATCTCAATATTCATTTGTCGATTTCCAAATGATTGCATTAAAGTTTTTCGAATACGTAGCAGGTTATGTTGTTGGCCATCTTCCTTTGGTTTTGCCTGCTATTATTGCTTGCCGCAATGGATCAAATTTCTTCCCGTATCTTCCAGCATGCTTTGGAACGATAGATAAATGTCATAGGGTGAGCTCGAGAAAAAGTGCCCCCAACACTACGGGTCGCCAGCGATCCCTGCTGTTGAAAATTTCCTTTCGATATTTGGGTCGCTAGCGACCCATGATGGATCACTGGCGACCCAGTAACTTAGGAAATTTTATGCTTCATTCTTTTTGCATATTTATACCCTCAAACCGACCTATTAGCTTCATTCAACCCGAGCCAAAAATATTCTCTACGCGATCCGTTCCTCGAGCGACTCGACTTTAAGTAATTCAACAGCCTTTCCGCGCCTCGATCCATTAATCCGTGGTAATCCATCAATCCTTGGTGATATTTCATCCTTCCATCATGATTCCAACTCGAAATTTCAAACCATAACTAGAAATTCCATCTTGCCACCATCTTGAGTCGCCATAGATCCACCAAACTCGCCATCGATCCATTCATAGTTCGTTGAATTTAGCCTCTAGTCTTTCTCGTGTCTTTAAATTCAGTCAAAGGTGGGTCCGCTTAATTAGTTTGCTAATTACTGTGTGTTTGCGCCAAAATTGGTCACAAACCCCGAATATCGTGAAAGCACCAATATATGAATGCAAATCAACAATACTCTAACACAAATCTCATATCCAGGCTAAACAGAGAACAACAATCGGAAAATAACAAACAGAAACACAAGATTTATAATGGTTCGGCTATCTCCGGCCTACGTCCACTTCAAAGGATAATCTTTTTATTGATGTTCTTCGCTGGTTATAGTTGATTACAACGGATCGCAATAAGGAAATTCGAATACAACAGCAATGATGAAGTGCAAAGTTGAATCTGGCAGAGTCTGGGCGTTGAGTAGCCAAAGATCCCTTTTCTGTAGGCTTTAGGGTCCTATTTATAGGTGTAGGAGGCTAAAATCTCGCTCAAATTTCGGGAGACTACTTCTGGCACGTGAGGGGCCCCACTCGATCGATCCCATGAAGTTTCGGCTCGATTCGTGATCGATACGAACATAATTTGTATCGATCAAGATTTTTCCAATGGATGCGAAACTTGGTAGGAACATTCTTTGTCTTGTACGTAAGCTCCTGTGAAAATTTCATAGTATTAGGACTTGTGGTTTAGGAGAAATGATCGATGCAAGTTCATGTTCTTCGGTTGGCCGTTGTATTCATATCGATCCTCTTCGCGTCGCTCCTCTTCGTATCGATCCATTTCCTATCAATCCCTTCGACTCGATCACAGACACGTGCATGCAAGGGTGGTGCGAAATTCTTGGACCGATCCATTTTTTGTGTTGAGTTGACCCGAGTTAATTTTATCCAATATCGAAGCTTCGTTCGCATCGACCATTGATTCGCATCCACTCATTTCAGTCCATTCTTGAATGGATCATCAATTCACATCCATTCATCGTAGCCCTCGTCCGTATCGATAGTTGATGGTGTACTTTATATCGATCGCTGCAGATACCACCGATACAAAGTGAATTTGCTTGAGCATGATGGATACGAACAAGGACTCGGACGCTATCGATTCGAACAACCACGAACTAGACGGATACGAAGGAGGTTTGTAGAGTGGATGGATACAAACTAAGCTTACCTGAGATCGATACGAACAGAGTCAGTCCTTGATCGATACGAAGTAGTACGATCATGATGGATACGAACTAAATCGATACGACACTGCTGCTTTTGGATCGATGCAAAGAATTTAATTCTGGATGGAGTCGAACAGCATCGATACGAACAGAGCTTTATGATGGATTCGAACAACATGTTTTCCTTAACTTGTATTGATCATATCTCGATCACACAAACTCCAATCGACCTGAAATTTGAAACATAGCCTCTCCTAGCCCTGTTCATCATTCCCAATCGATTCCATCTTGATCGAAGCTCGGCCAAATTTTAACGACATCGATCGCAGCCTTGTTTCCAATCGATCTCCTATCCTGATATCCATTCTTTCTTGCCAATTTGTTGATATTCCAGCCTTGACCAAAGAGTGGAATAACATTTTCCCCTCGAAACATGCCTTGTGAAAAGAAGGTGTGTTTTGAATTGTCTCGAATCCGATATCCAAAGTCCATAGTCGTATACATCCAAGCCCGATAACCGGCTCTTAATCCATCCTTTTCCAGTAACTGATAATCAAATTCAAGACCTCTCCGGGTCGATATCCAAATATGTAACCTCTCCGGGTTCTTTCCAAGTGCAAACCACACCTGACAACCGTGGTGCAGTGTCCCTGGACGTTGACTAATGCTATGGCTTAAGTCTTAAGCCAAATCCTGGTCGCTCCGGACCCTTGTCGAGTATAGTCCATACCCGACGACCTAAAACAGTAACCGCTAATATAGGGCCTAAGTCCTAGGCCAAACCCTGGTCTCTCCGGACCCTTGTTGAGTATAGTCCGTACTCAATGACCTGAATAAGTCGATTTGTCACGCTCAGACAAAGCGACTTACCCCTTGCTAGGTATAATCCATACCCGACGACCATTTACTAAAAACCTGACAAAAATCCAATCAAAACCCAATCCAAAATCTAAATCAAATGGAAAGCCAAAAATCTACATCCGAAATCAAAAGCAACATCTAAGCAGGAAAACAATCATCAAAACAGAAGTCCAAACCATAAAACAAGCAGAATCAGGAGTTCAAGCCAAACTCTGAAACCAAACTAGAGAAATGAGCATCCAATCAGAAAACAAAAAACAAATTTCACAAACCATAGCATCGTGGTTTATCATCATTCAGAGCACGCCTAGGGGCCAACTCCGTCCTCGTACATGAGTAAATGACTTGGTCATCTTTCCTGTAGTTTGCTACTTATTTCGTACTATCCCAGTCAATTGATAACCAATCGATCATCATTCTTGGGCCTCACACTATCATTATTTGAGGTAGACGATGGTTTTCCCTGCCCCACCGCTGCATTTCGAGTCTCGACGTATTGTCGCAACTGTCTGTTCCTTACATGTTTCTCAATTATGTCCTTTAAGTGCCTGCAGCTATTGGTGTCATGCCCGTCCAAATCGTGGAAGAGACAGTGCCTTCCCGATGCCCTTTAACGTTTGAAAGGTTCTCTCCTAGCCGACCTTTGGTAAGGAAGGTGATTCCGGGTGTCCATTAAATATCTGTTATAACATCTCATTCAATCCTGTGTAGGTGGAGAATTTTGGCTCTCTCCACCGTTTCCTAGCTTTTTCCGCTTCATCATCCAGCTTCCTTTTTCCTTTCTCTTTATCTGAGCTTCTACCGGATGGCCCTCCATCCTCAACCGCATTCGTCTCCTTTAACTTCAAATCTGTATATGCATCTTCTTGCCGAAGAAATCTCTCGACTTCGTGAAAGAATTCCCCAAGATCTTGTGGCAGGTCCCGTATTAGAGATACTTTAAAATCTGAATTTTCTCTGACTCCTGATACTGCTGCCATTAAAACCATCGATGGATCCGGCCGGTCCACCGAAGCGATCGCTGCATTGAATCGAGTTAGGAAAGCTCTCAGCGATTCATCCATCCTTTGCTTTATTGACGTTAGCATCAACACATTTTTTGGTCTTTTAATATGAACCCGGAATTGCTTTAGAAACCTGTCCTCCAATTCTGTCCATGTCCTGATAGACCCTTCTTCCAACTGTCTGAACCACATAGCAGCTATATCCTCAAGTACAGAAGGAAACATCGGGCCATAACTTCCTCCGATGCCCCCAGCACCTCCATGTGTCTTTTATATCTCATCAAATGATTAGTTAGGTCGGCCTTGCCATTGTACGTCTCCACGTTAGGTAGCTTGAACTCGGGTGGATTCCAAGCTATCCTGATTTCACGAGTAAACGGACTTCTGTTTACTCCTTCGAGATCTCTATTAGTCAAACCTTCGCACATAGTTTGTCTAATAATCTCAGCCAATCCAGTGTTTTTTGTCAAAGCTTGCCCCTTGAGTCCCCGAGGGAATTCTGGTACATACTCTTCATCCCGCGCTCTTACATTCCTGCCAGCATCTTGTTGTGCGATGTTAACTGGAATTCCTCCATGAACTGGTCCATCATTATCTAATGGTGTGCCCCCGAGCTTGGGTTCATTCAGATTAGCAGGTGTATGCGGATTAAGGATTGTTCCTTGTTGAGCTGCTCCATTCGATTTCCTGTTTGGTCCTTCCACTCCAGCTCCGTGGATCTGAACTCCTGAAGCTCCAACTGCTCATATTTTTCCAAACCGTCTGAGGAGATTCTGCATCATTACCTCCTGCCTTTTCAAAAATTCTTCGTGCACGGCTCCAATCATCATTTCCATTTCATCTTGGGTGATGAAAGCTGAAGTTTGGTTGTCCCCTGATGAGGCCTCCTAGCTTCCTTCATGTTGACTTCTCTCTGTTCTCTGTCTTCTACTCGATTGCCTTGTCATAGCTCTCTAGATCTGAATCCTTAAACCTTCAAATCTAAACTCCAAATCTGGTATAGCGTGTGCTAGTTGCTCTCAGTGAAAGCACCAAAGTGTGTGTGCCAAAATTGGTCACAAACCCCGAATATCGTGAAAGTACTAATATATGAATACAAATCAACAACACTCTAACACAAATCTCAGATCCAGGCTAAACAGTGAACAACAATTTGAAAATAACGAACAGAAACAGAAGATTTATAGTGGTTCGACTATCTTCGGCCTACGTTAATCTTTTTAATGATGTTCTTCGCTGGTTACAGTTGATTACAACGGATTACAATGAAGAAATTTGAATACAACAGCAATGATGAAGTGAAAAGTTGAATCTGGTAGAGTCTGGACGTTGAATAGCCAAAGATCACTTTTCTGTAGGCTTTAGGGTGCTATTTATAGGTGTAGGAGGCTGATATCTTGCTCAAACTTCGGGAGACTACTTCTGCACTTGAGGGGCCCACGCGATCGATCCCGTGATGTCTCGGCTCGATTCGTGATCGATGCGAACATAATTCGTATTGATCAAGATTTTGTCCAATAGAGTCGAAACTTGGCTGGAACATTCTTTGTCTTGTACGTAAGCTCCTGTGAAAATTTCATAGCATTTGGACCTGTGGTTTAGGAGAAATGATCGATGCAAGTTCATGTTCTTCGGTTGGCCATTGTATTCATATCGATCCTCTTCGCGTCGCTCCTCTTCGTATCGATCCATTTCCTATCGATCCCTTCGACTCGATCACAGACACGTGCATGCAAGGGTGGTGCGAAATTCTTGGACCGATCCATTTTTTGTGTTGAGTTGACCCGAGTTAATTTTATCCAATATCGAAGCTTCGTTCGCATCGACCATTGATTCGAATCCATTTATTTTTGTCCTTTCTCGAATCGATCATCGATTCGCATCCATTAATCGTAGCCCTTGTCTGTATCGATAGTTGATGGTGTACTTCGTATCGATTGCTGCAGATACCACCAATACAAAGTGAATTTGCTTGAGCATGATGGATACGAACAAGGACTCGGACGCTATCGATTCGAACAACCATGAATACAATGGATATAAAGGAGGTCTGTATTGTGGATGGATTCGAACTACGCTTACCTACGATCGATATGAACTAAGTCAGTCCTTGATCGGTATGAAGTAGTACAATCATGATGGAAACGAACTAAATCTATACGACGCTGGTGCTTTTGGATCGATGCAAAGAGTTTAATTCCGGATGGAGTCGAACAACATCAATTCGAACAGAGCTTTATGATGGATTCGAACAACATGTTTTCCTTAACTTGTATCGATCATATCTCGATCACACGAAATCTCATCGACCTGAAATTTGAAACATAGCCTCTCCTAGCCCTGTTCATCATTCCCAATCGATTCCGCCTTGATCGGAGCTTGGCCAAATTTTAACGACATCGACCGCAGCCTTGTTTCCAATCGATCTCCAATCCTGATATCCATTATTTCTTGCCAATTTGTTGATATTCCAGCCTTGACCAAAGGGTGGGATAACACTGTGTTTGTGTAACGACTTGATTATGAGTTTCCATTTGCAATGTTGATCGGGAGAAGTTTGATTTGATTATGGTTTAATGGAGGAAGATAGTAAATAAAGTCTTGAGTTGTCTCCTGGGGCGACGTTCGGGCTTTAGCCCAATGCCTGACACGTTTTACTATCTTCACCCATTAGATCAGAATTGACTTGTGTCCAGTTTTGCAGCTGTTACTGTATGTCACATTACTAGTCTATCACGATTGTTCCGTAGAATTTGGACTTATCTTACTCGCTTGTTGCATGCTTGGCGTTCCTAAAGTGAGAAGAGCTTTCTGCATCGCTATGGACAACGGATCTGTTGTCGATCATGGATTGATAATGGGTAAGTGTATAGAAAGTAGAAACAAAAGTAAAAAAAGTGTCATGGGAAGTTCTTTTCTTCTTCCACAGCAAGCGAACTATCTAAGTGGCATAGGGCGTTTGTAGTGTATCGAGCACTGAGTTTATCTCATATAGATAGTATATTGCACTTTCCATAGCCCGCATTTGAAATCCGACGTGCCGATTACCAGTTAATGTTTCGTCGAATTCAAGTATGGTGGAGGAAGCTATTAGTTTAGGATAGATTTACTTGACATTTTCGGACGTGGGCTCTATTATTTAGAATGAAGCAGCCATCCATGCATTGTAAATCAAGCGGGGGAAGCCCAATGCTCTCAGAAGCCGAGTCATCATCCACTTCAGAAGCTCAGTATGGTCACTTAGTCCCGGTTGGGCCAGTCGTGGATCGTATACCTCCTATCTTTAGAGTTTTTCTTAATCCGCCGAAGAGAGCTTCATCGGAGGTTTCTACCAAGGTTCTTCATAACATCTGTGCGCAACACGGAATTCCCGAAGAGGATATGCATCTACCAAACAAGGACTAATTTGCTCATATGCCTCCCCTTGGCATACTGCTTGCCACCGACACATGTGTTTGATCGAGCCATGCCTACCTTCAACGAATTGTATGTGAGACTCTCTTGAACTTGATTATTGCCCCATTTCAGCTTCATTCGAATGGCTAAGCCATCCCAACTTGCATGCATGTTCATTTCATTCGGGCGTTCAACTGTGCTTCAAGTTTTGATGAGTTGCGGTACTTAGCATTCAAGAAGAGAGATGATTGTCCCTCTTTGATCATAATTGAATCCCAAAGAAACAGAAAAACTGTCCTGCGCTTTCAAAGCAACTTATCACAATTCAAGATGTAATATTTCATAGTCACATGCCCTGAGGGTTTCAATCGTCAGTAGATGGCAGGGGGTAAGCTTCTTTTTATTCATCGAGCCTTTGATGCATTGCAATGGAGTTCCTAACCAACTATATGTTTATTGCGGTCGTTCCAAGGCCGAACAGAGACACAGCACTTGATGAAGTTTATCAGACTTTAAAGGTTCTTGATGCCGAGGAGAGAAACGTTAAAGTATTACCGACTGATAAAAACTTGCATCGATATGGACAACTGGCTCCAGGTAGATCTTCCGTTCAAGTTGAAGTTCCCTCTCCATCTTGATCCAGGGTTTATATGAGATCTATTTCCTCCTCCCTCAATTCCAAAGAAGGTGCTTTCCAAGAGAGAGAAAGCCCGTCCGGAGGATCCATCGACGAAGCTCGTGAGGGAGGAGAAGCTATAGTGACTAGATGAAGTGGCCCAGGTAGAATGCCTCAGATTCCGGTGGAAGTAGAATAGGAGTTTAGACAAAGAGAAGGCTAGGATTACACTCACTTTCATTAATTTCTCCATATTCATAGTGTTTATCTTATGTTTCTGAAACCTTTTATGTATGTTTTGTGCCAGATATGACGAGAGGACGAGGTTTTTATAAAGATATTAAAGAGTTTACTGACTCAGAGCGGTATTCCAAGGCACCTCCAGTCGTTATCAATCTTGAGAAACGAAGGAGGAGGAAAGAACTCAAAGCTGAAACCGACCGTCATGAAGAAAGGGAACTTTGCCGATCGTATAAAGGCGGGTATGAGAAGAGGAGATAACTTTTGGGGAGGAATGAACCATCGAAATAGTAGAAGTTTGAACACCGTCCTCATTCTTCAGAGCTTGCTCTAAAAGACCCTCCTATGGGCCAAGAAATTCCTATTACTTCTGCCCCGCTTCAGCCTTCGACTCACATTTCGTCATCTTCCATAGTTACTACTGCCCTTGGTGCTTCTCACCTACAACGGAGACCTATCTATGCCCTTCCTTCGGGCCCCCCTTAACTTGAGGCAATGCTTCCTTGTTGGTTCTTAAAGGGGATTAAGTTCGATCATGATTTGTAACTAGTCCGTAAAGATTCGTACATGCCGCGCCTCCAGGCCATTCAGAGGGACTTAGATCAGGAAAAAGGATGGAAGAAACTATGTAAACAATTGGTGGATACAAATCGCAATAATTACGAAGAGATCCTATCTTTCAAATCAGAGAAGGACGACTTTGAGAGAGGCCAATTGTGACGCCAAGATTAAGCAGCTATCGGAAGAGAAAGCAGTAGAACTGCAAGAGAGTAAGAGAAATGTCGACTTGCTGAAAGAGCTGAAAGAAGCCCACAACCGAATAGAGATCGTCTACAAAGAAGAAATAAAAAAGGCTCATGCAGAGGAGGAAAAATTTAAATAAGAAGTGACCGCCTGAAGCGCAACAATTGAGGCTCAATGAGAAACTATTTTGATCATGACCTCATCTAAGAAGGGCAAAACAAAACAATTTCTGACCAGGTCAAGATCATTGCTAAGTTACAGGCTCAGGTTGCAGAACTTAGTGCCGATAAGTCTGCCGCTGAGATTGAGAAAGCTACTGTGAGAGCGGACTATTTGGACCTCCAAAATGTCTTCGATAGGAAAATGGAGAAGCTGGATGCGACTATTCTTAACTCCTATATTAACTCTCTGTTGCATCAAGGAAGTCTCATCTATCTCGGCCCGAATTTTCCATGCACTCTCGCCTTAGTTTGGGAGGAAATTTTATCTCGTTTTGTCGATAGAGATGGCGTTTATTCCGATCGAGAGTTGCAAGATGCCTATCTTAATGAGGATCCAAGAAGGCGTTACTTGAGCGCCAAGAAATTCTCCAAGTTGAAAAAGAGAAGGAGGCCACCGATGCTGCCTTCACAACTGCCTCCGACGTGCTTACCAAGCCTTCTATTTTCGGCAGGGGCAAATTATCGGAGTAGCCCCACGATCAGCCAACGAGTTCACGACTTGAAATTCTCCCTTGGTGAAGGAGGTGAATTTGAAGTTGTTATTCTCGATCATTCCTGCGGTGCAGGTAATGTCCATGCTTCCCCCCATTTTGGGAGCTTCCAACTTATGCGGCAAGATCAGAAAAAATTTAATGCTTTCATTTTTGATCTTATAGGTCCATCTACCTTTCCTGTTGATGTGCTAGCTACTACGTCGTCCATGCCTACTACCATTTCCAAGTCTTCTGTGGTTGTTTCTGTTCCTATTCTTGTTCCCACGTCTGTGTGTGGTTCGCAATCGAGGCCAGAAGCTGAAAAGATTGCTGCACTTCATGGCGTGAACGACCCTTCTGTGTCGTTGGAAGGAGACATAACAGCAGCATACGCCTAGTAGTAGGAGAATCAGATGGAGCAATTGCAAAAGACTCAACACGAACTAGCTACTATCAAGAGGGAAAAGGTCAAAGCGATCAAAGCCTCTAAAGTTCCCGCAAATCACGATGGTGAAAGACTAAGGGAGAGGCTTTTGAGAAGGCTTTGGAGGAAGATGAGGACATTGCCGCCAATTTGTTCATTGACATTATCGGCAGTGACACCACTCCCGAGAAGAAGTAGAAGCTGCCAATCAAGGGCGGAAAGGGGAGCAGCTTGTACGAAGACTGACTCGATTTTGGTCAATAGCTTGCATGAAGATTGACTTGTGGTTCCTTTTTGAGTCATTCTATTCAAGTGCGGATTCAGCACTTGGCGTCTTTACCATGGAGTCCGTATTTTCTTTTTGTTGGCCGGTGATGTATGGGTACGACCCCCAAGTGTTGACCCTTTGTACAGAAAATTATAAGCAATATACTGATATTTTGATTGTACCCTTATATGTCTGTTCATATGTGTTCTGTGTACTTGTACTTGTTTTATTTCATACTTTTCCATTTCTTTGATTATAGCCAAAGCCCTTTGTTCGAAGTAACAGAACTCAAAGATTAGTAGCACTTTGGAAGTTATAAACCCTTTAGAAATTACCAGAACTTGGAAAATTTTTGTTTAAAAATTCTTTGTTAACTTCTTTGTTTAGAGTGATAGAACTTAGAGAAGTTTTTGTTTATAAATTCTTTGTTAACTTCTTTGTTTGGAGTGATAGAACTTGTGAACATATTGTTTTCATGCATTTCGATCCATGTACCGGTGTATGCCCCCCAGTTCACAGGGCTGCTTACTATAAATAATTTTCATCTTTATTGAAAATTTGGCTAATTCACGACTCGATTCTCCTTTTTGGAAGTTATGCAACTTCGACACACAATCCAAGCTTCTTGCGATGTTTCAACAAGTATGCAATGCACATATATTTCAGAGACGCACAGTGCATAAGTTAATTGAGGGTGGTTTCAACCCTTAAGTGTTTGTAGTTGAGACTCTTCAGTTGGTTTGTAGCATTCCAATCTTGTAGGAGTCGTGCTCATTAATCCTAACTATAGGAGCAGTTGGCGCTGGTTATGAGATGCGCTTTTTTTGGTGCTCCTCGGCGTTGTCCATCTTCGAGCCACATGAGGAGCGTGTTTTAGTGCTTACTTATGCTGCCTGTCTTCGGGCAGGTGAGGCTTTTAAGTTTTAAGGATCAATGCACAATTTTTCATGCTCCTTGGAGTTGCCTTTCTTCGAGCAACGTGAGGAGTTAGTGTTTTGGAATTTTCTGTGTGGCTTATGCGATGCGCGACTTTTGTTTTCCCTCAGTGTACCTATCTTTGGGCAACACGAGGAGTTATTATTTTAGTGTGCGGCTTATGGGATGCGTGGATTTTGTTTTTCCTCTTTGTTGCCTATCTTCGGGCAACGTGAGGAGTTACTATTTTATGCGTGGCTTATGGGATGGGCTGCTTTTGTATTTTCCTCGGTGTTGCCTATCTTCAGGCCATATGAGGGGTTATTATTTTAGTGCAGGGCTTATGGGATGCGCGACTTTTAGCCTTCCTCAGCGTTGCCTATCTTTGGGAAACTCGAGAAGTGTTGATTTTATCCTTCTCGATGTTGCCGGAGCAACACCGGTTTTAAGAAAGCCTATAACGGGTTTCTTCAATCTAATGTTTTGAGTCGATTTGCCTCCATCGACCTGGTAGGTAATCATTATGAACATGGTTTTGTTGGTTCAAGAAGCAAACTTTATTAAGGAAAGTGTGGTAGTTTTTTCCTATGTCCAATGCACCTGGTACCTCGGGATGGCTTATTTGTTGGAAAATAAAAAATACATAAGGTAGAATTCAGGCAAAGTAATGGCGAAGCAATTCGCTATTCCATGCCCTAGGAACTTGAGTTCCATCAATGGTTGCTAGCTTAAAAGTATCGTCTCTTAGATTTTGATTAATGACATATGTCTCTCCTAGTTTAGTGCAAAGGCCCCCAGAACGGGGGTAAACTCGCTTGAGCATAAGATCTCCCACTTCGAAGGTTTGATTGTAAACTTTGGAGTTGAAGTATCGTGCGACCCTTTTTTATGGGTGGCAGTATTTAGCCCGCATCTTCTCTTTTTTGATCAACCATATCCAATGATTCAAGTGGGAGCTGCTCATTTTGTTTTTGGTTGAAACTATGCCTTCGGTGCGAGGGGATTTCTAATTCAACAGGAATCATTGCTTCTGAACCATATGCTAGGGCGAACGGAGTATGGTCGGTTGCCACTTTATGTGTAGTTCTATAAGCCCATAATGCGAGTGGAAGTTCATCAACCTAGTTTCCTTTGGATTTTGTTAGTCACTTTATGATAGTGGATTTGATGATCTTGTTGATTGCCTCCACTTTCCGTTTTCTTATGGATGTGCCATTGCGGAAAATCACTTTTTGACTCGGAAGCGCCTGTAGAAGTTTTTGAACTCGACACTTTCGAATTGAGTTCCATTGCTAGTGATGATTTTTTACGGCACACTAAACCTGCAAATGATATTATTAGTGATATAGTTAATAACTTTCTTTGTGGTTATAGTGGCCAGCGGTTTTGCTTCGGCCCACTTTGTCAAATAGTCTACGGAAACTATAACATATTTGGCCCCTCCTTTTTCTATTGGTAGGACGCCAACCAAGTCGATCCCCCATACTACGAACGGCCATGGAATGACCGTCTATGTTAACTCCGTTGAGGGAGTTCTCTTAATTTTGCTGAACCTTTGGCAACGATCGCATCTTCTGGCATTATCTACAGCATCACGATTTATTATTGGCTAGAATCACCTATGCCGAAGGACTTTCTTTTTAAGGGTCTGCCCCTCATTGTGGTCTCCACATTTGCCTTTATGTACCTCCTTTAGGATCCTTCGTGCTTTATCATTTGTCACACGCCTAAGAAGAGGGGTCGAGAATCCCCTTCGATAGAGTATGCTATCCTGTATCATGAACCGTGGCGCCTTCCGAAGGAGCTTCTTCTGTTGATTTTGGTCAGTTGGAAGGGTTCTTGCAAGTAGATAGTCCTTTATCGGCATTATCCGTGTATCCTTTCGATGGTGGTCTCGAGAATCTAGTCTATGTCCATTTCATCTATGCTTGGGTTGGTTAAGTTTCAACCGGGACCAACCCTAACGACTAAGCTTCCTCGGAACTAGCCAGCTTAGCCAAATAATCTGCCTTGGTGTTTTGCTCTCGTGGGATGTGAGTTATAGTGTAGTGCTCGATGTCGCTTAGTAGTTCTTGCACTTTGGACAAGTATGGGCAAGATTTTCTCCACGCGCTTGGTACTCCCCTTTCACTTGACAGACGACTGGTTGGGAGTCGCTGTATATGTGAATTGATTTTATCTTGAGTTCCTTCACAACCTTCAGTCTAGTGACCAGTGCTTCATATTCTTCTTCGTTATTTTTTTCTGGAATTCCAAGCGCTAAGCATAGCTAATGGCTCACCCCTTGGGGGTTTCAAGCACTACCCCCGCTTCCGAACAAATTTTTTTGGATGCGCCATCAACGAAGAGCTTCATTGCATACTTACTTCTAACTGGACTTCTTCCTCGTCATTCCTTATAGTAAATTCGATGATGAAGTCAGCCAACGCCTATCGTTGATAGCTTTCCTGGGGTGATATGCGATGTCATATTGACTTAGCTGTATATTCCACTTGAGTAGTCATCCAGGAGTTTCTGGCCGGTATAAAACTTGCTCCATGTGTTGGTCAGTCAATACTTTTATTGGATAAGCCTTGAAGTATGGTCGTAATTTCCAAGATGCGATCAAAAGACAATACGCTAGCTTCTCCAGTTTTGGGTAATTCTTCTAAGCATTGATGATTTTTTGCTAATGTAGTATATGGGTCACTGGATTTTCGCTTCTTCCCGCACGAGAGCGGCGCTCAACATATGTGGGGAGATTGCCAAAAAAATAAATAGGTCTTCTCCAACCACTGGCTTTGATAAGAATGAGGGAGCTTCCATGTGTCGTAGCAGTTCTTTGAAAGCTGTTTGACAAGCTTCATTCCGTTCGAAGTTTTTCTTCCCTTTCTTCAATACATCGAAGATTGGTATGCACTTGTTTATAGCTTTTGAGATAAATCGGCTTAGTGCTGCGACTTTTCCATTCAAACTTTGAAGTTCTTTCTTATTTCTCGGGGCTTGGATTCTCATAATGCTGTTATTTGTTCTGGATTTGCTTCGATGGCTCGGGCACATAATATGAACCCTAAGAATTTCCTCGAAGCTACTCCAAAATGACATTTGAGTAGGTTGAGCTTCATCACATACTTTCAGAGTATTTTGAACATTTCAGCAAGATTCTCTAGATGGTTAGTAGCTATCTAGAATTTAACCAACATGTTATCGACATAGACCTCCATAGTCTTTCCGATCCGACGTTTGAGCATAATATTTACTAGCCTTTGGTATGTATTCTCGGTGTTCTTTAGCCTGAATGGTATTACTTTGTAGCTATAGTCCCAAATCGGTGATGAAGCTAGTGTTTTCTTGATCTGGCTCATGCATCAGGATCTAGTTATAGCCCGTGTATGCATCCACAAATGACAGCAATTCATGCCCTGCTATTCCATCTACACGCCGATCGATTCTATGCAGTGGGAAGCTATCGTTCGGACAAGCCTTATTTAGATCCGAGAGGTCAATACAAGTTTTCTATTTCCCATTAGACTTCTTGATTAAAACTGGGTTCGATACCTATTCAGGGTAGGTTGCATCCTGGATGAAGCCATTGGCCATCAACTTATCAACCTCCTCTCTTAATGCCTTGGAATGTTCGGGGCCCAAGTTGCGTCTTTTTTGCTTTACCGGAGTGAATTTTGGGTCAATACTGAGCGCATGGTAGGCAATTTCAGGTGATACCCCTCACATATCAGAATGTATCCAAGCAAATACATCCAAATTTGCACGAAGGAATTTGGTTAGCTTTGACTGCATCTTGTTTTCATGTAGCAACCCAATTTTCAAGACCCGCATTGGGTCATCCATACAGACTAGGGTAGACACCATCAATTCTTCTAGTGTTGCTCGATCCTCCCTTGAGTTCTTCTTTCTAGGGTCCAAATCCTTGTCGAATCGATTATGGTCCCTAAGCCAAGGGCGGCTCTGCAGTTGATATTCAAAGGGTTTACGTATGTGGAGGGTTTTCCCCACATACTTTCCTTTTTCCTTTCTTCTTTACTAATGCAATTCTACAATGTAGCATTCACGAGCAGCACTTTGGTCTCCTTTCACAATTCTGACTCCGTATTTGTAGGGAACTTCATTATAAGGCACCATTGGACTAATGTTATTTTGACGTCGGCTATGCAAGCCGTCCCAAGAAGGCATTATATGCTGACATTTCATCCATGATCGCAAAAGTCTAAATGAGGGTGACTCTTCGCTCACCCTCTCCAAGCTCCATAGGTAGGTCAATTGTTCCCACCGGTTGTTTGGGTTCACCGGTAAACCCCTGAATCTTTGTAGCATGCTGACACACTGTCATGCCAATCCTTATTCGATTGAAAGTGCATTGGACGAGAATGTTAACGGAGCTGCCACTGTCAACCAACACCCGTCAAACTACAACAGTTCCAATTCCTACCGTTACCACCATTGGATCGAGAGTTGGAGCCTCGATTCCTTCGGTATCTCGATTTCGGAACACAATATCGTCATTCAAGATTCTTTGCATCTTAACTAGGGTTTCGCCTTCCACAGCCGAACATGGTTCCTTCAGAGCATGCTTCAACGAACTTGCATACCGCTCTATTTCTCTCCAACTTTTTTGAACAGAATATGGTCCCACGGATATTGTTTCGATGATAAGCCTCTAGCTAGTTCGTTTCGACCCTTCTTCACCAGTTCCTGCTTGATTCCTTCATTCTCTTAGTTATTGATGAGTCACAAGTTGATTGAGATTTTGCGGTTGTCTTACATACTGCTGGAGTTTGTTATTTTCGATCAGCTCCTAAATTAGATTCTTTAGGTAGCGGCATTCATTTGTATTGTGGTCGTGTGTCTCATGGAAGTGGAAGAATTTCCCTGAGCGCTACCACCCATCAGTTGCCTCCTTTCTGGGTGGCTCTCTACATTCCTCAGTTCCTTGAATTACGAGGAAAATGTTTTTTGACGTGTCGCTTAGGGGAGTGTAACCTTCGGGACTAAACCCTTTGAGCTTTTTATTGCTGCCGTTATCATTCTTCTTATTACAGTTCTAGCCTTTTCTCTTTGAATTCCCATCTTTCCCAGTGGTCGCTTCAGTGGTCCGAGAAGTGTGCGCATTTTGATTCATTACTACATTGCTTTGCCTGACGTTTGTCGGTTGCACACAAGTAAACTTCCCTTCCAATTCCTGCGCTTTTGTCTAACCATAAGTACTGACTTACTATGCGATTGAAATCTTTCCTGGTGATAGTTTGCTTCATTTTAATCCACTATCCAAATTCAGTTTCGAGGTGAACGGAATGAACTAATGCCATAAGAACCATGTCTTCATTGGGTTGCTTACTTTCGTCACGGTGGTGTTAAACCTATTTATGAAAGATTTCAGTGATTCATTACGTCCTTGGAATAACCCAAATAGGGACATGATGTTTTTTGGCTGCGCCGTATGGAGTCTGAGCTGGTCAAGGAACCTAGTCGCTAGTTTGTTAAAAGTAGAGATAGATCTGGGTGGAAGCTTAGTAAACCACATTGACAAAATCCTTTTGAGAAAGATAGGGAAGTACATGCATCGAACAGCTTCAAAGGCATTTGCTCCATCCATATACCAACTGTATTTGTACAAGTGAGGTTTCGAATCCTTGGTACTGTCATAGGATGGAATAGTTGGCATTGTGAATTTTTCTGGATATCTCTCATTCAAGATTTCTTCGGTGAAGAGTGTTCAACTTGGTACAGATCCACATTCGCCATCTCTTCTATCTTTACTCTCCTCTATTAATCGTTTAACCATGTTCGCTATGTACACCTCTTACGATAGGTAGTCCTAAGGATAGTGATCAGTCACCGCACCAAGTGTTTGACTTTACAAATGGTCTTGGTGAGTGGACTGAGACCTACGCTCTCCTGTTTTTGAGAGAGTCACTTCTGTGGGGTCCTGCTGGCTTGCGGTTGGTCTACCTGGAGCAGTTTGGATATTCCTTGCATTATCAAATGCATTGGCATTTTATTCCAATTTGTCATATAGTTCTCCGTCCTCTAAGTCGGGAAACATCCATAAATATGTCTTCTATATAGGTCTTTGCCCCTTGACTTAAATTCAAAATAGGTTGCCTTATGGTGAATGGAGTACTTGCATTTCCATCAATGTTAAGTCCTGTTGTCACCCTCTTTTGTGACTGCTTTCCATTTCTTCTATGCAGACTAGAGACAGAAGAATTTCTTGTTCCATGGAAGCCGTAGGTTCAGACATAGTTCTTGGAGCGGGATTCGACTGTAGGTCTAAGAGAGCGTTAAGCTTGTCCATTAGAGCCTTTTGGCTATTTTTCATCTTTTGATTGATCTCATCAACCATTTTATTTAACTCATCCCTGATAACAACTTCATGTTGGTGGGAGGAGGCCGGTGCCTGATTCCCTAAGTTAGCGCCATTTACTTTAGTTTGTTGGTGATAAACATCTTCTCCAGCTACCGCTACCCCTATGGATCTTCCAAAGGCAGTTCTTCTTCTTCCAAGGGCCATTCGTTCCAAACAGTGGATTCCTCAAGCAAAGATTAAGGATCTAACTTTTGGACCTATGGGGTCCAAAGTTGATAACTAGATCTGGGTCCTGAGTTGGAGTTCTCAGTGAAAGCACAAAAATGTTAACCCAAAAAGCAGATCAACACCCTGATTGAAGTTTGAAAGCACCATCCTTATTCTGACAGAGCAATATCACAGATCATAGATATAGGAAAAGAACACTAAAAGAGAGAAGATAGAATTTTTTTATAGGGGTTCGGCTGTTAATGAAGCCTACATCCACTTTATAGTTTTATTATAGACCAATTGCTATTACAAGATGTGTTTGATTACAAGGCTTTGATTATCTCTAAGTAGATTGAATCCTCGGAGTTGGATTCATTGGACAATCACAGTGAATTCCGTTGGAGATTGTTGTGAAGGAGAAAAAGAGTGAAGAATGTTTCTAGTAGAGCTTCACCAACCAGTCTGAAGAAGATCTCGTTTATGTTGCAGGTATGGTGGTATTTATAAAGGTCGGAGAGCTTCGGGGTCAGTCCTATTCATCTAGGTAGGTAGGGAATGACCCAGGGGGGTTTGGCTCACAAACCGAGTCAAAACCATGCGCCGTTGGTGACACATGGTCTTGGCTTATTTGCGAGCCAATGCCTTGGCCCCTTTTCATTGCATCCTTAGTTAGTTCATATGAAGATTCGAGGAGAGGCATGGGTCGCTGATGATCCATGCACTTAGGATTTTTCTGGAGTTTGGAATTGAAGATGTTTCCATAGTCTTTTGGTCATCGTTGTTCCATTTTGATGATGATTTACTAGCTGTTTACGCTCAGCTGCTGAATGGGCTAAAATAATGCTGATATCTCGGTTTAATTGATCCCAGTCGTTGCCGTAGTAATATAGCTTGGCTCTCATTAACTCCTTGCCTTAACCTTTCTGGTTATGTTTCAAACCATTTCGATAACACCAGATTGTTCTGTCTAATGTTTGATCCTGCTGGGTTAAAAACCCGGATAACACATGTTGAACAGGGTTAGAAGTCGTGTTAATACAAAGAGGTAAAGTGATTGCCTACGCTTCTCAACAACTTAGACTGCATGAGGTATGATATCCAACACATGATTTAGAATTAGCTGTAGTACTTTTTGCATTGAAGGTGTAGGGACATTACTTGTTGGGAGAAAGATTCGAATTGTATATGGATCGTAAGTCACCGATGTACTTATTCTCTTAGAAGGAGCTGAATATAAGACAATGGAGGTGGTTAGAGCTTTTAGTCGCTTATAACTTTGGTATCGAGTACACACTAGGAAAAGGCAACAAGGTTGTGGATGCACTCAGCAGAAAACATCATAATGTGGTATTAGCAATGATAACCGAGTGGAAAGATTTAGAAACATTGGCTACATGCAGGATACAGTGGAAATCTAAAGCAAGATCTAGTGAGGAAGCTACTATGTCATCGTATTTAGAAGTTCGACCAGCGATGATCGAAAAGATTTCTTCTAAACAAAAGGAGGACCAATTATTAGTTGAATGGATTAGAATTTTAAGGGAAGGGACAAAGAGCGGTGACTTGAAAGATAATAGTCTTGATCACAACGGGTGGTTAAGGAAGAAAGGAAGATTGTGTGTTTCGAATGTAGGGAACATTAGGAAGGAAGTTCTTAAAAAATGCCATCGTTCGATGTTCACTATTCATCTAGGAGGAACAAAGATGTATCATGATATGAAAAGTAGTTTCTTCTAGGATGGTATGAAGAGGGATGTAGGCTTATGGGTGAAAAGTGTTTGAGCTGTCAAAAGGTAAAAGCCGAACATCAAAAACCAAGTAGGTTACTTTAGTCTTTAGATGTTCTAGTATGGAAGTGGGATTCTATTTTAATGGATTTTATAGATGGGTTGCCAAGGTCAAATAGGGAAAATGGAAGTATATGGGTTATAGTGGCCAGGTTAACCAAGAGTGCCCATTTCATTCCAGTTAAGTCAACCAGGATGACACCTGTTCTAGCTAAGTTGTTTATGAAGGATATAGTTAGACTGCATGGAATTCCTAGTAGTATAGTAAGTGATAGAGATTCCTTATTCACTAGCGAGTTTTGGAAGAGTTTATAGGAAACTTTGGGTACCAAGCTAAAGATGAGTATCGCTTACATCCACAAATAGATGGGAAAACAAAAAAGGATTAACAAAGTCTTAGAAGATTTGTTACGAGCTTGTGTGGTGGAATTTAAAGGATTATAGGAAGACCGCTAAAACTTAGTTGAGTTTTTGTATAGCAACAGTTATCAGACAAGTATAGGGACGACACCGTTTGAAGCTTTATATGGAAGGCCATGCAAATCTCCCGTTTGTTGGTTAGAGATCGGGGATAGGCTAGTTCTTGGTCCAGATATAGTTAGAGAAGTCGCAGTAAAGATTGAGTTCATTCAAGCCAAAATGAAGGAAGCTCAGTCTAGGCAGAAAAGCTATGCAGATAAAAGACAGAAAGACTTAGAGTTCTCAGTTGGAGATCACATTTACCTCAAGGTATCACTGATGAAAGGTGTAATTCAATATGGAAAATCAGGAAAATTAGCACCGAAGTTTGCTGGATTATTTCCTATTATAGAAAGGATTGGGAAACTCACATATAGAGTGGAGTTATCGAATAGTTTCACAGGAGTCCATAATGTTTTTCATATTTCTCATTTGAGGAAGTATATTCAAGATCAAGAGACTACTATAGCACCGATTGTGTTAGATGATTTAGTAGTGGAGTCGAATTTGACTATAGTAAGAAAACCAATCTATATAGTCGCAAGAGATGAGAAGAGGCCAAGGAACAATATAGTCAAATTAGTCAAAGTCCATGGAGTGACGATGAGAGAGACTGTACTTAGGAAACTGAGAGCAGGATTCGAGATACTTATCCTGACTTGTTTCATGGTATGTTTTTCCTTTATGATTGATTTTGGTGAATTCCTTATCGTAATTTTGAGGATGAAATTCTTTAAGAATGGAAGTCCGTAATAGCTCTAATTTTGATTAACATTATTTAGAACATTTTATTAGATAAATTAAATGAAATAATGTAAGTGGTTAAGGGAATTGAGATTTATCTAATTAGAGGGTAGCTGTGCCTAATTAAATAATGAACAAAGGAGAATTAAAATGAAATTAATAAGGGTAATAAGATAATGGCATAATAGGAATAGGTTTTATTATTATATCCTAATCCCTCATGCCACTTTCATTTTCCACGTTCACAAAAAAAATTAAACCAAGATTGGCCGGCCACCATTAGGAGAAAGCAAGAGGAAGATAAGCAAGAATCAAAAGAATAAGCTTAAACAAATTCATTCAAGATCAAATCTCAATCTCCTTAGCAACAAGCTAAGGTGAATAATAGTTTACATCTCATATTTTATTCTCAGTTCTAGATCAGATTCGAGTATGTTTTGCAAAGTATTATGCTATGTTTTCAATGTTATATATATATATATATATATATATATATATATATATATATATATATGCTTGTTGATGAATTCTATTGGTTCATATAGATATGATAAGTATTGATTTGAAAAATCTATCAAATGACATCCAAATGCCTTGCGATGTAGGTGTAAGGTCGGAAATAGTAATTTAGTAATGGGTTTCAGGTTTCATAATTTTCTGAAGTAATGTAGTTTTAATATGAATTTTCTAGTGAAGAAAATGGTTAAATTGGGTTGAAAATTAGTTAAGGCTATTATATGTTAGCTATGGGTCAGAACTTTAAATATATTTGAAAACATATTAAAAGTGATTTATGGGAATTTTTGTAGAATTTCCTAAGTAATTAATTAAAGATATAAAATTATTTATGGTATGAGACTTAAATGTTTTATATGTTTATAATAGGCGAAGGTGCTATTTGCAATTGTTTTAATTTGTTAATTTCTGGAATTCGGCACCACTTTTAGAAAAGATTTTGTAGAAATATTGGCAACTAATTATATGTCGACAAACAAGGCAAGTTAGTTGGAAAGAAATTGCTTTAAAAGGTTAAAATTCAGTTTTATAAGGTTTACTGCTTCCAACTTATAGCAGCACCTTTTGATCTCATACTATCGCCTACATCTAAGTTGAAACCAATACACATTGTATCGGGCTTGGTACATAGTGGATTGGAGTTAGGCGAAAGGTATGGAGTCGAAAAAGGATTTCTAAGGGGTTGAAGTGGCTTTGGTAAACTTATAACCATTTTGGTTATAAATGATGTTGAATATGCGCTTTGCGCTATATGATTTTTGTTTGATGATAATAAACATATATACATTCGCTTAAATGTATTTGTTAACGTACTATTTTATTTTTCACAGAATAAATAAATATTTGCTGAATAAAAATAAATAACACAGTTTTTGAATTCAAATGAATATTTTTATTCAAACAAATATTTATTACAACTTTGATAGTACAATTTCAAGCTCTCACTATACATATACAAATTTTGACTACAATACATCACATTTCACATTTACATATTCACCTCACTACATATCACTCACACTCGTATTTTTATCTTCAACTGCAATCCAGTTTGAATTCAGCATCTGAGCAATCTGCAAAAATATTCACTAACGCAGTAAAATTGAAAATAAAATATTTTTGCAATATAAAATAAAAGATGGATTTTGAAAATATGATTTGCCTCAGTTATTTGGGTTGTTCGTCATAATTTAAATTTGAATTCATCATACACGAACAACTTGTGACATACACAGTATATTACTGTATATGCCACAAGGCCGTGCACACCGATATATACACTTGATTGATTTACAGGGACAGGTGAGCACAGGTCAAACCCAAATAAAAAGCCGGGTTCAACTCACGTACAATAATATAAATGTCACAACTTCAGCACAAGGTCAAACCCGAGCTGTAAAACTGGGTTCAACACAAGGCATAGCAACTGCATAGCAACGGCAACAATGACCACAAAGAAATGCTCAAGGGAAGTTCAACTGAATCAACATGGTCAGAATGAAGACAGCAGTCAATGCCAAGATACAAGACACAATGCATATATTAAGTATACAGTTCAACAAACATATCGACCAGGCAGACCAACAAGCATCAGTATGCATGTATCAAGACCGAAGATGCCAACAAGTGATCTTGCCAAGGTCAGTATGCCAAATGCATCAATATACATGGCCGGGGGTGTCAAAGTAAAGGTCAGAAAAATAATCCAAACATGTGCAGACTCAACAGTGAAGTCATGAACAAGTGATCAGTTAACAAAGATATAAAATCTGAACCAATACACTTAAATACACAAGCATGATACAGACCAGTGACAACAAATAGCCTCGACCAAAATTCAATGATCACTGCAACATTGAAATACGCATGTACACAGTAAAGTTAACAAAAGTCTGGATGGTCAGCAATTTGAAAATGCACCAAACAAGTGACACCACTGACCAGATGTCAAGGATGCAGCATATACACAGTAATATGGATGAAGTGAACAACAATGTCGAGCTCAATAAAATCAGTAGCATGCTAATGAAGACTGCATCAAAAGGCAAGCACAAAAGTACACAACAACCAAATAAATCAAAGACATCAAGTGATGAAGCACTGAAACTCAAAGAGTTCAAACATGACAGCAGCTACAATATGCAGTTGCAACAAAGTGCAACTTAACCATCAAAACAGTTCGAGTTATATCCCAGTGCCATATTTTTTTTCCAACTAGAAGTGCAACTACAAATAAGCAAAGCCACAACTCAAATTCAAATACCAACTGCAAATATCCAATATGCAACATGGCCGTGGATGGTACAACAACAAAGAACACAAGTACAACACAGTAGCAAGCTACAATGCAGAAACATGGTGAACAAACACAACAGAAAATCATTGACATTCAACTAGAAGTCCAGCCACGACCAAGACCACATGGTCAGTATGAAAAAAATCAAAATGTTTGAAGACTACAGATGAAGCCAGAGACAATGTCAAGTGCAGAAATGCAACAATCAACTTAACTGAGCACAAACAAAACTACTACAGGAATGCAAACATGGTCGAAGACAACAATAAAGCATAGTCAAAACCGTGAGTGATTTAACGAAGTCGTGGATTTGCAAAACACGAAATCTAAATCGTACTCAATGTTGAACAAGTCAACAAAGCAAAAAGTCCAGAAATCGAAATACCGTGGTCATCACGGTAGCAAGCAAATGGCGTGGCAACCAAACGAACGCAAGCCATCGATTATACGAGATTGACAAAGTCAAATAAATCCCAAGCATCAAAACGAAATCGTATGGCCAAAGCACAGTGAAGACGAATTCAAAAATTATTCAGACAAATGCAAAAATAGGAATTCGACTCCTATAAATACCCAAAATCATCATCGGCGGAACTTGTGAGTTCGAATACAAAAATCGAAGAGGAACAGAGTAAAAATTCTTACCTGAAGCCAAATCGAACTCACCAAAGCGAAGCGGCCAAGAGCAAACCAAAGAGAGCGAAGCACACGAGAAAGGCGCAGCTTCAAAACCCTAAAATTGGATCAGAGACGAAGCCCTAAAATTGCAAAAGGAACGGCTGCCATCACAAACAAAGGAAGAAGGAGACGGGTCATAATAATAAAAGAGGGCCGGCCTGATTATTTTTAATAGAGACTTATTTTTAAAGGGCTTTAGTTTTTTTAAAATAGGGTTATTTGTTTTTAAGTTGTTTTAATTATTAACTGTTTGTTTTTACTTTACGAAACAAAACCTGTTAAATCACCACCTAGGGTTAGGTAGTGTCAGATTGTCTAGTTAGAATTAGTTCAGTGAGCAGGGTGTGCGAGTTTGCAAAGCTGTATAGGCGGGAGCAGAGTTTGCAAGTGATCGAAGCTCTATAGGCGGGAGGCAAAGTTTGCGAGTGATCGAAGCTCTATAGGCGGGAGGCAAAGTTTGCGAGTGATCGAAACTCTATAGGCGGAGCAGGGTGTGCGAGTCTAGTAGAGTGTTTGTGAGCGGGAGCAGATGTTTGCGAGCAGGGTGTGCGAGTCTAGTAGAGTGTTTGTGAGCGGGAGCAAATGTTTGCGAGCAGGGTGTGCGAGTCTAGTAGAGTGTTTGTGAGCGTGGAGCAAATGTCTACGAGTCTAGTATAGTGTTTATAAGCGTGATACTGTTTAATTCTAATAGAAATCTGTGAATGCAGCAGTAGGCAGGGTTTGCCGAAGCTGGGTAAATTTTGTGTGTGATTTACATTTCTGCAGTCTTTATTTCTGTGTTTAAAATCGAGAAAAATTGCTATAACCCTATTCACCCCCCCCCCCCCTCTAGGGTTAAAACTAGATCCTACAAGTGGTATCAGAGCGAGGTACAAAAGCCATTTTTGTTTTAAAATTTTTTCAAAAACCAATTTTTGTTTTAAAAATTTGAATTTTTAAAATGGCTACTTTTACTAGAGGTCATTCCAATAATATTCCTTCTATTTTCGATGGAACAGATTTTTTGAATTGGAAATTGGAAATTGAAAATGGAATTTTATTTAAAATCTGTTAATATTAAATGTTGGGATATTATTGAAAATGGGTGTGATAGAACAGATAAGGAAAGTATCTCGATTAATGCTCTTGCTATGCATATATTATATTCTCATATTAATCGTGATATTTTTAATCTCGTTTCTCTTTGTGAAAATGCACAGAAAATCTGGAATACTTTCAATGCAATATATGGTGCAAAAGTCAATAGCAATGAGATGTCCTCCACAACCAATTCAGTTAAAGAAATATGCTTAACAGGTTTGGTAAATAGCAGTTGTGATGAGGATGATGATGATGGAGCAGCCGAGCTGGCATTACAAATGAAGAATTCAAAAAGAAAATTTGCAGCCACGTGGAATAAAAGCGATAGCAGTGAAAGTGAGAAAGTAGATATGTACCTTCATGGGAATATAACCGATAGCGACGATGACGAGCCAAGCGAGGTATCAAAACTAACTCACTCCGAATTACTTATTTATTTCCACAAAGTAAATGGCTGTTTTGAACGACTTAGGGAAAAATACGCTAAACTTGAATCACAAAAAGATACTTTGATAGAATTAAATGAACAACTCGACCAATTAGTTAAAACCTATCAAAGTAAAATCCCTAAGTGTGATAAGTGTCTAACATTCGAAAAGGAAATTGAAAAATCAGAAATCAATATAAAATCACTTGAAAATGAAATTCTGATTTTAAAAGAGAATGAAAATAATAGGAGAGAGAATTCTATTGAAAAGTGCACACAGTTGATAAATGAAAATGAATCTCTCAAAACACAAGTCCAACAATTGTCAACGACTTTAGATAAATTTTCAAAAAATGAAAAATCGTTGAATATGCTATTAGAAAAGAAAACTGTTAATACGGTTAGACAAGGACTTGGATATAATAATTTGAAAATTGTTGAGAGCAATATTAATCAAGTTAATTCTATGTGCACAATTTGCAGAAAATATGGACACGATCACAATAATTGTTGGTATAGAACCAAACACGTGAAAACTATACCAATTTGGGTTCCAAAAGGCACAAATAAAAAATCTTTGAAAGTTAAACAAATTTGGGTGCCAAAAGGAACATATATAAATAGTTTTGGGTCTCCACAAACATATTTTTCATATTCTGCCACTAACAACCATGGACCTATAAATAGGTCACATAAATCTTTTTCCGTGTAGGTGTGGTGGTAGGCTAAGGAACAACAACGGTGTTCTCTGGATTTTGGCTGTTCCAGAAACACAACGGGCGATAAAGCAAAGTTCCTTAGCCTAGTATAAAGGTGACAGGATCACGTTGGACAACAACAAAAAATATCGTAAAGGTAAAACAGGTAAATTTGTTTTGAACGATATATTAATTGTGAAAATCTGCACCATTTTCTGAATAAAATCAGCCAATTATATGATGTTGATATGATGATGATTTAATGATGATTTAATGATTCTAACTTTATTCAAAATTGATTAGCCAATTATATTCTTATGCCAAAACACTATAAAATTCTCTAGAATTACTTGATATATAAGTTTGGGATAAAAATAGTGTTTTGATTGGATAATAATATTTTTGTTATAATATATTTGGCTAAATCTATATTCATGGTTTGACACGGCCTCGATTTAAAATCCTAATGAATTCTATTTTAAAAAATTGTAAAAAGGATTTTAAATTTTTTTGAAATTGTTGAAACTTTTAAGAAATTGCTTTGAAATAAAAATGCTGTTTGATGGCTTCTAAAATTGACACTTTAATATATGTTTGATTGTTGACACGGTCTTCATTTCAAATCCAAGAGAATTTCATTTAAAATTTGTTGATAATAATCATGAGATAATTTGTTGAATTTCATAATCTGGTCTTTGACATTCAACGAGTGAATTTTGAGTGAAATTGTAATTCAGATGCAGATTACACTGGTAATATAGTTGATAGAAAAATTACTAGTGAAACGTGATTATTTCTTGACACATTCATTTGCTGCATTGTTTTTCAAAGAAAATGTCTGCATGCTTTTTGTTTGAAATAATTTTTAAATGGCAGAAAATTTTCTTAAAAAACCCTTCTAGAAAATCATTTTTGACCTTGTATCAGATTAGCTATTTAAGAACAATAGGTTTTATAACTATTTTTGAGATCGATTTTTAAATAACTATATTAACTAATCTGACCCCCTAATAATTATCAAAAAGATGAATAGTGATTGAAAATAAGATGAGTGTTGATATTAATCATATATTATGACTCGAGACAATATAATTAGTAAATTTCTTTAGAAATTTAAACAAGAGTTATAAAAACTTTCTGTTGATAAATATTCCATGACCATTTCTATTTCTTTCATTTTTCTATCGACCATCACTCATCAAAATTCAATATAGTAGGTCAATATGTGGTAGTTTAAACGGGAAATCATTTGTGCTTCAATTTATAATATCTTTAGCAATAAAAAAAATAAATATCCAAAGTATTCACTCTCATTTAAAAGTCCTCACGGTTATGCATGGGTGAATTACTTGGATTTTTGATTATGTGCTTCCATGCTCATTTAAAAGTCCTCACGGTTATGCATGTATGGAACGCATATCAAAATTAATTGGTTAAATAGACAAGTTGATTCTAATCCCATTTAAAAGTCCTCACGGTTATGCGTGGTTAGAAGATACTTGAATTCATTTTTTAAAATAAAAATAAAAATTGTGAATACTACTAATCTCATTTAAAAGTCCTAACGGTTATGCATGGTTAGTAGATATTCAAATTTCCTGAAATAAATATACCACAAATAGACACAACTATATGGTTTTATTTGATGAAATCATTCATACCATTCTAAAGTGAAATATGCGTCAATTAAAGGATTTATGATTTTTGTTTGATTTTTTATCGAAATTTAATTTTTATATTCAATTGAGTTTTAATGTTGAATTAATATCGATCACTATATCTCTACTTTTCTATTACTATTATTCTTTTGCTGATAACAAAAGGGGGAGAGAAAGTTAAGATTTTGTAAAAAGGGGAGAGAAAAGGTCAATTAATTTTCAATATGCATATAGACTCATTTGCACATTTTATTTGTATGCATATATGTAGGGGGAGTCATATATGTAGGAGGAGTATCATATAGAAAGGAAGCATTCAAATAGGGGGAGCAATTGAAATTATCAAATACATTTAAATATTCAAAATCTTAAATATATGTTTGTTATCATCAAAAGGGGGAGATTGTTGAATATGCGCTTTGCGCTATATGATTTTTGTTTGATGATAATAAACATATATACATTCGCTTAAATGTATTTGTTAACGTACTATTTTATTTTTCACAGAATAAATAAATATTTGCTGAATAAAAATAAATAACACAGTTTTTGAATTCAAATGAATATTTTTATTCAAACAAATATTTATTACAACTTTGATAGTACAATTTCAAGCTCTCACTATACATATACAAATTTTGACTACAATACATCACATTTCACATTTACATATTCACCTCACTACATATCACTCACACTCGTATTTTTATCTTCAACTGCAATCCAGTTTGAATTCAGCATCTGAGCAATCTGCAAAAATATTCACTAACGCAGTAAAATTGAAAATAAAATATTTTTGCAATATAAAATAAAAGATGGATTTTGAAAATATGATTTGCCTCAGTTATTTGGGTTGTTCGTCATAATTTAAATTTGAATTCATCATACACGAACAACTTGTGACATACACAGTATATTACTGTATATGCCACAAGGCCGTGCACACCGATATATACACTTGATTGATTTACAGGGACAGGTGAGCACAGGTCAAACCCAAATAAAAAGCCGGGTTCAACTCACGTACAATAATATAAATGTCACAACTTCAGCACAAGGTCAAACCCGAGCTGTAAAACTGGGTTCAACACAAGGCATGGCAACTGCATAGCAACGGCAACAATGACCACAAATAAATGCTCAAGGGAAGTTCAACTGAATCAACATGGTCAGAATGAAGACAGCGGTCAATGCCAAGATACAAGACACAATGCATATATTAAGTATACAGTTCAACAAACATATCGACCAGGCAGACCAACAAGCATCAGTATGCATGTATCAAGACCGAAGATGCCAACAAGTGATCTTGCCAAGGTCAGTATGCCAAATGCATCAATATACATGGCCGGGGGTGTCAAAGTAAAGGTCAGAAAAATAATCTAAACATGTGCAGACTCAACAGTGAAGTCATGAACAAGTGATCAGTTAACAAAGATATAAAATCTGAACCAATACACTTAAATACACAAGCATGATACAGACCAGTGACAACAAATAGCCTCGACCAAAATTCAATGATCACTGCAACATTGAAATACACATGTACACAGTAAAGTTAACAAAAGTCTGGATGGTCAGCAATTTGAAAATGCACCAAACAAGTGACACCACTGACCAGATGTCAAGGATGCAGCATATACACAGTAATATGGATGAAGCGAACAACAATGTTGAGCTCAATAAAATCAGTAGCATGCTAATGAAGACTGCATCAAAATGCAAGCACAAAAGTACACAACAACCAAATAAATCAAAGACATCAAGTGATGAAGCACTGAAACTCAAAGAGTTCAAACATGACAGCAGCTACAATATGCAGTTGCAACAAAGTGCAACTTAACCATCAAAACAGTTCGAGTTATATCCCAGTGCCATATATTTTTTCCAACTAGAAGTGCAACTACAAATAAGCAAAGCCACAACTCAAATTCAAATACCAACTGCAAATATCCAATATGCAACATGGCCGTGGATGGTACAACAACAAAGAACACAAGTACAACACAGTAGCAAGCTACAATGCAGAAACATGGTGAACAAACACAACAGAAAATCATTGACATTCAACTAGAAGTCCAGCCACGACCAAGACCACATGGTCAGTATGAAAAAAATCAAAATGTTTGAAGACTACAGATGAAGCCAGAGACAATGTCAAGTGCAGAAATGCAACAATCAACTTAACTGAGCACAAACAAAACTACTACAGGAATGCAAACATGGTCGAAGACAACAATAAAGCATAGTCAAAACCGTGAGTGATTTAACGAAGTCGTGGATTTGCAAAACACGAAATCTAAATCGTACTCAATGTTGAACAAGTCAACAAAGCAAAAAGTCCAGAAATCGAAATACCGTGGTCATCACGGTAGCAAGCAAATGGCGTGGCAACCAAACGAACGCAAGCCATCGATTATACGAGATTGACAAAGTCAAATAAATCCCAAGCATCAAAACGAAATCGTATGGCCAAAGCACAGTGAAGACGAATTCAAAAATTATTCAGACAAATGCAAAAATAGGAATTCGACTCCTATAAATACCCAAAATCATCATCGGTAGAACTTGTGAGTTCGAATACAAAAATCGAAGAGGAACAGAGTAAAAATTCTTACCTGAAGCCAAATCGAACTCACCAAAGCGAAGCGGCCAAGAGCAAACCAAAGAGAGCGAAGCACACGAGAAAGGCGCCGCTTCAAAACCCTAAAATTGGATCAGAGACGAAGCCCTAAAATTGCAAAAGGAACGGCCGCCATCACAAACAAAGGAAGAAGGAGACGGGTCATAATAATAAAAGAGGGTCGGCCTGATTATTTTTAATAGAGACTTATTTTTAAAGGGCTTTAGTTTTTTTTTAAAATAGGGTTATTTGTTTTTAAGTTGTTTTAATTATTAACTGTTTGTTTTTACTTTACGAAACAAAACCTGGTAAATCACCACCTAGGGTTAGGTAGTGTCAGATTGTCTGGTTAGAATTAGTTCGGTGAGCAGGGTGTGCGAGTTTGCAAAGCTGTATAGGCGGGAGCAGAGTTTGCAAGTGATCGAAGCTCTATAGGCGGGAGGCAAAGTTTGCGAGTGATCGAAGCTCTATAGGCGGGAGGCAAAGTTTGCGAGTGATCGAAACTCTATAGGCGGAGCAGGGTGTGCGAGTCTAGTAGAGTGTTTGTGAGCGGGAGCAGATGTTTGCGAGCAGGGTGTGCGAGTCTAGTAGAGTGTTTGTGAGCGGGAGCAAATGTTTGCGAGCAGGGTGTGCGAGTCTAGTAGAGTGTTTGTGAGCGTGGAGCAAATGTCTGCGAGTCTAGTATAGTGTTTGTAAGCGTGATACTGTTTAATTCTAATAGAAATTTGTGAATGCAGCAGTAGGCAGGGTTTGCCGAAGCTGGGTAAATTTTGTGTGTGATTTACATTTCTGCAGTTTTTATTTCTGTGTTTAAAATCGAGAAAATTTGCTATAACCCTATTCACCCCCCCCCCCCCCTCTAGGGTTAAAACTAGATCCTACAAATGAGGCTTTCAAAGGAACTAGCTTTCGACTTGGTAAATTGTTTTAAAGAAAAGAGCTTTCGAAAGAGATCGCTGCTTTTGTTTAAAGAATATGCTTTTGAAGGGGTCGAAACACCTGCTGCCTCGTTCAACCTTTCAAAGCAATGCCTTCGAAGGGGTTCTTTTGCCTTAAACTTAGAAGCCGCTTCTCCTATGCTTTCGAAAGGTTTGGTTTCGACACCATCCACTTTCTTTTTTTAGGAAAATGTTTTCGAAAAAGATGCTTTCACCCTAGTTCTTTTAAGTCCTATTTGATATTTTGAAAGTTACACCCAAAGGTTTCGAAACAAATGTTTTAAATGGTTTCGAAACTACATTCCATAAGCTTTCACTTAAACCCAATGCCTTCGAAAGGAATATTTAGGTAAAGGACTTTAATGCTTTCGAAAGGTATCTAATGAAGGTTTCGAAGGGGTGATTCCCCAATGTTTTCAAAAGGTTTACCTTTAGTGTCTTAATGGAAGTTTTTCAATGGTTTTGAAAGGAGAATTTGAAGTGTTTTAAAAGGGGATGTCTAAGGTTTTATAAAGCTTTCGAAGGTACACTTTCAATGGTTTTGAAAGGACTATTGTTATCCATGAAACGTTTTCAAAATGAAAGTATGAAAGGAGCTAGAGTATTGAAAAAAATCGAGAGGCATTAGGATGGTCTATCTAAACGTTAGATAAAGCTTTCGAAAAGGAGATAATAGTGCCAGTATCACCTTTCGAGGACGTCAAACGGATGTTTCAACAGAGTATTGAGCAAAGAGCTTTCGAAGAGGTCGAAAGCTACCTTCCAAAGGCAATGAATAACTTACTTTCAACATGCTTCGCCAAACCATTCATAACAATTGGTTTCATTTTCATTTACCTCTATTGGAAGAACATCCAGCAAATGCGACCCATTCGAAAGCATACGCTACCCTT
This sequence comes from Allium cepa, assembly GCA_030765085.1. Taxonomy (NCBI): domain Eukaryota; kingdom Viridiplantae; phylum Streptophyta; class Magnoliopsida; order Asparagales; family Amaryllidaceae; genus Allium; species Allium cepa. Next base: position 913,456,518 of record CM060929.1, on the reverse strand, counting down.
TGGGATTGGTCTAAGTCAACCTCAGCTATGGAGAAAAGACTACACATCCACTACCACCGAAGCATAAGATTTCGCAACAGTCAGATAGATCGCATTCGAATGGTGTCACCTAAAGCTATATAACATCCCTAATTTTTGACAAGATTATTCAAAAGATTTAATTAGATAAATTGAATAGATTAATGATGATAAGGGGATTGAGATTTGAATAAATTATGTACAAGGGTCGTGCATTATAATTAAATAAATGGGCTTTAATTAGTTTAAAGGATAATTAGTTTACACATGGGCATATTAGTAAAATAGCCTCTTTATTTTGCACGGCTATACATTTCTCACCATTGTCCATTAACGTTCATTTCTCTCAAATCAAAAATAAAACGCAAATTTGCTAAGATAGCTGGCCATTAACAGGGAGGAAAAGAGGAATTTCAATCTAAAGCTAAGGATAAAAAGCTGGGGGGATTAATTAACAATAAATCTCAAATTCTTTATCAAGTTTAAGGTGAATAATAATTCATTCCATCTCTTTTGGTTTCTATAATCCTATGATTTCTGATTTGAGTGTTTATTTTGTTTCTAAGAAATATTGGATGATGATATGCTTAATTTATGAATTGTTTTATTTAAACAATTTAATTGTATATGAAATTCGTATGGTTTTAGGGGCAAAACCATGGGATATTGATTTTAAAATTACATGGAATTTTTTTATGTAGAGTAAAACATGATTTTGGAGTTGAGTTTCAATTTTCAGAATTTTCCAGGTTATGGATATTTTATTATGAGTTTTTGATGATAAATATAATGTAACTGAGTCTAAAATTTATTTTGAATATTTCAAAAATAAATTGGGTCTAAATTTTTAATATGTTTGATTACATGATGAAACCGTATTTCTGTGATTTTAGGGGATTTTTTTCAATTAATTTACTAAGGAAAGTAAATTATTTTAAAAGGACATTTTTGAAATAATTGGTTTTGGTATATGGAAGGGCTTAAAATGTTACATTTTATGGTTTAAATCTGATATAAGTGTGGCAATTTTAAATGTAAAGTATTTGAAAAGTTAATGGCAGCCAATTAATGGTTTACAAATAGACAAGTTGTTATAAAGCAATTACTAAAAGAAGCAACATTTCAGCCTTTAATTTAGAAAAAAGTGTTCCACCACAATTAACAGTCCTTTCGAATCCAATGATTCCACCCCATACTAGTCGAAATATACTTAGTCAAAACCACCATAATCAAAACCAATACGTAAGGCATCACCTAGTGGTGTGTAGTGGATTGGAAAGATGGCGGAAGCCTTAGTATCGAAAGGTAAGCTTCCGATGGGGTCGAAACCCTACTTTGTTTTCAAAAGTTAAAATATTGCCTTGTTTTACTCAAAGCCTTTGCCATAATCGAAACTTTTTCTTCCGAAAGGTTTTTACAAATATCTTTTGAAGAACTTTGTCACATTATGTTATAGTACTAGCTTTTGAAGGGGTGCCTTTTCACTTAAAATAAGAGCTTTCGAAAGGGTTGGTTCCAACCTATTCGAAATCTAGCCGCCATTTCCCTTCCTAAGTATCAAAGTCATCAATGCCTTCGAAAGGTTACCTTTTCTTTTACCTAATTTAAGCCGCATCCTAATTGCTTTCGAAATTAATTGAGGGTTTCGAAGCTTATGGAATTGAAGGGGGTCTCGACTCTGTCCTTCGAAGTTTTAATTTTTTAAGGTCTTTGCTTTCGACTAAGATGGTTCCGACGCCATCAAATTTTCCCCAAATTAATTTTTGTTTGCTTCGAAAGAGATACTTTCATGTATTACCTTTTTGGCCCAAATAATGTTTCTAAAGGGTAAACCCAATACTTTCAAAAGGGTACTTTATTTGTTTCGAAGCTATATTTTAAACAATGTTTTCTTGATACCATGGAAAGGTATCTTGATTTCAAAATGTGTATATTTAGAGTTTTGAAAAGAAGTATTTATGCTTTCGAAGGAGGTCATCTAATGGTTTCGAAAGTTATGTTTTAAAGTTTCAAGACAAATAACCATTCCCACTTTTGAAGGAAAAACCATGGCATAAATAAAGATTTTGTAAATGTTATTTACATTGTCATTAACCCATAACTGTATTTTGGAAAAAGGATAGAATAACCAGTTAGGTTGACCCAGTAGTGAATATAACTAAATTGATGTTAAAAATCTTAATTAAAGATATTGGAAGGAGCCAATAGGTTTACAGTAAGCCCATGAAAACTATACAATATCGGTAAGGGCCAATAGGTTCATAGTCAGCCCATGAAAACTAAGATTTGATACTGGCATGGGAAAGTAGGTTTGTAGTTAGCCCATGAAAACTATATCCGAATTAAGATATTGACACTCGATAAATATGTTCCTAGTTAGCCCATGAAAACTAGGATAGGAAATAAGATATTGTTGTTACCAATAGGTTCTTAGTGATCCCATGAAAACTAAGTAATTGGACAAATAGTCCAAAAACATTTAGCAGGCTAATAGTAACCCTAGATACTATAATTGAAATAGATAGTCAGAATGAACGGGATGGGTAATCAGGAATTGATTTATTTGTTTTTCATGTCATCATAGTGTTTTGAAATACTATGTTTTAACCATTATGAATGAAGGAGCACAATATATGGTTTTATAACTATTTTAGGATATTAGTGAAGGGAAAACCCGTTCCTCTAAGCGGCATGTCTCACTAGATATCTAAATGGTTTGAGATAGTAAATTATTATTCATACCAGGCTTTATGTCTGACTCGAAGTTTTTGTTTTCCCCTTAAACTCTCGGGTACTCAATTGATTTTGTGTCGGTTGAGAGCTAAGGTTTCCAGCTGTTCTTTTAGACAAATAAAGCATCCACTGTGTGTTATTCGAAATCTTTTATTTCTACGGTGTGTTTTGTTTGTACAGGCAAATTGTTTTATTGCCTATCTATATACTCTAATTTACCAAAAGGGGCATCTTTATGTTTCGTTCCTAGCGTATTTTGTAATAATTATATATTATCTGAACATGGTCTGTGAATTGAGATTATGTAATCAATTTGGAATATTTGAAGTGGAATGTGGAATTTGTATGCTATTTAATTTTTTTCCATATTCTTGTGTTTCTGTGTGTCAATGTATCTAATGTTACCGTATTTGGTCGTCGAGGGTTAATAACTATAAATGACTGCAGCATCCATATCCATTAGTTTTGGGCCTCCAAGTAGAGGGATGTTACAAGTTCGGATCGGAGCATAGGTTTATGAAACTTTAAAAGAAACTTAAACCTAAAAGAATTTCCAATCATAATCCAATAGATCAGATAATAGGATTGAGGTTTTGGTTATTGTTATAGTAACGTACTTGTATTTTCTATATATAGTTATGTATATATAAGTACGTATTCCCTGCTCTTTTAGACCGTTCTTCTATATCATACTAAGGCTCGTATGCAGATTTACAAGAAAGGAGTAATGGAAGCGGGAAACGAAAGACGAAATCTCAGTGGAGGAAGCACCACAACAAATGGAAATGCTCCACCCACTACAACGAGAAATCTGTGTCGACAGGCTAGTGCTAGTATGCAAAATGTTAATGCCAATGTGAGTGCTGGAAATCAACCAGTAGATATGGAGGCGACGTATCAGTTCTTTGCTAGTTTGATGTAAGCAGGAGCAACTGCTGGAGTTGCTGGAAATGTAGGAGGAGCTAATCCTGTGGCTTTAGTTGAGAATATTGCTTTGCAGTGTAGAGATTACACCAGTTTGGGTGGGAAGCCATTCTTGGGAACAAAAAGTGCCGTAGAATTTCGGAATTGGTTGTTGCATTGCAAGCGTATATTTATTGATTAAGCTTGAATGACGAACAAAAGAGGGGGTTGGCCTCTAGACAATTGCAGGGGTCAGCAATACGTTGGCGGAATAGTGTCGCTGTAGGAATTCCGGAAGAGCAGTTAACTTGGGTTGATTTTAAAACAATATTTGAGTAGAAGTTTGTATCCGAGTTAGCCAAGTCTGAGATGATCAGGAAGTTTATGGATTTAGTTTGAGGAGAGATGTCAGTAGTCGAGTATGCTACTAAGTTGAAAGAATTATCTCGATATGGATATGCTATATTGATACTGACACCGAAAGGAATGAGAAGTTCATTCAGGGATTGAGGCCCTAGCTTGCTAGAAAGACCATGACACATGTCCGTGATCCTTGTAATATAGTGGAGGAGATGGCCATTCGCCATGAGGAGTTACTTGCTGGATTAAGACAATGGAAACTAAGGGCTCTCAAGGGAAGAAGAGGAACTTCTTTAAAAAGAAGGGAACCCAAAAGGAAGATACTGCCAAGAAGTAAAAGGCTGGGGTGGTTTGCTATAAGTGTGACAAGAAGGGTCAATTTTCTAATGAATGCCAGTCAGAGAATGGGAAGAAAGCTGCAAGTAAGAAGAATGTCAAATGCTTCAACTGTTATTAATTTGGGCACTATAAGAATCAGTGCCCAGAGCCAGTTAGAGAAGAGAAAGGAAAGGTCTTTGCTATCGGACTAGCTAGGTCTAGGAAACTGATAAAGGAAAGACTGTGATGAAAGGTACGCTTTTGATTCAGAGTATTCCAGTTAGAATATTTTTTAATACCGGTGCATCACATTCATTTATATCTCAGTGTTTGGTTGATAGATTATGTTTAGAACCTACCTATCTTATTACTTCCTTAAGGGTTGTGAATCCAATAGGAGGGTAGGCAACTCAGGGGTTAAAATGTGACCAGTTAAAACTTAATTTGTTAGGTCATAAATTTTCATGTAGTTTGTATGTTATTGATTTCGTAGATTTCGAAATCATTTTGGGAATGGATTGGTTGAGTGGGTATGAGGCTAGAATATTTTTCCATGATAGGGAAATACCACTGAGACACCCTGATAGTCATAACCAGGTGATATTCTCAATAGAGAATACTAACCAGAGTGTTAGTGCTATACTTAATGCTACGGAGGTAGGAAATGAGTTAAGTCGGGTTCAGGTAGAAAACGAGTTTGTAAATGTCTTTAAGCCAGTCACTGGACTACCCCCGAAAAGGGCTGTTGAGTTTAGATTAGATCTTGTGCCAGGAGCTGAATCTGTAAGTAGACAAACTAGAAGGATGACACCAACTTAGATGAAGGAATTGAAGGTGCAGCTAGTGGATCTAGAAGGAAGGAATTTTATTAGACTATGCAGTTTGCCTTGTGGAGCGGCCGCAGTGTTTGTGAATAAACCCGATGGGTTGTTGAGAATGTGCATTAACTATCGCAAGTTAAAGGAAACGACAATTAAGAATAAGTAATCTTTTCCAAGAATAGATGATCTGTTTGATCAGTTGAGTGGAGCTAGAGTGTTTTCCAAGTTGGACTTGGCGACAAGTTTCTATTAATTAAGAGTGACGGAGGATAGTATTCCTTTGACAATATTTCGAACTAGATATGGTTCATATGAGTGGTTAGTTATGCCATTCGGATTAACAAATGCATCTGCTTTCTTTGTGGATTTGATTAATCGAGTCTTCCGAGTGTACTTGGATAGATTCGTGTTGGTGTTTATAGATGACATTTTGGTATACTCTAAGGACGAAAGAGCATGAAGATCATCTTAGACTAGTGCTAGAGACGCTGAGACATAATGAACTATAGGCGAAGTTTTCCATGTGTCATTTCTTGATGAAAGAGGTAAAGTTTCTTGGTCATACGGTTTCTGAGAAAGGATTGTCTGTTGATCCAGATAAGATCGAAGCCATGAATAATTGGAAGAGGCCAAAGATGGTGATTGAGATCAGGAGTTTTCTTGTACTTGTTGGATACTATCGGAGATTCATTAAGGATTTCTCGTGGATAGTAGCACCCCTAACTAAGCTAACCAGGAAGGAAGTGATTTTTTTTGGTCTAACAAAGTGAGGAGGCATTCCTTAAGTAAAAGCATTCATTGACCGATGCACCTATGTTAATAGTTCTAGACGAAAACCAAGGATTGATGGTGTATACTGATGCATGTGGAACTGGATTAGGAGCGGTGTTGATGCAAAATGATAAAGTCATTGCCTATGCATCTAGGCAAATGAGACCGCATGAAGTTAATTATCCTACTCACGATTTGAAGTTGGCAGCTATGATCTTCACATTGAAGATTTGGAGACATTATCTCTTAGGGGAGAGATTTGAGTTGTATACCGATCATAAGTCTTTAAAGTATTTATTCTCTCAGAAAGAGTTGAATATGAGATAGCAGAGGTGGCTAAAGTGTCTGGCTGCTTATGAATTTGGTATAGATTATACTCCTGGAAATGGAAATAAGGTAGCAGATGCTTTCAACAGAAGACATCAGAATATGGTGTTGGCTATGTTGGTAGAATGAAAGGATCTAGAAGCTTTGGCCAGTTGCGTGTGTGGTTAAGATCTACTGCTAGTTCTAGTCGGAGTACTACCATGTTATCCTGTTTAGAAGTTCACCAAGTGTTGTTCGAAAGAATTACTTCTAAACAATAGGAGGATCCACTATTAGTAGATTAGAAGGCTTGAGATTGAAATAGAGGTCTGTGATGCCCCATTCTGAGACCCATATTAACAAAGAGTATTACGATGTAATACCGTCTGCTAATGCGGAGAATAGAGCTGGATAGGAGCGACCATCTATAGCCTTGTCTTAACTATCTACTGAATACGTCGATAAGTGCTGTCTATTTTTTTTCTACTCAAGTGTATTGACATATCCAATAAATATTTAATACAAAACTATAATGGCTAACGGATCTATCAGAATAAAACATAATAACTCAAATGTAGATAACATAACAGAACATCAGAAATGCATACATATGCATAATTACAGATACAATCACTAGTACAATCCAAAATGATACATCAAAGTGGTATGACGACCACAACCTAAACATGGGTCAAAAGAATATACATATCAGAGTAGCAAACCAAAAAGGACTACACATAAAAACTATAACAAAAAGCGCTAGCAGAATAGTCCAAGCAGAATCAGAATAGGCTAAGTCCAAATATACCTAACCTGAAACACCTCGGTCTGACCCAAGTATAAAATACACGGGTCAGTCTAGGTAAACAAATCAGTAAATGGTGATAGCAGAATAATAGAGCATAAGAGCATAGTGATATTCTTCTTAAAAAAGAAGAAACAAAAAGAAAGCTAACCATAGACATTTGGAGGATACGCATCATGTATGGCATATATAGTTACACTAGGTGATAGAACACTATTGCTTCAATAAGCATAAAACGCAAAGGAGACGAAAAATCTCATGAACCGCCAAAATGTAGCATGCCTCATATCATCGGCAATAATAAATCAAATAAGAATGGTTTAGAAAATAGTATAATGTAAACTCCTAAAAGAGTAATTCCCAAACCCGCCATATCGGCAACTCCAAGGGGAACATAAGCATAAGCCATCTCGACATAAGCCATAAGGCAAATGTCAACAAAGAGATAAAAATCTCATACAATGCCAAAAGGCAAATCCCATAAATAGCACCAATAGGCAATCTCAATATACATACGCCAAAAGGCAAATCTCAACACGCCAGTGTAGGCATTGAAAATCTCAAAAGAACTCCCAAGAGTCCAAAAATCCCAAAGTAATCGCCACCGAATGGTTCAAATGACCGATTCCAAAATGACGACACACAAGGGTAAAAATCATCTCAAAAAGGTTTTGCATGTGCTATTTTTGCCGAGTGATGTTTCACATAATAGGTACCTTGTCCAAAGGCAAACGTCAAAAGACAAATACGCCGTAATGGCAAATACGCCGCAATGGCAAACGTCCAAAGACAAATATGCCGCAATGGCAAATGGCCCGAAGGTCCAGTACTGGCACGCCAACAGGAAAATATGTCACAAACTCTCGGAAAGGAACCCGAAAAGTGTTAACGTGTGTCCCATACCACACATTCGCACTAAACGGTTTACTAACCACTAGCGAATTTCACACTCAAAGCAGTAAAAGGTTCACCTCATATCATTGGTAAACTAGACCCGTAGGCCAAAATGATCAAACGGACAAGTTAGGAATTAACCGAAAGGATAAATGCACGTATCCCATACTATGCGTTTTACCCAATCGTTTAATTCTCCTTCTCATTCGCTCGACAGTGCAAAAATGTGTAATTTTGTATAGAAATTATAAGTTGGAGAAAACGAGCTTTTAAAACAATTTAAAACCACTTTATAAACTGCTTTTGCAATCTATTTTATTATAGAGATACTAAAATTTTATACTTGAAAATAATATATAATAATTATTCCAAAAACCAATTTTCTTGAAAAACATTTAAAAACTCATTTATAAAACCCGTGTAAGAAATTTAGAACGAATCATCAAGAAATACAGAAAAATATCGGAAGTTTAAACTTATAAAATTCCGATAAAAACAAGCTGTGAGTGCAAGTTCAACAACAGATATATACAAGTTACCATGGTCGAAATGACCTAAAAACTTGTAGAAATAGAGTTAAAAATCTGTACTTTAAACTGCAAAAAGAATCACTGAGTTCCGATAAGAGACGAAGAAACTGCGACGTCTCAAAGTCGGACTCTTGGCAGGAAGTGAATACATGAGTAAAACAAAGGCCAGCGGCTTGTTTAGCCAGTTCGCCCCTATTCAATCCAAAATTTGAGAAGGCATGAAACATAAAAGTTATAGAGGATATCCTAGGCTTTCTACAACATCAAAAATTATCTAATTCAGATGAGATATGAAAAGGTTATGACCAAAAAAAATTTCAGATCAGAAGTTCACTACGGCTGTCGTTTTAGTCTCGGGGCAGCGAGACTAGAATGAAGTTTAGACCATGTAAACTCCAAAATTTTACAAAATTAAAAACACAAAAGTAATAGAAGACAATCTATGCATTCCAGAACATCAAGAATCGTCGAATTTGGACATCAAATGAGAAATTTATGCTCAAATTACCAATGATATTTAGCACAGAAAATTTCGGTTTTACAGTGACAGGGCAGCAAGTTTACATCATGTTTTTGGATCCTCTATGCTCATAATTTTCGAAAGTGTTCAACATAAAAGTTGTCTCATTCTTTTTAAGCTTTCCAAAACATCAAATAAATCCTAATTTCGATTTAAAACGAAAATGATATGTGCAATTTACTAACAATAAATCGCAAATGAATCATGCAACAAATACAGTTGAAATTTCTTACCTTGAAATCTCAATCTAAGCTAGAAATGTGAGTTTTCAACTCACCTTAGGATTTATTGGCAGCAAACTAGTAGATTTAGAAAGTAAAGTAAGGAGCTTTGGCCTTGATTTGGTGCTAGAAACCTTATAGCCTTGCTAGTGCTCTTCTCCTTCCTCAATTTTTACCCTAAAACTTAATTTATCCAAAAACACAAAAATAAAATTTCCCTCAACAATTAAACCTACAAATTCAGAATAATATAAGGATATGATTGAGAAGTTTACCTGGATTTTACTGGATTTTATTTCAATTTATTTGATTTTAAAACCATAATCTTTGCTCTCAACTAGGGTTGCATTGGGAAGTCTTTGTTTGATAGTTTCTGAACGTACAAGAGAAGGAGTTGAGAAACAAAAAGAAAGTGAACATACATATGATTTCTATTTTCTCATTTCTCACCTGGTTAAGTCCTAAGTGGGCCTAGACCCAACAATTAAAAGAGAGAAAAAAGGGCCTAGGTTAATTAATTCACTTATAAACTAAAATGCTTCAAATATAACATATACACAAAACAAAATGCACTTTTCTTCATATTTTAACATAAGAAAAATATGTAAACTTGTATACTTATAAAATAAAATATTTTCTACTGTATAAAAAGATAAATTTATATTTTTAAAATATTTTTATTATTAAATTCTTTTATTTAACAAAAATGCGCAATTTTCACCAAATAAATGTAAATGTCTACACTTTAGCTTTTAAAATTCAACAAAAATATTTTTCTTGCTTTGAAAAATATATCTAACCATTATAAACTCAAATTTATAATTAAAACTCATTTTTATATCAATTTCCACCTTTTATTTGATTAAACAACCTTTAAAAATCAAATACTTCTTTTAAAATTTATTAGAAGAAGTAATTGGCAATAATTAATATAATTATTGCATTTTATCTAAATAAAAATAAACTATTTTCCAATTATTAGTGACTCAAACAAATAAAATAAAGTTCCAAATTTTGTTTTATAATTTTAATTTCCAAAAATCATTGTTTATTCCTAATAAATAATTTAAAATCTCTAATTTTATTTTAATTTAAAATATTAAATTATAACTCCGTTATAATTTAATATTAACAGGTAATCTACAAAATCAGGATTGTTACAAGGTCGATGATTTGAAAGGTTTTTTCTTGAACAGAGAGGATGGTTGAGAAAGAAGGGACGATTATGTGTTCCGGATGTTGAGTACTTAAGAAGAGAAGTTCTTGAGGAATGTCATCGATCCAAGTTTACGATTCATACTAGAGGAACAAAGATGTATCAGGATATGAAGAGGAGCTTCTATTGAGAAGGCATGAGGAGGGATGGTTGCTTGTGGGTTAACCAATGCTCAAACTGTCAACAAGTGAAAGCTGAACATCAGAAACCGAGTGGGTTGCTTCTGCCTTTGGAGATTCCAGTTTGGAAATGGGATTCAATATCTATGGATTTTGTAGATGGGTTGCAAAGGTCAAATAAAGGTAATGAAAGTATATGGGTTATAGTGGAAAGATTGACCAAGAGTGCTCATTTCAGTCCAGTTAAGTCAACCAGAATGACACCTGTTTTAGCTAAGTTATTCTTGAAGAATATAGTTAGACAACATTGAGTTCCTAGTAGTATGACCAGTGACAGAGATGCTTTGTTCACTAGTGAATTTTGGAAGAGTCTACAGGTTGTGATAGGTACCATGTTTAATATAAGTATTGCATATCACCCTTAGACAGATGGGTAGACAAAGAGAGTCAACAAGTACTCGAGGATCTATTGAGAACTTGTGTACTAGACTTTGGTAGATCTTGGAAGGATCACCTACATTTGGTTGAGTTTTCCTATAATAATATTTACCGGACTAGCATAGGAATGGCGTCGTTTGAAGCTTTATATGGAAGCGCATGCAAATCATCAGTATGTTAGTTAGAGACTGAAGATAGATTAGTCTTAGGCCTCAATTTGGTTTGAGAGGCATCAGAGAAGATTGAGCTAATCCGAAGGAGGATGAAGGAAGCTTAGTCCGGACAGAAGAGTTAAGTAGATAAGAGGCAAAAGGACCTAGAATTATCAGTTGGAGATAAGGTTTTTATTAAGGTATCACCTATGAAAGGTGTGGTACGATTTGGAAAGTCAAGGAAGTTAACCCTCAGATATGTAGATCCATTTCAAATCATAGAGAGGATTGGAAAGCTCGCATATAGCATAGAGTTGTCGACCGGTTTGGTAGGTGTCCATAATGTATTTCATGTATCTCATCTTTGCAAGTATGTACATGATCCAGAGACTGCTATTTCTTCGATAGGGTTAGATGACTTAGTGGTATAGCCTAATTTGACTATTGTTAGACAACCAGTTTGGGTTGTGGCTAGAGATGAGAAAAGATTCAGGAATAAGACTGTCAGATTGGTGAAAGTTCAGTCGAGCGAATATGAGAAGGACTGTACTTGGAAGACAAAGGACATGATTAGAGATACTCATCCTGATCTACTTTGAGGGTATGTCTATATTAGATTTATATAGATAGTTGCTAGTCAGTTAGACTAGTATGGTTGTTAGGTGTTGTTACAGATGGTTGGTATGTTTATTATTTAGTCCTTACTGAATTTCGAGGATGAAATTCCTTAAGGGGGAGGCCTGTAACATCCTAATTTTTGATAACATTATTTAGAAGATTTAATTAGATAAATTAAATAGAATAATGATGATAAGGGGATTGGTATTTGAATAAATTATGTAAAAGGGTTCGTACTTAATAATTAAATAAATGGGCTTTAATTGGTTTAAAGAATAATTAGTTTACACATGGGCATATTAGTAAAATAGCCTCTTTATTTTACATGGTTACACATTTCTCACTATTGTCCATTCACGTTCATTTTTCTCAAATCAAAAATAAAATGCAAAAACCCTAAGATAAACGGCCATTGACAAGGAGAAGAAGACAAATTTCAATCTAAAGCTAAGGATCAGAAGCTAGGGAGGATTAATCAATAACAAATCAAAAATTCCTTATCAAGTTTATGGTGAATAATAATTCGTTCCATCTCTTTTGGTTTCTATAATCATATGATTTCGAATTTGAGTCTTTATTTTGTTTCTAAGAAATATTGGATGATGATATGCTAAATTTATGAATTGTTTGATTTAAACAATTTAATTGTACATGAAATTCGTACGGTTTTAGTGGCAAAACCATGGGATATTGATTTTAAAATGCCAAGGAAAATTTTTGTGTAATGTAAAACATGATTTTGGAGATGGATTTTAATTTTCAAAATTTTCCAAGTTATGAAAATTTTATTATGAATTTTTGATGATAAAAACAATGTAATTGGGTTTAAAATTTATTTTGAATATTTCAAGAAGAAATTGGATCTAAATTTTTAATATGTTTGATTACATGATGAAATCGAATTTCTATGGTTTTTTAGGATTTTTTTTCCAATTAATTTACTAAGGAAAGTTACTTATTTTAAAAGAATGACTTTTCTAAAATAATTGGTTTTGGTACATAGAAGGGCTTAAAACGTTACATTTTATGGTTTAAATCTGATATAAGTGTAGTAGTTTTAAATCTAAAGTATTTTAAAGGTTTATGGCAGCCAAAAAATGGTTTACAAATAGGCAAGTTGTTATAAAGTAATTTCTAAAAGAATCAACATTTCAGCCTTTAATTTAGAAAAAGGTGTTCTGCCTTAATTAACAGCTCATTCGACTCCAATGATCCCGCCCCATCGTAGTCGAAACCTACTTAGTTGAAACCATCATAGTCAAAATCAATATATAAGGCATCACCTAGTGATGCATTGTGGATTAAAGGGATGACAAAAGGCTTGGTACCGAAAGGTAAGCTTCCGATGGGGTCAAAACACTACTTTGTTGTCAAAAGTTAAAGTATTGCCTTGTTTTACTTAAAGCCTTTGACATAGTCGAAACATATGCTTTCGAAAGGGATTTATAAATAGCTTTCGAAGAAGGTTGTCGCATTATGTTACAGTACTAGCTTTCGAAGTGGTGCCTTTTCCATTAAAATAAGAGCTTTCGAAAGGGTTGGTTCCGACCTAGTCGAAAACTAGCCACCATTTTCCTTCCAAAGCATCAAAATCATCAATGCCTTTGAAAGTTTACCTTTTCTTTTACCTAAGTTAAGCTGCTTCCTAAGTAGTTTCGAAAGGGGTTGAGGGTTTCAAAGATGATGGATTTGAGGGGGGATTTCGACTCTGTCTTTAATGTTTTAATTTTTTTAAGGTCATTTCTTTCGACTAAGATAGTTTCGATGCCATCAACTTTTCCCCAAATTAATTTTTGTTGGTTTCGAAAGAGATACTTTCGTATATAACCATTTTGACCCAAGTGATATTTCTAAAGGGTAAACCCAATGCTTTTAAAATGGTACTTTATTCTTTTCAAAGCAATGTTTTAAAGAATGTTTTCTTGAAACCATCGAAAGGTATCATTGGTTTATAAAGGTATATATTTAGAGTTTTGAAAAGAAGTACTTATGCTTTCGAAGGATTTCGAAAGTGATGTTTTAAAGTTTCAAAACAAATAACGCATTTTCAATTTTAAAGGAAAAACCATGGCATAAATACAAATTTTTAAAATGTTATTCACATTATTATAAATCCATAACTATATTTTGGGAAAAGGGCAAATAACCAGTTGGGTTGACCCGGTAGTGAATATAACTAAATAGATGTTAAAAATCTTAATTAAAGATATTGGCAGGGGCCAATAGGTTTACAATAAGCCCATGAAAACTTTATGATATTGGCAGGTGCCAATAGGTTCATAGTCATCCCATGAAAACTATGATTTGATACTGGCAGGGGCCAGTAGGTTTGTAGTTAGCCCATGAAAACTATATTCTCATTAAAATACTGACAGTCGGTCAATAGGTTCTTAGTTGGCCCTTGAAAACTAGGATAAGAAATAAAATATTGGAATTAGCAATAGATTCTTAGTGATCCCATGAAAACTAAGTATTGTTACAGATAGTCCATAAACATTTAACAGGTTAATAGTAACCCTTTAAATGATAATTGAGATAAATAGTCAGAATGAATGGAGATGGGTAATCCAGAATTGATTTATTTGTTTTGCATATCGTCATAATGTTTTGATATACTATGTTTTAGCCATTGTCGAAGTAGGAGCACAACATACGGTTTTATAAATGTTTAGGATACTAGTGAAGGGAAAAATTATGCTGCTAAGCGGCGTGGACTTACTAGATGTCTAAATGGTTTGAGATGGTAAATTATTATTCATACTACGCTTTATGTCGGACTCAAATTTTTTGTTTTTCACTTAAACTCTCAGGTACTCAATTGATTTTGAGTAGGTTGAGAGTTAAGGTTTCTAGGTGTTCATTTAGACGAATAAAGCTTCCGAGGACGTGCATGAGGCAAGCTTGTTATTTGAGATATTTTATTTCTACTGTGTGTTTTGTTTGTAAAGGCAAATTTTTTTCTTGCCTATTTATGTACTTTGATCTACCATAGGGGCATCTTCATATGTCGCTCTTTGCGTACTTTATAATAATTATATGTTATCTGAACTTGGCCCGAGCATTGGGATTATGTAATCAATTTGGAATACTTTGAAATGGAACGTGGAATTTGTTTGCTGTTTAATTTTTTTTCACATTCTTGTGTTTCTATGTATCAATGTATATAATTTCGTCGTATTTAGTCATCGAGGATTAATAACTATGGATGACTGCAGCAGTCGTAGTCGTTATTTTTGGACCTCCAAGTAGGGGGATGTCATAAGCTATTTCCTTAATGGTGTTTCGACTCATTCGAAACCTATAAAGCACATGTTTCGAGAGCTCCAAAGGCCAACTCTCATGCTAGACACATAAGCAGTAAAGTAGAAAGCACATCTAAATATCTTTCGATGAAGTCAGAAGCTATCAAATAAAACCGTTCGACAAGGTTAGAAGAAATCAAGCAAAGCACCTTCCAATGAAGTCGAAAGTAGTAAATCAAGAAAGAAGGAAGCCCAATCTTCAATCGCAACGGAAGACCAGCCATATAAGTCTTTCGACAAGGTCGAAAGCTGAGATTCTAGAGATGCACGCGATAGCAAGAAAGTTGACCTTTCGATCATGTCAAAGGCATTAGGTCAAAAGGTGCCAACCCGCACCTATAAATAAGACCGTAGGTGTCTGGTTTAAGGTATCCGATTTCTGTCACTTCCGACTTGTGTTTTCTAAAAGCTTCTAAACCCGAATTCCCAAATCAAATTGGGGATCTAGTCAATTTGTATGAACAAGTTCAATAAAAGTGAGATTACGCTAATCTGGATTACATAGCTATTCTGGATTTCTTATTTTACAAAGATATGTCAATCGCTGTCAAACCAGTCGAGAAGATCCACTTCGACTGGGTCGAAAGCACTAGTCCTCACATTTCCTAAGTACTTTAGCTCAATTCTACGAGATAAAAAGTGCCCAACCACTCGACAAAGTCAAGTCCTTTCCAGTTCAACTATTTCTAGAAACCATTAGTCCTCAATTTGTATCACTTCATCGGTGTCGAAAGTTGGTTTTGATAGAGTCACAAACTAATCAATTTGAAAGGATTTCTGAAGGGAAATTTGGTCTTTCGACTGAGTCGAAAGGAATGAAAAAGGTGTTACTGACCATTTTTATTTACTGAAAAAGTACTAGCTATCTTCACTTATTCGAAAGGTAATTTCAAAGGAATACTTAAACTTTAAATCTTATTTTGAGGTGTTGACAAATTTTCTAGTCAACACTTTTGACGCTAGAAGGAGGGCCCAAACCTTCGACTCCTAATAACTTTCATCACAGATTAATTGCATAACGCTCTTCATTCAAAAGAAGAAAAAGGCAAGAGCAAGAAATAATAACAACATAACCAAGTGAAGAAGCTGCTTCACTATCAACTTTTGAAAATAACAAAGTCCCAAACTTTAACTTGAAGAATATGGAAATTGGGCGAGCTTTAATCCAATTTTATTATTATTTTGAGGTGTTGACAATTTTCTTATCAACAACTATTATAAAAGATTTCAAAAGGTATATTTTAGCCTTTCAGCCTAGAGTTCAAAGCAAATTTGTTGGTTGGTTTCAAAAGAGGGACTTTCAAGGATTTCGAAAGAGATTATTTAAAGCTTTTGAACAAGGGTATCAGCCATCAACATTGTTTTGTGTACAACGTATATTACGGCAAAAGAGATCAAGTAAAGCAAAAATAAATTTTCCTTGTTTAAGTGTGATTTAAAGGGTTAAATCAATTTGAAAGATGTTTTTAAGGAAAATTTGAAGGGTAGTTAACCCTAAGTAAATGACTTAAATATTTGAATACCATATGGGACTGGTATAGGGTCACGCCCTATACATTAGCTATAGCCCTTAGCTAATTTAGTCTAAAATTCCAATGTGTGGGGCTTAGTCACAGGTAAAATTTAAGTTATGTTACACATAGAAAGGAATATACATAAGGAGGATAGGTTATTGGTGAGCCCACAATACCATTTGGATCAGTTGCCCTATGAGAAGTAAGTTAAGGACAGACCATCCAGGAGTGTGTCTAACATATATTAGATTATTTATTTTGTCTGGTAGGCCTGAGTTAGCCAAGGATTAGTAATTAGCTAAACAAAACTATATTGTTCGGACAGATAGAGCATTTACTACCTAATTTATTAGCACATATGATATTGCTACTATTGTTTTAATCAGTTTGATCGTAGGATTCTGATTTGCAAAAATATATGTTTTAAAGGGATATTGGTGAGGGAAAACTGGTTTTTCTAAGCGGCTTGATCTAACTTAATATCAGAAATTCAAGATGTAATCGTATTATTCACATCAGGCTTTATGTATGACTCGAAGTTTATGTTTTTCCTCTTAAACTCTCGGGTGCTTAAAATTCAATTTGAGTAGATTGAGATAAAGTTTTTTCAGTTTAGTAGGTTGGTTGAATAATGCTTTTGAAGAGGTGCAGGAAGCACAGCTAGCTATATAGGAGCTATTTAGTTTTGTCTCCGCTGTGTTGTATTAAGACTGACATGTATATTTAGTACTCTGGTCATCCAAAGGTGCATCTTCGTATATCGCTCGTGGCATAATTTGTAGTAATTATATTTGATCAATACCTAGGAATTATTTGGGATTATGTAAGGGAATATGAAACAAGATTTTACAATGTAATCAGTAAACTTTTTCTTGAATCTGTAATTATGTTTCATATTCATGTGCTTATGATATTATGGATATCATTAACGTTACCGTATGTTATCACTGGAAGTTAATACTAAAGATGATTACAACATCTATATCACTTAGCTTTTGACATCAAGATAAGGGATGTTACAGCTAGGTTGTCGAACTCAACAGTTAAGCAATTATACTTATGCCCCCTATCTTGGGTTGGCTGAAATAATTTGAGGATGGTCAAATTCTGTCTCCACTAACTTCGTTCTCATCCTCTCAAATTCAGGTCTGAGTTGGTTAAGTAGTAAGTTGTCGAATCACACTAATTTATTCGTTTATACTCATATCCAAGCTTTATGGATAAGAGTTATTCCATTGATGGTCGTTCGCACCCATTAATGTTTGTAATCTAATTTGCACTCTAGGAGTTTTCAGTTGTTTGGGAAATTATTGAATTCAATTTCCCTTACTCAGTCATCTTGGCCCAAGTATGGGTTTCTATTCAACAAGTTCTCGATCGATCAATGATCACTATCAAGCCATGTTAAGTTCATTGTATGGTGGGATTTAGTTGTTCTCATGCTGCAGCTAATATGCAATGCAATGGTAGATCACAGATATGAGGCAAATTTCAAAACTTTATCCGCCAAATGGAAAGAAATGACATAATTTATCTTATTGCATATATGGAAAATCAAATGCTAATAAAAATCTCGAAATTAAAACAAATTAAGTGAAGTAGCGTTGTAAATGCTCGCTATTTCACACCCATGGGAGTGTGATGCCATCAACAGTTGCTAGCTTGAAGTTCCCTATCCAACCCTCTATTCAATGACTTATTGTCCTTCCCTAGTAGGATTCATATGTGACGGGGCAGCAAAAACCTGTTTCAAGATGAGATCGCAGATTTCAAAGGTTCTAAGTTGGACTTTAATATTGCAGTATTGGGCAGCTCATTCTCGGTGCGTAGTTGCCCTAAAATTAGCTTCTTCGCACTTCTCATCGACAAAGTCTAGAAATTCCAAGGGGAGATACCTATTCGCTCTAGGATCATAATAGGTCACTCAATGACAAGGAACTTCGAGTTCAATAGGAATAACGACTTTGGATCCGTAAGCAAGGCGAATGGAGTATGGCCAGTCGTGGACTTGTAGTGGTCCTATAAGCCCATAGTTCTATTGGGAGTTCATCCACCCACTTGCCTCTAGCCTTCTTCAAACACATCTTCAAAATGGACTCTACGATTTCGCTTACAGCTTCAACTCGTCCATTTGCTTCAGGGTGAGCAACTACCGCAAATCTCTTTTCAATATGACACCGACGGTAGAAATCTTTGAACCCAACACTGTCAAATTTAGTTCCATTATCGGTTACAATATTTCGTGGAAGGCCAAAATGGTAGACAATGTTTCGATCGATGAAGTTAATTACTTTCTTCATTATGATGGTAGCTAAAGGTTCTGCTTCGTCCCATTTGGTGAAGTAATCAACTGCAATGATGGTGTATGTCGCACCATCTTTATATATCAGTAAGGAACCAATAATATATGTGCCCCATATGGTGAAAGGCCATGGGTTGATCATCTGTGTGATTTCCGTCGATGGAGCCTTTAGAACTTTTGCATAAATCTGACACTTGTTGCATCACTTAGCATAATCAACAGCATCTTGGTTTATAGTTGGCCAGTAATACCCATAATGGAGTATTTTCTTTGATAGGGTTTGCCTCTAGTCTGTTCGCCACATTCCACTTCATGAAATTCCTTTACGATCCGTTTTATTTCATCATGAGCGATACACTGGAGCAAGGGGATAGAAAAATCCATTCAAAACATTACTCCTTCATGAAGGATATGATATATCGTGAAACTTTGCGAATGATATGTCATTTTTCATTCCCCTATTTGGGAAGAACTCCATGTAGCAACTAGACTTTAATTAGAGTCATCCACGATTCCTTCTCGAGCTTTGTCTCTGGTATCTGGTCGATTTCCATCAGGTTTATGCTCGTAGCTTTTAGTACTCGACTGGGACCAAGCCAATGTGTTGTGCATCCCCGATACTGGCAAATTTTGCTAATGAGTCGGCCTCTTTGTTTTGATCTCAAGGAATGTGTGCAATATCATAGTATTCAAAGTCAGTCAACATCTCCTAGACCTAGGTAAGGTACGGGGCGAGTCATTGTCCTTTAGCATGGTAATCTCCCTTGACTTGGTATGCTACCAATTGTGAGTTGCTAAATATTTCAAGATATTTTATCTCCAGTTCTCTTGTTAGTTTAAGTCTAGCAATCAGAGCTTCATAACCAGCTTCAACGTTTGTTGGAAGGAAATCAAGATTTAAAGCATAGCAAATTGACCGATCTTCTAGAGTTTCTAGCATAATTCTAGCTCTAGAACAACGATCGTTAGATGCCCTATCTGTATATAACTTCCATCACATTGTAGAGGTTCCACCGCTCTCTTGGAAATCATCTTGTGCAGTGAATTCTACTATAAGTTCACCAATGCATGTCCCTAGATATCCTTCCAGGGAAGATAAGTGATACCGAATTGGCTTAGTTCCATATTCCACTTGAGTAACCTTTTAGACGTTTTAGGTCGCTGTAGGACCTGCTGTAACGGTTGGTCAGTGTAAACATTGATAGGTTGAGCCTGAAAATCGGGGTAGAGCTTTTGTGAAGCAATCAAAAAGTAGTATGCCAATTTCTCTATCTTCGGATAGTTCCTTTCAGCTCCTATTAATCCCTTGCTAACATAATAAACCCATCTCGGGATTCGATTCTCTTCGCGAAGCAGTGCAGCACTTATAGTATGTACCGACACAACCAAGTAGATATACAAGTCTTCATGATCCACCTACTTTGACAAGATGGGAGGTCTCTCTAAGTGGTTCACCAAAGCTTGGAATGCTTCTTTATAATCTCGTTTCCATTCAAAATCGCTTTTCCCTCTTCAAATAAAGTTAAAGAAAGGAAAGGATTTATCGGTAGCCCTGGAAATAAATCGACTTAGGATGGCAACCTTCCCAATCAGGCTCTGTACTTGTTTGATCGTCTTTGGTGCTTGAATTTTGCAAATAGCTTAGATCTTCTTGGGATTGGCTTCGATTCCATGGGCATTAACGATGAAACCAAAGAAATTTCCCGATGCAACGCCAAATAAAAATTCAGAGGATTGATCTACATTTTGTAATATCGAAGGATATCGAACATTTCTCCCAAGTCTCTAATGTGGGCACTAGATTGTCGTAACTTCACGAGCATATCATCCATATACAACTCCATCGTCTTTCTACTTTGATCTTTAAACATTCTATTAACTAGGCGTTGGTAGGTCGCTATAGCATTCTTTAGTCCAAACGACATTACCACATAGCAATATAATCCAACGTTAGTAATGAAGCTGGTGTGCTCTTAATCGGGAAGGTGCATCGGATTTGGTTATATCTAAAGTATGCATCCATGAAAGGTAGCAATTTGCGACTTGTGGTTGAGTTTTAACATCCTTCACTTGGAGGCCTAAAACCAATGACTATGGATGCTGCAATCATCCATAGTTATTAATCCTCGGTGACTAATAGATGCATTGATATAACAGTAACACATGGATATGGAAAAAAATTAAAATCATTAAATAAATTTCACATTCCATTTCATATCATTTCAATATTCATTACATAATCCCATATTCGAGAATCACGTTCAGAGAATATATAATTTTTATAACATATGCCAAGAGCGACATATGTAGATGCTCCCTTCGATGATATGAGTATATGACTAGGCAATTAAACAACTTTTGCCTTGGCAATAAAACAC
Organism: Allium cepa; assembly: GCA_030765085.1. Lineage (NCBI taxonomy): Eukaryota > Viridiplantae > Streptophyta > Magnoliopsida > Asparagales > Amaryllidaceae > Allium > Allium cepa. The sequence goes on along the minus strand of CM060929.1, from coordinate 913,435,279 downwards.
AATGAAATCAATATAGAAAAGAATTCTAAATAGCTATCATGCCTCTTGCACGTCTCCGGAAGCTTATTCGTCTAAAGAGGTACTCGAAAACCTCAACTCTAAAACTACTCAAAGTTAATTGAGCACCCAAGAGTTTAAGGGGAAAACATAAACTTCGAGTCAGACATAAAGCCTGATATGAATAATAATCTACCATATGAAACCATTTAGATATCTAGTGAGGCCATGCCACTTAGCAGAACGAGTTCTCTCCTTACTAGTATCTTATCCAAAACTTTATAAAAATTCATATATTGTGATCCTACATCCACAATGGTTAAAACATAAAAATTCAAAATATTATGATGGTATGCGAACAAGTAAATCAATTCTGGATTACCCGTTCGCATTCATTTTGACGATCTATCTCAATTATAGTTTCAAGGGTCACAGATGGCATTACTAACCATTCATACGAACTGTACCTAGTCCGAAAAGCAGTCAAAGGAATACCATCCTCTGCCACTCTTAACCGATGGAAACCTGTTGCTAAATCCAATTGGGAGAATGCTCTGGCTCCACACAACAGATCAAATAGATCATCAATTCCCAGCAAAGAATATATATTCTTAATCGTCCTCTCGTTCAACTTATGATAGTCGATACACATCCTTAACGACCCATTTGGTTTCTTCACGAACACTGCGGCCTCTCCCTAAGGCGAACTGCTTGGTCTAATTAAATTCCTTCCTTTTAGATCCACAAGCCGCACCTTCAATTCCTTCATCTCCGTCAGTGTCATCCTACTCAGTGGTCGACTCACAGGTTTAGCTCCTAGCATAAGATCTATCTAAAACTCAATAGCTCGTTTCGTTGGTAGTCCTATAACCGGCTTAAAGACATCTTCAAAATCTCCTGCTGCTTGAACCCGACCTAACTCTTCTCCTACTTCCATAGTATCTAACAAAGCACAACTACTCCGGTCAGAATTCTTCACTAAGAATATAATTCGGTTTTGACTATCCGGGTGTCTTGGTGATATTTCCCTATCCTGGCAAAATATCTTAGCCTCATACTTACCCAACCAATCCATACCCAAAATGATTCCGAAATCTACAAAATCAATAACATGCAGACTACATGCAAACTTATGACCTAACAAATCAAGTTCTAACTGGTCATATCTCATCCTCAGAGTTTCATACCCTCCTATCGGATTTGCAACCCTTACGAATGTAGTAAGGTATGTGGGTTCTAAGCATAACCTATTAATAGAACACTAAGATATAAATGAGTGTATTGCACCGGTATCAAATATTACCCTAACTGGTATACTCTAAATCAAATGCATACCTTCCATCACAGTCTTTCCTTCTTCGGCTGAAGTTGGCCTACCAGATGATAGTCCAATAGTGAAAACTTTTCCCTTATCTGACCTGCTGGTTTTGGACATTGATTCTTATAATGCTCAACTTGTTCACATTCGAAACACTTCACGTTCTTCTTTTCTACAGCCTTCTTCCCCTTGCCCGACCGGCACTCATGAGCATGATGACCTTTCTTATCACACTTAAAGCAAACAAAATCGGCCTTTACCTTCTTGTCAGCCTCTCTCTTTTGGGCTCCCTTCTTCTTAAAGAAAATTTTCTTCTTTCCCTGAGAACCCTGGGTTTAAACCAACTTTTCTCTTGCACAAATAGCAAGCATCCCCTAATATCGTGCCATCTACACAACTACATTACAAGGATCACATAGATGTGTCAGGGTCGCCCTATAAATCTCAAGCCTCAATCCCCGAATGAATCACTCATTCCTCCTGATGACAGTGCCTATAGTAGTGTACCTATATCGGAACAACTCATCAAACTTAGTAGCATACTCGATTACCGACATCTTTCCATGCACCAAATCCATTAACTTTCTCATCAATTCTGACTTAGTAACTTCAGATAAAAACCTCTATTCAAATCTCCTTTGGAATTCTGCCCAAGTCAACTCTTCTTCCATAACTCCAACAGTAACAATATTCCACCAATGAAGCGTTGCCCCTTGCAACTGCATAGAGGCCAGCCTCCTCTTCTGCTCATCATCCAAACCCAAATCAGTAAAGAATCTCTCATAATGCAACAACCAATTCTCAACTTCTATGGCATCCTCTATTCCCATAAACGGCTTACCACCAAGACTAGTGTAATCTCTGCTCAACTTAGCAAAGTTATTCCCATTTGGAGCCATAAGATTAGCTCCTCCAACATTACCAACGACTCCAGCAGCAGCTGCAGCTTGCATCAGATTGACGAAGAGCTGATTCATCCTCCTTATATCCACTTGGCGGATTTCCAACACCCACATTGGCATCTGCATTTCGGTTAGCATCATCCTTTCGATCCAAGTTCCTCCCAATGGGTCGAACATTTCCGTTGGTTGTGGTGCTTCCTCCATTGAGATTTTCTCTTCTTTTCCTACCTCTGTATCTTCTTTCTCATAAATCTACATATGAGCCTTAGTAAGATACAGAAAAATGGTCTAAGAGATAGGGGAATTTGTACTTATATGTGTGTGTGTGCGTGTGTGTGTGTGTGTGTGTGTTTGTATGTGTCAAATACAAGTACATTACTATAGATTTATCCCAACCTCGATCTTATTTTATGATTCATTGGATTATGTTTTTAAAAATCTTTTAGGTTTAAATTTTCTTTTAAGCTTCATAAACCTATGTTTTGATACCAACTTGTAACATCCCCCACTTGGAGGCCCAAAACTAAAGGCTACGGATGTTGTAGTCATCGTTATTAATCCTCGGTGACCAAATACAATAACGTTAGATGCATTGATATAACAGAAACATACAGATATGGAAAAAATTCTAAAATCATTAAATAACTTTCACATTCCATTTCATATCATTTCAATATTCATTACATAATCGTATATTCTAGAACCACGTTTAGAGAAAATATATTTATTACAACATATGCCAATAGCGACATATGACGATGCTCCATTGGATGATCAGAGTATATAACTAGGCAACTAAACAACTTTTGATTTTATAACAAGACATAGAAGAATCAATATAGAAAAGAACTCTAAATAGCTATCTTGCCTCATTCACGTCTCCGAAGGCTTATTCGTCTAAAGAGGTACCTGAAAACCTCAACTCTCAAACTACTCAAATTTAATTGATCATCCAGGATATTAAGGGAAAATATAAACTTCGAGTCAGACATAAAGACTGGTATGAATAATAACCTCCCATCTCAAACCATTTAGATATCTAGTGAGACCATACCACTTAATGGAACGAGTTTTCCCCTTACTAGTATCTTATCCAAAACTTTATAAAAACACATATAATGTGCTACTTCGTCCACAATGGTTAACATAACAATTCAAAATACTATTATGATATGAAAATAACTAAATCAATTATGGATTACCCATCCCCATTCATTTTGACTATCTGTCTCAATTATAGTTTCTAGGGTCACTATCAATCTATTAGTTTCCATAGGCTGACTAATAACCTATTTAATGTTTATGGACTTTCTGTCTGGTTTAAAAGTTTTCTAGGGATCACTAAGAATCTATTGGCCCCTGCCAATAACTCCCTTATTCGTGGGTTTTCCCTGAACCTATTGATATCTACAATAACTTTCCTCTTATCTTATTTTTCATGTGTTGACTAGGAACCTATTGATTTCTGTCAATAATAACTTTCCTCTTATCTTATTTTTCATGTGTTGACTAGGAACCTATTGATTTCTGTCAATAACTTAATTCAGATATAGTTTTCATGGGTTCATTACAAATAGATTGGCCCCTGTCAATAACTCTTTCTAATCATAGTTTTAATGGGTTTAGTACGAAACTATTAGCCCCTGCCAATAACTTTTCCTAAACATAGTTTTCATGGGTTTACTATGAATCCATTTATCTGAAAACTTCTTTAATCGGTATTTAGGCATCCTATACCATGATCTATCTGATCTCATGGATGCAATTCTACTCATTCAGGAGTCAAGTCAATTTATATCCACTACTGGGTCAACCTAGCTGGTTGTTCTGCCCTTTCTCTCCAAAATACAATTATTGGTCGATATTAATGTGAACATGTATATTTAGAAAAAGCAAACAAAATAACATAATAATACCAGCACCTGTGGTTTAATATTCTTCAAATTATTTACATATGAATCATAGTCAGTCCCTTTAACCTATTATTTTACGAGGGAAAGCTTCTTCAAAAACTTCACACTTAAAAGCTATTTTAAAACTCCTTTATTTCTGCCATGGTTTTTCCTTTAAAAATGAGATTAGGTTCTTTGCTTTGAAAACAAAGGCTTTCCAAACCTTAAACTTTTTCTTTCGAAACCATTGGATAACCTCCTTTGAAAGCATTGAAATCGTCTTTTCAAAATACCAAGCATATGCTTTTCAAAACCCTTTAAAACACCTCTTTCAAACCCATCAAACTATGCCTTTCAAAGGTATTGAAGCATTACTTATTAACTCTTAGAAGCATAGCTTCAAAACTACTTGAAACTACTCCTTTTGAAAGCATTGGGTTTACCTTTAAAATATCTTTTGGGTCAAAGTGAATATATACGAAAGTACCCCTTTCGAAACCTTAAATATTCAAAATAAGCTTGTTTGAGGAAACTTTATTGCTTCGAAACAACCCTTTCGAAAGCTCAAATCATTTAAGTAAAACGTTTGAAGGATAGCTACAAAACCCCTTTCGAAACCATTGCATTCGAAACCCCTGAATCCTTTCATAATATTTATGAAGCGGCTCCGTACAAGTTTAAAACAAAAGCTACCTTTTGAATTGGTTGATGACTTTAGTCCATTCAAAAGGCATGGGGGTGGCAGCAAGGTTTCGATTAGGATGAGACTACCCTTTTGAAGGTATTAGTTTAAAACGTAGGGACTCATTCGAAAGCTACACTTAAACAAAAAGGTGGCAACCCCCTTCGAAAGCTATTTAGAAGACCCTTTCAAAAGCATGTGTTTCGACTCCTTCAAAAGCTTTTAGTAAAAACAAGCGAGCGCATTTCCTTAGAAAGTAAAACAAAGGTTTCAACCCCATCGGAAGGAAGGGTTTTGACACCATGCCCTACGCCTTTCTCCAACCCACTAATACATTGTGTATTGGTTTCGGCTTAGTAGGTTTTGACTTGGTTAAAGTGGAAGCATAAGGTTGAAAGGTTGCTTCTAAAAGAGGCAGAGCATATTTTCAGAATAAAGTTTGGTTTAATGCCATTTAAAGTAATTATTTTATAACTACCCAGCCTATTTGTAAACTTTTAGATTGTTGCAATAAACTTTTCAAATCGTTTCTCAAAATAACTGCCACATAATTTCAGATCTAAACAAAGATTAGTTTAACAATTAAGCCCTTCCATTAAGCAAGACAATTAAACAATAAAGTCCTCCTTCTAAAATAAATAAATTTCCATTGTTAAATACTTAGGAAAAATCCTAAAAATTACAGAAATTCAATTTCAATATGTTATCTAACATATAAAAATTTCAGACCCAAGTTCTTCGAAAAATAACCGAAATTAATTTCTAAACTCAATAATTCATACTTTCCTTTGAAAATTCATCATAAATTCTCCTTAGCTTAGAAAATTATAAAAATTGAAACCCATCTCCAAATTCATGTTTTATGTAATATATAATTTTCTCATGGCATTCAAAATTCAATATAATCGGTTTTACCCTTAAAACCATATAAACAATTATTAAACAATTTTGTTTGAATCAAATATGTTATAAATCCAAGCATATCATCATCAAAAATCATCATAATGGATTTAATCTTAAACCTGAAAATCAAATGATCATAAAACCAATATATAGATGGATGTGTTATTCACCATGATTAGGATTAGGACATTGAGATTTATTTCTTGATTAATTCCTCTAGCTTGAATTCTTAGCTTTAGATTTAATTCCTCCCTATTGTTAATGGTCGGGTTCTCCCTTTGATTTACGTTTGTTTGTGCTTTGTAAAAATAAACGTGAAATGAAAGGAAATGTGGGTTTAAAGTATCAAGGAGTTATGGTGCGCAATTCCTAATATGCCCTTGTTTTAATTAAATAGAGCATATAAAACCATTCATAAGCCCATTAGCCTGGCTTCTAAATATTTATTCAAATCTCAATCCCCTTATCTCTCTAATATTTACGTTATTCTATTTAATTTATCTAATTAAATCTCCTGAATGATTTATTAAAAATTAGGGGTGTTATATGAGTCTACTAGTTGGTCGATCCTTGGAAGGGAAAAACCATCTTACATGTATGCCTTGTTAAAGTCCGAGCAAGCAACGCATGTTCGCCACTTCTGATTCGCCTTTCTTATGAGTACAGGATTAGATACCCATTAGGGTAGAGGGTGTAACACACCAGATTTTTGATATCATTATTTATGATATTTAATTAGCTAAATAAAATAAAATAATGTGTTGATTAGGTAATTGAGATTTGATTTAATTAAGGGGTAATCGTCCATATAAATAATGAATTAACAAAAGAGTTTGAAATTGAAGTAGAGGAGGGGTAAAATAGGAAAGAGACCATTCTTATATCTATAACCCAAGGCCATATAAAATTTACACATTCATTTTCATCCTCAAAATTTTAAAATAAGGGGCCGACCACCATTAACAAGGGAGAGAGGAAGAAAACCTAGAAAGAGGCTAATCCAAATCAAATCTATTCACAACTCAATCTCTTCAATCTCTAAAGCTAAGATGAATAATGTTTACATCTCATTTTAGATTTTATTTTTTATTTTTAGATGAATGCCGAATATTTTGCATTCATTTGCCATGATTTTGAATGATGGAATAGTTATATATACACATGTTGATGATTTATGTATGTTCACATTGATTTTATGATATGTTTTAAGATGATAACCCTATATAATGGCATCCAAATACCTTAAAAAAATTTATGAAGATCATAAATATTATTTTGGAGGTGGGTTTCAATTTTTAGAATTTTCTAAAATTATGTGGAATTTATAAGAATTTTCTAGTAAAGAATATGCTAATTTGGGTTAATAATTATTTTCGGATAAAAAATAATAGATTAGGGTCTGAAAATTTTATATTTTGGAAAACATATTAAAATAGATTTTCTTCGATTTTTGTAGATTTTTCCAAACTATTTTAAAGGTTATATTAAATTATTTGAAGTATGGGACTTTAATGTTTTATATAATTGAAAGAGGAGAAGGGGCTTTTTGTAAAATAATTTAAATTGTAGAATCTCGAAAATCGACAACACTTAAAAAAAGTGCAGTCCTTTTTATTGGTAAAGAACGAGGCAACAAATCCCAATTAGGCATGTGAGGCAGGTTAGGTGAAAAGAACTATTTGCTATATGTTTTTCACAGTTTCGACACTGTCGCCACCAGGTTTCGCCTCCTCATCTTCAATTCTGACATAGTCGAAACCAATTCACATGGCATCAGTTTACTTATAATAGTGAATTTGATGTAGGCGAAAGGTATGGAGTCGAAATCGGGGGTTGCGAAGGGGTTAACTCAGTCCTTTGTTTTTAAAATTAAAGAAACATGCTTGCTTTCTTTCAACTAAATGGCTTTCGACAAAATAGCTTTCGACCAGGTCAAATGATTAAATGTTTTCGATTGGGTTGCGCCTCCATTTTTAAATGATTTCATTCGACTGAGTCAAAACCTTTTGCTGCCGCCTTTTTACCTTTCGACACTGATAGCTTCGAAAGGGTTGTTTTGTTTTCTAAAAACTTAGCCACTTCTCTAAAGCTTTCGAAAGGGATGATTTTGACACCATCACTTCTTTGCTTAGGAATGGTTTTGGAGCAGATGCTTTCGACTTAAATGTTTTAAAGAGCCTTTTTCGATAATTGAATTAAAACCCAAATGGTTTTGAAAGAGATAGTTTTAAGTGGTTTCGAAATAGATGTTTTCGACTTTAATGGGTTTCCGATCCTTTTGCTTTACTTAAAGGCAGAATCCAAATGGTTTCGAACGAGACATTTTTCAAAGGTTTCGAAGGAGCAAATTTTTGAATGGTTTCGAAAGGTTTCCACATGTTTTAAATTGAACCAAAACTGCTTTCGAAAGTATTGAGTTTTGACTGTTTCGAAAGGATTTAATGAATAGTTTTGAAAGGGGTGGTTTCCTAGGGTTTCGAAAGGGTTAAAAGGAAGGATTCTTCTTATGTTTTCGCAAGGAAGTATTTAAAAGGTTTTAAAGGAGGATGTCTGATATTTTGAAGTTTTCAAAGAAAAGTGAGGAAAGGTTTTTCCCGTGTTTTCGGAAGGTAATATTTAATGGTTTCGTAAGGGTCTTTCAAAGGTTTCGAAGAGGTTACTTTCAATGGTGTCGAAAGGGTTGTTTAAAGGTTTAAAATAGAGGTTTCAAATGTATTAAATAGGCAACATAGCCTAAGTATTTTCAAACTAAAAAGAGTTTTAACTTGTTTTGGAAGGATAATTAATCCTTATTAAATCTCATCAACATTATTTTGAGTAAAGTATGTATATATCATAGAAAAATAGCATAAAGTAAACCTAAGAATATATTTTCCTTGTATAAGTATGATTTAAAAGGTTACATCATTTTTAAAGTTTTTTCAAGGAACCCTAAGAAAATTATTCAGACTGTTCGTCCATTTTGATTCGAATAGTTAGTCCAGTTTGCGGGCAGTCAGCCAAGTTATATGGACAGATAATCCATTTGTAGCATAATGGACCTTGCTGTTATATTGTATGCAGATAGTTCACATATTATCTATTTTATGGATAAATAGTCCATTTATCAACATAAAGGATATTTCTATTTTTGATATAATCAGTTTGATTAACCAGTTTGGTTGCAGGAAAGATTTTGCAAAATATATGTTTTAAAGGGGATATAAGGGAGGGAAAACCCGTTCCGCTAAGCGGTGTGGTCTCACTTAATATCAGTAAACCGAGATGTAAGAGAATTATTCACACCTGTCTTTATGTCTAACTCAAAGTTTTTGTTTCCCCTTAAACTCTTAGGTACTCAAAATTTAAATGAGTTGGCTGAAGGTTGGTTTTTAGGTTTTAGTCTTATTGCGAATAAAGTTTCCCAAGACAAGCAAGTGGCTGATGGATAGCTAATTAGGATTTGCTTTTTCATTTTGTTTTGATTTTGCTATGCATATTAAGTCAGATATGACTATATTACTTTGACCAACAAAGGAGGCATCGTCATGTCACTCTTGACATAATTTTGTAATGAAACGATATGGGATTGTGTAACATGGATATGAATTGGTTTTGAAATGCTATCGATAAAATGTTTTTTTATGAAAATCTATGATTTCTTTATATTCAAGTGCTTATGATATTATGAATATCAGTACCATTACCGTATTTTATCACCAAATGTTAATACTAAGGATGACTGCAGCATCAGTAGCGCTTAGCTTTTGGCTTTCAAATTGGAATGTTACAACTTGGTATCAGAGCATGGTTTATGAAAAACCTTGAAATAAAAATGGTTTTTAAACATAATCCTAAGAAATTAGAGTAAGATTGAGGTATGGGGTAACGTTAAAGTAATGTACTTGCATTTACTATATATAAGTATAAGCTTTTTCTCTTTTCTTCTATCCTTGTTATGTTATTTTTCTATATCTCATGAGGTTTAAATATAGATATGGAAGGTAGAAGAGGAAGAGTTGACCCAGGAGGGGAGGGCACTGAAGGAAATGCTAGACCTAGTACAAGGAGGACCCATGGTCAAGCACGAGCAGAGAATGTAGGTGCTGGAGTCTCGCAAGTGAACATGGAAACTCTGTATTAGTTTTTTGTGAATATGATGCAAGCTTGAGTTGCATCTGGAATGGTAGGAGGAGATGCTGCAGGTGCAGGAGTTTTGGATGTTCCGGTGGTTAACCATTATGCTAAGCTGAGTGGAGATTACGTTAAACTTAGAGGGTAGCCTTTTTTAGGGACATAAGATGTTGTGGAAGAGGAAAATTGATCATTGCACTACGAAAGGATTTTTGCAGATCCAACGCTTAATGATAAGCAGAAGATGAGGTTGACATCCAGATAGCTTTAGGGAGCCGCAATGTTATAGAGGAACAGTGTGACGGCTGGTGTGGATGAGGAAACTTTGTCATGGGCAGATTTCAAGGGAAGGTTCTAGGAGAGGTTTATGTTTGCGATGGCACAATCAGCTTTGATCAGGAAATTTGCTGAACTAGAGAAAGGAGAGATGTAAACTCTGGAGTATTCTAAGAAGTTTAAGGAGTAGGCCCGATATGGGTATGCTTCAGTGGATATAGTCATAAAGAGGAATGAGAAGTATATCAAGGGGTTGAAGCCTGAGTTAGCTAGGGCTACATTACCTCATATTAGAGATCCTTCTGACTTTGTTGTGGAGATGGCCTTAATGCACGAGGAGACTCTTGATTATCTAGAGAAGAGCAATGCTAAAGAATTCCAGGTTGGGCAGAATCAGAAGAGGAAATTCTTTCCTAAGAAAGGTGCTCAGAAAGGTGAAGCAGCTAAGAAGGGGAAATCTGAGGTTGTCTATTTCAAGTGTGATAGGAAGGGACACTTTGCTAATGAGTGTCGTTCTGGGAAGGCTAAGGAGGTGGCTGGAAAGATTAATGTCAGATGCTTCAACTATGACCAGATTGGCCATTATAAGAGCCAGTGCAAGGAGCCCACTAAGGATGGAAAGGGAAAGGTGTATGCATTAGAACCTACTGCTTCTAAGCCAACAACCCAAGAGAAGGGAAAGGCGGTCTTGGGAGGTATCCTTCTGATTCACGGTATGCCTGTTAGCATTCTATTTGATACTGCTGCATTGCATTCTTTTATATCTAGATGTTTGATAGATAATCTTAACCTAGAACCCATATATTTAGTTACTTCCTTAAAGGTTGTGAATCCAAAAGGAGAGTATGCAACCCTAGGATTGAGTTGTGAACAATTAGAGTTTGATCTGTTAGGTCATACTTTTGTTTGCAGTTTGCATGTATTTGATTTTGTGGGGTTTAGAATTATTCTTAGGATGGATTGGTTAAGTGAGTACGATGCTAGGATATTTTGCTAGGATAGGAAAATATCACTTAGACAACCAGATTGTAGTGATCGGATTGTTTATGTTGTAGAAGATTCTTACGGTGAGATGTATGCTTTGTTGGGTGCTATGAAAATGGATGATGAGTTGAGTTTTCATGGTTAGAGAATTCGCAGATGATCTTGAACTTGTAGTTGGATTGCCATTGAAATGAGCCATTGAGTTTCAGATAGATTTGGTTCCGAGAGCAAAAACAGTGAGTAGACTGCCAAGCAGGATGACTCATACAGAGATGAGGGAGTTAAAGGCGCAGTTGGTTAATTTAGAAAGAAAAAGTTTTATCAGACCGAGTAGTTCGCCTTGAGGAGCAGCCGTAGTGTTTGCTAAGAAGCCGGATGGATCATTAAAGCTATATATCGATTATCGTAAGTTGAATGAGCGCACAATAAAGAATCGATATCCATTTTCAAGGATTGATTATTTGTTTCACCAGTTTAGTGGAGCAAAGGTATTTTTGCAGTTAGATTTAGCGACGGGTTTACATCGGCTTTGAGTAGCAGATGATAGTATACCTTTGACGGCATTTAAGACCAGATATGGGTCGTTTGAATGGTTCGTTATGCCGTTTGGACTGACTCATCTGCCAACTTTCTTTGTGGATTTGATGAACCGGGTTTTCCGAGAGCATTTGGGTAGGTTCGTATCGGTTTTCATAGATGATATCTTGATTTACTCTAAGGATGAAAGAGAGCATGAAGTTCATCTTTGAGTGGTGCTTGAGACGCTGAGGCAAATCAGCTGAAGGCAAAGTTCTAGAAGTGTCATTTCTGGAAGAAAGAAGTGAAGTTTCTTGGTCATGTTGTCTCAGAGGAAAGGTCGTAAGTAGATCCAACTAGGATTAAAGCAGTGAACAATTGTAACACACCCGAGACAGTGACAGAGATAAAGTGTTTCCTTGGGTTGGCTGGGTATCATCGAAGATTCATTAAGGATTTTCTACAGATAACGGCACCGATTACCAAACTAATAAGAAAGGATGTAAAGTTTGTGTGGACGGATAAGTATGAGAAAGCACTCCAGTGTTTGAAATACTTATTGACCCATGCTCCTGTTTTGGTTATTCTGGAAGGTAATCAGGAGTACACTGACCCGTGTGGAATAGAACTAGGAGCTGTGCTGATGTAGAGAGGTAAAGTGGTTTCATTTTCTTCTAGACAGCTTAGACCGCATGAAGTCAGATATCCGATGCATGATTTGGAATTGGCTGCAGCGATTTTTGCGTTGAAGGTGTGAAGACATTACCATTTAGGAGAAAGTTTTGAGTTATATACAAATTAAAAGTCGCTGAAGTATTTGTTCTCTCAGAAGGAGTTGAACATGAGACAGTATAGGTGGTTAGAGTTTATCGCTTCTTATGATTTTGAGACTGAGTACGCACCAAGGAAAGGCAACAAGGTTGCACATGCACTTAGCAGGAAACATCAGAATGCAGTGTTGGCAATGATTGCTGAGTGGAAAGATTTGAAAGCATTAGTAGATTGCAGAGTGCAGTGGATATCCGAGGCTGGATCTAGTGGAGATACGGTTGTATTATCTTGTTTGGAAGTTCGACCAATGATGATCGAAAGGATCGCTTTTAAGCAGGAAGAAGATCCAATCTTAACTGAACGGATCAGGAAGTTAAAAGATGGAACCGAGAGCGATGAGTTGAAAGATTTCATTCTTGACCAGAATGGGTGGTTAAGAAAGAAAGGAAGATTATGTGTTTCGAAGTGTAGGAAACTTAAGGAAAGAATTCTTAGAGTAATGTCATCATTCAAAATTTTTATTCACCCAAGAGGTACTAAGATGTATCAGGATATGATGAGGAGTTTCTTCTTGGAAGGTATAAAGCAGGATATTAGGCTGTGTGTGAAGCACTGCATGATTTTCCAGTAGGCAAATGCCGAACACTATAATCCAAGTGGGTTGCTTCAACCATTAGATATTCCTGTATGGAAGTGGGATATTATATCTATGGATTTTATTGATAGGTTGCCAAGGTCAAATAGAGGAAATGATAGTATATGGGTCATAGTGGACATATTGACCAAGAGTTCCCATTTCATTCCAGTTAGTTCAACCAGAACGACACCTGTTTTGGCAAAGTTGTTTATGAAGAATGTAGTCAGACTGCATGGAATTCCTTGTAGCATAGTTAGAAATAGAGATCCTTTGTTCACTAGCAAGTTCTGGAAGAGTCTACATGAAGTTTTGAGAATCAAGCTTAAGATGAGTACCTCTTACCATCCGTAGACAGATGGGCAAATGGAAAGAGTTAACAAAACCTTAGAAGTTTTGTTAAGAGCATGTGTATTAGATTTCGGGGGATCATGGGAAGACCGTCTACATTTAGCCGAGTTTTCGTATAACAACAGTTATCAAACTAGTATTAGGATGGCACGGTTTGAAGGTTTGTATGGAAGGCCATGAAAATCTCTCGTATGTTGGCTAGAGACTAGGGATAGGTTGGTTCTTGGTCCAGATTTAGTCAAAGAAGCTGTAGAAAAGATTGAGGTCATTCGGGCTAGAATAAAGGAGGCTTAGTCTAGGTAGAAAAGTTATGCATATAAGAGACGGAAAGATCTAGATTCTCAGATGGAGATCAAGTTTTCGTCAAAGTGCCAACGATGAAGGGTGTAGCCGATTCCTATTGATTAGGGGATTAAGATTTGATTTAATTAAGGGGTAGCCGATCCATATAATCAATGAATTAAAAGAAGAGTTTGAAATTATAGTAGATGAGGGTAAAATAGAAAAGAGACCATTCCTATATCTATAATACATGGCCGGGTAAAATTTACACGTTCATTTTCATTCTCAAAATTTCAAAATAAGGTGCCAGCCACCATTAAAAAGGAAGGGAGGAAGAAAAGCTAGGAAGATGCTAATTCAAATTAAATCCATTCATATATCAATCTCTTTAATATCTAAAGCTAAGTTGAATAATATTTACATCTCATTTTTTATTGCAATTTCGGTTTTTAGATGAATGCCGAATATTTTGCATTGATTTTCCTTGAATTTGGATGATGGAATGGTTATATATGTACATGTTGATGATTTATGTATGTTCATATTGATTTTATGATATGTTTTAAGGTGGAAACCCTATAAAATGACATCCAAATGCCTTGCACGTTTTTGCGAAGATCATAAATTTTATTTTGGAGATGGGTTTTAAATTTTAGAATTTTCAGAAATTGTGTGGAATTTGTATGAATTTTCTAGTAAAGAAAATGCAAATTTGGGTTAATAACTATTTTTTGATAAATAATAAAAGATTAGGGTCTGAAATTTTTATATGTTGGAAAACCTATTAAAATAGATTTTCTGGAATTTTATTAGATTTTTTCTAACTAATTTAAAGATTATATAAAATTATTTAAGGTATGAGACTTAAATGTTTTATATAATTGAAAGAGGAGAATGAGCTTTTTGTAAAATAATTTAAATTATAAAATTTGGAAAGTCGGCAGCACTTTTGAAATGTGTAGTGCTTTTTATTGGTAAAGAAAGAGGCAACCAATCCCAATTAGACACGTAAGGCAGATTAGGTGAAAAGAACTACTTGTTGCATGTTTTTCACTGTTTTGACACCGTCGGCACCAAGTTCCGTCTCCTCATCTTCGCTTCTGACATAGTTGATACCAATGCATATGGTATCAGTTTACTAGTACGTAGTAAACTGGATGTAGGAGGAAGGTAGGGAGTCGAAACTTGGGGTTCGAAGGGGTTGAGGTAGTCCTTTATTTTTAAAATTAAAGAAATATGTCTGCTTACTTTCGACTAAATGGTTTTCGAAAAAGTAGCTTTCGACCAAGTCAAAAGATTTAAAGGAAATAGTTTCGACTGGGTTGCCCCTTTTTTTTAAATAATTTCTTTCAACTAAATCGAAACCTTTTGTTGCCGCCTTTTTACATTTCGAGCCAAATGATTTCGAAAGGGTTGTTTTGTTTTCTAAAAAACTTGGCCACTTCTCCAAAGCTTTCGAAAGGGATGGTTTCGAGACCATCACTTCTTTACTTAGGAATAGCTAGAAGCAGATGCATTCGACTTAATGTTTTAAAGACCTTTTTTCTATAATTGAAGTAAAACCCAAATGGTTTCGAAAGAGGTAATTTTAAATGGTTTCGAAACAGATGCTTTCGATTTTAATGGGTTTCCGATCCTTTTGCTCTATTTAAAGGCAGAATCCAACTGGTTTTGACCAAGACGATTTTCAAAGGTTTCGAAGGGGTAAATTTTTTAATGGTACCGAAAGGTTTCCATATGTTTTAAATTGAACCCAAAGTACTTTCGAAAGGAATGAGTTTCGACTGTTTTGAAAGGTTCTAATGAATGATTTTGAAAGGGATGGTTCTCCAGGGTTTCGAAAGGGTTGAAAAGAAGGATTCTTCCTATGTTTTCGAAAGGCAATATTTAAAAGTTTTAAAGGAGGATGTCTTATATTTTGAAACTTTCGAATAAAAGAAAGGAAATGTTTTCCATTGTTTTGGAAAGGTAATATTTAATGGTTTCGAAAGGGCCTTTCAATGGTTTCGAAAGTGTTACCTTCAATGGTTTCGAAAGGGTTGTTTAAAGATTTTAAACGAAGGTTTCAAGTGTATTAAATTGGCAATATAACCTAAGTATTTTTAAGTTTAAAAGGGTTTTGACTTGTTTTGGAAGGATAATTAATCCTTACTAAATCTCATCAACATTATTTTGAGTAAAGTATGTATATATCATGGTAAGCTATGAATACGTTTCCCTTGTTTATGTATGATTTAAAAAGTTAAATCATTTTGAAAAGGTATTCAAGGAAAAATATGTAGTGTAGTTAACCCTAAGATAAATATTCGAACAGTTCTTCCATTTTGATTTGGACAGTTAGTCCAGTTTGCGGGCAGTCATCCCAGTTGTATGGACACATAGTTCATTTGTAGCATAATGGACCTTGCTATTATATTATGGCCAGATGGTTCACATATTACCTATTTTATGGATAAATAGTCCATTTATTAGCATAAAGGCTATTGCAAGTTTTATATGAAAGTTTGATTAACCAGTTTTGTTGTAGGAAAGAATTTGCAAAACATACGTTTTAATGGGGATATAAGTGAGAGGAAACCCGTTTCGCTAAGCTGCATGGTCTCACTTAATATCAGTAGACCGAGATGTAACAGAATTATTCACACCAGGATTTATGCCTGACTCGAAGTTTTTGTTTCCCCTTAAACTCCCAGGTACTCAAAAATTGATTTGAGTAGGCTGAGAGTTGAGGTTTTCAAATTTTAGTCTTTTGGCGAATAAAGCTTCCTAAGATGAGCAGGTGGCTGACAGATAGCTAATTTGGATTTGTAGTTTTATGTTTGTTTTGATTTCGCTATGTATATTAAGTCAGATATGACTATATTACTTTGATCAACCAAGGGGGCATCATCATATGTCGCTCTTGGCATAATTTTGTAATGATTATAATTAATCTTTACCTAAGAAACAATATGGGGTTATGTAACTTGGATATGAATTGGTTTTGAAATGTAATCAGTAAAATGTTGTATTATTAAAATCTACTATTTTTCCATATTCAAGTGCTTTTGATATTATGGATACCATTATCATTACCGTATTTTTTCACCAGAGGTTAATACTATGGATGACTTTAGCATCTGTAGCGCTTAGCTTTTGGCCACCAGTTACGGGATGTTACAGAGGGCTTCATGAATAATCTCATTGTCTTTAAGCCTATCCATTTCCTCTATAAGAGCGGTAGATCTCTCGAGATCCATGCCACGTCTTTTTTGTTTCACCGAGACATGCCTTAGATCAATATTCAATGCATGGTAGGTAATGGCATGCGAGATCTCACACATGTCAAAGTGAGTCCAAGTGAGCACATTGAGACTCGCTCAGATAAAATGAGCAAGTTCTTTCACCATCGGTGGTGGGCTGAGCTATGATCCATCTTTATAACCCTTGATGGGTCACCTGGATGACCTAGATGTTAATATTCAGCTCATCTGGTGTTGCCTTGGTCTCTTTGGGCTCCTCTTCATGATCTGTTAGATCTATATTTCTATAGAACCGACTATGGCACTAAGCCAAAGCTCAGGCGCTGGTTGTCAATCTTTAGTGGATTGGATGTAGAGAGACTTATCCACACCCTTACCTTTCTCCTTTCGTTGAGCATCCCTCAATTCAGCTACATAACAGGAACGTCCAGTCGCCTGATCACCATGAACAACTCTAACATCATTATCTGTCAAGAACTTCAAATTCAAATAGCATGGGGCAAGTGCTGCCCAGAACTTAGCTTGGGCCGGTCAGCACAAAAAAGCATTATGCAGAGAGTCAACATACAAAAAAGGGAAAAATCTGCATCACGCAGTCACATTCTTCCAACTCCACGGGAAATTCAACATAACCAACAGCTTTGGTCGCAGCATCCTCAAAGCCATGAATGTGGGCTTTAGGCGGTTTCAAGTCCTTGGCTTCCATCCTTATCTAATCATAAACTTTTTTCGAAAATTATATTTAAGGGGCTTCCACAATCAACCGAAATCCTCCTCATTAAGGCAGGACCGATCATGGCTGGAATGACTACTAGGTCGATCATCGATGCCTTGACCTTATCTGCATTTCTATATTTGAACACAATGTCATATGTCATTGTACGTTGTTGTTTTGTCAGAGCTCCATCTTCTATACTCGAACAACATTCAAAATTCACATGCTTGATCGAGCTAGCGTAGCGCGCCATCTCATGCCAACACTTATCAACTGGATGCGGTTCTCTGACTATTGTATTGATTACTAATTTTCCACCAGTGTGCGCAGGCTTCTCAGTCCCATGTGGTGCTTGTCCTCTATTGGGGTTGGATGTCCACTGCTCTCCATCTAGCGGGGCTTTCACAAACTGCTGCAACTTTCTTTCTCAAATCGGTTTTTCAAAAATAAATTGTAGATGCCTACACTCATTTGTGTTATGACGATAACATTCGTGAAACTGACAATATTTTTCGGTTTATTTCTTCTTCTCTAATGATTCTTTCGGAGGCAGCTTCCTGAACCGCATGGTATTGCAGGTAGATGAATATAGAGATGTACTCAATGACGTGTAGGTATCGTACGTCAGAATCCTAGGCCTTCCTCTTCCAAAATCCCTCTTTCATTTTCGGCTTCTATCTCTGCCTTACTTTCTGCTGATGATTTATTTTGGACCTTTACTTGAACTTTTCCAAAACTATCACCAAACTGCTTCACCGCAATTTTACTCTGTACTCTCTTGCCACTTGGTCCTACAACATTCTTCTTCCTAAAGCATATAACTTCCGCTTTCCTCAACTGAGTTGCTTTTGCATAGAAATGCACCAATGTTGCAGGAGCTTTGCCAACTAATTTGTCACCAAAATCAGAATGTGGGTCAATCCCTCTTGTTACCGCTATAAATATTGAATGGTCATTTGGATTACTAACTTCCATGATAGCTGTATGGAATCTCTCCAAGTAATCCTTCAGCGATTCTCCTAGAGCCTGGATCACGCTGGATAGGGACATTACATCTTCAGGGCGAATGGCGTTCATACAGAACTGCTCCACAAACTTCATTGCTAAGTCATCAAATCAAGTGATTGACTATGGGGGTAATATTGTGAACCACATTGTTGCTATTCTCTAAAGAGTAATAGGAAAACATATACACTTAGTTGCATAATCTGCTCGTGCAAAATCCATCAGCCATTCATATCTCATGATGTGTTGCCTAGGTTCAGTCTTCCCCATAGGCAGTCATCGACGGCAACCGCCTTGGATATTCTACATGTAAGACATTGTTAGTTAACGGGATATGGCTTGTTGAGATTCCCCAATCATCATTGGTCAAGCCTTGGCTTTCTCTCACTATTTGTCTAAACATAGCTGACAAGTCCGACATTTGGATGGTCGGAGCCAAGCGGTTGTTGTGTTCCACCTCACATGGATGGTCCAGTCGATATCTACAGGCCATTCAATACCTTATTGGTTCAACATCCTCTCGATGCATATCATGTACATTCACTTCATCGTCATTTTGGGGAAGTAACTAGTCAGCATTTGGTTGAACTCCAACATCTAGACTGATAGCAGCATCGTAGATAGGTAACCTTGCTATCATTGGTTGGTATCATCCATCCAAAGAATGATCGATACCGATCGTTCCATATGGATCGACACCGATCGTTGTCGCTCTGCCTGGAATGATCGATGGAAGGCAAATTAATGCTTCAGTATGGTAACCCTATGTTCTGTGACGTCTGCATCTATGATAATCGTCTGACGAACTAGAACTCTCCAATGTAGAGTAGGAGGTAGGGTCCCTCCTAGCTTTCCCATGCTGTTGCTGACTGAGTTGGTTTATTAAATCAATATCGGCTTGAATTTGTTGATTCAGTTATTGATGGCTATCCACTTTCTCCCTCATCAGACTCTAGAACTCGGCTCTTGAAATGGAATCAGCTGGATTTTGGACATCAATTGGATTGGTAGCATTTACATCCACTGGTTGATTACTTGGGCCTCCTTGTTAGATACTAGCATTCTCTTTTACTTCTGCATTCTAAGAAGCATATTTTGTGTTTCTGACCATTGTTAATAGCTTGACTTAGACTTTTGCAAATCTAAACAGAACAAGCAAGCTTCTTGACGATAATATGGATCTCCTTTGGGGTATTTATGCAATCCAGTAGCAACAAAGGGATCTGAATAAGCTGAGAATCAAGCATTCTCAGTAAAAGCACCAAAATGTTTGTGCTAAAAGTGGACACAGACACTCAAGAATAGAATAGTAGAGAAACAAATGATGAATAATCAAAATTAAACAGAGAGGATAAGTAAATAAGCAATTAGAATTAAGTAGAAACACAAGGATTTATAGTGGTTCGGCTTTGTGTGCCTACATCCACTTTGAAGAATTTGCTTTATTGATCACTTGTGAATCTGATTACAATGAAGTAATGATAATAGCACTTGATTACAATAGAGTCCCAAGTAGCAAGCAATGTAAAAGATCCTTTAAATGGAGAAAGAAGTCTATATTTATAGGTGAAAATGGTGTAATATCTCGCTTGAAATTCGGTAGAAGACTCTCTAGATCCATAGGAGCCCACCAGAAGATCGTAAGTTCTAACCCAATCATTGGAATGATCGATACCGATCACATTTGTGTTCCAATGCACACATGTGATCATTTCTGTAAGCTCCTACATGCCTCTAGTCCATGCTCCCAAAGTTTGGCGTCTTTCTGAGTTGTGGTTGGTGACATATCGGTCAATCTTCATTGAATTGAATCGTTCATGAACGATGTACACCGATTATTCAAACACGCTCATTTTGATATGCGATCATGTATAGGGACTCCTCTCTCCAATATATTGATATCTTGAGAGTTTTGAGTGTGTTGGACTTGTAGATTTTGAGATATCGATCGATCTTCGTTGAATTGAGCTATATAATCGATACAATCCGTAGTATTCAAAATAGATCATACCTAATCTAGCTTTAGGGTGTAGTAAAATTCCATGCTCTAAGTGTTTTATTAAGTTTTGCTTTAGCTTATGCTTTTCTACTGCTTCATATTATCATTTAGGCATGCTCTCTAGGATTTATGATCGTTAATCTGATACGTCATTCTTGATAATAATTGTGTTTGTCTCGGCCGATTGGTCCAGATATAGCTAGGTCAAAAGGCCGGATAACGGTGGAGATATAGGCTCCTCTCTCAATTGTTCCATCCTTTGTTTTTGCATGTCATCTTCTTTAAAACATGGAAAAAAGTTGTAGTCTTTGTTACGTGATCTCCAATTCTATTCTCCTTCTTTATCGAATATGACATCTCGACTAGAGATTTTCTTTTGCTTATTAGGATTGGAGAGCTTATAGCCTTTGGTTTTAGGTTTTATAACTAATAAAGATTCACTTCTCACTTTTGTCATCAAATTTACTTCACTTCTCATCTAGTATGTGTACGTGAACAATTCTTCCAAACATCTTTGATAGGAAATGCCAGGCTTCCTTCCACTCCATGCTACTTGTGGTGTTTTTTCCCATACACTTCTTATTAAAGATCGGTTTGATAGATAAACCGTACATGCAACTGCTTCCATCCAAAACTCCATCGGCAGCCTCTTACTTCTATGTATGCACCTCGCCATCTCAATAATTTTCTTTTCTTCCTTTTTGCTACTCTATTTCTTCAAAGGAACCTAGGCACCGTCAGTTGTTGTTAAATTACACTATATTCACAATACTTTTGGAATCCTTTTAACGTGAACTCTCCTCCACGATCAGATCTCATTGCTTTAATTACCATGAAATTTTCCTTCTCAACATGGGCCTTGAACTGCTTGAAGTTCCTAAACACCTCTGATTTCTTCTTTAAAAAATAAACCTATGTTGTCATCAAAAATCATCGACAAAAAGAAGGAAATAACTACTCTTTACCAAGTGAACTTGGTTGATCGGACCTTACACATCTGTGTGTATGAATTCCAATGGTTTTTTAGATCTTGAATATGACTCCTTTGGAAAGCTCATTTTAAATTACTTTCCAAGTAGAAATCCTTCGCACACTTGATCAGGATGACTGATGCATGGTAATTCTTTTACCATTTCCTTCTTGGGGAACAATTACAATCCTATGAAATTGAGATGTCCAAGTTGAAGATGCCAAAGCCAAGAAGAATCTTTTTGAATGTTGAGAATGAACATTCTATTTTTTGACATTAGCACCATCGCAATGAAGTTACTTGCACTATCTCATATAGAAAGGTTATTACCTTTTGACTGAATATCATAACCTTTCTTTAAGTGTTATCTTAGTCTCAAGATGTTGCTCTACATGTTTGGCACATATAAACATTTGAAATGAATTGGTTCTCTCCATTCTTCAATCGAATGAGAACATTTCCTTTACCTTTCACCTCTACTTTGGATTCATGTCCAAATTCCATATTTCCCTTCATCAATTCATTAAGCTCCACGAACATGCTTCTTCGTCCTTTTCTTTTATTCATAAGCTTATGATGAACCGAGAAGTTCCACTATTTCCACGACCTTCAAGTTTTTTGTCTCTTTGATGATGAAGACAGTATGTTCGAACTTTGGATCTAATTTTCTAAGAATCTTCTCCATAATTCTTACATCATCTAAATTCCCACTATTTCTTTTTAGGTGATTAATAACCATCAAAACCCTTGAGAAGTAATCATAGATAAGTTCACCTTCTTTCATATGCAAAATTTCAAACTTTCTTCTTAAGGTTTGAAGACATGCCTTTAAATAGATCAGCTCCCTTTTAAGATGTTAGACACTTCCCCTATGCTTCTTTGGCTAATTTTCCAGTTGAAACCTTCTCGAAAGTATCTTCATCCAATCCTTGATAGATTAGATAGATTGCCTTCTTGTCTCTTTTCTCTAACTCTCGCAAACTATGCCTTTGAGTTTGAGATAGACTACTTCATTCTCTTGTTTAGTGTAGCCTTTCTCCACTATCTCTTGTACGTCGTGTGCTTCAAGGAGAGCCATCATCCTTAAGCTATAATCGTTATAGTTGACCTTGATGAGTATTGGGAATTGGAAGGGAACACTGCTATTCACCATCTTTTAAGAGGTTCCTCAAACTCTTATACCACTTTTGGAAGATTTATTTAACAGAGAATAGGTTCGATTTTAGAAGAAGATAAGTGGGAGATTGGAGGAAAAAACAATTTTAATATAAGCAGAAAATATAACTTTATTACAAAAGTTTATCACCAAAGTTTAAACTTTTTTTCTCACATCCAAATTAAATAAATCCACGTCTATTTATTGGAGTTCACATCCCAAATTTCACTTAATCTAATGGTTCTCCATAAATATCTCCTATACGTTTTCAAATATATTATTCCGTAAATATTTCTTGAATATTCTAAATATACTATTCCATAACATTTTTTCTAGATTCTAGAAATTTCCTATATGGAAAATTTTTGATTGCAAAATCAAGTTTATTTTTAATAGATGATATAGAAGAAAATGATGAAACAAAGGAAGTTAATTTACTTTGCAATAATATTTATCGGTTGCCAAATCTTGGACATGAATTTCAAATGATATCATGGCAAATAATATGAAATTGGAATTTTTTGGCAAAAGGTTGATGAATTCTACAATACTCTAGAGCCAATCAAGGACTTAGGTTTTTTTGAAAGGGGAGTATCAGGTAATGAGTCTTGCATGCCAAAACTACATGGCAATACTAACTAGACCTGAGAACAGACAATAAAGTGGTGATACTCTTATGGCGTTGTAAGTTTGGTTCTAACTTTCATATATAGTTTTCAAATTGTATAGTTTATTTATACATTTTGGTTTTGTTAAATAGATGGAAGAAGAATTCAATGCTTACCAAGAGCAGTATGGTGCTCAAACTTCAAAAATGCATTGATCTCCTCTCCTCTCTACCGAAATGGAAGAACCTAAATAACTTCATGTTTGCGCAGCAGAACATAGCTAAAAGAATAAACTACTCCAATTCCAATCCAGGGAGCGACCCTAGTTCTCAAGAAAGATCACCCACTGTTTGGAAATGTATGATGGTTCTCCTCTTGAGAGAAACAAAATAATTTAATTGGAGCAGAGAAATTCATATTTTGCGAGATTCCTACAAACTTAGGAAAAAATTATTGGTGAAACAAGAGAGAGTGGAGAATGTTTACATCATAAAGGATGGAATCAAAAACAGAGTTTCGACAAATTATTACGCAAGAATGAGAGTTTAAGTATTAGTCCCAAGCATAAAAAGAAGCTTTGACCGAAGAGAAGACATGGATTAAACTTATGACTTGTGATTTTTACAAGCTTTCTCCTCTATAACAAGAACTAGTCACTGAACAACTCGAATATTATAAAAGAGAGAAGAATTGGAAGTTGAAGTTGCATTTCTAGAGGTAAGTTGTAGGGAATGGAGTCATATTGGATTATACGGCTATAGTGTACGATGAGACAAGCCATTAATGGTTACAAATTGCATAGCATGGATACAAGAATAGCATCGAACGTGCCATTGAATGACTATGGCACATCATGGCTACAGTAATGATATGAATGGTTGTGGATTGCACGGCATGGCTACAGTAATAGCATATGACAGGTCATTGAATGCTACAAATTGCACAGCATGACTATAGTAATAGCATAGGACATGCCATTGAATGGCTATAGGTTTCACACCATGGCTATAGTAATAGCATAAAACATGTCATTAAATGACCACAACATGGCTATAGTAATGGAATAAATGGCTACAGATTGCAAAATATGACTATAGTAATGGTATAGACATGTCATTGAATGACTATGGATTGCACAACATGGCTATGGTAATCATATAAGACATACCATTGAATGGTTATGGATTGCATAATATGGCTATAATGATGGTATATGATAGGTCATTGAATGATTACTTTCAGAAATAGGGATAGGCGACACGTGTACATTTTGAATTAGTTGTAACAAACATAATTTTATTACTTTTAGGAACACGGACAACTGACCTGTGACGTTTAGAATTAGTTGTTGCAAGTCAGGTGGATCATGAAGTTGTTATTTGTAATACAAAGGTTGGTATATGAAGATCATAGGATTTCGAATGGCGAATCAAACTTGGACTCCCCATGATTATTCAATGTTAGCTAATGCTTATATGCAAACCAATCGAAGATACATGGAAGAGGATGTCTATGAAGATTTTTGGTTCACCGTTAATGAAGTTTATATAACAATCCAAATTATAGGTTAATAAGCATTCATATTTACAACAGCATGTTGAAAATATAGAAAAATTATAGCCATGGAACATAAAGATGTGTTTGACATGTCTAGATCAATATTTGACTCATTGTATTTTATAAATCATCGGACAACCTTCATTGGTCATGTTGCGTATAATCTACACATTGGTTATATTAGATAGTTTGAGTGGTTTCATTTTCTATGTATTTCTATTCGTCGTATTTGTTCTAATCATTTCAATGCATTATTTGTGTTTTATGTATTTTATGGATTATATTTATTTTATGGGTGTTCTATAATAGACAGTTATATCAAATAGATTTATACTTAAATATAGATAAACATACATTAGCACATATATAAACATACTTAAACATACAAAACATAAGCATATGTGAACAAACACAGACATAAATTAAGATACATCAACAAGATTAGATTTTAGATACTGTTTACAACAACCTTATAATTCCAATGAGCTTAGCGTATTGCGAAGTGTTGTTATTTCTTGTTCAAGTTTGGTGAAAAATTCAATGCTCTTCAAGGGAATGGATCATCAATCCATTTCTATAAGGCACAAGCGTTAGGAAAATTAGAGCACATATAATAGCACGTCCAATGTTATTTTTGCTACTTATGATGGAATACTTAATCGTAACTCAACAAACATAAAAGATCAGAAGAAAGTCAACCTCATATTCCCTTTTAGTTTGTCGATTATAGAGTTCCTATCCTCTTTACCTACTTCTACGTTGGATTCCATGTTGTTCCCGAAGTCCTCTTTCCTTTTCTATTGACCGTTGCTCTTATTACACTCTCTCATGCATTCTTAAATCTTTGTGGTGCCTTTTCTTCATTTTGACATATCACTCTGTTGGTGGTTGAGGAGACGAAGGATTGGGAGATAGTTCTTTAATTAAAGACTTTCATATGACCATAATGAAGGCAAAGAAATGTGGTTGTAGTCCACCAATTTAATATACTATGATTGAATTGGAAGAGAAGTTTATGTGTAACTCAATAGTAAGAGGATTCTACTTATTATACTATGGTGCATAGAAAAACCAAAACAGATAAACATAAGAACAACATGGCTATAATGTAAGATAAGGCTAGTTGTTGACTAAAGGTGCACAACATGTTATGTAAAATTGAACCAAAAATTTAATATAAGAAATTGAATAATTTTAATGAGAGTAAAATGAAATTTTTATACATGTCCAAATTTGACTGTAGTACCTACACCGTTGTGTTCGTATTGATTTTCTAAATAATATTCATGTATAAAGTTTTATATCGAAGATCGTATGAAAAAATTATTAACGTTTAAAATTAAAAACTGAAAATAGTTAAATATATAAACTAGGAAAGAAATATTTTAAGTAAAGAATACTC
This sequence comes from Allium cepa, assembly GCA_030765085.1. Lineage (NCBI taxonomy): Eukaryota > Viridiplantae > Streptophyta > Magnoliopsida > Asparagales > Amaryllidaceae > Allium > Allium cepa. Next base: position 913,409,004 of record CM060929.1, on the reverse strand, counting down.
CATCTGTCGACACTCCAACTTGGACCAGTCGACCCCAAGCGGTTGACCACTCAAAATCAAGCGGTCAACCTGCCGAAGCATTCAAGGTAGGATTTGGGTTTGCCGAACGGCCTGGATTTTATATAAAAAAATATAATGGATGATATTACTTCATACATTTATAAATTTAACCCTAAGCTGATACTCAAAACCCTAATTCAGTTTGATTGTAATATAAACTCTATCTCTATCAAACTAAACCCTCTTTCTCCAAAAAAAAATTCTTCAAAAACAAAACTAAAATTAAATTGGAAATATTGAAGAAGGCATCAAATCAAATAAAGGAGAGTTCTACAAGCCAAGCGTAGGCGGTTCCATATAAATTAAAAATAGGATAGTTTCCTAAGGGTGAGTGGGTACATGATTAATATGATGATTCATATGTATTTAAGTTTGTTTATACCTTATTTAACCAAGAATTGATCTAGTTTAGTCTAAAATATTGTTATCTAATGATTGTATTGGAAATTCGAAAAGAATTTAACCCATATGAATATGATCCTTGTCTAGTCTAAAATTGGTTATAGTGAATCTACTGGATAAAGGTTGATTTATGTTAAACATGTTTTTGTTGATAAATTGAGTATATATTGATATATGAATACCTTGTTGATTCTAAACCCGAATTAATTTGATTTAATGATAATCATACTTATGTAATGGTTAGAAACTAAAATTGAGAACATTGAAAACTATAAATTAACAAAATAGGTTTAAAGAGCAATAATTAACAGAGACAAAGGGAAAGAAAAAATAAATCAACTAAGACTGGTCAACACGCTCACTGGTGCCTGTCGACGGCAAGTAGTCGACCACCGGTTCACGGTTTATAGGCATAATCTGAAGCTCGGCCAAAGGCATAGCTTATAAGTTTATATATGTGTGTGTGTTGTGTGTGTGGTATGTTAGTATATTAATAGGGAAACTAGTTCCCTAAGTTTATAACACTTGGATGTTACGTGACTGGATATGTGCACGTTGGCAATTAGGTCTATACACTGTTTATTTAGTATATTCGATGTTCGAATAGGGTGAATCAATCTTATATTTCATAAACAAGAGGTTCTATAGTCTACGGGCAACGCTAACGAGGATGCCTAGAGGATTATATGGCCTGAAAAAAGCGGGAGGTTCCTTGTTATACACAACGATGAGATACCGTCGTTGTTGGATGTCCGACGCAATGTAATAAGTGGTGTTACATTACCATTGAGATTGGACACAGATGAAACAGACCCTAAGGCGTCTTTGGCAATAGTCGGCATTGTAGACTCCTCCTCAATGTGTAAATACGACACATGTAGTCATAATTTGGGAATGTAGTCCCAAGACTTATACTTTATGCAATCATATGTTGGAATAGTTCCAGAGGTTATTAGTCGACCCATGGTTGTTTTAAATACTAAGTATAATTCTTCACAAGATGTTAGTATGGATGTATTTAGAACTATACCCGTCAGATAAATGAAACCTGCCTTAGTAATTAGTTTACAAACAGAAGCAGGACATCCTAGGTCATATAGAGTATTAATGGAGTCAATTGCATGTGATCACCATATATTAATGATGTTACCCATTAACCAGACTTTTGGTTGGCCTAGTACTTTCCTTTTTCCCCACTATAGGAGGATATGGCAATAGGTGATTGGCACAAATCTAGTGCATGAAGAGGCGAGCTTGGCATTGACGTCCTATTACTTTCCATTACTCTATATGTAAGTACATAGTGTACTTAGTATTTATTAGACTATATAATGTATTTCCATAAACTCTGGATTATGACTATGTATGTTTTTGAGATTGTGTTTTCTAAGATGAATATTTTCTGTATTTATATTTCTCTACCTTCTACTATGAGATTCGGTAGTGTAGAATGTCATAGTTTTTATCCTTATTTTTTTAGTTTCTGTACTGTTTAAAATAACCCGATAGCTCGTACTTCTTGGCACATTGTGAGTTCAAAAGTCACCCTAGGCTTTGGATTGATGTGCTTGGAAGTGTAGGTTGTCTCACTTAGTATCAATGCATAAGTTTAGAAAAATTTAGGAGTTAATTATTTACTGAGTGAACATACTTAAAAACTAAAAAAATCCAAATGGTTTTAATTTTTTTTACAAAATGGGTTTCTAAGTGTACATATACGTATAGATAAAAACTTTTCAAAGGTTTTATGTGTATAAGTATAATACCAAAAACGCTGCTAACTATTCTTTCTAATATTATTTATGGAAAGTTTCTAATAATTCCAAAATCATAGATAGAGAGTATGAGCGATCCTGCTGGTTGCGGCTTAAGTTATGTAGTTGAGATTTCAGGCGTAAACGTCTAGATATGGTTCTGACGGTATCTGCAAGCAAGAGGACAAGCTGAGTTTAACCTTAATATGGGACCTACAAAGCAAGCATCGAGTGGAATTCCTACCCACCCACTTGCTGCCAATTTCTCCAAGCTATATAAGGACTTCGCTAGCCTACATGGGAAGTCGTATGTAGGGACCAAGTTTTATACGGACTCGAAGGCATCCACACGTGTGGGTAGATTTTGTTATTAACGGATCTGGAGATTATTTTAAGAGAGCTAGCTACGTGGTAATTATAAGAATAGAGTATGAATCAGTAGCAAATGCTAGTCATGAATACCGATGATGAAGGATTACTTAAAAAGAGTATTGGAGGCATTTTAAGATTAATTTTTTCTCCATGGAAGAGCAAGGAGTATAGTTGAAGAGGTTTATATATTTGCAGCAAGACAGATGTTGGTAAAGGAATATGTCAATCAGTTTAATGAGTTGGTTTGGTTTGGTTTGGATGTAATAAATATCCTTCATAAGAAAGCTTTAAAGTTTGCAAAAGGGCTGAATCTACCACTTTAAGATTTAGCCCTTAGTCACATTTTCATGGGTGCAACTTTCAAGGGTTTGGTGGAGATAGCCTTGTCGAATACTATTTCCAAGGAGAAAGTGAAGAGTGATCCTAAGAAGTTAGAAGAAAAGTCACCTCAACAGAATTAGTGCAAGGAAAAAATGGAGGCCCAAGGAAAGATTAAGAAGCAAAAGATCAAATGCAGGAATTGTGGTAAGAGGGGCATTTTGCGAAGGAGTGCAAGACAGACATCTCAAAGACCAAATGTTTCAATTGCAATCAATTCGGGAGCATGAGGAGGGAGTGTCACCATAGACCTATATTCAAGTGGTTCTAGATTACGCATTAGATGTTGTTCCTAGCTCGAGTGCACCTCTATTAGTGAATAAAGGGGAGGAGATCGTAATTAAAGGTATGTGAACTTTACTTGATTTAACTATTCATATCTTATTTGACACTAGGGTATCACACTCTTCTACTTCGAGTAGACTTGTATATGAGTTACATTTAGACATCAGCATAGTTACAAACCTATTAGTTGTGTTAAACCATGTTGGAGGATTGGCTTATTCATCTATGTTATGTAAGGGTTTGAAATTTCTTATTTTGATGGTTAACTTCGATTGCGATGCTTTTGTCTTAGGATTTTTTGGGTTTTGGCTATGGACTAGATGACAATGTATGGGTTGATCTTAGATTGTGATAGGAAGGTTGCATGTTTAGGTACTTATAGTGGACATAGTCAAGAGATTTATTGCGATCCCAGAGGTTCGATTATGTTGAGTTACCTATACTATTTAGCACTATCATACAATGATTTAGATTCAGATCCTGCAGTTAGAGACTATCGAGATGTAGTTATTGAGGTTACCGGTCTTCCACCCCAGAGGGAGATCAAATTTTGGATTTATCTATAGGAGAATTCCAGACGTATTAGCTTATCCTTAGGCATACAGCTCCTAGAGAAAGAAGTGAACTAAATAAGCGAGTAAACAAGCTTTTGGAGGAAGGCTTCATTAAGGGTATAATTTTGGAGTGGAGAGCACTGATTGTCTTTTCCACTAAGGAAGATGGTGCTCTGAGGCTTTGCATCGATTATCATGAGCTGAATAAGTTGACAAAGAAGAATTGTTACATGGGTCCAAGCATAGACGATCTTTTTAATAAGTTGGTTTAAGAGAAGGTGTTCTCTTAGCTGCATGTAGAGAGGAAAGTATTCAGAAAATTACCTTTCATACACTCGACGGACTTTATGAATGGTCAGCCATGCCTTTTGGATTTACTAATGCACCCGCCTATTTTGTCGATCTGATGAACCGAGTATTTAGAGGGTTGCTTAATAAGTTCATGGTGTTATTTGTTGATGACATATTAGTCTATTTGTAGAGCGAGGAGGAGCATAGGTTGCATTTACAAGAAATGCTCAATATTTTCCATGGACATAAGGTGAAGGCGAATTTTTTCAAACGTCACTTTAGATGCAAGGAGGTACACTTTTCTAGACACTTTTTCTCTGAGTGGGTTGGCGTTCAATCCTCGTAAACTTGTTGTAGTACACGATTAGCATGTGCCGAAAAATGCCATGAAAGTGAGGAGTTTCCTTGCTTTGGTGGGCTACTATAGGAAGTTCATTAAGGATTTTATTAAAATGTCTACCCTTCTGACCCGCCTTACCAAGAGGAATTTGGTTTTCTAGTGGAACTCAAAGTGTGAGGATGCTTTTTATCAAGCTGAAGGAGTTGTTGACTAGTGCACCTGTTGTACTATTGCCTGATGGTATGAAGGCGTTCATAGTGTATATCAACACTTGAAGTATGGAGTAGGTTGCGGTCTTGATACATTAAATGAGTGTGGTGAGCTATGCTAGTCGATAATTGATAGTCCACAAGAGAAACTACCCTACCTATAATCTTGAGTTGGCAACCATTGTCTTTGCATCCAAGCCATGTAGATACTATCCACTAGAAGAGCAGTTTGGACTATACATAGATCAAAAGTTGCTGAAGTATTTGTTCTTCCACAATGATTTGAATTTATGACAGCTGCGATGGATGGAGTTTTTGGCATTGTATGATTTCAATATCTCCTATACTCCAGGTAAATGCGATGTTGTAGTCGATGCCTGTGTTAGAAAGCATGCGATGTTGAGTCCTATGTTCTTAGAGTTAAAGTACAAGGAGTTTATGTCTACGTATGATTTTCAACCATAGTCGGACATCGCTCCGAAATTGTTAGTCTCTTTGGTCATGCAGCCTACACTTATGGACCACATTGGGTATAGTCATAAGAATGATAAGGATTAATTTGATAATTTCGAGATGCTTAGAAGAGGAAAGCAGCCGATTCATTTAAAGGACTATATCATTGACATGAATGGGTTTTTATGGCGGATGGTAGACTGTGTGCTCCTCTCAATATGGATTTGATTAACTTGGTACTAACCAAGTCTCATCGTTTAGGATGACCATTCATCCCGATGGAATAAAACATACGATGACATAAACGGAGTCTTCTATTGGTCTGGTAGGAAGAGTCACGTGAAAGAGTGCGTGGTCAGATATATGACTTAGCAGGAAGAGCAGAAGAAGCCAGGAGGATTTTTCAGCCATTACAAATTCCACTGTGGAAGTGGAAGAGTGTTTCTATGGATTTTATCGATGGACTACCTAGGAATAGGAAGGGGAATGAGAGTATTTGGGTCATAGTCCATTGACTGAGCAAATGCACTCACTTTGTCCTTGTTAGGAGTATAGGACTATTGCGTTTTTGGTGACACTATACGTGAGGGTGATAGTCAGGTTACATTGGGTTCGTTCTAGCATCTTTATCGACAGAGATCCTATTTTCACCAATGAGTTTTGGAGGATTTTTCAAGAGCCTTTAATCATTGAGTTGAGTTTGAGTATTTCTTATCACCCGCAGATGGATGGAAAGACAGAGAGTGTGAATCGGGTATTAGAGGACTTACTTTAGATGTGTATTTTGGATTTCAAAGGCTCTTGGAAGGATCACTTGCCGCTATTGGAGTTTACTTAAACAACAACTATTAGGCAAGTATTGTTATAGCATCATTTATGGCATTATACGAGAGGCCTTATATATCACTATCTTATTGATGGAACTTTATAAATAGTATCATTCTTGGACCAGATATGGTGATGGAGACATTAGAGAAAGTAGACTTGATCCGTAGAAGGATAAAAACCAAGCTAGATAGGAAGAAATCTTACGTTGACAGGAGACGTACAAAACTAGAATTCATAGTGGTGACATGGTTTTCATGAAGGTCTCGTCACTAAGGCATGTCATTAGTTTAGTAGTTCTAGGAAGTTAGCATCAAGATTTGTACGGCCTTTTTCGATCACGGGTAGAGTAGGAAAGTTATCTTATAAGGTTAAGCTTCCTGAAAAGTCAGCAGGAGTACATGAATTTTTCCATATGTCACACTTGTGGAAGTGTCTAGGTGATACAGTAGCCATAGTCGAGCCGAGTTAGCTTGACAAGGTGGAAGTAGAGAGGGAGTCACTTGTCCATCGTGCACCACTAGTATTCTTAAGCATGGTACAAAACGATTCTGCAACAAAGTTATTAAGCTTGTTAAGGTCCAGTGGGGAGCCAATCTAGCGAAGAGTACATGGAAGTCTAAGGAAAAGATCCGAGGTACCCATCGAGTACTCTTTTCTGTTACGTTTCTATTTTAGTTAAATAAGTATAAACTACTTATGTGTTTAGGTTTTGGCTTGATATACCCCGTGGGTAAGGACAATTGAATGCTAAGAACAGTTGCGAACGTATCGTTAGGACATGTTTTGGATGATGGTTGCTAATGGACATATTTATTAGGTTGACCTTTGCATACTTAGGAAAATATATTCTTGAGTTATCATACATTCTCACCATCACTTGATTTATTTTACCGAGTTATATGCATATGATTGTTGCATTTGGAGGGTTGCACATACATGTATAATTGCCAGTATATTTACAATGGATGTTGCATATATTTAGATACATGGCATAAGCATTTGCATTGTAGGAGGTCGATTAAATTAGGAGGCCATCTAATTTTTGCATTAGCATAGATTCAAATATAGTCCATGTGCATTAGAATTTGAACTGAGGACAATGATTGCCAGTGGTTGAAGGATGAGTAGATTGTTGTAAGTCGTAATTTTCATACATACGAGCTCCATTTTTCCATTCAAGGAGATTTCAGCGATGAAATCCTTTTAAGAGTTGGAATGTAACACCTCGTAAAATTTAATCGGAAATTAAATTAAATGTAACAATAGTAAAAATGGAATTTCTACAAATGTACCAATTTGGCTATGAGACCTACATTGTTACATTCGTAGCGATTTTTTGGACAATTTTCATATATAATATTTCGTACTCGGAGCTCATATGAAAAGTTGTGAACATTTAAAAATTCGGAATCGAAAATAATTAAATATATAAAGTTTGAAAAGAAATATTTTAAATAAAGAAAGCATTACCGGTTGATACCCGAACCTGGACCGACCGACCCTTAGCGGTCGACCATTCCAAATCAAGCGGTTGACCAATCGAAACATTCAAGCTAGGGTTTGGGTTGGTCGAACAGCTTGGATTTTATATAAAATAATCTAACAGCTGATTTTACTTCGTACCCCTATAAATATTACCCTAAGTTGATACTCAGTACCCTAATGTAGTTTGATTGTAACAAAACTCTTTTTCTCTCAAAACTCAAGCCTGTTTCCCTCTAAATCGATTTTCTTCAAAAACGGAACTAAAATTAAATTGGAAAATAAAGGAGGAGGAATCAAGTCAAATCAAGGAGAGCTCTACAACCAATTCGCGGTGACTCAAAGAGAATTAAAGAGAGGATAGCTTTCTAGAAGAGAGTAAGTTTATAATTAATCTAATGATTTATATGTAATTATGTTTGTTGGCACCCAATTTGATCTAGAATTGATTTAGTTTAATATGAAATATTGTTATCTAGTGATTGTAATAGATTGAACATTCAATAAGAATTCAACCCATATTAATATGATCCTTGTCTAATCTAAATTTGATTAAAGTAAATCTATGGATAAAGGTTGATTTAGGTTAAATACACTTTTGTTGATAAATTTAACATAGTCTGATATGAATATCCTACTGATTCTAAACCCGATTTAATTTGATTTAATAACAATCATACTTATATCATGGTTAGAAAATGAAATTTAGAATATTGAAAACTGTAAATTAAAAAAGTAGGTTGAAAGAGCGATAATTAACAAGGATGAAGGAAAATAAAATAATAAATCAACTATGACCGGTTAATAGGCTCACTACAGTCGGTCGACAACAAATGGTCGACTGCTCCAATAGCTAGTGGTCAATCGGTTTACAGTTTATCGACGCGATTTGAACCTCGGCCTATGGCCTAGGTTATAATTATTATACACATACATAGATATATATGTACACAAACATATACATATATATTATGTATAAATGTTAGTATATTGGTAAGGAAACTAGTTCCCTAAGTTTACGACTCTTGGATGTTATAAAATCAGGTAGATGTGTACGGTATCAATTAGACCTATACGTTATTTATTCGATGTATTCATATTCGACAGGGGTGATTCGATCGTAAATTGGACTCATAGGAGGTTCTATGACATACATGGAACATTGAAGAGGATGCATGAAGGAGTGTGTGGTCGGACACTAACGAGAGGTTTCTTTGTATACGCAGCGATGAGGATGTGTACTGTTGTTGTTGGATGCCTGGCCTTGTGCAATAAATGGTAGTACGTTACCATTGAGATTGGACATGGATATAGTAAACCCTAAGACCACTATGGCACGATTCGGCATCGCGGGCCCTCTTCAATGCATTAATACTATATATGTAGTCGTAATTTAGGAATGTAGACCCACGGTTGATGCTATAAGGGATTTTATGTTGGAATAGTTCCAAAGGTTTTTAGCCAATCCATAATTGTTTTTGAGGTCTGACTAGTTGTTCGACCGTAAGTATAAACCATCATAAGATGTTGAAATATACGTATTTAGAACTGTACCCCTTGGGTTAATGAAACCTACCTTAGTAAGTAGTTGACAAACACAAGTAGGAGATCCTAGGCCACATAAAATATTAATGAAGTCAATTGCATATGATCACCATTTATTAATGATGTAACTCATTCATAAGACTTTTGACTGACCCACTCATTTCTTTTTCCCCCACTACAGGAGGACATGGAAGTAGGTAATTGGCTCATATCTAGTACATGGAAAGGCGAGCTTGGCGGCGGCACTTCTTTTTATTTTCCACTGCTCTCCATGTAACTACTTATCATACTTCGTATTTATCGGACTATATATTGTATTTTTGTAAATATTGAATTATGACTACATATGTTTTTGAGACTGTATTTTATAGGATATTTTTTGAGATGGCCATTCCTATATTTATATGTTTCTATCATCCCCTGTGAGATCTGAAGGTGTAAAATGTCTTAGATTTTTTCCTTATATTCTTAGTCTCTATAATGTTTAAAAAATACTGATAATTTGTACTTCTTGGTATGACGCGAGTTCGAAAATCAACCTAGAATTTGGATCGGTGTGCTTAGAAATGTGAGTTGTTATAACATAGCTATAGTAGATGATGAGACAAGACAATGAATGATATATGGAAAAATTGCTATAGTGCGAGATAAGATAACTCAATGAATGGTATCCGCACAACATAGCTATAGTGGGAGACGCGACAAGTTACTAAATTATATCTACCAAAATTGCTACAGTGTGAGATAAGACAACTCAACGAAGTATAAACAATGAAGCAAAGTGTAATAACATGTGAACAACTTTGAATATAATTATCAAATAATACTGATTATAAATCATGAAGCACAATACATAAACCACGAATAAAACTGAATATAACATGATTCAAAATGCATAGACAATAAATATAACATGAATCATAATGAAAACCGTAAATAATAACAAATATAACATCAATGATGTGCACATAAATGTGCATATTTTTACCACCATATTTATTCTATTTAAATTAAATAAATGATCATATTGGGTATTTTAACTTGTTTTAACCAAAATCCATATTAATTCCAAATTGTCACATATTCATCTTCATATAGGGGCAAAACGGTTTTCTTCGAGAAAAATTAATTGGAAATTTATATATTTTTGTGTAGGAATTTGATCTCAAATAGAAGTGGTTTCATGAAGGAATATGCAAGCACACAAAAAGAACACAAAGGAATGAAGATAGAAATAATTCAAAGTAAAGATCATGGAGGACCCCACCTACCCACTTACCTTAATGAAAAAATTAGAAGCTAATGCACATGTTTATGGAATTAATGGCTTCATGTACGCTTAAATGATGATTAGTATAAGCTAATGATTACTTGTCCTCCATACTTTCTCAATGGTAGTTTGGGCATTCCCCAAATTATGGATTAGGGTTTCATGCTTGTATACATAACCCCTTATGTTTCATGTAACATCTCTTCCTCTTCATGAGTTTTAGGCTCAAAATAAAACCAAGCTTTCTTCTTTCTTTCATGGCTACTTAGCCATTTCTATTTCATGTATTTTTTCTTTTTTGTATGCAACCTCAATACATGTTCTTTTTCTTTTCATGCTTATTTATTTTCATGTTGTAGTGTAGATTTATTTTTCATGTAAGTAGAATAGTTTTTCTTTACCTTGCTTTCTTTTTCCTTTTCTTTTTAATTCATGTTGCAAGCCACATTGTTAATCAAATGACAAATATGAGAGGCTAAACCCCTTTCAATTTAGGGGTAATGAAGCTTTCTAATTATGCAGCTTCAACTATTTGTTAATTCATGCTCTCTTTTTGTGTTTAATGATGATGATAGAAATGGTTTACTAGTTGATTTTGCTTTGAATTTGATAGCCTATATTGTTGATACCAAATAAGCTATGCTTAGACAATCACTAACACTAATTGCCTGTTCATCAAAATATGATTATGGTAAAAGAAAGTGAATTGAAATTAAAATTTGATGGTTAATCAATAGTTAATAGACTATACTAAAATTGGTTTCGCTTTTATTTTGTTTGTCAAGTTTCATAAAAGTTAGTAGGTGCTTTAAGGGATATGTTACAGTTTGATGGCTTATGTTGACTAATCAATAGAACAAATATGTCATACTCATGATAAGCACATCAATGATAGCACTAATGACCATAAAAAAGAGATCGTGATTTCATATATGTTAAACTACATGATCTAGAGAGTGGACTTATTCTCTAAATTGTCATTTAACTCTTATATTTGCATCTCTTTTCTTTTAGTTAGTTAGCTAATTTTCTCATTTTCTAGCTTAAATATTCTCAAACTTTGGGTTAATTTGATTGAATAGAATTTTAAAATCTACAATTCCCTGCGGATCGACCCATACTTGCATACGTGCTACATTCGTATACCGTGCGCTTGAGGTAAATTTTATTTCTAAATTTTTCGGCGAGTTTCTAATCTGATAGAAATTTCCGCCGTCAAACAATTTTTTGACGCCGTTGCCGGGGGATTTGTTTTGATTTTATTTTATATTCCTCAAATTACTTTTTGTTTGATTCCATTTTGTGATTGTTTTGTGTGTCGAGTGCTATTAAAAAAAATTGTTTGTTTGTTTTGCTTTCATTTGTTTGTATTTGTTTGCATTTGTTTTTATTTTATTTTCCATTTGCATTGCATATCATACTTAAAAAAAATTACATTCAAAAAAACACATTGTGCATATCTCTGTGCACTGTGCATTGCATATTTTCTGTTTTCAATTGCAAATTCTGTTTTCAATTGCTGCTCCACCCCCTTCCATTACCTAACAGTCCTCAACCACTACACACTGCCTCGTACATCTGACTGCCTTGCCACCATATTGCACTGCTTCGATAAAACTTCTGCAACAGTGATCAGTGCATCAGCCTCAACACACACTTACATTGCTACTGCATACATATACAACACCTCCACAATTTCCCGACCACAAGCCTCCACCCATCACCTCTGTGCCTTCACCCATACAGTTTCAAACCATACTACACTACAATTTATCTCCACAAATCCCCTTGCTCAATCACCATACCAGACTTACCAACTACAGTAACTACAGATGCCACATCCATCACCTGACAATTGAGCAAGCTCATCCAACACCCTACGTAACTGCCATCATATCATCAACACACAAACATCCATCTTCTTTCATTTTCCTAGCCTCAATCTCCCAAACAACTTCATTTTCCATACAAAAATGCCTCCACCCGACTATATACTTCATCACCACTGCAGTATATCTACTTTTGACCAACATCCTCATCACAAAACCATCATACCACTGCGGCCTACTGCCTTTCCCAAAGCTTCGACCTCCAAGCGAATTAGAACGCGAACCAAAACACCACCATCCACAATCAACCAGAGCCACCATACACTGTCATTCAACACTGCATTTCTCAAAACCACTCCATCAAACCAAGCACCGGGCTCCTATTCTATTAACCTCTGACCTCCTATTCTACCACGCTACTATTCCCCTTCATCAACTATCAGTCCCCTACCACTGCCTCTTGCCTCAACACACTTTACAATTTCAATACCCAAATCAACACTGCCAGCAAACCAAATCGCTTCACCTCAATTCGAACACCCCAAATTCACGAACACCAAGTCCACTGACAAGCTCCAACATAACTCTCCCTCCTCCATCAGCAACATTCACGACTTCATGAATCACCTCGGCAACTACTCCACATACCTGAACACTGACATCAACAAAGCCATCGCCAATTCGAATCTCCTACTTCACCTGCGACCTGACAACGGTCTGCAACCAATCTCCCTAATTCCGAACCACCAAATCTCCAGCCATCCATTACGTCGAAGCCAGAGTACTACTCCTGCCACCACACAAATAATAATAATAATTTCCAAGCCGCAACAAGCAACCGTTCTCTTCCCGTCCTCACTACAGCTTCAACCTCAACCCCCCTACTAAGCAATCAATCGAAACCCTTTAACCTTAATCGAACAACCATCAACCCAAATCGCGATCTCCGGACTCCAATTTCACCGCTTCAAATCCCTAAATCGAAACTGTCTTCATTTCAATTTGTTGGTTTCGCGATTTCGTTCTCTCGTTCTATTTTTTTTTTTCACTGAGCATTGTTAACAGAGAGAAGCCTATTTGGATGTTGTAAATGGCATATTCGGCTTGTGGGCTTTTGACTGGTTGAGATTCTTGATTGTTTATTTAGTTTTATTTTTTTTATTTTAACTTGTGTTGTGTGAGTTTTCTCCCTTTAATTTTTTTAAAAAATCTTTGCTTATTTGTTTTGTTTAAGTTGTTTTTGTTTTGTTTTTCTTTAGTTCTTATATAAAAAAAAATTGTGAATTTGTTTTGTTTTGTGTAGTTGTGTAATTTGTTTTGTCTTAAATCATTCTGAGTTTGTGTGTTTTGCTTTGAATTTGTGAGTTTGTGTGATTTGTTAAAAAAAAAGTATATATCTAGTTTTTTATTTGCAGGTTGCCAAAGCAAATTTAAGGAGTTGCTGCTATAAAACTGCTGTGCTTGCTAGCCTAAAAAAAATTACTGCTTTCTTCTCTAGTTTTATTTTAATTGCATTGTTGATTGCTTGCATTGGCATTTATATAAAAAAAAATCCAAAAATAAGTTTTATTCGTAGTTGCTTTGTTAATACACGTTTAATTTCAATATTGCATTTCACCTTAGATTTTGATTAATAATAACGATTGATTTTAATTGTATATCGACAATTTGTCGTTTTGAGCAATTTAATTTCTTGGCATCTAGGCAGCGGCGGAGTAATAACCATTTATAAACATCATGATGATTCGTAAATATTATAGTGGTTGTTCCTCTGAAGGCTCTTAAACATTCGGCTGCATTGCTACGGTGACTCGTGGTGCACCGATAAATCATGTCCGTTACCTGGCTGAGAACTATCTTGTTCATCTAAGGCAAAGTGTGATTATACAATTTTGAGCTAACTTAGGACAAATCATTTGTAATTAACCCTTGCATTCATTTAGTTGCATTAGTTCATGCATATTTTATATAAAAAAAATTTCAAAATCCGAAACTAAAAAAAATTGTAAATATTTCTTTTCCTTTGAAATTTTTAAATCCTTTTCATTGGAAATTTCAAAAATAAAAAAAAATTGGAAAATCAAAAACCAAAAAAGAAATATATAAAATATTATCAAAAACAGGAAAAAAAATTGAAAAACCAAAATAAATAAACAAAAATCAATTTCCCTTTTGAAAAATAAATTCTGTCTATAAATATTTTTTTTCCTTTATTAAAAAAAACAAAAACGTTCTTGAAAATGTCCCAGTTTCCCCACACCCTTGAATTTTACAATAGTTGTGAAAATCAATATAATCCACATGATATCACTCCAAATTCATATGGATATTTTAACAACAACTTTTGCATAGACGATTCAAATTTTGAACCACGAAATTTTCAAAACAATGACCAACCCCCGACTCTTGAAAATAGCATTTCATCTTTACTTGAAATATCTACATAACAAAATCAAATGATAAATAAGTTGTGTAATTCATATTTGTGCTATAACCCAAATCAAAGTTTTCAAAATAATCAAAATTTGAATTCACTTCAAAATTCAAACGATTTCGAGCATAACCCATGCCAATTCAATTTTGAACTCCAAAATGAATTTCAAAATCAAAACGAAAACGTGATCCACTTTTCAAATAATTTTGGCAATGGGTATAATCTCGACTACGATGTGATTGAAAATTTTTGTCCTCAACAAATCCAAATCAAAAATTCTCAAGTTAATAACTATAAATTGGACTTTGTTGAGCAAATGAACGAAATTTACGATGATCACACGAATTCGTTGTTTGAAACATATATGAAACAACGTGATAAACAAAATCAAATCCCAATATATGACGAGTCAAGTGATAGTCCACATTTTACCCAAACTGATGATTTTCAAATAGCAGCTTTTGAAATTGAAAACGAATATCTTAACGAAGTTGTTGGAAATCAGGTAATTGAGTTGGATTTCAATTCTTTTGAGGGTGTGGAGCCAAATTTCAAATTCGATCTTCCTTTTCTCGATTTCGAAAATTTGAACACAACAACTTTCGATTTTGAACTTGATATGTGCAATGAAGTTGCTAATAATCCAACAAAGGAAGACAAATTTAATGAACATAATTACTTTGGACTTTTCAAAAATGAGTTGTTAAATTCTAAAGGGGAAGATTTAAATCACCATTTCAATTTTGAAATCAATAATTTTGAAAATTTTGTTGATGATAAGCTTGACTTTCAATTTGGTGAAAATAAACTTGAACTTCAACCAATTGTTTTATCGACCCCAAAAAACATCGAAAATATAACAACTCGTATGATTTTTAATAAAACGACGTTCGTTTTTTCAAATCAACATTCAACTTTGAAATCTTTTATGGTTTGGTTTTTCGAGCTTAAGTTGTGTCTCACATACTTGATGAGACAAATGAATCGGTCTTTGAAAGACTGTTTCATTTACTTTTTGATGATATACTTTCTGATCTAGTGTAAATACCATTAGTTTTCATTTAAATAAAAGTCATGTTTTTAGTTTTATTTTTCTCCTTCCACTTGGGTAGGCTGTGGGGACATAGTCAAAATCAAGTATGGGGGAGGAGAGTCATCTTCATTTTTATTTTATTTTTCATGGTTTATTTTTGCCTTTTCTTTTAAATGTCAAAAAAAATTAAAAAAAAGAAATCCCAAAACCAATTTTGTTTTGATTTCTTTTTAAAGAAACACTATAGGATAAATATATGGTTTTGTTTTACTAAATTGAAATTTTTGAAAATTTATTTGTCTTAACAAAAATAAAAATGAAGTTTTATTACAAATAACAATGGTTTAACTAGTATATAGGAAGATTCATACGTGTTAATTATGAAATACATCCTAATTGAAAACCTTTGTTTTAAAAAGTGGTTGATTTAAAGTAAAGATAGAACATTTTTTTGTCTTCTAAGTTAAATGGTGCTAACATGATTTTGCAAAACTCTCTCTATCTTAAAAAAATAAAAAATAAAAATATTCAAAGTATTCACTCTCATTTAAAAGTCCTCACGGTTATGCATGGGTGAATTACTTGGAATCTTTGATTATGTGCTTTCTACTCATTTAAAAGTCCTCACGTTATGCATGTATGGAACACATGTAAAAAAAGAAAAAAAAGAAAAAAGACTTAATAAAAACCACCTACGGTCGATAGGTGTATGCACGAAAGTGTGTTCACTCGCCATGCTCTGTACTTCCCTCACATAAGCTCGAAAGGCAGTGCATGGGTGCTATATCTGGCCCCAGTTTACCTAAGCTAGGTGTGTAATTTTTCTTGCAAATAATGAGAGAGCAACAATTGAAATCCTAGCACTATTTTTACTTATTTGATTTGTTTTGTTATTGAAAAGAAATGAAAATACCACTTTGATAAACTTTGATAATCAACTAAGGATCCATTTCATAGTTACACCGTGTTATTAACCAAAACAACGAGTTAAACTATAGTCTGTTTGTTATGATAACTTCGTTTTTATTGGAAATATTGACGAGTAAATAACTTAAATTTCAAGATAATGACCAAAACTTATATTTAACTTATTCGTGTCAATTTAAAAATAAATTCTTCATTCGTAAATATTTTTCAAAAACTCGCATTCATCTCTATGTAAATAAATCTTGCATTTTTTAAATATTTTCATCCTGCATTTGGATTTTGTGGGTAGAATCCATTGAAAACCCTCACGAGACAACACTCGTCCTACTGGGGACACCTAGAGGTTTAACGGCTTGTTGCATACGCTCAATGCAATCGTGCTCCCTACGAAAACGGATTTATCTTAGTTTTAGTTTATTCGATGACGAATAAAAAGATAAGTGTGGGGATATTTGATATGCACATAAATGTGCATATTTTAACCACCGTGTTTATTCTATTTAAAATAAATGATCATATTGGGTAGCATCCATTTTCTATAATAATTTACAAAGATTATTTCCTTTTATATATGAAAATAGTTTTGGGTAAAATTATTTCATTTACCCTATTTTAAAAAAATACCGTGTCAAATTGTTCTATTCAAGTGTTTAGAGATCCCTAACAATAACGTTAGTTACTCGTATTGACCAGAATCCATATACCACTCAACAAACCAATCAACACAATATAAAACAATTTTTATATTCATTAACAAATACGCGCTCATATCTATTAATACATTCAACTCATTCTAGAGTACTACTGACTCTATCTCTAATGAGTAATCCCCACCAGAGCCAAGGTTGTCGCTTAACCAAATGCTCTGATACCAATCTGTAACGACCCGATTTTTCGACTTTCGAAAGTCGACATCAATACGTCCACTGTATCAAATGCCGCACAGTCGAATGCCGAAAAACTAAACTGTTAGGGTTAAAGAAGAAGAAGATAGAAGAAGAAACGGAAACAACAACAGAATCTCACATTTCGCAGCAGAACAACATATAATAGATAAATGAATAATCTTTAAAACAAAGAACTATATCGGTTTTACATTACATCATCAGAGTTAACAACGACACACTACAAACACTGGCAGTTATCTTAACTTGCTTACATAAAATTTTTGACTTGCACCAACCCAACGCAACAGACACTATATAGTATAAGTGATACGTCTCGCTATCCAGCTTGAACTCCAGATCTCCATAGCAAATTTTCTGACTTCGCTCCAGCATAATGATAACCTGACTCTAGGCTTCCCATGTGGAAAATTATGGGCACCTAGAGTTTAGAAAGGGAACAATAAACTCCAGGTCAGTCATGCGACTGGTGTGAGATCTTAAAAATAGTTATTTTCACAAAGGAACTAAAAAGAAATCCGCTATGCTTTTGGAAAATGAAACTACCATAAGGCCCCCCACCACACACACAATGCAAACGCAGAATTGGAGGATATTTCTCCTTATGATAGTCAAACATGCTTGATACGCAAAATCCTTTTGATATTATTATTAGTGCATAGTGCATAAAACATTTTGAAAATATAATATTAATCTTAGCCAGCATAGACATTTCGAACTATGCCTACTATAGCTACCATCTAAATAGTGGGGCACCACCATAAGTAAATGGCAGGTTATACAACTAAAACCGTACAAGGCGCGCATCGGAGATTGGATTTCCAACAAATGGTCTGGCTAAGGAACTTCCTATTGCTACATGGGTACACCTCTGGAGGGACGTCCCGAGAACTTAACCAGCTCTCTGACAATATAAGGCCGGCTTACCTCTGTAACTAGGTAACTACTACACGAGTATGCCATCTCCCGGTCGCTTGCGACCTTTATCCGAGGATCCTCAACCACAAAGAAACAACCACAAAGTATAATAAATTTGCAGCAACCACATAGGTTAAATATCTGGGATCCATACCATGATACAACCCTTTTCCAGAAGAAAATGACATACCCTCAGAGGGTGCTACCCCCAAATAACCTTGCCGCATCCTTCCTGTTTTGACCATTTCCGGGTTGTAAGGTCCGACGAAGTCTCGTCCACAAAGCTACACTATTCACAAAGTCATGCTTCGATCAACAAATGATCAGCAGCACTTCGTATGCCACATTACCAAATTGGAAATGTATCACTAGTAACCATCAACTACATAACCTATGAGCTCGTACGTCTTAGAGAAGGGTGTTAAGCTAAGAGAATAAATTCTCCGCCACCAATAGAAATGTATTTGATAGAAACCAGTTTTACATCTCAAAGTATAACGTCAGACACACATCCATACAAGTCCATTCCGGGATTGAACGGAACCGAAGGCACTTCAAAGAAGCCTTTGCAATCCGAATATTCGCTAATCACGTCCGGAATCCCCATCACAAAGGGTAATAAAATCTCTATACCGAAGCAACCCGATGCAGAGATATTCGACAGGTAATCCTTTCGCTTTCGAAAATACCCGGTCTTCAACACCATCTTCAAATGCAATCCCATTTCGTCGTATCATTATTCGGAATGGGT
Source organism: Allium cepa (assembly GCA_030765085.1). Classification (NCBI taxonomy): domain Eukaryota; kingdom Viridiplantae; phylum Streptophyta; class Magnoliopsida; order Asparagales; family Amaryllidaceae; genus Allium; species Allium cepa. The sequence continues at coordinate 913,389,984 of CM060929.1, read as the reverse complement.
TTTTATGACACAAAGTCCTCTCCCGGCTAATCCGAATAATGAGCGCTTAATTTTTTTTAAAAAATAAGTGTTACATTCATATTTCAAACATATCACAACAATTTCCACTTTGATCTTTTAAACAAAAGATCCAACGCAAAGATTCAATGTGGTTTTCGAATATCCATTTGGAATCCGACCCTCGGTCGCATCGAAATTCAAATGCCATTTAAAGGCCAATATTGATAGTCGGTTATTTAACTGTCAATCAATATTCACAACAATCACCAGATTTAAATAATTTTCCCAAATCATTTATTTTCAAAATATCTTCGCAAGATATATTTTCACACCTCAACCATTTGAAAACAAATTTCAAATCAATTTCCTCATGTGGAATAAATTTTCAAATATTTATTTAATTCCACTGAAAAGTTTGCCAAGTTCGAATACTTCAAAATAATTTAAATTACTTATCCAAAATATATACTTGGAAACATTCAGAATAAAAACTATTTTAAAACACTTTATTTAAAACATTAGTTATGAAAATATTATACTAATATCTCATATAAAAATTCATGTCCAAACTAATTTTAAAATAAAATTAGTAGATATGATATAACTATTTAAATATCCATTTTCTAAAACAAATATCAATTTAAAACTTTAAATAATCACTTCTATAATAAATTAAAATAAATCTTTACTTTAAAGATTTTAAAAATAACCTAAATAAATATTTTCTCTAAAATATTCTTTCTTTAAAACCATCTTTACAACTTCAATTTTTATTTATAAACTATATTGAAAACATACTCGGCTTTCCAGGGAAAGTACACCTTCCATTCTAAAATGGTTCGTTCAAATCAATTTATAAATCTTTCTGGATTTATTTTAAATTTACGTTTTAAATCCGTAAATTCCTTTCCACACTTTTAAAAATAAAACAATATTTATTTTTAAAACAAATTTCCCTTTCTTTTAAAAAAATTCCTATTGTGAATTTAAATTTTCAAATATCCACTGATATACGATTTTCAAATCGATTCCCAAATATTCACCTTCAACACCAAATTAATTTCAAATTGATTTCCAAATTTATTTCAAATACCTAATCGATTTTAGAATTGATTTCCCAAAATTTATTATTAAACACCAAATCAATTTTAAATCGGTTTTCCAAAGATTTATTTTCAAACACCGAATCAAATTCCAAATTGATTTTCCAAACATTTATTTTCTTTTAAAATAAATTCCTTTATTTCTTCCAAACAATTTAAAATTCGTATTTTAAATAAATTCTTCAACCTTGTATAATATTACCCAAAATCCATTTATTTAGCATTTTTCCCATATTTTGGAATTTTATTCAATAGGATTCAAAAATAAAACTTTATCCTTTTAAAATTCCTTCTTTTAAATTTATTCAATTATCAAAAATAAATTTTACTATAAACTTTCTACTTGAATTTCAATAATCAAACTTTATTTATTTCTGGTATCCTACGATACCAAAAATATATCCGGCTAAATCATAGCCTTCCACAATTTCAATCACAAGTATAATTACACACAGATTCACTACTACAAAACAGGTCATTTGCATCGGTTGTTTACCCCCCTTTTGCATCAGTTCAACAACCGATGCATATGCAACCGATGCAACAGGCTTAACACTTTTGCATCAGTTCTGAAACCGATGCAAAAAGGTCCTTTTTGCATCGGTTGTTACTAACAACTGATGCAAAATATCATCATGTTGCATCAGTTGTAGTGAAAACCGATGCAACAAAGTAACTTGTTGCATCGGTTTTTTATAACAACCGATGCAAACTAATCCCTCTATTGCATCAGTTTTTTATAACAACAGATGCAAACTAACCCCTCTGTTGCATCAGCTATTTATACCTGATGCAAAAAAACCATTCTCCGAAACCATTATTACAGTACCCAAATAGACTATATATATATATATATATATATATATATATTATTGATTATAACAAACAATTATTGCATGCAATATTACAATCATTCAAAATTAAATTTGGTGACAAACACAAATTGAATAACATAATACCAAAATAAACATATATCAATTAAAGTGTTAATAATCTATACAAAATAATGGTTCATACATTCATTTTTGCAGCATAATTCAGATCTTTAGTACAATTATTAAGTGATATAGTCTTAATTCAGATCTTTAATTTGTACAACCATTAAGAAATAGTATAGTAAAAACCTTTAAAACTTCATGGAATCTTGAAAACCCAAATTTTTAGGCTTCAGCTCACAACCATATGCTGCATTTCTTTTTTTGCAATGTCAAGTTGAACCTGGAAAAATAAGAAATAAACATGTGAAAATGGCTTACAGTATTACAGTTGAAACCTAAATTCAAATAAGCTGATTAACAACGTTTATCAGTATTACATTTCAAGCAACCTGTTAAAATAAAATACTGTGTGTCGGTGAAAGGAAGTGAGAAACAATGTTGTAAGTAATATGCCTACCTGCAACAGGGATTAGATAATAAGAAACATACGTATACAATCAACAATTTCATTAATCTGAATAGTAGAAAACATAGAGCAATAACCAAATTTATTCATAGTTTAGGAACCTTCCAATTATTGGCTAAAGGGCATGCTATGTAAAAGTCAGTGAAATCAAGGTAAATGAAATAGCATGTCGTTACAGCTAACTGTTTTATATAATTTATTCTATTAATGGTTCCAAGGATAACATGTTTTCATGAATTTGTGACAAAAATATATGCTAATCATTTATGCACCTTGATGTTTTCATTTATGCACCTTGATGTTGATGGTTCCAAGGATAACCTGTTAAAACCACTTCTGCCATCCACTGTCACACACAAACCAATCTCCTTTACCATCAACCCCATCAGATTACATACAACAGTCCGTTACCTTTGCTTATGATCCTCTGCAACCCCAACATAACAGCACCTTCACATCCATAACCGCACACCATTCCACTCAACATTGCTGCATCACCACCTCCTTCAACACTGCAAACCACACTTCAAACACCACCTGCAGTCTCATGTCATCATAAAACTGCTCTGTCATCCCTTGCTACAGTCAACTATCAAACTGCACTGATACAAAAAAACTTCTCACTACTGGCCATCCAAAAATATACCCTGCACTTCATACAAGACCGCCACTTCATACAAATCATCATCACAAACTTTCTTCTACAACCAAACTGTACACACATCAACACTTCAACCACATCCTTCTCTGCCAAATCTGCCATCCTCTCACCTTTAACTACCACCCTTCATAAAAAAATACTACCTGCATATCAACTAACATAGCCTATTTACTGCCTTCTCACACAGTCAACTTCCATTACCCAGTGCACACCACAACTACCTGCCTTACTGCCTTCAGGCAAGACACCCACCTCCCCAAAGCAGCAGCTTACAACCCCTGCCAGCTGCTTCAAGCAATCACCCTTCCCATACCTCCCAAACATCTCCACTAACTACATTTGCATCTAACAACTTCACTCACGCCTACTGCACTTTCACCCAAACCAAAAGCACATCATCATCATCACCATCAGACAGTCACACTTCCTTCCACTACTTTTCCTACCATTTCCGACCTTACTGTCTTCAAACTTGCAAGTCACTGCCAATAAAAAACATCACCAGCACTGTAATGACTAAATCCCAGCAACCACACTCTGCACCAAAGCTGCAACTACCATCTTCCCACTGCCGAGCTCATCCACCAAACAATAAACCCAACTTCACCACTGCCTGCTCTCCAGCAGCCCTCCACCATCACCGCCATCTTACTCACTACCACCCCCTTGCTGTCAAGCAACACTAGTCATCCTCCTACACCACTGACCACTGCTGCAATTTAACCCAAAAAGAACAAAATCATCGCGATCCTTGCAATTTGTACTAACAGCATACTACATTTTCTACATGATTTAATGATGTATTGGTGGTTGATGGCACTGAATGATGGTGATTGCTGACAGTGACTTCTTGGTGAGGCAAGATAAATCTTGATAAAGAGAACTGGTGATGAGAATCATTAATTCTCAGATGATAAAGGAATTCGCAGTCTATCTCAATGATGATATTAAATCGGAGAAGATAATGACATGGCCGTTCTTGTTTGATTGCTGTTAAGCATGAGCGTAGCTCTGATACCAAGAAAGATTTTTAAAGTAATTGGAAGTTTGATATTGCTGAAAAAATGGGAATGTATATTGTTCTCAGATTTTGTTATATTGTATATGTACCGATAAATTAGATTAGAGAGTATTTTATAACATTGTTAATACTCGTATTGGACTGAAAGATACAGGCCCTTTTATAAAGCATTTGATATTTGAGAATGTGGCATGTTATATTATCTTGTGTGTGTGTTCGTCAGTGCTGCTTCATTTAGCTGCTAATCCTAAATAAAGGCCATATATGGAGGAAGTAACCGATGGATTGCAAAAGGTTGAAGCTATCACATTGAATAGATCGAAGAGTTCTAAAGGTAAATCGATTTATATGAAATTTTGTAATAAAAAATAATGTTATTTACACACATCAAGACATCGGTTGAAAATCTATCAAGTGTACATGTTTGGAAACAAAATGAAGGAAATAGTATGAGAGGCATGAGACAAATCATGTCAGGTCATTTATAACACCCACAAAAATTTAATCGTTTTGATATAAAGGAAAAATAATGCATAAACAAAAACTATAACTCTCTTTGAGAGTTCTAAGAAGGAAACATGGCAAATGAGTGATTGAATGTTGAGAAAGAACATTTTGTTATATTAATAAATAAACTAATATAACAAAGACTAAATTGATTGGATGCTTTTACACATTTTTTATTTCATTTTAAAGTTTTATTTCATTCACGTTTTTAACTCTGTACTAGCAAATGTAAATTGGCTGTTGGTTTAAAGTAGGAATGCTTAAATGATCCAACTGTAACTTATACACGTAACTGTATCTGCATCGATGAATTTAACAAAGCATTTTGAACTCGTGGTACTTCTCATATATATAAATTGATGAGTTGCTTCCAGATAAATTTGTAATCAGTAGTTAAAATCCAGCATTTCATATGCCTTGGCATAAATTTATAAAATAAATTACAAGTTGATGTGTGAAAGCATAAGTAGAAGGTGGATTTTCAGGAATTTATTGCTTAGGCAAGTCAAGTCTTTAGAAATGATCTCAATTTCTTAGCGTGGACTGACTTCATCTACCTTTCTACACTTGATCTGCAGAATTATAATTAAATAAACGACTATATTTTGTGCCTATTAGCAAAATAAGCGAATTTTAATTCTAAAATACGATGACTTAGTCTTTATACAGGTAATTGTATATCTAGTCTTTTCAACACACCTCACTTACCAGATAAATTGAACGCTTATGGGAACATGATCATTTTGAATATGATAACAGTGATTCCTTACTGTTCTCTGAGTCATATGACAATAAGGTCAACTTGGTTAACAGAATTTACATGGTTCTATTATCCATCATCTGAAACTTTATTGATATCAACAATCAAATTGCTCGTGTAAATTTACTAGTGCAGATTTTTAAGCTCCAAGAGGTAAAAAGAATAAAACCTAACAACATATCTGCAAAACAATAACTAATGCTAGAAGCAATATGACAGAAATTAAATAATGGTTTTATTCAATTAAGATTCACAATCAGTGTCAAACTAATTCTCTAATAGCTGCACAGTAGAAAATTCAATATGGCTTTGGTGGCATAATCTAGACATCAGAAAACTTCCCTAAACATATTTTTCATGCTATTGTTCGGAAACAACTGCATACGTTAAGCTAGAAAAGAACAGCAATGAGCCATTACAAAACAAAATTAGACATGCTTTATAATCCAGAGATGAAATAGCTCACTGAAAAAATAAGCATGAGTAACATGCTAACTCTGTACTCAAATAAGTAAAATTAGAACATGTGAAACAAAACAAACCAAGAAATCACAGCAAGATTTAAAGAAGCATTACCGCAAACAGCTGCACTGCGTCCATCAATATTTTATCTTGCAAAAAGGGGTCCTCACGGGTTTCGATGAATAGCTGTGATTTAAATTACTGCAAAGAGTAAGATGGATACATGCGATTAGCACCATGGACCATGGTAGAATGAGAAGGGAAAAAAAAAACAAATTGAGACACATGAAGAACTTAAGTAAAGAGATGCTGTACTGACCAAAATAAGTACTGAAATTCGCGGATCTGCAAATCTATCACTTTAAGTACTCAAATTTGCGGAACTAACGTGGACGATATACGCAGGCATTTCAAAATCACGAGACCCCGAGCAAAATCTTTTCGTTTTTTTTCCTCCAAAACCATTCCCAACCGCAAAGAAAGGTCGATCACTCGTTTAAAAAATATTCTTTTCAACTGATCTAGACAGACTCATCAACCTTGTACAACTTTATCCTGCATTTATAACATAGTTGGTTAGCAATTATAGTTGGTTAGTAATTATTTTTGATAACTCATAGCGCGCTTGAGAGCAGAGACAAAAAATGAATGCTAAATTGCTTATTACAGATAAATTTTGGATCTTTTTTAAAGATTTTTTCAGCAAAGAAAATGATCGCAAAACCCAAAAAAAAAAGTTCACGACTTCCATCAGAAATTTAAAATCCAGATTTCCAATTGCTTTTTACCTCATAAACCCAAATCACCCAAAGCGGCTAGGAATCGCTCTCGAATACTATTAATTTTAGGGTTTTTTTTTACTGAAGCAGGCGAATTATTTAGGGAAAAGAGTGGGAGCGGCAAAAAAATTGGAAAGGCGGGACAAAACACGTGAGCAACAAATAACCTAAATAATATTGCATCGCATGTGGTGGGGAACCGATGCGAAAACTATTATTATTTTGGACGTAGTTGCATCGGTTGACTTTAAAACCGATGCGATTAAAACTATTTGCATCGGTTGTTGGTGACAACTGATGCAAATTTGATTTTTTTATCACCTATTGCTTTCCACGTACCGATTGCATCAGTTATTCAGACAGAACTGATGCAAATAGTTCTATTTGCATCAGTTTTTACTTCAACCGATGCAAACGAGGCGATGCAAATGGCATGTTTTGTAGTAGTGATTATAAATAAATCAACACACAACATATGAAACAAATTCAAATGTTTGAGGAATCCAGTTGGATCCCTCCAACTTGTTTTCCTGCATCCACAGATGTTAGCACAATAGTTAAATACCAATCCCACTTTGAGGTGGAATATCGCGGTATATGAGATTTATATAATATCATCCGCTATTATGCGGCGCATAGGGTCTCATCTGCTATATAATGCGGGAAATCAATCACTCCAAATACATATATAATACCAATTCCACTTCGAGGTGGAATATTGCGGTATATGGGTTAAATATAATATCATCCACTATTATGCAGTGCATAGGGTCTAATCCAATACAACTGATAATAATTTATCATCCAAGCACACAATCAATAATTTTAAATTTAACTATTTAAAATTAAATCGAAAATTTTTGATTGAGTGAGAAGATCTCACCTTTGCTCCTTTATTTTGCAATCCATTTCCATTCCATCTATTCCTTCAGACCTTGTATAAATATTTATACAGTTGATTAATATTTGAACAATTGGACAAATCAATTTCCATTTAATAAATTTTATTTTATCTAATAATTTAATTTTCAAACAAATTTTCTTTAAATAAAATATTTGAACTAATTGAATAATCACTTACCATTAAATAATTCAATTAACTAATACTTTTTATTCAAACTGATAATTTCTTTTTTAAAACCTTTTTGTAACATAAATAAATTAAGTCAGTTTATTTTTTAACAAAGTAATCACACACACACATATATATTATCTTAAAGTTACTGGTAAATTTAAAATGCATATACAAATATATTTTCTTGTTTATAAAAATGGTCAGCTAATAAATATATATATATATATATATATATATATATATAATCTTTTAAATTGAAAAAAGATGAACGACATATGTGCTTTACTGTGGATATTCATATATTACAAAATATGCTTTACCTCAATATCTTTTCTGATTTACACACACACACACACACATATATATATCAATTTATCAGGAAGAAAACAACACGTGTAAGGGAAAGTAGGAGACGTGTAAAGAAAAAATACGTGTCTTCAAGGGTTTACTATAATATTAAATGCAAAAATATTATATTTAAATTCAAATTCAAATTCAAATTTAAATCGTCTCGATATCACCACTCAAAATTTTGACTACCTATCGAGGCATGCCGACAGGCGTTCATAAGGTTATTCCCCTATTCTGAATGCAATGAAAAAGGTTTCGAGTCCAATTCGATCTTATGGAGAAGATAGCTTTTGGACCCAGTTATTAAATTAAATTTCGATATAATTTTCAGCGCATTTTCTATCCATACGACCAAATGATCACTCCAAACATTACGAAAATCGAAATTCAATAATAAAACACTATTACGGATCCAATGGAATAGGTTTCGTCGAATTCCGAGACTGTGCCTCGGATGACTATTTTTAAATATCGATTTAAACGATATAAATTCAAAACTGATCAAATCATTTTCAAATCCAATTTTGAAGCTTCCATTATCTTCAGTATCATCAAAATGAATTTTCTAAGCATTGAAAATATTTTTAATAAGCTCAAAATTGAAGATTCAAATTTTTTCCCAACTTTAATAAATAAATTCAGTAACTTCAATTGTCAGATTCATTCTGATATTTGAAATTCAAGTATAAAATAACTTTCAAATATTTAAAATCAATTAAATATTTTCAATTTCAAATGTTAAAAATTATGGGTCGTCATAGAGAAGGCTGCGGTAAAAGCGATTGCTTGGACCTCACAACACCAAACAACTCATTTTGTAACACTTTTCCGCTTTCAATTTGTAACGGTAATAACCGTCATAAATTTCTAACAGTTATTTCCGTTATGACCATTTATCACGGTTATAACCGTTACCAAATCTGGTAGTTTGGTAAATAATCAGCAGCAATGGGGATAGGAGTGTCATTTTGTTTACTATCAGTACTCACCCCGTTTCTCACGCTTCTAAAATCATTTCTCACGCTTCGTTCTGTAAATCAAAAACTCAAATCTAGGGTTTTCACCCCCTCCCTTATCGCCACCTCCGCCCAGGGCCGACCTTCTGGTAAAGCAAGCATAGCAATGGCTTTGGGCCATAAATTTTCTAGGGCACCAGTTCATTTACATATTGAACGACGCAACAGCTGTCAGCAAAAAAATAGATTGCATCAGCACCACCGCGACCCAGAAGAAGGCGCACCGCACGACTCCAGACTCTTTGATTGGTAACTGCGACTACTCGACGGCAACTCGGCATGCAGCGGCGACTCCAGTTCCAAGGCGATGACTGCAGATTCCATGAGCCAGGGACTCCAATCCAAGGCTAATGGGCGTAACTTTCGAACTACTATCACTTCTTCATATAGATTCGAAACACAAGCTAGTTTTCCTAAATTTTAATATGTTACATTAAAAACACTTATTTTGGATTTATAAATTTAGCATCTCTGTTATCTTTATTTGGCCTTTGTATATGTGATTTATAGTTCGATCAAGAAAACTATAGTCCTTGTGCACAAATCAAATTAATGCCCACTCATTTTGTATTGAGCTCTTCACATGATACTTTAAAGATTTCACCTATCAAACTTTTGATTTTTTTTATCCAACTTAATTAATTTTTCTAATAATGTTTACTACCAAAATACAGTTTTACATTAAACTTTCTAGCTCTCCATATCATTTTATACAATATTTGAGAACTTCTTATGTTCTCACAGTGTCATTATTTTCTCTCTTTTTATGCGTTTCAGGCTGATATGAAATTTCTTCTAGATCTTTAACATAGCCTTGTTGCTATTATTAATGCTGAAGATGCTTCTATTCGATAACTTATCTCATAATCTTACATGTTGATTTATTGAGACTGCCTAATTTTCAAATCAATTGTAACTGGTTTTGTTTTAGGTTTATTGCATATATGTGCAGTAAACATATTAAAGTAATCAAATTTGAGCATAGAATACGTATAGGGATTTCCAAAAATATTTACATTGTATTGCTCATATGAAGAAAAGTGAAATCCTACACTAAAGATATAGTGGAATGATAAAATTTTCAATTTTTTGCTAGCTACAAAATAAATGAAATAAATGAAAAATATGTGCACTTAATTATGTTGTCTACCATTACAGATCTTGTTGTTCGGTCACATGTAGTTATAGATAAAGCCTGTGAAATTAACCACGACAGGATGCTTATTACCATCTTTTCGGCACCTAACTATTGTGAACAGGTAAACAAACAGCTATAAGCAATGGTAAATTGACTAGATTCGTAGTAAATATTGTTGGAATTTCTCTAAATGTTAAGCATCACCAATATTGAGTTTCTTATATCTAACTGAAGTATAATGACAACATTACATATGTCGGGAATTTAATGAGAGATAAGCTTATACTTGTGATTATGGTCAAGTTTGTGTTGTTAGCAGACAGAAAATATGTTAAGCTAGATATTTAATGCCATACGAAATCCTAGGATAGGAGATGAACTCAATGTATTTTTTTGTTTTATTGAATGAACTGGAAGTGTAGACTTACTGATATTGTGTAAAAAAACAATTTAAAGCTTTTAACTTTTTGCGATTTCAATCTGTCAAAAGGGTGCATATGGCGTGTATTGTTGATCAACCGTCATGAACAAAAATTTATAGTTAAAATTTGAAGTTGTAATGTTTGTGCATGAATTTCTGCACAGTAGCACTACTGCAGAGTACCGTCTGGTTAGTTATTAATTTATGACCAGACTATAATCCTTTGTATCATCAATATGATAAATAGATCCCTTTGTAATTCGATATTCTATATTGAGCTGGATCTAAAACATATTTAGTACCTTCAGCTAAACTATTAACTAGTTGCTTTACATATTATGCTTTAAATTACAATTTACAAAAGTATTACTAATTTAGGTATTTATACTGTCGTTCTTTTTTTGCTCAAGTTGTTGGATTTACCATCCCATCAAAGGAGGACTTGTATGTTTTTCAATATTACCAAGTTTGAATAACAAGATGGTTACATTTCTCACCACACTTGTATGTAGTTTTTAAATATGGTATTGTATCTCTAAATTTTGCTTCTAAACAGGTGGATGCAGATAAAACACAGTTGTGCAATGAAAATACATTATCTCATATATTAAATGGCAAGTTAAGGCAACGCAATTCCAATCCTGACTCCTTCAAGTGGAAAAATGGTTACAATTCTATGTATTGATGGAGGAGGCGTTAGAGGCATTATTCCCGAAACTATTCTTGCATTCCTTGAATCTAAGCTCCAAGTTTGTACATTTCTTTCATATAATATTAACATTTTTCTGTCTATATCATGGTAACATCATTCATCTCAATTACATTGGAATTAATTGTAGGAGCTGGATGGAGCGAATGCAAGACTTGCAGACTATTTTGGTGTGATTGCTGGAACAAGCACAGGTGGTCAGGTTGCAGTAATGCTCACTACTCCTAACGCTGATAATAGACCTTTATTTGCCGCTAAGGTGATTAATTAGTTCTACCTTGAAAATTGCCCTAAAATCTTTCCCCATAAAAAGTTAGTATTTCATTGCTAATACTGGTTATCATGCATAATCAAGAACCTTTGTATGATGCACTAGCTAGTATGCATAAATAGGCAATAACTTTTTATCAATCAAAATCTATAGGGTAGGAACTTTACTGAGGGCAATGAAGGGGCTGAAATACAATGGCAAATATTTGCACTCTAAAGTAAGGCAACTGCTTGGTGATACCAGAATTCATCAAACCCTCACTAATGTCATTATACCGATGTTAGCACCAAAATTGGCCACTAACACCCTTTGAAAGATTGTGTAGAGAGATTAATGAAGAAAGTAAATTAAAACAGAGAACAGAATGTAAATTTAAATGCAGAAAGTAAGAACACCAAATTTATAGTGGTTCGGCGTAGTAGCCTACGTCCACTTTGAAGTTGATCTTTATTCCTTTCCTTGATACTTGATTACAAATACAATCCACTTCTAAGTACTTGAATACAGTTGCAAGATATAAAGAAATAAGTCTGGAATGAGTCTTGAAAATGGTCGAGTCTCCCCAGTGTTCTCTAAAATCTGATCCCTTTTTCTATGTCCCTGCCCCTCTATTTATAGATGAAGGTGGGTTGGACTTCCCTGGTGGGCCTGGTAGCTGAATATCCTGGCCCAAATGGAGTGGTTTCTGTGCGCCGAACCAGAGAGGCCGAACGATCAAATGCCGAACGTCCCAATGCCGAACGTCCCAATGCCGAACGTACCCTTCTTTGCCGAACGATGTGAGGCCGGACACTATGAATATTGAACAGTCCTCTTATGCTGAACAATCTCCTTTGGCTGAACGAGATGAGGCCGAACACATTGAATGCCGTAGAGAGCACTAATGCCGAACGATACTAGAAGCCGAATCAGTATCTCGGCCGAACGATGGTTAGGCCGAACGAGATGAGGCTGAATGCTCTTAGTGCCAGACACATCCCAATGCCGAACATGGTGCGGATGCCGAACGATACGAAATGTCAGATGACCCTACCATGTCGAACGCCCAGCGATGTGGGACGTCACTTGTAGGCCGAACGTACATGGATGCCGAACGTTTCTTGATGCCGGATGCTCCTAGATGCCGAGCGCTGTCCCATGCCGAATGGTCTTAACATGCCGAACGTTCATTGATGCCGAACGTTCCACAGACGCCGAATGAGCTTGGACACCGAGTGCTTCTTGGATACCGGCCGTAACGTGATGTCGAACGATAATTTAACCTATCGATGGGGAGGCCGAGTACTAAGTTGCCTGGTCAATTCCTAGGAAACACTTGCCCCCCAAAGTGTATTACGTGACCGAACGTGATACGCTTTGAATTACGTATCCTCCATGCTCCGCTTTCAACCTTGGTTAAATCTTCTTGGAGGTGCCTTCTTGAGAATATCAGTGATGAAGGTGTGCTGAACGTGGTGTAAATGCCGAATGATACATTCGAAGCCGAACACTCCTCGTGTGTCGAGCGGCTTTGTGTGCCGAAGCCGAATGTTGCGGCTTTGACCGGTTCCACCGGCCATAGCCTCTTCGACTTCTTCTTCTTCCCTATAAAGACCGGCGCCTCCTCCTTCTCTTTTCACATTTTTTCCACCGCTGCTTTGTACTTGCCGACCATTCCAGTCAACAACCTTCAACGATTCATCAATCCCTTCCAAATTTCGATCTACTAATTAGGTATTGTCTCTTCTATCTAATTCCTCTCCATGATTAAAAAGAAATTAGAGCCGTAGTCGAAAAGGTTCGTGGATTTGATCTTTAGGACTGAATGTTGGGAGGTATGGAGACATGATTAGAGACGAGCTTGGTAGGAATCTGTTGGGAGATATGTGGTGGTTTGGCATAGTTCCCTCGTGCCGGTCGAGATCGGAGGAAGAAAGACTGGAGGAGAAGCAGGAGATAGTTGGGATGCCGAACGGCATGGCCTGGCATGACTTACTGAACGATTGGCCCTTGTTGTTCGGTGTGGATGGTGGAAGAGAGGATTAAGGGTGTAGTGTCGAGCATTGGAGCTCGGCATAATTTTGGTTCGGTGTGACTCACCACATGCCGAACGGTGGGATGGAAGGTTTGGGAGGAAGCACGAGTTAGCGGGGAGGATGCTGAGTGTTGTCTCGGCCGAATGGAATTTTGGCCGATCGACACTTTGCCTAGCGCTAACTAATTCGAACGGTAGTTAGACGAATGAGAGCTTGGCCGAACAACAGCTTGGCCGTACAATCATAGATGCCGAACCATGTTAAGGCCAAACGACATAAATGCCGAACCATATAATGCCGAACAAACAATTGCCTTGATTAATCATATAACATAACAAGGACAGAAACTCCATCATACTAGCATATCGAACCGGTCTGATCTGATATCTTCCTAGTTTCAGTAGACATAAATTTGAACTCAAGTCGACACAACCGGATAACTTCTTCTAACGTTTTCTGAATTCGAAATCGTAATCACCGTAAGACAGGCCTTTGGAGACGGTCAGCGATGACAGTCTTCGAAGTCGACGATTCGAGGTTCAATTTTACATTACTAATTCTGCGACTTTCAATTTTTCAGTGCTTATATACAATTGACCGCACTAGTTCACACACCACGTGGGGGGAATACTCGTGTTGATAATTCTAACGTTGAACATTTTTCAAGTATAGTTCTCACAGGTGCTTTCGTCAAACTCATATTTATCGGAGATGTCTAAGAGATCTAGCTCCACCACACATTCTGACAGACCCGGGCCGTCTTCTAAACAAGGGGTTGCAAATTCTTCTAACCCATCGACTTCCCCAGCTCATGATTTAGCTCCTGATGCCCTGGAGGCATCAATTCTTTTGGATAATTCGATCGATTCATAGGCTTCGAAGATTAACGAAGTCGCGCTCCGGCGAATATGCTATATCCACGGAATCCCCTTCACCGACATGTTGGTTCCGTCGAGGCATGATCGCCCACACCTGCCCCCGGTTGGATATACCGCATGTAATAAGTTTATGTGCTGGGTGGGCAGCGTGCCTCCATTCAATTTATTTCTTCGGGACGTGTTGCAATACATGAACATCGCCCCTTCGCAGCTGCACCCGAATGACCACGCATTCATTTATGGCACATACCTCCTCTTCATGACCGTCTTTTCTAGGCCTCCAACTCCCGGCGACATCGGATATATTTATATGGTCAAGAAACGGAGAGATAGCCCCTCTTTTGTGTTCCTCGAGCCGCACCACAAATGCCAAATTTTAACCGGGGCGTGGAGCAAATTTGCCCTGTACAAACAGGAATGGTTCTATGTGCGTTGCCCCCCTGGTTTCGCGAGAAGATGGGTTAAAGGAAGTAAGTCTTTTTCTTGGAACGATGCTCATGTTTTGATCGAGGCTATGCCTTTTCTAACTCTTATTTCGTCTTTTCAGGTATCAATCCACGCCCTGACGGCCGCGGTTATTCTGAGGCCGTTGAAGCTATTAGAGCTCTTCTTGCTGAAGAACGAGACATCCGAACTCTCATTTCGAATGAGTCACTGTCAAGGTTTGGACTGTTAGCAGAAGGTCGTCGGGTAAGTCTTTCTAAGGGTGTCCCCATTCCCAAGCCCGCATCTAGTAAAGGGAAAAAATTAGCCGAATCGTCATCACGCCACACCCCCGATGCGCAGGAAGAGGGGGAAATTAAAGAGAGCGAAGCTCCTGAAACACAAGGTGAGAATGAATGTGGGTCTTATTCAGTATCCGCCGGTCGAAGTGCATGATATTGAAACGTCATCTTCCCCTTCAAAGGGGAAAAAGGAATTGACGTATAAGATCGGAAAGGAGAAGGTCGGTGGAACTTCGAAAGTTACGTTTATTCCGACGGAGAAAGAGGCTTCTTCGCAGCACGTAGAGAGTTCTTTAAAGGGCTTATCAAACCTCTCCATTCCGGATGGTCTGTTGAATTTTGACTTTGACAATCCAGAGGCATTCAAGTTTCATTTCCTATTAGAGGCGATGCGGGCGTTCTAGCCCAAAGTCGGGGGGAGAGAACTCCCGTTAGCAAAGTGACTGGTCCGTCGAGGGGAAGCACTAGGACATACACAAACACTCGTACTTCAATTTGCACTTAGATTTTTGTCGTCACACTATTCTTTGCTAATTCGCTGTTATTTGAGTTCTGTACAGGTGGTATGGGGCATTCACATGGATTCGATCGCCTTTGCAGTTCGTCTGTTCTTCATCACTCTGGATGGGACTCGGGTTCCGGGAGACGTCGAGATAGGGATGGTGACGACGATAAAGACTACCATTCCTGGGACTCGTCATCTTGGAGGAAAACTTATTATCAGCCTAAATACCACCAGGATACCTCTTCTCACACCGAGCAAAGTAAAGACAAGCGCGGCCATAAGAGGTCGCAACCTGATGCTCCCCAGGACCAGCACTCAGACTTCTCTTCCACTCGTCAGTCCCGAGATTCTTATAAAAGGGGCGAACTTTCAAAGCCGTCTCCTCCCGCTCCTGCAGCAGACCCTACAGTATCAGAGAGGCCGGCCGAGCTTAAAGATAAATTCCCGAAAATCTGCTTCGATGGCCAGGAATTCCTTCCGGCGATTCATCCTTTTCCCGGACACGCTAACAGAGCGCCCTTGCCTGTACGAACGACGTCTATGTTCAACATGACGCGTTCGTTCGCCTAGCTAAAAAACTTTTCGAAGTTTCCGTGTAGCGCCAACATGAAATCGATCGCCTGAAGCTTGAGGCTATCCACGATAAGGATATCATTAAAGCTCGGAACGAAGAAATTGCCACTTATAAGTCTGAGCTTGAGGTCCCCCATCAGAGCGCCAAGGATACTGCTGAGGCCGTTACTCGTCTGGAATCAACTCATAAAAAAGAACTCAACGAGGCGGTTCAACGATGTGGTGCTTTGGCTTTAGAGAAAGACTCAGTTCAAAAGGAGAGGGACACACTCAGCCTCCGAGTCAAAGAGCTTGAAGAGCAGCTCTGCATGGAAAGGGAAGAGAAAACGACCGCTCAAGAAGAGTCACAACGGTACTGTGATGAAATCGTTGCTACACGACTCTTAAAAGAAAAACTTGAGGCCGAGCTTTCCCGAGTTGAGGCGATAAAGAGTGAAGCCCGAGAAGAGGGCAAGAAGACAGCGTCTGTAGATATCGATTCGCGTCTCGAGGCGGCTAGAGAAGAGGGCAGGAAAGAGGTCAAGAGCATGTTTGACCCGCTAATTGCTGAATTCAATGTCCACGT
Source organism: Allium cepa (assembly GCA_030765085.1). NCBI lineage: Eukaryota > Viridiplantae > Streptophyta > Magnoliopsida > Asparagales > Amaryllidaceae > Allium > Allium cepa. Next base: position 913,373,045 of record CM060929.1, on the reverse strand, counting down.
TCGCATGCATCGAGACTTGACTTTTTTAGGCAAGGGCTACCTTGAATATTTAGCCGAGGCATGGGAGGCTCAGGTTGAAATCAGGAAGGCCGAGCATGGCACCGAAGAGATTGATGAGGGGGCATTGATAAAAGAATACCTCAAGGGAAATGAGCCTTCGGACTTGTCGGCGGCCAAAGCTATCTATTGCAAAGGCTCCCCTTCAAAGAAAGGGAAAGAAATTATTACCGGTCCGTCCGGGGCTGTGCCTCCAGTTCATGTGCCTACCCAGACGGCCAGTCGGCCGATACTTGATCCTTTTAAACAGCACATTGGCTATGACCTGGAATCTCCCGGCCTGGGCGTTCATGTTTGGTCTCCTATCCCGGAGGGTGAGACCCCCTTGACGGCTGAAAACCAGCCGGAATATGGTGGGCAATTCTTTTGCTTTAACATCCCAAGTGTTTCCCTAAAAGCTGTAGCAATCTAATACTTGCTTTTCGTGATTTTGTGCAGGTCGTTCCGATCCTGAACCCACTCCGAGGAGCGATGCCGCTAAGGAGGCGGGGAAGGAAACAAGTGGGGCCTCTCACGCAGGCAAGGCTCTCGGTCCTGATGCCCAGGTGATCGGGGCGCTTGACGAAGGCGAGTCTGATTCCTCCTCTGGGGTTACGAAGTAGAAATCACAGGCGCCTCTGAGCACACATCCGAGTTGAGCATGAAGGAGAGGCTTGAGAAATATAAGGAAGAGACGATCAAGATCAAGGTCGAGCCTCAAACTGTGGATCCGGACGATCCCTTGACCAAACCGTTGAAGATCATTCTCCCTGGCAGGCCCAAGCCCATGGGCGTTCCTCATACTTCTTCGGTTGTCACTCCCTTATCAAAGAAGGGTACCAAGGGTAAACGTGGAGAGGCGCCGTCTGAGAAGACTACGGAGGTGAAGAAGTCGAAGAGACACAAGAAGTAATCATCACTTTTTTTCAACGAGAGTTAGTTTAAGTTATGTAATTATTTTCATCTACTTCCATAGTCTTTGTAAATAGATTTTCGACTCCGAACTTTGGAGGGCTTGTAGTTGGAACTTTTCCTGAATAGAGTTTAGTCCCTCTTTCTGTCTTTACTAAAGATTCTTATTATTCAGTTCTCCGCGTGATTGTGATTTGAATCCAAACTGTTGTGAATAACACAATCCTCTCGGTTCGTATTTATATAGCTCGGAAATTCTTCGAGAGCCGTTTGTTTTTTCTTTCACGCTCCATGCACTTAGAGTATTTCCTAATACATGCGCCGAAGGCCCGGTGATTTCAAGTCATTTATACCCAGTCCGCATTCAGGGGACCTGGCCATTTAAATCGTTCATACTTGAGCCCGCATTCTAAGGGCTTAGAGCACTCCAGTCCATACTCCGGAGACTTGGAGATTTTTTATCGTTTATACTCGACTCCGCGCTCTGGGGACTTAGAGTACTCCAGTCCGCACTCCGGCGACTTGGAGATTTTTAATCGTTTATACTCGAGTCGTGCTCCAGGGACTTAGAGTACTCCAGTCCGCACTCTGGGGACCTAGAGATTTTTAATCGTTTATACTCGAGTCCGCGCTCCAGGGACTTAGAGTACTCCAGTCCGCACTCCAGGGACTTGAAGATTTTTAATCGTTTATACTTGAGTCTGCGCTCCGGGGACTTAGAGTACTCCAGTCCACACTTCGGGGACTTGGAGATTTTTAATCGTTTATATTCGAGTCCGTGCTCTGAGGACTTAGAGTACTCCAGTCCGCACTCCGGGGACCTGGAGATTTTTAATCGTTTATACTCGAGTCCACGCTCCGGGGACATAGAGTACTCCAGTTCGCACTCCGGAGACTTGGAGATTTTTAATCGTTTATACTCGAGTCCGCGCACCGGGGACTTAGAGTACTCCAGTCCGCACTCCGGGGACTTGGGAGATTTTTAAGTCATTTATACTCGAGTCCGCGCTCCGGGGACTTAGAGTACTCCAGTCCGCACTCCGGGGACTTGGAGATTTTTAAGTCGTTTATACTTGAGTCCGCGCTCCGAGGACTTAGAGATTTTTTATCATTTATACTCGAGTCCGCGCTCTGGGGACTTATAGTACTCCAGTCCGCACTCCGAGGACTTGGAGATTTTTAATCGTTTATACTCGAGTCCGCGCTCCGGGGACTTAGAGTGCTCCAGTCCGCATTCTGGGGACTTGGAGATTTTGAGTGTCCGGTGCGCGCTCGCATGTTAGCCAAGATAATCATAATTTTATTTGCCTGTCACAGGATCATCATTTGTAGAGACATTATTAATTCATGGAAAAGATGGCTTCAAGCCTTTATTGATGAGAGCAAGCTAAATTGTCTTATTACATGCCAGAGGCTAGAAATAAAAGCATACTGGAAATAAATGCAGCTAATACACGAGGGAAATAGACATGTATAATACTGCCGCAAGTGCTCGCTGTTCCATGCTCGGGGGAGTGTCGTACCATCGACGGTCGATAGCTTGAAAGTTCCTTCTCCAAGCTTCCATTCGATGACGTACGGACCCATGCGGGATTCATATGAGATGGGACTGAAAAAACCCGTTTCAAAACAAGGTCTCCCACGCTAAAAATTCTCGGTCGAACCTTTTCGTTATAATATTTAGCGACTCTATGTCTATATGCGCCTGCTTTCAAATTGGCTTCCTCGTGCTTTTCATTAACGAAGTCCAACGATTCTAATAAGAGATTCTGGTTCGACTCGGGGTCGTAATGAGTTACCCGATGTGATGGAACTTCAAGTTCCACGGGTATGACAGCTTCCATGCCGTATGCCAATGCAAAGGGAGTGTGGCCAGTCGCGGTTTTGTGGGTAGTTCTATAAGCCTAAAGCGCTGTCGGGAGTTCATCCACCCACTTGCCTCTAGCCTTTTCCAAACGTTTCTTCAATATGGACTTGATTATTTTATTTACGGCTTCTACCTGTCCATTCGCCTTTGGGTGAGCAACTGCTGCAAGTTTCTTCTCGATGCCATATTTCTGGCAAAATTCTTCGAACTCCTTGCTCTCAAATTGAGTTCCATTGTCCGTGACGATGGTTCGTGGAAGGCCAAAACGGCATATGATATTTCATACGACGAAATTAATAACCTTCTTGGTGGTTATCATGGCCAGAGGCTCTGCTTCTGCCCATTTGGTAAAGTAGTCGACTGCAACTATTGCATATTTCGCTCCACCTTTGGCTAAGGGTAAAGAGCCATCTAGGTCGATCCCCCACATCGCAAATTGCCAGGGACTAACCATTTGTGTGAGTTCCGTTGGCGGAGCTCTCGGGATTTTTGCATATATCGGCATTTGTCACATTTTCTCACATAGTCTGCAGCATCCCGATTGACAGTTGGCCAATAGTATCCGTAACGGATGATTTTCTTTGCTAACGTTTTCACCCTAGCGTGGTCACCGCACTCTCCCTCATGGACTTCCTTTAATACTCGTTTTATCTCATCATGGGCCACGCACCGGAGTAAGGGGGTCGAGAATCCCCTTCAATACATTATCCCATCATGTATTATATAACGCGAAGCCTAACGAAGGACTTGGCGTCTTTCGTTCCTCTTTTCAGGTAAATCCCCTTGTAGCAAGTACTGTCTAATCGGGGTCAACCATGATTCCTTCTCAGGTTCGGTTTCTAACACGAGATCTATCTCCATCATCTCTATACTCGGAGCATGGAGGGTCTCAATAGGAAACAATCCCATTTGTTGTGCATCGCCAGTACTTGAAATTTTTTCCAATGAATCGGCTTCTCTATTTTGTTCGCGTGGGACAAGCGAGATGTCGTAATATTCCAGATTCGCCAGCAGCTCTTGAACACGAGCAAGGTATGGATCCAGTCTCTGTCCCTTCGCTTGATAGTCTCCCCGCACCTGATATACTACTAGTTGCGAGTCACAAAAGATTTCAATTGACTTCACTCCCAGTTCGTTAACAAGTCTCAGGCCAGCAATCAATGCTTCATATTCGGCTTCGTTATTTGTCACTGCAAGCTCAAGCTTCAAAGCGTAGCAAATTGATCGGTCTTCCAGAATCACAAGGACTATGCCATACCCCGAGCGATGGTCGTTAGATGCACCATCGGTGTACATCTTCCATCGAACGGGGGGTATGCACTGTGACTGCTCGGTTCATCTGGCACAGTGAATTCAGCAATGAAGTCAGCTAGTGTTTGTCCTTGTATGGCCCTTCGTGGAAGATAGGTAATGTTGAACTGACTTAACTCAATATTCCATTTCAGCATCCTTTTAAAAGTTTTCGGCCATTGGAGTACCTGTCGCAAGGGTTGGTCAGTGTAGACACCGATTGAGTGTGCCTGAAAGTAGGGGCGAAGCTTGCGTGATGCAATCATCAAGCAACAGGTTAGTTTCTCAATCTTTGGATAATTTCTTTCCGCCCCTGTCAAGCGTTTACCGACATAGTAAACTGGCTTTCGAATCCGATCTTCCTCGCGAACCAAGGCTGTACTGATAGCATGCTGGGATACTGCCAAGTATACATACAACATTTCGTGGTCTATTGGCTTTGACAGTACAAGGGGGCTTTCTAAGTGCCTTACCAGAGCCCGGAATGCTTCCTCATAGTCGGATGTCCATTCGAAGTTTCTCTTTCCTTTCTTTATAATGTCGAAGAAGGGAATACACTTGTCTGTAGCTGTGGATATGAATCGACTTAGCGCAGCCACTTTTCCATTCAGGCTTTGCACCTGCTTTATGGTTCTGGGTACTTGTATATCTCGAATAGCCTAGATCTTCTTCGGGTTAGCTTCACTTCCCCGTGCGTTCACAATGAAACCTAAGAACTTTTCTGAAGCTACGTCGAATGACCTTCAGAGGATTGATCTTCATCCCGTAGTGTCTGAGTACATTGAACATCTTCGCTAAATCTCGGATGTGGTCGTTTGACTGCCGCGACTTCACAAGCATGTCATCGACATAGACTTCCATTGTTTTATCAATTTGATCTTTGAACATTCGATTCACCAGACGCTGATAAGTTGCTCCTGCGTTTTTTAATCCAAAGGGAATTACTACATAGCAATACAACCCGACTTTCGTGACGAAACTGCTGTGCTCTTGGTAGGGAACATGCATTGGGATTTGAATGTATCCAAAGTATGCATCCATAAAGGACAGTAACTCATGTCCGGCTGTTGAATCGACCAGTTGGTCAATTCTTGGTAACGGAAAGCTATCCTTCGGGCATGCTTTGTTTAAATTAGAGTAATCAACACAAGTTCTCCATTTCCCGTTTGCTTTCTTTACTAACATCGGGTTAGATACCCATTCCGGGTAGAGGGCGTCGCGGACGAACCCGTTGGCTTTAAGTTTGTCCACCTCCTCCTTGAGAGCTGCAGACCTCTCCAGGTCCATGCCTCTCCTTTTTTGTTTCACAGGTACATGCTTGGGGTCTATGTTCAACATATAACTGGCAATTGTAGGAGAGATCCCGCGCATATCAGAATGTGTCCAAGAGAAAACATCAAAATTTGCTTGGAGGAAGTCAGTGAGGTTCTCGGCCACCACGGGGTCGAGTTGTGATCCAATTTTAAGAACTCGTGATGGGTCGTTGCAGCTAACTAAGATGTCAAAGGTTAGTTCAGCCGATGCCACATTTGTTTTCCTGGGTTCCCCATCATCATCTCTTGGATCTATGTCTCTATGGATCCGAGAATGTCGCCCGAGCTAGGGCTTGGGCGCTAGCTCTCAATCATCAGAATTTTGGATGCGGACAGAGCTGTCCGCAACCTTTCCTTTCTCCCTTTCTGATAATTGAAATTCAAGTATAACATAACTTTCAAATATTTAAAATCAATTAAATATTTTCAATTTCAAATGTTCAAAATTTTGGGTCGTCACAGAGAAGGCTGCGGTAAAAGCGATTGCTTGGACCTCACAACACCAAACAGCTCATTTTGTAATACTTTCCGCTTTCAATTTGTAACGGTAATAACCATTATAAATTTCTAACGGTTATTTCCATTATGACCATTTATCACGGTTATAACTGTTACCAAATCTAGTAGTTTGGTAAATAATCAGCAGCAATATGGATAGGAGTGTCATTTTGTTTAGTATCAGTACTCACCACGTTTCTCACGCTTCGTTCTGTAAATCAAAAATTCAGATATAGGGTTTTCACCCCCTCCCTTATCGCCACCTCCGCCGAGGGCCGACCTTTTGGTAAAGCAAGCATAGCAATGGCTTTGGGCCATAAATTTTCTAGGGCACTAGTTCATTTACATATTGAATGACGCAACAGCTTTTAGCAAAAAAACAGATTGCATCGGCACCACCGTGACCCAGAAGAAGGCGCAGCGCACGACTCCAGACTCTTTGATTGGTGACTGCGACTACTTGATGGCAACTCGGCACGCAGCGGCCACTCCAGTTCCAAGGCGATGACTGCAGATTCCATGAGGCAGGGACTCCAATCCAAGGCTAAGGGGCGTAACTTTCGAACTACTATCACTTCTTCATATAGATTTGAAACACAAGCTAGTTTTCCTAAATTTTGATATGTTACATTAAAAACACTTATTTTGGATTTATAAATTTAGCATCTCTGTTATCTTTATTTGGCCTTTGTATATGTGATTTATAATTTGATCAAGAAAACTATTTTCCCTGTGCACAAATCAAATTAATGCCCATTCATTTTGTATTGAGCTCTTCACATGATACTTTAAAGATTTCACCTATCAAACTTTTGATTTTTTTATCCAACTTAATTGATTTTTCTAATAATGTTTACTACCAAAATACAGTTTTACATTAAACATTCTAGCTCTCCATATCATTTTATACAACATTTGAGAACTTCTTCTTATGTTCTCACAGTTTCATTATTTTCTCTCTTTTTATGCGTTTCAGGCTGATAAGAAATTTCTTCTAGATCTTTAACATAGCCTTGTTGCTATTATTAATGATGAAGATGCTTCTATTCGATAACTTATCTCATAATCTTACATGTTGATTTATTGAGACTGCCTAATTTTCAAATCAATTGTAACTGGTTTTGTTTTAGGTTTGTTGCATATATGTGCAGTAAACATAATTGAAGTAATCAAATTTGAGCATAGAATACGTATAGGGATTTCCCAAGAGATTTACATTGTATTGCTCATATGAAGAAAAGTCAAATCCTACACTAAAGATGTAGTGGAATGATAATTTTTTCAATTTTTTGCTAGCTAAAAAATCAAAGAAATAAATGAAAAATATGTGCACTTAATTATGTTGTCTACCATTACAGATCTTATTGTTCGGTCACATGTAGTTATAGATAAAGCCTGTGAAATTAACCATGGCAGGATGCTTATTACCGTCTTTTCGGCACCTAACTATTGTGAACAGGTAAACAAACAGCTATAAGCAATGGTAAATTGACTAGATTCGTTGTAAATATTGTTGGAATTTCTCTAAATGTTAAGCATCACCAATATTGAGTTTCTTATATCTAACTGAAGTATAATGACAACATTACATATGTCGGGAATTTAATGAGAGATAAGCTTATACTTATGATTATGGTCAAGTTTGTATTGTTAGCAGACAGAAAATATGTTAAGCTAGATATTTAATGCCATACGAAATCCTAGGATAGGAGATGAACTCAATGTATTTTGTGGTTTTATTGAATGCACTGGAAGTGTAGACTTACTGATATTGTGTAAAAAACAATTTAAAGCTTTTAACTTTTTGCGATTTCAATCTGTCAAAAGGGCGTATATGGCATGTATTGTTGATCAACTGTCATGAACAAAAATTTATAGTTAAAATTTGAAATTGTAATGTTTGTGCATGAATTTCTGCATAGTAGCACTACTGCAGAGTACCGTCTGGTTAGTTATTAATTTATGATCAGACTATAATCCTTTGTATCATCAATATGATAAACAGATCCCTTTGTAGTTCGATATTCTATATTGAGCTGGATCTAAAACATATTTAGTACCTTCAGCTAAACTATTAACTAGTTGCTTTACATATTATGCTTTAAATTACAATTTACAAAAGTATTACTAATTTAGGTATTTATACTGTCGTTCTTTTTTTGCTCAAGTTGTTGGATTTACCATCCCATCAAAGGAGGACTTGTATGTTTTTCAATATTACCAAGTTTGAATAACAAGATGGTTACATTTCTCCCCACACTTGTATGTAGTTTTTAACTATGGTATTGTATCTCTAAAATTTGCTTCTAAATAGGTGGATGCAGATAAAACACAGTTGAGCAATGAAAACACATTATCACAGATATTAAATGTAAAGTGAAGGCAATGCAATTCCAATCCTGACTCCTTCAAGTGGAAAAATGGTTACAATTCTATGTATTTATGGAGGAGGCGTTAGAGGCATTATTCCCGGAACTATTCTTGCATTCCTCGAATCTAAGCTCCAAGTTTGTACATTTCTTTCATATAATATTAACATTTTTCTATCTATATCGTGGTAACATCATTCATCTTAATTACATTGGAATTAATTGTAGGAGCTGGATGGAGCGAATGCAAGACTTGCAGACTATTTTGGTGTGATTGCTGGAACAAGCAACATACCCCTTATGCCGAACAATCTCCTTTGGCCGAACGTGATGAGGCCGAACACATTGAATGCCGTAGGGAGCACTTGTGCCGAACGATACTAGAAGCCGAATTAGTGTCTCGGCCGAACGATGGTTAGGCCGAACGAGATGAGGCAGAATGCTCTGAGTGCTAGACACATCTCAATGCCGAATATGGTGCGGATGCCAAACGATACGGAATGTCAGATGACCCTACTATGCTGAACGCCTAGCGATGCCGGACGTCACTTGTAGGCCGAACGTTCATGGATGCCGAACGTTTCTTGATGCCGGATGCTCCTAGATGCCGAGCGATGTCCCATGCCGAACGGTCTTAACATGTCGAACGTTCATTGATGCCGAACGTTCCATAGACGCCGAATGAGCTTGGACGCCGAGTGCTTCTTGGATACTGGTCGTATCGTGATGCCGAACGATAATTTAACCTATCGATGGGGAGGCCGAGTACTAAGTTGCCTGGTCAATTCCCAGGAAACAACCGACGTTCGATATCAAATCACTTCAACCTACCATCTTCACTAACTTTGAGGTGTGCTTTTCTTTTTTTTATATTGAATTTTCCTTTTTTACTTTTTTCAAACACTTCACATTACAAAAGCAAGCTATTAGCTACTTTTGCTGCTTATATATCTGCCAATATATAGTGAATAAAATAAAATTGCTGGCAAAATCATCCGTGCTAAAAGATGCATTATTATCGGATGTCTGCATCAGTATTCTAGCAGCACCAACCTATCTTCCGGGCCAACGATATTCACAACCTACGATTCTGATGGTAATACCAGTAAAACCTATAATCTTATAGATGGAGGTGTCACAGCTAATAACCCGGTACTTAATATTCCATACATCCTTTCATATTTGATATAAATAAACACCTTGTTGCTGACAATTGAAATATATTGCCCTTGTTTACAGACTTTGTTAGCAATGAACCTGGTCATAAGGGAAATTTTCATAGAGAATCAAAGTTGTCCTGTGAAGCCAACAGACTATGGGAACTTCCTTGGATTATCTGTTGGAACAGGAACCGCAAAAATGGAGAACAAGTTTACAGCCAAAGAATGCGCAAAATGGGAACTTCTAGGGTGGCTGTATAACAAGGGAATCACGCCTATAATCGACATTTTAACCAATGCAAGTGCTGATATGGTAGATATTCATACTTTAGTTCTTTTTCAAGTGATGCATTCTGAAAATAACTACCTCCGTATACAGGTACTGAAATTAATTTTGAATTCAAGTACATTTAGATACGCTGTTACCATCGGTAGTAATAGAACATTTTATTCATTACTAAATATATTTTTGTAAGAAAATAGAAATGTAGAAAAATGGATCTAATTCCATGTAGCATTATTGATACTTCTTCATGGTATATTCTATTAAATATAAAATTCATTTTAGTTCTATAGTTTAAAACCTATATGGCTATATTCACATCTTAAGATGATGCATTGATCTAGTTTATTTTTGTATACCAGGATGACACCTTAACCGGGGGCACAACATCTGTAAACAGGTATCAAGGGTGAACTTAGTGAATGGACAGGTTGAACCAATTGATGGGAAGGAAACAAGTGAAGATGCACTCACTCGTTTTGCAGAAATTTTGTCTAAAGAAAGAAGGCAAAGGGTGGCCAATCTGTAAATTTGATCAAGATATTCTTTGTTGTTTACAAAGCATAAACAACCTTATATCACCATTTATTATTTTATTTATTCATTTGGTTATTGGTTTGAAATATGTACAGATTGATATACCTAAAATAACTGAAAAACACTATAATGATTCAGTACTGAGATGTGAAATTATTGGTGCTTGGTATAGGAATGGACGAAAAGCTGGATGGTAAAGGTTCATATTTGTTCTGTATTCCCATTCCTTTTACCCTATTGTTATGATTATTCTCATTGCAGTGTGTTGAATGTCATGTCTTCAGGTACAGCCCTTTCTTAATGGCATGCTACAATCCTGTTGCCCAAGAATATGAAAGTGTTTGTAGAGTCATGTCTGGGTTCTCATATTCATTCTATGTTGAGGTAAGAGCAATTCTCAGATTTATTTTATTTTATAGACCTATCGATTTCTCCTGTTCATCATGCTGCGATAGGATTGATTCACCAATCCAAGGGACTATCAATACGAAACCTAAGATTTGTTCGAGTAGTGTCAGATAGAAACCCTGAAGATTGTAGCACATCATCTGATATTGCTTTTATATTTAATTCTCTGACCAGAAAAATGGATGTAACTAATTAAGATCTACCTAATCAATTAAAGTAAAATGTATTTATGGCTTGTAACATCTTATTCATTGCGTACATTTAAGCTTAGTCAGAACTGATGGGCATTAGCTTTTTTATATTGCCTAATCAAAATGATGGAAAATGAAAATAGGGGTCGGGTAGGATCTCGATGCCAGATTATATAAAGGTATGTACAGCTGTTTGGAAGCATAATATATATTTCAACTGATGGATCGTATCAGAAAGAAGTGGTTGATGTAGGTTCAGGTAAACCCGTGTCACCTGAAACACTTGCATTGATGTGTGATGATGAAGACACAACGTTCATTGCTTCTAGAAACCCTAGTCCATCCCCAAAATTGCAAGAAAATCTATCATAGCAACATGTGGAACAGGAAAGGAGTGTGTTGAATGCTTTTCGTGACTGTCTTCTGAAATCAATCAACAGTGCTGCAACGAAAGGTACCAATTCACTATCAATGTTCATACCTACTTTATTCCTCACAAACCATTGTATCATTATTAGACTCATCTATAACATATAGGCTGAGGATTAAGAACAAAATATCAGTTGACATAGAAATGTCACTGAAATGACTCTCAACATCTATAAGGATATATCATATACACCATGCCATTTTATTTCTCTCATTTATTTATTTATTTGCAGCAGCCTACTGCTATTGCTATTGGTGGTGGCAGCCTCTTGCTGCTGTTGGTGGCAACAGGTAATTTTAATTTTTAATTTTTTTAGATGTAAACTTGCAAAGGTTAACATTAGCTTGTACAATGATTGGACAATAGGAAATTGCCATGGTTTTGCATGAATCCCTCTGTGGAATTCTCACTATCTAACTAACTAGAGTTGGCAAGTTAGTGTATTTATTATGTGTCAACTGTTTTTGTTCTTAGACAATTGAATTGGGCATTAAAAGTGAGGAGACAATTTACAACTTATTATTATTAGTAACAGTAGTTACTATGATGACAAAAGCAAAACAGTGAAGCTTTTAAATGCTACCATGACCACCATACTACTCTTTTTTTAGACATATGTTCACAAAGCATATGTATAGTACATGGCAGCTTTTAAAAGCCAGTTAGATATTTTATAAAAAAAATCCAGTCAAAGTTTTCCTTGATTTGAATTTTGGAGTTTGATTTTTGCGTCTTTTATAAAGTATCCTTCTTCTTGTAAAGTCCAACCAGTTAATAAAAATTTCTGTTTGCAGAGATTTATGAAAAATATCACCTTTTTCGTTGCCACATGTGATTTTTGTCTCAGTGTTTGTTTAATCCTTCTTCTCATAATTCTTTCCTTAAAAATTATTGAAAAATCTAAATAAAATCCACTAAGCCACAATACTCGTGTCCTACTTTTGATGTTAACAAAGGTCGTGCATGGAAATGTCATCATGATGAGATTATCGACATGATTAATAAGAGACGATCAAAAGAAATTTCATTCGTCGACATGGTTAACCCTATCACCTATATGTGTGTTTAAATTTTGATGATATTCGTCGGTTTAGCTTTTGTATTAAGCAGATAACATATCAAAAGTTTAATGTGACTTTTTTATTGTGTTGAACTATATTGATTTTCATGGAAAAAAATCATAAATTGTTGTTTGTGTTGAATTTTATTGATGTGTTTTGCTATTTTGATTCTTTAATATGGACTCTTTCTAAAGTTTTAGTTCTCTACTTGTTAGTTGTTACCATTGAAAATTTGTAAAAACGTATAATTTTAGCATAATAGTGGGTAGAAAATCGTTCTTTAAGGGTTCACCACGGTTACTGTTGCGGTATGGAGATGGTTGTCATATCATATACAGCTCTCAGAGTAGCTTTTGAGAACTAGTTTTATACCGTGAGAATCCCACTAAGCAATCTAATTTTATTCCTTCTGAGAATTTCACGTCAGTGTCAGTTATGCAAGCAGTTGGATCTGTTATGACAAATAAATACAGTGAAGGATACCCTGGTGCTAGATACTATGGAGGAAACGAGTATAATTCTAGTACTGCAAATTTCATAGATTTATTAATAGAAGTAAACATGGAAGTTTAGTGGTTTTCTGCATTTTCTTGATAGATATATCGACATGGCAGAGACTCTGTGCCAAAAGCGTGCCTTGGAAGCTTTCCGTTTGGATCCTGAAAAGTGGGAAGGTAACATATATGCACTTTTTTTAATACTGATGAAGAGAAACCGAGATTCACATTTTTTACCTTTTGTTTATTTTGGCACCTATATGATAGTTTTCATGGAACAATTCAGATCACATGTTGTTAGTGAAATGAGATTCTTTAAGAAGTCTATTGCCCTAACAAAAGTACATCATTTCAAACATAGGACTGTGTTGCAAAAATTCTTTTCTCACTTCATGGCATGTGACTACTACACGTGAAACACTCGGTATTTTCCTGAAATTGAATAACTATGAGAACATCTTATTTTGACTTCCAAGCATCTGTTATAGCATCGTAATCATGCAATTATATGTATTACTTAAATGTTTTCACCTTGCTGTCTTGTTTCTTATCTTTAGAAATGCATACTGTTATAGTTATGAACACACCATTTGTATCTTTTTATGTGTTCCTACTTTTTTCACCCCAATAGGTTTTTTTCATACTTTGATAGGTTTTCAACAATATAAATCGTTTCTCTCATGGACCTTGCTGTGAATGTGCAGTCGTTGTCTAGATCCCATGCAAATTTCCAAGTATATACAGCACTTTTGAAGCCGCATGAGAGAATAATGGCACTTGATCTTCCACATGGTAGGCACCTTTCACATGGGTATCAGGTATATGGTGGGTTTGGTAGTCATCATCAACAGTTCTTAGCTGCTAGAATCTTTGCATATCCTCGTTACTATGCTTGTTATATTCTGAAACTGCGTTTTTAAAGTTTGTTATATATTATGCTTGTATGCTATAATTTGTGGTGTTGGTATGAAGTATCCTTTATAGTGTTTATAGTGTTTGTATGAAACATAAATGTTTGGTGTTGTTCTAATTATTGATTATGTTTTCTTAATGATAATACTATATATTTTTTGTATAGATTGTTTGTAGCTGTAATAAAATATTGGTACTATATAGTTTTTTTGATATTATTTTAGTTATCACGGTTATAAGTGTTAGAAAATAATCTTTTGTAATGGTTATAACTGTGATATAATTTGCATTTGTCACAGTTATAAGTGTTAGAGTTTCCTTTTTGGTAATGGTTATAAATATTAAAAACTATTGTTCTGTCACGGTTATAAGTGTGATACTATCTGTATTTCCCACGGTTATAAGCGTTAGTAATAACCATTTTATCACGATTATAACCGTAAATACTGTGTTGTCACGGTTATAAGTGTGATAATATCTAAATTTATAACGGTTATAAGTGTGAGAAATTATTATTTTCATCACGGTTATAACCGTGAGCAAAAGTGTGACTGGATTTGTCTATGGTACCTATTTTAACGGTTTTAACCGTAACAAATTAGTTTTGTCACGCTTATAACCGTGAAGAAATAGCCTTTCTGGTGTTGTGCCTCCAGCTTTCCTTTTATAGGAAAATGGAGAAGCTAGATGCGACTATTCTGAAGTTCTATGTTAACTCTCTGTTGCATCAGGCGAGCCTCAGCTATCTCGGCCCGAAGTATCCGCACACTCTTGCCCTTATTTGGGTGGAAATCTTATCTCGCTTTGCTGAGAGCGGCGATGTTTACACCGATTAAGAGTTGTGAGATGCTTATCATAATGATGAATCCAAGAAAGCATTACTCAAGGGCCAGAAGATCCTTTGGATCAAACTGGAGAAGGAGGCTACCGATATTGCCTGATGACTACCATCGATGTGCTTATCAAGCCTTCTACCTCTGGCATGGGCGAAGCATTAGAGCAGCTCCATGACTAACCAATGAGTTCAGAACATAACATTGTTCCTCATGTGGTGCAGCCCTCAAGAGAAGGCGTTGGTGGTGAGTTCAAGGTCGCCGTTCATGATCATTCCTCTAGTGCAAGTAACATCCATGCTTCTCCTGAATTCGGGAGCCTCCATCTTACGCCACAAGGGCAAGAGGAGTTTGATGCTTTCCTTTTTGATCTTATAGGCCCATTCACTTTTCCTGTTGACACGCCAACTGCTTCGACACCCGTGCCTGCTGCCATTTTCACATCTTCTGCGATTGTATCCGTTCCTGCTCCAGTTTCCACATCCACATCTAGTTCGCAACCGGCGCCGTAGGCTAAGACAATAGCAGCTCTCTACGGCTTGGATGACCCTTCAGCGTCTTTGGAAGGTGATGGTACTACATTAGAGGCCAAGGAGCAGGAAACGTAGATGGAGCATCCACAGAAGATTCATCATAAGCTGAATGCCGTTAAGAGGGAAAGAGTGGAGGTAATCAAGGCTTCAAAGAGTCCCCAGAAATCGAGAAAATGCAAAGGGAAGGGAGGCTCTTCTGAGAAAGTCTTGGAGGAAGAGGAGAAATTGCCATTGAAGCACTCGTTGATGTCATCGACAACGACACTTCTCCTGAAAAGATGCTTAAACTACCAACTAAAGGTGAAAAGGGTAGCAGTGGCAAGAAGCGTTGAGCGGATTGTGTGAGGATGAACTTGATTTTGGCTTACAACTTTTAGCAGAGTCTGCACTTTGTCTCCTTACATAGAGTTAGTATTTTCTTTTTGTTGGCCGTTGTTGTATGGGTACGACCCCTATATTTTGACCCTGTATAGAAAATTATAAGTCGTAAATTGATATTTTGATTGTACTTTTATCTATATATTCATATATGTTCTATGTACTTGTGCTTATGTCATTTCATACTCTTCTAGTTCTGTGATTATAGTCAAAGTTCTTCATTCGAAGTAACATAACTTAGAAATTTTCAGCATTTTGGAAGTTAATAGAACTTTAAAAATTAGCAGAACTTAGAGCGCGTTTGACAGAAATTCATACAACTTCTAAAAACTCTAAAACTTTTGGTTGTTTGGAGTAATAGAACTTGTGAACTTATTGTTTTCACACACTTCTGTCTTTCTGACTCTGTACAGGTGTATGCCCCCTAGTTTACAGGGCTATTTAATCCAAACAATCTTCAAGTAGCCGATAACTTAGGGTCTGGATAATGTTTATTGAAAATTTGACTAAGTTACAACTTGATTCTCCTTCCCTTGGAAGTTTTACGACTTGAGCATGTAGTCTTCGTTTCCGACAGTATTCAGGTTAGTATGCCAATTACTCATGGGTATGTGTTGTCAATAATTGAGTGCCTTCCTTCTAGCACTAGTTATTTTTGACCGTAAGCATGGGGTTTCTCACGCTTCTCGGTATTTCCTATCTTCGGGCCATACGATGGGCTATTGTTTTGGGATTTAGCATACTGCTTGTGTAGTACGCGATATTCGGTGCTCCTTGACGTCGCCCATCTACGAATGACGTAGGGAGTGTAAGTTTCGATGCTTTTCGACGTTGTCTATCTCCGGGTAACGTGATAAGTTGGTTTTTGATGCTTCTTGGAATTTCCTATCTCCAGGCAATGCAAGAGGTTTATTTTGAGCCTCCTCGGCATTGCCTATCTCCAAGCGACGTAAGGAGTTCGTTTTTGATGGTCCTCGGCATTGCCTATCTCCGGGCAATGCGAGGAGTTCGTTTTTGATGTTCTTCGGTGTTGTCTATCTCCATGCAATGTGAGGAGTTTCAGCTTGAGTGTGTGGTATATGAGATGCACGATTTTCGATGCTCCTTGGCATTTCCTATCTTTGGGCAGCGCAAGGAGTTTAAAATTTTGTGCACAGCTTATGAGATGCATGGCTTTCGATGCTTCTTGGCGTTACCTATCTCCGGGCAATGCGAGGAGTTTCAGTTTGAACGCATGAGTTACGAGATGCGTGGCTTTGGATGTTCCTCGCCGTCGCCCATCTTCAAGCAACGCGAGAAGTTTCAGTTTGAATACACGACTTTTGAGATGCACGACCTTCGATGGTCCTTGGCGTTGCCTATCTTCGGGCAGCACAAGGAATTTAAATTTAGGTGTGTAGCTTTTTACATGCGCGACTTTCGATGCTCCTCGGTGTTACCTATCTTTGGGCAACGCAAGGAGTTTCAGTTTGAATGTACGGCTTACGAAATGCATGGTTTTGGATTTTCCTCGACGTCGCCTGTCTTCGGGAAATGCGAGGAGCTTCAATTTGAATGCGCGGCTTATGAGATGCACGACTTTGGATGTTCCTCGTTGTTGCCTATCTCTAAGCAATGCAATGAGTTTCAGTTTAGTGCTCTCGATGTGGCTTATCTTTGGGAAACGTGGAGGAGTTAGATTTTTAAGTTGCTCTTCGTCGCTGCCTATCTTCGGACAACATGGAGGAGTTAGTTTTTTAAGTTGCTCCCTGGCGCTGCCTATCTTTGGGCAACAGGGAGAAGTTACTTTTTTTGACCTTTCGGGGTTGCCGTGGCAACATCTGTCTTTTTTTGAGACGCAAGGATCAAGTTCCGCCGATCCAATGGTTTGAGCCGATTTTCTTCCGTCAACTCGGTGGGTAATTATTATGAACATAGTTTGGTTGGTTCAAGAAGCAAACTTTATTAAGGAATGCATGGCAGATTCCTTGCCTATTTGCAATGCCATCAGCATTTTCAGGATGGCTTATTTGCTGAAAAATGAAAAGTACATAGAATAGGTTTTTAAATGAAATAACACTGGAGTGATTCGCTATTCCATGCTCTAGGAACCACGACCGCGTCGACGGTTGTTAGCTTCAAAATCCCGTCCCTACGCTTTTGATTAACGACATATGATCCTTCCCAATTTGGTCCGACAGTCCCAGAATAGGGTAAACTCGCTTGAGCATAAGATCTTCGACTTTGAAGGTCTGACCATGAACTTTGGAGTTGAAGAACCATGCAACCCTTTTTTAGTAGGCTGCAGTTCTCAACTCTTCTTCTTCTCTTTTTTCATCGACCATGTCTAGTGATTCGAGTAGGAGTTGCTCGTTTTGTGCTTGATTAAGATTCTACCTTCGGTATGAGGGGACTTTTAATTCAACAGGATTCATTGCTTCTGAACCTTATGCTAATGCGAATGGAGTGTTGCCAGTTGCCGCTTTGTGTGTTGTCCTATATGCCCATAGTGCAAGTGGAAGTTCGTCAACCAAATTTCCTTTTCATTTTGTTAATCACTTTTAATGGTGGATTTGATGATCTTGTTTATTACTTTCACTTGCCCATTTGCTTACGGGTGAGCCAGTGCGGAAAAGCTTTTCTCGATTCGGAGGTGCCTACCGAAGTCTTTGAACTCAACACTTTCAAATTGGGTTCCATTGTCAGTGATGATTTTTTTCGACACACCAAACCTGCAAATGATGTTTTTAGTGACAAAGTTAATAACTTTGTGTATGGTTATGGTGACCAACAGTTCTACTTCGGCCCATTTTCTGAAATAATCTACGGCAATTATAGCATATTTGGCTCCTCCTTTAGTTACTAGAAGGACACCAATCAGATTGATCCCCCATATCACAAATGGCCATGGGCTAACCATTTGTGTCAGTTTCTTTGAAGAAGTTCTCTTAATTTGCTGAATCTTTGAAAGCGATCGCATCTTCTGGCATAGTCTGTGCCGTCATGATTTATTGTTGTCCAGAATTATTCGTATCGAAGGACTTTCTTTGCCAGTGTTTACCCCTTAGTATGGTCTCCGCACTTGCCTTCATGTACTTCATTCAGGATTCGTCGTGCTTCATCATTGGTCACACACCTAAGAAGAGGGATCGAGAATTCCCTTCGATTGAGTATCCCATCCTGTATCATGATCCGTGGCGCCTTGCGAAGGAGCTTCTTCCTTTGATTTCAGTCAGTTGGTAGGGTTCCTGTAAGTATATGGTCCTTTATCAGTGTAATCCATGTATCTGGCTCGATAGTGGTCTCTAGAATCTAGCCCACGTCCATTTCATCTATGCTTGGGTTGGTTAGCATTTCAGCTAGAACCAATCCCAATGCTTGGGCTTCTCCGGAGCTTGCTAGCTTGGCCAAATAGTCTGCCTTGGTGTTTTGCACCCATGGGATGGGAGTTATTATGTAGTGCTCGATACCACTTAATAGCTCTTGTACTTTGGACAGGTACAGGAGATTTAATCTGCATGTTTGGTACTCTTCTTTCACTTGACAGACGACCAGTTGGGAGTCGTTGTATATGTGAATAGATTTTATCCTGAGTTCCTTTACAACTTTAGTCTAGCGATCAAGGCTTCATACTCTGCTTTGTTATTTGTTGCTGGGAATTCCAAGCGTAAAGCATAGCTAATGGCTCACTCCTTGAGGGTTTCAAGCACTACCCTTCCTCCCGAACAAAAGTTGTTTGATGCACTGTTGACAAAGTGCTTCTATTGCACGCCTGTTTCCGACTGAACTTCTTCCTTATCATCCCTTACGGTAAATTCAACAATGAAATTGGCCAACACTTTCCCATTGATTGCTTTTCTTGGTTGATATGTGATATACTGGCTCAACTCTATATTTCACTTGAGTAGTCATCCAGAAGTTTCTAACCAGTGTAAAACTTGCTGTAGGGGCTGGTTAGTCATTACTTTAATCGGATGAGCCTAGAAGTATGGTCGTAACTTCCGGGACGCGATTAGAAGGTAATAAGCTAGCTTCTCCAATTTTGGGTACTTCTTCTCAGCTCCGGTAAATCGTTTGATAATGTAGTACACGGGTCGCTGGATTCTTGCTTTTTCTCGCACAAGGGCCGCGCTCAGTGCGTGCGAGGAAACTGCTAAATAAACGAATAGGTCTTCTCCATCCATTCGTTTCGATAAGATCAAGGGAGTTTCCATGTGTCGTAGCAATTCCTCGAAAGCTGTTTGACAAGCTTCACTCCATTCGAAGTTCTTCTTTTCCTTCTTTAGTGCATCAAAGAACGGTATACACTTGCATATAGTTTTTGAGATGAATCGACTTAGTGCTGTGACTTTTCCGTTCAAGCTTTGAAGTTCCTTCTTATTTAGGTGCTCGGACTTCCCAAAACGCGGTTATTTCCTCTGGATTTGCTTTGATGCCTTGGGCACTTACCATGAATCCTAGGAATTTCCCAAAGGCTATTACGAAGTGACATTTAAGCGGATTAAGCTTTATTTCATATTTGCGAAGTATTTCAAACATTTCAGCAAGATTGTCTAGGTGGTTAGCAGCTACTCGAGATTTGACTAGCATATCGTCCACGTAAACTTCCATGGTCTTCCCAATCTGGTGTTTGAACATAGTATTCACTAGCCTTTGGTACGTTGCCCCTGCATTTTTCAGACCGAATGGCATCACTCTGTAGTAGTACAATCCCAAATCGGTGATGAAGCTGGTGTTCTCTTTGTCTGGTTCATGCATCTGGATCTGGTTATAGCCCGAGTACGCATCTACAAATGCTAGCAGTTCATGTCCCGTTGTTCCATTAACTAGTTGATGAATTCTAGGGAGCGGAAAACAATTCTTCGGATAGGCTTTGTTGAGGTCCGAGAAATTAATACAGGTTTACCATATTCCATTGGATTTCTTGACTAGGACCTGGTTCGATAACCACTCAAGGTAGGTTGCATCTTGAATGAAGCCATTAACCATCAGTTTATCTACTTCTTCTCTCAATTCCTTGGACCGTTCAGGGCCCAAGCTACGCCTTTTTTTCTTAACTGGGGTGAATTTGAGGTCAATGTTAAGGGCATGACAGACAATCTCAGGTGATACCCTACATATATCGAAGTGTGTCCAAGAAAACACATCCAAATCGGCATGGAGGAACTTGGTTAGTTCTTACCGCATCTTGTTTCCAAGATGCGACCGAATCTTCAGGACCCATGTTGGGTCATCCATACAGACTGGGACAGACACCGTCAGTTCTGTCGGTGCTGCTTGACCCTCCCCTGAGCTCTTCTTCCTAGGGTCCAAAGCCTTGTCAAATTGGATATGGTCCATAAGCTAGGGGCGGCTCTGTAGTTTCTATTCGGAGGGTTCGTGGATGTGGAGGGTTTTCCCCACATCCTTTCCTTTTTCCTTTCATCTCGACTCGTGCAATTCTGCAATGTAGCATTCCTAGGCGACGATTTGGTCTCCCTTCACAATTTCGACTATATGATTGGTAGGGAACTTCAATTTGAGGCGCCATTGGGACAATGCTATTCTGAAATCGGCTAATGTGGGTTGTCCTAAGATTGCAATGCATGCTGACATTTCTTCCACTATCACAAAAGTTTGAGTGAGGGTGACTCGTCGCTCACCCTCTCCAAGCTCAACGGGTAGGTCAATTGTTCCCACCAGTGTTTGGGTTCTCCTGTAAACCCCTGAATCTTAGTTTGGCACGCAGATACGCTTTTGATGCCAATCTTCATTTGATCAAAAGTACGTTTGAAAAGTATGTTAACTGAACTGCCACTATCAACCAGCACTCGTCGGACTACGGCGGGACTGATTTCTACTATCTTCACTTTTGGGTCAAGAGTTAGAGCTTCAATCCCTTTGGTGTCCATATTACGGAACACTATGTCATCGCTCATAACCTTCTGCTGCTTGACTGGAGGTTCATCATCTATTGCTTAACACGATTCCTTTGGGGCATGCTTTAATTAACTCACATATCACTCCATCTCTCCCCAACTTCTTTGCACGGGATGTGTTCCCACGGATATTGTTCTAATAAGCCTATGGTCAGTTTGTTTTGACCCTTCTTTGCTAGTTCCGGCTTGATTTCTTTGTTCTCTAGGAGGTTGAGGGACCATAGGTTGATTGGATTTTTGTGGCTTTTTCACATATTATTGAAGTTTTTTATCTTGGATTAATCCTACGATGAGGTCCTTAAGGTGGCAGCATTCATTCGTATTGTTCCCGTGCATCTCATGGAATTGGTAGGATTCCCATGAGAACACTGCTATTCCATTGCCTCCTTTCTGAGTGGTTTCATATACTCTTTGGTTTCTTGTGTTGCGGGATAAATATTCTTCGGAGTGTCATTTAGGGGGGTATAGTATTCTTTTCTAAACCCTCTAAATCTTTGTTGCTGCCACTATTATTTCGTTTACCAGACTTCTGGTTTCTTCTCTTTTTATTCCCGCTCTTTTCGGTAATTCCTTGAGTACTTCAAGATCGTGCATGTTTTGATTTTCCATCGTGTCATTTTGTCCGACATTCATTTGTTGTGCACCAGCAAACTTTCTTTCCAGCTTTTGTGCTTCATCCAATCTCAAGTACTGGCTTACTTTACAATTAAAGTCTTTCCTATTGATAGGTTGCTTCATCTTAATCCATTTCCCGAACTCCATTTCTAGGTGAATAGCACGGACTAACACCATAAAAACAATTTCCTCATTGGGGTTGCTTGCTTTCGTTGCCATGGGGTTAAACCTGCTCATGAACGATTTCAATGACTCGTTGCACCCTTGGACCAATCTGGATAGGGACATGATGTCCTTCAGTTATGCAGTATGAAGCTTGAACTAGTCAAGGAATTTCGTTGCAAGTTAGTTAAAAGTAGAAATAGATTTTGAGGGGAGTCTGGTGGACCACGTAGACGCAACTCCTTCTAGAAAAATAGGGAAACATCGGCAGGAAACGACCTTTAGAGCATTGGCTCCATCCATGTACCAGCTATACTTGTACAAATAGGATTTTGGGTCCTTCTTCCATAGTAGGAGGGGATAGTTGGCATAGTGAATTTGTTTGGGTATCTTACATTCAAGATCTCATCGGTAAAAGGGGTCCGACTCGAGGTAGATCATCATTCTTTGGGTTCTTACTCTTGTCCATCAACCGTAAGATCATGTCTACTATGTATGCTTATGATGTCCGGTAGTCCAAGGGGCGGCAATCTGTCACCACGCCGAGTGTTTGGTTTTGCAAATGGCCTTAGTGCTTGGGATGAAGCCTAGGCTCTCCTGTCTCTGGGAGTGTCACTCTCGCAGGACCCAATTGGCTTGTATTTGGCCTGACTGAGGCAGTTCGGATGTTTCTAGCATCATCGAACACATTGACATTCTCTTCCATCTAATTACCTTGCTCTCCATCTTTTGAATAGGAGAGATTCACAGTTATGTCCTCATGTGGGGTTTTGGCCCCTTGATTCAAATTCAAGATCGCGTGCACGACGTCAGGTGGAATATTTTGGTTCTCCTCCATTTTACATCCCTCTGTCACCCTTCTTTGTGGTTATTTTCTGTTTCTTCTATGTAGGCGAAAATGGAGGAATTCTCTTGTTCTACAGCAATCACTGGTTCAGGCATAGTCATTGGAGATGG
Organism: Allium cepa; assembly: GCA_030765085.1. Lineage (NCBI taxonomy): Eukaryota > Viridiplantae > Streptophyta > Magnoliopsida > Asparagales > Amaryllidaceae > Allium > Allium cepa. The sequence continues at coordinate 913,349,906 of CM060929.1, read as the reverse complement.
GTTTGATTATAGGGTTAACAAAGCTTTCATCTTATCCATTGGAGCCTTTTGACTATTTTCCATCCATTAGTTAATCTCCTTGGCCATCTTATTTAGCTCGTCTTTGGTGACAACTTCATGTCGACTGGAGGGCGCCGGTGCCTGGTTTGCTAAGTTAGCACCATTTACTTCATCTTGTTGGAGATTAACACCTTCTCTAGCTATTACTACCCCTATGGATCTCCCGGAGGCAGTTCCTCTTCTTCTAGGAGCTATTGACTTTAAAACAACGACTTCTTTAAGCAAAGACTAGGGATTGAACTTCTAAACTTATGAAATCCAAAGTAGATAGCTAGATCTGGATCCTGAGTTAGGTTATAAAACCTCATATTTTTATAACATTAATTAGAATGTTCAATTAACAAAATTAAATAAAATAATATAGAGATTAATAAGTTGAGAATTTATTAGCTAAGGGTAGCCATGCCATGTTAGTATATAAACTAAAATGAAATAATATAAGCTGATGTATTAGGATATGAGAAGTGCAATATGGGAAATAGAAGAAGGGCTTATGCCCTAAACCCTTAGGAAATAAAACTCATGTTCATTTTCGTTTTAGCAAATTAAAACATCTAAGGCCGGCCACCATTAATTTTCTCAAGAGAAGATTAAAGCTATGATTCAAGTAAGGGAAGACAGTTCACATAATCAACATCAAATCTCACATCTTATAATCTCAAAGCTAAGGTGAATAATTAGTACATCCAATTTTCATATGGTTTTTAGTTTTTGATTAGATCCGAAAGGTTTTTGCAAGTATATACCACATTTTGATGATTAAACTTTTAAATATGCATGTGGATGAATTATATATGTTCATGTTAATTTTTATGATATATTCTATATGAAAACCTTATTAGATGACATCCTAATGCCTTGAAAATTTAAATATTGGTCAGAAATGATATTTAGAGATGGGTTTCAATTTTCATAATTTTCTGAACTAATGTGGATTTTATATAAAAATTTTAGCGAAGAAAATGATTTATTGGGTTTTAAATTATTTACGGTTAAAATAATTACTTGGGTTTGAAATTTTTATATGTTGGAAAACATATTAAAATAGATTTTCTGGGATTTTTTTAGATTTTTCCTAAGTTATTTGATGAATATATAAAATTATTTAAGGTATGAGACTTAAATGTTTTATATATGTAATTAAGGAGAAGGAGCATTTTATAAAATAAAATGATTATTTAATTCTAAAAAATAGTGGCATCACTTTTCTGAAATGTATTTGTTAACCAATGAGAATTTGGCAAATAAAGGCAGGTTAGCTGAAAATTATCCTTTTTAAGTTAAAAACAAAGAAATCGTACTTTTTACATGTTTCAGCCAATTCAGGTAGTTAAACCTTCTGATCCAGACCTTCCAACAAGGTCGAGTGGTTTAAAGCTTTCAACAAGGTCAAACCAATGCATATGGTACCATGTTACTTGGTACGTAATGAATTGGACAAAATCGAAGAGTTCTTAGTTGAAGGGTTGGTTGCCGAAGGGGTTGAAGTATGTTTGTTTTGTAACCCCAAGAATCACCTGCATTGCTTTCAAATAAGAGCTTTCGACTTGGATGCTTTTGACTAGGTCAAATGTTTAAAATAACGTTCCTAAACCTTTCAACACAGTTGAAAGGTAACCGCTATTTTATTACTATTTTGTTTTGAAAACTGCCACTTTTGTTTGGTTTTTTTTGAACCTTTCGAAAAAGATGAAACGTTTACTTCTTTTAAAACTAGCCGCTTCTCCATGCTTTCGAAAGGAAGCTTTCGACTTAGGTGATTTACCCTTGTTTTATAAACTGAAGAACAACCCAAGCTTTTGAAGGAGTTTTTTTAAAGATAGTGACCTGTTGTTTTAAATAAAATGTTTTAAGCTTTTAAAGCAGACCTTCTGACAAAGTCGAAAGGTTATTTCCAATGAAGTCGGAAGGTTTTAAAATGAGGTTTTCCACTTGTTTCAAATTGAACCTAGTAAGTCTTCGAAAGGTTTACTTTAAATGATTTCGAAAGGTTTAAGTTCTATGATTTCAAAAGGTTTAGGTTGAATGATTTCAAAGGGTTTAAGTTCAATGATTTTGAAAGGATTTAGCTGAATGATTTTGAAAGGTTTAATGAATGGTTTCGAAAGATTTTAGTCTACTGGTTTCAAAAGGTTTGATGAATGATTTTGAAAGGTTTTTATTCAATGGTTTCGAAAGGTTGAGATTGAAGGTTTTCTATGATTTTTCTAAGGCAATGTTTTAAAGATATTTTTAAAAAAGGATGTCCAAAGTTTCATTGCTTTTGAAAGGTTTACTTTTCAATGGTTTCGAAAGCTTTGATGAGTGGTTTCGAAAGGTAAGGTTTTGGAATATTGGTCTAGGTAATCAAAAGGCTTTCACTTGGTTTTGGAAAGAGGTGCTTTTAAAGATTTAGAAAGTGGTTCTTTCAAGTGTCTAAATGTTTCCATCAACTAAGATTTGAGTAAAGAATATATATATAGCATGGTGAGATGATTAGAGTAAAGCATATAAATTATATACTTTTCCTTGTTTAAATTTGATTTAAAGGCTTCAAATCATTTTGAAAATATTTTCAAGAAAAATTATAGGAGGGAATCCTTAAGTGAAAATGACTCAGATATTAGATACCAGATGAGACTAGTATGGGGTCGCGTCCTATACATTAGATATTAGCCCCAACTAATTGTTGTCCAAAATTATAGCTTGTAGGGCTTTGTCACGGGTAGAGTAAAAGTATGATTACATACCTAAAGGAATATATGTTTGTATACAGATAGGTTTTGGTGAGCCCTAAAAACCATAAGGATCAAGAAGACCTGGGAGATGATTAAGTTTGGGACATGCCATCCAGAATAGGAGCATTTAATAGATAGTTAAGGATAGATCGTCCAGAAGTAAAGGATTTAGTAGATATTGAAGGATAGATAATCCAAAATAATAATAGTTGACAAATGTTAGATTATCTTTGATTATATTGTCCACAGGACCAAATCAGCCAATGGTTAAAAGTTATACAAACAAAACTTATGTGTTTCAACAAATAGTTCATTATTACCAGATGTTTATGTATGTTTACATAATGATTCTTTACAGTGTTTAATCAGTTTTGATTGTAGGAAAAGGTTTTGCAAAGATAAGTTTTAAAAGGATGTTAGTGAGGGGAAACTCGTTCCGCTAAGCGACATAGTCTCAGTTAACATATATATTCCTAGACGTATTGTATTATTCATACCAGGCTTTATGTCTGACTCAAAGTTTATGTTTTCCCCTTAAACTCTAGGGTGCTCAAAATTAATTTTGAGTAGGTTGTGGTGTTAAGGTCTTTTCAGGTTTTAGTAGGATGACGAATAAGGCTACCGGAGGCTTGTAGGAGGCAAACCGATAACTATTTAGGAGTTGCAATTCTTATTTTATGTTTTGATGTATTTCTGATATGTTTTGTATTAAGTCTATTATGACTCTATGACTCTGATCATCCAAGAGGGTATCTTTATATAGCACTCTTGGCGTATTTGTAATAAGTATATTTTTTTATGCTTGGGAACGAATTTGGGATTATGTGTTGGGAATGTGAAACATTTGGTTTTGAAATGTAATGAAGTAAAATTTGTTTTGAAATCTATGTTTTGTTTCATATACAAGTGCTTCTGATATTATTGATACTATTTACATAGTTTTATTTAGTCACCAGAAGCTAATACTGTAGATGACTACAACATGTGTAGCGCTTAGTTTTGGGCCTCTAGATAGGGGATGTTATAACTTGGTACCAGAGCATGGTTTATGAAATACTTTAACTAAAAATGGTTTGGAAAACATAATCCACAGTAATTAGAGTTAAGATCGGGGTATGGGATAACGCTATAGTAACGTACTTGTATTTGCTGTATACACACTATATCTCTAGACTCCCATCTTAGTTAGGTTATTCATCTGTATCTCATGAGGTTTGAATACAGATTTGGAAGGAAGAAGAGGCAGAGAATATAACACCACCACTAATGGAAATGCCAGACTAAATGCCCCGGTCAGGCTCAAGCTGAAACTGTTGGTGCTAGGGTTCCCCAAGTGGACAAGAGAGCCATGTATCATTTTTTCATAAACATGATGCAAGTTGAAATTGCATCCGGAGTTGTCGAGGAAAATGCTGCTGGAGGTGGAGTTCAGGAAGCTCCGATGGTCAACTATTATGTTAACTTGAGAAGGGACTACATCAGGCTTGGAAAGAAGCCATTCATTGGAACTGAAGATGTGATTGAGGTTGAAAATTGGCTATTTCATCGCGAGAGGATTTTTCTGACTTAGGATTGAACGATGAGCAGACAGGAAGATTAGCTTCGAGACATCTTCAAGGAGCTGCTCTATTTTGGTGGAATACTATTGCAGCTGGTGTTGATGAGGAAACCGGGACTTGGGTGAAGTTTAGGAGAAGGTTTCAAGAATTTACGTTGATGATGGCGCAATCGGCATTGATAAGGAAGTTTGCAGAACTAAAACAAGGAGAGATGTCAGTTCTTGAGTATGCAAGAATGTTTGAAGATTTGGCCTAGTATGGGTATGCTTTAATTGATACGGCGATAAGGAGGAATGAGAAGTTTATAAGAGGCTTGAGGCCAGAGTTGATAAGTGCTACCTTCCGCACTTAAGGGATTCAAGTGATGTAGTGGTAGAAATAGCGCTGAGGAAGTAAGATGCGTTATCTTGTTTAAGGAAGAAAATGAGGAGGTCTAGGTGGGACATGCCAGAAAAGAAATTTTTCCACAAGAAGAATGCTTAGAAGGGAGGAACATAAAAGAAGGGAAAGCTGAGGTGATTTGATATAAATGTGATATGAAAGGACACTATGCTAATGAGTGTCATATTGGAAAAAGGAAAGAAGTAATTGAAAAGAAGAACATCCGATGTTTAATTGTGATTAGATCCGCCATTATTAATCCAATGAAAAGAGCGTGCTAAAGAAGTAAATGGGCAAGTTTATGCATTGGAGCCTACAACTTCAAGGCTAGTCATGCAGGAGAAAGGAAAGCCTGTTCTTGGAGGCTCGCTATTGATTCACGATATGTCTGTTGGTGTTTTATTTGATATTGATGCATCGCATTCTTTTATTTCTTGATTTTTAGTAGATAAGCTTAACCTAAAGCCCTCATACTTAGTTACTTCCTTAAGGGTTGCAAATTTGATAGGAGGGTATGCAACACTTGGGATGAGGTGTGACCATTTAGAGTTTGATTTGCTAGGTCATACTTTTGATTGTTGTTTACATGTGTTTTATTTTGTGGGATTTAGTATTATCCTTAGGATGGATTGATTAAGTAAATATGATGCTAGGAATTTTGCCACGATAGGAAAATATCACTTAGTCACCCAGATTGTAGTGATTGGGTAGTTTACACCATAGAAAACTCTAGTTACAAAGTATACGCTTTACTGGGTATCATGGAGTTGGAGGATGAGCTGCATCGAGTCTTTATGGTTAGAGAGTTTTCTGATTTGTTTGAGCTAGTAGTTGGATTACCATCGAAACTAGACATTGATTTTCAGATTGATTTGGTGCCTGGAGCAGAACCGGTGTGTAGGCCACCAAGCAGGATGACACCTACGGAGATGATAGAGTTGAAGATGCAGTTGGTGGATTTGGAATGAAGAACTTTATTCAACCAAGTAGTTCGCTTGGAGAGCTGCCATGGTGTTTGCTAAGAAGCCCGACGGATCGTTAAGGCTGTGTACTGATTATCATATGTTGAATGCGAAGATGATAAAGAACCGATATCCATTGCTGAGAATTGACAATTTGTTCGACCTGTTAAGTGGAGCCAAGTATTCTCTCGGCTGGATTTAGTGATGGGATTCATCAGCTTAGAGTAGTGGAGGATAGTATTCCTTTAACGACGTTTAGGACAAGATATGGATCGTACGAATGGTTAGTTATGCCGTTTGGACTAACTAATGCGTCGGCAATCTTCATAGATTTGATGAATCGAATTTTCCAAGAGCACTTAGATTTGTGTTGGTCTTTATAGATGATATTTTGATATACTCTGGGGATGAGAAGGAGCATGAAGTTCATCTTAGAGTTATGCTTGAAACTTTGAGGGAGCATAAGTTGAAGGCTAAGTTTTTGAAGTCCCATTTCCGGAAGAAGGAAGTGAAGTTCCTTGGTCATGTAGTCTTAGAGAAAGGGTTGTTTTTAGCTCCGACTATGATTAAGGCGATGAATAATTGGAAGAGATCCGAGACGGTGACCGGGTTAAAGATTTCTCTTGGATTATCCGGATATTATCGAAGACTTATAAAGGATTTTGCACAGATAGCTGCACCGATGACTAAGCTTACATGAAAAGATGTGAAGTTTGTGTGGATTGATAAGTGTGAGGAAGCATTCCAGAGCTTGAAACACCTATTGACCCATGCAATGGTGTTAATGGTTTCAGAGGGGAATCAAAATTTGGTTGCTTATACCAATGCATGTGAAACTGGATTGGGAGCAGTGTTGATGTAGAGTGGTAAAGTGATTACTTATGCTTCTAGATAGCTCAGACCACATAAAGTGAGGTATCTTACACATGATTTTAAGTTATCTTCCATTATATTTGCTTTGAAGGGGTGTAGGCATTATCTTTTGGAAGAGCGATTTGAGCTTTATACAAATCATAATTCATTGAAGAAATTATTCTCTCAGAAGGAGCTGAGCATGAGACAGCAGAGGTTGTTGGAGTTTATTGCTGCTTACGATTTTGGAATTGAATACACACCTAAGAAAGGAAATAAGGTAGAGGATGCACTTAGCAAGAAACATCAGAATGCAATATTGGCTATGATTGCTGAGTGGAAAGATTTAGAGGCATTGTTAGCTTGTAGAGTGCAGTTTAGATCCAAGGCAGGTTCTAGTGTAGGAAGTGCTGTATTGTCTTGTTTAGAAGTTCGACTAGCAATGATTGAGAAGGTGCTTCTAAAAAGAAGGAGGATCTAGTTTTGGTTGAACGAATTAGAAGGTTAAGGGAAGGAGCATAGGGCGATGACTTAAAGGATTTTAGTGTTGACCAAAATGGGTGGTCGAGAAAGAAAGGAAGGTTGTGTGTTCCGAATGTAGGAAACATGAGGGAAGAAGTTATGGATGCATGCCATCATTCGAAGTTCACTATCCATTTAGGAGGAAAGAAGGTATATCAGGATATGAAGAGAAGTTTCTTCTGGGAAGGTATGAAATGGGACATTGGTGTACGTGTTAAGCAGTGCTTGAATTGGCAGCAAGCAAAGGCTGAACACCAAAAGCTAAGTAGATTGCTTCAACCGTTGGAAGTTCCATTGTGGAAGTGGAATTCTATCTCAATAGATTTCATTGACGGGTTGCCCATGTCTAGTAGAGGGAATAAAAGCATATGGGTCATAAGAAATAGACTAAAAAAGAGTGCTCATTTCATTCCAGTAAGGTCAACTAGGACGTCACCTATTTTGGCGAAGTTGTTTATGAAGAATGTGGTTAGACTGCATGGGATTCCTAATAGTATTGTTAGTGATAGAGATTCTTTGTTTACTAGTGAGTTCCGGAAGAGTTTACAGGAATCATTAGGTAATATGTTCAATATGAGTACCACTTACCATCCACAAACTGATAGGAAAACGAAAAGAGTTAACAAAGTCTTGAAGGATTTTTTAGGAGCTTGTGTTTTGGATTTCGGGGGATCATAGGAAGATCATCTCCATTTTGTTGAGTTCTCGTATAACTATAGTTATCAAACTAATAGTGGTATGGCACCATTTGAAGCTTTATATGGAAGACCATGCGAATCTACCATATGTTGGTTGGGGATCAGGGATAGACTAGTTCTTGGTCCAGAATTCACTACGCCATAGATGGCCTATTACAACGAAAATACAAGATGTTGCTAGCTACAATGTAACGACAGCTATGCTGATTTTTGTCTATTACAACATTAGCTTCAGGATGTTAGCATAGACATCAACACTATGTTGCAGTAGCTATAGACTTATAAAAATATTATAAAAAATAAGCGCGGGCTAAAAAAAATGCGGGCTGAAATAATTTTTAAGGCGGGAAGAAAAAACAAAGTGGCAAAATTAACAAAATATTAGGGCAAGTTCGAGTTCGCGGTAGGTGATGAAATTTGAACCCTGTCCACACAAAAAAGTAAAGTTCCACACAATTTTATCTCGCCAAAACCAAAATCTGTAAAAACCAATTCCCAAATTAATTTTTCGAGTTCTAATTCAATTTCCAAGTTCGCAAGCTCCAAAACGCCGATTATTGCTCGTGTTTGATGTTCGATGTGTTTCAAGTTGAAGACCTGGTGGTTTGCTTTGAAGTGCGGCGATGGAGTAGCAGTTCTCGTTTATGAGGGCGGTCGAGTTTCGATTGAAGTTGTTCGATTGGGTGAGGCGTGGGATGAAGCGGAGGTTGGGTTTCGGCAGGAATGGAAGTCGACTTGGTGGTAGGATGCAGTCGTGGTGATTTCATGATTGCGGTGCTTGCGACCGTTGGCGATTCTGGGAAGTAGGTGGTTACTGGAGGTGGTCATGGTTCATGTAAGGGTTAGTGGTTGTTGTCGGTGGTGTTGTGACATAAGTGTAGGTCAATAAGGGGTTTGGGATTTTAGTTTGATGGTTAAAGAAGTTTGTATTGCTTTCAGGTTGGCGAGTTTATGAGGTTGATGATATTGAAGTGGAGAAGGGGCGGTGTTCGAATTGGAGAAGGAATTGAACAGATGGTTGTAACAAGCGATCGATGATGATCTAGTGACTACAGCAGGTGGGTAAAGTGGTGGAGGACTTTGAAATGGTTTACTGTTGTGTTGTAGATGGTTTCAGGTAGAGACAGTTGATGGATGGCTGCTGTGATGAGGAGTAATGGCAGGGTGAAGAGAGGTAAAGAGAGGATATGAAGTTGGTGATGGTTAAGTATGTTTTGTACACTGTTTTTGTTGATGTGCACAACAGTGAGGAGCTTGTGGTTGGAACTGGAATTATGTAACCGGAGTGATTTTTTTTTGGTAGCAAAGTTTGTTGAGGGGAGCAGGGCCAATTGATATTGATGTGAGCATCTTTGGTCAGACTTGCAAAAACAAGTAGCACAAAAGTTTGACAGAAGTTGTATGTTTGAAAATAGATAGTGATATGGTTGAAAATGGAGGTAGGCAGTTGTATGCTTGATAGAAGTGAATGAATGTAATGGTGTGGGGTAGTGAAGTATTGGTGATGCAGTTTGTAGTAGAGGTGTTGTGCAGGGTATAGGGCAGTGGTTGAGATGGTTGTATGGCATGGTGTGCGTGAGTTGTTTCTGCAAGTTGCAACGTTGATGGTTTATATGGTGGACAGAGCAGTAGAGTTGCTGTGTGTAGTAGAGTTTCTTGAAATAGAGGATGTAAACGGTAACAGAGGGAGGTTGTGGAGATTGAAAGTGGAGTTTGGTGAGATGTGTGTGCACTGCTGTTGTCAATGGAAGAAGCTGTTTTGGTCAGAGAGGTGTAATTGAACTTGGTTTATGTCATTCTAATGTTAATTCCTTCATTTTGTGTAGGATGGAGGCAAATCTTAAATTCCATAACAAGGGAAAATTTGAGAAGAATGGATATTGGTGGAGAAGAGACTTCTTTCATGGGCGTTGATCTGGAAATGTTTTCTTACACAGTACCGATGGAGTATGTCAGGGATGAGCTAAAGTACACTGTAATTGGAGGAGTATATTCATGGAAAGGTCCAATGAGTATGTATTTTTGCTTATTTTTATGGTTGGCTGGAGGTATGCATTTTATTTTATCTGAAATTCCTCTCCTTATTTAGCAAAGCGATATATGTTCCACAATAAAAATAAAAATAACTACATATATGTTCCAAAATAAAATATCACCTCACTCAAATAAATAAGAAAAATAAATATTAGTGATATATGTTCTGTTTTTGATATAGAAGTTTGTAACTAAAAGAATAACAAGCAGGCTATATAATCTGATCTGTCACAATAATCATCCATTTTCTTTGAATACTTCAGTGATGCATTGTTGAGATCCCTCCAATATGTGCCAACTGTTAATGTATCTGAAAGGAGCACTTTTGTCCTCCCTATTGCTTTCCTTAAATCTGATCAAGATAGGAGTGTGCTCATTAAGAATTGTAGGAAAAGCAATAGAAGTTAAATCAGGGAAATTTGTATGAATTCTTGATTCACTAGAACTTTATCGATATTCATAAACATGCCTCTTTTTCTCCATGTATATTTACAACCCTGCAAAGCACATTCAGCAAGGCCACATTGTAAAATACAATTATTAAAACTTGTAAGATAAGAAAAAGGAATAGGCAATCCTCCCGTCTTATCTTTAGGGTTTAAAGCATTATTGAAATCCCCAAAAGCTATCCAAGGCAATTGAATAGTAGATACATTGAAAATGAATTCACCACACAGCTTTTCTCTATCAGAAAAAGAATTACTTGCATACGCAAAGCTAATAATGCATCGAAAACCACCTGCATTAGACATAACATCAGTAACTTGCTGAGTGCTTTTGTTTGAGATACATGCACTCCATATATTTGTACCAATGATGACCAATATTCTCCTTTTAAATCCTATGTCATTATCATGAAAATAAGTCTAGTTTTTAGGAAATCTTGCCATAAATTTATGAATGCCTACATCATTAATCTTAGTCTCTAATAAGGATATAATGGATAGCCTATGAGACTATAAGACATTACTAATAGCATCTTATTATCAATATTTAATCCTCTCACATTCCATGTCATGACATTCATTTAATCTTACTTATGCCCTGGGAGATCTTTTAGGAGAAGCTGTTGGGGTTTTCAAATTTTCATGCTTCTGCTTGTATTTCAAATTTGCCTCAAGCATTTGGGGGACATGTTTTTTTTGTTTTCTCTTGTATTTCTATTTCTTCAATACTTTGTACAATTTCCTCAATAAACTGCTATTGGACATCATTAATGTCACTAGCAAGTGACTGATTTCCAGAATCAGAGTGCATTTCGGTTACTTGCACTTCTTCATGTTGCACTTCTTGTAAATCATCAGACATGTGTAGGACCAGTACTGTTTTGTTTCTTTTCTTTGTGTTCATTTGCAGGTGGTATATGTTGATAACTGGTTGACTGCACTTCAGTAACTTTCTCAGGTTGTAGTTCTTTTTATGGTTGCACTTCTATTAAATTATCACAACCTTGTGTAGGACTAGAATTATGTTGTTGCTTTTCTTTGTGTGCAGTTATTGGTGGTATATGCTGATAGCTGCTGGAATGGTGATCGGGTGGCATTTGTGAGTAGGACTGTGCTTAGTGTTGGAAAAATTGCTTTGATATCCTTTTGCTGTCTAACTTTTTTCATTTAATTTGTATCAGTCCAACGAATCAGATGGAGAACTTATTGTTAAAACTCGCAAGCAGAAAGAAGGAAAGATGTACAAGACTGATACTTCAGTAATGAAGTACAGAATTGTAAGAATTTTATTTTCTCTTCAATTAGATGTTAAAAAAGTGCTTCATTTTGCGCATCGACATTTTTGTAGAATTAGATCCTGTTTTGTTGAAACCTATAGCAGAATATTTTCTGAATCCATTTGAAAACTGTTAATAGATATTGCAAAACAATTCTTGTTTAAGAAACTTGTTTCAAAATTGTTAATTTTATTTAATGTCACATTTTGAAACTGCTTTATTTTGCAGGATAAGATTGAAAAAGCAACAGGTGAAGTAGGAAGTGATGGAGTTGTTCAAGAAATGATTTCTGATGGAAAGTCGCAATAAGTATAATTTAGTATGTACTGGCTGTAACTATGAATACACTGGATATGTTTTTAAGTATGTTTGTTATTTTGTACCGGACTAAGTAAAACTTGTGTTGCTGGTTATTCTGAAATGAAAAGTTCTTTGTTGCAGTGTAATGTTGCCATTAGATATGATATAATGTTGCAGTATAATGTAGCCATAGATATGATTTAATGTTGCAGTATATGATGTTAAACGTGGTAATAAACTGGCAAAGTGTTGTCATTGGATGGTAAAAGTGTTACCATAGATTAATGAATATGGGCCCCACAACAGGGTTCCGTAAAGGTGGGCCACAGAATTAGTGGGCTCCACAATGTGGGCTCACATGTTGGGGCCCACTTTTTAGTAAATTTGGTACCTGTGGCAACAACAGAACCGATGTTGCCCTAGGGCCGCTAAGATGTTGCCTTTGACTCGAGGGTAACGCGGCAAAATGCTTCACCGAGAAAGTGTTGCCTTTGCCTTTTTTTAGCCTACAGCAGCATTTTTTAGCACTTCCTGCATCACTTCTTGGTGTTGCAGTATGCAATCTATGGCGTAGTGATTGGTGAAAGAAGCCATAGAGAAGATTGAGTTGATATGAGCTAGGACGAAGGAAGCTCGGTCTAGGCAGAAAAATTATGTTAAAAGAAGAAGGAAATATTTGGAATTCTCGAGTGGAGACTATGTGTTTATTAAGGTTTCATCGATGAAGGATATGATTAAATTTGGAAAGTTAGGGAAGTAAGCACCTAGATTCGTTAGACCTTTCCGTATTGTTGAGAGGATCGGGAAACTCGCTTATAGGGTAGAGTTACCGAGTAGTTTGGCTAGAGTCCATATTGTATTCCATATTTCTCATCTTAGAAAATGTATTAGAGACCCAGAGACAACCATAGCACCTATAGTATTAGAGGATTTAGTAGTAGAGCCAGACTTGACTATAGTTAGAAAGCCAATTCAGATCATGGCCAGAGACGAGAAGAAGTTAAGAAACAAGACAGACAAGTTAGTAAAGATTCAGTGGAGTGACAATGCTAGAGAATTTACTTGGGAGACTAAGAGCAGGATTAGAGATGCTTATCCAGAGTTGGTTGATGGTATGTTTTACCTCTGATTGTTTTGATTGTGCAACTTATCGTAATCTCGAGGACGTAATTCTTTAAGGTAGGGAGTCTGTAACACCCTATATTTTTATAACATTATTTGGAATATTTAATTAACAAAATAAAATAAAATAATGTAGAGATTAATAAGTTGAGAATTGATTGACTAGGGGTAGCCGTGCCATGTTACTGTATAAACTAAATGAAATAACATAAGCTAATGTGTTAGGATATGAGAAGGCAATATAGGAAATAGGAGAAGGGCTTGTACCCTAAACCCTTAGTAAATAGAACCGACATTCATTTTCATTTTAGCAAATTAAAACATCTAAGCTGGCCACCACTATTGATCTCTAGAAAAGATTAAAGCTAGGATTCAAGTAAGGGAAGACAATCAACATAATCAACATCAAATCTCACATCTTACAATCTTAAAGCTAAGGTGAATAATGACTACATCCCATTTTCATATGGTTTTTGATTGGATCCTAAATTTTTTTGCAAGTATATGCCATGTTTTGATGATTAAAGTTATATATATGTTTGTGGATGAATTATATATATTAGTTTTTTTTGATATATTTGATATGAAAACCCTATTAGAAGACATCCTAATGCCTTGAAAATTTAAATATTGGTCAGAAACTATATTTTAAAGATGTATTTCAATTTTCATAATTTTCTAAATTAACGTAGATTTTATATAAATTTTCTAGTGAAGAAAATGATTTATTGGGTTATAAATTATTTACGACTAAAAAAATTTGGGTTTGAAAATTTTATATGTAAGAAAACATATTGAAATGTACTTTTATATATTTAATTATTTTATATATTTAATTAAGGAGAAGGGGCATATTATAAAATAAAACGATTATTTAATTCTGAAAAATAGTGGTAACACTTTTCTGAAAAATATATGTTAATCAATGAGAATTTGACAAATAAAGACAGGTTAGTTGAAAATTATCTTTTTTAAGTTATAAACAAAGAAATTATACTTTTGGCATGTTTCAGCCAATTCTGGTATTAAATCTTCCGATCCATACCTTCCAACAAGGTCGAGAGATTCAATGCTTTCGACAAGGTCAAACCAATACATATGGTGTCAAGTTACTTGGTACGTAATGAATTGGACAGAGTCGAAGGGTTCTTAGTCGAAGGGTTAATTGCCGAAGGGGTTGAAGTATGTTTGTTTTATAAGCCCAAGAATCCCCCACTTTTCTTTGGAATAAGATCTTTCGACTTGATTGCTTTCGAGTAGGCCAAATGTTTAAAATAAAGGTTTTAAACTTTTTGACACGGTCAAAAGGTTACTGCTGTTTTATAACTACTTTGTTTTGAAACCTTTCGACATAGTCGAAAGGTTACTGTCGCTTTTGTTTTGTCTTGTTTTGAAACTTTCGACAAAGATGAAATGTTTACTTGTCTTAAAACTAACCACTTCTCCATGCTTTCGAAAGGAAGATTTTGACTTAGGTGATTTACCCTTGTTTTACAAACTGAAGAATAACCCAAGATTTTGAAGGAGTTGTTTTAAAGGCAGTGGCCTATTGTTTTAAGTAATTTTTTTTAAAGCTTTTGAAGTAGACCTTCCGACAAAGTCGAAAGGTTGTTTCCAATGAAGTGAAAAGTTTTAATAGAAGGTTTTCCACTTGTTTCAAATTGAACTCAGTAAGTCTTTGAAAGGTTTATTTTGAATGATTTCGAAAGGTTTAAGTTCAATGACTTAGAAAGGTTTAGGTTGAATGACTTCGAAGGGTTTAAGTTCAATGATTTCGAAAGGTTTTAGCTGAATGATTATGAAAGGTTTAATGAATGGTTTCGAAAGGTTTTAGTCCATTGGTTTCAAAAGGTTTGATGAATGATTTCAAAAGGTTTTATTCAATGGTTTCGAAAGGTTGAGATAGAATGTTTTCTAAGATTTTTCTCAGGCAATGTTTTAAAGATATTTTCAAAGAAGGATGTCCAAAGTTTTATTGCTTTCGAAGGGTTTACTTTTCAATGATTTCGAAAGGTTTGTGAGTGGCTTCGGAAGGAAAAGTTATAGCATATTGGCCTAGGCAATTAAAAGGTTTTCACTTGGCTTTGGAAAGAGGCACTTTCAAAGATTTAGAAATTGGTTCTTTCAAGTGTCTAAATGTTTCCATCAACTAAGATTTTAGTAAAGAAGATATACATAACATGGTGAGATAATTAGAGTAAAGCACACTGATTATATATATTTCCTCGTTTAAATTTGATTCAAAGGTTTTAAATCATTTTGAAATTTTTTTCAAGGAAAATTATGGGAGGGGATCCTTAAGTGAAGATGACTATAATATTAGAATACCAATTGGGACTAGTATGGGATCACGCCCTATACATTAGCTATTAACCCCAGCTAATTATTATCTAAAATTCCAGTGTATAAGGCTTTGTCATAGGTAGACTAAATTTATGATTACACATCAAAAGGAATATATGTTTGTATACAAATAGGTTATTGGTGAGCCCTAAAAACCATTAGGATCAAGAAGACCTGGGAGATGATTAAGTTGGGGACATGCCATTCAAAAGAGGAGTATTTAGCAGTTAAGGACAGATCGTCTAGAAGTGAAGTATTTGATAGATAGTTAAGGATAGTAATGCAAGATAAGAGTAGCTGATAGGTGTTAGATTATTTTTGATTATATTGTCTGGTAGGACCAAGCCAGCTAATGGTTAAAAGTTATCCAAACAAAACTTATGTTATTGAACGGATAGTTCATTATTACCTGATATTTATGTATGTTTACATGATGATGCTTTACAATGTTTAATCAGTTTTGATTGTGGGAAAGGTTTTGCAAAGATAAGTTTTAAAAGGGTGTTAGTGAGGGGAAACCTGTTCCGCTAAGCGGCGTGGTCTCATTTAACATATAGATTTCGGTATGTATAATATTATTCATACTCGACTTTATGTCTGACTCGAAGTTTATGTTTTCCTCTTAAATTCTCGGGTGCTCAAAATTAATTTGAGTTGGCTGAGGGGTTAATGTCTTTTCAGGTTTTAGTAGGATGAAGAATAAGGCTACCAAAGGCTTGCAGGAGGCAAACAGGTAGCTATTTAGGAGTCGCGTTTCTTTTTTTATGTTTTTATGTATTTCCATTGTGTTTTGTATTAAGTCGATTAGGACTCTATGACTCTGATCATCCAAGGGGGTATCTTCATATACCTTTCTTGGCGTATTTGTTATAAGTATATCGTATCTGTGCCTAGGAACGAATTTGGGATTTTGTGTCGGGAATGTGAAACATTTGGTTTTGAAATGCAATGAAGTAAAATTTGTTTTGAAATCTGTGTTTTGTTTCATATTCAAGTGCTTCTGATATTATTGATACCATTAACATATCCGTATTTATTCGTCGGAAGCTATTAATATAGATGACTGCAACATCTGTAGCATTTAGTTTTGGACCTCTAGATAGGGTATGTTACATGGGTTCTCAATGAAAGCACCAAAATTTTGACCCAAAAAATGGACCAACACCCTGGTTTGAGTTTGAAAGCACTAGCTCTATTTTGACAGAGCAATCTCACAGATAATAGATATCAAGAAAGAAAGTAAAAGAAAGTAGACAGAGAATTTTTATAGTGCTTCGACTGTTAAGAAGCCTACGTCAACTTTATTGTTTTATTGTAGTCTGTTTGCTGTTACAAGAGATGTATGATTACAAGGCTTTGTTTGTTTCCTCGCTAGAATGAATCTCCAGAGTAGGAATCTACTGGATAATCATGGTGTATTCCTTTGGAGATTGTTATAAGGGAGGCAGAGAGTGAAGAATAATTCCTGCAAAGCTTCACTAACCAATCCAAAGAAGATCGTTCTTATGTTGCAGGTTGGATGGTATTTATATGGAGCAGAGACATTCTAGGCCAGGCCATGTCTTCATCAGCTTGTAGGTAAGTACTAGACGACCTAGGGAGTGTTTGGCTCGCAAAACAAGCTAAATCCATGGGTTGCTGGCGATCTATGGCATTGGTTCATTTTGCGAGCCAACATCTTGGACTCTTTATTGTGTTCCTTAGTTATCTTGTTTGAAGGCTGGAGGAGAGGCATGTGTCATTGATGATCCAACCACTTAGGATTTTTTTGGTGTCTGGAATTGGAGATGTTTCCATAGCCTTTTATCGTAGTTGCTACGTTTTGATGGCAATGCACTAACAGTTTACGTTCAGCTTTTGATTGGACAAAAAATTCTGATCTTTTGGCTTCGTTGATCCCAATCGTCATCTCAGTTAGCCCATGTCGATCCCTTGTCTTAGATATTTTGGTTAAGTCTTGAGACATTCCGTCTTCATAAGGTTGTTCTATTTTCTATTGGTTTCTGCTAGGTTAAAAACCCGGATAACACATTTGTACTAAACAACTACTTCCACATCATCACCTTTTGCTAATATTACTTTCATCATTGACAGCAATGGCTTAGTAAGGGAGATTTGAATCATAACTTTAACATACAACAAACTTTTAGGAGCCTTAGCACAAGTATCAAAACGCTTGAGATCACCAATGAGACTAGCAAGCCAGTCAAAGGCTGTATAATAGATGGAATATAAGTAAAAGTGACCCAAATTGGAATAGAAAGAACCTGCTATCTTGCTTTGTCTGCACCAACCCTCCATGGTATGACAATAAATAGTTTTCCCATAATGATGATAGGGCTAGACTCAAGAACTCTAAGCCTATCATCCTTCTTTGCGAATACAAAGTAAAACATGGAATTGAAATATTAGAATTGGAGACTACCTTTCAATTTCAAGACACGTTTGCATTGATCACATACATCTTTATATAGAGGTGATGATTCCAAAAAGAATCTCGCTAAGAATTTGGACCAGTAATTTACACCTTCCTTAATGACTTCAACTAGGGGCACACTGATCCCATCTATCTTAATAGTGTTGAAAGTGCTAGGAGAGAACGAACTAGCATTTTTGGGCAGTGGTTCAAATAAAGATGTCCATTTGATTATAGCAGGCAAAGTAGCTGAAATATGTGCCTAAAAATTGTGTTCTGCATTCCCACATACACTACTTGTGCATTCGACCTCACATGATTTTTAACTGTTATCAGATACTTCAGGCACAACATGAATGCCATCAGCCAACAGTGTCAGCACTTTGACCTTGAAAGAAAAGGCACCAAGATCGAGCTTATCAATTTGTGACCACTAATGAACATCAGAGGAGCAGCTAGAATTATAAGCAAAAGAGGGGACAAACCTTGAGGATGGAAGTTACGATGCCAGAGGTAGCAATTATAGGAATCTTAGACATCGATATATCCAATTTAGTAGCCAGAGCTTGCAATGGAGTTTTAAGAGTCGAACGAGACACAAGAGGGCTACACTATGGAAATCTCAAGGGCGGACGGCTGATCCCAGCTCCAGGAAGTAGATGACCAAAGGAGGTTGAAGATGGGGCACTAAAGCAATGCCCAGTTCTAGACAATAAGGAAGCTAAATTAGGTAACATAAGTAGGTTTCGTAGGCATGACATGGAAGGGAGACAGAATGCGCAAGAGTGGATAGGTCGAAATAAGTCAACTATGGAAAGAGAGGCTGGAGAGAAGTTATGAAGAAAAAAATCGTCATTAAAGTAAATAGGAGACGCTATCAATACATACATACATACATACATACATATATATATATATGTTTGTGTGTGTGTATGTGTGTGTGTGTTTATTTACTATCGTCCAATAAAAACCAATAGCCCGCTATATTCTATAAGATTAGTGGAGATGGCTTTGGTGAATGTTGTTTCCAAAGAGGAAGTGAAGGGTGAGTCTAAGAAGATAGAAGGAAAGACAACCCAACAATACCAATGCAAGGGACACGAGGGAAAGATTAAGAAGCAAGCGATGCGGTGCAAGAAGTGCGGTAATAATGGGAATTTTGCAAGGGAGTGCAAAACGGCAGTTTAAAAATTAAGTGTTACAACTACAATCAATAGGGGACATGAGACGGGAGTGTCCAGCATCATAGAAGATCTTTATCCAGATGGTTTCATCTTATGCACTAGACGTTGTTCCTAGCTCAAGTGCACCTCTAATTACAGACAAGGGAAAGAAGGTCGTAATCGAAGATGTGTTAACCTATCATATTTACCTATTCGTACCTTATTTAACATGGTTTTTATCTCTAGTAGACTTGGGGATGAGTTGAACTTAGACACAAGCGCAGTTATAGACTCTATAGGAGGATCGTCCTATTTAACTTTGATATGTACGGATTCGAAACTATTCAATTTGGGGTCGAGTTCGATTGCGATGCTTTTAGCTTAAGATTTTATGGGTTTGGGTTGATTTTGGGCATGGATTGGATAACGATGTATGGAGTGATCATTGATTGTGATAGGAAGGTTGCTAGGTTGGGTACTTTTAGCAGACGCAATATAAAGGTTTACTGTGATCCCAACGGTTCAGTTATGTTGGGTTACCTATATTCATTAGACCTATCACATGATGAACTAAATACAATGCATGTAGTTAGAGATTACAAAGATATCATTTCTATAGTTATTAGTCTCCCACGCCAGAGAGAGTTCGAGTTCTTGATTTATCTTATTGAAAATACCAAACTTGTTGACTTGCCCTTAAGTAATATGGCTCCAAAGGAGAGATGCAAGTTGAATAAGCAAGTGAATGAGCTACTGAGAAGGGATTTAGAATATTTCTGAATTGGGAGTACCAACTATCTTTGCCACTAAGGTAGATGGTTCTTTAAGGCTTTGCGTTGATTATTGGGAGCTAAATAAGCTGACAAAGAAGAATTATTATCCATTGATCAATATAAATCAATTAGTTGGAGCGAAGGTGTTCTGACAGCTTGATTTGGCTGTCGGATTCGACTATTGCATGTACCGAGGGTAGTATTTAGAAGACTACTTTTCCTATATTCAACGAACTATATTAATGGTTAGTTATGTCCTTCCTACTTGCTAATGAACCCTCCAATTTTTTTGATTTGACGGGCCAAGTTTTTACAGGATTGCTTAACAAATTTGTACTGATGCTTGTGAATGACATATTGATCTATTTGAAAAGCGAGGAGGAGCACAGAATGCATTTAGGAGAATGCTTAATACACTCTGTGAGCATAAGCTATAGGTAAAGTTTTCTGTGTGTCAATTTTAGAACGAAGAAGTGCGCATTTTAGGTCATTGTCTTTGAGAGTAGACTGGTAGCCGATCCTAGTAAACTGTTGTAGTATAGGATTGGCATGTGCCCAAGAATGCCATGGAAGTGAAAGTTTTCTCGGTTTGGCGGGATAATATAGGAAGTTCATTAAAGACTACACCATAATCTCTGCCCCTCAGACCGGTTTTACCAAAAAGAAATTAGCTTTCTCATAGGACAGAAAGCGTGAGTATAACATCCTCCTACTTGGAGGCCCAAAACTAATGGCTATGGATACTGCAGTCATCCATAATTATTAATCCTCGGTGACCAAATACGACGGTATTAGATTCATTGACACACAGAAACACATGAATATCGAAAAAAATTTAAACTTCGAACAGAATCACATTTCATTTCAAAATATTTCCAACTCACAACATAATCCCAAATTCGCAAACCACGTTCGAAGAAAATATATTTATTACAACATACGCCCAAGAACAACATATCAAGATGCCCCCTTAGATGATCAGAGCATACATAAGCAATATATCAACTTTGCCATTACGAACAACACAGCGGAATCAAAAGAAAAGAGAACTCTAGATAGCTATCATGCCTCCTACACGTCTTCGGAAGCTTATACGTCTTAAGAGGTACCTAAAAACCTTAAGTCTCAAACTACTCAAAATCAATTGAGTACCCTAGAGTTTAAGGGGAAAACATAAACTTCAAGTCAGACATAAAGCCTGGTATGAATAATAATCTACCATCTCAAATGCTTTAGATATCTAGTGAGACCACAGCGCTTAGCGGAATGGGTTTTCCCATACTAGTATCTCAAAACCTTTTATAAAATCATATATTATGCTCCTGCATCCACAGTGGTTAAAAAAATTCAAAATGGTACAATATGATAATATGTAAAACAAATAAATCAAATCTGGATTTTCCATCCCCCTTCATTTTAGACTATTCGTCTCAATTATAGTTTCTAGGATTGTTATTAACCTATTGATTTTCATTAGCTGACTAATAACCAGTTAAACATTCAAGGACTCCCTGTCCAATTGCATAGTTTTTATGGGATCACTATGAACCTATTGGTAACTCCAATATCTTACTCTTACCCTAGTTTTCATGGTTTGACTAGGAACCTATTGGTGACTCCAATATCGTTTTTTATTACCCTAGTTTTCTGGGCTGCCTAGGAGCCTAGTGACAGCTGTCGATATCTCAATTAGGATATAGTTTTCATGGACTAACTACAAACCTACTGGTCCCTGCCAGTATCCAATCATAGTTCTCATGGGCTTATTATGAACCTATCTTTCTGACATCTTCCTTAATACATAGTTTTCATGGGCTAACTATGAACCTATTGGCCCCTGCCAATATCTTTTCCTTCACACATTACTAAGAACCTATTGGCCCTTGCCAATATCTTTCTTTTATATTTTAGCATCCTATATTCTAGTCTTCCTGACCTCCAGGATGCAATTCTACTCATTCAGGAGTTTAATCAATTTATATTCACTATTGGGTTAATCTAATTGGTTCTTCTACCCTTTATCCCTAAAAAGTAGTTATGTGTCCATTTAAAGTGAATATATTTATATTTGAAGAAGCGAACATAACAAAATAACAATACCACTCCTGTGGGTTTAATATAAAACATGGTTAATCCCTTTAACATATTCCTTTATCATAGAAAGCTTCTTTTAAAACCATTACAAAACTACTTTAATTTAGCCATGGGTTTCCCTTTTAAAAGTAGAGCATGGGTTATAAAATCTTTTGATACCTTCAAAACCTAGCTTTCGACTTCATAGAATGGATTCCTTCGAAAGCATTAAACTTTATCTTCAAAACATTAGGCTCTTGCCTTTTAATACTTTAAACCTTCCTTTCGAAACCTTTCGATAGTAATAAAGTATTATTATTTAACCTTTAGAAGCTTAGCTTCGAAACCAGTTGAAAGTACCCCTTTTGACACCAATGGAAGCAGCACTTTCGAAATTGTGGAAAGTCCACCTTTCGAAAGCATCGGGTTTCTACTTAAATTTTTTTTGGGTCAAAGTGAATATAGGCAAAAGTAACTCTTTCGGAACCAGCCTTTACCATATAAAAAATTGGGGAAAACTTGATGGCGTCGACACGATCTCTTTCGAAAGCATTTAACATTGGGGAAAAAATATTAAAATGTTTGCGTTGAAACCCCTTTCAAAACCATCATCTTAGAAACCCCTAACCCCTTCGAAAGCTATAGGAAGTGGCACTAACTTATAAAATAGAGTACATTTCGACCGCGTTAATATTTTCAACATCATCGAATGGCTGTAAAACGGCAGCGGGGTTTCGACTAGGTCGGAACCCTTTTTTTCAAAACATTCTTTCATAAGTAAAGAAACCCAGTCGAAAGAAATTATAAGTTAATGGCAACCCTTTAGTAACCTATACAGAACCACTTTTGAAACCATCTAATTTGACTTCGTCGAAGGCTAAAACAAAACAAAGGCAGGCGCTTTTCATGTAAAAATAAACCACGGTCTCGACTCCTTTGGAAGCCATGCTTTCGATACCTTACCTTCTGCCCTCTTCCAATCCATTGCAAACCATCTTAGTGATACCTTGCGTATTGATTTCGGCATAGTAGGTTTGGACTAGAATGAAGGCGGAAGCATCTATGTTGAAAGGGGCTTTCCAATGTAGGCGGAACCAACTTACTGAGTAAACCTGGTTTAGTTCTTACTAAAGCAAACTTTTCTCTAACTAACCTACCACATGTCAGCACCAGATTGGTTGCCATAACTTTTTCAAATTCTTTTCTAAAAATAACTACCGCTAATTCAGATCTAAACCACGGTTAAGTTAATCAAATAAGCCCTTCCATTAAACAAAACCAATTTTGCAAAGAATTCCCTCTTATAAAATAATTTATTTTGCATAGAAAATCACTTTGGAAAAATCTCCAAAAATTCCAGAAATTCACTTTAATCATTTTATCTAATATATTAAAGTTCTAGACTGAAATTCACAATATATTTTCCAAAATAAATTTATAAACCCAAATAACCATATTTTCCTTTGAAAATTCATCATAAACATTCCATAGCTTGGAAAAATTATCAAAATTGAAACCCAACTCAAAATTTATGTTTCTAATAACATAAATTTTTTCCATGGCATTTAATCTTTGTTCAATTTCGGTTTTGACCTAAAACCGTATGAATCCTTTTTAAACATCTTATTTAAATTAAACAAATCAGATCTCAAGCATATCATCATTCAATTCATCTTAAAATTGAATTTATTTCTTAAATCCGAAATATAAGATCCAAAATAAAATATACATGGAATTATTATTCACCTTTATCTAGATAAGGAGATTGGATTGAGATTGATTTCTCCTAAGCTTGATTCTCTAACTTTAATTTGAATTCTTCTTGTTAATGGCCGACCTCTCCCTTTAGTTTGGTTTTCAAAATGATGTGAATGTGAAGAAAAATGGTAGGAATGAAATATATCTGTGGGTAAGGGTTATGGGCAAAAATTCCTAATATACCCTTATGTAATTTAATTAACGAAAAACCATTCTTTAGCCCATTAATTTTTATATTAGGTTCGGTCTTAATTTAATTAATTCAAGTCTCAATCCCCTTATCACTTAACATTTACATTGTTCTATTTAATTTATCTAATTAAATCTCTTGAATAATGTAATCAAAAATAGGGGTGTTACAAGCTCCTTACCTTAAAGAATTTCAGTAAGGACTAAATACTAAACATAGCAATCATCTGTAACGACTCCTAACAACCATACTAGTCTACCTGACTAGGAATTGTCTATATAATTATGATATGGACATACCCTTAAAGCATACTAGGATAGGTATGTTGAATCATGTCCTCTGTCTCCCCAGCACAGTCCTTCTCATTGTCACTCCACTGAAATTTCACCAACTTTACTATCTTGTTCCTCAATCATCTCTCGCAACAACCCAAACTGGTTGTCTAACAAAAGTCAAATCAAGCTCTACTACCAATCCTCTAACTCTGTTTGAGGAATAGTAGCCTCTGGATCGTGCACAAACTTGTGAAGATGAGACACATGATATACATTATGGACACCTACCATACTGCTCGGCAACTCAACTCTATAAGCGAGCTTTCCAATCCTTTCTATAATCTTGAATGAACCAATATATCTCGGTGCCGGCTTTCTTGTCTTTTCGAATCATACCACGCCCTTCATGGATGATATCTTTATGAAAACCTTGTATCCAACTAAGAACTCTTGGTCTTTACGCCTTGGATCTGCATAACTCTTCTGTCTAAATTGATCTTCCTTCACACGTTCTTGGATCAACTCAATCTTCTCTGACGCCTCTCTAACCAAATCTGGACATAAGATCAATCTGTCTCCGGTCTCCAACCAACATGCAGGGGATTTGCATGACCTTTTATACAAAGCTTCAAAAGGCACCATTTCTATACTAGTCTGGTAACCATTATTATATGAAAACTCAACCAAACGTAGGTGATCCTCCCAAGATCCACCAAAGTCCAACACACAAGCTCTTAACAAATCTTCGAGTACCTTGTTGACCCTCTCTATTTGCCCAGCCATCTGTGGGTGATATGCTGTACTCATCTTGAGCTTAATGCCTAACATATCCTGTAGACTCTTTCAGAATTCGCTAGTGAATAAAGCATCTCTGTCGCTGACTATGCTACTAGGAACTCCATGTAGTCTGACTATGTTCTACATGAACAATTTTACCAAAACAGGTGTCGTCCTGGTCGACTTTATTGGAATAAAATGGACACTCTTGGTTAACATGTCCACAATAACTCATATACTCTCATTTCCTCTACTTGGCCTTTACAATCCATCAATAAAATCCATAGATATCGAATCCCTTTTCCATACTGGAATATATAGAGGCTGAAGTAAACCACTCGGCTTTTGGTGTTCGGCTTTCACTTATTGACAATTTACACACTATCTAACCCACAATCCAACATCCTCTTCATGCCTTCTCAATAGAAGCTCCTCTTCATATCTTGATACATCTTGGTCCCTCCAGGATGAATTGTAAACTTAGATCGATGACATTCCTCAAGAACTTCTTTTCTTATGTTCTCCACATCAGGAACACATAACTGTTCCTTCTTTGTCAACCATCCTCTTTGGTCAAGACAAAAATCTTTCAAATCATCGATCTCGGTTCCAACTTCAAGCCTTTTGATCCTCTTGCCTAATAATGGATCCTCCTTCTATTTAGAAGCAATACTTCGATCAATACTTGTTGAACTTCTAAATAGGAAAACATGGCAGTATTCTAACTAGAAATTGCAGTCAATCTTAATCGCACACCGCAACTGGAAAAAGCTTCTAGATCCTTCTATTCTGCCAATGTAGCCAACACCACATTCTGACGTCTTCTGTTGAGAGGTTCCGCTACCTTATTACCTTTCCTAGGTGCATGCTCTATACCAAAATCATAAGCAACCTAAAACCCCAGCCACCTCTGTTGTCTCATATTTAACTCTTTCTGAGAGGATAAGTATCTTAAAGAATTATGATCGGTATACAACTCAAATCTTTCCCACAAGAGATAATGCCTCCAAATCTTTAAGGCAAAATTCACCGCTGTCAACTCCAAATAATGAACAGGATATCTAACTTCATGTGATCTAAGATGCGTAGATACGTAAGCAATAACTTTGCTCCACTACATCAACACTGCTCCCAATCCAGTCCCACATGTATTAGTGTATACTACCAACCCTTGGTTTCCATCTTAAACTACTAACACTGGAGCATTGGTTAACAAATGCTTTAGCTTAAGGAATGCTCCTCATATTTGTTGGACCAAACAAACTTCACTTCTTTCCTGGTAAGCTTAGTCAAAGGCGCTGCTATTTGCTAGAATCCTCAATAAATCTTCGGTAATAGCTAGCAAGTCCAAGAAAATTTCTTATCTCGGTCACAATCTCTGATCTCTTCCAATTATTCACAGCCTCGATCTTATCTGGATCGACTGACAATCCTTTCTCTAAAACCACATGACCAAGAAACTTAACCTCATTCTTCCAAAAATAGCGCTTGGAAAACTTTTCCTTCTCTCTCGCCCCTAGAGTATATTAAAATGTCATCTATGAACACCAATACGTATCTATTAAAATACTCTCGGAAGACTCCATTCATCAAATCCATAAAGAAAGCAGGTGCATTCGTCAACCCTAATGGCGTTACTAACCATTCATACGACCATATCTAGTCTGAAATGCAATCAATGGAATATGGACCTCCGCCACTCTCAATTGATGGAACCCTATCGCCAAATCCAACATGGAAAACCCTCTGGCTCCACTCAACTGATCAAACATATCATCAATTCTCGGCGAAGGATACTTGTTCTTTGTCGTCCTTTCGTTCAACTTACGATAGTCGATACACATCCTCAACGATCCATCTGGTTTCTTCATGAATACCGCAACCGCTCCCTAAGGCGAACTGCTTGGTCTAATAAAATTCCTTCCTTTTATATCCACTAGTTGCGCCTTCAATTCCTTCATCTCAGTCAATGTCATCCTTCTTGGTGGTCTACATATAGGTTCAACTCCTAGCACAAGATCTATCCGAAACTTAGCAGCTCATTTCGGTGGTAGTCCTGTGACTGGCTCATACATATCTGCAAACACTCTAGCGATTCGAACCTGGCTTAGCTCTTCTTTCACTTCCATTCCACTTAACAAAGCACAACAACTCCGATCAAAATTCTCCACTGAGAATATAATTCGGTTATTTCTATTAGGGTGTCTCAAAGATATCTCCCCATCCTAGTAAAGTATCCTGGCCTCACATCTTCTTAACCAATCCATACCCAAAATGATTCCAAAATCTATGAAAACATAAACATACAAATTGCATGCAAACTTATGACCTAACAAATCAAGTTCTAACTGGTCGCATCCTATCCCTAGAGTTACATACCCTCCTATTGGATTCGCAACCCTTAAGGAAGTAACAAGGTATGTGGGTTTTAGGCATAATTTATCAACCAAACACTGAGATATAAATGAATATGAAGAACCGGTATCAATAAGTATGCTAATTGGTATACGCTGAATCAAAAATGTACCCTCCATCACAGTCTTTCCTTTATTAGCTGTAATAGGCTTAGCTGATGATCCAACATCAAAAACTTTCTCCTTCCTCCCTAACTGACTCTGGACACTGGTTTTTGTAATGCCTAGCTTAATGACAGTTAAAGCATTTTACATTCTTCTTGTCTACATCCTTATTTCCCTTTCCTGACTGGCACTCACTTGCATAATGACCCTTCTTGTCACATTTATAGCATACCAAATCAGACTTTACCTTCGTGGCAGCATCCCCTTTCTCGGCTCCATTCTTCTTCAAGAAATTCCTCTTCTTTACCTGAGGACCCTATGATTCAACTAGCTTCTTTTTAGTTGAAACAGCAAATATCTCTTCTTGGAAAAAGGCCATCTCCACCACCACATTACAAGGTCCTCGGATATGGGTCATTGTCATTTTAGAAAGCTCAAGTCTCAGTATTTAAATGAACCTTTCATTCCTTCTTACATTGGTGTCAACCATAGCATATCTGAATCGAGACGGCTCATCAAACTTAGCAGTGTACTCGATTACTGACATCTCTCCTTGAACTAGATCCATGAACTTCCTCATCAATGCCAACCTAGCAACCTCAGATAGAAACCTCTGTTCAAACCTTCTTCTGAAATCAGCCCATGTTAACCCTTCCTATGGAACTCCATTGGTCACACTATTCCACTAGTGAAATGATGCCCCTTACAACTGTCTAGAGGATAACTTTCTTTCTTGTCGTCATCCAAGCCTAGATTAATACAGATCCTTTTATAGTGAAATAGCCAATTTTCAACTTCAACTACATACTTCATTCCAACAAATGACTTTCCACCCAAAATGGCGTAGTCTCTACTAAGCTTGGCATAGTTTTTCTTGGAGCCACATGATTAGCTCCTCCAACATTACCAACAACTCCAGCTTGCAAAAGATTGGTTAACAACTGATACACCATCCCCGCATTTACTGGCGGATTTCTAGCACCTACATTGGCTTCGGCATTTGGATTATCATTAGCCTGTTGACCTTGGTTCCTCCTGGTATTAGGTTGAGCATTTCCATTGGTTGTGGTGCTTCTTCACCTAGATTTCCTCTTCCGTTTCCTGCTTCCGTATCTTCTTTCTTGTAAATCTACAAATGAGCCTTAGTACGATACAGAAGAACAGTCTAAAGAGCTGAACACACACTTATATATATTTATATATCAAATACAAGTACGTTACTATAACATTAACCCAAACCCCGATCATATTTTCAAATAAATTGGATTATGTTTCAAAAACTTTTAGGTTTAACTTTATTTTAAAGTTTCATAAACATATGCACTGATACCAACTTGTAACATCCCCCTACTTAGAGGCCCAAAACTAACGACAATAGATGCTGCAGTCATCCATAGTTATTAATCCTTAGCAAGCAAATACGACGGTGTTAGATTCATTGATATATAGAAACACATGAACATGGAAAAAATTTGAACTTCAAATAGAATCACATTTCATTTCAAAGCATTTCCAATTCATTACATAATCAAAAATTCTTCAATCAAGTTCAGAGAAAATATATTTATTACAGCATATGGCCAAGAGCGACATATGAAGATGCCTCCTTGGATGATCAAAGTATATACATGCAATATATAAACTTTGTCGTTACGAACAACACAACAGAATCAAAAGAAAAGAGAACTCTAGATGACTACCGTGCCTCCTAGACGTCTCCGGAAGCTTATTCGTCTTAAGAGGTACAAGAAACCTCAACTCTCAAATTACTCAAAATCAATTGAGTACTCGAGAGTTTAAGGGGAAAACATAAACTTTGAGTCATACATATAGTCTGCATGAATAATAATCAACCATCTCAAATCAATTAGATATCCAGTGAGACCACACTGCTTAACGGAATGGGTTTTCCCTCACTAATATCTCAAAACATTTTATAAAACCATATAATGTACTCCTACATCCACAATGGTTAAAACAATTCAAAACAGTACAATATGATGATATGCAAAACTAATGAATCAATTCTGGATTTTCCATCCCCATTCATTTTAGACTATCTATCTCAATTATAGTTTCTAGAATTACTATTAACCTATTAATTTTCATAGGCCGACTAATAACCAGTTAAACATTTAAGGACTCCCTGTCCAATTACATAATTTTCATGGGATCACTATGAACCTATTGGTAACTCCAATATCTTACTCTTATCCTAGTTTTCATGGGTTGACTAGGAACCTATTGGCGACTCCAATATTCATTTTTCTTACCCTAGTTTTCTGGGCTACCTAGGAACCTATTGACACCAGTTAAAATCTCAATCCAGATAGAGTTTTCGTGGGCTAACTATAAAGCTACTGACCCTGCCAGTATCCAATCATTGTTTTTATGGGCTTATTATGAACCTGTCTTTCTGACATCTTCCTTTATACATAGTTTTCATGGGCTAACTATGAACCTATAGGCCCCTGCCAATATCTTTTTCCTTTACACAGTTTTTAGGGGCTTACCGAGAACCTATTGGTCCCTGCCAATGCCTTCTTTTTTTATAGCATCCTATATTTTGGTCTTCCAGACCTCCTACATGGAATTCTACTCATTCAGGAGTTTAATCAATTTATATTCACTACTGGGTTAACCTAACTGGTTCTTCTACCCTTTATTCCCAAAATGCAATTATGTTTCCATTTTAAAGTGAATATATTTATATTTAAAGAAGCAAACATAACAATATAACAATACCACTATGATGGGTTTAATATAAAACATGGTTAATCCCTTTAACTTGTTACATCATCATAGAAAGGTTCTTCTTAAAACCATCACAAAATTCATTTAATTTAGCCAAGGGTTTTTTCTTTTAAAAATAGAGTTTGGGTTATAAAACCTTTTGATACCTTCAAAACCTAGCTTTCGACTTCAAAAGACGACCTCCTTCAAAGCATTAAACTTTATCTTCAAAACATTAGGCTTGATGTGCACGTAAATATGCACATTTTTATCGCCATATTTAATCTATTTAAATTAAATAAATGATCATATTGGGTATTTTAACTTGTTTTAACCAAAATTCACATTGAGTATGCTTTTTTTTTTAATAATGAAAATGCAAATGAAAAAGGGAAACTAAAAAAAAAACACAAGAAATCAAAATGCAATCAAAAATCACAAAAACAAACACACAAAAATAATTAAACAAAAATAATTTGATTGAATAGAACTTTAAAATCATCAATTCCCTGCGGATCGACCCGTATTCGCCACGTACTACGATAGTACGCCGTGCGCTTGCGGTTATTTTTAATTTAAATTCGTTCGACGGTTTTCTAAACCGATAGAAATTCCGTCGACGAACAAGTTTTTGGCACCGTTGCCGGGGAATTGCTTTGATTTTAATTTTCTATTCTTCGGATTATTTTTGTTTAATTATTTTTGTGTGTTTGTTTTTGTGATTTTTGATTGCATTTTGATTTCTTGTGTTTTTTTTTTAGTTTCCCTTTTTCATTTGCATTTTCATTATTAAAAAAAAAAAGCATACTCAATCTTCAAAAAAAAATAATAATTATATTTCAGTTGCAATTTTTATTTACTTTTTTACATTGCTTTTCCTTTAATACAAAAAAAAAATTACACTTCACTGTTACTGTTCTGTGCAAGCAGTGCACAAACTTCCCCTGTTCACTGCCTTTTCCTCTGTTCACTACCCACCATCTTCATACAACCAATAAACTTGCCACCTGACATTACTATCCACCATCCTCTCATCCACTCCAGTAAACTGCATACTTGAACACAACCCTTTGTCGACCAGTCACACACCCCTCTGTAGCCATCAACAAATCCCATCACCAAAAAAAAAAAAAAAAACAGCTGCAGCAACTACTCTCCTATCACAACATCATCCACTGTCCACCCTTCATATCACAAACATCTCTTCCCATACACCCATTCATCTGCCTACAAATTCCTCCTCCTATCATCCCATAACATCACATTGACAGTTCCACTAAACTGTTGCCTACAGCCCAAAACATTCCACACCTTATCAATCGAACAATCCTCCCTGTCTTCCAGACCACATCACCACACTCTACCTTCAGATACAACATACTCCCCTACTTCAATCACGACACACGGTCAGTCAACAAACCCGCCTTCAACATTCCATCTTCCCACTGCATCACCACAGTGCTTATACACACTTCATTCCATATAACTTGCCTGCACATTACCCATCACCTGTCTACACTTCTGTCAAACAAGTTTTTGCAGCAACCAATTCGCAAACCATCTCCACCTTCACTGTTTCACTTCCCCTTCATTAACACCACTACTTCATACAAGTTTCATACAAGTGCTTGTTGCCTGCACTACTTACTGCACATCCCCATTCGTCAGCAACCTTCCACTTCACCACCACAAATCCTTCAACCACAGAACTCTACTTCATCACTTCCCACAGCAGACATTTCTGCCATCAAGCACATCATCAAATAACCACTCCAGACCACAAC
Source organism: Allium cepa (assembly GCA_030765085.1). Lineage (NCBI taxonomy): Eukaryota > Viridiplantae > Streptophyta > Magnoliopsida > Asparagales > Amaryllidaceae > Allium > Allium cepa. The sequence continues at coordinate 913,318,172 of CM060929.1, read as the reverse complement.
AACTTACAATCCATCACCATCTTCTTATTCCCTTGACCATTTCTTCCGACCAAGCCTACAATTCTCTATGCCATCTTTCTCCATAAACCTCATTCAGGACCTCCTCAACATCATCTTTGTTTGCCCTCTGCTTCACTTCAAAACTGACCTCTGCATATTACCATCCAAACATACAGACATCACGACATCACAACAACTACCACTTGCTCACTGTCATTACATTCCTCCTCCTTCAAACTACAGGCTACTACATTGACATACAATCCCTGATTGTACTGCCACAACTTCAGACTTCCCCCTCATATCATCACTTCCTCCCCATACAAACCAAAAAATAAAATAAAAAACCAACCTTGAATCTACAATCAGCTATCAAAGAGACCACACTTCATCGAACTGCTTCTTCACATCAACTCCTACAACACCGGCCGTTAAACAGTTCCGTTCACAAACAAAACAAAAACGTCAATCCAATCGCGATAGATTCACTGCCCAAACTCGAAATCACTACCACCATCACCACGCTCAGTTGCCACCAAAAGCTCAAGCTCCCAGAATCGCATATCCCAAACATTTATTACATACTTGCCATCACTGCTGCAATCACGAATCGCTTCCACAACCCAATCTCGAAAATCTCTAGACCCACGAAAGCCACCTCGACTCCCCTCGCCTGCAACCATCTCCTCGAAGACCACTTACTCAAGATCGAAACCTTGCCTTTAATCTGCCGCAACCCAGAGCAACTCGAACCAAACTTCAACGCATCCAATCTCACCCAAGCCGACAATCGAACTCGACTACCGCTTCGCCCTCTCTCCAAAGCACCGCGACATCTACCCTTCCTTTCTGATTTTGATTCTGAGAATTCGGTTATTTGGGAATTAGCATGATTTTTGTGAATTTGATTTGGTTGCATTGTGTAGTGGTGAAGGAACTGTGGTGATAATCGAACAGAAGCAGTGTTATTTTCTTTGGTTTAGTGGGCCGGGCCCTAGCGGTGTAAAATAAACAGAGGGAAGCTTGCAAGTTTTGTTTCATTTTCATTTTCATTTTCTTCCTTCATAAAAAAAAGAAATCTTTTGTTTAGATCTCTTACTAGTTGTTCGTCCATTCAAAAAAAAAAATTGTTCATTTTTTTTTAAGTAAAACCCTACTTTTAAGTTTCCTTTCAAGAAACGGAAAAAAAAACAAAAAAAAATTGTACATATTCTTGTTTTATATTTCAGGTTGCCAAAGCAGAACTACAGAAGGAAGACTGCTGCCAAAAAAAAATTTGCCTGCTTGCTAATAGTTTTTTTTTGTTTTATTTGCCTTGCATTGTATATATCTCTTGTTTTTATTAGTTGCATTGTTGATTGCTTGCATTTGAATTTATATATAAAAAAATTCAAAAAAAAAACAAATAAAAACAAAAATCATTTGTAGTTGCATTGTTAATACACGTTTAATTTCTGCTTTGCATTTCATCTTAGATTTTGATTAATAATAACGGTTAGAAATCAATAACACTAAATTGTATATTGACAATTTGTCCTTTTTCGACAATTTAATTTCTCGGTGTCTAGGCTACGGCAGAGCAATAATCAGTTATAAATATTACGGTGATTCGTAAATATTATACTGAATTGTTTCTCTAAAGGTACTTAAACCTTCGGCTGCATTGCTACGGTGATTCGTGGTGCACCGATAAATCCTGCCCGTTACCTGGCCAAGAACTATCTTGTTGATTTAAGACAATTTGCGATTATACAATTTTGGGTTAACTTAGGATAAATCATTTGTAATTAACCGCTGCATTCATTTAGTTGCATTAGTTCATGCATATTTAAAAACAAAACAAAAATTCAAAATCCAAAACTAAAAAAATTGTAAATATTCCTTTTCCTTTGAAATTTATTTTAATCCTTTTTCTTTGAAATTTCAAAAATCCAAAAAAAAATTAGAAAAACAAAAATCCAAAAAAAAAATTTGAAAATCCAAAAACAATTTTTTTTTTCCATTTTGAAAATAAATTCTAGTTGTAAATATTTTTCCTTTATAAAAAAAAAAACCAAAAACATTCTTGAAAATGTCTGAATTTCCATATTCACTTGAATTTTATAATAGTTGTGAAAATCAATATAATCCATATGATTTCACTCCGAATTCGTATGGATATTTTAACGACAACTATTCTTTAAACAATTCGGATTTTGAACAACAAAGTTTTCAAAACGATGACCAACCCTCGAATCTCGAGAATAGCATTTCATTTTTACTTGAACTCTCTACACAACAAAATCAAAGTATAAACGATTTGTGTAACTCATATTTGTGCAATAGTTCAAGTCAAAATAATCAAAATTTGAATTCACTTCAAAATTCAAACGATTTCGAGTGTAACCCATGCCAATTCAATTTCGAGCTTCAAAATGAATTTCAAAATCAAGATGAAAATGTGAACCAATTTTCAAATAATTTTGGCAATGAGAATAGTTTCAATAACGATACGATTGAGAACTTTGGTTGTCAACAAATTCAGAATGAAAATTTTCAAATAAATAATCACGAATTTGATTTTGTTGACCAAATGGAAAAAGATCACGGGGATTTATTACTTGAAAAATACAAAACTTTTCGTGAAAATCGTAATCAAATCTCAATCCGCGAAGAATCAAATAAGAATCTACCGTTTATTGAAATTGACAATTCTTGTTCTCAACAAGTCCAAATCGAAAATTTTCAAGTTAATAATTACAAATTTGACTTTGTTGAGCAAATGAATGAAATTTACGATGATCACACGAATTTGTTGAGTAAAACATTGGAAAATTTTCGTGAGAAACAAAATCAAATTCCAACATGTGATGAGTCAAGTGATAATCCATCTTTTACCACAATTGACGATTTTCAAACAACAACTTTTGAAACTGAAAATAACAATCTTAATGAAGTTGTTGAAAACACGGTAATTGAGTTGGATTTCAATTCTTTTGAGGGTGAGAAACTCGATTTAAATTTCAATCTTCCTTTTTCTGAAAATTTGAATACAACAACTTTGAATTTTGAACTTGAGACATGTAATAAAGTTGTTGATAATCCAACAAAGGAAGACGAATTTAATGAACACGAATTTTTTGGACTTTTGGAAGACGAGTTGTTAAATTCTGACGGGGAAGATGAAAATCACCATTTTGATTTTGAAACCAATAACTCTGAAAATGTTTTCAATGATAAGCTTGAATTTCAAAGTGGTGAAAATAAACTTGAAATTCAACCAATTTTTCTATCTACCCCAAAAATCATCGAAAATAAAACAACTCGTACGATTTTCAATAAAACGACCTTCGTTTTTCCAAATCAACATTCAACTTTAAAATCTTTAAAGGTTTGGTTTTTCGAGCTTAAGCTGTGTCTCGTATACTTGACGAGACAAATGAATCGGTCATTGGAAGACCGTTTCATTTACTTTTTGACGATATACTTTCTGATGCCGTGTAAATACATTTATTTTTCATGTAAATAATAATAAACGTTCCTTTCACTTGGGTTGACTGTGGGGACACAGTCAAAATCAAGTGTGGGGGGAGACTCATCTTCTTTTTGAATTTTTAGGGCTATTTTTTCTTCTTCCAAAAACTCAAAAAAAAAAAAAATCAAAAAACAAAAGAAGAATTTTTTTTAAGCATTTTGATTTATTTTTAAAGAAACACTATAGGATAAGTATATGGTTTTGGTTTATTAAATTGAAATTTTTGAAAATTTATGGGTCTTAACAAAAATAAAAATGAAGTTTGATTACAAATAATAATGGTTTAACTAACATATAGGAAGATTCATATATGTTAATTATGAAGTACATCCTAATTGAAAATCTTTACTTTAAAAAGTGGTTGATTTAAAGTAAAGGATATAACATTTTTTTTTGTCTTCTAAGTTAAATGGTGCTAAGATGATTTTGCAAAACTCCCTCTCAAAAAATATAAAAATATAAAATAATAACATCCAAGTATTCACTCTCATTTAAAAGTCCTCACGGTTATGCATGGGTGATTACTTAGAATTTTTGATTATGTGATTTCATACTCATTTAAAAGTCCTCACGGTTATGATGTATGGAACATATGTAAAAAAAAGACTTAATAAAAACCACCTACGGTCGATAGTGTATGCATGAAAGTGTGTGCACTCGCCATGCTCTGTACTCCCCTCACATAAGCCCGAAAGGCAGTGCATGGGTGGTATATCTGGCCTCAGTTTATCTGAGCTAGGTGCGTAATTTTTCTTGCAAATAATGAGAGAGCAAGCAATTGAAATCCTAGCACTATTTCCACTTATTTGATTTGATTTGTTATTGAAAAGAAATGAAAATACCACTTTGATAAACTTTGATAATCAACTAAGGACCCATTTTATAATTACACTTTGTTATCAACCGAAACAACAAGTTAAACTATTGTCTATTTGTTATGATAACTTGATTTTTGTTGGAAATTTTGACGAGTAAATGACATAAATTTTCAAGATAATAACCAAAACCTATATTTAACTTATTTGTGTCGATTTAAAAGTAAATCCTTCATTGTAAATATTTTCAAAAATTCACATTCATCTCTTTGTAAATAAATCTTGCATTTTGTAAATATTTTCATCCTGCATTTGGATTTTGTGGGTAGTATCCGCTGAAAACCCTCACGAGACAACACTCGTCCTACTGGGGACACCCAGAGGTTTAACGGATTGTTGCATACGCTCAATGCAATCGTGCTTCCTACGAAAACGGATTTATCTTAGTTTTAGTTTATTCGAGGACGAATAAAAAGATAAGTGTGGGGGTATTTGATGTGCACGTAAATATGCACATTTTTATCACCATATTTAATCTATTTAAATTAAATAAATGATCATATTGGGTATTTTAACTTGTTTTAACCAAAATTCACATTAATTCCAAATTGTCACACATTCATCTTCATACAAGGGTGAAATGGTCATTTTTGTGCATTTATTAAATTGTGAAAATTTACTTAGTATTTTCTATGTTTTTTTTGTAGGAAATTTGGTGACTTTTACAAGTGGTTTCATGAAGATATGCATGCACAAAATCAATACAAAGGAATGAAGATGAAAATAATTCAAAGTGAAGATAATGGAGGACCCCACCTACCTACCCCTTAATGTACAAATAAAGGCTAAAGCACATGCTTATGGATTTAATGGCTTCATGTACATTTAAGTAGGGATTAAAACATGCTAATGATAACTTGGCCTCCACACTTTCTCATGGGCATTTTGGGCATTCCCTAAAAATAGGAATTAGGGTTTTAAACTTGTATATATACCCCTTATGTTTCATGTAGCCAACTCTCCTCTGAGTTAGTTAGTTTTAGTTTAGAAAATAAATCAAATCTCTCTTTCTTTCCATGGCTACTTAGCCATTTCTTCTCTTATGTAATTCTTTTTTTATGCAATGTTAATTATTGTTTCTTTTTAGTTACATGTTCATTTCCTTTTATGCAAGTAGTGTAGATTTTCCTTTATGCAATTAGAATAGTTTTCCATTTCACTTTGCTCTCTTTTCCTTTTCTTTTTCATTCATGTTGCATGCTACATTTGTTGTTTTGATAACAAATATGAGAGGCTAATCCCTACAATTTAGGGGTAATGAAGCTTCTAATCATGTAGCTTCAACAATTTGATGTTTTATGCTCTCTTTTTGTGCTTTAATGAGAATGCTTGAAGGGCCTCTTCATCTAAATATGATTATGGCAAAGAAGTGAATGTTGAAATTGAAATTTGATAGCCTATATTTATAAACAATAGTTAATGGGCTATGCTTAAAATAGATTTTTAGTTCCACTTTGTTGTCATATTTCATGAGAGTTAAATGTGTATTAGTGGTTGTGTTATAGTTTGATGGTTTATATTGAGCTAATTAATAGCACAAATATACCATACTTATGATAAGCACATCAACTAGTTACACTAATGAAAAGAAAAGAGAGATCATAACTTCATTTTGTTGATTTATGTGATCTAGAGAGTGGAAATTGCTTCTAAATTGTCATTTAACTTTCATATTTTTATCTATTTTTCTTTTGCTAGTTTTTGTTAGTTTCTTACATTTCTAGCTATTCACTCTCGACTTCGGTATAATTTGATTGAATAGAACTTTAAAATCATCAATTCCCTGCGGATCGACCCGTATTCGCCACGTACTACGATAGTACGCCGTGCGCTTGCGGTTATTTTTAATTTAAATTCGTTCGACGGTTTTCTAAACCGATAGAAATTCCGTCGACGAACAAGGCTCCTACCTTTTAATACTTTAAACATTCCTTTCGAAACCTTTCAATTGTAATAAAGTATTAATATTTAATCTTTAGAAGCTTAGCTTCGAAACCAGTTGAAAGTACCCTTTTCAATACCAATGGAAGTAACCCTTCCGAAATTATTGAAATTCCCCTTTCGAAAGCATTGGGTTTATGCTTAAAACAATATTTGGGTCAAAGTGAATATAGGCAAAAGTAATTCTTTCAAAACCAGCCTTTATCATATAAAAATATCGGGGAAAACTTGATGGCGTCTACACTATCTCTTTCGAAAGCATTTAACATCTGGGTAAAAATATTAGAAGGTTGGCTTCAAAAACCCTTCCGAAACAATCACCTTTGGAACCCCCAACCCCTTTCGAAAGCCATAGAAAGTGGCTCTAACAAAGTACCTTTCGACTGCGTTGGTATCTTCAACATCATCCAAAGGCTATAAAATAGTAGCAGGGTTTCGACTAAGTCAGAAACCCTTCTTTCAAAAAATTCTTTCATAAGTAAAAGAACCCAGTCGAAAGAAATTATAAATTAATGGCAACCCATTCAAAACCTTTATAAAACCTATTTCGAAACCATCTATTTCGACTCCGTCGAAGGCTAAAACAAAATAAGGGCATGCACTTTTCATTTTTAAAACAAACCATGGCCTCGACTCCTTCGGAAGCTATGCTTTCGGCACCTTACCTTCTGCCTTCCTCCAATCCACAACGTAGCATCTTAGTAATACCTTGTGTATTGGTTTTGGCATAGTAGGTTTCGACTAGAACGAAGGCGGAAGCATCTATGTCGAAAGGTGCTTTCCAAAGTAGGCGGAACCAACTTTCTAAGTAAACCTGGTTTAGTTCTAATTAAAGTAAACTTTTTTCTAACTAACATACCATGTGTCAACACCAGATTGGTTGCCATAATTTTTTCAAATTCTTTTCTATAAATAACCGCTGTTAATTTAGATCAAAACCATGGTTATGTTAATCAAATTAACCCTACCATTAAGTAAAACCAATTTTTCAAATAAGTCCCTTTTTAAAAACAATTTATTTTGCGTAGCAAATCACGTTAGAAAAATCTCCAAAAATTCAAAAAATTCACTTTAATCATGTTATCTAACATATCAAATTTCCAGACCCAAATTCTCAATATATTTTCCAAAATAAAATTATAAATCTTAATAACCATATTTTCCTTTGAAAATTCATAATAATCTTTGCATAGCTTGGAAAATTGTTAAAATTGATACCCAACTCCAAAATCATGTTACTAATAACATAAAATTTTCCCATGCCATTTAATCTCCATTAAGTCTTGGTTTTGACCTTAAACTGTATAAATCCTTTTAAACATCTTGTTTAAATTAAACAAATCAAATCTCAAGCATATCATCATTCAATTCATCTTAAAAATGAATTTATCCCCTAAATCCAAACATAACTTCCAAAAAAATAATATAGAGATGGTATTATTATTCACTTTGGTCTAGATAAGGAGATTTGATTTAGATTGATTTCCCCTAAGTTTGATTCTCTAGCTTTAATTGGAATTCTTCTTGTTAATAGCCGGCCTCTTTCTTGAGATTGGTTTTTAAAATGACAAAAACGAGAAGAAAAATGGTAGGAACACAATATATATGTGGATAAGGGTTATCGATGGAAATTCCTAATATACCCCGATGTAATTTACTTAACCAAAAACACTTCTTTAGCCTATTAATTATTATATTACGCTCGACCTTAATTTAATAATTCAAACCTCAATCCCCTTATCACTTAACATTTACATTATTCTATTTAATTTATCTATTTAAATCTCCTAAATAATGTTATCAAAAATTAGGGGTGTTACAGGCTCCCCTCCTTAAACAATTTCGTCCTCGAAATTTAGTAAGGACTAAATACTAAATATAGCAATCATCTGTAATGACTCCTAACAACCATACTAGTCAACCTGACTAAGAATTGTCTATATAGATCTAATACAAACATACCCTCAAAGCAGATCAGGATAAGTATCACGATTCCTATCCTTTAACACCAAGTACAGTCCTTCTTGTTGTCGCTCCACTGAACTATCACCAACTTGATTGTCTTATTCCTCAATCTTTTCCTATCTCTCGCTACAACTTAAACTGGTTGTCTAACAGAAGTAAAATCAGGCTCTACTACCAAATCTTCCAACTTTGTCTAAGGAATAGTAGCCTCTGGATCATGCACAAACTTGCGAAGATGAGACACATGGAATACATTATGGACACCTACCATACTGCTCAGCAACTCAACTCTGTATGCGAGCTTTCCAATCCTTTCTATAATCTAGAATGGACCAACATATCTTGGTTTCAGTTTCCTCGACTTCCTGAATCATACCACACCCTTCATCGATGATACTTTTATGAAAACCATGTCTCCAATTGAGAACTCTAGGTCTTTAGTCCTTTTATCTGCGCAACACTTCAGTCTGGGTTAAGCTTCCTTCATCCGTTCTTGGATCAACTTAATCTTCTCTGATGCCTCTCTAACCAAATCTGGACCTAAGATCAATCTGTCTTCGGTCTCTAACCAACATGCATGGATTTGGATGGCCTTCGATAAAAAGCTTCAAAAGGCATCATTCTTATACTGGTATGATAACCATTATTATAGGAAACTCAACCAAATGTAGGAAATCCACCAAGGATCTACTAAAGTCCAACACATAAGATTTTAATAAATCATCGAGTACCTTATTGACTCTCTCTGTCTTCCCATCCATCTATGGGTGATACACTCATCTTGAGCTTAGTGCCTAACATATCCTGTAGACTATTCTAGAATTCACTAGTTAATAAAGCATCTCTATCACTGACTATGCTACTAGGAACTTCATGAAGTCTAACTATGTTCTTCATGAACAACTTCATCGAAAAAGGTGCCGTCCTGGTCGACTTTACTAGAATGAAATAGGAACTCTTGGTCAACCTATTGACAATAACACGTATACTCTCATTTTCTCTACTTGACCTTGGCAACCCATCAATAAAATCCATAGATATCGAATCCCTTTTCCATACTAGAATATCTAGAGGCTGAAGTAACCCACTTCGCTTCTGATGTTCGCCTTTCACTGTTGACAGTTTACAAACTATCTAACCCACAAGACAACATACCTCTTCATGCCTTCCCAAAAGAAGCTCCTCTTCGTATCTTTATATATCTTGGTCCCTCCAGGATGAATCTTAAACTTGGGTCGATGACATTCCTCAAGAACTTCTATTCTCAAGTTCTTCACATCTGGAACACATAACTGTTCCTTCTTTCTCAACCATCCTATCTGCTCAAGACAAAAATCTTTCAAATCATCGACCTCAGTTCCAACTTCAAGTCTTCTGATCCTCTGGTTAATAATTGATCCTCCTTCTGTTTAGAAGTAGTTCTCTCAATCAACACTGGTCAAACTTCTAAACAGGACAACATTGCAGTATTCTGACTAGAACTGGCAGTCAATCTTAACTGCACATCGCAACTGGCCAAAACTTCTAGATCCTTCCATTCTACCAACATAAACACCACATTCTAATGTCTTCTGCTAAGACCATATGCTACCTTATTACCTTTCCCAGGTGTATTCTCTATAGCAATCGTAAGGAGCCAAAAACTTCAGCCACCTCTGTTGTCTCATATTCAACTTTTCTGAGAGAATATGTATCTTAAAGACTTATGATCGGTATACAACTCAAATCTCTTCCCAAGAGATAATGCCTCCAAATCTTGGGTAGGACATGGTTAGAATTTGAGTTTGTAATGGGCGACATGGTTTTTGTGAAGGTATCACCGCTTAGGCATGTTATGATATTTGGCAGTTTAGAAAAGCTAGCACCATGGTTTGTAAGGCCTTTTCCTATTACTGGTAGAGTTAGGAGGTTACCATAGGGTGGAGTTTCTCAGAAATAAGCGGGAGTACATGACTTTTCCATGTGTCGCACTTGCGAAAGTGCTTACATGATGTAGTCACTGTAGTTAAGCTGAGTTGGCTAGAGTAGATGGAGGTAGATGGAGTCACTTGTTTGACATGCATCCACTTGTATTCTTGATTATGGTACAAAGAGACTCTATAAAAAGGTTATTAAGTTTGTCAAGGTTTAGTGGGGAGACAATCCAACGGAGAGCATATGAAAGCCCAAGAAGAAAATCCAAGCTACCCACCCATAATTCTTTTTTGGTACGTTTCCATTTTAGATAAATAATTATAAGGTGTTTTTAGGTTCTAGCTTAGAATACCTTATAGGTAGAGACAATTAGACGATGGGAATGGTTTCAAACGTGTCATTAGGACATGTATTGGATGATCGATGCTAGAGAATGTAATTATTGAATAGATCTTTGCACACATATGTAAGTATATTCTTGAGTTAGCGTACGCACACACCCCATCATATGTTTTGTTTCATTAAATTATATGCATATTATTATTACATAAGGATCGAATGGTTACGCATACATGTAGAATTGCTAGTATATTTACATAGGATGTTGCATACATTCGAATACATAGCAAACCATTTGTATTTCAAGAGGTCAACTAGATCAGGAGACCGCCAAATGTTTTCATTAGTATAGGTTCATAGGCATTCCATGTCAGCATATGCATATTGCATTAGAAATTTCATTAAGGATAACGAATAGCAGTGGATGATGGATGAGTATATGGTTGTAGTTATTGAACGTTGTATGCATGAGTTACACTTTTTCCCGTCCTTTGAGATTTCAGGGGAAAAATTCTTTTAATCGGGAAGAATGTAACACCTCGAAAAATTTAAGCGGAAATTTAATAAAGGAATTAAATTTAAAAAAGATAAGGGAAAACATAATTTTCATAAATATCTGAATCTGGCTATGAAACTTGCACCGTTGCCTTCGTAGCGATTTTCTAGACAATTTTCGTATATAAAGTTTTAACATTCGAGTAAACGAAGAAGTTACTAAAGTTCGAAATTAGGAGATTTTAAAAATTATTAAGAAAAAAATTAAATATTAAATAACAATCGATACCCTTACGTGTGCCAGTCAACATGAAGCAATTGACCACACAAGACTTAAGAGGTCGACTGCCTGTTGTTTTATAGCTATGGTTGGGTTGGTCGATCGACCCAATTTGAACGTATCTTTTTTCGGATTGTGAGATTAGGTCATATATTTTGTGAATGAAGCAATTAAATCTGTATCGTTTTATGAATGGTGAGAATTGTATCTATAAAAAACATAGTTATACTTAACCCTAATTGATCATAAATTAGTCTATAGACCCAAACTCTGCCAAATTCTTTTCTCTTCAAACATATTAAAATAAAATTTTAAAGATGAAGAGGAAATAATTATATCAAATCAAAAGGGAGATCTATACCAAACTGTTAAAGTTCATTTTAACCAAGAAAATTTCAACCAGAAGTAGAAAGGTTAAAACAAAGAAGAAACAACTTGAGAACTTGGAAATACGGTCACAAGGATAAGATGTTGGAACTCAAGGAAGACCATCACTTTCGGAACTAGGGAAATCAGCCCATACCGAGAGGTTTCTCTTGGTATCAAAAGGTTTTTCCTCCTAATTTCACACTCTAAACCCCACATACTTCATAGTCTACTCCAATCTCTCGTACTCAAGTTCTTTTCTCATAGTTTAAATAAGCAATTCTCAGAATTGATGAGAAGAAAGCAAAGAAAGCAGGATAGTTCAAGTATTATTGGGTAAATCATCACAATCAACTCAAATTTTATGGAAAAGAGCTTGGAAAGCATGCATCGAATTGAAGATAAGAGAGCATGTCAATGGAAAGTTGAGGATTTGCACCTAAGTAAACTTCTCGACACCAAAAGGAACCTCTCAGTACCAAGATGTTTTTATAGCCGATTGGGCCAATGTGCTCAATGATGACTTCTAGACTGGTCTTTGGACTTAAATGCAAGTGGGATCCTAAACCTATGCAGCCGTTTCTCTATAAATGCTAGCTCTGTTGTAACTAAAGAAGGATCTTCTTCTCCATATTGACCCCGATTCACAGTCTACGTCTTCTTCACTATTATCTCTGTCCTTATACATACTCCAAAATCTTCATGCAAATCTAAGATCCACTAGATTATGGTAGGATCTAATAAAACTAGTTGCAAACTAGAGGGAAAACAACTAATAGCAACGATTAAAGTGGACTTAAGACGGACAATTTGCTGAACCACCATAAAATTATTGTATCTCCTTTTACTTTTTTTTTCTCGCTTGTTTGATTTGGATCTCTACATTTTAGTGTTTTCATCTAATATGTGGGTGTTGATGCCATTCTTGGCATCAATATATTGGTGCTTTCACCGAAAAAAGAGCTAGATTTCACAATTTAAAGCCTGGATCCAAAGTTTGGAGAAGATGAAGAGGCCTAACATTAGATCTATTATTGGAGGACATCATCCAAAGAATGAGGGCAACCAAGAGACATCCTCAAATTCCAATAAATCCATTTACATACTAAGGAGGAGATTGAGAGAAAGTGAAAGCAATGCAAGGTGAAATAATGGCCCGACAATAAGAGATGCTAGATGGATTTTTCAAAAGATTGGGATAACAAGGAATAGCTGGAGCTACTGGAATTCAGAACCAAGGACCAGAAACTAAAGTAAGAACATCTAGAGTAGGAGTAGAGAAAAATGAAATGGCGTCCCCATAACTAGGACCACTCGGTACTGAAACCAGTCCTATCAGTACAGAGAGAAATATATTTAGGGGTAATGTTAGTTCGGGCTTAGGACAGGCTGGGACATAGAGAACGGACAATTATGAAGCCAAATACGCAAGATAGAACGCGATTGCACAACAACCAAAGGAATATATTCTTGAACAACCCCATGGGAACAGAGGACAGAATGAAGCCAGAGGTGCGGGTCAAAATGTAGACATGCAACCAAAAGAGCATGTGCTAGAATATGTGTTGGAGTTCCCCCAAAAGAGTAGAGTGTAGAATATAGCTAGTGATCAAAGACTTCCACTAGATGACAACAACCGGATGGCTGAAATGATCAGAAAGATAGTTAGAGTTCGACCACAAACCAAAGTTTCGAGGATGTAAATATGAATCCACTTACCCTCAACATCGAAATACGAGGAATACTCTCGATTTCAAGCTTTCGATGCTGGAAATGTATGATGGGTATATGGTTCCAATTGTTTATCTAATGAGACACATCTAACTTAGGGTATTGGGTGCTTCTGAGGAGATAATTGGGCGGTGCTTCTCGTTATATGTAACAGACTTAGTGGCACTACGGTTCACATAGCTAAAGAATGGATCCATAAATACATGGACCGAGTTAGTGAATATGTTCTTGAGACAATTTAGGTTCATATCACTCAATCTAAGAACATGATAATACTATCAAGCATAAAGCAAAGGCCGAGAGACCTTAATAAGTTATATAACAAGGTTTAACGTGGTAGCCACCACAGTCGATAAGCCGGATCCATCGATAATCTTAATGGCAATAGTGACTAAAGTCGCAAGCAATGCCGACTTCAAATTTGCATTGGAAATAGATCCAATGATGGATCTCATGGAATTTTATCATGAAGCTAAAAGATATCAATGTCAAGAGGACATTGAGGATGATTATGTTGATATTAATGTTGTCGATGATGGAAGGCTGTTTAGAGTAGGATATTGAAAAGACAAAGAGAAATGAAAAGCTAATAATGACTTTGTGGGACCAAAGCGACAAAGGAGGGAATCGAAGTTCTCTTCTTACACCGTCCAAACCGAAAACCCAGAGAGGATATACCAAGATGCTAGAGGGCACAATATCAACCAAAAGTCGGCAAAGAGAGAACTATTGGCCGGGAGAGAAGGATGGGAAAGTTTTGCATCCTCCATGAGCTAGATGGACATGAAACGAATGAGTGCCTACACCTTCACGATCTGATAACCAACTGCGATAATGTATAAGGAACCGAATTGCGATGGTGTAGTTGGAACAACCACCATCTGCAATGAAAGTAGTAATACACGACCAGGGATATGGATCGTGACTGGTGATCCCATGATCGAGATGGACGGGAGTCAGATTTATTTCCCATGATCGAGATGGACGGGAGTCAGATTTATTTCCCATGCTCTACATTTTTCTTTAAGAAAGACAATAATACCCTCAGACCTCTTACACGTATACAAAACCTTGATTGGTCATTAGGCACACTTTGAGTCGGATGTTTGAGATGGCTAATTAGTATAATAATAACTTTGGACCGCTTATATATGTACGGTACCTCGATTGGGCTCTAATAATGCTTTGAGTCGGATGGTTGATATGAATAATTAGGATTTTTGCTTGTTTTCTTTGATTTGAATATTTTATCTTTGAAAAATCCACTTGAACGTGATCATTGATAGATTTGGAGAGATCAAAAGCGAGTCCCCTCACCAGAGAGTGAGCAGATGGGCTAGTTTGTTCATCGAGTCTCCTTGACAAAGAGCGAGCGGATCGGGCTTCGCAATGATTTGGAGAGATTGAACCCTAGACTGGATGTTGAATGATTCAGAGAATTTAAACCCTAGAATGGATGTTAAATGGTCTACAGAGATCGAACCCTAGATTGGACGTTAAATGATCCAAAAAGATCGAACCATGGAACGAATGTTGACTTGATGATAGGATTTGAATACCTTGTAATCAGAATGATATGGATGAATCCCAGGAAAACACATGATGATTTTATTATACAAAATGATGCCTTTAGATGAGAGATGAACTGGTCATGATCCACGGTTAACATTTAAGCAAGGATTAGAGTCCAAAACTATAGTTGATCTAGAATGACCTTTCTTCTAAAGAAGAATCCAAAGAAACTGGATGATTCACCAAGATCAAGGTTATCGGATGGCCAAAGAGCACAACTATCAAAGATATACAGCCGCTAGAACTTTTTCTTGAGCATAGCACACCTTACATTTACAAGGGGTGCTTTAGGGAGCAAATGTTAACCCGATTTTTAACCAAGCAGATTTCAACCATAAATAGAAGGTCAAAACAAAGACAAAATGACTCAAAAACTTGGAAACATGGTCAAAAGGATAAGATAGTGGAATTCAAGGAAAACCATTGCTTTTGGAGCTAAGGAAACTAGTCGGTAGAGAGAGGTTTTGTCGTGGTACTAAGAGGTTTTTCCTCCTATATTTGCACTCTAAACCCTCATACTCTACTCTAATCTCTCGTAGTCAAGTGCTTTCCTCAGAGTTTGGATGAGCAATTTCTAGAACTGATGATAAAAAAGCAAAGAAGGCAAAGAAAGCAGGATAGTTCCAACATTATTAGGAAAATCATCGGAATCAACTCAAAATCAATGGAAAAGATCTTGGAAAGCATCGAATTGGAGATTGGAGAGCAAAAAATTGGAAATTTGAGGATTTGCACATAAGTAAACCTCTAGGCACTGAGAGGATCTCTGATACTGAGAGAATTTTATGGCCAATTAGGCTAATGTGCTCAATGGTGACTTCTTGGACCGATCTTTGGACTTCAGTGCAAGCTGGCACTTGAACCTATGCAGCCGGTTTCTCTATAAATACGAAACTTACCACAACTAAAGAAGGATCTCCTTCTCCATGTTGACTGTAATTCACACTCTGCATCTTCTTCACTCTTATCTACTTCCTCAAAAATACTCTAGAAACTTCATTGTAAATCTGAGATCCACTAGATTTTGGTCGCCAATAAAACAAGTTGTAATCTGGAGGGAAAATAACTAACAACAAAGATTAAAGTGGACGTAGACTGGAGAATTTGCCAAATCATTATAAAAATTCTTGTTTTTCCTTTTACCTTCCTATTGGTTTTGCTTATTTCATTTAGGTCTATTGAATTTGGCGCTTTCATATGATATTTGGGTGTTGGTGCCGTTTTTGGCCCTAACACAAACGAAGGTGGTTCCAGGTGCAAAATGGAAGGGAATAGCTTTAGTATAAGGTGAGTGGATATATTGTTAGTTAGATGACATATACACACACACACACACATATATATAGTTAATTTTGGTGCACCCTATCTGATTTAGGTTGTTAAGAAGTTAAATTGAGAACCTTGTTTATTTAGATCTAAGATTTAACAGTAAATATAATTGATGTTAACCTGTAAATTAAGAAATTAAGAAATCTATATATACCCATTTTGTCAAACTAATATGAACTAATTAACCTGTTGATGATGATGCTAACATAGGTTGAACTATTTACTGTAAATCGAAATTGAATATACTGAGAATGAACTTGAATAGGAGTTTGGGGAAAATAAAAATTTGGGATTCCCAAATTATGGATTTATGATAATTAGGGTTCTGTATAACAAACCACCAAACTTCGAATTATGATGTTTCTTAATCAAAATTTGACACTATAACTAAAATTAATGCACGAATTAACCCCTCGATCAGTCGACCGCACTCATTGGTGCGGTTGACAGTGAGTGGTCATCCGCTCCAGGTGTAAGCGATCTACTAGTTAGCTTTTTCTAAGCACATCATGAACCTTGGCCTAAGGCCTAGGTTATAAATAGGGGCATTTCACCAAAAGGACAAACTTCGCAGTCCAATTAGCTTCTAGGACACACATTCAAAAAAATTACTTTCAAGGCCAAAATCAGCAAAATAATTACTTTCAAGGACAAAGTCGGTAGTCCATTTACTTTTAAGGACATAATTTCATAGGTTTTTAGGCCCTAGAAACTAATTATTTTACGTTTTGTCCTTGATAGTAATTATTTTCATTGTGTGTCCTAGAAACTAATTCCACTTGCTAAAGAGGCCCTTGTGGCTAATTTCCACTTATAAATAAAATAGTAGGATTATATATAGTGCATATATATGTGGATGTTAGGACAACTAGGGAAACTAGTTGCCTATATGGCGATGCAAGGACATTGCGAACTTTGGCAAATGATATTTATCCAGCAAGGTTCGATATTAGATGAGGGGAGACTATATCATAAATTTGCACTCATATGAGGTTCTATGATGGACGTGCAACACTGACGATAATGCATGATGGACTATGCGGCCCAGAACTAACTGTAGTTCCTTGGTATTCATGGTAATGGGACTTGATGTTGTGTTGTTAATAGATCTCAGCACGGTGAAATAAAAGGCATTATGTTACATTGAGAGGTGGATATAGATGCATCGACGATGAGACACTTAAGTGAGTTAGCATTGCGGGCTCTCCGTCGGTGCATAACTAGGATAAGTGTAGTTGTGATTGTGGGAATATAATCCCACGGTGAAAACTATGGGGAAATGTAAGTTAGCTTAGTTACATGTAGTCGTATTTGTGGGAAACATAGTTCCATGGTTGGAAATTGTAGAGAAACCAATGTGGAATATTTCTAGTAGCTATTGGCTGATAAATAGCTATTTTTAAGTTTGATTGATTATTCAACCATAAGTATTAGCATGCACAAGTCGTTAATGTTGGTATTTATTGAGCTAAACCCCTTTAAATTAAGAAACAATTAATTCACGGACACTTGCAGGACATCGCAGGTCAGATAGAGTATCACTAAAGTCAATTGCATGTGATCACCATGTATTAATGATGTACTCATTCACCAGAATTTTTTCAGACCCACCCTATTTCCTTTCTTTTTCCCCACCATAGGAGGACAGGGCGGCAGGTGATAGGCCAGAGATTAGTATGTGGAGAGGCAAGCTCAGCATTGGAGTTGCTCATCATTTATATTACTCTCCATGTAACAATTATCGTATTCAGTACTTAGTATTTATCAGACTATATATTATTATATTTCTATGTACTCTGCATTTGACTACGTACAATTTCTGAGACTGTGTTTTGAGATATTTTCCAACATGATTATTTTCTATATTTATGTTTTGTTGCCTTCTCCTGTGAGATCTGAAAGTGTAGAATGTCTTAGATCATGTCGGTATACTATTAGTCTTGGTAATTTCAAAAAAAACTCGATAGCTTGTACTTTTTGGCACCTACGCAAGTCTAAAAGTCACCCTATGCTATCCAGGTTTTTAACCCAGCAGGAACTACAAGAAAACTGAGCAAACTTGTGTAGGCAGGTTGGTTCAGGACTCAACCAAAAAAACTAAGACAAGGGATTGACAAGGGCCAAGCTATACAAATAGGGCAACAAATGGGATCAATGAAGCAAAGAGATTAGCATCTCTTTAGTTCAGTCAGTAGCTGAGCATAAATAACCAGTGAATTGCCGTCAAGACGTAAGAGCAACGATAAAAGGCAATGGGGATATTTCCAAGTCGATGTTCCAAAATATCCTAAGTGCTTAGCTTGCCGGTAACCCATGCCTCTGCTCAAACCATCAAACGAACTAGATATAGAACACCATTGAAAAGAGGCAAACTTGGTCCACAAAACAAACCAAGTCGACGGGTCATGGGTCGCCAGCGTCTCATGGTGTTGGCTTGTTTTGCGAGCCATGGTCCCTCCAAGTTGCGTGTAACCTACCTGATAAATGATCATGATAAGCCTGGCCTGGAAACTCTCCAACCTCTAAAAATATCATTCCACCTACTACATAAAGAGGTGCTTCTCCGGACTGGTTGCTGAAGCTTGGCTTGAGTTATTCTTCACTTTCTACCTCTACACAACTATCTCCAAAGAAATACGCTGTGATTCTCCAGTGGGTTCCAAATTTGAAGATTCAATCTAGCTAGAAAATAATCAAAGCCTTGTAATCCAGCAACTCATGTAACAACAATCAGTCTACAGTAAGGTTGTAAAGTGGATATAGGCTTCATTACCAGTCGAACCACCATAAAAAATTTCTGTTTTCTTTCTTTTACTATGATATATGGTATTGCTCTGTCAGGACTGGGCTGGTGCTTTCAAATCCAAACCAGGGTGTTGGTCCATTTTTTGGGTCGACATTTTGGTGCTTTCATTTAGAATCTCCAAATCAGGATCCAGATTTAGCTATCTACTTTGGATCTCACGGATCCAGAAGTTAGAATCCCAATCTTTCCTTGAAGATCTAGCTAGTTACTTTGGATCTCATAGTCCTAAAGTTAGATCACTAATCCTTTCTTGAAGAATTCATTATTTGGAATCAATGGCTTCTGAAAGAAGAAGAACTACCTCTGGAAGGTCTATAGGGGCAGTAGTAGCCGGAAAAAATGTTAATCCCCAACAAACCGAAGTGAATAGCGCTAACTTAGGAAATAAGATGCCTGCCTCCTCCAATCAGCATGAAGTTGTTACCAGGGATGAGTTAAGTAAGATGGTTGATGAGATCAACCAAAAAATGAGAATAGCCAAAACGCTCTGATGGATAAGCTTAACGCTCTCCTAACCCTATAGTCAAATCCCGCTCCAAGGACTATGCTCGAATGCACGGCTGCTGTGGAACAAGAGAATTCTTCCATTTCTGCTCTACATAGAGGAAACAGAAAACAACCATAAAAGAAGGTGAGAATGGGACTTAACATGTATGGAAATGCAAGTACTCTGTATGCCACAAGGCAACCTATCCTGAATTTGAGTCAAGGGGCAAAGACCCCCGTAGAAGACATAGCTATGGATCTTTTCAAATCAGAGGACGGAGAGCCAGATGACAAACTGGAAGAAGACGCCAATGCATTTGATAATACAAGGAATACCCAAACTGCTCAGCGAGACCAACCACAAGCCAATGGGACCTTGCAGGAGAGGCTCTCTCGAAGATAGAAGAGCCTAGGCATTAGCCCACTTACCAAGACCGTTTGCAAAGTCAAACACTTGGCGTAGTGACTGATCGTCATCCTTAGGACTACCAGACATCAGAGGCATATATAGCGAACATGGTTAAATGATTAATGGATGAGAGTAAACATGGGAAAGATGATAAGTGGGGATCTTCACCAAGTAGGTCTCCCTTCACCGATGAAATCCTGAACAAGAGATATCCAGAAAAGTTCACAATGCAAACTATTCTATCCTACGATGGAACGAAGAACCTGAAGCCTCACTTGTACAAATACAATTGGTATATGGACGGAGCGATGCCTCTGAAGCTGTTCGATGCAGATGCTTTCTTATCTTTCTCGAAGGGGCTGCGTTAAAGTGGTTCACTAGGCTTCCACCAAGATCTATCTCTACTTTCGACCAACTAGCGACAAGGTTCCTTGATCAGTTCAAACTCTATGCTGCGCAGCCAAAAGATGTCATGTCCCTATCGAAGTTGTTCCAAGGGTGAAACGAATCACTCAAGCCTTTCATGAACAGGTTTAACACAGCCATGATGGAAGTAAGCAAACCCAATGAAGACATGGTTTTCATGGCATTAGTTTTTTCATTCACCCGAAAACCGAATTCGAAAGTGGATTAAAATGAAGAAACCTACCACCAGGAAAGATTTCAATCACAAAGCAAGTCAGTAATTAAGGTTGGAGGAAGCACAAGAATTTAAAGGGAAGTCTACTAGTGTGCAGCCAACAAATGTCGGGCAAAGTAATGTAGCAATGAATCAAAATGTGCACACTTCGCGAACTGCTAAAGAAACCACTAGAAAAGATGGGAATTCGAAGAGAAAAGGTTAAAACTCCAACAGGAAGAATGGTAATGGCAGCAATAAATTGCTCAAAGGGTTTAGACCTAAAGGCCACACTTCCCTAAGAGACACACTGAAAAACATTTTTCTCGCCATTTAAGGGACTGAGGAATGCAAAAGGCCACTCAAAAAGAAGGCAACCAAGTAGCAGAAGCACTTGAGGAAATTTTTCCGCCTCCATGAGACACACGGCCACAATACGAATGAGTTTTGCCACCTGAAGAATCTCATTGAGGAACCGATCCAGAACAATAAACTCCAACAGTACGTTAGACAACCACAAAACTCGGATCAATATGCAATTCCTCAACACCCAAGAGAATGAAGAACCAAGCAGGAACCATCGAAGAAGGTTCAAAACGAACTAACCAGAGACTCATTATCAAAAAAATTATCCAGGGGGTCGCATCTGCACAAAGAAGTTAGGGTGAAATAGAGCAATATGCAAGTTCGTTAAGCATTGTCCGAAGGAATCATGTTTGGCTGTGGAAAAGGAGACTCCAATTAAGATGCAGAGGATCTTGAATGACGATATTGTGTTTCGAAATCGAGATACCGAAGAGGTCGAAGCTCCGACTGTTGATCCAATGGTGGTGACTGTAGGAATTAGGCCTGTTGTAGTTCGATTGGTATTGGTTGACAGCTGCAGCTCCGTTAAAATTTTCTTGAAATTCACTTTCGATCAAATGAAGATTGGCATGAAAAGTGTGTCTGCGTGTCAAACAAAGATCTAGGATTTTACTAGTGAACCAAAGCAACCAGTGGGAATAATTGACCTACCCGTGGAGCTTGGATACGGTGAGTGAAGGGTCACCCTCAATCAGACCTTTGTGATCGTGGATGAAATGTCAGCATACAACGACTTCTTTAGACGACCCGCATTAGTTGACTTCAGAATAGCACTGGCCCAATGGTGCCTTACCATGAAGTTCCTTACGGAACATGGAGTCAGAATTATGAAAGGAGACCAAAGCATCACCCAGGAATGCTACGTTGCAGAATTGCGCTAGTTAGGAAGAAAAGAAAATGGAAAGGATGTCGGGAAAGCCCTCCACATCCGTAAACCCTCTGAATAACAACTAAAGAATCACCTCTGGCTTGGGGACCATATCCGATTCGACAAGGCTTTGGACCATAGAAAGAAGAGCTCAAGGGAGGATCGGGCAGCACCGGTTGAATTGATGGTATCTGTACCAGTCTATATAGATGATCCAATATGGGTCCTAAGAATTGGGTCATACGATGGAAACAAGATGCGGTCGGAACTAACCAAATTCCTTCGTGCCAATTTGGACGTATTTACTTGGACACACTCTGATATGTGTGGAGTATCACCTGACTTTGCCTGCCATGCTCTTAATATTGACCCCAAATTCACCATAGTTAAGCCAAAAAGGTGCGGCTTAGGCTTGGAACGGTCCAAGGCATTGAGAGAAGAAATAAATAGACTGATGGCTAATGGCTTCATTTTTGATGCAACCTACCCTGAATGGTGTCGAACCCAATCCTAGTCAAGAAGTCTAATGGAAAATGGCGAACCTATATTGATTTCTCGGACCTCAACATGGCTTGTCTGAAGGACGGCTTCTCACTCCCCAGGATTGATGAACTGGTGGATGGGACAACAGGACACGAACAGCTGTCATTTATGGATGCATACTCAGGCTATAACCAGATCGTGATGCATGAACCAGACCAAGAGAACACCAGCTTCATCACCGATTTGGGACTGTACTGCTACCGAGTAATGACATTCGGTTTGAAAAATGTAGGGGCAATGTACCAAAGGCTAGTGAACACTATGTTCAAACGTTAGATTGGGAAGACCATGGAAGTTTACGTGGATGATACGTCATTCAAATTTCGAGTGGCAACTAGCCATCTCGATAATCTTATTGAAATGTTTGAAATACTCCAAAAATATGGAACGAAACTTAACCCGCTCAAGTGCTACTTCGGAGTAGCCTTAGAAAAATTCTTAGGATTCATTGTGAGTGCTCGAGGCATTGAAGAGAATCTAGAAAAAATAACGACATTACGGTAAGTCCAAGCCCCTAGAAACAAGAAAGAGCTTCAAAGATTGAATGGAAAGATTGCAGCACTAAGTCGGTTCATCTCCAAAGCTACAGACAAGTACATACCCTTCTTTGACGCACTGAAGAAAGGAAATAAAAAATTTGAGTGGAGCAAAGCTTGTCAAACAACTTTCGAGCAATTGTTATGGCACATGGAAATGCCCATGATCTTGTCAAAACTGGTGGATGGAGAAGACCTATTCATCTACTTAGCGGTTTCCCTGCACGAACTGAGACCAGCTCTCGTATGAGAAGAAGCAAGAATCCAACGACCTGTGTACTACATTAGCAAATGATTCACCGGAGTTGAGAAGAATTACCCAAAGCTGGAAAAGCTAGCGTATTGCCTTTTGATCGCATCCCAGAAATTAGTACCATACTTCTAGGCCCATCCAATTAAAGTATTGACTGACCATCCCATGAAGCAAGTTTTGTACCAGCCAGAAACTTCCGAATGACTTCTCAAGTGGAACATAGAGTTGAGCCAATACGACGTCACATACCGTCCGAAGAAGGAAATCAACAGGAAAGCATTGTCCGACTTCATTGTCAAATTTACCATAAGATACGAGGATGAGGAAGTTCAGTCAGAAACAGACGTATAATGGAAGCTCTTCGTCGACGGCTCATCAAACAACTTCTATTCATGCATAGGGATAGTACTCAAAACTCCCGAGAGGTGATCCATTAGCTATGCTTTACGCTTAGAGTTCTCGGCTATGAATAACGAAGCGAAATACGAAGCACTGATCATAGGATTGAAGGTTGTGAAGGAACTCAAAATAAAGTCCATCTACGTATATAGCAACTCCAAGCCAGCTGTGTTGAATGAAAGTAGAGTACTGGGTGCATGGACAAAATCGCGCCCTGTACCTATCTAAAGTACAAGAGTTGTTGGGTGATATCGAGAACTACACCATAACATTTTAATACCCTAGGTATTGATTTTGATGACAACAACCATATAAATATTACTACTAATGTATCTTCGAGTTATGCAGTCATATCAAATATATTATGGAGACATTTACAGAGATAAACAAGAATACAGTGGAAGCAAATGAATTATAGAAGAAGGTTAAACAGAGCAATTGAAGAACAAAACCCAATTAGAGAAGAATATTGAAGCATAAAGGTGTGTGAGGTGATGAAGAGTTGGTTGAACCTTATAATATCTTGTTAAAGATCTCATGGCAATTATACTTGAAGATCATCAACTATTAACCTCAACCGAATCACAAAAATCCACAAATATAAGGTAATTTGAAATGCTAAAAATTTGCAACACTTAATAGTGTTGCTGTTCATTTGGCAACATGGGTATGTCGACATGGGGGTACCTAGTATGTCGACATACTAGCAGTTTTCAGAATTTCAAATTTTAAATGAAGAGACATTTCCCTCCATCTCTTCACCAAAAGACACTTCTCTTCAACCACTATATAAAGGCCTCTGAAAACGAATTTTAACATCAAGAATTCTCATTTTCTCTTACTCCTTCTCCAAACATTTGCAAAAGAAATCCATTGCACACTCTTCAAATCTCCTTGCAAATCGATACTATTTCACTCCAGTTCTTCACTGATTTGCAAGCCACTCAATATCAGAGAGTTGTACTTGAATTCACGTCATTCTCTCTCTGATTTCATCCTATTCCTCAAAGAATTCAAAGATATATTGCCATTGGAGGTCTATAGGATCATTGTACCGAATTTGCAAGAATCTGTTTTGAAGATACGACTACTTGCCATAGTTTGTTGTTGTTGATAAGGAGAAGGTGTTCTTATAGCCTGTAAAATCAAGAGGGTGTGTCTTGTAGCCCGTGAAACCAAGATTGTAAAGGTGTTCTTTCCACCCGTGGAAAGCAAGCGGTTATAGTGGAATTCTGCACGATAGAGTGCAGGACTGAAGTAGGATTGGTTAATCCGAACCAATATAAAAATCCGGGTGTTATTTACATTACTGCATTTACTTTATTACTTACTTATTCTTTGATTACTTCTTTCTGTTTGCAATTTGAGTAAATAAGTTTTATATTCATAAATAAGTAGTTAATACACATTTCACCACTTCTAGTGTCTGAATAGCCTTAAGATCCAACATTGTGTCACCCCAGTTTCCAACAATTGGTATCAGAGCCTTGGTTTTCAAAAATTCATAACTTTGTTTATGAAAAGTATAAATGGCTAATGAAACTAGTAACACATTTTTTAACACTTTTGTAGAAGGGAAATCTACCACTAGACCTCCTCTATTTGATGGCAGTATTTATGCTTATTGGACTTGTAGGATGGAATATTATTTACAGTCTAATGGTTTGGATATTTGGAACATTACCCAAATAGAGTACATAGAGCCTAAAACTAAATTTTCAAAATGGACACTAGACCAAAAGACACAAGCACTTAATAACTCTAAGGCCATGAACATTTTATTTTGCTCCTTAGATAGAAATGAATTTAATCGAGTGTCTATTTGTAATTCTGCATATGAAATTTGAAGAACACTGCAAGTCACACATGAAGGCACCAAAAAAGTAAAACAAACAAAGATATCTACGCTAACAAACCAGTTTCAAATCTTTCAAATGAAACCAAATGAGTCTATTTCTGATATGTATTCTAGATTTCAAGATATAGTACATGCCTTAATAACATTAGGAAAGAAAATTTCTGAAGAAGGCCAAGTCCGGAAGATCTTGAATTCACTTCCTAGTGAATGGGATCAGAAGACTCTGGCAAATGAAGAAGCCAATGATATTAGTACTATGAAAATAGAAGATTTAGTTGGTAACCTAATGTCTTATGAAGTGAAGTTGCAGATTAGAAAAGAGAATCAGGCAAATGAGAAGAAATCACTAGCACTCAATGCTATGATCGACAACGATGAATCAGATGATGATGCTATTGATGATGATATCGAGTTTATGACCAAGAAGTTCAAGAAATTCTTGAAGTATTGGATAACAAACATACTTCGAAAAACTAACAACAATAATTCTAGAAATAGAAATGTTGTCAAGTGTTTCGAATGTGATAAACCCGGTCATTTGAAAAGAGACTGTCCCAAACTGATGAAATCAAAGTTAAACACTTTCAATAAGGAGAGGAAACATGCATTCAATGCAAGATGGGATGATTCATATACATCATCAAGTGACAGTGATTCAGAAACAGAAAATGCCAACATGTGCTTCAGGGCAAAGGATGACCAGGTATGGAATTTTAATAAAGAAATTACTAATGTTTTGAATGATATGAATCAGGGATATAAAATACTTAAGAAAGAGTACAATAATAGTTTGGCAGAGATAGATAGATTAAAAATATTTATTGAAAGGTTAGCTAAAGAAAAACAATGTCTAAAAGATGAAATTGAAAGACTTAATGGGTATAATGATAAAAAGGATCTGACGCTTGAAAGTTTTGAAAAACTAAAAAGTTAAAATGAATCCTTAAAATCAGAAAATCTTTCAATGAAGCCACAGATCACTAATCTGAATGACAAAATAACATCTCCAGACAATGTTATTCTTAACCGTAATAAGGATTTTGACAAAATGAAAACTGATGTTGATAAATTTAACAAAGGAAAGGATAATTTAGAAAAATTATTATCTACATCTAAACACACTAAGAATAAACATGGACTTGGATACACCCCTAAGGCTAAATTAAAGAAAAATAGTATTCAAAATATTAAGTTTGTTTAGGATACCAAGTTCAAACCAAAACCTAGGAAGTTAAAGTTAAAACCTCCAAATAGATTCATTAATTTATGGGTTCCAAAAAGGGTGGATGGTATTGAAAAAGAAGAATATATTGATAATTTTATTAATAAGGTTCATTCATTTAATGATTATATTTTGAAAGGACATTCAAACTCTTTATGGGTTTGGTGTCCCAAAACTTAACCCCATGGACCCATAATAAAAAGGGTACCGGTGTGCATATTTTATAACTTTTCAGGTACTAAACAATGTATATCAGATAGCAGATGCTCAAAGCATATGATAAGAAATCTATTGAACATTGGACAAATACGAAAAGGATTTGTTATTGGAATCGGCAAAGTTGGTAACTCTAAAACTCATCCTATATTTGATAAGTTTATTTCATGTTTTGAATTGATTTGGTTTCCCCTCATGTTTTTTATTTATAAGCATTTATCTCTATACACAAACTCTACATGTTGTCTAGCAGTGATTTAAGCGACTATTTTTCGCCCTTTTTGTTGATGACAAAGGGGGAGAAAAGGTATAAATATACTAGGCAAAATGATAGGGGGAATGCATAGAGTTAGGGGGAGTCAAATATAAAAATATTATCTCTTATCTCTCAAATATTTATATGGTTGTCATCATCAAAAAGGGGGAGATTGTTAATACCCTAGGTATTGATTTTGATGACAACAACCATATAAATATTACTACTAACGTATCTTAGAGTTATGCAGTCATATCTAATATATTATGGAACATTTACAGAGATAAACAAGAATACAGTGGAAGCAAATGAATTATAGAAGAGGTTAAACAGAGCAATTGAAGAACAAAACCCAATTAGAGAAGAATACTGAAGCATAAAGGTATTTGAAGTGATGAGGAGTTGGTTGAACCTTAGAATATCTTGTTAAAGATCTCATGGCAATTATACTTTAAGATCATCAACCATCAACCTCAATCGAATCACAAAAATCCACATATATAAGGTAATTTGAAATGCTGAAAATTTGCAACACTTAATAGTGTCGCTGTTCATTTTGCAACATGGGTATGTCGACATGGGGGTACCTAGTATGTCGACATACTAGCAGTTTCAAAATTTCAATTTTTAAATGAAGGGACATTTCCCTCCATCTCTTCACCAAAAGACACTTCTCTTCAACCACTATATAAAGGCCTCTGAAAATAAATTTTAACATCAAGAATTCTCATTTTCTCTTACTCCTTCATCTCCAAACATTTGCAAAAGAAATCCATTGCACACTCTTCAAATCTCCTTGCAAATCGATACTATTTCACTCCAATTCTTCACTAATTTGCATGCCACAGAATATCAGAGAGTTGTACTTGAATTCACATCATTCTCTCTCTGATTTCATCCTATTCCTCAAAGAACTCAAAGATATATTGCCATTGGAGGTCTATAGGATCATTGTACCGAATCTGCAAGAATCTGTATTGAAGATACGATTACTTGCCATAGTTTGTTATTGTTGATAAGGAGAAGGTGTTCTTGTGGCTTGTAAAATCAAGAGGGTGTGTCTTGTAGCCCGTGAAATCAAGATTGTAAAGGTGTTCTTGCCACCCGTGGAAAGCAAGCGGTTATAGTGGAATTCTGCACGATAGAGTGCAGGATTAGAAGTAGGATTGGTTAATCCGAACCTGTATAAAAATTCGGGTGTTATTTACATTGCTGCATTTACTTTATTACTTACATATTCTTTGATTACTTCTTTCTGTTTGCAATTTGAGTAAATAAGTTTTATATTCATAAGTAAGTAGTTAATACACATTTCACCACTTCTAGTGTCTGAATAGCCTTAAGATCCAACATTGTATCACCCCAGTTTCCAACATAACACACATCCTATAAGAGCAAAACACTAAGGCAGACTATTTGGCCAAGCTGGTAAGCCCCGAAGAAGTCTAGTCATTAGGATTGGTTCTAGTTGAAACGCCAACTATCCTCGGCATAGAAGAAATGGACGTGGACTAGATTCTAGCGACTACCATCGAGCTAGAGACATAGATGACTCCGATAAAGGACTATTTGCTTGTAGGAACATTACCAACTGACCAAAATTAGCGAAAGAAGCTTCTCTGCAAAGCGCCAAGGTTCATGATGAAAGATGGGATACTCTATCGAAGGGGATTCTCGACCCCCTTTCTTAGGTGTGTGACCGATGATGAAGCATGACAAATCCTGAAGGAAGTACATGAAGGCAAATGTGGAGACCGCACTAGGGGGCAGACCTTGGCAAAGCAACTCCTTCGATATGGATACTTTGGCTAACAATAAATCATGATGCTGCAGATCACGTCAAAAGATGCGATTGCTATCAAAGGTTCAGTTAAGAGAACTCCTTTAACGGAACTGACACAAATGGTTAGCCCATGGCCATTTGCAATATGGGAAATCGATCTAATTGGTGTCCTTCCAACAGCCAAAGGAGGAGCCAAATATGCAAGAGTTTCCATATATTATTTTACAAAATGGGCCAAAACAGAACTACTGGCCACTATAACCAAAAGGAAAATTATTAACTTGTCACTAAAAACATCATTTGCACGTTTGGTGTGCCGTAAAAAATCATCATTGACAATGGAACCCAATTCGAAAGTGTCGAGTTCAAAGACTTCTGCAGATGCTTTCGAATTGAAAAAAGCTTTTCCACAGTGGCTTCCACAAGCAAACGGGCAAGTAGAAGCGATAAACAAGATCATCAAATCCACCATTAGAAAGCGACTAACAAAAGCAAAAGGAAATTGGGTTGATGAACTTCCACTCGCATTATGGGCATACAGGACAATACGTAAAGCGGCAACTGGCCACACTCCATTCGCATTAGCATACAGTTTAGAAGAATTGGTTCCTGTTAAATTAGAAACCCCCTTGCACCAAAGGCGGAATTTTAACCGAGCACAAAATGAGCTTCTCCTACTCGAATCGCTAGACATGGTCGATGAAAAAAGAGAAGGAGTAGAGTTGACAATGGCAGCCCACCAAAAAAGTGTTGCATGGTACTTTAACTCCAAATTCATAGTCAAACCTTCGAAGTTGGAGATCTTGTGCTCAAGCGAGTTTGCCCTATGCCAGGAGCCTTCGGACCAAACTGGGAAGTATTGTATATCGTTAGTCAAAAGCTCAGCGATGGTACTTTCAAGCTAATAACCGTCGACAAGGTCAGAGTTTCTAGAGCCTATAATAGCGAATCGCTCCACCGTTGTTTCATCTAATAAACTATTTTATGCATTTTCTATCTCTTCAGTAAATTACCATCTCGGAAATGCTGGTGTCATTGTAAATAGGCAAAGAATCTACCATGCTTTACTTAATAAAGTTTTCCTTTTGAACTAACTAAACCGTGTTCATAATAATCACCCGTAGAATTGACGGAAGCAAATCTACTCGAATCGATTCTTGCCCTCTAGCAATTAAACAGCTCCGAAACCATCGAGAGGGCTAAGAAACATCGGAAAATCCTCGTATTGCTCGAAGATAGGCAACGTCAAGGAGCCCCAAAGTAAAAACTCGTCGTATTGCCCAAAGATAGGCAATGTCAAGGAACCCCAAAGTAAAAACTCCTCATGTTGCACGCGGGCAATGTCGAGGAGCCCCAAAGTAAAAAAAAAACTCCTCATGGTGCCCAAAGATGGGAAACATCAAGGAGCCCCAAAATAAAAACTCCTCATGAGGCCCAAAGATAGGCAACATCGAGGAGCCCCAAAGTAAAAACTCCTCGTGTTGCCTGAAGATAGGCGACGTAGAGGAGCCCTAAAGTAAAAAAAAACTCCTCGTGTTGCCCGAAGATGGGCAACATCGAGGAGCCCCAAAATAAAAACTCATCGTGTTGCCCGAAAATAGGCGACGTCGAGGAGCCCCAAAATAAAAACTCCTTATGTTGACCGATTATAGGCAATGTCGAGGAGCCCCAAAGTAAAAAAATCCTTGTGTTGCCCGAAGATATGCAACACCAAGGAACCCCAAAACTAAAACTCCTCATGTTCCCCGAAGATAGGCAACATCGAAGAGCCTCAAAATAACAACTCCTCATGCTGCCCAAAATAGGCAACTCCAACGATTACCGAAATTACAACTCCCCATGTTGCCCGAAGACATGCAACACCGAGGAAAAACAAAAGTCGCGCCTCTCATGAGCCATGCACCAAAATCCTAACTCCTCACATTGCCCGAAGATAGGCAACATTAAGGAACATGAGAAACCGCACACATATAGTCGGGAATGGTAAGGGCAGCCCGTACAAAATTGGCGCTGGTATGAGGGCACTCAACAACACAGACCCAAGCACAAATTGCGTATTCACTGAAGTGTCGAAAAATCCCAAACAAAAAATGAGATCGCTTGCTAAAATCGCAATATCTCCAAAAATTAGAACTATG
Source organism: Allium cepa (assembly GCA_030765085.1). Lineage (NCBI taxonomy): Eukaryota > Viridiplantae > Streptophyta > Magnoliopsida > Asparagales > Amaryllidaceae > Allium > Allium cepa. The sequence goes on along the minus strand of CM060929.1, from coordinate 913,287,093 downwards.
TTGTATGTTAGTGCAATTTTCAGTAAAGATTATTTAGACCTCAAGTTATCAACTATTTGAAAGTTGTTTAAAGCGAACAACCCTACGAACCGGGAGCATATACCTGTACTAAGATATAACTAAACAAATACAGCAAGTTCACAAATTCAACTTTTCAACTTCCAAACAAATAGTCCAAACCACAACTTTCTAATTTTTTGAAAATTTTCTCAAGTTTTTCGAATTTTCGAACAATAAACTCTTTAAATGATGTTAATCTCTAAGTTCCATCACCTCAAATGAAGGACTTTGGCTATAATCATAGAACTTGCAAAGTATGAATTAAAAAAGCATAAGTACACGAAGCATATATGAATGGATAGATAAAAAATAAAGTCAAAATATCATTGCATTACTTGTGACTTTCTGTACGCAGGATCAAAATGTGGGGGCCGTACCCACACAACAATGGCCAACAAAGAAAAAATAAAGACCCTATAATCAAGACACAAAGTGTAGAATCTGCACTTGAACAAAATAACTCAAAAAGAAAAACAAGTCAATCTTCTTGCACGCTGTTGGCCAAAATCAAGTTCGTCATCACGAAAGCCACTCAGCCCTTCTTGCCACCACTTCCCTTCGCGCCTCTGTTTTGCAGCTTCTACTTCTTTTCAAGGGAGGTGTCGCTGCCAGTAATGTCAACATGCACTTCGGCGGCAATCTCCCCCTCCTCCTCTGAATGTTTTTTTAGAAGATTTTCCCTTTCCTTTGCATTTTCATGACTTCTGGGAGCTCTTCGAAGCCTTGACTGCATCCACCTTTTCCTTCCTCACAGCAATCAAATTATGCTGAGCCTTCTATGGCTGCTCCATCTACATCTCCTGCCCCTTATCCTCAATGGTAGTTGTATCAACTTTCAGAGATGCCGAAGGATCGTCTAAGCCGTGGAGCGCCGCAATATTCTCGGCCTCTGGCCTCGGTTGTGAGCTAGATGTAGATGTGGGCACTGGAACAGGAACAGATACAATCTCAGAGGACGTGAAGATGGCAGCATGCATAAGCATCGAAGTAGCTGGCGCGTTAACGGGAAGAGTGGATGGACCTATAAGATCAATAAGGAAAGCATTAAACTCCTCTTACTCCTGTGGTGTAAGATGAAGGCTCCTGAAGTCAGGAGAAGCATGGACGTTACCTACACCAGAGGAAGGTTCATGAATGGTGACCTCAAACTCATTGCGCTTACCTTCTTTAGAGGAATCCACCACATGAGGAACAACATCGAGCACCGAGCTCGTCAGTTGGTCGTGGAGTTGCTTTGACATTTCACCCTCACCAGAGGAAGAAGGCATGGTAAACATGTCAGTAGCAGACATCAGAGCGACATCATCAGCCTCCTTCTCTCGGTCAACCTGAACGATCTTCGGGCCCTCAAGTAGCGCCTTCTTGGACTCCTCATTGAGATAAGCATCCTACAACCCTTGATATGTGTAAACGTCACCGCTTTTAGTAAAGCGGGACAAGATCTCCTCCCAAACTTGGGCAAGAGTGCGCAGGTACTTCAGGCCGAGGGAGCCAAGGCTCCCTAATGCAACAGGGAGTTCACATAAAAGTTTGGAATTGTTGCATCCAGTTTCTCCATTCTTAGATCAAAAGCGTGTTGAAGGTCCAAATAATCTGCCGCTACTGCAGCCTTCTCAATCTCAACATCAGTTTTATCGGCATTGAGTTGGACAACTTGAGCCTGTAACTTTGTGATGGTCTCGGCTTGATAAGAGATCATTTTGTTGTGCCCCTCAACAATTAGATCATGGTCGGCAATTGTCTTGTGCTGGGCTTTGATGGTAGCATTGCAAGCAATCACTTCCTCTTTCAATTTCGCCTACTCCGCATGCGTCTTTTTAATTTCATTTCTCCATACGATCTCGACCTTCTCATGCACCTCTTTTAGCTCCTTCATTAGGCTGGTAGTTCTCTTACTATCCGGGGGCAACATTTCCTTCTCCTACTCTAACTGTTTAATCTTGGCATCCCAATCAGCCATCACCCTTTCAAAATCATCTTTCTCGGTTTTAAAGGAGGGGATATTTTGATAATTATTCCTATTCGTGTCTGTTAGTTGCTTGTAGAGAATCTCCCATTTCTCAGCATGCTTATGGTCACTTTGGCTAGCTTGGAGATGCGGCACATAGGAATCCCTACAAACAGGATGAATATCCATGTCAAACTTAACTTCTCTTAGGAACCGACCCGAAAGGGTCACCTCAAGCTTAGGAGGGCGTGTAGGAAGAGTGTAGGCCGACCTTCGGTAGGGATGAGATGCGCCAGAGGCAGTGGTAACAATAGAGGAAGATGGAACATGTACTAGATACAGAATCGGTGCAGAAGAAGTAGGAACGTCTTGACCTATGGAAGTATTCTTTGAAGCGGGTTCGGAAGGATGAAAGCGGTAGTCAAACTTGATTTCTTCGATGGCTCATCTCTTTCCTCATGAGACCATCTTTTCTCATTTCTGCCTTTGTGCAGATGCGCCATCTCTCTCCTCTTGGCGGTGAGTGTCGGCCTCGAGCTCTTTCCTCCACCTATGCTCGTCCCTCGTTTCCTAGACTTGGTGGCGGCTAAAGGAGTGCTTTGTGTATCGCTGCCAGTCGGTATAATACTCAAAGTCGTCATAGAAGCCTGACCCTCTTTTTATACCTTGAATAAAGTGTACATGAAATATTTCGAAAACATAACATAAATTAGGTAAATATATAAGGGAATGAAAGATTAGAAATGTGGTAATCCTAGTGTGATGTGTCATCCATTTCAAATATGTGCCTAAGGCGTCATCACAAACCGGAGCAAACAGCTATCGAAGGAGGGATTGGACTGGCTTTGGTTGTTATAAGAAAAGCTGGGCCAACTGGTAGAGCAATATCACATGAACAAGATGGCGTCATGTCGAATTTGAAATCCCCTTCCACAAGCGCATCGAAGTCGACGAATAAATCACTAAAATCCCCAAGATCCACAACTATATTCTTGCTTGGGGAATCTTGGCGTCTACTAGTTTTTGGGATATTGCCCTTGCTACTTGTGTCGAAAAGGGGAAAATTTAAAAGGACGAGACACATCCTTGGAGTCTTCTCGCAAGACTCCGAATCATCGCCTTCAGATTCCGACGAAAAGTAATCATTGGCAGTAGTTTCACCGCTATTACTTTTAAACTGCACCTCCTTTTCATCAGAGTCCACTACGGCTTTGCCTTCTCTATACATGGGGTCCTCATCCGTTTCCTCCTTGATTGGAGACATTCTGACTGAACCACTTAGGCCAGACGTAGTGATTTCTTCCTCCTTGTGGGCCTCATTATGTGGTCTTTCAGATGAGCCACCTATCTCTTGATCTTTATCAGAAGCATGTAAAGAAGAAGAGGGTCATGCGAAAACTTTGGCTTGACCAGAGAAGGAGCTTCATTCTGAGCAACGGACCTGACCAGAGCCAACAGTCCGTACCGGCGCAAGTTCTTATCGGTCAACAAGACTCTAACGCACCACTCCAAAACATCAATAGCCTTTAAAGTTTGGCAAATCACATTAAGAGCTATGTCTCTATTTGATCTTGAAATAACTACAAAGGAAACACGATCAGTTAGAAACCCTATTACAACACTTCAAATTCAGACAAACGAAAGAGAAATGCTTATCCTCTGTTGTCCATCGACGACTGAACCCCTCGGGGCATCTAACAAAGAAGTGCTATTTCTTAAACTGTGATAGATTACTTCGCAATCGCAAGATGATCTACCGGTTCTATTGGGCTTCAATTATGATCAGAGAGGGGAAGTCATCTCTCCTCTTGAACGCTAGAAAATACCGCAACTCATCGAAATTTGGAGGACGGTCGAACGTTCGGATGAAAAGGACATGCATGCAAGTAAGGATAGCGTAACCATTTGAATGAAAGTAGAATAGGGAAATTCCCAAGTTTGAAAGATTTTTGCACAGAAAATCATTGGAGGGAGGCATGGCCCTATTCAAACACATAAACCTATGGCAAGCGGTGTACCCCGAGGGAGGCATACGAGCAAACTCATCATTCGCAGCCTAACACACATCTTATTCGGGAATCCCATGTTGCAGACATATATGGTGAAGAACTTTAGCGGAGACCACTGACGAGGCTCGTTTAGTTGGATTAAGCAGAACTCAAATGTTGGGAGGCATACAGTCCACGATGGGCCCAACAGGAACTAATTGGCTGAATTGGGCTTGCGAGGTAGATGGTGATTTAGCTTCAGAGAGCACCGGCTTCGTTCGCTTGACTTATAGCGTTTTGATTGCTGCTTCATTCCATATAACAGAACCCGCGCCCGTAAGCGGTCAGGTAAATCTATTCTAAATTTATGAATTTCCCCAATCATACTTAAATTCCAAAAAACATTAACTTGTAATCAATGCGTCAAATTTCGAGTGTGAACTGGAGCAAGTGTGTAAGTGTGGTGTGCTATCTATATGGGATAAACTCGGGGCTCAGAACACTGCAAACACTCCATCCCGTGTAGATAGTTCACTCGCAGTGAGAAAACAAAAGAACTTCCCGTGTCAGTTCATTTTTCCATTTTATCTACTTTTGGTGCATTTGCTCGCTATCGATCAATGATCGATAATGGATCTTTTGTCCGAAGCGACACAGAAATTCTCCTCCTCATAGAAATGCTAAACATGCAACAAGAAAACTAGATGAATCTGAGTCCTAGAAGGAAATCGAGATCGACTAAGTAGATGTGCATAGTGTGCAATAATGACTACAAAGCTGGGCACGAGTCAATTCTAGTTTAACAGACAAAGATAGAAGACCGTGTCAAGTGTTGGGCCACAACCCAAATATCACTTCCAGGAGAAACTCGTGACCCGATTGGATATCTCGACCATTAAACCATAATCAACTCGAACTTCTTGTAATCAACATTGCGAATGGACACTAGACGATAAGTCATCATACCAATGCAATAATTAGCAAACCAATTCAACCTACCTCTAACTGAATTCAAAGGGACAAGAAGAATCAAATTTGACAAGTTGTGGAATAGATCGATGGTAAGCTACTTTAGATCGGCTACAGTTCGAAAGAGGGCAAGGGCTTGGAGACAGGTCGACTAGGGTTTCATGAAATGAGTGAGCTCTTGAGGGAATCAACAACAGATGGATGAATCAGGTCGAGATGATCTTTGGGTCGCCTGGAATTGAATCGCCCAAAGCTAGCTCACGTGAGGAGGAAAGATTGGTTCGAGCAAGTGAAGAAGTTATGGATCGGTTCGAGTTTAAGTAGGCAAGAGGAGAAGCGAAATTTTCGCTAAGTACTCGTGTCGCCAACGACCTGACCCATAATGGATCGCCAACTATCCGAGCTGACTATATAAAATCCTTCTTGTGCATTAGGCCGCAAGCGATCCATAACACATAGATTGCTAGCAACCGATTTTTTTTTAAAATAAATATAATACATATATCTAAATGAAGAAAGAGAGCCATCTATTCATCATAAACTCGATCGACTTCAACCATTCGTCATTCCAAAAGCATTCGAAAAGCAACAAGTAGAAACATGATAAATTAGGGCAAGTCATGATAATCAAAATAAAAGAAAGATGGCCGATGATGTCAGGTTAACATATTCGTAGTGCTTTGTTGCAATCACTTGAAAATCAACAAATGAATATTGATGACGATGACTTCCAAAGTACACCATGTTTACAACAAAGACGTACTCTGGGGGGTAAATGTTATCCAGGTTTTTAACCCAACAGGAATTAAAAGAAAACAGAGAAAGCTTGTGTAGGTAGGATGGTTCAGGACTCAACCAAAAAAACTTAGACATGGAATCGACAAGGGCCAAGTTATATGACTATGGCAACGGATGGGATCAATGAAACCAAGAGATTAGCTTCCCTTTAGTTCAATCGGTAGCTGAGCGTAAACAACCAGTGAATTGTGGTCAAAACGTAAGAGCAACGATAAAAGGCTATGGAGACATCTCCAAGTCCAAGTTTAAGAAAATCCTAAGGGCTTAGCTCATCGGTAACCCATGCCTCCGCTAAAACCATCAAATGAACTAGATATGGAACACCATTGAAAAGAGGCAAAACTTGGTCCACAAAACAAACCAAGTATATAGCCAGAGACCCATAGGCCATGGGTCGCCAGCGACATATAAACCATGGGTCGCCAGTGACCCGTGGTGTTGGCTCGTTTTGCGAATCAAGGCCCCTCCACGTTGCCTGTAACATACCTGATAGCTGATGACAACAAGCCTGGCCCAGAAACTCTCCAACCTCTATAAATAGCATGCCACCAGCGACATAAAGAAGGGCTTCTTCGAACTGGTTGCTGAAGCTCTGCTGGAATTATTCTTCTCTCTCTACCTCCACACAACAATCTTCAAAGGAATACACTATGATTCTCCAGTGAATTCCAAATCTAGAGATTCAATCTTGATAAAAAACAATCAAAGCCTTATAATCAAACAACTCTTGTAACAGCAATCAGTTTATAGTAAAGTTATAAAGTGGATGTATGCTTCATTAACAACCGAACCACTATAAAAATTCTTTGTCTTCTTTATTTACTATTTTCTTTATATCTGTGATCTGTGATATTGCTCTGTCAAGACAAGACTAGTGCTTTCAAATCCAAACCAGGGTGTTGGTCCAATTTTTTGGGTCAACACCTTAAGCTTTGGATCATCGTGTTAGGATGTGCAGGTTTCCAACTTATTGCACGTTATTTTTTTACTTTTGTTTTATACTCTTAAGCTTATCATAGACATACTACATATGTTTCAAACACACATGTCCAAGTTGGTGACAACTCATCGGTGAATATAACAAAGTATGTGACGACCCTTCGTTTTCGAACAACTTAAGTTAACAATAAACCACACATGTCCAACTTAAACCATTAAAATACGAATGATTATCAATTTGGGATTTAAAATAAAATCAACATAGAATCATACACATATAAAAAAATACAGAATCTCGCAGCAGGAATAAATAATATCATAGTAATTCATGAAGCTATTAAATAAGATACATCAGAATTTAGCGTTTAATTATACAATATTGTAAATACATAGATTCTAATGATACATGAAAAATGAAATAAGAAACAAATACTGCATAGAGTGGAGTCTTCGACTAAGTTTTCATCTCCAAATAAGCACTGCTCATAAACTGCAATACTCAAGTTGACCCGACCTTAAAGTAAAATAATACATTAGAGTCGGGACTAGAAGTTCTCATGAAGGTAAATCCAACTCAAGTGTATGTTCAAAGTAACTCAAGAGAGGTTACAGGATTTTCCATCTCTTAAGGATCCATCAAACTATCTATGTATAGTAGGATACGCTATATATGTAACGTCTAATAGTAAAGTATAAGGCTTTACATTAATCTCCCTTAACATGTTATGAAACACCCCACACCCCTTAATATACCAAAATGGACACATTAAAAAGAGTGGTGCATTGTAGGTATTGTTAGGAACTGGGTTGATGATGTTTTGATGACAACAACCTTATATTGTTATTATACTTTACTTTATAAAATATATACTAACATTTCCATATATATATGTATATATGTATATAGGAAGTATATGCAGGTATTATCGAAGACTGATCAATATAAAGACTCAAGCATCAAAGATGAAGATTAGAGATTCAAGATTCAAGACTCTAGAGAATCAAGATTTCAAGATCTCGAGATAAGTGTCTAGTAATTTGTTAAAACTTCATAATAGCACTCTCATCTTTCTTCTAATTTACTTTTGGGATGGAACCCAATTTCCATCGAAACCAGTGCCTTACAAACCCACGACAAGTAGCTTACAAACCTACGACAAGTGGCTTACAAACCCACGAAAATCAAAATCATTTAAACTACTTTGTACAAGTTCTCGAGTCCTATGGAGGAGCTCTGTAGGAAGGTTCTTGCAATTTCAGTTTGGATAGATTTTTCAAAATGATTTTAAATCTGTTTTCAAAATGTTTTAGCTTTCAAAATCATGTTTTCAAAAATGTTTTCAAACTTTGTTTTAGCCTTGAAATATTCCTCTATTCTGATTTTAAAACTTCTATTTTTAAAACATCAAAATTTATTCTAATTTTAAATATTACTTATATAATTGACTGTCTATATCAATTATATATATATATATATATATATATATATTTAAAATAATGTTTTATGTTCATTCTCTATCTCAAAATATTGTTTAAATACTTTACTTTGGTCCAGAGAAGTTTCAACTTGTTTTAAATTCAATTGTCTTTTCAAAACAACATCTCTAGAAATTTGAACTGGGGAATGCCGACATATGGGGATACCCCATGTCGACATGGTAACAGTTGAAATTCAAAATTCAATTTTCAAAAGAAGTGTCCATTCGTTCGAAAACCTTTCGCCAATGGTTATGACTGTTGTGCATCTATATAAATGCTTCCAAAACAAGTTTTTTAATAACTACTTTTCTTATTTTCTTCACTCTTTCTTCTCCACCATTGCATATCCATACAACTTCATATTTACAAGGTCATGCCATCATTTTGCCAAATTCTCAATAGGAAATCATTTAGATACTCTCTCTATTTGATTCTCCATCATTCTACTGAAGATCAAAGTGCTATTCAGAGTTATAGGATCAATTTGTATTCAAAAAGTCCATAGAGTCTATCCATTCAAAAGGATTGTTATTAAGAAGTATTAGGGTGATCTTGTGTCCCGTAAATCAAGAGAGTTTACCCCAGACTCGGAGATAGGATGGTTCCTCAAGGCCTTACAAATTGAGGGTTGTAATTTGGATATTGGCTTATAAAAATCTGTACAAGGATATTGCCTTGGTGCAGGACTGGATGTAGGAGGATTCCGAACCAGTATAAAATCCGGTGTGTTCTTTCCTTTTACTTGCTTTACTTTACTATTTGCATTTGTTATATGTTCTGTGATCATTCTGTGTTAGAATTCTGTTTAGATTTGTGTTGAAATTTTTAATTTAGTCATATATTTCATAGATTCTTTAAAACACTATTCACCCCCCCTCTAGTGTTATTTCTGCCTTAAGATCCTTAATCCGCATCCCCAATAATTGGTATCAGAGCATTGGTTTTCATTGTTTCATAATCTGAAACTTGAAAAATATTAAAATGGCATTTTTGGAAAATTGTGTTAAAACTGTTTTGAATCTATGCATTTCATCAAAGTTTCATAAGTCTACATATAGTTATTTTGAAAAATCAAGTTATCTACCGAATTGGTGTGTTATGCAGGAACAGACATGTTATATGGCTTTTGACGAATCAACACCCAATGGACAAACTGTGCAAATTGAGAAAGATAAATGGATACTTGATAGTGGCTGTTCGAGGCACATGACTGGAAATCCCGAGATAATCAAGGACATTACTTATCAAGATGGTGGATTAGTCAATTTTGGTGACAACTCTAAAGGATATGTGGTTGGCGTCGGCAATGTCGGTAACTCTAAAACTTTACTTATTTCTGATGTTTTATTAGTTAGGAACTTAAAACACAATCTGCTTAGTATAAGTCAACTATGCGATAAAGGTTTTAAAATTAAATTTGAAAAAGATAAATGTCACATTGAAGATGATAAGTCTAATATAATTTTTGAAGGTATTAGGAAGAAAAATATTTATATCCTTAGTATGAAAATTTCAAATGATAATCTATGTCTTTTGGCTAATACAAGTGACCCTTGGATTTGGCATAAAAGATTTGGCCATTTGAATTTCAAATTATTGTCTAGGCTATCAAAACTTGACTTAGTTAGAGGTCTACCCAAGTTAAATTTTAAAGTAGATAGTATTTGTGATGCATGTCAATTAGGAAAACTTAAGAAAAGTTCGTTTAAATTAAAAGATGCTATTTCTACCTCTAGTCCTCTAGAATTACTTCATTTAGATTTATTTGGTCCTTCTCAAGTTCAATCAATTAACCATAGTAAATATGTTTTTATTATAGTAGATGATTATTCAAGATATACTTGGACAATATTTTTGAAACATAAAAATGATGCTTTTGAAATATTTAAAAACTTTTCTAAAAGAATTCAAAAACAACATTCTTTCAAAATTAAATCTATTCGAAGTGATCACGGTGGTGAATTTGAAAATGAAAATTTTGAGAATTTCTGTACTCAAAAGGGAATTACTCACAACTTTTCATTTCCAAGAACTCCACAACAAAACGGTGTAGTAGAACATAAGAATAGAACGATTCAAGAGTGTGCTCGTACAATGCTTTCTGATAGTAATTTACCTAAACATTTTTGGGCTAAAGCAGTTGCTACAGCTTGTTATATATTAAATAGAATTTTAATTAGACCATTAACAAATAAAACTCCATATGAATTACTCTATAATAAGAAACCTATAGTTGCTTATTTTAAAGTATTTGGGAGTAAATGTTTTATACTTAATACAAAAGATAATTTAGATAAATTTGAACAAAAAGCTGATAAAGGATTCTTTATTGGTTATTCTAATAGAAGCAAAGCATTTAGAGTTTTTAATTTAAAAACTAATACTATTGAAGAAACTATGCATGTATCTTTTGATGAAAATCTTAAAAATATTGTACAAATAGATGATGAAGAAGATTTTACAAATTTAAATCAATCTAATGAAACTATTAGTGAAATTAATCAACCTAATAAGAGATTTAAAATATCAAAAGATCATCCTATTGAAAATGTTTTAGGAAATATTGAATCTGTAGTAAAAAACTAGAAATCAATTAAGCTGTATGAGTAATGTAGCCTTTATATCAACAATTGAACCTAAAAATCCATAGGAAGCATCGTCTGATGATTCATGGATTCTTGCTATGCAAGAAGAACTGAATCAATTTACCAGAAATGATGTATGGGAACTTGTTCCTAAACCTAAGGGTAAAAGTATAATTGGAACTAAATGGGTTTTTAAAAATAAATTGAATGAACTCGGTGAGGTCGTAAGAAATAAAGCTCGTTTAGTCGCTCAAGGTTATTGTCAAGAAGAAGGAATTGACTATGATGAAACCTTTGCCCCCGTAGCAAGATTAGAAGCTATAAGAATTCTACTTGCTTTTGCTAATTATAATAATTTCAAATTATATCAAATGGATGTTAAAAGTGCTTTTCTAAATGGTTTTGTAAAAGAAGATGTTTATGTTGAACAACCTCCACTTTTTGAAGATAATAAATTTCCAAACCATGTGTACAAGTTAAAGAAAGCTCTATATGGTCTAAAGCAAGCTCCTAGTGCCTGGTATGAAAGACTAAGATCTTATTTACTTCTATCTGGTTTTGAAATTGGTAAAGTAGATACAACTCTTTTTATTAAAAGAAATAATCGAGATATTCAACTAGTTTAAATATATGTAGATGATATAATCTTTGGATCAACTAATAACATAATGAATAAAGAATTTTCAGATATAATGACTAAAGAATTTGAAATGAGTCACATGGGAGAATTAAGTTTCTTCTTAGGGCTTCAAATTAAACAACTAGAAAATGGAATTTTCATTATTCAAGAAAAATATGCTAAAGACTTAATCAATAAATTTGGTCTAAGCGCTTCTAGTGGGAAACCAACTCCAATGTCAACAAATGTAGGTTTAAGTAAAGAAGATAAATCAAAAGATATTGATCAAACTTTATATAGGGGAATGATTGGTTCGCTGCTCTATATAACAGCGAGTCATCCTGATATTATGCATAGTGTTTGTCTCTATGCAAGATACCAATCACAACCAAAAGAAACTCACTTAAAAGCTGTTAAAAGAATTTTAAGATATGTAAAATACACTTTAGATTATGGTTTATTTTATCCTAAAAATAATAATTTTGATTTAATATCATATTGTGATGCTGATTATGCTGGTTGTAAATCAGACCGAAAAAGTACAAGTGGAACTTGTCACTTTCTAGGACATTCACTGGTTTCCTGGTTCAGCAAGAAACAAAATACTGTTTCCTTGTCAACAACTGAAGCAGAGTATATATCTGTTGCTCTAACCTGTTCACAAGTCATATATATGCAACAAACTTTAAGAGAATTTGGAATTAACATAAGTAAATCACCAATATATTATGATAATACTAGTGCAATAAATCTATCTAAAAATCCAACTCATCATGCTAGAACTAAACATATTGATATAAAACATCATTTTCTTAGAGATAATATAACTAAAGAAATATTAACTCTAGATTATATAAATACTGAAAAACAAATTGCTGATATATTAACTAATCCGTTAACATAACAAAATTTTACTAAATTTAGAAGAGAATTAGGTATTTGTTCAAAATCTGAAATATAATATAATAATCAATAAAAATTCAAAATAAAAATTACACTTTTCCTAAAGGACATGTCGACATGCCTCATCCCCTGATGTCGACATACCCAACAAAAATTTGAAAATTAAATTTCCCTCCAAAGTTAGTTATTTGGTTATTTATCTATTTATTTCGTTTTCTCTCCTCTTTCTTCACTATATTCTCTGTAAATAACTTCTGAAACAATAATATAATGGCTTCCTCTTCTACTAATGAACCCACTTCACCCACACTTCCTCATTCTGGTCCATTTCAACGATCTACGCATGCTCGAGTGATCAAACTGCAAGAGAAAATGAAAGATACCCTTCAATTGTTGACTGAAATTCAAGTAAGTCAACTTAGGATGGCAAGAGAACAACAAAGGCAAGGGAATATTATTAGGAATGTACAAAAATTCCTTATGAATAACCGTACAAATCCTATTAATATTGGAGACTCTTCACAAGCCATGGAATCCGAGGAAGAAGAACCTATGGAAGAGCCACAAGAAGACCAAGAGGAAGATCAACCTCTACCTCAATCCGAAGTCCCTATGGATAAGGACGAGAGCATTATTTGCGTTGGTGAAATCCTTGTTGATACTAATGGAAACATAATTGAACGACGTGGAAACTTTTGTCTCCACTACCCCAATTGTTCGATTCATAAGTCTCCTATAGTTAAGGATCATCATTAGAGCGTTCTTTCTTTTTGTTCTTTGTTTTATTTGTTTGTTTTGTTTGTTTGTGTTTATGTATGTTTTTATATATATTGTATTAAATAAAATGTGTTCACTTATACTCATTGTTTCATTCTTGTTCTATATATATTATTTGTTCATACTAGTCATTCTTGAATTCTTAAGTAGTTAATAGTTTTTGTTGATGACAAAGGGGGAGAAAGTTATAAAAATATATGTGCTTGGTGTAAGGGGGAGTTGTAGTTCTAAGAAGAAGTCACGGAGTAAGGGGGAGTTATGGTATGGTAAGAATATTTTATAAATAAAGGTTGTCATCATCAAAAAGGGGGAGATTGTTAGGAACAGAGTTAATGATGTTTTGATGACAACAACCTTATATAGTTATTATACTTTACTTTATAAAATATATACTAACATTTCCATATAGATATATATATATATATATATATGTATATAGGAAGTATATGCAGGTATTATCGTAGACTGATCAGTATAAAGACTCAAGCATCAAAGATGAAGATTAGAGATTCAAGATTCAAGACTCTAGAGAATCAAGATTTCAAGATCTCGAGATAAGTGTCTAGTAATTTGTTAAAACTTCATAATAGCACTCTCATCTTTCTTCTAATTTACTTTTGGGATGGAACCCAATTTCTATCGAAACCAGTGGCTTACAAACCCACGACAAGTAGCTTACAAACCTACGACAAGTGGCTTACAAACCCACGAAAATCAAAATCATTTAAACTACTTTGTACAAGTTCTCGAGTCCTATGGAGGAGTTCTGTAGGAAGGTTCTTGCAATTTCAGTTTGGATAGATTTTTCAAAATGATTTTAAATCTGTTTTCAAAATGTTTTAGTTTTCAAAATCATGTTTTCAAAAATGTTTTCAAACTTTGTTTTAGCCTTGAAATATTCCTCTATTCTGATTTTAAAACTTCTATTTTTAAAACATCAAAATTTATTCTAATTTTAAATATTACTTATATAATTGACGGTCTATATCAATTATATATATATATTTAAAATAATGTTTTATGTTCATTCTCTATCTCAAAATATTGTTTAAATACTTTACTTTGGTCCAGAGAAGTTTCAACTTGTTTTAAATTCAATTGTCTTTTCAAAACAACATCTCTAGAAATTTGAACTAGGGGATGTCGACATATGGGGATACCCCATGTCGACATGGTGACAGTTGAAATTCAAAATTCAATTTTCAAAAGAAGTGTCCATTCGTTCGAAAACCTTTCGCCAATGGTTATGACTGTTGTGCATCTATATAAAGGCTTCCAAAATGAATTTTTTAATAACTACTTTTCTTATTTTCTTCACTCTTTCTTCTCCACCATTCCATATCCATAAAACTTCATATTTACAAGGTTGTGCCATCATTCTGCCAAATTCTCAATAGGAAATCATTTAGATACTCTCTCTATTTGATTCTCCATCATTCTACTGAAGATCAAAGTGCTATTCAGAGTTATATGATCAATTTGTATTCAAAAAGTCCATAGAGTCTATCCATTCAAAAGGATTGTTATTAAGAAGTGTTAGGGTGATCTTGTGTCCCGTAAATCAAGAGAGTTTACCCCAGACTCGGAGATAGGAGGGTTCCTCAAGGCCTTAGAAATTGAGGGTTGTAATTTGGATATTGGCTTATAAAAATCTGTACAAGGATATTGCCTTGGTGTAGGACTGGATGTAGGAGGATTCCGAACCAGTATAAAATCCGGTGTGTTCTTTCCTTTTACTTGCTTTACTTTACTATTTGCATTTGTTATATGTTCTGTGATCATTCTGTGTTAGAATTTTGTTTAGATTTGTGTTGAAAATTTTAATTTAGTCATATAGTTCATAGATTCTTTAAAACACTATTCACCCCCCCTCCAGTGTTATTTCTGCCTTAAGATCCTTAATCTGCATCCCCAACAGGTATCACTAAAGCTAATAGAGACTAAGATTCAAAAGGAAAAAATAGATAAAAACATCGGAAACTTAAAGTAATAACTTAATTTAAACAAATTTTCATAAATAAGTCAAATACCTAATACCACATACATGTCTAAAAATCCAATATGTCTCATGAAACAATACTCATAGTCTCAGAAATCATAGTACATATTATCCCTTATAATACGTCTGTGCATAGAAAGAATGAAAGCTGAAAGGAAAGAAATACATGGTAGAAAACTCCAAGCAACTGCAATCTAACGTCCTCTCCCTTTATTGCCTAAAGGGGAAAAAAGGGGGAAAACAGTGGGTAGGACTGAAAGTCTAGTGAATGATAGTAAGTACTAGAGTCTTTAAACAAAGTAAAAGTAATAGACTCTACAACAATTCTAGTATATAAAGAGGAAACAAAGAAAATAGGAAAGAAATAAACCGTAAATAAGTACAATTAAATATAGGATAGGCTAACTCACTACGCCATAAATGGCCTTCTGCAACACAAAAAAAATATTGGCTCAGGCCCGAAAAATGTTGCCATAGGTCTATGGCAACACTTTTAGGGTGATGCAATTTTTGCCGTTGCGTTAGACCTCAAAGGCAACATTTTGACTATCTAAGGCAACATAAGTAATATTGTTGCAATAGAACCCTATTTGGGTCTATGGCAACACCCATAGGTATCTGTAGCAACATTCCAAAAATGTTGCTATAGATATTAACTTTCTGAAGTTGCGGGGCCCAAATCTTGTGGGGCCCACAATGTGGGGCTCACGACCCAACTGGGTCCATCCCTATGGCAACACCTTAAATGGCTATTGAAACATTATTTTAAGCAACATTTATAACTCGGTGGCAACATTATTATGAAGCTACTGCAACACTATTCTGAAGCTACTACAACACTATTCTAAAGCTACTGCAACACTATACTGAAGCTACTGCAACACTATACCGAAGAGACACTAAGAGCACATAGAATAGTACAATATCACATAGAACACTTGCATAATACACAGTACAATATCACATAAAACACTTGCATAATACACAGCATAATACACAGTACAGATAACAATTCATACAGCAGTATACATCACAATTCATATCAGTTACCACAAAATATCCAGTTACCCCAAAATACTACAAAGCTACCCCGAAATATCCGGTACACATAACAATTCATAAATGAGACTTAAGAGCTGGTGCCTCCAGTCAGATTATCAGTCTCACTGGATATGATTGTGGAAGTTAGATCCTTTACGTTGATGTTCATCTCCGGGTTGGTATCACCTAATTTCTTAAGCACCCTAGCCAAATTCTCTTGTACCTTTTGATTTACCTTGGATTCTAGCTGTGCTTCCATTTCTTCGACAATCCTTTGCCTTAAGTCATTTACGTAAGCATTTGTTAGAGCCTCGGTTGATTGTTTTGCACACTTTGCACGCCTCCCTATATGCAAAGGACGACCCTGTGATTTTCCATTCGAAATTACTGTTTCAACAGTATTTCCTCCTTCTCCACTGGCCATTGCCTTTTGAACTAAGTCCTACAAAATAAAGCCACATAAAAATTACCCTATGGTAAATGCAGAGAATGCAGTAAATGCTTACATATGGATTGTGTACAGCAAATGCAGAGAAAGCCACATTTTGGAAAACAATTTGTTTATGTGCATGTAATTAGAAAACAATTTGTAACATATATACTAGTAAAAACTGGAAAACAATTTGTTTATGTGCTTTGTGCCTTCATGTAATCATGTAAATCTTGTGAATGCAAGTAGTACATCCAACCCTTTCATCATTCCAATCTTCCAAATATCTACAGTCAGCCTTTAGTTCATTTCTTAAGAGTTGCCTCCAATGCTACTGATGCCCAAATCATAACCAAGTACCCTGTCATCAAGTTTGTATTTTTTTTCTCTTTTCTTCGTTTTACTCCATCACAACCATTTATAATCACTTATTTCCACTGATTATGCACATAATAATATCATAGGGTGGGCATTGTATTTTCTGGGAGACAATCACCAGAACTAACATTGGGGTCTCTATGATGCTATAAAGGCACACAATTCCAAAAGCACTTTTACTAGGATTCTTGGGTAAAAATATATAACTACTTTTTATAGCTTGTTATTATTCAGTTGATGTGCCTACCTTTGCCTCTACCTACATTATTTTAGGCGGAACTGAGGGTTTATTTGCACAGAAAACACTAGAAATAACAGATGGTATTCTAGCATCTTATAAAAATCAAGGTTCCTACATTTCAGCTTGAAATAATTTTTTTTTTTAGTTTTTTGCCTTGACCTTAATGGTCTTATTTTACTTCATGCTTATTTTGAAGGTGGATACGATATGCTGGGTCGTACTCGGGACCAAATCGAGACAACTGAGCAGATTAATGCTGCTTTAAACACTTGTCAAAATTTGAAGTTAGACGGTCTTGTCGTTGTTTGAGGTGTGTGAATATACGTATTATGCTATCCAATTTAAATATTCTTTTACCTCCACTACAAATTTAAAATCTAATCGTTTGTTTTTGTTTTCCACAGGAGTAACATCAAACACAGATGCTGCTCAGCTTGTTGAAACTTTTACTTCCTCAGATTGCTCAAACAAGGTATCTTTTATCGATGTTCATGACTGTATTACTATTAATCTTTGTATTTTAATATAACAAATGCATTATTCTAAATGTATTACTTGATCTATATTTAGTATATTAATATATGCCAATTAGGCCTTTGTTCTAATATTGGTTCAACATGTGATTATGCGCAGGTTGTCGGTGTTCCAGTTACTTTGAATGGGGATCTTAAAAATCAGTTTGTTGAAGCCAATGTGGGGTTTGATACCATATGCAAGGTATCAGGCTGATTGTAAAAATTGTTGATAATTATTGTGTTATAACATTTATGTTCAATTGATTTTAGCATTATTTTCAACTGGTTTTTTTTTGTTGTATATATTTATGTACTTTCTTTTTTCAGTTGATCTTAAGTAAATTTATCAGAGTGGATTGAGAGTTTTACTGTTATTTTCAGGTCAATTCGCAACTAATTAGCAATATTTGCGCTGATACTCTTTTTGCAGAAAAGGAAGGTGCCGAATAATCAGTTTCATATTCTTGTGCATGATCATATTTTACTGACTAATTTCTAATAATTGCAGTATTATTATTTCATTCGTCTGACGGGACACAAGGCCTCTCATGTGGTACTAGAATGCGCTCTCCAGTCGCATCCTAACATGGTCAGTCGTCTTATTTATTTATTTATTTATTTATTCATTTAATTTATTTTCATTTTAGATTATATTTATACCAGCATAAATAATGTGTAATATGTATTCTTTCTGAGCTATTCACAATAGGTCATCCTAGAAAGGAGGTGACTGCCTCAAAACTCACTCTTTGACATTACAAAACAAATATGTGATGCAGTTCAAGCAAGGGCTAAACAAGGTAAATAATTTTCTCTTATGCTGTCTGCATTCATTATTATATTTCAATACAATCTTTTCATTCCATTGGAAACATATTTTGGTGCTCCAGATAAAAATCATGGTGTTATCCTTATCCCTGAGGGTCTAGTTGGTAGCATCATATTTACTGTGGGCACAAACAAAATTGTACCTTTCTAATGCTCTTCACCTGCCAACTGAGGATCGAAGTATTCATGTTGTTCTAGTTCCTTCTTTGCTCTCTCTACATCATTCAGTTTTTTCAGTGTTTCCGGATTACGATGCTCGTCAATTCTTTCTGAAATGTTTCTATGGCAGGATCCACAATGCACTTCCTTTTCTGGTCAACGCTCTTGCTATCATCTTGAAGTCTGAACGAAGCTCTCTCCCTCTCTCCACTGCTTTGTTGCAGTCTTTGATGCACTCTTCATACTATTACATACAAAAATAAGCATTAATTGAGCTATGTATTGATCGTCTAGCTATAGCAGCCGACCTCGGTGCCCTAAGAAAAAATTATGGTATCTTTTAACACTGCACAAACAACTTTTACTTTTCAATTGCATAATCCTAACCATCTACCAAAAACCAATATTAGTTAAATGAGAGGAAACACTGACTGAATTGGAAAGGATATGAGACCTAAGTCGATACCAAAAAGCATGGAAAATTAGGATATAGAGCAATTTAACTCCTTGGATGGGTGGTGCGGTTTACATTAAATATCATTATTAAATATCATTATTAAAATATCTAAAAAAATTACAGGGCGAAATTACAGAGATAAATAAAGTGGAGGGACAACTGCTAAATACGTGCAAAAAGAATATCTTTGTTTCACCTACGGTTTGGCTGAATATTAGCAGTAAAAGAAAACCTTTATAGGTTTGATTGTTATCTCACGCAACATCACATAGAATCAGACAAAATAACCAGTGAGTTAGAGATTCAGCACAAAATCTTCCAGAAATTTATGAAAAATCGTAGATACCCAATAAAGTTTTAGGGAATTAAATTATGAAACAAAAAGGAAACTGGCAATCAAAAGTTTAACAAAACACATCCAAAGCAGCCAAGTAAAAAAGAAATGTAGAAAAGTTAGGAATAAGAAATGTAGCTAGCATCTAACATAGCAGTCTGCATGAATGCGCATCATGTGCATGGAATTCCTTTTTATGTTTATAAAAATGTCACCTATTTTGGCTGAGTAAAATAAAAAGAAAGCTAATAACCATTAAGAGCATCTCCAACAAGTCCCCTATTAGGTGTAATAGGAAGGTAGGTGGAAAAAGTGGTTTCCAACAAAGCTTATTCAAGTTAATATTAAGGATAACACTCAGAGACCAATTCTGAATTGATCCAAACACCTTTTTAATAAATGCCTCGTGACATTTATTTATTTGCTAAATAAAAAACCGCTTTGATTTAAGGGAGTCGGGCTCTTATTTAATAGGCGTATGATGTTTGGACGTAAATAGACGTCCAAATATTAGATGTTTATTTAATGGACAACTGGAGTCAAACGCATATTAGACTGACGTCTGATTGTTTGGTCATTTTCTGAATGTTCAGTGATTAATATTCAAAGTCTGAATATTAACTCTTTAAGGGGTTGAAGATGCTCTAATAAGAAAATGCATTTAATTGTGTAAGCAAAAGTCTATAGTAGAATCATCCATGGAGTGTATTATAACCAAGTGAAAAAAATAACAAAGAGGAAAAATGATCCAACAAGAATACAGAAGCTGACAATTATGCTTAACATTTCATTATTTAATATGATATAGATGTAGCACATTATTTAACATAATAAATACCCAAGCAACTCTATGGTTCTTTCTGATACTTAACAAAATTGACGAGTAAATTAACAAAGGACATGCATATTTGTTGAGTTACATGGCAAGGTTAAGATGACAATGTATGAGAAAAAAGTACGCCGACACTTGGAATTATTCAACAGCAAATCATTCCATAATGGCAAAGCTTTTGTATAATTACCTTCAGTTAGGTATTTGTAAAGCCCTTGTAACAATAAAGTGTGTCTCAAATATGCATTTGTCCCGTTCTTCAACTTGCTTGCACTTCTTTCTTCTCCTTCGGTAGCACCCCTACATATATGCATGCAGTAGCTAGCAAATTTAGAAACCAAAAAAAAACTGTAAACATACCAGTTACTAACTACCCAGATGCACTTTTATAAACCTAATTAACCTGATTCATTTTATTCACTGTTGTGGTAAACCGATTAACTAGTTATGTTCAACATTTATAACCACAGTAACAGATTTGATCATTATCTTGCACATAATGTCTGATAAAACAATATTATCAACATAAAAAGAACCAACTTGATATAATTGCTTTGGGTCGATTCTTAAGCAAAATCTTCTGACGAATAATGCCAACCACTTCCAATTCTACCATCGAATCGCCCTCTTCCAAAACTTGCGTTTTCTTCAATACAAGCACTGGTTTCTTCAGGAGCGTTTTCGTCCTTGACAAATCAAGGTACCCAACTACCATGGTATAGCTACCTTGATATATCTTATTTTGAGTTAAATGATCACCATGAACAACTTTTGATGTCTCTGAATGAAAATGGTTACAATACCTGATCGGTGCAGCAGAGACGTCCAATCTCGAGGCTTTGGATCTGGGTTCCGATGGACGGCTGAGATTCGATGACGCCCTGAATCTCGATGATCTCCCACTCTTTGCAGTCGATAGAATCGCAGTTGCATTTCAAGCGAATTTGCATTTCTTTCCTCTTTTTTGTTGTTTGTTGATTAAAGAATTAATTTCAGATAAACGAATTTGGTTGCTGAATCTTCGAGTCTGTTCTAATTTGGGACGAAGATTAGGAGGGAAAAGTTAGAAGTTTCCCGCTGAATTTTTTGCTTCTGAAATTTCATATTAGGACCCTAGAAAATTTTGGTATTGCAAATACATAACCCAACTATAACCCTAATTAGGAGTGGTCTTCGGATTGATGAGGTGTCACGTTCTCCAACGTAGGATTTGCCTTGGTAGATTGGCGCAGATCGGTGCGAAAGATATGCAAAGGTCTGCTGTAGCAACACTATAAAAAAATGTTGCATCAATTACACTTGTTTAGCTAGAGCAACACATTTTTATGGCTTAGGCAACACCAAAAATTCAACGTTGCAGCAGAACCAAAATTGTATAGCTATCGCAACATTTTACCTGGCAACACCTTGCAAAAATGTTACAGAAGGCCATCTATGGCGTAGTGACTTTGATTGTTTGCACTTGTCCTTGATTTCTGCTTTAATTAGGCTTGATACCTAATCCTGTAATTAGGATGTAACCTTAATTCTACCCTTTTTGATCGGTCTGCTACTCCATAGATCTTACTGCGGACCAGACACTATATAACTTCGTACACAGCAGCTAATGGTATCTACGAAAGATGCACAAAGCACCCACTGTGGATCCGGACGACATATATAGCTCCCTACACAGAAGGCAGTGGTGTCTACGAAAGACATCCATACTAAGGGGTTGCAACTCGTAGCGATTACTGAGCACAAGAATGGAAGTCACATGCATAAATGCCACCATGTCCATGGTACTTTCTACTCCACCTTTGGGACTTCTTATTACCTCAAACTCCAGCATAAGTGTGCTCCCCATCCTAGGTCAGGCTAACGTGAGATCACCAAGTGTCCATAGAATCTATAGGGGAAATGTTGTTGGTACTGGCCCGTCTTTCAAACAATATCTAGTTGCGCCCCTTATCCAAATCCCCCATTATTTGGGCTTCTATTTAACTAATTACTACCATTCTTAGCATAAGCGTTCCTTGAAAGTCTACAGGGTGGATCATGTAGTGTATATGAGATAATATATGTGACAAAATATATAATGCAACTAAAACAATATTAATCTACGTAAATATAGAATAAGCACACCAGGATTTTATACTGGTTCGGACCTCCCGTCCTACGTCCAGCCCCGAAGCTCCCCTTCGAAATTCGACTATCAAACACCCTCACTTCGCCCAAAGGAATAGGCTTGGTTACAATAATTTATTATTGTCAACTGTGAGTTCTTTAACACGGATATTGACTAATTGGTATAAATGCTTTCAATATATATCTAGAGAGTATTGTCTATGAAGAACTAAATATTTGGAAGAGTAAAATACAAGTATAGATTGCTACAGATCAAGAGTATATGATAGAGTATGTAATTAGAGAGTGTATGTAAGTATGGTGATTCGTTCTCTTGATTCTTGATGATATAAATAGTTGTATAGAGGTTCCCTGAGTAGTTGCATCCATTAACAAGTGCTCTACAATTGCTTCTATTTATGATGAAGATTTGCAGCGAAGAGAAGCAAAGATGTCTATTCGAATGTGGAAATTGAAGTTTAAATTTAAAAACCGAGTTCGAAATCAGACGTCTGGTATTTTTATCAGATGTCTGATACTATATATTTTTCGTATATTGTAGATTTTCAGACGTCTGAGTGCTACTACCAAATGTCAAGTTTAGTCTATTTGTAGTTCAAGAGGACTTTTTCAGACGTCTAGCTTGTGCATGCAAACGTCTGAAACTTATGCATTTCTGTTTTGTGCATCTTTTATGTTGCTTCTTTGTACCTATCGACTTGTAGTATCTTATAGTGTTCTTTAAGCCTTGTTCTTGTCTTTCTAGTGATGTTATTCTAGCATGTACCTATATATAGAAATATATATTCATATTTGATTTCCATTGTATAGTTGTTGTCATCGAAACTGTAGATTTGATTTCCTAACGATCTTCCCCTTTTTGACGATGACAACTATACAATGTACTTATATATAATTTTATAAATCTCCCCCTGAATATGTGATTTCCATCATTTATTGTGATTTATATTATTTATCCCCCTTTGGCATTATCAAAAAGGATTTATAACTTTATAATTGTAGATATTATTTCCATTCCATTAAGTATTTACGAGTCAGAAATATATAAAGAAATAACACACCAAAAAGGAAATTTCATTGATCACATTAATTGATTACATTCATCATACTTATACAAATATGGAATACTAAGAAATCTAAAGATTTTTTGGAGAATCTTTTTCTTGATCATCTCTTTATCTTCATCCTTGGAAGAACTTGCTTGTTTTTTAGGAGATGTCAGATTTTGTTCGAGAGGTTCGTTCTCCTCGTCAAAAAGTTTGGAATGTTTTGAAGGAGGAGGAGAAGGCACTTGAGTTGGCCAATCTTCTAATGGTGGTGTATGACCATGAACCCTTTGAAGAACCTCATTTAGGATAGATAATGTAGTTGAAAGTGACGCTTCAACTGTGGCTAGGCGAGATGCAAAAGATGTTTCAAAACTATCATTGCGCTTAGCCAAATTTTTTTGATTTCGAGACAAAATAAGATGATTTTGGAGAGTTAGATCACGAATACTCTCTTTTGGATTGGTCTCCGTGTGAGTCTACAGAATATCATCTTGGCACGTATAATCAAATGGTGCAGGAGGAGGAGTAGTCGTGATGTTGCTCCACCTCTTGTGATGGTTCAAGTTGTGTTTGAGGTGGAGGTCCAGCTTGTTTGGCTTGACGACGTTGCATCACTCCTCAAATGATATAAAATCCGGAGGATTTTCTAGTAAGTGCATCAGAGAGAAAAACTTGGTGGATGCATATTTCAAAGAAATTTCTTCAAAAGTGGATAAATATGAGGGGATGTTGTGAGCTCGTAGAAGTCTCATGATATATGTCACTAGTACAAAAAGTGCATATTGCATCGCCTCATTTGCATCGGTTGAAGTAAAAACTAATGCAAATAGAACTATTTGCATAAGTTCTATCTTAATACCGATGCAATTGGTACGTGGAAAGCAATAGGTAATAAAAAAAATCAAATTTGCATCAGTACTCACCAACAATCGATGCAAATAGTTTTAATCGCATCGTTTTTAAAGTCACCGATGTAGCTACATGTTGATAGCAATATAAAATTTAGGTGGGGAATAATGAAAAATTGGCTCCAAAGTTACTACTTTGGACAAATGTACTCCTTCCTCCTCGATAACCCACTCCGAAAAAAAATTCTTCTCCTCCTCAGAATGCTCCATTTATTTTTTACTTCTCTTCTTCTTCAACAAATTAAACAAGATGCTGAAATAGGTTTTTTTGCTACTAATTAACGTCTGCTATTAGTCTTCAAGCTAAAATTCTGCTACAACCTTGTTGGTGACCCCTATTGCTGAGAGGAATAAGCTCTAATCACAGAACTGGACGCTCTGTTGATGGCATACGAAGACGATTCATGGCCAATCCCTGAAGATACGTACTATATTTACAGTTGAAAAACAAATGCTCATGTGTTTCTGAGTCCTCGTTACATAATAGGCACGTAGTTGAATCCAAATTTTGCAATGAATGGAGTCGATCCTTAGTACCAGAGCAATCGACCTTTTTACTTTACCGGTGCTTTTTCTTATCGGGAATGGCGGAGGTGGGAATCAGAAAATAAATGGACCCGCGCTTCAGATCCGACTTCGGAGAAATGATCAGGATGCGATGGGTGACGCCTTGGGAGTAGGGTTTGCTGATGACATGATTAGGGTTAGTATCGAGGACTTCTTTGGCTGAGATGGGTCGGCCGTACTCTTCGACCTCACTGTTGATGTGGACGATCCTGATCAGATCGAGGGCGCCGCATGGCAGGATACACGCCAAGTAACATCGTAGGCTGTTGCCCATGCTGGTAATGTTTTCTTATTTTTATTTTTATTTATGTGGTGGTGATGATGATAATGAATGAATGTCGATGTATGTAGTTGTTTGTGGAGATGAATGTGAGTTGAATTAATGTGTAGAGATGCAACATTACAACAATTTGTTTTATAAACAACCTGAAATATTTGCCACTTTTAAAAAAAATACATATTATATACACTGAAATTGCTTGGTTTAATAAAAGAATGTTTGGTATTTTTGTCTCTTTGCCTCTGTTACTGTGCTATTTGATTCCTTTGTTCCAATTTTGAAGACTAGTAAGAAACAAAAGGTGCAAGATAAAACACTTGAAAACTCTATCTATGCTTCAAGTATCATATAGTTTTTCTCTTCTTAAATTCAAGATGTATTTAATTTTTTTATTTACACAATAAACAAAAAATATATTACTTTAGTTGAACCTATATAGTCATCACTATTAAAACACACGTGACTGTACCTCGCTTGCGTTCCATTAGTATTATATTTAGTGCAGCAAATGCTTAATTAAGACATAATATTTAGGATTAAACAAAGAGAAGCAAGTGTAGGTATGGATATAATTGTTTTTGAAATGCATAAAAATTTCTTTTACTCTCTTTTAACATTAAAATTGATTTATCATTGTCACTATCATTGCATACTTTTCATTACTTTTAGATGCAATAATTTCTTTTTCTTCCTTGATATTGCAACTGTTATAGTTTAAATTCTTTGATTAGTATAATAATTGTTTCAAAAAGTAGATTTAATATTTCTACTTTGTGATAGTGAATATATAAACACCTAACTAATACTTTATAAGCAATCCTTAGTTCGACATTTCTTAATGTTTCGTGTTTTCATTATGAAAGGGTACAGTAAAGCTTCTCTTCCAACCTACAAAAGAAGGTGGAGCTGGTGCATATCACATGATTAAAGATGGTGCTCTCACCGGCGTGGAAGCTATTTTTGGCATGCACGTCGACTATCAATTACTCACAGTCACCATAGCTTCTCTTCCTGGACCCACTCAAGCAGCTGTATGCTTCTTCGAAGTAAAGGTAGAGGGCCGAAGTGGAGATTCTCCAACACCTCATTTGAATTTGGATCCATTCATAGCTGCATCGTTTGCAGTTTTGTCAATGCAACAGCTCATTTCTCGAGAAGATGATCCTCTCCACAGTCAAGTATGCTGTTCTTGCATTAATATTCTGTTTGATTTTCTTATAATGAGTCAATTTGAAATCATAAACAATTGAGTTGTTACTTTTTAAAGATGTTAGAACTTTAGGGATAGATCCAATCGCAAAAAGTCATCGTCTTTTGAGACAGTTTCCCTCTTTCCAGAATCACACGCGGTTAAGTGATAACCTCCTCTTAGGATGAGTTTTATTTATGCAATCTATGATTACTTGCACAGATCACAATAATGCTCAGTAGAGAATTTGATGATGCCTTTTATTTTAAGAAGAAACCGATAGAAAAAAAGCATCTTTTGTCTCTTTCAGGAAAACACTATTTATGGAAGGTGATGGCGCCTCTTGTAGCCAATAGGTCAATCACCGTCCGTAACCTTGACTTAACCATATAAAAACAAAATCACATGAAATTAGATTAATAAATAACAAATATACCCACTTTGTTTTGTTGTTTTAGTTCACGGTTGTTTCAGATTTCGTATATTAGTTCGGTAGATGCTTTTCAGCACATAGAGAGTGCAATGATTCCAATTTGGGTGTTGCATTCTATCAGGCCGATCCAATCATCTGTTGTATGTACTTAGTGCATCCATCTTCAACAACCTTCGATAACACAATAGCACCATACAGCTCTACATCTTTCAACAATACCCTATAGATCAATGATAGACAATGCTATAGAAACTAAGGACACCATAACAACATCCATCACCAGCATGTTTCCTAATGTTCCTAATGCTTCTGCACCTTATTTCTACCCACCTTGCAACCTCAACCCTCGATGCATCAGATCAAGTCACTGTAGCGCAAAAGTTCTAAGCTATGACCATAACCTTCAATTCAGACTTGGCAACACAGCGATATATTCTTTATAGCCTTATCAGTTGGCAATGCAAAATACACTTCAACATAGCAGCAATTCACACACACTTTACTTTTGCCACTTCAGCCATATACCACTGTACAATCATCAACAAATCTTTGCAATTGCAGCCACACATCGTTGTAGTAAGCAAACAGGTACAATATTAGCATATGTGTTTTGTAATTGCTTAGTTTCATGCTCGGTTTGTGCTTGATTTTTGGATTGGACCATTTCTGCATTATTTTTGGTTTGCCTCATCTTTGATCTGTTGTAGAAATTTAACTTAGTGGACGGACCCTCTTATGCAGTTTGGAGCACAAAATTTTACTGGTTAAGTGAAGAGGGGTGGGAAACATACTTGTTGGTTTTGTAGATTGTTTATTTTATGAGAGATAACTATGGAACTTGATGAATTGGCTTTTGAAGTTTATACAATTTCGAGACGATTAATTAGAACTCAACCGGTTTATCACTTAATCTCTATGTTGCTAAGAGTAGTATACCTAAAATATATGAGCTATATTCAAGCATAAACTTCTTATGTTTTTCATAACAATCCATGTGAGGGTTAAGACATACTAATTCACTACCATGAAGTTTTGAAGCAAAATAAGAAGACATTACATGTCAATTTTTGGAATAAACTAATGAAAGCGTTCTAATGCATATACCATATTTTTGATCCAAATTGTCATTGTACTGTAGATACTTCTGTACTTATAGTTACCTTACTTTCATCCTCCACATGAACAATACTTTGATAGTCATGTCATTACAAAAGAGTCCATAGTTTTAACTCTCACCAACCCTATACATAATTTAAATGTATGTAATATAGTGTTCTTTAAAGGGCTTCTATTTAGTTTATTTTAGCGTAAAAACATTAACTATACATGCCTAAGGCATATAACATATACCTACACAGCTTTGTAGCGTCATGTTTGCAATGACAGTAAGATGGATTAGGTCAGAGAGTTCTCCAAGTGTTACACTATTGAGATTTACATAAGATTCAGAAACTTGAAAAGAAATGATATTGAAAGAAATAAGATTATACTGCAAGCTTTGTGTTTTGTCATGCTGAATATAACCGTTATATTTTGAAATAGTTCATCCAGGATGATACTCGCACCATATCAATATATACAAAACTAACAATCTAAGTATTGGTTACACAAATTTGTTGAATCTCCATATCAATATATGCAAGAATAATAAGCAGCAAGCAAGCATTTGTAACATGCTAAAAAGTAGGGAAACACCATTTGGTATACCAATTGTTGATTGTGATATATAACCATGTATGCAAATCGTTTAACATATGTTCTTCCATTTGTTTATTAGTAAAATACATATCAAACTATGCTTATTGGGAACTCATCTTTGCACGTAGAGCACCATTAACTAAAAATATAAATTTGGCTTTTATGTTATCTCAAAGGGATCTTTTAGGCGCCTAAGTCCAAACATGTTTCTTTAGAGACAAGCCACTAATATTGGAAAATATATCCAAGGCCTGCAGGACTGAATCAATAGACAAGGTAGAAGGTTTGGTGAAATCAACAAATCATCCACAAAGCTATGAGTGTTTTTAATTGCATTCTTGCTAGTACTTGTCCAGTCTATGCTTGACATTTCATATATGATTTATTATATCAGACTGTACTTTGGGTAGCTGAAAGAATGTAGGCAAGTGATAAACGATCGCTGCAGCTCAAAGAATGCAAAACACATGGAAGTGAATGGATAATGTGCACAGGTACGTCTCTATCAGTATTATAATTTATTTACTACAATGTTTATTATTTTAAAAAATCTCACTTATGCAGCCATATGATCATGTCAGCCTTTTTTTTCCCTAATCCAAATAAGTTCACTAAGTTATCATTCTTCTTTTATTCAGCATTCACTTAGAAATTTTAACAGCCTCAATAAATAAGTGTGTTACCCAGACTTATTGAGAAACAAAATATTTTTATTTTTATTTTATATAGAAAATATGATCAGTTATTAGTTAATAAACATTTTCAAACAACCTTTTAAGTTCCAAAATTCTATCTAGCTATCTTTAGCTAAAAGTCTCACACTAAGTAAAAATCGCAGCAACCTTTTAGCGATAATCATGATTTATTGATTGGATTTGGGATTAAGTTGAGGGGAGCAATTTCTATTGCAGAGGGTTGGTAGGCAGTGAACTGATGAGGTTCTGAAGCAGTTAGTTGCCAGTGATGTGGCTGTAGAGGAAGACATGTGAGTGTGGTGGTATGTGTTGGTAATAATGGAAGTGGAGACTAACAACAGTGGTTTGTGTGAAGTTGCCATGGTTTGTGAGCAGGTGATTCAATTATATGTAGGTTTGTGGTAGTGCAGTGGCAAAGGGGTATGCTCTGTGCAGTGTATGGCAGAAGTATGAACGCAGGTGAAGTATTGAAGTTTGCAGTGCACAGGAAGGTGCAGTGTAGAGGAGGGTGATGTGATGGTGGGTTCAAGCAGAAGTGAGATTTGTTGAAACAGCGGTGAAGTTTGGTGAGTTTGCTAGTCGATGGTGGTATATGACTGAGGGGTGTTTGAAAGTTTGTTTTAGAGTATGGTGTGATTAATTGTGATGAGGCAGGAAGTTGATCAGGGAAGCGGTTGTGGATGTGGTCAGTGGGAGAGGTTTAGGTGGCAGTAGCATTTTTGGTTTATAGTTTGTAGTTTGTGGCAATGAGAAGGAATTGTGAAGGTGGCAACAAGGATGTGAAGGCAGAAGATTTTGTAGTGGTGGTGATGACATGCATAGTTGGCTATGAATATGCAGGCAGGGATGGTCAGTATGATGTGGTTGTATAACAGTTTGTATGTAGAGTAGTTTGGGTGAACCAAGTTGTAGAAGGCAGTGGAGTTTAATGTACTTTGAAGTGTGATGGTCAGGTGCAGTTGTGGGGATGAATGATGATGTTGATTAATTAGGCACTGTTAGATGATTAGGTGGTGTAGTAATATGCTATGTATGCTGTGGTCGACAGTGAGAACAATTGTATTCGTCAATGAGGAATGAAGGAATGCAGCAGTGTTGATTTGAGGTGATGACATATTATTGTGGGGTTTTTGTATAGTGTATGTAAGATTGGATGTGCCAGGGAGGAAGTACGGCAGTAAGGAGTGGAATGAATGTTGCTGTTTGGTGGTTTGAATGACAGATTGTTACATGGTTGTAGAGGTAAGCAAACAATTGAAAAGTGTACTGTGATGCAATGTGAGTATGAGTATTTCTATCTACTATTTTGTTAAGTAGTTATACGATTAATGTTTTGAAATAATCTTGTAATTGCAGTACTTTGTACAAGATGATTCTTACAGCCAACAAGAGATAGATGAATGTACCACTTAATGATTGTACTAAAGATCTGAATTATGCTGCTAAAATGAATGTATGAACCATTATTTTGTATAGATTATTACCACTATAATTGATGATATATGTTTATTTTGGTATTATGTTATTCAGTTTGTATTTGCCATCAAATTTAATTTTGAATTATTATAATATTGCATGCAATAATTTTTTGTAATAATCAACAATATATATATATATATATATATATATATATATATATATATATAGTCTATTTGAGTACTGTAATAATGGTTTCTGAGAATGGCTTTTTTGCATCAGGTATAAATAGCTGATGCAATAGAGGGATTAGTTTGCATCGGTTGTTATAAAAAACCGATGTAATAGAGGTATTAGTTTGCATCAGTTTTCAACAACAACCTATGCAACAAGTTCCTTTGTTGCATCGGTTTTCATTACAACCGATGCAACATAGGGGCTGTGTCCAAGCAACCAACCATGATATTTTGCATCAATTGTTAGTAACAACCGATGCAAAATGGACCTTTTTGCATCGGTTTCAAAACTGATGCAAAAGTGTTAAGCCTGTTGCATCGGTTGCATATGCATCGGCTGTTGAACTGATACAAAAGGGGGGTAAACAACCGATGCAAATGGCCTGTTTTGTAGTAGTGTGTAGGATAGATGATGGATGGGTGTGATCGAGTCCAAAAGTGTTTGAGCTCATCAAATATAAATTTTGCCCAATTGAACCTTGTTTCACTGAATATAGCATATAAGGCCTTGTGCTCTTGTTCCATGATCTGCTCATGACTACCAAGGAGAGAAATGACAGTATTGATAATCATTCTAGTGAGAAGTCTTGCCTTAGGTCGTAGGTATTTGGATGCGAATCTAGGCATTTCATCTTCCCACATTTGACGTGTTATATTATCTCTCGGTTTTAGATGCATATCCAAAATATTATATAAATCTTCTTCGATATCGGAACATCCAAGAGTTTGGCCTATGATCCCATGAGTAAGCCTAATTGTGTTGCCGTAAACACTAGACCACAGCCAATTATTATCGTTGTTAGTGTTCCAAACTGCTGTGCTATCCAAGTTAGCGCAGAAAAGAAATATGGCCAACAGATCAATTTGGATGTTATTAGGATTAAAGGATATCAGAGTTTCTAAACCAGCATTTTCACACAATTCCTCTAAATCATACATTGGAAACTTTAGCAAATCATAAAATAGACTTATATGGAGTTTTTTCTTTTGAATATCCTGATATCTCTCGAGTGAATGCGGTATACGATTCATCCATTGTTCAATTTGATTGTTTGAGCAAACTTGGGGATTGGAGGAAGTTGCTTGGTCTTGTTTTCGCTTAGAGATCTTTGGGTTTTTTGTTTTAGGAGGCATCGAATTTGATCAAGTTTGGAAGAGAAAGTATTTTTGAGAAGTAAGAAATCGATTTTGCAGTAGAAATAAATTTGAAACGAAGTGAGAGAAATAAAAAAATAGCATTATCTGGGCATACAAGAGTGTCGATTGAATTTCAGACGTCTGGAAGGTAATTTAGACGTCTAATTTAACCTAGTTTGAAGGCAGTAAATAGAATCAGACGTCTGATTGTTTATGGTAGACGTCTGGATTTGATTGATTTGTAATTTTTGATAGTCAGGGAGAATTATCAGACGTCTATTTGTAGAATCAGATGTCTGGAATAAATCGAAATTTTATTTTTAGAGGACAGATAGTTTTCTCAGACGTCTGGTTATAACATCAGACGTCTAAAAATGGTATAAGTTCTTATCTTATAGAGGCAGACACTTTGTTCAGATGTCTAGTCAATAGTTCAGACATCTGAAATCGACTGGTTTCTATTTTCTATGAAGCAGAGATAATTTTCAAACGTCTGGAAGGTTATATCAGACGTCTGATATATGCACGATGGTTAAAAATTTGTGTGATACCAAAGTGTTAGACGTCTGATGGCAATGTTCAGACGTCTGAAATTACGAGTTTGTCTAAAAATAGCCTAATTTTGAAGGGTGATGCTTATTTTTCGAGAGTTTGAACATAGTATTATTATCTGTGAAACATAATACAAATATATGTGGACAAAAATACAATGAGAATAATTAACTTTATTTGGATGACGATGGAGCATTGCGATCTACAGACTTGTCATCCCTCCATGGCTTGAGTGGAGACCATATATCTCCACATTCGTGGGTTCTTGAGGAACCAGAGAATCGCCTAGGTGAAGGATCTAAAGGTGTACGATACGATGCAGAGGGATCCAAAGAACTACAAGGAGTTGGAAGTGGTTCATGTGCATCCTTCTTCCATGAATTACAAAATTTTATCTCTACTTTCTCCAAAAAACTTAGTCGTCGCACTATGACTTTTTTCTCAAAGTACAATTCTCGTTGTAACTCAATTTTTTCCTTTTGATAGTGATGTATTTCATCGATTTACTCCTTGGTGTTAGGAGAAACAAATAGAGACCGTTTGGACTTTTTTGTAACGGGAGTGAATCTCATGTGGTAGGAGGATCACCTATACATCGGTTCCTGATTTGGTATAGGGGTAGGAAGATGGTGAGGTGTATCCGCTTAGCCATCCATTGTTTGTTTCGAGAAGGACGGATGAGAATTGTCGGCAGACATGATTATATTTTCTGTTGTAAAAATATGAAATCTATATATTCTTTACTTTGTTTTTTAAAGATATTTAAATATGATTTTTAGAAATTATTTATAAGTAATTTCTGAAAACAACCACATAAAAAATTTAAGGTGAAGAAGTTATCAATTTTAGTTTGTGGATAAAAACTTTTAGCTAAACAGAGAATAAATAAAGATGTAGTACTAGTTTAAAAGATCATTAAGAGAGCATATCCCTAAATCGCGTCGTTGTTTAGCAAATGTTTGTTTATTTAGTGATTTTGTGAAAATTTCTGCTATTTGATTCTCGGTATTTACATATTCTAATGTAAAATTCCTTTTTCTACATTGTCACGTAAAAAATGATGTCATATATCTTTATGTTTAGTACGCGAGTGATTTACAGGGTTTTTTTATAGATTTATTGTACTTGTATTATCGCAATATATTGGTCATTTATTGATAAATTTGCCAAAATTCGTTAATGTTTGTTGTATGTATATCACTTGTGTACATGCTAGAGCTGCTGAAATATATTCGGCTTCGCAAGTAGATAAGAAGACACAATTTTGCTTTTTGGTAAACCATGAAACTAATGTTTGTCCGATAAAGTGACATGTTCTGCTAGTACTCTTACGATCTATTTCACATCCACCGGAATTCGCATCACTATATGAAACTGGTTCAAACGATAATCCCTTAGGGTAAAACAAGCCGTAATCTCTAGTAATAGATAGATATCGTAAGATACGTTTAACAGCTCTTTGATGAGATTATTTTGGTTTTGCTTGAAATCGGGCACAAAGACATACACTCATCATAATGTCGGGTCTACTAGCCGTCAAATAAAGTAAGGAGCCAATCATACTATGATAAAAAATTTCATCAAAATCTTTTCCATTATCATCTTTTTCCAAGTGAACACTAGTACTCATCGGTGTTAGTTTACCAGAAGTTTTATCCAGTTCATAACGATGTAATAGATCATTACAATATTTTTCTTGATGAATAAAGATACCATTTTCAGGTTGTTTTATTTTTAAACCGAAAAAGAAATTTAATTTTCCCATGTGAGACATTTCAAATTCATTTTTCATAATGTTTGAAAATTGATTACAAAGATTTTCATTAGTTGAACCAATAATAATATCATCTACCTAAATTTGTACAACTAAAATGTTTTTATTTTCTCATTTAATAAATAAATTTATATCGATTTTACCTATTAGAAAGCCAGATGTAATTAAATGATTTTTAAGATGTTCGTACCAGCCATGATGGGCTTGTTTTAAACTATAAGGCTTTTTGTAATTTAAAAACATGGTCGGGATATTTTTCGTGAACAAACAATGGTGATTGTTCAACATATATGTTTTCTTTATTAAAACCGTTTAAAAAACCACTTTTGAGATCCATCTGAAATAGTTTAACATTGTGATGATTTGTAAAAGCGAGCAATGTATGTGTGGCCTCGAGTCTTGCTACTGGAGCAAAGGTTTTGTCGTAGTCGATACCTTCTTCTTGATTATAACCTCGAGCAACTAGATGTGCTTTATTTCTAACTATATTTCCGTTTTCATCTGCTTTATTTTTAAATACCCATTTTTTCCCTATAAACGATTGATTTTCTAGTCTTGGTACTAATTCCCAAACATTACTACATTCAAATTGATTTAATTCTTTTTGCATAGCTATTATCCAAAAGTTATCATTTGAAGTTTCGGTTCAATATTTGACATAAATGCTATATGACTTATTTGGTTAAGTTGATTTCTAGTTACTCTGGAGTTAAGATCTCCAATGATGTTATTTTCTGGATGATCTTTTAAAATTCTAGGAGATGATGATAAGTAATATTTTGTGCATTTGTTTCATTAATAAAAGAATTTGTTGTATTTGTTATTGGAATTATTTCTTCATCGTCATTAGTATGATGGTTAAGAAAATTTTCATCAACCAAAACATGTAAACTTTCTTCAACTGTGTTATTTCGTTTATTAACAATTCTATATGCCTTGCTACGATCCGAATATCCAACAAAGATTCCTACGTCGGCCTTCGGGTCAAATTTTCCAAAATTATATTTTGTATTTAATATATAACATTTTGATCCGAAAGTTTTATAGTATGATACTTTAGGTTTTCTTCCAAAAAATATTTCAAAACAAGTTTCTTTAGTCATAGGTCATATGGTTACTCGATTCAAAACATAACAAGCTGTGGCAATAGCTTCGGCCCAAAAATGCTTTGGTAGATCGCAACTATTTAATAATGTTCGTGAACATTCTTGTAACGTACGATTTTTTCTTTCCACTACACCATTTTGTTGAGGTGTGAGGGGAAAAGAAAAATTATGACTTATACCTTTTTTATTACAAAAATTAGTAAAAAGATCATTTTCGAATTCTCCACCATGATCACTTCGAATATTCTTAATTTTCAAATCCATTTGAGTTTTAATTCTTTTAGCAAAAATTTTAAACATAACAAAGGTGTCACTTTTATGTTTTAAAAATAATGTCCATGTATATCATGAAAAATCATTAACTATTATGAAAACATATTTGTTGTGACTTATAGATCGTACTTGAGTTGGACCAAATAAGTCTTAATGTAATAATTCTAATGGTTGTTTTGTAGAAATATTATTTTTTTATTTAAAAGAGCTTTTCTTTAGTTTCCAATTTGACAATCGTCTCATAAATTTTCTACTTTGTAATTTATTTTAAGTAATCCTCTAACTAGCTCATATTTTTCTAATTTATTAATATATTTAAAATTAATATGACAAAAATGTTTATGTCACAACCATGGATCGTCATATTTGGCGGTTAAACACAAATTTGAATTTCGATTTATATTCATATTTAAGACATAAATATTTTTGTTTCTAAGACCCGCATAGATAAGTTGTTTGTAATTGTCGAAAATATTACATCTATCTTTTTCGAAATCGATTTGAAAACCTTTATCGCATAATTGACTAGTACTAAGTAGGTTGTGTTTTAAATTTTCTACTAACAAAAAAATTGTAATAATATGAGAGTTAGAAATACCAGATTGATGACTTCTACAATGCCAATGACGTATCCTTTTGAGTCATCTTCAAAAGTTACCATTCCACCATCAATGTATGTTATATTGATAACATTTTTGAGTTTTCGGTCATATGCTTAGAGCATCCACTATCAAATATCCATTTCTCCTTATTTTTTATTTTAGGTACCTGCAAAATAAAAGATGATTTAATTGGTATCATATACTTTGTTAGGGTTCTAGATGTTAGGAGGAGCAGGTAGCTATACTCAAGAAGGTTTGGTACCTTTATGAGCATAATTTTTATTATAGACTACATTATCTAAAAATTATTAATATGTTTTTGTTTAATCAAATTATTATTTTTCTTAGGAATCCAAATTTTTATGTTTTTGGTATTCGTATTAGACTTAGGTGATCTTTTAGTCTTTTGATAAATACGACTATATTTCTTAGCATTATTCCCTTTTTATTTAGGAATATTTTTAAATCCTATTCCATTTCTATTACCTAATGGTCTTGAGGTTTTGATAAGATTTTCCAAATCTTGTTTTCCTTTATTAAATTTTGAAACATTATTTGTAATTTTATCTAATTTTTCCTTTAATTCTAAATTTTCAATTTTCAATGTTTTTATATTACTCTTCAAGTTGTAATTTTCTTTTAACAAGTTATCCTTTTCTAGTTTAGTTTTATCAATAACCATAGTTTCATTTTCAACCAAACTATTTTTAATTTTTTATTGAGATAATTCTAGTTCTTCTTCTAAAACAATTTTTTCATTTTCTAACATTCCTACTTCAAGTTCTAATATATTTGTTTTGGCTATATGTTCTTTATCAAATTTCTTAATTTGTCTAAAATTATCATCTAATTCCGTGATAAGTTCTAATAATTCATGATAGCTAAGTACAGGACATATCTCATCAGTTTGTGCCATAAAGCATACATTAGCTTGTTCTCCGTCACTATCGCTGTCACTGTCTGATGATGATGAAGAATCCGACTCATCCCATGTTACTTTGAAAGCTTTCTTCTTTTTTTAATTTTTCAAATTTCTTCTTCTTTTTATCAATGTTGAGCTTGGGACAATCTTTCTTCATATGTCCAAATTGGTCACATTCATAGCATTTGATTGATATTTGATTTGTTGAGCTCGATTTTCCTTCTTTCTAAAATCTAGTCATTCTCCTAAACTTCTTGAATTTGCTGTAGATTTGGCAATAAATACAATTTCTTTTTCGTCTAATTCGGGGTCTTCATTTGTTGCTGGGAATGCTGTGTTCTTCTTTTTCGAATTTTGTTCTTTCGTGCCTACAAATTAGCTTCATAGGACATTAAATTTCCTATCAAATTTTCAAATAAGAGTGTTGAGAGATCATTAGCTTCTTTGGTAGATAATACTTTTCATTCCCACTCTAGAGTAAAGAATTGAGTATTCTCGATACTAAGTCAAAATTTGTGAATTTGACTCCTGGTGCCATTAAATCGTGTTGCATGGTTTGGAATCTAGAGTACATGTCTCCTATAGAATCATTTTGTTTCGTTTTAAATGAAGAAAATTGATTTTGTAAAATTGAAATCTTAGTTTGTTTAACTTTATTTGTGCCTTCGTGTGTAACTTGTAAGGTACACCAAATGTCATATGTAGTGTTACATAACATGACACGTGAAAATTCTTTCTTATCCAAAGAATAAAATAAAACATTCATAGCTTTAGCATTATTAGAAGCTGCAGTTTTTGGTGCATCATTCCATACGTTCATCAGGTGCTTCATATTTATTTTGAGTGGCTGACCAAATTTATAATCGATTAGCTTCCATAAAAATTCTCATATGTGTTGACCAATATGCATAGTTAGAACTATTAATAAGTGGAGGTCGTGCTGTGG
This sequence comes from Allium cepa, assembly GCA_030765085.1. Classification (NCBI taxonomy): domain Eukaryota; kingdom Viridiplantae; phylum Streptophyta; class Magnoliopsida; order Asparagales; family Amaryllidaceae; genus Allium; species Allium cepa. The sequence continues at coordinate 913,248,904 of CM060929.1, read as the reverse complement.
ATTGACCTTCTTGAAAAATACTTGCCATATTATAGTGATTCAAAAACGTGTTACAGTACTTTGATCAAACCTTGCCCCGATACCCATTGAAAGTCTACAGGGTGGATCGTGTAGGGTATATGCAAGTATATGTGACAAAATATATAATGCAACTAAAACATTATTAATCTACGTAAATATAGAATAAGCACACCAGGATTTTATACTGGTTCAGACCTTCCGTCCTACGTCCAGTTCCGAAGCTCCCTTTCGGAATTCGACTATCAAACACCCTCGCTTTGTCCAGAGGAATATGTTTGGTTACAATAAATTGTTCTTGTCAAATGTGTATTCGATAATACGGATATTGACTAATTGGTACAAATGCTTCCAATATATATCTAGAGAGTATTGTCTATGAAGAACTAAATACAAGTACAGATTGCTATAGATCAAGAGTATTGATAGAGTATGTAATTAGAGAGCGTATGTAAGTAAGGTGATTTGTTCTCTTGATTCTTGATGATATATATAGTTGTAGAGAGGTTCCTTGAGTAGTTGCATCCATTAACAAGTGCTCTACAGTTGCTTCTATTGATGATGAAGAGTTGCAGCGAAGAGAAGCGGAGATGTCTATTCGAATGTGGTAGTTGAAGTTTAAATTTAAAATCCGAGTTCAAAATCAGACGTCTGTTATTTTTATTAGACGTCTGATACTATTTTTTTTTGTATATAGTAGATTTTCAAACGTCTTAGTGCTACTACCAGACGTCTAGTTTAGTCTATTTGTAGTTCCATAGGACTTTCCCAGACATCTGGCATGTGCACCCTGATGTTTGAAACTTGTGCATGTCTATTTTGTGCATCTTTTATGTTGCTTCTTTGTATCTATCGACTTGTAGTCTCTTGTAGTGTTCTTTGAGCCATGTTCTTGTCTTTTTAGTGATATTATTCTAGCAAGCATCTGTACATAGAAATATATATGCATATTTGATTCCATTGTATAGTTATTGTCATCGAAACTGTAGATTTGATTTTCCAACAGCCCTCATCTAACTTCAGGCTAATGTGAGACACCGTTTTGTCTAATAAGGAAATGCTATATGTTACAGGTTCTACTTTCATCTTTGCTTATTAACTTAGGTAAATTATTTAAGTAAGCCATTACAATTTACCCCTACTCTCTTTGCTTATTAATTTATCCTAAGTATTAAAATAAGTCTCATTCTGTTCTATTTCTTATTATAACCTACATTATAATCATGCTTATTACTTAACCCAAGATCTAAGTGTGAAAATAAGATTCTTTCATCTTATACTTTTTTTATTTATAATTCTAAGTTATAACTAAGCAAATTAATTAGTCCAATTTAATCATAATCTAAGTGTGAAATTAATTTATTCTAATCTATACGCGAAGAAAAGGAGAAAGAAGAGGATAGACGCTTGCATAAAATCCAAAACGTCGAAAAAGATGTAAATAAAAAATAAATAACAGTAAATAAACTTAAATACTGTAAATAAACTACAAAAAAAAATACGCTTAATGGTAATAAATTACAATTAAATGACAAAGAATAACTAAAAGGGAATAGACTGAAAAATAGATCTAAAACTAATAAAAAAGCTATTCCAAAATCGTAGTAAAACAACAACTATTGGAAACCCTATTATTTTAAAACTACTTAAAGGAATCTTAAAATAATTACAATAACTCACCTCTGGTCCTTCGCTCTTCACTTTAGGCCTTTATGGATCCACTTGGGATTGTTAGAATATTTTTATTAAAAAGATTCTCTCCTTGGAAAATTATTCCTTAAGGAATTTCCTGAAAAGGTGAACCCAAGTGGAAAAATATAGAATGAGAAAAAAATTTCGGCCTAAGGGTCTATTTATAGGGGTAGAAGTGGGTCTCAGATCGTCGGATTTTGAAGATGGAATGGGATGCGACCACGTCATAGGCTAAATAGGAGCCATCGAATGCAAAAATAAAAGAACGGATTAACGTAAATAATGCAAAACACGTCAGCTTGAGGTTCTAGAACGTTTGAATGAAGAACGTTCGTTCATTTGTTAATAGCTGAGGTGGGTCGACCGAGCGCTCGACCACCTGGTGCAACCGGCCTGTCGACCTGCCGGGATATATGTGTGTGTATATATATATATTCTTTTCTTTTCTTTGTTTTTAGCTTATTTTGTTTATTTTTGTAACGACCCGGAATTTTGGGCAATAAGAATTTAATAATCCGTGTAAATAATTTAATTGGTTTGATAATTTTACTTTATAATTTTAATTTAAATTGGTAAATTTAATCTTTTAAAGGTTAATGAATTTTTTTTCTGGAAATATTGATAAGATTTTTGTCAAAGCAAATGAAATTTTATTCTATTTATAATATATACATTTGATATATATTGTGAATAGGATATCTTCTGTTTAAATTAAAGATAAATTTTTAAATTATAACATATATGTATGTATGTGTTATAGTTTGATATTGCTTTGAAATTTAGTTTAATCTATGGATAAATTGAAGATATGTTTAATAATTTATATATGAATGAATAGTAATTTTAAAGCTTTGTTTCAAAACTAAATATTTTTCAAAAGTTAAATTTAAGATTAATTTAAATTGTTTTTAAATATAAGTTGATTGTTTATTTTTAAAGTATGATAGTTTATAAAAAGGATTTAAATAAAAGTTTTGTTTTATTTCTTTAAAGTGTTTAATTTGAATGGTTATAAATGTATAAATGAATGTTTTAAAATAACATGTATAAAAAATTTCATACTTGTATTTAGTAAAATTCAAAAACTCAATATCATAAAGACATTTCACTAATGTGTGTAAACATTTCTTAAATATATACAAATATTTTATGAATGCATTTATAACTTAAAATGAATTAGTTAAAAGAAAAGAACACTTGTAAATACATGATGAAACATTTTAAACACTTGTAAATTTAGAAATGCATGCAATTTACATTTGTTAAATTTATGAACAAGTGGCAAGTCATTCATATTAATTTTTAATAAACATTTTTAGGAGAAAATTAGTTTTTCTCTAACACTTCCATTCCTTGTTTCCACCTCTCAACTAAATAATGGCAAAATCAGAAATCAAGTTCCAAAACCTGAAAATTAAATGCAAAAATCAAAAGCAAATATGAAACTAAAATCTGCATTGTACAAAGCTATAACCTGCATTTCATCTGAGTTCAACTTGCAATCTGCAATTTCAACATGCAAAGGGGAAATCAACATCTGTTTCAACTGCAAGCTTCAACTTTTAATCAACCCAGCAAGTTAAAGAAATCTGTAAACAACAAGAGTGATTGGCATGCAGGGAGTTTCAAAACTGTTTTCAAATTTAAAAAGTTCAAGCCTGGAAATTAACTGGTTCTTCTCTGCATAAATTTCAGAGGTGAGTGAACTTCTTTTAAAAACAGCTTGAATTGTTTTTACTATCATGTTTGTGGTGATATTGTCTGATATTGAAATTCTTTAACATGAATCTATGTGAAGTATCTCTGTTTTATTGAATAAAGCAAGTATGTGTGTATGTTTATTTGCAGCACCTTGTATTCTGTTTCTTTGAACAGAATTTACATCAAAAATCTTAATCTCCCACTAAAAATCAGTAGTACGACTTGATGATTGAATGTAAGACTTTGTGTTGATGTTGAAGGTAATTGAAATAATAATAATATATAGTTTCTGTAGTCTTAAATTTACAAACAGTTTACAAATGGAAAAAACACAGTAAAACTCTAATGCATGTTAAAATCAATGAATTCAATTTATAGTTTACATTAAATAAATGGATTTGTATTTGTAAATCATGAATTTTAACACAAGTTTCATGATTTTTAGTTTAAGAAATTAGGAGAATTTTGGGTTTGAACCTTTTTGGGATTTTTGGTGATTGCTGTCGAGATACGCAACTATTTGGTCTGATTTCTTGATGGAGTATTGTTTGAGGGATGACGATGATAGGAAAAATGTCTAAGTATTTTTCTAATGTCAGATTTGTGCGAATTGGATTAAATTAAGGTTTTTAAGCAAGTTTGGTTGGTCTTGACTGTAATGGCTTTCGCGACGTAAATGATGAATCGAGTTACTTCGTTTTTGGTGATGTCGAAGTTCATGGAGGTGAGATTATAGGGTGAGGGCGGCGACGGCTTAACGGTGATGTGATGTTGGTCGTGGGTGATTTTGTGGAAGGTGGGTTGCTGCAGTTTCGTGATCGAGTACGAATTTTCGATTCACATGGTGATTCGTGGATCTGGGTTCACATTCGCGCTCGCGAATGGATTTAGAATTTGGGTGGGTCGTTGCGGTGGTCAGCGGAGGCCGGAAGTGGAGGTGCATGTGCACCGTGCCTTGGTGCACAGTTGAGGCTGGTGAGTGTTGTTTTGGAGAAGACGAATTGAACGTTGTGGGAGCTCGTGTTTTCCTGGGTTGCACTCGTGTAGGCTTCAGGGGCGACTCGAAGGTGAAAGTTTCTGGTTTGCTTCGGGGTAGACACGAGGATGTGGGTGTTTGTACTCGGGTTCTTTGGGCAGTCTTCTCGAGTTGGTTTCCTGTGTGTTGTTAACTGCCAAGTTACTTGATGTTGAAAATATAAGTACAAGCCTAAGTTTTTTTTTATAGGGGAAATAAATTTATAGGTTATAACTTGTTCTTTGAAAGTAAATATAAATCAAATGATTAAAAGTGATAATTGAGTTTAATTTCAAACATAAATTGTTTAAGATGATTTCTTTTAAAAGTAATTAACTTGATTAAATTTTGAATTCTAATTCAAAGGGAAGTTATCATTGTAAATTATTAAATCAAAGTTATCAAGTAATGATTTTAAAAACTAAGTTTTAAATTAGATAACTTAAAGTGTTATCAAATTGAATTTGATTTCTAAATCATTTATTTTCAAATAAGGATAAGATTATAATATTGAAAACCAAATTGAATAATTTGTTTTTGAATTATTAAAGCTTAATCAATTTTTAAATAACTTATTTATAAAGATAAATAATGTTAAATTATTTTGATATGAATTTGTGAATACTTAAATATGATTTGTTAATTAAGATAAATATTCTCTTATTTAATTTAGGATTTTGAATTATAAGATGTTAATTAATTAATTGTTTAATTAATTTTAAATAATTAGTTAATTATTTATTTAATTTTAAGTAATCACTTAATTATAAATTAATTAAGTGTAATTACTTAATAAAGTAATTAATGATGAATTGTTGAATGTAATTAAGAAAGTTAATTACTTATGGAAGTAATTAATGATAATTACTCATGGAGTAATTAGTTGAAGTAATTATTGGTTAATTACTTAATAATATCAATTTAAGAATTGATTAATGTAAATGTTTTAAAGGTAATTAATTATGAAGTAATTAATTAAAGGGTTAAGGATTATTTAATAATGGAATTAATTATTTAAGGAAGTAATTAAGATTCATTAATGAAAGTAATTAGGAATAATTACTTAAGTAAGTAATTAAGAGTTAATTACTTAATTATTTGGTTAAATAATCAATGTGATTAATTGATTAATGAATTTAACTTAGGGTTAATTACTAGGTGTAATCAATTTAAATTGTAATTAATTAATTAAGTAATTAATTAAGGATTATTTATTTGTTTTATTTAATAATAATTACTTAATGAAGTAATTAAGGATTAATTAATTGAATTAATTAATCAAGCATTAATATAATTAAATTAGAAATTGATTAATTAAGAAGTTAATTAATTAATATAATAATTACAAATTGTTAATTTCTAATTATGATTAATTTGTTGATTAATTATAAGTTAATTATTTATTTAATTAAAGTAATTATTAATTAGTAAGGATCATTAATTAATGTAATTAATGATGTTAATCAAGGTTGATTAATATAAGTAATTAATTTAAATATGATTAATTAATTGTAATTAATTAAGGTTTAATGTAATTAATTATGGTTAATTAATTAAGGTATGATCATTAATTATTGTGATTAATGAATGTAATTAAGGTTAATTACTGAATATGGATAGGATAATTACTTGAATGTAATTAAAAGATAATTAATCAAAGAAAGATTAATTAGTGAGGATCATTAGAGATGATTAATTTATTTATTTGGGATAAATAAATGAAGAATGATTTAAGTAATCCAATTGATTTGAGTTAATCAATTCTGTTGTGATATGGATGATGGATATTAGATGATTGATTGATATTGGATATTGAATGATATTGGGTGATTGGTTGATATTGGATGTTGATTGATATTGGTTGATATTGGATATCTCTGTTATGTGATATGCTGCTTTGTGTAGATGAATGTTGTTATGAATTATCTCTTGTGATAATATGATTCATCTATCTGTTTATATATATCATCTTGAATATATGTTTAATCTGTTTAAACCCTTAAGTACAACTTGGACATTAAAATGGCGTTTGGTTTCGATGAGACCGGGATCGGGTTTCCATATTTGGAATCCGAAAACCACATCGATTCCAATTAAACGTTAGGTCGTTAACCCAAGAGGAGCAAGTGAAGACTCGAGGTGTAAGGGCTATACGTCAGTATAACTCTGTGGGTGATTCCGTAATGAGTTTGACGGAATAGTGCTTATAGATTCGAGATGGCAAATCAGAGTGCAAGGGCTATGGTCGTTGACTCTGAGGGTGATTCCAATAATGAGTGCAACAAGATAGTGCCTTCGGTTTCGTTCGAACCCGGAACGAACTTGTATGGATTGAATGCTTTCAGCACATCGTCAGGTGGACGATGAGCATTCTAAGATTTGATGTCCTATAAAGGTAATCGTAACCTCAAGCCTCATCAACCGGAAATGGCTAAAACAGGGGAGGTGCAGCAAGGCTTCGTGGGTAGCTCCCACTGGAGAGCAAGATACATCCCTGTCTAGAGGTCCCTTTCTATTTCGGCTTAGTGTGTGGTTGGTCGCGCCAACCACGGGGTGGTCTTGTTCGGAACTGTCCAGTAAGGGATGGTTCCGGCCTTGTGTTGCAGGGGATGAAGGGAGTAATCCTCGGTACGGTGATCTAGGCCACGTACTGTGACGGGCGGTACCCCAGTAGCCCTGCCATTGTTGGAAACCCATTTTCCCTACGAGACCCTACGGTTTTGATTGTATTACCCACTTTTGTGGCTAGTAGCTGGAATTTAATCATGTAACAATTTCGGCTATTTCATATTTATTTGAAAACCCTAGACACTATTATAATATCACTGGATTTCCTATCAAATGTTTTGGTTAGCGTAAGGTAAAAACTTTTCCATGTTTATGTGTGGGAAGTCTTACGTGATACCTTTTCTTTCAAAGGTTTCTAAAGTTAAGCAATTTTAAACCGTTTACTCACACCAGACCCCTGTCTGACCCGAGTGTTTATTTTCTGTTTTATTAAACTCTTGGGTACTCATATTATATATGAGTAGTCAAGTGATTCAGGTTAGCTTGACGAATTCTGGAGGAGTTATGGAGCAGGAGGCTTCCACGTGTAGATATTATGTTTCCGCTGTGTATGTTGTATCTGTGTCTTGTATACTTGAGTTGTATGAATTAGACAGATGTATATAACTGTCTAATATGTGTTGTATAAGATGTGTAACTCTGATGTACTCTGATACTATGTAATATTCTATGTGATATATTATATTTATTCGTTCCGCTGTGAGTTATCTGTTGTTGTTATGTTCTTCTTTCTCTTTCTTTTCTTCTTCTATCCCTTTCTTTCTTCATCGGCAACACGATTTCCTGGAGATAGGAAGTCGGGTCGTCGCAATTTCATAACTTGGTCATATTAGCTCAGATTTTTACGTTCTATATATGGAAATTGACCAGAAAATCACCATGGACACAATGGTGTAACTCTCATGGCACAATTCCGACAATTTTGCAAAGTTATTTTATTATTTGATTAATTAATGGATTAATTATTATGGGTTAAATTTTGAGTACACTCTCCCCTCCTTAAGGGATTTCGTCCCCAAAATCACTAAGGATAAAAGAATGTACTAAATGTTTTCATCCAATTCTACAATTAACTACTCAATCATCAACCATTTATCCATTGTCCTTAAGTTTTTCTAATGTAATTTATATTACTTATGAAATTAGTGTAGTGTAAATGACCCTAAAAAATGCAAAAGATTAGGTGGTCCACTAGTTCAGTTGACCTCCTTTTATGCAATCTTGTCTCTATCATGTATCCAAATGAATGAAAAAATTCCTAATGATAACCGATAGTTCTATATGTGTGCTACAACCATCATCCAAATGCAACAGTCATGTGATAAACATCCATTTATGGTAACCATGGAAATAAAGTAAAAATGTGCACACATCCATATGCATATGCTCTAGTGTCCTAATTAGGCCGATCCCAAACGAATAATAGTGCCTAGTGTACCTATATGAGTCCATTAGCATCCACTAGCAAACACTTGCAATCACTAGCATACATCATTCATAACATGTTCTATTAACATGTTTGCATCAAATCCTACCATCCATAGGTTAAAACCTAAGTTCTACCCTCCCAAAGCATAATAAAAGAAAGAACCTATTCAAAACTAAAGATGGAAAAAGAAAACTCTAAAACATATTATCAAAGAGACATGGATATGAGATACGAATTTTCACCTAATCAAATTAGTATTCTCCCAAATCTCTCTGTCCATATCGGAACCAAGAAGCATCCCTTCCATAGACTCCAAGCAACATGAAGACATCTTACACGGCCTACCCAAAAAGGGCTTCAAAAGGTTTCATTCCAATGCTAGCTTGAAAACTACTACCATATGAATTCCACTAATATCATTTTACTCTTCTTCATGAATCAACATTCCTAGGTTCTTACTAGTATCCTATACACTTTACGTAAACTTCCATTATTACTTCTAAATGTAATTACTGCTATGTCCTTGCATCTATTTCTTTACTCTTAGGAAATGATTCTTATCTGCTCCACATTTAAGAGTATGGTTTGGTATTTATATCCTTGTTTTAAAAACTAAGGTTTCTAAAACATTTAAAGTATCAAATCCCAAAGTCATTGTCTATAAAATTGTTATTTTTTCAGTTTCTATTAATTTCAAGAATACTTGGTCACTTAATATTATTTCCCAAACCTAGAGGGAAAAACTTCCAAATTTTTAAGTCTAAAACTTATATCACTCTTTCTTTTAAAGACTTTTACAGTTTTGTATAACAATTTGAGTTTTCAAATTTTCTTTTATTAAGTTTTTCATTTCAAAAACTTATTTGATTTTACATCAAACCATTTTCTTTTAAAGTATCTTTAAAATATCCTTTATGTGTTTTCAATCAGCTTCTTATTACACCTTACATTCTCATATCTTAATTTATTGGAACTACTTTCTCTTATGAGAAGTTATTAACACAAAAATCTTCTATGAACCTTTTAAAAGAGAATTTCATGTTTATGTGAAATCACAATGAACATATTTTATATTTTATGAAATAGGATATACAAAATATGGTGCTTTTCATACCTTGTATATCTCTTTCATGTATTCCTTGTAACTTGCACTAATTTTTTTATTGGTTTTCATAAAAAATCATACCATTATTCTTTTCATTCCAGTAGATTAAAATATGTTTAAATTAAATTCTTCCATGATAAATATTTTCTAATATCTAACTTACACATTTTCCTTTCAGAAAAACTCATCTTCAAAACTATTTTAACATTTCCATATCTACAAAAACACTTCCCTATTCTTATTAATAATAATGTACTTTACAAACCATTTTGTTTCTATACTTAGAAGTTACCTTTTCAAATACATTTTTTATTTGGGTTAAAACGGATGTTGCGTAAAAAATGTTACTACAACCCCAAAAAAATACTAGTGTACGGATTCAACCAAATAAACACCAATAAATCTCATATAGCTATGTAAAAATATTTATCTTGAGAGTAACTTACTATAACAATTGTGTTATAGCCTATGCTTCACTTATTTTCTGTGAAAACATTTATTACAACAATAAAAATTATAATCTACGTTTTCGATACTTGGTACACATTAGTTTTTTTTTAAATCTTTGTTTACTTACAATGAAAGTAGTGGGTTGTTGTTACGACCCATATAAATTCGATGTTTAAAATGAATAAGATTAATAAGATTTTATTTAAATTTAGGAAGAAATAGAAATTTTATTTATTTATATGAAAGAGAATGTTGAAATTAGATGTATCAAGGGTAATTAAAATTTACAAATTAAATTATATATTGCAATTCATTGTAATAGTGGAAATTATTGCATTTGGATATAAAGTTATAAATAAGTAAATAAAGGCAAGTATTGAATTCATCAATGAAAATAATTTTTTTTATTTAGTACAGTCCCTTTTTATTTATAAACTATTGTAAGGTGTTAATTAATTGAAATGTGAAAATTAGAAAATAGATTCAAATTGTATGTTAGATAATAAATTGCAATAATTAAAGTTAGTAATTAATGGATTAAATGGAATACCAAATTTATTCATAAAGTGAATATAAGTGGATGTAACAAATTGAATAGGAAATGCTAATTATGCATAAAGTGAAGGAATGAAACCTAGATGGAATAATTAATTGGATTTAGAATCTAAATTTGTATGTGTGCATATATGTATAATGGGAAATAAAAGGGTAAAATAATAATATACAAGTATATTAAAGGTTATATTAGTGGGTTATTAGTAAATCCACTCATTTACCAATAAAAGATAATTAGATGTGCCTTGCTGATAATTAATAACATAACGGAAAAGAGTAAATGTATTCATTAGAATATTAATTGAAATTGGATAGGGAGTATAGGTAACAATGTTAATACAAGGTAAGTAATGCTAAATTAAAGTCAATGATAATGAATAGTGGTTAATTCAAATTTTGTAACGTATATTATAAATTACATGCTTATTGTTAATGGAATTAGAATTTGTAATAAGGGATAATAAAATAAATGAATGTTACACTTATGGAAAGTGAAATGACGTTCGTTTAAATGTTGAGGAATTATAAGGTCGTATTTATTATAAGCGTTACTTTAAAAAGAATTATGAAATTATGAAATTAATACAAGATAGTAATTTGGGTAATGAAAAGGGTATGAAACTAAGAAATAAATTCACAGAGAAATTTTAGTTATAATTAATATATTTGGCAACAATATAATAAATGTAGTGAAATCCAAATTAGTATAAGAAATTGTGAAGTTTTAAATTGATTAAAAATTTTAGAATCAGGAATGGATTAAAGGTTATTGAATTTAAAACAGTAATCAATTGAAATAAAATTCAAATTGTATGTTACGTTAAGGTAAATTTAATGTTATGAAATTGAGGTAAAGAATTGGGAAAAATGTTAAGTTATCTGGATATATACCAAAATAAATGGTATCATGGTGGTAATATGATAAATAGTGAATATAAAATAAATGGGAATCATAATTTATTTATTTATAATTGAAGTATAGAGTCTAACAATTGAATTTAATTGTAATGAAATGAAATTGAATATAGTTAAATAACACGTTATTTGAAACAAAGATAATATGAGAAATTTATGCAATAGTTTTGAATCCAATATTTAATCCATCTGTTGACAGGAATGAATGGAATACTAATTAATTTATTTAACTAAACGAAATTTTAGGATATTATTTATAATCTGGGAATTTAATGAAATTAAGGATTTATATTGAAATTTAAAAATTTACCTTCTTTAATTTGACATCTAAACTTGTTGGAATTTTGTAAATAATTAAGAATTTCTTTTTAAGTGATAAAATGGGTCAATTTTAGAATCTTAATATAAAATTTTATTTTATTTATTTATTTTGAATTTATTTAATTAATATAAAAACAACCATTTTGGTCACGGACTCGGATTTCGACGAAACCTATTTCATCGGATCCGTAATAGTGAATTATTGTAGAGTTTCAAGTTTTGTAGCGATCGGACTTGTCGTTTGATCGTACGAACGCGAAACGCCTCGAAATCGATTTAATTGAAATCAATTTGAAATCAATTTGAAAATATTGATTTCAGCATAACTTCTTCATACGATGAAATTTGGACGTGAAACTTTTTCCATCGCGTTCAGAATATTTTAAAATACATATTTCGATATATGGGTTTACCCAATTTCGTTCTGGGGTCAGAACAGGCTTTTTGGGCCACGTTAGCGGAAGCACGTATACTTATCCAACCTGATCCATCTATTCAAATCTCTAACCTACCTATATAAACCCAATTATAAACCCTAGCCTCCATCTATTCTCATTTGGTTGTACGTTCATTTCCTCAACTCCTTCTCTTCCCAATGGCTGCAAACCCTAGATCTAAATTCAAATTTCAAAAATCAAATCCAAAGCCTAAAATTTAAACTCCTCAGAAAAAATTTGAAAAAAATATATATCGAAGATCTCATCGGTACGAATCTGCGTCTGTTGTTCGTTTTTCAAGACGGTGACCGGATTTACCAGAAATCGCGGTCAAACCTTGGAATTTTGGAACCCATATGGTTGATTGGGGCTTTCCGATTTTGGCCAAAATTGGAAACTGGGTATCGAGGAGCTCGTCGAGGGGAGTTGATGGGTGGTTGGTGGCTGACCTGGAAGCGACTGGGGGGGGGGGGGTCAGATTTTGGCGTTTAGGGTTCGAAAGTGGACCGTGTCGGCCGGCGGCTGGAAGCTTTGGGGCGTGCGTTACTCGCAGAGGTGGTGGGGCCAGAGTTGTAGATGCCATTGGTGGTGGCGGCTTGTCGAATAGCGGTCCGAGGTGGTCGTGATTCACGGTCAGAGGGGAGGAGGATGAATCTTGATGGGTTTCTGTAATTTACGGGCAGCAGGAAGAACATGTGAGAGAGGGGTAGTATGACGTGGCTTCGATTTTTTTTGGGTGAGTTTCTTTTTTTTATTTTGTTTCAAATCGTTTAAAATCGAATAACTTTCTCATACGAACTCCGTTTCATGCAATTTTTTTTGTTAGGATCGTAACAAAATTCTAGACGTGTTGACGCTGGTTTGGACAGATTTGGAGATCGTTGAATTTTTGGGTTTAAATCGGATTTAAATTTAAAAGGTGAGTGCTTTAACCCACTCACAACTTCTAAGATTTCTTATGTTTGTTAAATTCATTTTGGATGTGTTTAGAAATTTATTTATACCTCTTTGGCATATATTTCATCATTATCGCGGTTAATTGCATTCATCGAAATAAATCGTTAATAAATTTATTCATTGCATTTAAACCTGTCAGTAAATTGTTAATTAATGTATTCATTGCATTTAAAACTGCCAGTTAATTGTTAATTAATTTATTCATTACAATTTAAACTGCCAGTTATTTGTTAATTTGAATTATTCATTGCATGTAAACTGTCAGTAATAAGTTGTTATCTATTGACGTTATTATTCTTGAAATTGGATGATGTTTGTTAAATGCTGATGTTGATATGATGGATGAATGGATGTTGTATTTATATTGTATAAACTGCAAGTTATTATGCATTTTCATTCATTCGGGATTGTGGTTTGAAATGATATACAACCGCATTTTTATTTTTAAATTGCGGATTGAAATGATAAATATCCGTATCACTTGACCATAGGATAGAAAATTATATACAGGCACCGCGGTATATATATAAAAATTATTTTGAAATGGTTTTCTATGGTTTTGGAAAGGAAATACGGTTAATAAATACTTATTTTGACGTTATTTAAATGTTACTTTATATATATATATATAGTTAAATTCTTAAATCTAAGCTATGTATAAAAGGATTAATAAAATGGGTTTAATAAGGTAGTTGATTTCTTTTATATAAAGTGGTAAGTATCTATTTAAATTCTATTGTATATATTAAGTTTAAATGACTTAAATGAAATTAAGTTAGAAGGTAAATATGGGATGGGTTTTAAATTGAATTATATCAGAATTGAACTTGAATTAAAGTATTTAAGAACTATCCTCGAAATATGTTTTAAAATATAAATAAATTAAGATTTAAAAGGTATGATTAATAACTTAATTTTGATTTGAGGATTTAAATGAATATTAGATTGATTGAAAGAATATTATCAAGTTAATTTAATTAAAAAAATATCCTGTTATTGAATTTTAAGGGTTTTACTTAAATAATATTTGATGTATTAAGTAAACAATTCAAAATTTAAATAATAAGAAGTGGATTTGATATATATTAAATTTTCAAAGATTCCATTTTTGAATAGTGGAATATTTAAAGATTTAAATAATATGAACTATAAAAATTTAAGTTTTGAAATATGTGATATTTGAGCTTTGAATTATATGGGAATTAAAATGGCTTATTTGGAGAATTAAATTGGTATTGGAATTTATTGTGAAATTTAAAGAAGCTATTTTAGTATATAAAGTAATATAGTATTTAAACCATTAAGTATTAATGGTTATGTTTCAAAGCTATGGTATCAAAGTATATAGATTTGAAATGCTATGATTTTGTATAAAGGATATTTTTGAAATAAAATGATATCATATTGATTTAGGTTTTAAAAGAAATGATGTCATATTTATATGGTTTTGAAATGGATATTATATTCTGGTTTCAAAAGTATAAACTATTTTGAAAAGACCGCGGTGTTATAATAACGATTGGTTGTTGAAGAGACCAGGATCGGAAGTTGTCATACTCTCTGCCAACTCCGAAAACCACTTTAACAACCGTGTATGCGGTGGAGATTCCAGAATGAAGTAGGATGGTGGCGGCGTTTCCTTTGAGGTAAATACGTGGACCCGACTCTCATGAGTTGGCATAAGGTGCTAAAACAGGAGCGATTCTCGGGCCAATGAGGTCATTCCTCTGATCGGACACTCCTCTTCGATACTATACTTTGACTTTGGATTGATTCGGTGGCCACCTTTATTTTTGATTTTAGGGGAGTTCGTTCGAGGTGGGCGGTAGCTGCGCGCTGCGCATTTCCACCAGCCCGGATAGCAATTGGTATATCTACCCTGGCATTGCCTAGTTGTGCCGTGTTACCTACCCTATCGCGCCTTGTACGAGTTTGGATTTCTTTCGTAGCCCGTGTGGTATCCTCTGGTGGCTTCCCGATCAGGAAGGACCATGATATTGGATGGACTACTGGGACTATTACGTGTTAAGGTGGAAAATGTAAAGCCCTAACGCTATTTAAAAGTAAGTTTATTTTACAAATAGACATTATTGTTATAGCGCAATATACTATATAGTAAATAGTTTAACGGATCCTTAGGAGATGTAAATCCCGAGCATCTCTTGAGTTATTGCACTCATATTTATTTCTGTTAATTTAACTCACATAAGATCTTTTAGTTATGACTCGAGTGTTTTTGTCTTTACAAAATTCGCTCGGGTCAGTCCGAGCGTTTCAGGATTTGAAGTTTTAACTCTGGAGGACGAAGACGAAGATTTGTATTACAATTATCTACTATTATTCCACTACACTATTTAATTCCGCTGCATTGATAATTATTGGTATGTGAACTCTGATATTTATTGTATAAAGAAGAATCAATTATTTGTAAACAGTTTTATGAGCTGTATATTGATTATTATATTTTATCCTTCCGCTGTGAGATTCTGTTTTATTTTATTTCTTCTCTGTTATTTTCTTATTTACCCCATAATAATCCGCCCTTCCGGATGGTTTGAATTGGCACGTGTGTCGATCTAAATCGTGCGAAAAGGCGGGCTGTTACAGTTATATATACACCTCCATAATTCTTCAAAAAGACTTCCAGCTTTTCATTATATAAAAGGCAACCTAAATTTCATACCATTCTTCAAATATCCCATGCTTATTTTATGGAAGAAAATATTAACAATGAAAATTTTCAATTCCAATAATTACAAAGTTTTTTTCTACTTTTTAAGTTTTGAAAATTTCATTTTATTGGGCTTAGCATAAAGTGGATCTTCCTACTTACTACCCTCAGAGTACTTTTCCTAAACTAAAGGCTTTTACTCATATTCCTCTAGTATACTCATATTTATTCAAAGGCACCACCGTCAAATTCACTTGTCTGAGACCATTATAATTTCTGCAATTACATACACATGGACTTTCTTCTCTACTTATCTATTGAATTTTATTGTACATCTCTAACCATTGCCTACTTCTCTTTGGATTTTCATATTCCTAATCCTAAATGTACAAGACCGTTTCTTAAACCCCTATCATGTGTAGACATTCTCTATGCCCCAATGAACGCACTTCAAAAGTGATACTTCAAGGACTCTGCTCTCAACTGACGAACATGAAGCGTGCAAAGAACCACCTTTAGAAAAATAACATGCTCTTCCATGCTTCTTGGAATACACTAAAATGTCGGCCATGAATACCACCATGAATTTTGTTTTTGGACATCTCTAAAAACATGGCTCATCAAATCTTCAAAATAGGCTAGGGCATTGGTTAGTCCAAAAGGCATAACCTACCACTCAAAGAGTCCATCGAGTGTCCTAAATATGGTCTTATTAAAGTAGTCATCAATGACCCTAAGCTGATGAAATCCAGTGGCTAAATCAAACTGGTAGAATACTGAAGAGCCAACTAACTTGTCGAAAAGATCATCTATCCTAGGGAGTGGATATTGGTTCTTCTTTAGGAGCTTACTTAACTCTCTATAGTCCTCGTAAAGTTAGAGGGAATCATCTTCCATAGTGGCAAAGTTGATTGGCACTCGCTACTCCGATATGCTTCTTCTTATGAATCCCTTCTCTAAAAGCTCACAGATCTACTTGCTCAATTATTTCCTCTCCCTAGGTGTCATGTACCTCATAGGTAACGATACTTGCTAGCATTCTTGGTTAAATAAATCTTGAAGTCAATCCCTCTCTTAGGAGGTAGTCCACTAACCTCCTCAAATACATCTGAAAAATCCCCGACGACAGGAACCGAATGCAACTCCAATGAAGATGAATCGAGGGATTGGAGAAAACTCAACATGAATGATCCTTATGGGTCATAAGATACCTTGAGAGTCCTACCACTCCAAGTCTCTAGTCTAATGACTCTCCTCTCGCAGTCTAATATAGCTCCATATGTAGATAGTCAATCCATTTAAAATCATCCTATACCTCGAAAATCCCAATGTAGGCGTCATAGTCAAATTCTACACCTAGGACATAAATTTTCAAACCCCTACAAACCATAGACAAGAGTGTCGATCCTCCCATGGGGTTTGAAACAACAATGGAGTCTTCTACTAAAGAGATGTCTACATGCAAACAATCTACCAAAGAACTAAAGATAAAGAGTGCGATGCTCTAGGATCGAAAAGAGTCTGAACGGGAAAATCAAACTTTCCTATCTCGATTTAGCCTACTGCTGGAAGGTGCTGTATCCAAAGTCTGCATCTATGTTGCAGGTGTGCTTGTTGCCTGCCCCGCTTTTTGAGGACATACTTTACCAAAGTGACCAAGCCATCCACAATTGAAACACCTTCCCTCCGTTCTTGCCTTCTTACAGTCTTTTGTGTAATGACCATTTATTCTACAGTGCTTACATTTCCCATTTTTCTTGATTCACTTTCGAGTTTCCCTTTATTCGTTCTTATCCTTATTGTCCTTCCACCACTATTTCTTAGAGCTTGTAGCAACCTCTTTAAGTTCTCCCATCAGCTTCCAATAAGCAGGTTGAATTCACTGTTGGCCCTCCAAGCCTAACCGCCTAAACTTTCGCTCCATATCATCCAACCTAGCTTGTGTCTCCTTGAAATCCTTCATGCCAGAAAACATTCCGCCCCCTATGCTAGTGAAGTCCTTGCATAGCTTAGAAAAATCAGCTGGTGTAAGTGGATTAAAGGGATTTCCACCTACTAGTGTTGTATTGGGCGCTTGCCCTTGCACCTCTTATACCGTAGCTCTACAGAACCAGTCAGCCAAACTATGCAATGAAAAGGAAGCTTAGGCTCGAAAGAATGGAAAGAAGGTTGAACTGGACTTTTAGGGGATTTTTAAAAAAATCTTTTATACTAAAAACTATTTCTAAGAGTTCTTTTCTAAAAAAAATACTTTTAGAACAAGATAGTTTGGAAAATGTTTTACTTTTAAAATAAATTTTGGGAATCCTGTAACCCGAGGCTTTGATACCAAGTGAAACACCCCCACACCCCTTAATATACCCGAAGGACACATTAATAAGCATGGTGCGTTGTAGGTATAACTAAAGCTAACAGAAACTAAGATTCACAAGAAAAAAATAGATTAAAAAAAAGGAAACTTAAAATAATAACTTAATTAAAATGAAACTCCATAAATATATCAAATACCAAATTCCTCATACATGTCTAAAAATCCAATATGTCTCATGAAACAAAAAAACTCATAGTCTCAAAAATCAAAGTACATAATATCCGTCATAATAAGCCAGTACATAGAAACAATGAAAGCCGAAAAGAAAGAAATACATGATAGCAAACTCCTCCAAGAAATCTCCAAGCCACCGCAATCTTCTATCCTCTCTCTTGATTGCCCAAGGGAGAAAAGGGGAAAAATAGAGGAGTGGATCAAACTAAAAGTCTGGTGAATGATAGTAATTACTAAAGACTTTAAGCAAAGTAAAAGTAATAGACTCTACAACAGTTCTAGTATATAAAGAGAAAATAAAGGAAATAGAAAAGAGATAAACCGAAAATAAATACGATTAACTATAGGAAAGATTAACTTTGATTGTTTGAACTCGTTCTTGATTTCTACTTTGATTAGGATGAATTCTTAATCCTGTAAATAGGATGTAACTCTAACTCTACCCTTTTTGATCGGCCTGCTACTCCGTAGACCTTACTGCGGACCAGACGTTATATAACTCCCTACATAGTAGCCAGTGGTATCTACGAAAGATGCACAAAGCACCCACTGTGGATACGGACGACATATATAGCTCCCTACACAGAAGGCAATGGTGTCTACGAAAGACACCCATACTAAGCGCTTGGAACTCATAGCGATTACTGAGCACTAGAATGGAAGTCGCATGCGTAATTGCCACCTTGCCCAGGCTACCTTTTTCTCCACTTATTAGGTCTTCTTATTACCTCAAACTCCAACATGTGCGTTCCCCTCATCCCATTTCAGGCTAATGTGAGATCACCGTGTATCCATAGAATGTATAGGGGAAATGCTGTTGGTACTGGCCCGTCATCCAAACAATATCTAGTTGCACCCTTATCCAAATCCCATATGATTTGGACTTCTATTTGACCAATTACTACCATTCTTAGCATAAGTGTGCCCTCATCTCACTTCAGGCTAATGTGAGACACTGTTTTGTCTAATAGGGAATGTCATACGGTACAGGTTCTACTTTCATCATTGCTTATTAACTTAGATAAATTATTTAAATAAGCCTTTACAGTTTATCCCTACTATCTTTGCTTATTAATTTACCCTAAGTCTTAAAATAAGCCTCATTCTATTTTATTTTTTTATTATAACCCACATTACAATCATGCTTATTACTTAACCTAACGTCTAAGTGTGAAAATAAGCTTCTTTCATCTTATACTCTTTTAGTTATAATTCTAAGTTATAAGTAAGCCCATTAATTAGTCCAATTCTAACCATAATTAGGCATAATTTCAGTCCAATTCCATTTATATTACAGTCCAATTCCATTATTTATTACAGTCTTCATAATTTACATCTTATTTTCTTCATTCAATATTATTACTTATATAATCCATATTCGCGTTTAATTTATTCTAATCCATACACGAAGAAAAGGAGGAAGAAGAGGATAGACGCTTGCATAAAATCCAAAACGTCGAAAAATATGTAAATAAGAAATAAATAAAAATAAATAAACATAAATATTGTAAATAAACTGTAAATTAAAAAACTATGCTTACCAGTAATAAATTATAATAACTAAAGGGGAATAGACTGAAAAATAGTTCTAAAACTGATAAAAAGGCTATTCCAAAGTCGTAGTAAAACTACAACTATTGGAAACCCTATTATTTTAAATTACTTAAAGGAATCTTAAAATAATTACAATCACTCACCTCTGGTCCTTGGCTCTTCCCTTTAGGTCTTTATGGATCCACTTGGAGTAGTTAAAATATTTTTATTTAAATGAATCTATTCTTGGAAAATATTCCTTTTAAAGTCCTTCCTGGAAAGGTGAACCCAAGCGGAGAAAATATAGAATGAGAAAAAGTGTTAGTCCTAGGGATCTATTTATAAGGGTAGAAGTGGGTCTAAGACCGTTGGATTTTGAAGATGGAATGGGATGAAACCACGTCATAAACTGAATAGGAGCCATCGGATGCAAAAATAAAAGGACCGGATTAAAATAAAGAAAGCAAAACACATCAGCTTGAGGCTTTGGAACGTACGAACGAACATTCATTCATTCGTAAATAACAGAGGTAGGTCGACCGGGCAGTCGACCGCCTGGTGCCCAGATCAACCTGCCTAGATTTTTTTTCTTTTCTTCGTTTTCTGGTTATTTTTTTATTTTATAACTTGGTCTGATTAGCTCATATTTTGACGTTCTATATATGGAAATTGACTAGAAAATTACAACAGACACAATGGTAAAACTCTCATGGCTCAATTCAGATAATTTCACAAATTTATTTTGTGATTTAATTAATTAACGGATTAATTATTATGGGTTAGATTTTGCGTTATTACATTTTTTTTAACCATTTTCATATAGTTTGCATATAACACAACCAGTAGAACATTGGTAGATAGGGATGCGCCGTGATACGTCAATATTAAACCAAACACGTAGTGGTCTCGTATAAGGATAATCGTATGATAAGGTACATGAGGCAATGCCCAATGTGAGATACTACCAATTTAAGTTGCATGGCTGGTGGTAACGCATCACCCTAGAGACCGCCCACTACGTCCAACACCCCGATAATCGAAGTCTGATCACCAACAATAACCGATGTAAAGATTAAATATGAAGAACTGTGTCTGCTAGAGGTGGCGACCCTCATTGGCTCTGTCAAGCCTTCCTGTTTTTGTCTTTTCCAATTTGATACAAGTGTCAAGGCTAGCCATTATAGTTCTCTTTCTTAAAATCCAACAATGTACGCCAAAACCAACTACTTCATTCTAGAGTCTCCTCCATATATACAGTTGTTAAAGTGGTTCCAATATTAACAGAGGGTATGCCAATAAGAGGTCCCGGTCTCTTTGACAACCAAACGTCATTTTACACACCGATTGGTTATTTTATTTAAATTTTACATAATTAACCAATTTAAATAACTATTCAGATCAAAAAATTCAATTAAATCTTAAAATATAAAATTTTACTAAATATTCAACTTGATTTTAATTTAAATTAAACAATTTACTTAAGTAATCAATTTAACACTTTTAATTAAATCTTAATTTAAAACAATTCAGTTTAACTTTTAGATATTAACTCAATAAAAACAATTAAAATCCTATTTTTTTGTCCAATCTAATATTCATTTAATAATTTAACTACATAAACAATATTAAAAAATTCCACCAAATTTCAACTAATCAATTTAACGGTTTTTTATATCATTAACATTCAACCCAACCATTTCAACCTAAATTTCAAATTTATAGATTCAAATTAAATTCTCAAAACTTAAAATTTTAAAATTCTCAAAACTTAAAATTTTCAAATTTTCAAATTCAAATTAAACTTCTCAATCATTCCTCTATATCAAATTTAAATCTTAAATATCTAAATATAAATTTCTTTTGATTAATCAGTGTTTCTTTTTTAATTTTCTATCATAGGCCAAGTGATTTAAATTTGGGTATATATCATTTCAACCCATATCCCGGTTCAGGTTTCAGTGTTTAGTCAATTCAAATAATAACAGTAAGGTGACATGTATATGCAGCATGAATCAACATACTGATAATCACAATAATAACAGCCATGGGTTTCACATGCATTCGGGATTCAAACCAAAAATATGTCATCATAATTTCCATATCACATCACAGTGTCAATCTAATCGTGATTTCCAAATGTCAATGTCAATGTCAATGTCAATGTCAATATCATTTTGTAATTAACAATTTTATTTATCGATTTTTGGTTTTACTTGCAATCGATTTCCAGGTGTGAATTTATAAACATTCACTTTAGGTGGATATGAAACTGAAACGAAGAAAATGTCGACACAGACTAACTAAGCGGCCAGCGCACAAACACGACAACAGCTGCAATGAACTACGGCGACTCAAATAACGAACTCGGAAAGATGGCTTAGACGGCGACATAGATAGCAACATAGACCTCTTCAATTTTTTGCATGGTTTTGGTTGGTTTGTGCTTGGGTGGTGCTCTAGGAGGTAAAGGTTGGTGCATGGATGCTGGGCTGCGAGTTGTGAGAGGTAGGCGGAGGCTCTGGTGAGATCGGGCTTAGGGTTTCTGGTGTAGGTGTGTCGAATGATGGCCTTTAGCATGGAGCTATTGCAGAGGGAAGCTCGAATGGTGCTGGTTGCTCGGAGATGAGGCTCGCGGGGTTCGGGTGGCTTGACTTTGGGGTGATGAGCGGGGGAAATTTGGTTGTGTTCGGTGATGGATTGGCGATGAAAGGTGATCGGTTGGCTACTTGCGGTGAGAGGGAGAGCTGGATGATGCACAGAAAAGGTTGCATGAAAAAGTAACGTGTTTTCTTCATTTTATTAAGAAGAGAAAGCTTGGCTTGTGGAGAAAAGTTTTTCTCTTAGAAGGAAGAGCGAGAGTAACAAACGAAGAAGAAGACGTTGGTTTCTACATACATGAATGGATAGTGCTTCACATTAAATGGTTGAGATATTATTGCACAAGACATCTTCAGCGGCGCGAACAAATAAAATCAGAGAATGATGATAACAATTATCCTAAGTGGCATGGTCATGTACCGTTATTTTGCCAATTTAGCATTTTATAATGGATGCTAAAATATAGAAACAAATATACCATGGAAAATAGCATGATGTGATGAATCAAATGGTGTACTAAAATCGGTATTATGATAGTCATACCAAAACTCCATCTACCTGCAGATATACCACTTCGAATTTGAACGACAATAACAATTGTCAATAAAATGAGATAAAAAGATCAGAATTGGATGGAACGAACTTTGACATTTTATTCATAAAATTTTATATATCATTTCTATGTAAAAATATTTATATTTCAAAATTTGTTAATTCTTACTGAAAAATATACCGACCGAGTTTAGAGAAAATTTTGACACAAAATAAATTTCATTTGCTTCATTTCAATGGGTGTAATTCAACTATCCAGCTCTCATTACTGAATTTATTGTTAAAAATAAATTAATATTTGAATATCTTCTTTAAATTCCTCATTTAAATTGTTGAAAAATTTAGGCTGTTACAATCTTTCCACTTAAAACTTTTCGTCCTAGAAAAGAATGAAACTATGGAAAAGAAAATTGAACAGAAAGATAGAAATAGATTCGAGGCATGGCAGCACACCCGGTACTAGCTATTCAGGATGTGAAGCACGAATACTTCCTTTCGTTTCCCAAGTGCAATCTCGATCTTCTCTATTCCAATGAACCTTAAAGAGATTGACTACCTACCTCATCAGCTGCTTCATGCTTCTGCCTACTATACAAAGTGGCCTTCTCTCAACGGTAAGATTAGCTCAACATCCATTTCTTCATATAGAGCAGGATGGACTATCGCGGATGGATCATTTACATATTTGCGGAGGTGTGAAACATGAAACACATTATGCACTCTAGATAGTTTATCTGGCATGTCAACCTATACGCAAAAGTACCAATCCTTTCTAAGATGTGGAAAGGACCAACAAGTCTAGGTGCAAGCTTCCTTTTCCTTCCAAATCAGATTACATTCTTCAAAGGCGAAAATTTAAGAAATACTTAGTCTCCGACTGTGAATTCCAAGGTTCTTCTCCTTCTATCTGCATATTTCTTCTACCTGTCCTGATAAGTTCTCATTTTTCTTTTGATTTCTTTGACTTTCTCAGAAGCTTCCAAAATCATTTTGGGTCCAAGTACAAGTCAATTTCTAATTCAACCTAACAAGATGGAGATTTACATGGTCGTCAGTAAAGAGCTTCGAAGGTGCCATCTTGATGCTCGCTTATAGTTATTATAATAGGTGAATTCAATGAGATGGGGATGCTCTTCCCAAGATCCTCTAAAATCTAAAACACAAGCTCGGAGAAGATCTTCCATAATCTAATTCACCCTTTCGGTCCGGCCATCCGTCAGAGGATGATAAGCTGCGCTCAGATTCAATTGAGTAGCCAAAGTCTCTCAAAAAGCTTTCCAGAAATTGCTAGTGAAGATATGGTCTTGATCATATATAATGCTAGACGGAACACCATATAGGCGAACGATCTTCTTCATATAAAGGTCGGCTAAACTCAAGGCAGTTCAAGTAGTCTTCACAGGGATAAAAGTGAGCAGACAGTCAGTCTATCGATAATAACCCAGATGCTTTCATTAACTACTCTGGTCCTCGATAGCCTATTAATAAAATTCATAGAAATCCGATCCTATTTCCAGTTCAAAATCTCAAGAGGCTGAAATAATCATGTTGTCTTCTAATGATCTACTTTGACCTACCGACAAAAGGCACATCTACTGACATGAATAAAAATATCTCTCTTCATTCCCCTCCACCAATGCAACGTCTTCATATTCTGAAAAATCTTCCTGATTCCCGGCGAATAGATAGTCTGGATTGATGATTTTCTCTAAGCACTTCCTGTCTCAAACCATCTATATTCGGAATACAAACTTTATTATTAATCCTTAGAATTCCATCTCTATTAATATGTGTGCCTCAATTGCCTTGGATATCATCCTTCCTACCAAGAGCATTTTCTTTTATATGCCTAAGCATTAAATCCTCATCCTACTTAGCGGCGATGCGATCCGTAAGAGATGGAGAAGCAACAAGTTCACATAACTTAGCCTTTTTCCCACTCAAAGCGTCGGCCAAAACATTAGCCTTTCCGGGAGTATAGTTTGATTCAAGGTTATATGATGGTAAGAACTCGAGCCATCTAACTTGCCTCTGGTTCAGATCCTTCTGGATAAAGATATACTTCCGTGATTTGTGGTCTATAAAGAGTACAAATTTCGCTCCTAGAAGATGATACCTCCATAACTTCAAAGAAAAGATACGGCGAGTAATTCCAGATCATGAGCTGCATAATTAACCTCATGAGTATTCAATTGATGACTAGCATAAGTTACAAATTTACCATGCTGGATCAAAACAACATTTAATCCTTTTAGGCAAGGCATTTTCGTCCACTACATGGTGAATATGAGGAGTCAAGGGCAAAATCATCATTGTTATGGAATAGAATCAAACTAGTTTGGAGGAATTATCGACATCAAGATATGGACATAGGTCAAAATCACGTCTCAATCTGAGATACAGACTGAGAGATATGATCATCTTAATATTTGTTCACCACCGTTTCGTAGGGCTGATACCGAGACGCTGTATCGCCATTCAAGGTCGACAGTCCAATAGCAAGCTAGGATCCCCGGTCCGATGATCGAACCGAAACTTTGGTTTAGCTCTTGCTTGGAATCAAGGCCTGAAAATCTCGAGTCTGCTTGGTGTCGGCCTGATGACCGAACAAAAACTTTGGTTCGGCACCTTATTACGATCGGGCCTTGAAAATATGGAGTCTGCTTGGAATCGGACTGATGATCGAACCAAAATTTTGGTTCGCCGTTTGCTTGTAGTCAGGCATTGACAATATGGAGTCTACTTGAAGTCGGTTGGACTACCGGACCAAAACTTTGGTTCAGCACTTGCTTGAGGTCGAGGGTTGAAAATCTCGAGTCTGCTTGGAGTCGGCCTGATGATCGAACCAAAACTTTCGTTCGGCGCTTCCTTGGAGTCGGGCTTTGAAAATCTAGAGTTATTTGGATTACCGAACCAAAACTTTGGTTCGACGCTTTCTTGGAGTCGGGCCTTGAAAATCTGGATCCAGCTTGAAATCGGTTGGATTACCGAACCAATACTTTGATTTGCCGCTTGCTTAAAGTCGGGCCATGAAAATATTGAGTTCGCTTGGAGTCAACTTGATGACCGAACTCAAACTATGGTTCGACGCTTTCTTGGAGTCAGGCCTTGAAAGCATGGAGTATGTCCTGTGATCGAACCAAATATTTGGTTCGATGGTTGCGTGGAGTTGGGCATGAGAAATTTAAGAGTTCACTTGGAATCAGTTCGAAGTAATGCTGCTTGGAGTCGAGTGAAGGCATGCTTGGGGCTCAACCCGGGTATAACTGATCTAATAAAAAGTTGGAGATTTTCGTCATAGCACGATGATACTTCAGGGATTTCTTCATGACGCGTTCTGGGGTTCTTGGTGGTGTATGGCGGTTATCACAAGTGGAATAGCTTGATAATCATGTAAGGAAGGTTGAACCAAATCTTGAAAGGAAGGTTGAAAAAAATTCCAAATATATCTACTCAGCTGCCTCTCCTCCTATCTTCATTCTATAAATACCAAGCACATGACATCATAAAAAGGGGGTTTGCTTAAGAGCAAAGCTTTCAGAAACAATTGCAGATAACTTCGAGAGGAAAAAATCTTTGTTCTAATAGCATGTTTACTTGTATTCAAAGCTTGTACTTGTAATCAAAAATGAAAGGGATAATAAAAGAGGAACAGTGGACGTAGGCACATTCAAGCCGAACCACTACAAACTCCGTGTTCTTTTACATTTAAGTCCTTTATATATTCTTTATTGCAAATCATTGATTTTCTACCATAAACATCTGCAACTAATGTTCATCAAACAAAAACTATATACTATAAACAATATTTACACCTCTACAACAACGATTTGAGTGTTTACCCCTTTTTTTGCAAACATTTTGGTGTTTTACTGAGGACTGAACTTTCCTTTTTTAAAAGGAAATTCTCTCTTTCTTAATTTTATTTTTATTTTTATTTTGAAACCTAATATTTCTAATTTTATGACTAGAGATTATCGTTTCTTCTCTTAGGAAACTCTCACCCCTTTTCTATGATCTGAAATTTATGTTTCTTTTTAGATCTACCCTGACTATTTTACATAAACCAAAAATCCACCTTTTCTTTTAAGATCAGAACACCCATTTTACTACATAGAGAAATTCTCTCGTCCACTTTTTTATCTTACTTTTACTATCCATGGACACTGTTTATTAGCAAAAAAATGCTATCACTTAGACCTGAAATCCTTATATATTACTTTTACTATTTCGGATCCACAAACTTATGTCCCTTGATCAAAAAGAAACATGTACCCATTGATCTAGTCTAAAATCAAGCCACCTCTCTTTTCTCATTTGGAATCCAAAAAAATGGTTTCTTGGCATAAGAAACCCCGTTTTCGTTGTGTTTAGATCTGAATCATTATTTTCTTTCACAAAATAAAACCTGTTTCTAGTCTTGAGATCTGAAATTGCATTTTTTAATAAATTATACCTTGTTCTTTTTAGATCTAAAGTCACCGTCTCCTTGGCATGAGAGATTCTCTTTTTCTTACTTTATCAATTTGAGATCATTGTTTCTTGGATTAAAATACTTAATGTCTTGCAGATCTAAAACAGTTACTTTAGCAAAATCTATTAATCTTTTCAGATCTACAATCACTATTCTTTGAAGATAAAAAAATTTCTATCTTTCTTTTCTCTTATTTCAGATCTACAAATGATGCTCCTTAACCAACAAGAAACACGTATTCACTTCTTAGATCTGAAATCGCTATATCTCCTTTCAGGTCTGCAAACATTGTTTCTCAACCAAAAAGAAACATATATTTATTTCTTAGATCTAAAATCGTTCTATCTTCTCTTTCTCCTTTCAGATCAAAAAACACTATTTTGACCAAAAGAAACACTTAGTCATTATTCAGATCTAAAATCAAATCTTATTCTCTTTCCATCCGGAAACATTGCTTCTTTAACATAAGAAAACTATGTTCCTCTTTTGTATAAGAAGAATCTATTCCCCTAGTAAAATATAAAATTACGGTTATAAGAACATCCTTTCCTCCCTCCTAACCCGAAATTTTTTCTCCTGATCTAAAATCATTATCCCTTTGAAATTAGAGCTTTTCTCTTTTTCTTTTTTCAAGTTTTAATCATCATTTCTCGGATTGAGAAGCTATACCTCCTGTCTCCAGATTCTCTCTTCATTTTAAGGGTTGGACCATCAACCATTTAAAGCTACAAAACCTCCCAATCCTTTTCGAAAATTGAATTATCTCTTTTGAAAAGTACAAACTCTCTAGGAAGGGAAGGAGAACAACTTCCTAATAGGCCGCTTAAAGTGAAAGAACTCCGCTGTAAAGAATGCAAAAGCTATCCAGATGTGAAAAACTAGGAAGACTAGTCTAATAACCTCTCGATGCTAAAAATTATTGGACATATATTCGACAAGATTATGATTAATATTAATAAACACTTCACTACTTAACATAAAGCTTTGGTAGATAAACTCTTGACACACTTAGGGCAGACAGAAGTATTCGACCTCAACGTCATAATACAAGAAAAGTCCCAGTCTATAGAACATAAGGGTATTCCACATAACTAAATGAACCCCAAGCACAACCCTTTTTTCCATCCAGCATCAAATCAAAGTACTACAATTAGGATCCCACTGATGGATCGAAATATCACCACTTGAAGACCGTAGTCATGATGGTTGAATACTCAAAGTCTAGATATGACAAGCGCGACATTTCATCACTCCTATCATGCACAAAGGCATCACCAACCCAACATGTACCGTATATAACTCAAATAATGTTAATAGCTCTCCTTACCTAGGGATCTGTTCAAAAAATATGAAAAGAGAAGGAGAGAAGACCAAGAGTTACTAGTCTACCCTCTAGGAAAACAAAAACTTTTGAGTGCCAACTACAAACTTTTATAAAGGGCTAACCCGCCCCCTTAGACACTTGCCAAGATCTCCACACTTGTTGATAAACAGGGGAGAGGGGAGTAGGGGACAAAGGAGGTACTATATAATTACTTATTTTTCATTCTAATAAATATTAAGCTATCAAGGCCATACTATCTACTCTTGGATCTCCATCCTTAGAAAAAGGTGAAGGAAGGATTCATAAATCCGTTGCATGTGCTAATTGACCGAGGGTGCTTACACGATACACGATGTAAAGATAAAAAAAATCAAGCTAGCCCCTACAACTATGCATGACTTCTTAATTGGGTCAGAAAGGCACATAACGATGGGGAAACATCACTGTCATGAGTTCATATAGATGGTCACCCAGGGAAGCTAGCACAGCTTGCAATACAAATGCTATAGTAAAATGGTAGAGACACAACTCTCTACCTCCGAAGCTCAAATGATCAACGATCAGAGAGAAGCCATCCATTTGAGTACGGTATTACCTCAAAGGTTAAGGAAGAGGACGCGATGGAAACAACATCTATCGAGAACTTGGATGACATAATAGTTTATACAGAAAGGCTTTGAAAGACCGAGCTCCAAAAATTCAAACATATTTGGCCCACAGCAGAAAGGCGAGAGATATCTATAACCACCTCACTACTCCTCATATCACAATTCAATGCGAATCAGCAATATATATAGTAAACCACTAGGACATTGCAGTCACCAATCAAGATACTAGCTTCACCACTCCATCATGATCTAATAATCAAAAAACACAATTCAAATTGACTAAGAACTAAGGATTGCAGGATGCACATTGGGGACATCTACTATAAGTCCACCAAACTAGCTAGAGTCAACTTGACAAAATGACTAGACCAATGACCGCTGGGAGGCAGCACTAAAATGCCAAACAAGAATCTTGGTCCAGTGAAACCCCCGTTATCAAATAGAATATATGCATAAAATTGTTATGAAGAGCTCTTCGATCACAAAATATGCTCGCATAAACATGTCGTACGCATGACAATAGATAGTCCTGCAAAGGAGGTACCATAACAAACCTCTTCTTTCATTTTTATCTAACTCGGTTGTTGTCATTTCAGGACAATGCCTTCGGATCTTAGGTTCCACAGAGTCTTACCAAAATATCAAGAGATAATTCCAATTCAAGAGAACATCTTGAACCGGGCATACTACACAACTTGGTACTTTGCGCTTCTTTCGAAGCGGTAGGTTTGGTCTAAACTACTCTTTCCCTTTGATTGAGACAAGAGACTGATGCATTTACTTAAACACATATGTAATTGTATTCACTTAACACATATGCAGTTATATTCACTTAACACCTATGTTGTTATAACCACAACTTCTTTTGTGATTAGCAACCCAGATCAGAAGCATGTGTTGGCAGTAGTGAAAATAAGATAGCCGTGACTAAGGGCACTAGCTTGGGTAACTCGCTGTTGACGACCGCCCTTTCCCTAGCAATGACATACCAATCGGCCGTTCGAGCACAAATCTAGCTTGAGTAACTCAAAGAATAAATGCATTCGAAGCCTAGCGTGGATTGTCTCATAACAAGAGTCACCCTAGGCCAATGGGCATGTTGAAGCTATCAACAAAGTCTTGCAAACACAAATTAAGGAAAAACCAGATAAATCCAAAGGAGCATTGGTTGATGAACTACCCACGGCACTGTGGGCCTACCAAGCCTCATACAAAACAACAATAGGACATATTCTATTTGCTCTAAACATACGTGGTTGATGCCATGCTTTCGGTCGAAACAGTTGTCCCTTCACATCGTAGGATACATTATAATCTGAAATAAAAATGTAGCTTCTTAACATGTCCTAAGACCTGATTGAAGAAAGAAGGAATAACACTGCTCTCAAGACCATTGTAAACAGATGGAAAGTGGCAAAACAATTCAAATCTATGGTGAAGCTCCAAGAATTACAAGAGGGAGATATTGTTCTCAAGCATGTCTCTCATCGTCCAAGCGCACTAGATCCAGTTTAGGAAGGACCATTTGTTGTTCATATGGATCTCCACAACGGAGCTTACATTCTGTCG
Source organism: Allium cepa (assembly GCA_030765085.1). Lineage (NCBI taxonomy): Eukaryota > Viridiplantae > Streptophyta > Magnoliopsida > Asparagales > Amaryllidaceae > Allium > Allium cepa. Next base: position 913,217,867 of record CM060929.1, on the reverse strand, counting down.
ACAGTTGACGGAAAAGGTGTTTGGGAAAGGAAAGAACCTCCAACATCTCCGCCATTACTTCTCTCAGCTTGTAAAAAGCATGTATCACCTGAAGCAATAAAAGAAAGACAGTGGACGTAGGCATATTCTGGCCAAACCACTATAAAAATTGATTTTTTGCTCTATTGTTTGTCTAATATTTTTCCTATTGCAATCAGTTGAAAGCTCTCACCGGCAGTAGTGAAAGAAAGATAACCATAACCAAGGGCACGACAATAGCCTGGGTAGTTCACTGCTGACGATTAGTCCTCCAACTAGCAATGAAAAACCGACTAAAAGCCACGGATTAGGCACGATTATAGCCTCGGTTGTTTATCATTGGCGTTCGTCTCGCCAGCAACTGCGAACCGATAATAAATCCTACGATTAAGGCATGGCCGCAGCCAGGGATAGTTCGTAGTTGACAATCGAGACCCACGCTGGACGGGCCATAGTAAATGGAATAATACTCACGATATAAGCCATAACAGCCCAGGTAGTTACTGTGTGTGAACCTCGGCTCTAAATCTTAAGTACGACAGTCGCAAAAGTTACAGTCCCTGGGAACATAGGTTGGGCTGACAAAACATATGTCGCCAAAATCCACAATTAGGGCAGGTAACTTATGTGGCATGAATCTTAAGTTTAGAAGGACTCTTTTGATGGAGAATATAGTTCATTGTACATAAGCTAGAAGCTTCTGACAATTTCTTTTAGTCTTGTGGCATTACATACAGATAGTAGAAATATGAATTCCACTCCACCAACCACAAGAGGATATTCGTTCACTTCCACTCCACCAGAGGAAACAGATCATTGACTCAACTCCATAAGAGATAGTGGAACATCAATCCAACATTACCACAAGAATTAGAATATCCCTTCCAGCCAACTACACTCAAGAAACTATAAGGACTCTCCCTCATGGAAACTAAGAAAAACTCGGTGAAAAGGTATGACAAACTTTTGTAAGATAAGCAAAATTCAATAAAAAAATACTTTAGGGCATAACACCACCTCACCACTTAATTATACACATACACTACTACTCAGCTTGGTAATAGCACTTTTGAAATCACGATCTTAAGTTCAGAAGTTTATACCTACTCATGATACAAGGAAGCACGTTGTGAGAAGCAACCAAGTGCACTACACTAGGGGCAAACCCAGACAAATAATGAGCACACCCCACCGACTTTTGACAACATCACTAGAGGGTGCTTTGGAGGATGTGATGAGTATTTGAGGACTGGCACATCCCCAAAGTTACTCTCTAAACCTTAGTAATAGGGAATCACTTTGAATGATTAGGACCTCTCTAAACAGAAGTGTTTCGATCTCTAACCTTCCGAATGCAATTAATTAATATAAAAGTCTACTTTAACACAAATAGCTTGATACCTTTACCTAATAAATCAATCCCATGGACACGCTGGATGACTCTAACACATATCCACGGTAAAATCCCAAATAAAAATGAATTAATAGTCTGTAACTAAAACTAAGGCAAGGATGAATTTCCTTGACCACTTTAGGCCCGAAAGGACCTTAAACTTGTAGGAAAATTCAACAAAATGTCCAAAGATTATTCCAGCTAAAAACCAAATACTGGGGCCATCCAACATTAGCACTTGGCACAACTCAAACCAGCAATAATGAATCACACTTACGCATAATCAAAGTATGTATTGGCTTGGTGTTCCAGCAAGCAAAGGGGAAGGAAGGAAAAGAAGCAAAAGAAGACCATGACTTAGAAGGAAAAACTGACAGACCAAATACTTGGTCCACCATTCACCAAAATACCGAACCAGATATTTGGTCCGACATTCTCTGATATGCCGGATCAAATGTTTGGTCCCACATTCTTTGATATGCCAGACCATATGTTTGGTCTGGCATTTTCTGATATACTGGACCAGATGTTTGATCCGAAATTCTCTTATATGTCGGACCAAATATTTAGATCTGACATTCTCTGATATGCAAGACCAAATGTTTGGTCCGGCCGACACATCCAACACCGGACCAAACATTTGGTCCAATACACATGCATGCTAGACTAAATGTTTGGTTTGGAAAATAGAAGGCTTAAAAAGGTAGAAGCACCGAACCAGACATGGAAGAGCGACAAAGCCAAGCAAGCTCCAACCCAGATGCCAAACCAGATTCAAAGAGCTATAATCTCAACCTCCACACTTCACAACTCCAACCTATAAATACTAGAGCTCCTCAACAACAATAGGGATGGGATTTTTCAGAAAAGAGGTAAAACTTTGCTGGAATTCAATCACTCCAGCTACTCCAAGTTTTTACTCTTTCTAATCCACCTTGTACTTGTAATCAAATCAAAGCAAGAATAATAACATGGACAGTGGACATAGGCCCGAACCACTATAAAACTTTATGTGATTTACTCCTTCAACTTATTTTCGATTTTGAATCTTGGAACTATTCTGTGACTGCAAAAATTAGCCATTAACGTGTTGGAATATTAAAATTACACATTAACCAAACTTAAATGCCTAGTTAAATTCGAACTTAGAGCTGTTTGTCCAATTTTTGTGCAAACATTTTTAGTGCTTTCACTAAGAATGGCGTGGAGAGCCGAAATCTTCTGTCCACCCTCCTTCCAAATCTTAACTTAGCATTTGAACATGGCTGCCTCTAGGCGCAATACTGATAAGGGTAAGAGCACGACCATTGCCAGTATACTCAATTCCATCCAAAAAGATCAAGAAATCAAGCTGCACACTCTTAATCTCCAGACTCGGCTGTCTCTCGAAAAGACTTAGATAAGGTTGTGAATGAGATGACTGGCCACTTAGCTATCCAGCAAAAAGTTTTAGTGGACCAACTCTTGGCATGTTTGAAAGGCATAGAGGAATCCACTCACAGCACTGAATCTCGAAGTGAGTCTCAGTCTATAGAGTCATGTAGACGGAACAGACCCTCTACAAAATAAAGAATTCTATCGAGAAGATACAAGAACTCGAAGCCAAGCTAGGATTCAGCCTGAAGCTGGTCCTGAAAGAGCATCAAGAGCTGGGCCTAGTCAAGAGGGCACCAGGAAAGGATTGACTATGGCTGACTCTATCATGCTTCTTGCACACCATTGCCAAACCAGCCTCAACCAAGGTTCTAGACGCCATCAATATCAAAGGGATGCCCCACTTCTCCTAGGAATGCCCCAGAATCCGAGGAGAGAATGACACGCCTCTTTAGGAAATGTCTTAAGCATGAACAACTTGAAAGAGGGTTAGGAGTAAGGGTGTCCAACCCCTTCATTAGGGACATGGAAGCGACAGCCACCCCTCATGAATGGGAGACGCCTAATATGGATCCCTACAACGGCACATCCGGCCCAATCATCCACTTGCAGCGCTATACCCAACACATGCTCATGAATGGAGAAACAGAGGGTGTGCTGTGTAAATGTTTTCTGCTGTTCCTGTTAGACTTAGCAACCGTATAGTTTTGTCGCCTGCCTCATGGCTCTATTAGCTCTTGCGAAATGTTGAAGGAGAAATTCATAAGTCAATTTCGAATCCACGTGGAATAGCCCAAAGATGCCTATTCTCTATCAGATGTAAAACAAAAGGCAGGAGAATCGCTGCAACAATATCTTACCCATTTTAACGTTGCCGCAACACCAGTATAAAACACCGATAAAAGGCTTAAACAGATGGCGCTATGCTAAGGCGTCCACCCGGATTCAAAGCTCGTAAGAGGATTGACGAAGGAAAAGCCTCTATCTCTTCGGGATTTCTTTCATGAAGCTGAAAAGTACATGAGTTTGGAGGACGTGGCAGCCCACCGACATAGCGAGCAACCCAAAAAAGTCTAGCATCCAAGGAAACATGGTTGCCGCACTTCGAGAGGAAGGGAATAAGCCGAACAAAGAAGGAAGAAAATTGTCACTAAGGAAACTCTGGAACTGAAAATGGAAATAAGCGACGATACAGGCCTGGACCGAGATTTGATTCATACACTCCTCTGAACAACACCGTGGAGAACATTTACATGGCTACTCAACATGAGTTGAAATACGAACGCCATCCATACAAAAAGAGTTAAAAGACATAATTAGAACATGAAATTATTGTCGCTTCCACGAGTCACATGGGCATAACATCAAAGAATGCCAGCTTTTACGGGATCTCATCGAGGAATACATCCGAAATAAGAAACTGGAGCAATACATGCAAAAAGAGCGCAACTCTCCCGTGCCGATCCAGGAAGGATCTGGGAAACCCTCGTAAGGGAACAACAAAGAGGGAGCGAGTATGAGCCACTCCAACCAACAGAAGATAACTGTCCACACTATTTCTAAAGGGCCCATATATAGCCGATGGAAGTTGGGTCGAAGTGGAGAGGTATGGGAGAACCTTGAAAGATAAGGAAGGATATGTTCATTCCATAATTGAAGGACACATCACTAAACAGAGAGAAAAGGTTGAAATAACTTTCAACGATGAAGATTTAGTTGGAAAATAGTATCCACACACCAATCCCATGGTCATCTCCGCCTGAATCGGCCCGACGGAGGCATTTCGCATTTTAGTCGATACGGGAAGCTTGGTGAATACTTTATTCAAACATGCATTCAACAAAATGAAGTTATTAATGAAAGATGTATCCTCATGCCATAAGCCCTTACACGGGTTCACAGGGGAAACCACGATGCCGCTTGGACAACTAGACTTGTTCGTTGAGTTAGGAAGTCACCCCCGATCAATCGTCTGAAAGCAAACATTCGTGCTGGGGGATGGGCACTCTACATACAATGTGTTCTTAGGAACACCTGCGTTGTCAGATTTCCAGATATTCTTGGCATCATGGTATTTGGAGATGAAATTCCCAACTGAAAGCAAAATGGGAGAAGTAGAAGGTGACCAAGATGCAGCTGGTGATTGCTACGTAACTGAACTTTGCCAAAACAAGAAAAAGGAAAAAAGGGAAAGGCGTGGGGGTCGTCCTCTATGCCAAAAATGCGAAAGCATAGCAATCAAAGAAGGCCCCCTCTCCAACATGCTAGCGACCGATTTAACAAGTTGGACCGTAGAGATAGAGAGGAGGAGGTCAACGCCGAGCCTCTGGATGCTGTGGAACATGTTATGGTAGACAAATGCGACAAAACAAGGCTTTTAAAGATAGGTTCTTAGTTGAACCAGAACCTCAAAGTCCAGTTGATAGAATTCCTGCAAAAGAACTTGGATATATTCGCATGGACCCATGGAGACATGGTGGGAATATCACCAGAAATAGCTTGCCATTCCCTCAATGTTGACCCAACCAAGATCCCAATCAAAAAGAAGAAAAGAAGCATGGGGACAGAACGATCAACAACTCTCAATTAAGAGGTGCAGAACCTGCTCGCCAATGGCTTTTATCCGTGAATCCATTTACCCAAAATGGATCTCCAACCCAGTCTTAGTGAAGAAGCCTAATGGAAAGTGGAGGACCTACATTGACTTCTCTAACTTAAATGATGCTTGCCCTAAAGACTGATTTCCTTTGCCCCAAATTGACCGACAAGTAGACGAAACAACAGGAGATGAGTTGATGTCATTCATGGATGCATATTTCGGATAAAACCAGATCTCCATGCATGTGCTAGATCAAGAACATACTAGCTTCATCACGGATCTAGTCCTGTATTGCTACAAGGTCATACCCTTCGGACCTAAGAACGCTGGTGCTACTTATTAATGTCCAATTAATAAGATGTTTGAGCAGAAAATTGGTCGCTCCATGGAAGTCTACGTCGACGACATGCTTGTCAAATCAAGAAGAGCAACGGATCATCTGAGCCACCTAGAGGAGATGTTCCAAGTATTACGCAAATACCAAATGAAGCTAAACCCTCTGAAATGCTCTTTTGGGGTGTCTTCGGGTAAATTCTTAGGTTTCATTGTGCATGCCAGAGGGATAGAGGTGAATCCTTAAAAGGTACAAGCTTTGAAAGACGTCAAGATCCCAACCAAATGAAAGGAAATGCAAAGCCTGAATGAGAAGGTAGCCGCTCTGAGCGTGTTTATATCTAAAGTCATGGACAAGTGCATCCTTTCTTCGAAGCCCTCAAAAAGGACAAAGGGAAATTTGAATGGACTGACGAGTGCTACTCGGCCTTCCAGAGTCTGATGGAACATCTACATAAGTCGCCAGTACTCTCTACCCCGATAGATGGAGAGAGCCACTACTAATACTTAGCAGTATCCTCCCACGCGCTAAGTGCCGCAATTGTACAAGAAGATAATCGCGTCCAAAGTTCTGTATACTTCATTAGCAAAAGATCATGGGCATAGAATCTAGATGCCCTAAGATCGAAAAATTGGCTTACTGTCTGCTCATAGCATCCAGGGAATTTCGACACTACATTCAATCGCATTTCATTAGAGTTCTAACGGATCAACCGTTGAGGTAAGTCCTTCATAAACCAGACATGTTAGGGCGCATGTTAAAATTGTGCATTGAGCCGAGCTAGTATGAAATTACTTACCACCTATGCACCGCAATTAAGGGACAAGCCTTGCTGATTTCATAGCTGAGTTCACAATGCGAGATGAGGAGGCTACAGCAAGGATTGAGGAAAATGTCAAATGTAATATGTTGGTTGATGGAGCATCGAGCGAGCTTGGCTCGGCGGCAGGTGTCATAATAGTCACACCCCAAGGAAGGAAATTAAGCTATGCACCGAGACTAATGTTCGCTGCAACCAATAACGAAGCTAAATATGAGGCAATAATAGTCGGTTTAGAAATTATTAAAGAAATAGGAGTTAAGTCAATATGTATACATAGCAATTCACAACTAATTGTTAAACAGATCCTTGGAGAATTCCAGACTCACAGACAAAAACTTGCGTCTTACCTCAAAAGGGACAAAACCTTCCTTGTTGGGCTAGACTATTATGTAATAAAACACATCCCGTGAGGGGAAAATCAAGAGTCGGATGCCCTCTCCAAAGGGGCTAGCGTAAGAACCAAGCCAATGCCGGGGGCAACCCTCATCATGAAACAATCCACACTGAGTTTCGAGTGTCTGCAAATCACACCGATCACAGACAAGGAGGAGACATAGATGACCCCCATCATCAGATACTTACAAGAAGGAACCTTACCAGCAGATCGAAATGAAGTTAGGAAAATCCTAAGGAGGGCATCCTGCTATACCATCAAGAACGACATTACCGTCGCGGCTTTTCCAACCCACTACTAAGATGTGTCGCTAGGAACGAAGCAAAAGATATCCTTAATAACATTCATTAGGGGAGCTGCGACAATCACACTGGAGGGCAAACTCTAATCAGAAAGATCCTACGCTATGGATCCTTTTGGCCCGCACTGAACAAGGATGTAGCTAAGTTTGCTAAGAAATGTGACAAATGTCAAAGATTTACCAAAATCTAGAGACTACCACCTACTGGTTTAATCCAGATGGTCAACCCTAGACCTTTTCCATATGGGGAATTGATCTGATCGGGGAACTCTCCATAGGTCGAGGAGGAGCAAAATATGCTATAATGGCAGTGGATTATTTCACCAAATGGGTGGAAACTGACCTTTGAACAAAATTTCGTCTACCAAGGTGATAAACTTCCTCATACGTAATATTCTATGCAGGTATGGGATGGCACAGAAGATCATATTGAATAACGGACTATAATTCGATTGTGATGAATTCTCCAGTTAGTGCCATGAAATGGGATTGCTTGAAGCTTCTCGACTGTGGAATATCCCCAGGAAAATAGGCAAGTCAAAGCAGTGAACAAGGTGTTGAAGACATTGATCAAGAAGAAGCTAGAAAGGTCCAAGGGGGCATGGGTCGACGAGTTGCGTACTACACTATGGGCCTATCGAACTTCTTACAAGATCGCAACAGGGCACACGCTATTCGCATTGGCGTATGGATCTGAAACCATGCTCCCCATTGAAACAGTCATCCCCTCACATCGAAGAATACATTACAATTCGAAAGAAAATGAGGAGCTCTAAAGCATGTCACTCGACCTGATCGAGGAGAAAAGAAACGACGCCGCCCTCAAAGCTGCTGCTCATGGACAGAAGGTGGCAAGATAATACAACTCCAAGGTGAAGCCTCAAGCTCTACAAAAGGGAGACTTGATACTCAAGCGAGTCTTCTCATGACCAGCAGCACTAGATACAATTTGGGAAGAGTCATTTGTTGTTCATAAGGATCTCGATAATGAAGCTTACATTTGGTCGACTGTAGATGGAGAGGTGTTTGGGATAGCATGGAATCTCCATCATCTTCCCCGCTATTTATCTTGAGTTGTAAAGAAATATATATTAAATGAAACAATAAAAGAAAGACAGTGGATGTAGATATATTTTGGTCGAACCACTATAAAAATTTGATGTCTCCCATTACTTGTCTTATTTAAACATTATTTCATTTAACTATTTATCTGATGACTATTCCTTCTGCGAGCAATCGCAAGCGCTTGCCGGTAGTGGTGAAAGTAATATAGCCACGATAAGAGGCACAAAACAAGCCTTGGCAATTCACCACTGATGATCGACACCCCTAAGCTGACAATGATGAACCAATCATATGCCACGTATTATGCATGATTTATAGCCTTGGCAGTTCATCGTTGGCGTTTGTTTTGCCGGCATCTGCGAACGGATTATAAACCCCATGATTAAGTGTGGCTATAGTAAGGGGTAGTTTGCAATTGACGGTCGGCATTACGCACGCTGACAACGATAAATCGAATAATACTCACGGCACAGGCAATGGCCTGAGTATTTATCGTTCGCGTTCGGCCAGGAATAGAACAACGCATTTATGGTTTTCTACATCTCTGAACACAGTAACGAAGTCATGAAGTTCACTAATAGATGAAGAAAACAATAAAAATCACGCGTCACGAACGTCATTTCAGATAAATATGCAAAAGACAGAAATTGAACATTACAACATTGAAATCTTTATGTACAAAGCTTTTAGTTTATATATGAAATACTGAACAACATACATCCTTCAAAAATACGTGCAAAAAGTGAAAAGAAAATTTCCTTGACTAGGAAGGACGAACAACCTTGTCGCTAGACTTGCTCCCTCTGGCTATGTCGCTCGAAGTCTCGGATCGCTCGAGAGACTCGCCCTCCTTTTGCGACGCCTCACCGACACCCTTTGAAGACCCAACCTTTCCCGAAGACGTCCCTACACGATGCAAGGAAAACCATAAGCTTCACAATCCAAGATAAGTAATAACGAATCTAAAGCAAAATGACGAGATACCTGCAGTAATGTGGTATGGATCACCAAGCCCCTCACGATCCGACCCATCCTCGTCATCCTCGTCCTCCACCAGAAACTCATACCCTATGGCAATGGCTTTGGTTTCTTCCAATATGAACTAACTGTTCACCATCCCAACGTCATATATAGCTCCTTCCTTCTGTGCAAACACCACCTTAGTTTCCTCAATGAGCCGAGCATGGATTCCTTCCATCATCTGGGGATAGTCATCCATCCACTGAAGGTTCCCTTGTTTCCAGAACATGTAATAAGTATCCTTCAGCAACTGGTTGACCGTCTCACAAAAGTCGTTGGATTTGTCGACTTTGGTCTGGAGAGACACTACCTTATTCATGTACTATTCCTTGTCCTTTGACAACCGGGTCTTCTCTGCCTCTAACCTATCAATCTTAACCTGGTACGAGTCCTTTTCTTTCTTCTACTCGCCCTTAGACTTCTTCAGCTCTGCCAAGACCTCCTCCGATTTCTTAACCTTACCCTTGAAGGAGAGGATCCACTCTATATCCTTCTATCGAGCATCATCTACTGAACTAATCGCCTCGTCAATCTATACCTTGCATATGTCAATGGACACTCTCGTCGCTTCTTCATTGTCCTTCTTTATCTTGGATGCGCGAGATGCTTCGACCGCCTCTAACTTAGCATCCTTCTCCCTGAGCACCTTATAAAGATTCTCTACCTCTAAACACAACCGTGCATTGATGTTCCTAACTTTCTCATTTGCTTTGGCTAAGCGAAACTGATAATCGATAATTTTTCTAGTCTGATCAGTAATTTGGACCATTCACTTTGTTAAGTTGGCGAAGTTGAGAGTTTTTTCCTCATTTAGGATCCAGACCTAAGGATTTCAAGGCAAAAGAAACTCATTATCAGGAACCACTGGATGATGACCTACATAGTCGAGGTTAATGTTAGGGTGGCTCTCTAAAGGATTCTGTACCGACTGCTGATAATCTGAGAAATAGGTATCAACATTTTCCTCCCGTAAGTCGTCAGGCACCTCGCGCACTTTAGGACCAGTTGGATTTTAGCAATGGTGATGAGAAGAGGATGGAGAACCCAAAGAGGTGGCACCCTTATCTGGGGACGTGGCGCATTTCTAGGACATTTCGTGGCTCTCCTTAACATTTCCTTGCATGGTTTTTTCCTTTTTAGAGGCCATCTTAGAAGAAATGGAGGCCCATTTCATCTGTTTGAATTGTTCAACTTGCCGGGACATTTCATTCCACTTTGGATTCCTTCTTTTCCCTACAATGCAAATAACAACATTAGAATAGAGAAATGGAGAAAGCATAAAAAACATGCAAGATAATGAGGCGCTACGAACTGCTACAAACCCTTAGGATAGATTGGATCAAGTGGCCGGGATGGGGTCTCACTCAAGTAGGGAATACACTAGGACAGGGCTCCACTCGGAAGGAGGACACTGGGCGACCGGGCTTCATTAGATTGAGGAGCAAATGGAGAATGGGACTCGTCAAAAAACAAAAAGTTCTCAAGAAGTATCCAAAAATCCATACAGTAATCAAAAGTACCTAGGGAAAGCCCAAATGCTTCGCCAACTCTCGCTCCGCCTTACACTGGAAAAAGCGGCATTCCACCCGAGTCACCCAAAACTACACTCTCTTGGGAGTGGTCAGTGATAAAAGTTGGCCCAGGAGCCGGGTTAGATTGTTCCAACTGCTCGGGCCACTCCTGCACAGCATTGGCATTCATTAAGGGAGTTGCACCCAAGCCTTCGCTACCTATGATCTCCATGTCCGAAAAAACATGAGCCTCCGATTCCGTTGCCTTAGAATCTCCCTCCGACCTTTCCTCCTCCTCACTCTCTCCCTCCAAATGGGAACCCTCATCGTCACTGGGGGAAGGAGCATCCCGTATACGCAAAGATTTTCTTGAACGGGGAGGACAAACCGCGCTCTTCTTACGCCTCAACTTCTTCCGGCCTCCGGCCCCATCACCCTCTTCCTCTTGAACCTTGCCTTTATCTGCATCTCCCCCTCCTCCTTCGGCTCCGCTGCTTTCTCGACTGAACTTGGCCTGATCTTGAACACGGATTGACCACGGCCGATCAAGTTGTAAAAGCGAAGTGCTGTGTTAGGAAGTAGGAATGAGGCTTCCCTCTCAGCCTCTAGGATAGCAATTCTTTACTTGGCCATTTCTTTCAAACCCTCATCCTCTACCGCCATCACACAACCTAAAAAGTACGGAGCATTAAGGAACCGAGTCGACTGTTTGCTTAGAAAAAGTGTAATGACGACTTGCATCCAGAAGTGAAAGCATGTTAAGGAATGGGGTCATAATGCACGAAGAAGTACACCTTCTTGAACGTACTAAACTTAGAGTACAGATCAAGGACAGAATTAAATTTGTGAGCGAACTCTAAGCTGATGAAAGGGCTTCCCTTTCGATAAATCCTTACATTATACAAGTATCTGATCCCTCTGTGGGTAGGAGGTCTCCGACAATGCTTCACGAATATCAAATATAAGCATGTTAGGATGGCAGAGGAGTTCGGTTGAAGCTGCACGGGAGCGATTTTCAATTAAACCACAAAACTGGCGATCCAATTAGTGAGCAGAGGAATTACCTCACACATACAATGGTACTTACTATATGCCATATGTCCACCTAAGGGAAAGCTAGCTCTGCCATTCAGGCTGGGTAGTATCATGTCCCAACGAGCTATCCAGAACATGGTAGCTATGGAGTTGTGCTTTTCTGTTGTCAGGATGCTGAGGTAACACTCAGAAGGCCTTACCAACGCGTGATTGGGAGCATAACCCTCCACCAAAGAATAGGCAGAACTGGGTTGTTTGGGAAGATTGATAGGAACATCAGAAGAAAAAGGGCTGCCCCTAGCAGGTTGTGAGGACGCATTCTTGGATCGAAGCTCGTGACTATATGACATATTCCTACACAAAGAAATAAAAGACAAGCATAAGTCCAACAGAGGTGCAATCATAAATGGAAGTCAAAATATTCATGGGAAGCATCATATCGTCTAGCCCAGTTAAAACCATGCTCCTGACCTAAACCTATGAAACTCCAACTACCATTTCAAGAATCCTCGCCTTCGGCTCGGCATACCTATGAAACCTGTGCTCGGATTATCTGGTTCGACATTACCTTGGTCAAAGGACCAAACGACATCACAATGCCGAACCTAACGTTTCGGACGATAGGTAAGTTAATTCGAAGCCCAAGCACCCACTTATCCACTTCAACTCTCGGTGACAACTACTCCAAACTACTGACCTAATGACGTATCTATGCGGCCAAATACTCATATAGAACATGCCACCTCTGGAAAGCTTTCCGATAGAAAGTAGAGATGTAAAGATAGATGCCCTATTCCATTCTCCCTAGCAACCTTCTGCAATCCTCAATACACATCCATGTTTCCTTAAAGCATCTAGCAGCGTAACCATCCCCTTCATTGAATCACTCTAAAGAAATACCATCGCTCGCCTCTTTTCCTTGATTCAAAGCCAATACCTTTCATGCTCATACCGAATACTTTTGAAAATATAAACCCTTACATCTAGGCCAAAGATCGGATTTAGAAGAGCTTACTTCAAGCAATGAAGACACGAATATATTTGAATTCATGTGATATAAACGAGCTCAAAACAGACCTCAATCGATCGAAAATAAGTTGGAGTATTTTCCTAAGAAAATAAAAAGTAAAAGGACGAGAAAGAAAGAATCGTATTTAAAGAGGAAAAAGGAAGGAAGGCGAACGGTTGCAAGTTTTCAACCGGTGGTAGGAGCTCGGTGCCGAAACAAACAAAGCATGTCGTGTAACTACACGAAGTACTTCGGGGGCCAAGTGTTGGCTCGGTTTTCCAGCAAGTAGAGGCGAAGGAAGGAAAAGAAGCAAAAGTAGACCATGACTTAGAAGGAAAAACTGTCGGACCTGATTGGTCCGGCATTCAGCAAAATGCCAAACCAAATATTTGGTCCGGCATGTTAGACCAGATGTTTGGTCCAACATTCTCTGATATGTCGGACCAGATGTTTGGTCTGGCATTCTCTGATATGTCGGACCAAATGTTTGGTCCGACACACCACATCCAACACCGGACCAAACATTTGGTCCGGTATATACATGTAGACTAAATGTGTGGTCCAGCAAATAGGAGGTCCTAAAGGCAGAAGCATCGAACCAGACATGGAGAACGACCAAGCCAAGAAAGCTCTAACCCAGATGCCGAACTAGATTCAAAGAGCTATAATCTCAGCCTCCACACTTCACAACTCCACTCTATAAATACAGAGCTCCTCAACAACAATGGGGACATAATTTCTGAGAAAAGAGTGAAAACTCCGCTGGAACTAAGTCACTGTGGCTACTCCAAGATTTTTCTTTTTTGAATCCACCTTGTACTTGTAATCAAATCAAAGCAAGAATAATAACATGGACATTGGACGTAGGCACGTTCTGACCGAACCACTATAAAACTTTGTGTGATTTACTCCTTCAACTGCTTTTCGATTTTGAATTTGAGAACCGTTCTAACTACAAAAATTTGTCGTTAACGTGTTGGAACATTAAAACTGCACATCAACCAAACTTAAATACTTAGTTAAATTCGAACTTAGAGGTGTTTGTCCAATTTTTTTGCAAATGGTATGCTTTCCATTCGAGCCATTCATAACTCACATTTTGCCATGACCATGACTTCGCACGAGAATAATAAAGTACTCCTAGTACGGACAATTCCTCACAAACCCTAGACGGAAAAGCCAATGTCACTCTCACAAAGATTTGTTTAACTATAGTCTTATGTTTGTGCCAAACCAGAATTTTGACTCGGTCACAATCGCTAAACACCAAACAAAAGCTTACGATTGGCACAAGCAGTGCACCAGGTCATTGTTTCGACCTTGGACCATGCAACCTACAAACACTTTCATCCAATCCCATTTTGCGCCTTGGTCTGGCATCTTTCCATGTACCAGACCAAGTGGTTCCGCTATCATCTTCCACTCTCGGACCAAATTGTTTCGATCCAATAAACTCCACCAATCCAATTTCATGTAACGACTATCCTTGCTTCTTCAACATGCTTCTCAATAATCCAACACCTATCTGTCAAAACTTACCTGCAATCTCGTCTGTACAAGCGCACTGAGGATTATCAAACCAAGCTATTGAAGAAGTAAGTAAAATTGATCATAACTTTACCAGACCATATGCCGCAAAAACCAATTCACCTTACCAGGTATGAGGATTCCACCTAAAATTTATATAAAACATACATATCTTTGTGTAAATATCCAGGCAGAAGATACAAAACATGGGCTGGGGAAGTCATAACCAATATTCACTCGATGACACTCCATATCATCTCCTATATACAATGACCCTTCAATAGAGATTCTTACTCTATCAGATTCATCAATGATTTGATCTTGTTAATGCATGCACAAGAGTGGAGAAAGGATTAGCAAAGAAATACACAAACTTGGCGATCACATGAGATGGTCAGGATAGCTTGACTCAACCACATAATGAACATAACCAAAGTACCACATCACACATTTAAAGTCGATAACGCAAAGTATACATAAGTTGGTCTGTAGAGTGTATGAAGCCTCAACGTAGGAAACTGAAGTCCAAGAAAAACGGCATCATGTCGGATGAAGACTAATCAAAGACGGCTTTAAAAATTTAGCAAGTCCTCCTCAAAACGAACAAAGCCCCCACATCAAACTAGCAAAAGGAGGCTCATCAAAAAAGCATAGGAGAAGATGAGATATAGATATTAAGACAATATAACCATTGCAAGACTAAGAAGATAGTCTTTGTTAAACAAAGCACACTTTGTATTCATGAAAGTATGCTTCGAGGGGAAATGTTGAAGGCGTTTTCGCCCACTACATGGTGAATATGAGGAGTCAGGGGAAAAATTATCATTGTTATGGAACAGACTCAAACTAGGTTGGAGGTATTCTTAAGATTAAGATATGGACATAGGTCAAAATTGCATCTAATTACGAACTACGAATTGAGAGATATGATCATCTTCAGATTTGTCCACCACCGTCACATAGGGCCGATATCGAGACCCTCTACCCCCATTCAAGGTCGACAGTCCAACAGCAAGCCAGCATCCCTAGTCTGATGACCAAACCAAAACTTTGGTTTGGCACTTGCTTGGAGTTGGGGCTTGAAAATCTCGAGTTCGCTTGGAGTCGGCCTGATGACCGAACCAAAACTTTAGTTCGACGCTTGCTAGGAGTCAGACCTTAAAAATATGGAGTCTGCTTGGAGTCGGCCTTGTGACCAAACCAACACTTTGGTTCGGCACTTGCTTGGAGTCGGGCCTTGAAAATCTAGAGTCTGCTTGGAGTCTGTTGGATTATCGAACCAAAACTTTGTTTCGGTGCTTGCTTGGAGTCCGGGCCTGAAAATCTCGAGTCTGCTTGGGGTCGGCCTGATGACCGAACCCAAACTTTGGTTCAACCCTTGCTTGGAGTCAGGCTTTGAAAATTTGGCTTCTTCTTAGAGTCGGTTGGATTATCGAAACAAAAATTTAGTTCGGCGCTTGCTTGGAGTCAGGCCTTGAAAATCGGAAGTCTGCTTAGAGTCGGCTGGATTACTGAACTAAAACTTTGGTTTGGCACTTGCATGGAGTCGGGGTATGAAAATCTTGAGTCTGCTTGGAGTTGGTCTGATGACCGAACCAAAATTTTTGTTCGATGCTTGCATGGAGTCGGGCCTTGAAAATATAGTGTCTGCTTGGAGTCTGTCCGGTGATCGAACCAAATCTTTGGTTCGGTGGTTGCTGGGAGTCGGGCATGAGAAATTTAAGAGTTTACTTGGAGTTGGCTGGGAGTAATGCTGCTTGGAGTCGGGTGAAGGTTTGATTAGGGCTCAGCCCGAGTATAATTGATCTAAAAAAGTTAAAGATTTTCGTAATGGCACGACGTTACTTGGGGGATTCCTCATGACGCATTCTGGGTTTCTTAGATGTGTATGGCAATCATCACAAGTGGAATAGCTTGACAATCATGTAAGGAAGGTTGAGCAAAATTTTGAAAGAAGAAAGGTTGAACCAAATACCAAATACTATATACTCTGCTGCCTCTCCTCATATCTTCATTCTATAAATACCAAGCACATGGCATCATAAAAAGGGAGTTTGCTGAAGAGTGAAGCTTTTAGCAACAATGGCAGACAACTTCGAGAGAAAAAAATCTTAGTTCTAATAGCATATTTACTCGTATTCAAAGCTTGTACTTGTAATCAGAAATGGAAGGGATAATAAAAGAGGAATAGTGGATGTAGGCACATTCAGACGAACCACTAAAGTCCTTTACATATTCTTCATTGCAAATCACTGATTTTTTACCTTAAACATCCACAACTAATTTTCATCAAACAACGACTATAAAATACAAATAATATTTATAGCTCTACAACAACGATTTGAGTGTTTGCCCACTTTTTATGCAAATAGAAAGCATCTGTATAAATAGTTAACCCTTCACTTCCATTTGGAATAGTGCGAGTAGGGGCAAAGGTTAGCTTGCGCTTTAGTTCATTTAATGTTTCCCTGCAATTTTTACTCCAAACAAACTTAACATTCTTTCTATCAAAGTTGCAAGTGGTGAAGAAATCCGAGCAAAATTCTTGATAAATCCTGTAATAACTAGCTAAGCCTAGGAAGCTACGAACATCGGTAGGAGTTTTAGGAGTTTCCCAATCATTGATTACGGCGATCTTAGCTGGATCGATCAAAATCCTATTTTCGAAAACTAAGTGCCCTAGAAATATGACTTCTTCTCGCCAAAAGTGGCATTTAGAAAATTTATCTTTCAGTTGATGACTTCTTAGAGTTTCAAGAACAAATTTAAGGTGCCCATCATATTCTCTCCTACTCTTGGAAAAGACTCAAATATCATCAAAGAAAATTAGAACGAACTTGTTTAGAACCTCTTGGAATACTTTGTTCATGAGATCGATGAAGTAAGATGGGGCATTAGTTAAACCAAAAGGCATAACCAACCATTCAAAGAATCCATCTTCAGCTCAGAGAGTGGTTTTGGGAAAGCTATCCTCTTCAGTTCTAAGTCTCTGAAAACCCATGGCAAGTTCAAGCTAAGAAAATACCTTTGCTCGATGGGGCTGATCAAACATGTCGTTAATACGAGCATTGGATATCTATTTTTGTAAGTAAGCTTATTCAGCTCTTTATAATCAGCGCACATTCTTAGAGAACCATCAGACTTAGTAATAAATGCTACTGTCACGCCCTATTCTGAATAACTATGATGAATCAGACCTATAAAGAATAAATCTTCGATTTGGGCCCTTAATTCAAATTTCTCTTTTGGTGCCATTGTTCTTGGAGCAAATATGACGCGCCTGGCTCTAGGATCTTATTCTGAATTCAATTTCATGCCCAGGTGGCAAAGAAAACATGGTTGAGCTTGTCATATAAATTAGTGGATATAAAGGTTGAGATACACATAAAGGTTCAGATGCAGCTTTGGGTTTCAAAATATGGTTGAGCTTGTCATATGAATTAGCGGATATAAAACTATGGGATGCACTAGTGTCAAACAAAACATGAACAACGAAAGACAACAAGATATGAAAGGTACCTTGAAGGGTTGTGTTGGTAGTTTCATCCTTAGAAGTAGACAGAGAAACTACAAAGACACCTGATGGAGTTTCCTTCTTCTAAGTGGGACAATCCTTCTTGAAGTGGTCAGGTTACAAGCAAATATGGCAAAGGACTCGCTGGCTCATCTGAACTGGTGGAACAGATGCTACTGTTGAAACTGGACAACTATTAGCATAGTGGACTTTCTGATCACACTTGAAACAAGTGATAGACGATATATCAATGGGCTTCCTTTGAGAATGTCCAATCCCGCTCATGTTCTTCCAATTTCTCTTCTGCTACTTCAAGTTCGACTTTCACTTCTTAGAACTGCTAGAAGTTACTGGAGAAGCTGGTGAGTAAATAACTGATGCTTCCTTCAAGCTCGAGTTTTCATATCTGAGGGTCATATCAATAAGACCAGTGAAAGTGCCATGAATATGGATAGTTCAACGATCATGATATTCTAGACGTGCGCCAGTTATGAACTTCTCATTCTTCTTAAGTGGAATATCAATCAGACCTGGTCCAAGTTTGGATAGCTCGTTAAATTTCCTTTCTGTGAGAAATGCGAATTACAGATCTTAAGGCTAGGATTAACACTAGAGGGGGAGAATAGTGTTTATAAAGAATTATTAAATCTTTTTGAGTTTATGTTAATTTAGACACAGATGTATGAAATCTACAGATACAGGGATAATCACAGAAACAAACACAGATGCAGAAATAAAATAAAATCAGTAAAGGAAAGAATACACCAGATTTTATACTGGTTCGGAGTTACCCTACATCCAGTCCCGCAACACAAGTAAAGATTTCCCTTCAAAAGCAATTGTACAATTACATCCTCGATTTCAAGGCTACGAGGTACACCCTTCAAAGTTTCAATCCTTTGGGTAGAGATACTTGATTTTCGGGCCACAAGTTTACCCAATTAATTTATCAAGGCTATAATCACACCTTTTCTCGCTTGATTGATTTTCAAGTCCACAATCACACCTTTTCTCGCTTAATAGATTACAAAGAAGTCTATAACTCTGAATAGCACCGAGAATCTTCTTGAGATAGTGATAGAGAATCAAACTAGAAGTAATCGAGTATGATTCAATATTGATTTCGACAGAGTAATGGTAAGAGTATGTATTAAGAAATGTGGAAGAAGAAGAGGAGTGAAAAACCAGAAAATCTGATATAAAATTCTTTGAAACTAACCCCTACTTATAGAAGAACAACAGCCATGTCCATTCATGAAGAGTTATGGCGAATAGACACTTCTTTTGAAATTTAAATTTTGAACTCAACTGACGCCATGTCGACATGATCACCATAGGCATGTCGACATCCCAAAGCAATTTTTGATGATTTGATTTTCTATGAAAATAACCTTTATATTATGTTAAATTAATTTTAAACTTTATAAATATACTTGACTATTGTTAAAATTCATAAGTAAATATAGAGAATAATATATACAAAATTTAACTATAATTTTATATTTAAATCTAAGTATAAATACTTAAAAATATATTATTTTAAAAGATAGTTTAAAATCAGGAGTAATTTGACTTTGAAATTAAAGATAATTTTGAGGCTAAAATTATTTAAAATCAGGATAGAGGGTTTTGAATCTTTTAAAAGGAAAGTTTTGAAATCATTTTGAAAACAAGATAATTTTGTAAAATCATTTGAATTAAAATTAGTGGATACAAAACAATGTTCCACTAGATTTTTCGTAGGTTCCATCCTACTTATGGTTCCATCCCTTTAACGGGCTCGAAGTGGATTCCATTCCACGAATAAATTGGATTTTAAGATGCCAGTGCTTTTCTACGAGTTTTAACAAAAATTCCTAATAAAAATACTTATCCTTGAAATCTTGAACTCTTGATAATCTTGATACCCATGAGTCTTCTATCTCGGTATCTTGAATCTCTATACTATACAATCTTCATTCTTGGTACCTGCATGATGAAATCCTGCATATACATATATCTAAACTTATAATGTTAGTATTTATATTTTATAATCTATTCTAAGGTTGTTGTCACCAAAACCATCATCTCATGGACTAACATTTTCATACTCCAAAACTGACATGCTTCCAACTTAAGATCCATAAGGTTGCGATATAGCTGAGACTTCCCAACTTCGGGCATCCAATGAGTCATGAATACCTTCTTGAACTACGACCAAGTGATATTCGCTTCCTTAGTGTGGGTGGTAATTGTAACGACCAGCTATTTTGGACTCTTCGCATCCGCACACGTCGGACTTAAATAATTCAAAATATCGAATTATTAATTTAAATTTTGGCAAAACTGAGATATACAGTAAATAAATAATCACAGATCACAGACACAGAGTAAAAATATGCAGCGGAAGTAAAAGAGATAGTAGTTCATGAAGCTACTATATAAATATATAAGATACATCAGAGTTTATAACAGAATAGTAATACGATACATCAGGTACAAATCAGAATACATCACTGGAATCATCGAATACTGAAAGCAGAATAGATGGCTGGATCTTCAAGCAAAGCTCCAACTCCAAAGGTGAGTCTCGAATACTGGTACACTCAGTTTGACCTGAGCGTAAAGCAAAACACAAAACACTCGAGTCAGGATTAACATTCTTATATCAATAAATCCAACTCAAGTGAAATAACAATTGAAATACAAGTAACTCAAAGGATGTTGGAATAACCATCCTCTAAGGATCCGTTAAACTATCTACTATGTAGTAGTGTATGCTAAATAGATAATGCCTATCAGTAATATAAAGTATCAAAATAGTGTTAAGGCGTTACCATTATCCCCATTAACACATTTTATAAGCGTTATAGTCTATACAGCACTGTAACTCCACCGTAAACTAGTGGGATATCAGGGAGTACTCCATAGGTACAACACAAAACAAATTCATAGTGGTCGCGTATATAAGGATACAAGTATGATAAGGTATATGAGGCAATACCCAAGGTGGTGAAACTACCATTCGCCTGATCCAGACTGGTGAGAAATGCATCGCCGCAACGATCGCAACACCGCGAAACAACACTCCTGACATTCCGAGGGTGCACCAATCAATAACAAGTAATGAGTAGTTTTTCGAAGAAGTGTGTTCGCTCGAGGTGGCTAACCCCATTTGGCCCGGCACGGCTCCTGATTTTAGTCATTTCCAATTTGACACAAGTGTCAAGGATATCCATTATCGTTCTCTTTCTTTAGTCATCACGTACATCATTCCAACCACTTCATTCTGGATCATCACTCCGCGTATAGTTATTAAAGTGGTTTTCGGTTTAGATAGAGAGTATATCCATAACCGATTCCGGTCTCTTTAATAACTTTTGTAATTAGTACACCGATTGGTCGTTTATAAATATCAAACCAAATCAAATTCAATTTCAATTTCAATTCGTAAACCAACATTTCATTTGTCTTTCTAAATCACTTTCCAAAATTTCGTTTCATAACTTTCAAATTACCATTTTAAAACTCTTTAATTCGATTTCATCTTTTATTTAACAAAACAAATATTGATTCAAGTTCGTATATAAGTTTCCTTCCGTAATTGTTAAATTTATTTAATTTAACATTCAAATCAATTTAGATTCATTTATCGATTTCATTCAATATTCATTAAGCCAATTTATCATTTAAACAATTTCCATTTAATTTCCAATTCATTAAATCAATCACTTACGTTCAACTTTCTTATATCAAAACTTCAAATTGAATTAAATTAGATTCGCAAATCAAGTTCTTTAACTTACAAGTCTTATATTTATTCCAATAATCACATTTTATTTCCTGTTAAAGAAATTCAATTACACTTAGTTATTTACTTAGTTCCAAATTTCAACTCAAATAATAAAGAAACTAAATTTCACATATTTAAGAAGTTCAATTTCACTTATTAATTTACTTAAATAATTTTTCCAAAAATTAATAAATAAAGAAACCCAATTTCATTTATTAACATGGTTCAAATTTTCTTATTCAAAAGTTCAATTTCTCTTATCAAAAATTCAAATTTTTAATTAATTATCAAATAATTCAATCTCATTTAATTATTAAATAATTTCAAACCTTAATTAAATAATTTCAAAACTTACTAATTTCAAACTTAATCATTCAATAATTTCAAGTTACTTATTAAATAATTCCAAATCCAATTCAATGAATAATTCCAAATTTTATTGTCAAATAATTTATTTTAAAACAACGTTCTTTCAACAACTACTATGTTAATATTTTGTTTCCGATTACTAAATATTAACATTTAAATTTCACTATAATTCAAATTTCAGCTTCATTTAAAACAGCTATTATTTTATTCAAATAAAATCTTTATTATCTTTATTTTTAAATCAAATTATTGACCAATCGGGTTTATTTAATTCTCTATCCTAGGTCAAGTTTATTTGGGTATTTATCATTTCAAACCGATTCCAATTCAATTCAAAAATTCAAAGCATAGCAAAGGGAACTTGCAGTGTGATAACTGGGATGGTGTCAAAGTAAATAAACAAACAAAAACAACAATCAATAACAATCCAATAATTAATTCAAATAATCCTGAAATAATCGTATTAATTCACATTGTTATTTGTTCAAATTAATATAATTATTCCAGAATCTACACTATCATTTCATGTAGATTAAAGATTATTACGTTACGGTTTTTCACTTGTCGTTCAATTTCAATTTTAATACTACAACAATTAATCGAATATACGTTCAAAGGTTCAAAGTTTAATCTATCAAATTCTATGTGTCAACTAACTTATCAATTAAAGGGGTCATAATATGCAAATGTCATCAATCAAATTTAACACATATATCAAATCTAACTATCCTACGTCAATTTCAATTTTAAATTATTTATCACTTACAACATTAACTATTTAACGTCCAATGTAAACATCAAACAATTAATCATTTAACAACCAAACTGGATTATCATTGTATATATAACAAATAATGGTGTCAGATGTCACAGGTGAACTGATACAGGTAATAGCATATAGAACAGTGTAATTAACTAACAGCAACATATTTCAATTGTTGTTTCAATTGAAATCAAATTTAATAAATAAAAGAACATTAATCGTGAGTGATTGCTCACCTTATGAGGCTAGAGAATACAGGCGTTGACACGGATACGCACACTGATACGAACACCCAAAATTAGAATACAAATCCAAGCAGAGCAAATCAGGACGAATTCAACGATCAAAGCTGATAACCAGAAAACGATGGAACACATTAGAACGAGGTCGATGAAGAAAATTGGTATAAGTGAACAGATATATAACTATATAAAAATCATCTTTTATAGTTCAACACATTTTTAAATTCAAATATACATACGTATTTCAAATCCTTTGTTCTGAATTAAAATATACATAAAATCAACATATACATACATTATAAATTTGGAATACATATAAATGCAAAATACTTCACATTTTAAAACAAGTATATACATATATCATCTAGTCTTTGTGAAAATACATGCCCGACACAATATAATTTAATGTAAGTGACTGTTAAAACTTATGTTTATACTATATAAGCTGATATAACAAATGTATACAGTAACATATGCCAGCACATGTATAATATATAACCGAGAATCCTACACATATAACTAACGAATCTATGGCTCAACAAATAATATATAACTAAATAATAAACCAAGATATCAATATACTCTAAAACGAATAATCAATATACGTATGTTCAAAAAACGGACTAAATATTAAACCTTCGTAACCATATTATATAAACTAACTCGATAATACAAATATGACTATATACATCTTATATAATATAATATAATATAATATAATATAATACTATTAAGATTTCTCTTCTTTTCTTTTGATTGATGACAGCATCAGCAATCAATATAAAGGTGAACAAAATATAAATATGAACCCAAGCTTTTTAGAAAACCCAAATATATTGTAACTTTATAAAATAAGACCCAAAACAACCTTCGAAATATATATATATAACTAATTAGCTAGTATATAAACCAATTTATATATTTACAATAGAATATAAATATATGAAACTTTGCATATGTAACATCAACTATATACTCTCTCACACTAACAGATTATAAATATATATAAAGTTCACCTTTAAACCATTACATACTAACAGTCTATTATAATACTTCTATATATATAACTTGTTCTATTTTTTAAAATAAAACACATACTGTTAGATGAAAACACTTATATACTACATGCTATAAGCCTCTGCAAAATTATAAATAAATAAATAAAATAATTAAACAAATCTGTTCAAACCCAATACAAAAAAATATAGAAGTCACATATATACTAGACTTACTTATGCTGAAGCACAAGAATGGAAGTGTTGCACTACTCGAGAGAGCTTGGAGGTTGGCCGCATGGTGATGGCGATAAGCAGAACGGAGGAAGGCCATGGGCGGGTGGGTGCAGGCTGGGTTTTCACTTGAGTACGAGCAGATTTCCCATCATCACGCAAAAGAAAAAAAATGAACGGGACTCGAATTATACATGCGTACCATGTATATATATTTTCAACAAAGAGGATAGCTCGGGTATGTTAGAGGTAGAGAAGTGGGGTGGTTCTCGGTGTTGATGGCGGCTGCAGTTTAGGTGAAGTGGCGGCCGGAGATGGGATACCGTGGCAGTCAGTGGCCGATGCGGCGGAGAAGGGATACAGTCGGGGCCGTTGAGATAGTAGGGAGAGCGAAGGCCAAAATGAGGAGGAAGAAAACGAGGTAGGGGAGATCGGCCATGGAGGAGGGGCTCGGATCAGTGAAGGGAGACGTGTGCCAAAGGTGAAGTTGGAGGAGGGAGAGGGGCGGAGCGTGGGAGAGTGGCTACTCGGGTTTGGCGGTGATGAAGGTAGGAGATGGAGATAGATCATAGGGAGGCGGAATTGTGTGGCAGAGCATAAGCTTCGATTGATGGAGGCTTTGGTGGTAGTGGGTGGAAATGAAATGAAGCTTCAGAAGGGAGTAGGAAAATAAAATAACAAGAGGCAGAGAGCAGGGAAGAGGAAGAAAAGAAAGAGCAATGAAAGTGATAGAATGCAAATAGTACTGATATTCAATTCTGGAATAATAAAAGTGGCAACAGGTGGAATCATAAAACTCACGCATGCTAATTCAGTAAGTAATAAAGGTAGATGACCTTTTGATTTTCGACTGTTGGCAAATTTGAATGGACACAGGAGTTAAAACGTTTTTAAACGTGCATCGGTACGACTAATCACTTCACAGACTCCGATGCGCACCAGAACTTAAAAATACAGAAATGAATACACTGTTGAGATCAGCATGTCGAGACGATCAAAACGGTATCCGTATATCAGTGATTTGATTGAATTATAAAAATTCAAAATTTTTATACTAGCGGAAAATGCATGAAAAACGTAAAAAATAAGATCGACGGAGCCAAAGATGTCCGAATTTGGAAAAACGACAAACGGACATCTTTCTCAGAAGATGGTTTAGAATTTTTCTACGTAAAAATATTTAGGTTTCGAAAACATTTTATTTCCATCGCTTTTAACTGATTAAATTGATGTAAATTTACGCACGAAATAAACTTTCATATTTTCGGACGAAAATTTACCAGTTGCTATGTTTGACTTGACGCATTCCAAATATCAAATTTATATTTCAAAATATTATTGTTTAAATTCCCACAAAATTTCAATTAATACGTTATTAAAACCGGTTAAATCTGCGGGTTGTTACACTCTCCCCCACTCAAAACTTTTCGTCCCCCACTCAAAATAGTGTTAAGGTGTTACCATTATCCCCCTTAACACATTTTATAAGCGTTATAGTCTATACAATACTGTAAATTCCACCGTAAACTAGTGGGATATCAGGGAGTACTCTATAGGTATAACGCAAAACAAATTCGTAGTGGTCGCGTATATAGGGATACAAGTATGACAAGGCACATGAGGCGATACCCAAGGTAATGAAACTACCGTTCGCCTGATCCGGACTGGTGAGAACGCATCGCCGCAACGATCGCAACACCGCGAAACAACTCTCCTGAAATTCCGAGGGTGCACCAATCAATAACAAGTAATGAGTAGTTTTTCGAAGAAGTGAGTTCGCTCGAGGTGGCTAACCCAATTTGGCCCGGCACGGGTCCTGATTTTAGTCATTTCCAATTTGACACAAGTGTCAAGGCTGTCCATTATCGTTCTCTTTCTTCAGTCATCACGTACATCATTCCAACCACTTCATTCTGGATCATCACTCCGCGTATAGTTATTAAAGTGTTTTCGGTTTAGATAGAGAGTATATCCATAACCGATTCCGGTCTCTTTAATAAATTTCGTAATTATTACAACGATTGGTCGTTTATAAATATCAAACCAAATCAAATTCAATTTCAATTTCAATTCGTAAACCAACATTTCATTTGTCTTTCTAAATCACTTTCCAAAATTTCGTTTCATAACTTTCGAATTACCATTTTAAAACTCTTTAATTCGATTTCAACTTTTATTTAACAAAACAAATATTGATTCAAGTTCGTATATAAGTTTCCTTCCGAAATTGTTAAACTTATTTAATTTAACATTCAAATCAATTTAGATTCATTTATCGATATCATTCAATATTCATTAAGCCAATTTATCATTTAAACAATTTCCATTTAATTTCCAATTCATTAAATCAATCACTTACGTTCGACTTTCTTATATCAAAACTTCAAATTGAATTAAATTAGATTCGCAAATCAAGTTCTTTAACTTACAAGTCTTATATTTATTCCAATAATCACATTTTATTTCCTGTTAAAGAAATTCAATTACACTTAGTTATTTACTTAGTTCCAAATTTCAACTCAAATAATAAAGAAACTAAATTTCACATATTCAAGAAGTTCAATTTCACTTATTAATTTACTTAAATAATTTTTCAAAAATTAATAAATAAAGAACCCAATTTCATTTATTAACGTGGTTCAAATTTTCTTATTCAAAAGTTCAATTTCTCTTATCAAAAATTCAAATTTTTAATTAATTATCAAATAATTCAATTTCATTTAGTTATTAAATAATTTATAACCTTAATTAAATAATTTCAAAACTTACTAATTTCAAACTTAATCATTCAATAATTTCAACTTAATTATTAAATAATTCCAAATCCAATTCAATGAATAATTCCAAATTTTATTGTCAAATAATTTATTTTAAAACAACGTTCTTTCAGCAACTACTATGTTAATATTTTGTTTTCGATTATTAAATAGTAACATTTAAATTTCACTATAATTCAAATTTCAGCTTCATGTAAAACCCCTATTATTTTATTCAAATAAAATCTTTATTATCTTTATTTTTAAATCAAATTATTGACCAATCGGGTTTATTTAATTCTCTATCCTAGGTCAAGTTATTTGGGTATTTATCATTTCAACCCGATTCCAATTCAATTCAAAAACTCAAAGCATAGAAAAGGGAACTTGCAGTGTGATAACTGGGATGGTGTCAAAGTAAATAAACAAGCAATAACAACAATCAATAACAATCCAATAATTAATTCAAATAATCCCGAAATAATCGTATTAATTCACATTGTTATTTGTGCAAATTAATATAATTATTCCAGAATCTACACTATCATTTCATGTAGATTAAAGATTATTACGTTACGGTTTTTCACTTGTCGTTCAATTTCAATTTTAATACTACAACAATTAATCAAATATACGTTCAAAGGTTCAAAGTTTAATCTATCAAATTCTACGTGTCAACTAACTTATCAATTAAAGGGGTCATAATATGCAAATGTCATCAATCAAATTTAACACATATATCAAATACAACTATCCTACGACAATTTCAATTTCAAATTATTTATCACTTACAACATTAACTATTTAACGTCCAATGTAAACATCAAACAATCAATCATTTAACAACCAAACTGGATTATCATTGTATATATAACAAATAATGGTGTCAGATGTCACAGGTGAACTGATATAGGTAATAGCATATATAACAGTGTAATTAACTAACAACAGCATATTTCAATTGTCGTTTCAATTGAAATCAAATTTAATAAATAAAAGAACATTAATCGTGAGTGATTGCTTACCTTATGAGGCTAGAGAATACAGGCGATGACATGGATACGCACACTGATATGAACACCCAAAATCAAATCGGCATGAATTCAACGATCAAAGATGATAACCAGAAAACGATGGGACACATCAGAACGAGGTCGATGAAGAAAATTGGTATAAGTGAACAGATATATAACTATATAAAAATCATCTTTTATAATTCAACACATTTTTAAATTCAAATATACATACGTATTTCAAATCCTTTGTTCCGAATTAAAATATACATAAAATCAACATATACATACGTTATAAATTTGAAATACATACATATAAATGCAAAATACTTCACATTTTAAAACAAGTATATACATATATCATCTAGTCTTTGTGTAAATACATGCCCAACACAATATAATTTAATGTAAGTGACTGTTAAAACTTATGTTTATACTATATAAGCTGATATAACAAATGTATACAGTAACATATGCCAACACATGTATAATATATAACCGAGAATCCTACACATATAACTAACGAATGTATGACTCAACAAATGATATATAACTAAATAATAAACCAAGATATAAATATACTCTAAAACAAATAATCAATATACGTATGTTCAAAACACGGACTAAATATTAAACCTTCGTAACCATATTATATAAACTAACTCGATAATACAAACATGACTATATACATCTTATATAATATAATATAATATAATACTATTAAGATTTCTCTTCTTTTCTTTTGATTGATGACAACATCAGCAATCAATATAAAGGTGAACAAAATATAAATATGAACCCAAGCTTTTTACAAAACCCAAATATACTGTAACTTTATAAAATAAGACCTAAAACAACCTTCGAAATATATATATAACTAACTAGCTAGTATATAAATCACTTTATATATTTACAATAGGATATAAATATATGAAAACACGGCCTGTAACTTTGCATATGTAACATCAACTATATACTCTCTCACACTAACAGATTATAAATATATATAAAGTTCACCTTTAAACCATTACATACTAACATCTATTATAGTACTTCTATATATATAACTTGTTCTATTTTTTAAAATAAAACACATACTGTTAGATGAAAACACTTATATACTACATGCTATAAGCCTCTGCAAAATTATAAATAAATAAATAAAATAACTAAACAAATCTTTTCAAACACAATACAATTTTTTTTTATAGAAGTCACATATATACCAGACTTACTTATGCCGAAGCACAAGAATGGAAGTGTTGCACTGCTCGAGAGAGCTTGGAGGTATGCCGCATGGTGATGGCGATAAGCAGAACAGAGGTAGGACATGGGCGGGTGGGTGCAGGCTGGGTTGTCACTTGAGTACGAGCAGATTTCCCATCATCACGCAAAAGAAAAAAAATGAACGGGACTCGAATTATACATGCGAACCATGTATATGTATTTTCAACAAAGAGGATGGCTCAGGTATGTTAGAGGTGGAGAAGCGAGGTGGTTCTCGGTGTTGATGGCAGCTGTAGTTTGGGTGAAGTGGCGGTCAGAGATGGGTTATCGCGGTAGTCAGTGGCTGATGCGGCGGAGAGGGGATATGGTCCGGGCCGTTGAGATAGTGGGGAGAGCGAAGGCCAAAAGGAGGAGGAAGAAATCGAGGTAGGGGAGATCGGCCATGGAGGAGGGGCTCGGATCAGTGAAGGGAGACGTGTGCCAAAGGTGAAGTTAGAGGAGGAAGAGGGGCGCAGCGTGGGAGAGTGGCCGCTCGAGTTTGGTGGTGATGAAGGTAGGAGATGGAGATAGATCATAAGGAGGCAGAACTGTATGGCAGAGCATAAGCTTCGATTGATGGAGGCTTTGGTGGTAGTGGGTGGAAATGAAATGAAGCTTCAGAAGGGAGTACGAAAATAAAATAACAAGAGGCAGAGAGCAGGGAAGAGGAAGAAAACAAAGAGCAATGAAGGAGATAGAATGCAAATAGTATTGATATTCAATTCTGGAATAATAAAAGTGGCAACAGGTTGGAATCATAAAACTCACGCACGCTAATTCAGTAAGTAATAAAGGTAGATGACCTTTTGATTTTCGACTATTGGCAAATTTGAATGGACACAGGAGTTAAAACGTTTTTGAACGTGCATCTGTACGACTAATCGCTTCACAGATTCCGCTGCGCACCAGAACTTAAAAACACAGGAATGAATACACTATTGGGATCAACACGTCGAGACGATCAAAACGGTATCCGTATATCAGTGATTTGATTGAATTATAAAAATTCGAAATTTTTATACTAGCGGAAAATGCATGAAAAACGTAGAAAAATAAGATCGACGGAGCCAAAGATATCCGAATTTGGAAAAACGACAAACTAACATCTTGCTCAGAAGATGGTTTAGAATTTTTCTTTGTAAAAATATTTAGGTTTCGAAAACATTTTATTTCCATCGCTTTTTAACTGATTAAATTGAAGTTAATTTACGCACGAAATAAACTTTCATATTTTCAGGCGACAATTTTCCTGTTGCTATGTTTGACTAGACGCATTCCAAATATCAAATTAATATTTCAAAATATTATCGTTTAAATTCCCACAAAATTTCAATTAATACGTTATTAAAACCGGTTAAATCTGCGGGTTGTTACAGTAATGGATTCCCACCAATCTTAGGCAATTTCTTGCAACTGCCAAGCGGCCAATTGACGCTTTTGGACATCAGAAATCTCAAGTCCTATAAATATTCTTTCCAAACTCTTAAGCCACTATTGAGCTTCAATAATACCTTCGGACCCTGAAAATTTAGTACCAACAAGCTGTGCGTACTCTTTGCAAAGTGTAGTGAACTTAACCGGCGGGACTGGTGCAACTTATGCAATAGCTTCTGGTACGAGGCCATTCCTGTTTCCTCGACCTCGAGCATTCCTTCTGTTACTCATCCTAAAAAGTCAAGGATGGGTTTAGAACATGGAAACATAAAGGAAACACTAATCAAACGAATTTTAACAAGGAAAGTGGATTAAAGTTGATAGGAAATTTGAAAAATAGATTTTATTTTAATACATTTTATATTTTCAAAATACGCTCTCTCAAGAAAGATTCTACCTATTATAGGGCATTATTAACCTTATTTCCAATGAGTATTACCCTCAGGCTAAGGTATTCACTAACCAAAGCGCCGATACAAATTGTGACGACCTATCTTTTTCGAACAACTGAAGTTGACAATAAACCATATATGTCTAACTTAAAATGTTCAAATTTGATAGATTATCAATTTGGGGTTTAAAATAAAATCAAACACAGAATCACATATACAAAAAAATCTCGCAACAGGAATAAATGATATAGATAGTAGTTCATGAAGCTATTAAATACCTAGATTCTAACGATACAAGCCGAAATGAAATAAGGAACTAATAATGGATAGAGTGGAGTCAAAGACTAAATCTTCATCTCCAAATAAGCAATCCTTATAAACTGCAATACTCAGGCAGACCTGAGCATGAAGTAAAATAATACTCTCGAGTTAGAACTAGAAGTTCTCATGAAGGTAAATTAGACTCAGGCAAATGTACAAAGTAACTCAAGAGATATTACGGGATTTTCCATCTCTTAAGGATCCATCAAACTATCAATATATAGTAGTATACGCTATATATGTAATGTCTGATAGTAAAGTAAAGCTTTTTCTTAGCATTAAGGCTTTACATTAATCCCCTTTAATGCATTTTTAAGCATTTTCATATAGTTTTAGTATAGCACAACCACTAGAACGTCGGTAGATAGGGATGCGCCATGATATGACAACACTAAATCAAACTTGCAGTGGTCTCATATAAGGATAATCGTATGACAAGGCACATGAGGCAATGCCCAAGATAGGATACTACCAGTTCGAGTCGCAAGACTGGTGGTAACGCATCGTCGCAGTGACGGCCCACCGCGTCCAACACTCCCATAATCGAAGGGTGATTACCAACAACAACCGATGTAAGGATATAACTACGAAGAAGTGTGTCTGCTAGAAGTGGTGACCCTCATTGTCTATGTCAAGCCGTCCTATTTTAGTCATTTCCAGTTTGACACAAGTGTCGGAGTTATCCATCACCGTTCTCTTTCTTCAAATCCAGCAACATATGCCAAAACGAACCGCTTCATTACGCAATCTCCTCTACATACACATTTGTTAAAGTGGTTCCAATATTAACAGAGAGTATGCCAACAAGAGGCCCCGGTCCCTTTAATAACCAAATTTCATTTTACAAACCGATTAGTTATTTTATTAAATTAAAGCATAACTTATTTTCAAATAAAATCTCCTCATTTAAGCTTGAATGAAATTAGACTAAAATTCTAAACATTCAAATTTAAACAATTATTTCACTTTTACATAATTAACCAATTTAAATAACTATTCAAATTAAAAAATTCGATTAAATATTTAAAATATAAAATTTTATTAAATATTCAATTTGATTAAGCTTCTAAAATTAAACAATTTACTTAAGTACTCAATTTATCACTTTTAATTAAATCTTACTTTAAACAATTCAATTTAACCTTTAGATATTAATTTAATAAAATCAATTAAAATCCCATTTTTCAATTTAATTAAATATCCATGAAACAATTTGATTACATATACAATATTAACAAATTCCATTAAATTTCAACTAATCAATTTAACAGTTTTTTATATATCATTAATATTCAACCTAACCACTTTAATTAAATTTCAAAATTTAAAACAATTCAACTAATATCTCATCTAAAAATTTAATTTAAACTTTTATAAATTTCAAATTTTAATAGTAACTTTAACTTAAATTTCAAATTTATAAAATCATATTGAATTCTTAATACTTCAAATTTATAAATTCAAGTTAAATTTCTTAATTATTCCTCTATATCAAATTCAAATCTTAAATATCCAAATATAAATTTCATTTGACCAATCGGGGTTTATTATTTAATTTTCTATCCTAGGCTAAGTGATTTAAATTAGGTATATATCATTTCAACCTATATACCGGTTCAGGTTTCAGTGTCCAACCAATTCATGCAACAACAACAAGGTGATAGTTATATACAACATGAATCATCATACTAATAATCATAATAATAACATCCATGAGTTTCACGTGTTCGGGATTCAAACCAAACGTATGTCATCTTAATTTTCATATCACATCACAATGTCAAACTAGTCGTGATTTCCAAATGTCTATGTCAATATTATTCTATAATTAACAATTTATCGATTTATGGTTTTACTGGCAATCGATTTCTAGTCATGAATTTATAAACATTCACCTTTAGTGGATATGAAAATGAAATGAAGAAAACATCGACATGGACTAGCTAAGCGGCCACGCGCACAAATAAGACACCAACAGCTATGAACTACAATGAATCGAACAACGAACTCGAAAAGATGGCTTGAACAGTGACATGGACGGTAGTGCGGACCTCTTTTTTTGCACGGTCTTGGCTAGTTGGTGCTCGGGTGGTGCTCTGATAGGTGGAGGTTGGTGCACGGGTGCTGGGCTATGGGTTTTAGGAGGTAGTCGGAGGCTCTGGTGAAGCTAGGCTGTAGGTTTCTGGCGGAGGTGTGTCAGATGGTGGCCTTCAGGAGGGAGCTGTTGAAGATGGGAGCCCTGAGTGGTGCTGGTTGCTCGAAAATGGAGACTCGTGGGGTTCGGGTGGCTGAACTTTGGGGTGATGTGCGGGGGGAAGTTGGCTATATTCAGGGCCGGCCCTAGGGCAAGGCTGGCAAGCCAGTCGCCTAGGGCAACGGGATGGGGAGGGGCAACAATCTACATTGTCAAATAAGTATAAGATTTTATTACAAATATATGTCAAATGTTAACTTGTCTAAGTGGTAATGGGCATTGGTGTTTGCATGATGACCTAGGTTTGAATCCTGGAATGCCTGGCCTACCTTTTTATGTTTTCATCCTTTCTGATTTTGCTTAGAATTTTTGCCTAGGGCAACTAAATACAACGGGCCGGGCCTGGCTATATTAGGTGATGGGTTGGTAGGGAAAGGTGAAGGGTTGGCTATTTGGGTGAGAGGGAGAACTGGATGATGCGCGGTTGAGAGTTCACATGCAAAAGTTACGTGTTTTCTTTTCTTTTTTTTAAGAAGAGAAAGCTTGGCTTATGGAGATAAGTTTTTCTCTCGAAAAGAAGAGCAAGAGTAACAAACGAAGAAGAAGATGATGGTTTATATATACATGACTAAACAGTGCTTCACATTAAATGCAAGCATTAAATGCTGCTGTACACCACATCTTAAGTTGCTCGAGAAAGAAAAATCAAATAATGATGACAATAAGTATCCTACGTGGCACGGTCACGTACCGTTGTTTTGCCCATTAAGCGTTTACAATGAATGTTAAAATATAGAGACAAATATTCCACGGAGATCAACGCGATAAGTTGAATCTAATGGTGTACTAAAATCTATGTTATGACAATCATACCAAAACTCCATTTGTCGCCAGTTACACCGCTTCGAATTTGAGCGACAACGACAATTGTTGATAAAAGGAGCTAAAAAGATCAGAATTGGACGGAACGAACTTTGATGTTCTATTCGGAAAATTTTATAAATCATTTCTATGTAAAATTATTTATATTTCAAAATTTGATAATTCTTACTGAAAAATATACTGACCGAGTTCGAACAAATTTCGACACAAAATTAATTTCATTTGCTTCATTTCAATAGACGTAATTCAACTATCCAGCTCTCGTTATTGAATTTTATTGTTAAAAACAAATTTATATTTTAAAATATTCATTAAATTCCCTCATTTAAATCATTGAAAAATTCAGGTTGTTACAAAGTACATGTAACCATTTTAGTATTAACTGACTTGCGATTGCATACATCTATATATATCAATCTGAGTTGTTTATAAACTCTTATCGTGCTCCCGCTAAATGGGTGCTTTGCCATTAATTTTTTGAGATATAATTAACTAGTATTATATGATTCATAATCATATAATCAAATTATTTCTTAAAACTACAACTTAATATATAATTCCAAAATAATTGCAAATAATTTCATATACTTTAGTATTTTCCCCGCATCACATTTGTTATTAAAACAAACACCCTACTATAGTTTCATTTTATAACGTATGTTCATAATATTCGTAGTAAAATAAAGCTATGTCTATTTTTTAGTCAGCACTGAATAACAATTATTATTTCATAAATAATGGTTGTTATATTTTATGAAAATAATTTTTGTAACTAGATGCGACCGCTTGGTGTTATATGTCAAGCTCCGGCTATTTTTTCTATTTCTATAATAGCATACGAAATACAGAGGTCCATTCAACCACTTAATTTAGGCTATTTATTCCATCAATTGTAACCAGTTTTAGGGTGGAGAGTTTTAAAACCAAATATCTGAAGTCAAAAAAATAAGTCTCTTAAAAAACAAATTTCTATATGAAAATATATTTTGGAATAGAAGTCATGTTTCTCATTTCAATGTTAAGTATCAACTGTTATTTTACAATTCTCATTTTTGACGTTCCTTTATGAATTAGAACTGACCATACACACTCTTTATCCCAACCGTGCCTTAGATTACATCCACTATTATACATTCGATTTCCTTTCTAAACGGTCAAACCATTCAAAGTAAATCCTTACTATAATATCATAATGAACTCTTCACAAAAGTGCATTTGGTCATCCTTAACTATTAAGCATATTAAATAAATTACACTTTATGTATACTGATCAAACAGACATTTTAGTGATCAAATTCCTAGATCTTATCATGCAGCCTTTGGTCCACTGTTAAATTTAACACAACAAGATCATTATTGTAATCAATCATATTGAATACATGATATCACAATATTGTTTACTTGCTTCTTTCAGTGAACTAATTTCATCAAGGTTTTGTCATTACAAATTGCGACCATTCACCATATAAATTTGTATATGATTATATATGGATCAAATATCCACATTCTTGTATTGTTTTTAAAGTTTGAAACTCATTAAAGACAGTACACTGTCTCGGGAAATTAAACTCATAATCGACCAAGTTATGTATTTAGTAGTTGTATAATTAGCACTTGCATAGGTCAACATGAAATATTTTATTAGTAAGTATATTTTATACTTCTATTTGTTAATATTAATTCAGTTCATTTGTATATTTTAGTTGATAAACATTTTAATAATTATATTAGTTACACAAATTTATCAATGTAGATTATTATAATTTTATATTGCGTATATTTTTATAATATTAGAAAGGATAAATGTTACCATTTCATTTATCTAATAAGGTTTCCACTAGTCTTTTAAGTTCCTCTAAACCTTAAGACGAAACATAGAAGTCTTTCAACTTCACTAGTGGGTGTTAGGACTAGTCTGTCTTGGGCTTCTGACCCTGAGTTTGTCGAACAAATCATAGCTATAACGACCTGGAATTATATCACTTTGATTTTGGTAATATTTAATTAATTTTAACATTCAACTAATGGTTTAAATAAAAGAAAATCAATTTGTAATATAATGATTTCATAGGAGTTTTCAATAAGTTTTAATTGGGAAAATATTTAAATTAACGTTTGACTTATTTTATAGCAAATGTTGGTATTTTCTAAATTTAACAGAATGTGACAACCAGTGTGTTTTATGATTGTTTTGTGATCATGTCACATTATTGTTCATAATCATATTTTATTTTTGCCATTCATGGTTCGTATGCGATGGGATATTATCTAGTGGGGTACTGCAAATCATTGTTTTCAAAACTTTTCCCTAGTCAAATCAAAATTCCAAAATTTCAACTAGTATTAATGTGATTTGATTTGGAGGAGATGGTTGTCTTGTGAAGTTGGGTTAGCTTGAGTAGGAAGAAATGTTGATTGGTTTTGTTTAAGTACTCATCAATAATCAATACTTCACTTCATCTCATTTTGCACTTCTCCTCTTTAAAACTTCTAACACTTTTTTTCCTTCTTCCTGTATCATTTTTCATTTTCTTCTTCTTGCTCCGACTTTTCTCCTTGTGCATCTCTCTGTGCAATTCGTAACAAAGGGAAAAACTCCATTTTCTATCTTTTGTTTGCTGTTGAAAGACAAAGATATAGGGGGTATATAAATGGTTAGAGAGCTTGGTTTCTTTTCTTCTTCTCATTTTGGTTTACTTCAATAAAATGAATACCTCCTCGAACGTTCAAAAATCAACACCTCTCAATCTATTCACAATTTAATAAATCTTCTAACATGAAAGTTGTATGTTTAGTCCTCTAGTATTTTTTCAAAATGGTTGCTCGTCATTTCATTGAGCAGAGTGATGGATATCCTCCAAAACCAATAATGGTCGAGTGCTTTTGAAAATTCGATGATCATGAATTGGAGAATGGAGGTTATGGTTGGGTTTGTATCATCCAGTTAAGATTTTTAGTGGTGGTCGTGTAATTTTTATAGATCTTGGTTGGTCGTGGCAGTAAGTGAATGAATTCTATTCATGTGGCAATTTCCAATGAGTTGGTGGACTAGGGGAGGAGCTATGATGTCTGATGCAGCGTTGGGTGACGGTGGAGATGTGGGCGGTGGTCGCTAGTGGTTCAGCTCACTATGGCGGTAGTGATAGGTCAAATAAGGTTTCGGGTTCGGTTATTTTGAGTTCAATGTTTGGCACTGCTAGCAGAGGAGGAGGGGACATAGCTGGCCATGGCGATGACAAGAGGCACGTAGGTGGATGGCAAGGCAAATGGTGATGGAGTGGATAGCCACAGAGGGTTATGGCGGCGGCGATATACTCGTGTTCATTTTTCAAAGTGGAATTCAAATGGGGATTTTTAGATCGCATTTAAAGGGGTCCATTGGAGGTGATCATGATGATTGGCAATGGGACGAGGTAGGGAAGTGGAGTTGGCTGGTGGAGTTAGGTGCGGGGAATGGAGGCGAGGATGGGGCATGCACGCGCATGCCGTGCACATTGGATATGGGTTCAGGCATTATTAAATTCGATTTATGGATTCTGGAAGGAGATGGAGGTACTGTGGATTTTGGGCGTGGGTTTGAATTGTGCTGGGCCTTAGGCTTTAATAATCTGGGTGAGAAAACATTTTATTTATTTTTTCAAATTATATAAAATAAGTGTTAAACTGTGAAAGCCATATCTCACTCATTTTAAATACGATTAACCTGCAAATTATTATGTTAGACTCGTATTAACAAGTACATCATTATGGAATAAGTATTTTAATGAAGTACAAATTTATGATAAAATAACAGTGATTATATTTGATTACGTTATTTTAAATAATAACGTGATTAAATTAATTATACTTCATTTGTGATCTCTATTTGGCCAAATAATACACCATTTTTTTAAATTAATTACTTAATTTAATTTGGACACCTGTTTAGCAAAATAAGTCCTCACTCTACTATAATTAACTAAATAGATTATTGATGGCATCTGTTTAGCAGAATAAATTCTCGTTCTATTATTATGTTAATTTGGACATTTGTTATAGGCCAGTCTAGTAATATGTGGACTAATTACTATTGGATGAGCAATGGATAGCTAGTTATTGTTAATTTTATTTACATATACCAATGATTTGACTTGGAAAGTGAATTAAGAGTAAATGGTAGCTTGTTTAAGTATCATAATGGCCACTAAACCTCTTTAAGAATTTAAAAAGTTATGGATTTAAATTTACTTAAATTTTATAACAATTTGAGGTTTATGTTTTAAAGTTAATTAATTATTTTATTAATGATGTTTTAAATTTGATTAATTTTTTATTAATGATGTTTTAAAGTTGAGTAATTGTTTTATTAATGATGTTTTAAAGTTGATTAATTACTTTATTAATGATGTCTTAAAGTTAATTAATTACTTTATTAATGATGTTTTAAAATTAATTTATTTATTTTATTAATGATGTTTTAAAGTTAATTAATTATTTATTATGATGTTTAAAGGTAATTAATTAATTTAACAAAGGTGATTATAAATAATAAATTATTTTATAGAAGGGATTTTACTTGGTAAAAAAGGATTTATTATAGGAGATTTATAAATGATATTTTGTACATGGGATTTATCAATGGTATTTTACACATAAAAGAGAGATTTATAAATGGAAATTTATAATTAAAAGAATGGACTTTTAAGTGATTTTTTAAAATAACGAAGATTTGTGTTAAGATTTATAAAAATGAGTCTTGGATTTACAAATGGGTTTTGTTTAAGGATTTTTATAAAGGTATTTATAAAGGGAGATTTATAAAGTGCTTTATAAATAGAAAAAAGTTTTATAAATAAAAAGGGTTTTTATAAATAGAAAGGAATTTTATAAATAATTTTAGAGATTTATAAATGAAGTTTTAACAATTAAGTTTTATATTTATAAAAGGACTTGTATATGGAATGGGTGTATAAAAAGGGAATTTTATAAAAGGAATGAGATTTGATTTTGATAAAAAAATCCTTCTTAATTATGGTAGTACGGAAGCATTGTTTCCATAATTAACACCGAAGGAAAAGTAATTTGGGTTTAGGGTAAGTAATATTTTAAGTAATATTCCTTTTAATCCTTTTAGTATGATGTTGAAATAAGAAGTTTTTCTTAATGTTGTATGAATATACTTATACCACCGTGTAAGTATATGGAAAGGTTTCTAAGTTTTGAAAGTAGAAAATTTCATGAATCCACTTATACCGGTGAGATAAGTATATGAATATTTTTGAAAATAATTGAAATGAATTAATTAATGAGTACTAATTAAAGAGGCTTAGTGGTTTCCATAGGAAATTAAATATCTGGTTTGAATGATTGTTTATTTGATAGTTAAATAACTGACTATCAAAATCTTTGCCAAAATATAACTCTGGAAATATATAAAAGAAACATGGGAGTTATATGGAACAGTCATCTTTGATGATGCTGTACTGTGCGTATAAATCTTGTTTTGTTCTCTAAGGATAAATTATAAAAAATCTTTTTGCTTATATGGTTAGAAAATGATCTCTACTCTTATGTATTGTGTGTTTATTTCCAATATACCTGGAGTTGAGTTTACCGGAAACTATCGATTGGTTTTGAATCAATCGATAAGTGAGGAGTGTACTTATATGAGATGACTCGAAACCGTAACCACTCCAAAACCTTATACATATTCTATGCTTTAGAAGAGGTTCGAGACTGGTTCCAGTTGATGTAATTGAAGATGGAATTTTTTAAAGTGCAAGGACTACTTGCTACTAATCCTGAGGGTGATTCCAAAATGGATGTAGTAGAAGTAGTGCCTTCAGTTTGTTGATACCCTGAACAACATTTATGGATGAATGCTAGCACGTCGTTACTGCTAGGAGGATAGTGTAAGCATTCTAATTGGGAATTTTTAGGAGGGAAAAGGTAAAAGCATAACCTCACTAGCCTCACAACCCGATAATGGCTAAAATATACAAAGCTATGTGGTGAGCTACCATTAGGAGCATCATTCCTCGATCTAGATCGATATTTTTTGATTTGATGTGCACGTAGGACGACTGTTGAGCAACGTTGCACCCTCGGTTCTCAAGGGATGTTGTAATCTGGAATGTCTATTAACGAGGCAGCTAACCCTGTGTTCATGGGGGGATCCATGTGTACCCCTTGGTATATTTTTCTAGATGTGCACTGTATGAAAAGGTAGTCCCTTACCTTCCATGTTGGAATCCATTCTCCAATACGTGCCTTATGGTTTTAGTTGTAGAGCCGGTTGTGTTGAATGAAATTGTGGATAACCATTCTAGATATTTATATATTAATCTTCAATCCTTAGAAATTATTATAATACACTGGATTTTATAATATAAAAAATTTGTTTATCTTAAGCTAAAATCTTATCCGTGTTTATGCGTTGTTTGGTCTTACAAGATACCTTTATTTTTGAAGAGTTTCTACAACATTAAGTAAACCAAATGATTTTAGTTTTCTCACGCTGGTATAGGAGACTGATCTAGGTGTTATTTTCTTATAATGCTCGGGTTAGTCCGAGCATATTTTCCAGATTTAGTTGGATGTTTTTGAGCTTCAAAAGATGAGCTGGATACCTGCAAGACATATTTGCATATTTTATCTTCCGATGTTTTATTCTTGTTTGTATTTATCAGCATCGGTAAGGATAGGTTGTTACAACCGTCCAAGCCAATGATAAGTTAGTCCTTTGATTATTGTATGAATATAAAACTTTCCTACTATAAAGACCATTGGTATATTATATATTACACATCACGTTGTGAGAATTTTTTCCATCTTTCCTTCCTTTCACCCCAACAATTTGTTTTTTCAACACTTGAATGTTTGGCACGTGAATATCGTGGATGTATCAGTGTTGACTTCTGAGGATCGAAAAGGCAGGTCATTATAATAACCCCACAATGGATGGATAACTCCTTATTGGTTGTATCGTATACAACTCCTAACCCATGGTTCCTTGTCTTAATCTCATTTCGACCTTGAGTTTGCTCAACAAATCAAAAGAAATTATTCACAAGCACCTACCATTTCGAGATGGTCTAAGCATAGTATGTGTACTTTTGTTTGCTTAATACGTATACTTACCTTTGTCTAGTCAATATATTAATAATACTACACATAATGTCTCTAGCTTGAGTTTTCTCAACAACTAGAGATACACATGTAATTGTTAATATATAAATGACAAATGACAACAAT
Source organism: Allium cepa (assembly GCA_030765085.1). Lineage (NCBI taxonomy): Eukaryota > Viridiplantae > Streptophyta > Magnoliopsida > Asparagales > Amaryllidaceae > Allium > Allium cepa. The sequence goes on along the minus strand of CM060929.1, from coordinate 913,176,084 downwards.
TGTATTGAAGATTCATAATCCTCAATATATTTAGTTGAGTGATATCGACGTATGGAATAATGTACATCTTATGAAATACCCCATGATTCAAGTGTCGGACACCTCGGAAATCATGATATATACTTTTACGTGTGTATTTACTCCTTATGCATATTTAGAGCTTATTTAATGTCCCACCTTTAGTTTCTAAATTTATACCGTGCAAGTCTTATTATTATATAACTTTATATTTTATTTAACATATATACTATTTTATGTGTAACATTATATTAATTAATCAGATTTAATTAATTTAATTTATTAACACTTAACTAATTATTATATTATTCAACTATAACATATTATATTAAATGTATATACCATATCATTTATTGTAATAGTTATTATATTATTCAACTATAACATATTAAATTGAATATATATACCTTATCCTTTATAGTAATACATATAAATATAACATTTATCTATTTTAATTTATTAATTGACATTTAATTAGTTTGCTTAATTAAAAAATTATAATAAATTTTTATTAATTTGGAGAATTTTTTTATGCACACATGTATGCTCATATTATCTTAACAAATTCAATACGATATAACATATAACATTATATATATTATACATGTATATATACTTAACTAATTAACTTGTATATGTGTTCTAACTTATTTAATTAGCTCGTTTATTTTACTAATATTATTAAAAGTAATATTTTTGAAATTAATTTTATAACATTTTGAAAAGTTATATTATGACTTTTATAATATGTGTTTTATTTTAATTTTAAAAATTGTACTTTAATTTCAAAAAATATTTTTTAAATTAGGCCAAGTCCCAATTCAAATTGTGTCTTTTCTATTAGGAATAACCTATGAGCTTACCTTATCCTTTGGCCCAGCTTAGTAGCCAGGTAAGGTAGAGTAATTAATTACCTAAACACAATTTTTGATACTACTTTTATAGATACCAGTTATATGGGTTGGATTTAATAAGATAGCCCCAATACTATTAATTTAGACTGCATAGGCTATTTGGCTCTAATACAATTGCTGGAACAGGGCCAGCCCATAGCGGAGCTGTTGGGTAAATTTCAAGGTTTTTTACGTTTTTTTTATTTTTACTGAACATATGTAGTCCAGATTTATTTAGAACTCTTCTAAATTTTCTTTTTAAATAAAATAAATATTTTATTTAATTCATAAACATAGTTATATTATATATATATATGTGTGTGTATATATATATATGTATGTATGTATGTATCATAGGTGTGTACGTGCTGAAACATAATAATTTATACATGGTTTGACTGGCCCATATACAAATGATGGAATTTACACCATAACGGACATGTTAGTTCCTCTCGTATACAAATATATTGTCTAAATGTATATATTTTTGTGTGTGTGTATATATATATATATGCATACATTTATACATATATATACATATATTATAAAACAGTATTTAAAATAATATATAACAATTCACTTTCATATATGTAAACACACAAAAGAAATATAATTATATTGTAACATGTTTTCAATATTAAAACACAAAATATATTTATATATACATAGTTCAAAGACTGTAAAAAAATTAATTAAAATTATATATAAAATACGTATATATGTAGTTATAAAACATTATAATATATGCATAATAATGATATATATATATATATATATATATATATATATATTGCTCTCAGCCAAGAAGTTAGGAAATAATATTATTCTTTTGTGTTTTAAACTGCTAAATGATTCATTTATTTTAAGTTTTCCATACGTAAAATACTTAAAATCAATTATTATTTTATATCCAAAAGCAAAATGGTAATATAATTTGTGTAAAATTTTATACTTATATTTTATATTATATATATTAATTGCACAAATTAGTATTATATTAAAAATGGTATTAATAAACTTTTGTACCATTTAAAGAAATAAGTAAAATCTTTTTTTAAATCTAAAAGCATTTGTATGTTGATAATTTCTTCTTAAAATATAGAACATGTATTATATAGTATTATATTTTGTTTATAAGTTTTTAATTAAAATAGAAATTATTTATATATACATATACACGGACATATATAATCTTATTTCAAATTTTTTGATTATCAGGCCATGAGCAGAATGATGCATTGCATATACATTTTTTTTATTATATGCACATATCCAACCATCCAAATGTGACAACATATTGATATACGGATTCGGCATAATTTCGAACTAACATATATATATATATATATATATATATATATATTATAATAATTATAAATTTAGAATTAGTAAATATACCACTCACCAAAGCCTAGTACATACACATACACATAGAAGTAAAGAACATAAATCCTTAAATCAAAATCCAAGTCCAAAAGTTGCCAGCTCCGGAACAGCTTTACCACCGACGATCAAATCGACTTTTTGATTTGATGTTTTTTGAGTTAGGATTTTTAGACTTTGAATGAGGTGTGTCTAGCCTGAATAGTAGTAAGAAGTGAGGCTAAATTTTTTTTCCCCAAAGTGGGGATTAGAAGGATTATATAAGAGAGAGACCAGAGAGTGAAATGAGGATCAAGATCCCCTATTCTCTTATGATTTCTTTCTCTTTAAATGAAAATTCCTCCCTCTTTAGCCGTCTCATGGTCGGCCCTTTGCCTCCATATAGCTGCCTAAACAAGCCCCAATTAGGCCTCAAAACTATTTTAAGCTCGAATAATATTTATTGCATTTAAATCCAATTTAAACACGTATCGATATTATATATTGATAAGTGTTTATATAACTATTATGTGCATACTATTTAATAGTGTTCAATATACATCAATAAAATTTTATGATAAATATTTCATAAATATTAATTAATATATAACAATAGGTAATTAGGTGTAAATTTGATCGGCAATTAATATCGAATAATTTTATTATTAGCATTCACATGTTACTTAACATGCGATGTGCCATTAAGACATAATGCATCGCTTACTTGGCATCAGCAATTAATGAATATTTACACCAATTATAGCTCACTTAATTCTAGTGACATTACTCAGAAGATTTAATTAGATTAAATTACATAGAATAATATAGATAAGGAGATTGAGGTTGATTAATAAACTAGGTGGTCATGCTTATTAAAACTAATGAACTTATATAAATGGTTAGGAAATTAAACATAAGGGCATTAAGGTAAATAGCCATCCACATTTCCCACCTCGTACTATCTTTCTTAGACCTACATGTTCATAGTAACCAAAACAAAATTTATAACCATAAGAAGTGAAAGAAAGGCCGGCCATCAGAAAGAAAGAAGAGAAGAGAAAATAAAAATAAAGCTTAGGATTCAAGCTTGAGAAATCAATCTCAATTAAACTTCAATTTCCTCATCCAATCTAAGGTGAGTAATAGTTTCTAAATCTATTTTGATTTTTAAATCCATTGGTTTCAGATTTAATGATAAATCTGTTTTATGATATTGAATGATGATATGCTTGGTTTATGATTTATATGGATCAAACAAGGTTGTTTAAAAAGGTAGATATACATGATTTTAGGGTAAAATCGAGATGAAATCATTTTTAAATGCCATGGCAAAATTTTATGTTATAGAAACATGATTTTGATGATGGGTTTCAATTCTCATAATTTTTTGAGCTTATATGGATTTTATATTAATTTTCTAGTGGAGAAAATGATTTATTGGGTTATAAATTATTTACGGCAAAAATAATGATTATTTGGGTTTGAAATTTTTATACGTTGGAAAACATATTAAAATAGATTTTTTGGGATTTTTCCAGATTTTCCTTAAGTGTTGTGATAAATATATAAAATTATTAAGGCATGGGACTTAAGTGTTTTATATATTTAATTAAGGAAAAGCGGGATTTTACAAAATAAAATTGTTATTTACTTCTGAAATTTGTGGCAGCATTTTTATGAATGGAATTATTAACCAATGAGAATTTGACAAACAAAGGTAGGTTAGTTGAAAAGTTATCATTTTTAAGTTAAAAACAAAGAAATCATACTTTTAGCATGTTTCAGCCTTTAACGGTAGTAAACCATCCGACCCAGACCTTTTGACTGAGTCAAAAGGTTATAACTTTTTGACAAGGTCAAACTAATGCATATGGTATCAAGTTACTTGGTACGTAATGAATTGGACAGAGTCGAAAGGTTCTTAGTCGAAAGGTTGATGGTCAAAGAGGTTGTGGTATGTTTGTTTTATAAACTAAAGCTATCACCGACTTTGCTTTCGAATTAGAGATTTCGACCAGTTGCTTTCAACCAAGTCAAATGTTTAAAAGAAAGGTTTTAAATCTTTCGACAAAGTTGAAAGGTTACTGCTGCTTTACCACTATTTTGTTTTAAAACCTTTCGACAAATTCGATAGGTTACTGCTGCTTTACCACTATTTTGTTTTGAAACCTTTTAACACATTCGAAAGGTTACTGCCACTTATCATTATTATTTTTTGAACCTTCTGACATAGTTGAAAGGTTATTGCCCCTTTTTTCCAACCTTTCAAAGTCGTTGCTTTCGACAAAGATGAAAGGTTTACCTATTTTAAAAACCAGCCACTTCTCCCATTGCTTTTAAGAGGTTTCAAAGCTTTCGACTTAGATGATTTACCCTTGTTTTATAATTGAAGTGTAACCCAAGCTTTAGAAGGAGTTGCTTTAAAAAGGCGAAGGTCTATTGTTTAAAACGAAATGTTTTAAAGATTTCGTAGCAGACCTTCCGACAAGGTCGAAAGGTTGCTTCCATCGTAGTTGAAAGGTTTTAAAAGAGGACCTTCCGCATGCTTTAACTTGAACCAGTAAGTTCTCAAAAGGTAAGGACCTGTGGTTTCAAACGGTTTATATTTTAAGAATTAATGCTTTCGAAAGGTTTAAAGTGTTGAATGTTTTCAATAGTTTTGAAAGGTCAGGATTCAAATGGTTGTTTTGAAGACCTTTCAACAAGGTCGAAAGGTTTGGTTTTAAAAGGTTTGGAAATCCATACTCTAAATTTTTAAAGGAAACCCCATGACTTATATAAAGAAGTTTTGTACTGACTTTAAGTATGTGATTTTGATGAAGTATGACCTTGATAAAAATACAAGTTAAGCATGCTAACTATGTTTTATGAAATTTTTTCAAGGACATTAAACCCACAGGTGTGGTATTGTTAAATTGTTGTTTTACTTCTTCAAACATTTATGTATTCACATGTTACCCATAACCGTATTTTGGGAAAAGGAGTAGAATAACTAGTAGGTTAACTCAATAGTGAATATAAATTGCTTATACTCTTGAATTAGTAGAATTGCATCCATGGAGTTAGGATGACCAAAAATATAGGATGCCTAAACTTTGTAGTTGTTGGAGGTAAACCAAAAGGTTCATAGTAGACCCATGAAAACTATATTAAGGTAGTTATTGGTGCATACCAAGAGGTTCATAGTAAACCCATGAAAACTATGATAAGGTAGTTATTGGTGCATACCAAAAGGTTCATAGTTAACCCTTGAAAACTATGCATAAGGAGAGTTGGTAGGGGCTAATTGGTTTGTAGTGAACCCGTGAAAACTATATCCCAGTTAAGAATTGACATCAGTCAATAGGTTCCTAGTAAACCCATGAATACTAGGATAAGTAGGTCGTTAATGGAAGTATTAGAAGGTTCCTAGTCAACCCATGATAACTAGGTTGTGCAGTGAGTTACATGATAAGTCCATAGGTTCCTAGTCAACCCATGAAAACTAGGATAAGGTGATTAGTTATTGGAATGACTAATAGGTACAGGGGGACCCATGAATTAATTAAGTTAATTAGCAGGAGCTGAATAGAACAGGGTATTCATTAATTATTTAAAGGTTATTAGTAAACCCATGAAAACTAAGATGAAATTTTAATTATTTTCAAGTATGCATATTATCATAATATTTTGAAAATGTATGTTTTAACCATTGTGGATGCAGGAGTACAGTATATGGTTTTATAAAGGCATTAGGATAAGAGTGAGGGAAAAACCCATTCCACTAAGCGATGTGGTCTCACTAGATACCCGAAAAGGATTGAGATGTTAGGTTTTATTCATACCAGGTTTTATGTCCGACTTGAAGTTTTTGTTCTCCCCTTAAACTCTCGGGTACTCAATTGATTTTAAGTAGTTTGAGTTTTAGGGTTTTTAGGTTCTCTTCTTAGATGAATAAAGCCTCCTAAGCCGTGTTGGAGGTAATTAGTTAATTAGATTTTTTCTTTCCGTTGTGTGTTCAACCAAGGGGGCATCTTCATATGTCGCTCTTGGCATATTTGTAATAATTATATTTTACTGAACGTGATTGACGCAATCTAGGTTATGTAATGAACATGAAATGTTTTGATTTGACTGTGGAAATATGTTTTCTTGAATATTTAAATTTTTTCCTTATTTTTATGTTCTTTGTATCATTGTATTTAGCACCGCCGTATTTGGTCGTCGAAGATTAATAAGTATGGATGACTGCAGCATCCGTAGCCATTAGTTAGTTTTGGGCCTCTAAGTAGAGGGATGTTACAAGTTCGTATCAAATTATAGGTTTATGAAACTTCAAAAGAAAAGTAAAACCTAATTTTTTTTATTAAACACAATCCAATGAATTTAAAAATATGATCGAGGTTTGGGTTAATGTTATATTAACGTACTTGTATTTGATATATAGGTATATATCTAAGTACGTATTCCCCTCTCTCTTTGACCGTTCTTCTATATGTTACTACGGCTCGTATGCAGATATACGAGAAAGAAGATATGGAGGCAGAAAATGGAAGATGAAATATGGGTAGAGGAAGCACCATTACTAATGGAAATGCTCGACCTAATACTCATAGAAACCAAGGTCGACATGTTAATGCTAACAAAATGCTGAGGCCAATGTAGGTGGTGGATATCCGCCAATAGATGTGGGGATGATGTATCAGTTGTTGGCTAATCTATTGCAAGCAGGAGCTGCTGGGAATGTTGGTGGAGCTAATCTTGTAGTTCTAGTTTGTTATAACTATGTTAAGCTGAGTAGAGATAATGTCAATATAGGAGGAAAGCTGTTTGTTGGAACGGAAGATGTTGTTGAAGTAGAGTATTGGCTGTTGAATTGTGAAAGGATCTTTGTAGATCTAGGCTTGAATGATGGAGAGAAGAAAAGGTTAGCCTCTAGATAGTTGAAGGGTTAACGCTTTATTGTTGGAATAGTGTGACGGTTGGAGTCAGGAGGAGGTTTGAGCAGAGGTTATTGTCTGAGGTCGCCAAATCGGCATTAATGAGGAAGTCTATGGATCTTGTCCAAGGACAGATGTCTGTGATCGAGTATGCTTCTAAGTTTGATGAGCTATCTCAATATGGTTATGCTTTGCTTGACGCTGATGTCAGAAGGAATGAGTGATTCATTAGAGCTTTAAGGATGGAGCTAGGCAAGATGGCTATGACCATATTAGAGAACCTTATCATGTGATGGTGGAGGTCACTGTCCTCCATGAGGAGATGCTAGCTATTTTAGCCAGGGAGAAGTCAGTTGAGTTCTAGGCTTCTCAAGGAAGAAAAAGGAAATTCTTTAAGAAGAAAGGAGCCCAGAAAAGGGAGGCGCTAAGAAGGCAAGGTTGATTTGGTGTGCTATAAATGTGATAAGGGCCATTATGCCCACGAGTGCAGAAATGGTAAAGGAAAGAAGCCAGTAGAGAAGAAGAATGTGAAGTGGTTCAATTATGACCAAGTTGGGCGCTATATGTAACGACCCAGAATTTTGGGCAATATAAATTTAATAATCTGCATAAATAATTTAACTGGTTTGATAAATTTTCTTTTTAATTTTAATTTGAATTGGTTAATTTAATCTTTTAAAGGTTAATAAATTTTAATCTGGCAATAAAATTTGATAAGAATTGTTTCAAAAGCTAATAAAATTTTAATTCTATTTATAATATATACATTTGATATATATTGTGAATGGAATACCTTTTGTTTAAAATAAAAGTTGAATTTTCAAATTCTAATATATATGTATGTATATGTTATAATTTGGATTGTTTTGAAATTTAATTTTAATCCATTAATAATTTATATATGAATGAATATGGTAAATTAAAGCTTTGTTTAGAAATTTATAGTTTCAAAAGTTAATTTAAAGTATTTAAAATGTGATAGTTTAAAAATGATTTAAACAAGCTTTGTTTTGTTTTCTTTTAAAATGTTTACATTAAAAATGAATGTTTAAGATTTAAAATAACAAGTATAAGATGTATATTATAACTAGCTTTAGAGTATTTCTTTAGTAAAGTAAATAAAGATGTAAGTTTATATCTACATTTAAACTAAATAAAGGATTATTAAAATTCAATTGAGTATGTGTTATTATCTTAAGCTACATTAATAACACTTGTAATTTTTAAAGACATGTTAGTGACATTTGTCCAATTTAAAAACAAGTGGCATATTCATTTTTATTTTTAGTAAATATTTTGAAGAAGAAAACTAGTTTCTCATTTTTCCTTTATCTTCATTTCTCTAAAAATTTAATGGCACAACAGAAATTTACTTTCTAAAATCTGAATTTCAAAACCTCAAAAGCAAATCAAAACTTGAAAATTTCAAACTAAAAGCTCTTCACTTCGACAACCTGCAATTTCTTATCAACCAAAATCTGCATTTGTACAAGCTTTAACCTGCAAATGAAGTTTTATGCAAATCCAAATAAAGTCCAATCTGTAACAAAATGGAATAAAGTTCAAACTGCAATTCAAATGAAATCTGCAATCAACACTTTTAGTCAACTCTGCAATCTTCAAAACCTGCATGAAGTACAACTACAACTTAAGCATGCAAATGAGATCTGCACTTTCAATCACTTTAAAGCATCAAATAGAAGGCATTTACAACAGCATGCATTAATCAAAGTTTCAAGCCTGCATTCAATTTCAACAACAAAGTACTTTACAGATCAAATAATTTCAAGAGCCTGGAAAAAATGAAGCTGCTCTGCTAAAAAATAAGTGAGTAAACTTTAAGCTTAAAAACAGTTTTATTTAACTTTGCTTAAATATTGTGATGGATGTTTGCTGAAACATGGCTAGTATATATTTATGTATATGTATGCATGTTTGAGTAGGTGATGTATCTGTTTATAAGTTGATAAAATGTGCCTCTGTTATACTACTGGATTGAATTCCACTAAATAAATTCAAATACATTTCATACGATTGGTTTTAGTCTTGATCTCTAAGTAGGAATTGAGTATGTTTGTGTAATATAAGTTTTAAAAATAGTTTGGGAAATTTTTAGTTTACAAATAATTTTAAAAATAAGTATAACAGTAAAATACTGATGCACATGAAAAACCAATAATTGAAATTTTCGTTTTGGATTGTATAATTGGATTAGATGTTAGGAATCATGAATTTTAACATGAATTTCATAATTTTTAATGTGATATTCAATTGGGAATTTGGGAATGAAGAATGTCGGCAATTTGATCAATTGCCGATGATAAACTCCATGATTGAAGCTAGAAATTTGGTCGAAGCTTGCGTGTGAGTTGTTGATGCTGGGAAAAATGCAAAATAATTTTTCTAATTAGTAAATTAAGGGAATTTGGAAAAACTAGGGTTTTACTTGTTTGGGTTTCGGTCTAGCTTTGGAAATTTATTGCGTCTTGGTTATGGGTTCGAGTTCGATTGTGTTCGAGGATGTTGGAGTTTGAGGTCATGGCGTTCGTTGGTGAAGAGGGCGGAGTTCAAAGGTGACGAGATGGTCGGCGGTGATGGGATGTTGGGTTTGAGTTTCTTCTGCCGTTTTGAGTTTATGAATCATATTTCGATTCGTTGTTGCTGTGTTGGATCTGGGTTCACCTACATACTCGTGAGTGTTTGTGAGATCATCGGAGGTAGTCGCGACGTTCGCTGAGGGTCGGCGGCGATTGTGCAAGTGCACCGTGATTGATTGTGTGCACTGGAGATTAAGAGATTGGGGAAGACGAGTTACAGCTTGAAGTATAACCGTGTTTTTCAAGGGGGCGACTCGAAGCGTGCGAACTGAGGAGCATCTTCGGTGCTAACTCGTGTGGTTTGAGTGATTTTCTCGAGTTTCTGGGTAGTGCTTTGGTTAGTACTGGTTATGTAAGTTACATAGTTAGCTGACTTTGTTTAGCTGTGAAATAAAATGCAGATTAAACTGCAACAGTTTTTATAAAGGAAATGGATTTTCAAGTTAACTTGTTCTTTGTAAGTAAAGGATAATCAACTTTTAAAAAAGTGTAAATTGGATTCAATTTCAAATTTAAAATGTTTTAAATAATTTCCTTTGAAAAGGAAAATGATTTTATTTTAAATTTAAATTGTTAAGAAATTGAATTTGAAAGCAATTATCTAAGTAGATGTTGAATTACATTTAAAGAGATGTTTTGGATTTAATTATTAAATCAAGGTTTTAAAGTAAAATTTTAAAATAATGAATTAAAAACTAAGTTTCAATTCATATTGAAATAAATAGGTTTAAATTTAGATCATTAAAAGTGTTTTAAATTTTAAATTGATTTCAAAATGCATTATTTCCAAATAAGGTTATTGTTATAATTTTGAAATCGAAATAGAATAATTTATTTTAAGTGTTAAAATTTGATTAATTCCAAATAACTTATTTATAAAGATAAATAAGGTTAAATTATTTGATACAAATTTTAAAATATTTAATTAAATATGATTTGTAATTAAGTGAAGAATTTAATTAAGAATATGTTTTTCTTAATTAATTAGCATTTTTAAATATAAGATGTTAATTAATTAATTGTTTAATTAATTTCAAATAATTAGTTAATTATTTATTTAAATTTTAATAATCACTTAATTATGGATTAATTAAGTGTAATTACTTAATAAAGTAATTAATGGTTAATGGTTGAATGTAATTAAGAAAGTTAATTACTTATGAAAGTAATTAAAGTGGAAGTGATTAATGAATAATCACTTAATGTTATTATTTAAGGATTGATTAATATAATTGTTTTAAAGTTAATTAATTATAAAGTAATTAATTAATTAAAGATTTAAGGATTATTTAAAAATGGAATTAATTATTTGTTAAGTGATTAATTAAGAAAGTAATTAAGACTTATTAATGAAAGTAATTAGAGATAATTACTTATGTAAGTAATTAAGAGTTAATTACTTAATTATTTTAGATAATTAATTAATGTAATTAATTAATTAATGAATGAGATTAATTTAAGATGAATTACTAAGTGTAATTAATTATAATTGTAATTAATTAATAAAGTAATTAATTAAGGATTTATTTAATTAATTTAATTGTTTAATAATTACTTAATGAAGTAATTAAAGATTAATTAATTAGGTTAATTAATCAAGGGTTAAGATAATTAATTTTGAAGTTAATTAATTTAGATAAGTAATTATAAATTATTAATTACTGTTTATGATTAATGAGATGATTAATTATAAGTAAATTATTTAATTAATTAAGGGTTAATTAATTAATAAGGATCATCTAATTAATGATATTAATCAAGGTTGATTAATAATAATTGAATTAAGTATGATTAATTAATTGTAATTAATTAAGGACTAATGTAATTAATTATAGTTAATTAATTAATGAAGGATCATTAATTATTGTAATTAATGATAGTAATTAAGGATTAATTACTGAATATGGTTAAGGATAATTAATCAGGGAAGATTAATTAAAGAAGATCATTAAATGATTAATGAATTTGATTTGTTATAAATCAATGTAGCAGGATTAAGGTAATCCAAATGATTTAAGGATAGTAATTAATTTAATTAGAGATTAATTAAATTGATTAAGAGTTAATCAATTCTGCTATGAGTGATGGATAAATATTGAATGGTTGATATTGAATGATTGATATTGGATGTTGAATGATAATGGATGATTGAAATTGGATGATTTGGATATCTATGTTGTGTTATGCTGCTTTGTGAGATGAATGTTGTTATGAATTATCTATAGTGATAATGTTATTCATCTATCTATTTATATCATCCTAAATAAGTTAAACCCTTAAGTACAACTTGGACATTAAAATGCCGTTTGGTTTCGGTGAGACCAGGATCGGGTTTCCATATTTGGATATCCGAAAACCATATCGATTCCAATTAAATGTTAGGTCGTTAATCCAAGTGGAGCAAGTGAAGACTCGAGGTGTAAGGGCTATACGTCAGTATAACTCTGTGGGTGATTCTGTAATGAGTTTTAAGGAATAGTACTTATAGGTTCGAGATGGAGATTTAGAGTGCAAGGGCTATCGTCGTTGACTCTGAGGGTGATTCTAAAATGAGTGCAACGAGATAGTGCCTTCGGTTTCGTTCGAACCCGGAACGAACTTGTATGGATTGAATGCTTTTAGCACATCGTCAGGCGGACGATGAGCATTCTAAGATAGATGTGTTCTATAAAGGTAATCGCAGCCTCAAGCCTCATCAACCGGGAATGGCTAAAACAGAGGAGGCGCAGCAAGGCTTCGTGGGTAGCCCCCACTTGAGAGCAAGATTTACTCCTGTCTAGAAGACCCTTTTTATTTCGGCTGTGTGGGGCGGTTGAATTCCGGACAACCGCCGGGGTTGTCTTGTTCGGAACTATTCAGTAAGGAATGGGTCCGGCCTTGTGTTGCAGGGGAGTTAGGGTGGCTCCTCGGTACGGTGATCTAGGCCACGTACTGTGACGGGCGGTACCCCAGTAGCCCTGCCATTGATGGAAACCAATTTTCCCTACGAGACCCTATGGTTTTGTTTGTATTACCCTCTTTTGTGGCTAGTAGCTGGAATTTAATCATGTAACAATTTCAGCTATTTCTTATTTACTTGAAAACCCTAGACACTATTATAATATCACTGAATTTCCTATCAAATGTTTTGGTTAGCGTAAGGTAAAAACTTTTCCATGTTTATGTGTGGGAAGTCTTACGTGATACCTTTTCTTTTCAAAGGTTTTTCTAAAGTTAAGCAATATTAAACCGTTTACTCACACCAGACCCCTGTCTGACCCGATTGTTTATTTTCTGTTTTATTAAACTCTTGGGTACTCATATTATGTATGAGTAGTCAAGTGATTCGGGTTAGCTTGACGAATTCTGGAGGAGATATGGAGCAGGAGGCTTCCACGTGTAGATATATTATGTTTCCGCTGTGTATGTTGTGTCTGTATCTAGTATACTTGAGTTGTATGAATTAGACAGATGTTTAAAATTGTCTAATATGTGTTGTAAAGTTGTGTAACTCTGATGTAATCTGATACTATGTAATATTTTGTGTGATATATTATATTTCATTCGTTCCGCTGTGAGTTATCTGTTGTTGTTGTGTTCTTCTTTCTCTTTCTTTTCTTCTTCTATCCCTTTCTTTCTTCTTTAGTGATGTGATTTCCTGGAGATAGGAAGTCGGGTCGCTACACTATAAGAACCAGTGTCCACAGCCAGTCAGGACAGACAGAGGGAAGGTGTTTGCTATTAGACCACCGTATTCTTTTAGACCTACTACAGTAGAAAAAAGGAAAGATTGTGATGGAAGGTATGCTTTTGAAAAAGAATATACCAGCTAGGGTACTTTTTGATACCAGTGCATCACTTTCTTTTATATCACAGGATTTGGTTGATAGGTAATGTATGGAACCCACATACCATGTACTTCATTGAGGCTTGCGAATCAATATGGGATGAGATGCGACTAGTTAGAACTTAAGTTTTTAGGTCAGAAGTTTGCATGCAGCTTGTACGTTTTTGATTTCGTAGATTTCAGGATCATCTTAGGCATGGATTGGTTAAGTAAGTATAAGGCTAGTATATTTTGCCAGGATTAGGAAATATCATTGAGGCGCCCAAATAATCATAACTGAATCATTTTCTCGGTAGAAAACTCCAGTAAAAGTGTTTGTGCTTTGTTGACTGCCATCGAGGTTGGAGAACAGCTTAGTCACGTTCGTGTGGCTAGAGAGTTTGCAGATGTCTTTGAGCCGGTTACTGGACGACCTCCGAAACAAGCTGTTGAGTTTTAGATAGACCTTTTACTAGGAGCTGAACCTATCAGTAGACCACCTAGCAGGATGACACCGACAAAGACGAAGGAATTGAAAGTGCAGCTGGTGGATCTTAAAGGAAGCAATTTTATTAGACCAAGCAGTTTGTCATATGGAGTAGCTGCGGTATTTGTGAAGAAACCAGATGAGTCCTTAAGGATGTGCATCGACCATCATAAGTTGAACGAAAGGACGTTCAAGAATAGATACCCTCTGCCTAGGATAGATGATCTTTTTGATCAGTTGAGTCGAGCCAGATTATTTTCCCAGTTGGATTTGGCGACGGGGTTCCATCAATTTAGAGTGGCGAAGGATAGCATTCCTTTGATGGCATTTCGAACTAGGTATGGTTCATATAAGTGGTTAGTAATACCATTTGGATTGACGAATGCACCTGCTTTCTTCGTAGATTTGATGAACCGTATTTTTAGAGAGCACTTGGATAGTTTTGTGTTGGTGTTCATATATGACATTTAGGTGTACTCTAAAGATGAAAGAGAGCATGAGAGTTATCTTAGAGTGGTGTTGGAGATGCGAGGCAGAATCGGCTAAGGGAAAAATATTCCAAGTGTCATTTTTGGAAGAGAGAAGTCAAGTTTCTTCGTCATGTAGTTTTAGAGAAATGACTGTCAGTTGATCCAGTTAAGATCGAGGCAGTCAAAAATTTAAAGAGACCAGAGACGGTAACCAAGCTAAGGATTTTTATTGGACTTGCTGGCTATTACCGGAGATTTATCATGGTTTTCTCACGGATAGAAGTGCCTTTGACTAAGTTGACCAGGAAGGAAGCAACATTTTTTTGGTCTGGCAAATGTGAGGAAGCATTCCTTAAGTTAAAGCATTTGTTAACCAATGCTCCAGCATTAGTAGTTCCGGATGATAACCAAGGGTTGGCTGTATACACTGATGCATGTGACACTAGATTGGGAGAAGTGTTGATGCAGAGGGGCAATAACTTATGCATCTAGGAAGCTTTGACAGCATGAAGTTAAGAATCCTACTCATGACTTGGAGTTGGCAGTAGTGATCTTTGCCTTGAAGATTTGGAGGCATTATCTTTTGGGAGAGATATTTGAGTTGTATACCGATATGTCATTAAAGTATTTATAATCTCAAAATGAGTTGAATATGAGGCAACAGAGATGGCTGGAGCTTTTGGCTAGTCATGATTTTGGTAAGAGTATACTCCTGGGAAAGGGAATAAGGTAGCTGATGCTCTTAGTAGAAAACATCAGAGTGTAGTGTTAGCAATGTTGGCAGAATGGAGGGATCTAGAATCTTTATCCAATTGTCGTGTGCATTTGAGATCAACTACAAGTTCTAGTCAGAGTACTGCAATGTTGTCTTGTTTAGAAGTTCGACCAGTGCTGATCGAGAGGATAGCTTCTAGCAAAGATAAGATCTAGTTTTAGCTGAGAGGATTAGAAGGCTTGAGGTCGAATTAGAGGTTAATGACCTAAAGGACTTTAATCTTGACCAAAGAGGATGGTTGAGAAAGAAGGGTCAGTTATGTGTTCCAGATGTAGAGAACTTAAGGAAAGAAGTTCTAGAGGAGTGTTATCGATCGAAGTTTATGATTCATCCTAGAGGAACCAAGAAATATCAAGACATGAAGAGAAGCTTTTATTGGGAAGACATGAAAAAGGATGTTTTCTTGTGGGTGAGGTAGTGTATTAACTGCCAACAAGTGAAAGTTGAACATCGAAGCCAAGTGGGTTACTTCAGCCTTTAGATATTTCAGTTTGGAAGTGGGATTCTATATCGATGGATTTTATAGATGGGTTTCCAAGGTCAAATAGAGGAAATGAAAGCATATGGGTTATAGTGGATAGGATGACCAAGAGTGCCCATTTCATACCAGTAAAGTTAACTAGAACGGCACCTATTTTGGCTAAGTTGTTCATGAAGTACATAGTTAGAATTCATTGGATTCCTAGTAGCATTATCAACGACATATATGCATTTTTCTCTAGTGCATTTTGGAGGAGTCAGTAAGAGGTGGTAGGCACCCAGCTCAAGATGAGTACAGCTTATCACCCACAGACAGATGGGCAGACAGAGAGAGTCAAAATGGTACTGAAGATTTATTTAGAGCTTTTGTATTGTACTTTGTTGGATCTTGGGAAGATCACCTACATCTAATTGAGTTTTCCTATAATAATAGTTATCATACTAGTATTGGGATGGCGCCTTTTGAAGTTTTGTACGGAAGACCATGCAAATCGCCAGCATGTTGGTTAGAGACTGGAGACAGTTTGGTCTTAGTGTTGAATATGCGCTTATATGATTTTTGTTTGATGATAATAAACATATATACATTCGTTTAAATGTATTTGTTAATGTACTATTTTATTTTTCACAGGTTAAATAAATATTTGTTGAATAAAATAAATAACACTGAATTTGAATTCAAACGAATATTTTATTCAAACAAATGATTTATTGGATTATGAATTATTTATGGCAAAAATAATGATTATTTGAGTTTAAAATTTTTATATGTTGGAAAAAATATTAAAATAGATTTTTTGGGATATTTCTAGGTTTTTATTAAGTGTTTCGATAAATATATAAAATTATTTAAGGTATGGGACTTATATGTATTATTTTATTTAATTAAGAAGATTGGGCATTTTATAAAATAAAATTATTATTTAATTCTGAAATTTGTGGTAGAATTTTTCTGAAAGGAATTGTTAACCAATGAAAATTTGACAAACAAAGGCAGGTTAGTTGAATAGTTATCCTTTTTATGTTAAAAACAACGAAATCATACTTTTAGCATGTTTCAGCCTTTTATGGTAGTAAACCTTCCGACCCAGACCTTTCGACTAAGTCGACAGGCTATAGCTTTCGACAAGGTCAAACCGATGCCTATGGTATCAAGTTACTTGATACGTAATGAATTGGACAGTGTCGAAGGGTTCTTAGTCGAAAGATTAATGGCCAAAAAGGTTGTGGTATGTTTGTTTTATAAACTAAAGCTTTCACTTGCTTTGCTTTCGAATTAGAGCTTAGACTGGTTGCTTTCTACCAGGCCAAATGTTTAAAAGAAAGGTTTTAAACCTTCGACAAAGTCGAAAGGTTACTGCTGCTTTACCACTATTTTTTTGAAACCTTTCGACACAGTCAAAAGCTTACTGCCACTTATCATTGTTTTGTTTTGAACCTTCCGATGCAGTCGAAAGGTTATAGCTGCTTTTTCCAACTTTCGTTGCTTTCGACAAAGACAACAGTTTTACTTGTTTTAAAAACCAGCCGCTGCTCTCATTACTTTCAAAAGGTTTCAAAGCTTTCACTTAGATGATTTACGCTTGCTTTATAATTGAAGTGTAACCCAAGATTTCGAAGGAGTTGCTTTAAAAAGGAGAAGGTCTATTGTTTAAAATGAAATGTTTTAAAGCTTTCGAAGAAGGCCTTCCAACAAGGTAGAAAGGTTGCATCTATAGTAAGCCGAAGGTTTTAAAAGAGGACCTTCTGCATGTTTTAACTTGAACCCAGTAAGTTTTCAAAAGGTAAGATCCAATGGTTTCAAAAGGTTTATATTTTAAGAATTCAATGCTTTCGAAAGGTTTAAAGTGTTGAATGTTTTCAATAGTTTCAAAAGGTTAGGATCCAAATGGTTGTTTTGAAAACCTTTCGCAAAGTCGAAAGGTTTGGTTTTAAAAGGTTTGGAAACCCATACTATAAATTTTTAAAGGAAATCCCACGACTTATATAAAGAAGTTTTGTACTGACTTTATGTATGTGATTTTGACGAAGTATGACCTTGATAAAAATACAAGTTAAGCATGTCAACTATGTTTTATGAAATATTTTCAAGGACTTTAAACCACAGGAGTAGTATTGTCAAATTGTTGTTTTACTTCTTGAAATATGAATATATTCACGTGTTACCTATAACTGTATTTTGGGTAAAGGGGCAGAAGAACCAGTAGGTTAACTCAATAGTGAATCAAAATAGCTTAAACTCCCGAATGAGTATAATTGCATCCATCGAGTCAAGGTGACCAAAAATATAGGATGCCTAAACTTTATAGTTAGTGGAGGTAAACCAAAAGGTTCATAGTAAACCCATGAAAACTATGATAACATGGTTTTTAGTGCATAACAAGATTTTCATAGTAAACCCGCGAAAACTATTATAAGTTGTTATTGGTGCATGCCAAAAGGTTCATAGTTAACCCATGAAAATTATGCATACGGACAGTTGGCAGGGTCTAATTGGTTTGTAGTGAACCCATGAATACTATATCTGATTCCTAGTAAACCCATGAAAACAAGGATAAGTAGGTGGCTAATGGAAGTATTAGTAGGTTCCTAGTCAACCTATGAAAACTAGGTTGTGCAGTGAGTTAATGGATAAGTCTATATGTTCCTAATCAAGCATGAAAACTAGGATAAGGTGAATAGTTATTGGAATGACTAATAGGTACTAGGGGACCCATAAATTAATTAAGTTAATTAGCCGGAGCCTATAGGTTCTTAGTGATCCCATAAAAACTATGAATAAGACACGGTGTTCATTAATTATTTAAAGGTTATTAGTAAACCCATGAATACTAGAACCAAATCATAATTATTTTCAAGTATGCATATCATCATAATATTTTGAAAATGTATGCTTCAACCACTGTGGATGTAGGAGCATAGTATATGGTTTTATAAAGGCTTTAGGATGCTAGTGAAGGGAAAACCCGTTTTGTTAAAGTGTTGTCTCACTAGATATCTAAAACGGTTTAGGATATTAGATTATTATTCATATCAAGTTTTATATCTGACTCGAAGTTTTTATTTTCCTCTTAAACTCTTGGGTACTCAATTGATTTTGAGTAGTTTGAGGTTTAAGATTTTCAGGTTCTCTTTTTAGACGAATAAATTTTTGGAAGCGTGCAGGAGGCAGATAGTTAATTAGAGTTTTTCATTCCGCTGTGTGTTTTGTTGTAAAGGCAGATTAATTAGCCTTACTATATACTTTGATCAACCAAGGGGGCATCTTTATGTGTTGCTCTTGGCGTATTTGTAATAATTATATTTTGATGAACGTGGTTAACGTAATTTGGGTTATTGTAATGAACATGAATGTTTTGATTTGAATGTGGAAATATGTTTTTTTGAATTGTTAATTTTTTTCCATATTTCTTTGATCTGTGTATCAATGTATCTAGCACCACCGTATTCAGTCGCCGATGATTAGTAACTATGAATGACTACAACATCCGTAGTCATTAGGTTTGGGTCTCTAAGCAGGGGGATGTTACACCAGTTCTCTTTGTCAAAAGTATATCACATTAGGACATATGAAATTTGGTAATGGACAAAATTCCAACATCGTCCACATTTAACTTTATAGTCCAAACACCAAGTCCTTAGTTCAAGATTAACAATTATTGTTAAATGTACTGCTATTACCAGATTATTGACTTTGAGTTGACCTCGGTTAATTATGCTACCAACCTGATATAACTAAGGAAACGAATCCTCTTTTGAACAGTGTTTCACTTCCAATGCTACCATTCGACCCAACTATAGCCCTCCAATAGACATTGTGCCACGATTTAATATAATCAATGGGGAGCTTCCACAATAAAGATCAATAGTATTCTCGAGTTAAGAGAACTATGTAATTATGTCAGATCTATATTTTCTGTTTAACCTTAGTCATATAAACCAATAGAAAACCATCGAACAGATCATTCCATGGTTATCCAATAACCATCAGTAGATAACTCCATGGTGCCCCCAGCCATCATTACTCTGGTCTCAACTGATGTATCGACATCTAGTCTCGAAACATCTTGACTTTGAATTTTTAAAATGGTATGTTTAGTTTCATTATGATAAATTACTTATGGTTACAACAATTTATAACTACTATCACAAAACATACCATCAATAGATTTTTTATTAAATATACTTTAATTAATTATTTATTTCATAATATATAACAAGTATATAAGAGAAAGAAAACACCTTTCATTTCAAACAAGATTGGTTATCGGGTTAGATATACGTAACAAATTACATAATTGCCTCTAGGGAATACCTCAAACTCTATCATGATCCCCATGTATATCGTGCATATATTAATGTACATATGAATAGATTTTAAGATTTGCATCTATATCATAAACATTTATCATTTGTATGTGCAATGGTTGTCACAAAACATATTTTAAATTTTTATGTAAATATTTATATATTTTAAAGTTAATTAATATATTAAATAAAATAAATAATTAAAATATTTGAATAGACATTGACCAAGTCAATATTCTATTTCATATTTAATATCCAAAATAACTAATTTTTATCAAGTAATCTATTTTAAATTTCAAATTTAAATTTACAAAATAGATATATCTTTCAAATATACAAAATAAATTTATTTACACACACACACACACACACATATATATTATGAACTAATTATGTTGCTGAATCTTTTTAAACATATAAACCATTTAAATTGCATAAAAGAATTAATATATACATTTTGTAATAAAAAATTACTAAAATTAATTATATACAAGATAAAAAAATTTCGGCTAGTTTTTACTTTAAAAAAATTTGAAACTAATTTTATCATTCTTTTTAATAAAGTAAATACACATTGTGTGTGTATGCGCACATACACACATATATGAAAATGATTTAAAACATTATTGAAATAATTACTAATTTAAATATAATTTTATTATATTTAAAATGCAGTTTTGATAAAATATTTTTTATTAAAAAACCGATTTCATATTTATGTACGTATATAATTTTTAAACATTTTAAATATATATACTATATATATATGATCGAAAATTAGCATAAATGATTTCTAAATTTTAACTAGATTGTAATACTTCAAAAAATTTATAAAATAAATTATACATACTATACATGGTTAAAAGTTTCATTTCTAATGATTTTATACAAAGATCCATATAAGAATTTCAATTAATATATATGATCCAATGGGTTGTCAAATTGGATAATTATGGATGACACCAATTATATATATATGTATGTATGTATGTATGTATGTATGTATGTATGTATGTATGTATGTATAATTGTTCTACAAAGGACATATGACATAAAATGGTCAACTTATATGTAACATAAGAAAATATCTAGAGAGGTTGCTTTAGATTCACATGTTGATCTTGTAAGTCTCCTTAATATTTCAAATCTACACCTAGATCTATAAACAGAAAGCATGTAAACACCGGATCTAAATGTATTCGATTGACCGGAACTGAATGGAGTTGAAAATTGAGGTGGAGTTGAGGGGAATTTTCGGCCAGGTTTTGAAAGGGACAAGGCGAAGTGTATAACAAAAAATGGAGGCCAGTTCTAAATATATAGTGAGGTCTAGAGGGAAATATTTACATATTTCTCTTCTACCAATTCATACACAAAGGCCTCTCATTCTCTTCCATTCTTTAGTCGGCATGGAATGTGTCCAACATGGACCATAAATCCCATGAAACTATATAGTAATTTATTTAACTTAAATCCTTATCGATATTGTATATTGATATGCATATATACATAACTTTCATATAGGAAGTTAATAAACTTAACAGCACCCTGAACAATTCTAAAGTCTAATCCATTTTACAAAATACACCATATACAATAAATATAGTAATAATTAATATTTAACGAATATTAATTAATATATAACTATTATAAATAAGCAGTGCTTCGAAGACTGAATAAATTTGGTTGTGCAACTTACAGATGTTTAGGTAGCGATTAATATTTGAAAAATTCAAATGTCAATGTTCACACATCACTTAGCTAGTTGTGTAATAGTCTGACTTAATTCATTATTTACATATCTCATTGATAGAATCTAGTTTAATAAATCTTAGCAATACGTTTTAGAAAGTATTATTTACACCAATGCTCTTCGTCATTATCACTTTAGAACTTATAGAATTTGGTTTTGGTCAAAATTCGAGTATCATCCACATGCACCCTTACTAGTCCATAAATAAAGTCCTTGGTTCAATAATTACATTTATTGTTAATCGTACTACAATTGCTAGAAATATTTATTTTGAGTTGACTACATTTGACCATGGCACTAACCTCATACAATAGAGAAAAGGAATTCTCAATTAAATGGTGTTTCACTTCCAATATTTCAATACAGACTCAACTACAGTCGCTCAATTGTCGCTATGTTATGATTCAGATATAATCGAAGTGGATTTTCCAATTATGGTTTAACTATATTCTCAAGTCTAGAAAACTATGTTATATCATCACTTCGATTTCCCATTTGATCTAGGTTTTATTAACCAATAGGAAACTTTCAGACAAGTCATTCAATAGTTATCAAACCATTATCAGTACGTAACCTCTTGGTGCCCCAGTAGTCATGACTAATATACTACCCAACATTAAACAGCATATGAATTGATATCCTCTCTTGAAACATGTTGATCGTGAATATTTAAAATAATTTGTTATTTATATCGTGATAATTTTCTCATGATTACCGTCCATTGTAATTATTATCACATAACATATCATTTAAGGATTTTTCTATTTATTATGCTTAAATTAATTATTTAAGTAATATATAACAATATAATAATTATATATATGGAAAAATAAACATATTTTATTTTGAACGAGATTCTTATATAGAGTTAATAATTTACAATAAATTAAAGAATTTCCCATAAGGCATACCCCTAACTCACTCAATCTCCCACTTTCACTTGAGGCCAACTATGGAATCACAGTCATATCTCTTTGATTAGTTTGTTCAGAACTGATCGGGACAGTCCCTGTATGAATGGATCTGCTATGTTGTCCTTAATGTCTACTCTTTCAATCACAACTTCTTTATTACTGAAAAACTCGCTTATCAAGTGGAACTTTTGAAGAATGTGCCTTCACTTCTTGTAAGCTCTTGCTTCTCTCATGATCTACATTGTGGCATTGTTATCGAACAACAATGTTATGGGTGTCTCAATGTTTGGAAACACACCTTGTGCAGCCATAACTTAAGCATCCAGATCACTTCTTTAGCTGTTTTGTTAAGGACAATGTATGTAGTCTCCATCGTTGAATCCATTATTGTCTTTTGCTTGGAAGTTTCCCAATTTACGCTCTACCGTCCATTGTGAACACATGACCATACACTAATTTATTGCCATCGATGTAATTCTAAATGTTGGGATCCATATACACCTTTATAAAGAGTTCTTCATTCGCATATATAAGGAATAAGTCTTTAATATTTCTTGAATGCTTAAAGGTATATAAGCCACATCTAGTCTAGTACATAACGTAGAGTACATGATGGAACCGATTGTAGATGTATACGGTATCCTTTTCATATGCTCCTTCTCCTTATCGGTATGAGGAGCGTCCTTCTTAGAAAGGACAATACGAGATTGCGTCGGAACATTTCTGCACTTGGAATTCTCCATACTAAACCTTTTCAGTATGGTATCTATATACATGGATTGGAAAAATCCCAGCAACCTCTTGGATTTTTCTCTATAATATGGATTGCTTCTCCAAAATAGTTCATGCAGAAGTTCTTGAATAATAGTACTTTTACTAATTGTAACAATGCAATGTCGTTGCCAATCAGGAGTAAATCGTCGACATGTAAGGCTAGGAACATTATAGCGGTTCCATATTCTTTCAGGTATATAGATGCTTCCTCGGCACTATGATAAAACCAAACTATTTAATTATTTTATCAAAGCAATTACTCTAACTCCTTGAAGGTTGTTTAAGATCATAAATCGATCTTAACAGTATGCATATATTTCCCTTGCTCTCATTGACCTCAAAACCATCGGGATTCTATTTGTAAAATATATCTCCTAAATCACGATTCATAAATGCCATTTTCACATCCATTTACCATATTTTGTTGTCGTAGAATGCAGCGGTAGAAAGCATTATCTGATTGGATTTAATCACGACTACAGGTGAAAATAACTCTTCGTAATCAACGCCTTGAATATGACATAATCTAATGCAACTAGCCTTGACTTTTAGGTCTTTAACTTTCCATTTACATTTAGCACTTTCTCAAAAATCTATTTGCAGCCAGTGGGTTTATCTCTTTGAATACATCATCCAAAGTCCAAACTTTGTTATCATATGTGGAATCCATCTAAGATTTCATAGCTTCAAGCAAAGGTGCAAAGTATTTACTATGTAATGTTTGTTGGAATAAGAGAGGAGTGTCATCTTCTAAGACACGATCCTCTTTCTCTTCATCCATGAGACAACCGTAGTATCTCTCCATTGGGAGTTATTATCTGTTAGTCCTTCTAACAAGTTGTAGGTTTTCGTAAATAGGTGAACTTGATTCTTCCACCGATTCAAATTCTCGGATCTCATTCAAGTTTATAACTTCGTCGTTAATATATTTTGATAGAAATTCTTTTTCCCAAAAGACAAAATGTTGAGAAAAACTAACTTTTTGTTCCTTAGTGTTATAAAAAATATATCCTATAGAATTATTAGGATATCCTATAAATTTACACAAAGCCGATCTTTCCATATGTTTATTATGGTTAACATTATTAATATAGGCTGGATAACCCCACACCATCAAATACTTGAGGTGGGGTTTCTCCCCATGCCACATATCATATAGAATATTAGGCGTAGATTTAGTGGGCATCAAGTTCAAAATATACACTATAGTTTCCAATGCATATCACCAATAGGAAAGAGGTAACTCAATCTTACACATGATGGAACAAACCACATCTAACATGGTCCGATTCATTCTTTTCGAAACACCATTATGTTGTAGAGTATAAGGAGAAGTAATTTAAGAGTTAATCCAATTATCTTTTAAGTAATGTTGGAGCTCTTGTCTAACATACTCAACCATTCGATTCGATTGAAGTTTTTTATTTCATTGTTCGTCTGATTTTCTACTTCGTTGTTATACTCTTTAAATTTCTCACAAACATCACATTTATTCTTCCCAAGGTATACATATCCTAGTCTTGAGTAATCATTATAATGGTTATGAAGTAAGTTGAATTGTCCTTGGCCATTATAGGCTTTGGGCCATATAGATCATTATATACGAGATCCAAGAGTTCATCAACTCTTTTGTTGTTCCTACTAAATGGGTGGCTGGCCATTTTTCCTTTGAAATATGACCCACAAGTGTCAAATGATTCAAAACTAGATAAAGGTAGGAAACCTTTATTTTTTTAGTTTGTGCAGTCTTTTGACACTAATATAACCTAGCGTACAGTGCCATAAATAACTATTACTAATTTCAATAGAAGATTTACTAGTAGTACATATATAACTATAATTATGTACATAAATGCCAGTATCTAAAACACTATTGCAAATATTATTTCCATCAAATATATTATTCAAAATACTTTCTTTACAATGAAAACCAAAGCTTATGTCAGATTATCCAAAAACAAATACAATATTGCAAATAAAGGTTTTAACATAACAAAAATTATTCAATACCAAGTCATATCCAATAGGCAAAGTCAAGTGATAGTCTCCAACTGTAGTTGCATCTACTATAGATCCATAAACAATTTGAAGCCTTATTTCACCCTTTTCCACATTTTATATGCCCTTAAGTCTCTATAATGAATTAGAAATGAATTTCATATCCAATATCTAAAATCCAAGAAAGCATTGCACTTTTTGATGATACACTGTCTCCTATCTATTAAGTGTTTTATACTCAAATCTTCCAACCTAACTATAGTGGTTCGATCGTTCAACTAGGAAAAGGATGAGCCAAAAAAGGGTTGTATTCTTCATTCGTACGGTCCAATTTCCTATAGAGTAGTAATGACATGACCCTAGGCTTTTTTTTCCTTTTCTTGGGACAACGTGCCTCGAGGAGCAGAAGAGTCTGACTCTTTCTTCTCTCTAACCATCTTCAAATAGTTTAGACAATATTTTTTCCACTGCCCTTTCTTGTGACAATGGTGACATTCTCCTTTGTCGATAGGAGCATCCATCTTACCTTTCTTAGAACCTAACTTGAATTTATTTGAATCTTTCAGAGACGTCTCCTTATCATTACAGCTAAACCGTGTTTAATCCTAGAACGGTCCCCTGGTTGAACTCAACATGTTGAGTAACTTGATGAGGATTACACTTAACTGGTTCACATTGTAGTTCAATATGAATGGCTCAAATCATAGAGCCAGTGAGCCTAAGATCAAATCCACTTGTTCATTGCTATTATAACATCTAGATCGAAAAGTCTATAAATATAGCCTTACATTGTCAAGACGAGATCCTTAACATGACCGCCCTTACTCGTCTTTGTATTGAACAACTACTAGTAATCTCATAACATGCAGAACTGGATTGCTCTCCAAAAAAATACTTGAGATTTTCGACATTTTTTTGGATAGACGTATTTTCGTATTGCCTTTGCAACAGCTTGTCTAGAGTGGAAAGCATGGGAACTTGAGTGTTTGCACCAAAAATGGCCACAAACACCCAGTTGCATGTGAAAACAACAATTTCCAAAAATGATATCCAAATAGAGAAATATAGATTCATAGATCACAGAATAGCTGTAGGATCGATTTCACCCAAGAGGGGGGGGGTGAATAGGGTGATGGTATAAATTATAAAAATTAATTGCGGAAGCTTATAAAATAATTTCAACATAATCACAGAATAATAGCAGCACAAAAAATAGCAGAATAATAAAATGCAGAAATAGAACGACACAGAATTTACCCAGCATCGGCAAAACCCTGCCTACGTGCTGCCCCCAAGGTTTCTACAAGAAATTAGATTGTCAGACGCTTACACACGTAAACTGACGACACCCGCTATCGACTATACCTAATCCTACGCTCAAAACCCTGCCACACCTCAACCACTGAGTTGTGAATTAGTAAACTATGCCACGTAGTTTGTCCCCTAGTCACACGATTAGAAATTACAATGGTTTAAAAAGGAAATTACAAATTAAAAACAATTTAAAAACAAAATTAAACCCTAATTTAACTAGAGCCTTATTAATAACTTTAAACCCAATATTAAAAATAAAGGCCGGCCCTATTTCCTCTTTTATTTTCTTGGCTCATTCCTTTGTGATAATGGCGGCTCTGTTGTTTCGTTCTCTCTGCTCTGGAAATTAGGGCTTTTCGAAATGCCGACTTTAAATTGATCGAATCAGCGATTATTCGCGTGTAGCCTTGATCGATCGTTTTCCTTGTTGCTCACTTCGGCTACTTCGACGAGTTCGATTCTTGCTGGGTAAGAATTTATGCTTTGTGCTTTAATGATTTTCGTATTCAAACTCGTATGCTTTAATTTGCAAATGATGATTTGTTTATATAGGGTTTGTAAACCTTGATTTTCGTTCGTACAAATATATTTGAATTTGTCAATTTTGTTTGATGGGCCGATTGATGTTACTTGGATGATTGAGATTTCACCGACTTATTCAAATTCGTATATTTCGATGCTGCTTCCCACGGCTTCGATGTTTAACTCAGTCAACTATCTTGGCCACCATGATTTTGAATTTGACTTGTTCATATTGATTACAATAATTTGTTCACGGCTTCAACTTGATTTTTACCAGTCTTTGATTTATTACCTGACTTTGATGCTTCGGCCATAAGTTGCTTAAGTGAGTTTCTGACTTAGTTTGATGTTGATTACGTGACCATGTTACTTTCTCTGTTTGGCATCAGCTTGATATCTTTTGTGATTGTTGCATTTGGACTTTAAGCATAACACATTGGATTGTGCTCGGGTTGCTTCACCTGATTTAGTGCCTGAGTCATTTGTTGTTAGCTTTGAGCATGTTGTAGTTGCTGGCTAGCCTTTACTGTTGTGTTGTCATATCTCTGGTGCACTCACTAATTTGGGTTTTGCTTGTATAACTCGAGCTTGGTTTGGATTTGATTTTATACATCTTGTTGAGTCCTTGGATCTTCTGCATTGTACATGTTGTATATATATGAACTGCTGTGCATTTGTTCTCAAGTATAGTTGCAATGTGTTGTTGCAGTTTGTATTCGCTGTTTACCCATGTACATGCTTCACTGCATCTTCATTTACCTGTTGCACTTCCAGTGTATTAAATCTCTGACATGATGTTTGTAACTCCATTTGAAATATCCCTCAATACATTTGTTGAATAGTTGAGTAGTTGTTGACTGCATCACTGTGCATTCATTGTTTTCCATATTGGCTTCACTGCATCTTCATTTACCTGTTGTATATGCAGTGTATTGATTGTCTGCACTTTGTCTTGTATCACTTGTGTCACTGGTATACTTGAGTCAGTGGTTTGCTTCATTATGTACTTTAGTCTGATGCTTGTGTAAGTGCTTGTATCATCACTGTAGCATATGTTACTGTCTACTTGAGTTTGCTCCTTTTCTGGTTGGTCTGACCTGAACTGATCATTGAAGTGCATGTTACTTGTATGTGGTCTTGGTTTGGTGCAGTTGCTATGCCTTTTTGCATTACACTGTGTTCATGCACTTGAACTACTCTCTGGCCTAGCTCGTGCAAATATGATTCTTTTAGTTGGCTTTATTGTTATTTGTTTCTATGACTTGAATGCGATCAGTGGTGGTCTCTGATCTGTTGGCACTGTTGTATTATGATTTGTACATTGAGTTGAACCCGTCCTTTTATTTTGGGTTTGACCTTGCGCTCACCTGTCCCTGTAACATTATCAAGTGTATATCGGTGTGCACGGCCTTGTGGCATGTACAGTGATACACTGTGCATGTCACATTGTTCGTGTGTGATGAATTCAAATGTAAATGATGACGAATAACCCAAATAACTGAGGCAAATAATATTTTCAAAATCCATATTTTATTTTATATTGCAAAAATATTTCTTTTTCAATTTTACTGCGTTAGTGTATATTTTTGCAGATTACTCAGATGCTGGAATCTATCCGGAATGAAGTTGAAGATAAAAAACGAGTGTGAGTGATATGTAGTGAGGTCAACTGTAAATGTGAAATTGTAATGTAATTGAATTTGTATTGTAATCAAAGTTGTATATGTATAGTGAGAGCTTGAATTTGTACTATTCAAAAATTGTAATAAATATTTGTTTGAATAAAATTTCTGTTTGAATTCAAATTGTGTGTTATTTAGTTTTATTCATCAAATATTTATTTAACCTGTGAAGAATAAAATAGTACCGTAACAAATACATTTAAATGAATATATATATATATATTATTATTATCATCAAACAAAAATCATATAATCGCATATTCAACAATCTTCCCCTTTTGATGATAACAAACATATATTTAAGATTTTGAATATGTTAAATGTATTTGATCATAGATATATCCTAATTTCTCCCCCTATTTAAATGCTTCCTCTCTACACAAATCTCCCCCTACATATATGCATACAAATAAAAATATGCAAATGAGCCTAGATGCAAATAGAAAATTATTTGACCTTTGCTTGATTTTATTTGACAAAATCTTAACTTTTCTCCCCCCCTTTTGTTATCAGCAAAAGAATAATAGTTTTAGAGAAAATAGAGATAAGGTGATCGATATTAATTCAACATTAAAACTCAATTGAATATAAATATTAAATTTCAATAAAAAATCAAACAAAAATCATAAATATTTTGTTAGGCGCATATTCCACTTTTAGAATCATGGGAATGATGTCATCATATAAAACCATACAGTTGTGTCTATTTGTGGTATATTTATATCAGGATTTTGGATATCTACTAACCATGCATAACCGTTAGGACTTTTAAATGAGATTAGTAGTATTCCAATTTTATTTTTTTAAAAATGAATTCAAGTATCTTCTAACCACGCATAACCGTGAGGACTTTTAAATGGGATTAGAATCAACTTGTTTATTTTAAAAATCAACTTTTGATATGCGTTCCATACATGCATAACCGTGAGGACTTTTAAATGAGCATGGAAGCACATAACAAATTCCAAGTAATTCACTCAAGCATAACCGTGAGGACTTTTAAATGAAAGTGAATACTTTGGTATTTATTTATTATTAATTATTATTTTTACTATATAAATTTTTCTATTTTAAAAAAAATGTAAAATGAAAAACAAATGATTCCTATTTAAAGTACCACATACCGACAAACTATATAGAATTTTGATGAGTGATGGTCGTTAGAAATATGATAGAGATAGAGATGGTCATGGAATTTTTACCAACAAAAAGTTTTATAACTCTTGTTTAAATTTCTAAATAAATTTACTAATTATACCGTCTCGAGTCATAACACTTTTTCAGTCACTATTCATCTTTTCGATAATCATTAGGGAGTCAGATTAGTCAATGTAATCGTTTAAAATCATATTCAAAAATAATTGTAGAATCAATTTTTCAAAAAAAAAGACAAATCTGAAAAACAAGGTCAAAAATGATTTTCTACAAGGGGTTTTATAAGAAAATTTTCTGCTATTTGAAAATTATTTGAAATGAAAATTTTATGCAAATATTTTCTTTGAAAGAATGATGCAGTTACTAAATGTCTCAATAAAAATCGCGTTCCTCCAATAATTTTTCTATCAACTAGATTTCCAGTGTAATGTGCATCAGAATTTCTCTTTCACTCAAAATTATCATTAATTGAATTTGATAGACCATGAAGTGTGCACCAAAAATTCCAAATTCAATTTTAACAGTACTTTAAATGTCATTCTTTTGAATTTGAATTGAAGCCGCATAAATAATCAGAAAACCATGAATATAGAGTTAGCCGTATTATACCAAATGTATTATCATCCAATCAAAACACTATTTTTAACCCAAACTAACATATATGAAGTAATTCAAAGAATCTAGAGAATTTTATAGTGTTTTTGGCATAAGAATATAATTTGGCTATGTTGAATAATTCAGAGTCAAAAATCATCATTATTTCATTATCTCATTATTGGCTGATTTAATTCAGATTATGGTGCAGATTATCACATTTAATAAATTATTCAAGATGATTATACCTTTACCTGTTTTACCTTTATGATAATCTTTCGTTGTTGCCCATTGTGATTCTGTCACCTTTTTACTAGGCTAAGGAACTTTTCTTTGTCGCTCGTCGTGTCCTTGGAACAACCAAAATCCAGAGAACACTATTGTTGTTCCTTAGCCTGCCACCACACCTACACGGTGAAAGATTTTTGTGACCTATTTGTTTTTATAGGTCCATGATTGTTAGTGGTAGAATATTTTGAAAAACAATTTTGTGGAGACCCAAAACTATTTATATGTGTTCCTTTTGTCACCCAAATTTGTTTAACTTTGAGAGGTTTTATATTTGTGACTTTTGGAACCCAAATTGGTATAGTTTTCACATGTTTGGGTCTATACCAACAATTATTGTGATTGTGTCCATATTTTCTACAAATTGTGCACATAGAATTTTCTTGATTAATATTGCTTTCAACATTTTCAGATTGATTATATCCAAGTCCTTGTCTATCCGTATTAACAGTTTGCTTTTCTAATAGCATATTCAACGATTTTTCACTTTTTGAAAATTTGTCTAAAGTCGTTGACAATTGTTGGACTTGAGTTTTGAGAGATTCATTTTCGTTTAAAAATTGTGTGCACTTTTTAATAGAATTCTCTCTCATAGTATTTTCATTTTCTTTCAAAATCACAATTTCATTTTCAAGTGATTTTATATTAATTTCTAATTTTTTAATTTCTTCTTCAAATGTTGGACACTTATCACACTTAGGGATCCTACTTTGATAGGTTTTAACTAATTGGTCAAGTTGTTCATTTAATTATATCAAAGTATCTTTTTGTGATTCAAGTTTGGCATACTTCTCCCTATGTCGTTCAAAACAGCCATTTACTTCGTGGAAATAAATAAGTAATTCAGAGTGAGTAAATTTTGATACCTCGCTTGGCTCGTCATCGTCGCTATTGGTTATATTCCCATTAAAGGCACATATCTGCTTTCTCACTTTCACTGCTATCGCTTTTATTCCACATGGCTGCAAATTTCCTTTTTGAATTCTTTTCTTTGCCGTGTTGAATTCGAGGATAATTGGGCTTGATATCACCGGGTTTGTTGCAAAGAACCCGTGTTCTTCCGAGTTGTCTGTGCTTTGATTATTCTGCTTTTTAATTTTTGATTTAGAGCTGGATTTCCGTATTTGTTGTTCCACCTTTTGAATTTCTTCATTATTAACGCCAGCTCAGCTGCTCCATCATCATCATCTCATCACAACAGCTTTTTACAAATCCTGTTAAGCACAATTCTTTAACTGAGTTGGTTGTGGAGGATTTCTCATTGCTGTTGACTTTTGCACCATATATTGCATTTAAAGTATTCCAGATTTCCTGTGCACTTTCACAATGAGAAATGAAATTAAAATTATCTTGATTAATATGAGAATATAATAAGTGCATAGCCATGGCTTTAATCGAGATAATATTCTTATCTGTTAAATCACACCCATTTTCAATAATATCCCAACATTTAATATTAACAGATTTTAAATAAAATTCCATTTTCAATTTCCAATTCAAAAAATCTGTTCCATCGAAAATAGAAGGAATAATATTGGAACAACCCTCAACAAAAGTATTATTAAAAGAAGCCATTTTAAATATTAAAATTTTTAAAAACAAAAACTGATTTTTTGAAAAACGAATTTTTAAAACAAATGTTGACTTCTATTCCTAGCTCTGATACCACTTGTAGGATCGATTTCACCCTAGAGGGAGGGTGAATAGGGTGATGATATAAATTATAAAAATTAATTGTGGAAGCTTATAAATAATTTCAACACAGATCACAGAATAATAGCAGCACAGAAAAATAGCATAATAATAAAATGCAGAAATAGAACGACACAGAATTTACCCAGCTTCGGAAAAACCTTGCCTACGTGCTGCCCCCAAGGTTTCTACTAGAAATTAGATAGTCGGACGCTTACACATGTAAACTCGTGACACCAGCTATCGACTAAACCTAATTCTACGCTCAAAACCGTGCCACAACTCATCCACTGAGTTGCAAATTCTCAAACTACGCCACGTAGTTTGTCCTCTAGTCACACGACTAGAAATTACAACGGTTTAAAAAGGAAATTACAAATTAAAAACAATTTAAAAACAAAATTAAATCCTAATTTAACTAGAGCCTTATTAATAACTTTAAACCCAATATTAAAAATAAAGGCCGACCCTATTTCCTTTTTTATTTTCTTGGCCCATTCCTTTGTGATAATGGCAGCTCTGTTGTTTCGTTCTCTCTGCTCTGGAAATTAGGGCTTTTGGAAGTGCCGACTTTAAATTGATCAAATCAGTGATTATTCGCGTGTAGCCTTGATTGATCGTTTTCCTTGTTCCTCACTTCGGCTACTTCGACGAGTTTGATTCTTGCTGGGTAAGAATTTATGCTTTGTGCTTTAATGATTTTCGTATTTGAACTCATATGCTTTAATTTGCCGATGATGATTTGTTTATATAGGGTTTGTAACCCTTGATTTTCATTCGTACAAATATATTTGAATTTGTCAATTTTGTTTGATCGGCCGATTGATGTTACTTGGATGATTGAGATTTCACTGACTTATTCAAATTCATATATTTAGATGCTGCTTCCCATGGCTTTGATGTTTAACTCGGTCAACTATCTTGGCCACCACGATTTTGAATTTGACTTGTTCATATTGATTTCAATCAGTCGTTCACGGCTTCAACTTGATTTTTACCAGTCTTTTATTTATTGCCTGACTTTGATGCTTCGGCCATAAGTTTCTTATGTGAGTTTCTGAATTAGTTTAATGTTGATTACGTGACCATGTTATTTTCTCTGTTTGGCATCAGCTTGATATCTTTTGTGATTGTTGCATTTGGACTTTAAGCATAACACATTGGATTGTGCTCGGGTTGCTTCACCTGATTTAGTGCCTGAGTCATTTGTTGTTAGCTTTGAGCATTAGTAGTTGCTGGCTAGCCTTTACTGCTGTGTTGTCATATCTCTGGTGCACTCACTAATTTGGGTTGTGCTTGTATAACTCGAGCTTGGTTTGGATTTGATTTTATACATCTTGTTGAGTCCTTGGATCTTCTGCATTGTACATGTTGTATATATATGAACTGCTATGCATTTGTTTTCAAGTATTGTTGCAATGTGTTGTTGCAGTTTGTATTTGCTGTTTACCCATGTACATGCTTCACTGCATCTTCATTTACCTGTTGCACTTGCAGTGTATTAAATCTTTGACCTGATGTTTGTAACTCCATTTGAAATATCCCTCAATACATTTGTTGAACAGTTGAGTAGTTGTTGACTGCATCACTGCGCATTCATTATTTGCCATATTGGCTTCACTGCATCTTCATTTACCTGTTGTATATGCAGTGTATTGATTGTCTGCACTTTGTCTTGTATCACCTGTGTCACTGGTGTACTTGATTCAGTGGTTTGCTTCATTATGTACTTTAGTCTGATGCTTGTGTAAGTGCTTGTATCATCACTGTAGCATATGTTACTGTCTACTTGAGTTTGCTTCTTTTCTGGTTGGTCTGACCTGAACTGATCATTGAAGTGCATGTTACTTGTATGTGGTCTTGGTTTGGTGAAGTTGCTATGCCTTTTTGCATTACACTGTGTTCATGCACTTGAACTACTCTCTGGCCTAGCTCGTGCACATATGATTCTTTGAGTTGGCTTTATTGTTATTTGTTTCTATGACTTGAATGCGATCAGTGGTGGTCTCTGATCTGTTGGCACTGTCGTATTATGATTTGTACATTGAGTTGAACCCGTCCTTTTGTTTTGGGTTTGAACTTATGCTCACCTGTCCCTGTAACATTATCAAGTGTATATCGGTGTGCACGGCCTTGTGGCATGTACAGTGATACACTGTGCATGTCACATTGTTCGTGTGTGATGAATTCGAATGTAAATGATGACGAACAACCCAAATAACCGAGGCAAATAATATTTTCAAAATCCATATTTTATTTTATATTGAAAAAATATTTCTTTTTCAATTTTACTGCATTAGTGTACATTTTTGCAGATTGCTCAGATTCTGGATTCTATCTGGAATGAAGTTGGAGATAAAATACGAGTGTGAGTGATATGTATTGAGGTCAACTGTAAATGTGAAATTGTGATGTAATTGAATTTGTATTGTAATTGAATTTGTATTGTAATTAAAGTTGTATATGTACAGTGAGAGCTTGAATTTGTACTATTCAAAAATTGTAATAAATATTTGTTTGAATAAAATTTCTGTTTGAATTCGAATTGTGTGTTATTTAGTTTTATTTATCAAATATTTATTTAACCTGTGAAGAATAAAATAGTACAGTAACAAATACATTTAAATGAATATATATATATATGTTTATTATCATCAAACAAAAATCATATAATCGCATATTCAACAATAGCTTGTAGAAAAGGTAAAGTAATACACGGTTTTATGGTGGTTTGGAAAACTCTGGCCTACATCCACTCCAATAATCTTTTATTTGTACTGTAAGATTATAAGTACAGTTATTTTTGACTTAAAATATTAATGGACGGAGAGATAAGAAGTGATGAAGGAGAGCTAATATAAATGTCCCTTGCAATGGGCCAAGCCATAGTATTTATAGGTGAAGAAGTGCATGGATCGGGCATAAATTTCGCCAGAAGAATCTCTAGGCCCGTATGACTCCACCCATAAAATTTAGGGTCAATCGAACATAAAAAATAATTTAGACTGATTATTCCGTACTAACTCCAATGGGGCTATGTCATCTTTGTGGGATCCCACATGCCTCTAGTCCTTGCTCCTAAAGTTTCGTACAATTCCGACTTATCGTTTGTGAAATATCGATCGATCTTCGATATTATGACTAGAAATTAGATAATAGAAGATCCTTACATGCTTCATTCTATTGAGTTGTGATCGATTATATAGATTCCCTATAATGTTAGCTACTTTCTCTCCAAATTTCGTGCAATTTTGACACACTATTTGTGAGATATTGCGTTTTCCGTGAAACTATGGATCATTATGCTGATATTTATGAT
Organism: Allium cepa; assembly: GCA_030765085.1. Taxonomy (NCBI): domain Eukaryota; kingdom Viridiplantae; phylum Streptophyta; class Magnoliopsida; order Asparagales; family Amaryllidaceae; genus Allium; species Allium cepa. The sequence goes on along the minus strand of CM060929.1, from coordinate 913,139,965 downwards.
CGTTCCAATAATGATCGGCCTCTTTTCCAAGATTTGGAAGTTTTGTCATGCAATTGTTTTTATGAGCTCCACTCTTTAGTATGTTGATACTAAGTTTCAAGTGCGTTAGCTTTGTATATTTTGATATATTGATTGATCTTCGTCGATTTACGCCATTTTATGCATTGTTCTAGCGATTAATATGAATTCTTGATTTGTCCATAACTCCAGCATATGAACTCCAATTGACATGAAATTTGAAATGTAGGCTCATAAGGCCTCCCTTGTCACTTTATATTAATTGCACTTTAATTGGGACCTAGTTCCAATCCACCCAACTATTGCCCATAGTTCCAAATATCATCGATTCCCGAGCCTGAGGACCATATCTCCGAGCTTCCTGCCTTGATGATCACGAAAGCCCTTTAGACAACTTTTTTGATATACTGCCAGGTCAAAAGGTGGTAAAACATTTTCCCACCAAAACAAGCCTTGTGGTAGGAAGGCGTGTTTTGAATTGCTTTAAGTCCAATGTTCGAAACCCATTGATGAACTGTGAATCTGTGATCTTGACCGATGGTTAGTAACAGCTGCTTGGAATCGTTAATCAAATTCGTAGCCATCTCAGGCTAATGATGATCGCATGAAATTGTGTGTCTGTTACAGGATAAATGTGATCGTTTAAGATTGAATTCTAGTTTGAGGCAAAATTTGATCGTTCGTGATCGAGTGCTTGTTCAAGGCGTAATTTGCTCATTCGAGATTGAGTGCCTATTTGATTCAAAATGTGATTGTTTGAGACCGAGTGCCATTTTGGGTAAAATGTGATCGTTTGAGATTGAGTGCTGTTTAAAGAGAACTGTGATCATTCAAAATCGAGTGCCTTTTGAGGTGAAATGTGATCGTTCGAGATCGAGTGTCGTTCGAGGTGAAATGTGATCATTCGAGATCGAGTGCTATTTGAGGCGAAATGCGATCGTTCAAGATCTAGTGCCATCCGAGGTGAAATGTGATTATCCGGATGGGACCCAAAATCATCAAAGTCAGATTTCACGTTCGAGTGAGTTTTTTAATCAAAATATTCAACTAATAAAATTAAGTCCAAGTACTAAAAGAAAACCAAAAACAAAAACTAAACAGTATAATGCATGCCTCTCCGGGTGTGACGGTTCATGGTCGTCTCAAAGCATGCCTAAAGGCCGTTTTTTGTCCCATACATGTATAAGTGACTTAGTCATTTTGTTGTGGAGTTTATTACTTATTCCTTGCCATCTCGATCAAATGATGGCAAGTTGACACCTTAATCCAAGGTAGTTCCTGTTCGATGTAGATGGTGGCTGCTTCTGTTCCACCATTGCTGCCCAAGTTCTTAAGTATTGTCACAGCCTGCCATTTCGAACATGTTTCTCAATCTCATCCTTCAAGTGCCCGCAGTCTTTTGTATTATGCCCATTCATCTCATGGAACGTACAACATTTTTTTGATTTCTTCTCATTGTTTCAAGGCTCTCTCCTCATTGGCCTTCGATACGCGATCTGCTTCATAGTATCTAGATTTCCATTCTAACTTCTCAGTCAATTCCATGTAAGAGGTGAATCTCGGTTCCTTCGTGGTCGTTTCGATCCATCAGAGCCAACCTTTGCTTTCTGTTTTCCTTTATCCTTGTTTGAATCTTCCATGGGTGGGCCTCTGTCTGTAACTGCAAAAACTTCCACTTTCTCTCTTTCCTCTCTAACTGCTTTCGCGTCTTTCTGTCGTAGAAACCTTTCTACTTCATGGTTAAATTTCCCGAGATTCACTGGAGGATCCATTCCAATGAGATCTTGAAACTCGAGTTATCTGCAATCTCTGATACTACTACCATCAAAACCATCGACGGATCCGGTCGATCTACCGAAGCTACTATTGCATTGAACCTGGTTAAGAAATGCCTGAGTGATTCTCCTTTCCACTGCTTCATCGATTTTAAAGTCGTCACAATGATAGGTCTTGTGATATGGACCCGAAATTGCCTCATAAACCTTTCGATCAATTCCATCCATGTTCTAATAGCGCCTTTTTCCAACTGTCTGAACCATAATGCAGCTATATCCTTAAGTACAAGAAGAAGCACCAAGCCATGACTTCCTTCGATGCCTCCGTACTTCCATGCCTCTCATGTATCTCTTCATGAATAGTGAGACCCATTTTCCCATTGTATGTCTCAAGCGTTGGTAGTTTGAACTTCAGTGGATTCCTAGCTTTTATAATATTAGGAGTGAAGGGACTCCTTTTACATCTATCAGATCCGTATTTACAAATCCTTCTCTCATAGTCCGTCTAATCATTTCTGCCAAGCTGTCCTTGTCATCCAGTGGTAGTCTTAGATCATTGTCTCCAACCTGCCACTCAAGTCCATGGGGGAATCCTGAAATCTGCTCTTTTGGACAAGCATTCGCATTCCAATCAAAGCCAAAATGTACAACACTGCTTGGTATCCTACCTGGGATCGATCCAATGTGACCCAGGGCATGCTCTAAGTATGAGTCGATCAGCACTGATCATTATGGAATGATCAGCCTCGATCATTCTTGGTTTGTCAGGGGGCTGCTCCCGGCTATTCCACTCCATCCTGCATCATGTTAGCTTCATTTCCTTGGTTCTGATTCTGGTTTTCCTCAACTGCTGCTGCTCCAACTGCATGATCCATATTTACAGCATTTCCTACTACTCCATTTCCTTGGTTTTGCACTCCAGCTTGTCCAATCTGTCGGAGTAGATCCTACATCATTTCCTTCTGCCTCTTTAGCATCCTCTCCTGCATAACACCCATCATTGTTTCCATTTCATCTTTGGTGATGTAGAAGTCTTATTTTCTCCAGGTCCAAAGAAGCCTCCTGACTCCGCCATGACGACTCATATCTGCTAATGGTCTCCTTGTTAACTGCCTAGCCATTGCTTCCTAGGTCCAAGTTTTCAAACTTCCAAATCTAAGATCCTAGCTTCCAAATCCATAGATGCAAATTCTTCTCGGTTAAAGCACAAAAATGTTTACGTCAAAAATGGTCACAAACACCCAATTGTATGTGAAAGCACCAATTTCCATAAACAATACCCAAATAGAGAAATATGGATTCGCAAATCACAGAATAGATCGTAGAAAGGGAAAAGGAATACAAGAGTTTTATAGTAGTTCGGCGAACTCTGGCCCACGTCTACTCCAATAATCTTTTATTTATACTGTAAGATTACAAGTACAACTATTTTTGCCTTAGAAAATTAATGGAGGAAGAGATAAGAAGTGATGAAGGAGAGCCAACTGAAAAAGTCCTTACAATGAGCGAAGTTCGCTGTATTTATAGGTGAAGAAGTGCATGGATCGGGCTTAAATTTCGGTGGAAGAACTTCCAGGCCTATATGACCCGATCTATAAAATTTAGGACCGATCAAACATAAAAAATAATTTAGGCCAGTCATTCAATACTAACTCCAATAAGGTTGCAGTCTTTTTTATGGGGTCCCCCATGCATTTAGTCCTTGCTTTCAAAGTTTCGTGCAATTCCGACTTACCGTTTGTGAGGTATTGATCGATCTTCACTGTTTTGACTAGAAATTGGATCATATGAGATCATTCCATGCTTCATCTTTTTGAGCTGTAATCAATCATGTGGGTTCCCCATGATGTTAGCTACTTTCTCTCCAAATTTCATATAATTTCGATGTAGCATTTGTGAGATATCGTGTTTTCCGTGAAACTATGGATCGTTATGCTGATTTGTACGATCATTCCAAAAACGATTGGCCTCTTTTCTAAGATTTGGGAGTTTTGTCATGCGGTCATTTTTTTGGCTCTACTCTTTAATATATTGATGCTCTAAAAGTTTCAAGTGCATTAGCTTTGTATATTTTTTGATATTGATCGATCTTCGTCGATTTACAATGTTTTATGGATTGTTCTAAATCGATCCATATAAATTCTTCATTTGTCCATAACCCTAGCATACGAACTCCGATTGACTTGAAATCTGAAATTTAGCCTTATGAGGCCTTCCTTGTCACTTCATATTCATTGCACCTTAATTGGGACCGGGTCTTCATCCACCCAACTATTGTCCATAGTTCCAAATATCATCAATTTCTAAGCCAGACAACCGTCTCTCCGGGCTTCCTGCCTTAATGATCACAAAAGCCATTTACCCAAATTTTATGATATACTGCTAGTCGAAAGGCGGTAAAATATTAAGTGATCTTGCAATCAACAACCGGAGCATTATAAACTTTTATTACCTTGGGATTAGCAATTGCAGTGGGTTTTTCTTTTAAAGTTCATTAATAGATGACCATAAGTGTTCATATGTGATTGCTATCTTATTTTCTATAAGCCAAGGAATATATTTAGGTCCAATAAGCTTATCATTTTCCAAAAATACACTTTGGTTGGTCACTATGCTGCATATTGAATTTAAATAGATTAAAACAATTTATACATAGTAGATATTCTTATTTTATTAGATAGGTTAAATGTATTCATTTCATTTATCTAACAAGCTCCCACTAGATTTTTATGCTTCTCAAAATCCTAAGAAAAACATAGAATTTTTTTGATTTCTCTAGTAAGCGTTAGGACTCGCTTGCCTTAAGATTCTAACCTTATGTTTGCTCAACAAATCATGGGCTCATAAGTGATGGATAACACTTTATAATTGTATCATATACAACTCTTAACTCATGATTTTTTCTAGATCTCATCATACCCTGAGTTTTCTCAAGAGACTACTCGTACATACCTATCATTTTGTAATGGCATACGTATAATGCATGAACCTTGAATTTGCTCAACAAATACATGCATGTATCGTATCTTGTCTCGTCAATGTACTAATAGTACTATTCATAACATCCTTAGCTTGAGTTTTCCCAACAACTAAAGGGTATGCAAGCAATCTATTAATACAAAAATGGTAGAGGTTAACATTATACATTAGAGATCCGCAATCTTTAATATATATTTTACCTCAATAATATCGATTTCAAGAAAAATTTATTTCTTCTGAAATACGCCTGTGATTCAAATGTTGAATACATATGAAATTACGGTATATGTACAATATGTATGTAGTCACTCCTTAAATCTATGTTGGGTTTCTTAAGTTCCACTTATTTTCTACATTCATATTATACAAGTTTAATTTATGTACAATTGCTTATAATTTAATTAACTTATACAATACTTATTTGTATATAATTAATAAAATCATATTTAATTAATTTTGGTTTATTAATTTAATAAATAAAATAGTTGAATTATTTTAAAATTCAGAATATCATTTTATCCATCCTATACAATTAGAGATAAACATTAACTATATCATTTTTAGTTTCATATACATATATGTTCTATTAATTAATGTTTAATTTATTTATTTAATAAATAATTTATTTAATTTAAATGTTTGTTAATTAAATATTTTTAATAAATTTGAAAATATTATTCATAATTTACCTTGAATAATTTTAGGATATATATATATATATATATATTCAATCATAATAATAATAGTTATATATAAAAACATATATCAATATGTGTGTGTATTTATTTAACTTTTGATTAACTAATTATTTAATAAATCCAATTAGTTAAATATTTAAATAAATTTTAAAAATATTAATTTGTTTTCAAACCATTTTTGAAAATTATCTTATAGCTTTCATAAAAATTATTTTACACTACAAGAAAATAGTATTTTTATAGCAAGTGGGGATTGCACAGAAACAAGCCATGCTATAATACGGTAGTTGTCCATGTTTTTCAGCCTATGATTTAAAATGGATGACGTCAGGCAACGCAATAGTTAAGCGTCTAAATTTTTGGCGGTGATTTTTCCCTCTTCTATTTTCCTCCCAGCTCGTTTTCACTTCTTTTAGAACGAAATCGATTAGGTTATTAAACCCCCTTTTCACTTCTCTTTAATTCTATTGCTCTGCTTCGACCCTAAATCAACACACGAACCCTAAATCAATATTTCGCTCAGCTGCTGTGGACTATCGTGGAAACCGAGGGGCATAAATCTTGGAAAAATTGAAGCGACTGTGCGATTGTTCAAGGCAGCTAAATTGAAGCGACTGTGCGATTGTTCAAGGCAACTAAATTGAAGCGACTGTGCGATTGTTCAAGCCAAGCTGAGCGTGAATCTTCAAGGTTGCTGAAGCGGCATTTAATATTTGCAAACTTGGGTTTAGGTACACACAAGATTTCCATTTCAACGATTTCCATTTCCATTTCAATGTAGTATAGGTAAAGAGGTAGTAATGGTAAAGCGACATTGAAAAAGCTGTTTTAATATTTGTATGTTGAAATGGAAATCAAAAGTAGTTGTAGACACTGATTCCCAAAATCAGTTGAGTAGCCAAAACATAGAACTGAAGTTACTTGGATTGAGCAAATCACTTATGTTTACTGCATGGCTTGTTTTAAGATCGATTATGAAGCATATAAAACAAAGTACATAACCACTACCAGGCTCTGTTTGAATTTTAAATAAAATCAAAGGCATATTGACTCATATAGCTCAAAATATATTTCATTTCCTTGTTTAATAATCACAAAATGCCAGTAAAATAAAATAAAAATATCTTATTGGTTATAGGAAGCTGAAAATTGGGACCATAAATTTTATTTCTTTGGTTTCATTTCTACGTTTTAATGAACCTGCCAAAATTCTTATTATACAAGAAACCTACGTTTAACACACAACTTATTAATAGAAAAATAAATAATACTGGGAAAAATGTCTAGGAATAAATAATACTGAGCGTGAATCTTCAAGGTAGCTTTTCATTTGATTTTTTAAAACCATTTGATTGAGTTACATTCACCGAACCAAAGTAAAAGATAACTTTTATACATATTACGTTGAGTGTTTCAAAATATAACTTTTATGTCATGTCAGGGTTCCAAAATTGGAAAATATCAGCTCCAAATCTAACATCATCAAACATAATATGTGTATATAACTAAATACAGTATCAACCAACACGTGATGCCTGAATTCTTTATGCTTGTTTGTAGCATCATACCGAGCGTCAAAGAGAATATAGCCAATAAACATGAGAATAACTCCAATGAAAAGAGATGTTATTAGAAAGGAGAAGAACTAAAATAGCATTATTTTGAAACAAACAATACAAGTAAACTACATATGAATCGTATGACATACCAGAATTATTTTAAAATTAAGTTTAAGTTATAATTTATAAATTTTTGATTCTAAATCAAGTCTAACTTAGTTTTATATAATTAAATTAAGCTTACTTTACATGTTTTGATTTAGCTTAATCATAATTGAATCTTAATTTTGAAGTTCTATAATAAAATTTTAAGTTGAATTTGAAGTTTTCTGTTAAAATTTTAACCTAAAATTTAAAAATGCAGTTTTTGTTTTTTTAAATGTAATTTAAAACAAAATTAAAATGCAGTTTTTCTTTTAAATACGGTTTCTGTTTTTTTTAAATGAAGTTTTTTAGTGCAGTTTCTGTTTTATTTTAAATGCAGTTTTTTAAAGTGATCAAAAGTTTATGGAATTTCGAAAATTTATTTAAGACTAAGTACTGATGTTGCAGTTTCTTTATTTTAAGTATGTTTTTTGGTTTGTAGACGTGAATTGAACGCCTTGTTGCCTTCTTAATTGAGTTTATGATGATCGTATGTTAATTTATTGTCAATATTCCAAAAATTCCTCAGGCGTCAAAAAGCATGAATATGCAATTTATTTAACATGAAAACAACTCAGTTTACAATTCAGTCGAATCATTGCCAAAATAGCAACTTAGTTGACAACTAAACCCTGCTGCAGAATGCTATTTTATTATGAATTTGAAGTAAAGTCAGTTGACATAGTATGCTAAACTCAGTTGACATAAGAAATAATATTTAACTTTTGTTTTTTTAGAAAATTTTCCCTCTAATTTGACAGATTGTGCATCGGTAATAAAGTCTTCCTCACATATTGTGCTTCTGTTTTTTTAGAAATTTGCTTGTTGTAATATTATATATGGCGATGGAAAAAGATTGGGTGCATTTGCATAGGTAAGAATACAATATTTGGGTTAATATTTAACTTGGAAATTAATATTAAAATTTGATTTTTTATGTCAATAACTTTTTTTTAATTTTAATTTTAATTTAGAACTAGTAGGGAGTACGAGCAAGGAGCATGGAATTTTGTGCATACCTCTAAGAGAAATTTAGGAAATATGAAAAAAAATTGTGTCCTTGCTTAGATTGTCGAAATCTTACTCATAAAGATGATAACATTGTTGTTGAGCATTTGATTATTAGAGAAATGGATCCTTTATACAAGTGCAGTAAGTGGTATAGTCACGGTGAGCAAATAAATGTAGCTAAAAAAGTGAAATTGGATGACACATATGAGTTACTTCAAGCCATTCACTTTGAAGATGAAGAGTTTGTCAACCATACTTTTATCTCCGAGAATAAAAACGATGATGGTGCACAAAAGCGAATAGATGATTTCCTTAAAAATTTGGAAGATGTAGAAACTCCACTGTATCCTGATTGCATAGATCAAACAAAATTATCTGCTATCACTGCGTTGTATAATTTGAAATGTGAAACCGGATTATCTGATACTGGTTTTGATAAGCTTCTATGCGTGCAGCAATTGTTATTACCCAAAAATAATGTCCTTCCGAAGACTTTATATGAAATAAAGAAGTTCCTCAAAGTATTCGATGGGATTTGAGAAGATTCATGCTTGCAAAAATGATTGTTGTCTTTTCAGAAAAGAATACAAAGATTTGACTAGTTGTCCCAAATGCGGTTCTTCGAGATGGAAGATAAATGAACGGACGAAAGAGGTAATGAAAGGTATTCCAGTCAAAGTGTTGAGATATTTTCCAATTATTCCAAGATTTAAAAGAATGTTTAGATTTGAGCAGATGGCAGAAGATCTAAGGTGGCATTTTAGTAATAAAAGTAATGATGATAAAATGCGTCATCCTGTGGATTCTTTGACATGGAGCATGGTGGATGATAAATGGAAATCATTTTCAAGTGATCCACGCAACCTTCGACTTGGTCTTGCTACTGATGGTTTCAACCCATTTGACATTAAGGGTTCTAAGTATAGTTGCTGGCCAGCGATGCTTGTGACATATAATCTCTCGCCTATACTATGTATGAAAAATGAGAATATTATGTTAACATTATTAATTCCCGGCCCTAAGCAACCTGGAAATGATATTGATGTATATTTAGCTCCTTTGGTAGATGATTTGCAGTACTTGTGGAGTAACGGAGTGGAGATTTATGATGCATTTAGCAAGACATTGTTTAACTTAAAAGCAATCATGTTATGGACCATAAACGATTTTCCAGCTTATGGAAATCTCGCTGGATGTTGTGTAAAAGGCAAACAAGGTTGTCCATTATGTGGTATTAATACTCACCATCGATGGCTAAATCATAGTCGAAAAAATGTCTATATGGGACACAGAAGATTTCTACCTTCATCTGATCCATTAAGAAAACAAAAGGCTTGGTTTGAAAATACCGTGGAGAAAGGTAACAAGCCTAGAATTCTTACAGGTAGAGATATTTCTGTTATTTTGAAAGATTTTCCAAATGATTTTGGAAAATTTAAAAATGAAGAAATAGAAAAGGACAAGAAGAGAAAGAATAAGAAGAAGCTAAATAAGAAGCAAATTATAACGATTACAAGTAAGAAAAGAAAATGTACTGACAATAAAGAAGGTGAAAACGATTCTACAAAAAGAGAGCTATCACGGTGGAAAAAAAATCTATTTTCTTTGAATTACATACTGGGAGGTTAGTATTCAAAATTTATCTTATTCATAAAAATATAACTATAAATTTTATAACGTTGAATTGTCATATTATTGATGTTTATAGGAACTTCCACTCCGCCATAATTTAGATGTGATGCATGTTGAGAAAAACGTTGGTGAAAGTTTACTCAGCACAATGTTGCATGATAGCAAATCAAAAGATGGCATTAATTCTAGAAAAGACTTAGAGGATTAGGGAAATCGACATGCTTTATATGCGCAACCTCGTGGGAAAAAAACATATCTTCCACCGACTTCGTATACTTTGTCTAGTCCTGAACAAAAAATATTTTGTAGAAGATTGTATGATTTTAAGGGGCCTGATGGTTATTGCTCAAATTTCAAAAGATGTGTGTCGTTGGAGGATTGCAAAGTTAGTGGATTGAAGTCGCATGATTATCATGTTTTGATGCAATAGATGCTATCGGTTGCAATTAGAGGATTGCTTCCAAAGAGGCCAAGGAAAGTAATAACTCATTTATGTGCATTTTTTGATAATCTATGTCAGCGTGTTCTTGATAGAGAAAAGCTACAACAAATGGATGATGAGATTGTCAGAATTATATGTGATCTTGAAAGATATTTTCCACCTTCATTTTTCGACATAATGATACATTTAACAATTCATCTTGGAAAAGAAGCTCGATTATGTGGACCGGTTCATTTTCTTTGGATGTATCCTTTCGAAAGGTATATGAAAACACTTAAGGATTATGTAAGGAACTATTCAAGACCTGAAGGATGCATTGCAGAGAATTATCTCGCCGAAGAATCTATGAGATTCTTTGGTGATTTTCTAAAGAAATCATCACAATTATGGGAGAAAGAAGGTAGAAAAAAAGATTATGAGAATGATGATGCAATACTCGAAGGACGTCCGATATCAACATGCAAAACATTTGCATTGACGGCTAATGAGAAGGAAGTTGCTCATTTGGTTGTGCTAATGAATATGGCTATAACCGAGCCATTTTTAGAGTAAGAACATATTGTTTCTTTTTATTGTCTTAATATATGTGTATTTATAAATGTGACTTAGCACCTTTTATATTATGATAGTATGCATTTGGAAGAGCTACAAAGTTCGGATAAGCGCTTGGGAAGAAATGCTACATTGCTATGGAAAATTCACACAAAAAACTTTGCTGAATGGATTAAAAAGAAGGTTGATCAAATCTTTTAAATTTTGTTTTTAGCTTTTAAAATATATTTTTTTAACTCTATATTGAATGGATTGAATTTTTTCAGATATCTATAAACTCAAATGAACATGATGATTTGCTAAAATGGATTGCTTATGGTCCAAGTAGTACTGCTTTGTCCTGCAAAGGATATATAATTAATGGGTTACGTTTTCACACAAAAGATGTTAAGAGAGAAACTCAAAATTCTGGAGTGACTTATGATGCCACTACCATGTGTAGAGCAAGTGCGAAAGATGTTTCGCAAATAGTTGATGTGGTCACTTATTATGGGATTTTGACTGACATAATCCTGTTAGACTATCATAAATTTTATATTCCAATTTTTAAGTGTCATTGGGCAAACATTGGAAACGGAGTGAAAGTTGAAGATGGATTTACTCTTGTTAATTTACATCAAAATCAAGCTTCATTTTCGAGGGATCCGTATATCCTTGCATCTCAGGCGAAACAAATTTTTTATTCAAGAGAGAATGACTCTTCTAATTGGTATGTTGTAATGAAGGCACCACCAAGAGGTTTTCATGAATTAGAAACAATCGATTATATTGAGGGCACAGGCTATGTTGTACAAGATTGTGAAGAAAACGAGATGGTTGTTGATTATGTGGAAGATGCTAGCTATGTTAGGGAGGATTGTGAAGGCATACTTGAAAAAAGTCTTCCAAATCATCATTGATTATGCTTGGATTAGTTTGTTGCTGTTGTTGGGCGTATTCTAGCTGCCAAACCAACCCACCTCCAAGGCCTTGCCGAACCAACACGTCTCCAAGGCCCTGCCGAACAAACCCTTGCTCCGCTAACTACCGAACCAACACGTCTCCAAGGCCCTGCCGAACCAACCCACCTCCAAGGCCTAGCCGAACCACTCACCACCAGACCATTGCACTACCGAACCAACACATCTCCTAGGCCTAACCGAACCACTCACCACCGGACCGCTGCACTACTCCCACCATCACCGGACCGAAGCATACCGAACCGACTTGGCCAGGCCAGATCACATCAGCCCAGGCCCACCAACAGCTATATACCTCCAAGACTCCCACTCTCAGCCTCACTCGATAAATAGAGAGGTAGGGGTACAACAATGGCAGACAAGTTTTCGGAGCTCAAGCACGGAAAGAACTTTCAAACAACTTTCATATACTTGTAATCAAAATATTGTACTTGTAATCTGAACAGTAAATGAGAATAACATATAAAGTGGACGTAGGCACATTCTGGCCGAACCACTATAAATCTGTGTGTCTTTTACAGTTTAGTCCCTCTTTTTTTACATATTTGCATAAATCACCCAAATCACTAAGAACCACATAAAATCGACTAAATCACGCGACTTGGAGGTGTTTGCCCATTTTTTGTGCAAACATTTTTGGTGCTTTCACTGAGAACTCGAGCTAGAAGCTTCAGCTTCTCCCACTTAACCCTCTTCCCGACAGCATCGCTCATTGCTTGGAAGACATGCCTCCCAGGAAGAAGAAAGATGTTAACAAAGGAAAAAGCATCGCAACTTGCGGTATTCCAGATCCAGTGGTCCCAGATCAAGAGAATCATCACGTTCCAACAGCAGTACCAAATGAAAATCAGGCAAATCCGACAACCCCTGCCACGGAACAGCCGGCAGCAATCACTAGGGCAGATCTAGACAGGGTTGTGGCTGAAGTGACTGACCGCTACACATCCCAACAAGAGGCCTTGGTGAACCAACTCATGTCACGCTTAAGGGATGCTGAAGAATCCAACCGTAGCACTGAATCATGGGATGAGTCCCAGTCTGGAGGATCTCGGAGGCGACAAAGATCTTTCTTCTTCGAAGAAGCCAACAACAGAAACAACAATGGTAGGAGCCGAGCCCGAACTCAGCCCAAATTCCGACCCGAGGAAACATTTGGGACCGAACCCAACGTGGGAGGTACCAGGCGAGGGTCGGCTGTAGCTGAGCCGGTCATGCTACCTGCTATGGAAACACCAATGAATGGGGCGGAGCTAGGGTCCAGCCCGAAGATGGACTCGAGGAAGTGTTTGAAACAGAACCCAGTAGGGGAAGATCAAGGCAAGGGCCTACTATAGCTGACCCTAGCATGCTCCCAGAAGACCAGAGGCAGCCATGGGAAAATATTAGGAGTGATAGACGATACCATCCCTACAGGTCATCTGGACGGAATCAATCCCGTAGAGAAGAACCAAACTCATTTCTATCTGCTCCAAATTCTGATGAAAGGATGGCGCGATTGTTCAGAGAGTGCTTCCAACGGGATCAAAGAGATCGAGGGATAGGCGCTAGGGTAATCAGCCCTTTCATCCGCAATATCGAAATTGCCATCACCCCCCGGGAATGGAAAATGCCAACAATGGAACCTTACAAGGGAATCTCCGACCCTGTTGTACACTTGCAGAGATACACACAGCATATGCTCATGAGTGGAGCCACGGAAGGAGTATTACGTAAATGCTTTCCACTATTCCTGACAGATCTAGCTACCTCCTGGTTCTTCCATCTGCCCCAAGGATCCATCTGCTCATGGGAAATGTTGAAAGAAAAGTTCATCAGCCAGTTCCGCATTCATGTGGAACAACCAAAGGACGCTTATTCCTTATCTAATATCAAACAGAAGCCTGGAGAGACAGTGCAGCAATATCTAACCCGATTCAATGCCGCAGCGGCTACAGTCCAAGATGCCGATGAGAAACTTATCTTAATGGCCCTCTGTAGTGGTGTGCATCCGGATACGAAATTTTCTAGAAGATTAACGAAAGAAAAACCATCTACCTTACCTGATTTCTTCCGTGAAGCAGGAAAGTATATGAGACTTGAAGACGCTGCCATTGAAAGGTAGACGGGGCAACAAACTAAAGCAACTCATGGTAACACACCCGTTGTAGCAAAGGACGTTCGAAGAAGCGACTCTAGAGACAATGCTGGGGGCAAGAAGGGAGAGAAGCGTCTATACCGGCCAGGACCAAGATTTGACGCTTACCCTCCCTTGAATGAAACAATCAAAAACAACTTCCTGGCCACCCAAGACGAAGTTAAATACAAACGCCTCCCGTACAAGCAGGAATCAGATAACGCAATTAAGTCTGAAAAGTTCTGCCGCTTCCACGAATCTCATGGGCATGATACCAATGAATGCCATCAACTTCGAGAGCTAATTGAAGAACACATCAGAAGGAAGAGACTAGAGCGCTATGTAAAAGGTCAGAACAGGACTCCAACACCTGCCAATGAGAACCCACGGCTACCTCTCCCAGAAATAGGCGGGAGAAATCGCAACACCAGCGACTCCAGTCAAGAGAAGATAGTGGTCCATACAATATCAGGAGGACCACACATCACCGACAGAAGCTGGGCAGAGATGGAAAGATACGGAGAGTCACTTAGAAACGATGAAGGCTGCGTTAATTCTGTTATAGAAGAACGCCATCCGTAGCGGAAAGAGAATGATGACATTGCATTCAGTAGGCGTGACCTAGAAGGAAGGCAGTACCCTCACATGGATCCTATGGTCATCTCTGCCTGGTTCGGCCCAGCCGAAGTTTTTCGAATTCTAGTAGACACTGGAAGCTCAGTAAATATCCTATTCAAGCATGCTTTCGACAGAATGAAGCTGTCGATGAAGGATGTGTCTCCCTACAATAAACCACTACACGGTTTCACTGGAGATGCGAAGATGCCCCTCGGGCGATTGGACCTCTTTGTTGAAATAGGAAGTCATCCCCGCTCCGTTGTGCGGAAACAAACATTTGTGCTAATAGATAACCACTCGGCCTACAACGCCTTTTTAGGAAAACCCGCCTTATCCGATTTCCAAATTTTCCTGGCCCCATGGTGCCTGAAAATGAAATTTCCAATAGACAATGGAGTAGGGGAAGTGGAGGGAGATCAAGACGCCGCTCGAGATTGCTATGTAACTGAACTTCGCAATAATCGCAGGAAGGATAAAGGGAAGAGTGCAGAGACTACCCTCTGCAAGAAAAACTTGGAAGCATAGCAACTAAAGAAAGCCCCTCCTCTTCGATATACCAGTGATCCTTTCAATGAATTAGACCCCAGGGACAAAGAGGAGGAGACCACCGCCGAGCCTACAGAGGCTATGGAGTTCGTATCTGTAGACATACACGACTCAAGTAGGCTACTGAGAATCGGATCTCAGCTAAGAGCAGAATTGAAGGATCAGCTCGTTGATTTTCTTCGCCACAACTTAGATGTATTTGAATGGACACACGCTGACATGACTGGAATCTCCCCAGACATAGCATGCTACGTACTGAACATCGATCCTACCAGGGTGCCAGTGAAGGAGAAAAAGAGAAGTATGGGGGCAGAACGATCAGCAGCCCTCGATGAAGAAGTAAAGAACCTACTTGCCAATAACTTCATACGAGAAGCCATCTACCCAGAGCGGATCGCTAACCCGGTTCATGTAAAGAAGGCTAATGGAAAGTGGCGAACATGCATTGACTTCTCCAACTTAAATGACGCTTTCCCGAAGGATTGTTTCCCACTCCCCCGAATCGATCAGCTTGTGGACAGCCCAGCCGGGCACGAACTCTTATCTTTTATGGACGCATACTCGGAATATAACCAAATTCCTATGCACGCCCCCGATCAAGACCACACTAGTTTCATCACTGACCGGGCATTGTACTGCTACAGAGTAATGCCTTTTGGACATAAAAACGCCAGAGCTACTTATCATCGCCTCGTCAACAAGATGTTTGCGGAACTAATAGGGCGAACTATGGAAGTTTATGTGGATGACATGCTAGTAAAGTCGAGAAAATCCGACGATCACGTAAGCCACCTGGACGAAATGTTTCGAGTACTTCGCCAATATGGGATGAAGCTGAATCCTCTAAAGTGCTCCTTCGGAGTATCATCAGGAAAGTTCTAGGGATTCATCGTCCATGCCAGAGGAATTGAAGCAAACCCTGAACAAGTCCAAGCTTTGAAAGATATCAGGATACCTTCCACTCGAAAAGAAATGCAGAGCCTAAATGGGAAAGTGGCCGCCCTAAGTAGATTCATCTCTAAAGCAACTGACAAGTGCGTCCCTTTCTTCGAACCTCTAAAGAAAGACAAAAGAAAGTTCGAATGGACTGACGAATGCTTAACAGCCTTCCTTAACCTAATCGATCACCTCCAGAGACCACCAATACTCTCAACTCCAAATGAAGACGAAGAGCTATACCTATACCTTGCTGTGTCGTCTCATGCTCTAAGCGCCGCTTTGGTAAGAGAAGACAACTGCGCGCAACAGCCAGTATACTTTGTAAGCAAGAGGTTTACGGGGGCAGAGGCCAGGTATCCTAAACTTGAGAAGCTAGCATACTGTCTACTGATCACGTCATGGAAACTGCGACACTATTTCCAATCTCATTCCATCAGAGTTCTAACCGATCAACCGCTGAGGCAGGTACTCCATCGTCCCGACACCTCTGGGCGACTACTTAAATGGTGCATTGAACCGATTCAATATTATATCACCTACCATCCTCGCACCGCCATCAAGGGACAAGCCATGGCCGATTTCATTGCCGAATTCACTACCAACGAAGGTGAGGAGCAATCTGAAATAGCAAGAGACATCAAGTGGAATCTCTTTGTGGATGGAGCATCAAACGAACAAGGCTCTGGGGCAAGTATTGTAATAATCACTCCCAGGGGAAGGAAGCTACACTATGCTCTGAGGTTGGAATTTGCTGCCACCAACAACGATGCAGAATATGAAGCAGTAATAGCAGGATTAGAACTTGCCTTAGAGATTGGAGTCAGTTCTTTATGTCTTCATAGTGATTCTCAACTTATTGTAAATCAAATACTGGGAGAATTTCAGACTCGAGGAGAACGACTCACAATATATCTAAAGAAGACCAAGCTGCTTCTTGATCAATTGGATCACTATTTAATCAAACACATTCCTCGAGAACAGAACTAGGAGGCCGATGAACTGACGAAGCAAGCTAGCATGAGAGACGACACCATTTCCGAAACAATAGCAATCTCAAATCAAGTAACCCTGAGTTTCGAGCAAGTGAATCTGATAGCTGCAATCGAAGAGGAAACTTGGATGACTCCCATCCGGAAATTCTTACAAGATGGCACACTACCCGACGGGCGTAACGAATTCAAGAAAATCCTGAGGAAAGCTTCCCGATACACAATACAAGAAGGCATCCTCTATCGGCGCGGCTTCTCTAGCCCCTTATTAAGGTGTGTTGCTAGAAAGGAAGCCAAGGAAATCTTATCCAACATCCACCAAGGAAGCTGCGGAGATCACACTGGAGGGCAGAATCTGGAAAAGAAGATACTCCGATATGGATATTTCTGGCCCACCTTAAACAAAGACGCCTTAGACTTCGTCAAAAGATGTGACAGATGTCAGAAATTTGCTAAGATTCCTCGGCTACCAACAAATGAGATTACTCAAATGACCAGCCCTTGGCCCTTTGCAGTATGGGGAATTGACTTGATTGGCGAACTGCCAATGGGCCAGGGCGGAGCCAAATATGCTATAGTAACAGTCGACTATTTCACCAAATGGGTGGAAGCGAAACCTCTAAATAAAATATCTTCGACAAAAGTTATCAACTTCTTGATCAAAAATGTTCTATGCAGGTACGGAGTCCCACTCAAAATCATATCGGACAATGGACTTTAGTTCGACAGCGAGGAATTCGCCGACTCGTGCCAAGAGCACGGAATTCACAAAAGCTTCTCATATGTAGCTTATCCCCAGGCAAACGGACAAGTCGAAGCTGTCAACAAAATTCTCAAAACTCTAATCAAGAAGAAACTTGAAAAATCAAAATGCGCTTGGGTGGATGAACATCCTACGGCACTTTGGGCCTACCGCACATCTTTTAGAACATCAACGGGACATACTCCTTTCTCTTTGGCATACGGATCGGAGGCCATGCTCCCAGTCGAAACTGTAGTGCCGTCCCACCGTAGGATCCACTATAACCCAGAAGAGAACGAAGAACTCCTTCACATGTCTTTGGATCTAATTGAAGAGAGAAGAAACGATGCAGCACTTAAAGCAGTAGCTCACAAGAAAAAAGTGGCAGCACAATACAACTCCAAAGTCAAGCATCGTAGCTTACAAGAAGGAGATCTTGTCCTCAAGCGAATCTTCCCGCGCCTCGGAGCACTAGATCTAATGTAGGACGGACCATATGTAATTCATAAAGATCTCCACAACGGAGCGTATATTTTGTCAACAGTGGACGGAGAGGTGTTCCAGAGGGCATGGAACATCCAACACCTTCGTCGATACTTTTCTTAACTTGTACTGCCCATATGAAGTGAATTAACAAAGAGAATCAGTGGACGTAGGCATTTTCGTGCCGAACCACTTTAAAAACCTTGTCTCTTTTTTAACTTGTTGCTTTATATCTTGGCTGCTTGTTGAGCTTTATCCTTTTCTGTTGAACAAAATACTGTGTAGACGACATTTTCATTCAAGGTACATCACAGCGCAACTCCACCTGGACAAGACCTAACAGGTACTATACGAATTTATGCCCTCGCCAGTGAGACACTTTTGCTCCAGCATCCCTCTGCTGCGGGTTAACTCATTGCTCGCGACGGCCCTTAAAGCCAACTGTAATGAGCCGATTATAAGCCACCGAATAGGCCAACCATAGCCTAGGCAGCTCATTACGGCGTCCGGCTCGCCGGCAACTGTGAACCTACTTTAAGCCCCAACATAAGGTGTGGCCAGCCAGGGGTAGTTCACGGTTGACGATCGGCACCCACGTTAGCCGGCCACGGTAAATCGAATAATACCCACGATTACGGGCTATAATGGCCCAGGTAGTAACTATGCACGATCTCGGCTCCGATGTGTCTTAAGTACGACTGTGGTAAAAAAGAAAAACTCCCTGCGGAGGCGTAAGATGGGTGACAAATGTCTCCAAGACCCACAGCTAGGGAAAGTGACTACAAAACCCGTTTGCCACAAACTTAAGCACATCGCAGGCCTTCCGTGATTGGAAGTTTTACTATTTCTTATATTTCCATTTTATTTATAAAAACTTTCCTCCTATCCTCTATAACGATCCCTAAAGTACAGGACCCAAAATAGGAGACACTCACTAATGGGAATAAGAACTCACAACTGGATGGCAGGTCACTCAGCAACATTCCATATTTGATTACACAAGGCATTCGAAGCTACCGTCAACAGCTAAAACTTGAAGGGCGGTACTTTCTTCTCTTGTATATAAATACGTAGCTATAATTTATTCGCACATCACACTAACATTGCAAGACATGAAACTATATTTTAAGCAAGAGCTCAGCATCAAACACGATTGAATCACAGGCATGTGCACAGCTATATTTATTATGCAAAGCATCAAGATAACAAAAGCATTTAAATATAACAGAACCAACTTAAGTTAAAAAATTACATGCCAAAATCGTTCGTTACAAATAACATAATTACAGCCTAAAAGTTACATTAATGTTTTGGGGCTAGCATAGACAACAATGTCAGGTAAACCAAAAGACGTCCAGGTCAAGTCAAGGAGTCGGCTGCATCAGAGCTTCACCTCTATCCTACTGGCCGTCCGAGATCTACTTAATCGTGGGATCGGAACTCTCAGCATGTTGGCCGGAGGTAGGTGGTGCTCCAGAGGTCCCGCCTGTCCAATTCAGGAAAGAATCCATTAATAACCATGAACAATAAGCAATCAAGTTACGAAAAGACTGAAAGGGAAGACTTACCGGCATCTGCTCCTTGACCATCATCCTCTAACTGCACACCCACCTCCTCTGCAGTAAGCAGCCGCATACCCTCCTTCACCGCCATTTACTCCTCCTTGGTGAACTGAGCCGTAACCGCGTCCATTCTGAAGGCCACGCAACCCTCCTTATCTGCATTGGCCTTAGCCTCCTCCAGGGCCCTGAGATAAATCCTGGCTATGACTCGGGGATAATCATCCATCTAGGATAAGTTGCCCTGTTTTCAAGTGCGAAAGTACATATCCTGAAGCATCTCATCCATTATCCCCTCGTTCTCCTCGAACTCCCTTATTCGGACCTCAGAAGCCAACAGTTTTGCAACGGCAGCGTCCCTCTCCGATCGGTATCGCGAGCGGTCAGCCTGAAATGATTTCCTCATTGCCTCCATCTCCTCCTTCAGCTTGGTTTGAGCAAGCTCTATGGCTTCAAGCTTCCCGGATAACTCCTGTACCCGCTCGAGATCCGCTTTTCGAACCTCATCCACCGTTGCAATAGCCATATCGATCCGTTTTTTACAAACAGCCTCCATCTTCCGCAACTCTGCCCTGCTGGCCTCTTCCATGGTTTTCTTTAATTGCCTAGAGGCGGCCTCATGTTGAGTGATCTGGATGGCCTGATCAGCGAGTTGTTTGGCCTGGTCGGAAACCATTAACCGCAGTCGAATGTTGGCGCTCCCGATTTCTTCCCTAGCCTTGACCAGTCGGGCATGATGCCCCATCAGCTTCCTGGTCTCCTCAGCAACCCGGTCGATGTTTGCCTTAGCTTCGTCCCCCAAAGTTAAAACCCAAGTGGTAAGCAAATCAAGGTCCAAGGACTTAGCTTCATCGAGTACCCTTACCATAGGATTACGAGGGAGAGGGTGCTCACCGGTAGCCTCATCAAAGGTAACATCACGAGAACCCAGATCCAGATCCGGATGACCCGCAAACGGATTACGAACTGAATCGGGATGATCTATCTGGGTAACAGTAGGATTTTCAGACGGATGCAGAGAAGGTATAAACCCAGTACCCTCCTCCGTGGTATCCTGGGGAGGCTGAGTTGGAAGCTAAGGACCAGGTGAAGATTCGAACAAGGAGCGACTCCTCTTCTTCCTATGGATATCCTCTTCGATAACTCCAAGAAGAGGACGGTAGCCGACTGCGTCTCCGGGGCCGTTAATCAGAGGCTTTGGATTAGTAGAAGCCTTGAGAAGTTTGTATTGTTCGAGACGGTGCCGAACGTCTGATGTCTTGGCCAACTTACCTGCTTCTGTGATATGAAACCAAGTGTTACAAGCATACATTGAACTATAATTCAAGAAATATATCAGGTTAAGAAGAGTAAAGAGGTGCTTGGTTATACAAACCCTAGGAAGGAGTAGGATACTGCAATAAGTCCTGGATCTTACTCCAGGACGGAAGCCGATCATAAAATATTCCTAAATCCCTATCATAAATGGAGTCTGCAGGAGTCAAAAGTTCACCTTGAATCGCAGGAGTTGCCTTAACTGAAATGCTCTTAGAAGATGAATCGGCACCAGTCCCGGCCTTGTCAGCTTTCTTTGGCTTCTCCACCAAGGCCGATCCTTCCTCCAACCCCTCAAAAGCTAGGCGGAAAGCATCATCTGTCCACTCCTGGATCTCACCTGCATGCACAGAAGAGAAAGCCCCAACACCATCACCGCTCTGTCCTTCGCCACCATCATCACCGCGACCATCACCATCGCCTTCTCCACCACTTCCACTCTCCGCCTCACCTCCTTCATCCTTGCCTCTTTCCTCCTCTACATCTTCCTCCTCCGGAACATCTGGACATGTGCTGGGGGAGGGTCCATTGGACTTCTTAAGTTTCTTCCCCCCCGACGACTGGATGTTTCAAGAAGGGTTTCCTTTTGCTGCTCTTCGCCGTAGCCCCTCCTTTAGCTTTGGAAACTTTCTCCTCAGCTGTGTCTCTTTGCTTGACCACAAATTGGCGTGGAAGAATCAAGTTGAGCTCCAGAAGAGTAGCATTCCTGATCAAATAAGAGGCTGCCCTCTCCCTTTACGGAATGGATTCTATCTCCGCAGCCATCTGAACCAGGCGATCGCTCTCTACAACCGCAAAGCCACCTATCGCTAGCAAGAAATAAAGAACATAAGGAGGAGCATTGCAGTCAGAACAGAAATTATAAATAAGATTCAACTTACAGCCAGAGGTGAAGCGGTGGAAAGAAACAGAGTCATCCTTGACACAGAACCATTCCTTCTTGAACATGCTAAATTTTGAATACAAGTCCAGGACTGGCTTGAAAGACACGGCCGACTCTAAGCTGATATACGGAAACCCATTCTTGTAGCCTCTCAAGTTGTACAGGTACCGAATCTCCCGGTTGGAAGGGGGACGTCCGTACTTTCTCTGGAAGATAATAAATAGACTCACCAAGATGGCATAAGAGTTGGGCTGAAGCTGGAAAGGGGCCACCTTCAAGTAGGTGGTGAAGCTGACTATCCAAGCGTTGATTGGAGGAATGGCCCAGCACATGCAATGATACCTACTATAAGCGAAATATCCTTCAGGGGGATTATACGGCATCACTCCTTCCCCCGGCAACAACATATGCGCTCTGTTGATCCCGAAAGAGCGAGATATAACATCAAGCTGCTCATCTTTGAGGGAGCTGGGAAAGCAGTCTGGCGGTGAATTCAAGAGCTCTTGAGGACCGTACCCGTCTACTAACGATCTCGGGGTTGCTCCATGACGTTCTGCCCGAACAGGGGGCACTATGGGGGGCTCTCCTGTGTCTTTGGATTTCTTCTTATTAGAACGAGTTTCTACTTTACGAGACATTATCTGCAACACAAGAAAACATATTGTTAGAACAAGGAAAATAAAGATATAAACAAGCAAGTGCGTACAGTCTGGAATTTCATTTGTAATTCAAAACATAAAAGTCTCAAGGTTCATACGGCATTCAAACTCCCCGATCTCGTTCGGTATTCTCAACATAAAGTTCATTCGGCATTCAAACTCCCCGACCTCATTCGGTATTTCCAACATAAAGTTCATTCGGCATTCAAACTCCTCGATCTCATTCGGTATTTCCAACATAAGGTCCATTCGGCACTCATGTTCCTCGATCTCATTCGGTAATTCCAACATAAAGTTTATTCGGCAGGAGAAAGCCTCACCTGGTCCGGTACTCAAATTTGGTTCGGTACTTGATTGATTCGGCTATTTCAAACGGTAAAGGATAACATAGGCATGAAGCCCCTACTTATAGGCGAGCGCAGGATGACCGAACCAAACAGTTCGGCGCTTAGGACCGAATGAGACTATCCAAGCTGAAGAAAACAAAGCGCGATACATGCAGGCATATGCCCTACTTTGGGAGGCAAATGTTGGGCGTATTCTAGCTGCCGAACCAACCCACCTCCAAGGCCCTACCGAACCAACACGCCTCCAAGGCCCTACCGAACCAACCCTTGCTCCGCTAACTACCGAACCGACACGTCACCAAGGCCCTGCTAAACCAACCCACCTCCAAGGCCTAGCCGAACCACTCACCACTGGACCATTGCACTACCGAACCAACACATCTCCTAGGCCTAACCGAACCACTCACCACCGGACCGCTGCACTACTCCCACCATCACCGGACCAAGGCGTACCGAACCGACTTGGCCAGGCCAGATCACATCAGCCCAGGCCCACCAACAGCTATATACCTCCAAGACCCCTACCCTCAGCCTCACTCTATAAATAGAGATGTAGGGGTACAACAATGGCAGACAAGTTTTGGGAGCTCAAGCACGGAAAGAACTTTCAAACAACTTTAATATACTTGTAATCAAAGCATTGTACTTGTAATCTGAACAGTAAAGGAGAATAACATATAAAGTGGACGTAGGCACATTTTGGCCGAACCACTATAAATCTGTGTGTCTTTTACAGTTTAGTCCCGCTTTTTTACATATTTGCATAAATCACCCAAATCACTAAGAACCACATAAAGTCGACTAAATCACGCGACTTGGAGGTGTTTGCCCATTTTTTGTGCAAACAGCTGTATGTAAGTATACATTCGTAGAAAATATAAGCACAAGCGACATTTTTTATATTATCAACAAATCCTTTGATATCATGACTTGATGAGTATGATTATGTTCACATTTAATTATATTATCTCCTTTAACCTGATAGATGCAACCATTTTTATATAGTACAGTGCTGCAAAATGATAGGATATTCTTCATATATTAGTTCTTACCACCACCTAACCTATCTCTATGTTGTACATAATTAAGCAATAATGTATTATAATATTCTTTCTAAATTTAAGTATTTAACAGTATAATTCTTAAGAGTTGAATCAAGAATCTTGCTCTTTTAGGTAGAGGCTCAATTTTGTATTTATTATCTTTGGTTATTTTCAGAAACAGGATATTGAAACATAGAACTGACAAAATCGAGACATGAACGATGTATTTTCAGAATTTTTGTTATATGTATATAGGTACATCAGTTACAATTTATGCATGCATGTATGTCATAACAAATAGAACACCTGCTATTTATTTTGACACTCGCTATGCATGCGTATAATTCTGACACTCACTACTTGTTCATCGCTGGATAATACAAGTGATACTAGTCATATTTCCATGAGCTATGTTATTGTTAGCAATCTTGTACTTAAAAGACCAGCAATCTAGTACTTAAAAGACCAGGTTTTGTATCTACATGTGTCATTAAGTTGGCTAAATTCAAGTTAGGAATTTGTTTGCATGAGAAACCACACTGCAAAAAAATAGTTCAGGCCAGAAATGTTTTGTCTAAGAAAATAAAGTATGGTTTTTTGTATAGTTCAGGCTGAAAACACAATGCATGATAATACCACACATTTTAAATTTGATATACATGCTTTTGGGGCATAGTTTCGTATATAATTTTGTAAGTACTTAATCAATTTTGTAAGTAATTAATCCAATAAATCACATGCTTCTACTTACAATTCAGGAGCAGGTTGATAATTTCCAATGACTAAAAGGAAGAGGGCTGCTCTATAATGGCTAAAAGCAGTCAGTGAAATTCATACCGAAGACAACTCGCAAGAAAGTGAAAACCGAGTCATACAAACGGAAGAGAACAACGATGCTCAAATCAAAGACAACGCTGAAGCAGGTGACGAAGATACAATGCAAGAAAATTTTGAAGTTGATGTTAATGAGGGAACTACTAGAGATGCTGCTGCAATTTCGACTGCGAAGCACAAATATAGGGGTCCAACCAAAGTGAAAAGACTTCCAGCGAATCTTGAGAATCGTATTTAAGTCGAATTTGATGCGGATGGCAATCCAATAGGATATGGATCTGTTAAACTGTCTTCATATTTAGGTCCGCTAGTAAGGGAACATGTTCCCGTTACCCTTGATAAGTGGAAGGAACTAAGTAACAAATTACAGGTTGCTTTGTGGGGATGCATTCAGGTATAAACTGTTTTTATATTTACTAATTAGCTATACAGTTGCAAAATTCATTTAATGGAAGTGCTAGAACACTTGTAATTTTAATACAGCTAAAGCAGCTCCCAAATGATATTTTTCAAAGCTCATAGTGGAAACAAATTCCTTTTTCTTAATGAAGACAGAGTGCTTTGTTAATTTTTTTCTCCCTATTTTTATTTTAGAGATCCAAAAAAAAAATTGTTAACAAATGAGATAAGTTATAGAAGAGAAGGAAAATGCACTTCTGAAATGAAATTAAGATACTTGCCAATAGTAAAATACAACAATAACTTATTATCAAAACAAAATGCTGGTGCAACTAATTAGGAGGAGGTGTCATTGATTGTCCAGAAGAGGACAACCTTTCACGTCGTGCTCTCTCTGCTTTCTCCCTGTAATCTTCATGAGATTGATGCTTTGATCCTGTACAATATCAGTGATGCATTTAGTATGAAAAAATAAAATTGAATGTTAAATTTCACATTTAGTAAATATTTAAAAAATAGTTTCACATCAATGGATATGATATCTACAAATATGTATAACCCCTCAATGCCAAATCTAAACAATTCAGCACCATTTCTCAACAAATAAAACAATGCTGTGCAGGAAAGGAAAACAAATAAAACAATATTGTGCCATTCATGCATCATCTATTGATCTTCCATTATTTTGTTTGCAAATTTGTAGATCTCACGGCTTCTCATTTTTTATGTTGTTGCTCACAATTTTTTGGCATTAATTTCAAATGTACACTTATTTAACGTCAACTTTGCTAATGTGTTGTGTTGCAGGTTAGATTTAAATTGGATGAGCAATGGCAAAAGGAGTGCATATTTCCGCAAATGGGGTGCATTTTTAGAGCTTCAAAATCTAGATTAGTTCGCAAAATAGCAATTGCAAGGAATGAAGAAGAAAGAAATCAGATGAAACCCAATAGCCTAAGCATGAATGAGTGGAAGAAGTTTGTCAAGTCCAAAACAACTCCAGAGTTTAAGCTAAAGTCGGTTTCAGGTTCTGTTGATGAAATTAAGCAGTAGTTACACATTTATTGTTGATGAGATTGTATGCTTTAGACAACATAAATAATGTGTTTTTTCTTAGGAACTGAGTCAGAAATATAAAGCTATTAGAAATAATCAGATACCACATACATGTAGTCGTAAAGGAATGGCTCGAGTGGCTGATGATTTGGTAAGAATTGCTAATTTATTTACCATAATATTTATTAACTAGTTTTTCAATGTGATAAGTTGTAATAAATATTCTTTAAACATAGAGAAAGACGAGTCCTCATCCATTTCTGTCAATCGATCTCATGTTTGGATCAAATCCCACACTCGAAAAAATGGCGAACCAGTAAACGTGACTGCTACAGAGGCTATCGTAAGTACTTTGAAATTTTATTAGGTAACAATTTGTTTTCTATTGTGGTAGTTCGATTGTGTATAATATGCATTACGATAACTTGTATAGGAAAAAAATTAAACAAATCAACAATGAATCAAATTCTAGCTCAACAACTAATTACAAAGAAGATGCGCTTGCAAAAGTGTTGGGACAAGACAGACCAGGACGATTGAGAGGAATGGGAAGAGGTACGAACTACAGTAAGGCAATATGGTCACACATAAGGGATAAACAAACCATCGTCATGCAAAATCAAATTTCAGAATTAACCGCGATGGTTCAAATGCTTGTGAAAAATCAGGTACGCACTGTGATATTAAGGCATATTGACTCTATTTGAATTTAAAATAAAATCAAAGGCATATTGACTCATATAGCTCAAAATATATTTCATTTCCCTGTTTAATAATCACAAAATGCCAGTAAAATAAAATCAAAATATCTTATTGGTTATAGGCAGCTGAAAATTGAGACCATAAATTTTATTTCTTTGGTTTCATTTCTACGTTTTAATGAACCTGCCAAAATTCTTATTATACAAGAAACCTATGTTTAACACACAACTTATTAATAGAAAAATAAATAATACTGGGAAAAAAGTCTAGGAATAAACGGATTAAATATATTTTGATAATGAAATATATTTCTTTTCTAACATAAGAGATCTTAAAGTATTTTTTAATTTTAGAAACTTAGAAAATACAAAAAAGAAATAAACAAAGAGTAGCTGGAAAGCTTCAATGATGTCATCTTCTGGACAAATACACATCAAATTTGCCATTCAAAATTGAATATTGAAAGCAAGTCCTCTTAACAAAAACATAAATACAATATTTCAAAAGAAAGAAAGCTTTTAAAGCAAGATTTCAAAACATTTAACTGGCTTTGTTTGAATCTGCTATGCAGTCGGTTCCAAAATATGATTCTACCATTCAAAATATATTTAATTCTAACATTAAAACCATAAGTAAGGATATTAAAAAAAATTACTAATTGGAAATCATAGGTTAATTCTAACATTAAAATCAGAAAATGTACACGGTACCTGGGTATATATATATATATCTTCCAATTTTGTTGATGATGGGCTTGATTTCTTCTTCCCTTAATTATCAGTAAAGCTCACTCCACTACTTCACACTTTCTTTTTCCTTATTTTCAGCTCTGTCATAACTAAACCAAAAGCTATTTATATATGCGCACATCTTAAAGCAAAGAAATACTATACCAAGATTAATGCTTGGTGCTGTAATATAGTCGAAAATAAAGAGCGCATAATGCACTATTCAATTCGGTTATTGTTGCTAGCATATAGAAAAAAAGAAGAGATTAAGTTTGAGATTAAGTTTATTGTAAATTTCTTATCTTCATATTGTATTTCTTTTATAATTGATTTCATCTTTAACATTAGTTGGCTGCATCCATTATTGTTCTGTTTTCTTCAAAAATTTCTAAGTTGCATGCCCAAATATATGACCATACTCACATTTTAGTTGTTTATATTTTATAATCATAAAAAACAGATGTACACCTGAAAAGTTTCACCTGTCCTCGTATAAAGATATGAAAAGTGTGCATGGTAATGTTGTTTTTGTTTCACATGAAATTGTACAAAAATTTGTGTCCTGTCCTTGTTTGCTGTTTCACCTGAAAATTTTACACAAAACTGCAAAATTTTCTTTGTTGTTTCACCTGAAAACCTATCACTACAGCCACACGAAATGTGCACTTGTGGATATCCATTTCCCTTTTGTATATAGTGTACCTTGGAGAGGCAGTGCTGGGCTAATGTTGTTTTTATATTTGTTTGACAGAGAAAAGAAAGCCGGGATGAAGCAAATGTACCTCAAGCGGTAAAAGTTATTTATATTACTATCGATATCATTACATTTGACATTTAATTTATTATTAATATAATTTTCATTTGATTAATTGTAGAACAATTATGATAAAAATTTTGGCACATGTGTTTATTGGATTGGAGTGAGACAGACGAAATTGTTGCGGAAGGAAGAGTTGTGTCAAGTGATCCAAAGGAGCTTGTCCAACAAATCCCTTTAGGGTCTGATGCCAAGAAAATTATAATAGACACTGTGAGAAAACCGGATGCTTTCTTGTGGAGACCTTCACTTTATTTGACACGTATTGGAGAAGTTGAAGATGATATAGTAGCGTGGCCAGCTACTAGAGTTGTTTTGCATAACTTAAATAACTTTGACAAAGAAGATCATACGGTAATCTTTCATCTTTATATTATTTAAGTTTTAGTTTGAATGTATAAAAATAATAACCAATATGTTTTTTTAATAGAGTAAAAGTAGCAGCACACATCATAAATGCAAACTAATCGATTGGAGTGAGAGTGAAAAATTAGTTGCAGAAGGACAAATACTTTCGAGTGATCCAAAACAACTTGTGAATGATCTCCCTCTTGGACCGGATGCCATTGCAGTTTGGATAGATAATGCAAAAGTGAAAGATGCTTTTCTATGGAGGCCCACTAAAGGTTTAACACAAGTTGGGGAAGCCGTTGGTATCAAAGTCGCATGGCCTGAGTCAAAAGTAGTTATCGAGACCGTTAATGGTGCATCATCGGATGATCATAGGAGTAATGCCGGAGTTGTCGAGAAGGTAAACTTATTTATAATCGATTCACTTTTTTTCCATCTTACGAATTGTTGAAGCATATAATAAAATAGCATTTTTATTTATTGATAGAGTACAAATTTTATGGTAAATGGTAAATGCAAGCTGATCGATTGGTCGGGAAAGACAGAAATAGTTGCATTAGGACGCGTGTCTTCAATCGATCCAACTTCAATGGTTCATTGTGTTCCTTTGGGGAAAAATGCAATTAAAGTTTGGGTAGAAATTGTAAAAATTCCAAAAGCACGTCTATGGAGAACAACATCCGAATTAGAAGTCATTGAAGATGCTCTTGGCACTACGATAGCTTGGCCTATTGCGAACGTTATAATGGAATCAAATTCTAGTAAGTATAACTTCTTTAATTTATTTTTATTTTATTTTTCAGTTCATCTGTCAAAATTTGAAACATAAAAAGGCATCAATGTCAGTTTAATGATACCTTAAGAGGGTTAAGTTCGAGTTTGGCATATGGCATTTGCGACAGTGAGAGGAAGTGGGTGATTGGGTTTTGCTGTTTAAATCATATTTATAACTGAAAATGCAGTTTTTGTTCTTCTGCATTGTATAATGCCTGGTAATAATCCGCTTCTTGTTGCTATATTTTCTAAATCACACTTATTTTTGTTTTATTTCACGTCAATGTCTGTTTAGTTAAACTGATGTATTGGCAGTCTATTTAGTTAAAATGATGTACTAACAGTCTTTATCTTTTTTGTTATGAAAAATTATATAACTTGTGGATGATGTTTGGATTTGAAAAATAACTTATGTGCTTCGTTTTGACAGGTGCTGTATGATGATACCGGGGTTACTACAAGCTAGAAGGAAGGAAAAATTATTTTGCTGCATTCATTCTCTTTCAAATCGGTCATGCTTGGATTAATGTATTTTGTATTGATGTTCATATATCTTTGCTTTTAGTATGTATCATTTTGGTCAGCTATGGTTGTATGTATTATTATTTTTAAGATCATAAATATTTGAAACTTTGTGTATGAAATATTATGGATATATATTTAAATATATATTGTGGTTTGGCTTATGTCTTCATTTGATTACGTACATCACTATGTGATAATTGTGTTTTTTGAAATTTTATAATATATTAGTAGAATTGTAAGCTTGGATGTACCTAGTAAAAAAACCACAGGGATAAAAATTTATAGCGTTTTAACTATGCTATGGAAAGGTTGTTTTTTCCAGTTTTATATACTACAGCATTATGATAGTGCTATAAACAATTTTCATAACAAAAAAACAACGCAATAAAAGACAGTAAACTGCTATAGAAAGTAGTTGTACTTATACATACAATGTACTATTGCAGCAGATAACGCTGTAAAATATTGTGTTCTATAGCGTCTATAGACACTGTTGTACATATCATATGTGTGCCAGCCTGTTTTTACATAGCAGTCATGAAAACGCTATAGTTTCACTTCATAGCGACTTTCCAAGGCTATTAAAAGTCATGTTTACAGCACTCATAAAACGCTATGAAATGTCCTTGTCCATAGCGTCTATTATAGCGTTTTGTATGTTGCTGTTATAGGTCACTGACCTATTACAACATGTTAATATACAGCGTAAGACAAAACACTCTAATAGCTTCTAATAGCGTTTTTTAAATGCTATTAAAGGGTGTTTTTATTGTAGTGTTATATTTTAAATTTAACTTTTAAATTCAATAGATATATATATATATTAAAATTTCAATTGAATTTTGAAAATTAGCTCAAAGCTTAAATCTTTTAGGCTTTTACAA
Source organism: Allium cepa (assembly GCA_030765085.1). Classification (NCBI taxonomy): domain Eukaryota; kingdom Viridiplantae; phylum Streptophyta; class Magnoliopsida; order Asparagales; family Amaryllidaceae; genus Allium; species Allium cepa. Next base: position 913,108,891 of record CM060929.1, on the reverse strand, counting down.
TTAGGCCAGCCAGTTGGACTTACTCGACCATTGGGCCAAGGCCATATCCAAAAAGGGGAGAATGTTGATTTTCCAACCCAACCCTAAACAGTACTGTTCAATACACCCGTCTGATAGGTGGGCTTTTTTTCGTCCTAATGTTGCTAATTTAGAACGAATAGACGATTAGGGCTCTCAAACTAATGATGAAACCGGACAGATTTGCAATAGTTGAAATATGTAGATTTCAAAAAGTTTCTATTTAAGATCTATTGGGCATATGAAGTCTAAATGGTTGTATTTGATCCAATCTATTAATTTAAATAAAATTATACTTTATTTAATTTTTTGATTTATATAGTTAATGAATTAAACTAAATAATATGTAGATTGATTATGAATATATCATTATATACTAATGTGTGTATGTCGTGCATATGTAACATACGTATATTGTGTATATAATTAATTCATACATGTATAGATGTTAGGATTTGCGTTTGTATCGTATACATTCACCATTTATATGTACAATGGTTGTCATAAAACATACTTTAAATTTATATGTAAACATTTATATATTTCAAAATTAATTTACATATTAAATAAAATAAACAATTTAAAATGTTTGGATAGGTTTTGTCCAAGTCAATAATTTGAATCAAATTTAATATCAAAATACCTTATTTTTACCTAGTAAACTATTTAAATTTTAAATTACAATTTATAAAATGGACTAAAATATTTTCTAAATATTCAATATTTACATGTATATTATAAGATAATTATATTATTGAAGATATTTTTTAACTTATAAACTATTTAAAATGCAGAAAAGTATTAATGTATACATTTTTAGTAAATAATGACTAAAATAAATAATATATAAAATAAATTCTTTTTGGCCGCATCTAAAACTTTAACTTTTTTTATATATTGAAAACTAAAAATAATTCTATTAGTATTTTTAATAAAAAATACATATTATACATTTTAAATTATTAAAAATATTATTGACATAATATTAATATAAATATAATTGTATTATATTTAAAATACAAGTTTAATAAAAAAATTGAAAGCATTTTATATTTACATATGTATATAATTTTTGAACATGTTTTTAGCAAGGCTAGCTGGTAATTAAAGTGGGTCGTCCACATGTATAAATGAATTTTAAAACATATGTTTAGTTTCAAGCACCAGAACAGCTAATAAAAAAAGATGTATAGGAGTTTAGCGAAAGTGCTAAACTACTAACCGATAAAGAAAATCCAAACTATTCTTTCTCAAAGAAGGAAGAGCCACTCCCCTCATCCGAAGAATCAGCTCCAATAATAGGGTAATACCCAGAGAAAAAGAAGCTAATATAGGAACAAAATCCAAAGAATCAATGCCATATAGGTATTTCCTTTCTCATGAGGAATTTGAGAGAACAATATGATTAAAATCACAACTGACTTATATCTGAGAGCATCGGGCCTTTCTCATCAACATGATAATATAGCTACCTATCTCTGTCATCACTACCAACATACTTATAGAATCTACCATCCTTAGAGTCAAATCCCTTTTTAGATTGAATCCATACCTGCTCAGACGAGCCCCAAATGAAGTCATCCAAAGAGGGATCCCAATCAAAAATACCCGTAGAGTTGTCCTCAACATCAATAGTGAACACCAATGACATGAGACACAATCTCAAGAGGCAAAAGTATAATAGCATCAATAAAGCGAACATCTATAGCGGCATTAGAGGGAACAAAAAATGGCCGAAGGCATGGTAATAGGTGAAAAACTAGGATCCACTACAATGTGAGCATAAGTGATATCATCTGAGTGCCCAGAAACCTAGCCAGATGGCAAAGAAACAAAATCAATGGTCACTAGAGGAGAAAAGGCCAAATCCTTAGGAACCCACTCCCTAACTGGAGGACGAGGGAGAGAGATCTTCAGTGGAATAGACAAGGGGAAATCCTCAAGAACATGCTAACAAGCATCGACAATGTGACCAAAAGAGTGACAAATCGTGCAACTATCAGGTTTCCAACTGTAAATTACATCTACAAGGCAATATAAACTCTAAGCCTGCAAGGAAAAGGTTTATCCAAGGAAAGCTCAACGTACATTTTGGTATTTGAATTTTTTTTAAATTAAATTATAAATACTATACACGGCTGAAAGTTTGTCTTGGGATTTTACACAAAGATTCGATCAACAATTTCAATCAATATAGATGATTTAGCAATTGCACATATCAATTTTTCTACAAAGGATATATGGCATAAAAAATTAACATATATGTAACATAAGAATATACCTACAGAAGTTGTCTTAGATTCACATGTTGATCTAGTCTATCTCCTTACTATGTTAAATGTACATCCGTTACTGCAAATAGAAAGAATGGAAACACGGGATTTGCATGTACTTCATTGATTAGATGGGAATGGAGTTGAAAAATGGAGGTGGGTTGATGGGAATTTTTGACCAAGAACTGAAAGAGAGAAGGCAAAGTGTAAAAGAAAAAATGGATGCCAAGGTCCGAATGTATAATGAGGTCCGAAGAGAAATATATACATTTTCTCTCCTACCAATTCAAATAAAAAGACAACTCTTTCTCTCCTCTTCGTTAGTCAGCCTGGAATGTGTTCAATATGGACCACAAATACCACTAAACCTATTTAATAATTTATTTAATTTAAATCAATTTAAATCCTTATCGATGTCCTATATCGATACACACATGTATAACTTTTATATAGGCACGTAACAACACCTCGAACAATTTTGGAGGCTGCTCCAATTTACTAAACCCACCATGCAATAATTATAATAATAATTAATATTTCATAAATATCAATTATTTTAATTAATTTATAACTGTTATAAATCAATTAAATCAAGGGATGTTTCAAAGACTTAATATATTCGATTGTGTAACTCGTAGGTGAGAATCTAGCCAACCGTTAATATTCGAATAATTCAAACACTAATGGTCACACATCATCTTAGCTAGTGGTATGACAGTTTGACTTAATTAATTGCTCACAGATATCCTCGGTAAAATCCAAGTTTACAGATTTAATAGTACCTTTTACTAATAATAATTTACACCAATTCTCTTCATCAACACTATATCACTTTCAGATTTATGGAATTTGATTTTGGTCTAAATTCCAATATCATCCACATTCAACATGGTTAGTCCATAAATAAAATCCTTATTTCAATAACTACGTTTATTATTAACCATACAACTTTGATAAGAGATTTTGAATTTGGGTTGACTACAGTTGACCAATACTAACCTCATACAACCGAGGAGATGAATTCTCTATTGAATTGTTTTTCACTTCCAATGCTTCAACTCAGACCAACTATAGTCGATTGATGGTCACTATGTCATTATTTAACTATAATTAAAGTGGAGTTTCCATATTGAAGTTCAATAGTATTCTTAAGTGAAGAGAATTATGTAATATACTCACTTTGAGATTTTCCATTTAACCTAGTTGTTTTTAACCAATAGGTAACTATCAAATGATCATTCGATGGTTATCCAATAACTATCAGCATGTAATCACTTGGTGCACTAATAACCATGAATAATACATTGTCCTATATTTGGAGTGCATTACGTATGTCGGTCCCAAATGATTTATCAATATCCTTTCTCGAAACATCTTGACAAGAATATTTAAAATAATATGTTATTAATATTATGATTATATTCTTATGATTATAACTCTTTATGTTTATAATAGTATAACATATCATATAATAATTTTCTATTAAATATAATTAAATTAATTATTCAGTTAATATATCGTGCAATATAAAAAATACATATAAAAAACAAACATCTTTTATTTCAAACGGGATTTCACTATAGAGTTAATAAGTTATAATAAATTATAAAATCGCCTCTAGAGCATACCCCTAACTCTCTCATATCACATATCTTAAACTAAAGCATTGCATGTCTCAAATTAAAGCCATCACACTTATGAGCATTAAGCTATCGCATGTCTCCAGTTAAAGCTATCACATGCCACAAACTAAAGTGATCATATGTCTCAGTTTAGAGATGTCACATGTATAAAATAGTGAATCTATAATTAAGAAAAAAACCCTGATATTTACCTTAATAAAGTTAACGATTTTATGCCTAATTCTTTACATTTGTCATTTTTCATTAGTTGCTTTTATTTTGTGCAGAAATCTTCTGAAGATAGCCGAATGTTCTTCCTTCAATCATGCCTTAATTAATCATATTGGTTGATATTTTTAGTTAAGGTGTTTTCCTCCTTACTATTTAGTTCACAACAAATTGAAAGATGATGTGGAAATTCCAAAAAATTCAAAGAAATTCGAAAACATCATTATTTATGTAGCGACCCATATTTGAACTAGTAAAAGATCGTAAAATACTATTTTTTTAATTCATGTGAGATTGTATGGCTTTATAATTTTGGGAATTATTAACTGGTGATATTTTCCATCTTTAGAATTGTTGTTGGACAATTTTAAACCTTAAAACCTTTTAGAGACTATTACTTTTGATAAGAAACAAATTAGGGTCTGAACCACTTTCATTAGATCGAGATGATGATTTTTCTTTTCCTAAAGTGGTCGTACTAAGGATTTAGACTTGTCGGTTAGGAGTTATGGCATCTTGAAGAGAGGAGTTTTGATGATATTAATTGATAATTATGGAATGATAAGCATACCTCATTAGGCTAATCTAAAAATTAGGGTCAATACCCTCTTTTCCAACCATTATTAGCCATTTCCTTTCTTCTCTAATTACCTTCTAACCACTACTGGTCCAAATTAGAGCTAAAAAAACTTTTTTCTCCAATCTACATAGTGTAGTTAGCTAATTTAAGAGAGATTAACATAAGAAGATAATAGATCTACTATTTGGGAGCTTTGGAATTGGTGCAGTTGCTTTTCCATATCAAATTCGCTTAGGAATTCGTGTATTTTGATCATAGGTGAGTGATTTTACCTCTCTCACTATGTTATGCTTACTTATGTTGTAAAAATATGATAACACTGATATAAACAACACCCTAGAACGCAGTTTAAAAGGATAGATTTGTATTCTTATATGATTTGTATCATTTACCAATCAGAATTACTTTTTTTATAAAATCAGATCTAGAACTATTTAGGCTAGTATATCATGTTTGGATGAATTGTATGTATTGTTTGGATGTTGTATGATGATTTTTGGCAGTTTTATGAATTGCTATGATGTTTTTGCTAGTTTTTTGTATAGTTAGAAGAGTGGTACACTGTTTGGAGCAAATGAAACATAAGTTATTGAAACCGGATGAAACTCGGACATGTTAATGAAGGGAGTTTGGGAAGTTTACAAATCTTGGTGCATGAAGATTGGAGTTGGTTTGGATTATCAAAATCATGTCGGTGGAGTTTATAATTCAGGTTAATAGAGGAGGTTTATTTAGGACTTAGGCTATGAAACTTCAGGAAAGACTTCAGGAAAAGCAATGAAACGAAGATGGGGACTTAACCCCAAAATTTAGGATAGATCTATAGATCGAAACTTATAATTACCATATATAATATGACGTAAAAAACATATGAGTCGCAAACAAAAAAATGTCCACACAAAATAAACTCTACATCAGTGCACCATAATTTTGAGAGTGGCATTCCCATTAATCAATTTTACAACATGCAAAGATGTAGCTAAATATGTTACACCTAACACTGACCTATTAACGAAATCTTTTTAAATGAAAAAGTGTGTAGAACCAACAACAAATAAAACTCAAACTAAAATATTGGAAATCAAAATCATACCTCTACAACACTACGCCCTTTCCCTTTTCCTTCAATGTTGGTCCATCGATGGTCCTACGAAGACGAAAATCTTTATCTGTTTCAAACCTAAACAATGCCTTTTCTTATGGCTTGGATTATCATAGTTATAGAATTTAACCCTCGCCACCCCTTGGGGTTTGGGAACTTACATGCATAATGCATATTTTTCCTACAATTGTAAAAGATGACTTTGGACATATCATTTTATGTTCCTCCTTCCGGAGCTTTTATTTGTGTGGCTGATTCTTGTTCCATTTTTGATATTGGATGAACCTCTTCTTTTGTCCCACCATAGATCTAAGCTAGGTCTTACTTTCCTTCTGGTACAGATGATCATACCTCTTTGCCATTTCCACTACCATTTCAAAAAGAGACAACAAGTGCACCATCACCTTTTATTCCAGCCATATTGTAACGACCCGTATTATATGTATCGGAGCATTATAAAATATTAATTTTAAATTCACATGAGGTCGTATGATTTATAACTTTTGAAAATGCCCAGTAGAGAATTTCCTATACTTAGGATTTTTTTGATGATTTTACCCCTAAAAGCTTGTAACAGCTATTACTTTTGATAGAAGATGAATTAGCATCCAAGGCCACTTCCAGTAGAAAGATATGATGATTTCCCTTTTTATAGAGTGGTCATATTAGCAACTTGGACGTTTTGGCTAGGAGATATGACAGTTTGAATTTGGCCATTTTTGAGTAGTTTTATGCGGGTAATTAATGAATTTGGGGGTAATCCTACTAACCCATTTTGGATTTAGAGATTATATTAAGCTGAATCATCGTCCCAAAATCACTTTTACCACTTTCCAAATAAATTGAAGCCTCTATTAATCCATTCTCCACCCAAAACCTTCTCTTTACTCCTCCAAATCAAGCCTAAATCATATACTGAGGGTAGATTAGTAAGTGGATTCACTAGAGATTTTTAGATACATATTTTTTAGAAGAAAACATGGGACTTGGTTGTTAATTTTCGAATTTATCTCGATTTGCGTGCAAAAATTTGATTTTGAAAATTTTGGTGAGTGATTTATCATCTCACACCTTATTATATATGTATCTATATGTTTTAACATGTTTTGGATCCATTTTTAAAGTTTTAGTATTGTTTTAAAGTGAAACCTAAAGTAAAAACGAATTTAAAATGTTTTAAAGTGTTTTAATCATGTAAGTTTGATGTGTGGTTGCCTTGGTGTGTGTTAGGCTAGGTTAGGGACATATTATAATATGATTTGCATAACTATTATATGTTAACAAGTTTGAATATTTTTTGGTGCATGTATGGTGTTTTCTTGTATGCTTGTATGGTTGAAAACGCTCATCAGGGAGGTACGATGCATACTAATTGACGAGGTTGGATCCATTGGACTCGAGAAGAGGAGAGCTTAACAACAATGGGAACAAAGTGCAACGCAACACATCTTGGCTGAGGTCGACTTTTCCTTGCATTATCTAGGTTAAGATTTACCAGAGATTAAAGCGGTTTTTGGCGAAATGGAGAGTGCAGTTGAGTTTCCCTTGGCAAAGTGCATCTTCCGGCACCAATCAATTGATATCTGATGGCTTAGGATCAATCGCAATCTGACAAGGCTAAGGAGAGGTTGCTACCATCGCATTCTGGTATGGGGTTTCGAGCCTCAATGGGAGAGATCGCGAAGTGGGGTGCGATGAGTTGGTCATGCGCTGACTCATTGAGAGTTGAGTAAGATTGGTAGAAGTGAAGTTGCAGCCATAGGTTTGTTTGTGCATTTGTGCACATTTGTGTACAAGGTGCTTATTTAGGGGAAGAAGATGGGTTAAGGGGGATTAGGTAATAAATTATTTAATTAAGTTAATTAATATATATAAGTCCAACCCATATTTAATCCACCTCTTTTGCATATGAGGTCTGATTTGGACATGGTTTCTTGCTTGTAGTAGCGATGGAGCGTTCTACGACTTGGCCTAAGATTGGTCAAATTTTGTTGAGGTGGGTGATATTATCTCCTACTATGATTGTTATATAGTATAAAAATGGCATTTTGAAAAGATTTCTAACTTTAAACGTGATTTTTAACATATTTAAAGCTACATATTATTTTATAAAAGAATTTCGAAGTTTTTTAAAAATGATTTTAAATCATATTTCATACTTATGATTACGGATGTACCAATATTAAGAAATTGCTAGTTTTAGGTCGTTTTTGATATGAATCTCACATTGCTAGATATAGATTGGTTATACATGTTATTTGTGCACTATATTGGATGTATGTACGCTTGTTTGCTTGTTTTGGTTGAAAAAGCCAATCGCTGACGATATAATGTTAGAAATATTTTATAGGATAGAATCTATGCATAGAGTTTCGTGAAAACTGACCGATCTGAAGACAAAAGGTGATGGACTTTGGTGTGTTCATTGGATTTCAGGATGAATGCCGGACATTTTCATTTGGTTTGTATCTAGCCATTTTTGGCAAAGTACATGACCAAAGTGGTTGTTATCGACCACTCTGGAGTGGTCGGTATCTACCACTATTGCTGATGGCCGATTAGGCCAATTTTGACATGGATAATGGAGAGGATTCGAGGAGCATGATGTGATAGTTTGTTCGTTCGACATTTGACTTTGATGTTATGGCCATTCGACTAGCGGTTTTGGCAGTGAAACAAGGATACGACGCTTTGATACAGTGGCTCACGATGGGAAGCAACAACTTCTACGATGGAGGGCTGTACTCTGAGCAAATAACTATGAGATAGATTAAAGAAAATGTTGGAGGAAGGTTACATACATTGATATTCTATGACTAGTGATGGTTGTAGCAATCGTCCCAATTATAGTGAATTCATCATGGAAGTCATAAGATCGGTTATAGAATGTCCTCCGCTATAGATGACATATGCAAAGGGATATTTGAGACTCAAGGGTTTATATGGTACTTGTGAGGTTGGGTATATACTAAGAATGTGATGGTTCCTATAGCAATGGCTCTTTATTATACTGGGGATGTGATGATTCCTGGAGCATGATGGTTTCTTATTATATGGGAGACGTGATGGTTTCTGGAGCGTAATGGCTCTTTATTCTAGATAGGAGATTGTTTACCTCAGACTGATGTGATTGTTAGTCCACTTTCTACACAATTGAGTGGCATGGGTTTAAGTACCAAAGAACTAGGATGCGAGCTATAATGATGGATAGTCTGGTCCTTGATTATGATAGGTCGGTGGATGATTATATATCCAAAACACTTAGTGACTGATGTGAAGATGAATGATGGATGCTATGTTTGCTTTGATTGATTAGAGATGTCATGTGACATAGGTATCATTGACATAGATATCTTGACACCCATTTGTACCATGACATAAAGTATACCCACAACGATTTTGATGTAGAGTAGCATATATAAAGGTTATGTGCTAACTCATTGGATGCAGGGGCAGATTAGTAATAATTCTCCATATGCTTTGTCCCATATGCTATATCGACTTTCATAGTATATTGAGATTGTTTATCACTCACACCAGACCGTTAACTGACTTGAGGTTTTATGATTTGATTCCTATTATCTTAGGTACTGTTAAAAGAGTAGACTAGATATCAGATGTAAACAACACATAGAGTTATGGTTTTGTATAAATGTATGGATCTGTGTACTCTAATTTTGTGGTTCATTCAGTTATTATTGTTGCACTTATTTTATACCTGGGATGACTACTATATTTTATTCGGTCCACTGGAAGATGTGCGATATGTTATGTGATTATATGATGTATTTTCACTTCTCTTCTCTTTAATTTTTTTCTTTTTTCCTTTTGCTTCTATTATTCCCCTTGACAGTCGTCCTACATTGGCCATATGCTCTAGCAGTGCATTATTTAGAGATATGAGCATCGGAGGTGCAAGGCGGTCGTTGCACGTTTCCTTAAGCCCTCTATGAATTTTTAATTCTTCTTTAGTCGAGTCCAAATATGCTCCCTTCCATACTTTGATAGAGCACTAAAACGGTGGATATATTCCGATTAACGTCATCTCCACCTACTTTATGTCCAACAACTCTCTATAGAAAGCACTCTTATGTTATTTAGGAATAAACCATGGCTCGAATCTTTCCTTGAATATTTCTCATGTAATCTCTTCCTCTAGAGCCTCAATGGTCAATGCCTCCTACCCTTTCCTCAGACAGTTAGGGGTATGCCCTAGGGGGAATTATGTAGTTTGTTACATAATCTAACTCTATAACCAATATTGTTCATAACTAAGGTGTTTAATTTCTATTATATATATTGTTATATAGTGATACAATTAATTAACTAATTTAAAGTATACAGATATAAAATATTTAAATAATATGTTATATGATAAAAGTTATAAATTTTGTAATAATGAGAAAATCATCATAACATAGAAAAATATATTATTTTAGATATTCATGTTCAAGATATTTCGAGAAAGGATAACGATGCATCCATTGAGACCAAAGAAAGTAACGCTTTTCAAATGTTGGACAGTGTTTCACTCATGGCTATTCGGGCATCAAGATGTTACACATTCGTGGTTATTGGATAACTATAGAATGACTCATTTGAGAGTTTCATGTTTGTTTATAATAACTATGTTAAACATGAAATCTCAGGAGGATGATGTTACAAAATTCTCTCGACTTGAGAATACAGTGGAACTTTAATGTGAATGCCCTACTTTGATTTTAGCTAAATCATGGCATGGTGATCCATTAAGTGAATATAGTTGGATATTTGTTGAATCATTGAAGATAAAGTGTTGTTCAATATAAAATTTGTCTCCTTAGCTGTATGAGGTTAGTATCATGTTCAACAGTAACCAAATTAAAATCCAAACCTATGACTAAAGTAGTATGGTTAATAATAAATGATATTATTAAACTAAATACATTGTTTATAAACTAAGTTAAATAAGGTTAACATTGGAATTTTGACTAAAAACAAAATTATATAAATCTTAAAGCGATATGGTGTTGACAAAGAGAATATATGTAAATTATTGTACTAAAAGGTACCGCTTAAGAAAATGTAAAATGGGATTTTACAAAAAGATCTATAATTGATTAGTTCAAACAAATTATCACACCACTAGCTAAAGTGACATGTGAATGTTAATATTTGAATTTCTTAAAATTAATCGCCGGCTGAATTTGCCACTTCTGAGTCTCACAATTATATTTGTGAATTCTACAAAAAACCACATGACTTAATTAACTAATATAATGTTTGAAATTAATTAAAATTTGAGAAATATTAATTATTTTTTAATTTATTTGATTTTTTGGAGTTGTTTGGAGTTATTTGGTGCATGTATAAAAATTATATTTACATGCATCGATACAAAATATTGATGTAACTTTAAAAGGGTTTAAATAAAAAATATTGATTAACGGTTATTTTGGGGAAAAAAAAAATCATGTATGAGTACATGTTTGGCTAGCCATGCAGAGGGTCAGAGGTAATTTGGCTTAACTGAAAATTAATTAGGAACCAAAAGGGGAAGCTTTTAAATAAAGAATAAAAAGGTTTCTATTATTCCATTAAAACAATTCCCTCTTATTTATTTTCTCATTCTTTTTTCCTCTCTTGCCTACCATCCATGGCCAAAAATTCCATGAGCCATTTTAAAAAAATTATCAACTCCAAATCAAATCAAAATAAAAAGCCGTGTGGTTTATCCATCCCTTGCAAAGATATGTGTAGATTCGAGGATCTAAGGAGGGACTTCCAAATCAAAATATAATTTATTGGCTAAACCTTAAAGGTATGTCCTAATTTTAATTTATGTTTATCACAATTTTTTATGTATGTATTACTGGCTCACTTTGATTTGAAATTAGTTATTATATTTGAATAATTTGTTGAATGGTTTTATTTGTTTTAATCTGAAAAAAGATTGCTGGTATATTGTTTGATTTGTTATGTGCAGTTTTGGTTTTATAATATTTTGAATACACAGAAAGTAACAAACAAAAATTCATTTTTGGTTCTAACTTCAATTGTATATGTGTATTTTATCAATTAATTTAAGTATACATATGTTTGTAATACACTGTAAAATTTTAACTTAACATGGATGCTTGTTTTTGAATTAAATGGAAAGTTTTGCATTAGTCATAATATACATGTGTGTGTGTGTGTGCGTAAACATTTCATCCCTTTCCTTATTATATCTTGATGTGAGTACACTGTGATTTAATTTCCTCTATTCCAAACCTTTAACATGTAAGAATTACATTTGTTTTATGTTTCTCATACTTGTCACAAAAATTAAATATATTAATATATTTGATATATTCAGTCCAAATCAAATTTCACACTTCATTAATATAGAATTAATTAATAAGATTAAGACAATACTAATAAAATATAATTTTATTAAAAATAAATAGATTGAACCTAGTGAAACCTATTAAACTTAATAGGCCTATTATGGTCCAAATAAGAAAAATAATCTGCACATTTCACCCGCTATGAAACAGATCGGGTCCCTTCAAGTCCAAGGCAATTTTGAAGCCAACGACAAGCCAACCTCCTCTTCTTAGAATCATCATCATAACCAAAGTTTCCAAAGGTGTATTTACACACCTTCAATCAATTCATGACTTCCAAATCGGGTTACATTCCAGTAAATATTTTTCCTCTATGGTTCTTATAATCTTGAGTCAACTTTGAATAGTCCAATCCTCTATCAGTCAATCTCAGCTTAGAAACTACTGCTAACTTTTCCTCATAATATCCTCCATATATTGATGGAAAAGAGCATTCATATCCATTTCTCAAACAGCCGAGGAAGGCATCTGAGTACGAGTCTTAATATTAACATCTAGGGTAGCTTCCCTTCCTTGGCCATTAGTTTGGATACTTGCAGTTCCCCTACTTGCATTTGCTCTAGCACCATTAACATCAAACATTCGCTTTTGGTTTCAAATCTTACTTTCTATGTAAGCAAGCTAAAGTAAGGAGAATGAAAACAATAATATAGGGATATATATATATATATTCTCTTATATATCCATATCAAAATTTAAGTATGTTATATATGGTGTATACTCTTCCCTAAGGTGCCCATTTCCTTCCGTTTAGCTTTTGCTTATGTTCCTACTTAGCTTTTATTCCTCTTTATTGTCCCCTAACCTATGTTCTTATAAATGCATTTATCAAACTTTATTACTTGAAAATAAGCACATTTCGCTTACCTTTTGCTGAAATGACAATCACAATTAATGATGCAGTACATTTACAAAGCTTTATGAATGGTAAATTTGTAATAGGAGGAGAAGATGACTTTAAAAAACAATATCGAAAAAAACATGCATTAGTCAAAGAGAAACATGGTATTAATAATAAAGATGTTGTTGAGGTCTTATGCACTGACCAAAAAATAAGTCTTAAATAGTTAAAAGAGAAATTGTCTAATTGAACGGATATAGATTGAGAAGTTTGGAAAAAATATTCTACTTGAGCATACCATTTATATGTAACTGTTGGTGCATTACGTAACAACCCAGAATTTTGGTGATTGAATTTTTAACATTTAATAAATTTGATGTGAGGACCCGCAAATCCGTACTCCTTGAATAGACACTAATCTCCATTGATTAACTTAAGATGAACGGAAATACGAATTCTTAGGGTTTTAGAAAAAGAAAAGGATAGAAGAAGAAAGAAAATAAAAGAAAGAAACAGCAACAGAAAGAAAACAATAGAACAATATCAGAATCTCACAATCGCAGCGGAACAACATATAATAGATAAATGAATAATCTTAAACAAAGAACTATATCAGTTATTACATTACATCGCATTACATTTCATCATCATCAGAGTGTACAACAACAAAAAAATGCAAAAAGCGGAAAAGAAATACTATATACTAGTAATACGCCATGCCATCCAGCTTGCCTCCAATTCTTTATAGCATATCACGAATTCCAGAATGACCTGATTACCTGACTCTAGACTGCCCGTGCGGAAAATTGGTGGGCACCCAGAGTTTAGGAAGGAAAACAATAAACTCCGAGTCAGTCATGGAACTGGTGTGAGAACTAAAACAGTTTATTATTATTATTATTTTAAAAAAAACAAAACAGAGGTATATTTTTAAAGTCAATTCGCAATGCTTTTGAAAATGTAACTACCATAAGACCTCCCACCACACACACAATGCAAACGCAGACTTGGAGGAGATTTCTTCTTATGTTAGTCAAAGATGCTTACTATGCAAAATCAAATCATTTTTTTTTTGATATTATTATTAGTGCATAGTGTAGAAAAAATTATTTCGAAAGTAAAGATATAAATCTTAGCCAACATAGGCATTCTGCACTTATGCCTACTATAGCTACCATCCAAATAGTGGTGACCACCATAAGTGAATGATAGGTTCTACAACTAAAACCGTACAAGATCGTACTGTTTCTTTGGATTTCCAACAAATGGCCAGGCCAAGGAACTTCCCATTGCCACATGGAAACGCCTCTGGAATGACGTCCCGAGAACCAAACCGGATCTCTGCCAACACGAGGCCGGGTTACCCCTAACTGGTTAACTACTGACACGAATATGTCATCCCCCGATCGTAACCAATCTATATCCGAGGATCCTCGATTTCCAACAACCACAAAGTAATAAATTTGCAGCAACAACATAGGTTAAATATCTGGGCTCCATACCATGATACCACCTCTATCCAGAAGGAATGACATACACTAAAGGGCGCTACCCCTAATAACCTTGCTGCATCCTTCCTGTTTTGACCATTTCCGGGGTGTGAGGTTCGACGAAGTCTCGTCCACAAAGCTACGCTTTATACAAAATCTGTGCTTTGGGTCAACAAATGATCACCAAGATAAAGGATCAAACAAATGATCATATCACAAATGATCAAACAATGATCATTCCACAGCAACACTCAGCATGCCACATTACCAATTTGGGAATATATCACTAGTAACCATCAACTACATAACCTCTGAGCTCGTACGTCTCAGAGAAGGGTGTTAAGCTATGAGAATAAATTCTCCGCCACCAACAGAAATATATTTGATAGAAACTAGCTTTACATCTCAAATTGTAACGTCAGACACACAATCCATACAAGTCCATATTATAAGTTAAATGCTTATAATTTATTTGTTTACAAAATCATTTTTTTTAAACTTCCCAAATTATAAATATTATATATTATAAGATTCATTATTTACCCAAATCTATTTTTTTTATAACTTCACAAATTTATAAGTCTTACGACCTATAAATTCCATTTATAACTTTACCATTTATAATTCTATAATTTCATTCACTTATGAAATTCCATTTACACTTCATCCTAACATTTATAAAAACTCGTTTTATAATTCCAATATTTTAATTTATAAATATCAATTTTTTATAAATCTTTATATAAATCAATTTATATTATTATTTTAAAACGTCTTTAAACTCCTTTATAATTTCATCATTTTCATATATAAAATAATCAAATTTTATAAATCTTATATTTAAACCTTTTTACAATAAATTCAAAAATCCCAATTTAAACTATTTTATAAAATCATTAACCCATATTTTCAAAAAAATCAACTTTTAACTATTATTTCTCAAAAATCATAATTTTCATAACATTTAAAATTATAACATTTATTTATTTAAAATGAATCAATTCCAAAAAATATTTTATAAAACGTATACTTTCAAAAATCACTTTAAAAATCCTTTTAAAATTCCAAAATTGGTCCGATGATGCAACACACCAAATAGTCAATCACGACAACAACGACATCATATATCAGTATATGATAATCCACATATATCAAAATATCCAAAATCAAATAAATACTGTTGAGGAATCTAGTTGGATCCCTCCAACCTGTTTCCTACATCCACAGACATTAGCACAATACCAATTCCGTTCAAGTACGGAATTATCGTGGTATATGGGTTCATAAAATATTATCCGCTATTATACGGCGCAATAGGGTCTCATCCGCTATATAATGCGGGAAATCAACTCCAAGTACATAAATAATACCAATTTCATTGTACTGTGAAATATTCGCGGTATATGTTTTTAATAAATAACCTCCGCTTACTAACGGCGTATAATGTCTATTTTAACAATCAATTGATAACAATCATCACTCAAACATACAATCAAGAAATTTTAAATCTAACTATTTAAAATTAAAATCGAAACTGATTCGACTGAGTCAGAAGTTCTCACCTTGATTTCAATTCCGTTCCAGCGTTTTATTTCGAATAAAATTAAACGAGCGTTTAATTTTACCCGAAATTTTCACTAGCTCCAAACCAGCTCCATATCGTAGTGCTCATCGATATGATTCCAACGCAAAAAAATTCGTGCGTTTTCGACCTCGTATGACAAAGATACACTAGTTTAAACTTTGAACGAATTATAATATAATAATTTTACAATTTCTTTTGATTTTTATACCCTAAATGAATCCAGACCATGCAATCTCTTTTGATGAAACCTTGATCGCATTTTTACCTTCTTCCTCATCACGCATGCTTCCAGTTAAAACACGTTCGAGGACACCCATCTTGGCCGCCTCTAGGGTTTTGAAACGCATCCTCAACGACCAACTCGAACACGATCAGGACCCACCGTTTGAAGCGCCACCATGAGCTCCACCACCAGCAAGAAGGACGGCGAACTCGGTCACCTCCTCCACCTAGAAAAACGTGCGCAACCCTCGGCCTTTGAGCCATAATTCCCAACGATCCACTTCGAGATAAACGATCATAGCCGTTGATCTTATAGATCTCATTGGCCTCTTCAATTTTGCAGTTGATAACTTCTTCTAATTGCTGATGGATTTGAAGAAAATAGAGGAGGAAGAAGAGAGTTTCTCAGCCTTTGATAAAGAATAGAGCGGTGGCTCTGATAAAACCCTAGGGTTTTGATTTTTGTTAAATAATGAAGTTAATGGGTCCTTTCATAGAAATTTATGCAAACACTAATCATCCGATTTTTTTCCGAACTCCAAATGAAGCGTGCCAGTTGACGTTCCTAAGGTTTACCCCACGTTCCGAACACAATGGAACGTGTTTCGGGAGCCAACTCGATCATCTGTGCGAGTTACGGCAATAAACGATCAATTTTAAATTAAATCGGTTAATCAAATTTCTATGCATTTTGGCTTGCTCCGGACAAATGGTAAATCCGATTGACACGAAATTTGAAATCTTACAATAATATCACATTACGGATTCGATGAAACTAGTTTCGTTGAAATCCGAGACTGTTTGAAAAATGGCTATTTTAACTCGTCAATTAAATATTAAAATATTCAATTTTCACAAATTAACTTTAAATTCAATTTTAAAAGTTCTATAACATCACTATGACTTCAATATGATAAAATAAAAATTTACAAATCAATTTAAATCATATTTAACCCAATTTTCAATTATTTCTATAATTTTCAATATTAAATTATCGATTTAATTATTCAATTAAATCCAATTATTCAAAAAATAAATTATTCGACTTATAAATTTCACTCATTAATATTTAAATTTAATTAAATATACAAATTTTAATTAATATAAATTCTGCGTCGTTACAAACTTCCTTCTTAAAAGAATTTCGTTCTCGAAATTACCAAGCAAGAAAAAGTTACAGAATCTATTAATTTTCAAAAACAATTGTTAAACTTCTTATAATACTTTACTAAGTTTCCAAATCATACTTAGTTATCTTTCGAACCAACTACTATTGTTTAACTTTCAACTCCAAATCAAAATTATAGTTTTCATAAATTTTCCCAAAATTTCCAAATTTTTTCTAACGCCTTAAATTTTCGGAAAAATTCGCCATAGTCTCCTTTGCGCGGCTCGATCCGAAAAAAAAATGACAGTATATATATAACAAATATACATCTCATCAAGTGATGAGGCATCCCGCAGGGAAAAAAGTGTAAAAGTACGATATTTAATCCGAGATATGTACCTTATATATTATTAGCGAGCGTATACGGCTAATATAACGCGAAAGCGAGCTCCAAATGCAAAGCAAACGCAATCCGCACCTACTAAACACTCAACAAATAGATGAGAAACATGTATATAGACAATAATATCGATATACAACATATAGCAACATAATAACTATATATGCCAACATAACAAATGCAGTAAAAGCAATATATTCAACCATCAACCAACTAGCATTCAACTAATCCATATCAAATTAATATTCATTCATATTCTCATTAATATTCAATGAATTGGTTTTCCAATTTAAATCACATTTGATTCATTAACAGTGGATGTTCTTTTACTAACATTCATTTTCAATTAGTTTATATTCACTAATTCATATTCAAGTTGGTTCATTTCCAATCAAATTCAATTTTATTTAAGATTCACTTAACTTCTAATTTGATTTCAATTACTTTAGCTTTCAATTTATCAATTCAATTTCATATGGATTTTCATACAATCAACTAACTATCATATAACAACCAATGTATATTAATTACAACCAAATTCCTTTGCTTTACTTTACATTCATTTTGGTTTAACACCTTTACTTTCAATTGGTTTAATTAAATTGATTTTCATTCAATTATTCAATTTTTTCCAACTTCATCAGCTTCTAAGGAATTAACACTTACACCCATTTTTCATATCAATTTTATTTACATTAGACTGATCTACATTCAATTCATTAATTCAATTGAATTACAAAAGTTGAATTTCATTTATATAACTCAAGTTCGCATTTATCACTTAACTTTATTAATTTACTTCGATACCAAAATCAACTTCATTCAACATCTCTTAAGTTATATTCCATTTAAACATTATTTGGTTTTACTTAACTTAAATTCCCACTTATAAATCCAATTCAGATTCCCAATTCTGAAGTAAATTCTTATTTAACCTTTACCAAAGTCAAATTTCATCACTTATTCAAACTCATTTTTATTTACAACTCATATTCATAAATATATTCATATAGTTTCACTTCTTATATATATATATATAAGTTTATTTCACAATTGTAAATCACATTAGTTATAATTCAATTCTTATAATTCTTTTACTTATACAATTTATTCTTTTACAATTGTCGTTTTTATTTAGATTATTCAAACATCTTTTAATTAACTTATATATATATATATATATTCTTACATTTTCAACAACCAAACAATCTACTTATATACACTTTAATAATTCTGAAAAATTATTCCTTTATATGTAAAATATAATCAAGATAAAATTATTTCATTTACCCTATTTAAAACAATATCGTGTTGAATTGTTCTGTACAAGTGTTTAGAGATCCCTATCAACAACGTTAATTACTCGTATTAACCAGAATCCATATACCACTCAACAAATCAATCATCACAATATAAAACAATTTTATATCCACTAACAAGTACGCACTCATATCTATTATTACACTCAACTCATTCTAGAGTACTACTGACTCTATCTCTAATAAGTAATACCCAACAGAGCCATGGTTGTCGCTTAACCATATGCTCTGATACCAGATGTAAGGATCTAGGCTTTTCAACCATCGACAACGGTCACAACCGGTAGGTTTTTCAACCATCCCAGCCCCACCGTGGCTTACAAAGGTATCCCAAACTTGCTTTTACGGCCAGCCTCTCGACTGTCACGGCCTCTGCCTAACCAACCCCGTAAAGAGGACGTGTAGAGGTAAGAGTCTCCCGTTCGCCACCAAACCGCGAAGCGAGAATCCCCCATCACATTTCACCTAGATAAACAAGACTGGCGTGAGAACTAAAACAGTTTATTATTATTATTATTATTATTATTTAAAAAAAAACAAAACAGAGGTATATTTTTAAAGTCAATTCGCAACGCTTTGGAAAATGTAACTACCATAAGACCTCCCACTACACACACAATGCAAACGCAGACTTGGAGGAGATTTCTTCTTATGTTAGTCAAAGATGCTTACTACGCAAAATCAAATCATTTTTTTTGATATTATTATTAGTGCATAGTGTAGAAAAAATTATTTCGAAAGTAAAGATATAAATCTTAGCCAACATAGGCATTCCGCACTTATGCCTACTATAGCTACCATCCAAATAGTGGTGACCACCATAAGTCAATGATATGTTCTACAACTAAAACCGTACAAGATCGTATTGTTTCTTTGGATTTCCAACAAATAGTCAGGCCAAGGAACTTCCCATTGCTACATGGAAACGCCTCTGGAATGACGTCCCGAGAACCAAACCGGATCTCTGCCAACACAAAGCCGGGTTACCCCTAACTGGGTAACTACTGACACGAATATGTCATCCCCCGATCGTAACCGATCTATATCCGAGGATCCTCGATTTCCAACAACCACAAAGTAATAAATTTGCAGCAATAACATAGGTTAAATATCTGGGCTCCATACCATGATACCACCTCTATCCAAAAGGAATGACATACACTAAAGGGCGCTACCCCTAATAACCTTGCTGCATCCTTCCTGTTTTGACCATTTCCGGGGTGTGAGGTTCGACGAAGTCTCGTCCACAAAGATGCGCTTTATACAAAAGCTGTGCTTTGGGTCAACAAATGATCACCAAGATAAAGGATCAAACAAATGATCATATCACAAATGATCAAACAATGATCATCCCTCAGCAACACTCAGCATGCCACATTACCAATTTGGGAATATATCACTAGTAACCATCAACTACAAAACCTCTGAGCTCAGAGAAGGGTGTTAAGCTATGAGAATAAATTCTCTGCCACCAACAGAAATATATTTGATAGAAACTAGCTTTACATCTCAAATCGTAACGTCAGACACACAACCCATACAAGTCCGTTCCGGGATCGAACGGAACCGAAGGCACATACAAAGAAGTCCTTGCAATCCGGATATTCACTAATCATGTCCGGACTTCCCATCACATATGGAATCTCTATACCGGGGCCATTCGGTGCAGAGACATTCGACGGTAATCCTTCCGTTTTCAAAAATATCCGGTCTTCAACATCGGTGTAACGGCCCTGAATTTTGAACAATTTAAAATTGAAGATATTTAATTAATTTTAAATATCTGAATGATAATTTGAATTGAATTCCCAATATAGCAATGAATTTGGCAATTAAAATTTAAAATTTAATCTATTGTGAGTTGAATAAAAATTTGAATTTGACTTTGGAGTTGGAATTGAATATAAAATTTGTGATTGAAATTCGAACTAATGATTAGAGAGATAATTTGGATTTAAAATTTTGGTTTATGTAAATTAATATTTGATGGTTGAACTACGAACAAATATATATCTAAAGAAGCTTACTAAATAAGATAATGAAACAAAAACAAAAGTTTGTGTGGAAAAAAAAAACAAAATGATATAACAAGTAAAATAATAATAATGAAAAAAAAAGAGATTTGCAAGATCTTAGTACACTGCTACATATCACTTCAGCCCCCAAGAGTCGCGATTTCCTCTGCAAAACGCCCCCTCCCCTTTGTATTTTTTTTCTGTTCAAATCATTTTCTCACAGATAAAAGAAAAAAATGAGCAAAGAACAAAAATGGCGGCCTCGTTCTCTGCTTCGTCTCCTTGATAAAAATTAGGGCTTTGGCTTGGTTACTTCCAGTTGATCGAATTCGTCTCCTTCATTGTTCACTGCTGCTTCGTTCTCATTCGTCCCTCCTTGATTCAAATTAGGGCTTGCGATCGATTTGGGGCTTTCGTCTCAGATTCTTCACGCGCGTGCTTCTGGGTGGGTCGAGTTCGTCTTTGCTTTGTAAAAGTGAGTTTCCAGCTCACGATTAATTTTTATCCAAGTGTTTAAATTTGGTTGGATTGTATGTTTGGTTGCATGCTATGTTTTGGGGTGATTTTGTTATCTTTTGCTCGGCTAATTTAATTTGAAACTGATATGGGTAGATTGGTTACTGCATGTTGGATTTTTGGTTGCTAGTTGCTATCATTTGCTCGATTTGCTTGGATTTTGAACTGATGAGAAACAGATACTATAAATTTTGATTTAAACTGTAAGCACAGATTCTACCCATTTATTTTTTTAAAATTTTTGAACTGTTAGGAGCAGATACTATGGATTTTAATTCTTAAAACTGATGAGAGCAGATGTTATTGGTTTCAATTTTAAACTGGTAAGAACAGACACTAATTGTGATTTGTTTTAAACTGATAACCACTGATGCTTTCAAAAATTTGTTCTTTTTAAATTTATAAAAACAAATGCTATGTGAAATTTGTTTGTTTAAAAAAAAAATTGATAAGAACAGATGCTATATTTATTTTGTTATTAAATTGATAAGTACAGATGCTACTAAATATCTTGTTTGAAAACTGTTTGCAAACAATTGCATTATGAATTTAAACTTGCATGTTTGTCCCATGCCTGGTAACCATTAGACCATTTATTATTTTGCACTTGAGTCTTTTGGTACTGTTGTTGTATTGGTGTTGCATTTGGTCTGCATTGTAGTTGTATTCATATATACTTGCTACTGTTGCATTACTTGCTTCACTTGAGTTTTTTTTGTAACAGTAGTCTACTGTGTTCATGCACTTTGGTTTGTGGCAGTTTGCATGTCAAGTTGCATCCATGCTGTTGCACTTGTAGTTGTACCCCATGCTGTTGCACTTGGGTCTGGTCACTGTTCTCCTGGTTGTTCTAGTCTTCATTTCCATTGTTGTTTGCATCCTGATATATGTTGCATTGCAGTTGATTCATTTGGTCATTTGGTGTCTGCATCCTTATCTGTTGCATACATAAGTTTGGCCACTGTTGTATAATTGCATTTGATCTGCACTTGTGTATATTCTCAGGTTGCACACTGCAACTGCACTTGCATTTGTGACCTTCATTTGCCTGTTGTTTGAATTGTGCATTATTCATGTGTAGCTTGGTCATTTTGATGCACTGCCTTGATTTATTTTGCCTCTATCTTTATAGTTACAGGTTCTAAACTTGATTTAAAAATTCAAACTATCCACCTAAGTGTTTTTTTTAGTTTTTAATCCTTAAACAAAATATGTTGTATGTGAGTAACATTTTATATTAAATAAACTTAAGTAGAAATTATTTGCCTGTTTTACTCTAGAAACAAGTGTGTTTGCATGAAAACACAATTTCATACTGGTAGATACATGAATATATTTAGTTGAGCAAGCTGCTGTGAGTTTATTTCTTTCAGTGTGAAGATTTAAGGTTTAACAAAATGTGGCTATGAACATTTGTCAAAGTTTAAAGTTCTATTTAATATGAAAGTTCTGTATTGTCTCTGTGAATTTAGAAAATAAACAAAACAAATCTTATGGGTTGTCTCTGTGAACATTGGAACAAATCTTGATCATTTTGCTGTGTCAATTTGTGTATTCCCTGTTGTTAACTCTGTCTGGTTGATGGGCATGTCACTGACTTGCTGTCTTATTCATCTTGGTTTTAGTTGTTGTAAATCCTATGTGATGTTTGCCTAGTTGTGGTCTTGTTTCATGTTTAATGCAGTGCTTGGTCATTGCACTGGTCATTGCTTGTGAAGTTTGGTATTGCATTGTTATGTACGTGATATGTTGACACATTCACCTATGCTTGCACTACTTCATTCCAATGCATACTCTTGTCTGCAATTGTTCATCCTGAAGCTTGATCATTGTTTCACTTGTCTTCACTTCTGTTTTCTCCTAGTTGCTGTGGCATTGTGCCTTTGGTCTGCATATTGACTGTTGCAGTCCAACTTATTGTTGGTCTTACTTATAATTTGTAGCCAGTTGGTCTTCAGTTTCATCTTCAATTGTAGCTTGTTATATGGAACTTGTAGTTGTTGCTGAGCTTGCATACTTCATGCTTGTTGTTGTATACCTGTCCACTGTAGTTGTGTCTTGCCACTGCTGCCCCTGTGCACTATTGATCTGTGCACTGTCCATACTTGTAGTTGTATGCCCTGTTGCATTTGGAGCTGCTGAAACTGTTGTGCATTTCGGCCTGTACTTGTGCTCGCTGCCTTGACCTGCTGTGTTGTTTCTGTTCGGGCTTGTTATTGTATCTTTGTGGTCTTTGTGATTACACTCGCACACGTGTTGGCGAGGCAGTGCACATGTGTGTAAACATACGTGTGTACTGCAGCCACACACGTTTGTCAGAACTTAAAAATTTGAAATTGTTAATGTGAAAAATCCGTAATAGATTTTAAATTGATTTATCTGTTTTACCATATCTGTAACCATATTATTCAGTTCATTTCAAATTTATTTACTTGAATAAAGATTAATCCTGACTTGAGTGTTTTTGTGTTTTGCATAAACGCTCGGGTCAGACCGAGTATTTTTGCAGCTTAGAGATTTGCTCGCAGCGAAGTTAGAGAGAGAGGGGATTATCGCACTTCACTAAAGTTTAGAAATTTTCTTGTACTTAATAAAATTTGTTTCCGCTGTATAAAATGTAACTTATTGTATTAACTCTGATAATTGTATATAAAAGAAAGTTCATTTATGAAATATATGTTTGTTCTGTGATTCTGTGACTGATTCTGTTTAAATTCTATAAACTAAATAACAATCCGTCATTCTGAATGTTTCTAGTTGGTTTAATTACCGGCTAGCGGCGGTCAGGGCGGCGGGTCGTTACAATCGGTCTTCAAATGCAATCCATAACGACGTATCACGTATTCGGAATGGGTTATACGACCCAAAGGTCCTTTCCCGGCTAACCCGAATAGTGAGCGCTTATTCAAAATTAAGTGTGGCATTCAAATTCAAGCAAATCACAACAAATACCCATTCAATGGTAAATATTGATAGTCGGTTATTGAACTATCAATGGATATGCACAACATCACCAGATTCCAAATAATTTTCCAAATTATTTATTTTCCAAAATTATCTTTACAAGATAAAATTTTCCACACTTCAAAAATAAATCAATGTTTATTTTTAAACAAATTTCCCTTTTCATTTATAAATTCCATGGTGAATTTGTATTTCAAAATATCTACTGATATACGGTTTTCAATAGATTTCAAATATTCACCTTCCATTTATCTTTACAAAGATAAATCCCCAAAAACGTTTCATTTCATATTGGAAAAGCATTCCCATACTTATTTAATAATAAGTAGTTCACAAATATATTTATTTTCAACTCTTGGAAAATATTTAATATACTTAAATCACGATTAAATATATATTTTATTCTTTAAGGAAAGCGTTCTTCTAAACACATTTATTTGAGTCAAAACGAATGTTGCGTAAAACATCGTTACGACGACTCAAAATCACTAGTATAGGGATTCGAAATTTAGATAGATGTATAAATCCCAATACTATATAAAAATATTTCCTTTCGGAAATCATTTACTATAACTACAGTGTTATAGTCCACCATTTCCTTATTTATCGAAAACGTCTATTTCAACAATAAATGTTGAAATCTATGTATTCGATAGTTAATGCATTTTAAAACATCGTTAAATCGTTTTAATTCCCTAAAAAAAATCACCTCCA
Organism: Allium cepa; assembly: GCA_030765085.1. NCBI lineage: Eukaryota > Viridiplantae > Streptophyta > Magnoliopsida > Asparagales > Amaryllidaceae > Allium > Allium cepa. Next base: position 913,083,526 of record CM060929.1, on the reverse strand, counting down.
AAACATTTCTTTAATATATATTCACTATCTAAAAGCGTGAACATACTTCGTTAACCGATTTCATCATTTCTACATATTTTATTTTGAAGGGTTATTTACTGTCTAAAACCTGAATATAACCTTTTTAATAAGCTATAACAATTTACTTATCAAAATAATTCGTTTGCGGATTTATAAAACAAAGTTTATAAATTCCATTTCTATTTAATAAAACTTCGATTTATAGATCTCCTTTATTAACCTATTCAATTTATAACTCAAATATATACCAAAAGTCCATATTATAAGTTAAATGCTTATAATTTATTTGCTTACAAAATCGTTTTTTTTTTAAACTTCCCAAATTATAAATCTTATATATTATAAGATTCATTATTTACCCAAATCTATTTTTTTTATAACTTCACAAATTTATAAGTCTTACTACTTATAATTTCCATTTATAACTTTACCATTTATAATTCTATAACTTCATTCACTTATGAAATTTCATTTACACTTCATCCTAACATTTATAAAAACTCATTTTATAATTCCAATATTTTAATTTACAAATATCAATTTTTTATCAATCCTTTATATAAATCAATTTATATTATTATTTTAAAACGTCTTTAAACTCCTTTATAATTTCATCATTTTGATTTATAAAATAATCAAATTTTATAAATCTTATATTTAAACCTTTTTACAATAAATTCAAAAATCCCAATTTAAATTATTTTATAAAATCATTAACCCATATTTTCAAAAAAATCAACTTTTAACTATTATTTCTCAAAAATCATAATTTTCATAACATTTAAAATTATAACATTTATTTATTTAAAATGAATCATTTCCAAAAAATATTTTATAAAACGTATACTTACAAAAATCACTTTAAAAATCCTTTTAAAATTCCAAAATTGGTCCGATGATGCAACACACCAAAGAGTCAATCACGACAACAACAACATCATATTTCAGTGTATGATAATCCACATATATCAAAATATCCAAAATCAAATAAATACTGTTGAGCAATCCAGTTGGATCCCTCCAACCTGTTTCCTGCATCCACAGACATTAGCACAATACCAATTCCGTTCCAGTACGGAATTATCGCGGTATATGGGTTCATAAAATATTATCCGCTATTATACGGCGCACTAGGGTCTCATCCGCTATATAATGCGGGAAATCAACTCCAAGTACATAAATAATACCAATTTCACTGTACTGTGAAATATTCGCGGTATATGTTTTTAATAAATAACCTCCACTTACTAACGGCGCATAATGTCTATTTTAACAATCAATAGATAACAATCACCATTCAAACATACAATCAAGAAATTTTAAATCTAACTATTTAAAATTAAAATCGAAACCGATTCGATTGAGTGAGAAGTTCTCACCTTGATTTCAATTCCGTTCCAGCGTTTTATTTCGAATAAAATTAAACGAGCGTTTAATTTTACCCGAAATTTTCACTACCTCCAAACGACTCCAAACCAGCTCCATAGAGTAGTGCTCATCGATACGATTCCAACGCAAAAAATTTCGTGTGTTTTCGACTTCGTATGACAAAGATGCACTAGTTTAAACTTTGAACGAATTATAATATAATTATTTTATAATTTCTTTTGATTTTTATACCTTAAATGAATCCAGACCGTGCAATCTCTTTTGATGAAATCTTGGCCACATTTTCACCTTCTTCCTCATCACACATGCTTCCAGTTAAAACACGTTCGAAGACACCCATCTTGGCCGCCTCTAGGGTTTTGAAACGCATCCTCAACGACCAACTCGAACACGATCATGACCCACCGTTTGAAGCGCCACCACGAGCTCCACCACCAGCAAGAAGGACGGCGAACTCGGTCACCTCCTCCACCCAGAAAAACGTGCACAACCCTCGATCTTTGAGCCAAAATTCCCAACGATCCACTTCGAGTTAAACGATCATAGCCGTTGATCTTATAGATCTCATTGGCCTCTTCAATTTTGCAGTTGATAACTTCTTCTAATTGCTGATGGATTTGAAGAAAATAGAGGAGGAAGAAGAGAGTTTCTCAGCCTTTGATAAAGAATAGAGCGGCGGCTCTGATAAAACCCTAGGGTTTTGATTTTTGTGAAATAATGAAGTTTAGGGGTCCTTTTATAGAAATTTACGCAAACACTATTCATCCGATTTTTTTCCACTCTCCAAAAAAAGCGTGCCGGTTGGCGTTCGTAAGGTTTACCCCACATTCCGAACATAATGGAACGTGTTTCGGGAGCCAATTCGATCATCTGTGCGAGTTACGGCAATAAACGATCAATTTTAAATTAAATCGGTTAATCAAATTTCTATGCGTTTTGGCTTGCCCCGGACAAACAGTAAATCCGATTGACACGAAATTTGAAATCTAACAATAATATCACATTACGGATCCGATGAAATTGGTTTTGTCGAAATCCGAGACTATCTGAAAAATGGCTATTTTAACTCGTCAATTAAATATTAAAATATTCAATTTTCACAAATTAACTTTAAATTCAATTTTAAAAGTTCTATAACATCACTATGACTTCAATATGATAAAATAAAAATTTACAAATCAATTTAAATCATATTTAACCCAATTTTCAATTATTTCTATAATTTCTAATACTAAATTATCTATTTAATTATTCAATTAAATCCAATTATTCGAAAAATAAATTATTCGACTTATAAATTTCTCTTATTAATATTTAAATTTAATTAAATATACAAATTTTAATTAATAGAAATTCTGGGTCGTTACATTTAAATATTTAAATAATTAGATTTTGGAATTTAATACTTATTTTCAAACATAGGGATTACTTAAATATTTGGATTTGTGAATTAAATGTGAATGTAATAATTTTATTTAACTCCTTTTAATTAGTAAATAGTATTGGTGAATTCAAGTTATAAATATAGTTATAAAAATAAATATATCGAATGAATATCGATATTAGATCGAAAATATAATACAATATTTAAAATGTGTGAAATTATCATTTCGGTGCACTATCTTGGATTTTGACGAAACTAGTGCCATTGGAACCGGAATAATAAATTGCTATACGCCGACGAGTTTCGTGATGATTGAACGTACTGTGTGATCAAGCGAGCTCGAAATGCGTAATAATTAATTTTAGCAAATTAAAATATTATAATTTGATTTAAAAAGATAACTTCTGTATACAATTGAATTAGCTCTCGAAAATAGTCCATTGATATTGGAATAGAGGTATTTAGCTAGAAATGCTAGTAAGCACGTCTCGTTTGGATTCAAAAAAAATTAGGGCATGAATAGTGCCGTTTAGATTGCCGATATAAGGACGCGTACCCTTTCATTTTTGCTCAAGCCCTGAAAGAAACCCTACCCACCGTTTTTTATATCCCTCTTATGACCATCATTCATTGTGACCACTATAGGCCGTTTCAAGCCGAAGTTCCAACTAAAGAGACGTTCGGCTAGGGTTGGTGGGGGTGATGTTCGGTTGGATAAAGTGGTGGCGCAGCGAGGCGGCGGGAAATTGGCTCTGTTGGTGATCGAGTTTTGGGTTCATCTTTGGTCGGGGCAACAAATTGGAGGCTGAGGACGAAGGCGTTGGGGGTGTCAGCGATGTGGCTCTCTTCTGATGTAGTGTCGTGGCTTGAGGCGGTCAGCGATCGATGATGAACGGAGGGTTGAGTCTCGTTTTCCTATGGCCATGTTTTGAGATTATGGATTCGAAAATTAAGCTAGGCAATTGGATTTAATGTTGTAATTAGTAAATAAATTTTATTATTTGATTTGCTAATCTTATAGATGCAATAGCTTGATTGTAACGGCCCAATTTTTCGACACTCGAAAATTGACATCAATTCGTCCATTATACCAATGTCGAACAATCGAATGACGGAAAACGAACCATTAAGGTTAAAAAATGAGGAGGTGGAAGAAGAACTAGAAAACAATATCAAAATCTCACAATCGCAGCAGAACAATATATAATAGATAAATGATTAATCTTTAAACAAAAACAACTATATCTGTTTATACATCACGTCATCAGAGTACAATACAATCAACAACACAATTCAGGACGATTATAATATCTCGTCCTTCCAAAGCTGAATATACAGCTTGCGCTGCATAACAGAAATATAAATCTACGGAAATACGGCTCGTTATCCGGCTCGCCTTCTGAGCTCCACAGCAGTCCATCCAGAATCTGTACTCTATAATACTCGGTCTGACCCGAGCATTATAGTTAAATAACACCCGAGTCAGTCTAGAAAACCAGCGTGAGAAAACACACTCAATTGGATTATTAAAGTTTTCAAAATCATTTGAAATCAAAGGTATCTCGTAAGACCATGCCAAAAATTAACATGCCGGGTTTTTACCATACGATAACCAAAACATTTCGTATAAAATCCTCTGATATTATAATAGTGTCGATATACAAATACTTATTCAAATAGCCAAAATTGTTACATTCATTAAATTCCAGCATAATAGGTATACAATAAAACCGTAAAGGCACGTAGGGATAATGGATTTCCATTAATGGCAGGGCTACTGGGATACCGGCCCTCATAGTACATGGTCTAGATCACTGTACCGAGGATCCACTTTGATCCCCTGCATCACAAAACCGGAGCTGTCCCTTACTGGATAGCCTGAATAAGTTTACCCCACGGTTGGGATCAGCAACCGCCCACACAGCCGAAATAAAGGGACATCTAGACAGGGGTGACCTTACCCTAATTGGTTGCTAGCCACTTAGCCTTGTGTGCACCTCCCCTGTTTTAGCCATTCCCGGTAGTGAGGCTTAAGGCTATGCGTTAATTTTTTAGCACACATTCACTTAGAATGCTCATCGTCCTCCTGACGATGTTCTAAAAGCATTCGTCCATACAAGTCCATTTCGGTTTCGAACGGAACCAAAGGCACTACTCCTACTACATCCATTTTGGAATCACCCTCAGGATTAGTAGTGATTAGCCCTTGCACTTCACTGCTCCATCTTCAACTTCAAGCTCTTGTCTTCTACATGGAAAAGTTCAAACCGGATCGTAGTGGTTTTCGAGAAATAAATCCCGATCTCGATCTCTTCAAAATGATCAGCGCATTGGCCAAAATTGATAGTCGGTTATTTAACTATCAAATAACATTCACAACAAACATCAAATTTAAATAATTTTTCCAAATTATTTATTTTTGAACTGTCCTTGCAAACTATTTTCCCACGCTACAACCCTTTGAAAATTAGTTTTCAAAACACTTTCTTCTCGTGGAATAAATTTCCAAATATTTTTATTTCCTCTGAAAATCCCCACGTCTAAATATTTTAGATTTTAAAATAATTTAAATCACTTTATCCCAAATGTATACTATTAAAGTACTTAAAATAAAAATTACTTAAAACACTTTATTAAAATACTACTTAAGGAAATTTATAATACTTCTCAGATAAAACTTAAACCTACTAAATTTAAAATAAAAGTTATGAAATTCTATACAAGTTTTCAAATGAAAAACTTTAACCAAACTATCTGTAAAAATAAAACTACTTTATAAAATATAGATATTAATAATTATCTTTAAGATCATAATACTAGTTAAACCTTCAAATAATTACTACTGTAAATAATTTAAATAAATATTTACTTTTTAAAATTCTAAAACACTTTTAAAATAATAAAATTTCTCTTAAATCATTCTTTAAAAAAATCACTTTAAAACCTCTACCTTATACTCAGAAATCTTTCTTTGAAAATATACTAGGCTTTCTAGGGAAATACACTTTCCTTTTCACACCTTTAAAAATAAATCACTATTTATTTTTAAAACAAATACCCATTCCTTTATTAAATTCCCACCGTGAATTTATACTCCTAAATATCCACTGATATCTTATTTCACTTTATAAACCCAGTTTATAAATTCCATAGTCTCATCTTTCTTTTAAAAACATAGTATCAAACACTTAATCAATTTCCAAATTGATTTTCAAAATTAAATCAATTTTAAAATAAATTTCTATACTTATTTAAATTTGTTTCAAAACTCATTAATTTCAGATTTAACTTCCTTATTATGATTTAAAATCTTAACTGAAAATACCAATTTCATACTATTTCACAAATTTCTTCTTAATATTTTCCAAACAAATTTAAAACTTGAATTTAACAATAAATTCTTCACCCCTTAAAATAATATTACTTAAGTTTTAAAATTCATTTATTTTCATTTATTCAAAAATCTCCTTTCCCATACTTGGAATTTATTTATTAGAATTCAAAAATATCCTTTATCCTTTTCCAATTCATTTATCCAAACTTCTACAATTATTTACTTAAGAATTCACCTTTTATTTCCCTTCAAAATTCCAATCTACATATTTTTTGATAACTCATATACCCAATTATATATTCAATCAAACCATAGCATCCAATATTTTCAATTACCAATATAATTTATCATAGATTATCAAATAAACCATATCATAGAATATTAATAAATCTAAATAATTTTGAGGAATCAAGTTGGATCCCTCCAACCTGTTTCCCTGCATCCACATATGCTAGCACAATATAAAATACCAATTCCACTTCGAGGTGGAATATCGCAGTATATGGGGTCATCCGCTATTATGCGGGGCGCATAGGGTCTCATCCGTTGTATAATGCGGGAAATCAATCACTCCAATATATACACTACTATATATAATATACCACATCCAATCAATTCAGTCATTCGACCAAAAATTTAAATGTAACTATTTAAATTTAAGCAATAATTCAGATGAGTGAGATTAATTCACCTTTGATTTTGCATGCCACCAATTTCTAACCCGGCTTGCTTCTTTTCAGATTTTGACCCTGTATAAACATTTATATGGTTTATTAACACTTGAAATAAATTAAACAAATCAATTACCATTTTTATAAATAATAATTTATTTCAAACAAATTTTTATTTAATAAAATATTCTTAGTAAATTAATATGTTTTTATTAGGCGAGTTAACCACCATAATACATCATTTTAAAATTTAAACAGTAAATTAGAATGGGCAAATGAATATATATATATATGAAACTACATATACTTATAAAAATGAATTATATAGATTTAAAAATCTTACTTTTTATATATAAAATCTACAACCCTTTTTATAATTTCCATTCAAAACCTGACCTATATATCTAGTAAGTTCTAATGAAAATAAAGTTTTCTTCCTAACCTATATATGTTTAAATTTTTAAAATATGACTAACTTAAAAAAAAACTGCTTAAATGTTAAAATTTTCTTTACTGTAAAAAATATTATACTTAACCATACCATACATGCATATACAAACATATATTCTAATTGGAAAATTAGACAGCATGTATATATATCTCACTGTTATTTTCTCTTTCCATCCATATATATACATATTTAAATTAAAACCCGACCTTACTGCATATATACATACTAACCTGAATGTATATGTATTTTATTATTATTATTATTTTTTACCCAAATATACATTGAATTAAAACACGGATACCTTGCCTGAGCATTCCAGACGAACGCCAGTCACTAGTCGAACTCTAGGCCTCGTCACCACTTTGATGCGTCATGCGCTGCCCAGCTTCGTCGATCGACCAACCCAATTTCTCTGACCTCGGCGCTCCAACACACGACCGCGCGATCCCCAAGCCCTAGCTCTATCTCCCTCTGGCAATCGCGACTTCGAAGTCACCTTCGGCCGCGTGATTGGGTTCCTATTTCGAATCGAACGAGTTCGAATTGCTTTGCTACGTTAGATTGGTTCGGCCAAGTATTAGGGTTTCCAATCTGATGAATGATTCCATGAATTAAAATTAAAAAGGGGGCGGCCATTGTTTTGAATTATTAAGTTGATTTCTTTTTCGTCAATTTTTTTCTTCTGTAATATAAACGAGACAGTCCTTCTTTTTATTTTATTATTTAAAAAAAATCAAACACGTGTTAATGTGGTAGGACAACTGTTTGAAGAGGCAGGCCACATGTTGAAAAGTAGAATATTTGTCTTCAAAGGCCTACCATTATTAGATTATATATATATATATTTAAATTTAAATTCAAATTTAAACCGTCTCGGTAAATGAAACTCAAAATTTTGAACTCCTATCGAGGCATGCCGCTAGGCGTTTATAATGTTGTACCCCTATTCTAAACGCAATGGAAAAAGTCTCGAGTCCTAATTCGATCGTATGGGGAAGATAGCTTTTAGGATCTTATTGTTATACTGAATTCTCGATTTAATTTCAGTGCGTTTACTTACCGTATGACCAAACGAAAACTCCAAATACTACAAAAATTGAAATCCAATAATAATACACTATTACGGATGTAATGAAACTAGTTTCGTCGAATTCCAAGACTGTGCCTCAGAAGGCTATTTTTAAATACCAATTTAAACAATATATATTTAAAACTGAACAAATTACTTTCAAATTCAGTTTTAACACATCTGTTATCTTTGGTATCACTATTATAAATTTTATAAGCATACAATTTATTTTTAACAATCCTGAAATTCCAGATCCTACAATTTTCCCAATTTACAGTTATTGACTCAATATTTAAATTATCCAATAAATAGCGATATTTCAGATTAAGATAGAAACTAACTTTTTAAATATTTGAAATCAAATAAATATTTCAATTCCAAGTATCCAGAAATTCTGGGTCGTCACATTCCTCCTTCCTTAAAAGAATTTCGTCCCCGAAATTTCTAGTTAAGAGGAATGTCCCACAACCCGTAAAATTTTCTTTTCACAATTAACATTTCTAACAACATCCCAAATCCATCTTTCTATTAAGAACACACTAACACCCTTATCAACTTCCTAAACTCATCCAAAACTACCAAACAACATTACTTGTTTAGTCATTTTAAAATTTTAATTTAAAACAAATTTTAAATTATAAAATTTCTCAAAATTTTCTAACTCCCAAAAACTTCGCCAGCTTCTCTTTTGCGCGGCTAGCTCGGTACAACTACAAAATGCCTCTATGGGCCCCCAAATTCAAAAGAAAATAAAAGGCCCAATGGCTAGACCAGAAAATCATCAAATTTCACACAGAAATTTAAATACATACCTCTGTCGAGAAATTCAAATTTAACTTCTAAAATCAAAAATTCCAATTTATCCTTTTGCTTTTAAAAACACATGTATCCTACTAAGCAATAATATCCAATTACAGCATTCAAAATCATTTTATTCATTTCTTTATAACCATTTCAATATCTATTTCAATCAAGTCCTTACGAAGCACATATATCATCCGTACGCAATACCAAATTCGATCGCTCACTCGATCACACAATTTCACTTCCACACTAGTATCGTTCACCCGACTTCCTAGTGCGGACTCAGATTTGGTGTCTCGATCAAAAACCGTCATTCTCCTTACATAGCCGCAAACAATGATAGAGAATTTCCAGAATCAATCAAAAATTCATATCCAGAGTTCGCCATCGAAAATCGAACGAAAAATCCCAACTCGGATTGATCCACTATCTCAAAATTCTATTCCCGAGTCTGGATCAAATCGCTATGCGAATAAAATAATATATGTACACCCTACGTATTTGTCTCAATTGATTATTAGCTATATCAATTCTCTTCTTATTCACACTCATCTTGATTTCTATCCACTCATTCACAATTATCATTTCACACCCCTTTTATTAAAGCTTCATTCAAATATTATCTTAGAATATTTTTCCCAAAACCAAATTTACTTAAGAATTTCACCATTCCTCTTAAGTACAATATAAATGTTTTATATACTTCTTATAACTATTTTCACTTCACCACTTTGGTTTATATATACTTTTATTCAAAATTTCATTTTCAAATTCATTTGAATTCAATTTTCCCTTTTAAATATTGAATTCTATTCACATTATCTCAACCCTTACTTAATTAACCATTTCTTTAATTAGTCCCACTTACTAATTTATTCCTATCTCAAACCATTTTTACTTCCAAAGTTTTATTATTTTAGTTCACTTAGAACTAGTTCTACAACTTCACTTTACTTTACACAATCACAATATTCAATTTCAATTCCATTTACATACCATTTAAATCAATTAGTTCACTTACTAATTTTAATTTTAACACTTTGTTTTATTTAATCCAAGTTGACTAATTTTCCATTTCACTTTATTTAACACAATTCAAATTTAATTCCAACATTCCACTTCCATTTTACTTACCTACAAATGTAAATTCCTTTGTTCTTCTATATATTCGTTTAAAATCTCAATAAACTTATTTTCAATAATCATTTTCTCAAAGTTCCCTTTCACTTACATTCCAATTCAATCTAAATTTTAAGTTTTGATAAGTCTTTCAACTCATCAAGATTTAATTACGCTATGATTTAATTCAAAATTTTAAACTGATATAAGTCTCCCAAATTTTGTTACATCACATTTACTAATCTTTTTACTTTATGTATTTGGTTTACTTCACTAGCTTATTTTGTATTCATACTTATTTTAATTTAACTCTTCTTCAAGATAAATTTTCTATTCTAGAAATCTCAAATTTTACTAGTTATCAAGCCCATTTATATTTCCATAACATTTTAAATAAGCTTCCAGAGTTTAAACCATTCAAAATAAAATTTGAAAACATATATATCCAAATCAACTATTCTTTGAATCTCAATACCAAACCCAGCTTCGCAAACCACTCCAATTTAAAACAATTTGGCAGCAATTCTTCTCCTGGAAACTCAAAAATGAATCTCGATGACGCTGCAGTCATCACCGAAATTATTTTCCAACGTCCGAAGAGAGTTCAGTGCTTTTATCTCTTAGAAACATTTCAAATATTTTTAAATTTCAAATCTCACTAGATTTTAAATCCAATTCAAAAATATTTCTCAAATAATATCACCATTGTTCCTCCACCACCTTTGAAATTCATTTTCAAACCTAAAGGAATTTAAACTTTTTTTTCAAATTTTCAAAATTTCAAATCCTTCAATCTCTATTCAATCATTACTCTGGAATTTTATCTCATTTCAATTATAAATCATATTTATAATTCCCATTTACAAATCTCATTCTGCTATGTAAATTATTCCTTAACTTTGGTTATAACATTATTTTCATTTTTCACACAACAATGATAATATTTTAATATTATCACTTCCTAACAATCAAGCAACCATATACTATTATAATTTACAAAAATTGTTTCTTTTATATACATAAATAATTTGGGTAAAATTATTTCATTTGCCATATTTTAAAATAATATTGTGTCGGTTTATCTTGTTTAAGAGTTTAGAAACTCCTATCGATGACATGGCGTCCCATAAATCGACCAGAATCCATAAACACTCAACCGATAAATCAATACAATATAAAAACGATTTTATATTCACTAACAAATATGCGCTCATATCTACTAATACACTCAAACTCATTCTAGAGTACAACGGACTCTATTTTTAATGAGTAATTCCCACCAGAGCCAAGGTTCTTGCTTAATCTTCGGCTCTGATACCAACTGTAACGACTTGATTTTTTGACGCTCGAAAATCAACATCAATACGTCCACTGTATCAATGTCGAATAATCAAATGTCGGAAAACCGAACCATTAGGGTTAAAGAAGGAGGAGGTGAAAGAAGAACTAGAAAACAATATCAGAATCTCACAATCGCAGCGGAACAATATATAATAGATAAATGATTAATCTTCAAACAAAAAGAACTACATCTGTTTATACATTACATCATCAGAGTACAATACAATCAACAACACAATTTAGGACGGTTATAATATCTCGTCCTTCAAAAGCTGAATATACAGCTTGCACTGCACAGCGGAAATATAAATCTACGAAAATACGCCTCATCATCCTGCTCTTCTCCTGAGCTCCACAGTAGTTCATCCAGAATTTGTACTCTATAATACTCGGTCTGACCCGAGCATTATAGTTAGATAACACTCGAATTAATATGGAAAACTAGCGTGAGAAAACACACTCAATTGGATTATTAATGTTTTCAAAATCATTTGAAATCAAAGGTATCTCGTAAGACCACGCCATAAATAAACATGCTGGGTTTTTACCTTACGATAACCAAAACATTTCTTATAAAATCCTATGATATTATAGTAGTGTCTATATACAAATACTTATTCAAATAGCCGAAATTATCATATTCATTAAATCCCAGCATAATAGGTATACAAACAAAACTATAAAGGCATGTACGGAGAATGGATTTCCATCAATGACAGGGCTACTAGGGTACCGCCCGTCACAATGCACGGTCTAGATCATCGTACCGAGGATCTACCCTGATCCCCTGTATCACGAGACCGGAGCTACCCCTTACTGGATTGTCCGAATAAGTTCACCCCATGGTTGGGATCCGCAACCGCCCACATAGCCGAAATAAAGGGACATCTAGACAAAGGTGACCTTACCCTAATTGGTTGCTAGCCACTTAGCCTTGTGTGCACCTCCCTTGTTTTAGCCATTCCTAGTTGATGAGGCTCGAGGCTATGCATTACTTTTTTAGCACACATTCACTTAGAATGCTCGTCGTCCTCCTGACGATGTTCTAAAAGCATTCGTCAATACAAGTCTGTTCTGGGTTCGAACGGAACCGAAGGCACTACTCCTACTACATCCATTTTGAAATTACCCTTAGGATTAGTAGCGATTAGCCCTTGCACTTCACTGCTCCATCTTCGACTCCAAGCTCGTCTTCTTCAAGGAAACGTTCAAACTAGATCGAAGTGGTTTTTGGGAAATAAATACCGATCCAGGTCAGTTCAAAACGATCAGCGCTTTGGCCAAAACTGATAGTCGGTTATTTAACTATCAAATAACATTCACAACAATCATCAGATTTAAATAAATTTTCCAAATTATTTATTTTCGAACTATCCTCGCAAACTATTTTCCCACATTACAACCCTTTGAAAAATAGTTTTCAAAACACTTTCCTCTCGCGGAATAAATTTCCAAATATTTTTCAGTTACTCTGAAAATCCCCAAGTCTAAATACTTTAGATTTTAAAATAATTTAAATCACTTTATCAAAAATACATACTATTAAAATACTTAAAATAAAAATTATTTAAAACACTTTATTAAAATACTAGTTAAGGAAATTTATAATATTTCTCAAATAAAACTTAAACCAACTAAATTTAAAATAAAAGTTATGAAATTCTATACAAGTTTTCAAATGACAAAACTTTAACCAAACTATCTTTAAAAATAAAACTACTTTATAAAATATAGATATTAATAATTATCTTTAAAATCATAATACTAGTTAAACCTATAAATAATTACTACTTTAATTAATTTAAATAAATATTTACTTTTTAAAATTCTAAAACAATTTTTAAATAATAAAATTTCTCTTAAATCATTCTTTAAAAAAATCACTTTAAAACCTCTAACTTATACTTGGAAATCTTTCTTTAAAAATATACTTGGCTTTCCATGGAAATACACTTTCCTTTTCACACCTTTAAAAATAAATCACTGTTTATTTTTAAAATAAATACCCATTCCTTTATAAATTCCCACCGTGATATCATACTTCCAAATATCCATTGATATCTTATTTCACTTTATAAACCCAGATTATAAATTCTATAGTCTCATTTTCTTTTAAAAACACAATTTCAAACACTTAATCAATTTCCAAATTAATTTTCAAAATTAACTCCATTTTAAAATAAATTTTTTACTTAATCAAATTTATTTCAAAACTCATTAATTTCAGATTTAACTTCCTTATTGTGACTTAAAATCTTATTTAAACTGAAAATATCAATTTCATACTTTGCCCAAATTTCTTCTTAATCTTTTCCAAACAAATTTAAAACTTGAATTTAGAAATATATTCTTTACTGCTTAAAATAATATCACTTAAGTTTTAAAATTCATTTATTTCCATTTATTCAAAAAAATTCTTTCCCATACTTGGAATTTATTTATTAGAATTTAAAAATCAACTCTATCCTTTTCCAATTCATTTATCCAAACTTCTATAATTATTTACTTAAGAATTCACCTTTTATTTCCCTTCAAAAATCCAATCTATATATTTTTTGATAACTCGGTATACCCAAATATATATTCAATCAAACCATAGTATCCAATATTTTCAATTACCAATATAATTTATCACAGATTATCAAATAAACCTATCACAGAATATTAAACAATCTAAATAATTTTGAGGAATCCAGTTGGATCCCTCCAACCTATTTTCCTGCATCCACATATGTTAGCACAATATAAAATACCAATTCCACTTCAAGGTGGAATATCGCGATATATGGGATCATCCGCTATTATGCGAGGCGCATAGGGTCTTATCTGCAATATAATGCGGAAAATCAATCACTCCAATATATATACTACTATATATAATATACCACATCCAATCAATTCAGTCATTCAACCAAAAATTTAAATGTAACTATTTAAATTTAAATAATAAACCGGATGAGTGAGATTAACTCACCTTTGATTTTGCTTGCCACCCATTTCTACTCTGGCTTGCTTCTTTTCAGATTTTGACCTTGCATAAACATTTATATGGTTTATTAACACTTGAAATAAATCAAACAAATCAATTACCATTTTAATAAATAATAATTTATTTCAAACAAATTTTCCTTTAATAAAATATTATTAGTAAATTAATATTTTCCAATTAGGTGAGCTAACCACCATAATACATCATTTTAAAATTTAAACGGTAAACTAGAATGGGCAAATGAATGGGCAAAAATTTAAATGTAACTATTTAAATTTAAATAATAATTCAGATGAGTGAGATTAACTCACCTTTGATTTTGCATGCCACCAATTTCTAACCCGGCTTGCTTCTTTTCAGATTTTGACCCTGTATAAACATTTGTATGATTTACTAACACTTGAAATAAATCAAACAAATTAATTACCATTTTTATAAATAATAATTTATTTCAAACAAATTTTTATTTAATAAAATATTCTTAGTAAATTAATATGTTTTTATTAGGCGAGTTAACCACCATAATACATCATTTTAAAATTTAAACAGTAAATTAGAATGGGCAAATTAATATATATATATATATATATATATATATATGAAACTACATATACTTATAAAAATGAATTATATAGATTTAAAAATCTAACTCTTTATATATAAAATCTACAACCCTTTTTATAATTTCATTCAAAACCTGACCTATATATCTAGTAAGTTCTAATGAAAATAATGATTTCTTCCTAACCTATATATGTTTTAATTTTAAAATATGACTAACTTAAAAAAAATTAAAAAAACCGCTTAACTGTTAAAATTTTCTTTACTGTAAAAAAATATTATGTTTAATCATACCATACATGCATATACAAATATATATTCTAACTGGAAAATTAGACTACATGTATATATATCACACTGCTATTTTTCTCTTTCCATCCATCCATACACACACACACACACACACACACACACACACACACACACACACACACATATACATATTTAAATTAAAACCCGACCTTACTGCATATATACATACCAACCTGAATGTATATTTATTTTATTATTATTATTATTATTTTACCCAAATATACATTGAATTAAAACGCAGATACCTTGCCTGAGCACTCCAGACGAACGCTAGTCAACAGTCGAACTCGAGGCCTCGTCGTCACTTTGATGCGTCACGGGCTGCCCAGCTTCGTCGATCGACTAACCCAATTGCTCTGACCTCGACGCTCCAACACACGACCTCGCGTTCCTCAAGCCCTATCCTTTTCTCCCTCCGACAATTGCCACACTCCTGAGCCATCGCGACTTCGAAGTCGCCTTCGGCCGCGCGATTGAGTTCCTATCTCGAATCGAATGAGTTCGAATTGATTTGCTATGTTAGATTGGTTCGGCCATTGGTTAGGGTTTCCTATCTCATGAATGAATTCGTGAATTAAAATTAAAAAGGGAGCAACCATTGTTTTGAATTGCTGAGTTGATTTCTTTTTCGTCAATGTTTTTCTTCTGTAATTTAAACGAGACAGTCCTTCTTTTTATTTTATTATTTTTTTAGAAAAATCAAACGCGTGTTAATGTGGAAGGACAAGTGTTTGACGAGGCAGGCCACGTGTTGAAAAATAGGATACTTGTCTTCAAGACCTGCTAGCATTAGATATATATATATATATATATATATATATATTCAAATTTAAATCGTCTCAGTAAATGCAACTCAAAATTTCGAACTCCTATCGAGGCGTGCCGCTAGGCGTTTATAATGTTATACCCCTATTCTAAATGTAATGGAAAAGGTTCCGAGTCCTAATTCGATCGTATGGAGAAGATAACTTTTTGGATCTTATTATTATACTGAATTCTCGATTTAATTTTAGCGCGTTTACTTATCGTATGGCCAAACGAACACTCCAAACACTGAAAAATTAAAATCTGATAATAATACACTATTACGGATCTAATGAAACTGGTTTTTTTACGTCTCGAGACTGTGCCTCGAAAAGCTATTTTTAAATACCAATTTAAACAATATATATTTAAAGCTGAACAAATTACTTCCAAATTCAGTTTTAACACATCTGTTATCCTAAGTATCAATATTATAAATTTTATAAGCCTTCAATTTATTTTTAACAATCTTGAAATTTCAGATTCTACAATTTTCCCAATTTACAGTTATTGACTCAATATTCAAATTATCCAATAAATAGCGGTATTTGAAATTCAAGTTAGAAACTAACTTTTTAAATATTTAAAATCAATTAACTATTTCAATTCCAAATATCCAAAAATTTCGGATCGTCATATTGATCATTCTAGGTCTAAACCTAACGTAGTTAGTCGTGTTGGATTCGTAATGACGATATCTATGTTTAGGAATTGGATTCATAGGAAATCGAGCTTGTAGAGTGTTGTGCTGAAATTGGATGCTAGTTTGATTTTAGTTCAAACCGACACGCCTCGACAGTAAATTGAATTTTGTGCGTTTACTTACTTTAAGTTAACTATTAGTATCTGTAATGCTATAAATTTATTATTGGATGCTTGGTTGATAATTTTGATATTGTTGTTGTTGATTGATTAATTATTTGGTTGAAATCCCATTTTGGAAAACGAATGACATATTAATTTAATTGTTGTGAACCCTATATGATTATATATATTATCCGTAATCATTGTTTTACAGGGAATATTTGTGGAGAGACTCTAAGGGGTTTCTTTCCAATATTAACGAATTATATGTTTATGCCGCTTATTGATGCTTAGTTGAAATTAATCGTGATATTCTATTTAAATTGTTAAAGTGTCTTTATAGCAATTTTCGCTATAACATCAATTATTGAATATCATCTCCTAAATCCTTCATGTGTGTTTGCCCAAATAGATATTTACATTTATTAATCATTTTGATTAATGATATTTAAACTAACTAATCATTTTAATTAATGATATTTAAAATTTATCAAATCATTTTAACTAATGATGTTTTAATTTAATTAATCCATCTAGTTAATGATATTTGTATTTAATTAATCATTTTAATTTATGATATTTGAATTTAAGTAACCATTTTAAGTTATGATGTCTTAAGTTAATAAATCGTTTTACCTAAAGATGTTTGAATTTATTAATCATTTTAATTGATGGTATTTGAAATTAATGAATCATTTTAATTAATGATGTTTGAGTTTAATTAATCATTTTAATTAAAGATGTTTTAATCATAGTAACTTAATTTAGCAAACAATGTTTAAATCTAATTTACCATTTTAATTAATGATATTCTAATTTAGTTAGTCATCTTAAATAATGATATTTGAAATTTAGGTACTCATTATAATTAAGATAGTTGGATGTAATTAATTATTTTAACTAATGATATTTGAAGTTAATTAATTAACTATAAAAGGTATTTAAGTTAATTAATTGATTTAATAAAATTGATTAAAGTTCATTTAATGAAAGTGTTTTAAAGTAAACTAATTAATTTAGTGTGTTAAAGTTAATTTATTGATTAAGTTAAAGTGTTTTAGAAATAATTAACTGTTTAAATAAAGATAATTGATCGATTTATTAAAAGAGGTTATAAATTTGATTAATTATCTTTCAAAATAATTAATGTTGGTTTAAATTTATAAAAGTGTTTTAAAGTCGATTTATTTTTTTGGGAGAATTAGTGAGATTTTAAAGTTATAAAAAGATGTTATAAATTACCCTTTAGGATGATTAACATTTGTTTTAATTTGTGAAAGTAATTTAATTTATTTATTATCTTTCCAGATAATAAATATTGTTTTAAAATTTATAAATAATAGTTTATAAATAAGACGATCTTTTAAAAAGAATTATTAAATTAAATCTAAGTACAAATTGTTTTGATTTTATAATAAACAATGTTTTGACATTTTTTGACCTTGGTTTTAATACAGTTAGAAAATATAATTTGACCCTCTAATAGAATATTTTAAAGAGTGTGTTTAAAGTTTCTTTAAAAGTATTGTGATGTGAAAGTCAAGCATAAGTGAAAACAACTGTCTTATCATTTTCGTTTGTTGATTTATCGACTATTGACTTTGATTTTGCTTTCTTTTTTATATTTCATCACATTAAGATGTTGTGTTTCTCATTTGAGCTTTCTTATCCTTTGTCAGAAATGACTAAACCTAAAGAGCGAGTGGAAGCCAAGCTATGTGGGGTTGCTCCCATTAGGGTATTTTCACATCCATTCTAGATTGGAATCAGTTTTGCGCATTGAGATTTGAAATACTCAGATTCTTAGTAACCGTTGGCGGGCTCCAGCTTGGCTGTGTCCAAGCGCCATCGGAGTTCTTAAGTATATTTCTAGAGGTATTCTTTTTGTAAGGAGGGTGCGCACTCCTAGTCATTGTTAGAAAAACTTCTGTTTCTCTTGTTGTTAAATCAGATCTTGGAATTTTTTCCTTAATTGCGTAGAGAATTGCCTTGTGCTCTTCTCTATATTCAATTATTTATGGCCATTCCTTCAAGTCTGGAATTTGATATTATTTATGCCGATTCATTCAGTATGGGATTTGTTCTTACTAGCACCCACTCATTTATTTGGATTATTTATGTTGTTTACTTTCATTCTTTCTTGATTGATTGTTATTTTGATTTATTTCCCATTTGTTTATTTATGGATGTTGTTGTTATAAGGTAAAAAGACATTCCGCATTAATGGCGTGGTCTTATAATTTTTTTATATATTCATCATATTACTTGAGTATTCTCATGCCCGTTTTCTAGATTGACCCGGGTGTTATTTTATTATAATGCTCGGGTCAGACCGAGTTTTTTCCAAGTTGGCCTTGGTGATATGGAGTTACTAGAGAAGAGCTGGATGTTCACCTACAGTAGTATTTTATTTTCCACTATACTATGTTATATACCTATCAGCAATTGTAAGGTCGGAATTTTATAACTGTCTAGCTAATAAGGTTTGTTATTAACTCTGATGTACTCTATATTTTGAAGTGACAATTTTTATCGTCTTTGTTATATTATATATTGTTGATTCCGCTGTAAGATTCTAATTTCCATGTTCTTTATTCTTTTCTTTTTATTTTATCTTAACAATCTGTCTTTCCAACAATTGGATGTTAAGTATTTGAATACCATGGATGTATTCGGTGTCGACTTTCGATGGTCGAAAAGGCGGGTAGTTACAATTTGGTATCAGAGCTGAAGGTTAAGCAAGAACCTTGGCTATGGTGAGGTATGGCTCACTAGAGATAGGGTTATTAATACCCTAGAGTAACTCATTAGAGATAGGGTAAGTGACACCCTAGAATAAATTTGAGAGTATTATACATTACGAGAGCGTGTTTGTTATTTGCTATAAAAACGTATTGTGTTAATTGCTCTATTGAGTAGTTTATGAATTCAGAGCGAGAGTGTGGGACGCCACATTGTCAAAGGGATTTCTAAACGCTTGAACAAGTTAAACAAACATGATATTGATTTTTGAAAATTTGGTAAATGAAATATTTTACCTCTATTTTTATATATAAAGGAATGATATTTAAATTTATATAATTATTTATACTGTTTGTTAGTTAATGTACCTCTTTATTATCGTTATTTTTTGATTTGTCGTGATTAGATAGTTTAGGAGCATTGACTATTGTTTTTTAATTTGTTAATCCATGCTCAACTATTTTTTGAGCATATATTATTTGATAATTGTAAGTACATTAAGACGAACCCCTTGTGGATTAAGTTTCACAATTTGACTATAAGGTGTTCGGAGTAAATGTTACGTTAAAGTAATCTTTTAATAAAGGTTGTTTAATATAATCTAAATGGTTGAATAAAACATTTAGAGAATAAACAATTTAAAAAAATTATTATAACAAAGGGGAACTATTGTAATATGAAATAATTTTATATAAAGACAATTTGCATAAATTTGGTTTATAAAAAAATGCGTTTCAGAAAGAGTTTGGAAAATTGAAATCCCGAAGTCTGTTTGAAATAATTTCGTAAGGTTTTTTGAAAAAATTTCTAGTAGTACAATTTGGAAGTATTTCTAAAATATAATTATTTTTTGGGAAGAGAAACTTAAAGGGGAATGCATTTTCTTTAGGATAATTCGAAGGAAATCATCTTGATTAGTTTTGGATAATCTGAATAATCTTCCAAGTGAAAATCAGTTGTTTGCTTAGGCGAACTTCGTATTATACTTAGTAAATTATTCCCTTTATCATTGTGCGATCAAAATGAGTTCAAATCCGAGCGAACTAAAATGGGTTTTAATAAATAAATTGTTAAAGTTATTTCATAATAGAAATATATGCAATATGTTTTCAAAAATGAGCTTTGAACAGAAAAAAGGGTAATTACTCTTAAGTTTCCTTTAAGGAAACTGGTTTAAAGTAAAAGTTATTTCGAATAATAATTGATAAACGAAAATTTTAATACTCTTGGATAAATAAGAAATAATTTAACTCATGTTTTGAATGGGTCGGCTTAGATAGAAAGGTTTTGGTAAACTTATTTAATTAAAACCATAGTTTTCGTTAATCATATAAGTTCTGTAAATTATTTAGTGATATTGAGCCAACCCATAAACAGTTTTCCTTAGAGCACTCTAAGGCAAAGAGGTCGAAGGGTTGACTAAGTTTTAAAGATCCATATTTTTTTTGGACTTCCAATTAAATTTTGATAAAAATAAAAGAAAATAACAAATAAATAAAATAAAATTTGTGTCTTTTATATACTCTTAGGATCTAAAAGGGTATTATATAAGTAAATAAAATAGATAGGCTTTTATTTGTTGTTTTATATAGAATTGTCTTTGTAAAATATTTATAAACTTGGGTGAAAATTTATGAAGTAATTCATAAAATAATTATAGTGCTGAATAAAATATTAAATAGAATATATGAATGATTTAGAAAGAGATTGATATTATTAAGAAACCAATTGAACTAAGTATGTAAATTATACGTAGATCATTTTATTCGCACGTTTTCTTGATCTAGGATTTGAATACATAACTTTGGGTGATTCGCACCAGTCCGAAAAAGCATTTATCACTTGATTCTTGTCAGCAAAGACTTGATTCAGATCCTCGATATGATGTTAAAGTTATCAACCATAGTTTATGGCTATGCAAGACGAACGAAAGTTTCTAATCGAGGAATCTGATCGGAGACCGCCATAGAGAGGTCGAGTGAGCAATACAAATTTGGAAGTAGAAGTTTATGTATACGAGTGAGTGATCAGATCAAATATAGCATACGAATAATTTGTGTACATCATACAAGCTTGAGTATAATTGTATACTTAGCGTGTGACTTAAAAAAAAGTTGTGAACTTAAGCAAAATTATAAATCTGGTTATTAGTCATTTGACATTTTAAAATAATGTTAAGTGTTAGATTTTTCCCTACGAAATTTGATTGATTGATAGTGTTAGCTTATTCTTCGTTGAATTTGATCAGATTCGATTGGTTGGTTATGTGATTTTATATACCATTGTTTATAAAGTTTGGACTTATAAAAAAAGTTTTTGAATTATTGTTTATTAGTACTTAAATCCTTGTGGTTTTGAGATCGTTTTAAAAAAAATTGGAATGATTACGGAAAGAAATAATAATAGTATGATTTGAAGTGTTTGAGAAATATTATTATTTCAGGAGAAAAAAAGAAAATTTGGAATTTATTCTAATAAATATTTGCAAAGTGTTTTACAAATATTTTTATTTATTACGATGAACGACTAAAATCAAAGCGTGATTGGGAGTTTTTTCCATTTTGAGATTCGCCATGTGTATTTATTCTATTATTTTTAGGAGGCACCAGAATACCACTAAATGCGCCATTGTTTTTGTTTAGAGTTACACTATGCTCGAAAGGGAGGTGCACCCTCCTTGTCATGTTGGATCTAGTTTTGATATATTTCTTCTTGAGGGAGTTTTAAAAGATATTTCGAATATAAAACCCGGTCATTTAATTTTAAAATTTTCTTTTGAAAATATGAATGTGTAATTTTGATTTTAGTGTATTCTCTATATTTTTTGCATATGGCTGATATGTTGCTTTTTGGTTGCATGTAGCCTTATTTCATACTAGAGTTGTATGTAGATTTATATCATGCTAGTTTTTGCATGTAGGGTTGCCTCATCGTTATTAGTTGCACCATATTGCCTTGTTGCCTATGAATGTTATATTCCTCATTCTATTTGAATTTATGATGAAGATAACCAGTATATTTCTTTTTTATCAATATGACTCTCTTTTGGATTATATAAGTACAGGGAAGCAAGAGATTTCTACTTGACTTCTTGCGCACCGACATTTGCATCGAGATAATAAACTGCTTGCAAAAATATAAATCAAAAACTAAAAGGTTTGTAGTAAATTCAGAAATTTGAAATTGGTTGATGGTTTGATGCGCCAGACATAGGAGGCCACTTAGCTTTTATTTTCTTTTGATTGGTTAAGAGCCCGTAGAGGCAATTTGTAGTTTTTTCGATTGAGCTGCAAAAAGGAGATGCCGCCAAATTTTTTTATAATATCTGAAAATTAATTAAGTAATAAGTTAATAACTCATTTTAATTAATAAGTTTTTAAACCTTAGGGTTTTGTTGACGTTTTATTCCTTGGGAATGTCGGGGATGGAATTCTTTTAAGGGGGGAACGTAACAATCCAGAATTTTAGACATTAGATTTTTGATATTTATTTATTTAATTTTAAATATTAAATAATTGGTTTTTGGAATTTAATAACTTATATTCAAATATATGGATTACTTAAATACGGGAATTTGTGAATTAAATATGGATTCAATAATTTTATTTAACTCCTTTTAATTAGTAAATAATATTAGTGAATTCAAGTTGTGAATTCAATTACAAAAATAAATAGAACGGATAAATATTGATTTTGGATCGAAAATGTAAAGCAATATTTAAAATGTGTGAAATTATCATTCTGTGGCACTATCTTGGATTTCTACGAAGCTAGTGTCATTGAAATCAAATAATAAATTATTGTACGCTAACGAGTTTCGTGATGATCCGACGTATTGTGTGATCAAGCAAGCTCGAAACACGTAACGGTTAAATTTTGAAATTTAAAATATTATAATTTGATTTAAATATCTAAAATTTGTATACGATAGAAATAGCTCTCGAAAATAGTTCCATTGAGTTCGGAATAAGCGTATTTAGCTAGGAACGCCAATGAGCACGCCTCTTTTGTAGTCCGAAAATTTTAGTGCGTGAATAGTGTCGTTTAGGTTGCCTATATAAGAACCCATACCCTGTCATTTTTGCTCAAGCCCTAAAAGAAAATCCTAGCCACTGCTATATCTCCATCATCCTTCGGCCATGATTCGCTGTGACCACTACAAGCAGTTTCAGGCCGAAGCTCCAACTAGAGAAACGTTCGGCTAGAGGTGGTGGAGGTGATGTCTGGTTGGATAAGGAGGTGGCTTAGCGAGGCAGTGAGAAATTGACTCCATCGACGATCGAGTTTTGGGGTTCGTCTTAGGTCGTGGCGGCGAATTGGAGGCTAAGGACGATGGCATTGGGGGTGTCAGTGATGAGGCTCTCTTTTGGTGTAGTGTGGCTACATAAGGTGGTCAGCGAATCGAAAATGAACGGAAGGTCGAGTCTCGTTTTTCAGTGGCCATGTATTGATGATCATGGATTAGGAAATTAAGCTAGCTGGTTAGATTTATCGATTGTAATTAGTGAATAAATTATATTATTTAATTCGCTAATATAATAGATGCAATAAATTGATCATTCTAGGTCCAAATCTAACATGGTCAGTCATGTTGGATTCGTAATGACGATATCTATATTTTGGAATTGGATTCATAGGAATTGGAGCTTGTAGAATTTTATGCAAAAATCGAATGCCTATTCGATTTAGTTAAGACCGGCATGCCTTGGGGGTAATTGGAATTTTTGTTAGTTTACTTACATTAAATTAACTATATAGTATCTATGATCCTATAAATTTATTTTTGAATGCTTTGACGATATTTTATATATTGTTGTTGTTGTATTATTGATTTTTTGGTTGAAATCCCATTTTGGAAAATGGATGACTTAATCAATTAATTATTGTGAACGCATATGATTATATATATTGTCTGTAACCATTGTTTTGCATGGAATATTTGTAGAGAGACCTTACGGGGTTCTCCCTACTAATGATTATTTATTTCTTTATGCCGCTTATTGATGTTTAGTTGAAATTAATCGTGATACTCTATTTAAATTGTTAAAGTATCTTTATAGTTATTTTACCTATATTGTCGATTATTGAATATCATCTCTTAAACCTTTCGTTTGCGTTGTCTTGAGCTTGTATTTTCACAGAAAAGATATTTAAATTTATTGATCATTTTGATTAATGAAATTTAAATTAATTAATCATTTTAATTAATGATGTTCAAAATTTATCGAATAATGTTAGTTAATGATGTTTGAATTTTGTTAATTCATCTAGTTAATGGTATTTGGATTTAATTAATCATTTTAATTAATGATATTTGAATTTAAGTAATCATTTAAGTGATGATGTCTTAAGTTAATAAATCATTTTAACTAAAGATGTTTAAATTTATCAATCATTTTAATTGATTATATTTGAAATTAATGCTGTTTGAGTTTAATTAATCATTTTAATTAATGATGTTTTAAATGTAGTAAATCAATTTAGTAAACAATGTTCAAATCTAATTTACATTTGAAATAATGATATTTGGATTTAGTTAAACATTTTAAGTAATGATATTTGAAATTTAAGTATTCATTCTAATTAAGATATTTGAATGTAATTAATCATTTTAACTAGTGATATTTAAAGTTAATTAATTAATTGAACTTTATGTTAATCCACGGTATTTTAGTCAATTAATTGAAATATGGAATAAATAAAACTACAATAGTAGAAAATGTCTTTGATATAATAAAATTAGCCAAGGGCATAGTCATCTAGTATTTTGGATTCACAATAGTCTTCAGGCGGTCAAGTGAAAAATTCTATTTATCCATTTCTTATTTACTCCACAACTGGGTGTACAAAACTTTATTTTGTTTGATATTTTTAAGCATGCAATCACGTACATACCTGCACTGTCATATTTCATTAGCATACACCAAATCCAAATGTTTGACAACCGCCTAATAACCACAGTTTCCATCCATGGCACTTTCTAGGTAGGCATTTGGATGACGTAACTTTCATTACATTGATTGATCGATAATCGCGTTTATGATGCAGTAGCTTCCAGTTCCTTTCTTTTTGGTTTTTAACTTAGTAAATGATGGGAATTCATCAAGTTCAAATACCGAAGGATCTCATTTTATGGAATTTTTTTTCTATTTCTGGATGTTCTTCCTTTTCCTACATTTAACACACTAGGTGTTAGGATTCTCAAAAACATGGTGAATGAGATATGTCCCACATCGCCAAAAATATGTAATTTTATGGTTTATATAGTATACTCTTAATCCCTATATTGGCCCTTAGGGTCAGGTAATTTTGTGCGAGGGGAGGACCTATATGGTAATGGAATAACACACGCACGCGCCGTCGCCCGTCCATCCCACCAACCGAACCAGGCCGGGTCACGTCGGGTGCGGGTCCAATAAGAGTGGGCCGTGTTATATTATTGTACAGAAGTGAACGGTTTTCTACTGTTTAAATTCAAAAAGAAGCGACTAAAGGATTGGACGCGACTGTTGCAAATAGAAACAGTTTTTGACCATTGCAAACGAAGAGACGCGACTGTTACGAATAGTAATAGTTTTCAACCATTGCAAACGAAGAGACGCCACTGTTGCAAATAGCAACAGTTTCGGCCGTTGCAAACGAAGAGGCGCTACTGTTGCAAACAGCAATTGTTTTCGGCCATTGCAAAACGAAGAGGCACGACTATTGCGAACAGTAACGCTTTTTGGCATTGCAAATGAAGGGATGCTACTTTTATCAACGGGTGTGGCCATTGGGAATTTGGCTATAAATAAGGAGGAAACCTGATCACTTTCCTCATTCAATCAATTCTAAATTTTCTCTTCTTTCTCTTCATTTCTTAATATCTACAATCCATGCGCTTTTGCATATCACACAGAAGATCATACACATCACAATCTCGAGCAGATCACGTCTGTCGTATATCGTTTTCTTTCTTCGTTGTGCTATTTCTTTAAATAGTATAACGTTTGATTTAACACTATAGTTATTATTGCTATAGTTGTTACTTTGTTGTTGTAATTAATTACAAAATACGTGTTAAAATAACTAATACAGAATTCCAGAGTAGTGGAAATCTGAGTTGTAAACTTGTGAGACAAGTTTATTATTGATTCGTCTCTGTTTTGGTATACTAGACGTACAACATCTTAAGACTTTCCTGTTTTAACTAAAACAGAGATGACAACCGTTGAACTATCAACAAAGGCTACTACTCACAACAGGCCTGATCCATTCGAAGGAGATGGTGGTGACTTCATAACATGGCAAAATCAAATGCTATTTTATCTCACCACACTTGGTCTGCAACGGTATCTCGCAGAGGAGGAATCGATTCCTGGAGCAGGCAACGAATCGGATGTTGATATATGGAAGCATTCCGATTTTCTATGCAGAAACTATATTCTTAATTATCTCGACAATGTGCTATACAAAGTATATCAGTCTCTAAAGACAGCAAAAGCACTCTGTAATGCACTTTCCACGAAGTACAAGACACAGAATATCGGTCTTAACAAATTCATTGTAGACAAATTCATGGACTACAAGATGGTTGACTCCAAACCAGTGATTGCTCTACTGCAAATCATCATTCATGAACTCGAAGCGGAAGGTCATAACGTTAGAGAATCATTTTTCGTTGAAGCCATCACGGGAAAATTGTCACCGTCATGGAGAGATTACCGCAACTATCTAAAGCATCTGAAATAGAAAATCTCTTTAAAGGATCTCATAATCCGACTAAAAATTGAGTCAGATAACCGTGGAATTACAAAACCAAACGAGGAGGCATTTGTGGCTGAAAGGTCAAAGACCAAAAATAAAAAGAAGAATTTGTAGAAGAAAAGGAAAGCTCAAGACAACAAACCAAAATACAACAAATGAACCAAAATGTTTAATGGCGAGTGTTGGGTTTGTGGAAAGGTTGGACATGCCGCTAAAGATTGCAGACACAAAATGGAACGCGACAAAGAGGCAAATATAGTAGACAACATGGAAGTAGACGAGTCCAACTTCTCGGCAGTTGTATCTGAATGCAATTTGGATCAGAATCCTAACCAACTGTGGGTAGACACAGGCGCTACTCATTATGTCTGCTATGATAAATCCATGTTTTCTACATACCAGAAATTCGATCACGATGAAAAACTCTACATGGGTAATTCTGCAGTATCCATGATCGAAGGCAGTAGCACAGTGATCCTCAAGTTTACTTTTGAAAAAACTGTCAATTTGAATGACATTCTCCACGTTCTAGACATACGCAAGAATTTGATCTCTGGCTCAGTACTATCGAAGAAAGGATGCAAAATGGTGCTCGAGTCAGACAAGGTGGTTCTGTTCAAAGCTGGAATGTATATCGGAAGGGGATATTTAAGTGACGGCCTATTTAAGGCAAATGTAGCCTTTATCGGCAATAAAACTATGTATTCTGATTGTGCTATTAATAAAATTGAAGTTTCTTACTTGCATGAGAACGAAATTTTACTATGGCATGATAGATTGGGACACATAAATTTTCGAAAAATGAAAACATTATCAAACTTGGGATTAATTCCAAAATTCCAAGTAGATAAGAACTACAAATGTGAGACATGTGTAGAAGAAAAAATGGTTAAAAAACCATTTCAATCTGTTGATAGAAGCACCGAACCACTAGATTTGGTTCATACAGATTTATGTGATTTTAAACCGTTACTTACAAGAGGTGGAGAAATGTACTTTATCACTTTTATTGAAGATTACATGCGATATTGCTATGTATATCTTTTGAATAGTAAAGATGAGGCAATTACATCATTTATATAGTACAAGGATGAGGTAGAAAATTAGTTAAATAAAAAGATCAAGATATTGAGATCTGATCGACGTGGAGAATATGAATCACCATTTGAACAGTTCTGTGTCGAAAATGGTATAATTCATCAAACAACAGCTCCATATTCACCACAACAAAATGATGTAGCCAAAAGGAAGAACAGAACGTCAATAGACATGATTAATGTCATGCTTTTAACCTCTGGTCAACTGATGAACTTGTGGGGGGAAGCCTTAAATATGTCTAATCACATATTAAACAAAGTCTCTCACAATAAAACAGGAACAGTTCTATATGAGATTTGGAAAGGACACAAACCAAGCTTTAAATACGTCAAAGTATGGGGGTGCTTGGCGAAAGTTCCAATTCTGCCTCCAAAGAGAGTCAAACTTGGACCAAAAACAATAGATTGTTACTATCTAGGGCCTGCCCAAAATAGTAGTGCCTATAGATTTTTGGTATTCAAGTCTGATATATCTGATATTTATGTAAATACAATCATGGAATCTAGAGATGCCTCATTCTTTGAAGAAGTGTTTCCGCACAAATGGAATGAACGAAATAATGTCCCTAAAAGGACAAGAGAAGAATCAAGCAATTCACATGAAGATGAAACTCATCATGAGATTGAGGAAGTTGAACCAAGAAGAAACGTAAGGGCAAGGACTTCCAAGACATTTGGTTCGGATTTTTTCACATATGTGTTAGAACACGAACCTCAAACGTACAAGGAAGCAATGTCATCTTTTGGAAAGAAGCAATCCAAAGTGAAACTGATTCAATTCTAAGTAATAATACTTAGGAAATTGTTAATATTACACCTGGAATAAAACCTATTGGGTTTAAATGGATTTTTTAAGAAGAAAATGAAAGCAGATGGATCTATCGACAAGTATGAAGCTGGATTAGTAGCCAAAGGATATCATCAAAAAGAAGGAGTAGACTTCTTTGATACATATTCGCCGGTAACTAGAATAACCTCTATAAGAATGCTAATAGCAATGCATCGATCTATAATCAAGAAATTCATCAAATGGATGTAAAGACAGCATTCTTAAATGGAGATCTCGATGAGGAGATCTACATGGAGCAAGCTGAAGGTTTTGTTTCCAAAGGAAATGAAAATAATGTCTGTAGATTAGTAAAATCACTATACGGACTAAACAAGCTCCAAAACAATGGCACGCAAAATTTGATTGTGTCATGATGAGAAATGGTTTTCGTATAAATGAATGCGATAAGTGTGTTTATTATAAACAAATTGGACAATCATATGTGATGATTTGTTTATATGTAGACGATATGTTAATATTTGTTTCAAGTACTCAGGTAATAGAGACCATAAAGAAGATGTTAATTAGAAATTTCAATATGAAAGACTTAGAGTTGCGGACGATATTTTGGGAATCAAAATAATAAGAACACCTAATGGAATTGAATTATCTCAATCACGCTATGCACACAAAGTGATTGAAAATTTTCAAAATTTTGGTATTAAGAACAACTTTTAATCCATCAGAAGTATTGCATAAAAACACTAATGAGAGTGTAATGCAACTTGAATACTCTCGCATAATAGGATATCTCATATATCTCATGAATTGCACAAGATCAGATATAGTTTATGCAGTAAGTCGACTGAGCAGATATACAAGCAATGCAGAAAAGGAACACTGGCACTAATGAGAGTGCTTGGATATTTAAAAATACCACAAATTATTCCTTACATTATGGAAAATATCCTGCCGTCTTCGAAGGATATAGTGATGCAAACTGGATTGCTGATTCAAAGGAATCAAATCAACGAGTGGTTATGTATTTACCTTAGCAGGAGCAGCAGTGTCATGGAAATCTACTAAACAAACATGCATAGCTCGATCCACTATGGAATCGAAGTTCAGCACTTTAGATAAAGCAGGCGAAGAAGTAGAATGGCTTCATCATTTTCTAGAAGATATTTCATTTTGGTCTAAACTGGTACCGACCATATGCATACACTGTGATAAGCAAGCTGCGCTAAGCAGAGTGCACAACTTTGTGTATAATGGAAAGTCACGTTACATTCGTCGACGCCATAACACAGTTAGGCAGTTGCTCCCAAATGAAACTATTTCCATAGATTATGTGAGAACAAATGATAACCTAGCGGATCCATTTACTAAAGGAATATCAAGAGAGAAAATTGACTGCGCATCGAAGGGAATGAGTTTAAAAGCCTAAATCGCTAAGAGTTATCTTATACGGAAACCTATCCTAACGATTGAAGATCCCACGGACTAGGATCAATAGGCAAACTACTTCTGAGTAACTCAAGATGTAATGCATTTGCTTGGACATAGTCCAACTCCATTCCTATGGTGCACAATATAAATGCATGCCCTACAGAAGTATTTAAAAATTAAAACTACATCTTGAAAATAGTAAGTGGAGTATATGTGGGATACTCTTAATGGTTGCGATCACCTATGTTAGTGTGAGTTGGGTCGGGTCTATGGGACTATTAAAGGATTTTATTCTCTAAAAACACTCGCAGAACCAAAAATTATTCAGGACCAAAATGAACACAACCAAGAGATTGGATGTCAAGAGAAATAATGCTTTGTAAAGCTTATTGTCTGGTTATACAATAACGGCTGACGGTTCAACATGAAATAATTCACCTATTAGCCAAGTATATCCGATAAGTTTTAACTAGGGAAAGTTCAAAGTGAAATATCTACTTATCCTCGATATAGTATTATTTTCATATGAACTGTATGATATTACACTTTGTGTGGGGGAGACATACATCGTCATTCATGTGGGGGATTGTTAGGATTCTCAAAAAAATGGTGAATGAGATATGTCCCACATCGCCAAAAATATGTTCATTTTCTGATTTATGTAGTATACTCTCAATCCCTATATTGGCCCTTAGGGTCAGGTAATTGTGTGCGAGGGGGGACATATATGGCCATGGACTAACACACGCGCGCGTCGCCGGCGTCCGCCCGTCCGACCGAACCGGGGCGGTGTGGGTGCGGGTTCAATAAGAGTGGACCATGTTATATTTTTTTGCACATAAGTGAACGATTTTCTACTGTTTAAATTGAAAAAGAAGTGACTACTGTATTGGACGCGACTATTGAAGCAAGCAACAGTTTTCGGCCGTTGCAAATGAAGAGACGCGACTTTTGCGAATAGCAACAGTTTTCGGCCGTTGCAAACGAAAGGACGCGACTGTTGCGAATAACAACAATTTTCTGCTGTTACAAACGAAGAGGCGCTACTGTTGCAAACAACAACAGTTTTCGGCCGTTGCAAAACGAAGAGGCGCGACTGTTGCGAACAGAAATGCTTTTTTGGGTTGCAAATGAAGGGATGCTAATTTTCTCAACCGGTGTAGCCATTGGGAATTCGGCTATAAATAAGGAGGAAACTTGATCACTTTCCTCACTCAATCAATTTCAAATTTTCTCTTTTTCATCTTCGTTTCTTAATATCTACGATCTGTGCGCTTTTGCATATCTAACAGAAGATCATACACATCACAATCTCGAGCAGATCACGTCTGTTGTATCTTGGGAGACTTTGAATAAAGTCTTAAGAAAATTGTTACGACAAGCCTCAGACGTAATTTTCTTTTTCAACTAGTTAGATTTTTAGTTGATTTATGTATATGTATATATATATATATGTATATGTATATGTATATGTATATATATGTGTGTGTGTATGTATATCGTTTTCTTTCTTCGTTGTGCTATTTCTTTAAATAGTATAACGTTTGATTTAGCATTATAGTTATTATTGCTATAGTTGTTACTTTGTTGTTGTAATTAATTACAACATACTTACTGTTAAAATAACTAATACAGAATTGCAGAGTAGTGGAAATCTAAGCTGTAAACTTGTGAGACAAGTTTATTATTGATTCGTCTCTGTTTTGGTATACTAGACGGATAACACTAGGTTCTAGAGTTATATTAACTTTGTGAATGCAATAATTCTAAGATCATATTGGATTATTAATCTTTTGCCATCTTTCGATCTCTTCTGTCTTTGACGTATTCTTCAACTTCTGATAGCTCGTCAACTTAAACAATTGCTCTATTTATATCCGTAGGTTTACAAAGTTATCAGTAGCAAATAGAGGTATAAAAACATACACCGACTTAAATTCTTCTATTATATGTACACATAGTAAACCACTAGTGGGTATCAGTTGACATCCAGATCCAGTAAATAAAATTCCAACACTAGGCATTCTTCGTAACTCAATTAAAGGAGATCTAATGCTTTATGTGAGACGAAGTCAATAAGTTCATGCATCATAGGTTAATCTTGAAATCTATTTGGTGTCATTATTATGCTAGTTTCGAATCTACCATAAACTCTGACAAATCCATTGTTAAATTTTTTATGAGCTTTGTTCCTACATGTACAAAAAGAGCTGTAAGAAGTATGCAGATATAACTTCAATGCGTCATGTGCACCGTTCTCTCCACTAGTCGAAACACTATCAAATGATTTATTTTATCAGTCGATGGACATTCAAATTTTTTCTTATGTTTAGTCAACCATGTATTGTTTACATAAGCCATTGCATTTTTAAACTTTGACGTCATCTAACGTGATTGTTGTATCCATCGTAGATGCAAACTGTTATAGCTTTGTTCCAATCATTGTAAAACTCCTTATGCTCGTTCAACCATTCTTCTTTGTTTTCATATTTCTTAAATTACAGCTTACACTTCACTTCCATATTTTTTTCCTATATGCCAAGCATATAGTAGATGTGAAGCACTAGGGAATAAATTCTCGATGGCAATGATTGTTAAAATAGAAAAGAGAAGAGAATTATAATTTTAGAGGAGAATAGACAATTTTTTTTATAACTTGCTTTTTGTCGTGCCTACAACTTGCTTACAACAAAACAAAATGACCACATATATATAGTGGTTTACAACCCTTACAAACGGACATAACCTTTTTTAATAGACACCCTTTCACTTCAATAGACATGACTTTTACTTAATAGACACGACTCATCATTTAAATAGACACGACTTTTCAGTGAATGGACACGACTCTTCACTGAACAGATATGACTTTTCATTCGAATAGACACGACTCTTCATTCGAATAGACATGACTTTTCACATCAGCAGACACGACTCTTTAATTTTGGTTTACACCAACAATGCCTCCCCTAAAACAAAATTCCTTCGAACACCCAATGCAGCAACAATTCTTGAGAAAGCAGTCCCTCCAAGCGGCTTTGTGAAGATACCAGCAATTTATTCTTCACTTTGACAATACTTAAGACTCACTTCTTCTTCACGAACGAGTTCTTGTAGGAAATGGAAACGTAGACGAATATGCTTTGTTCTTCCATGCAAAATAGGATGCTTTGAGACAGAGATAGTAGAACTATTGTCGCAATAAATGATCGTAGGATCTTTTTGCTTGAAGCTTAGATTTTCAAGAATTCCTCTTAGCCATAAAGTTTGACATCCTGCTAGAGATGCTGCGATGTACTCCGCTTCGGTGGTAGAAAGTGCCACAACTGGTTGTTTTTTTGAACACCAAGAAATAATTTCACTTCCAAGGTTAAATGCATAACCCGAAGTACTCCTTGAATCATTGATGCTTCCACCTAGATCGCTGTCCGTATATCCAACAAGCTTCACAGGCACATGAGCTTCATAGAAAATGCCATAGTCAATAGTTCCTTTGACGTATCGTAAAATTCTTTTTGCAGCTTTCCAATGGTTTGAGAAAGGCTTCTCCATGAATCTGCTAATCAAGCTTACTGCGTACATGATGTCGGGTCTTGTAGCAGTGGGATACATCAAATTTCCAACTAGGCTTCGAAAAATAGTTGGATCGACAAACTTTCCTTCACCATTTTTGCACAATTTCAAACATTTTGATTGCTGAACACCTATCCCTAGAAAAAGATGTAATTCTCCCAAATCTGTCATCTCGAACTCCTTCATCATTGAATTTTTGAATTCAGATAACATCTCCATATTATCTCTAGTAAAAATCAAATCATCCACGTATAAACTCACGATCATGAAAGCTCCTTTTGAATGCTTCTTCATGTAAAGAGTGTGTTCAAAAGGACACCTTTCAAAGCCGTTCTTCAAGAAGAAATTATTGATATGATCATACCATGCACGTGGGATTGCTTCAGCCCGTATAAAGCTTTCCCCAGCTTATACACCTTTTCCTCTTCGCCCCCCTTCACAAAACCAGGAGGTTGTTGACGATAAATTTCATCTTGAAGAAAACCATTCAAGAAAGCTGATTTCACACCCATTTGCAGCAGCTTCCAGCCATTTTGGGCAGCAAGAGAAATCAACAATCGAATTGTATCAAGTCGAGAGACAGGAACGAATACCTCATTGAAATCTTCCCCTTCCTTTTGCTTATACCCCTTCGCAACCAAACGTTCTTTGTACTTGTTGATGGAGCCATCAAGATTTGTTTTGGTTTTGAACACCCATTTTACGCCAATGGCTGATTTGTGTGAAGGCAAAGTGGTAAGCTCCCACGTACCATTTTTCTCAATAGACTTGATTTCATCCTTCATTGCATTCACCCATTTTTCTTCCTTTGATGCTTCTTCATAAGTGATTGGATCTTCTCCCGCAAAAAATGCAAAATATACATGATCCGTATTGTCAACTTCTTCGGTTGCATCATAGATTTCTCTCAAGGATCGCGTCCTTCTTTCCGTCGTTGGTGGTGAATTTTGCTCCTGCTCAGCCCCATTATTTTTAGGCTGTTGTTCTTCAATACCAACATCAGCATCAACACCTTGTTCCAAAGGAGTTTTCTCTTCAAGATTTAGTGTTTGCCATCCAGGTAATTCTGCAAAATCTGAAAAATTATAATAGCCACTTTCATCAAAGCGAACATCTCTGCTGATAATCATCTTCTTCGTCTTCGGATTGTAAAGCTTGTAAGCTTTAGTCCTTTGGCTATAACCGATGAAAATGCCTTTTTCAGATTTATCGTCGAGCTTTGATCTTAAAGCATCAGGAGTATGAGAGTATGCAAGACAAGCAAAAGTTTTTAAATGAGCAACATTTGGTTTCTTGCCATACCAGACTTCATTTGGAGTGGAATCCTTTAAGCTCTTCGTTGGTGACCGGTTGATTAAGTAAACGGCACAAGAGACCGCTTCTGCCCAAAAACATGTAGGCAAGTTCTTCTTCTTCAACATGCATCTGACCATATTCATTATTGTTCGATTTTTGCGCTCTGCGACTCCGTTTTGTTGAGGTGAGTACCTAGCAGTTAACTCATGGCGGATTCCATGATTTTGGCAGAATTCTTCAAATTGAGAGGACATGTATTCTCCTCCACGGTCACTCCTTAGATTTTTTATTTGATGACCAGAATGTTTTTCAACTTGAAATTTGAACTCTTTGAAGCAAGAGAAGGCATCTGATTTTTCTTTGACACAGTAAACCCAAATTTTTCTTGTGTAATCGTCAACAAATAACAAGAAATATCTGCTGCCTCCAAGCGATGGCACTTGCATTGGTCCACAGAGGTCGGTGTGAACAAGCTCCAAAGGAGATTGAGAAATCCACTTCGATTTGGATGGGAAAGATTCACGATGTTGTTTTCCCAATTGGCATTCCTCACATGCTTCGTTTATCACTTCAAGTTTAGGAAGCCCTTGTACTATTTTTTTGGTAGACATCTCCTTCAAACTCCGAAAGTTTAAATGCCCAAACCTCTCATGCCATAACTTGGAAACTTCATCATTAGAAGTAGCAATCATGCACGTACTGCTCATGATGTCAAGTTTGATCGGAAATAATTTGTTGGATCCCATCACAATATTTGCCACTTGTTGGTCGTTCTTCTTCATGCAACATTGATCTCCAACGAATCGAAAATCAAATCCTTTCTTCAGCAAGTGACCGACGCTAAGAAGATTGCTGCGTATGCCTGGTACATAAAGAACCTCCGACATTTTTTTTAACTTTTCCAGCCTTGGTTTTGAAGGAAATTTCGCCAACACCTTGAATTTTGTATGATTTTGCATCTCCAATAGTAACCTGACCATCATCTGCTTCCACAAGACTTGAAAATAGATTTTTATTTCCAGTCATATGCCTACTTGCACCACTATCCAAGTACCATACGTTTTCAACATTTCCATCCGAAGCGATCAACAAAGTTTCAGATTTTTATGCTTCATTATGCATAAAACCAACAACTGGCTTCTTTTCAGGATGTTTCTCCCACCAATCATTTGCTTTATGACCCGGCTTGTGACAGAAATTGCATTCAAAATATGGTTTTTTGCCTTTGTATTTGGCTCGCGCCTTGTTGTTTTGGATTGATGGTTTCTCCTCCTTTGATTCTTCACGTTTTCCACTATTCATGTTGTTACTTTTGCCATGGGATGGGCCTTGACCTTTTCTGGATGTGAATTGAGATTTTAAGGCTTGATCTTGGGAAGAATTTGTTTGTTTACTTCTAATCAAGATCCTAGCCTCATGAGCTTCCAGCCTTTCTTGCAAGCCTTCAAGAGAAAGTGAAGCAATATCATTTGATTCCTCAATTGCGACCACAATATGATCGAAATTGATTGGTAGGCTCCGTAGTATTTTTTTAACGGCTCTTTAAGTCTCCACGACTTCCCCGTTTGAAGCCATCTGATTTATGATGGAAGTGAGACGAGTAAAATACTCTGAGATTTTCTCACTATCCTTCATTTCGAGCTTTTCGATTTCAGCTCGTAGTGACTGCAGGCGAACCTTTTTTACTTGATCTTGGCCAGAATACGTTGTATTCAATATTTTCCAAGCCTTTTGAGCATTTGAAACTTTTGAAATTCTCTCATAAACTTGAATTTGAAGTGTCTGATAGATTTGGAGGAGAGCCTTACGATCTTTCTGTTTTTTGCTTTTCAGAAGATCTCTTTGGGCAACTATGAGTTGCGTCTCATCTTTCGGCGCACCAACACCTTCTTCAACAACTGTCCACAAGTCTTGAGATTCAAGGCAGAGCCTCATTAGATTGCTCCAATAATCAAACTTTTCACCGTTGAATCGAGGAACAAGGGAGACAAGGTTGTTTGACATTTTTCAACCAAGCTCTGATACCAATTTGTTAAAATAGAAAAGAGAAGAGAATTATAATTTTAGAGGAGAATAGACAATTTTTTTTATAACTTGCTTTTTGTCTTGCCTACAACTTGCTTACAACACAACAAAATGACCACATATATATAGTGGTTTACAACCCTTACAAACGGACATAACCTTTTTGAATAGACACCCTTTCACTTCAATAGACATGGCTTTTACTTAATAGACACGACTCTTCATTTCAATAGACACGACTTTTCAGTGAACGGACACGACTCTTCACTGAACAAATATGACTTTTCATTCGAATAGACACGACTCTTCATTCGAATAGACATGACTTTTCACATCAGCAGACACGACTCTTTAATTTTGGTTTACACCAACAATGATGAAAGAAATTTCTGCATCTGTTATAATCATAAAAGAAAATTATTCATCTTTATGCAAACATTTCACAAATTTAAAGCCAACATATAGTTTTTAGTGAGTTCTCTACTCAAAAAGGAAATTGCAATAGTGAATGTCGAACTACTAGTTATATGAAAAAACATAAGAATGAATACTCGATAGAAGCACTGAGCTAGCGGTATAAACTTTGGATATGCAAGGAATAAATTAATAATTTGATTAGTATAGGATCAACTTTATATTCCACCGCATAATTATCTTATGTTGGCAGCTTCATAAATTGTTGCATTGTCGTTCTTCCTTCCGAATGAATGAAATTCAACTTATGTCTTGCAATGTATATATTGCGCATTGTAGCATGATTATTAGGATTATCATTTTTCAATATTGAAAGGATATGTCGAGGTTAGGAACTGTTGGGCGCAAGGGCGAGCAAGGGTGGCCCTTGGATAAAGCTGTTAAAGTCATGGCTTTGGGTCCATTTCACACTGGGAATCAAAATAAAAGAAAGATTAAAAGCAAGACATAAAATTTTATATAGTAGACCGCAACAAAAGCATTGTATGGTAATAAAAGTAAATGTTAGGCACAAGGACAATAAGGATCGGTTCATCCTCTTTCTCTTTAATTCATTGTTCTTAAATTTAAGAATTGCTTCTTTCAAAAATCCCACAAGTTCATAACTTTCAACATCTACTTTCATTGAAAGAAATAGAAAGAAAAGATTAGAGCATCGTATCAATATCAAAATACACAGTTCTGCATAAGAGGATTGACTTTTTTATCTTTATTTTATGGGTTTATGCTTATAGAATATTAATATGGTTTGAATGCTAAAATTCACGGTAAATAAGATTCTTTGCTTTGAATTTTAATTATTAATGTCTTTAACTCAAATCGGCTTCTAAAACCTATTTATTTTTAAACTATTGTATGACTTGAAGTATTGTTACCAAAACAGTTGTTTCTTTTATTACTTCATTTTTTATCTATACCTATATAAACTACACCAATGCTTCAGTTTTACTAATCTAATTAGTATTTGTAATAGAGTCTTGACACACAACTAGCTTTATGTATCAGAACTCCTAGGACCATCCCTGGTTGTGCGTCAACTTCAACATTTTTCAATTCATCTTCTGTTAACTTTGCTACATATGGATGACCAACAAATAATATTTGATAATGAGTCCCATTATTAAATCGATTGTGTCATTTTCATCCTCTTCACTAAGTGCACTAAGTTTAAACTATCATTCACACTTTTTTGAACTACTTTTTCTTTACCTTTTTCTGATCCATTTTCAAAGCATGATTTTTATCTTCGTGGCTCTTATACACTCCATTTCATTTGTATTTCATTTCAACCCATAATCCTTTACTATTAAGATTTGTATTTTTGCTGAATGATCCATTTGTCAAAATTGCATTGTTGTGTCAAAAATTGACACAACACCCAAAAAGCAATTAAATCTAGATATAACGAATAAAAGATATGGAAAACAATAACAAATAAGACTATTTATAGTGGTTCGGAAAATTTACCGACCTCCATCCACTTTAATTTTATTATTTGATTGTTACTCTCGAAACTAAATGAATATGACTCAAATCCAAGCACAATCTAGTAGATCTCGGATTGACAAGGGTTTAGGGATGAAGAAGATAGAAAAGTTTCTAAGTGTCAAAAAGTCCCCCTCTAGTTTCCATAGGCTTGTTATTTATAGAAGAATCGCCCAATGAGGTCAATGGATCATGAAATACCAGATCAAAATCTAGATCAAAGAAAGCAAGAGGCAAGACGAACCCCCTATCTAAATAAATTTTGTCGGTAACGACATGATTTATGTCAGTACTAATATGATTTGCTAAGTTCAAACCATGACCTTTCCTTCATCTTGTCTTTTAGCTTCAATTCATCAAGTTCCGAGAACTTTTCCCTTAGAATTAGGTTGCACCACTAGGTTCTAACACATCTAGTACTTGTCCTCCACTATTGAGATTTTTGGAGTTTTCAAGTATTCCTTTATAAATGGGCTTCAGGCCGTTAATCTTCGCCAACCATCCACTGATCGTCACTCTAGAAGCCATGAATATGCACAAAAAGTGATCGGTACCGACCTCTGTTCTTGTCGGTACCGACCTCTTTTCCATAGTACAATCAACTTCCAACTTTATGAAGTCTTTTCCATCGCCATTCCAAGCTGCCTCCAAGTCTTCAGTGCTATTCCTTGGTCATACTAAAGTCCAATCCATCTATTCGAGTATGTTCTAAGACTGTGGAAATTTTTTGTACCACTTGCCCTACAAATCATACCTTACGAATGTGAGGTGTGCATTGCAAAAGAACAAGTTTCAAGAATAATCAATCATTTGTAGTTGAGCTCCCCGGCTACCCTTCGATCCAAATTATGGTGAACTGTCAGGTTCCTTTGGATTTACCAGCAAATCAAAGGAGGCCATTATAGCTATGAACTATATTCCTTACTACTATCTGGGTTTAAGTCCAGTAGGATCCAACAGAAGATGGAACAACTTCATGACGTCAGAATAGCACAGAACTCAAACAAAAGGGGCCAAAGAAGGAAGGTAACGAGAGCAAAATCATATTACAAAGCAATGACTAAATCTGGCTAAACCAAAAAATCAGCATCCGTTCAGTCCAATCAGAAGCTAAATACAACCAGCTAGTAGATCGTCATCAAAACGGAGCAACATGCAACGGACTACACGAACAACGTTGATACAAAGCAACAAAAGCATTCTACACATCAAAGTCAAGAAATACACTAAGTCTTTATCGCTCGTATCTGGAGGAGGTGACTCAGAAGGACGGGACTCATTCGCGGAGTCTCATCGCATAATTCTGAATCCCCATCATCGGATTCTACATAGAAGTCATCGTTAAAGGTGGACTCATCGCTACTAATCTCGGGTTCCCCTCCTCTTTCTCTAACCTCATTGCAACCTTGCCTTCACTCTGTTGGAACTCTTCTCCTTCTTCCGGGATTGGAGGCATTCTGACCGGGCTGCTAACTCTCATCGCGGTAACATCTCTTCCTTCGTGGGCCTCTTCAGCTAATTCTTCGGACAAGCCCTCTCTGTCTTGAGAAGCACCTTCTATGGAACCACGCGAAGAAGTAGTAGATCGTATGCAGACCCTGGACTGAGCAGGGAAGGGGACCTCAACTTGAACAATGGATCTCCCGGGATGTAGTAATCCATACCGGAGCAAGTTTTCATTGGTTAGCAAGACTTTGACAGACCTTTCTTCAACATCTATAACATTTAGGGTCTGAAAAACTTCATCAAGAGAAACGTCCCTGTTTGGCTTTAGGATAACTGCAAGAAGTATACGGCTTGTTGGAAACTCCATAGCAATGCGTCAGAACTCGATAAGTATGAAAAGGAACTTAGCCCCTATCGTCCAAAGATGGCTAAACCCCTTGGGGCATCTAACAAAGAAATACCACGTTTTGAACTGGGACAAGTTGCTCCATAGACGCAAAATGATTTTTTTGGTTCTTTTGAGCTTCAATCACGATCAAGGATGGACATTCATCTCTCCTCTTGAACGATAAAAAGTACCGCAAGTCATCAAAGCTTGGAGCATGGTTGAATGTTTGCATGAAAAGAATGTGAAAGCAAGTCTATAAGGCATAATCATTGGGATGAATATGGAATAGTGCAATGCCTAAGTTTGAAAGAGTCTCGTGCAGAAAGTTGTTAAAGTGAGGCACGACTCCATTCAGACACACATACCGATGGCAAGCTGTATATCTTGGAGGAGGCATATGAGCAAAATCGTTCTTCTCCGGTATTCCTCCTCTGGTATACCATAATGCACGCGGATATTGTGCAGAACTTTAGTGGAAACTACCGAAGAAGCTCTATCTGGCGGGTTGAGTAAAACTCTAAAATTAGGGGGTGTTCGTCCAAGACAGGACCTACTAGGACCAATTGGTCGTATTCTGCTTGTAAAGTGGATGAGAAAGGGCGATGGACGATGACTCGGCTGTCGAAAGTACCAGACTTCCTTCACTCGATTTACGACGCGAAGATGGATGCTTTGTTCTTAAACAACGGAACTTGCATTCAAA
Organism: Allium cepa; assembly: GCA_030765085.1. Taxonomy (NCBI): domain Eukaryota; kingdom Viridiplantae; phylum Streptophyta; class Magnoliopsida; order Asparagales; family Amaryllidaceae; genus Allium; species Allium cepa. Next base: position 913,041,280 of record CM060929.1, on the reverse strand, counting down.
ATGGTCAGGTGATTCTATTCTGAACTAATAATTTCCCCTACAACACTTGAATTCTGAAGAGATATTGCTTTGTGTCAAAGCAACAGAGTTCAAGTATGTACCGAGGCAAGTGCAGTGTGTTGTCTATAGGGGTGAGCTCGGTGTTCGAAACACTGCAAAAGCTCTAACCCATGTAGATAGTTCGCCTATAGTAGGAAAGGAAAAGGATTTCCCGTATTGTTTCCATTTTTTATATCCTCTACACTTAACCATTATCGATCAACTATCGATAACTGATCCATTATCCGAAGCAATGTTGAAAATTCTTCTCGTTGTAGGGACACCGAGCATGCAAAAAGAAAGGAAGATAAGTCCAAATCCTCCGGAAGAGCCAGGGCCAATCCACAATGTGTCGTGCAATATTAGCTATGGAACTTGGCATAAGTCAATTCAGGCTTAATGGACAAAGATAGAAAAATGTGTTAAGCACCGAGATAAGGCCTAAATGTCATTCCAAGAGAAACTCAAGACTTGATTTACTATCTTCCTCCATTAAGCCGCAATGAACTCAAACTTCTCATGACCAACATCGCAATTGCAAACTCGCCATCAAGTCGTTAAACGAACGCTATGATTAGCAAACCCACCTCAAACTAAACTCCAAAACACACGAGTATTCAAAGACTTGGAATCAGCAAGTTGTAATTGGGTCAGTGGTGAGCTAAGTGGATGGATTAGCGGCGATCTAAGGTAATGGCGAATTAGGGTTTCGGAGAGAGATGGTCTGAGAATCACTAAGAATGGTCTTGGTAGATTGCTGGAAGGAATCATGGCAGATGATGAGACTTGACTGTTGGAAATGGATGGATCGAAGCACTAAGAAGAATCGAATCGCCTAGGGTTTGGATCGGACGAAGACTTGGGTTGCGTAAAGGAAATGAGCTGACTCGACTCAAATAAATAATCAGGTGGGCTCGAATAGCTTATATAAGCAAATGATAACAAAAATGTTAAAAATTCCTCTAAGTACTCACGCCGCTAGCGATCCATCATTTATGGATCGCTGGCGACCCATACCGTTGAAGGCAAAAGCTTATCTTGTAATAATCAGGTCATTTGCAATCCATCGTCCATGGGTCGCTAATGACCCATGGGGATGAAAGCAAATTTTTTTCAAACTCGCACGGCGACATCTACCTGTCATTTCGAAGTTTACTTAGAAGCTATGGAGAGAATTTTGATTGGTTATGACAAGCAGTAGTGGTCGAAACCAAAACTAGGCAATCAACACTATAACCTGCAACGCATCCGCAAAATTCTGACGCAATCGCTTGGAATTCGACAAGCTGATACTACAATTGATAACTTCCTGAGCATGCCTTGTTTCCAATGAAGTGTACTCTGGAGTGCAAATGTTATCTGGGTTTTTATCCTAGCAGGATCCATTAGAAGACGGAACAACTTCATGACGTCAGAATAGCACAAAACTCAAACAAAATGGGCTAAAGCAGCAAGTTTATGAGAGCCAAGTCATATTACTAAAGAAAAGACTAGATTTGGCTAAAACAAGAAATCAGCATCCGTTCAATCCAATCAGCAACTAAATACAACTAGCTAGTAGAATCAAAACAGAGTATGGTGCCACGAGACTACACGAAAAACGTTGATATAAAGCATATACACTAAGTCTATGGATCGGTAGCGATCAATGCATCATGGATCGCCAGCGAACCATACTTTATCCTGGGATCGCTATGTCGCTATGGCATATGGAAGAAAGGAAGCATGATTGTAAAAGTGAAAAATGTGCTAAGTATATGGATCGCTAGTGATCCATACACCATGGATCGTCAACGATCCATACTAGACCACGGATTCTCAGCGAGCTAACTAGACAAAGTAATGGAGATGGGAGCTAAGTAATTAGCTCGCACGTAAGCTAAATCTATGGATCGCTAGCGATTCGTGGTTTTGGCTCGGATCACGATCTTAGCACCTCTATCTCCTTCTACGCCCATCTGCAAGCAGTCAGTAAAGAAGTCTGGCCTAGAAACTCTTCAATCTCTATAAATACCATCCTGCCTGCAACATAAACTGGATCTTCTCTGGACTGGTCGCTGGAGCTCTACTGGAAAATTTCTTTACTCTCTACCTTCCTCAAACCAATCTCCAAAGGGGTTCGCTGTGATTCTTCAGTGGATTTTAACCTTGGTGATCCAATCTAGCTAAGGACAATCATGAATCTTGTGATAAAAACACTTCTTGTAACAACGATCAGTATATAATAATACTATAAAGTGGACGTAGGCTTCGTTAACAGCCGAACCACTATAAAAGTCTCTTGTCTCCTTACTTTTTCTGTCTTTTTCTACATTTACTATTTACGCTATTGCTTTGTGGGAACAGGTCTGGTGCTTTCACACTCAAACCAGGGTGTTGATCCAATTTTTGGGTTAACACTCACTTAAGTGTTAGTCGTAAATCGTAATTATTCCATGCTCACTGGATATACATATTAGGTATAATCACTAAAGCGCTCCAATGTTCGCACGGGGCTAAGTTATCATATTTTAAGTCGTCTCGTGTTCCCTCGAAATTTAGGTTTTCAAAAATATATATCTATATCATCTAATGTTTTCCCATGATCTATCTATCTCAGGTTTACTATATATATCATGCAATCATGTGTTGTTAATCACACGAGTGCATTGCCACCAATTGGAAAGTTACTTATAATTCATATAATATCATATAGCAACCCATGATAAGTAAGTCCAATCACATCAAGACAATGAAAATCATTAGTTAATAATCATAATCAAACCATAAGTCATTCAAATCCTAATGTCAAGCCTAGATCTCTCAGAATCTCATAATCAATGTCTAATCTAGTGTCAAGGCTCTATGGACCATACAATCAATGTATAATCTAGGGTATGATCTCTCCGGATCGTCTATTCACACTGAATCCAATACGCTCGCTCTCTAGCAAAGGAACCCAATGTCCAAGCAAGTCCATCTACTCACTCTCCAGTGAAGGGGCTTACTTTTCTATACAAGTTCATCCACTCACTCTCCAATATATGGAGTTGTACCTTATGATTCATCGTCCCATCTCTTCGATTGGAAAAACCATGTCCAATCAGTTTATTGCCAGTTATCATATTGGGATAATTATCAAAATCAAATATCCATTTATTAAATCAAAACCAAGAAAGAAGAAAATACCTAAACATTCCTACTATCAATGATTACTAGAAGACATCCAATTCAAAGCAAGCCTAAAGACCAATCGAGGTCCCATACACAGGTAAGCGGTTTAATAGCAATTCAACATTATTTATTTTACGAAAAAAAAGAAAAACAAAGGAATCGAACCTAACTCCTATCCATCCTGATCATGGGAAAATCATTCTTGACCCAAACCCACAGTTGTATCCTAATGCATTTGTTGAAGATGGTAGGTGCTCCTGCTGCACCATGGCCGTTTGGTTCCTTACATATTGTTGTAGGTAATTATTCAAAACATGCTCTTCAATCAAATCTCGTAGATTCCTACGTTCATTTGTTTCATGCCCATCCAGCTCGTGGAATAGGCAAAGCTTTTCAAACCTTTTCTCGCACCCATGGGTTCCCTCAAGCTGGCTTCTGGTAGGGATCTTCCTTGGACTATCTATGTAAATTCACTTTGGGGTTTCGGACGGTTCTTTATAGGAATAAAATTTCAATTCCCACCTCTGCCACTTTGGTCCTCCAAAGCCTTTGTCAACTTTCCCTTTTTCTTTGTCTTTACTATATCCTACAACGGATGGTCCTCCGTCATCCACAACATTAACCTCGTCATTTTCAGCCCCAATGTCCTCATGGCGTAGATATTTCTTAGCTTCATGGCCTCTATAAGGTCCATCAATGGATCCTTTTCCAAAGTAATTTTAAAGTCAGCCTTATTTCCAATTCTAAACACTACCACCATCAAACTTATCGATGGATCCAGCTTATGAACTACAGTTGCTGCTATATTAAATCTACTCAAATAACTTCTTAGGATCTCTATGGTGCCTTACTTCACACTCAAAAGCATCATCACATTCTTCGATCAAGAAATGTTAATTCTAAACTGTCTCGACAGTCCGTTTACTAATCTAGCCTACGTGCTTCTAAACCCATGATTTGACTACCTAAACCACATGGCAGCCAACTCCATCAAGTGTAATGGTAAACAATGTCACATTACTTCTTCAGAAGCACGTAATACCTTCATAGGTCAGATGTATCTCATCAGATGGATGGTTAGATCTTCCAACCCAGTGTAGTTTTCCAATATCGATAGCTTGAAATCAGGTGAATTCCTTACGTACTGGATGTTAAAGGTGAATGGATTTCTATTCATGTACTCCAACTCTAGCCAAGAGTTCCACCTTTCACTATTCTATTGATCATTTCAGTCATTCGATCATTTTTATTTATTTGTAGTCTCTTATACATTGCTTCATTTTGCTCCATGTTCATACTGTAAGGTTCTGCTTCCAACTCCTGTTGGTGCGCATTCGCATTCTAATCTACATTTCTGGCTCTAGCATCGTCCGTTCCCAGGATCCCAGCTCGTCCAAGATCCAAATCCATTATGCCCCCACGAAAGTTCATGTCGGCATCGACCTGATTTAGGTTAATACCGAGTTATTCTTATTATAGTGGCTCAATTCGAATTTACTCGGCTCTAAATCTTGATGCTTCCGCATTAGATTCTAGCCTCTGGTTCTGAGTTCCAAATGCTTCAGTTGTTTCATGTTGTTCTATCCTTCTGAAAAATTCATCTAGCATTTCCTGATGTCGAACTATCATTCCATTTTGCATCTCTTTCATCTTCCTTTCCATAGTCATGTAGATGGATGGGTTTGAACATGAGAACACCTCCTAGATACCCTCATACTTTTGTTGGCTTGGTCCTGCAATAGCTCCGGTAGAAAGTCTCTTCATCTCTTGCAAACTTCAGATCTAATTTTTAATTCGTCAAATCTAGCTCACTTTCAATGAAAGCACCAAAATATGTTTTGCACTAAAAATTGAAATAGCACCCCTAAAAGCAACTAGATCTAGATATAACAAATAAAAGATATGTAAAACAAGAACAAATAAGAACTTTTTATAGTGGTTTGGCAAATTCTCAGACATGCGTCCATTTAATTTTATTATTTGATTATTTCTCTTTGGTATAGGATGAATATAACACAAATTCGACCCCAATCTAGTAGATCGCGGAATGACAATGGTTTTTGGGAAGAAGGATGAAAAGTTTCTAAACGTTAAAAATGCCACTAGTTTCCATAGGCTTGCTATTTATAAAAAAGTACACAACAAAGTCACTTGATCATGAAACACCAGGTCAAACTCTAGATCTTAGAAAGTAGAAGGTAAAACAAAGCCCCCAATCTAATAAAATCCTATCGGTACCGACATGATTCATGTCGATGATAATCTGATTTTCCAAGTGCAAGTCAATCCATATTCCTTCGTTTACCTTCTAGCTTTGATTTGTTAAGTTCTAAGCACTTTTGCCTTAGAAATCAGGTTACTATTGAAATATTCTGACACGTCTAATACTTGTCCTCCTCTACTAAGCTTTTTGGAGTCGTTCAATTATTCCTTTAGAAATGAGATTCAGGCCATTCACCTTAGTCAACCAACAATTGACTATCACTCTAGAAGCCATGAATGTGCAAAAAGTGATCGGTACAGATCTCTTTTCATGTCAGTTCGACCTCTTTTCCTTAGGCAGTCAACTCCAAACTTTTGAAAGCATTTTCCATTATCATTCCAAGCCTGCCTCCAAGTCTATGAAGCTATTCCTTCTTTTTACTGAAATCCAGTCCATCTAAGAATATATATGATCACTAATATATATATATATATGAATTAGGACCAATAGCTCATTTACTTAGCAACATTTCATAGCCCTCTCATATCATACACAAGCTTCTATTTAAATATTTGTTCTTCTCTCTCCTATCATATGGACAAAATATTTAAACTTAACTTTCTGACTGATATCGGGGGATACAAATGGTTCTAAATAAAGAGGGCTATTGATCCTAACTCATATGTATAAATATGTGCACATATAGGTAGTTTTTAGTATTATATTTAATTTATAATTGTTACATGGTTTTACTCTATTATTCAATGTTAAATTGAAGCTTTGGTTTTCTTTGATACCAAATAAAGCTAGTAAAATAGTTACCACATTTCCAATCTACTTGATAAAATATATAGTGGAGTTCATATGTCCACTTATAACACATTTCTTATTTACTTTTTTTATTGTATTATAAGTCGAAATAAGATTTTATACTTTAGCTTTTTGAAACCAAAATTATAACATGTATTCATCTTTTCCTGTGTAATAATTGTTATATCTTTGCAATGCCTAAGTCATGATTTGTTTTGTTGCAAAATTAATGGAGCAAAAAATGCCATGGCATGGAAGACTTTGTAAATAGTCTTGTAGAAAATGAAAAGCATGTTGTATTTCTTATGGTGGACATAGTTGATATGAAGGTATGCGAACAAAATTCATTTTTTATAGTTATATATCATTTAGGAAAGAATAAGAATATCAAACAATTATCAACCTATTTACCTTTAGGAATTGGCATGGAATTAGATGGTTGCTACAGTGCTCACATATATGCTGCTGAAGAGGTAGCTTATTGTAGATAGGGATGGAAATGGAATGGATCAAGGGTCTAAACCCGGTAAACCCTTCTATGTATTGAGCCATCAAGACTCGTCACATTGGATCATCAGTGCGGGTAGACCTATAACTCATTCTTAAGAGCTCCAGGTCTATGATCGGGTCAGTGCTTGATTGACCCAACCCCACCCGCACTAATAAGGTCTCATGAAATTACTTTATTACTACAACAATGATTTGTTAATCCTTTTATAAATGAGTGGTTATAATATGAATATTCTAAAATTCCATTAATAAGTTATATGATTTTTATGGTATTAATTACATCACTAATAATTATAAGAACTTGTGGCATGTGTAATCCACATGCATATAAAAAAACCCTTATATGATGAAATAAAATCATTAAATTTTAATTTTTTACATAGCTTTGACATGTAAAGTTTAAAGTTACAAAGAAAAATATTATGAAAATTACATTGAGATTAAAATATGAATTTGTAATATAATCTATGTATCAAAATTTTCATCTGGAAATAAATGTTATTTTAAGTGGTATTCCACCTTCCGTTTAATTTTAATTTTGTATATAGCTTTGATAAGTTAAAGTCCAAAATTATAAGGAGAAAAATTGTGAAAATTACAATGAGATTACAATTTTAGCTTGTCATATAATTTATATATCAAAAAATTTATTTACAAATAGCTTTTAGTTTTGTTTTGAGCGGATTTGAACACATGATCTCTTATTTATATATAAGGGCACTTTTGGAACTTCGCTGTCAACTAAAAGAATTGTCACTATATTCCAACTATTAATAAAGATAAGGGCATTTTTATAACTTTGTGGAAAAATTGTTACTCTATTCCAACTATTAATAAAGATATAATAACATATGCATGTTTTTCTTGAACCTTTAGCATAACCTTATTTTTATTACCTTACTTACCATTATAAACACATTGATATTAGTATTTTATTGTACCATTTAGTGACAATCTCTCTTTCAGATGAAATATATATATATATATATATATATATATATATATATATTAATACATAATTTTGAATGAATATGTACATCGTCACTAGATATTGGTATGGGGCAGGTCAACTATGATCCGTATGGGCTTCGAGTCAAACCGAAAATCCAATCCCATATCAAGTCTAAGGGGCAGGTCTAGGGAATGGTTTAAAAACCCAAGACGGGTCTGGGTGTGAAAAACCTGCCCTAGCCCTCCCTATGCCATCCTGAATTATAGAAGAGGTTCAAGGTCTTAACAAAAAGGCTCTCGTTGACGTTATATTCAAATGGAAAGGAAGAAAAGTGCTTCAGCCTTTTCCTGATTTGCTTATCTCCGATTTGGAGCCTAGTGCCGATATGGAGCATGGTGTTGATATGGAGCCCAATGCTTGATAACTTTGGTATTAACTTTTTGCTGATGGCAATCAGTGAAGTGAAGCTTGTATTTAATGTTATGCACTGCACTGACTACGTCATGGTTCACTAAATGATGATTTACTAAGTTTTAGTTTTGGCACTTTGAATAGTTGTGTTGAATTTGAATGCAAGGGTATGATGCTTGGATTTCTATATCTAAACCTAAAAATCAGTTTTTTCTTTTGTTCCATTTTAAAGTTGTTTAGAAAAAATTGGAATTATAATTTTGGATTCAAAATAGTATATGGAATATATCATTTTAGATTGAATGAATTTTCCCAATTTTGGCTTTAACTAGACCTGGATCCAAATGTGGATCGTATAGTAATGGGAGAGTTTTAATTTGGTTTAAAACACTTGTATTAATGCGCTTACGGATGGCATTTTTTCTATTCTGCCACATTTACCATCAACTTACTTTGCTTATATAAAGTTATGTGTGGTAATACTTGCACTTTGTTGCATTATCTTTGGCCAACCCTTTACGGGTCTACCATTTGCCATCATGTTATTTTATCATGACTTTTTTGACATTAATACTTCATTTGGATCAATTGAAATAAGGTACTTTTTGACTTTTTGACAATCAATACCAATTTATTTTGGACTCCAAAAAATGAAAAAAATTACTTAACTAAGTCAATCCAAACGGATAGTAAGAGAACATTATCTTGATGTTTATCAGTTATCATTCCATTTATATTTTAGTTTGCTTTCTCTTCCTAGTAAATTTAGTGCCGATTATTTTAGAAGATTAGACGTTATAATTTTTTGACTACTGTATTTATTCATCTAGTATTCTTTACTATTTGCATTATTATATTGTGTAAATATACTTATCCTAGGCAGAAACCATGTTAGGCGCCAGAGCCACTCATTTATAATACTTTAGTTGAATAAAATAAAATAAAATTAAAATGAGTACATAAAGTCGGGACTAGGAGGTTATTTAACTTCAAAATACTAGTATAAGAAGCACGTACATGCACCTAATACTAAGAGATATTTATTTTTAATTAATAAAAAATGAGTGAATGGATGTGTGTTGTAAGAGAAAAAAATTTGATAGTCAAAACACTTTTATTTAAAATTGTTTTATTCATGGTAATGGTGGTAAATTTGTAGTAAAATTCTATTAATGGGTGGCCGGGAAGGGGTTGGTGGTGAATGTTGAGAATTGATGGTGAACTTTTATTGATGAATAAGGGTATCTCTGAAGTTTGTAAATGACACTGTGAGAATCATGTTCATTGAATTATCTTTTTTAGAGATGTTTGCAAATTTGGATATGGTAGCATTCTTCTTCTCTTTTTGTTTTTTTATTTTGAAAAACTATAGCCTATACGTAAAACTATTAAATTTAAGAGCTAAAATTTTAATCATGTCTTACTCTTATGCACTATAGCCAAGAAAAAAAGTGTGGTGTTACCAGCTTCTTATGGCGTAGACTGCTATAGCTGGTTGACAAACTATAGCCTATTAAGGAACAAAAAATATTGAATCTAAGGCATATATATTCTTCATTTATTACATTTGAAGTTTATGTTTTTCAATAATCTTATCAATTTGCCTTTTTTTCAAATGGAAAATAAGCCCCAAGGCCTGTACAGATAAAAGCGAGTTCTAACCCAGAACTCGGTTTAAACCCGTATAACATTTAACATAGCTTTAACCCTTGTACATTATCAAACCGTAGCCGCATACTTTCATTTCACCATACGGGAAAAAATTCACAAAAATGGCAATCTATTGTCAAATTTATCATTCCTTAATTTCCATTCTACAAAGATAAAGAGTTCCTTCATTGGGGCTTCTAGATTTCTCTTTCTTCTCCCTTCTTCTTTCCTTCGATTAAATGGCGGCTTCTCAAATCAATCCTTATGATTTTGCTTCAGCCAGATCTTATGGCTTGTAGTTTTTTTGTAGGTACACTCATCATTTTTCCGAACAGATGTGATAAATTTTATGATTGATGCCACTCCTGTAGTAATTTCATTTACTATCCGATTGTTAATCAATTGCTCTATTGTCATAGAACTTTGATCAAGAACTGGTTGCAAGCCAAAAGAGCACTAGTCTCCTTTGAAATCAGGTATTTTTAGCTCATTTGTTTATTTTTCTAACCATATATCATCTTGTATACTACATTTCTCTTTTGTGCAAAAACTCCTTCTAGTTTGGGATTAAGTTTGGCCACCATCATACTCCATCATGCGTAAGTTTCCTCTTTATTGTGTGATTTTACTACGCGATATATTTGATATATACTTGATGCTTTATATGTATGATTCAATTCTCTCCTCATAGTTTTATACCTTCCATATGTCTTGATTTATTATATTTGCAATTTATGAATGCTTCTTTTTTTTATGGAATATAATTTGAGTTTTTGATTCAATGATTTTCCATAATTGTAGACTTTCCATTTCTTTTTGTTTATTCAGTCTTAAATTTCTTTCTTTCCATATGTGAAAGATTACTATAGTTAGAGTAATGCACGCTTAATGAATTTCTTTGATTTAGCCTTATAGTTTTGTTGAATGTATTAAATACTTGCTATGACATTCTACACTGCTTTAAAATGGCTGAATTTTGGTTTAGCTTTGCCAATGAACCAAATATGCTTTGTGTATACACAATCAAAAATAGATGCTCAATATTTTCTACTTCATTTTTGCAAAAGAGATACTTGATTTCTCCTTTTTATTCCATTTGTAACATCTATCTCTAGTTTGAAGCATGTTTATCAAAGCAAATAAGCAGAGTGTGAAATTTGTGGACAATTTACATTATTCCATACATGACATTGTGTCACTCTACTTCAAATTTATTTCCTTTAATATATTCCCACTATTTTTTATATAAGAATTTTCCTTTTTCAAGAAAGTTTCCAAAACCAAGCATCCTTTTGTATGCTTGAGTCAATTGATATTTTCTTGATAGCTGCATTGAAGATTGAAGCTTCTAGGCGTAGGATAGCATTCTAGCAGTGATTTTGTATTATGCTTTTTTACAGTTTCATTTACTCCACCAAATACACAAATATTATTCCATCCTAACAGATTGACCAATGAATTACCATTATTCCACGGGCTAAACCATAGACTGGTTTGTTTTCCATCCTTGAAATTTCTTTTAATAAGTTTGCTACCTATTTCTCTACATTTATGTAATCTTTCCATGCAAAAAAGTGACGATTTTCAATTGTAATAGTCCAATTTTTTTTTGTTTTAGAGGTATATTTCTTTATCCGTTTTGCCTGTAGTGGTTTACCTTCCAAGAATTTCCAAAATAATATGAGATTACTTGATTTACTTCAATCTTTGATGTTTCTTAATCTCAATCCCCCCGTTTTTTGGCTTGCATACTATTTGCCATGCTATTTTATGATGTTTTCCACTCCAACTAAAGTTTTTACACATTTTTTCAATTTTGTTAATTTCTTTGGTTGGAATGTTATGAGATTGAATCCAATACATAATGATAGCAGTGATGATTGTGTGTGTTAGCGCCATACTGCCTGCTAATGACATCAATTTGCTAGACCACTTTAATAGCCCTAATTTTGATTAATATTATTTAGGACATATAATGAGATGAATAAAATAATATAATATAAAATGGTAAGGAGATTGAGATTTGATAATTAGTATGGGTCGAGCCCTAATTGATGAACTAATGGGATTAATTAGAACATTAATAAGTAGGAGGATATACTAAAGGAGAAATAGGAATAAGCTATAATTCCTAATACATATCTTTATACTCCTTCTCCCTTATTCACTTCATTCACACAAACAAGACTAAAACTGCAAGGACAACCATTGCTAGGAGGTTCAAAAGGAGAAAATCTTAGGGAATCAAGACCAACCTTCCTATACCATTCAGGCTGAATAATGGTTATGCTCTCAAGTTTTGATTGTCATTTTCGATTTTAAGTATAAATTCGAATATTTTGCTTGTATTATGCCATATTTTACCGGTTTAGATGATTATATGCTAATTGATGAATTATTGGATTAATTATTAGATTATTTAATGGATTATAACTGTGAAAACCTAGATTTAGATACCTAATTGATTTGAAATTTTGGTACAATGTTTGAAATGTTATTATAGAAGTGTGTTTTTAATTTTACAATTTTTTAAGCAAGTGAGAATTTATTATGAATTTTCTATGTGGAGAAAATGGATTATTCTGGGTTTTAAGTATTAAAAATAATTAAATATTGTAATTGGTCATTAAATTTTTATATGTCAAAAGATATAATTAATCAAAGTTATTATGATTTTAAGGTATTTTTATCGTGTTTAAGATTTATTATGAATATTTGTGCTAGAAAGGCTTAATTATTATATTAAAATATTGATATAAAAGTTTGGTTTGCTAATTGTTTTGGAAATGATCATTCTAAATAGTTGTAGTTTTTTGAAAAAGATTTTGGTAAAGAAAGTTGTTACCCAATGGCATTTTGGAAAATACAAGGAGTTGGTGGAAAAGTGTTGCTTTTAAGGGCAAAATATCAATTTTCATTTTAATTGAGAAAGTGCCATGCCACAGTCATCGTCGTCCCCTTCCATTTCTTTGTGTTTGTGGTCTTCACTGTTAAACAACGGTGATACATATGATATCAATTTCAGTTGATATGGAATAGATTGACGTGGTTGAGGTAGGATGCACAACATCGAAGTCGACATCATTATTTCGACGTTGCTATTGTCGCATGACTTAAGTGCCACATATTACATAAATGGGGCATGGTTCCATTGTCTCCAACATCGCCGATCCTATTGTTTTCAAAGTAACTTATAGCGGTGATAACGATGCCGCATATTTTGATAATGACTCTAAAAGCCAAGGAAGCTGCATCTTTTATCCTCGGCTGTATAGTATCGTGATTTATCAACTTCTACTTTATCTTTTAATGATTATCGATTTTAATCTTTAACACCTATTTTGAAGAAGGCTAGGTTGCCGCCAATTATCACTTTGGCCCAAATGATGTCGCTTATTTTTCTTAAGACATTAATGTCGAGATTCACCAATATCACCGAATATCTTTTAAGGCTTTATATTACGCTATATGGAGAAATTATCTTCGACCTTATAACCATTTATTTCGTAAGTAGTAGACTTTAATATATTTAGAGGGGCGAAGACTATTGTCGACTATATCTTTTGCCATGTTTTATTAATATAAAGGTTTTATATTGTTTTACCTCTATAGCCTATGGTTTCAAAGTGAGATAACTTCCAAGTGATTTTGAGATTCATCGATATAATATATAACAACATATATCATGGTATAAATATTCTACGATAAAGTAAAGGGTAAATTTTCCTTGTTTTAAAGTATGATTTCAAGGGTTAAATCATTTGCAAAGGTTTTGTTTTCAAGGAAATAGAAAAAGGTATTTAGCTTAGGATTTTTACTCAAGAGATTATTGGTTTTGTCACTTTTGAATATATTGTGATAGGATAAATTGACTTAGAAATTAGAAAATCAGGTGGAACTTGTGTAGGGTAGCACCCTATACTTCAGTTGTTAGTCCCTAGTTGATATAAGTCCAAAATTCAAGTGTGTCCGGCTTTGTCAAGGGTAAGAGTAAAAGTAGGTTTTCACACGGAATGGAATACATAGAGGTAAGATAGGTTATAGGTTAGCCTGCAAACTGTTAGTTTCATGGTAAGCTTAGCAAAACTATGAGATTGAAAAATAATCAAGCAAGCACTGTGATAACTGTATTTGGACAGACTGTCAAGTTTTCTTCTAACAGTCAGTTAGAAAATTTGGTATATCTGATAGGCCCGAGTCGACCATGTTGGTTGGTAATTACCCCATGAAAACTAAATATTGGGATGGATAGTCCACTAATTTGATGGATAATCATGATTACCTATGTAGCATGCATGCACATGATCATCTATATCATCTATTTAACCATTGTGGTTGTAGGATTTGGTTTTTCCAAAGATATATTTCAAAAATAGATATTGGTGAGGGGAAAATCTGTTCCGCTCAACTGCATGGTCTCTCTAGATATCCATAAAACCGAGATGGTATATTATTATTCACACCAGGAATTTTTTCTAACTCAAAGTTTATGTTTTCCCCTTGAACTCTCGAGTGCTCAAAATTCGCTTAAAGTAAGTCAGGAGTAAAGGTTTACATATTAAGTAGGTTTTACCGACAAAGCTTTCGGAAATATGCAGGAAGAAAAGCTAACTATTTAGGAGTCTATCTTTATATACTACTAGCGCATTTGTTGAAATTATCTTGTTGAAGTGTATATAAAGATAGATGTTATAATTGTCTAGTAGTAAACTTTGATTAACCAAAAGGGCATCTTCATATATCGCCCTTGTAGTACTATATAATAATTATACTTTATTTAAACTTTAGCAACGATCGAGATTATGTATTGGATATGAAATTATGTCTTTAAAATGAGATAAGAAAGTTTGTTTGAAATTGTAATTAAGAAAATTTCATATTCTTGTGCTTTGATGTAATTGATACATTTAATATATTCGTATTTTATCATCGGAGACTAATACTATAGATGACTGCAGCTCTTGTAGCGCTTAGTTTTGAGCCTCGAAATGGGAATTTTACAATTTGGTATCAGAGAATAGGTTTATGTAAAACTAAAAGAACTTTTGAACTTAAATTTTTTTGAAAATATAATCTGAATGAATTAGAGAATAAGATTAGGGTATGGTATAATGCTATAGTAACATTCTTGTATTTGTTATATATAAGTGTATGCTTTATCTCTATTCTCTTTCTTGAAGACTGTTCTTCCATATCTTACTACGATTCGAATGATGATCTAAGGGAAAGTAGGATATGGAAGTAAGAAATAGAAGAGTGGATCTAAGTGGATGAAGCGTCACTACTAATTGAAATGTTGGGCCCAATACCAGGATAAATTCGGATTGACAAACAGTTGGTAATGAAGGTGCTGGAACACCACCTGTTGATATAGGCGCAACGTATCAGTTCTTTTTCAACATGATGCAAGCAGGAGCTGCTACTGGTTTAGTTGGTAGAAATGCTAAAGGAGTGAATCATGAAGCCCCAGTTGTTAACAATTATGTCGTTCTGAGTAGGGACTATGTAAGACTTGGAGGGAAGTCATTTATTAGAGCAAAGGATGCTATTGAAGTGGAGAATTGGCTACTTTATTATGAAAGGATTTTTGCTGACTTAGTACTAAATGATAAGTAAAGTGGAGGTTGGATTCTAGGCAACTACAAGTGGTTGGGTTATACTGGTGGAATAGTGTGACTGTTGGGGTAGTAAAGGAGACTTTGACTTAGGCTGAATTTGGGATAAGGTTTGAAGAGAGGTTTATGCCTGAGATCGCTCAATTAACTCTGTTAAGGAAGTGGCTGAGTTGGTGCAATGCGGTGCTTGAGTATGCAACTAGATTTAAAGAACCATCTCGATATGTGTATGTTACAATGGATACAGTGATTAAAAGGAATAAGAAGTTCATTCGTGAACTGAGACATGAGCTTGCTAGGGCAACTTTACCATGTCTCAGGGATCCATGTGATGTAGTCTTGGAGATGGCTTTGAGAAATGAAGAGATGCTTACTCTGTTAAGCAATAACAAGCCAGTAGAGAATCAGGATGGACATAATCAGAAGAGGAAGTACTTTCATAAGAAGTTAGCTCAAAAGGGTAGAGCTATCAAGAAAGGAAAGTCCGAGGTTGTGTGTTATAAGTGTGACAAGAAAGGGCATTTTTCAGATGATTGTCATTCCGATGATGGAAAGAAGGTGACTGGGAGAAAGAACTTTAAGTGCTTTAACTATGACCTAGAGAGACATTACAAGAACAAATGCCCAGAAGTGGTCTAGGCAGAAAAAGGAAAAGTACTTGCTTCAAAATTGGCTACCTCGAGACCAACAGTTAGGGAGAAAGGAAAAGTTGTGATGGGAGGTACGCTTTTGATTCATGGTATACTTTTTAGAGTATTATTTGATACCGGTGCATCACATTCTTTTATATCTCATTGTTTCGTAGATAAGCTTAAAACCATCATACCTAGTTACTTCCTTAAGGGTTGCAAATCAGATAAAAGGGTATGCCACTAAAGGATGAAACGTGACCATTTAGAGTTTGCACCGTTAGGTTATATATTTGGCCGTAATTTGCATGTGTTTGATTTCATAGGCTTTGGGATTATTTTGGGTATGGACTGGTTAAGTAAGTATGATACTACAATATTTTATTAAAATAGGAAAATAACACTATGACACCCTAATAGTAGTGAACGAATTATATACTTAGTAAAGAATCCAAATTTGGATATTTGTGCTTTGTTAGGTGCGATGGAGGAAGAAGACGAGTTGAATCGAGTTTTCGTAGTTAAAGAATTTGTAGATGTCTTTGAGCCTGTTACAGGACTACCACCAAAACAAGTTATTAACTTTCGAATAGATCTTGTATCTAGAGCTGAACCTGTAAGTAAACCACCATGTAGAATAATACCTACCGAGATAAAGGAGTTAAAGGTGCAGCTGGTGGACTCGAAAGGAAAAAATATATTAAACCAAGCAGTTTTTCTTAGGAAGCAGCCGTGATGTTTGTGAAGAAACTGGACGAGTCGTTAAGATTGTTTATCGATTATCATAAGTTGAATTAAAAGATAATAAAAACCGATATGCTTTGCTAAGTATCGGTGAATTATTTGATCAGTTGAGTGGAGTCAAAGTATTTTCCCATTTGGATTTGGCAATAAGGTTCCATCAATTGAGAGTGGCGGAGGACAATATTCCTCTAATGGCATTCGAACAAGATATGGTTCGGATGAATGGTTAGTATGCCATTTGGGTTGACTAATGCGCCTCCTTTCTTAATAGATTTAATGAAACGAATCTTCCAAGAGCATTTAGATAGATTCGGGTTCGTATTGATAGACGATATTTTGATATATTCCAAGGATGAAAGAGAACATGAAGTTCATCTTAGGATAGTGATTGAGACATGAGGCAGCATTACTTAAAAGCTAAGTTTTCAAAATGTCATTTTTGGAAGAAATAAGTGAAGTTTCTTGGTAATGTAGTCATAGAAGAAGGGTTTTCATTAAATTTAGATAAGATAGAAGCTGTAAATAATTGGAAAAGACACGTGATGGTAACTAAGATAAATAGTTTTCTTGAACTAGCTGGCTACTATTGGAGATTCATCAAGGATTTCTCTCATATGGTAGCACCAATGACTAAACTAACCAGGCAAGACGTGAAGAATGTTTAGACCGATAAATGTGAGGAGGCATTCTAGAAGCCGAAACATTTATTGACCAAGGCACACATGTTAGTTGTTTCAAATGGAAATCAAGATTTGATGGTTTATACCGATACATAGATTAGGAGCTACGTTAATGCAGAGGGGTGAAGTGGTTCCCTACAATTCTCGATAGCTCGGATTGAATGAAGTTAGATATCCTACACATGACTTAGGGTTAGGTGTTGTAATATTTGCTTTGAAGATATGGTGACACTATCTTTTTGGAGAAAAATTTGAGTGGTATATGGATTACAAGTCTTTAAGGTACTTATTCTCTCAAAAGGAGTTGAATATGAGACAGTAGAGATGGTTGGAATTTTTAGCTACATATGATTTTGGGTATTGAATATACACCATGGAAAGGAAACAATGTTGTAGATGCACTTAGTAGGAAATATCAGAATGCAGTGTTAACAATGATGTCAGAGTGCAAAGATTTCGAAGCGTTGACCACTTATAGTGTATGGTTAAGATCGACTGCCAGTTCTAGTCAGAGTACCACAATGTTATCTTGTTTGGAAGTTCAACTAGTATTGATCAGCACAATTGCTTCTAAGCGAAGAGATGATCCATTGCTAGTTGAAAGAATTAGAAGATCGAAAGGTGGATGGATGGTTGAGAAAGAAAGGACGACTGTGCATTCTAGATGTAGAAGACCAAAGGGAAGAAGTACTTAGGGAATGTCATCGATCAAAGTTTACTATTCACCTTAAAGAAACCAAGATGTATCATGATATGAAAAGAAGTTTCTACTTGCAAGATCTTAAAATGGATGCAGGCTTATGGGTAAGGCTGTGTTTAAATTGTCAGCAAGTAAAATTCGAGCATCAGAAGTATAGTGGATTGCTTCACCCTTTAGGCATACCGATGTGGAAGTGGGATTCTATATCTATAAATTTCATAGATGTGCTGCCAAGGTTGAATCGAGGAAACAAAAGTATCTGAGTTATAGTGGACAGGCTGACTAAGAGTGCATACTTTATACCCGTTAAGTCGACAAGGAGGGAACATGTTTAACATAAGTTATTTATGAGAAATACAATTGGACTGCATGGGATTCGTAGTAGTATACTCGGTGATAGAGATTCCTTGTTCATCAGCGAATACTAGAAAAGTCTACAAGAAGTTTCGGATACCAAGCCCAAGAAGAGTACCGCTTACTATCCACAGAATGATAGGCAAATGGAAAAGGCTAACAAAGTCTTGGAGGATTTACTAAGAGCTTGTGCACTAGATTTTAAGGAATCATGGGAAGACCTTCTATATTTAGTCGAATTCTCATATAACAATAGTTATCAGACTAGTATAGGAATGACACCTTTTAAAGCTTTGTATGGAAGACCATGCAAATCTCCAGTATGTTGGTTAGAGTTTGTAACATTCCCCACTTGCAGGCCCAGAACAAACGGCTATGGATGTTGTAGTCATCCATAGTTATTAATCCTCGGCGACCAAATACTGTAATGTTAGATACGTTCATATAACAGAAAAACATGGAATTGGAAAATTTTAAAAATCATGAAATAACTTTCATATTCCATTTCAAATCATTTCAACATTCATTACATAATCCCATATTTGGGAACCATGATCAGAGCAAATATAATTAATATAATATACGCTAAGAGCAACATATGAAGAAGCCCCCTTGGATGATCAGTGTATATATAAATAGGCAATTAACAACTTTGCCTTTACAATAAAACACAGCGGAATTAAAGTTGAAAAGAACTCATAATAGCTATCTTGCCTCCTGCGCGTCTCTGGAAGCTTATGAGTCTAAAGAGGTACCTGAAAACCTTAACTCTCAAACTACTCAAAATCAATTGAGCACCCAAGAGTTTAAGAGGAAAACATAAATTTCGAGTCAGACATAAAGTCTGATATGAATAATAACCTACCATCTCAAACCATTTAGATATCTAGTGAGACCATATCGCTTAGCGGAACGGCTTTTTCCCTCACTAGTATCTTATCCAAAACTTTGTAAAAACCATATACCGTGCTCCTGCATCCACAATGGTAAAAACATAACAATTCAAAATATTATGATGATGTTCAAATAAGTAAATCAATTCTGGATTACCTATCTTCATTCCTTTTGACTATCTGTATCAGTTATAGTTTCTAGGGTCACTATAAACTTACTAGTTTTCATGGGTTTACTAATAACCTATTTAAAACTTATGGACTTCATGTCTAGTTTCATAGTTTTCATGGGATCATTAAGAACCTATTGGCCCCTGCCAATAACTTTATTGTTTCATGGGTTCTCCCTGAACCTATTGGTATCTCCAATAACTTCTCTAATATCCTAGTTTTCACTAGTTGACTAGGAACCTATTGACTTCTGTCTATAACTTTATCCGGATATAGTTTTCATGGGTTCACTGCAAACCGATTGGCCCCTGCCTATAACTCTTTTTAAACATAGTTTTCATGGGTTTACTATGAAGCTGTCTATCTGACAACTTTTTTCGTTCAATTTTTAAACATCCTATATTCTGGTCTACCTAACCTCTTAAATACAATCCTACTCATACAGGAGTTAACTCAATTTATATTCACTACTAGGTCCACCAAGCAGGTAATTCTGCACTTTCTCCACAAATACAGTTATGGGTCCATTTAAAGCGAATATATATATATATTAGAAGAAGCAAACATAATAACATAATAACACCAATACCTATGGTTTAATATCCTTGAAATCATTTTCATATGAAACATGTTTAATCCCTTTAACCTATTATTTTACCAAGGAAAACTTCTTCAAAACTCCATACTTAAAAGTCATTTTAAAACTCCTTTATTTATGTGATGGTTTTTCCTTTAAAAATGAGATTGGGTTCTTTTTTTGAAAACTAAGGCTTTCGAAACCTTAAACTTTTACTTTCGAAACTATTGGATAACCTCCTTCAAAAGCATTTAAGTCTTTTTTTCAAAAACACTAAGCATACTAAGCATATGCATTTCGAAACATTTTAAAACATCCCTTTCAAAAACCTCAAAATGTACCTTTCGAAAGTATTAAAGTATTACTTATTAACTCTAAGAAGCATAGCTTTGAAACCATTAAAAGTACCCTTTCGAAACCATTGGGTTTATTCTAAAAATATCTTTTGGGTTAAAATGAATATAAACAAAAGTACCCCTTTCGAAACCATTATACTTCATATAAAAGAGTTTGGGGAAAACTGATGGCTTTGGAACTATCCTTTCAAAACCATTAATCATATAAATTAAAAAACATGGAAGGATAGCTTCGAAAACCCTTTCGAAGCCATTGCCTTCGAAACCATTAAACCTTTCGAAAGCTTTAGGAAGTGGCTTAGTTCATCTATAAAACAAAAGCTGCCTTTCTATCTAGTTGACGACTTCAATCCATTCAAAAGGCATAAGGTCGGCAGTAGGGTTTTGAGTGGGTTGAAACTAACCCTTTCGAAAGAATTAAAGTAAAACAAGGTAACTCATTCGAAAGCATTCTTTTTGAAACAAAAAGGCAGCAACATTTTCGAAAGCTATTTAAATGGGTTTCGACCCTTCGAAAGGATCCTTTTGAAAATAAGGCGAGCGCATATCTTTGGAAAGTAAAACAAAGCATCCGTTTGAAACATAATTTAGGTAAAGACTATTTTATGCATTTTAAATAATTGCTTTTTAACTAACCTACCCATTTGTAAACATTTAATTGGTTGTCATAAACTTTTCAAATTCCTTCTAAAATAAAACAGTCGTAATTATTTCAGATCTAATTAAAATAACTTAGCAAATAAACCCTTCCTTAAGCTAAATAAATAAAACATTTAAGTCCTTCTTCTAAAATAATTTTAGTTTTCATAGTAAATTACTTAGGAAAAATCCCCAAAAATCATATATATTCACTTTTAGTATGTTATTTAACATAACCAAATTTCATACCCAAATTCCTTCAAATTATAGCAAAAATAATTTTACATTCAATTTATTCTTGTTCTTCTTTGAAAATTCATAAAGATATTTCCACAGCTTGGAAAATTATGGAAACTAATACCAATCTCCAAAATAATGTTTTACATAACATATAAATACCTCATGGCATTTAAAATCCAATATGAACGATTTTAGCCTTAAAACAGTATATAACATTTATCAAACTTGTTTAAATATAACATATCATGAAATCCAAATATATCATCATCAAAAATCATCATAATGGATTTAAACTTAAACGCAAAATAAAATGATAAAAAAAAAATAGAAATGGTTTTGATTATTATTCACCTTGATTAGGATAAGGAATTTGAGATGTGATCCTCGATTAATTCCCCAAGCTCGATTCCTTAGCTTTAGATGGAATTTCCCCCTTTTCTTCCCTAAGTTATGGCCGGCTTGGTTTCTTTTGTTTGTGTTCTAGAGTTTTTCCAAATGAATGTGAAAAGAAAATGAAACGAGAATTTTAAGGTTAATAGGATCATGATGGTGGCAATTTCCAAATTGTTTTCTTATTAATTAACAAATAAAACCTTTCATAGCCCATTTATTTAATTAAGCCTGACCTCTAATTTAAATTTTCAAATCTCAATCCCCTTATCACTCTAGTTTTTACATTAATCTATTTAATTTATGTAATTAAATCTCCTGAATAATGTTATTAAAAATTAGGGGTGTTACAGGCTCCCCTTCTTAAAGAATTTCATCATTGAAATTCAGTAAGGACTAAATACTAAACGTAGCAATCATCTGTAACAGCTCCTAACAACCATACTAGCCTACCTATCTAGCAACTATCTATATAAAGCAATATAGAACATACCCTTACCGCAGATCAGGAAAAGTATCTCTAATCCTGTCTTTTGTCTCCCAAGTACAGTCCTCCTCGTTGTCGCTCCACTGAACTTTCACCAACTTGACTGTCTTGTTCCTTTACCTTTTCTCATCTCTCGCTACAACCCGAACTGGTTGTCTAACAAAAGTAAAATTTAGTTCTATTGTCAACTCTTCTAACCCTGTCGGAGGAATAGTAGTCCCTGGATCATAAACGTATTTGCGAAGACGAGACACACGAAACACATTATGGACACCTACCATACTGCTAGGCAACTCAACTATATATGCGAGATTCCCGATCCTCTCTATAACTTGGAACGGACCAACATATCTTGGTGACAATTTCCCTAACTTTCAAAAACTTACCACACCCTTCATTGGTGATGCTTTAATGAAAACCTTATCCCCAACTGTGAATTTTAGGTCTTTACGCCTCTTATTTGTATAACTCTTCTGTCTGGACTGAGCTTCCTTCATCCTTTCTCGGATCAACTCAATCATTTCTGTCGCCTCTCTAACCAGACCTGGACCCGATACTAACCCGTCTCCAATCTTCAACCAACATGATGGTGATTTGCATGGCCTTCCATAAAAAGCTTCAAAAGGTGTCATTCCTATACTAGTTCGATAAATATTATTATAGGAAAACTCCACTAGGTGTATGTGATCTTTCCAAGATCCACCAAAGTCCAATACACAAGCTTTCAATAAATCCTTGAGTACCTTATTGACTCTCTCTATCTACCCATCCATCATAGGGTGATATGCAATACTCATCTTAATCTTGGTACCTAACACGTCCTGTAGGCTCTTCAAGAATTCATCAGTAAAAAAAGTATCTCTATCACTGACTATACTATTAGGAATTCCATGCGGTCTAACTATGTTCTTCGTGAACAACTTAGCTAAAACAGGCGCCGTCCTGATTGACTTAACTGGAATAACATGGGCACTCTTGGTCTACCTATTCACTATGACCCATATACTTTCAGTTTCTCTATTTGACATTGGCAACCCGTCTATAAAATCCATGGATATTGAATCCTATTTCCAAACGGGTACCTCCAAAGGTTGAAGCAAACCACTCTGCTTTGGATGTTCGGCTTTCACTTGTTGATAGTTTGCACACTGCCTAACCCGCAAGCCAACATCCCTCTTCATACCTTCCCAACAGAAGCTCTTCTTCATATCTTAATATATCTTGGTCCCTTCGGGATAAATCGTAAATTTTGATCAATGACGCTCCTCAAGAACTTCTTTCCTTAAGTCATCAAAATTCGAAACACACAATCGTCCCTTCTTTCTCAACCATCCTCTCTGGTCAAGTCGAAAATTTTTCATATCATCAATCTCATTTCCAATCCCAAGCCTTCTAATCTTCTCGGCTAATACTGGATCCTCTTTCTGCTTAGAAGCAATCCTTTCGATCAACATGGTCGAACTTCCAAATAGGACAACATGGCGGTGCTCTCACTAGAACTAGCAGTCGATCTTAACTGCACACTATAAATAGTCAAAGCTTCTAAATCCTTCCATTGTGCCAACATTTCTAACACCACATTCTGATGTCTTCTTCTAAGAGAATCCGCTACTTTATTTCCTTTCCCATGAGTATAATCTATACCAAAATCATAAGCAGCTAAAATCTCCAGCCAACTCTACTGTCTCATATTCAACTCCTTCTAAGAGAATAAGTACCTTAAAGACTTATGATCCGTCTATAGCACAAATCTCTCCCCTAAGAGATAATGTCTCCAAATCTTCAATTCAAAGATCAATGAAGCCAGCTCCAAATCATGAGTAGGATATCTTACTTCATGCGATCTAAACTATCGTAAAGCGTAGACAACAACTTTACCCTTCTGCGTCAACACATCTCCTAATCCAGTTCCGCATGCATCAGTATACATCATCAACCCTTGGTTTTCGTCTGAAAATGCTAACACAAGTGTGTTGGTTAATAAATGCTTTAACTTATGGAATGCTTTCTCACATTTGTCAAACCAGACAAACTTCGCATTCTTCCTGGTTAACTTAGTCAAAGGTTCTGCAGTGCTGCTATCCGCGAGAAGTCCTTAATGAATCTCCGGTAATAGCCAGCAAGTTCAAGAAAATTTATAACCTCAATCACCGTCTTTTATCTTTTTCAATTATTAACAGCTTCAATCTTATCTCGATCGACCGACAAGCCCTTCTCTGAAACCAGGTGACCAAGAAACTTAACCTCTTTCTTCCAAAAACGACACTTGAAAAACTTCGTTTTCAGCTAATAATGCCTCAACGTCTCCAACACTACTCTAAGATGATCTTCATGCTCTCATTCATTCTTAGATTTTACTAAAATGTCATCTATAAATACCAATATAAACCCATCCAAGTACTCTGGGAAAACTCTGTTCACCAAATCCACGAAGAAAGAAGGTGCATTCGTTAAACCGAATTGCCAATCACTCAGTTAAACCATACCTAGTTTGAAATTACGTCAATGGAATATTGTCCTCTGCCACTCTTAACTGATGTAAACCTACCACAAAAACCAACTGGAAAAACACTCTGGATCCACATAACTGATCAAACAGATCATCAATTCTTGATAATGGATACTTATTCTTGATCGTCTTCTCATTCAGCTTACGATAGTCCATACATATCCTCAACGACCCATCTGGTTTCTTCACGAACACCGCAGCCGCTCTCCAAGGTGAACTGGTTGGTCTAATAAAATTTCTCCCTTCTAGATCCACTAGCTGCACCTTCAATTCTTTCATCTCAATCGGTGTCATTTTGCTATGTGGTTCTACTTACGGTTCAGCTCCTGGCATAAGATCTATCCTAAACTCAACAGCTCTTTCCGTTGGTAGTTCTGTAACCGCCTCAAAAACATCTGCAAGCTCTCTTGCTACTCGAACCTAACTTAAATCTTCTTCTATTTCTATAGAACTTAACAAAGCATAAATACTCCAGCCGGAATTCTCCACTGAGAATATGATTCTGCTATCACTATCAAGGTGACTCAATGATATTTTCCTATCATGGCCAAATATCCTAGCCTCATATTCACCCAACAAATCTATACCTAAGATGATCCTAAAATCTACGAAATCAAAAACATACAGACTGCATGCAAACTTATGACCTAACAAATCATGTTCTAGATCACATCTCATCCCCAGAGTTGCAAACCCTCCTACAGGATACACAACCCTTGAGAAAGTAATGAGGTATGTGGGTTCTAAGCATAACCTATCAACCAAATGCTGAGATATGAATAAATGTGATGCATCGGTATCAAATAGTACCATAACCGGTATACTCTGAATCAAAAGCATACCTTCCATCTTGTGCAGTTAAAGGGCTCGGCGGATTCGAAGCGGTGAAGGTGCAAAAAGTCATAGCAGGGATATAGCGAGGATATAGCGGGATATAGCGGATGGCTCTAAAATAGCATATAAAACTCGTACTTAATGCTTTTACAAATATATAAATGGTAATTAAATGAAAATTTGTCATTCAATTGAATTATAATTAATACTTAAATAATTTTAAACAGAAAATATGTGCGAATATACTTTACATAAACGTAAAACTGTTATATAACATAATTGAATTTAGTAGAATATTAGAGTATTTTCATTTCTGAAAATATATTAAAAATTAAATCAAATAAATTGGTTTCATAATTTTTATAATGTATAAATGCAATTTTTTAATTCATTTTATTAAAGAAGATATAGCGGAAATAGCAATATATAGCGGGAATAACGGGATATAGCGGAAATAGCGAGGATTAAAGTGGAAAGGCTATATTTTGGGGCTATATGGAAAAATCGTAGCGGTAGAAGTCCGCTATGAGATATAGCGGGGTTATAGCGGGGTAATAGCGGGGCATTAACTACGCAGCTTCCATCATAGTCTTCCCCTTTTGAGCTGAAACTGGCCTAGAAGATGATCGTCCAATGGCACAGACCTTTCCTTTGTCCGCCCTGACTGATTACGAACACTGGTTCTTATAATGCCCAACCTAGTCACGGTTGAAGCACTACACATTCTTATTTTACGCAGCCTTCTTCCTCTTACCTGACTGGCACTCATGAGCATAATGACCTTTCTAGTAACACTTAAAGAAAATTAAATTAGCCTTTGCCTTCTTGGCCACCTCTCCCTTCTGGGCTCCCTTCTTCTTAAAGAACTTCCTCTTCTTTCCCTGATAACTTTAGGTTTCAAATGGCTTTTCCTTCCCACAAACAACAAGCATTTCCTTATGTCGGATTGCCATCTTCACAACTAGATTACAAGGACCACAGAAATTTTGCAGGGTTGCCCTAGGAATCTCTTGCCTCAATCTCCAAATGAACTTCTCATTCCTCCTTATGACGGTGTCAATAGTAGCATACCCATATCAAGATAGCTCATCAAACTTTGTTGCATACTTAATTATCGACATCTCTCCCTACACCAAATCCATTAACTTCTTCAATAATGCTGACTTACCAACTTCAGATAAAAATAATGCTTGAATCTCCTTCGAAACTCTGCCCAAGTCAACTCTTCCTCAGGAACTCCAGCAGTAACACTATTTCACCAATAGAGAGCTGCATCTGCAACTGCCTAGAGGCCAGTCTCCTCTTTTGCTCGTCATTCAATCCCAAATCAGCAAAGGTTCTCTCACAATGAAATAGCCAATTTTCAACTTCTATGCCATTCTCCATTCCCACGAATGACTTCCCACCAAGACTGGTGTAGTCTCTACTCAATTTAGCATAGTTATTCCTAATTGGAGCCACGAGATTCGCTCCTCCAATATTCTCAGCAGCTGCTCCTACTTGCACCAAATTGACGAAGAACTGATACATCGTCCCCATATCTAATGTTGGATTTGTAGCATCTACATTGGCATCTGCATTTTGATTAGCAATTGCTTGGCGACCCGAGTTCCACCTGGTGGGTCGAACATTTCCAATTGTTGTGGTGCTTCCTCCACCGAGATTTCCTCTTTCGTTTCCTACCTCCATATATTCTTTTTCATAAGTCTGCATACGAGCCTTAGTAAGATATAGAAGAATAGTCTATGACAGAGGGAAATACGTACATATATATATAGACACACACACACACACATCAAACACAAGTACGTGGCTATAGCAAACCCGATCTTATTTTCTAATCATTGGATTATGTTTTAAAAAAATCTTTTAGGTTTAAATTTCTTTTAAGTTTTCATAAACCTATTCTCCGATACCAACTTGAAACATCCCCACTTGGAGGCCTAAAACTAACGGCTAGGGATGCTGTAGTATCCGTAGTTATTTATCCTCGACGACTAAATATGGTAATGTTAGATACATTGATATAACAGAAACACATTGATACGGAAAATTTTAAAAATCATAAAACAAATTTTATATTCCATTTCAAATCATTTCAACATTCATTACATAATCCCATATTTAAGAACCACATTAAGAGAAAATATAATTATTATAACATACGCCAAGAGCAACATATGAAATGCCCCCTTGGATGATCAGATTATATAACTAGGCAATTAAATACCTTTGCCTTCACAACAAAACACAATGGAATCAAAATAGAAAAGAACTCTAAATAGTTATCATGCCTCTTGCATGTCTCTAGAAGCTTATTCGTCTAAAGAGACACGTGAATACCTCAACTCTTAAAATACTAAAAATCAATTGAGCACCCGAGAGTTTAAGGGGAAAATATAAACTTCGAGTTAGACATAAAGCATGTATGAATAATAACATACCATCTCAAACCATTTAGATATCTAGTGAGACCATGCCGCTTAGCGGAACTGGTTTTCCCCTTACTAGTATCTTATCCAAAACTTTATAAAAAATCATATACAGTGCTCCTACATCCACAATGATTAAAACATAATAATTCAAAATATTATGATGACATGCCAATAAGTAAATCAATTCTGGATTACCCATCCCCATTTCTTTTGACAATCTGTCTCAGTTATAGTTTTTAGGGTCACTATCAACCTCTTAGTTTTTATGGGCTTACTAATAATCTGTTTAAAACTTATGGACTCCCTGTCCGGTTTCATAGTTTTCATGGGATCACTAAGAACTATTGGTCTCTACCAATAACTTTATTGTTTCATGGGTTCACCCAAAACCTATTGGTATCTCTAATAACTTCTCTCATAGCCTAGTTTTCATAGATTGAATAGGAACCTACTGACTTCTGCCAATAACTTCATCCAGATATAGTTTTCACTTGTTCACTACAAACCTATTGGCCGCGCCAATAACTCTTTCTAAACAAATTTTTCATGGGTTTACTATGAACCCATCAATCCAACAACCTTTTTTTAATCAATATTTAGATATCCTATATTCTGGTCTACCCCACCTCTTAGATGCAATTCTACTAATACAGGAGTCAAATCAATTTATATTCACTACTGGGTCAACCTAGCTGGTTATCCTACCCTTTTTTCCTAAAATACATTTATGGGTCCATTTAACGTGAATATATATATATATATATATATATATATATATATATATATATGAGAAGAAGCAAACATAATAACACCAACACCTATGGTTTAATGTCATTGAAATCATTTCATAAGAAACATGGTTAATCTTTTTAACCTATTATTATATCAAGGAAATCTTCTTCAAAACTCTATACTTAAAAGTCGTTTTAAAACTCCTTTATTTATGCCATGGTTTTTCCTCTAAAAATGAGATTGGGTTCTTTGTTTTGAAAATTAAGGCTTTTGAAACCCTAAGCTTTTACTTTCTAAACCATTTGATAACCACCTTCGAAAGCATTTAAATCTTCTTTTCAAAACACTAAACATTTGCCTTTCAAAACACTTTGTAACATCTCTTTCAAAACCCTCAAAACGTACCTTTCAAAAGTATTAAAGTATTACTTATTAACTCTTAGAAGCGTAGTGTAACGTTTGCGATTTTTCGACGCTCGAAAACCGACATCAATACGTTCACCGTATCAACTACCGAACAATCGATTGTTGAAAAACCGAAATGTTATGGTTAAAGAAGAAGAAAAAGATAGAAGAAGAGAGAAAAAGATCAAACAGAACAGAAAGAAACAACAGAAAAATATCAGAATCTCACAATCGCAGCAGAATAACATATAATAGATAAATGAATAATCTTTAAAACAAAGAACTATATCAGTAATTACATTACATCACATCACATTACATCATCAGAGTTTACAACAACAAACAGCGGAAAAGAAATACTATATAATAGTTTGATACGCTATGCCATCCAGCTTGCCTCCAGATCTCTACAACAACTCCTTAATTTCAGAATATCCTGATAACCTGACTCTAGGCTGCCCGTGTGGAAAATTATGGGCAACCAGAGTTTAGAAAGGGAACAATAAACTCCAGGTCAGTCATGGGACTGGGGTGAGAACTAAAACAGTTATTTGTCTTTAAAACAACAACATTCATGGCATTACGCAAAATAAATCATTTTTGGTATTATTATTAGTGTATAGTGTAGAAAACATTTCGAAAATATAATAGTAACCCTAGTCAGCATGGGCATTATGCACTTATGCAACTATAGCTACCAAGATCAATAGCAGGTTACCACCACATTCTATGACAGGTTATACAACTAAAACCGTAGAGGGTACGTATTTTTTCTTTGGATTTTCCGACAAATGATCGGCTAAGGAACTTCCCATATCGAAATGGAACGCCTAAGGAAGGACGCCCCCGAGAACCTAACCGGATCTCTGCTAAACAAGGTCGACGCTACCTCACGCTATACAGCTGTGACTAGGTAACTAACACACTGACGCTACCTCACGCTATACAGCTGTGACTAGGCAACTAACACACTAACGCTACCTCACGCCATACAGCTGTGACTAGGTAACTAACACACTGAAGCTACCTCACGCTATACAGCTGTGACTAGGTAACTAACACACTGACGCTACCTCACGCTATATAGGTGTGACTAGGTAACTAACACACTGACGCTACCTCACGCTATACAGTTGTGACTAGGTAACTAACACACAAGCTATGACATCCCCTGGTCGTTACCGACCTTTATCCGAGGATCCTCAACCACAAAGTAGTAAATATGCAGTAACCACATAGGTTCGATATCTAGACTCTATACCATCATATCACCTTCTATCCAGAAGGAAATGGACATACCCTAGGGCGCTACCCCTAACAAAAACCTTGTCGTAATATTACTGTTTCGACCATTACCGGGTTGTGAGGATCGACGAAGTCTCTTCCACAAAGCTACGTTTTTCACAAAGCCATACTTCGATCAAAAAATGATCAGCAACACTTCGTATGCCACATTACCAAATTGGGAATGTATCGCTAGTAACCATAAACTACATAACCTCTAAGCTCGTACGTCTCAGAGAAGGGTGTTAAGCTAAGAGAATAAATTCTCCGTCACCAACAGAAATGTATTTGATAGAAACTAGTTTTACATCTCAAAGTGTAACGTCAGACACACATCCATATAAGTCTGTTCCGGGTTCGAACAGAACCGAAGGCACTTCCGAAGAAGCCCTTGCAATCCGGGTATTCAGAATCCCGATCGGACTTCCCATCACTTAGGGAATCTATATACCCGAGCCATGATGCAGAGAAAATTGACAGGTCATCCTATCATTCTCGCAAATACCCGGTCTTCACCACCGGTCTTCAATGCTGTCCATATAAGTCGTATCACTATTTGGAATGGGTTATATGACACAAAGGTCCTCCCCCAGCTAAACCGAATAACGAGCGCAATATTTTAAAAATAACTGTAGCATTCAAATTCAAGCAAATCACAACAATTTTCCACTTCGATCTTTTAAATAAAAGATTAATCACAATCACAAAGGTTCGATGTGGTTTCCGGATATCCACTTGGAATCCGGCCCCCGGTCGCATTGAAATTCAAACGCCATTTAAAGGAAAATATTGATAGTCGGTTATTTAACTATCAATCAATATTCACAACAATTTTCAGGTTTAAATAATTTTCCCAATTATTTATTTTCAAAATATCCTCGCAAGATATATTTTCACACTTCAACCCTTTGAAAACAAATTTCAAATCACTTTTCAATCCTTTGGAAACAAATTTCAAATCATTTCCCTACACAGGATATATTCACAAATATTTTTTCATTCTCATTTCAAAATGGATCATTTAAATCAATCAAATAAATCCTTACTGATTTATTTTAAATTTACGTTCCAAATCCGTAAATTTATTTCCACACTTCAAAAATAAATCAATGTTCATTTTTAAACCATTAAAACATTTCATATTGGAAACATTCACTTCATATTGGAAAAACATTTCATATTCTCAAAACATTCACTTCATATTGGAAAAACATTTCCATACTTATTTAATAATAAGTAATTCACAAATCTATTTATTTTCAACATTTTGAAAATATTCAATATACTTAAATCATAATTAAGTATATATTTTATTCTTTAAGGAAAACATTCTCTTAAACACATTTATTTGAGTCAAAATGAATGTTGCGTAAAACATCGTCACAACAACCTAAAACCACTAGTATAGGGATTCAAACTTAAAATAGATATATAAATCCCAATACTATATAAAACATTTCCTTTCGGAAATCATTTACTATAACCACAGTGTTATAGTCCACCATTTCCTTATTTCTCGAAAACGTCTATTTCAACAATGAATGTTGAAATCTATAGTTTCGATACTTAATGCTTTTTAAAACACCTTTAAATTGTTTTAATTCTATTTAAAACATCACTTCCCCAAAACCATTCTTCAATATATTATTCACTATTCAAAATCGTGAATATACTTCGTTAACAAAATTCAACATTTCTACACATTTTATTTAAAGGTTTATCCACTATCCAAAATCGCGAATATATCTCATCTTATAACCTTCTACATTAAATTCATCAAACTTGATAAATTTCGGATTTATAAAACAATGTTTATAAATCCCCATTTATATTTTTATAAAGACTTCAATTTACAAAATTTAAAAATCTTACTACTTATAAAATTCCATTTACAACCTCATTTTCAGCATTAACAGAACTCCTTTTATAATTCCATTATTTCGATTTATAAAATATATATTTTATAAATCTCATCTATAAACCATTTGTACTTATTCGAAAATCTCGATTAAAATGCCAAAATCCGATTTATAAGTTAATTACTTGTAAATCTTTTATTTTACAAAATCTATTCATTTTATAACTTCACAATTTATAAATCTATAATTTTCATTCACTTATGAAATCCATTTATACTTCATTTTAACACTTAATAAAACTCGTTTTATAATTCCTATATTTTTAATTTATAAATATCAATTTTTATAAATCTTTTATATAAACTATTTATAATAATTCAAAAATCCCAATTTAAACCATTTTACAAATTAATAAGCTACTTGTTTCAAGAAAAATCACATTTCGGTTATATTTCAGAAAAATCATAATTTTTATAACATAAAAATTATAACGTTTATTTATTTAAAATGAATCAATTCCAAAATTCAAATAAAACGTATATTTTCAAATATCACTTGAGAATCCTTTTAAACTCGAAATCATTGCATTAACATTTTTTTTAAAACTCCAAAAATAGGCCCAATGCTGCAACAGCAACAAAAATCAATCACGGCAACCAAAACATCATATATCATCATATGATAACAGAATATATAACATATCTGTAAATAAATAAATAATGTTGAGGAATCCAGTTGGATCCCTCCAACCTGTTTCCCTGCATCCACAGATGTTAGCACAATACCAATCCTGTTTCAAGACGGGATATCACGGTACATGGGTTTTATATAAAATATTATCTGTTATTATACGGTGCAATAGGGTCTCATCCGCTATATAACGCAGGAAATCAACTCCAAGTACGTAAATAATACCAATTCCACTTCAAGGTGGAATATCGCGGTATATGTGTTTAATAAATAACCACCGCTTAATACACGGTGTATAGGGTCTATTTCAAAACAACAGATAATAATTTTTCATCCAAGCATGCAATCAACACAATCAAGCAATTTTAAATTTAACTATTTAAAATTTAAATCGAAACACATTTCGATTGAGTGAGAAGTTCTCACCTTGGTTTCAATACGGTTGCAGTGATTTATTTCGAATAAAATTAAACACGCGTTTAATTTTACCCAAAATTCAAACTAGCTCCAAACGACTCCAACCTAGCTCCATTGGGTAGTGTTTGTCCATACGAAGCCAACGCAATTCGTTTCGTAATTTTCCAATCTCGTACGACAAATATATGATATTTAGAAGTTAATACGATTTCAAATATATAAAAATTTACAGCTTTTCCTTTTATTTTAACCTCCAAAAAATCACGGCCGTTAACTTTTTTCTTGTTCCAGATCGGCCACACGCGTTTCTTCCATCTCCAGGTCAATGAACGTGACCGAAACCACTAGCTTCACGTGAGAAAATGATGGCTGCAACCACCAAATGACGACCGGAAGACGATCAACACCATTCGTTCGAACCGTCCTTGCGAGCTCTCCCCATGGCAACAACAGCTTGGAGCTCGGTCAACCTATTGTCGTGAAAACCCCACTTGAGCACGCACCCTTCAGCGCCTGATTTTGGCAAATCCAAGCCACTTCAACGCAAATCCACCGTTGGATGTGAAGATCTCGTAACGATCTACATTTCTCTAGTTGAAAGATTTCGATAAATGTCGATGGATTGGAAGATAATTGGAGGAGAATGAAGTGAATTTTCGGCCATTGTTTTTGGAGGTGGAGGCTGCGATAAACTAGGGTTAGGGTTTGTTTCTTTGTTGCAAATGGAAATAAACAAGGCCTTTTATAGAAATTTTTCAAAATACTATTCATCAAAAAAATTCGAACTCCAAATCTCGCTCGATGATCGACGTTCCTAGGGTTTAACCCGCGTTCCGGACACAAAGGAATAGGTTTCGAAGGCTAATTCGATCATATGTGCGAGTTATGGAATTAAACGATCAAATTTAAATTAAATCGATTAAACTAATTTTCTATGCGTTTTGGCTTGCCCCGGATAAACCGTAAATCCGATTTACACGAAATTTGAAACCATTCAATAATATAACATTACGAATCCGATGAAACTGGTTTCGCCGAATTCCGAGACTATTTGAAAAATGGCTATTTTAACTCGTCAATTAAATATTAAAATATTCAATTTTCACAAATTAACTTTTAATTTGATTTTAAAAGTTCTAAAACATCATTCTAACTCTAATATGATAAAATAAAATTTTACAAATCATTTTTAATCAAATTAAACCCAATTTTCATTTATTTCTGTAATTTTCAAATATTAAATTATCGTTTTAATTATCCAATTAAACTAGATATTCGAAATAAAATTTATTTAACTTATAAATCCTACTTGTTAATATTAAAAATCAATTAAATATATGAATTTTAATTAACAGAAATTCTGGGTCGTTACAAACTTCCCCCTTAAAAGAATTTCGTCCTCGAAATTACCAAGTAAGAAAAAGTCTTGAAATCGATTAACTTTCCAAACATCCATTCATATTAGATTTCAAATCCACTTAAGTGTTTAACTTTCCCAAAAATTCAATAGTTAAACTTCTTATAAAAACTTTACTAAGTTTTCAAATCCAACTTAGTTATCTTTTCAAAACCAACTATATCGTTTAACTTTTAACTCCAAAATCAAAATTATAGTTTTCAAAAAATTTCAAATTTTCTCAAAAATATTCTAACGCCTTAAATTCTCGAAAATTTTTGCCAGCATCTCCTTTGCGCGGCTAGCTCGGTACGACTACAAAATGGCACTACGGCCCCTCAGAATCAAAAAGAAAAGGAAAAGCCAAGCGGCTAGACAAGAAGATCATCAAATTCCATACTGAAATTGAAATACGTACCTTTTGTCGAGCAATTCAATTTTATCTTTGAAATCAAAATCCCAATTTCCTTTAATCCACCTATAAATCTTGCTAACCATAATATACATTTTCATTCAATCTCACATCATCAATTTCATTTAAATTCAATTTACAATTTCAATTCTATTTGGATTCAATTTACCTTCTGAATATTGAATTTTATCAATTGTTTTTCATTCACAACTGATTCATCTTGCCATTTTAAATTAGTTTTATTTACAAATTCAATTACAAGTTCTAACTCATTTCATCTCGCATAATTCTATTCACTATTTCGATTTATAATCACTTATATTTAAACTGGATTTCATATTCCGTATGAATTTAATTTACCTTTATTTATAAATGTTTAATTCAATTCATTTCAACCCATATTAAATTTGTCATTTCTTCAATTAGTTTTACTTACTAACTTTATTTTAATACTTAGCTTCATTCGATCCAATTTGACAAAATTTTAATTCACTTGCAATTTCAAGATGAATTTCAACATTTAGTTTCCAATTTCATTTACTCGCAATTGTAAATTCATTCATTCATTAATTTCTTTCCATAATTCAAACTCAATTTCAATTCATTTGTTTCAACCCCTAATTTATTTTCAACTTAATAAAATTTATTCCATAACTATGTTTTTCAAATTCCAGAGTCTTTCCAACATTTCAAAACCATTTTTGAAAACAATTTAAATTATCCTTTGAATTTCAAAACCCAAACCCAATTTCCCAAACAACTTCCATTTAAAGCAACTTGGCAGCAATCCCTCTTTTGGAAACCCGAAAATGAACAACGATGATGTTGCCGTCATCACCGAGGTTATTTTCCATCGACCGAAAAGAGTTTAGAGCTTTTATCTCTCCAAAAACATTTTTTCCAAACCCTTGAAAACTATTTTCAAACTCAAAAAGGAATTTATTCTTTTCCAAATTGCAAACCCTTTCAAAACATTTCCAAATATTTCTCTGCAATTTTACTTCAAATTACAAATCTCATTTACAATTTATATTCTCCAATTCTATTTGTATGTGAATTTATTTCTTAACTTTGGAGTTACGATTTCAATTTCTTTTTCAACATTAAGGATAATAATTAAATACCATCACTTTCTAGCAACCAAACAATCATATATTATAATAATTCACAGAATTTTTTTTCGCTTTTATATACGAAAATAATTTAGGTAAAACTATTTCATTTACCCTATTTTAAAACGATATCGTGTCGAAATTGTTCTGTACAAGTGTTTAGAGATTCATATCAATAACGTTAATTACTCGTATTGACCAGAATCCATATACCACTCAACAAACCAATCATCATAATATAAAAGAATTTTATGTTCGCTAACAAATACACACTCATATCTATTATTACACTCAAACTCATTCTAGAGTACTGCTGACTCTATCTCTAATGAGTAACACCCAACAGAGCCAAGGTTGTCGCTTAACCATATGCTCTGATACCAAATGTAACGTTTGCGATTTTTCGATGCTCGAAAACCGACATCAATACGTCCACTGTATCAACTATCGAGCAATCGAATGCCGAAAAACCGAAATATTATGGTTAAAGAAGAAGAAAAAGATAAAAGAAGAGAAAAAAGATAAAACAGAACAGAAAGAAACAACAGAACAATATGAGAATCTCACAATCGCAGCGGAACAACATATAATAGATAAATGAATAATCTTTGAAATAAAGAACTATATCAGTAATTACATTACATCACATTACATTACATCATCAGAGTTTACAACAACAAACAGCGGAAAAGAAATACTATATAATAGTTTGATATGCTATGCCATCCAGCTTGCCTCCAGATCTCTACAGCAACCCCTGAATTCCAGAATATCCTGATAACCTGACTCTAGGCTGCCCGTGTGGAAAATTATGGGCACCTAGAGTTTAAGAAGGGAACAATAAACTCCAGGTCAGTCATGAGACTGGTGTGAGAACTAAAACAGTTATTTATCTTCAAAACAAAAACATTCATGGCATTACGCAAAATAAATCATTTTTGATATTATTATTAGTGCATAGTGTAGAAAACATTTCGAAAATATAATAGTAACCCTAGTCAGCATGGGCATTACGCACTTATGCCAACTATAGCTACCAAGATCAATAGCAGGTTACGGCCGCATTCTATGGCAGGTTATACAACTAAAACCGTAGAGGGTACGTATTGTTTCTTTGGATTTTCCAACAAATGATTGGCTAAGGAACTTCCAATACCGAAATGGAACGCCTAAGGAAGGACGCCCCCGAGAACCTAACCGGATCTCTGCTAAACAAGGTCGACGCTACCTCACGCAATACAGCTATGACTAGGTAACTAACACACTGACGCTACCTCACGCTATACAGCTGTGACTAGGCAACTAACACACTGACGCTACCTCACGCTATACAGCTGTGACTAGGTAACTAACACACTGACGCTACCTCACGCTATACAGCTGTGACTAGGTAACTAACACACTGACGCTACCTCATGCAATACAGCTGTGACTAGGTAACTAACACACAAGCTATGACATCCCCCGGTTGTTACCGACCATTATCCTAGGATCCTCAACCACAAAGTAGTAAATATGCAGTAACCACACAGGTTCAATATCTAGGCTCTATACCATGATATCACCTTCTATCCAGAAGGAAATGGACATACCCTAAGGCGCTACCCCTAACAAAAATCTTGTCGCAACATTACTGTTTCGACCATTACCTAGTTGTGAGGCCCGAGGAAGTCTCATCCACAAAGCTACGCTTTTTCACAAAGCCATGCTTCGATCAACAAATGATCAGCAACACTTCGTATGCCACATTACCAAATTGGGAATGTATCACTAGTAACCATCAACTACATAACCTCTGAGCTCGTACGTCTCAGAGAAGGGTGTTAAGCTAAGAGAATAAATTCTCCGTCACCAACAGAAATGTATTTGATAGAAACCAGTTTTACATCTCAAAGTGTAACGTCAGACACACATCCATACAAGTCTGTTCCGGGTTCGAACAGAACCGAAGACACTTCCGAAGAATCCCTTGCAATCTGGTTATTCACAATCTCGATCGGACTTCCCATCACTTAGGGAATCTCTATACCTGAGCCATGATGCAGAGAAAATCGACAGGTCATCCTATCATTCTCGCAAATACCCGGTCTTCAATGCTATCCATATACGTCGTATCACTATTCGGAATGGGTTATATGGCACGAAGGTCCTCCCACGGCTAAACCAAATAACGAGCGCAGTATTTTAAAAATAAATGTAGCATTCAAATTCAAGCAAATCACAACAATTTTTCACTTCGATCTTTTAAATAAAAGATTCATCACAATCACAAAGGTTCGATGTGGTTTCTGGATATCCACTTGGAATCCGACCCTCGGTCGCATCAAAATTCAAACGCCATTTAAAGGCAAATATTGATAGTCGGTTATTTAACTATCAATCAATATTCACAACAATTTTCAGGTTTAAATAATTTTCCCAATTATTTATTTTCAAAATATCGTCGCAATATATATTTTCACACTTCAACCCTTTGAAAAAAAATTTCAAATCATTTTTCAATCCTTTGGAAACAAATTTCAAATCATTTCCCTACACGGGATATATTCACAAATATTTATTCATTTTCGTTTCAAAATGGATCATTTAAATCAATCAAATAAATCCTTACCGATTTATTTTAAATTTACGTTCCAAATCCGTAAATTTATTTCCACACTTCAAAAATAAATCAATGTTTATTTTCAAACCAATTTCCCTTTCCTTTATAAATTCCATGGTGAATTTAAATTTCCAAAATATCTATGAATATATGATTTTCAAATCGATTTCTAATATTCATTTTCAATTTATCTTTAAAAGATAAAATCTCAAAACATTCACTCCATATTGGAAAAACATTTCCATACTTATTTAATAATAAATAATTCACAAATCTATTTATTTTCAACATTTTGAAAATATTCAATATACTTAAATCACAATTAAGTATATATTTTATTCTTTAAGGAAAACATTCTCTTAAACACATTTATTTGAGTCAAAACGAATGTTGCGTAGAACATCGTCATGACAACCCAAAACTACTAGTATAGGGATTCGAACTTAAAATAGATATATAAATCCCAATACTATATAAAACATTTCCTTTCGGAAATCATTTACTATAACCACAGTGTTATAGTCAACCATTTCCTTATTTCTTGAAAACGTCTATTTCAACAATGAATGTTGAAATCTATGGTTTCGATACTTAATGCTTTTTTAAACACCTTTAAATTGTTTTAATTCTATTTAAAACATCACTTCCCCAAAACCATTCTTTAATATATTATTCACTGTCCAAAATCGTGAATATACTTTGTTAACTAAATTCAACATTTCTACACATTTTATTTATAGGATTATCCACTATCCAAAATTGCGAATATATCTCCTCTAATAAGCTTCTACATTAAATTCATCAAACTTGATAAATTTCGGATTTATAAAACAATGTTTATAAATCCCCATTTATATTTTTATAAAGACTTCAATTTACAAAATTTAAAAATCTTACTACTTATAAAATTCCATTTATAACCTCATTTTCAGCATTAACAGAACTCCTTTTATAATTCCATTATTTCGATTTATAAAATATATATTTTATAAATCTTATCTATAAACCATATATACTTGTTCGAAAATATCAATTAAAATGCCAAAATCCGATTTATAAGTTAATTACTTATAAATCTTTTATTTTACAAAATCTATTCATTTATAACTTCACAATTTATAAATCTATAATTTTCATTCACTTACGAAATCCATTTATACTTCATTTTGACACTTATCAAAACTCGTTTTATAAGTCCTATATTTTTAATTTATAAATACCAATTTTTATAAATCTTTTATATAAACCGTTTATAATAATTCAAAAATCCCAATTTAAACCGTTTTACAAATTAATAAGCTACTTATTTAAAAAAAATCACATTTCGGTTGTATTTCACAAAAATCATAATTTTTATAACATAAAAATTATAACGTTTATTT
The DNA here is from genome assembly GCA_030765085.1 of Allium cepa. Lineage (NCBI taxonomy): Eukaryota > Viridiplantae > Streptophyta > Magnoliopsida > Asparagales > Amaryllidaceae > Allium > Allium cepa. The sequence continues at coordinate 913,001,008 of CM060929.1, read as the reverse complement.
ATTTAAAATGAATCAATTCCAAAATTCAAATAAAACGTATATTTTCAAATATCACTTGAGAATCCTTTAAAACTCGAAATCATTACTTTAATTTATATTTTTAAACTCCAAAAATAGGCCCAATGCTGCAACAACTACAAAAATCAATTACGACAACCAAAACATCATATATCATCATATGATAACATAATATATCGCATATCTGTAAATAAATAAATACTGTTGAGGAATCCAGTTGGATCCCTTCAACCTATTTCCCTGCATCCACAGATGTTAGCACAATACCAATCTTGTTTCAAGACGGGATATCGCGGTACATGGGTTTTATATAAAATATTATCCGCTATTATACGGTGCAATAGGGTCTCATCCGCTATATAATGCGGGAAATCAACTCCAAGTACATAAATAATACCAATTCAATTTCAAGGTGGAATATCGCGTTATATGTGTTTAATAAATAACCTCCGCTTAATATACGGCGCATATGGTCTATTTCAAAACAACAGATAATAATTTTTCATCCAAGCATACAATCAACACAATCAAGCAATTTTAAATTTAACTATTTAAAATTTAAATCGAAACACATTTCGATTGAGTGAGAAGTTCTCACCTTGGTTTCAATACGGTTGTAGTGATTTATTTCGAATAAAATTAAAAACGTGTTTAATTTTACCCGAAATTCAAACTAGCTCCAAATGACTCCTACCCAGCTCCATTGCGTTGTGTTCGTCCATACGAAGCCAACGCAATTCGTTTTGTAATTTTCCGACCTTGTACGACAAAGATATGATATTTAGAAGTTAATACGATTTCAAATATATAAAAATTTACAGCTTTTCTTTTTATTTTAACCTCCAGAAATCATGGTCGTTAACTTTTTTCTTGTTCTAGATCGGCCGCACGCATTTCTTCCATCTCCATGTCAATGAACGTGACCGAAACCCATAGCTTCACGTGAGAAAATGATGGCCGCAACCACCAAATGACGACCGGAAGACGATCAACACCCTTCGTTCGAACCGTCCTTGCGAGCTCTCCCCACGGTAGCAACAGCTTGGAGCTCGGTCAACCTATTGTCGTGAAAACCCCACTTGAACGCGCGCCCTTAAGCGCCTGATTTTGGCGAATCCAAGCCACTTCAACGCAAATCCACCGTTGGATGTGAAGATCTCGTAACGATCTACATTTCTCTAGTTGAAAGATTTCGATAAATGTCGATGGATTGGAAGATAATTGGAGGAGAATGAAGTGAATTTTCGACCATTATTTTTGGAGGTGGCGGCTGCGTATAAACTAGGGTTAGGGTTTGTTTCTTTGTTGCAAATGGAAATAAACAAGGCCTTTTATAGAAATTTTTCAAAATACTATTCATCAAAAAAATTTCGAACTCCAAATGTCGCGCGGTGATCGGCGTTCCTAGGGTTTAACCTGAGTTCTGGACACAATGGAATAGGTTTCGGAGGCAAATTCGATCATATGTGCGAGTTACGGAATTAAACGATCAAATTTAAATTAAATCGATTAAACTAATTTTTTATGCGTTTTGGCTTGCCCCGAACAAATCGTAAATACGATTTAAACGAAATTTGAAACCATTCAATAATATAACATTACGGATCCGATGAAACTAGTTTCATCGAAATCCGAGACTGTTTGAAAAATGGCTATTTTAACTCGTCATTTAAATATTAAAATATTCAATTTTCACAAATTAACTTTTAATTTGATTTTAAAAGTTCTAAAACATCACTCTAACTCCAATATGATAAAATAAAATTTTATAAATCATTTTTAATCACATTAAACCCAATTTTCCTTTATTTCTATAATTTTCAAATATTAAATTATCGTTTTAATTATCCAATTAAACTAGATATTCGAAATAAAATTTATTTAACTTATAAATCCTACTTGTTAATATTAAAAATCAATTAAATATATGAATTTTAATTAACAGAAATTCTGGGTCGTTACACATAGTTTTGAAACCATTGAAAGTACCCCTTTCGAAACCATTTGAAAGCATCCCTTTCAAAACATTGGGTTTATTATAAAAATATCTTTTGGGTCAAAGTGAATATAAATGAAAGTACCCCTTTCAAAACCATTATACTTCATATAAAAGAGTTTGGGAAAAACTGATGGCTTCAGAACCATCCTTTCGAAACCATTAATCATATAGTCTAAAACGCTTGGAAGGATAGCTTCGAAACCCCTTTCGAAGCCATTTCCTTCAAAACCATTAAAGCTTTAGGAAGTGGCTTACTTCATTTATAAAACAAAAGCAACCTTTCGTTCAGGTTAATGACTTCAATCCATTCGAAAGGCATAAGGTCGGCAGTAGGGTTTTGAGTTGGTTGAAACTACCCATTTCGAAAGCATTAAATTAAAACAAGGAAACTCATTCGAAAGCATTCTTTTCGAAATACAAAGGGGACAACATTTTTGAAAGCTATTTAAACGGGTTTCAACCCCTTTGAAAGAATACTTTTGAAAATAAGGCAAGCGCATATCTTTGGAGAGTAAAACAAAGGCTTTGACCCCTTCGAAAGCTTGGTTACGAAACCATACCATCCACCTTCCACCAATCCACTATGTACCAACTTATTGATACCTCGTGTATTGGTTTTGACTTGGTTGGTTGAGGCAGAAGTATAGGGTCGAAAGGTGGCGACTGAAAGAGGCGAAACATAATTTGTAGGCAAAGACGGTTTTAATGCCTTTTTAAGTAATTGCTTTTTAATAAACCTGCCTATTTGTAAACATTTAATTGGTTGCCATAAACTTTAGAAATTCTTTCTAAAATAAAATTGCCATAATTATTTCAGACCTAATTAAAATGGTTTGGCAAATAAGCCCTTCCTTAAGCTAAACAATTAAAAAATTTGAATCCTTCTTCTAAACTAATTTTAATTTCCATAATAAATTACTCAGGAAAAATCCTCAAAAATCATAGAAATTCACCTTTGATATGTTATCTAATAGAAATAAATTTCAGACTCCAATTCCTTCAAATAATAGCCGAAATAAATTTAAACCTAGTTTATTCATATTCTCCTTTAGAAATTCATAATAAACTTCACATAGCCAGGAAAATTTAAACCCATCTCCAAAATAATGTTTTACATAACATATAAATTTCTCATGGCATTCTAAATCCAATATAAATGATTTTATCTTTAAAACTATATATAACCTTTATCAAACTTGTTTGAATATAACATATCATGAAGTCCAAGCATATCATCATCAAAAATCATCGTAATGGATTTAACTTAAACCAAAATCAAATAATCATTAAAAATAAAAACAGAGATGGTTTTGATCGTTATTCACCTTGATTAGGATAAGGAATTTGATATTTAACCTCGATTAATTCCCCTAGCTTGATTTCATAGCTTTTTGATGAATTTTTCCCCTTTTCTTCCCTAGGTAGTGGTTGGCTTGATTTCTTTTGTTTGCGTGTTAGTGTTTTTGCAAAATGAAAGTGAAAGGAAAATGCAACGAGAATTTTAAGGGTAATAGGATCATGATGACCGAAACTCCCATAATACCCTTGAGTTAATTGTTTTCTTATTAATTAACACATAAAACCTTTCATAGCCATTTATTTAATTAAGCTCGGCCTCTAGTTTAAATATTCAAATCTCAATCCCATTATCACTTTAGTATTTACAATATTCTGTTTAATTTACCTAATTAAATCTCCTTAATAATGTTATAAAAAATTAGGGTTGTTACAGAGTCCAGAGATAGAATGATTCTTGGTCAAGATTTAGTAAGAGAAGCCACATAAAAGATTGATTTGATTCGAGCTAGAATGAAGGAAGCTTGGTCTAGGCAGAAGAGTTATGCAGACAAGAGACGGAAAGACCTAGAATTCTCAATTGGAGAACATATTTTGATCAAAGGATCACCAATGAAGGGTGAAATAAGATTTGGAAAATAAAGGAAACTGGCACCTAGATTCGTTGAACCATTTTCTATCACCGAAAGGATTGGGAAACTTGCTTAAAGGATAGATTTATCGAGCGGTTTGGCAGAATTCTATGATGTTTTTCATGTTTCTCATCTGAGAAAGTGTTTTCAAGATCTAGGGACTACTATAACTCCGACCGCATTGGAAGACATAATGGTGGAACCAGACATGACAATAGTTAGACATCCATTTCATATAGTGTCTAGGGATGATTTGAAGCTAAGAAACAAGAAAATCGAATTAGTGAAAGTCCAGTGGAACGACGACGAGAGAGACTGTACTTGGGAGATAGAGGACATGATTAGGGACACTTACCCCAAATTGATTGTTGGTATGTTTTACGTCCATGCTTATATGTTTGATGAGTGAATCTTATCGTAATTTCGAGGACGAAATTCTTTAAGGAGGGGAGTTTGTAACAACCCTAATTTTGATTAACATTATTTAGGATATCTAATTAGATAAATAAAATAAAATAATGTATAATGGTAAGAAGATTGAAATTTGATAATTAGCATGGGTCGAGCCTTAATTAATGAAATAATGGAATTTATTAGAACATTAACAAGAATAAGGATATTCTAAGGGTAAAGTAGGAATAAGTTAGAATTCCTAAAAAATATACTTCGACTCCTGCTCCCTTATTCACTTCATTCACACAAATAAAACTAAAAGCCAACGCTGAAAATAGCTAGGAAGAGAGGAAAAACTTAGGGAATCAAGAAAAAAATCCAGGGTAAATCTATCAACGCTCAAATCTAAACCTTCTTATATCATTCAAGGTGAATAATAGTTATGCATCTCAAGTTTTGATTATTTTTTTAGTTTTAAGTATAAATCTGAATCTTTTGCTTGTTTGATGTCATGTTTTACTTGTTTAGATGATTATATACTTATTAATGATTTAATGGATTTATTATGAGATTATTTAATAGGTTTTAAGTGTGAAAACCTAGATTTCGGTACCCAATTGACTTGAAGTTTCGGTATGATGTTAAAAATGTTATTCTAGAAGTTCGTCTACAATTTATAATTTTCCAAGCAAGTGAGAATTTATTATGAATTTTCTAAGTATAGAAAATGGATTATTTCGAGCTTTATTTATTAACAATAAACAAATATATTTTTTGATCCTGAAATTTTTATATGCTAAAAGATACAATAAATCAGGTTTATTATGATTTTTGAGGATTTCTACCAAGTGTTTAAGATTTTCTATAAATTATTTGAGTTAAAAAGGCTTAATTATTATATTAAAATATTAATATAGAAGGTTAGTTTGCTAATTTTTTGGAAATGACAACTCTAAACAGCGGTAGTTTTCTAAAAAAAGATTTTGGTAAAGAAAGTTGTTATCCAATGGTATGTTAACAAATACAAGGAGTTTGTGGAAAAGTTTTACTTTTAAACGCAAAATAACAGTTTTCACGTTAATTGCAATAGTGCCACACCGAAGTCGTTATCGCCGCCTTCCACTTCTTCGCCGCCAACCAAAGGCTATACATATGACATCAACTTCCGTTGATATGGAATGGATAGGCATGGTTGAGGTAGGAAGCACAACATCGAAGTCGATATCTTGAATTTGAATTCGGTATTGCCGCATGGCATAAGTGCCACATTATATATAAAACGAGTATGGTGCCGCATGTCTTAAACGTTGCCGACCCTATTGTTTTCAATGTAACTTATCGTGGCCAAAATGTCGTCGCACTTTTTGATAATGACTCTGAAATGCAAGGAAGCCACGGCTTTTATCTCCGGCTATATAGTGTTGTGCTTTATCAACTTCAACTTCATCCTTTGCAGCATGTCTTCATCGAGGCAATGATGTCATGTTTTATCATTTCGACCTTAATAGTTACCAAATTTAAACTTTAACACCTATTTCGAAGAAGGCTAGGTTATCGCCTATTATCAATTCACCTCTAATGATGCTGCTTATTTTCCTTAAGACGTTGGTATTGAGACTCACAAATTTCGCCGAATATCATTTAAGGCTTTATAATACGTTATACGAAGTAGTTAGCTTCGACCATATAACCATGTATTTTGTAAATCGAAGATTTTAATATATTTGGTGGAGTGAAGACTCTCATCGACTCTATCTCTGCCGTGTTTTATCAATATAAAGGTTTTATATTGTTTCGGATCTATAGCCTATGGTTTTGAAGTGAGATAACTTCCAACTGATTACAAGATTCATCAATATAATTTATAAATTCATATATCATAGCATAAATATTCTGGGATATAAAGGGTTATTTTTCCTTACTTTAAAGTATGATTTCAATGGTTAAATCATTTGCAAAGGTTTTGTTTTCAAGGAAATAGAAAAGGCTATTTAGCCTAGGATTTTTATGAAAGAGATTGTTGTACTTATCAATTTTGGATAGATTGTGGTAGGACGAATTGACTCAGAGATTAGAAAACTATATGGGAATGGCGTAGGGTAGCGTCATATACTTCAACTATTAGCCTCTAGCTGATATGAGTCCAAAATTCAAGTGCGTATGACTTTGTCATGGGTAAGACTAAAAGTAGGTTTACCCATAGAAAGGAATACACAATGATAGCATATGTTATAAGTTGGCCTGTAATACCTTTAGGTTCATAGTAAGCCTAGCAAAACAATGAGATTGAAAGATAGTTAGGTAAAAACTAGTATATGTGTATTTGGATAGACCATCTAGTTTTCTTCTAATAGTCAGTTAGGAAATTTGGTATATCTTATAGGCCCGAGTCAGTCATGTAGGTTGGTAGATACCCTGTGAAACTAAACATTAGGACGGATAGTCCACTGATTTGATGGATAGTCATGATTAACCATGTAGCATGCATGCACATGATCATTTACATCATCTATCTAACCATTGTGGTTATAGGATTTTGTTTTGCAAAAGATATATTTTAAAACGAGATATCTATAGGGGGAAAACCCGTTCCACTTAGTGGCATAGTCTTACTAGATATCAAAAAAACCGAGATGGCATATTATTATTCATACTAGGTTTTTTGTCCGACTCGAAGTTTATGTTTTCCCTTTGAACTCTCGGGTGCTCAAATTTCGATTTGAGTAGGTCGAGAGTAAGGGTTTACGAGATAAGTAGGTTTTTATGAATAAAGCTTCTGAAGACATGCAGGAAGCATAGCTAGCTATTTAGGAGTCTATCTTTGTATACTACTAATCTGTTGTGTTGAATTTATCTTGTTGAAGTGTATGTAAAGACAAATGCTATAACTATCTAGTAGTAAACTCTGATCAACCATGGGGGCATCTTTATATGTTATCCTTGGAGTATTTTGTAATGATTATATTTATCTAAACCGGGGCAGCATTTGAGATTTTATATTAAGTATGAGATAAAGTCTTTAAATTAGATGAAAAAGTTTGTTTTAAATTGTAATTAAGAAAATTTCATATTCTTATGCTTTGATGTTATCGATATAATTAACATATACACATTTTATCACCAGAGGTAAATACTATAGGCGACTGTAGCATCTGTAGCGCTTAGTTTCGGACCTCAAAATGGGAGATGTTACAACCACCTTTCCAATTTGCTCTAAATTATGACATATAATCTTATGCAATCTCTATCATTAATTTGATTCATGTTTAAAGGTAGCCTAAAATATTTTACTAGCAATGATCCCTCTTTGAATTTTGGTTTAGCTTTCGCAATGAACACAATGTGCTTTGAGTATACATAATCAAAAAATAGATGCTCAATATTTTCTGCTTCATTTTTGAAAAAAAAGACAAATGAGTTTCCTTCTTTATTCCATTTGTAACATCTATCTCTGGTTGGAAGCCTGTTTATCAAAAAAAAAATAAGCACAGTATGGCATCTTTGAACAATTTGCCTTATTCCATATATGTGACATTGTGTCACTCTACTTCAACTTCCCTTCCTTTGATATATTCCCATGTTTTTAGGTATAAGAATTTGCCTTTTGAAGTAAGTTTCCAAAACCATGCTTCATTTTGTATGCTTAAGTCAATTGATATTTCTTGATAGCTGCATTGAAGATTGAAGCTGCTGGGTGTAGGGTAGCATTCTAGCAGTGATTTCGTATTATGCTTCTTGCAATTTCATTTACCCCACCAAAGATATAGATATTATTCTAGCCAAGTAGATTGACCAATGAATTACTATTATTCCATGGGTCAAACCATAGATTGGTTTGTTTTCTATCCTTGAAATTTCTTTTAATAAGTCTTCTACCCATTTCTCTCCATTTAAGTACATTTTTTCATGCAAAAGAGTGATGATTTTCATTTGTAGTAGTCCAGATTTTTTTGTTTTTAAGATATTTTTCCTTCATCCATTTTTCCTACAGTGATTTATTGTAATATCCCATATCTGAAGACCAAGCTACAGATGCTGCAGTCATTCATAGTATTAACTTATGGTGATAAAATACGGTATTGATAATGGTATCCATAATATTAAAAGCACATGAATATGAACAAAATCATAGATTTCAAAAAAAAAACAACATTTTGCTGACTACATTTCAAAACAATAATTGATACCCACGTTACATAATCCCTTAAAATTTCCTAGGTAATGATTAAATATATCATTACAAAATACGCCAATAGCGACAAATGACGATGCCCCTTGATTGGTCAAAGCAATATAGTCATATCTGACTTATATACATAACAGAACCAAAACAAAATGAAACGGCAAATCCTAATTAGCTATCCGTCATCCACTTGCTCTTTTTCGAATGCTTTATTCGCCAAAAGACAAAAACCTAAAAACCTCAACCCTCAGCCCACTCAAAATTACTCAAGAGTTTAAGGGAAAACAAAAGCTTCAAGTCTGACATAAAGCCTGGTGTGAATAGTTCTGTTACATCTCGGTTTACTGATATTAAGTGAGACCATGCCACTTAGCAGAACAGATTTTCCCTCACTAATATCCTTTTCAAAACATATATATTTTGTAATCTTTTCCTTCAATCAAACTGGTTAATCAAACTGATTATATCAAAATAGCAATATCCTTTATGCTAATAAATGGACAATCTATCTGTAAAATAAGTAATATGTGAACTATCTGCCCACATAAAATAGCAAGGTCCATTATGCTACAAATGGACTATTTATCCATACAACTGGGCTGACTACCCGGACAAACTGTCCGAAATCTAGGCTGACTGGCTGCAAAATGGACTAACTGTCCGAATTATTTTCTTATTGTTAACTAACCTTTAACTTTTCCTTGAAAACCTTTTCAAAATGATTTAGTCCTTCAAATCATACACACACACACACAAAAGGAAAATATTTCTTTAGCTTTACTCTAAGCCATTTTTCCATATTATATGTACTTCACTCAAAATAATATTGATGGAATTTTATAAGGATTAACTATCCTTCCAAAACAAGTCAAAACCCTTTTTAACTTGAAAATACTTAAGCTGCATTGCCTACTTATTAAATTCAAAACCCTTTTTTAAAACCGGTTAAACAACCTTTTCGAAACCCTTGAAGGTAACCCTTTCGAAACCATTGGAAAGCACTTTCGAAACCATTAAGTACTGCCTTCTGAAAACATTGGAAAATCCTTTCCTTTCTTTTATCCGAAAGCTTCAAAATAACAGATATCCCCCTTGTAAAACCTTTTAAATATTGCCTTTCGAAAATATGGGAAAAAATTTACTTTCAATCCTTTCGAAACCATGGGGAACCCCATCTTTCAAAACCATTCATTAAAACTTTCGAAACAGTCAAACTTAATCCTTTCGAAAGCACTTTGGGTTCAATTTAAAACATGTGGAAACCTTTCAAAACCATTCAAAAGCGTCTTGCTCGAAACCATTTGGATTCTGCCTACAAGTAGAGCAAAAAGATCAAAAACCCATTATAGTTAAAAGCATCAGTTTCGAAACTTTTTAAAACTATCTATTTCGAAACCATTTGGGTTTTACTTTACTTATAGAAAAAGGGTCTTAAACCATTTAAGTTGAAAGCAACTGCTTTGAAACTATTTCCTAAGTAATGAAGTGATGGTGTCGAAACCATCCCTTCAAAAGCTTTGAAGAGGTGGCTAGGTTTTAGAAAAACAAAACAACCCTTTCGAAATCATCTGGGTCAAAAGGTAAAAAGGTGGCAGCAAAAAGGTTTCGACTTAGTCGAGAGCAGTTACTTAAAAATAGAGGCGCAACCCAATCGAAACCATTTCCTTTAAATCATTTGACTTGGTCGAAAAATACTTGGTCAAAAGCCATTTAGTCGAAAGCAAGCAGGCGTTTTTCTTTAATTTAAAAACAAAGGGCTGCCTCAACCCCTTTCGAAAGCCCTGGTTTTGACTCCCTACCTTCTGCCTTCATCCATGTCATTACGTACTAGTTGCTCGATACCATATGCATTGGTTTCGACTGTGTCGAAGGCGATAGTATGGAGGCGGAACTTTGTGTCGAAAGGGACGAAACAGTGAAAAACTTGTAGCAAATGGTTCTTTTCACTTAGTCTACCTAACGTGCCTAACTGTGACTGGTTGCCTCTTTCTTTACCAATAAAAGTACTGCACTTTGTAAAAAGGCTTGCCGACTTTTCAAATTTAATAATTTAAATCATTTTATAAAAAAGCCCCATCTCCTCTTAGAATTATATAAAACATTGAAGTCCCATACCTTAAATAATTTTATATAACCATTAAAACACTTAGGAAAAATCTAGAAAAATATCAGAAAACCAAATTATATAAATTTTACAACATATAAAAATATCAGACCCAAATAATTATTTATTTACCTGTAATTAATTTATAACCCAAAATACCATTTTATTTACTCATATTAGTTCCACGAAAATTTAGAAAAATCCGAAAATTGAAACCCATCTTCAATATGATATTTTTAATCTTCATAAATATTCGCAATGCATTTGGATGTCATTTTATAGATGTTTCACCTTAAAACAAATCATAAATTCAATACGAATAACCATAATTCATCAACAAGTACATGTATTCATTCCATGATTCAAAAACATGGCAAATCATTGCAATATAATTGGAATTCATATTATTATAACCAAAAACTTAATCAAAAATGAGATGTAAACATTATTCACTTTAGCTTTGTAGATTATGGAGATTGAAATGTGAATATATTTGATTTGAATTAGCTTCTTCCTAGCATTTCTTCTTCTTTTTCTTGTTAATGGTGGTCATCCCCTTAATTTAAAATTTTGAAAATGAAATGAATGTGTAAAATTTTACATGGCAGAGGTTTGGAGGATATACGAATGGCATCTGTTCTATTTTACCCCTCCTCTATTTCAATTTAAAACCTTCTTTAGTTCATTATTAAATGGCATGGCTACCCTTAGTTAAAAATCAAATCTCAATCCCTTAATCAACACATTATTTTATTTTATTTAACTAATTAAATATCCTAAATAATGTTACCAAAAATCTGGGGTGCTATGGACTACCCTCCTTGAAGAATTTGTCCTCGAAATTTCAATAAGGTACACAACAAATCAAACGAGAAGGTAAAACATACCATCAAACAAGTCAACATAAGTATCTTTAATCCTGCTCTCAATCTCCCAAGTACAGTCCCTGTCATCATCGCTCCACTGGACTTTGACTAATCTGACAGTTGTTCTAAACCTCTTCTCATCTCTCATAACTATGCGAATTGGCTTCCTCACTATGGTCAAATCCGGATCTACCACTAAATCATTTAGCACAGTCGGTGCAATAGCAACCTCCGGGTCTCTAACACACTTCCTGAGATGAGAAACATGAAAAATGTTGTGGACTCCTGCCAAACTACCAGTAAATCAAATCTATATGTGAGTTTCCCCATCCTTTCAACAATAGGAAAAGTTCCAACGAATCTCGAAGCTAACTTCCCCGATTTCCCAAATCTAATCACATCCTTCATCGGTGATCCTTTGTCAAAAACTTGATCCTCAACTGAGAACTCTAGATCTTTTCGTCTCTTATCTGCATAACTTTTCTGCCTAGACTAAGCCACCTTCATTCTAGCTTGAATGACCTCAACCTTACCTGCAACTTCTCGGACTAAATTTAGACCAAGAACTAACCTATCCCCAGTCCTTAGCCAACAAATGGGAGATTTGTGTGGTTTTTCACACAAAGTTTCAAATGGTGCCATCCCAATACTAGTCTGAAAATTATTGTTATACAAAAACTCGATTAAAAGCAGATGGTCTTCCCAGATCTCCAAAATCCAGAACACAAGCTCTTAACAAATCTTCCAAGATTTTTTTAACTCTCTCTGTTTGCCCACCAGTCTGTGGATGGTAAGAGGTACTCATCTTGAGCTTGGTTCCCAAAACTTCCTACAGACTCTTCCAGAATTCGCTAGTGAATAAAGGATCTATATCACTAACTATGCTACTAGGAACTCGATGCAGTCAAACCACATTCTTCAGAAATAACCTCGCCAAAACAGCTACCGTTCTGGTTGACCAAATTGGAATTAAATGGGCACTCTTGGTCAATCTGTACGCTATGACCCATATGTTATCATTCCCCTTGTTTGACTTTGGCAACCCATCAATAAAATCCATGGAGAAAGAATCCCACTTCCATACTAGAATATCCAATGGTTGAAGCAACCCACTTGATTTCTGGTGTTCGGCCTTTGCCTGCTGGAAAATCATGCACTACCTCACACACAACTCGATGTCCCGCTTCATACCTTCCTAGAAGAAACTCCTCTTCATATCCTGATACATCTTAGTACTTCCTAGGTGAGAAGAGAACTTTGAACGAAGGCATTCTTCCAAGACTTCTTTCCTTATGTTTCTTATACTAGAAACACATAATCTTCCTTTCTTTCTCAACCTCCCATTCTAGTCAAGACTCAAATCATTCAAATCATCGCTCTTAGTTCCTTCTCTTAGTTTCCTGGTCCATTCAACTAAAACTAGATCCTCTATCTGTCTAGAAGCAATCTTTTCGATCAACACTGGTCGAACTTCTAAACAAGATAATACAACTGTATCTCCACTATACTCTACAATCTACTAATGCTTCCAAGTCCTTCCACTCAGCAATTATTGCTAAAACTGCTTTCTGATGTTTTCTGCTAAGTGCATCTGCAACCTTGTTGCTTTTCCCTGGTGCGTACTCAATCCCGAAATCATAAGCAGCGATAAACTCTAACCATCTTTGTTGTCTCATGTTTAACTCCTTCTAAGAATATAGATACTTCAGCGATTTATGATCTGAATATAGCTCAAACCTTTCTCCCAAAAGGTAATGTCTCCACACCATTAAAGAAAAAAATCACAGCCAATTCTAAATCATGCATTGGATATCTTACTCACGTGGTCTAAGCTGTTTTGAAGCGTAGACAATCACTTTACCCCTCTGCATCAGCATAGCTCCTAATCCTGTTCCACATGCATCAGTGTAAACCAGCAAATCTTGATTTCCTTCTGGAACAACCAACACCGGTGCATAGGTCAATAAGTGTTTCAAACTCTGGAATGCTTCCTTACACTTATCGGTCCACACAAACTTCACATCCTTTCTTGTTATCTTGGTCATCGGCATCACTATCCGTAAGAAATCCATAATGAACCACCGATAATAACTCGCCAACCCAAGTAAACTCTTTATCTTCATCACTGCCTCGGGTCTCTTCCAACTATTCATTGCTTCTGTCTTAGTCGGATCTATTAGCAACCCTTCCTCTAAGACTATATGACCTAAAAATTTCACTTCCTTCTTCTAGGAATGGTACTTCGAAAGTTTCACCTCACCTTCAGCTGATGCTGCCTCAGTGTTTCAACCACCACTCTAAGATGAATTTCATGGTCTCTTTTATCCTTAGAGTAAATCAAAATATAATCTATGAAAACCAACATGAACCTATCCAAGTGCTTTCGAAAAACTGGTTCATCAAATCTATAAAGAAAGCTAGCACATTAATCAATCCGAACGACATAACTAACCAATCGTACAATCCATATCTAATCCTTAATGTCGTCACAGGTGTACTATCCTCTACTACCTTAAGCTGATGAAAACATATAGCCAAATCCAACTATGAAAATACCTTGGCTCCACTCAACTGGTCGAATAAATCGCCAATGCTAGGCAATGGATATCAATTCTTTATCATCCTCTCATTCAACTTACAATAATCGATACATAGCCTCAACGATCCATCTAGCTTCTTAGCAAACACCGCGGCTGCTCCCCAAGGCAAACTACTCGTCCTGATAAATTCTTTCCTTCTAAATCCACCAACTACAAGTTTAACTCCCTCATATCTGAAGAGGCCATCCTGCTTAGCGGTTTATTCACTGGTTCTGCTCCCAGAACCAAATTTATCCAGAACTCAATCCGTTTCGGCAGCTATTCAACTACCAGCTCAAAAATATCAGTGAATTCTTTAACCATAAAAACTCGACTCAACTCATCATCCAATTCCATAGCACCCAACAAGGCATACATCTCACCGCAAGAACCTTCTACGATATAAACTATCAGATCACTACACTCTGGGTGTCTAAGAGATACTTTCCTATCTTGACAAAATATCCTAGCATCGTACTCACTTAACTAAGCCATACCAAGAATAATTCCAAACCCCATGAAATCAAACACATGCAAAATGAAAATAGAAGTATGACCTAACAGGTCAAACTCTAACTGATCACATCTCATCTCTAGAGTTGCATACCCTCCTACTGGATTTGCAACCCGTAAGGAAATAACTAAATAAGTGGGTTCTAGGTTAAGCTTATTTATCAGACATCTAGATATAATAATGTGATGCACCGGTATCAAATAAAATGCTAGCAGTCATACCATAAATACGAAGCGTACCTCCCAAGACTACCTTTCCTTTTTCTGAGCTGTCGACAAAGAAGCAGCAGGCTCCAATGCATACACCTTGCCCTTTCCATTCTTAGTGGGTTCCTTGCACTGGCTCTTTTAGTTTCCAATCTGGTCATAGTTGTGGCATTAGACATTCTTTCTTCCAGCCATTTCCTTAGCCTTCTCGACACGACACTCATTAGCATAGTGCCCCTTCTTATCACACTTGAAACAGACAATCTCAGACTTTCCTTTCTTAGCTGCTCCACCCTTCTGAGCACCTTTCTTTGGAAAGAACTTCCTCCTCTAATTCTGTTCGACCTGGACTTCTTTAGCCGTACACTTCTCTAGAGAATCAAGCAACTTCTCATGACTTAAGGCTATCTCTATGACATAGTCAGAAGGATCTCTAATATGAGGTAATGTAGCCCTGGCCAACTCAGACTTCAACCCCCTAATGAACTTCTCATTCCTCTTCATGATTGTATCCACTAAAGCATACCAATATCGGGTCAACTCCTCGAACTTCCTTGCACACTCCAGAACTGACATTTCACCTACTCTAATTGAGCAAACTTCTTGATCAGAGCTGACTGTGCCATTGCTGACATAAATCTCTCCTAGAACTTTCCCTTGAAATCTTCCCAGGTCATAGTTTCCTCATCCACCGCCCCAGTCACACTATTCCACCAGAACAGAGCTGCTCCTTAAAGCTGCCTAGATGCCAACCTTCTCTTTTGCTCATCATTGAGCCCTAGATCTACAAAAATCCTTTTGCAGTGATACAACCAATTATCTACCTTAGTGGCATCTTCCATTCCAACAAACGGCTTCTCTCCAAGCTTGGTGTAATCTCCACTCAACTTTGCATAATGGTTGACTACCAGAACTTCTGAAATCCCTTCTCCTACAGCATTTCCTCCTAACACTCCAGCTGCAACTCTCGCCTGAAACATATTCCTAAAAAACTGATACATGGCTACCATTCCAACCTATGGGACTTTAGCACCCACATCCTCTGCTTGTGCCTGACTTTGACCTCTTTCACATTAGGCCTGGCATTCCCTTTGGTTCCCTCCCCTTCTTGGTTGACTCCTCCTCTTCTTCCTTTATATCTATATTCAAACCTCATGAGATACATAAAAAATCCTAAAAAAGATAGAAGACTAGGGATAAAGCGTATACTTATATATAGCAAATACAAGTACGTTATTATAGTGTTATCTCATGTTCCTTTTCTTACTATAATTCCTTAGAATTATGCTATAAAATCATTTTTAGTTTAAAGTGTTTTCATAAACCTTGCTTTGATACCAAGTTGTAGCATCCCGTATTTAGAGGCCAAAAGCTAAGCGCTACATATGGTGCAGTCATCCATAGTATTAGTTTCTATTGACAAAATACGGTAATGATAACGGTATCCATAATATCAGAAGCATATGATATGAACAAAATCACAGATTTCAAAAAAACAATATTTAGCTGATTACATTTCAAAACGATAATTCATATCCATGTTACATAATACCTTAACGTTTCCTAGGCAATGATTAAATATATCATTACAAAATACGCCAAGAGCGACATATGATGATGGCTCATTGGTTGATCAAAGTAATATAGTCATATCTCAAATATATACACAGTGGAATCAAAACAAAATGAAACTGCAAACCTTATTAGCTATTCGTCAGCCACCTGCTCATCTTCGGATGCTTTATTCACTAAAAGAAAAAAAACCTAAAAACATCTACCCTTGGCCCACTCAAATCAATTTTGAGTACCCGAGAGTTTAAGGGGAAACAAAAACTTCGAGTCAGACATAAAGCCTGGTGTGAATAATTCTGTTACATCTCAATTCATTGATATTAAGTGAGACCACGTCGCTTAGTGGAATGGGTTCCCCCTTACTAATATCCTTTTCAAAACATATATATTTTTCAATCCTTTCCTATAATGAAACTGGTTAATCAAACTGATTATGTCAAAATGGCAATATCCTTTATGCTAATAAATAGACTATCTGTCAAGTAATATGTGAACTATCTGCCAACATAGAATAGCAAGGTTCCTTATGCTACAAATGGACTATCTTTTCATACAACTGGTATGAGTGCCCGCAAATTGGACTGACTGCACGAACTGTCCGAAATCTAGGCTGACTGCCTGAAAAATAGGCTAACTGTTAGAATTATTTTATTAGGGTTAACTATCCTTTAAATTTTCCTTGAAAACCTTTTCAACATGATTTAGTCCTTCAAATCATATATATATATATATATATATATATATATATACAAAGAAAATATATCTTTAGCTTTACTCTAGGCCATTTTGCCATGTTATATATACTTTACTTAAAATAGTGTCGATAAGATTGAATAAGGATTAACTATCCTTCCAAAACAAGTCAAAACCCTTTTGAACTTGAAAATACTTAGGCTACATTGCCTATTTATTACATTCAAAACCTTTGATTAAGAACGTTTAAATAACCCTTTCGAAACCCTTGAAGGTAACCTCTTTGAAATCATTGGAAAATCCTTTCGAACCCATATTTACGGCCTTTTGAAAACATTGAAAAATCCTTTCCTTCCTTTTCTCCAAAAGCTTCAATATAACAGACATCCCCCTTTTAAAACCTTTTGAATATTGTCCGTCGAAAACATAGGAGAACCCTTCCTTTCAATCATTCCGAAAACCTAAGGAACCATCCCTTTTGAAACCATTCATTAAACCTTTCAAAACAGTGAAACTTAATCCTTTCGAAAGCACTTTGGATTCAATTTAAAACATATGGAAACCTTTCGAAACCATTCAAAAGCATCTCCGTCAATACCATTCGGATTCTGCCTTCAAGTAGAGCAAAAGGATCGGTAACCGATTGAAGTCAAAAGCATCGGTTACAAAACTTTTAATAAACTATCTCTTTCGGAACCATTTGTGTTTTACTTTACTTATAGAAAAAGGCCCTTAAAACATTTAAGTCGAAAGAAACTGCTTCGAAACTATTTCCTGAGTAATGAAGTGATTGTGCCGAAACTATTCCTTCGAAAGCATTGGAGGGTGGCCAGGTTTTAGAAAAACAAAACAACCCTTTCGAAACCATCAGGGTCGAAAGGTAAAAAGGCGACAACAAAAAGGTTTTGACTTGGTCGAAAGCATTTACTTAAAAATAGAGGCGCAACCTAATCGAAACCATTTCCTTTAAATCATTTGACTTGGTCGAAAAATACTTAGTCGAAAGCCATTTAGTCGATAGCTAGCATGTGTATTTCTTTAAGTTAAAAACAAAGGACTACCTTAACTCCTTCGAAAGCCCTGGTTTTGACTCCCTACCTTCCGCATTGATCCAATTCATTACATACCGGTTGCTTGATACCATATGCATTGGTTTCGACTGTGTCGGAGGTAATAGTATGGAGGCGGAACTAGGTGTCGAAAGAGATGAAATAGTGAAAAACTTGTAGCAAATAGTTCTTTTCACCTAACCTGTCTTACTTGTCTAATTGTAATTGGTTTCCTCTTTCTCTACCAATAAAAGTACTGCACTTTGTCAAAAGGGCAGCCGACTTTTCAGATTTAATAATTTAAATCATTTTACAAAAAGCCCATTCTCCTCTTAGAATTATATAAAACATTAAGTTTCATACCTTAAATAATTTTACATAACCATTAAAACACTTAGGAAAAATATACAAAAATTCTAGAAAATCACATTATATATGTTTTATAACATATAAAAATTTCAGACCCAAATAATTAATTATTTTCCCGTAATTAATATATAACCCAAAATATTATTTTCTTTACTAGAAATTTATATTAATTTTACGAAAATTGAAAGAAAAAAATTAAAATCCATCTTCAAAATGATATTTATGATCTTCATAAAAATTCGCAAGGTATTTGGATATCATTTTATAGGGTTTTCACCTTAAAACATATCATAAATACAATATAAATAACTGTAATTCATCAACAAGTATATATATTCATTCCACCATTCAAAATCATAGAAAATCATTGAAAAATATTCGAAATTCATATTAAAACCGAAAACACATTCAAAAATGAGAAGTAAACATTATTCTCTTTAGCTTTAGAGATTATGGAGACTGAGATGTGAATAAATTTGATTTGAATTAGCTTCTTCCTAGGTTTTCTTCTTTTCTTCCTTGTCAATAGTGCCCGGCCCCTTAATTTAAAAATTTGAAAATGAAATGAACGTGTAAAATATTACATGGCCAAGTTTTGGAGGATATAGGAATGGCCTCTTTCCTATTTTACCCCTCCTCTATTTCAATTTAAATCCTTCTGTAGTTCTTTGATAAATGGCACAACTACCCTTAGTTAGTCAAATCTCAATCCTCTAATAAACGCATTATTTTATTTAATTTATCTAGTTAAATATCCTAAATAATGTTACCAAAAATCTAGGGTGTTATGTTTGTCTTCCAAGAATTTCCAATACTTGCTTCAATTAAATCTTTGATGTTTCATAGCCCTAATCCTCCTATTTTTTAGCTTGCATACTATTTCCCACGCCACTTTATGTTATTTTCCTCTCCAAATAAAGTTTTCACATATTTTTCATTTTTTTGATTGCTTTTGTTGGAATGTTATGAGATTGAATCCAATACATAATGATAACAGTGATGATTGTGTGTTTGCTCCAATCTGCCTGCTAGTGACAACACTTTGCCAGATCAATATAACGATCCTAATTTTGATTAACATTATTTAGGATATTTAATTAGATGAATTAAAAATAATAATATAGATTTGATAATTAGTATGGCTCGAGCCTTAATTAATGAAGTAATGGAGTTAATTAGAACATCAATAAGAAGGGGAATATGCTAAGGGAAAAATAGGAATAATTTATAATCCTAACACATATCTTTACACACCTTCTTCCTTATTCACTTCACTCACATGACCAAGACTAAAAGAGCAAGGCCGACCATAGCAAGGAGGTATAAGAGAAGAAAATCTTAGGGAATCAAAACCAACTTAGGTGAATAATAGTTATGCATCTCAAGTTTTAATAGTTATTTTCAGTTTTAAGCATGAATCTGAATCTTTTGCTCATATTACGCCATATTTTACTTGTTTAGATGATTATATGTTTATTGATGAATTACTGAATTTATAGTGAGATTATTTAATAGATCTTAAGTCTGAAAATCTAGTTTTAGTACTCAATTGATCTGAAATTTTAGTATGATTTTAGAAATGTTATTCTAAAGTGGATTTTAATTTCATAATTTTCCATGTAAGTGAGCATTTATTATGAATTTCCTAAGTGGATAAAATGGATTATTTTGGGTCTCAGTTATAAAAAATAACTAAATATTGTTTTTTATCCTGAAATTTTTATATGTTCAAAGATATAATAATCAAATTTATTACGATTTTTGGGCACCTTTCTAAAGTGTTTAAAATTTACTATGAATATTTGAGCTAGAAAGACATAATTATTGTATTAAAATATTGATATAAAAGTTTAGTTTGGTATTTTTTTTGGAAATTAATAATTTCGAATGGCAGTTTTTTGAAAATGATTTTAGTAAAGAAAGTTGTTATCCAATGGTATTTAGACGGGTACAAGTATCTGGTTGAAAAGTTTTTCTTTTAAGAGCAAAATTTAGTTTTCACATTAATTGCGATAGTGTAACCTCGATGTCATCGTCACCGCCTTCCACCTCTTCGTGTTCGTGGTCTTCGCTCCTAATTAAGGCGATACATATGATATCAACTTCAATTGATATGGAATGGATCAATGTGGTTGAGGTGGAAAGCACAACATAGAAGTTGACATTATGACTTCGACTTTGGCATTACTGCACGAATTAAGCACCACATTTTATATAAGGGGCATGGTGCCTCATGTCTTCAATGTCGCCAACCCTATTGTTTTCAAACTAACTTATAGTGGCAATAACTATGCCACATATTTTGATAATGACTCTGAAAGACAAGGAAGCCACGTCTTTAATCTTCAGCAATATACTGTCGCCTTTTATCAACATCGACTTTATTCTTTTGCCGCATGTTTTCAAAGCAGCCAGTGATGCCATTTTTTATCGTTTCGACCTTAATGATTGACGAATTTAATTCCTAACACCTGTTTCGAAAAAGGCTAGGTTGCCGCCAATTATCACTTCGGCCCTAATGATACTGCTTAGTTTCCTTAACAAATTGATGTCGAGATTCACCAATGTCGCCGAATATATTTAAGGCTTTATAATACGCTGTATGAAGTAGTTAGCTTCGATCATATAACCATGTATATTGTAAATCGAAGACTTTAATACATTTAGAGGGGTGACGACCCTCATTGACTATATCTTTCCCACGTTTTATCAATATAAAGGTTTTATATTGTTTTAACTCTATAGCCTATGGTTTCGAGGTGAGATAACTTCCAAGTGATTTCGAGATTCATCAATATAATTTGTAAAAGCATATACATGGCATAAATATTTTAGGATAAGGTAAAGGACTATATTATTTTCCTTATTTTAAAGTATGATTTCAAGGGTTAAATTGTTTGTACCAAAATTGGACACAACACTCTTCGGGTGTGTTTGAAGAGATAAAACGAAGAGAATAAATGTAGAATGAAGCAGATCTAACAAACACACCAATAATCATATAAGAAAATGCATAGAAACACAGAGTTTTAGAGTGGTGCAGCGTGTTGCGTACATCCACTATGAAGTTTGATGATTTTATTGATTTTCACTTGCCGATTACAACTGACTACAGCAGATTACAGTGGATTATAATGTTGAAATTCATGTACAGCAGCAACTATGGAGTACAAAATTGGATCCGACAGAGTCTGGACGTAAGAGAGCAAAAAGATCCCTTTTCTGTAGGCTCTAGGGTGCTATTTATAGGCGTAGGAAGCTAATATTTCAATCAAATCTTGGGAGACTTTTTCTGGCATATGGTGGGGCCCACGCGAGCGATCCCACAAAGTTTCGGCCCGATCCATGATGGATACGAACGAATTTCGTATCCATCAAGATTTGATCCAATCGAGCTGAAATTTGGCGGGAACCTTCCTTTGGTTGCCATTAAGCTTCCGTGAAAATTTCATAGCATTTGGACTTATGGATTGTGAGATATGATCGATGCAAGTTGGATTTTTTCGGACGGTGATCGATACGTATGTATTTCGTATCGATCAAGAATTGATCCAATTGAGCTGAAATTTGGCAGGAACATTTTTTAGGTTGCCAGTAAGCTACTGTGAAAATTTCATGGCATTTGGACTTATGGATCTCAAGTTATGATGGATGCAAGTTGGAGTTTTTCGGTCCGTGATCGATACGAACGAATTTCGTATCGATCAAGAATTGATCCAATCGACCTGAAATTTGGCATGAACATTCCTTAGTTTGCCAAGCTATTGGTGAAAATTTGGTGGCATTTGGACTTGTAGATCTTGAGTAATGAGCGATGCAAGTTTGGATTTGTCAACCGTGATCGATCAATATCTTGAGCATACGAACTCCGATTGACTTGAAATTTGGAATGTTGGCTTTCTTAGCTTTGCTTGTCATGTCATATAAATTGTAGCTTGATCCAGACTCAAATTTTTTTTACCGACATCCATAGCAGACCTATGTATTAACGATCTCAAGGACGAACTATCATTGGTTTCTAGTCAAGTCCTTGGTGTCATGGCCTTGCCAAAAGGCGGGATAACATTTTCCCTCCAAAATACGTCTTGTGTGAACATGACGTGCTTCGAAAACTGCCATCTTCATTCTGAAAAGTTCTATCCGGTTCGCTGAGTAGTTGCTATCTTTTCGTCAAAAGTTGTAGCCTTTGGTTGATCTTCAGTGACGTAGATGTTAAACTGTTGATTGTCAATGATCATGCATTGTTTTGCGGTAACTGAGTGTTGAGAAGTAGCGATTTGTTGTTCATCATTCTGATAGTCATCAGGTAAGCACTCAATTCCTTTGTATCGATCCACTCCTGGATCGATTTAAGATGTTAGAATGTACGCTTCGTATCGATGGATATGTAATATTGGATCTTGGATTAATGGATACAAGTGTAATGCTTTGTGTCGATGGAGTCGAACGATCCAGACATAATCATGCAGTGATTGTTCGCGGAGGATATGCCATCTCTCATTCCCCTATTCAAGAAGAATTCCCCACGGTAGATAGCCTTTAATAGGAGTCATCCATGACCCCTTTCTTGGATCGATCACTAAAATCTAGTCGATCTTCATCTATCAGTGCTTGGAATAATAAGTATTTCTACTGGGATAAAGTCTATTTGTTGCGCATCCCTAGAACTGGCTAGCTCGGCCAATGATTCGGCCTTTTCGTTTTGTTCTCTAAGGATTGGTATAGTGGTGTAATACTTGAAGTCGGCTAGTATCTCTAGGATCCAATTGAGATAAGGAGCAAGATGTTGCCCCCTAGTCAGATAGTCCTCCCTGACTTGGCACATTAACCAGAAATCGTATAAGATATGTAAAGCTTTCGTTCCTTTTCTTTTTGCAAGTCTCAGCGTGGCGACCAAGGCTTCATACTTAGCTTCATTATTCCATTTGAGTAACATTTCATACATTTAAGGTTTCCATTGGACCTATCATAACGGTTGGTCGATACAAACATTAATGGGGTAAGCTTGTCAATAGCTAGCTTTCACCGTATACTGGTCTTTGGATTAGTTTCTCTTCACATAGCATTCCAATGTTTATGGCGTGTGTTGACATGACCCAATTGAGGTATAGATTTTCATGATCCAACGGCTTGGGTAAAATGAGAGGTCTCTTTGAGCGATCTATCGTAGCTGCTTGGTTTCCTCGTTACATGGGTGACTTTGATCTTCAGCATTTTCAGACATTAGCCTCAATCCTACGAGAATTGATGACGGAACCAAATAATTCTTCCTATACAGTGCTCAAAGAGCATTTCAAAGGATCAAGTTTCATTCTGGAGTTGTTGGAGAGCACTAAATATCTTTGCCAAGTCATCGATATGGTCTTTTGATGGGCGTGATCTCACAAGCATGTTAACTACATATAGTCTCATTGATCGGCCGATCTGATTTTCGAATGATTTGTTAATCGTCCTTTGGTAAGTAGCATAAGCATTCTCAAGTTTGAATCCAAGTAATGCAGCATAGCACTATAGGCTCACGTCGGTAATGAAATAGTTGTATTCCTAGTCTGGGACATGTTTCAGTATCTGATTGTATCTGGAGTTTGCGTCCATGGATGAGAGTAACTCATGTGTGATGGTTGAGTCTATTAGTCGGTTGATCATTGGATGTGGAAAGCTATGCTTTGCCATGCCTCGTGCAAATCTGAGTAGTCGGCGTACGCTCGCCACTCTCCTTTTGTTTCTCTCATAAGCAAAGGACCTAATACTCATTTTGGGTAGAGGACATCGTGGATAAACCTATTTGTTTTGAGTAGATTCGCCTCCACCTTAAGTGCAGTAGATCTTTCTAGATCCACGTCGCTTCATTTTTATTCACCGAAACATGCAGCGGGTTGACACTTAATGCACGGTTCTTAATGGTGAGTGAGAGTCCATATATACACATGAGATTGAGTCCAAGCGAACATATCAAATTCACCTGGAGCAATGCAGTTGACTCTTGCACCATCATTGCACAGAGTTGTAATCTGATCTACAATACTCGTGATGGGTTGTATGCACTCCATGTGCTTATTTGCAATGGTAAATGATTAGCCTTATAGGTATGTTAAATCAAAGGCTTAGTAAAGTTTATCCCTGTATTGTGTGCTGCTACATAGCTGGCTCCAAGTACGAGTTTGAATCTATATGTGTTTCCAAGCAATGCGTTTTCTATTCAATGTACTCACGATCCATTACTCATTAGAAGGGTCAGAATGATGATAAATTGCCCATAAGTCCAGGCATCGATCTGAGGATTCTATCTCTAAGCATCATTTCGGTCGTTATGTCAAGTTGTTATAAATACTAGGCACAAGCGATTGGGTTAAGTAGTTGTATCCAACTCTTGGATGATCGCATTCATGTCCCCAGTCTTGGGTTGATAGATGTATTGTGTGAATGATCATGCCTAGCTTCTACTGTGTTTATACTATAGTCCAAGCTATAAGAGCTAGAGTTGTTTGATGAATGATCAAATTATTTTCATCTTATTTATCGTGCGTACCCCCAAGTCAGAGGAAAATCTCGATAAGTGGCAAGGTAGATAATGTTCACTTCAATTTTGCATTCTATCCCGTTGAACCATGGGATCGAGTTAACCGATGGAAGGATGAGTTGTGCCGTATTCTGCATTCTATCCTAGTTCTTTCCTCTCGGTAGAATACTTCGTTTCCTCGTCGACATTCACTTTGCTTCTTATGTCGTTATACTCTGGGAAAAAACTGAAGAGTGAATCGTCCAGTAAGATCCAATGTAGGATTGATGCTTCCCTTGCCGAATCGAGGGTAAGAATTGGTGCGTAGACAGTTAGGTTGCACTCATTGTGAATAGCTCGTTCAGTCGGATCGTGGTAAGAGTCGAAGAATGAATGGTCGTATTGCATTCTTTTGGAATTGGGCGATCAACCATGTCCGTTTCGGTTTACGTTTTCCCGTCAGATCTAGGGATAAAGTCAGCACAAATGCAGTCAGGTCATGGTCGTCCAGTCTCATGCACTTCCTGGCGGATCGAAGGAAGGCGACGGAGGATGAATGGTCAAGTCACACTCATTCGTGGTTCTATCCATGCTCTGGTGGTCGAAGGTATTCTATGGGCACTCGTGTCACATCAAATTGTGGTCGAAGAGGATCGATATTGACCGTCGATTTAGCGAGACAATGCAGAATGTACGGACCTCATTGCCTATTGATCCATCGGTTTGATATGAAATGTGCAGATCGATATTGCCGGTCGATATGGCGGTACGATAAAATTGGTTTTCCATAACTTCGGGCATCATTCTAATTGGTTAGCATTAAGGCCTCCTTGCAGTTATTTACTTAAGTTGTAAAGCACGCTAAGCTAGCGATGTAGTGAGTCTCATTTCTCTTCTTTCAATGATTTGTTCTTCTGCCCACAGTCTTGGGTTAGCAGAGTTAGTTTGTGGACGGTCTAATTGCAACTGTAGCGAGTTTATACTCCTCCCGTCGAATTTAGGTCGGAGTTGGTGAATGAATGGTCGAATCCCATTCTTCATTTGTCTATGGTCGCGGTCGCACTCTGGGGACTAGAGGTGGTTGAAGGGCCATTAGTCACACCTATTTGACGTTTATACCCCTGTCCCCACTCTGGGGACTAAGAATTTTAGCAGAAAATGATCAACCGCATTTTCCTCGATTAATTCCTCTGGCACTAGTCAATGGAGAAAGTCGAAGTATAGTCAGTCACATTGTGATAACTTTAATTTGATGTTTCTCCGACTGAATTGCAGGAAGGAGTTGATTGGCAGATGGTTGGGTCACATCCGTCCATGTTGCATGCACAACCCACCAGATCATTGGCTAG
Organism: Allium cepa; assembly: GCA_030765085.1. Lineage (NCBI taxonomy): Eukaryota > Viridiplantae > Streptophyta > Magnoliopsida > Asparagales > Amaryllidaceae > Allium > Allium cepa. The sequence continues at coordinate 912,974,687 of CM060929.1, read as the reverse complement.
AGTTAGCGGATGAATGGTCGTGTCACGTTCATTTGCGGTAGGATGGGTAATCACATCCATTTAGAATAAGACGTTCAGCTAAGTCCGTTTTGCAAATCTGCATCTCCCTGTCGAATCAAGGAAGAAATTTTGTCTTGTTGGTTTGGAGTGCATCTCTATAAGATTATGCTATAGGTCCCGTGCCGGGGATAAGAGTTGATGCATGAACGGTCATGTCGTGCCCGCTTAGTGCTAGATGGTCGGATCGCATCCGATTTTTTATGATAAGTATGCCCCCATGCCAGGGGAAGAATTGGAAAGCACATAGTCGAACCATGTTCGCTTTATGTACTACAGAACTTTCCAAGGAAATCAGAGTTAATAGAAGGGGAGTCGAATCGCATCCCTTCTGGTATTTATATTCCAAACCATGCTTTAAGGACGGGAGTTGGTTGATGATTATAATCCAGTTTGCACTCTGGGAATCTGGAGTTAGTTGATGTTTATACTCCAGTTCGCACTTTGGGAATCTGGAGTTAGTTGATGTTTATACTCCAGTTCGCACTGTGGGAATCTGGAGTTAGTCGATGGATGGTCGATCACACCCATTTTAGTGTTTATACTCCAGTCCACGCTCTGGGGACTTAGAGTTATTTAATGTTTATACTCCAGTTTACACTCTGGGAATCTAGAGTTAGTTGATGGGTGGTCAATCACACCCATTTTTGTGTTTATACTCTAGTCCGCATGTTTAGGAATTTAATCATTTAAATGATTTTCGGAATAAAACTTATATATGAACTTGAATCAATATTGGAATTGTTTAAATAAAATTGATATTGAATTGTAAGACCTTGAAATGATAATTTGGGAGTTTTGAAACATAGATTTTTGGAAATTGATTTTGAAAGACAAATGAAATGTTGATTTATAAATTCTAATTGAAATTGGATTTGATTTGGTTTTGAAATTTATTAAACAACCAATCGGTATAAAAATTACGAAAGTTATTAAAGAAATCGGAATCGGTTATGGATATACTCTCTATCTCAACCGAAAACAACTTTAATAACTATATGCGGAGTGATGATCCAGAATGAAGTGGTTGGAATGATGTATGTGCTGACTGAAGAAAGTGAACGATAATGGATAGCCTTGACACTTGTGTCAAATTGGAAATGACTAAAATCAGGAGCCGTGCCGGGCCAAATGGGGTTAGCCACCTCGAGCGGACACACTTCTTCATAACTACTACTCATTACTTGTGATTGAATGGTGCACCCTTGTACTTTTCAGGAGTGTTGTTTCGCGGTGTTGCGATCGCTGCGGCGATGCGTTCTCACCAGTCCGGATCAGGCGAACGGTAGTTTCACTACCTTGGGTATTGCCTCATGTGCCTTGTCATACTTGTATCCTTATATACGCGACTACTACGAATTTGTTTTGTGTTATACCTATGGAGTACTCCCTGATATCCCACTAGTTTACGATGGAGTTTACAGTGCTGTATAGACTATAACGCTTGTATAAAAATGTGTTAAGGGGGATAATGGTAACGCCTTAGCACTATTTTGATACTTTATATTACTGATAGACATTATCTATTTAGCGTACACTACTACATAGTAGATAGTTTAACGGATCCTTAGAGGATGGTGATTCCAACATCCTTTGAGTTACTTGAATTTCGATTGCTATTTCACTTGAGTTGGATTTATTGATATGAGAATATTAATCCTGACTCGAGTGTTCTGTGTTTTGCTTTACGCTCGGGTCAGACTGAGTGGTTCAGCTTTTGAGACCCACCTTTGGAGTTGGAGCTTTGCTTGAAGATCCAGCCATCTATGCTACTTCCAGTATTTGATGATTCCAGTGGTATTCTGATTTGTACCTGATGTATCATATTACTCTTCTGTTGTAACCTCTGATGTATCTTATATATTTCTATAGTAGCTTCATGAACTACTATCTCTTTTTCTTCCGCTGCATATTATTACTCTGTGTTTGTGATTCTGTGATTATTTATTTACTGTATATTTGTGTTTTGCCAAATTTAAATTAACAATTCGGTATTTTAAATTATTCAAGTCCGACATGTGCGGATGCGAATAGTCCAAAATAGCGGGTCGTTACAGTTGGTATCAGAGCTTTTGGTAGCTCTAGGCAAAACTTAGCATATAGGGTAAATGTATTTACAGAATCACTCTCATTCGAGTTTCAATCCCTTCCTTTTGACTCAATTCCTTTGACTTTTGGAATGTTCCCTCGGTTCCGAAATTCATTCTTGTCCCTCACTATTCATCTTCTTTCAATTCTGGAGCACCCCATACTCCACTTCGAATGATCTTTATAATGAATCGGCGGTCTCGCCAATCGTCGAATAATTTGTAAATGGGTGAAACTCCTTTACAATAGACATCGATTTACCGGAGATTTCTATATCCTTGGTTTACGATGCTTTCTATCTCTGGCTATACTTGAAATTCTATTTCTTGAGATCGAATGTAGATTTACCTCGGAATTCTGCATCGATCCTATTCTTGAAGTTACGGTCGATCCGGTTAAGGTTGCCCGTGAATTAAATAAGCTTATCCATCTCCCAATTCTGTTAATTGAATTATCCTATCTAATGTCTCGAACATATTATCGAATCAAAATTCTCTTTGATTTGATTTCCATCAAATTTGAATCTCTATCCTTGTTTTGAAAATACATCCTTGTATCGTTGAGCGAGGAAATGTATTTGTAAATTAATGTTAAAAATGTTATATATATTGTGTTGTTTGAGTTGTTGATGTTGATTTGGGTTTTCGATCGATTCGTCTGATCAACGCTATCGATAGGATTTCCAAAACACTTGAGCAGAGCAAACTGACACAATATTATTTCAAATTTGATAAATAAGATAATTTTGACTGATTATATTATATAAGTATAAATTTTTCTGAAGTTAAAATGCTAATGAATCTGTTGTTCGAAACGTTAAAATTTAATTTTCATTTACTGTTTTTGTAAACCATTAATTTGACTAACATATAAATAAATGAATTTATAAACTTGGTTATATGTGATTTGGAGTTTAAATGAATATAAATAAAGAATTTTAGAATTTAATTTTCGATAATTTTGAATTATGATTTAAAGTGTTAAAATGTATATTATTTAAATACTTTCGAATATAAATGGTTTTCAAAGAATTTTAGGTGTTAAAATCAGTGCTCTCTTATTTTGTCGCTGGAAAATAATTTCGGTGATGGCGGCCGCATCATCGACATTCATTTTCGAGTTTCGAAGTGGAGAGACGAATTCGTAGCTTTGCTACAATTTTTAAATTTTTTAAGTATGATTTGATTTATATATATAGGTATGTAATTTTAAATTTCATTTGACTTGATATATATAGTATATACATAATTATCTCTGAAATGGTTTGAAATTAATTAGAAATAAATTCTTAAAATTTTGATTTAAAGATGATTTCAATGAAGCCAAAATATTTGACTAAACACTTAATTTGAAATAAGTAAATTGTAAAATTTTATTTGGATAATACTCAATTTCATTAAATATAACTTACCTAAATTTTCAAAAGCTAACTATGTAATTGAATATTATACAATATAAAATGATATCAAAGGAATTTTAAAATAAATTTGAGTAGTTATAACGAATGTAAATATACTTAATACATATGTGATAGGATTGATTAGGTGGAATCAATTTAATAATAATTTGGAATAAAGAAGAATAAAAATTTGCTGAATAAAGTATAATTTTAATAAATGACTATTCAAATTTAATTATGATCTTGAAACTGTTAATTAAAGACGACTGGATAATAAGATAATAAATCTAGAAATAGTTAAAGCTTGATTTAACTTAAGAAAATCAAATGAATTAAATCAATTACGGAACATAAATTAATTTAAATTTTGAAATCACATGGTTTAAATTAATTGTTTATTGTTTTTTTTCAATTTATTTTTTTCCTGGTTGTTTCTATTCTCCTACGTCTTTCCTTTTCGAGGATGAAAAGTTTTGAGTGGGGGAGAACGTAACGACCCGCAAATTTAACCGGTTTTAGTAACGTTATTAACTGAAATTTTGTGAAGTTTTAAACGATAAAATTTTGAGATATAAATTTTATATTTGGAATACGTCTAGTTAAATATAGCAACTGGTAAATTTTCGTCCGAAAATATGAAAGTTTATTTCGTGCGTAAATTTACTTCAATTTAATCAGTTAAAAAGCAATGAAAATAAAACGTTTTCAAAACCAAAATATTTTTACATAGAAAAATTCTAAACCATCTTTTGAGCAAGTTGTCAGTTTGTCGTTTTTTCAAATTCGGACATCTTTGGCTCCGTCAATCTTAATTTTCTGCGATTTTCATGAATTTTCCGCTAGTATAAAAATTTGAATTTTTATAATTCGATGGTACAGCTAATATCTGTATACCGTTTTAACCGTCTCATCGCATTGATCTCTATGGTATATTCAATTCTATGTTTTGATGTCTGAATTTCACCGCGTAACGGATAACCGTGTCGGTACCGGTTATTTTAAACCTTTGGTCTTTCTTTTGCCCTTTCGTATATTCAACCGGAAATCAAATAGTCTATAGTCTTTTTCAATTTCCAAAATTCAACTTGTGACTTCACATTTCCCTATTCCATGAAATTATACTCTCTGGTCACTTTTGAAATCATAAAATGAAGTCATGGTCCACTATTTGCCTTGCTCATTTCCTGATACACCTCCTCACGTTCCTTCCATCTTCCCCTCTTTCTATTTTTCTTTTCTCTCCTCTTTCATTCTTGTCTACAGAAAGAAAAGAAAAGAAAAGAACGAGAGCAAGCCTTCATCTTCATCAAAAACAACACGTCCATCTTTCTGCACGCGCATGAGCCGAGCCTTGCACTGTCATCTCCTCTCGCTTGTAAACCCACCACTTGGTCCATAATTTTGCCCCTTCTACAGCGAGCACAACCACCCTGTTGTGCCAGAACATGAGGTAGCCGACCACCACCTCCATGATCCCTACACGTGCGGCCACAACCACCGCCTAGCGACCGCCTACTCCACCTGACAGCACGCCGGCCACCATCTTTCCCCTCGCTCTCCACGCTCGACCGGAGAGAAGCAACCACCATCTCCTGAATCGCCCTTCCCCTGAACGCCTCCATTTTCCACCCAAACCGAAGCCATCGCCACCTGACGCGCGAGCACAGCCCCACCTCTTCACCTCCACCATTGTTCCAAGGCCACGCACGCAAGCCTCAGCCATCCCGCCTATCACCACCGTGTTCACCCTCCCCTCATTCTCATTGGCGCATGCAACGGTACCCACCTTCCACTTGCTCGCCATCACATCCGCCACGACCTCCGCATGCCTCATTCGTCTCTCCATTTCCGCTACCTCTCTGCCTTGTTGTTTTCAAGCTCGAGCCCGCTGTTTCTTTGGTTCATAAGGTATATTGTATATATGTTATAGAAGATATTGTACTATAGAAAGTATAATATATGTTTTTCAATTTATATATATTTTACAGTAAGCATATTTTAATATATATGTAGCCGAAATATATAAGTTTTAAATATTGTATAGTGTGTGCATATAGGCTTAATTATATGTTTGCATACCCATATCCGTATTGTGTTTGCTGTTTGCATTATGTAGGTACATACTTTATTTATGTTGCATTCTAGCTTTTGACTATACTATTACGTATCTATATTTTAGCAGTAAGGTGCATATATGTTTCAACATGTAAATAGTTATATATGATTCTAGTAGTTTCAAAGTGTAGCGTATTGTATATTGGTTTACAAAGGTATTAGTATATATAGTGTACGTTAGTTTATAAACATAAGTTATATTATCTTTGGCTGACGTGTTTTAATACGTATTTATAGCAGAGAATATAAAATGAAATTGCTGCATATGAATGGCCGGCATGTGTTTGGGAAAAGAAACCCGCATATAACATCTTTATGTACATAAAATGTTGAATGATTATAATAGCCCATATATATTGTTTTAAGTTTACAATACTATTTTAAATATATTATTAAAAATACTGATTTTGATTGAATATGTTATTTTAATATTTGTCTCAAAAAAAAAAACTGTCGCATACAGGTTTATGTATGTTTTATATAATGGTTTCTATTTGGCCTGATTGTTTATATTTTGGTATATATATATTTTGTCCACGTGAGCTACATGGGTTTGCATATTTACTGAGGAATGAAATGCAGAGTATATGATGTTAGTTATATATGTTATATATTATGAATTGTGTTTTCTTAAATAACATGTTTGTTGTACGTAACTTAAAGACTTTGAAAAAAAAACTAAAACTAACTAAGTCTGTATATACCATGTGTTGCGTGTACTAGTTTTATAAGCCTTATATTGCATGTTATATAAATTTTACGTTATGGCGTCTGCATGTGTGAATTGGTTTTAAGTATGTATTTAATTCATTCATTCATTTATTTATTTTATTTATTTTGCTTTAGATTTAAAATATTTATTTTATGAAATAACAAATATTCTATATATATATCAAACCGATTCTGATTTAGTTCATCAATCTATGTTATCAGCTCTGTTCAACGAATGAGTATCCATCCAGCTTTGTTTGAAATTCATGTCTAGATTCGTAACTCAATTTCTATGTCCGTACCAGTGTGCGTATCCGTGTCATCTTCTCGTGCGTCTCTAGCCTCGAAAGGTGAGCAATCACTCACGATTAATGTTCTTTTGTTTATTAAATTGATTTCAATTGAAACAACAATTGAAATATGCTGCTGTTATTTATTGCACTGTTATTTATGTATCTGTTCACCTATGACATCGGACACCATTATCTGTTAATTATTTTGCGATGATAATACAATTTGGTTGATAATTGATTGATTGATTGTTGTTTATATTGGATGTAAATTGCAATGTATAAAGTGATAAATATTATGCAATTGAATTTTTCGTAGGATAGTTTAAAATTTTGAATCGACATATGTGTTGAATTTGATTAGTTAACTTGAATAATATGACCCCTTTTAATTGTTAAGTTTATTGACACGTAAAATTTGATAAATTACACTTTGAACCTTTGAACGTATATTGGATTAATTTGTTGTAGTATTAGATTTGAAATTGAAATTGAACGACAAGTGGAAAAACCGTAATGTAATAATCTTTAATCTACATGAAATGATAGTGTAGATTCTAGAAATAATTATATTAATTCACACAAACAACAATGTGAATTAATACGATTATTTTGGGATTATTTGAATTGATTACTGGATTGTGTTTGATTGTTATTGCTTGTTTATTTACTTTGACACCATCCCAATTATCACACTGCAAGTTCCCTTTGTTATGTTTTGATTTGGAATTGGAATCGGGTTGAAATGATAAATACCCAAAATGAACTTGACTTAGGATAGAGAATTAAATAAAATCCAATTGGTCAATAATTTGATTTAAAAATAAAATAATGATTTTATTCGAGCAAAGAATATGTTTTGAAATGAAGTTGGAATTTGAATTTTTTTTAAAAAGAAAATGTAAAGATTGAAATCTGAAACAAATGTTAACGTAGTAATTGATGAAAACACGTTGTTTGAAATTTAATGATTTAATAATTAAATTTGGAATTATTAATAAATAATTTGGAATTAGTAATAACTGAGTTTTGAAATTATTAAGTTTGAAATCATTTAATAATTGAATTTGAAATTATAATTAAGTTTGAAATTATTAAGTTGAATTTATAATTAAGTCGAAATGATTTGATAATTAAGTTTGAATTCATAATTAAGTGGAAATGAATTAATAATTAAGTTTGAATTTATAATAAAGTTTGTAATTATTAAGTTTGAAATTATTAATAATTAAGATTGAAATTATTTAATAATTGAATGAGATTTAATTATTTGATAATTGAATAAAAATTGAATTCTTTGATAAGATAAAATCGGACTTTCGTTTAAGTGAATTTGATCTTCGTTAACAAATGAAATGGAGTTGCTTTATTTATGAAGTTTGGAAAAATATTTAAATAAGTAAATAAGTGAAATTGAACTTCTCGAACATGTGAAAGTTAGTTTTGTTAATTGAGTTTGGGATTTGTAACTAAGTAAGTAAATGAACGAAATTGAATTTCTTTAACAAGAAATAAAATGTGATTTATTGAAATTAATGTAAGACTTGTAATTTTGAGAATTGATTTGACAAATCTAATTTAGTTAATTTGAAGTTTTGATAAAATGAAGATGAACTTAAGTAATAGACTTAATGAATTGGGAATTAAGTAAAATTGTTTTGAATAATAAAGTAACTTATCGAATGAAGTCGATAAATGAATTTAAATTAGTTTGAATGTTGAATTTAATCATTTAAATGATTTTCGGAATAAAACTTATATATGAACTTGAATCAATATTGGAATTGTTTAAATAAAATTGAAATTGAATTGTAAGACCTTGAAATGATAATTTGGGAGTTTTGAAACATAGATTTTTGGAAATTGATTTTGAAAGACAAATGAAATGTTGATTTATAAATTCTAATTGAAATTGGATTTGATTTGGTTTTGAAATTTATTAAACGACCAATCGGTATAAAAATTACGAAAGTTATTAAAGAAACCGGAATCGGTTATGGATATACTCTCTATCTCAACCGAAAACCACTTTAATAACTATACGCGGAGTGATGATCCAGAATGAAGTGGTTGGAATGATGTACGTGCTGACTGAAGAAAGTGAACGATAATGGATAGCCTTGACACTTGTGTCAAATTGGAAATGACTAAAATCAGGAGCCGTGCCGGGCCAAATGGGGTTAGCCACCTCGAGCGGACACACTTCTTCGTAACTACTACTCATTACTTGTGATTGATTGGTGCACCCTCCTACTTTTCAGGAGTGTTGTTTCGCGGTGTTGCGATCGCTGCGGCGATGCGTTCTCACCAGTCCGGATCAGGCGAACGGTAGTTTCACCACCTTGGGTATTGCCTCATGCGCCTTGTCATACTTGTATCCCTATATACGCGACCACTACGAATTTGTTTTGTGTTATACCTATGGTGTACTCCCTGATATCCCATTAGTTTACGGTGGAGTTTATAGTGCTGTATAGACTATAACGCTTGTATAAAAATGTGTTAAGGGGGATAATGGTAACGCCTTAACACTATTTTGATACTTTATATTACTGATAGACATTATCTATTTAGCGTACAATACTACATAGTAGATAGTTTAACGGATCCTTAGAGGATGGTGATTCCAACATCCTTTTAGTTACTTGAATTTCGATTGCTATTTCACTTGAGTTGGATTTATTGATATGAGAATATTAATCCTGACTCGAGTGTTTTGTGTTTTGCTTTACGCTCGGGTCAGATTGAGTGGTTCAGCTTTTGAGACCCACCTTTGGAGTTAGAGCTTTGCTTGAAGATCCAACCATCTATGCTACTTCCAGTGGTATTCTGATTTGTACCTGATGTATCATATTAATCTTCTGTTGTAAACTCTGATGTATCTTATATATTTATATAGTAGCTTCATGAACTACTATCTCTTTTGCTTCCGCTGCATATTATTACTCTGTGTCTGTGATTCTGTGATTATTTATTTACTGTATGTCTGTGTTTTGTCAAATTTAAATTAACAATTCGGTATTTTGAATTATTCAAGTCCGACATGTGCGGATGCGAATAGTCCAAAATAGCGGGTCGTTACACTGGGAACGATGGATCTATCAGGATCATGGATGGTCAGATCACATCCACCCCGAGTTAACAAGTGAGGTCGTTAGATGGACGGATCCATCCTCCTCGAACTTGGTTAGGACACGGTCGAAGTCGTTAGGTGGACGGATCCACCCTCTCCAGGACCGCATTTATGAGTTTTATACTCCAACTCGCACTCTGGGAGTTTGGAGTTGGCCGACAAACGGCCAGTCACGTTTGTTTGGGAATTTGGATTGCGTTTGCACTCTGGAACGATAGAATTATCAGGATCGTGGATGGTCAATTCACATCCACCCCGAGTCGACAAGTGAGGTCGTTAGATTGACGGGTCCATCCTCCTCAAACTTGGTCAAGATACGGGCGAAGTCGTTAGGTGGACAGATCCACCCTCTTCGTAACCGTATTTATAAGCTTGTACTCCAGCTCGCACTCTGGGGGACTGGAGTTAGTTAAAGGATTGTCGTGTATCAATTCTTTTTTGGCTTCAATGTGGTGACTTGTCCCCGTGCTCAGTGTTTCACTTAGCAAGTGATCGGTGGGATCTCGATTACATCCCACTTATCTGCCATCAACGAAGGATGAGATTTAGTTTATGGACGGTTGAATCGCATCCATGTTCATTTGGATCCTGCTTCTGCCAAGCCTAAGGGGTAAGATTAGTGTTTTGGCAAGCTTTGAGCTCGAACAGAGGAGAGGATGGTCGAACTACATCCATTTTGATCTGTGTATTTTCCCTTAAATCAGGGTAAAGAATTAGAGAGGGGATTGACAAGTCACGTCCACTTTATACTTTGTATTCTTTCGAATGAGCTGAGGAAGAGAGTTGAAATGATGGCTCGTGATGGTTAATGAGTAGGCAATCAGTTGTTGATGATTATAAATTGAGGGTTGGCCCCAGATGAAGTCGGTTTAAGGCATGATTGTTTTGCGGAATCACTGACGCAAACTGGAGTGTGAATGGTCAAATCGTATCCATCTTAAACATGTGTTCTTAAATAACCCCAAGTGTCCAATGCAGGATTGGATGCATGGACGGTCATGTCACGTCCACCTTTAGTGTGATTTCGATTTTACTAGGCATCAGAAGAAGCATAAGTATGTTGGCGAGCTTCAAGTAAGAGATGGAGAGTGCATGGTTAGGACATATAATTCCAAGTCTTTCCTAGATCTCCAATTAAATTTCATAGGCATATGAGTGGATGGTCGGTTGCATCCACTTTGTACTGGATTCCTGAACTTATCGGTCTCTTCTGCTTTGATGCCGTGCCCCCAAGTCAGGTGCATATAGCCGCCGACGAGTGGTTGAATCATGCTCGTTATGATGATACCTAAATGATTTGATCATAGTCCATGGAGGTTGTTTTGCACCCATCCTTAAGTGCTCAGTTACCTGCATCATTTGCAAGTAGTTTAATTCAAGTAGGTCATATTTTGCAACAAAAATGAAATAGAAATAATTCGAAAGAGATCGGATTAAATCTCATTGATAAGTGAAGCAGCGTCGTATGCTTGCTACTGCACTTTAGTCCAGCCCTTCTCAGTTGGAGGTCTAATGCAAGTGGTTCAGTTTGATCAAAGTTCTTGATTGATAGGGATCGTAGGTTCCCGGCCCTTCGTTTTATGGGGCTTGAACATATTGTCAGAGCTATCCTTTCCAGAGCAGCCTTATGGCATTGGCATCCTCGGTAGCCATCTAAAGAAGAGGAGCATCTCGACTTAGAGTATGGAGTGGGTTTTCTCCTTATCTTGCGACATTGATTTTTCATCTAGTTCACTAACTCAATATTAGATACGATATAATAGTGTAGTTGGTGGTGGCTATCCTCTAGTTCTCTTATCGAACTGATTGACAGTCTTCTTTGAGGCATAGGGGGGCACATCTGCATTAGATGGCATTCATCACTCTTCGTGGAATCCATTCACCACTCTCACTTCATGAGATAGTGTCGGAGGTTGAATTTCCATAGTACACCGACATAGTCAGCATGCCGAATTTTGGCTAGAAATTTTGCATGTAGTATGGTTTATATGAATAGGTCCCGATTGGGAAAGATACTCAATCAACATTGTCAAGTCCATTTTATGGCTACAAGGTCTTGTAATACTAGTGAATGATGTATGAACGATTGCCCAACGTTCGAGTGGTTGGTAATATCGATTGGATGGTGAGTAGATTAGGATGGGCTCATAGATTGGTGATTATTTCCAATTTTCACCAGGAAGGAGGCCCGTATAAGATAGTAAGGAAGTCCTCTTAAGGTTGTATGCCATGCTTTTAGTCATATGGACGTGGAATAATTAAGATGCGGGCATTTGAAGATGGTTCAATAGTGACCAGCTACGTTTCGAGTTGGCAGAGTAGACAATGTAGGACAGTCGTCATATTAGCCATCGTACCATAGTTGTCAATTCAGAAGTTTTAAAAGCTGGTCAATTGGAGGAAGTTGTAGTCCATCCTAGAAGTATGATATATTAATCAACTTCAGTTCTTGGCATATTAGCTAGGTTCTCCAGCCTCCGAGAGCACGGTTGAGTAGTATTTCTTTACCCATTCCTTGATTGTAAATCAAAAATTGCTACTGTAATCTCCTACTTCCCGTCCAGTCATGGAACAATCAGAATGTTCCTTTATTTAAGTTGAGGTTTGGATTAGCACTAACCAATAAAAAATTTTAATTGATGGATACGAAATGTTCGTTCGCGTCGATGGTTATGAAATTTGTTGGACTCCATTGTAGTGGACTTCATTTCGTATCGATGAGCTCGATGTCATTGGAAATGAACTGATGATTCACAAATCGTATCGATGAATATTGGCTCCTGGAGGTGGTGATTTGATGGATTCGAACTGCGTAGTTCGTATCGATGCGAAATGCAGCCAGCTAGATCGATCATCAGATGCACTTCGTATCCATCATTTCGTATCGATCGAATTTCGTATCGATCAGATTTTGTATCGATATAATTTCGTATCGATCACTTTTCGTATCGATCGCATTTTGCTCCAACTTAATGGATACGAACAGTGGTTCCGTGACGGATACGAAGTAACTTGATGGACACGAACTAACGGGCCCCGATGGATTCGAACAAGGTATTCCAGGATGGATACGAAGTGGCGCTCCCCGATGGATACGAAATAGTCAATTCTTGATCGATACGAAGAGAGACTATCTGCTGATGGATACGAAATCGACTGATGCGAAATGATGGGTTGTGACTTCGATCCATTCGAAATGATGGATACGAAAATCACCACATTTATTGGATACGAAAGTATGGATATGAAAAACATCACATTTACTGGATACGAAAGTATGGATACGAAAATCATCACATTTTCTGGATACGAAAACATGGATACGAAAATTGCCATATTTTCTGGATACGAAAACATGGATACGAAAATGATCATATTTTCATGGATACGAAAATATGGATACGAAAATGAACATATCTTCTGGATACGAAAACATGGATACGAAAATGACCATATCTTCTGGATACGAAAACATGGATATGAAAAGCACCATATTTTCTGGATACGAAAATGATCATATTTTCATGGATACGAAAATATGGGTACGAAAATGACCATATATTCTGAATATGAAAACATGGATACGAAAATGACCATGTCTTCTGGATACGAAAACATGGATACGAAAAGCACCATATTTTCTGGGTTCGAAAATATGGATACGAAAACCATCATATTTTCATGGATACGAAAACATGGGTACGAAAAATAGCATATTTTCTGGATTCGAAAATATGGATACAAAAAATAGCATATTTTTTGGATTCGAAAACATGGGCACGAAATCCATCATATTTTCATGGATACGAAAATATGGGTAAGAAAAACAGCATATTTTCTGGATTCGAAAATATGGATACGAAAAACAGCATATTTTCTGGTTCGAAAATATGGGTACGGAATTCATCATATTTTCATGGATACGAAAATATGGATACGAAAAACAGCATATTTTCTGGATTCGAAAATATGGGTACGAAAAACAGCATATTTTCTGGATTCGAAAATATGGGTACGGAATTCATGATGAATGTGGTTCCTCTTAGATCTAGAGCAATCTGAATAGAATGGAAGGAACCACCAAATGATAGATTTGGATCTTCTCCTTAAATTTATGCAATCCGGTATCGAAAGTAGATCCAAGGAATAGGAGAAAAACTGGGTTTTCTCTCAGTGAAAACACCAAAGTGTTTGTACCAAAATTGGGCACAACACTCTTCGGATGTGTTTGAAGAGATAAAATGAAGAGAACAAATGTAAAATGAAGCAGATCTAACAAACATACCAATAATCATATAAGAAAATGCATAGAAACACAAAGTTTTGGAGTGGTTCGGTGTGTTGCCTACGTCCACTATGAAGTTTGTTGATTTTATTGATTTTCACTTGCCGATTACAACTGACTACAGCGGATTATAATGTTGAAATTCATGTACAACAGCAACTATGGAGTACAAAATTGGATCCGACAGAGTCTGGATGTAAGAGAGCAAAATGATCCCTTTTATGTAAGCTTTGGGTGCTATTTATAGGCATAGGAGGCTGATATTTCGCTCAAATCTCGGGAAAATTTTTTTGGCACGTGGGGGGCCCACGCGAGCGATCCCACAAAGTTTCGGCCCGATCCGTGATGGATACGAACGAATTTTGTACCCATCAAGATTTGATCCAATCGAGCTGAAATTTGGCGTGAAACTTCCTTAGATTGCCAGTAAGCTTCTGTGAAAATTTCATAGCATTTGGAATTATGGATTGTGAGATATGATCGATGAAACTTGGAGTTTTTCGCGCGGTGATCGATACGTATGAATTTCGTATCGATCAAAAATTGATCCAATTGAGCTGAAATTTGGCAGGAACATTCTTTAGGTTGCCAGTAAGCTACTGTGAAAATTTCATAGAATTTGGACTTATGGATCTCAAGTTACGATGGATACAAGTTGGAGTTTTTCGGTCCGTGATCGATACGAACGAATTTCGTATCGATCAAGAATTGATCCAATCGATCTGAAATTTGCGATGAACATTACTTAGGTTGCCAGTAAGCTACTGTGAAAATTTGGTGGCATTTGGACTTGTAGATCTTGAGTAATGATCGATGCAAGTTTGGATTTCTCAACCGTGATCGAACAATATCTTGAGCATACGAACTCCGATTGACTTGAAATTTGGAATGTTGGATTTCTTAGCTTTGCTTGTCATGTCATATAAATTGTATATTGATCCAGACTCGAAATTTTTTTACCGACATCCATAGCAGAGCTATGTATTAACGATCTCCAGGACGAACTATCATTGGTTTCTAGTCAAGTCCTTGGTGTCACGGCCTTGCCAAAAGGCGGGATAACATAAATCATTTACAAAGGTTTTGTTTTCAAGGAAATATAAAATGATATCTGTTTGCACAAAAAATGGGCAAACACCTCCAAGTCGCGTGATTTAGTCGATTTTATGTGGTTCTTAGTGATTTGGGTGATTTATGCAAATGTGTAAAAAAGAGGGACTAAACTATAAAAGATACACAGATTTATAGTGGTTCGGCCAGAATGTGCCTACGTCCACTTTATATGTTATTCTCCTTTACTGTTCAGATTACAAGTACAATGCTTTGATTACAAGTATATTAAAGTTGTTTGAAAGTTCTTTCCGTGCTTGAGCTCCCAAAACTTGTCTGCTATTGTTGTACCCCTGCCCCTCTATTTATAGAGTGAGGCTGAGGGTGGGGGTCTTGGAGGTATATAGCTGTTGGTGGGCCTGGGCTGATGTAATCTGGCCTGGCCAAGTCGGTTCGGTACACCTTGGTCCGGTGATGGTGGGAGTAGTGCAGCGGTCCGGTGGTGAGTGGTTCGATTAGGCCTAGGAGATGTGTTGGTTCGGTAGTGCAATGGTCCGGTGGTGAGTGGTTCGGCTAGGCCTTAGAGGTGGGTTGGTTCGGTAGGGCCTTGGAGACGTGTTGGTTCGGTAGTTAGCGGAGCAAGGGTTGGTTCGGCAGGGCCTTGGAGACGTGTTGGTTCGGCAGGGCCTTGGAGGTGGGTTGGTTCGGCAGCTAGAATACGCCCAACAATATCTAGCCCAAGATTTTTACTAAAGAGATTATTGGTTTTGTCACTTTTGGATATATTGTGATAGGATGAATTGACTCAGAGATTAGAAAACAAGATTGAAATGGTGGAGAGTAGCGCCTTATACTTCGGCTATTAGCCATTAGTTGGTATAAGTCCAAAAGTCAAGTGTGTAGGAGTTTATCAAGGGTAAGACTAAAAGTAGGTTTTCGCATAGGAGGGAATACATAAAGATAAGATAGGTTATGGGCAGGCCTATAAAACCTTTAGTTTTATAGTAAGCCTAGCAAAACTATGAGATTGATAGATAGCCAGGTAAACATTAGGATAACTATATTTAGACAAACTGCACAGTTTTCTTCTAACAACCAGTTACGAAATTTAGTATCTGGTAGTCCGATGTCAACTATGTAGGTTAGTAGTTACCTTATGAAAAATTAAACATTGAGACTGATAGTCCATTGATTTGACTGATAGTCATTATTACCCATGTAACATGCATGCACATGATCATTTATATTGTTTCTTTAACCATTGTGGTTCTAGGATTTTGATTTGCAAAAGATATATTTTAAAAAGGGATACTAGTGAGGGAGAAACACATTCTACTTAGAGGCGTGGTCTCACTAGATATTTATAAAACCGAGATGGCATATTATTATTCACACTAGGCTTTTTGTATGACTCGAAGTTTAGGTTTGCCCCTTAAAGTATCGGGTGCTAAAAATTCGATTTGAGTAGATCGGGAGTAAGGGTTTACAGGTTAAATAGGATTGGAAAATAAAGCTTCCAGAGACGTGTAGCTGGCAAAGCTAGCTATTTAGGAGTCTATCTTTATATATTATTAATCCTCTATGTTGAAGTTATCTTGTTGAAGTGTATTTAAAGACAGATGTTATAACTGTCTAGTAGTATACTCTGATCAACCAAGGAGGCATCTTCATATATTGCTCTTGGAGTATTTTGTAATAGTTATATTTTATCTGAACTTGGACAATGTTTAGGACCGTGTATTGAATATGAAATTATGTCTTTAAAATTAGATGAGAAAGTTTGTTTTAAATTGTAATTAGGAAAATTTCATTTTCTTGTGCTTTGATGTCATTGATATAATTAATATATCCGCATTTTGTCATCGAAGATTAATACTATTGATGACTGCAGCATTTGTAGCGCTTAGTATTGGGCCTTAAAATAGGGAATGTTACAACTACCTTTCCAATTTGCTCTGAATTATGTCATATAATCTTATGCAATATCTATCACTAATTTTATTCATGCTTAAAGATAGCCCCAAATATTATACTGGCAATAATCCCTCTTTGCATTTTAGTATGCTCGAAATTTCATCCTTTCTTGAATATGCTTTGCTGAAGTACGTTTTACTTTTGAATTCATTAACTTGCTACTCAGCACAATCATTAGGTTTTTCAAATATACTGGCAATAGTATTTGCACTTTGTATATCTACATTTAAAAATAGTAATAAGTCATCCGCATATAATAATGAGTAGATATGGTTTGATTCTATTAGTAGATTTTATATTTTCTTGAATTTTCTCTACTTCCATTATAATTAAAAAATCCATAGCAATTATGAATAGATAAGGATAAAGTGGATCTCCTTTGCCTAATTCCCCTATTACTATGAATGAAACCATTGGGAGGTCCATTGATAAGCACAAAATATGTAACATTATTTATATGTTCTTTCACAAGACCATAAATTTTTTCATGAAACCCCATTTATTTCATCACGTGTATAATGAAATGACTATTAGTTTTATCAAAGGCCTTATGCAAATCAATTTTAATACACATGACATTTCTACCATTTTGATTAAACTTCCTTATTAGCTCATAAGCTAATAGTGAATTTCTGCTAAAGTCTTGTTGGAATAAAAGCACTTTGATTTTCAAAAATTAGATATTTTAAAAATATTTTCGTTCTATGACATAAAATATTAGCAATCATTTTATACACTAAATTACAATAAGTTATAGGCCTGTATCCTCGGTCCATTGGGAATTATAATTGTTAGTACAAGTGTTATGAGAGTGTAATTTCAATTTTTCAACAATTTTCCAAACTTAAAAATTAACTAACTGCTTCAGAACGACTATTTTTAATTTCATCCCAATATGTTTTGTAAAATTAACTCCGAACCCATCAGGTCCTGGAATTTTATCTATATCTACATTGAAAACAATACTCTTAATTTCATCAAAAATAATGGAAGCAAGGAAAATTTCTGGTCTATTTTAACGCAGAAAATATTTGGTAGCTATATTTAGAAAATTAATTTTGCATGAATTTTAATTGTATAAGGCAGTAAAGTAGTCTACAGCTTCCTTCTCTATTTGAAAACCTTCATTAATTGCTAACCCATTTACATCAAGCTATTTTCCTATGTCATTCTTTTATTTTCTATTAGATATTTTGGCATAGGAAATTTTGCTTGCTTCATCGCCATTAGTTAACCATATCACTTTTGCTTTCTACCTCATATCGATAGCTTGCACATGAAGTGACTTAATGAGCTTATTTTTCATTTGAAAAAAGATATTGACCTTATTAATGTCGGAGCTATCATTGTCTATTTCATTTTGCAATTTCACGCATTCCTATCTGATTTATTGTATTTCATTTTTACTTCTGCTATTGTTCCAGATTTTTAAATTTGCATGGGTTATTCGAAGCGTTATAAACTCTACTACATTTGTATATAACTTTATGGATTTGTGTTCTGATAATTTATTCACATAGTTATTATTGTCTCTCCTATTATATATGTGATATTATATTTTATCCATGCACTATGAGATATTCGATAGGCTACGTGCCGTATTTGTTTCATTTTCAACCTTGATATTCGTCCTATATCAACCAGACACGACTGTAGTGCGCTATCTTGATATTATTTTTCCTTTATAATTTTCTTCATATACCTGCCCATTGACAAATCTAAAAGGAATTTTTTTTACTTAAAATGGCTTGAGAAAAATTGATTTGTATAGGGGTGTGATCACTAGATGCCTGGGTAAAGTATAACATTTGAAATTGGAAACAATATTCATGAATTTCTGATTTACTAAATTTCTATCAAGATTGCACTAAATATTTCTAAATTCCCTAGATTCCATGTAATTTTATCACCAAAAATTGTTGGTTCAACAAGTCCAGTTTTTAAACTAAAATTAATTATATACCAATTCTAATTTTTTAAAAGGAATAGATAAGCCTCCCCCTTTTCAAAAGCATGTAGAATTGTACTGAAATCTCCAAGTACCACCTAAGGATGTCTAATGTTTTCGTTTATTTGTTCTAAGTGTTTCCATAAAAGAGTTCTTTCATTTTCACTATTTGATGCATAAATAAAAGTTATTTCTAAACGAAAATCTTCTTTTTTATGCAGTTACAATGTATATATTAGTAATTATAAAATACTGGTTTTTATCCCAAATATTAGAATCCCATACGACCATAATTCTACCTTCCACCTATTAAGTTATTATTTATTATTTTCCAATTTTTCAAAGCTTTAATTTCATAATAATCTATTTTACTATCATCCAATTTATGTTCTAATATTCCTAAAATACTTGGTTTGATTCCTAACAACAAATTAAATAAATCTACTTTTCTTACAGGGGAGTTTAATCCCCTTACATTTGTGATGACTGCCTTATACCACCAGCCCCGGTAATCTCAAAATAATGCACTACAGTCATGTCCAGTCGATTTATAATGATCATCAAGGCTAAAAATTAAACAAATACAGCATATACCCTATTGAATATCTCATAGTGCATGGATAAAATATAATATCACAGATATAAAAGGAGAGACGGTAATAACTTTGTGAACAAATCATCAGAACATGGATCCATAGATTTATATACAAATGTTGTAGAGTTTATACAATGGAAAGAAACTAGACAACTATCCCAAAACAAGAAAGTAAGCTGTAACAACCCACATATTTATCGAATTTATATTTAAATATTTTATTTAAATATTTCACCGTTCGTCGGATTTTGGTCCAAAAAGCTACTTTGTGCAAACAGTCGAATTGGGACTCGAGACCACCCCCATTGAGTTCAAAATGACGTTTGCGACCTTTTTGAGTATAAGCTTCGATATATTTTGAGAAAGTTGATTTTTGCTACTTTTTCACTTAGGGCTTTGGTTAGGGCTGAGCCCAATAACCCACTTATGTATTCAGTTCCAACCCCCTCTCCTCTTCACTTCATTCTTATTTCCTAAACATTCAAGCTTTATTAAAAACGGTGGAAGGGAATGGGAAATAGAAATCCAAAGCCCTAGCTTCATTTGCAACTCCATCTTCTTGCTCCAAACTCAAGAGAATCCATTGGTAAGCTTCCTCTCCATCTTCTCTAACTCATTCTCTCTTTGATTTCAGAAATTTCCTAAACCTAATTTAGGAAATGTTTCTCTTTTAAGCCTAGATTCAAGCTTCTTGAGTTAAGATTGAAGAGTAGTTGATTTCCATTTGCTTTCAAGCTCTTTCTTCATAAATTTGGATTCAAAGGTGAGATTTTTAATCTCACATCTATGTCTATGATTATCTTCTATTGTTAGGTATGAATTCCTAACGCATATTCATGTGCATTTGATTTTGGTTTGAATTGATTTGGTGTATATTCCAATTTTTAGTGTTTTGAAATCAAAATCTATGAAAATCCTTTTATGGATATCTTAACATGTTTTAGTGACGCATCGACGAGCCTATAGGGCTGGGTTGCTATTTGGTGTAATCCCTTAGTGCCCGAGGTTCAAACGGATGTGAATCGAAGGGGATTCCATTCCCCATCATAGGCAGAGAAGTCTGCCTAAGCTCCAGTCAGTCGACTGGACTATCCAGTCAGTCGACTGGCTGAAGCAAAAACACAGGGGCAAGGTCCCCTGCTGGCCTAGAAAACTCGGTTTTCTACAGTCAGTCGACTGACCTCTGAGTTCAGTCGACTGACCAACATCCCGCGAGTTTTCCGGGACTGTGATCAGTCGACTGAACTCAGAGGTCAGTCGACTGACCTGCTTGAATTTGTATACTAAGCCTATTTTGAGCCTAGTTTTGCTTATTTCCAAATTATATCGATTTGTGATGTTCCCTAACTATTGCTATCACTTATGGCAACATGGTTGACTTCTTTTCTTTGGGAATTTTGAAAATATCCACTTTGATGGATCCTTTATCGATTTCTTTGGATTTTTATTCACATCTTCGAATGTGATCTTGGTAAATGATTGTTTCTACAATCCCTTTGTGATTTGTCACTTTAAAAATATAAAGGTTTCAATACTAGTAGTAAATATCAAAACTCTTTCATCGAAACGATTTCAACAACTATTTTATTTACAGGTCTCGTTTTCTCAAACCGTTTTCCAATCTATTAGTATATATACAAACCTTTACCTCACTCGGATGAGAAATCTAATTAAACGGCTTAGTAAAACAAGTGGTATGAAACGCTTGCGTTCACTTTGTCGGTTAATTCTTGGACTTGTTCGATTGAACCTCTTGTGACAATTTTCTAGTGGAGATATACAATTTGTTCGCAAATATTTAAGTTAAGCTAGTGGTTATGGGACATGATGCTAAACTCATATATTTACTAGCTTATTGTAATTGACACTTCTGGACGATCTATGACGATCATTTTTGTGATTTAGACTAGCAACTGTGCGATGTCTCTTTGGCTGTTTCGTGGAGTTTCGACTCAAATTAGTGGGGTAGCAACCCACGGTCTTCGGACCATTCGTGTGTCAGGTCTTCGGACCATTCGTGTGTCAAATTAATGGCTAGCTACCATGATATAGCGTTTCGTTCGTGTGTTGAATTTTAGAATCTATGCTTCACCAATTTTAGTGATTCTCATTGATAAGTTCTATCAATATTTATGCATTGGTGAATTCGTGTGTCTTCAACATTTTGTGAATTTGGCATTTATTTAATCGCCAATATTTGTGTTGTGTGAATAAATTATAGAGTGTGACATTCTTATTATCTTTGAGAAGATTCTTGTGATATTGACCAATCTCTGGTTGATTTTTGTTACATACTTATTATAGTATGGCCTTATGGTTATCATACCTTTATTCCGTCATACCTCTTATTCTATATCATTTTATCTGATAATTATAGCTAGACTGATCCGTTTATTATTCTCTTATAAATAATAATCGGGTCAGACTGAGATTTTACAGGTGCTTCCTCTTGACTTCCTATCTGGAACCATCATCTGACCTTTTGGCTAGCTACGTTTGTTTAGTAGTTTTTGGTTGTATACATTTGAGATACTGACTCCTTGATGTATACATATTCTTTTGTCTAGCACTTGTATCTATTCTATTGTGTTATTGTGGATCTTATTTGACCACTACTCTGATATACACTTTTATGTGTAGTATTCATATCTATTTTCGCCTTTGTGATATGAATTGTCTGTGACTGATTTATGTTATGTTTATTTCTATATTTGTTTCCGAAGAGATCATAGCCACCGTGTGATAGTTTCGAGTTTGTGTCGGCATGTCGGATTTCCACTTGAAAAGAATTGCAATGCTATACTATCTGACATATCGACGCTCGCGCGAAGCAATTACACGGATGGTCGCTCCTCAACAGCCTTATTCTCCGTGCTAGTTGACAGCATTACACCGTAGTGTTCTTGGCTAGCGTGGGTATAGAGGTGGGGCGTCACAGCTTGGTATCAGAGCCAAACTTCGGAACAATGTAGAATAACTTAACAAGGATCATGGTCCTAAGTTCATCTTAGGAGTCGTGCTTTAGGATTTACTTCGAGTCTTCATACCGATTCATCCTATTTTCTTTATGATTCCTTGTTTTATCAATCAAGTTTGATTGAAATTTGTTTTGAGAATAACTTTTTCCTCTTCTTTCTTTCTTTCTTAAAGAAGAGAAATAGTTAGATCAAATCGTCCCAGTGCCGGACAATCTAGTGCTACTCCCCAGGATGGAGTATTTATGTCTGCTCAGCAGCTTCTTGATCTAGTAAAGAATGCTCAAGCTGCCGGTCCCAATCCAGAGCCGATTCATCCTAGATCCGGTTTTGCATGCTTGTGCAGAGACTATGCTGATTTGGGTGGAAGGCCATTCACGGGATCCGAGAGCGTTATTGAAATTCAAGCTTGGCTCAAATCATGCGATCGTATCTTTTCTCGCATGAACCTTATTGACCTTCATCGAGTCCAAGTAGCTTCTAGCATGCTCCAAGAAAGAGCGTTAGATTGGTATGAGCTTTTAATTTCTGAAATCGTTGAAGCGGATCTCACTTGGGAGCAATTCCGGGAAAGATTCGAATTGAAATTTGTACCGGAGGCCGAAAAAGTAACTTTGGCCCGGCGTTTTATCGACCTTGTTCAAGGTGAATCTTCTGTGACAGACTATGTCGCATCTTTCGAATCTCTCTCTAAGTATGGGGTCGAGTATATTAATACCCCGATGAAGAAAAATCAGAGATTTGTTTATGGCTTGAATAAGAACCTCAAGAAGCCATTACTTCTGAAACTTGAGGTTTCATTTGATCAGCTTATTGATATCGCTCTTCGTCTTGAAGAGACCGATAATGAAGGTGATGTTGAAGTTGTGCATGCCCAACAGAACTTCGACAATAACTTGAAGAGGCCTATCAAATTCAAAGGCCCCGATTCTAGTAAGAAAGGGAAGCAACCGACTCCGGTAGCAAAGACTCCTACCTCTAGTCGTGGACAATGCTACAATTGTGGTTCCACGAACCACTATGCTAGGGAGTGCCCGAAACCCCTCTTATGTCGTTATTGCAAAGGTTCGGGTCATCTTTTATCTTCGTGTCCTAAGCTTCCAAACAAGAGAGAAGGAAAGCTGCAAGCCCCTAGCAACTCTTCTCTTAGTCAAGGTAGCCATTCTATCCTTGATGACATTTGTTTTATGGTTTTCCTTTTCGAGTTCTTCTTGATATGGGTTTCATCTCACTATTTCATATCAAAAGAACTTGTTGATTCTTTTCTTTTCTTTTAAAAATAATTTTGGGCTTGGTGTCTTCGTTGAGGATTGCGAATCCGGATGGTAGATCCACAATACTCAATTTGCTTTCTATTGATGTCGAAATTATTTTATATGATTTTTCTTTCCGAGCCAATTTTTACTTAGGCTTCGGAATTGTTTTTTTGGAAAGAATTGGCTTAATCACTATGAAGCCCATATCCTATTTTCCGTGTGGACTATTCATCTTCGACATTTTTAATCTGTTAAGCAGATTTCTATTTTTCATTGTGATCTTGATTCCAACTTGATGGCATCATTTTATTCTTTAAGCTCTTATTGCGAGGAAAGTATTATTTCTCTTATCTAAATAATTTGTGAAAACTTTTCGATAATTTTTTTTGAGCTTGTCTTAGGATCATCACCTAAGTATTCTTTTGTGTGGTGCTAAGGTCTTTTCAGTTTGACTTTACCACCGGTTTTCATTTGCTACAAGTTGCGGAAGTTAGCATTCCACTTACCGCATTCCGCACTTGTTATGATTTCTATGAATGAATTATTATGTCATTCAATTTGTCCAGCTTATTTCATCCATTTTATGTATCGAGCATCCTATCGAATATCTCGATGACTCCACTTTTGCATTTATTGATTTTGGATGAAAATAGCAATTTAAAATTTTGCAAATCTTTTTCGTAAGATTTATTGATAAGTGCAATTTGATTTTGCTCTTAAATCGAGCAAAGAAAATTCTTAAAACTTTTTTAAGAGATTTAGTTATCCTATAAAAGATGATTTTGTGATTGTATTGCCCGTTGGGTGCTTTAAGAATTTTGGTCGATGCGCTTGATCAACGTTATCGATAGGAATTTCCTAAACGCTTTGATGTGACAATCAGACACGATATATTGACTTGCAAATTGTAAACTTTTCTAGAAATATTTTTACGTTGAAATAATTATGATTTTGAAAGTTTTAGCTTTCAAGAAAGAAGATTATTTAAAAAGAACTCTTCCTTTCGATACTCTTGTTCTTGTAATTCCTGAAGGGGAACCAAAACTTTGCTATTTTGTACCGATACTAGTCGTATTGGTTTAGATGCCGTTCTCTTGCCAGAGGAGAACGTGCTAACACTTGTGTCTCTAAATCATTATAGCTTATCGAGACTAGATATGCTACTCATGATCTAGTACTCGCGGCTATTATTTTTACTTTTGAAATTTGGCATCATCATATTTGGATGAGAAATTGTTCTCTACCTCGATCATAAATCTTTGGAATATTTATTTTCTCTTAAGGAACTTCATGACTCGTGTTCCTATCATCTTATGATCTTGACATTTCTCTATTCCCGAAGGGGAAACCGTGTTGCCAATGCATGTAGTCGTGTGCAACAAGTGGTTGATTCTTTGATGATGTCGGAATGAAATTATCTTTTTATTAGGTTCATCGGACATTTTGATGTACTTCGTTTTATTGAGTTCATCTCATTTCTTTTATGTACTAGTGTCCGATGTTCTTTTATTGTGTTCGGTTCATTGGACGTACCGTTTTTGTACTATGTCGGTGTTCCGAAATCATTTGAGCTTTGATTCACTGGATGTACCGTTTGTACTACATCAGTGTCTTTGATTCATTGGATGTACCGTTTGTACTACATCAATGTCTCTTCTGTTTGATTCACTGGATGTACCGTTTGTACTACATCAGTGTCTTTGATTCATTGGATGTACCGTTTGTACTACATCAATGTCTCTTCACTTTGATTCACTGGATGTACCGTTTGTACTACATCAGTGTCTTTGATTCATTGGATGTACCGTTTGTACTACATCAATGTCTCTTCTGTTTGATTCACTAGATGTACCGTTTGTACTACATCAGTGTCTTTGATTCATTGGATGTACCGTTTGTACTACATCGATGTCTCTTCTCTTTGATTCATTGGACGTACCGTTTGTACTACATCAATGTCTCTGCTGTTTGATTCACTGGATGTACCGTTTGTACTACATCAGTGTCTTTGATTCACTGGATGTACCGTTTGTACTACATCAATGTCTTTTCTTTTTGGATTCACTGGATGTACCGTTTGTACTACATCAGTGTCTTTGATTCATTGGATGTACAGTTTGTACTACATCAATGTCTCTGCTGTTTGATCCACTGGATGTACCGTTTGTACTACATCAGTGTCTTTGATTCATTGGATGTACCGCTTGTACTACATCAATGTCTCTGCTGTTTGATCCACTGGATGTACCGTTTGTACTACATCAGTGTCTTTAATTCATTGGATGTACCGCTTGTACTACATCAATGTCTTGGCTTTTTGGTTCATTGGACGTACCGTTATTGTACTACGTCGGTGTTCCAAATTATTCGAGTTTCCAGTTTCTTGGGCGTACTACGCCATTGCACCGGCTCAATTTTCTGCTATTCTTGACGTTTTTCACGTCTTTTAACTATGGAAACACTTTTATGTTTCCGGATTTTATTCTTGAGCCCGGTGTCATTGAGGGAATTGAAGTTTCACCAAATTTGACTTTCGAGCAACATTCTATTCGCATCATTGCTTCGGAGGTTGAGCACCTTCGAGATAAAGATATTCTTTTTGATAAAAGGTTCAATGGTTCTCAAATTCTAAGGATTGCTCTCGAGAAATCTTGAGAATTCATCGAACGAAAACTTTCGGATTTACTCCTTCGTGCTCTTTATGGTGAACTTCTTGATTCAAATTTTCTTTTGTGTTTATATGCTTCCTTGGTTGTTACTTCTTATTTTCCTCTTAAGTATTGCGAGGACGCAATTTCTTTAAGGAGGGGAGTCTGTAACAACCCGCATATTTATCGAATTTATATTTAAATATTTTATTTAAATATTTCACCGTTCGTCGGATTTTGGTCCAAAAAGCTACTTTGTGCAAACAGTCGAATTGGGACTCGAGACCACCCCCATTGAGTTCAAAATGACGTTTGCGACCTTTATGAGTATAAGCTTCGATATATTTTGAGAAAGTTGATTTTTGCTACTTTTTCACTTAGGGCTTTGGTTAGGGCTGAGCCCAATAACCCACTTATGTATTCAGTTCCAACCCCCTCTCCTCTTCACTTCATTCTTATTTCCTAAACATTCAAGCTTTATTAAAAATGGTGGAAGGGAATGGGAAATAGAAATCCAAAGCCCTAGCTTCATTTGCAACTCCATCTTCTTGCTCCAAACTCAAGAGAATCCATTGGTAAGCTTCCTCTCCATCTTCTCTAACTCATTCTCTCTTTGATTTCAGAAATTTCCTAAACCTAATTTAGGAAATGTTTCTCTTTTAAGCCTAGATTCAAGCTTCTTGAGTTAAGATTGAAGAGTAGTTGATTTCCATTTGCTTTCAAGCTCTTTCTTCATAAATTTGGATTCAAAGGTGAGATTTTTAATCTCACATCTATGTCTATGATTATCTTCTATTGTTAGGTATGAATTCCTAACGCATATTCATGTGCATTTGATTTTGGTTTGAATTGATTTGGTGTATATTCCAATTTTTAGTGTTTTGAAATCAAAATCTATGAAAATCCTTTTATGGATATCTTAACATGTTTTAGTGACGCATCGACGAGCCTATAGGGCTGGGTTGCTATTTGGCGTAATCCCTTAGTGCCCGAGGTTCAAACGGATGTGAATCGGAGGGGATTCCATTCCCCATCATAGGCAGAGAAGTCTGCCTAAGCTCCAGTCAGTCGATTGGACTATCCAGTCAGTCGACTGGCTGAAGCAAAAACACAGGGGCAAGGTCCCCTGCTGGCCTAGAAAACTCGGTTTTCTACAGTCAGTCGACTGCCCTCTGAGTTCAGTCGACTGACCAACATCCCGCGAGTTTTCCGGGACTGTGATCAGTCGACTGAACTCAGAGGTCAGTCGACTGACCTGCTTGAATTTGTATACTAAGCCTATTTTGAGCCTAGTTTTGCTTATTTCCAAATTATATCGATTTATGATGTTCCCTAACTATTGCTATCACTTATGGCAACATGGTTGACTTCTTTTCTTTGGGAATTTTGAAAATATCCACTTTGATGGATCCTTTATCGATTTCTTTGGATTTTTATTCACATCTTCGAATGTGATCTTGGTAAATGATTGTTTCTACAATCCCTTTGTGATTTGTCACTTTAAAAATATAAAGGTTTCAATACTAGTAGTAAATATCAAAACTCTTTCATCGAAACGATTTCAACAACTATTTTATTTACAAGTCTCGTTTTCTCAAACCGTTTTCCAATCTATTAGTATATATACAAACCTTTACCTCACTCGGATGAGAAATCTAATTAAATGGCTTAGTAAAACAAGTGGTATGAAACGCTTGCGTTCACTTTGTCGGTTAATTCTTGGACTTGTTCGATTGAACCTCTTGTGACAATTTTCTAGTGGAGATATACAATTTGTTCGCAAATATTTAAGTTAAGCTAGTGGTTATGGGACATGATGCTAAACTCATATATTTACTAGCTTATTGTAATTGACACTTCTGGACGATCTATGACGATCATTTTTGTGATTTAGACTAGCAACTGTGCGATGTCTCTTTGGCTGTTTCGTGGAGTTTCGACTCAAATTAGTGGGGTAGCAACCCACGGTCTTCGGACCATTCGTGTGTCAGGTCTTCGGACCATTCGTGTGTCAAATTAATGGCTAGCTACCATGATATAGCGTTTCGTTCGTGTGTTGAATTTTAGAATCTATGCTTCACCAATTTTAGTGATTCTCATTGATAAGTTCTATCAATATTTATGCATTGGTGAATTCGTGTGTCTTCAACATTTTGTGAATTTGGCATTTATTTAATCGCTAATATTTGTGTTGTGTGAATAAATTATAGAGTATGACATTCTTATTATCTTTGAGAAGATTCTTGTGATATTGACCAATCTCTGGTTGATTTTTGTTACATACTTATTATAGTATGGCCTTATGGTTATCATACCTTTATTCCGTCATACCTCTTATTCTATATCATTTTATCTGATAATTATAGCTAGACTGATCCGTTTATTATTCTCTTATAAATAATACTCGGGTCAGACTGAGATTTTACAGGTGCTTCCTCTTGACTTCCTATCTGGAACCATCATCTGACCTTTTGGCTAGCTACGTTTGTTTAGTAGTTTTTGGTTGTATACATTTGAGATACTGACTCCTTGATGTATACATATTCTTTTGTCTAGCACTTGTATCTATTCTATTGTGTTATTGTGGATCTTATTTGACCACTACTCTGATATACACTTTTATGTATAGTATTCATATCTATTTCCGCCTTTGTGATATGAATTGTCTGTGACTGATTTATGTTATGTTTATTTCTATATTTGTTTCCGAAGAGATCATAGCCACCGTGTGATAGTTTCGAGTTTGTGTCGGCATGTCGGATTTCCACTTGAAAAGAATTGCAATGCTATACTATCTGACATATCGACGCTCGCGCGAAGTAATTACACGGATGGTCGCTCCTCAACAGCCTTATTCTCCGTGCTAGTTGACAGCATTACACCGTAGTGTTCTTGGCTAGCGTGGGTATAGAGGTGGGGCGTCACATAAGCAATCACTGCTAAGGCTCTCTAATATTGCATAGCGAAATAAGCATAGAAATCCATATATGTATATAATACGAGATAGCTCCATCCAGCTCGTCCTCCGTGCGGCTACCACGTCATCTAGACCTGTTATCTAGTCTACTCCTTTAAGAGTACCCAAGATAATAAGAAACAATGCATAAAACATTGGGTCAGACAACAATCTAGTGTGAGCGGTAAATGAATCTCAAAATTATATGCTGACGGTAAGGAACAGAGGTACACAAATAATACCTGACCTCTCCCCATAACTAAAGAGTTAGCATATAAAATCACAATATGCTACTATACAGTAACAAAAAAGTACTCTAGTCAAAATAAGGATATCAGCTCTTTGGGTTTTCCTATCTCTAATACCTACTCCCAATGATATCTCCAAGTGATAGCCTAGAAACTAACTAAAGAAACCATAGGATCCATCAAGCAATCCCACTATCACTCCATGTGCTCTGAATATATGATAACTTATATGGCCTCCTTACTGTCAGGTACTAATGGAAATCCCTTGTTTTATTAAACTCTCATATTACGTAGCCAAAATCTAGACAGTAGAACCAAAGCCACTAGTCCAGGGTATTAAGATCCACTCCATTGATTCATGGGAGTCCCCACTTATAATACCTCTTCTTCGAGTTCAACATAAAACACTTCGAGTATCAACGATTCCTTAGTACATATATAAGAGCCCTCTTCTCCTCCATTCCAGTTTCCATTATTCAGAACCCTTCATGTTCCTCATCCATGGCTCCTTCCTTTATTGAGCTTCTATCTTAGGTACATGCTCTCTTCACGAGTCACCAACCGAGGATACAAAGCATTTATCATGCTCCTACATCGCCATCCAATCCTCAAGTGAACGAGCCAACATCTCCAGCATGATCTACAGAGTTCCATGCTTTCTCCTTGCATAAGCTTGACCCCGTAGCTCTCATGAAAACCAACTCTGTATCGAGTAAAAATGACTCCATTGAATCATTTACATAGCCAACTTTGGCTAAGTAAATCACTATGCCATATGTTCTTCCTTTTTAAGTGCTTCGGGCCCTGACCTATTCATCAAAACAACTCAGCCCTCAATCCAAAGCATTTGATTCCAAGTTCTAAAAACAACTCGGCATAATACCTAACACTTAACCAATCTCCTACATCTTGTTATGATCCTCCTTCCCTAGCCAAGCTCTAAAGATCCATGCCACACCGACCCATCTTACAGACCAAAATATCTTGTCCCTAACCTTTCAACTCGACCCCGAGCTGAACACTTAAGCGATTTTGAGGTGCAACTTGTTTGGATAGCTCCTTCCATGCTCTAGAGCCATCCCTTCAAGTTTCGTCTAGTTCCGACCAACTTTACCTCCAGATTTGCCAAATTCTCTGACATATCTTCCTAAGCATCCAAAACAATAGCAAAAAACATCAAAGCACAACTTACAATCATAAAATAACATGCATATACATTCATTCATACAAGTAATACACAAAATATGATAAACAAACTAAGTCTAATGAAGATCTACATATTTACATGCACATATGAATATGAATAAGGAAAATTACTAAATCATTTTTGAAAATCATTTCAAAGATTCACAAATTTAGGCCATAAGCCTATGATAACATGTAATTAAAGTTAGAAAAGGTTTTAGGGTCAATCATCACATTAAAATGTGTAATTCTACTGTATATGCATGCATAGAATAGTGAGAAGGCATAAACCCCTCATCAATTACCAAAATCAATCAACTCTTGCGTAGATCCAATGTGGATAACAATAGAAAGAAATAAAAATCAGCCAAAATGATGATCAATATCTTCTAATTGATGAACTTCTCTCTAATTAATGATTTTGCTAGATTTAGAGAGTAATTTGTGTGATTTTGGATGAATTTAGGATTAATGGGGGTTTAAATCTGATTTGGAAAGGATGAAAAAGTTCCAATTTGACTCATATAGTCCCCATTTATATTAATCTTGAATTATACTAATGGTCGTACTTATGGGATTATTTAGTTACACATCAATATTGGCCAACTGCTATTTAAAGTTAAAGAAAACATAACTTTCTAACCATAAGTCCTTTTTCCTATTGTGAACATTCTACAGAATGGAAAACCATCATCCTAAAGCAATGGAACTTGTTTGAAATCCTAATTCAACTCTGGTCAAAAGTTATAGCCCAAACAAGAATTATAGGGTCAAAATGCTGACAAAAAAATTCAGGAAAAATCATGGCTTTGTAAAATGTTCATAAGATTCATATCCTAAAATTATAGAATCATATGATCTCATATAAATAAAATAAAAATATTTTATGATCGTCCAATAAATAAAATACAAGTCGTTACATCCCCCTTTAGGAATTTCGCCCTTGAAATCCATAAACAAGTCAAGAAATAAGCAACCATAGTTAGTCTGCATGCCAAATAACCATATGCAACCATCAACCATATCAAAGAAGCAATCACAAAATCAATCGTAAACCTACCCTAGCATGCGGAACACTAACCTATCAAATGTGATATACAATGGTGAAAGTAGATACGTTAAATGATGGATCTTATCATTCAAAGACTCCGGACATATAGTACCCATAGTCTCCTCGGTTTTCCATGTACATTTGCCATCACTTCCGCTCCATTATACCCTTATTAGCTTCACCGACTTTCTCCTAAGCTGGTTCTTATTGTGTCTAACAATACGAACAGACATATGAGATCTCAAAAATTCTGGTTCTAGCTCAATATCTTCAAGTTTATCCGATGTAATCGTCACGCCCAAGTCACGCACAAACTTTGGTAGATTAGAGACGTGAAAGACATTGTGCATGCCCGCCATCTTCTGAGGTAAGTCGCCCTATATGCTAACTTCCCAATCCTTTCTATTATCGAAAAAGGATTTACGAATCTTGGTGCCAACTTCCCTGTAACGACCCGCATTCTAGTAGGCCAAGGTATTTCGCTAACCCGAAAACCTAAGTCCACTAAAATACAGATCGTTGGTTTGGTAACCTGTGAAGAGAAATCATATCAGAGCACTACTGGTAATAACTCAAAGTGGAAATAAGTAAATATAATAGATCAATATGATTACCGATTAAAAATTGACATTTCAAATGTCAACAGCCACAGCTAGACAATTGCTCCCAATCAATACTAGTACTCGCCTTTCTATATCCTTTGGGTTTAAAGAGGAGGGGGTTAGAATAACATTATGGTGATTGCTAAATTATACATCTTATACATAACGCTAGCCTGTGCCGATTATTCACCATTTCATATTTTGTCAAACTTTATCATTGGTCGTTATGACTCCACCACTGCATACAACCATACCCATCAATACCTTGTAGATATATATATATATATAAACACCCCATCATAAACAAATGGACCCGGATACTATCCCAACTAGCATCTACCACTCAACATCTCGTAAGGCCATCGCCTCGCTGCATTATGATCATCGTATCACGTGAGGAAATCCTGTGTGCACCGATGATCTCCAGTCCATGATGCCTTGTATTTTTCAGGGAATTTTCACCACATATGCTATCCTTTCGTGCACCTTTGTCTGCTTCTTATCATGATTTTCCAGCCCCATGCACCTCCACCTCATTTATGTATTGACGGAACCTCAATATGGGTTAACTTGCCTTGCCTATCAAACAAACTAACAAACAAATCTATCGGTGCATAACCCGACTGAATCAATCCTGGCAGGATGTAGAGAACAATTCTTCTAGTTGATCGCATGGGACCAATGGAGCTCGCTAAATATGCTGCAACTCCTACCCCTAGTTTTGGTACCCACGTAAGGTGCACCTATTGCAACTCGTTTGGTACTTACGCATGCTAGCCTTTTTCATGCCCTGTTGTATTACTCCGATCTCACCCATCGTCTATTTAGATAGCCTAATGTAATTAAGGCAACACCCTCCTTAAACGAATTTGAAACATACCACTAGTAATTATTCAGTCCCACCATCTATAAAAGGTCTACTCGGTTCCTGGAATTACAGAGGTTCCAATCCAAGCACACCTAACATGAGGGCATCCCTTCAACTATACGCAAGCATAAACTCTCTACAGGTCATATTGGTTGGATATGTTTTTAGTGCCCCAACACAATCTATCGACCTTCAGTCATTTATCCATTATAATTATAACGGAAAATTTATAATTATTCACACCCTTCTTAAACGCATATCTAAGGCTACATATATACATATTTCATATCCATGTATATTTATTCTTCTTACATTTTCCTTATGACCTCTACATCTTTTATGTTTGACCCTAGGTTTCATTTTACTATTCATTTAACTTTTCATTTATCAAATTCATTTACCGCTTCTTATTTTCTATCATCAATATCGTTGCTACTACATTCGTTGGCTTCACTTCAATTTCTATTCCATTTTGTTTAATTATCAGACTTAATCCATTTCATTCAATTATCAGACTTAATTCATATCATTCAACTATCAGACTTAATCTATTTCGTTAAATTATTAGACTTAATTCATTTCATTCGATTATCAGACTTAATCCATTTCATTTCCAGCTTCTTTTCTTGCCTATTACTCAGACTTCGTTTTTATTGGATTTCACTTTATCAACTTTACTACAGTTTAATAAATTGGAATCTAGACTTTAACAATTAACTGTTACACAATAAATTTCCATATTTTGTCACAAAGAGGTGGTTTGTGTGATGTTTGCAATTACGAGGAGTTCTCGTTTTATTTATGAAAATAGATAGTACAAAATATATTAACTACATTTATTTTGTACATCTCTTTCTTTGTGTGTGTGTGTGTGTGTGTGTGTATATATATATATATTGGTTCCTTGTCATTTCAAACATCACACATTTGCTAAATTTGAATTTGATAGTACTTACAATGATATACATTCCAGCGAATTACAATATAACTAAAATCCCAAAAGTCCAATTAACTCTATTTTTAGTCTTCATCACAAATATCAAATAAAATGAAACCCCAATTCGTTATGTTTCCAATTACCTAATCTGACATAAAATTAATATCTGAAATGGTTTCACAATTACAAAATCAAATCTAATCATTATGCTTCTGTAATTATCAATAAAAACTTAATGGAAAATTTAAAGTCTTCAACATTTCATAAATTTGCATTCATTTAAAATTAAAAAAATCAGAATCAATCATATAGGAATAGATCTATGATGATATAATCCAATATTATATAAATATATATAATATTCTCACTCACCTTTAATTAGCATTTCCAATTCTCTATATCTGTTTTAGATCTAATCCTGTTATTTGTATACTCCATTTTTGACTCCCTATTCGGATCCACAGACAATATGTATACAGATCTCATTAGAATTTGAATAGGGGGAAGATATTTATATTTAGATTTATTAATTTGAACTACATCTAAAAGTTTATCATGATATAGGAGTTTGATTTGAATCTATTTCCATGTATTTAGAAATTTTGGTGGAGAAAGGAAAACGGTAGAGCTTTCGCGCTCATTAGAAAAATAATGAGTTGGAAGTGAAGTTCTAGGTCCTAATTTATAGAGGTTCAAATCAGAGCTAACCATCGAATGAAACTAGATTAGATAAACGTTAATCAACATTAATTACAGTTATCTTTTGCCTTAGTTAACCTTTCTTAATAGTTAAGAAACTGTTAAGTTTAACGACGTTAATCCATCATTAATTAATTTTAAATTATCTCCTTAATTACATATATGATTATTTCCAACTGAAAAAATTCAAACACTGATAACTTTTTCGTTTGAACTCTGATTGGAAGAGTTTATATATGAAAATTGATTAGATAATCGCCACGAGTCCAAGGTACAAGTTTCGTGGCCAAACTCACACATTTGTGAAATTTTAATTTTCGTTATTTATTATTAATTAATTAATTGCCTTTGTAATTAATTATAGTAAAAACGCAGGGTGTTACATTACCCTTATTACCGAATCAAACAACAATCTTCAAAAAAGATACATTCATAAAATCCTTATCTCTAATAGAAAATACCAAATCTCTACATCTTTTATCAGCATAGCTCTTTATCGATCTTGAGCGGCTTTCATTCATTGTCAAATGATCCTAATCTTTTCTAAAGTTTCTCTGATCATATCTGACCCGAGTATCGGTTTCTCACTTGCTTCCTACCAACATGAAGGAGCGTTACACGGTTAGCCATATAATTATTCGTAAGGATCCATGCCAACACTCGACTGATAGCTATTATTGTATGCAAATTCTACTAGATGTAGATGGTCATCCCATGATCCTTCAAAATCTATAATGCATGCTCACAAGAGATCTTCCAATATAAGATTTACTCTCTCGGTCTGCCCATCTGCTTGCAGGTGGTAAGCCGTACTAAGATGCAGCTCAGTCCCTATTGCCTCCTATAAGCTATTTCAGAACCCACTAGTGAACACTGGATCTCAGTCGCTTACAATGCTCTTTGGTACACTGTGAAATCATACTATCGACTTTACATACAACTCCACCAGGTTGGAAGCCATTCTACTTGACTTGACTAGTATAAATCTAGCACCTTGGCCAACCAATCAACCACGACCCAAATGCTATCGTACCCTGCTCAAGTCCTAGGCAGTTCATCAATAAAATCCATCAATACATGGTCCCATTTCAACTCAGGATCTTCTAATGGTTTCCATTATCCACTGGGTTTGTTTTTGCTCTGCCTTTACCAGTTGGTAGTTCATACACTTGGAGATGAATATCCCAATATCCTTCTTCATACCTTCCCAATAATCGGCCTGCTTCATATCCCGATACATCTTATTACCTCTAGAATGTATTGTCAACCTACAATGGTGGCTTTTTCATAGCACTTCATTTGGAAATCCATCAATATTAGAAACAAACAGTCTTCCATTCTTATGGAGCCAATCTTCTTGGTCGAGTCAGTATTACTTCATATCCTCAGACTCTAATCCTTTTGCTGTCTTCGTTATGATCTCGACCAGCCTAGCATCTCGCTTTTGACTAACATTGATCCTTTCTATTTGAGAAGGTCTAATTGCTAAACTTGCCGACATCTCCGGTTCCAGCTCACAATAAGGCCTGAAATCATACCCAAAAATATATTTAATATGCTTCCATTCCAACAATATTGCTCCCAAACTAGCATGTCTTCCACTTGATGTATTAGCGACTACATTCCCTTTTCCGTGTGTATAGGAATTGCTAAAATCATAAGAGGCCAAGAAATCCAACCACCATTACTGAAGAACGTTGAGAACCCTTTGAGAGAAAAGGTACTCCAAGGATTTGGTCCGTAAATAGCTCAAACCTTTCTTTTAGCCGATAATGCCTCCGCATCTTCAAAGCAAAAACTATCACTACCAATTCCAAATCACGAGTTGGATAGTTCCCCTCGTCCGACTTTAGCTATCGACTAAAATAGGCAACAAATTTTATATTCTTCATCAATACTGCACCCAATCCAGTACCACAGGTGTCCGTATATACTATCAACTCCTCATTCCCATTTGGAATGGTCAATTCCAATACACTCATCAACCTCTCTTCCAGATACAAAAATGCATGTTCACACTTCGCGTCCCAAACAAAAGTCTGATTCTTCTTTGTCAAATTGGTCAACGATGCTACTATCTTTAGGATGTCCTTGATAAAATGCCTATAACATCCGGCCAATCCGAGGAAACTCCTCACATCTGTAGCATTCTTGGGTTGGTTCCAATCCTGAACCGCTATCACCTCGCATGATCCACTACTATACAGTGTCTAGAAACAACATGACCTAAGAACCTTAATTTTTTCTCTCTAAGATTGACACTAGAGAACTTCATTCTCAACTTGTGCTTTATAAACATCTCTAGCATAGCCCTTAAGTATGTCTTGTGCTGCTCTTTAGTTCTTGAATAGATTAGAATAACATCCACAAACATATGTACGAACTTGTTCAGCTGGTCTCTGAAACCCGATTCATGATATCCACAAAGTATGTTGGAGAGTTGGTCAACCCAAACGGCATCACCAACCACTCATAAAAACTCAAAGGTGTATGAAATGTAGTAATAGGAAAACTCTCCTTCGTTATACTCCACTGGTGAAATCCCATTGTAAAATCCAATTGAGGGACAACTTTGCACCGTGAAGCTGATCAAAGAAGTCATTAATGCACCGGAGTGGATACTTATTCTTCTTTCTCACTTTGTTTAGCTCATGATAATCCAAATACAACCTCAAAGATCCATTCTCCTCAGTTTCGAATACTATCGATGCACCCCATTCAGATATACTTCTTCGAACCTTAATAGGTCATTCACTTACATCTCTATTCCTTCTACTTTTAGGGTGCCATACGCCTCAAAGGCATAACTATAGGTCTGGCTTCCTTCACCAAGTCTATCTGAAACTCAATCTATCCATGCGACGACAATCTGGTCACTTCCTTATATACATCTAGATACTCTTTAACAATAGGCACAGATGACAATCCCTTATATGTAACTTCAAGCGAAAATAGAAAGCTAACTATACTTCATCCTCTAGTAAGCAAACAATCACTATCATCCACACTTTCACATCTCTGATTGTGTCCAATAGTTTCTTGCAATCCACTATCATTTCATATTTTGAATCAGCAGAATAAAGGTCTCAAGGCCAAATTAACACTAGAGGGTGCTGAATGGTGTTTAATAGATTATATGAAATTGTTTAAAATTCTTTAGTATTCTAGTTGGAATGGTGGAATTAACAATCACAGAAACAACCATAGAATCAAAGAGTAGATAAAAGTAAATGCAATAAAAGTAAAAGGGAAAGAACACACCAAGATTTTATGTTGGTTCGGAGTTACCCTACTTCCAATCCCGCACAATTCCTTGTATGGATTTCTTTTTAACTTGTAAATGCAAATACAATCTCGATTTTAAGGCTACGAGGCGCACCCTCTAGAATCCTAACTTCTGGGTAAAGTCACTTGATATTCGGGCTACAAGTACACCCACTAGGTTTACGAGCTACTAAGCACATCTAATTGATTTTACGAGCTACAATCACACCCACAAATACAGTAGTATGATTTAATAGAGTTTTACAGACTTGGACCTTCGATCTTGATTATAATTGATCCTGTAACTCTTGAATAGCACTTTGATCTTGGTTTAGGTGAGAGAGATGAGAGAAATTGAAGAGTTGATATAGGAGAATCAAACCAGGGATGATTGAATTTTTGATTTTCGTTGAATTTCAGCAGAGTTTGGGTATATTTTCATTAAGAAAATGGGAGAGTGGAAGTAGGAGAGATGAATAAGAAAATTGTATTAAAAAATTCATTTGGAACTCTGGTGTTCATAGAGGAACAACAAACATATCCATCGTGAAGAGATATGATGAAAAGACATTCTTTTAAAATTTAAATTTTGAAAAAATCGGCTACTATGTCGACATACTCTTTTAAAAATTTAAAAATACTTTAAAACAATATTTTGAAAACTCATTGTTTTGTAAAATAGTTTGATAATTTGCAAAATCAAAGCATATTTCATACATATTTTAATCATAATAAAACTTTATATACTAATTTCAAAAAATTTAATATAATGTAAATAATATATATATATATATATAATCAATTAGTTATAACTTATTAAAAAATAATATATATGTACAAACTAAAATAATATCTTTATCTTTTTTAATATACTTGGAAGCTCAGTCTCCTCTCCAATGCCCAAAAAGAAGAGGATAAAACCCATCACTAGTTTGCCAGATTTGGAGCTTGATGGTTCCCATGCACGTTCTGGCGTTCTTTTTAATGCTTCTTCTCCGTTGGTCAGAGCGTCCGGGCCTTCTCCTATTGTTGCATCTCTGTATGTGCCTCCTGAGTCAATCCCTGTAGTGCCTGAAAATGTCAATGCTTGTAATTTTGTTGTTTGAAGCATGAGTGTGCCTGCCTTGGCATCATTGGTTAGTGCTAATCCACCATCTGGTTTACTAAATGTGATTAAATACCCTCATTTTCTGCTCCTCAATTGCTCGGCTGTCTGTTGGATACTGGAGGGCACCACTATCTTCGTTTTTAGCAACTATTAGTAATAATTCTTGGTTGAAGTCGGATGTTGGTTTGACTGTCGCTTTTGAATTGGGTGATGTGGAAATTGGGCATAATGATAATAGTTCCTGTGGTTTGTTTGATAATTTAGTGGAAAAAGCCATAGTGGCAGAGATGAAAGAGCAAGTGTAGTTTAGGCAGTGGGGAACAATTCAACTAACTTTGGAATGTTTCGAAGCTGCACTCCAGGTGCTTGGGTAAATGTCGAGCATAATGTGCACATTTCTTGTTTTTCTCTATGTTTTACAACACCCAATGATTCTCATGCAGTTCATGAGGATCCATCTCCTCTAGGGCAGCTCCTATGTGATCGTCGTTCTCCAAATTGCTAATAAATGTGGGTGTGCATTCTCCCCATTACTTTAATAATGTTGAGATCGAGGGGGTTATGATTCCTTCGGTGGAAGTGATTAAGGCCGGTGTTGATTATTAGAAGGATTATTTGATGGGATTTTTCCTAGACTCCAATCCTACCTATCAACTTGCTAAGGCGAGATGCAACTAGGTTTGGAAGCCTAAAGGGGGATTAAGTGTTCATTTCGATAATGCAATGTTCTATTTTAAATTCTTGCTCAGTGATGGAAGACAACATATACTAGAATCTGATCATATTCTCATTAACGGGAAACAATTCATTATTACAACCTGGAGACCGTCTCTTAATAGGGCAAAGGATCAGGTATTATATATTCTTGTTTGGGCCCACTTTTCTAACATTCCATCTGTTCCTTAGCCTCTAATCAAGATTGATTGGCTAGCAGGTCTTGTTGATAAGGATATATGTTATGACACTAACACATGGCCAGAAAGAAATTAGTTCATGCCAAGCACTGACTGAAATAACTCCTGCCAAATCATTGCCTTCAGTGTTAAAAGACAGACTTGATGAGGGCCATTTTTCTGAGGTCAGAGTTCGCTAAGTTGGAAACCAGAGATATGTATATCATATCAGTCTTTTGGGCATCTTTCAGATGTGTGTTATAGATCAGCCTCTGTTGACCTTGTTTCTCTATTAGATCAGATTCCACTTCTCGGTCCTCCTATCAAAAAGTGAGTTCCTCCCACCTCTAGTTCTCCGTCTATTTTCACTCCCGTTGGTGTAGGTCCCATTTTGATGCTTATGAAGTTCCTTCCTCTGCTAGTTTGTCACCTTCAGCCCAGATTGAGGTTCCTACTGCTATTTCATTCGATTCTATTATTTGGAATTCTGAGGAACGGGGCTGGATTCATGTTCCTTTTGATATGCGGTACTCACCTGAGAGTGACACTTTTTATGCTTATATCTGTGATGTTAAGGATGAGGGTCGTTGTCTTATCTATCACATTAAGGGTGAGGGTCTGTTCCTTACTAAGGTAGGAAAGATTGGTGAGGTGAATGATAGTAAGTTTTATGATGTCAGCTGGGATAGGGAATTTATTTACTCTCCTACTTCAGAAGGTTAAGATACAAATATGGCTAGTCTTTTCCCTGGGTATGTTCATGTTATTAGTCCATTATCGGATGATGGTAGTGGCAGTTCCTTCTCTTCTGAGGGAGATAAGTCATGATTATATAGTAGTTTAGGCTCTTTTCCTAGCTCTTGTGCTCTATTTTATTTAGTGGTATGGAAACTATAAACCATTTAGTTGTTATGTGCA
This sequence comes from Allium cepa, assembly GCA_030765085.1. Classification (NCBI taxonomy): domain Eukaryota; kingdom Viridiplantae; phylum Streptophyta; class Magnoliopsida; order Asparagales; family Amaryllidaceae; genus Allium; species Allium cepa. The sequence goes on along the minus strand of CM060929.1, from coordinate 912,933,434 downwards.
TGTGTAAACACCTGTTTTCCCATTATTTATACTGTGGTACGACCCACTATAAAGCCGACTGGCTTTACTAAAATATTATCTTTATAAATATAAGAGATTGAAAATCATTTTGAGAAATATTTTAAAAAGATTATTTTAAAACTAGGATATTTGAAAAATAATTTAAAACAAAATTAGAGAAAGAGAGAGAGATCTTGAAAGTTCTACCAAGGTTTTAACATAAAATCTATGACTCTATAACTTATCTGGAATATATTGAAACCTTGAACTCTTCAATACTCATGAGTCTTTATTTTCCAACTATTGAAACTCTATATCAGCATTTTGAATCTACTCTTGATATTGTACAGCCTTCTTAATCAATATCTATTTCATATTTTGCACTATATACTATATATAACTTGATAAAACATTAGTATTTATATTTTATGTAATGTTTATAGTTGTTATCATCAAAACCAATACATAAGGCGCTAACAATCTATCCTTTTTTATGATGACAACTCTGTATATGAAATATAATATAACTCTCCCATGTTACAAAACTCCCACTTAATCTATGCCTAGATTTTATATATTTCTAGCCCTTTATCATCGATAAAAATAACCATCTAAAACATAACTCTAACACTAACTCTTACTCTAATTCTAACTTTAACTCCCTCTAAATGAAATACTAATTGATATACATACATACATACATACATACATACATACATACATATATATATATATATATGTTATATAATGAAGATGAGAATGATTGTATAAAAACAATAAGTGATATGTAAAATTAGATAATCATGAAATAATCTTAATCAATCTAAATATTCTCCAGTCCAACAATGTTAATGTCACGCATCATTCAAAAATCTACACAAATCAAACCAATAAACCCCAAACCCGATCAAGTATTATTATTATATACAATCAAACCTATTTAAACTAGACATTTCAAGGAACTTCAACCTATCCATCAGCACCAAAGGTTGGATCTGCTTTCATAACATCCGGTCTTCATCATCTTTTTTGATGATACATTATGGATTGGTGGTAGGTTCTTCTTTGTTCAAGGTAGAAATCATCCATCGAATCATGTCCAAATGCTTTTCTTGCTCCTTGATCATCTGCATTTGAATCAACTCTAAGTGCCTCTAATTTTTTAGGATGAAAGAAAGATGTTTTTGGATGATTCAAGAGTTTTTTTGAAGTTTTCAGTTAGTTTTTTGATAGGAGAAGCTATTAATTTTTATTAGAGTTTAGGAATGAAAAGGAAGAAGAACGAGACTTGAAACAAATGATTTTCTAGTCTTAACTGGTATTTAAATTAGTGAAAATTTGTTGGAAATGAATAAACATTTGCTGTCTATTTAATTTTCAAAATTAAAAAATCTAAAAAATTACCGTTACACGTCGACGTACATACCCAAAGTACGTCGACATATATAAAGAAATTATAACATCCCCTATCTCGAGGTTCGAAGCTAAGCGCTACAGATGTTGTAGTCATCCATAATATTAACTTCCAGTGACAAAATACGATAATGTTAACCGTATCCATAATATTAGAAGTACATGAATATGAAATAAAATCAACACAGATTAAAACAACTTTTCTGATTACATTTCAAACCAATATTTCATATTCAAATACATAATCCCAAAACGATTCCCAATTTTCAATCAAATATAATTATTACAAAATACACCAAGCGCGACATATGAAGATGCCCCTTAGATGATCAAAGTACTAAATAGACATATAAGTCCTAATACATCACAACAGAAATAAAAATAACAATTCCTAGGTAACTAACTATGCCTCGAGCACGTCTTCGAAAACTTTATTAATCCACCTACTAAACCTATAAAACCTTAACTCTCAATCTACTCAAATTAATTTTGAGTACCCGGGAGTTTAAGGGAAAAACATAAATTTCGAGTCAGACATAAAGCCTAGTGTGAATAATACTATTACATCTTAGTTTATTGATCCCCTCACTAATATTCTTTTAAAGCATATCTTTTTGCAAAATTAGAATCCTATAATCAAACTAATTAAAACAATATTAGCAATATCATATATTCTCATAAGTCAGGTAATAAATGGACTATCTGCCCGTACAATATAGTTTTGTTTGGCTAACTACTAACTATTGGCTAACTCGGGCCTACTAGGCAAAATAAATAATCTAACATCTGTTAGATAAACTTCTGGACAGTCTGTCCTTAACTTACTTCTCCAAAGGTCAACTGATCCTAATGGTTTTGCGGGCTCACCAATAACATATTCTCTTTCTCTGTATATTCCTTTTCGTGTGTAGCATCATTTAAGTCTTACCTATGACTAAGCCCTACACATTTGAATTTTGGACTAAATTAGCTAGGGGCTATAGCTAATGTATAGGGCGCGACCATATACCAGTCCCATCTGGTATTAATATCTAAGTCATTTACTTAGGGTCAACTACCCATCAAAATTTTCCTTGAAAACATTTGTTACAAATGATTTAACCCTTTAAATCATATTTAAACAAGGAAAACATACTATTTGCTTTACTCAAATTTCTTTGCCATGATATATGCTTTACTTAAAACATTATTGATGAAAACCTTCAAAACCTTTGTTTAAAATCATTAAACCACCTCTTTCGAAACCTTTGAAACATTAGATCGATAATACAAAACATACCTTTCGAAACCATTTATAATAGACCTTTCGAAACAATATAAAGGGTCCTTTTGAAAGATTTATAAAACCTTAGACATCCTCTTTTGAAACACTTCTAATATGTCTTTCGAAAACATTGGAAATCGTCCATTTATTTACTAAGGGTAAACCTTTTGAAAACATTGGGGAATCACCCCTTCGAAACCTTTATCGTATTCCTTTCGAAAACATCGGGGAACATCGCCTTTGAAACCTTCATTAGATACCTTTTGAATGTATTAAAGTCCTTTACTTAAAGCAAACCTTTCTAAAGCATTGGGTTCAGGTACAAGTTTGTGGAACATAGTTTCGAAACCATTTAAAACCTTTCCTTTAGAAACCTTTGGGTTTAACTTTCATAATATAAAAAGGGTCTTAAAAGAATTAAGTTGAAAGCAGCTCTTTCGAAAGCAATTTCCTAAGTAAAAGAAGTGAATGGTTTCGAAAGCAACCCCTTCGAAAGCATTGGATAAGTGGCTTTAGAGTTTAAGCAAAAGAACCCTTTCGAGAGCATTACTTCGAAAGGTAAAATGCGGTAACAGGGGTTCCGACCCCTTCAAAAGCTCTATTTAAAACAAAAGGCGGAAACCCCTTTCGAAAGCTCTCTTTTCCATCTCATTCGAAAGCCTCATTTACAACCAAAATAGTTCGAAATTCCCAGAAGCTACTTCAATCCCTTCGAAAGACCTGTTTCAACTCCATGCATTTCATCCAACTCCAATCCACTACATACCGAAGCTGAAACCATGTGTATTAGTTTTGACTTGGTCGAAGGTGGAAGTATGGGATCAAAAGCATGCTGGGAAGTGGCAAAGCAGTTAATATTATCAAAATTGTTTTATTGCTATCCGAAGCAAATGATTTTCAACTAACTTCCCATATTTGTCAAAATGCAATTCTTTTTCAAAATCTTTTATAAAAGTGCTGCCGAATTTTAGAAAATAACATTTAAAACATTTACATTGCCCCTTCTCCTTTTATAAACATATAAAACATTTAAATCCCATTTCTTAAATAATTTTATAAAATTTTATATACTTATTAAAAAATATAGGAAAATTCTTCAAAAATTCCTGTAAATCACTTATAATATGTTTTCTAATATATAGAAATTTCTGACCCAAAGCTAACATATAATAGTCGTAATTAATTTAAAACCAAAATAACCATTTTCTTCACTAGAAAATTCATAATAAATCCACATTAATTCAAAAAAATATGAAACTTGACACCCATCTCCAAAATATTATTTCTGACCATATATCAAAATCGCAAGGCATTTGGGTGTCATTTGTTAGATTTTTCAAGTTAATCCTTATCATAAAATTCATATGAAATGGCATAATCATCAACAAGCATATATATTCATTTAAACAATAAAAACATGGCAAACCATTAGCAAAAAAAATTAGAACTTAACTAGAACCCGAAAATCATAAAAATGAGATGTAATATATTATTCACCTTAACTTGATTTTAAGTAACTTGATTTTAAGGAGTTGAGATTTGCTCTTGAATGAATTTAATTAAGCCTCTTCCTCTTGATTTTAGCTTATCTTCCTCTTGATTTCTCCTAATGGTGGATGGCCTCTCTTGGATTTAGTTCTGTTTGTGAACATGTAAAATGAAAGTGGTATGAGGGTTTAGAGTATAAGAATATAACCTATTCCTATTCGCCCTTATCTATGTCATTTAAATTCCTTTTTATGTTCATTAGTTAATTAGTCACGACTACCTTCTAATTATTCAAATATCAATCCCTTAACCATTCACGTTATTTCATTTTATTTATCTAATAAAATATCCTAAATAATATTAGTCAAAATTAGGATCGTTACAGAAATTTTCAAAGCAATTTTATTTTGATATTCTAATGTATTTAGCTTATACGTTTATACTTGTAGGTTTTCCAAAGATGATAAACAATGTATAACAGCAAGGAAACGAATTTTTCATTAATATTAAATAATGATTACATAGTTCATACACTAAAATAATGAAAAGATATATAAAATCAAATCAAATTCAAACTAAAAGACCATATACTGCAAATTCATAAGCAACTAGATAGATAGTAAACTAGAAATATGTAGATGAAGAAGATGATGAAGATATCCCAAGCTTGCATTTCACTTTTCCAAAGAATTTGTCCATTTTATTTGAAATAGTGGTTAATTTCTTAATAATGAAACGCTTGAGAATCTTTTGATTTTCAACAATATTCTTTTGATTATTGAGAAGGTCTTTGTTGGTTGGTCGAAGAGGAAAATTGATTCTTTCTAAGGAGGTTTCCTCCTCCTCCTCTTCTTCTTCAATATGCATACCTTCTCCTTCTTCCTCTTCTCTAATTCCTTCCCCCTCTTCATAAGCTAATCTTTATGTTTTCTCCGCAAGAGTTTCATATGGCTCGAAAAGGATGGAATTTTCATAAGAGTGATGTTGGCTTGATTAGAGACTTTACCATAGACAAATTCCTCTTCTTTAAAGTCAACACCAAAGTAATTGAAGATTCAAGTAATATACACACCATGACATAGTGCGTTTTCATGATTAGAAAGTTTTTTGGGATCAAATTCATGTAATATAACTTGAGCCCGATTTATTTCATATTGACCATAAATGGCAAAAATGACCTTTGCACACTTTCGCAGTTGGATTGTTGAAAATTCTCGATCGAAGAGTGATACTTTATTGTAAGAGAAGGTTTAAAATTCTTGCTTTTGGTCGAAAATTTCGGTTTTTGAATTCAAAATCATTATCGCCTTCAAAAATGTTGTGAAATACTTCATGATTTTGATGATCAATTTAAAAAGATGTAAGGTCCATTCCGGTAGATTTACATCTAAGAATGGTACCCAAAAGTTCACAATTTAGAACTATTAAAGTTCCATTTACACTATTACACACTTCTCCTTCATTACCCTCATGAAATCTTCCTTCCAAGTTTGTATAAACATTTTGACCAAGTGTGGATAGTAAACATAATCATTTTGAGAAGCATCAATTAAACTGAGAACTCCATTTTGTAAACAAAGAGAATCAAGTTCATAAGTAGAAAACCATTAAAAATTGCAAATCTTTTCGTAGAAACCTTTCCAAAATTCATATAACTAATAATAGCTTTTATAGTCTCTTAATCATTGAAGAGAAAATTCTTGATATTTTTGGAAAGTCTCATAGATGAAGGAGTGCTTAAGGAAGCCATTGATGAAGAGTTTTGAACAGATAAGAGAGTTAATGAACTTTTGAAATTTAAAAGTTAAATGCATGGATAGAGATAAAGATAATAAATAGATAATAGAATGACATGTTCTCTGGTCAAGGGGCATTGTTTTAGAACATAGGGGTAGGTGAAAAGGTGGTGGGAAAATTCAAATTTTGAATTTAAAATTGAAATTCAAAATCTACCTAAGTGTGCCGACATATGCTAGGGGTTTATGTCGACATACAAGTCGAATTTTTCAAAAATGATTTTTGTTTAACTATATCCTTTATTATATATATATATATATATAGTTATTCTATTTACATAAAAAATTAAACATATTTTATAATATTATTATATTATTAAAATATATAAAATATTTAAATTTAAAATATAATCACATAATATTTAACTAATATTATTATTAATCTATAGGATATTCATAACAACCAAAAAAATTCATTCAAGAAATTAAAACTTTTGATATATTAAAACGTACCTTTTTCCAATCTATTTCACCATTTTGTTCTGCATTATATACTACTGTGAAGCACATGTTAGCAATTTTTGTATTTGATTCATTATCACATGAGGATGTGTATGAATCGTCTAATGTTGCATTATAGGTTCTCTTCCATTTTTTGGTTGAATATGTGTTTGGTGCAGTTTTAAGTTTATCAAGATGTGGACAATCTCGTTTTAAATGGCCAGGTTCATCGTTGTTATAACATCTAATGTCATTCCACTTTTGCTTCCACGTCCTAGATTTTTATTGTCATTTCTTTTGAAATTTCTCTTCTTCCTGTATTTTAGCAATTTTTTGAATTTTTTTTTTCATAAAAGTAATTTCTTCATCGTCATCGCTGTCTGAATCAAGATTACTCGCCATTGCATTAAGTGCTATAGATTTCTTCTCTATTGCTTTTCTTTGTCCCATGCTGTAACGGACGCGATTTTTCGTTGCCGAAAAACCGAATCGTTAGGGTTTAAGAAGAAGAAGAAAGAGGTAGAAGAAGAAAGAAAAGAAAGAAAGAGAGAGAAGAAACAGAAACAAGTAACAGAACAGGAAACAATAACAGAATCTCACATACGCAGCGGAACAACATATAATAGCTAAATGAATATCATTCAAACAAAAGAGTTATACATTTTATATATACATCACATTACATCACAACAATCAGAGTGTACAACAATAAAGCAGCGGAAAAGAAAAGATATATATACAGTAATAATAGACTACACTATCCAAGCTCGCCTCCAAATCTGCACAGCAACTCCGAATCCAGAATAACCTGATAACCTAACTCTAGACTGCCCGTGTGGAAAATAGTGGGCACCCAGAGTTTAGGAAAGGAACAATAAACTCCAGGTCAGTCATGGGACTGGTGTGAGAACTCAAAACAGTTTAACTTTCAACAAGCAACAAATTTATTTTAAATTTTGAAATTCGCAATGCTTTTTAGAAAATGAAACTACCATAAGGCCTCCCCCCACACACACAATGCAAACGCAGAATTGGAGGAGATTTCTCCTTATGATAGTCAAAAATGCTTACTACCCGAAAAATCAAATTATTTTGATATTATTACTAGTGCATAGTGTAGAAAACAATTTCGAAAGTAGAATATAAATCCTAGCCAGCATAGACATTCCGAACTATGCCTACTATAGCTACCATCCAAACAGTGGTGACCACCATAAGTGAATGGCAGGTAATACAACTAAAACCGTACAAGGCGCATATTGGATGAATGGATTTCCAACAAATGGTCAGGCTAAGGAACTTCCTACTGCCACATGGGATCGCCTCTGGCGGGACGTCCCGAGAAACTAACGTTACGGTTAGATCTCTGCCAACACAAGGCCAGGTTACCTCTGTCACTAGGTAACTACTACACGAATATGTCATCCCCCGATCCTTTGGGACCTTTATCCGAGCGCTCGCAACAACACCACACAGAAATATATATAGTGTATCAACATGAGTAAGCATCTGGGCTCCATACCATGATACCACCCTTTTCCAGAAGGGAATGACATACCCTAAAGGGCGCGACCCTCATAACCTTGCCGCATATTCCTGTTTCGACCATTTCCGGGGAGTGAGGTCCTGACGAAGTCTCGTCCACAAAGCTACGCTTTGTACAACAAAGCCATGCTTTGGGTCCACAGATGACCAAAGCAAGATCACAAAGATAAACGATCAACAAATGATCCTATCACAAACGATCAACCAATGATCATCACACAGCAACACTCAGCATGCCACATTACCAAAATGGGAATATATCGCTGATAACCTTCAACTACATAACCTCTGAGCTCGTACGTCTCAGAGAAGGGTGTTAAGCTAAGAGAATAAATTCTCCGCCACCAACAGATATGTATTTGAAAGAAATCGGCTCTATATCTCAAAATGTAATGTCAGACATGTATCCATACAAGTCTGTTCCGGGTTCGAACAGAACCGAAGGCACTTCCAAAGAAGCCCTTGCAATCCGGGTATTCACAATCCCGATAAAACTTCCCATCACAAAGGAAATCTCCATATCGTAGCTAACGATGCAGAGACAATCGATAGGTCATCCTATCGTTTTCACAAATACCCGGTCTTCACACCGGTCTTCAAATGCGATCCAAACGACGTATCGCATATTCGGAATGGGATATACGACACAAAGGTCCTCTCCCGGCTAAACCGAATAGCAAGCGTTTATTTTTTAAAAATATGTGTGGCAATTCAAACTCAACAATCACAACAAATACCATCCAAGGGTAAATATTGATAGTCGGTTATTTAACTATCAATAAAGATGCGCCACATCATCAGATTCCAAATAATTTTCCAAAAATTATTTAATTCCCCAAAATATCTTACGAGAGATATATATATACACCATTTCCAAATAGTTGCCCCAGTTATTTGTTTTACCAAAACCACTTCACGATAAAATTTTCACACTTAACCAATTGAAAAACCAATTTTCAATTTACCTTTACCATTTGAAAACCAATTTTCAAATTACATTAACCATTTGCAAACCAATTTCAAATCACCTTAACCATTTGAAAACTAATTTCAAATCACCTTAACCATTTGAAAACTAATTTCAAATCACCTTAACCATATATACCTTTTGAAACAAATTTCAAACCACCAAATAAATCTTTACCGATTTATTTTAACTTACGTTCCAAATTCGTAAATTATATTTTCATATTTAAAAATAAATCAACATTTATTTTTAAACAAATTTCCCTTCATATATATAAATTCCAAAGTGGATTTAAATTCCAAGCATCTACTAGCATACGATTCCCAAATCGATTTCAAGTTATTTGCTTTCAATTACCTTTAAAGGTGAATTCACAAAAACCGTTCCATTTCATATTAGAAAACCATTCCCATGCTTATTTTAAAAATAAGTAATTCACAAATTTATTTATTTTCAACGATTTGAAAATATTCCATATACTTAAATCACAGTTAAGTATTTATTCCATTCTCTTTAAGAAAACATTCCTTTATTCACATTTATTTGGGTTAAAAACGAATGTTGCGTAAAACATCGTTACGACAACCCAAAAACACTAGTATATGGATTTGAAATAAAAATGGATACATAAATCCAATACTATTCAAAATATTCCCTTCTATTTCTCGAAAACGTCTATTTCAACAATAAATATTGAAACCTAAGATTTTGATACTTAATATATTTAAAACATCTTTAATTTGTTTTAAATTCCATTTAAAACATTCCTTTCCAAAAACACGTCCATTTAATAAAATAATATATTCACCGTTCAAAAATAGTGAATATAACTCCTTTAACAAATCCCATATTCAATTTATCAAACCCAATTGATTTTCGGATTTATAACAATGTTTATAAATTCCATTCTTATTATAATTCCATTTTATAAATCTCTTTTATAAAATTCAACCCAATTTACATAATCCAATTACCTACCCAAAGGCCATATTATAAGTTAATAACTTATAAACTTATATTTCCACACCTATTTATTTCAACTCCCAAGATTCACAAATCTATAATTTTTAACGAAACCCATTTTATAACCCTTCTCAATACTTTATAAACTCGTCTCATAATTCTTATAAATTTAGATTTATAAATATTCATTTATAAACATCCTTTATATAAACAATTTATAATAATTACCCAAAACCCCAATTTAACTATTTAATAAAATCAATTGATTTTAAAATTTTCTTTTTTTTTGTTATATTTCATAAAGATATTAACTCCCAAAACATAAAAATTTATCCATCTATTTATTTTAAAATTTAATCAATTCAAAATTTTTTTATAAACCATATTCTTTGAGAAATCACTTTTAAACTCCTTTTAAATTCAAAACCGTTATTTTTAATTTTAAAAAATTGAATCCGATGATGCAACAGCATCAGATGGTCAATCACGGGAATAAGTGTCATATTTTAATATGGTTATCAACAATCAACATAATATTTATAAACAAATCAATATGTGAGGAATCCAGTTGGATCCCTCCAACCTGTTACCTGCATCCACAGACGTTAGCACAATACCAATTCCACTTCAAGGTGAAATATCGCGGTATATGGGATTTTATAAAATATCCGCTTAATAGGCGGCGCAATAGGGTCTCATCCGCTATACGAGGCAGGAAATCAAATCCAATATATACATATGCCAATATATATATATATTGCTATATATAGTATATATCCTATCATATCTACTAACACAATCAATCAACAATCACCAACATTAACTATTTAAAAATTTAAACAAAACCTTTCGATTGAGTGAGGAGTTCTCACCTTGATTTTATTTCCGTTTTCGCGTTCGTTTCGAATAAAATTAAACGAACGTTTAATTTTACCCGAAATTCAAACGAGTTCCAATCGACTCCAAACCAGCCGCATTGCGAAGAGCACGCGAATACGATTCCAATGCAAAAAATCGCGTCCAATTCCGACCTCGCATGCAAAAGTTATCACGTTTTAAAGTTACACGATTTTGAATTTTAAATTCAAACAAACAAAAAACAAAAACAAAAAAAGAAAACACCTCACCACTTTAACACGCGGGCCCCACTCCACTACACCTTCTCTTCCGCACGCACAACAGCTCCCAGGTCGTTCACGCATAAATTTTGAACGCAAGAACCCAATTTTCCACTATCTAGGGTTTAGAGCAACGGAACCAAAACTCGACGAAACTCCATCATTCCACGACCGTTTGAAGCGCCATGCCAAGAGCCACCTTCGGCTACGACAAGGTGGAGCTCGGCCACCCCAAGCCTCCAGAAAACGACATTGAACGCGCCCCCTTTGCACGAAGATCCTTGCCAATCCGCTTCGCTAAATACGATCTTAACCGTTGGATTTAAAGATCTCCTCATGCTCTACAAGTTTGCTTTAGAAAGTTTTTCGAATTGAATGACGGATTGAAAGATAATGAGGGGAGAAGATCGATGTTTTCTGGCCATTAAAGGCAATAGTGGCGGCTGTACAATGTTGTTAGGGTTTTAAGAGGAGAAACATATATATATATATATATATATATATATATATATATATATATATATATATATATTATTTTAATAATAAAATCTCCAATTTGACACTTTTGCAAACGAACTCCAAACGACGCGTTCCGCCAGGCGATTCTAAGGTTTTTCTGCATTCCGGACACAAAGGAATAGGTTTCGGAAGCTAATTCCATCGTATGTGTGAGATACGGCAATAAACAGTCGATTTAAATTTAAACCGATTTAAGCGATTTCTAGGCGTTTTGGCTTGTACCGGACAAACGATAAATCCGATTGACTTAAAATTTGAAATCCTACAATAATATCACATTACGGATCCGATGAAACTGGTTTCGTCGAAAGCCGAGACCGTTTGAAAAATGGCTATTTTAACACGCTAAATTAATGTTGAAACGATATCGATGCGTTTGGAGCTGCCACGGTCACACGACAACTCCGATTGCTACGAAAATTGAAATCCGATAATAACTAACTATTACGGATCCAACGGAACTCGTTTCGTTCAATTCTGAGACTGTTCAAAAATTGGCTATTTTACAATCGATAATTAAATATTAAAATAATCAATTTTTACAAATTAGCTCCAAATTCAATTTTACAAGTTCTAAAATATTTCTATAACTTTAATATGATGAAAAAAAATTTTCCAAATCATTTTCAATTATATTTAACCCAATATTCAATTATTTGTGGAATTTCACTATTAAATAAATCGATTAAATTGCCAATTAAATCCAAATATTCAAAATAAAATTTATTCGACTCCAAAAATTCACTTATTAATATTTAAAATAAATTAAATACTCAAATTTAAATTACCAAAAATTCTGGGTCGTTACAATCTTCCCCCCTTAAAAGAATTTCGTCCTCGAAATTGCAAGTTAAGGAGAATGATCCTAAACCGTTTATTATTTTTCCAAAACTATACAGTTTTTATTAACTTTTCAAAACCAATCTTTTATTAAGGATCTACTATCATTTCAACTAGCTTTCCAACTTCAATTATAGGTTTCAAACAATATTGTTTACTTAATCAATTCAAATTTAAATTTAAATTCAAATTTTCAACTTTCAAAATTTCTCAAAATTTTTCTAACTCTCTAAATTTTCGAAAAATTTCGCCAGAGTCTCCTTCGCGCGGCTAGATCGGTACGACTACAAATCGGCACTACAGCCCCTCAGAATCAAAAAGAAAAGAGAAAGCCAAGTGGCTGGAGAAGGAAATCATCAAATCTCATATAAAAATTAAAATACGTACCTTTTTGTCGAGCAATTCAAATTTGAACTTCAAAAACAAAATCCCAATTCCAATATATACCTGCATATCATACTAATAATAGTATCCAATTCCAATATTCAAACTATTTGTCAATTCAATTTCAAAATTTCCAATACATGCTTCTTATACATTTTTGGTTTATTATTGAAGTTGCATATTCAATTCATTCATTCCAAACTAGTTTGTATTCACTAACTAAATTCATATTGGTTCGCTTTCAACTCAAATCAAATTCAATTCTTATTCAAATTCATTTACTTTACATTCAATTTGAGTTCAATTCATAGCTTTCAATTGCGCTAGTTTATTTCCATTAACACTTAATGAATTTACATATAATCAATCAACAAACAAACAACATCCAATGAATATCCAATAGAGCCAAATTATTATTTTACTTACATTCAATTTGGTTCAATAGTTTCAATTCTAATTGGTTTTGACACTTAGTTGATTTTCATTCAATTTATTCAACTTTAATGAATTTACACTTATATTCACTATTTCATAACCATTCATTTATATCCGATTGATTAGTATTCAATTCATTAGTTAATTCAATTTCTAATTCATTTCACAAATAAAGTTGAATTTTCTTTATGTAACTCAAGTTTACATTTTAATGACTTCACTTCATTAATTCACTTGATTATTTTACTTTGATACGAAATCAATTTCTTTTATTCAACTTCACTTAACTTATACTACATTTAACATCATATGTTCAATTGAACTTAAATTTTACTTATCAATTCAATTCGGGTTTTAAATTCCAAAGTAAATTCTATTTAACCCTTTGCTTAAGTGAAAACCATATCGACCTTCAAATTCAAATTTTATTTTACTTAACTTAACTATTTAACCACTTCAATAATTGGTTTTACTTACTTTTCCCATTTTATAAGTTATACAACTTATTATTCAACTTCAACTCATTTTATAAGTTCAAAACTCTTTTTCACTTATATTTAACAATTTCAAGTTAAATTTGAATTTTCAAATTTGTTTATTACAACAAAACTTCAATTTTAAATTCATTTTTATAGCAAATCCATCACATAGAAACTCGAAAATGATACTGATGATGCTGCAGTCATCACCCTTATTATTTTCTAGTGACAATAGTGAAATCAGTGCTAAATATTCTTTCAAGAATTTCCTTTTATTTACAAATTACATTTATAAACTTTTTACTTATATAATTTCACTTCTTATATACATAAGGTTGTTTTTCAATTGTAAATCATATCAATTATAATTTCATTCTTATAATTCATTAACTTATATTATTATTCTTTTACAACTATTGCTTTTATTAGCTTTATTCAAACAACTTTGATTATTTTATATATATCATTTACAACCAATCAAGCAATCAATTATATACACACTTCAATAACTCTTGAAAAATTATTTCTTTTACATACAAAATATAATCAAGGTAAAATTATTTCATTTACCCAATTTAAAACAACATCGTGTTGAATTGTTCTGTATAAGTGTTTAGAGACCCCTGTCGATAGAGTTGTACAGACTATACCGATCAGAATCCATATACCACTCAACAAACCAATCAACACAATATAAAACAATTTTTTATATTCACTAACAAATACGCGCTCATATCTATTATTACACTCACACTCATTCTAGAGCACTACTGATTCTATCTCTAATGAGTAATACCCAACAGAGCCATGGTTGTCGCTTAACCACATGCTCTGATACCAAATGTAACGGACGCGATTTTTCGTTGCCGAAAAAACCGAATCGTTAGGGTTTAAGAAGAAGAAGAAAGAGGTAGAAGAAGAAAGAAAAGAAAGAAAGAGAGAGAAGAAACAGAAACAAGTAACAGAACAGGAAACAATAACAGAATCTCACATACGCAGCGGAACAACATATAATAGCTAAATGAATATCATTCAAACAAAAGAGTTATACATTTTATATATACATCACATTACATCACAACAATCAGAGTGTACAACAATAAAGCAGCGGAAAAGAAAAGATATATATACAGTAATAATAGACTACACTATCCAAGCTCGCCTCCAAATCTGCACAGCAACTCCGAATCCAGAATAACCTGATAACCTAACTCTAGACTGCCCGTGTGGAAAATAGTGGGCACCCAGAGTTTAGGAAAAGAACAATAAACTCCAGGTCAGTCATGGGACTGGTGTGAGAACTCAAAACAGTTTAACTTTCAACAAGCAACAAATTTATTTTAAATTTTGAAATTCGCAATGCTTTTTAGAAAATGAAACTACCATAAGGCGTCCCGCCACACACACAATGCAAACGCAGAATTGGAGGAGATTTCTCCTTATGATAGTCAAAAATGCTTACTACGCGAAAAATCAAATTATTTTGATATTATTACTAGTGCATAGTGTAGAAAACAATTTCGAAAGTAGAATATAAATCCTAGCCAGCATAGACATTCCGAACTATGCCTACTATAGCTACCATCCAAATAGTGGTGACCACCATAAGTGAATGGCAGGTAATACAACTAAAACCGTACAAGGCGCGTATTGGATGAATGGATTTCCAACAAATGGTCAGGCTAAGGAACTTCCTACTGCCACATGGGATCGCCTCTGGCGGGACGTCCCGAGAAACTAACGTTACGGTTAGATCTCTGCCAACACAAGGCCGGGTTACCTCTGTCACTAGGTAACTACTACACGAATATGTCATCCCCCGATCCTTTGGGACCTTTATCCGAGCACTCGCAACAACACCACACAGAAATATATATAGTGTATCAACATGAGTAAGCATCTGGGCTCCATATCATGATACCACCCTTTTCCAGAAGGGAATGACATACCCTAAAGGGCGCGACCCTCATAACCTTGCCGCATATTCCTGTTTCGACCATTTCCGGGGAGTGAGGTCCTGACGAAGTCTCGTCCACAAAGCTACGCTTTGTACAACAAAGCCATGCTTTGGGTCCATAGATGACCAAAGCAAGATCACAAAGATAAACGATCAATAAATGATCCTATCACAAACGATCAACCAATGATCATCACACAGCAACACTCAGCATGCCACATTACCAAAATGGGAATATATCGCTGATAACCTTCAACTACATAACCTCTGAGCTCGTACGTCTCAGAGAAGGGTGTTAAGCTAAGAGAATAAATTCTCCGCCACCAACAGATATGTATTTGAAAGAAATCGGCTCTATATCTCAAAATGTAATGTCAGACATGTATCCATACAAGTCTGTTCCGGGTTCGAACAGAACCGAAGGCACTTCCAAAGAAGCCCTTGCAATCCGGGTATTCACAATCCCGATAAAACTTCCCATCACAAAGGAAATCTCCATATCGTAGCTAACGATGCAGAGACAATCGATAGGTCATCCTATCGTTTTCACAAATACCCGGTCTTCACACCGGTCTTCAAATGCGATCCAAACGACGTATCGCATATTCGGAATGGGATATACGACACAAAGGTCCTCTCCCGGCTAAACCGAATAGCGAGCGTTTATTTTTTAAAAATATGTGTGGCAATTCAAACTCAACAATCACAACAAATACCATCCAAGGGTAAATATTGATAGTCGGTTATTTAACTATCAATAAAGATGCGCCACATCATCAGATTCCCAATAATTTTCCAAAAATTATTTAATTCCCCAAAATATCTTACGAGAGATATATATATACACCATTTCCAAATAGTTGCCCCAGTTATTTGTTTTACCAAAACCACTTCACGATAAAATTTTCACACTTAACCAATTGAAAAACCAATTTTCAATTTACCTTTACCATTTGAAAACCAATTTTCAAATTACATTAACCATTTGCAAACCAATTTCAAATCACCTTAACCATTTGAAAACTAATTTCAAATCACCTTAACCATTTGAAAACTAATTTCAAATCACCTTAACCATATATACCTTTTGAAACAAATTTCAAACCACCAAATAAATCTTTACCGATTTATTTTAACTTACGTTCCAAATTCGTAAATTATATTTTCATATTTAAAAATAAATCAACATTTATTTTTAAACAAATTTCCCTTCATATATATAAATTCCAAAGTGGATTTAAATTCCAAGCATCTACTAGCATACGATTCCCAAATCGATTTCAAGTTATTTGCTTTCAATTACCTTTAAAGGTGAATTCACAAAAACCGTTCCATTTCATATTAGAAAACCATTCCCATGCTTATTTTAAAAATAAGTAATTCACAAATTTATTTATTTTCAACGATTTGAAAATATTCCATATACTTAAATCACAGTTAAGTATTTATTCCATTCTCTTTAAGAAAACATTCCTTTATTCACATTTATTTGGGTTAAAAACGAATGTTGCGTAAAACATCGTTACGACAACCCAAAAACACTAGTATATGGATTTGAAATAAAAATGGATACATAAATCCAATACTATTCAAAATATTCCCTTCTATTTCTCGAAAACGTCTATTTCAACAATAAATGTTGAAACCTAAGATTTTGATACTTAATATATTTAAAACATCTTTAATTTGTTTTAAATTCCATTTAAAACATTCCTTTCCAAAAACACGTCCATTTAATAAAATAATATATTCACCGTTCAAAAATAGTGAATATAACTCCTTTAACAAATCCCATATTCAATTTATCAAACCCAATTGATTTTCGGATTTATAACAATGTTTATAAATTCCATTCTTATTATAAACTTCCATTTTATAAATCTCTTTTATAAAATTCAACCCAATTTACATAATCCAATTACCTACCCAAAGGCCATATTATAAGTTAATAACTTATAAACTTATATTTCCACACCTATTTATTTCAACTCCCAAGATTCACAAATCTATAATTTTTAACGAAACCCATTTTATAACCCTTCTCAATACTTTATAAACTCGTCTCATAATTCTTATAAATTTAGATTTATAAATATCCATTTATAAACATCCTTTATATAAACAATTTATAATAATTACCCAAAACCCCAATTTAACTATTTAATAAAATCAATTGATTTTAAAATTTTCTTTTTTTTTGTTATATTTCATAAAGATATTAACTCCCAAAACATAAAAATTTATCCATCTATTTATTTTAAAATTTAATCAATTCAATTTTTTTTTTATAAACCATATTCTTTGAGAAATCACTTTTAAACTCCTTTTAAATTCAAAACCGTTATTTTTAATTTTAAAAAATTGAATC
Source organism: Allium cepa (assembly GCA_030765085.1). Classification (NCBI taxonomy): domain Eukaryota; kingdom Viridiplantae; phylum Streptophyta; class Magnoliopsida; order Asparagales; family Amaryllidaceae; genus Allium; species Allium cepa. The sequence continues at coordinate 912,915,457 of CM060929.1, read as the reverse complement.
CGATGATGCAACAGCATCAGATGGTCAATCACGGGAATAAGTGTCATATATTAATATGGTTATCAACAATCAACATAATATTTATAAACAAATCAATATGTGAGGAATCCAGTTGGATCCCTCCAACCTGTTACCCAGCATCCACAGACGTTAGCACAATACCAATTCCACTTCAAGGTGGAATATCGCGGTATATGGGATTTTATAAAATATCCGCTTAATAGGCGGCGCAATAGGGTCTCATCCGCTATACGAGGCGGGAAATCAAATCCAATATATACATATGCCAATATATATATATTGCTATATATAGTATATATCCTATCATATCTACTAACACAATTAATCAACAATCACCCACATTAACTATTTAAAAATTTAAACAAAACCTTTCGATTGAGTGAGGAGTTCTCACCTTGATTTTATTTCCGTTTTCGCGTTCGTTTCGAATAAAATTAAACGAACGTTTAATTTTACCCAAAATTCAAACGAGCTCCAATCGACTCCAAACCAGCCGCATTGCGAAGAGCACGCGAATACGATTCCAACGCAAAAAACCGCGTCCAATTCCGACCTCGCATGCAAAAGTTATCACGTTTTAAAGTTACACGATTTTGAATTTTAAATTCAAACAAACAAAAAACAAAAACAAAAAAAGAAAACACCTCACCACTTTAACACGCGGGCCCCACTCCACTACACCTTCTTTTCCGCACGCACAACAGCTCCCAGGTCGTTCACGCATAAATTTTGAACGCAAGAACCCAATTTTCCACTATCTAGGGTTTAGAGCAACGGAACCAAAACTCGACGAAACTCCATCATTCCACGACCGTTTGAAGCGCCATGCCAAGAGCCACCTTCGGCTGCGACAAGGTGGAGCTCGGCCACCCCAAGCCTCCAGAAAACGACATTGAACACGCCCCCTTTGCACGAAGATCCCCGCCAATCCGCTTCGCTAAATACGATCTTAACCGTTGGATTTAAAGATCTCCTCATGCTCTACAAGTTTGCTTTAGAAAGTTTTTCGAATTGAATGACGGATTGAAAGATAATGAGGGGAGAAGATCGATGTTTTCTGGCCATTAAAGGCAATAGTGGCGGCTGTACAATGTTGTTAGGGTTTTAAGAGGAGAAACATATATATATATACTAATATTATTTTAATAATAAAATCTCCAATTTGACACTTTTGCAAACAAACTCCAAACGACGCGTTCCGCCAGGCGATTCTAAGGTTTTTCTGCATTCCGGACACAAAGGAATAGGTTTCGGAAGCTAATTCCATCGTATGTGTGAGATACGGCAATAAACAGTCGATTTAAATTTAAACCGATTTAAGCGATTTCTAGGCGTTTTGGCTTGTACCGGACAAACGATAAATCCGATTGACTTAAAATTTGAAATCCTACAATAATATCACATTACGGATCCGATGAAACTGGTTTCGTCGAAAGCCGAGACCGTTTGAAAAATGGCTATTTTAACACGCTAAATTAATGTTGAAACGATATCGATGCGTTTGGAGCTGCCACGGTCACACGACAACTCCAATTGCTACGAAATTTGAAATCCGATAATAACAAACTATTACGGATCCAACGGAACTCGTTTCGTTCTATTCTGAGACTGTTCAAAAATTGGCTATTTTACAATCGATAATTAAATATTAAAATAATCAATTTTTACAAATTAGCTCCAAATTCAATTTTACAAGTTCTAAAATATTTCTATAACTTTAATATGATGAAACAAAATTTTCCAAATCATTTTCAATTATATTTAACCCAATATTTAATTATTTGTGGAATTTCACTATTAAATAAATCGATTAAATTGCCAATTAAATCCAAATATTCAAAATAAAATTTATTCGACTCCAAAAATTCACTTATTAATATTTAAAATAAATTAAATACTCAAATTTAAATTACCAAAAATTCTGGGTCGTTACACATGCCTTACATTTGTGCATCAAAAGACGTTAAATTGACAATTAACTCTTTAATTTTTAGAGCGCTAATGTCATTAGCATCATCGATTGCAAGAGTCTTTTGATCTCATTCAAGAATAAGTGAATTGTGGATTTTTCTAGCTTGATCCTCCTTAGAAAAACTTTTACCAAGTGCAATAAGTGAGTGTACTTTATCTTGGAATCTACTATGCATATCAGATATGGACTCATTTGGACTCATTTTAAACAATTGAAATTAGTTTGTTAACATGGAAATTTTGGTCATATTGACCTTACTTTTGCCTTCATGTGTAACTTGCAAAGTTCTCCGAATTTCAAATGCAGACTTACATATAGATATTCTATTAAATTCATTTCTATCCAGCGAACAAAATAATATATTCATAGCCCTAGAGTTACCTTGTGCAATTGCTTTTTAGTCAATAGTCTACTATGCAAAATTAATCTCAGGTTCAGTGTACTCAGTTTGTGTGATATTTCAAGTGTCTAAACCAATTGATTGTAAACAATTTCCATTCTACATAACCAACATGTATAATTATTGCCACTAAAAATTGGAGGTCTAGTAGTAATTGTCCTTCGACAAAGGAGTTACTGAAAAGTGTATTAACAGTGTTACTAACAATACTATTACCAGTGTTGGTAGTCATTTAAACTTTTCAAAAATCAAACGATGAATAATTTGAAAACCAGTGCTCTGATACCAAATGTGAATCAATGGAATAGAGATCTTAAGGCTAAATTAACACTAGAGTGGGGTGAATAGTGTTTAATTGATTATGTGAATATTTTTCAAATTATTTAACATTCTACTTGAAATAATGTAATTAACAATCAGAGAATCAAAGTACAGTTAAAAGTAAATGTAGTAAATGTAAAAAAGGAAAGTACACAACGGGAATTTGTACTGGTTCGAAGTTACCCTACATCCTATCTCGCACAGTTCCTTGTACGGATTTTTTTTCAACTAGTAAATGCAAATACAATCTTGATTTCAAGGCTATGAGACATGCCTTCTAGAATCTCGACCTACGCGTGGAGCCACTTGATTTTCGAGCTACAAGCATACCTACTAGATTAGTGGGTGTTAGCACCAAAATTGGTCACTAACACCCTTGAGTAGAGTTATGTAGAGAGATTAATGAAGAGAGTAAATTAGAACTGAAAAGTAGTGTAATTCAATGCCAAAAGAAAAACAAAAACGAGAACACCAGATTTATAGTGGTTCGACGTAATTACCTACATCCACTTTGAGTTTAATCTTTATTGCTTTCTCAGTTACTTGAATATAGATTCAATCCGTAAATCAATCACTTGAATACAAGTTTGGAAAAAAGAGGAGAGTAAAGAAAATGGCAGAGTCTCCCCAGTGTTCCTGGAAAAAGGTCCGTTTCATTGTGCTACTGCCCTCCTATTTATAGATGAGATGGGTTGGACTTCCCTTATGGGCTTAGGAACAAGGTGCCTCTGCCCATAGTAGGGAATCTGCGCACCAGGCCAGGCAGGCCGAATGCTCTTGCTATGTTGTGGGCCTGACAACTTGCTACCACCTCCAGTCTCTTCTTGATCAGAATCTTGTCTAGTGCTAATGATAATTTCTTTAACTGTCGTTTTGTAACCGGGACAAGATGTCGGTTAATAGCGGGCTACTAAGCATACCCAATTGATTTTACTTGCTACGATCACACCCACAAGTATAGTGGTACGAATTGATAGAGCTTTACAGTCTCAAATCTTCAATCTTGATTACAATTGATCCTATAACTCTTGAATAGAGTGAGAGAGATGAGAGAAATCATAGAGTAGACAAAGGAAAATCAAACTAGTGATGATTGAGTTTGATTCTGGTTTAATTTTAGTAGAGTTCGGATACATTTTAATTTAGAAAATGAGATGTGGAATAAAAAATTATATTAATAATTTGATTTGAAGTCTGATATTTATAGAGGAACAATGGTCATATCTATTCATGAAAAGATACAATGAAAAGACACTTCTATTGAAATTTAAATTTTGAAAAAATCAGCCACTATGTCGACATACATACATAGAGTATGTCCACACACTCTTTTTAAAATTTAAAAATACCTTAAAAATTATTTTGAAAACTCGTTGTTTTGTAACATAGTTTGATACTTCGTAAAACCATTTAAGCATTGTTGGTACATATTTTAATCATAATAAAACTTTGTATGCTAATTTTGAAAATTTTAATACAATGTAAATAATATAAATAAAATCGATACGATTATAACCTAATAAAAAATAGTATATATAAACTAAAATAATATCTTTATAAGTATAAGGGTTTGAAAATCATTTTGGGAAATATGTTGAAAAGATCATTTTAAAACTAGGATATTTGAAAAGCAATTTAAAATAATATTAGAGAAGGTGAGAGAGATTATGAAAGTGCTATCAGGGTTTAAACATAAATTCTACAACTCTATAACTTTTCTGGAATATCTTGAAATATTGAACTCTTCAATACTCTTGAGTCTTCATTCTCCAACTCTTGAAACTCTATATCAGCATCTTGAATCTACTCTTGATACTATATAGTCTTCTTACTCAACACCTGCCTAATATCCTACACTATATAATATATATAACTTGATAAAACATCAGTATTTATATTTTATATAATGTCTATAGTTGTTATCATCAAAACCAATACCTAAGGTACTGACACATACTATTTAAGTCAGTCCATTCCCAAGATAATTCTGAAATCAACAAAATTCAAGATAAAGCAACCAAAAACAAAAGAGTATCTATGACTTGATAACACTATGACAAACCATGCAAAGGCAAGTAGAGCCCCCAAGAGGGTTTGCCACAATCAAAGGTCAGTATATTATCCTAGTCTCAATCCCAATCTATCTACTAGGTCACTACATATGAATGAATGTGAAACCCCGATATCAAACAAAACATGAATGAAAACATCCTTATTGGAAAGCATACCTTGAATAATGACTCTTTTTTCCTTCTCCTTTGAGGGAGCACTCGATGAAGTCGAGAAAGCATCCAAAGTGTATGCTTTCACAACCTGCTTATCCTTTGCTTGTTCCGGACAATCCTTTTTCAAATTCTTAGGCTTGTCGCAATTGTAGCAATTCTTCTTCTCACTCACTTTGCAGTCCTTAATCAAGTGGCCATTTTCCTTACATACATAGCAAGTAGGTTTGCACTTTGTTTTCTTCTGGCTATTTTTCCTTGGAGACTACTTCCTCATTCTGTTCCACCTTTTCTTTCCTCCGCCACCTTGATGCGGTTTTGGCTCTTCTTTCTCAGCGGAAACGACAATAATTGTCTTAGACAAGGATACAAATTCTCATGACAAAGAGCTCTCTCAGCAAGCTTCTCAAATAGCTCATCAACGTGGTCTACCAGCTTCTCGCTAAGGTAATCATCCAGACCACTAATGAACTTATCACTTTTCCTAAATGAAGTGTCGATAAATGGTATCTCATGCTTCAACAAAGCATTAAACTCTAAAACATACTCAGAAACTAACATCTCTCCTTACGTAAGATTGCAAACTTCTTAAACAGCACCGACTTCCGAGCAGTCAGAATGAACTTCTCTTCAAACCTTATTTTGAACTGGTCCTAAGTAAACTGATCCTCTAGAGTCGCAATGATAATGGCATTCCACCAGTTCATACCTCATCCTAGAAGTTGTCTTGAGGCCATTTTCCTTTTCATAACATCATCAATTTCATATCACTAAAGATGCATTCGCAAGCATCCAACCAATCTTGCACTTCTATGGAAGACTCCATTCCATGGAATGGTTTTTATCCTAGAGTAGAATAGTCTTGACTCAACATGGCAAAATCAGTCCTAGGCGCTTGCAAAGGAACAACACCTCCAACAACCATACCAAGAGCAATAGCTTGGACATTCCACATCATAGTTGCAATCATAGCATTCAATATCGCTTGAAAGTCAGGTATGGCACCTCCTAACCTTGCTCATTCCTTAACTCCCGAAGCAAAATTCCTCACGGTGTTTCTTGTATGTTGGCTCATTCATAATATGTAACAAGAATGATCAATCTCTCATAAAGAAAACTGTGTCTATAGTGCTCGTGTGCATGTGACTTATATTATATTATATAATACTATGTAGCTTGAAAATCAAAATATATAACAAATATGAACTCTCTCATATATGTACATTTCGATCTAGTCTAAGGTGATAACTCCTTCCTTATCTCTATTGGATCCCTATATCAACTAAGGTTAATTGTGTAACCAATGCTCTGATACTATATGTGATGATCGCCCTATATCATCGACACCAATAGTATCAAAATACGGTGTTGTAGTAGTGGCTGGTCGATATAGAACGATCATTAAGGTTGAAAATGAAACAAATACATCATATGACCTATCGAATATATCATAGTTCATGGATAAAATATAATATCACAGATTGAACAAGCGAGACATTAATACCTATATGAACAAAGCATCATAACACAGATCCACAAAGTTATGTACAAATGTAGAAGAGTTTATATAACGGAATAAACTCAACAATTGTCTCATAACAAGAAAATAAGCAATCACTGCTAAGGCTTCCTAGTACTGCACAGTGGAATAAGCGTAGAAATCCATATGGGTATATAATACGAGTTAGCTACATCCAGCTCATCCTCCGCACAGCTACTACTTCACTTAGACCTGTTATCTAGTCTACTCATTTAAAAGTACTCAAGATAATAAGAAACAACGCATAAAACCTTAGGTCCGATAATAGTCTAGTGTGAGTGGTAAATGAATCTCAAAATACTATGTAGGTAAATATAATATGGGATAGAGTGCATGAACCATACCTGAACTTTCCATGCAACCAAAGAGTTAGCACATAAAATCATAATATCCTACTCTATAAATAACATAAAGGTACGTTACTCAAAATAAGGATATCAACTCTCCAGCTATTCCTATCACTAATACCTATTAGCAATAATATCTCCAAGTGATAGCTCAGAAAGCAACTAAAGAATCCATAGCATCCATCAGGAAATCCCCACCATTACCCCATATGCTCTGAATATATGATAACTCATATGGCCTTCTTACTACTAGGGAATAACGGAAATCCCGATTTTCAATGTATTCTCATATCACAAAGCCCTAAGCTAGACACATGTCTCATAGCCTAAATCTAGACACTAGACCCGTAGCTACTGGTCCAGGGTGTCCAGATCCACTCCTTTGCTCCATTCTAGTGTGATAACCTGGAATTTTAGGCAATATCAATTTAATAATCTATTTTAAAAATTATATTGATTTGATAATTGTCTTTTATAATTTTAATTTTAATTGGCAATTTATTCTTTTATAAGCAAATAAATATTTGAATTGATAAATTTTACCTTTTAAAAGATAATAAAATGTTTTCTATTTATAATGTATATATTTGTATATATTGTAAATAGATAAGCTTTGGTTTGAATTTAACAAATGAAATTATGTTTTCAAATTCTGATACATTTTTAGTAATTTGGAAATTTGATTTAATTTAAATATAAAACATTTCAAAGATATTTAAAAAAAAATTAATCATACAGTTTTAAATTATTTAAGATAAATGTTTAATTTTTTAAAATATCATTTAGCCTAAGTTTGAATTTAAATAAGATTAACATAAAAGATTTTTTTTATTTTCTTTTAAAATATTACTTGAAAATATATATAAAAGTTTAAAATACAATTAACATATGAAACATTAATTCATTTACGTAATAGAAATAATTTATAATATCTTTTATAAATTATTTAAAATTGTCAAATTTGTTATTTTCAAACAATATTAATAATGTATTTAGATATAAATAGATTTTAATAAAAATTAAATTATTATTTTCAAATTTGAATGTGTTGTTATAAATTGGCTTTAAATTGGATTTTTTTTAAAATTTAATTTGAATTTGGAATTTATTTTGAAATTCAAAGAATAAATATTTAAAAATATTAAGATTCAAAATATATGTATAAACTTTTAATTATATATAATTTGTTTTTATTTATATTTTCTTTAAAAGTAATTTATATACATATTTAAATAAGAAATTTAAAAGTAAGAATAAAGATTTTATTAACATTTAATATAAAAAGAAATGACTTAAGTGACAAATGTAAGTTATTAGGCTTTGTTAAAAACATGTGTAAATTAAATAAAAGAGTAATGACAAATGTAGTGTTTTTAACAAGTGTCATATATTTCTATTTTTCTTTTAAATAAATCACATTTTCAGCTTATATAAAAAACAGGCTTTCTCCTCTTCATTTTTATTTCCATTTTTTTTCTAAAGCTAAGAAGAAACTCAAAATCCTTTCTCTAAACAAATCTATAATCTACACTTTTCAAATCAGAAAATTATCTAGAATCAAAACCTGAAAGAAAAACATTTCCAAACTCAATTCCTGTAACCAATTTTCAAAAGCCTATAGCCAAAATTCATCTCTGTTTAAAATTCAAATCTTCTCAAGTATGAGCCTATGACAAATTATCAAGCAAGCAAAACTAAAATCAAGGCAGGATCACTTCAGCTAGCAAGTTAAACATCCCGTTTTCAAATCAAAGAAGTATCTTACTTTAGCAACTCAAGTTTTAAAAGCAAAGGCATATTCATTTTAAAGTTTTCAAAACTATTTCAAAAAAGAAGGGTCTGTTCATTTTATCTGGTGAGTAACAGTCCTTCTAAAATTTAAGTACATTAATTTTGGTTGCCTGATTAAAATCTGGAATAAGTATGTCTGGTATATATGTAATTTTCTATATATATATATATATATATATATATATATATATATATATATATGGATATATGGATGCTTGTGCATGTTTTTTTTCATCTAAAAACTCTCTGTCTTTAGTTTCTAGGCTCAAATTTATTTTAAAATTCATTATCGCTTGATCAAATCATTGTTAGGATTTAAACAAAATTTGTTTGTTTATTGATAGAATAAGTTTACAAATTTATTTAAATTAAAATAAGTTTGAAATCTCACTGGAAACCACAAAGAACAGTGCATGTTTAATATAAGTGAAAATTCAACTATCCTAATTTATTGGTTCAGGAATGTAAATTTAATTCCAAAACAAAATTATGATTTTTGCAGGTGAAACCACAAATTTTAGTACTGTATTGTGTGAGCAGTTTGGGTTTGTTCAAATTGGGTGTTTAGAGAAGCGTCTGGCGATCTAGTGGCTTAGAATGTTTGCGGTCCTTCTTGGAGGTGGAGGAATGAACTGAGATTGAGGGGAAAATGTCAGATGGCAGTGTAAGCTTCTGCGGCGGTGGGGAATGATCAGAAAGGTTTGTAAACCTAGATTTGGTCATGGTCGGAGATGGATCAAATACTCTACCTCTGGTGGATCGAGTCCTACCAAATTGAGGTAAATGATGGCATGAATGATGACGAAGCCGTAGCTGGAGTTCAGAAGCTCTGGTGGTCGGAGGATCGTGCATGAGGGGTTTTCCAGGTTGATGGTTGTTCCAGGCTTTGCTTTTTGGGTTCTAGGTCTGATTTTGAATATTCGAATTCGATTTCATGTCTGTGTCATTGATTTGATGATCGAAATTAGGTATAAGGGTGGTCGCCGACTTGTGTGGATCATCGTTGATGATCAGAATTGGCTGCGTTGATGGTACATGTGCACAGCTTTGTTTTGTGTCTAGAGCTTTGGAGGTTGTGGTGTCTCGAAGAAGGGTTCGGGTTTATGGGGTTTTGGCTCCAGTCATGTCTCAAGTTAAACGTGAGTGAAGAATTGGTTACAGGTTTTAACCTATCTGGGTTTAAATTTTTAAAACTGAATTTAAAATGTAAAGCAGATTTAAACAAAGTTTTAAATCAGTTTAAAGTGTGGATTCAAATTGAATTTTTATCCTACTTTTGAAATGAAATAAAGTTTTATAAAATTTAAATGTTTATTAACTTTAAAATGTTTTAAGTGTATTTAAAATGATTTGAATTTAAAAGTAATTTGGTTTAAACTCTTTTAATTTTTTTTTGTAAGATAAGTATTTCTTTAACATGCGATTTAAAAGGTTTTCAATTTTTTTTTAAAATTGTGTTAAAGTTAAATTTATATTGATTTTGAATCTTTAATTGAAATGGAATTTAAAAGTAAATTCAAAAGTAAAATGTTTCAAATATTTTTGTTAATGACAATTTAGTCATAAATAAGAAATATTTTATCTTAAAGTAAATTAAGATTTAATGATTTGTGATTCATTAAATTATTAAGGTAATTAAGAAATAATTAATTAATTTAATTAATTAATGATTTGGATTAACTAATTAAGTAATTAAGGGTTTAAATTAATAAATTAAGGTTTAAGTAAATTAATTAAGGATTAATTAATTTGGAATTAAGGATCATTAATTATGTAAGTAATGGTTATTAATTAATGATTATAAATTAATTAATCAAGTAATTAAAGATTAATTAAGTTACAATTAAGCACTTAATTAATTAAATAATTAAAGATTAATTAATTGGTAATTATGAATTAATTAATTTGTAATTAATAATGGTTAATTAAAGTTTAATTACCTAGGAAAGTAATTAAATAATTGTTAATAGTTAATGAAGATCATTAACTTGGGATTTTTAGATAATTAATTAATGTGATTAATTTTAATAATTAATTTTATTAATTAATTAAAGATAATCATTTGGAAATTGTTTAAGTATAATTACTTAATGGAAGTAATTAGAGGAATCAATTACTCTATGTAATTATTTAATTAATATGATTAGTTTAAGTTAATTGATTGGTTTAATTAATTTAAATAATCACTTGATAATGGGATTAAGTATAATTACTTAATGAAGATTTATAAAGTGTAATTACTTAGTGAAGTAACTAGTGATGGTAATTACAGGATGTAATTATTTGAAGATTGAGAGTAGTTTTGCGTTTAGTTACCTTGTGTAATCAATAAGAAGGGTAATTACTTAGAGAAAGTAATTAATAATTAATTACTTAGTGTAATTAATTTATGAATTGATTAATAAAGTTATTGGAAGTTAATTAAGTGATGTAATTAATTAAGGATAATTAATTACTAATTGTGATTAATCAATGATGATTAATGAATAATTAATTAAAGATTAATTATTAAATATGATTAATAATTAATTAGAGGAGTAATTAAGAATCATTATTTAATATAATTAATGATATAATTTAGGGTTGATTTATTAAGATTAATTAATCAATAATAAGTGACTATAGAGTAATTAAATAATGTAATTAATTAAGGATTAATGTAGTTAATTATAATTAATGACAGTACTTAAAGGTTAATTACTATAAATGGTTTAGGATAATTAAATTGTGTAATTAATTAAAGGCTAATTACTTTATGTAATTAGAGGATAATTAATAAAGGATGATTAATTAAGATTGAAATTAAATGGTGATTAATTAAGTGATTTGTAATTAATCAAGGGTTAAGTAAGCATGATTTATAGAATAAAGTAATTAATTTAATTCATTTTAAATTAATTAGAGATGCAATTAACTAATTTAATTCATTTAAAATTAATTAGAGATAGTGTGACTAATTAATACTTGCTTATGTATGAATGGATGATATTGATTGCCTTGAATGGTTTAAGATCTCAGATATGAGATAAGTGATGCTGCGTGATATGGATGCTTTGGTTGAAGTATGATGATAGTGTGAATTATCTATTTGTGATGATAATATGGATTATCTACTTGTGTGATGATGTGAATTATCTCTATCTGTGTATATATAGATAATGAATTGAATTGTTTTAAATTTAAAACTACTTGGAACTAAAAGATGGCATTTTGGATTTCGATGAGATCGGAATTGGCTGCGTCGATGGTACATGTGCACAGCTTTGTTTTGTGTTTGGAGCTTTGGATGGTTATGGTGTCTCGAAGAAGGGATCGGGTTAATGGGGTTTTTGCTCGAGTCATGTCTCGAGTAAAACATGAGTGAAGAATTGGTTACAGGTTTTAACCTGTCTGGTTTTAAAATTGTAAAACTGAATTTAAAATGCAAAGCACATTTAAACAAAGTTTAAAATAAGTTTAAAGTGTGGATTCAAATTGAATTTTTATCCTACTTTTGAAATAAAATAAAGTTTTATAAAAGTTAAATGTTTTAACAACTTTAAAATGTTTTAAGTGTATTTAAAATGATTTGAATTTAAAAGGAATTTGCTTTAAACTCTTTTAAATTTCTTTTGTAAGATAAGTATTTCTTTAACATGTGATTTAAAAGGTTTTTAATTTTTTTTTAAATTGTTAAAGTTAAATTTGTATTTAATTTGAATCTTTAATTGAAATGGAATTTAAAAGTAAATTCAAAAATAAAATGTTTCAAATGTTTTTGTTAATGACAATTTGGTCATAAATAAGAAATATTTTATCTTAAAGTAAATTAAGATTTAATGATTTGTGATTCATTAAATTAGTAAGGTAATTAAAGAATAATTAATTAATTAATTAATGATTTGGATTAACTAATTAAGTAATTAAGGGTTTAAATAAATTAATTAAGGTATAAATAAATAAATTAAGGATTAATTAATTTGTAATTAAGGATCATTAATAAGGTAAGTATAGTTTTTAATTGAAGATTATAAATTAATTAATCAAGTATTAAAGATAATTAAGTTACAATTAAGCACTTAATTAATTAAATAATTAAAGATTAATTGATTGGTAATTAAGAATTAATTAATTTGTCATTAATAATGGTTAATTAAAGTTTAATTACTTAGGAAAGCAATTAAAGAATTTTTAATAGTTAATAAAGAATATTAACTAGGGATTTTTAGATAATTAATTAATGTGATTAATTTTAATAATTAATTTTATTAATTAATTAAAGATAATCATTTGAAAATTGTTTAAGTATAATTACTTAATGGAAGTAATTAGAGGAATTAATTACTCTATGTAATTAATTAATAATTAATATGATTAGTTTAAGTTGATTAATTGGTTTAATTAATTTAAATAATCACTTGATAATGGGATTAACTATAATTACTTAATGAAGGTTAATAAAGTGTAATTACTTAGTGAAGTAATTAGTGATGGTAATTACAGGATGTAATTAATTGAAGATTGAGAGTAGTTTTGGGTTTAATTACCTTGTGTAATTAATAAGATGGGTAATTACTTAGAGAAAGTAGTTAATAATTAATTACTTAGTGTAATTAATTTAAGAATTGGTTAATAAAGTTATTCGAAGTTAATTAAGTGATGTAATTAATCTAGGATAATTAATTACTAATTGTGATTAATCAAGGCTAATTAAGGAATAATTAATTAAAGATTAATTATTAAATATGCTTAATAATTAATTGGAGGAGTAATTAAGAATCATTAATTAATATAATTAATGATATAATTAAGGTTTGATTAATGAAGATTAATTAACTAATAATAAGTGATTATAGAGTAATTAAATAATGTAATTAATTAAGGATTAATTAAATTAACTATAATTAATGACAGTAATTAAAGTTTAATTACTATAAATGGTTTAGGATAATTAAATTACGTAATTAATTAAAGGATAATTACTTTATGTAATTAGAGGATAATTAATCAATGATCATTAATTAAGATTGAAATTAAACGGTGATTAATTAAGTGATTTGTAATTAATTAAAGGTTAAGTAAGCAGGATTTATAGAATGAAGTAATTAATTTAATTCATTTTAAATTAATTAGAGATGCAAGTAGTTAATTTAATTCATTTTAAATTAATTAGAGATAGTGTGATTAATTAATACTTGCTTATGTATGGATGGATGATATTGATTGCCTTGAATGGTTTAAGATCTCAGATATGAGATAAGTGATGCTGTGTGATATGGATGCTTTGGTTGAAGTATGATGATAATGTGAATTATCTATTTGTGATGATAATATGGATTATCTACTTGTGTGATGATGTGAATTATCTATCTGTGCATATATAGATAATGAATTGAATTGTTTTAAACTTTAAAAGAATTTGGACCTAAAATATGGCATTTTGGATTTCGATGAGACCGAGATCGGGTTTCCAGATTTGGATTACCAAAGACCACATCGATCCAAATTAGCGATAGGCCGTGAATATCAAGTGAAGATGAAGATTCAGAGTGCAAGGATTATTGTCGTTAACTTTGAGGGTAATTCCAAAATGAGTGTAATGACATAATGCCTTCAGTTTCGTTCGAGCCCGGAACAAACTTGTGAGGATTGAATGCTTTTAGAACATCGTCAGGTGGGCGATGAGCATTCTAAGAGATATGTTCTCTAAAGGTAATCGTAGCCTCAAGCCTCATCAACCGGAAATGGCTAAAACAGGGGAGGTGCAGCAAGGCTAAGTGGGTAGCACCGAAGTAGGACAAGATTTTCCCCTGTCTAGAAGTCCCTTTTTATTTGGCAATGTGGGCAGTTGGAACGCGCGCCAACTGCGGGGCTGTCTTGTTCGGGACTATCCAGTAAGGGATGGTTCCGTCCTTGTGTTGCAAGGGATTTAAGGTGGATCCTCGGTACGTTGATTTAGGCCACGTACTGTGACGGGCGGTAACCCCAGTAGTCCTGCCATTGATGGAAACTCATTCTTCCTACGTGCCCTTACGGTATTGATTGTATTACCCACTTTGTGTGTGACGACCCTGAATTTCAAACAATGTAACTTGGAATAGTAATTGATTTTAAAATATTTAAAGGTTAATTTTAAACGTGAATTCCAAATATCAATATTTACTTGATAATTAAATTATTGAATTATATAATTTGAAATTTGGGTAAAATGTTGAATATGGAATTTTAAGCCTGCTAAAAATAATTTTAAGGCTTATAAAATTTATGCCAATAATACTGAAGATAATAAAATGGTTGAAATCTAATTCAAAGGTAATTTGTTCAGTTTAAATAATATATCGTTTAAATTGAATTTAAAAATAGCCTTCCGAGACACAGTCTCGGAATTTGACGAAACCAGTTCCATTGGATCTGTAATAGTTAGTTACTATCGGATTTCAATTTTCGTAGAAATCAGAGTGGTCATTTGACATTGGCAGCTCAAAACGCTTAGAACTAGGTTAATCGATTTAATATAAAATTGATCGTTTTCGTCTGTAACTCGCACATATGGTCGAATTAGCTTTCGAAACACGTTCCATTGTGTTCGGGACGCGGGTAAAACTTTATAAACGCCTGTCGGTATGTTTGATTCAGTGCTCGGGATTTCGCGTTATGGAATACTAAATTTTTATATTTAATTATATAATTAATTAAAAGCACATTAGTCAGAGATATTTTCTTTGCAACAAGCGTATTTGAGAAGCCATTACCAAGTTATATTACATCTCCGTCTCCTCTCTAATCTTGAGACAGAAATCCGAACTCCAAAAAAAAATGGAACGAGTGAAAAAGAAAAGGAAGATTTGTCTTCGTCCAAATCGATTTGAAGCAACCCTTGCTTCAATTATCTTCTTCCCTCTTCCTAATCGAAATCCTTCAGTTAAAAAAAACAATTAAGTGAAATCGAAGAGCAGAAACGGCCGCCTCGTCGTCTTAGTTCCATCGCCGACCTTCTCTTCGTCGGTCGCCATTGTTTTTCCTTCGCGAGTCTAGCCGTGGAAGGGTCGCTGTGTGGCATTCGCGTGGATCTAGGGTTGGAGGCTGCGACCGCTTTGGGTTGTTCGGCGATCGCAAGGAGGGGAGCTCGAGTGTCTCAGGCTCAAGCTCGAGTTTTGGGGAGATTTGCGAGGCCAGGTCGATACGTGGAGGAGGGGCAGTTGGGGGCGGTCGCGTTTTCACCTAGGGTTAGGAGCTGTGTTCGACTCGCGTTCGAAGAGGAAGGCGCAAGGAGGCAGTGGAGTGGGTTTCGCCAATGGTGCTGATGGCGACTGTCTGGGCTCGAAATCGAATTTCAGTGAGTAACATTTCATATTTAATAAACCTAAGTATAAATTAGTTGCTTGTTTATTTCTGGAGATAAGTGTGTTTGCATTTCAAGTTCATTTTTTTGGTAGATGTATGAACATATGCTTGCTGATTGAAAAATATGATCTTGCCTGTTCTAGAATTCCGATTTTAAATCTTGACCAAATTCATGATCTCTTACTCAAAACTTTGTTATAGTTTAAGATTTAAACAGGTATGCATGTAATATAAGTTAAAATTTTAATTTTATTAAATATGAAAGATAAAATGAAAACTGCTCTGACTCTGGAAAACATAAAATACAACAGAGCAATCTTTTGGAAGAAAGAATTTAATCATCTAGGCTTTTTGATTTAAGATTATCTACAGATTAAATTATCAAAGACTTGAATTTTAAAACCAAAATTAAAATTTATAGTTTGAAGGTTTGACCAAGAATGGAGTTTTGTGTGGTTCTGTCAATCTGAGTGATCGGGGTGGCCAGCGTTGTTTTGGTGATGGAATGGTGAGTAATTAAATTATATAATGTAATTAAATTAAAATTAGGGAAAATTGAAAAGTAAATGGGAAGTCATTAATTTATATAATCAATAACGAAATTAAAGATTGATTAGTTAAGATTAATTTATCAGTACTAATTGATTATGAGAAATTAATTAATATAAGTAATCAAGAATTAATGTAATTAATAGAGTTATTTAATTTATGAAGTAATTAAGATGACTTATTGACTTTGGTTAAGAATAATTAACATTGTGGAATTAATTGATGATAATTATTTGAAAGTAAATAAAAGATAATTAATCCAGGGTGATTAATTAAGATGAATATGAAGATTGATTTGTTAATTGACTTGGAATTAATTAATGATAAATGAAGGAATCTAAGAGATTGAGATTAGAAGTTCAATTAGAATCAATTGAAGTAAATCGGAAGTGATCAAGTAGCTTATGGATGAATGAAGGGTATGGGATGTCTTGAATATGACCCGAAGAAATCGGGGTGGGGTATTAGGAAATACCCGAAACCACTTCGAATTTTTTTTATAAATTGATATGTGGAAATCAATAAGCCGAAATGAAATGATTTAAGTGAATTGGATTATTTTATCTAAGTTTGGTACCTAGGAATTGATGTTTGGAATAAATGTTGTCTATAGCAAATTGTGAATTGGTTAAATTGATATAAGTTACCCGGGTTTGTATAAGTTGTTTGCTTTGGTACTTCATGTTAGTTGAGTTTACTCACGCTAGTTTCCAGCCTGACCCGGGTGTTACTTTGGTGTAATGCTCGGGTCAGACCGAGTATTACAGATTTTCAGGTAGGTACGTTCTGGAGCTCAGGAGACGAGATGGATGGCTATAGCGTATGAAATACTTCCGCTATATTATATTGCTGTGTATATGAGACATGATGATTGTATATATTCAGTAACTGTATAAATGTGAAAACTCTGATGTATATTAAATGTAATCGACAGATATAGTATTCTTTTGTAAACTGTTATTATTTATTATTATATTTTATCCGCTGCGGATGTGAGTTGTTGATGTTCTTCTTCTTCTTCTTCTACTTCCTCTTCTATCTTTTTCTTCTTTACATAATTATCTGGAATTTTCGGGTTCGAAAATTTCGGGTCGTTACAGTTGGTATCAGAGCTGAAAGGTTAAGCGAGAACCTTGGCTCTGGTGGGGATTACTCATTGAATAGAGTCCATAGTACTCTAGAATGAGTTTTTTTTGTGTGTGTGTGTGTGTCTGAGAGCGTACTTGTTATTTTCTTATAAAGATTTTAAATGATTTTATATAAAAATATATTTTGATATATATAGCAACATTTCCTTCTAATGAATATTTAGGTGATTGGTTGTTAAATTATTGGATTAAGTTAAGAAGTAATATAAAATACGACTAAATTGAAACTTATAACCAAAGTTGAAGAATAAACTTATATGACAAAATGGAATTTGAAATATAGATTGTAAATGTAATTTATAAATTGAAATAAACTCCATAAATAAATGAGATTATAATTTGAAATAGAATTCCAGAGAATATTTGAAAATAAGGTAAGATGAAATTCCAGAGTAATGTTTAAATATAAATTGGATGGATTGGAAATTTGAAATTTTTGGGAAAACTTAAAATTCCTTTGGATTTGAAAGTGGTTTCCAAAGATTTTGGATAAATAATAGCATTATTTCAAAAATATTTTTGTGTTGAATTTGAAATCTGGGAGATTTGAAATCAAAAATATTTGGAAGTGTTTTTAGAGAGATAAAAGCATTGAACTCTTTTGGTTACTGGAAAATAACGTCAGTGATGACTGCAGCATCATCGATGTTCATTTTCGAGTCTCTAGAAGAAAAATTGCTACCAAATTGTTTTAAATTGGAACTGTTTGTGAACTGGGTTTGGTTTTGAAATTCAAAGGGATAATTGAATTCGCCAAGAATTTTGGATATAGTTGAATTCTAAGGTGATATTGAAATTTTGGAAATTTGTTTAAACTCTGGAATCTTGATTAAATGTTTTTGGAATAATAAAAATATGTTGGCTAAATAAAATGTATAATTCCGAGTTAAAAGCCAAATGTGAATGTAATTGATTATAAATAGAAGTTGTAAAATTGAAATTATAATTAAAGTTGTACAAGTTTAAAGATCAAATGAAATTTGATTTGAAGTTGGAAGGAAATTGAGAATCAATTCAATGTGAATTGGGAATGAATCAAGTCCAATGGAAATTGGAGTTAATTAAATTAAGATTGGGTTAATTTAAATGGAGTGGAAATTTATATTGAATTGTTGGGGAAGTGAACTGTTTGACTCTGGACTATTTTTAATATAAATTGTTTTGGTATAAACTTATTTTTCTAAGCTATTAAATATGTACAACCCTTCTTTCTTAAAGCCGAATTATTTTATACTTGTTTTAAAATTATTTTTGGAGCTATTTAACCTTTTTTTCAACTGTTTTCTAAACTCATTATTATTTTTCAACTATGTTACAAATTAATTACTAATTTACAACTATTTTGCAATTATCTAAGATTTCTATAACTATTTGACTATTTTCCAACTATTTTACTATTAGTCAACTATTTTACAGCTATTTTGCAAACTATTTATTATTTTTCAACTACTTATCTATTTTAAAATTTTCAAGCTATTTTCTAAATATAAACTGGTCGAAGTTCAAACTGTTATTGATTAAATACCCAACTGGGATAAGAATTAAAGGGAATTGATATTGGAAAGAGTAATCAAATTTGAATACTTGATTTGGAATAAACAAAGTTATATATCTTTGTTATATAAGGCAAATCTTCCCTTGATGAATCTATAGCCAGTAGGGAATAGTTTTTGAAAGTATTTGAAGTATAAAAGGATTTTATACAAGTTGAAAAGATCCGAAGTTTAAAAAAAATTATTATATATATCTGTATATATATAAAGGATCTTATGAGGATTTTGAAAAAAGTTTTAGGAACCTTTGGATTTGGAAAGGCTTTTGATTTTTGGGTAAAATCAATATTGGTAATTGGAAAGCCTATTTTGAGAATTATCGATTTTGGGAATAATCGATTTTGTGTAAAGGAGCTTTAATAAAATTCATACTAGGTGTATGATTTGAAAGATACTATATATGTATAGTATAAGGTGTTTTGATGATGGCTCTGGGGAAAAAGGCGCTCCCTTGAAATGGACTTCTCAGGAGTGCCACCGGGTGGTGCTGCCTTGAGCCCCCAAGGGGGGGTTCTAAAGTTGATCCTGTGAGGAGTCCGGACAAAGCTAGTTCCTGAGGATTATGAGTTGAGTTTACTATAGCGTAAGTCGTGTGTGCCGCGGAGAGCCAATAGTTACATGGACTTTTGTTGCGACGGCAACGTAACCCATGATGTAACTGCGACCTATGGTAACATAGCGAAAGTCGTGTGTGCTGCTGAGAGCCAACAGTCTGCGTTTAAGTTTATCTCGGTAGACTGCGACCTATGTAGGAGTGGAAAAGTTTCATTTCGACAGCGAAAATCAGAGGCCGCTGAGAGCCTACAATTACATGGACTTTTGCTGTGATGGCAACGTAACCCTGTATGTAACTGTGATCTGTTGTGGGTTTCATGGCGTAATCGAGAGGCCGCAGAGAGCCTGCAGTTACATGGACTTTTATTGCGACTGCAACGTAACCCTAGTATGTAACTGTGACCATGGAATGAGGGTGATGATTTTCAGAGCATTGTCACCAAAGATATTTCCTCTAGTTTCAAAAAATGTTCCAATAAAATTATTTTTTTCATGTATTTTCACTGGGTGTTGAAACGGGTTTACCAAGTACTTATAGATTTTCAGTCATACGCCTGATCAACGTATGAATGAATTTCTGTGAGAACAAGGATGGACTGGTTGAGACATCGACTTATAAGAAATATTTTTATAAAAGCTATTTTAATAGTATAAAGTGGATTGAAAAGCATTTCTAAAATTTTAAATTAAAAGAGTTGAAATTTTTGGAAATGAAGGAAAAATCTAACTGAAATTATAAAATAAAATTGGGCTCGGGAAATTTAAATGAAGCGATTCTTTGTAATAAAATCGAATATTAAATTAAAAGTGGAAGTAAGCTAATCAGCTAAATAAATTATTTAATAGAGTAAGTTGACAAAATTTAACTCAGATAAATAAAATGGATTGCAAGTTGATAATGGAGTTTGGAAATGAATTCGAATTATAAATGGAATTCGGCTTAGGTTTGATAATGGATTAAATAAGAAGAGATGTTGAAAAAAATAAAATTGAGTTGGATTGAAAAAAAAGTGATGGTTTGAATTGCAAATAAAATTCAAGTGATTTGAATAATATTTAACGTAATTTGCAAGTAAATTTGATATAATGGAAGTGTTGTCGAATGAAATGAAAGTGAAGTATAATAGAAATGGTTTGGGTTGCAAACAAAACCCAGGTGAGTAGAAATAAATGGAGAATGACCTTGTATTA
Organism: Allium cepa; assembly: GCA_030765085.1. NCBI lineage: Eukaryota > Viridiplantae > Streptophyta > Magnoliopsida > Asparagales > Amaryllidaceae > Allium > Allium cepa. The sequence goes on along the minus strand of CM060929.1, from coordinate 912,894,524 downwards.
ATAAAATAAATTCGATAATGAATTAAGTGGGTAAATTAAAAAGTTAAAATGGGTTAATTGAGTTAGATAATAAATGGATGAAGTCTGATTTAATAAGAACTAAATCAAAGATGTGATTGGAATTGGATTATTAGACTGGACTTAAGTTCGGTGGCAAAATTAATTTCAAGTATAAATGAGTTAAGTAGGTGCTTGGATATTATTTTGATAAATTGTGGAGGTGAATTAAAATGAAAGAAATGGGCTAACTGAATTAAATAGAATTTGATGTGATGAGAATCAACTTGAATGGAAGTGAACTTAAGTTGATGTTGGAATAAATTAAAGTAATGAACTTAAGTTTAAAATTTATGGACGCTTGGCTTCGAATACGGATAAAAGCCCATTAAATAAAAGCTTGGATTGAATTAAATAAATTGAGTCGGAATCAATCTAAATTGGTTATAAAACTTAAGTAATTATTTATTCACATGGATATCACCAAATTTCGTAGAAATGATTGTTGTTTAACGTAAACGAGATTTAATTAAATTCTATGAATTAATGGAAGCAAATATAATTGATTTTTGAATCAATTGATATGAACATGAGTTGTTTGGAATTATAAATGAATTGAAGGTAAGTAAGTGAGTTGTACATTACTTAAATTGAATGCAAGGATAAGAGAAGCGAGTGAAAGCAAATAATTTGATTTTAAGAGCAATTGCAGCGAATACGAGATTGTTTCGTTTAAAAATGAGTTGAATGTAAGCAATTGTGTTGTAAACCATTAAAATTGAATGAATGGCTTATGAATTGGTTGAAAGCAATTGAATTAGCTTTAAAGTTATATAAATCGCTTATGGTAAGCGTTTGGTGTTTGTTGCTTTTAAAATGCTTGTGTTTAGCTATTGAAAAGCTATTGAAAGTAGTGAATGCTAATAGAATTTCTATATATGGCACTTACATATTTAAATTGAGTAAGTACAGGTACAAGGAAGCCGTTTGGCTAGAATTGGGTATGCTAATTGCTAAAATAAATAAGCTGCTTGCTTAAAATGCTAAATAAAACGCCTACGCAATAAAAATAGGAAATATGAACTGTTTTTGCTTTTTCCGACCGTGTGGGTCGATGTATACATATTTCTATCTATTGTCAAATTGCAAAAGCTCCTTCGTATCAAGGAGACTCTGCCAAAAAACTTCTGAAAATTTTGGGAGTTAGAAAATTTTTGGAAAATTTTGGTTAACTACAAAACAATTTCAAATTGGAAATTAAAGTAAACTAGTAAAACATGAATCAGTTTAAATGAAAGATAAAACTCAATATTAGAAATCGAAAAATAAATTGAATCCATATAAAACGGTGAAAACTAATTTGAATTGAAATAGATATGAAACTTATGTAAGAGAATGTATAAAAATGATTTGTAAAATTTCAATTGGATATTGTTGCTACGTAAGTTATGCAGGTATTTTAAAGGGAAAAGAAAATTGGATTTGATTCCAAAAATATAAATGTGAATGGCGCGACAAAAAGGTATGTATTTAAAATTCTGTATGGAATTGGATTGGGTTTTTGATGTAGCCACTTGGCTTTTGTTTCTTTTTGGAATTTGGGAGCCCGTAGAGGCCTTTTGTAGTTGTACCGAGCTAGCCGCGCAAAGGAGACGCTGGCAAAATTTTTCAGAAATTTAGTGAGTTAGAAAAATTTTGAGAAAATTTTGATAATTTCAAAATTTGGTTTCAAATTGAAATTTGAATATTTGAGGAAAAGAGTATTGTTGGGAAACTGTGGAAGAGTTTGGGAAGTTAGTACCAACTGATAGTGGGTCTTTAATAAAAGATAGTTGGTAGGATGTTGAATTGGGAGTTTTGGGAAAAGGTAAACGGGTTTGGAATCATTCTTCCTAACTAGTAATTTCGAGGACGAAATTCTTTTAAGGGGGGAGGAATGTGACGACCCTGAATTTCTAACAATGTAAATTGGAATAGTAATTGATTTTAAAATATTTAAAGGTTAATTTTAAACGTGAATTCCAAATATCAATATTTACTTGATAATTAAATTATTGAATTATATAATTTGAAATTTGGTTAAAATGTTGAATATGGAATTTTAAGCCTGCTAAAAATAATTTTAAGGCTTATAAAATTTATGCCAATAATACTGAAGATATTAAAATGGTTGAAATCTAATTCAAAGGTAATTTGTTCAGTTTAAATAATATATCGTTTAAATTGAATTTAAAAATAGCCTTCCGAGACACGGTCTCAGAATTTGACGAAACCAGTTCCATTGGATCTGTAATAGTTAGTTACTATCGGATTTCAATTTTCGTAGAAATCGGAGTTGTCATTTGACCCTGGCAGCTCAAAACGCTTAGAACTAGGTTAATCGATTTAATTTAAAATTGATCGTTTTCGTCTGTAACTCGCACATATGGTCGAATTAGCTTTCGATACATGTTCCATTGTGTTCGGGACGCGGGTAAAACTTTATAAACGCCTGTCGGCATGTTTGATTCGGGGCTCGGGATTTCGCGTTATGGAATACTAGATTTTTATATTTAATTATATAATTAATTAAAAGTACATTAGTCAGAGATATTTTCTTTCCAACAAGCGTATTTGAGAAGCCATTACCAAGTTATATTACGTCTCCATCCCCTCTCTAATCTTAAGACAGAAATCCGAACTCCAAAAAAAAAAATGGAACGAGTGAAAAAGAAAAGGAAGATATGTCTTCGTCCAAATCGATTTGAAGCAACCCTTGCTTCCATTATCTTCTTCCCTCTTCCTAATCGAAATCCTTCAGTTAAAAAAAAGAAAAGAAAACAATTAAGTGAAATCGAAGAGCAGAAATGGCCGCCTCGTCGTCTTAGTTCCATCGCCGACCTTCTCTTCGTCGGTCGCCCTATTTTTTCCTTCGCGAGTCTGGCTGTGGATGGGTCATTGTGTGGCGTTCGCGTGGATCTAGGGTTGGAGGCAGTGACTGCCTCGGGTTGTTCGGCGATCACGAGGAGGGGAGCTTGCGTGTCTCAGGCTCAAGCTCGAGTTTTGGGGAGATTCGCGAGGCCAGGTCGATACGTGGAGGAGGGGCAGTTGGGGGCGGTCACGTTTTCACCTAGGTTAGGAGCTGTGCTCGACTCGCGTGCGAAGAGGAAGGCGTAAGGAGGCAGTGGAGTGGGTTACGCCAATGTTGCTGATGGCGACTGTCTGGGCTCGAAATCGAATTTCAGTGAGTAACATTACATATTTAATAAACTTAAGTATAAATTAGTTGCTTGTTTATTTCTGGAGATAAGTGTGTTTGCATTTCAAGTTCATTTTTTGGTAGACGTATGAATATATGCCTGCTGATTGAAAAATATGATCTTGCCTATTCTAGAATTCCGATTTTAAATCTTAACCAAATTCATGATCTCTTACTCAAAACTTTGTTAAAGTTTAAGATTTAAACAGGTATGCATGTAATATAAGTTAAAGTTTCAATTTTATTAAATATGAAAGATAAAATGAAAACTGCTCTGACTCTGGAAAACATAAAATACAACAGAGAAATCTTTTGGAAGTAAGAATTTAATCATCTAGACTTTTTGATTTAAGATTATCTACAGATTAAATTATCAAAGACTTGAATTTTAAAACCAAAATTAAAATTTATAGTTTGAAGGTTTTACCAAGAATGGAGTTTTGTGTGGTTCTGTCAATCTGAGTGATCGGGGTGGCCAGCGTTGTTTTGGTGATGGAATGGTGAGTAATTAAATTATTTAATGTAATTAAATTAAAATTAGGGAAAATTGAAAAGTAAATGGGAAATCATTAACTTATATAATCAATAACGAAATTAAAGATTGATTAGTTAAGATTAATTTATCAGTACTAATTGATTATGAGAAATTAATTAATATAAGTAATCAAGAATTAATGTAATTAATAGAGTTATTTAATTTATGAAGTAATTAAGATGACTTATTGACTTTGGTTAAGAATAATTAACATTGTGGAATTAATTGATGATAATTATTTGAAAGTAAATAAAAAATAATTAATCCAGGGTGATTAATTAAGATGAATATGAAGGTTGATTTGTTAATTGACTTGGAATTAATTAATGATAAATGAAGGAATCTAAGAGATTGAGATTAGAAGTTCAGTTAGAATCAATTGAAGTAAATCAGAAGTGATCAAGTAGCTTATGGATGAATGAAGGGTATGGGATGTCTTGAATATGACCCGAAGAAACCGGGGTCGGGTATTAGGAAATACCCGAAACCACTTCAATTTTTTTTATAAATTGATATGTGGAAATCAATAAGCTGAAATGAAATGATTTAAGTGAATTGGATTATTTTATCTAAGTTTGGTACCTAGGAATTGATGTTTGGAATAAATGTTGTCTATAGCAAATTGTGAATTGGTTAAATTGATATAAGTTACCCGGGTTTGTATAAGTTGTTTGCTTTGGTACTTCATGTTAGTTGAGTTTACTCACGCTGGTTTCCAGCCTGACCCGGGTGTTACTTTGGTGTAATGCTCAGGTCAGACCGAGTATTACAGATTTTCAGGTAGCTAAGTTCTGGAGCTCGTGTGTAATACTCGGGTCAGACCGAGTATTACAGATTTTCAGGTAGCTACGTTCTGGAGCTCAGGAGACGAGATGGATGGCTATAACGTATAAAATACTTCCGCTATATCATATTGTTGTGTATGTGAGACATGACGATTGTATATATTCAGTAACTGTATAAATGTGAAAACTCTAATGTATATTAAATGTAATCGACAGATATAGTATTCTTTTGTAAACTGTTATTATTCATTATTATATTTTATCTGCTGCGGATGTGAGTTGTTGATGTTCTTCTTCTTCTTCTTCTACTTCCTCTTCTATCTTTTTCTTCTTTACATAACTATCTGGAATTTTCGGGTTCGAAAATTCCAGGTCATTACATTGTGGCTAGTATGCTGGAATTTAATCATGTAAAAATTTCAGCTATTTATTATTTACTTGAAAACCCTAGACCCTATTATAATATCACTGGATTTCCTATCAAATGTTTTGGTTAGCATAAGGTAAAAACTTACCCGTGTTTATGTGTGGGAAGTCTTACGTGATACCTTTTTTTCAAAGGATTTTCAAAGTTAAGCAACTTTAACCTGTTACTCACACCAGACCCATGTCTGACCCGGAGTTTATCTTCTGTTTTTTTAAACTCTTGGGTACTCAAATTTTTTACGAGTAGCCAAGGGATTTAGGTTAGCTTTGACGAATTCTGGGGGAGTAATGGATCAGAAGGCTTCAGCGTTTGTAGATAAATATAATGTTCCGCTGTGTGTTCTCTGAGTTGTATCTTGGGTTGTAATAACTAGACGGTGTTTATAACTGTCTAGTATGTGATATGTAAGCTGTATAACTCTGATAGATGTTGTATACTATGTAATATTTATGTGATTAATATAATTTATTCTTTCCGTTGTTGAGATTCTGATGTTGTTTCTTTCTTTCTTCTCTATTTTTTCTCTTTCCTATCCCTTTCGTTCTTATTAATGATGCGTCATTCTGTGGAGAGAATGGCGGGTCGTTACATCTAGTTTCCATTATTCAGAACCCTTCACTTCACCATCCACGACTCCCTCCTATATGGAACCGCTATCTTCGGTACCTACTCCCTTCACGAGTCACTAACCGAGGATAAAAGGCTTTTATCATGCTATTACATCACCATCCAATCCTCAAGTGAATGAGCCAACACCTCCAGCGCGATCTATAGAATCCCCTGCTTCCTCCTTGTACAACCCTGGCCCTATAGCTCTCATGAAAATAACTTGGTACCGAGTCAAAATGACTCTGCATCGAGTCATTTACTTAGCCAATTTTGGCTAATTAAATCACTCTACCTCAAGTACTTCCTTCTCAAGTGCTTTAGACTCCAACTCATTCATCCAAATGACTCGGCCCCCAATCTAAAGCATTCGACTCCATGTTCTAGAAACAACTCCGCCTAATAACCAAAACTTAGCCAATCTCTTGCATCTTGCTATGGACCACCTTCCCTAACCAAGCTCTAGAGATCCATACGATCTACCAACCTATCTGGCCAACCAAAAACTCGGCCCCATCCTTTCAACTAAACCCCGAGTTGAACCCTTAAGCAATTTTGAGATGCGACTTATTTTGCAAGCTCCTCCTATGCTCCAGAGCCTTCCTTTCAATTTTTATTCAATTCCAATCAACTTTATCTCCGATTTGCAATCTCCAACCTATCTTCCTAAGTATCCAAAACAATAGAAAACAACATCAAAGCATAACTTACAAGCATAGAATAATATGCATATACATTCATTCGTACAAGCAACACAGAAAAATGTGGTAAACAAACCAATTCCAACCTAGGTCTACATATTACATGCACATATGAATTTGAATTGGGAGAATTACTAAATCATTTTTGAAATCCATTTCAAAGATTAATAAATTTAGATCATGAGCATATAATAACATGCAATTAAAGTTAGAAAAGTTTTAAGGTCAAAAATCATGTTAAAACATGTAATTAAAAAGAGAAGGCATAAACCACTGACCAGTTACTAAAATCAACCAATTCTCGCCTAGATTAATATGCTTAGCAATAGAAAGAAATGCAAATCAACCAAAATAATGATCTATATCTTCTAATTGAATATTTTCCCTCTAGTTAGTAATTTTGCTGGATTTAGAGAGTAATTTGTTTGATACTGGACGAATCTAGGGTTAATGGAGGTTTATCTAATTTGGAAAAGAGAAAAGTTTTAATTTGACTTCAACACCCCTTATTCATATTAATCTCAAATTTGACTAATATGCCTACTTATGGGCTTAACTAATTACACAATAATACTGTCCAGCGGCTGCCTAACCTTAATACATGCATAATTTCGTAATTGTAAGTCCTTTTTTCTATTATGACTACTCTACAGAATGAGAAACCATCATCGTGAAGCAATGGAACTAGTTTGAGACCCTAGTTTAACTCCTATCAAAAGTTATAGCTTAAACAATATTTTCAAGGTTAAAATGGTCACATAGAAATCCAAAAAAAATCATAAGTGTGTAAAATATCCCTAGGAGTCATATCCCATAATCATAGAACCATATGACGTCATATAAATAAAGTAAACATATTTTATGATCCTACGATACGTAACATATGGGTCGGTACAAGATTCCATGCTATTATTGACATGTTATATAAAAAATGATATTAAAACTATAAAGATACGTAAGTCTATAGGGTGGATCGTGTAGTGTACATGCAAGTATATGTGACAAAATATATGATGCAACTAAAACAGTATTAATCTAGGTAAATATAGAATAAGAACACCATGATTTTATACTGATTCGGATCTCCCGTACTACATCAAGTCCCGAAGCTCCTTTTTGGAAATCGACTATCAAAACACCCTCACTTCGCTTGGAGGAATAGGCTTGGTTACAATAACTTGTTCTTGTTAAGTATGTGTTCTATAACACGAATATTGACTACTAAGTACAAATGCTTCCAATATATATCTAGAGAGTATTGATTGAGAAGAACTAAATATGTGGAAGAGTGAAATACAATTATAGATTGCTAGAGATCAAGAATATAACAAAGTAAAGAGCGCAAGTAAGTAAGGTGAGTGTTCTCCTTGATTCTTGATGATATATATAGTTGTAGAGAGATTCCTTGAGTAGTTGCATCCACTAACAAGTGCTCTATAGTTGCTCCTGATGACGATGAAGAGTTGCAGCGAAGAGAAGCGAAGATGTCTATTCAAATGTGGCAGTTGAAATTTGAATTTAAATTCCGAGTTCGAAATTAGACGTCTAGTATTTGTATCAGACATCTGACTCTATATATTTTTTGTATACAGTAGTCTTTCAGACATCTAAGTGCATCTACCAGATGTCTGATCCTGTCTGTTTTGTTGTTCCAGAGGGTTTTTCCAGACATCTGGCTAATGCATCCAGACGTCTGAAAACTGTGCATGTCTGCTTTGTGTATCTTTCTTGTTGCTTCTTTGATCCAATCGACTTGTAGTCTCTTTTAATGTTCTTTAAGCCTTGTTCTTGTCTTTCTAGTGATATTACTCTAGCAAGTACCTGTAACATAGAAATATATATGCATATTCGATTTCCAATGTATAGTTGTTGTCATCGAAACCGTAGATTTGATTTCCTAACAATCTCCCCAATTTTGATGATGACAACTACACAATGTACTTATAAATAATTTATAAATCTCCCCCTTAATATGTGCTTATTATTTATTTATATATATATATATATATTTTATTTCTCCCCCTTTGGCATTATCAAAAAGGATATCTAACTCTTTAAATGTTAAAATATGAACCAATCGTTAAAGATATATACAGAGATAACACACCAACTGAGAATTTCATTAATAATTGCAATTGAGTACATTCATAGATTTTTCAATTATACATAAGATGAAGTCCTAAAATCCTATGAGTCTTTTAGGGAAGCATTTTCTTGATCATCTCCTTTATCTTCTTTTTGAGAAGAGCTAGGTTGCTTTGTAGGAGAAGTCGGAGCTTGTTTCAGAGGTTCGTTCTCCTTAAAAAGTTTGGAATGTTCGAAGGAGGAGAAGGCACTAGGGTTGGCCAATCTTTGAAAGGGGGTGTAGGGCCACGAACCCCTTGAAGAACCTCTTTGAGAACCGATAATACATTGAAAGTGATGTTTCAACTGTGGCTAGGCGTGTAGCAAAAGATGTTTCAAAGCTGTCAATATGCTTTGAAAAGCCAAAAATTTTTGATTTCGAGACAAGATATGTTGAATTTGAAGAGTGAGATCACGAATACTTTCATTTGGATTCGTCTCTGTTCGAGTTTCCAAAATCTCATCATGGCTCGTATAATCAAATGTTGCAGGAGGAAGGGGAGTTGTCTCACGGTGTTGTTCCTCCTCTTGTGATGGTTCATGGTGTGGTTGAGCTGGAGACCCAGCTTGTCTGGCTTGTTGATGTTGCATCCAGTCATCAAAAGATATAAACTTCGGAGGAATTTCTGGTAGGTGCATTAATGAGAAAAACTTTGTAGAAGCATATTTTGGAGAAATTTCTTCAAAAGTGGATAAGTGGGAGGGGATGTTGTGAGCACGTAGAAGTCTCATGATGATGTTAGGTAGATAATCGATTGCCGTGATCGAGTCCAAAAATGTTTGAGCTCGTCAAATATAAATTTGGCCCAGTTCGCCCTTTTTCCGCTGAATAGAGCATATAGAGCTTTGTGTTCTAACCCCGTTATTTGCTCAGGACTTCCTAGATGAGAAATGATAGTATTGATGATCATTCGATTAAGAAGTCTCTCCTTAGGTCGTAGATATTTGGGTGCAAATTCGGGCATTTCACCCTTCCATATTTGATGTGTTATATTGTCCCTCGGTTTGAAACGCATATCGATAATATTATATAAATCTTCGTCTGTGTCAGAACATCCAAGAGTTCTGCCTATGATTCTCAGAGTGAGCCTAATCTTGTTGCCATAAACGCTAGACCATAGCCAATTATCTTCATTTTCAGTGTTCCAAATAGCCCCGGTATCCAAATTAGCATAGAAGAGAAATATAGCCAACTAATCAATTTGCATGTTATTGGGATTGAAAGATATCAAAGTTTCTAAACCAGAATTCTCACACATTTCATTTAAATCATACATTGGGAACTTGAATAAGTTATAAAATGCACCTATGTGAAGTTTCTTCTTCTGAATATCCTCATACCTCTTGAGTGAATGTGGTGCACGATTCATCCATCGTTCGATTTGATCATCTGAGCAAACTTGAGGGTTTGAGGAAGTTGGTTGGTCTTTTTTGTCTTGGATATCTTAGGGTTTTTAGTTCTAGGAGGAATTGACTTTGAGCTAGTGTGAAAAAGATGTTTTTGATAAAAAAATTATCCTTGATGTAGAAATGATTTAAAATAGAAGTTAGATGATGTAAAAAAAATAGACGTTATCTGGTTATTTTAACGTGTTGATTGAATTTCCGACGTCTGGAAGGTAATTCAGACGTCTGATTTAACCTAATTTGAACTCAGTAAATAAAGTTAGATGTCTGGTTTGATTAGGTAGACATCTGGGTTTGGTTGAGTTTTAAAAATTTGATAGTCATAGAGATTTTTCAGACGTCTGGTTTAGATATCAGACGTCTGAAATAGATCGATTTTTTATAATATGGTGGTAGTGACATTATTCAGACGTCTGGTTCATAGTTCAGACATCGGAAATAGTCTGGTGTCTATTTTAAGTAAGAATAGACAATTTTCAGACGCCTGGAAAGATATATCAGACGTCTGACATATGCACAATGATGTAAAATTTGTGGGATATCGGAGTGTCAGACGTCTGAGATCAATATCCAGACGTATCCAATCTTTCTAAAAATAGCCTACATCTAAAGGGTGTTGCTTATTTCTCGACCTTCTATTGTTTGAAAAAAATGCAGTATTATTTTTTTTGAACCAGAATTACAAACATACGTAGATACAAATTCAAAAAATAATTTAGTCTATTTAGATGGCGATGGAGTTTTGCGATCATCTGACTTGTCATTCCTCCATGGCTTGAGTGGAGACCACATATTTCCACATTCATGGGTTCTCCGGGAAACTAGAATCTCCTTGGTGAAGGGTCCAAAGGCATACGATACGAGGAAGAGGGATCCAAGGAACTGCAAGGAATCGAAAGTGGTTCATATACATCCTTCTTCCGTGAATTATAGAATTTTATCGCTACTTGCTTCAGAAAACTTAATCGTCGCGCCATGACTTTTTATTCAAAATATAATTCTCGTTGTAGATCTATTTGTTGCATTTGATTGTGATGTATCTCATCAATTTTCTCCTTGGTGTTAGGAGAAACAAATAGACCTCGTTTGGACTTCTTGTTATCGAGAGTGAAACCCGAGTGATTGGAAGACTACCTATACGTTGGTTCCTGATTTAGTGTGGGGATAGGAAGCCGTCGGGGTGTATCCGAAGAGTTATCCGTTGTAGGTGTCGAGAAGGATAGATGAGAATTTTAAAAAGACATGATTATGTTTTTTTGTAAAAAAAATATGAAATGTATATATATTATTTCTTCTTATTGTATAAAGATTTATATATAATCTCAAAAATTATTTATAATTAATTTTCAAAAACTAACCAACTAAAAAACTTAAGGTGGAAGAGTTATCAATTCTAATTTGTAAATACAATTTTTTTAGCTAAATGTAGAATAAATGAAGATGCAGTTATTAGTTTAGAAGATCATTAAGAGAGCATATTCCTAAATCGCGTCGCAGTTTAACAAAAGTTTGTTCATTTAATAGTTTTGTGAACATATCTGCTATTTGGTTATCGGTATTTACGTATTCTAATAAAATAATTCCTTTTTCTACATTGTCATCTAAAAAAATGATATCGTATATCTATATGTTTAGTTCGCGAGTGATTTACAGGGTTTTTTGCTTATTACACCTGTGTTATCACAATATATTGGTGATTTAATGATAACTTCGCCGAAATCCGTAAGTGTTTGTTGCATGTATATTACTTGTGCACATGCTAGAGCTGCTGAAATATATTCAGCTTCGCAAATAGATAAGGAGACAAAATTTTGCTTTTTGCTAAAGCATGCAATTAATGATCGTCCGATAAAGTGACATGTTCCACTAGTACTCTTACGATCTGTTTTACATCCACCGAAATCCGCATCACTGTATGAAACTAGTTCAAATGATGATCCTTTAGGGTAAAACAAATCGTAATCTCTAGTACTAGATAGACATCGTAAGATACGTTTAACAGCTCTTAGGTGAGATTCTTTTGGTTTTGCTTGAAATCGGGCACAAAGACATACACTCATCATAATATCAGGTCGACTAGCCATGTAAATAGAGTAAGGAATCAATCATGCTACGATATAATTATTCATTGAAATCTTTTCCATAATCATCCTTCTCCAAGTGAACGCTAGTACTCATCGGTGTTGGTTTGCTTGAAGTTTTATCCATTTCAAAGCAATGTAATAGATCGTTACAATATTTTTCTTGATGGATGAATATACCATTTTCGAGTTTTTTTATTTATAAACCTAAGAAGAAATTTAATTCACCCATGTAAGACATTTTAAATTCATTATTCATAATATTTGAAAATTGATTACAGAGATTTTTGTTAGTTGAACCAAAAATAATATCGTCTACTTAAATTTGTACAGCTAAAATATCATTATTTTCTCGTTTAATAAATAAAGTTGTATCGATTTTGCCTATTTGAAAACCAGATGTAATTAAATGATTTTTAAGACGTTCGTACCATGCACGAGGGGCTTGTTTTTAACCATATAAGGCTTTTTTTAATTTAAAAACATGGTCGGGATATTTTTCAGGAATAAACAATGGAGGTGGTTCAACATATATGATTTCTTTAATAAAACCATTTAAAAAAGCATTTTTGACATCCATTTGAAATAGTTTAAAATTGTGATGATTTGCAAAAACGAGTAATGTACATATGGCCTCTAGTCATGCTACTAGAGCAAAGATTTCATCATAGTCGATACCTTCTTCTTGATTATAGCCTTAAGCAACTAAGCGTGCTTTATTTCTAACAATATTTCCATTTTCATCTGCTTTGTTTTTAGATACCCATTTTGTTCCTATAACCGATTGATCTTCTGGTCTTCGTACTAATTCCCAAACATTATTACGTTCAAATTGATTTAATTCTTCTTGCATAGCTATTATCCAAAAGTTATCATTTGAAGCTTCTTTATAATTTTTTGGTTCAAAATTTGACACAAATGCTATAAGGCCTATTTGATTAAGTTGATTTCTAGTTACTCTAGAATTAAGATCTCTAATGATATTATCTTTTGGATGATCCTTAAGAATTCTAGGGGATGATATTAAAGTATTATTTGCACATTTGTCTCATTATTAAGAGAGTTTGTTGTATTTTTTATTGGAATTATTTCTTCATCGTCATTAGCATGATGATTAAGAAGATTTTCGTCGAACGAAACATATAAACTTTCTTCAATAGTGTTATTTTGTTTATTAAAAATTCTATATCCTTTGCTGCGATCCGAATATCCAACAAAGATTCCTTCATCGGCCTTTGGGTCAAATTTACCTAAATTATCTTTTGTACTTAATATAAAATATTTTGATCCAAAAGTTTTAAAGTATGATACTTTAGGTTTTCTTCCAAAAAATATTTCAAAACAAGTTTGTTTAGTCATAGGACGTATGGTTACTCGATTCAAAACATAACAAGATGTGGCAATAGCTTCAGTCCAAAAATGTTTTGGTAGACCACTACTATTTAATAGTGTTCGTGCACATTCTTGTAACATACGATTTTTTTTCATTCTACTATGCCATTCTGTTGAGGAGTGCGGGGAAATGAAAAATTATGACTTATTCCTTTTTTATTGCAAAAATTAGTAAAAAGATCATTTTCGAATTCTCCACCATGATCACATCGAATATTTGTAATTTTCAAATCCATTTGTGTTTTAATTCTTTTAGGAAATATTTTAAACATACCAAAGGTGTCGCTTTTATGTTTAAAAAATAAAGTCCATGTATATCTTGAAAAATCATCAACTATTATGAAAAAATATTTGTTGTGATTTATACAACGTACTTGCGTTGGACCAAATAAATCTAAATGTAATAATTCTAATGGTTGTTTTGTAGAAATATTATTTTTAGATTTAAAAGAGCTTTTCTTTAATTTTTCAATTTGACAATCGTCACATAAATTTTCTACTTTGTAATTTAGCTCAGGTAAACCTCTAATTAGCTCATATTTTGCTAATTTATTAATATATTTAAAGTTAATATGACAAAATCGTTTATGCCGTAACCATGGATCGTCATGTTTGGCGGTTAATCACAAATTTGAATTTTTATTAATATTCATGTTTAAGACATAAATATTTTTGTTTTTAGAACCCTCAAATATACTTAGTAGATTGTGTTTTAGATTTTCTACTAACAAAACATTTGTAATAAGAGGAGAGTTAGAAATACAAGAGTTGATGACTTCTCCAATGCCCACGACGTATCCTTTTGAGTTATCTCCAAAAGTTACCGTTCCACCATCGATGTATGTTATATTTGACAACATTTTTGAATTTCCGATCATATGCTTGGAGCATCCGCTATCTAATATCCATTTCTCCTTATTTTATATTTTGGGTACCTGCAAAATAAAAGATATTTAAATTGGTGCCCATATACTTTGTTAGGGTCCTAGATGTTAGGAGAAGTAGGTAGCCATACCCAAGAAGGTTTGGTACCTTTATGGATATAATTCTTATTATAGACTACATTTTCTAAGAAATTATTAATATGTTTTTGTCTAATCAAATTATTATTTGTCTTAAGAATCCAAATTTTTATATTTTTGGTATTCATATTAGACTTACGTGAATTTTTAGTCTTTTTATAAATACAACTATATTTCTTAATACCATTCTCTCTTTGTTTAGGAGTATTTTTAAATCCTACTCCATTTCTATTACCCGATGGTTTTGAAGTTTTGATAAGACTTTCCAAATCCTGTTTTCCTTTATTAAGTTTTGAAACATTATTTGTAATTTTATCTAATTTTTCTTTAAATTATAAATTTTCAATTTTTAATATTTCAATATTACTCTTCAAGTTGACATTTTCTCTTAACAAGTTATCTTTTCTAATTTAGTTTTATCAACATCAATAGTAATAGTCTTATTTTCGACCAAATTATTTTTAATTATTTCTTGAGATAATTCTAGTTCTTCTTCTAAAATAATTTTTTCATCTTTTAACATTCCTACTTCAAGTTCTAATATATTTATTTTGGCAATATATTCTTTGTTCAATTTTTTAATTTGTCTAAATTTATCATCTAATTCCATGCTAAGTTCTAATAATTTGTCATAACAAAGTTCGGGACATACCTCATCAGTTCGTGCCATAAAGCACACATTAGCTTGTTCTCCGTCACTATCGCTATCACTATCTGATGATGAAGAATCCGAGTCATCTCATGTTACTTTGAAAGCCATCTTCTTTTTGAATTTTTCAAATTTGTTCTTATTTTAATCATTATTTAGCTTGGGACGGTCTTTCTTCATATGTCTGAATTGATCACATTCATAGCATTTAATTGATGCTTGATTTGTTGAGCTTGATTTTTCTCCTTTCTGAAATTTAGTCATTTTCCTAAACTTCTTAAATTTGTTGTAGTTTTTGGCAATAAATACAATTTTTTCTTCGTCTAAGTCGGAGTCTTCATTTGTTGCTGGGAATGCTATGTTCTTCTTTTCGGAATTTAGTTCTTTTCGTGCCTGCAAATTAGCTTCATAGGACATTAAATTTCCTATCAACTCTTCAACTAAAAGTGCTGAAAGATCAATATCGATAGCAAATACTTTTCTTTTCCACTTTGGAGTAAAGAATTGAGTATTCTACATACTAAATCAAAATTTGTTAATTTGACTCCAAGTGTCATTAAATCATGTTGAATGGTTTGGAATCTAGAGTACATGTCTACTATAGATTCGTTTTGTTTCATTTTAAATGATGAAAATTGATTTTGTAAATTTGAAATCTTAGTTTGTTTAACTTTGTTTGTGCCTTCGTGTGTAACTTATAAGGTACGTCAAATATCAAATGTACTGTTACATAACATGACACGTGAAAATTCATTTTTATATAGTGAGCAAATTAGAACATTCATAGCTTTGGCATTATTAGAAGCTGCGATTTTTTGTGTATCGATCCATGTGTTCATAGCAGTGTCAGGTGTTTCATATTTATTCTGAGTGGCTGACCAAATTTCTAGTCCATTAGCTTCCATAAAAATTCTCATACATGTTGACCAATATGCATAATTAGGGCCGTGAAAAAGTGGGGTCGTGCGATGGATTGTCCTTCTTGAAAAATACTTGCCATATTAAAGTGATTCAAAAACGTGTTGCTATATTTTGATCAAATCTTGCTTTGATACCAATTGTAAGTCTATAGGATGAATCGTGTAGTGTATATGCAAGTATATGTGACAAAATATATGATGCAACTAAAACAATATTAATCTAGGTAAACATAGAATAAGCACACCAAGATTTTATACTGGTTCGGACCTCCCGTTCTACGTCCAGTCCCGAAGCTCCCTTTCGGAATTCGACTATCAAAACACCCTCACTTCGTCCGGAGAAATAGGCTTGGTTACAATAATTTGTTCCTATCAGGTATGTGTTATATAACACGGATATTGACCACTAAGTACAAATGCTTCCAATATATATCTAGAGAGTATTGATTGAGAAGAACCAAATATATAGAAGAGTGAAATACAAGTATAGATTGCTAGACATCAAGAATATAACAGAGTAAAGAGCTCAAGTAAGTAAGGTGAGTGTTCTCTTTGATTCTTGATGATATATATAGTCGTAGAGAGATTCCTTGAGTAGTTGCATCCATTAACAAGTGCTCTACAGTTGCTTCTGATGATTATGAAGAGTTGCAGTGAAGAGAAGCGAAGAAGTCTATTCAAATGTAGTAGTTGAAATTTGAATTTGAATTCTGAGTTCGAAATCAGACGTCTGGTATTTGTATCAGACGTCTGACTCTATATAATTTTCCTATACATTAGTCTTTCAGACGTCTGAGTGCATCTACCAGACATTTGATCTTGTATGTTTTGTTGTTCCAAAGTGTTTTTCCAGACGTCTGGCTAGTGCATCCAGACGTCTGAAAACTGTGCATGTCTTTTTTGTGTATCTTTCTTGTTGCTTCTTTGATCCAATTGACTTGTAGTCTCTTGTAATGTTCATTAAGCCTTGTTTTTGTCTTTCTAGTGATGTTACTCTAGCAAGTACCTGTAAAATAGAAATATATGTATATGCATATTCGATTTTCATTGTACAGTTGTTGTCATCAAAACCGTAGATTTGATTTCCTAACAAGATATTTAGAGGATACAATGTGCAGTTATAGTAAAGCATTGTATCTGCAATCCTCATCTAACACATCAATCTTTCTTCTACTTCTTTTGCAAGATTTATTGCATTGTACTTTAAGTTGCTCTTCTCACTTTGCATTTTTGACTTTATATCTTTTAGTGAATTCACTTTCTTCTGCTAGCTCTGGACTTTTTTTGAAAATTATGTCATCAATGTTTTTTAGTTCGCTTTTTACCTTGTAGAGGAAGAGGCAACTGTTAATTGACTAATTGCATTTTGAACTGCATAATTTGATACTGTTTCTTTATGTAGAGTATAGTAACTCTTGACCTTGGTACTTGTAGGGTGATTAATCCTCCATTAGTTGCATTTTTATGGTTTAAACTCATCTCGATATCCTTGTTTTTAATGATGTATATATTCATGTTTTTTGTGATTATTTGCAAGCCTGTTGCTTGCTCTTTTCCACTGCCCCCGTTTTCTGAAATCAAATTTGTGTCCTGTGTGATCAAGTGTTGATCTTGTTATAAGTCTAGAATACTAAAACAAATAGCACGCTACAATAAACTCGTCGCACAAGTTTATAAATTAGATTTCCACTACGATGGAATTCTGTATTATATAATTTTGCAATTATAAGTTACGTTGTAAATAATTACAACAACAACGTTGTAGTTTGGTTAAAAATAACACAACATAGAAACCAGAAAGATTTAGAATAGAGTAGAATCTAACTAGTTAATGTAGGAAATTTTCGTCTGAGGCTTGTCGTAACAATTTTCTTAAGAATTTTTATTCAAAATTCTCCCAAGATACAACAGACGTAATCTGCACGAGATTGTAATGAGTATGTCAACTCTGTGATATATTATTTAGAGCAGCAGAGAAGAACCAGAAGAAATTAGAACTGGAATAGAATGAGAATGTGATCAGGATTCTCTTCTATTTATAATTTCGTCCGCATCCCTTCAAACAGTCGCGTCCGCTCGACGGGTCGCACCCGCTGCCTTTTGAATGCTGTTGTTCGTTAACGGGTTGCACTCGCCTGCTGCTCGTATCTGTTCGGACGCGCCTCCTCTGTCGGGCCGCACCAGCTTATGTTCGCCCGTGCTTCTTCAGTCAATTCACACCCGCTTGCTTCAGAAGTCGCACATCCTCTGTAATCCGCGTCCGCTTATGAACAGTCGCGTCTGTTCGTTAGCCTGCAGCTGTTAAAAAACCCGGCCCGGTTTTGCAGTAAAATTAGGATCATATTAGACCCAAACCCGAACCCGAGCCCGAGCCCGACCCGGTTCGGACGGACGGACGGCGGCTGTGCGCGCGCGTTTGTGTGGAGATGCATGATCTCCCTCCTCATAACGAAGCATACATTTGGGTGCCCCTAGGCCCCAACACCTTCATTGCAAAGCCATATATAAACAAGTATGGCTTAGCAATTTTGGCAATGTGGGATTTTATGTATGTTTCATTCATTTTGTTCTTTAGGAATTCCAACAATCCCCCACATGAATGATAATAAGCATATCCTCCACACAAAGCGAAATATCATAGAGTACATATGGGATAATGCTTTATTGTGGATAAGTAGATATTTCACTTTGAACTTTCCCCAGTTAAAACTTATCGGATGTACTTGGCTAATCGGTGAATTATTTCAACTTGAACCGTCGACCTTTATTGTATATCCAGACAATAAGCTTTACGAAGCATTGATTCCCTTCTCATCCAATCTCTTGGTTGTGTTCATTTTGGTCCTGAACAATTTTTGGTTCTGCGAGTGTTTTAAAGAATAAAAGCCTTTTAATATTCTCATAGAGCCGACTCAGCTCACACTAACATAGGTGATCACAACCATTAAGAGTATCCTACATATACCCCACTTGTTATTTACAAGATATGGTTATCATTAAAAAACATAGTTTTAACCTTTAAATACTTCTATAGGCATGCATTAATATTGCGCACCATAGGAATGGAGTTGGACTATGTCCACGCAAATGCATTACATCTTGAGTTATTCAGAACTGGTTTGCCTATTGGTCCTAGTCCGTGGGATCTCCAGTCGCTAGGATAGGTTTCCGTATAAGATAACTCTTGGTGGTTTAGGCTTTTAAACCAATTCCCCTCGATGCGCAGTCAATTTTCTCTCCTAATAAACTTTTAGTAAATGGATCTGCTGGGTTATCATTTGTTCTCACATAATCTATGGAAATAGTTCCATTTGAGAGTAACTGCCTAACTATGTTATGGCATCGACGAATATGTCGTGACTTTCCATTATACACAAAGTTGTGCGTTCTGCTTAGCGTAGCTTGGTTATCACAGTGTATGCATATGGCCGGTACAGGTTTAGGCCAAAATGGAATATCTTTTACAAAATGACGAAGCCATTCTACTTCTTCCACCGCTTTATCTAAAGCGATGAACTCGAATTCCATAGTGGATCGAGCTATGCATATTTGTTTAGTAGATTTCCATGACACTGCTGCCCCTACTAAGGTATATACATAACCACTCATTGATTTTGATTCCTCTGAATCAACAATCCAGTTTGCATCACTATATCCTTCTAAGATGGCAGGATATTTTCCATAATGTAAGGAATAATTTGTGGTATTTTTTTAATATCTAAGCACTCTCATTAGTTCTTTCCAGTGTTTCTTTCCTGGATTGCTTGTATACCTGCTCAGTCGACTTACTGCATAAGCTATATCTGGTCTTGTGCAATTCATGAGATACATGAGACATCCTATTACACGAGAGTATTCCAGTTTCATCACACTCTCATTAGTGTTTTTATGCAGTACTTCTGATGGATTAAAAGGTGTTTTCACTCCTTTAATTCCATAATCTTGGAATTTTTCAATCACTTTGTCTACATAGTGTGACTGAGACAATTCAATTCCATTAGGAGTTCTTATTATTTTGATTCCCAAAATAACGTCTGCAACTCCTAAGTCTTTCATACCGAAATTGCTAGTTAACATCTTCTTCATGGTCTCTATTACCTGAGTATTTCGACCAAATATTAACATATCGTCTACATATAAACAAATCATCACATATGATTGTCCAATTTGTTTATAATAAACACACTTATCGCATTCGTTTATATGAAAACCATTTCTCATCATGACACTATCAAATTTTGCGTGCCATTGTTTTGGAGCTTTTTTTAGTCCGTATAATGATTTTACTAATCTACAGACTTTGATTACATTTCCTTTGGAAACAAAACCTTCAGGTTGCTCCATGTAGATCTCCTCATCGAGATCTCCATTTAAGAATGTTGTCTTTACATCCATTTGATGAATTTCTAGACCATAAATCGATGCAATTGCTATTAGCATTCTTATAGAGGTTATTCGTGTTACTGGCGAATATGTATTAAAGAAGTCTACCCCTTCTTTTTGACGATATCCTTTGGCTACTAATCTGGCTTTATATTTGTGAGCAATCTGCTTTCATTTTCTTCTTGAAAATCCATTCACAGCCAATAGGTTTAATTCCAGGTGGAAAATCAACAATTTCCCAAGTTTTATTACTTAAAATTGAATCAATCTCACATTGGATTGCTTCTTTCCAGCACAAAGATTCAGAAGATGACATTGCTTCCTTGTACGTTTGAGGTTCGTGTTCTAACACATATGTGAAAAAATCCGAACCAAATGTCTTGGAAGTCCTAGTCCTTACGCTTCTTCTTGGTTGAACTTCATCAATCTCATGATGAATTTCATCTTCATGTGAATTACTAGATTCTTCTCTTGTCCTTTTAGGGACATTATTCCCTTTATTCCTTTTGTGCGGAAACACGTCTTCAAAGAATGAGGCATCTCTAGATTCCATGATTGTATTTATATGAATATCAGCTATATCAGACTTGAATACCAAAAATCTGTATGCACTACTATTTTGGGTTGGCCCTAAGTAGTAACAATCTATTGTTTTTGGTCCAAGTTTGACTTTCTTAGGAGGCGGAACTGGAACTTTCGCCAAGCACCCCCACACTTTGAGGTATTTAAAACTTGGTTTGTGTCCTTTCCATAACTCATATGGAATTGTTCCTGTTTTATTATGAAGGACATTGTTTAATATGTGATTAGACATATTTAAGGCTTCCCCCCACAAGTTCGTCGGTAGACCAGAAGTTAAAAGCATGGCAGTAATCATGTCTTTTAACGTTCTGTTCTTCCTCTTGGCTACACCATTTTGTTGTGGTGAATATGGTGCTATTGTTTGATGAATTATACCATTTTCGGCACAGAACTGTTCAAATGGTAATTCATATTCTCCACCTCGATCAGATCTTAGTATATTGATCTTTTTATTTAACTGATTTTCTACCTCAGCTTGTACTTTATAAATGATGTAATTGCTTCATCTTTACTATTCAAACAATATACATAGAAATATCGCGTATAGTCATCAATAAATGTTATAAAGTACTTTTGCCCACCTCTTGTAGGTAATGATTTAAAATCACATAAATCAGTATGAACCAAACCTAGTAGTTCGGTGCTTCTGTCAACAGATTGAAATGGTTTTTTTAACCATTTTTGCTTCTACACATGTCCCACATTTGTCGTTCTTATCTACTTGGTAATTCGGAATTAATCTTAAGTTTGATAATATTTTTATTTTTCGGAAATTTATGTGTCCTAATCTATCATGCCATAAAAAAATTTCGTGCTCAAGCATGTAAGAAACTTCAATTTTATTAATAGCACAATCAGAATACATAGTTTTATTGCTGATAACGGCTACATTTGCCTTAAATAGGCCATCACATAAATATCCCCTTTCGATATACATTCCAGCTTTGGACAGAACCATCTTGTCTGACTCGAACACCATTCTGAATCCTTTCTTTGATAATACAGCACCAGAGATGAGATTCTTGCGTATGTGTGGAACGTGGAGCACGTCATTCAACTTGACAGTTTTTCTGGAAGTAAACTTGAGGATTACTGTGCCAATGCCTTCGATCATAGATACTGCAGAATTACCCATGTAGAGTTTTTCTTCATGATCAAATTTCTTGTATGTAGAGAACATGGATATATCAGAGCAGACATGACGTGTAGCGCCTGTGTCTACCCACCATCGGTTAGGATTCTGAACCATATTGCATTCAGATACAACTGCTGAGAAGTTGTACTCGTCTACTTCCATGTTGTCTACTATATTTGCCTCTTTGTTGCGTTCCTTTTTGAGTCTACAATCTCTAGCGGCATGTCCAACTTTTCCACAAACCCAACACTCACCATTAAACTTTGGTTCGTTTGTTGTTTTTTGGTTTGTTGTTTGGAGCTTTCCTTTTCTTCTGGAAATTCTTTTTTTTGTTTTTGGTCTTTGAATCTTCAGCCACAAATGCCTCCTCGCTTTGTTTTGTAATTCCACGGTTATCTACCTCAATTTTCAATCGGACTATGAGATCCTGTAAAAAGGTTTCCTTCTTTTTATGCTTTAGATAATTGCGGTAATCTCTCCATGACGGCGGCAGTTTTCCCGTGATGGCCCAACCGAAAACGATTCTCCAACCTTATGACCTTCTGCCTCGAGATCATGAATGATGATTTGCAGTTCATGCAGTTGAGCAGTCACCGGTTTGGAGTCAACCATCTTGTAGTCCATGAATTTGTCTATAGTGAATTTCTTAAGACTGATATTTTGCGTCTTATACTTCGTGGCAAGTGCATTCCAAAGAGCTTTTGCTGTCTTTAGAGGCAGATATACTTTGTATAGCACCTTTTCGAGACAATTCAGAGTATATTTTTTGCATAGAAAATCAGAATGCTTCCATATATCAACATCGGATTCCTTGCCTGGTACAGAAATCGGTTCCTCCTCCTCGAGATACCTTTGCAGGCCGAGTGTGGTGAGATAAAATAACATTTGATTCTGCCACGTTAGAAAATCGTCACCATCTCCTTTAAAAGGATCGGGCCTGTTGTGTGTAGTAGCCTTTGTTGAGAGCTCTACTGTTGCCATCTCTGTTTTAGCAAAAACAGAAATATTCTTAAGATGTTATAAGTCTAGTATACTAAAATAGATAGCACGCTACAATAAACTCCTCGCACAAGTTTATAAATTAGATTTCCACTATGCTCGAATTCTGTATTATATAATTTAGCAACTATAAGTTACATTGTAAATAATTACAACAACAACATTGTAGTTTAGTTAAAAACAACACAACGTAGAAACCGGAAAGATTTAGAATAGAGTAGAATCTGACAAGTTAATGTAGGAAATTTTCGTCTGAGGCTTGTCGTAACAATTTCCTTAAGAATTTTTATTCAAAATTCTCCCAAGATACAACAGACGTAATCTGCACGAGATTGTAATGAGTATGTCAACTCTGTGATATATTATTTAGAGCAGCAGAGAAGAACCAGAAGAAATTAGAACTGGAATAGAATGAGAATGTGATCAGGATTCTCTTCTATTTATAATTTCGTCCGCATCCCTTCAAACAGTCGCGTCCGCTCGACGGGTCGCACCCGCTGCTGAACACTGCTATTCGTTAACCGGTCACACCCTCCTGCTGCTCGTATTCGTTCGGCCACGCCTCCTCGGTCGGGCCGCACCGGCTTATGTTCGCCCGTGCTTCTTCAGTCAGGTCGCACCCGCTCGCTTCAGAAGTCGCACCTCCTCAGTAATCCGCGTCCGCTAATGAACAGTCGTGTCTGTTCGTTAGCCTGCAAATGTTAAAAAACTTGGCCCAGTTTTGCAGTAAAATTAGGATCATATTAGACCCAAACCCAAAACCCAAGCCCGGCCCGGTTCGGTCGGAAGGGCTGGGGCGGCGCGCGCGCGTGTGTGGTAGAGATGCATGATCTCCCTCCTCACAACGAAGCATATATTTGGGTGCCCCTAGGCCCCAACACCTTCATTGCAAAGCCATATGTAAACTAGTATGGCTTAGCAATTTTGGCGATGTGGGACTTTATGTAAGTTTCATTCATTTTGTTCTTTAGGAATTCGAACAATACCCTACATGAATGATAATATACATATCCTCCACACAAAGCGAAATATCACAGAGTACATATAGAATAATGCTTTATTGTGAATAAGTAGATATTTCACTTTGAACTTTCCATAGTTAAAACTTATCGGATGTACTTGGCTAATCGGTGAATTATTTCATCTTGAACCATCCGCCTTTATTGTATATCCAAACAATAAGCTTTACGAAGCATTGATTCCCTTCTCATCCAATCTCTTGGTTGCGTACATTTTGTTCCTGGACTATTTTTGGTTCTGTGAGTGTTTTAAAGAATAAAAGCCTTTTAATATTCTCATAGAGCCGACTCAGCTCATACTAACGTAGGTGATCGCAACCATTAAGAGTATCCTACATATACCCCACTTGTTATTTCCAAGATATGGTCATCATTAAAAAACATAGTTTTAACCTTTAAATACTTCTGTAGGCATGCATTTATATTGTGCACCATAGGAATGGAGTTGGACTATGTCCATGCAAATGCATTACGTCTTGAGTTATTCAGAATTGGTTTGCCTATTGATCCTAGTCCGTGGAATCACCAGTCGCTAGGATAGGTTTCCGTATAAGATAACTCTTGGTGGTTTGGGCTTTTAAACCCATTCCCCTCAATGCGCAGTTAATTTTCTCTCTTGATAAACCGTTAGTAAATGGATCCGCTAGGTTATCATTTGTTCTCACATAATCTATGGAAATAGTTCCATTTGAGAGTAACTACCTAACTGTGTTATGGCGTCGACGAATATGTCGTGACTTTCCACTATACACAAAGTTGTGCGCTCTGCTTAGCGCAGCTTGGTTACCACAGTGTATGCATATGGCCAGGTTTAGGCCAAAATGGAATATCTTTTACAAAATGACGAAGCCATTCTACATCTTCCACCGCTTTATCTAAAGCGATGAACTCGAATTCCATAGTGGATCGAGCTATGCATGTTTGTTTAGTAGATTTCCATGACACTGCTGCCCCTGCTAAGGTAAATACATAACCACTCATTGATTTTGATTCCTCTGAATCAGCAATCCGTGGGATCTACAGTCGCTAGGATAGGTTTTCGTATAAGATAACTCTTGGTGGTTTGGGCTTTTAAACCCATTCCCCTCGATGCGCAGTCAATTTTCTCTCTTGATAAACCTTTAGTAAATGGATCTGCTAGGTTATCATTTGTTCTCACATAATCTATGAAAATAGTTCCATTTGAGAGTACTACCTAACTATGTTATGGCGTCGACGAATATGTCGTGACTTTCCATTATACACAAAGTTGTGCGCTCTGCTTAGCGCAGCTTGGTTATTACAGTGTATGCATATGGCCGGTACAGGTTTAGGCCAAAATGGAATATCTTCTAAAAAATGATGAAGTCATTCTGCTTCTTCGCCCGCTTTATCTAAAGCGATGAACTCCGATTCCATAGTTGATCGAGCTATGCATGTTTGTTTATTAGATTTCCATGACACTGCTGCCCCTGCTAAGGTAAATACATAACCACTCGTTGATTTTGATTCCTCTGAATTATAAATCCAATTTGCATCACTATATCCTTCTAAGATGGCATGATATTTTCCATAATGTTAGGAATAATTTGTGGCATTTTTTAAATATCCAAGCCCTTCCATTAGTGCTTTCCAGTGTTCCTTTCCTAGATTGCTTGTATACATGCTCTGTCGACTTACTGCATAAGCTATATCTGGTCTTGTGCAATTCATGAGATACATGAGTCATCCTATTACACGAGAGTATTCCAGTTGCATTACAATCTAATTAGTGTTTTTGTGCAGTACTTCTGATGGATTAAAAGGTGTTTTCACTCCTTTAATTCCATAATCTTGGAATTTTTCAATCACTTTGTCTACATAGTGTGACTGAGACAATTCAATTCCATTAGGAGTTCTTATTATTTTGATTCCCAAAATAACGCCTGCAACTCCTAAGTCTTTCATATCGAAATTGCTAGTTAATGTCTTCTTTATGGTCTCTATTACCTGAGTATTTGGACCAAATATTAACATATCGTCTACATATAAACAAACCATCACAAATGATTGTCCAATTTGTTTATAATAAACACACTTATCATATTCATTTATACGAAAACCATTTCTCATCATGACACTATCAAATTTTGCATGCCATTGTTTTGGAGCTTGTTTTAGTCCGTATAATGATTTTAATAATCTACAGACTTTGTTTTCATTTCCTTTGGAAACAAAACCTTCAAGTTGCTCCATGTAGATCTCCCCATCGAGATCTCCATTTAAGAATGCGGTCTTTACATCCATTTGATGAATTTCTAGACCATAGATCGATGCAATTGCTATTAGCATTCTTATAGAGGTTATTCTTGTAACTGGCGAATATGCATCAAAGAAGTCTACTCCTTTTTGACGATATCCTTTTGCTACTAATCTGGCTTTATACTTGTCGATAGAGCCATCTACTTTCATTTTCTTCTTGAAAATCCATTTACAGCCAATAGGTTTAATTCTAGGTGGAATATCAACAATTTACCAAGTTTTATTACCTAGAATTGAATCAATCTCACTTTGGATTGCTTCTTTCCAGCACGAAGAATCAGAAGATGACATTGCTTCCTTGTACGTTGGAGGTTCGTGTTCTAACACATATGTAAAAAAATCCGAATCAAATGTCTTGGAAGTCCTAGCCCTTATGCTTCTTCTTGGTTCAACTTCATCAATCTCATGATGAGTTTCATCTTCATGTGAATTGCTAGATTCTTCTCTTGTCCTTTTCGGGACATTATTCCCTTCATTCCTTTTGTGCGGAAACACGTCTTCAAATAATGAGGCATCTCTAGATTCCATGATTGTATTTACATGAATATCAGCTCTATCAGACTTGAATACGAAAAATCTGTATGCGCTACTATTTTGGGCTGGCCCTAATTAGCAACAATCTACTATTTTTGGTCCAAATTTGGCTTTTTTGGGAGGCGGAACTGGAACTTTTGCCAAGCAACCCCACACTTTGAGGTATTTAAAACTTGGTTTGTGTCCTTTCCATAACTCATAAGGAATTGTTCTTGTTTTATTATAAGGGACTTTGTTTAAAATGTGATTAGACATATTTAAGGCTTCCCCCCACAAGTTCGTCGGTAGACCAGAAGTTAAAAGCATGGCATTAATCATGTCTTTTAACGTTTTGTTCTTACTCTTGGCTACACCATTTTGTTGTGATGAATATGGAGCTGTTGTTTGATGAATTATACCATTTTCGACACAGAACTGTTCAAATGGTGATTCATATTCTCCACCTCGATCAGATCTTAGTATCTTGATCTTTTTATTTAACTGATTTTCTACCTCAGCTTTGTACTTTATAAATGATGTAATTGCTTCATCTTTACTATTCAAAAGATATACATAGCAATATCGCGTATAGTCATCAATAAAAGTTATAAAGTACTTTTTTCCACCTCTTGTAGGTAATGATTTAAAATCACATAAATCTGTATGAACCAAACCCAGTAGTTTGGTGCTTCTATCAACAGATTGAAATGGTTTTTTAACCATTTTTGCTTCTACACATGTCTCATATCCGTAGTTCTTATCAACTTGCTATTTCAGAATTAATCCCAAGTTTGATAATATTTTCATTTTTTGAAAATTTATGTGTCCTAATCTATCATGCCATAGTAAAATTTCGTGCTCAAGCAAGTAAGAAACTTCAATTTTATTAATAGCACAATTAGAATACATAGTTTTATTGCCGATAACGGCTACATTTGCCTTAAATAGGCCATCGCATACATATCCCCTTCCGATATACATTCCAGCTTTGGACAGAACCATCTTGTCTGACTCGAACACCATTCTGAATCCTTTCTTTGATAATACTACACCAGAGATGAGATTCTTGCGTATGTCTGGAATGTGGAGCACGTCATTCAACTTGACAGTTTTTTCCAGAAGTAAACTTGAGAATTACTGTGCCACTGCCTTCAATCATAGAGGCTGCAGAATAACACATATAGAGTTTTTCTTCATGATCGAATTTCTTTTATGTAGAGAACATGGATTTTTCAGAGCAGACATGACATGTAGCGCCTGTGTCTACCCACCATTGGTTTGGATTCTGAACCATATTGCATTCAGATACAACTGCTGAGAAGTTGGACTCGTCTACTTCCATGTTGTCTACTATATTTGCCTCTTTGTTGCGGTCCTTTTTGAGTCTGCAATCTCTAGCGGCATGTCCAACTTTTCCACAAACCCAACACTCACCATTAAACTTTTTGGTTCATTTGTTGTCTTTTGGTTTGTTTTCTAGAGCTTTCCTTTTCTTCTGGAAATTCTTCTTTTTGTTTTTGGTCTTTGAATCTTCAACTACAAATGCCTCCTCGCTTTGTTTGGTAATTCCACGGTTATCTGCCTCAATTTTCAATCGGACTATGAGATCCTGTAAAGAGATTTTCTTCATTTTATGATTTAGATAATTGCGGTAATCTCTCCATGACGGCGGTAGTTTTCCCATGATGGCTTCAACCAAAAACGATTCTCCAACCTTATGACCTTCCGCCTCGAGTTCATGAATGATGATTTGCAGTTCATGCAGTTGAGCAGTCACTGGTTTGGAGTCAACCATCTTGTAGTCCATGAATTTGTCTACAATGAATTTCTTAAGACTGATATTCTACGTCTTATACTTCGTGGCAAGTGCATTCCAAAGAGCTTTTGCTGTCTTTAGAGGCTAATATACTTTGTATAGCACCTTGTCGAGATAATTTAGAAGATAATTTCTGCATAGAAAATCGGAATGCTTCCATATATCAACATCGGATTCCTTGCCTGGTACAGTAATCGGTTCCTCCTCCTCGAGATACTTTTGCAGGCCGAGTGTGGTGAGATAAAATAACACTTGATTCTGCCACGTCATAAAATCGTCACCATCTCCTTTAAAAGGATCGGGCATGTTGTGTGTAGTAGCCTTTGTTGAGAGCTCTACTGTTGCCATCTTTTTTTAGCAAAAACAGAAATATTCTTAAGATGTTATAAGTCTAGTATACTAAAATAGATAGCATGCTACAATAAACACGTCGCATAAGTTTATAAATTAGATTTGCACTACGCTGGAATTCTGTATTATATATTTTTGCAATTATAAGTTATGTTGTAAATAATTACAACAACAACGTTGTAGTTTATTTAAAAACAACACAACGTAGAAACCAGAAAGATTTAGAATAGAGTAGAATCTGACCAGTTGATGTAGGAAATTTTTGTCTGAGGCTTGTCGTAACAATTTCCTTAAGAATTTTTATTCAAAATTGTCCCAAGATACAACAGATGTTATCTGCACGAGATTGTAATGAGTATGTCAACTCTATGATATATTATTTAGAGCAACAGAGAAGAAATAGAAGAAATTAGAACTGGAATAGAATGAGAATGTGATCAAGGATTCTCTTCTATTTATAATTTCGTCTGCATCCCTTCAAATAGTCGCGTCCATCGAAGGGTCGCACCCGCTGCTTTTTGAACGTTGCTGTTCGTTAACGGGTCGCACCCGCCTGCTACTCGTATCCGTTCGGCTGTGCCTCCTCAGTCGGGCCGCACCCTCTTATGTTCGCCCGTGCTTCTTCAGTCAGGTCGCACCCGCTCGCTTCAGAAGTCGCACCTCCTTCGTAATCTGCGTCCGCTTATTAACAGTCGTGTTTGTTCATTAGCGTGCGACTGTTAAAAAACCCAGCCCAGTTTTGCAGTAAAATTCAGATCATATTAGACCTAAACCCGGGCACAGCCCGGTTCGGACGGACGGGGGCGACGCGCGTGTGGTGGAGATGCATGATCTCCCTCCTCACAACGAAGCATACATTTGGGTGCCCCTAGGCCACAACACCTTCATTGCAAAGCCATATATAAACTAGTATGGCTTAGCAATTTTGGCAATGTGGGACTTTATGTATGTTTCATTCATTTTGTTCTTTAGGAATTCCAACAGATATTTCGTCCCACTTTTATTGTTTTATTGCATAATGGATTCTTATTGGCTAACATCTTTATCTTGATATTGATTTTGTGTTTGCTAAGACTAATTTTGATTCACTGTTGCATTAATGCCCACTTTGCCATTATTTGTATCATTTGCTGTATGGGTATCTGCATTTACCACACATTCTAAAGCCGTGCTTTCAAATCTTGCATTTTTATCAGTGGATATGCTTTCAATTTTTTCGTTTTAATTATCAAGATGGGAGCTCGCATCAGTACCATTCTTTTCCTTCCACACTTTCTTGGATTGACATTTTTCAATAGAATGCCCAAAACATGAAAAGTCTTACATCTTAGGGTAATCCATTAATATTCAATTTTTTGCATTAAATATTTTTCATCATACATAGATGTAGGCATCCCCTGGCAATTTTGCATCTTCTTTAGTTCCTACCAATATTCTTGCATAACATAGTCTGGTCTCATTTGTAGTTGGTTCATCTAGTTTAAAGGTATTACCACTACACTTGCAATGACACTAAATGCTTATTTGTCCCATAATTTCAAAATGAGTTGAGGTGGCCTGATCCAAATTGGCCTTGTCATAAGCAAATCTTTGTCCGAATTGAATTTTTACTCCATTTTTAGTAGATTATGAGCTTTCCATTTATGAAACATGGACCTCCTTTAACATCTTTACCACAATCAGTTGCATTTGAAAATTTATAACAAAGAACCCATTATTTCTTGTGAAAATTTCAAATTTACTAGCTGGGTTCTATGTTATTTCGACGAAAGCCTTGAAGTGATGATAAAAGGGTCGGCTACCATACACATAAGCTATAACCAAAAAGCTCCACTTGTCCTCGGTTCTCTAGCCAACCTCCTCCTTTACAACAACCACCTTCCTCTTACCAATGATGATTGGATCAATGTAGCTCAAGTCAAAGTCAAAATTTATGCCCCCTTACTAGATCATCACTGCCAAAATAAAGCTTTATGCATGTCGTTTTGGCCTAATATTGGTTATCTTGATTTGCTTGTGTGATTCTCGATGTATTATTTGCCGCAACATATTTGTATCGAGAATCATTCAGTGCATACTTTTTAACATATAGTTGGTAGACATTCTTGTTAACATTCGACTGGTATCTTGGCTTATGTTGGATAATGGGAGATGAGTAAGCCTGTAAGCATTTCTTCTTCGGTTCCACACTAACTGAAACTCATCATCATTAATATCGGGTGGTTTCTCTTTAAGGCTCTATTCTGAAGGAGGATTGTGGTTTAGCGAACAAAAGGAGTCATTTGGAGAGGATGGAGAAAGAGACCCTTTGTCTGATATTGGCTTTCTTCAACAAAAACTAGGTTGTTTACGATTTTCATGGTTGCCATGATTGAACGTACGTTTTCTTTGTACTCGCCTAGTTTATATAGACAATAAGTTTGCAAGAAAGACTTTATTTTCTCTTTATGTTGGTTCTACTAAAATGTTATTTCATAAAAAGTAATAATTTTCAATTTTGTTTTTAGTTAGTTCACTGGATGCAGAGGTTATTCACAACACATAAGAATTGGTATTTGCAATGTGCACCACTAAGATTGGTATCGATATATATATTAAATAACAATTGCAGGATTAGAACTATTGCCTATAGGATTCATATTAGCTCCAAGAAGGTATGTTCTCATGCCATGATCATCTTGAGCATATTAGTATATAAACCAAATTCCACAGGGAAAACCAAAATATGCTTTAAGAATAAGAGAAATGATGACAAGATTTTTATGTTATATTTAATGTATTGGCGTGGTATCTTAGGTAATGTAGATAAGTCTCCATGGGCTTGCATAATTGGGGAAATAAGTTTAAAGTCCTTATCCTCAGATTTCTTATTTAGAAAACCTTGTCCGATAACTTTTTTTGATCTTTCTTCTTTAATTAGTTTGAACACTCGTTTTATTTTGCCATTTTTCTCATAAGGATCTTTGACAATTGCTTCTTTTCATACCCAAACACTAAATTTGATTGGCATAACAAATCTATTGATTTTATCAAAAAAAAATTGAGTTTTTTCTCTTCTGTGTAAAAAGTTCGTCTTCTTGGTTCTCGCAGTTGTTTTTGTTACGCATTGTACTTTTTTTCCTTTTTTCTTTTTGAAAATATTAATTTTGCATTTATTTTAAAAAATATGTATATATTTAATAATAATTTCAATTTTATTTAAACATTTTATATATCAATTCAGTATGCAAACATTTACAAAATTATGCATTTATTTTTCAAATATTGAGAGAATTATGTACTCATTTTGAAAACATTTGCAACAACATTATACTTCGAAGATATGTTAGCATTTATTCATTTTTTAAATATCTGTAGAATTATACATTCTTTTTGCATATATTTATAAGACGAACGAAAATAAACAACATTATTTTGCAAATATTTACGAAAGCGTCAGTATTCTTATACAATATTTTTATATCCATTCATTTTGCAAATATCACATAAATGTGTATATTTTCTATCAAAATATTTCTATATGTAATAATACAATAAAATGAAACCATAATGTTTTCTTGATTTAAATATAATCTCTTCCGGCCTTTGAAGGTTCTTTCTTATAAGTTTTGAATTTAATTGTTAATCAGATGTAGATAGAACAAAGAGCAAAAAGAAATGAAGTTGCGGGAGAATGATATATTAATTTAGGTTATTTGAGGCTGCAGGGTAATATAGTAATTTTTTTTGGTAGCTTTATAGATAGAGAGTGGATATGTTCAATTGGAGATCCTTTTTGTGGTTTTGAAACAGTATTTGTGAAAAGTTCCTATAAACTAATTTTCTAATAAGTTATTTGTTTTTTCTTATGTCATTAAACATGTATATTTTCCATTAATTTAGTTGTAAGCTTAGTAAACAATTCTACAATTACGCATAAATTGAATATAATGCTAATGCTTGGTGCTAATGCTTTTGTATATAATTGAATATAATGCTAACTCTGCAAACAAATCTTTGTTTTTTGGTAGAAGTTTGGTGCTAATGCTTTTGTACTCCGAAACCCAAAAACCATGTATTAGTGTCGCAGCGTGATTTCCAACTACTACGCTTCTTTTTTTACTTTGATAGAAAATATAATATCACCTCTCTAATATCCCATTCAAATTCCAATTCTCCTATTCTCAGATAAAAAGAAAAAAAATCTAGTAAATCTAAACCCAAATTAACGCATCAAAACCTAACTCCCCAACCCTAACTCCCTAACCCGAGTTTTCACACCACACACTCATCTGCCATCGTAAAACCACTAGGATCCATCCTATATTCCCTTCCTTGGTCAATTAGAGATGGTATTTACTTCCTTTTGTATTTCTTTTTCTAAATTAACTATCGAGCGATTTAGAATTTATTTTAAGTTATTGTGCATTAATTTTGATTGCATGTCATTTATATATTTTGGTGATTCATTCACTGTAAAAGTTAATAAATTTAACAATGTTTTCAAAACACATGCAAATTTTGTACTACTATATGGAAAAGTAGTGTTTTTTTGCAATGTGTAATTATGATTGACTATTATGAAAAGGGCGCACACTTTTTCTGTTAATAAAATATATGATACATAACTAGTTTTATGTCATAGTAGCGCATCGGTTTTCTTAGTTTTTTCCATGAGAATATAAGCTAGGGAAGAGAAGATCGGACAAGGGAAGAAAAATTAAAGATTTAAGAAGAAAAATACGAAGAAGAAGAAATGCAGAAGATAAGTGTTTTCTGTTTTTTCCCCTGCTCTTTAAAGTATCAGTGTATCGGTGATACATATACACATTCACACAATTAGGCCTAAACAACACATACACATACCCAGGCTATTAACAACTAATGCATACAACATGTTTGATTAGCTGACTTATATAGCAACGGACAAGTTTATCTTCGAACAAGAAGCTTGATGATCATTAATGGCTTCTCTACTTGACTCTGGTGGAGAGGCCTGTCTGCCCCTATCTTTAATTTTTGATCTTGTCTCAAGGTCAAAAGCCGAAAAGTGAGCTACTAACTTCCAGTAATCCTTCCGTGTGGCTTCTTTAATCGGTTGTTGTTTCCACTTAAATAAAACTTCATTTCTAGTGCCGCGAGGTGATCGAGCTGGTCTGCGAGCAAGAATTTTTTTTAGGTTAGGTTACTATCTCCAATGTGGAGGTAGGTAAGTCTTTTTGTATAATGATATTAGTACCACTTTTTTCTTAAGTTGTGAGACATGAAACACTAGATGGATGTTAGCTGTTGGCGGCAGATTCAACTTATAAGCCACTGAACTAATTTTCTGTATGATTTCATGTGGTCTATAAAATTTTGGTGATAATTTTGTGATTTTATTATTATTAATAGATAATTTCCTATATGGCTATAATCGAAGAAACACCCATCCCCAATTTGAAATTCTCTTTTAGTTCTATGAACATCGGCACTTTTCTTCATTCTCTCCTTAGCTTTAGCAATACTGTCCTTCAAAAGTTGCAAAGCCATGTCTCTTGCATATAGTTCTTCTTCTACTACTTGCACTTTTTCTGATTTTGGATCATAAGATAGCAAAGTAGGAGTTTGTCTAACATAGAGTGTTTCAAATGATGTTGTTTGAATAAGTA
This sequence comes from Allium cepa, assembly GCA_030765085.1. Taxonomy (NCBI): domain Eukaryota; kingdom Viridiplantae; phylum Streptophyta; class Magnoliopsida; order Asparagales; family Amaryllidaceae; genus Allium; species Allium cepa. Next base: position 912,859,932 of record CM060929.1, on the reverse strand, counting down.
ATTTCCAAGTAGTATTGTACCAGAACTCAGCAAGACTCAACCATTTGACCCATTAATGTGGTTCATGACCACAAAAACATCTCAAGTAAAATTCCACTGCCTTATTATTAATTTTAGTTTATCCATCTGATTGTGGATTATCAGAAGAACTCTTGGCTAATGAATACCCTTTTAGCATGAATAACTCAGACCAGAAGTTACTAGCGAAAATTGAATCTCTATCACTTACAATAGGTTTTGACAATCCATGTAATTTGTATACTGCATCAAAGAATACTCTTGCTACCTACTGGGCTGTATATGGATGAGAAAGTGGAAAAAAATGTGCATATTTTGTTAATCTGTTGACCACGACAAAAATAACTATGAATTTATTACACTTAGGTAAGCCAATAATAAAGTCCATGTTAATATCCTCCCATACTCTTTCTGAAGTTGGCAATTGTTGTAATAGTCTAGGATATTGTATATTCTCTAATTTGTTTCTTTGACATATATCACAATTTTTAACAAACTTTGTACATCAGATTTTTGTCCATGCCAAAAAAATACTTGTTTCAGCCTTTTCAAGGTTCTTTCAACACCAGAGCGACCAGCCGGTGGTGTAGAATGATACACTGTTAGCAAATGTTGCTTGACATTATTATCATTTGGACTTATAATAATTTTCCTTTTGTAAAAAAATAATCCATCAATTTTTTGTACTTGTGTGCATCTATTTTTCCAGACTGTAGCTTACTATCCATGTCTTGAAAATAAGGATCTGAATGAATTCTTTGTTTAACATATTCTATCCAATCATATTGTACCATAGATATTGCATGTAGCTTTAATGAGGATGGTAGTAGAGCTTCTAGTGTGCAATTATTTTCTTCATCTCTTGTTGACAAATAATCAGCCACTGTATTTTCTTTCTCAGCCTTGTATTCAACAATAAAATCAAAGCCATGCAATTTAGTAAGCCACTTGCTTTGTATACCTAATTGAAGTTTTTGTCCCAAAAGATACTTGAGACTCTTATGATCAGTTTTAATAGTGAACTTCCTCCCCAGAGATATTGTGACCATTTTTTACATGCTGGATTAAGAGCTAATAATTCCTTTTCATATACTGATAGGTAAATGCTCTTCCCTTTCAGCGCTTGACTAACATAAGCAATTAGTTTATTGTTTTGTAATAGTACACTACCCATACCTACACCAGATGCATCACATTCCACCATAATATCTTAAGAAAAATCAGGTATAACAAGTATTGGAGGAGAGACAAGGCACTGTTCTAACGTACTAAAGCTAGTTGAGCTTATGCAGACCAAATAAAAGAGTTCTTTTTCAACAAATTGGTGAGGAGTTGGAATAATTCCGTAGTCGTTCACAAATCTTCTTTAATAGCCTGAAAGAACAAAAAATTCCCTTAATGCTTTTAAGCTTATAGGAATCACCCATGATTGAACCGCTGATGTCTTGTCTGGATCTACAACAATACCCTTATGAGACACTACATGGCTTAAATAAGAAACCTCGGTTTGTGTAAACTGACACATAGAAATTTTTAGAACCAATTTATTGTCTTATAATATCTGCAATGCTAATGAAATATGAAGTAAATGATCATGCCAATTTTTGCTATAAATCAATATATCATCAAGGAAAACTAATAAGAACATCCATAGATATGATTTGAAAATAGATATCATCAAGGCTTGAAATTTTGACAGAGCATTAGTAAGACCAATTGGCATCACCACAAACTCATAGTGTCCTTTATGAGTTCTAAATGTTGTTTTATGAATATCCTCATCGTGCATTCTTATTTGATGATATCCAAAATGTAGATCAAGTTTAGAAAAAAAGAACCAACCAATTCATCCAACAATTCATCAATTAATGGTATGAGAAATTTATCTTTGATAGTTGCTTTTTTTAACCCTTTATATTCAGTACACATTCTCTAAGTACCACCAGATTTTTTTGACCATGACCACTAGTGCAGCATAAGAGTTGGAGCTTAGTCTGATTACCTCAGTCTGTGAAATTTCTTGTATCATCTTTTCAATTTCATTCTTCAAATGAAATGAGTATCTTTATGGCCTTAAACAGATAGGTTTAGCATTTGGTAATCATGGAATTTTATGGTCACATTGTCTAAATGGAGATAATGAAGATAGTAGGGATGTGTAACGATCCGCATTTTTGAAATAATAAAATAAGGGATTTTATTATAAAATTTCCACTATAAACTTGGTAAAAATCTTAATTGCATTATTAAAGTGATTCATAAATTTTGTTATGAAGAAATCATAAGTCTGAAACCTAAAATCATTTTTTAACATGTTTTACATTTTTGTACAAATATAAAAATGTCCATATTCACTAAATTATTTGAAGGGTCTAAAGACCATAAAAATAAGTGATTTCAGTTTCACTGCAAAGATTAAATCTTGTACAGCTTTGATTTAGGAGATATTATTTTTCAAAGAGAGACTTAAAATATGTTTTGCGTGTGTTTAAAATAATGAAAATTTGATTTATTAATGGAGTTGGTCTCAAATCTCCAACCCAAGCCCATTTAAAAGTGAAGATGAGATAACACCTTTCTTCTTTGCTCTGTATGTTCATTTCATTTTTCAGAAACTTAAAAGCCAGAAAGCTCAAATCCTCCTTCTTCAACTCATTTCACCAAACCTCAGATGTTCCAAAAATCATAACAAATCAAATAAGTTTCTAAAAATTCCAAAATTTGGATATGTTGTTGGTGGTATATTCCAGCACCTTTACTCCAAATTTCATGGCAATTGGTTTGGTTTGATGGGTCAAAGGTCTTCTTTTCTCTAGTGGTTTACGGGTTAGATCTGGGTTGAAAACGAAGGTCGACAGAAAATTCATAACTAATTATGTAAAAATCATAAAAAGAAGAAATTTGGATATGTCGTTCTCAACTCATAAATACACCTTCTACAAAATTTCATAAGAAAATACTTAGCTTTTCTACCAAACCCTTGCTGCACTAAGGACGAAAATGCAGATTTTCAGTGATTTGTTTGTGTGTTGATGTATGTAATTTTGATAAGTTAAGGTGAGTTCTCACTCACACATACCATCTCTTATCTCTTATTGTTTGCTATGATTTTATGATGGATAAATAAGAATTTAATTGAGCTAGTTATTTCTATATAAATGTCTTTCATCCTCTGTTAAATATTTATAGTAAACCAACTCTCTAATGTCAGTTTGTAAACCTTTTTATTGTTGATTCTTGCTCCAAAGTCATGCCAAATTTTCTTTGGACTACTGCCCGTATGCTGCTCTATTTCCATGCTCAAATTCGTGTTTGAAATCGGATGAAATCAATGTTAAAATAGTGCTCAAAATCGAGTACGAACGTTGCTAAAGAAGCAACTGAATTCGCAACCTATGGTCGACCATGAGCACTCTAAGGTTGACTATAAAGGTTTATCCTTGCATATGCATGGTCGACCATGCTAATGTTCTGCTGCCTATTGTTTGGACTTGATTTTTTGAATTTTGTTGCTCCATTTTGCTGATTCTAGTGTTCTTTTGAAGGCTTCTACTTGTGAATTAGAAAGCCAATATTCGATGATAATTTTATGTTGCGTAGTTATAAATTTATATGAGTTTCGATATGGAAATTTCTATTGAATTTGCTGTTGAATTGATGTTTCCATGCAAGAGTTTTATAAACTTGTTTTAAAGGAATTTTTGATTCAATTAAAAGTTGGAATTTTTTAAATCGATTTTATAAGTAATAAATCATTTCTAAAGCTCATTTTTAAATGTTTAGTAATATAGTACTATTATGAAGGGATTTTAAAAGGAAATAATTTCCACATATTTTTCGAAAAATCGTTTTTAACTCGTTTTCTCGAAGTAAATTATTTTCTATAAAATTGCATGTTTTTGCACTCTTCGAAGGAATGAGGAAGTGACTTAAACAATTTAGTAAAACATGTGGTATGAGACACGTGCATTTACTTTTTTGGTTAATTCCACACTTGTTTGATTGAGGTCATACACGAGAGTGGAATAACTACCTTATAGTAAATGATTAAGTGAGAACGTGTGCTATGGGACGCACTGTTGTCACTAATTTGGTTACTATTTGGTAGTTGGTGACACTTTAAGTCGGACCTTTAGATATGTTGATTTCCAATACTAGACCTTCGGGCCATTTATTGGGTTTTCGGGCCATTTGTTGGACCTTCGAGTCATTTTTTGGGCCTTCTGGTCATTTATTGGACCTTCGGGTCATTTGTTGGGCATCAAATTTGTTGTCGATAGTACTTGGCATGCTTCGGCCATATATTGTTGATGCACGTGCGGCATAGCTTAGACTCGCCATTTGTTGGGATCGATACACCATTTTTTTGTTTTCTAGAATTCTTTATCTTTGATTTCTAGTATTTGATGAGATTTTAAATGTTTTCACCATTATGTTGAATGCTGGATATATATTCATAGCCTTAGAGAAATTTTGTGAGTTGAAACTTGGTGACTATATTTTTTTGTTTTGAACTCCTTAAAGAGTTCGATATGTTGAAATTGAGTTTTTGTAGAGATTAAAATCTTATTAAGATTGAGATTGAGATTTTGAGGCCATTTATTCCTAAATGGTTATTTCATATCTATGGATATTATCTGCAAATTATCAAATTGATGTTTAAGTTTGCATAAGTTATAATTGTTAAACATGTTACTTGCATATTATACAGTATCCTTTGAGTATTATGCATGTTTATTAAATAATCTCACCTATTTGGATATTTAGAGATAGTCAACCCTGAGTGTTTGTTTGCTAGGGTCTGGTCGAGACTTTTCAGGTTATAGGGACTCGGTGACTTTGGATTTGGGTTAGCTAGAGTAACTATTTGGAGTAGTAATTTGTGATTGAGTTTTTTTATCCTTTTATTATTAGTCATGTTATTGGTTTGTATATAGTTTGTGTGGTATTGACTTAAGATGTCATTTATATACTTGTGCTATCCCGCCTTTTGGCAAGGCCATGATAAGAAGAACTTAACTGGGAACCGAGGACAGTCCATACCGAAGATAGGATATACGCAGGCTCACTATGGATGTCGATAAATTTTGTCCGAATGCGGATTGAGCTACAATTGACAAGGAACGACGTGCAAAGCTATGGAAGATAACATTCCACATTTCAAGCCAATCGGAGTTCATATGCTCAAGATATGATCGATACAAACCAAGGAAATCAACTCACTCGCATCCATCATTTTGCATCGATCAGGTCGTATCCAATAGCGTCGATCAATTTCGTATCCATCGAGCATCCATCATTTCGTATCCATCACGAATACTCAGCTTCGTATCCACTTGGTCTCGTTTTACTTCGCATCCATCACATTTTCTCGGCTTTGAATCCATCAATTGGAGTTAATTCATATCGATTCCAATTTCACAGTTCGTATCAATCGATCAACGATCGATATGAATAGACCATCGAACCATCGATATGAAGTAGTACCTTCAATCGATAGGAAATGGCCTCTAGCTATCGGTATGAAATGGCCCCCAGCCGTCGATCCGAACAGAGCCTCAAATGATCGATATGAAATCAATGCTTTCCATCGATATGAAATGAAACACAAAACATCTGTATGAATGAAATGCACAGAATCGATATGAAACGAGGCACAGTTGATCGATACGAACAAGGCCAAATCTCATCGATACGAACGAGGCGTAAACATTGGAAAGACTTGGTTGATTCAGCGTCGAAAATGGATCGATCCAAGGAGTTAGCGTCATGTCAACTTACAAGCATGTGCCCAAAAGCGATACGTATAGATGGATGTGAAGGGGACCGATACGAATTCAACAGGCTACATAAAAATCGAATTTGCATCGATCATAATTTACAATATACAAGTCCAAATTCCATCAAATTTTCATAGAAGCTTGCATACATCCTTAGCAACATTCACGATCGATCCTGACTCAATTGGATGAAATATTGGTCGATATGAAGCTCGTTTGTATCGATCATAGATCGAGTGCAAACCACATGGGATCGATCGTGTAGGCCCACCCATGCGCAAGAAGAGGTCTTCCGAGATCTGAGCGAGATATTTGCAGCCTATGCCTATAAATAGCATCCCAGGACCTAAAAAAAGGGACTTTTTGGCTCTTCAACGTCTAGACTCTGTCGAAATCACTATTGTGCTCAAAGATCACTTTTGTACTCGAAATTTATCTATTGTAATCTATTGTAACCAGCAAGTAAAAATTAATAGAAGTAAATCATTTCATAACGGACGTAGGCAATACGCCGAACCACTCTAAATCTTTGTGTCTCTTTGCTGTTTTTCTGATTATTGTTTAGAGTGATTGTTAAATCCTCTTTTTTCATTTATTTCCTTCATTTTATCTCTTCAAACACTTTCGAAGAGTATTATGCCCAATATTGGTACAAGCACTTTGCTGTTTTCATTGAGAGAAACTGGTTTTTCTCCTTCTTGTTGGATCTGCTATCGATATCGGATTGCATAAATCTAAGAAGAAGATCCTGATTTCCAGTCTAAATTTCTTCCATCCTATTCAGATTTGCATCAAGTCTAGGAAAGAGCTTCACTATCCATTATGGTTAACACAAGGACAACTTCTACTGCTACAGATCCAGAAGAATGGGATCGATAGAATCCCGTGCAACTACCTCCGACTGATCAGAATGCTGCCAGACCATCAGATCCACAGGGCCCTGTCACCAGGGAAGAATTTCAAATGCTAATGCAAGAGTTGATACAGAGTAGACAACAACTTGTTGAACAACTACCGACCAATGCAGAATTTACCAATCAGCTGAATCATCAAAGGCGTAGAAAGTCCAGGAGGGATCAAGCTTCCTACTCATCTATAGAGAGTTCAGCCTCTACAGACTACCACCGTAGATCCACATGCCCATGGTTAGATGGGAGTTACACTCAAGCTATTGGACATCAGCATGCACTGAACATTGGGAAACCGAGAGTTGTCCCTTCAACTGGCCATCAGACTGGACCCTCCTTCCGAGGATGTACCATTCCATATTAGGCTACGGACAACCGCACTACTACTACCGCTACTGAACCGGGAGTTGATGCTCGAAACCGGACAAATCCGATCCACTATCAACATGAATACGCTCCACAGCATTATGGCTCAGAGAACTTAGAACCAAGGAGGCGAGATATGGACCGTCAACCGCCCCCGATCCACCCTCGCATTGTGGAACCCGACCACACCTTGTCCCAGCATGCTCAAAATGTCCAAATGCCAGACATCCCGTCGATGATCCGCCAGATGATCCGAGAAAGTCAAAGCCTCACTAGTGACGATTGGGGAATATCCCGGAGTCATACTCCTTTTACTGATGATATACTTTATGCTGAACCACCTTGACGTTTCAAAATACCACCTCTGCCCGTGTATGAAGGGAACTCTGATCCCAATCGGCATATTTTGAAGTACGAATGGCTAATGAATTCAGCACGAGCTGATGATGTAGTCAAGTGCTGAAGTTTCTCGATCTCTCTATGGGGCATAGCAACCATGTGGTTTACCCATTTACCACCTCGATCCAAATCGTGTTTTGACTAGTTGGCAACGAAGTTTGTAGAGCAGTTTTGCATGCATGTAACATGGCCGAAGGATGTTAATACTTTGTCTAGTGTCACTTAAGCTCCTAGAGAGATACTTAGACATTACTTGTAGAGATTTCATGCTGCATGCGCTAAGATTAGAAATCCCAATGATAACTCGATTCTGATGGCACTAACTAAAGGGATTGATCTTGATTCTTAATTCGGCAAAATGGTTGGTCGAAAAACCCCTACATCATTGGACCGTTTCTATTCCAAGGCAGCCTAATTCTTAAGAAGGGAGGATGCGAAATAGACTAGGAGAAAAGAAGACGCAGGGCCCGTATGTCATTGGACCATTTCTATTCCAAGGCAGCCCAATTCTTAAGAAAGAAGGATGCGAAACAGACTAGGAAAAAAGAAGACACGGGGCCCAGTGTGGAAGGAATCTAGAGTAATGTAGCTATTAAATAAACCGAGGAGAGTTCTGAAATAGTGCAATCGAATATTCAAAATAAACAGAATTAACAAAAAGGCAATGGGGATCGAAAAGGTAAACGGGATTAGAATTGTGGTCCATGACGTAGAGCTCCTATGTTTGATAATTATACTCCTTTGAACACGTCGCTGGAAAATGTGTACTTGCAGACTTGCAATACCATTAAATATAAGAAACCTGCCCCAAAACAATCATTGGAGAAACTAATTCAGACGGGAAAGTTTTGTGGGTTCCACGATAGCTATGGCCATAACACAAATGAGTGCCGTCATTTATAGGACGTCATTGAGAAGTTGATACGTGAAAGAAAGTTAGAGCAGTTTGTGTGGGTGTCGGAGTCTAGAGGTGCGGGCCCATCAAATCAAAATCGTGTACCTAATCAGGCAAGACAGGAGGAACCGGTTCGTACCGGCGGGTGGTTGGTGATAAATTCTATTAGTGGTGGTCCTCACCCAACAGACCAAAGCTAGAAGGAAATGGGGTCGTATGTCAGTTCCATTAGGCATGCAAACTTCGAGTGTTGTAGCAATCTGGAAGATGGGGCTCCGACCAAATATATTGTTTAAGCGAGCTTATGACCTGATGAAAATGGAAGCAAAAGATTTGAAGCCTTGTCAATTTCGTATTCACGGCTTCAACGGAAGGGTAACTATACCTACTAGAATGGTGGAGCTGCCAGTGGAATTGGGAATCGGAGAACGCCCAAGATTCCGGATATTACAATTTGTTGTATTCGACATAGATTCGCCATAGAATGCTTTCTTGGGCCGACCGGCCCTAGCTGAATTCAGGGCTGCCATAGCCCTTTGGTGTTTGACTTTGAAATTCCCTACCGACAATGGAGTTGGAGTTGTTCAGGAAGACCAGGCTGCTGGACGAACCTGATATGTTGCTGAGCTGCGTGAGGCACAACGAAGAGAAAAGGGAAAGGACATAGAGGAATCTTTCTGCGTCCGCTTTAAAGAGAATTGATAGCTAACACTTGGGCCTAGGCTCGGGCACCCCAATCAATTCCCAAGGGATCTTGACCCAAGAGATATTTATAGTGAAGACGAAAGTAAAGACAGTCAAGCTTTTATGGCCGAGCTGACGATCAATGTCCCGATCGATGATGATGATTCTAAAGTGATAAAGATTGGATCTCAGTTAAGCCAATCAATGCAAGATGAATTGGTTGAATTTCTCCGAGCAAACCTCGACGTGTTTGCCTGGACACATTCTGTCATGTGTGGAGTCTCCTCGGACATCGCGAGCCATACATTGAATATTGACCCACGATACGTCCCTATCTAACAAAAAAGGCGTGGTATGGATCCTGAGAGATCTGCCGCCCTTAAGGAAGAGGTAGATAAGCTTAAATCGAATGGATTTGTTCGATATGCATTGTACCTGGAATGGGTTTCTAATCCTGTACTTGTCCGAAAGCCTAATGGGAAATGGAGAACATGTGTTGAATACTCAGATTTAAATAAAGCATGCCCTAAAGATAGTTTTCCACTTCCTCGAATTGATCAGTTTGTGGATTCAATGGCCGGACATGAACTCTTATCCTTCACGGACGTGTATTCTAGCTACAATCAAATACCCATGCACTTACCTGACCAGGAGCATACTAGTTTCATAACCGATCTAGGAATTTACTGCTACAAAGGCATGCTTTACGGACTGAAGAATGCCAGAGCAAGTTACCAAGATTATTCAATCGAATGATCGCTAATCAGATCCGAAAAATCATGAAAGTATATGTAGACGATATGCTAGTAAAGTCGCGATTCTTCACTGATCAAATTAAAGACCTGGAATCAATGTTTAATATCCTCGGAGAGTATAGAATGAAGCGTAACCCATTGAAATGTCACTTTGGGGTCGCATTTGGAAAATTCCTTAGGTTTATCATCAACGCTCGAGGAATCGAAGCCAATCCCAAAAAATCTTGATGATTAGTAATATTGAGACCCCAAGAAATATAAAGCAAGTCTAGAGCCTTAACGGGAACGTAGCAGCACTAAGCAAGTTCATTTCAAAATCAACTGACAAATGTATTCCCTTCTTCGATCTGATCAGAAAAGGGAAACGGAACATTGAATGGACTACGGAATGTGAAGGCGCATTCTGAGTACTAGTTCAACATCTCTCCACACCACCTATTCTATCAAAGCCTATTGATCACGAGAGATTGTACATCTATTTGGCGGTTTCAGAAAACTCAATCAGTGCTGCCCTCATCCGAGAGGAAGACTGAATACAAAAGTCGGTCTACTACATTAGCAAATGACAGACCGGAGCTGAGAGAAACTATCTGAAGTTAGAGAAGTTGGCTTATTGTCTTGTTATAGCCTTAAGGAAGCTCCTTCCGTATTTCCAGGCTCATCCTACCGCCGTTTACACCGACCAGCCGTTCGACAGGTCCTTGCGCGGCCTGAGACGTCTGGTTGGTTACTCAAATGGAATATAGAGCTCAGTTTGACAATACCTATACTCCAAGGCGAGCTATTCAAGGACAAGTCCTAGCAGATTTCATAGTAGAGTTTACTATCCCAGAGGACTTGACCGAAACCAGTGAATCTCCTAAGTATATCTAGAAGTTGCATGCCGACGGTGCATTAAACGACTGTTGCTCGGGTGTTGGGTTGTACTTGAAACTCCCATAGGTCGATCAATATGTTATGCTCTAAAGTTTGATTTTCATGCGACCAACAATGAAGCTGAGTATGAATGCCTGCATGCCGGATTAAGACTTGCTAGAGATTCAAAGATCGTTGCTATGGAGATTTATTGTGATTCGCAATTGGGCGTGTGTCAAATTTGGGGAACACCAGGCCAAAGACCGAAGACTTACTGCTTATCTAGCTCGGGTTCATGAAATACTAAATCAATTCGATTATTAGGCCATCTACTCCATCCCCCGAGAGTGCAATCAAAAAGCTGATTCATTAGCAAAGTTAGCCAGTATAGGTAAGGCACAACAAATGGGACTCGTTCCCATGGAAACGCTATCATCCCCGAGCATCGATCAAATGGAGACGGATTGCTTATTTGAGGTCATTCTCGGTAAGGAGTCATGGATTACTCCGTTCAGAAATTATCTGAAGCATGGAACACTGCCAGAGCATAGGAGTGAAAAAAGACAAGTTCTACGAAAAGCTTCGCGGTTCACTATTCAGAATGAAGTCATGTACAAAAGAGGATACTTTGTTCCTTTACTCCGGCATTTCGCTCACAATGAAATTAAACGAGTGTTACGTGATGTGCACGAAGGAGAATGTGGCAATCACATCGGGAGGCAAGCTCTTGCTAAGAAAGCGCTCCGATATGGGTACTATTGGCTGACCGTAAATTGCAATTCATCAGACTACGGCAGAAAATGTCATAGATGTCAAAAATGCACTCGGATTCCTAGAGCCCCTCCTCCCGAAATATCTCAGATGGTCAGTCCATGGCCGTTTGTAGTCTGAGGCATTGATATTATTGGTTCTCTACCTCTGGAAAAAGGTGGTGCGAAGTACGTCATCGTCGTAGTTGATTACTTTACTTAGTAGGCGGAAGCTGAACCCTTGCTACAATCACAACAAAAAAGTAATCAACTTTGTAGTATGCAACATTATTTGTTGATTAGACCTCCCATATACCATCATTACTAATAACGGAACCCTATTCGATAATGTAGAATTTAATAATTTTTGTCAGCGATTCCACATCGAAAAGAAATTCTCCGCGGTTGCACACCCTCAAGCGAATAGACAGGTCAAATCAGTTAATAAATTTATAAAGTCTATTCTGAAGAAACGATTGGAAAGGGCCGGAGACAAGTGGGTCTATAAACTTCCTATGTCTCTATGGGCTTACCGAACAACCCACAAGTCCACGATCGTCCACACTCCATTCTCTCTTTCTTATGGTTCCGAAGTCGTAATTCCAATCGAGATAGAAGTACCTTCTCATCGCAAGAAATATTATGATTCGAAGACAAATGCTATATTACTTGCTGATTTTCTGGATTTTTTAGATGAGAAGCGAGAGGAGGCTGACTTGATGGCAACCGCGTATCGAATTCGAGTCACCCGATTGTACAATGCCAAGGTCCGACCCCGAACCTTTGAACTCGACGATCTTATCCTTAAAAGAATCTACCCGGTTCCTTCACACATGAAACCAACGTGGGAAGGGTTGTATGTAATCGAACAAAAGCTTAGAGATGACACATTTAAGTTATCGACGGTTGACGGTCTTACTCTGCCAAGAGCCTGGAACAGCAAGAGTCTTCGTTGCTACTACACATGACAGGCTTTATTTATTCATTCCACTTTTTGTTTGCAATTTTTTTCTACATTTCGATATTTGAATTTTTAATAAGGCAACCGACTTTGCTATATTTTCTTATTTTAGCAATAAAATGCCATCTCTTCGAGCTAGAGCTGTGATTTTCGAATATGTCATACAACCATCACGATGCACGAAGAGCTAAGTTCCATCGCAAGGTGGGATTTATTCAAATAGGGAGTGACGGTGATACGACCGATTACTCGTTAGGTAATACCCAAGCTCGGGGGGTAGCCATCACACGAAAGACTAAAGTGGATTGATACATGAAAATCCACTAACTAACTCCAAATTTCAAGAGTGCGAACTGGAGTATAAATCTATAAATGCAGTTTTGAGGGGTGGATCCGTCCACCTAATGACATCGCCCGTATCCGAACCAAATTCGAGGAGGATCGATTTGTCCATCTAACGACCTCACTTGTTAACTCAGGGTGGATGTGAATCGACCATCCACGATCCTGGTGGATCCATCGTTCCCGGAGCACGAACAAAATCCTAAAGCCTAAACAGATGTCACTGACCATCTATCGGCCTACCCTTGATTCCCAGAGTGCAAACTGGAGTACAAACATCAACCAACTCCAAATTACCAGAGTGCGATGTATAAACATCTATTAACTTCGAATTCCTAGTGCGCAAATTGATGTATGAATATCTATTAACTCTAAGTCCCCAGAGTGTGGACTAGAGTATAAACATCGATTAACTTTAAATCCCCAAATAGCGGATTAGGGTTTGAACACAAACTAGATACAAATCAACTATCTATAAGACAACTCTGAATCCCCAGAGTGTGGTCAGAGTATGAACATAAACTGGGTGTGACTAACTACCCACGAATCAATCTAAAGTCCCTAGACTACTGACGTAGTTATAAATATTAAACAGACATGAATGACTGCCGGTGAAAATAACTTAAGTCCCCAGAGCGTGGACACATCACAAAGTCTCACGCGGACATAATCGACCACCGACGAATAGGTGTAATCCCAAGAGTGTGGATACAATGTCCAATTAATAAGTAAGTGTGGTCCGATCACTCGGATTCATCATGTCCCAGCCTTGTTTCACAAAGATCGAGATCGATATGTCGAAAGCAAACAGCGATCGCTGATCGATCTTTCAAATGTATCCTCGAATCTGAGGACGAAACTTAAGCATCGACCACAGATTGAAACAATGTGATATTGGAATTCGAATCAACACTTGATTGCGATTCGAAATTGTAACTCCGAGACTTATCATTTGAATCCGGGTCCGAATTGAAGAACTAAAGCTTCACAAATGTTTTACATATAAGTTTGATTAATAAAGCATTTAAGTAAATCAGCACAAGTCTACGGAAGACAAAATGAAATTTTATTCAAATCATTCTTTGGAAGAAAAAGACTAAGTACAAAACTATATCAAAAGTTTTGCTAGCAGGGGCCGAAGCCACATCTATACACGGCTTATGAGAAGAAAGCAAAAAATAGATTCCTATCTATCTACCAAAAATGAACGGAAGAAGCATGTATACTCTTTCATTTTTTGTCGACTTATTCTTCGACGTAGACTCGCTGGAGCTGCAACTTGGTTTTCTTTTTGAGCCTTTGCCTTTTGGCGGCCGATCTTCAATCGGGGGCATTATATTAATTTCCTCCTCCAAACTCACGTGAATGGGAATGCTTTCTGAAAGTGGAGTCGGTGGGACCGGATCTACTATAGGAGGCGGAATAGGCATGATGGTGTCAACAACCGTGCCACCAGGAGACATCATTCATAACGGGACTGGACCAGGTCCCACCATTCCACCTCCAAAACTACTAGCTTGGGCAGCTGCTTCCATTTTGGCGTTAATCTCAGCCATGATCTCCTCTTTATGAGTTGTTTGTGCACCGACGGAAGCGCTAGCAGCTGGGCTTGAGGAGCTACTCATAAGTGCTACTCCACTCATGACAAACGGCAAATCTGAAAAAGGGTCACTATGATGACTGAGAAATTTCTCCATCATATGTTCATCAAATATAAGTGTGCTCCCCTGTAACCCATTCGTAGGTGCGGTGGCCAATGTCGTGGTCGCCTCCGTTATGATAGCCTCCTGCTCGTGATGTAATTCTTGAGTTTGTTGAATATGCTAGTATATGATTTTTGTTTAATGATAATAAACATATACATACATACATACATACACAGATATATATATATATATATATATATATATATATATTGCAATGCCCCGTCCGAGAGCCTCATTAACAAAGAGTATTATATGGATAATACCGTCTGCTAATGCGGAAAATAGAGTATAATGGAAGCGACCATGTGTAATCTTACTTTAACTATCTACTGAACACGTCAAAAAGTGAAATCTATTTTTTTTCTTCTTATATGGTTTGACATATTCAATAAATACTTAAAGCAAAAATACAATGGCTAAAAGATCTATCAGAATAAACCATAATAGCAAAATGAACATCATCACAGAACAACATCAGATAATAAGCAAATAGTCTCAACACAATACAACATCAAGTACAGATCCAAATATAAAAGTGGGTACAAAGCCAATACTCACACATCCGTGAGTCAAAAGAATATACACAAGATAGTCATAATATCAAAGTATCATAAAGAATGAATAACAAGTAAAGTTATCTATAGTATAGCGGATATATCCAAAGCGGAAGCACCGAAGCAAGCTAAGTCCAAAGCGATCTAACCAGAAACAACTCGGTCTGACCCGAGCATAAAATACTCGGGTCAGGCTAGCTAAACAAATCAGTTGGATAAACTGAAAAATAACCATGATAAGATAATGAGGCAACATAGAACACAATAATCTTCAAAAGAGAAACATATATCATGGTAATAAAGACCAAAATCTCTCACATAGAGAAGAAACAAACATCTAAGTAGAGATGTATAACAAGCCTCATATCATTGGCATAACATAAGCACAAGTGCCAGTGTAGGCACAAAACATGTTCCACAAGGTAGTCACGCTTATATCGTGTGGTTGCGTAAAACTATCACCGAATGGCGCTACAGAGGGAATATAAATCACACAAGAAAACATTAGTGCACTACTACTGCACTCAATCACACAGGAAATATACCCCAGTAATACACCCATCACTTTAGCTAAGGGGCAACACCTAAAGGAGACAGTCTGAAGACACTATCCAGAAGGTGATGAGCCAGAAGGAGACAGTCCGAAGATACTATCCCAAAGGCAATAAATCCAAGGGAGACAGTCCGAAGACACTATCCCAAAGGTATCACTCAGGAAATACGCCGTAGTGGTAAAGGCTCGTAGGCCCAGTACTCGTTTACCATTAACGGTAGGATTGTGTCACGAACTCTTAGCAAGGAACCCGTAAAGTAGTAACGTGAGTCCCATACCCCCACGTTCGCACTAAATGGTTTAGTAATCAATCATAAGCTTCCACACTCAAAGCAGTAAAAAGTTCACCTCATGTCAACGGTAAATTAAGCCAAAAGGCCAAAATGATCAATCGAATAGGTTGGGGATTAATCGGAAAGATAAATGCATGGATTCATGGTCCGTGTTTTATCTAACCATTTAATCACCTTTCCACTTTGCTCGAAGTGCAGAAGAGTGTATATTTTACATAGAAAATAGTTGGAGAAAGCGGACTTTTAATCGTTTGAAAACCTCTTTAGAAATAGCCTTTGAAATTCTCTTATTATGGAGTAATTAATTTTAATATTTAAAATAATACTAAATAATAGTTTCAAAAGCTAATTTAATGGAAAATCACTTTAAAATGATTTATGAAATCCGTGCACGAAATCTAGAGACAAATCTCAAAGAAATCAGAAAATCTCACAAAAATAGTCGAAATTATACCAAGTATAAAATCACTGAAAACAAGTCGAAGTCACTAGTTCAACGGCAGATTTGAACCTGCATGCCGAGTCCAAATGGCATGAAAATTAACAGACATGTAGATCAACATCCCTGCTCCAAACTGCACAAAGAATCGGGCAATTCAGATTTGAAACGAAGAAACGGCGTCGTCTCAAAGTCGGACAAAAATCACAAAACTCTACTGTGTCAAAATAGTGCAAAGGTCCAACTTCGACGACATGGTCGAAGGGTCATATGAACCCAGATCTTGATGAAAATTTGCAGGACCATATTACAGAACTCCTATTTTTATATGCAACAAGAATCGTTCGGTTCTAACTTGAAACGAAGAAATAGCAACGTCTCAAAGTTAGTCCGACGATAACTGAAAATGATCGCTGTTGTAAAACAGTTTCTGGGTGCTACTTCGGCAATAAAAAAGAAGTATCTAACGCATCCAGATCTAAACCAAACTTTTCAGGGTTGAAGATCTTGACCTCATCTTTCCAATGAGACCGAAATCGAGGAAATCCGACATCGGACCTGCTCACATCAAGGTCGCGAAGTTGGATGTTTGAACTAAAATTAATCACTGTGTTTTTTTTTCAAACAGTTTCTGGGTGCTACTTTGGCTATAAAAATGAAGTGAAAATGCACCCAGATCTTAACCAAATTTTACTGGGTTGAAGAAATCGACCTCATCTTTCCAACGAGATCAAAATCGATGAAATCCGACATTAGACCTGCATGCAGTGAGGTCGCAAAGTTGGACATCTGAACTGAAATTAATCACTGTTTTGTCAAAATAGTTTATGGGTGCTACTTCAGCAATAAAAACGAAGTATCAAACGCACTCAGATCTTAACCAAATTTTGCAGGGTTGAAGATTTCGATCTCATCTTTCCAACGCGATCATGATGAAATCCGACATCGACCTACTCACAGCGAGCTCGCGAAGTTGGACATCTGAACTGATATTAATCATTGTTTTGTCAAAACAGTTTTTTTTTCAAAACAACTTCAGAAACTTGCAAACCAACATTCCAACCGTAGCACATATCAAATGGGTTTCTAGCTAGCATTTATTACCTTTAACCAAGCAAGAGAATGCTCAAACACAAAGATTAGCAATCCCCAAGCAAGAAGATGAAGATCAATGAGCTTGAGTCCATGAAAATGCACAAAAACAATGATTACTAATTTATTTCAGAAATCAAAGAATGAATTAGATGTGGGTTTTGTGATTGTTATTACCTCTTTTAATGGTTTGGATTAACTCTCTTTTATTTGGTGTAGATTGGAGTTTTTCTTAGGAGGCCATGGCTAGGTGTAGGAGCTTTCTAATTAGGGTTTTGTGGTAATGAAATGAAGTGTTGGCTGAAATGGGAGAGTAAAAGATAATTTATAGGCTAATGGTTAGGGTTATTAGGTCTAATACCCATTAGGACTTGGTATTATTCATGTGTATATAGATAAGCAATTTTCTCTAAGTACAATCTACATACAAATTACTAAATACATTTCAAACCATAGAAAATTATGAAAAGATATTAAGAATTATTTTTAGCCATTTCATAAAATCCTATATCAACAATATTTTACATTTTAACCCCTAGTTTCCCCAAAATACCTTTTATATTTAATATTAGCCAAAAATCACCATTTTGCAAATAAATTGCAAATTAAATTCCCAAATCAAATATTGCACTATTTTACACATATAAAATTTTGCAATTTTATAAATTTCAAATTTCCCTAATTAATTTCCATAAAATGCTCCATTTTATACTTAAGCCCAAAAATATTGATTTATTCAAAATAACTAAATTTTGAACAAATTAGCCACATTAAAAATTCATTAGTAGCTCCAATTAAATTAAAATCACAATTTTAATTTTTTATTTGGTAATTGCAATCACGGGTTGTAACAGACTCCCTCCTTTAAGAAAATTGCGTCCCCGCAATTCCTTAAATATGAAAATTATCTATAACATCTAATCCTTTAAATAAATCAAACAAAGGTGAAGTAAAGATACTCACCAGAAACAGATGAAGATAGAAAACCAGGATAAGTACGCTTGATAAATTCTTTGGTCTCCCAAGTGCAGTCCTTAGGATTAGACGACCATTGAATTTTAACAAGCAGGACCTCTTTGTTTCGAAGGCGTCTAACCTCCGAATCAAGCACACGAAGAGGTTGTTGGTCAATAGATAGATCAGGAGAAATCTCTAAATCTGGTATAATAAGCGGATCAATAACAGAATCAGGATCGCAAACACACTTGCGAAGCTGAGAAACATGGAACACGTCACGCATTCCGAAAAAATGAGCAGGCAGAGCAACACGATAAGCTATGGGGCCAATGCGTTCCATAATAGGAAATGTCCGACATAGCGAGGAGCCAATTTCCCAGTGGAGATGAAACGCACAACCCCCTTCATAGGAGATATCTGAATAAATACATGATCGCCAATCGAGAATTCAAGAGGCTTCCTACGGTTGTCCGCATAGGATTTCTATGACGAATAAGAATAATCTTCTCAGAAGATTCCCGTATTGAATCTGGACCAAGAATAAGCTTCTCGCCAGATTCTAACCAAAAAGATGGAGAATGACATGGCCTTCCGTATAAGGCTTCGAAAGGAGCCATGCAATACTTGACTGAAAACTATCGTTGTAGGAGAACTCCACAAGTGGCAAGTGGTCCTCCCAACTACCTCCAAAATCAAGGATACAACAGCGAAGGAGACCTTCCAAGACACGATTCACTCTCTCAGTCTGACCATCAGTCTGAGGATGATAAGCAGTAGAAAAATTCAGCTTTGTTCCCAAAGCTGATGGAAGACACTTCCAAAAGTGACTAGTGAATAACGGGTCACGGTCACAAACAGGGAACTATGGATACCATGAAGTCGAACGACTTCCTTCACATAAAGCTTAGCCAAAAAGGAGCAGACTGAGTGAACTTCATCGGAATAAAGTGAGAAGATTTGGTCAATCGATCAATGATGAACCAAACAAAAGTATGGCCCGACCTCGATCGAGGTAGACCGTCAGTAAAATCCATCAAAATCTGATCCCATTTCACAATGGAATCTCTAATGGCTGTACAAGACCGAAAGGGCGTTGATGCTCGGCCTTGGTAAGTTGACAAGTCATGCAATTGCTCACATAACTTGCAACATCACGCTTCAGACCTTCCTAATAATATAAACGACACATGTCGGCATACATCTTGCTAGAACCAGGATGAATGTTATACTTAGTACGATGACAATCGTCAAGAATGTCATGCCTAAGTGCAGAATCAGAAGGAATAATAAAACGGTTCTTCTTGTGAAGGCACTGATGAGAATCAATACTGTAATCCAATGACGTCTCATCACTGGATCCAGTCTCAACAATATGAATGAAAGGCAATAAATCTGGATCTTGCCGCTGAGCATGGGCAATGCGATCCAATAAGCTAGGTCGAGCTTCCAGACCGAATAATAATATCGAAGAATCAAGAGGCGGAGCTCGATCACGAATATCACAAATAGATAATGTCTCAAGATTATCCCATTCGGCTATCATCATAGAAACTACAGCCGAATGCTTGCAACTAAGCGCATCTGCTACACGATTACCCTTGCCAGGGGCATACTGAATGTCAAGGTCATATGAGGCAAGGAACTCAAACCATCGTTGCTGCCTCACATTAAGATCCTTTTGAGTGAAGAGATATTTCAAGGACTTATGATCGGTATAAAGAATGAAACATTCGCCCAATAAATAATGGTGCCATATCTTCAAGGCAAAGACAATGGCAGCTAACTCAAGATCATGAGTAGGATAGCGAACCTCATTCGGATGTAGTTGCCTAGAAGCATAAGCAACCACCCAATCCTTCTGCATGAGAACGGCACCAAGACCGCTACCGCATGCATTAGTATAGACAACAAGATCGTCGTTTCCTTCGGGAACCACAAGAATAGGACCATGAGTGAGAAGTTCTTTTAATCGCTAAAAAGAATCTTCACACTTATCTGACCGGATATAACGGACGCCCTTACGAGTAAGGGTAGTCAATGGAAGCACAACACGGGAAAATTCCTTTATGAACCAGCGGTAATAACCTGCCAGTCCCAGGAAGCTACGAATCTCATGCACATTCTCGGGTCGATTCCAATTTTGAATGGCTTCGATCTTGGCGGGATCGACAGATATGCCTTCAGAAGATACAACATGACCCAAGAACCTAACCTCATTCTCCAAAAAGTGGCATTTGGAGAATTTGGCTCTAAGATGATGAAGATGAAGTGTATCCAAGAAAATCCTCAAATGATGGGTATGCTCTATCTCGGATCTAGAATATATCAGAATGTCGTCAATGAATACAAGAAAAAACATATTGAGATATTCCCGGAATACTCGATTCATGAGATCGACAAAGAATGCAGGATCATTCGCCAAACCAAACGGCATGACTAACCATTCAAATGAACCATACCGAGTGCAGAAAGCTGTAAGTGGCACACTATCATCCGCAACTCGGAGCTGATGAAATCTTGTGGAAGGGTCAAGCTGAGAAAAGACCTTCACACCACTTAGCTGATCAAACATATCGTCAATCTGAGGCAATAGATAATGATTCTTGTTGGTCACCTCATTAAGCTTGCGGTAATCAACGCAAAGCCTAAGAGAACCATCGGACTTCTTCACGAAGACGACCACGGCACCCCACGGAGAAGAACTGGACTGAATAAAATGCTTTGCTTCGAGTTTAACTAATTACTTCTTGAGTTCCTCATTCTCCTTTGTAGACATCCTTGTGGGAGGATGACTAATTGGATGAGAACCGGGAATGAGATCAATACGGAACTAAATAGCCCGCTTAGGCTGTAAACTCGAAACTGGCTCAAAAATATCGGGGTAATCCCGAACAATAGGAATACGAGATATATCACAATCATCATCTCGTGAATCAAGAGCTCATAGAGAAGCTTCGGAGATATCTACATCCCGAAGAACAAGAGCTAACTAAGCGGAAGAGTCAGGGTGACTAAGAAATAGTACCCGCTCAGAACAAATGATCTTGCCATCATATCAAATGAGCCAATCCATCCCCAATATCATGTCGAAACTCAAATAAGCCATAACGTGCAGATTCGCACAGAAAGAAAAGACACAAAGATCAATATCAACATTCTCAAAAAGCAAGCTAAGGGTCGTGGATCCGCCAATGGGGTTCACAATACTTAGAGAAGAAACCAAACAAGAAACATCCAAAGACATAATATCAATAAGTTCCTTTGATACGGATGAATGAGAAGCACTCGTATCAAAGAGAACTCTAATAGACTGATCATGAAATAAAATAGAACCTTCGAAAATGGAAGGATGCGTACCTCGAGGCTGAGATGAAGATGCAGGAGCCTTGGCGGCATTAAGCTTTCCAGATCTAGGAGGTGCAGTAGGACAAGCGGAAATAAGATGACCCTCCTTCTTACAATAGCGGCAGATAAGAGGTTTGTCACACTCTTTAACCATATGGTCTGTAGATCCACAGTTGAAACACTTCCAAATGGAAGGTGTTCCACTAGGCTGAGACTGAGGCTGAGAACCAGAATTGATGAATTTCTTCTTCTTCTGGGAAGCGGAAGAATTAGGCTTGTGGAAAAACCTCTTCTTTTTGGGGGTGCTTGGGCACCTCAACATCATCATTACTATCCTTCTCCCTCTCGACTGCTTCAAGGTGAAGCACCGAATCTACAAGCTCTTCGAATGAAAGCTTGAGTTGAAGCATCAGTTTCTTCTTGAGGTACTTCCTCAGACCCTCAACAAATTTGAGATTCTTCTTATGTGGTGTGTTAATGAACTCGAGGCCGTACTTGGACAGGGCCTCGAAAGAAGAAACATAATCTGAAAAAGTGGATTTCGCTTGCTTAAGATCAATAAAGCGGCGAGCAAGAGAGATCTTCTCAGATTTCGGAACAAATTTAAGCTCAAAACGCTCACAGAACTGAGCCCAAGTAAGAGTGGTCTCATCGACCTCGGCAATGAGAAGCTCAAAGCGTGGTTCTGAAGCATACTGGAAGCTACAAGAACTCTGTCATGATCAGGACGAGTCATGCGAGAAAAGATGTGCTCGCATACGCGGATCCATGCCTGGACCTCAAGAACAGACTCGGAGCTATTGAACGGCTTGCCCCCGAGATGTAAGAAATCACTGCAAAGGCATGCAAGGCACACTTGCGTGGTGCATCAGAAACTGGAGTAGGAGGCTGAGAGTTTCGAACAAGCTCCATAATCTGATCGGTAGTCATAAAAATACCGCCTGGATGTGGGTCACCGGATTGCCCAGCATCCGCAGAATGACGGGTCCTACCTCTTCCAGACATACTGAAAGTTAAGATAAGATACGAGTTAAGCACGATTCAAAGATAAATAATGCAAAGTGGAATACTACGGAATATAAATGTATTCCTAAACATATTCCTAAGTTATCTATCCAATGTCATGAGGTAAGGGCTTTGTAATATTTGAATCATACCAGGATGTATTGAACTAAGTGTTAGTGTTCTGTGTTTATTATACTTAGTTTTGAACCTCGCACTGATACCAAGCTATAATGCCCCACTCCGAGAGCCTCATTAACAAAGAGTATTATATGGGTAATACCGTCTGCTAATGTGGGCAATAGAGTATAATGGAAGCGACCATGTGTAATCTTAATTTAACTATCTACTGTACACGTCGAAAAGTGGAATCTATTTTTTTCCTTATCATGTGGCTCGACATATTCAATAAATACTTAAAGAAAAACTATAATGGCTAAAAGATCTAATAGAACAAAGCATAATAGCAAAATGAACATCATCACAGAACAACATCAGATAATAAGCAAATAGTCTCAGCACAATACAACATCAAGTACAGATCCAAATATAAAAGTAGGTACAAAGCCACTACTCATGCATCCGTGAGTCAAAAGAATATACACAAGATAGTCATAATATCAGAGTATCATAAAGGATGAATAACAAGTAAAGCTATCTATAGTATAGCGATGTATCCAAAGCGGAAGCACCGAAGCAAGCTAAGTCCAAAGCGACCTAACCTGAAACAACTCGGTCTGACCCGAGCATAAAATACTCAGGTCAGGCTAGCTAAACAAATCAGTTAGATAAACTGAACAATAATCATGGTAAGATAATGATGCAACATATAACATAATAATCTCCAAAAGAGAAACATATACCATGGTAATAAAGATCAAAATCTCTCACATAGAGAAGAAACAAACATTTAAGTAGAGATGTATAACAAGCCTCATATCATCGGCATAACATAAGCACAAGTGCCAGTGTAGGCATAAAACAAGTTCCATAAGGTAGTCGCGCTTATATCGTGTGGTTTCATAAAACCATCACCAAATGGCGCTACACGAGGGAATATAAATCACACAAGAAAACATTAGCGCGCTAGTACTATACTCAATCACACAAGAAATATACCCCAGTGACACACCCATCACTTTAGCTAAGGGGCAACACCTAAAGGAGACAGTCCGAAGACACTATCCAGAAGGCGATGAGCCAAAAGTGATGGTCCGAAGAAACTATCCCAAAGGTAATAGATCCAAGGGAGACAATCCGAAGACACTATCCTAAGGTATCACTTAGGAAACACGTCGTAGTGGTAAAGGCTCGTAGGCCCAGTACTCGTTTACCACTAACGGTAGGAATGTGTCACGAACTCTTAGCAAGGGACCTGTAAAGTAGTAACGTGAGTCCCATACCCCAGCGTTCACAGTAAACAGTTTACTAACCAATCGTAAGCTTCCGCACTCAAAGCAGTAAAAAGTTTACCTTATGTCATCGGTAAACTAGGCCAAAAGGCCAAAATGATCAATCGAATGGGTCGGGGATTAATCGGAAAGACAAACGCATGGATTCATGGTCCGTGTTTACCTAACCATTTAATCACCTTTCCACTTCGCTCGAAGTGTAGAAGAGTGTATATTTTACTTAGAAAATAGTTGGAGAAAGCGGACTTTTAATCGTTTGAAAACCACTTTAGAAATAGCCTTTAAAATTCTCCTATTATGGAGTAATTAATTTAATATTTAAAATAATACTAAATAATAGTTTCAAAAGCTAATTTGATGGAAAATCACTTTAAAATGATTTATGAAATCCGTGCACGAAATCTAGAGACAAATCTCAAAGAAATCGGAAAATCTCAGAAAAATAGTCGAAATTATACCAAGTATAAAATCGCTGAAAACAAGTCGAAGTCACTAGTTCGACTGCAGATTTGAACCTGCAAGCCGAGTCCAAAGGGCATGAAAATTAGCAGGCATGTAGATCAACATCCCTGCTCCAAACTGCATAAAGGATCGGGCAATTTCGACTTGAAACGATGAAATGGCTTCGTCTCAAAGTCGGACAAAAATCACAAAACTCTGTTGTGTCAAAATAGTGCAAAGGTCCAACTTCGACGACACGGTCGAAGGGTCATATGAACCCAGATCATGATGTAAATCTGTAGGAGCATAGCACAGTACTCCTACTTTGATATGCAATAAGAATCATTCAATTCCGACTTGAAACGAAGAAATAGCAATGTCTCAAAGTTGATCCGACGATAACAGAAAATGATCACTGTTGTAAAACAGTTTCTGGGTGCTACTTCGGCAATAAAAACGAAGTATCTAGTGCAGCCTGATCTAAACCAAACTTCCTAGGATTGAAGATATCGATCTAATTTTCCCAGCGATACCGAAATCGATGAAATCCGACATCGGAACTACTCGCAGTAAGGTCGCGAAGTTGGACGTTTGAACTAAAATTAATCACTGTGTTGTTTTTTTTTCAAACAGTTTCTGGGTGCTACTTTGGCGGTAAAAATGAAGTTTCAAACGCATCCATATCTTAACCAAATTTCACTAGGTTGAAGATCACGACCTCATCTTTCCAACGAGACTGAAATTGATGAAATCCAACATCGGACCTGCTCGCAGCGAGGTCGTGAAGTTGGACATCTGAACTGAAATTAATCAATGTTTTGTCAAAACAGTTTCTGGGTGCTACTTCGGCAATAAAAATGAAGTATCAAATGCATCTAAATCTTAACCAAATTTGGCAGGGTTGAAGATCTCGATCTCATTGTTCCAACGAGACCAAAACCGATGAAATCCGACGTCGGACCTGCTCGCAGCGAGGTCGCGAAGTTGGACATCTGAATTGAAATTAATCACTATTCTGTCAACAGTTTTTTTTCGAAACAATTTCAGAAACTTGCAAACCAACAATCCAACCGTAGCAAATATCAAAGGGTTTTTAGCTAGCATTTATTACCTTTCACCAAGCAAGAGAATGATCAAACACAATGATTAGCAATCCCCAAGCAAGAAGATGAAGATCAATGAGCTTGAGTCCATGAAAATGCACAAAAACAATGATTACTAATTTATGTCAGAAACCAAAGAATAAATTAGAGGCGGGTTTTGTGATTGCTATTACCCTTTTAATGGTTTGGATTAACTCTCTTTGATTTGGTGTAGATTGGAGTTTTTCTTAGGAGGCCACGGCTAGGTTTAGGAGCTTTCTAATTGGGGTTTTGTAGTAATGAAATGAAGTGTTGGCTGAAATGGGAGAGTAAAAGATAATTTATAGGCTAATGGTTAGGGTTATTGGGTCAAATACCCATTAGGACTTAGTATTATTCATGTGTATATAGATAGGCAATTTTCTCTAAGTACAATCTACATACAAATTACTAAATACATTTCAAACCACAGAAAATGATGAAAAGATATTAACAATTATATTTAGCCATTTCATAAAATCCTATATCAACATATTTTACATTTTAACCCCTAATTTCCCCAAAATACCGTTTATAGTTAATATTAGCCAAAAATCACCATTTTGCAAAAAAATTGCAAATTAAATTCCCAAATCAAATATTGCACTATTTTACACATAAAATTTTGCAATTTTATAAATTTCAAATTTCCCTAATTAATTTCCATAAAATGCTCCATTTTACACTTAAGCCCAAAAATATTGATTTATTCAAAATAACTAAATTTTGAACAAATTAGCCACGTTAAAAATTCATTAATAGCTCCAATTAAATTAAAATCACAATTTTAATTTATTATTTGGTAATTGCAATCATGGGTTGTTACATATATTCATTTAAATGTATTTGTTAATGTACTACTTTATTTTCACAGATTAAATAAATATTTGTTGAATAAAATAAATAACACAGAATTTAAATTCAAATGGATATTTAATTCAAACAAATATTTATTACAATTTTGAATAGTACAAATCTGAGCTCTCACTATATATATACATATACACAAATTTCAATTACAATACAAATTCGATTACATCACAATTTTTCATTTACAAATGCCCTTACTACATATCGTTCGTTCACTCATAATTTATCTTCATCTTTATTCCATATTGAATCCAGCATCTAAGCAATCTGCAAAATATACACTGACGTATTAAAATTGAAAAGAAAATATTTTTGCAGTGTAAAATAAAATGTATTTTAAAAATATTATTTGCCTCAGTTATTTGGGTTGTTCGTCATCATTTAAATTTGATTCATCATACACGAACAGCTTGTGACATGCACAATGTATCACTATACATGCCACAAGGCTATGCACACCAATATACACTTGATAAAGTTAAAGGGACAGGTGAGCTCAAGGTCAAACCCAAATCAAAAGTTGGGTTCAACTCAAGTGCAATAAAAAAATGATATCAGAACAAGGTCAAACCCGAGCTACAAAATGGATTCAACTCAGGTGCACTACAAAACATCACAAAACTGTCGAGCATAAGAATTCAAATACAACCAAGGCAAAATGAAGACAAATTCCAAAATCATAAATTCAGTGCAGCACAACCAAACTGCCCAGGCTCAAAAGCTTATATGTGCTACAGAGACCCGGGATGTATGAATTCGGGCTCAAGACAAATATTCAGATCTTTCTTTTAATTAAAATCAAAGACGACTAGTTCATGGAAAAGTCTCAACCAAAATTCAAAATGTACTCAACACATCTATATGTGCACCAAGGAAGTTGTACATTAGCAAGTGTAGCTTCAACATGAAGTTCAACAGTGATGAAGCATAGTCAAACAAGACTAAAATGGCAACTGGCAACAAGTAACATATATACAATGCACCAGATGAAGCCGTAAATGAAAAAACGACTCGAATGGACAGTACAAGCTTCAACTGAAAAATCAGATGTCTAAAGACCAGATAAACAAGTCCAGATGCAATGCAGACCAACAGTAAAAAATTGAGATGGACATCAACAAAAGAGAAGTTTCAAATTGAACAATAAAAAGCCTCATCATCAACATGACTCAATGCATAAGCACAATACAGACTCAAATGAAACAACCTATACAATACTACAAAGGATGATACCAGAGATATATACAAAGATGAAAGACTCAAGAGGCACATGATGTACAACACAAATGAAATAGTGATACCAATGATATGAAGTAATGCAAACTCAAGTGAAGACAGTGCACATACAATGAAATTGCATGAACACGCAAGAATGAATGCAAATGGACAGACTTCAAACAAGCAGTAACATGAATGCAAAGCTTCAGGTGAAACTAGTAAATAAATTGAACAAAGTTTGAGCGAAGTCAAAATATCAATACAAAATCACCACGACCGAAGTCAACAAAGTACCAGATGTTTCAATGCCGTGGTAGCCACGAAAGAATTCAAAGCTGTGGGAATCTAGCTAATCAAATATACGAAATTGACAAAGTCAGAAATTATCTTCAACATCCAAGCAACATCGAACGGCCGAGATAAATAAATTGACGAATTCAAATGATTATATACGAATGAATTTATAGGACAGCGAATCCTATATAAACATTTAACATCATCGGTAGAAAATTCATTCGAGTTTAACCAATATCATAGCGCATAAAATCAATTAGGAACTCGAGTCAAAGTCGAGAGTAATATAAATCAAAAAGAAGACACACGTACCAATTCAAGCATCAGTCAAACTCGACTTAATTTGAAGGAGCTGTACGCAAATCAGAAGACAAGTGATCGTCGAGGCAAGCATGAGAATCATTTCGATCGATCACCAGGAAGCGGCCTCTTTGAAATTGCAAAGCCCTAATTTTATCAAAGGAACGAACGAGCGAAGGATGAAGAAACCATTTTTACTGAAGCAAAGCGAGCTGAAGAAAAATAGAATGAAAACAAAAGGGATATAACACTTAGTCTTTTGTGCTGGCTTATTCTAAATTCTATTGGGCTTAATATTTAAAAATTAGGGTTTTGAGTTTTTAATTGTTTTAAATTTGTATTTTTCCTTTAAAAGATTGTATTTTCTAGTCATGTGACTAGGGGACGAACTACGGTGGTGTAATACAAGAGTTAGCAACTCAATGGCTGAGTTATGGTAGGGTTTTGAGCATAGAGTTAAGGTTAGTCGATAGCGGGTGTCGCGAGTTTACGTGTGTAAGCATCTAACTGCTAAATTTCTTGTAGAAACCTTAGGGGCAACACATAGGTAGGGTTTTGCCGCAGCTGGATAAATTCTGTGTTTTTCTATTTCTGCATTTTTATTCTACTATTATCTGTGCTGCTATTATTTAACCGTGATCAGTGATGTAATTATTTTAAATAAAGTTCTGCAATAATTTTTATAATTAATAGTATCACCTTATTCACCCTCCCTCTAGGGTGAAATAGATCCTACAAGTGGTATCAAAGCTAGGAGCAAAAGCCATTTTTATTTTAAAAAAAAAATTGATTTTTCAAAGACCAATTTTTCTTACAAATTTGAATTTTTAAAATGGCTTATGTTAATAATGTTTTTAATGTGGGTCGATCCAATATTATTCCTCCTATTTTTGATGGAACAGATTTTTTTAATTGGAAATTAAAAATTTACCTAAAATCTGTTAATATTAAATGTTGGAATATTGTTGATAATGGGAGTGATATAATAGACAAGAAAATTACTTCGATTAATTCTCTTGCTATACATATAATATGTTCTCATATTAATCAAGATAATTTTAATTTTATCTCTTCACAGGAAGTCTGGAATACTTTTGATGCAATATATGGTGCAAAAGTCAACAACCATGAGAGATTCCCCATAATCAAATCAGAAATTAAAGATGCGTGCGTAGCAGGATTTGAAAAAGGAAGTAGTGACGATAATGGCGATGAAGCAGCTGAGATGGAATTACTAATGAAGAGATTCAAAAGTTAGAACCGAAAATACAGAAATCCAGCTCTAAATCAAAAATTGATAAGCAGAATAATCAAAGTACTAGACAACCCACAAGAACGGGAGATCATCTGACATAGGTGCAACAAACCCGGACACATCAAGCCCAATTGTCCTTGACTCCAACACGGCCAAGATAAGAATTCAAAACGGAGAAGTTTTATAGCCACATGGAATAAAAGCGATAATGATTATAAAAGCACTAGCAGTGAGAGTGAGAAAGCAGATCTATGCTTTAGAGGTGATATAACTGATAGCAATGATGATGAGCCAAGCGAGGTATCAAAACTCACTTACTCAGAATTACTTATATATTTCCACGAAGTAAATGGTTGTTTTGAAAGACTTAGGGAGAAATACGCTAAAATTGAATCACAAATAGATACTTTGATAGGATCAAATAAACAACTTGACCAATTAGTTAAAAACTATCAAAGTAGGACCCCTAAGTATGATAAGTGTCCAACATTTGAAGAAGAAACTAAAAAATCGGAAATTAAAATTAAATCACTTGAAAATGAAATTATAATTTTGAAAGAAAGCAAAAATACCCAAAGAGAAAATTCTATTAAAAAGTGCACACAATTATTGAATGAAAATGTATCCCTCAAAACACAAGTCCGACAACTGTCAATAACTTTAGGAAAATTTTCCTAAAGTGAAAGGTCGTTGAATATGCTAGTAGGAAAACAAACTATTAATACTGGTAGACAAGGACTTGGGTATACTCACTTTGAATATGTTAGAAGCAAAATTAACCTAGTTAAATCCGAGTGCACTATTTGTAGAAAAATTGGACACAATCAAAATATTTGCTGGTATAGACCCAAAAATGTGAAAACCATAACAATTTGGGTTCCAAAAGGCACAACTATAAAATCCCATAAAGTTAAACAAATTTGGGTGCCGAAAGGAATATATATAAATAGCTTTGGGTCTCTACAAAATTATTTTTTTAAAATCTGTTTCCACTAACAACCATGGACCTATAAAAACAAATAGGTCTCAAAAATCTTTTATCGTGCTAGGTGTAGTGGCAGGCTAAGGAACTACAATGGTGTTACTTGGATTCTAGCTGCTCCAGAGACACAACGGGCGACAAAGCAAAGTTCCTTAGCCTAGTACAAAGGTGGCAGAATCACCATGAGTAACCGTGAAAAATTATTGCAAACGTAAAATAGGTAATGGTATATTTATTTTGAACGATATAATGTGATAATCTGCACCATAATCTGAATTAAATCAGCTAGTAATGTGACGATGAAATGAATAATGATTTTCATTCTGAATTATTCAAAATATTAATCAATCATCTTTGAACTATAGATTTGCTTAGACTAATGATGATGTTTTATTGATTACAGATTACTCACGATACACATGGATATATTCGCTTATCTTATTTCTTTGGGATCTGACACTTTGGTCATTGTTTGATCATTTACACGGCTTTAATTCAAATTCAAGAGAACTTCATTTAAAAGCTGTTAAAAATGATTTAAGAAATTTATTGAAACTTCACACTCTGGTCTACAACATTCAATTAATGATAATCTCGAGTGAAAGAAAAATTCAGATGCAAATTATACTGGTAATCTAGTTGATAGAAAAATTTCTAGTGGAACGTGACTTATGTTGAGACATTCAGTAATTGCATCGTCTTTCAAAGAAAATATTTGCATATTTTTCATTTCAAATATTTTCAAATAGTAGAAATTTTCGTATAAAACTCCTTCTAGAAAATAATTTTTGACCTTGTTTCCAATTAGTCATCAAATTGGATTTTATAATTATTTTTGGATTTGATCTTAAATGAGTACATTGACTAATCTAACTCCCTACTAATTATCGAAAAGATAAATAGTGATTGAAAAAGTGATGAGTATTGATATTAATCATATACTATAACTTGAGATGGTATATTTAATAAATTTCTTTAGAAATTTGAACAAGAGTTATAAAAACTTTTTGTTCGTAAAAATTCTATGACCATCTATATTTATGTCATATTTATAATGACCATCACTCATCAAAATTCAATATAGTTTGTCAATATGTGGTATTTTAAATAGGAAATCATTCGTTTTTCATTTTATATTTTTTTTAAAGATCCAGAGTATTCACTCTCGTTTAAAAGTCCTCACGGTTATGCATGGGTGAATTACTTGGAGTTTTTGATTATATGCTTCCATGCTCATTTTAAAGTCCTCACGGTCATGCATGTATGGAACTCATATCAAAATTGATTTATTAAATAGACAAGTTGATTCTAATTCTATTTAAAAGTCCTTACAGTTACACGTGGTTAGAAGATACTTGAATTTATTTTTTATAAAAAAAATTGGGATATTACTAATCTCATTTAAAAGTCCTAATGGTTATGCATGGTTAGTAGATATTCAAATTCCTGATATAAATATACCACAAATAAACACAACTATATGGTTTTATTTGATGACATTATCCCTATCATTCTAAAGTGGAATATGTGTCAAACATAGTACTTATGATTTTTGTTTGATTTTTCTTGGAAATTTAATGTTTATATTCGATTGAGTTTTAATGTTGTATTAATGTCTATCACTTTATCTCTATTTTTCTAACACTATTACTCTTTTGCTGATAACAAAATGGGGAGAGAAAAGTTAAGATTTTGACAAATAAAGGTTAAATATTTTCTATTTGCATCTAGGCTCATTTGTATATTTTTATTAACATGCATATATGAAGGGGGAGCTTTGTGTAGAGAGGGAGCATTCAAATAGGGGGAGAAAATTGAATAATCAAATAAATTTAATAAATTCAAAATCTTAAATATATGTTTGTTATCATCAAAAATGGGAGATTGTTGAATATGCTAGTATATGATTTTTGTTTGATGATAACAAACATATATATATATATATATATATATATTCATTTAAATGTATTTGTTAATATACTATTTTATTTTCACAGATTAAATAAATATTTGCTGAATAAAATAAATAACACAGAATTTGAACTCAAATAGATATTTTATTCAAACAAATATTTATTACAATTTTGAATAGTACAAATTTGAGCTCTCACTATATATATATATATATATATATATATATATATATATACGCACAAATTTCAATTACAATAAAAATTCGATTACATCACAATTTTTCATTTACAAATGTCCTCACTACATATCGCTCGTTCACTCATAATTTATCTTCAACTCTGTTCCAGATTGAATCCAGCATCTAAGGAATCTGCAAAAATATACACTAACGCGGTAAAATTGAAAAGAAAATATTTTTGCAGTGTAAAATAAAATATATTTTGAAAATATTAAATATTATTTTCCTCGGTTATTTGGGTTGTTCGTCATCATTTAAATTTGAATTCATCATACACGAACAGCTTGTGACATGCACGGTGTATCACTATACATGCCACAAGGCCGTGCATACCGATATACACTTGATAAAGTTACAGGGACAGGTGAGCACAAGGTCAAACCCAAATCAAAAGTCGGGTTCAACGTGCAATAAAAATAAAGTCATGATATCGGCACAAGGTCAAACCCGAGCTACAAGCTTGATTCAACTCAGGTGCACGACAAAACATCATAAAACTGTGGAGCATAAGAATTCAAATACAACCAAGGCAAAATAAAGACAAATTCCAAAATCATCAACTCAGTGCAGTACAACCAAACTACCCAGGCTCAAAAACTTATATATGCTAGAGAGACCTGGGATGTATGAATTCAAGCTCAAGACAAATATCTAGAGCTTACTTTTAAATCAAAATCAAAGATGGCTAGTTCATGGAAAAGTCTCGACCAAAATTCGAAATGTACTCAATACATCTATAAGTGCACCAGGGAGTTGTACATTAGCAAGTGCAGCCTCAACATGAAGTTCAACGGTGATGAAGCATGGTCAAACCAGACTAAAATGGCAACTGGCAACAAGTAACATATATACAATGCATCAGATGAAGTTGTAAATGAAACGCGACTCGAATGAACAGTACAAGCTTCTACTGAAAAATTAGATGTCTAGAGACCAGACAAACAAGTCCATATGCAATGCAAACCAACAGTTAAAAATGAAGATGTCCATCAACAAAAGAGCAGTTTCAAATTGAACAATACAAAGCCTCATCATCAACATGACTCAATGCATTAGCACAATACAGACTCAAATGAAACAACCTATACAACACTATAAAGGATGATACCAGAGAAATATACAAAAATGAAAGACTCAAGAGGCACATGAATGTACAACACAAATGAAACAGTGATACTAGTGACATGAAGTAATGCACACTCAAGTGAAGACAGTGCACATACAATGAACTCGCATGAACACGCAAGAATGAATGCAACTTGACAGACTTCAAAAAAGCAGTAACATGAATGCAAAGCTTCATGTGAAACTGGTAAATAAATTGAACAGAGTTTCAAGCGGAGTTAAAATATCGACACAAAATCACCATGACTGAAGTCAACAAAGTACCAGATGCTTCAAAGCTATGGTGGCCATGAATTAATTCAAAGCCGTGGGAATCAAGCTAATCAAATATACGAAATTGAAAAAAAGTCAGAAATTATCAACAACATCCAAGCAACATTGAACTGCCGAGATAAATAAATTGACGAATTCAAATGATTATATACGAACGAATATATAGGACATTGAATCCTAAATAAACGTTTAACATCATCGGTAGAAAATTCATTCAAGTTCAAGCAATAGCACAGAGCATAAAATCAATTAGGAACTCGAATCAAAGTCGGGAGTAATATAAATCGAAAAGGAGACATATGTACCAATTCAAGCATCAATCAAACTCGACTTAATTTGAAGGAGCTGTACGCAAATCAGAAGACAAGTGATCGTCGAGGCAAGCACGATAATCATTTCGATCGATCAACAGGGTGCGGCCTCTTCGAAATTGAAAAGCCCTAATTTTATCAGAGGAACGAACGAGCAAAGGTAGAAGAAACCATTTTTACAGAAGCAAAGCAGGCCGAAGAAAAATAGAAAGAAAACAAAAGGGATATAACATTTAGTCTTTTGTGCTGGCTTATTCTAAATTCTATTGGGCTTAATATTTAAAAATAAGGGTTTTAAGTTTTTAATTGTTTTAAATTTGTTTTTTTCCTTTAAACGATTGTATTTTCTAGTCATGTGACTAGGGGACGAACTACAGAGGTGTAATTTGAGAATACGCAACTCGGTGTCTAAGTTGTGGTAGGGTTTTGAACGTAGAGTTAAGGTTAGTCGATAGCGGGTGTCGCGAGTTTACGTGTGTAAGCGTCTGACTATTTAATTTCAAGTAGAAACCTTGAGGGAAGCATGTAGGCAGGGTTTTGTGAAGCTGGGTAAATTCTGTGTTGTTCTTTATTCTGCTATTATTCTACTGTGATCAGTGCTGTAATTATTTTAAATAAACTTCCGCAATAATTTTTATAATTAGTAGTATAACCGTATTCACCCCCCCCCCTCTAGGGTGAAATCGATCCTACAGAGTTGCAGGAGGAAAGATGTGGCACCGATCACTGGAAAGAGACAAAGGAAAAACTATTAGTAAATGCTTCATGTACACTTTCGATTTTGATCAAGCTCGGGAAGTGTTCGGAGTACCTTCCTCGGTTTGACTTGTGACAGGAGGAGCAGCTTTAGGTATTTGTTCTTGGACTGGGGACAACTGCGGTTGATAGGGATTGTATGCAGGAATAGACTGAGGATCAACCACAGATGTAATTTCAAGCTGGGTCGGCACAGGAACTTCAGGACTTACGTCGTGATGTTCGACACCAGAACTTTCTCCAACCTCCGGTGTTGAGCGCCAAGTCTCTCCTTTTCGTATGAGATCGTCGTATCATGGAGAACTTTTCATTCATCTTCGCTCAACACTCGGTTTTCCAACTCGAACTCATCAACCGATTCGTCCGGGTGCGTAGCCTTTTCATCTTCAACTAGTCGGCCCCAGGCATTGTACAAATGTGTTAGATAGTTATCAAGCCAGGCTAGGTTCCTGTGTTTCAAGATGTTGGTGTTGTAAGTAATGAGGAGATCTTCAATATCAGCATCTAGCCTGGACTCGGCCATTTTAACCTCTTCTTCAACCCTGGCTTCCACCTCCCGGATCTTAGCCGATGCCGCTTCCCATTTACCCCAGAGCACCACAGCCTGCTCACACGCCTCCTGGGCTGCTCTATTTTCATCATTTTTTCTTTAATGATTTAAGAAATTTTGGCTTTGAGCTCGTTGAGTTGTTTTAAAGCGGCGTCCCTCTCGACGATAACTATGGTGTTCCGGTGGCCCATCTCTTCGACCAAAGCATAGTGCGCTTGCTGCATCCTTTCCATTGCCAGGTGCCTCGTCAGCCTTCTGGGTGGCCTCTATTTCTGATTTCTGAGAGGATTCGGTTTCATCGTTGAGCACTTGAATGATGCGGTATTTCTGAGCGAGTTCCATTTTTAATTTCTCAATGGTTTTTGCCCGCTCAAAGGCCATAGCCAATGCTTTTTCTACTGCTTTCACCTACTCCTTATACTGGGCATAGATCTCATGAATGTGATCATGCATTGTGTTTTCAGCCTCCGATAGAATCTTTTTTAAATGAGGGGGAAGATGAAGCCGTCAAAGCATATATTCGAAAAATCTTTCTTCAATTGGGAAATTCTAGTAGCCACTTCCCCAGTGGGCTCAGTAGTAGCTTGTTCAGCAACAACTGGAGGTTCGGTCTCAGTTCTGTGGCATTGTGATTCTGGCCTAGAAGTTTGAGAAGGTGTTTTTTGACGAGGAGGATATGTTGGTTGTTTTCCATGGCCTGAAGGTTGTGTTGGGACTCGAGGAGGTGGAGAACGCGATCGAGATCGATAACTATATTCCCTATCCCTATCTCAATCCCTCTCATAATGCTCATGGTTGGAATAACTGTGATCGCGGTTTCTGTCATCCTCTCTCTGACGGGACTCATAATATGAACTTGACGAATAGCGTGCGGAGCGAAGGCTTCCTAACATGGATTCTCCCCTAGTTATTATATCTTTAAGAAGAAAGAGATGCAAAGTTAGTGATCTCTAGAGGTGTACAACTTGAGGCTGGAAATCTTGTAGTGCCATGAAGTGTATATGTATGTGCAACCCCTCGACCAACCGGAAATGTCGGTCGCACTTATGAGAAGAGACTCGCTTAGACCAAGAGCACTTTGAAGCTCCTCCAATCCGTTGTCATGTTGAAGTGACACATAGTCCAAAATAGGAATATCAGCACCCCTTCGAAAGGATTCTCTGCTTGAGGGGGAGGAGTCTCCATGATTTTAACACTGGAGACAGGCAAAGGCACAACTACGGATTTCTATCTTGAAGATTTATAGCGCTTATGTGCTGCTGCTATGCCTTTTCTCCCTCCCTCAAGATCCTGAAAACTGCTTGAAGGCTCAACTGTCGGTTCATCATTAATATGAGTATTTTCCTCATCACCTTATTCAGCTATACCAAAGGCGCTTTACATTTCATCCTCCTCATTGGGGCTGCTCTCAGCGTTCCTTCAAGTAATATACTTTGATTTCGCTCGATTAGCCCAACGGTCCTCAGGTTTCTATCTGTTAGCACCGACTCGATTTCCCTCATTTCATTTGGCACTTCTTGAAGGACACGTAGTATTTCTTTAAATTTTGCAACTCAGGACGTGTAATTGCGGCTGTAAAGGAATGAAGATATTAATTCCAGCATCAAATATGATTATCTCATTAGTTACTAGAGAAATCTGCAACACTTATGTCTAGCTAACCATCGACTAGCGAACCCTGGAGGGCATCGGACATAGAACCACTCTGTCTTGAAATAACTAAGTCTGGTCCAAGATCTGACCACCACTTGGTAGTTCCTGACCGCCTCTAAGTACGTGAAAGAAGGGCTATCTCCCCGACTCTTAACATTAAAAAGGTATCTGATTTCGGTCGGAGTCGTTGGTCGGAAAAGATACTCCATGAATACGATGAATAAACTGTTTAGCAGAGCTTATCTGTTTGGATGTAACTATAATGGGGCAATTCCAAAGAAAGCCAGCACTTCTCTAATGTATTGATTGAATGGAGGAAGCGCCCCGGCTATACATGAATGCATGTTGAAGGCAGTAAACTCTTCCGGGGGAGCATGTGGTCTATCATTCGGTTCTGGTAGTAAGACGTCATCCAACGACAAGCCGTTCTTAGGCATATTCATCAAAAACATGTCTTCGGAGATGTTGGACGGTGTAGAATCTTGTGGGTTTGCAATAAAAGTTGCTCTTGGCAACTCATTCAGAGCTGGATCGATGACCTCGGCCGCGATGGTCGGCAACTCTATTATTGGGAGAGATGAACTTCGGGTTTCCTACTATTGAGAATTTGTAGATTTCATAGCTAATCAACTTATCAAAAACCATTATTAGACGATAATAAAGCTTGTGTGTTCCCCAATGTGAAGTGTGTGAATGTGTTGTGCAGTGCAGTGCAACATATTACCTGAATAATTTCATAGAATTAAAGGAAATGTGCAAATAACAAGACTTCAAAACTCAACTGGAGTGACCTTCAACACTGACTGTCACAACCATTCCATCCAGACTTTAGAGACCGATCCAAGTTCAAATTTGTTAAATTTTGTTAAGTTACAGTTCTATTGACGAGCTTCCAAGGATAGTCAATTATACAGCTTAATGGTCAAGTCCAGTTATACAAAGATAAAGCTCGTCGGAGTCAAGTGTTCGAATTAGCATGAACTTCATATCCATCGAAATCATAACTTGGATCATTCATTACAAAGGCTTTAGATTCGTATCGGTCCAAGGATATTCAGTTCGTAACGATCAAAGCCGATGTCTTCGAACAGATCCAAAATGATCATTTCATATCGTTAAAAAGACCTCCATTTCGTATCGATCATTCAACATCCATTTCATATCAATCGAACGTTATCAACTCCGCATCGATCAAACGACCTATGCAGGTACGATCGAAGATGCACCAACTTCGTATCAATCAAGATTTTTTTGGCTTCGTATCAATATCGATTCGAAGTCATTGGTACTAAGTTGCCGTCCCACAATCGATAAGAAATTAAAGCAGGCGATCGAAGTGAAGGTGACCGATACAAAATCCAAGAATGAAAGATCGATACGAAATCTAAGGCAGGAGATCGATATGAAATTTCCAATTGAGACCGATACAAAACAAAGACCGATACAAAACAAAACGACAAAATATAATAATCAAATAAGAGTTCATGAAGCTGATTGCAAAACGTTTGATTATACTAATACAATATAGAATCAGAGTTACACATACCAAAGAATAATAAATAACAATACAGCGGAACAATGTGATGTAGTGGAACATTATAGTTAATAATAGTAATTCAATCTTCGTCTTCGTCCCCCAGAAGTAAGGTCTTCAAACCCTAAAATGCTCAGGCTGACCCGAGCGAATTGAAAAGACAAAACACTCGAGTCGGTACTAAAAGATCTTATGTGAGTTAAATCAATAGAAATAAATATGAGTGGAATGGCGTCAGAGATGTTTACGGGATTTGACATCTCCTATCTAGTGTCAAACGTGAGTGCGGTAACTTAAGAAATGTTCGGGATTTACATTTCCTAAGGATCCGTTAAACTATTTACTATGTAGTAATATACGCTATTACAATAATATCTAATAGTAAAATAAACTTACTTTAAAATAGCGTTAAGGCTTTACATTTTCCACCTTAACAAATAAATAGTGCCAGTAGTCTATACAGTACCGTAATACCACCTGATCGGAAGGCTACCACAGGATACTCCATAGGTACGACACAAATCAAACTCGTACAAGACGCGCTAGGGTGGGTGACATGGCACAACTAGGCAATGCCAGGGTAGATATACCAATTACGCTTCGGGACCGGTGGTAACGCGTAGCAGCTACAACCGCCCACCTCGAGCCACACCCCCAAAATCAAAAGGGCCCCAAACAATCACAAAGTAACAGAATGGTATCGAAGGAGTGTGTCTGATAAAAGGTGCTACCTTCTTAGCCCGTCGATCACGCATGTTTTAGCCACAATATGCCAACTCACGGGAGTCGCGTTCACGTATATACCTCAAAGGAACACCACCACCATCCTACTTCATTCTAGAATCTCAACCGTGTACACGGTTGTTAAGTGGTTTTCGGTATCGACAGAGAGTATGCCCATATCTGATCCTGGTCTCTTTAACAACCAACCGTTATCATACCACGGTCATTTCAAAATAGTTTATACTTTAAAACCAAAATATCATTGCCCTTTCAAAAACCATATAAATACGATATCATTTCCTTTTCAAAACCAAATAGGATATCATTTCTATTTCAAATATATCCATTTTCCAAAGCCATAGCATTTTCAAAGTTATAACACTCCGAAATCAAAACCACTTGAAATATAACACTTTCAAATCATAATAGTTTGAAACTCATAACTTTGAAACATAACTTCCACCACTTAAATGGTTTAAATATTAAAATACTTAATATAATAAAATAGCTTCTTCAATTTCACCAATCAATTCCGAAACAACTCAAATTTCTAAATTTTAAATTTAACCAAATCCCAAATCATGAATTTCAATTCAATCCAGTTCCCAAATAAACTATTCCAAATTATATCGATTTCAAAACAGATTTGATCCATAGAATAAACTATTTCAAATTCAGTATATTTCAAACTTTAAGTATTCAACAATTTCAAAACTACGTTTGGTAATTTCATATATATATATATATATATATATTTATATATATATATATATCAAATTCAATTTTCTATTATTTAGTTTTGAAATATTTTACTTAATAAGTCCATTATCATTTAAATAAACCCAAATTACAAATAGCTAAATATTTCCTTCAATTTATTTATACTTGAAATATTCGTTTCATTCGCCTTAAACCAAAATCAAGTTATAAAATCATACCTTTTAAAATTTCAAATTTACTAAATCTCACGTCAAACTTATTTGAGTTTAATTCTTAAATAAATTCAATTTTTAAATAAATTTCAAATTTATCTTCCAACCTTAATTTTATTTAAATCATTATAAACTCCATATAAAATATAATTTAAATACTTAACCATATTATCTTCATTAAAATCAAACTTTATTATCAACTTATTCTATATTAAAACAAATTTATACATAGCTTAAAATCAAGGATAAAATAACATTTATATAATATTTAAAATAAATAT
The DNA here is from genome assembly GCA_030765085.1 of Allium cepa. Lineage (NCBI taxonomy): Eukaryota > Viridiplantae > Streptophyta > Magnoliopsida > Asparagales > Amaryllidaceae > Allium > Allium cepa. The sequence continues at coordinate 912,819,096 of CM060929.1, read as the reverse complement.
TTATCTAAAACAATATATTTCTTTACAAAACCACAGAAATCATTTCAAAATATTTATATATATATACCACGGTGTCTGTATATAATTTTCTATCCTATGGTCAAGTGATACGGATATTTATCGTTTCAATCTGTATTTTAAAATATAAATATGGTTATATATCATTTCAAACCGCAATCCCGAATGAAATAAAATCCATAACAACGTGCAGTTCATAACAATATAAAATACAACATCCATTCATCCAATATCAATCATCAAACATTTATCACAATCATCATCTAGTTCAATCAATAATATCAATATAGAACAGATAATAAATAACAGGTATTAACTGGCAGTTTATATTCAAAAATAAATTAAATAACTATTTTATCCAAATAAATTCAAATAAACTGGGATGATGATTCAAAATATGCCAAACAGTCATAAATAAATTTCTAATCGCATCTTAAATCAATTTAACAAACATAAGAAATTTTAGAAGTTGTGAGTGGGTTAAAACACTCACCTTTTGAATTTAAATTGAATTTAAATCCAGTTTAAACCCAAAATTTTAATAGTCTCGGAATTCATCCAAACCAGCGCCAAAATGTCTAGAATTTCAATACGATCCTAGAGGAGAAAACCGCATTTGAAAGGACTTCATATCCAAAAGTTATTAAGGTTAGAAGATTTCACGATTTAATTTAGAAAATAAATAAAATATTAACACGTCACCTAACACACACACACTCCCTCTCTCTCTCTCTTCAGGAAAGATCGCGCACAGTAATGACCAAACCCGTCAGCCCCACCTTTGACCACCTACGCACGCGACCAGAAACCTCAATACGTCGTGCCACCACCGCCGAACTCCACGTCACATTTCCCTCTACAGTTGCCTAACTCCGGACCCGTCTGGTGCACGCCGCCGCCACCACGGTTAGGATTTGCTGAGCCCTAATCGGTAATTTCTAGGCGCTACAGCCCACAATACAACTTTCGACCACCATCAAACGATTCCAAATAGTGAGCACTATAATACCCATAAACCGATTTCACCAATGACGCTAAAATCGGAAAGCCCTAAATCAGTTTAGGGTTTTGAAAATTCGGGCTTTGACCATAATTTTTGGTTGACTCGAGCATCAGTTGTAGAAACAGACAACAGTCACAGATTTAAATCATTGAGAACTTTGATTATATAATTTTTTCGAATTTTTTTGAGGAGTTTTAATTTTGGAGTTGAATTTTGAAGTGAAATTGCATTGGGGGACTATGATTTGTCTGTCATTGAGGAAGAGAAGCAATAGAAATTCCTATACGTATAGAAATGAGAAATAGAAAGGCTGCTAGGTTTATCATGAGGTATTTATAGGTAGAACACAAAAGAAACAAATGAGCTAGATTGGTTTGGAAAATTGAACGATAATGACCCGAAAAGCCCATTTCGACTCCGAAACGAAAATGGGTCAACCCATGTATCAAAATAGATGTTTTTAAATATTTTAAAATCGATGGAACGGGTTTCAAATCCAAATTCCATCGTATGAAGAAGTTACGTTAAAATCGTCTTATTTCAAATTGATTTCAATTGATTTGATTTCAAGGTGTTTCGAGTCCGTACGATCAAACGACAATCCCGATCGTTACGAAACATGAAATCCTATAATAATTCACCGTTACGGATCTGATGAAACAGGTTTCATAGAAATCCGAGTCCATGGCCAAAATGGCTATTTTTCAGGTCAATTAAATAATTTAATATTAAATTAACTAATCACTTCTTCAATTCAAATTTAATTATTTACCATTTCTATCATTTCTGATTACAAATGAACTTCTAATTCATTAACCAAAATTTCCATATCAATCAAATAAGGATTTATTGCAAAACTTATAGTGTTTATCTTCAATTTGAGTGAATTCAAATAAATTATATTTTTAATTTCAATTAAACTAATACAATTTTTTTTCAATCTCTATATTCAATCAATCATCATCTTATGGATAACTCTAACATTAGTCTATATCCAATTACCCTAATATAGTTTTTTACGGTCATCAACTAAATTCATATTAACGTAGTTTTTTAATTGCGTTTAATTCCAGTGGATTTAGATCTAATTCGATAAATTAAATAAATGGGTAACTAATTAATGATTATCACCATTTGCCTAATTTAATCCCTTTCATAATTTATTGTCAAATAACAAATATTATAATTACTTATCTAACATTGATTCTATCAAATTACAATTTATTTCGTATTATTTCATTAATTAATATAATTTTGAATTTATTTTCCAATTTACTAATTACAATCAATTATAACCTTACAATTGTTTCAATTAATTGGGATTGCACTAACTTAATTATTTATTAACTTGCATTAACATTATTACCTTAATTTACATTCAATGACTGTTAACAATGTGTTATTTCATAAATTAATTCAATACTTACTTTTATTTACTTATTTTCAATTTTATAACCAAGTGCAACACTTTACACTATTTCTGTAATGGCTCGTTTTTACGTACGATTCGAATCGACAATAAACTACACATGTCCAACTCAAATTACACGAATAAGCGGAGCATTAAGGGTGGAAAGAAAATAAAGACAGAATTGAATCTCACACGAATGGAATAACATATACTATTTCAATAATAATCTTTACAGCGGAAAATTTTAAATACAATATCAGAGTCTAATCTAAATTCAGCTTGAACAGTTATAGACACCTGTCCTTACAATTGCTGACAAACATCAAACTAAAATTAACAAAGCATAGCGGATAATAGAATACGTCCATACGATGATGAAGATCTCCATCTCTCCTCTGGAAACTCCAATCGTCTTCAATTAAACCTGAAACTACTCTGATCTAACCCGAGTATTTAAAATACCCGGTTCAGGCTTGATAAACCAGCATGAGATACTCGAAATTTAAAATGATGATATTATCAAAACCTTTGAAAAGAAGGGTATCTCATAAGACCATGCCAACATTTTCAAAATCCTTTAGAGATTACTTTGTAAAACCTATTGTATAAATTATCTTCATTTGAATTACCACAATTGTTTTAAATTACTCGAATTTAAATTCTTTTTCCTTTTATATTTATTGATTTACACAATCATTTAAATACATTCTTATCTTATGTCTTCATTTCTTAAACAAATCTTATTATTAAATACCTTATAGTCAAATCGTGAAACTTAATTCACAAGGTATTTGTACTTAAACTTTTAAATCAAACAATTGATTAATTTATGATAGTAACTTAACATTATCATTTCTTAATTTATTATTTTTGGAATAAGTATTAAATATTTTAATTTCCTTATCAGATTTCTTGCTTATGGACTATCTTTATGAAACATCATATAGTCAAATAGTGAAATACTAATCACCAGATATTCATATTTAATTTCATTGATCCTGATTTCTAACTATACAACTTTTCAAAATATATACTTTATATTCAAAATATAATCCTAGGTAAAATTATTTCACTTACCAATTTTTTCAAAATCAGCGTGTCGGTTCGATTTGTTCAAGTGTTTAGCAACCCTCATCGATAACGGTGATCAGGCGCATCGATCAAAATCCATAAATCACTCAACAGATAAATCAAAACAAAACATTTTATTAGTCACTAACAAATACACGCTCATGTATAATACACTCAAACTCATTCTAGGGTGTTACTAACCCTATCTCTAATGAGTTACTCATCCTAGGGTATTACTAACCCTATCTCTGATGAGTCTTTACCCAACCAAAGCCAAGGTTCTTGCTTAACCTTCAGCTCTGATATCAAATGTAACGACCTGTTTTTCCGTACCGTTTGAATTGACAATAAACCACACATGTCCAACTCAAATTGCACGAATAAGCGGATCATTAAGGGTAGAAAGAAAATAAAGGCAGAATAGAATCGTACACGAATGGAATAACATATATTATTTCAATAATAATCTTTACAGCGGAAAATTTTAAATACAATATCAGAGTCTAATCTAAATTCAGCTTGGACAGTTATAGACACCTGTCCTTACAATTGCTGACAAACATCAAACTAAAACTAACAAAGCATAGCGGATAATAGAATATGTCCATACGATGATGAAGATCTCTAGCTCTCCTCTAGAAACTCCAACCGTCTTCAATTAAACCTGAAACTACTCGGATCTGACCCGAGTATTAAAAATACCCGGATCAGGCTTGATAAACCAACGTGAGATGCTCAAAATTTAAAATGACGATGTTATCAAAACCTTTGAAAAGAAGGGTATCTCATAAGACCACACCCACACATAAACACGGACGGGTTTTTACCTTATGATAACCAAAACATTTCATATCAAAATACACTTGGTATTATTTTTAATGACATTCTTTTGTAAACACTTTTCAAACAAACTTATTCAAATAAGGTACCAATATTTGGACTAAGTATAAGGTAATATATCTGGACTAGGTCAACGGAATATACCGAACGGAATATATGATACCAAAAGGGGTAGCTGAAATGTTTGCAAGTCATTACAGCTATTTTGGGAATACAATCAAAACCGTAAATCTCTTATTGGGATTGGATTTCCAACACGATAGGAAACTAGTGGAAAGATCATTCTGTTTCCACGGCTAATGTCCATGACAAAACCGTCGTTATACAGCAACACAAATGGCTAAAAGTGGATGCAATCTGTGAATAACATCCAAGGACTCGGACTTCGCGCATCCCTGCCATAAGGCCCAAACGTATCTGGTACCTGGGGCTTAGAACATCTGATAACCCAAATCACTACTATCCGAAATGCGAGCATACATCTGACCACATAGTATCCCATCATAACCGAGGTGTGAGGCTCGCAAAGCTACGATCAATTTCTTCAAAGCCACGCTTTTCATACAAAACCACGCTTTGATCATAACAGGTTCCACTTTGAATGCCACGCTGCCATTCCTTTGATCACTATTTGCCTTCCACAAAAATACAACCCTTGAGCTCGTACGTCTCAAGTAGGGTGTTAAGCTAAGAGAAGTTGCCTTCTCCGCCACCACTGATGTATATTTGTAAAAGACAAACGTTGTGTCTCTGAAATGAAATATTGGACATTCGTCCATACAAGTTCGTTCTAGGACTGAAAGAAACCGAAGGTACTTTCCTCGGCCATTACCAGGCCAAAAAAATCTCCATCACGAGGAGACCACTCCTATAAATAACTCTATAATGGGGGCCAACCGGAGCATGTTCAACAAGCAGTCTTCACGCTACGAAGATCCAGGGTCTTCAATAATCATCATCTTCAACATGTCTTACATTGGTTCGAAGTGGTTTTCGGGTAGGAATCAACCAAATCCGACTTCGGTTCCTTCGAAGCCAATCATCGCTTAAAAAAAGATGTTAATTTCATATATGGATATCAATCATCAATTAACTACTCCTTCTTTTAAACCAAATATCTTTCTTAGATATAATCTTTTCAATTTATTCCATTTTCTTTTCAAATGTATATGGAATCATTAAGCCTCATTTATCAAATCATTTAGTTTATTTAAACCTTTCTTAAATCTTGGAATAATTCCAAATAATTTTCTCTTTTACTTAGGAAAACCTTTCCAAATTATTCATTAAATCTTAATCAAAGATTTCTTATATTCAAGTTATAACTTTTAACTTAGGTAAAAATTCCCAAATCATTCATTAAATCTTAATCAAAGATTTTCTTTCTTAACTTCAAATCATATTCTTGCAAATCAAAGATTTTCATAATAGAGCATTACTGTCATCTTAGATATGGTAAATTTCACCTCTAGGGACTAATGGCAAGTTTCACCTCCAGGGACTAATGGCAAGTTTCACCTCCAGGGACTAATGGCAATTTTCATCTCCAGGGACCAATGGCAAGTTTCATCTCCAGGGACCAATGGCAAGTAATCCTACATATGAATATCTTTGTCTTTAACGATCATTGTCTTCAATGTATTTTATTTCGAAAATTAGTTTCTTTTCTTTTATCTTGAAAAAACTTTAAAATGATCTTTTTAGAGCATTCGGGCTTTCCTTTCGATCTATTCCACCCTTCGTCTAAAAAGAGAAAAAATAGGCCAGGTAAGTTCAGGGCACTGTTTGCTCCATCCCTAACCTTAGTTAAACACCTTGTTTTATCTTCTCAAATCTCACATGTGGGACAAATGTACTAGTCTTTTCCGCATACTCAGTTTGTTATTATATTCAATCTTCTTCAGTTTTTATTTAAGTGGTATAAACAATTTATGATATCCCGTAATTTTTGGCAATATAAATTTAATAATCTGTATTTAAAATTAAATTGATTTGATAATTTTTGTAAATAAATTTGAATTGATTTAATAATCTTAATTTAATAAATAATTAATTAGAGAATTTATCTTTTAAAAGCTAATAAATTGGTTTATATATGTGTGTGTGTGTGTGTGTGTGTGTGTGTGTGTTGTCAATATATGAACTTTGTTTAAATTTAATTAATAAGGTATATTTTCTAATTCTAATATTTTTGATTTTATTTAATATTAAGCTTTTCAAAGCTATTTTATAAATAACTACATGATTCTAAATACATAAAATAAATGTTTAATTATTTAAAAAAAAGATTTTAGCTTAAAGTTTATATAAGATTAATAATAAGATTTGTTTAACATTCTTTTTAAAATATTGATTGATAAATATGATTTGTAATTAGATATGAAAGTTTAAAATACAACTAATTAATGAAACATTTATTCATTTAAATAATAAGTAATTTACAATCTCTTTTATAAATTTTATTTCAATTATCTAAAATGTTATTTTCAAATAATAAAGTGATGTATTGTTTTTATTTTTAAATATAAATGGTTTTATTTCCTTATAAAAGTTATCTATATATAACCAAGTATTAAAAACTAATTAATTAAGTTAAAAGCTTTTATTAACACTTAATAATAAATACTAACTACTCTTAGGACAAGTGTAGTTAAATTATGTAACTAATGTAACAAATGTAAACTAATAATCATCTTAAGATGACAAATGTAAAAATTTAAGACAAGTGTCATATATTTTTTTTGATTTTTAAATAAACCATAAATTTAGTTATATAAACATATACGTCTTCCATTCTTTTATTTTTCTCATTTTCAATTCTAAACCAAGAAATTTTCAGCTGAAAACTTGTTACTCTAAAAACTGAGAAAAGAGAAAGAAAATCTGTAAACACATATCCTCGAATCAAAAGTAATTCTAAGAATCAAAAACCATTTTCCTCCAAAATCTGTAATCTTTCCATATCAAAATGCAAATCAATTCCCTGTAAACTTATTTTCAAAAGCAAGCCTTCATTCATTCTCCTCAAAATTGAAGCATGTACATCATTTTTCAACCTGGAATTGATTTCTGCATACGACTTCATTTTTGGTTCAAAACATTTTCAAATCAAGCACTAAAGTATTCCCAATTTCTGTTCACATGCAAATAAAGATAAAGCAACTTCGTTTCTTCAAAAATCTGTAGCCTGTGCATTTCCGCAAGACCTGATGCTAGCATCTTTTCAAAACTAAAGCATTTTCTTTTCAAATCTGGAACTCGTCTCTGCATGCAATTTATAAAACAATGGCATTCAACAACTCAAGTTTTTAAAGCAAGTTTTCAAAAGATCTTCAAAAGGGTTTTTCAAATCTGGTGCTTTGTCTTCTATACAGGTGAGTAACTTCACGTTACAAAATTTTAAGTATAAAAATCTGGTTGTTTGATTTATCCATGGAAATAAGAAGGATTGTATATATATATTGTTAAATACATTGTTGTATATATATATGTATGAATGAGATGCATGTCTATTTCACCTAAGATACTGTCTGTTTACAATACAAGCTCAAGTTGATCAAAATTCTTTTTCTTTGATCTGGTTGTTGTTGTGACTTAGTATTTGAATGAAACTTGTTTATTACATGATAAAGTAAAGTTTTAAAAAAATTATATAAGTTAATAATTTTTGTATTGCCTGGAAATAAAATAACAGAGCAAAAATTTAGTATAAGTGAAAAATTCAAACATTATGATTCGATGTTTCAGGGTTATATATCAAATCATCATACAAAATCATGATTTTTAAAAGCAAGATTACAATTTTTAGTGCTAGAATCAAAGAGCAGTTCTATATTATCTGTACTGTGTATTTTGGGGTATCTCTATTAATACAAATGATTGGAGGTGTCGAGTTTGCTCCTGGAGGTGGAGGAGTGATCAGGGATGAGGGGAAAATTATTTGATTATGGTGTATTTTATTTTGGAGATGGTGGTTGTGATTTGAAGTGTGGAACGCTAGTTTTTATGGGTTTGAGTTTTTTTTTTTGGTTCAACTTCCTCGGTGGATCGAGTGCTACCAAGTTTTGGGTAATGGTGGCTAGGGCATGGATGAAGCTATGGCCGGAGCCTTTGGAGTTTTGGTGATCGGTAGTGGGAGGCCAAGGGTTGTTCCAGGTTTTGATGCGGAGTTTCTATTTTTGGTTCCAGGTTTGGGTATGGAGCTCAATTTCGATTTCAAGTTTGGATGGATGTTGTGATGATCGGATTCATGTGAGAGGATGGTCGCCATTCTGCTCGAGGGTGTGGTGTCGACAGGAGTTGGTCGGCGGCACCGTGCATGTGCACGGTGCACTAGTTTCTGATGATATGTGTTGTTTGGTTTGGGGTGGTTACAGGATTTTGTTTACTCGCGTTTGTCTCGAGTGGTTTGAGTTTTAACTCGAAGGAGATTAGGTTTTGACTCGAAGTCATTTTAGTGTTGGCTCGAGTAAATGTTGTTTATAGGTTTTAAAAAAAACAGAAGCATGTTCTATTTTTAAATTTAAAGGAAAATTTTTTAAATGTAAACTAAAATTGAAAATAAGTTTAAAACCTAAGTTTGAATCCGAATTCAAGTAGTTTGAATCTTAGTTTTGAAATGATTTAAATTTTGAAATTTGAATTGGTTTTAACAACTTTCAAGTGTTTAAGTGAATTTGGTTTGAATTTAAACTGAAAAGTTTAAATTGTAAAATAGAGATTTAAAATAAGTTTAAATCTAAGTTTTAAAATCTGGAATTTGAGTTCGAATTTCAGTCTTTGAAATAAAATAAAGTTTTTTAAATTTAAATTGTTTTAACTACTTTAAAAATGGTTAAATGATTTGAATTTTAAAATGAAGTTTAAAATGTAAGTAAGTTTTTGAATCTAAGTAATCTGGAATCAAATTTAATATGTATCCCAGTTTGAAGTAAATGGAAATTTTAAAATTTAAAATGATTTAAACAATTTTGTTTGTTAAAGTGTATTTTAAATTGATTTGAATTTAAAAATGAATTGGGTTTTAAATTCCTTTAAACTTCTTTATAAAATGAATATTTCTTTAACTTACGAGATAAAAAGGTTTTTGAATTGTTTTTAAACTTTGTTTAGATAAATTTGTATTCATTTTAAAATTTTAAATTTTAAATGAAATTTAAAGTAAAATTGAAAGCAAATTGTTTTTAAATGTTTTGATTATGTAAGAAATGTTTATCTTAAAGATAAATAGAATTTTAATGATTTGGATTCATTAAATTTTTAAGTTAATTTAAATGGATAATTAATTATTTAATTAATTAATGGCATGGATGATTAATTAAGTAATTAAGAGTTTTAAATTAATTAATTAAGGCTTAATATTAATTAATTAAGGGTAATTAATTTTTAATTAAGGATTATTAATTAGAATATTAATTAATACTTAGATATTAATTAATCAAGTAATTAAGGGTTAATTAAATTGTAGTTAACACTTAATTAATTAAAAAATTAGAGGTTAATTAATTGGTAATTAAATATTTATTAATTTGTAATTAATAGTGGTTAATCTAAGTTAATTTCTTGAGAAAGAAATTAAAGAATTGTTAATGAAGGTCGTTAACTAAGATTATTTAACAATTAATTAATGCGATTAATTTTTAATAATTAAATAGATTAATTAATTTAAAGATACTCAATTATGAAGTTGTTTAAGTGTAATTACTTAATGAAGTAATTAAGAAATTAATTACTTGATGTAATTAATTGAGTTTAATGTGATTAGGTTAATTAATTAAGTTTAATTAATTTAAACACTTGATGATTTATTAAATAATTACTTTATGTAATTAATGGAGTGTAATTACTTAGGGAAGTAATTAATTGATAATTACTAGAGGTAATTAGTGGAAGATGATTTAATAATGGAAGTAATTTGGATTAAATTACTTAGTAATTAATCAAGGGATTAATTAAAGGTAATTAATTAAGGAATAGTTAATTTAATTAATGAAGTAATTAAGGATAGTTAATTACTGAATGTGATTAATCAAGAGTGATTAATAATTGTGGTTTAATTAAGATCAATTACTTATTGTAATTAATTTAAATAAGGTAATTAATTAAAATGTTATTAGGAATCATTTATTAATATAATTAATAATGTAATTAAGGTTAATTTATTAAGATTAATTAATCAATGATAAGTGATTAAGTAATTAATTAATGTAATTAACTAAGGATTGATCTAATTAATTATAGTTAATTAATTAATGAAGTAATTAAAGGTTAATTACTGTAATTGTTTGAGGATAATTAATTTGAGAAATTAATTAAAGGATAATTACTTGAATGCAATTAAAGGATAATTAATCAAGGGTGGTTAATTAAGGTGCATAATTAGAGAATAATCAATTAATTAATTTGTAATTAATTAATGGTTATGTAAGCAAGATTTATATGATGAAGTAATTAATTGGAGATGGAAGTAATTAATTTAATTCATTTTGAATTAATTATAGATATTGTGATTATAAATCCTTGCTTATGTATGGATGAATGATATTGGTTGCCTTGAATGGTTTGAAATCTCAGCTATGAGATAAGTAATGCTGTGAGATATGAATGCTTTGGTTGCGTTGGGATGATAATATGGATTATCTGTTTATAAGGATAATATGGATTATCTGTTTATAATGATAATGTGGATTACCTGTTGATGATGATAATGTTGATTATCTATTGTGATGTTGTGAATTATCTATCTGTGTGTATATAAATAATGAATTGAAATTTTTTTAAACTTTAAAACAACTTGGCCTTAAAAGATACGTTTTGGATTCGGTGAGACCGGGATCGGGTTTGCTACATTACAGTGTGATAGGGGGTTATCGCTTTGCGTTAGGTGGCGAACTGGAGACTCTTACCCCTACATGTCCCCGGGGGTAGTATAAGGCCTTTTGGGGTTGGTTGCGAGTCGAGAGGCTGGCCGTAAAAGCAAACCCGAGGTATCACTGTGAGCCACGGCGGGGCTGGGGTGGTTGAAAAGCCTACCAGTCGAGTGAGCCGCTATCGATGGTTGAAAAGCCTAGACTATCAAAGTTGGTATCAGATTACTACGTTGAGCGAATACCTAAGCTCTAGAGTGGTGTCTATCTTGAGAGAGCGTATTTGTAATTTTAATATATATAAATATATTTATTTATTCTACCTATCTGTTGGGTTGCCTGTTCAGGTTTTCCAATATAAGTTATAAAGGTAGATATGGTAGTGGGGTGTGTAACGCAACTACCAATGGTTGGAGTTTGAATGTTTGTGGTTGTAAGTGTATCTGTCGGGACTGTAGACCTAATACCGTCTCGAGTGAGCTTTGCGGTTTGGTGTAAAGATTTCATCGATCTCTGAAGGAAACCTGTCAAGGATCGGAGTTCATCTTTGAAGTGCAGAATTGGATGAGTAGATTTTGGGACTGTCGGTTCGGCAGAAGTGAGTGATGGTATCTTGATACCTCAGGAAGTAGTAGTTGCGTGATGAGATGCAGTGACTATGGATATTTCCGAAGATGTTTCTTTGGAACAAGAGTAAGGAAGTGTGTATGTTTTGGTGTTGTGGCTGAGCTCAGCAGGATGTTGTGGTTGGCTTTGAGGTCCAAGTTTCTCGAAGAGTTTTGGATTAGGAAGTCTTTGGCATTGGTGTTAGCAGTGCAGCTAGGAGTGTTTTGTGTTGGCAGGAAGTTTTCTGGCTGAGTAGTTTTTCTGAAGGAGGAGTTCAGAAACAGCAGAGTGGACCCGTTTCTTCGGTGGATTGGCTAGGCCAACATAAGTTGTTCTGATTGGTAAAGAGAGAGAGCAGTTTCTTTGGATTAGGCTGGGTTGATCGCAAAAGTGACTCGCGATAGTTTGAGTGTTCTCTTGGGTTGTTGGAGATTTTTCAGATGTCTTCCGAGAAGTCAGAGGTTTGTCGGCATCTGGTGTTTGAGTTTTCTTATCAATCTGGATTCCAGGATGGGAACCAGTGGATCAGTTAGCAGAAGGAGGGTTCTTAGAGATAGAGTTTGATGCAGCAGCTCAGGTTTGGTAGAGCTTCTGAGTTTTGGTCTATATGGATCTGTTGAATCATATTTCTAGGATGTGATGTCCAGTTTGTGCTCGTGTTCTTCATTATCATTTTCTTCTACTTCAGATCAGAGTTGTGTAGCGAAAGCAGTTTGGGAGTGCATCTGTTTAGTCTTTTCTGGATAAGGAGAAGTAAGCTCTGTCCTCTGTTGTTTGAGGAGTAGAGTTTGTGTTCTTGGTTTTGGATTGATCTTGAGGAGATCATTGTGTTGGGTTGTTTTTGGTCCTGTTTGTTTCTAGTGGAATCAGCAAGGGTTGAGCTGATCAGGAAGGATGTAGGCAGACCAGGATCGTTTGAAGGATTTTGATGATAAGAGACGGAGAAATTTGGATTCCGGAATTGAAGATTTGGTTTTGGATAAGATTTCTCAGATCCAAGGAGCTATAAATTTTGGTAAGTTTGGGAAGCTAGCTCCGTGGTGTTTTGGAATTCTTCTATGTTTTGGTAAGAATAAGTGCTTTGGTTTTCTAGAGTTGAATTGCCAGTTTGGATAACTGGGATTCAGTATGTTTCACGTATCTCTGAGGGAGTACGTGTATGATCTATTTCTGGTTGTAGAAACAGCATTTCAGAAGGTTTAGTTGTTTAGTCGGACTCGTCTGTAGTCTGATATCTTGTTTAGTTCTGTAGATTTAGATGAGTGGGAGCTTTATAGCTTAGCAGTTTTGATTGTCTGGATTCTGTAGAGCGAGTATCCCCATATTTATGCCGGGGAAACTCTAGGAAATTCTATCCAGAATTTTCTGGATGGTTAGATTTGTTTTGATTGGACGAATTGGTTGTTATGGTTGTTAGCGTATGATTGATATATGCTTGTGTTTTTAAAATTTAAATCTTTAATAAGATTATTAAATTACCTTTGCTTCAAATTTCGGGGATGAAATTCTTTTAAGGGGGAAGGAATGTGATATCCCGGAACTTTTGGCAATATAAATTTAATAATATGTATTTAAAATTAAATTGATTTGATAATTTTTGTAAATAAATTTGAATTGATTTAATAATCTTACTTTAATAAATAATTAATTGGAGAATTTATCTTTTAAAAGCTAATAAATTGGTTTATATATATATATATATATATATATATATATATATATATTTTGTCAATATATGAACTTTGTTTTAAATTTAATTAATAAGGTATATTTTCTAATTCTAATATTTTTGATTTTATTTGATATTAAGCTTTTCAAAGCTATTTTATAAATAACTATATGATTTTAAATACATAAAATAAATGTTTAATTATTTAAAAAAAAAGATTTTAGCTTAAAGTTTATATAAGATTAATAATAAGATTTGTTTAACGTTCTTTTTAAAATATTGATTGATAAATATGATTTGTAATAGATATGAAAGTTTAAAATACAACAAATTAATGAAAAATTTATTCATTTAAATAATAAGTAATTTACAATCTCTTTTATAAATTTTATTTCAATTATCTAAAATGTTATTTTCAAATAATAAAGTGATGCATTGTTTTTATTTTAAATATAAATGGTTTTATTTCCTTATAAAAGTTATCTATATATAACCAAGTATTAAAAACTAATTAACTAAGTTAAAAGCTTTTATTAACACTTAATAATAAATACTAACTACTCTTAGGACAAGTGTAGTTAAATTATGTAACTAATGCAACAAATGTAAACTAATAATCATCTTAAGATGAAAAATGTAAAAATTTAAGACAAGTGTCATATTATTTTTGTTTGATTTTTAAATAAACCATAAATTTAGTTATATAAACATATACATCTTCCATTCTTTTATTTTTCTCATTTTCAATTCTAAACCAAGAAATTTTCAGCTGAAAACTTGTTACTCTAAAAACTGAGAAAAGAGAAAGAAAATTTGTAAACACATATCCTCAAATCGAAAGTAAATCTGAGAATCAAAAACCATTTTCCTCCAAAATCTGTAATCTTTCCATATCAAAATGCAAATCAATTCCCTGTAAACTTATTTTCAAAAGCAAGCATGCATTCATTCTCCTCAAAATTGAAGCATGTACATCATTTTTCAACCTGGAATTGATTTCTGCATACAACTTCATTTTTGGTTCAAAACATTTTCAAATCAAGCACCAAAGTATTCCCAGTTTCCGTTCACATGCAAATAAAGATAAAGCAACTTCATTTCTTCAAAAATCTGTAGCATGTGCATTTCTGCAAGACCTGATGCCAGCATCTTTTCAAAACTAAAGCATTTTCTTTTCAAATCTGGAACTCATCTCTACATGCAATTTATAAAACAAAGCATTCAACAACTCAAGTTTTTAAAGCACAAGTGAGTAACTTCACATTTTAAAAATTTAAGTATAAAAATCTGGTTGTTTGATTTATCCAATAAGTAGGATTGTGTATATATTGTTACATACATTGCTGTGTATATATATGTATGAATAAGATGCATGTCTGTTTCACCTAAGATACTGTCTGTTTACAGTACAAGCTCAAGTTGATCAAAATTCTTTTTCTTTGATCTGGTTGCTGTTATGACTTCGTATTTGAATGAAACTTGTTTATTACATGATAAAGTAAAGTTTTAAAAAATTTACATAAGTTAAATAATTTTTGTACTGCCTGGAAATAAAATAACAGAGCAAAAATTAGTATAAGTGAAAAATTCAAACATTATGATTCGATGTTTCAGGGTTATAAATCAAATCATATACAAAATCATGATTTTTAAAAGCAAGATTGCAATTTTTAGTGCTAGAATCAAAGAGCAGTTCTATATTATCTGTATTGTGTATTTTGGGGTATCTCTATTGATACAAATGATTGGAGGTGTCGAGTTTGCTCCTGGAGGTGGAGGAGTGATCAGGGATGAGGGGAAAATTATTTGATTATGGTGTATTTCATTTTGGAGATGGGGGTTGTGATTTGAAGTGTGGAACGCTAATTTTTATGGGTTTGAGTTTTTGTTTTGGTTCAACTTCCTCAGTGGATCAAGTGCTACCAAGTTTTGGGTAATGGTGGCTAGGGCATGGACGAAGCTATGGCCGGAGCCTTTGGAGTTTAGGTGATCGGCAGTGGGAGGCTAAGGGTTGTTCCAGGTTTTGATGTGGAGTTTCTGTTTCTGGTTCCAGGTTTAGGCGTGGAGCTCGATTTTGATTTCACGTTTGGATGGATGTTGTGATGATCGGATTCAGGTGAGAGGATGGTCGCCATTCTGCTCGAGGGTGTGGGGTCGACAGGAGTTGGTCGGTGGCACCGTGCATGTGCACGGTGCACTAGTTTCTGATGATATGTGTTGTTTGGTTTGGGGTGCTTACAGGATTTTGTTTACTCGCGTTTGTCTCAAGTGGTTCGAGTTTTAACTCGAAGGAGATTAGGTTTTGACTCGAAGTTATTTTAGTGTTGGCTCGAGTAAATGTTGTTTACAGGTTTTAAAAAAAAACAGAAGCATGTTCTGTTTTTAAATTTAAAGGTAAAATTTTTAAATGTAAACTAAAATTTAAAATAAGTTTAAAACCTGAGTTTGAATCCAAATTTAAATAGTTTGAATCTTAGTTTTGAAATGATTTAAATTTTGAAATTTGAATTGTTTTTAACAACTTTTAAGTGTTTAAGTGAATTTGGTTTGTATTTAAACTGAAAAGTTTAAATTGTAAAATAGAGATTTAAAATAAGTTTAAATCTAAGTTTTAAAATCTAGAATTTGAGTTTGAATTTCAGTCTTTAAAATAAAATAAAGTTTTTTAAATTTAAATTGTTTTAACTACTTTAAAAATGGTTAAATGATTTGAATTTTAAAATGAAGTTTAAAATTAAGTAAGTTTTTGAATCTAAGTAATCTGGAATCAAATTTAATATGTATCCCAGTTTGAAATAAATGGAAATTTTTAAATATAAAATGATTTAAACTATTTTGTTTGTTAAAGTGTATTTTAAATTGATTTGAATTTAAAAATGAATTGGGTTTTAAATTCCTTTAAACTTCTTTATAAAATGAATATTTCTTTAACTTGTGAGATAAAAAGGTTTTTGAATTGTTTTTAAACTTTGTTTAGATAAATTTGTATTCATTTTAAAATCTTAAATTTAAAATGAAATTTAAATTAAATTTAAAGTAAAATTGAAAGCAAATTGTTTTTAAATGTTTTGATTAAGTAAGAAATGTTTATCTTAAAGATAAATAGAATTTTAATGATTAAGATTCATTAAAATTTTAAGTTAATTTAAATTGATAATTAATTATTTAACTAACTAATGGCACAGATGATTAATTAAGTAATTAAGAGTTTTTAATTAATTAATTAAGGCTTAATTAATTAATTATGGGTAATTAATTTGTAATTAAGGATTATCAATTAGAATATTAATTAATAATTAGAGATTCATTAATCAAGTAATTAAGGATTAATCAAATTGTAGTTAACACTTAATTAATTAAATAATTAGAGGTTAATTAATTGGTAATTAAATATTATTTAATTTGTAATTAATAGTGGTTAATCTAAGTTAATTTCTTAAGAAAGAAATTAAAGAATTGTTAATAAAGGTCGTTAACTAAGATTATTTAACAATTAATTAATGTGATTAATTTTTAATAATTAAATAGATTAATTAATTTAAAGATACTCAATTATGAAGTTGTTTAAGTGTAATTACTTAATGAAGTTATTAAGAAATCAATTATTTAATGTAATTAATTGAGTTTAATGTGATTAGGTTAATTGATTAAGTTTAATTAATTTAAACACTTGATGATTTGATAAATAATTGCTTTATGTAATTAATGGAGTGTAATTACTTAGGGAAGTAATTAATTGATAATTACTGGAGATAATTAGTGGAAGATGATTTAATAATGGAAGTAATTTGGATTAAATTACTTAACTATTAATCAAGGGATTAATTGAAGATAATTAATTTAGGAATAGTTAATTTATTTAATGAAGTAATTAAGGGTAGTTAATTACTGAATGTGATTAATCAAGAGTGATTAATAATTGTGGTTTAATTAAGATCAATTACTTATTTTAATTAATTTAAATAAGGTAATTAATTAAAATGTTATTACGAATCATTAATTAATATAATAAATGATGTAATCAAGGTTGATTAATTAAGATTAATTAATCAATGATAAGTGATTAAGTAATTAATTAATGTAATTAATTAAGGATTGACGTAATTAATTATAGTTAATTAATTAATGAAGTAATTAAAGGTTAATTACTGTAATTGTTTGAGGATAATTAATTTGAGAAATTAATTAAAGGATAATTACTTGAATGTAATTAAAGGATAATTAATCAAGGATGATTAATTAAGGTGGATAATTGGAGAATAATCAATTAATTAATTTGTAATTAAATAATGGTTATGTAAGCAAGATTTATATGATGAAGTAATTAATTGGAGATGGAAGTAATTAATTTAATTCATTTTAAATTAATTATAGATAGTGTGATTATAAATCAGTGCTTATGTATGGATGAATGATACTGGTTGCCTTGAATGGTTTGAAATCTCAGCTATGAGATAAGTAATGCTGTGAGATATGGATGCTTTGGTTGCATTGGCATGATAATGTGGATTATCTGTTAATAAGGATAATATGGATTATCTGTTTATAATGATAATGTGGATTACCTGTTGATGATGATAATGTTGATTATCTATTGTGATGTTGTGAATTATCTATCTGTGTGTATATAGATAATGAATTGAAATTTTTTTAAACTTTAAAACAACTTGGCCTTAAAAGATACATTTTGGATTCGGTGAGACCGGGATCGGGTTTGCTACATTACAGCGTGATAGGGGGTTATCGCTTTGCGTTAGGCGACGAACGGGAGAATCTTACCCCTACATGTCCCCGGGGGTAGTATAAGGCCTTTTGGGGTTGGTTGCGAGTCGAGAGGCTGGCCGTAAAAGCAAACCCGAGGTATCACTGTGAGCCACGGCAGTGCAGGGATGGTTGAAAAGCTTACCAGCCGAGTGAGCCGCTGTCGATGGTTGAAAAGCCTAGACTATCACAGTTGGTATCATAGCACTAGGTTGAGCGAATACCTAGGCTCTGGAGTGGTGTCTATCTTGAGAGAGCGTATTTTTAATTTTAATATATGTAAATATATTTATTTATTCTACCTATCGGTTGGGTTACCTGTTCAGGTTTTCCAATATAAGTTATAAAGGTAGGTAAGGTGGTGGGGTGTGCAACACAAATGCCAATGGTTGGAGTTTGAATGTTTGAGGTTGTAAGTGTATCTGTCGGGACTGTAGACCTAATACCGTCTCGATTGAGCTTTGCAGCTTGGTGTAAAGATTTCATCGATCTCTGAAGGAAACCTGTTAAGGTTCGGAGTTCGTCTTTGTAGTGCAGAATTGGATGAGTAGAGTTTGAGACTGTCGGTTTGGCAGAAGTGAGTGATGGTATCTTGATACCTCAGGAAGTAGTAGCTGTGTGATGAGATGCGGTGACTATGGATATTTTCGAAGATGTTTCTTTGGAACAAGAGTAAGGAAGTGTGTCTGTTTTGGTGTTGTGGCTGAGTTCAGCAGGATGTTGTGGTTGGCTTTGAGGTCCGAGTTTCTCGAAGTGCTTTGGATTAGGAAGTCTTTGGCATTGGTGTTAGCAGTGCAGCTCGGAGTGTTCTGTGTTGGCAGGAAGTTTTCTGGCTGAGTATTTTTTCTGAAGGAGGAGTTCAGAAACAGCAGAGTGGACCCGTTTCTTCGGTGGATTGGCTAGGATAACGTAAGCTGTTCTGATTGGTAAAGAGAGAGAGCAGTTTCTTTGGATCAGGCTGGGTTGATCGCAAAAGTGACTCACGATAGTTTGAGTGTTCTCTTGGGTTGTTGGAGATTTTTCGGATGTCTTCCGGGAAGTCAGAGGTTTGTCCGCATTTGGAGTTTGAGTTTTCTTCTCAATTTGGATTCCAGGATGGGTACCGGTGGATCAGTTAGCAGAAGGAGGGTTCTTAGAGATAAAGTTTGATGAAGCAGCTCAAGTTTGGCAGAGCTTCTGAGTTTTGGTCTATATGGATCTGTTGAATCATATTTCTGGGATGTGATGTCCAGTTTGTGCTCGTGTTCTTCATCAGCATTTTCTTCTACTTCAGATCAGAGTTGTGCAGCGGAAGCAGTTTGGGGGTGCATC
This sequence comes from Allium cepa, assembly GCA_030765085.1. Taxonomy (NCBI): domain Eukaryota; kingdom Viridiplantae; phylum Streptophyta; class Magnoliopsida; order Asparagales; family Amaryllidaceae; genus Allium; species Allium cepa. The sequence continues at coordinate 912,799,540 of CM060929.1, read as the reverse complement.
CGTTTTGTCTTTTCCGGATAAGGAGAAGTAAGCTCCATCTTCTGTTGTTTGAGGAGTAGAGTTTGTGTTCTTGGTTTTGGATTGATCTTGAGGAGATCATTGTGTTGGGTTGTTTTTGGTCCTGTTTGTTTCTAGTGGAATCAGCAAGGGTTGAGCTGATCAGGAAGGATGTAGACAGACCAGGATCGTTTGAAGGATTTTGATGATAAGAGACTGAGAAATTTGGATTCCGGAATTGAAGATTTGGTTTTGGATAAGATTTCTCAGATCCAAGGAGCTATAAGTTTTGGTAAGTCTGGGAAGCTAGCTCTGAGGTGTTTTGGACTTCTTCTGTGTTTTGGTAAGAATAAGTGCTTTGGTTTTCAAGAGTTGAATTGCCGGTTTGGATAACTGGGATTCAGTATGTTTCATGTATCTCTGAGGGAGTACGTGTATGATCTATTTCTGGTTGTAGAACCAGCAGTTCAGAAGGTTTAGTTGTTGAGTCGGACTCGTCTGTAGTCTGATATCTTGTTAAGTTTTGTAGATTTAGATGAGTGGGAGCTTTATAGCTTAGCAGTTTTGATTGACTGGATTCTGTAGAGCGAGTATCCCGATATTTATACCGGGGAAACTCTAGGAAATTCTATCCAGAATTTTCTGGATGGATAGATTTGTTTTGATTGGACGAATTGGTTGTTATGGTTGCTAGCATATGATTGATATATGCTTGGTTTTTAAAATTTAAATCTTTAATAAGATTATTAAATTACCTTTGCTTTAAATTTCGGGGACGAAATTCTTTTGAGGGGGAAGGAATGTGATATCCCAGAATTTATGGCAATATAAATTTAATAATCTGTATTTAAAATTAAATTTATTTGATAATTTTTGTAAATAAATTTGAATTATTTAATAATCTTACTTTATTAAATAATTAATTGGAGAATTTATCTTTTAAAAGCTAACAAATTCATGTATATATATATATATATATTGTCAATATATGAACTTTGTTTTAAATTTAATTAATAAGGTATATTTTCTAATTCTAATATTTTTGATTTTATTTAATATTAAGCTTTTCAAAGCTATTTTATAAATAACTATATGATTTTAAATACATAAAATAAATGTTTAATTATTTAAAAAAAGATTTTAGCTTAAAGTTTATATAAGATTACTTTTACCTATCTCCTGTACTTCAATTTTATTACGTTCGTAATAAAAGTGGACGGCCCACTCTAAAACCGGCTTGCTTTGCAAAAAAAATGGATTAATAATAAGATTTGTTTAACATTCTTTTTAAAATATTGATTGATAAATATGATTTGTAATTAGATATGAAAGTTTAAAATACAACTAATTAATGAAACATTTATTCATTTAAATAATAAGTAATTTACAATCTCTTTTACAAATTTTATTTAAATTATCTAAAATGTTATTTTCAAATAATAAAGTGATGTATTGTTTTTATTTTTAAATATAAATGGTTTTATTTCCTTATAAAAGTTATCTATATATAACCAAGTACTAAAAACTAATTAATTAAGTTAAAAGCTTTTATTAACACTTAATAATAAATACTAACTACTCTTAGGACAAGTGTAGTTAAATTATGTAACTAATGTAACAAATGTAACAAATGAAAACTAATAATCATCTTAAGATGACAAATGTAAAATTTTAAGACAAGTGTCATATTATTTTTGTTTGATTTTTAAATAAACCATAAATTTAGTTATATAAACATATACATCTTCCATTCTTTTCTTTTTCTCATTTTCAATTCTAAACCAAGAAATTTTTAGCTGAAACTTGTTACTCTAAAAACTGAGAAAAGATAAAGAAAATCTGTAAACACATATCCTCAAACAAAAAGTAAATCTGAGAATCAAAAACCATTTTTCTCCAAAATCTGTAATCTTTCCATATCAAAATGCAAACCAATTCCCTATAAACTTATTTTCAAAAGCAACCCTGCATTCATTCTCCTCAAAACTGAAGGCTGTACATCATTTTTCAACCTGGAATTGATTTCTGCATGCAACTTCATTTTTGGTTCAAAACGTTTTCAAATCAAGCACCAAAGTATCCCCAGTTTCTGTTCACATGCAAATAAAGATAAAGCAACTTCATTTCTTCAAAAATCTATAGCCTGTGCATTTCTGCAAGACCTGATGCCAGCATCTTTTCAAAACTAAAGCATTTTCTTTTCAAATCTGGAACTCATCTCTGCATGCAATTTACAAAACAAAGGCATTCAACAACTCAAGTTTTTAAAGCAAGTTTTCAAAAGATCTTCAAAAGGGTTTTTCAAATCTGGTGCTTTGTCTTCTGCACAGGTGAGTAACTTCACATTTTAAAATTTTAAGTATAAAAATCCGGTTGTTTAATTTATCCAATAAGTAGGATTGTATATATATTGTTAAATAAATTACTGTATATATGTATGAATGAGATGCATGTCTGTTTCACCTAAGATACTGTCTATTTACAGTACAAGCTCAAGTTGATCAAAATTCTTTTTCTTTGATCTGGTTGCTGTTATGACTTAGTATTTGAATGAAACTTGTTTATTACATGATAAAGTAAAGTTTTAAAAAATTTATATAAGTTAAATAATTTTTGTATTACCTGGAAATAAAATAACATAGCAAAAATTAGTATAAGTGAAAAATTCAAACATTATGATTCGATGTTTCAAGGTTATAAATCAAATCATCATACAAAACATGATTTTTAAAAGCAAGATTACAATTTTTAGTGCTAGAATCAAAGAGCAGTTCTATATTATCTGTATTGTGTATTTTGGGGTATCTCTATTGATATAAATGATTGGAGGTCTTGAGTTTGCTCTTGGAGGTGGAGGAGTGATCAGGGATGAGGGGAAAATTATTTGATTATGGTGTATTTCATTTTGGAGATGGTGGTTGTGATTTGAAGTGTGGAACGCTAGTTTTTATGGGTTTGAGTTTTTGTTTTGGTTCAACTTGCTCAGTGGATCGAGTGCTACCAAGTTTTGGGTAATGGTGGCTAGGGCATGGACGAAGCTATGGCCGGTGCCTCTGGAGTTTTGGTGATCAACAGTGGGAGGCCGAGGGTTATTCCAGGTTTAGATGTGGAGTTTCTGTTTCTGGTTCCAGGTTTGGGGGTGGAGCTCGATTTCGATTTCAAATTTGGATGGATGTTGTGATGACCGAATTCAGGCGAGAGGATGGTCGCCTTTCTGCTCGAGCGTGTGGTGTCGACGGGAGTTGGTCAGCGGCACCGTGCATGTGCACGGTGCACTAGTTTCTGATGATCTGTGTTGTTTGGTTTGGGGTGGTTACAGGATTTTGTTTACTCGCGTTTGTCTCGAGTGGTTCGAGTTTTAACTCGAAGGAGATTAGGTTTTGACTCGAAGTCATTTTAGTGTTGGCTCGAGTAAATGTTGTTTACAGGTTTTATAAAAAAAACAGAAGCCTGTTCTGTTTCTAAATTTAAAGGTAAAATTTTTAAGTGTAAACTAAAATTTAAAATAAGTTCAAAACCTGAGTATGCCGAATTCAAGTAGTTTGAATCTTAGTTTTGAAATGATTTAAAATTTGAAATTTGAATTGGTTTTAACAACTTTTAAGTGTTTAAGTGAATTTGGTTTGAATTTAAACTGAAAAATTTAAATTGTAAAATAGAGATTTAAAATAAGTTTAAATCTAAGTTTTAAAATCTAGAATTTGAGTTTGAATTTCAGTCTTCAAAATAAAATAAGGTTTTTTAAATTTAACTGTTTTAACTACTTTAAAAATGGTTAAATGATTTGAATTTTAAAATGAAGTTTAAAATGTAAGTTTTTAATTTTTGAATCTAAGTAATCTGCAATCAAATTTAATATGTATCCCAGTTTGAAATAAATGGAAATTTTTAAATTTAAAATGATTTAAACAATTTTGTTTGTTAAAGTGTATTTTAAATTGGTTTGAATTTAAAAATGAATTGGGTTTTAAATTCCTTTAAACTTCTTTATAAAATGAATATTTCTTTAACTTGTGAGATAAAAAGGTTTTTGAACTGTTTTTAAACTTTGTTTAGATAAATTTGTATTCATTTTAAAATCTTAAATTTAAAATGAAATTTAAATGAAATTTAAGGTAAAATTGAAAGCAAATTGTTTTTAAATGTTTTGATTAAGTAAGAAATGTTTACCTTAAAGATAAATAGAATTTTAATGATTTGGATTCATTAAAATTTTAAGTTAATTTAAATGGATAATTAATTATTTAATTAATTAATGGTATGGATGATTAATTAAGTAATTAAAAGTTTTTAATTAATTAATTAAGGCTTAATATTAATTAATTAAGGGTAATTAATTTGTAATTAAGGATTATTAATTAGAATATTAATTAATAATTAGAGATTCATTAATCAAGTAATTAAGGATTAATTAAATTGTAGTTAACACTTAATTAATTAAATAATTAGAGGTTAATTAATTGGTAATTAAATATTAATTAATTTGTAATTAATAGTGGTTAATCTAAGTTAATTTCTTAAGAAAGAAATTAAAGAATTGTTAGCGAAGGTCGTTAACTAAGATTATTTAACAATTAATTAATGTGATTAATTTTTGATAATTAAATAGATTAATTAATTTAAAGATACTCAATTATGAAGTTGTTTAAATGTAATTACTTAATGTAATTAATTAAGTTTAATGTGATTATGTTAATTAATTAAGTTTAATTAATTTAAACACTTGATGATTTGATAAATAATTACTTTATGTAATTAATGGAGTGTAATTACTTAGGGAAGTAATTAATTGATAATTACTAGAGGTAATTAGTGGAAGATGATTTAATAATGGAAGTAATTTGGATTAAATAACTTAGTAATTAATCAAGGGATTAATTAAAGATAATTAATTAAGGAATAGTTAATTTATTTAATGAAGTAATTAAGGGTGGTTAATTACTGAATGTGATTAATCAAGAGTGATTAATAATTGTGGTTTAACTAAGATCAATTACTTATTGTAATTAATTTAAATAAGGTAATTAATTAAAATGTTATTAGGAATCATTAATTAATATAATTAATGATGTAATTAAGGTTGATTTATTAATATTAATTAATCAATGATAAGTGATTAAGTAATTAATGTAATTAATTAAGGATTGACGTAATTAATTATAGTTAATTAATTAATGAAGTAAGTAAAGGTTAATTACTGTACTTGTTTGAGGATAATTAATTTGAGAAATTAATTAAAGGATAATTACTTGAATGCAATTAAAGGATAATTAATCAAGGGTGATTAATTAAGGTGCATAATTAGAGAATAATCAATTAATTAATTTGTAATTAATTAATGGTTATGTAAGCAAAATTTATATGATGAAGTAATTAATTGGAGATGGAAGTAATTAATTTAATTTATTTTAAATTAATTATAGATAGTATGATTATAAATCATTGCTTATGTATGGATGAATGATATTGGTTGCCTTGAATGGTTTGAAATCTCAGCTATGAGATAAGTAATGCTGTGAGATATGGATGATTTGGTTGCACTGGCATGATAATATGGATTATCTGTTAATAAGGATAATATGGATTATCTGTTTATAATGATAATGTGGATTACCTGTTGATGATGATAATGTTGATTATCTATTGTGATGTTGTGAATTATCTATCTGTGTGTATATAGATAATGAATTGAAATTTTTTAAACTTTAAAACAACTTGGCCTTAAAAGATACATTTTGGATTCGGTGAGACCGAGATCGGGTTTGCTACATTACAGCGTGATAGGGGGTTATCGCTCTACGTTAGGTGGCGAACGGGAGACTCTTACCCCTACATGTCCCCGGGGGTAGTATAAGGCCTTTTGGGGTTGGTTGCGAGTCGAGAGGCTGGCCGTAAAAGCAAACCCGAGGTATCACTGTGAGCTACGGCGGTGCAGGGATGGTTGAAAGGCCTACCAGCCGAGTGAGCCGCTGTCGATGGTTGAAAAGCCTAGACTATCACAGTTGATATCATAGCACTAGGTTGAGTGAATACCTAGGCTCTGGAGTGGTGTCTATCTTGAGAGAGCGTATTTTTAATTTTAATATATGTAAATATATTTATTTATTCTACCTATCTGTTGGGTTACCTGCTCAGGTTTTCCAATATAAGTTATAAAGGTAGATAAGGTGGTGGGGTGTGTAACACAACTGCCAATGGCTGGAGTTTGAATGTTTGAGGTTGTAAGTGTATCTGTCGGGACTGTAGACCTAATACCGTCTCGAGTGAGCTTTGCAGCTTGGTGTAAAGATTTCATCGATCTCTGAAGGAAACCTGTTAAGGTTCGGAGTTCATCTTTGTAGTGCAGAATTGGATGAGTAGAGTTTGGGACTGTCGGTTTGGCAGAAGTGAGTGATGGTATCTTGATACCTCAGGAAGTAGTAGCTGTGTGATGAGATGCAGTGACTATGGATATTTCCGAAGATGTTTCTTTGGAACAAGAGTAAAGAAGTGTGTCTATTTTGGTGTTGTGGCTGAGTTCAGCAGGATGGTGTGGTTGGCTTTGAGGTCCGAGTTTCTCGAAGAGCTTTGGATTAGGAAGTCTTTGGCATTGGTGTTAGCAGTGCAGCTCGGAGTGTTCAGTGTTGGCAGGAAGTTTTCTGGCCGAGTATTTTTTTCTGAAGGAGGAATTCAGAAACAGCAGAGTGGACCCGTTTCTTCGGTGGATTGGCTAGGCCAACGTAAGCTGTTCTAATTGGTAAAGAGAGAGAGCAGTTTCTTTGGATCAGGCTGGGATGATCGCAAAAGTGACTCGCGATAGTTTGAGTGTTCTCTTGGGTTGTTGGAGATTTTTCGGATGTCTTCCGAGAATTCAGAGGTTTGTCCGCATCTGGAGTTTGAGTTTTCTTCTCAATTCGGATTCCAGGATGGGTACCGATGGATCAGTTAGCAGAAGGAGGGTTCTTAGAGATAAAGTATGATGAAGCAGCTCAAGTTTGGTAGAGCTTCTGAGTTTTGGTCTATATGGATCTGTTGAATAATATTTCTGGGATGTGATGTCCAATTTGTGCTCGTGTTCTTCATCAGCATTTTCTTCTACTTCAGATCAGAGTTGTGCAGCGGAAGCAGTTTGGGGGTGCATCCATTTTGTCTTTTCCGGATAAGGAGAAGTAAGCTCCGTCTTCTGTTTATAAGTTTATTCTACCTATCTGTTGGGTTACCTACTCAGGTTTTCCAATATAAGTTATAAAGGTAGATAAGGTTGTGGGGTGTGTAGCACAACTACTAATGGTTGGAGTTTGAATGTTTGAGGTTGTAAGTGTATCTGTCGGGACTGTAGACCTAATACCGTCTCGAGTGAGCTTTGCGGCTTGGTGTAAAGATTTCATCGATCTCTGAAGGAAACCTGTTAAGGTTCGGAGTTCATCTTTGAAGTGCAGAATTGGATGAGTAGAGTTTGGGACTGTCGGTTTGGCAGAAGTGAGTGACGGTATCTTGATACCTCAGGAAGTAGTAGCTGCGTGATGAGATGCAGTGAGTATGGATATTTCCGTAGATGTTTCTTTGGAACAAGAGTAAGGAAGTGTGTCTGTTTTGGTGTTGTGGCTGAGTTCAGCAGGATGTTGTGGTTGGCTTTGAGGTCCGAGTTTCTCGAAGAGCTTTGGATTAGGAAGTCTTTAGCATTGGTTTTAGCAGTGCAGCTCGGAGTGTTCTGTGTTGGCGGGAAGTTTTCTGGCTGAGTAGTTTTTCTGAAGGAGGAGTTCAGAAATAGCAGAGTGGATTCGTTTCTTCGGTGGATTGGCTAGGCCAACGTAAGCTGTTCTGATTGGTAAAGAGAGAGCAGTTTCTTTGGATTAGGCTGGGTTGATCGCGAAAGTGACTTGCGATAGTACTTTGAGTGTTCTCTTGGGTTGTTGGAGATTTTTCGGATGTCTTCCGGGAAGTCAGAGGTTTGTCCGCATCTGGAGTTTGAGTCTTCTTATCAATTTGGATTCCAGGATGGGTACCGGTGGATCAGTTAGCAGAAGGAGGGTTCTTAGAGATAGAGTTTGATGAAGCAGCTCAGGTTTGGTAGAGCTTCTGAGTTTTGGTCTATATGGATCTGTTGAATCATATTTCTGGGATGTGATGTCCAGATTGTGCTCGTGCTCTTCATCAGCATTTTCTTCTACTTCAGATCAGAGTTGTGCAGCGGAAGCAGTTTGGGAGTGCATCTGTTTTGTCTTTTCCGAATAAGGAGAAGTAAGCTCCGTCTTCTGTTGTTTGAGGAGTAGAGTTTATGTTCTTGGTTTTGGATTGATCTTGAGGAGATCATTGTGATGGGTTGTTTTTGGTCCTGTTTGTTTCTAGTGGAATCAGCAAGGGTTGAGCTGATCAGGAAAGATGTAGGCAGACCAGGATCGTTTGAAGGATTTTGATGATAAGAGACGGAGAAATTTGGATTCCGGAATTGAAGATTTGGTTTTGGATAAGATTTCTCAGATCCAAGGAGCTATAAGTTTTGGTAAGTCTAGGAGGCTAGCTTCGAGGTGTTTTGGACTTCTTCTGTGTTTTGGTAAGAATAAATGCTTTGGTTTTCAAGAGTTGAATTGCCAGTTTGGATAAATGTATTCAGTATGTTTCACGTATCTCTGAGGGAGTACGTGTATGATCTATTTCTGGTTGTAGAACCAGCAGTTCAGAAGGTTTATTTTTTGAGTCAGACTCGTCTGTAGTCTGATATCTTGTTTAGTTCTGTAGATTTAGATGAGTGGGAGCTTTATAGCTTTGCAGTTTTGATTGTCTGGATTCTGTAGAGCGAGTATCCCGATATTTATACCGGGGAAACTCTAGGAAGTTCTATCCAGAATTTTCTGGATGGTTAGATTTGTTTTGATTGGACGAATTGGTTGTTATGGTTGTTAGCACATGATTGATATATGCTCGTGTTTTTAAAATTTAAATCTTTAATAGGATTATCAAATTACCTTTGCTTTAAATTTCGGGCACGAAATTCTTTTAAGGGGGAAGGAATGTGATATCCCGGAATTTTTGGCAATATAAAATTAATGATCTATTTTTAAAATTAAATTGATTTGATAATTTTTGTTAATAAATTTGAATTGATTTAATAATCTTACTTTAATAAATAATTAATTAGAGAATTTATCTTTTAAAAGCTCATAAATTGGTTTATATACATATATGTGTGTGTGTGTGTGTATTGTCAATGTATGAACTTTGTTTTAAATTTAATTAATAAGGTATATTTTCTAATTCTAGTATTTTTTATTTTATTTAATATTAAACTTTTCAAAGCTATTTTATAAATAACTATATGATTTTAAATACATAAAATAAATGTTTGATTATTTAAAAAAAAAAATTTAGCTTAAAGTTTATATAAGATTAGTAATAAGATTTGGTTAACATTCTTTTTAAAATATTGATTGACAAATATGATTTGTAATTAGATATGAAAGTTTAAAATACAACTAATTAATGAAACATTTATTCATTTAAATAATAAGTAATTTACAATCTCTTTTATAAATTTTATTTAAATTATTTAAAATGTTATTTTCAAATAATAAAGTGATGCATTGTTTTTATTTTTAAATATAAATGGTTTTATTTCCTTATAAAAGTTATCTATATATAACCAAGTATTAAAAACTAATTAATTAAGTTAAAAGCTTTTATTAACACTTAATAATAAATACTAACTACTCTTAGGACAAGTGTAGTTAAATTATGTAACTAATGCAACAAATGTAAACTAATAATCATCTTAAGTTGACAAATGTAAAAATTTAAGATAAGTGTCATTTCTTCAAAAATATGTAGCCTGTGCATTTCTGCAAGACTTGATGCCAGCATCTTTTCAAAACTAAAGCATTTTCTTTTCAAATCTGGAACTCATCTCTGCATGCAATTTATAAAACAAAGGCATTCAACAACTCAAGTTTTCAAAGCAAGTTTTCAAAAGATCTTCAAAAGGGTTTTTCAAATCCGGTGCTTTGTCTTCTGTACAGGTGAGTAACTTCGCATTTTAAAAATTTAAGTATAAAAATCTGGTTGTTTGATTTATCCATGGAAATAAGTAGGATTGTGTATATATTGTTAAATACATTGCTGTGTGTATATATATATATATGTATGAAAGAGATGCATGTCTGTTTCACCTAAGATACTATCTGTTTACAGTACAAGCTCAAGTTGATCAAAATTCTTTTTCTTTGATCTGGTTGCTATTATGACTTAGTATTTGAATGAAACTTGTTTACTACATGATAAAGTAAAGTTAAAAAAAAATATAAGTTAAATAATTTTTGTATTGCCTGGAAATAAAATAATAGAGCAAAAATTAGTATAAGTGAAAAATTCAAACATTACAATTCAATGTTTCAGGGTTATAAATCAAATCATCATACAAAATCATGATTTTTAAAAGAAAGATTTAAATATTTATTGCTAGAATCAAAGAGCGGTTCTATATTATATGTATTGTGTATTTTGGGGTATCTATGTTGATACAAATGATTGGAGGTGTCGAGTTTGCCCTTGGAGGTGGAGGAGTGATCAGGGATGAGGGGAAAATTATTTGATTATGGTGTATTTCATTTTGGAGATGGTGGTTGTGATTTGAAGTGCGGAACCCTAGTTTTTATGGGTTTGAGTTTTTGTTTTGGTTCAACTTCCTCAGTCGATCGAGTGCTACCAAGTTTTGGGTAATGGTGGCTAGAGCATGGACGAAGCTGTGGCCGGAGCCTCTGGAGTTCTGGTGATCGGCAGTGGGAGGCCGAGGGTTGTTCCAGGTTTTGATGTGGAGTTTCTGTTTCTGGTTCCAGGTTTGGGTGTGGAGCTCGATTTCGATTTCAAGTTTGGATGGATGTTGTGATGATCGGATTCTTGTGAGAGGATGGTCGTCGTTCTGCTCGAGGGTGTGGTGTCGACAAGAGTTGGTCGGCGGCACCGTGCATGTGCACGGTGCAATAGTTTCTGATGATCTGTGTTGTTTGGTTTGGGGTGGTTACAGGATTTTGTTTACTCGCGTTTGTCTCGAGTGGTTCGAGTTTTAACTCGAAGGAGATTAGGTTTTGACTTGAAGTCATTTTAGGGTTGGCTCGAGTAAATATTGTTTACAGGTTTAAAAAAAAGAAGCCTGTTATGTTTTTAAATTTAAAGGTAAAATTTTTTAATGTATAAAATTTAAAATAAGTTTAAAACCTGAGTTTGAATCTGAATTCAAGTAGTTTGAATCTTAGTTTTGAAATGATTTAAATTTTGAAATTTGAATTGGTTTTAACAACTTTTAAGTGTTTAAGTGAATTTGGTTTGAATTTAAACTGAAAAGTTTAAATTGTAAAATAGGGATTTAAAATAAATTTAAATCTAAGTTTTAAAATCTGGAATTTGAGTTTGAATTTCAGTCTTTAAAATAAAATAAATTTTTTTAAATTTAAATTGGTTTAACTACTTTAAAAATGGTTAAATGATTTGAATTTTAAAACGAAGTTTAAAATATAAGTAAGTTTTTGAATCTAAGTAATCTGGAATCAAATTTACTATGTATCCCAGTTTGAAATAAATGGAAATTTTTAAATTTAAATTGATTTAAACAATTTTGTTTGTTAAAGTGTATTTTAAATTGATTTGAATTTAAAAATGAATTGGGTTTTAAATTCCTTTAAACTTCTTTATAAAATGAATATTTCTTTAACTTGTGAGATAAAAAGGTTTTTGAATTGTTTTTAAACTTTGTTTAGATAACTTTGTATTCATTTTAAAATCTTAAATTTAAAATGAAATTTAAAGTAAAATTGATAGCAAATTCTTTTTAAATGTTTTGATTAAGTAAGAAATGTTTATCTTAAAGATAAATAGAATTTTAATGATTTAGGTTCATTAAATTTTTAAGTTAATTCAAATGGATAATTAATTATTTAATTAATTAATGGCATGGACGATTAATTAAGTAATTAAGAGTTTTTAATTAATTAAGGCTTAATATTAATTAATTAAGGGTAATTAATTTTTAATTAAGGATTATTAATTAGAATATTAATTAATAATTAGTGATTCATTAATCAAGTAATTAAGGATTAATTAAGTTGTAGTTAACACTTAATTAATTAAATAATTAGAGGTTAATTAATTGGTAATTAAATATTACTTAATTTGTAATTAATAGTGGTTAATCTAAGTTAATTTCTTAAGAAAGAAATTAAAGAATTGTTAATGAAGGTCATTAACTAAGATTATTTAACAATTAATCAATGTGATTAATTTTTAATAATTAATTAGATTAATTAATTTAAATATAATCAATTGTGAAGTTGGTTAGGTGTAATTACTTAATGAAGTAATTAAGAAACTAATTACTTAATGTAATTAATTGAGTTTAATGTGATTAGTTTAATTAATTAAGTTAAATTAATTTAAACACTTGATGATTTGATAAATAATTACTTCATGTAATTAATGGAGTGTAATTACTTAGGGAAGTAATTAATTGATAATTACTGGAGGTAATTAGTGGAAGATGATTTAATAATGGAAGTAATTTAGATTAAATTACTTAGTAATTAATCAAGGGATTAATTAAGGATAATTAATTAAGGAATAGTTAATTTATTTAATGAAGTAATTAAGGGTAGTTAATTATTGAATGTGATTAATCAAGAGTGATTAATAATTGAGGTTTAATTAAGATCAATTACTTATTGTAATTAATTTAAATAAGGTAATTAATTAAAATGTTATTAGGAATCATTAATTAATATAATTAATGATGTAATTAAGGTTGATTAATTAATCAATGATAAGTGATTAAGTAACTAATTAATGTAATTAATTAAGGATTGATGTAATTAATTATAGTTAATTAATTAATGAAGTAATTAAAGGTTAATTACTGTAATTGTTTGAGGATAATTAATTTGAGAAATTAATTAAAGGATAATTACTTGAATGTAATTAAAGAATAATTAATCAAGGGTGACTAATTAAGGTGGATAATTAAAGAATAATCAATTAATTGATTTGTAATTAATTAATGGTTATGTAAGCAAGATTTATATGATGAAGTAATTAATTGGAGATGGAAGTAATTAATTTAATTCATTTTAAATTAATTATAGATAGTGTGATTATAAATCATTGCTTATGTATGGATGAATGATATTGGTTACCTTGAATGGTTTGAAATCTCAGCTATGAGATAAGTAATGTTGTGAGATATGGATGCTTTGGTTGCATTGGGATGATAATATGGATTATCTGTTTATAAGGATAATATGGATTATCTGTTTATAATGATAATGTGGATTACCTGTTGATGATGATAATGTTGATTATCTATTGTGATGTTGTGAATTATCTATCTGTGTGTATATAGATAATGAATTGAAATTTTTTTTAAACTTTAAAACAACTTGGCCTTAAAAGATACGTTTTGGATTCGGTGTGACCAGGATCGGGTTTCTAGATTTGGATATCCGAAAACCACATCGATCCAAATTAACGATAGGTCGTGAATCTCAAGTGAAGATGAAGATTCAGAGTGCAAGGGTTATCGTCATTAACTCTGATGGTGATTCCAAAATGAGTGTAACGAGATAATGCCTTCGGTTTTGTTCGAACCCGGAACGAACTTGTGTGGATTGAATGCTTTCAGAACATCGTCAGATGGACGATGAGCATTCTAAGTGATGTGTTCTATAAAGGTAATCGTAGCCTCAACCCTCATCAACCGGGAATGGCTAAAATAGGGGAGGTGCGGTAAGACTAAGTGGGTCATGCCCAAGTAAGACGAGATTTACCCCTGTCTAGATGTCCCTTTTATTTCGGCTGTATGGTGCGGTTGCTGATCACAACTGCGGGGTGGTCTTGTTCGGAACTGTTCAGTAAGGAATGGTTCCGGCTTTATGTTGCAGGGGATTGGGAATAATCCTCGGTACGTTGATCTAGGCCACGTACTGTGACGGGCGGTACCCCGGTAGCCCTTCCATTGTATGGAATCCAAAATCCAATAAGTGCCATCGGTTTTGATTGTATTACCCACTTTTGTGGATAGTAGCTGGAATTTAATCATGTAACAATTTCGGCTATTTTCTGTTTACTTGAAAACCCTCGACCTATTATAATATCATCGGATTCCCTATCAAATGTTTTGGTTAGCGTAGGGTAAAAACTTTTCCATGTTTATGTATGGGAAGTCTTACGTGATACCTTTTGTTTTCAAAGGTTTTTCAAAAGTTAAGCAACCTTAACATGTTACTCACACAAGACCCATGTCTGACCCGGAGTTTATTTCTTTTTTCCTTAAACTCTTGGGTACTCAAATTTTTACGAGTAGCTAATTTCAGGTTCGCTTTGATGAATTGTGGAGGAGCAATGGAGCAGGAGGCTTCTGCGTGTAAATATATAGTGTTCCGCTGTGTTTGATTTCTCTGTAGTTGTATTGAGTTGTAATAACTAGACATGTGTTTATAACTGTCTAGTATGTGATGTATTGTCTATGTAACTCTGATAGTTGTTGTATACTATGTAATACTTATGTTATTAATATAATTTAGTCGTTCCTAAGTTGAGATTCTGATGTTGTTTCTTCTTTCTCTTCTTTCTTTTCTCTTTTCTATCCCTTTCTTTCTTCAAGATGATGCGACTTTCTATGGTTAGAAAGCCGGGTCGTCACACAATTCATCTTAACCATGTATTCAAACTCTTATTAAAACTTTCAAATCATCTTTACATTACTTAATTATTCCATTAAAATCATTCACAAAAGATTGGAAATAATTGTTAAGTTTAAAACTACATTTCAAAACGTTATAGAATTCGCAGCATAAAAGTGCTATGGAAAGTGCCATATAAGCTTATTTGATTTAAACAACTTTTTAATATTTGAAAATTCATATTTTCCATTCCAAATCTCTTTCAAACCATTTTAATATATTTATCAAATTTGTTTCATATTTTTAATCATATAAAAATATCATTTATAAATAAATCACGTTTTGGATTCCGAACTGTAAAACCACGATGTTTTTAGAAAATTGTTTTGGATATATTTCAAAATCTACTTGAAGAAATCTTGATTTTATTTCTTCACTGGAAAACTATTATCATTTTGGACCAAAAAATTTTTATTTCGAAGAAATCCGACTTATAAATCATTCTCTATGCTAGTTTGAAGTTAAGGGTCGAAATTTACGAACTGCCGCTATGGACAAGCTCGATTTTGAACAATTTTGTGAATTGCTTTGGAATTTGTCCGAAACACTTCAAATTTGTTTTAAACCATTTTAAAACTATTTTAACTCATTTAAAATTATTAAGAGGCTAGATAACTTTCATACACACATTTATATGGATTTAATTCTTACTTAATTAACTATGGTTAATTACTAATCTTTTCTCTTATCATTTATCAAACAAGCTATCAGCCACATAATCAACCAATTTGCAACCAAGTTATCAAACATTCGTTCAACATATTTAAACTTTCAAATCTTTATACTTGAAATAAGTTATGGATTAATTAGTAAATATGAGTACTCACCATAAACCAAAGAGATTAACTTCCTACCAACATTCTAATCAACCAACACTTCACTAATTAATTCATACTCCATTAAACACTAACAAACAACACCTTCTCCATTTCAATAGCTTGGCCGAGGCTTGAGATGGAGGTTGGATGAAATATAGAGAAGAAGTGGTTGAGCTTTGAACTTGAATTTCCAAGATTTAGATCCGAAAAATAGATCATCTTCTCCCTTGTTTTTGACTCTCTTACTTGCAAAATTTAAAAAACTTGTTAACTGAAAAGTTGTTACAAATTATTTTCAGTTGAATTTGTAAAAAAGAATCATTGAAATCCAAGTAGTTTTGAGGGAGATATGATAGAATGAAGAAGAGGTACAGTCGGATTGATAAAAATGAAGCCCAAAAATGCACTTCAAAGAATTGAGTTTTAAGTATAGCAAACTTCAAAAATAGGAAAAGTGGTCAATATAAAATTTGTAGCCACATAAATTTTATTTGGTTTCAAAAAAAAAGGATTTCTTAATTTGGATCTGCTATGATGAAGTTATGATCAAAAGTAAATGGCATATTCTCTGGCTTAAAAACTGGGCCAGAAAATGCACTGGAAAGAAATATATTTTTGACATAGTTAACTTTAGAATTTAACAAAGTGGTCAACATGAAAGTTGTAGCCACTGGAAAAGTACATGATTTTAAAAAAATAACTTTACATTTTGGTTCGGTTTTGAAGAAGTTATGATCGAAAGAATAAGAGATAAAATATGGAGAAAAAATGAGTTTGATTTGGAGAGAATGAACATTGATTTCTTTTGAACATTTTGTAAACATTTTGTGAATATTTTGTAAATATTTTGTAAATATTTTGACATTATTTCTTTACAATTTTTTCTATGGCTTGGAAGCTGTTAAAGAGAAGAGGAAGAAGATGAAGAAGCTTTAGACAAGAAGAAGAAGAAAATGTGAATGAAAGTGAAGAAGTGGTGGATATTTATAGAAAAAGAAAGAAGTGGTAATTTTACCAAAATAACCTCTTACCAAATTACCAAACTAACATTACTTCAACCTAAAGCAATCTATACTTTTTCAAAACTTAACATCATCCTTTCACTTCTTACTTTATGTCTTAGTCACTTAAATATTAAGTAAAGAATATCAAAATTATGTTGGCTTTGATTTGATGTTATTTGATGTTTACTTTTTATCACTTTTTGTTAATTCTTACTTACTTTTACTAATTACTTCTATAAGTTTTCTAATCTTATTTAGTAAAAGTAAATATGTTTAGTGAATTAATTAATACTTACACTATTTGAATATATATTTCTATATAAGAAAATGACGACGACGTTCCGACAACTTTTAATCGACAAAACGTTGTTTTCGACAAAATGTTTTGCGGTCACATTTTGACGTTTTAGTTAAACTATTTATTTATGTAAACCAAATTTAAAAATAAATTTGTATAATGCTATTTAAAAATATAAACACTAATAAATTAATTAAGATAATTTATTTAACCATTGAAACATACTTTTCTGAAATCAGCATTTTGTCACTTTTGTCGATATAGGTAAGTGTTATTATTTTTATGTATGTTTCTACTTCCAAATCCTATCGAATATTATTTAAATTATAAAATCTTTTATATTTTATATTTAAAATCACTCTAAATACTATATTTTCAAGTGGTCAAATTTTGGGTCGTTACATTCTCCCCTACTTAAAAGAATTTCGTCCTCGAAATTATCCAAACAAAAGTTTACCTAAAACATTTATCTTTAAATTTAATTCCATATAATATACACAGATCATCCATACGAAATATCTTATTGGATCTCATATTCGAATACACAACTTCATTTCCAAACTAGTATCGATCCCCAGATCCTCTAATGCGGACTTTAATCAGGCTTTTTGCTCAGAAACCTTTGCTTTCCTTGCATAGTGCTCAACTATGATAGAAAAATAAAGTATCTAACCAACATCCTCATCAATGTTCTTTGCCAAGAAATTGAGTGATAAATCCTTTTTCGGATCGGTGTAAACACCTCAAAGTTCCAAACTCGAATTTTAGATCAAAACTTGTGTGATGAAATGATTTACATATAACATACGTATTTATTAACCCTCAAAAAATTTCATAAAAACTTCATCTTAGGATCAATCACTTTATAAAGGTGCATCTTTATATAATCCCCTTTTATTATTTATTTCCAAATATTTTTATTAAAGGAAAATATTCTAAGAAACCATTTTTCACTCAAAGATAATTTTTCTGTATAATAATTCCCATAATCCTTTAACTTAGTATATTTCCTTTAATGCTAATATTATTTATGAATCATTTCGTAGAACTATCGCTTAAGTCGATTACATCTTATAACTTATGTAAATCAATCACATTTTAAAGACTTAAGTCTGAATTCTTAATTAATGCTAGAATTCTTTAATAAAACATTTTCTAGGTTATAATTTCCTTTTTTTATAATTGTTGGCACCAAAATTGGTCACCAACACCCTTAGAAAGATTGTGTAGAGAGATTAATGAAGAAAACAAATTAAAACAGAGGAGAGCGCATAAATTAAAGTGCAGAAAGTAAGAACACCGGATTTATAGTGGTTCGGCGTAATTGCCTACGTCCACTTTGAAGTTGATCTTTATTTCTTTCCTTGATACTTGATTACAGATACAATCCGTTTCTAAGTATTTGAATACAATTGCAAAGTAAAAGAAATAAGTCTTGAATGAGTCTTGAAAATGGCAGAGTCTCCTCGGTGTTCTCTAAAATCTGATCCCTTTTTTCTATGCCCCTGCCCCTCTATTTATAGACGAAGGTGGGTTGGACTTTCTTGGTGGGCCAGGCGGCTGTATAACTTGGTTCAAGTAGGACATACCCTATGTGCCGAGCCAAACAGGCCGAACGGTTGAAATGCCGAACGTTCTCTGCCGTGCCGAACGATCTCTTCGTTGAGTGGAAAGAATAGGCCGAACGATCTTCTCTAGCCGAACACTACCCTTTAGCCGAACGAGATGAGGTTGAGCGTACTGGCTTCAGTGGGGAGTACCTGTGCCGAACGATACTGAAGGCCGAACCAACCTCTTGGCCGAACGAACATAGTGCCGAATGTACTGTGCCGGAACATGCTGGAATGCCGAACCATCGAGGCTTGCTGAACGATGGCTTTGGCCGAGCGTCTTCGGGAGGCCGAGCAGCCTTTAGTCTTTGAACGGCCTTATGCCAAACGTTCTCTTTTGGCCGAGTGGTATTCAATACCGAGCGATGCCGAGCGCAACTCTGAAATGCCGAACGATCCTAGTTGCCTGGTCAAATTTCCAGGTAACATTTTGCCCCCCAAAGTACATTATGTGGTCGAATAGGGTGTGCTTTGAACCATGAGTTGGTGCAACGCCGGGGCCGAACGACACTAAAATTGTCGAACAAGATGTCCCATGCCGAACGATGTTCTGTGCTTTGACTGGTTCTACCGGGCAGGCTTTGTTCGAACTACATATATTTCTGACCGGCCTTGCCGGCAATGGCCCGTTCGTCTTCTTCTTCCTCCCTATAAAACCGTGTGTCCTTCCTCTTCCTCTCTTTTCTACTCCCATTCTCGTTATATTTTTAAGAGCTTGCAACCCTAACCTGCTAATTGGATATCTCGGGCCTGATCAATCCTTCTCGAACTTCGATCTGTTAATTAGGTATTATCCCTTCTAACTTAATCCCTTCCATGGTTAAAACTTTGGGATTTGTACATTAGAATTGTGGCTGAGATGGTCGCGTTGATGGTCAGGGCTAAACGGTGTATGGCGAAAGGAGGCGATCGGGGATGGTCGCACATGGGAGTTGTTGGAGGTGGCAAGGATGTTGCTCGGTCTGAATTGGGATGATTCGCCGAGCGAACTGTTCTTGTTGCTCGGCCTGGATGGAGGAAAAATGGGACAAATTTTTTGTTGGAGTACCAAACGTTGGGGTTCGGCATAATCTCGGTTCGGTGTGTCTCACCATATGCCAGTCGGTAGAGGTTTGGGAGCATTAGTTAGTGGAGAGGTTAGTGGGTGTGACTTCGGCCGAAGGGGATTTTGGCCGAACGATGTTTAGTTGAGCGCTAACCAGTACGAACTGTAGTTAGGCCGAACAATGGTTGTAGGCCGAGCGACAACTTCCCCGAGCAACAATTAGGCCGAACAATCATCAATGCCGAACATACCAAGGTCGAGCTTCTTTACGCCGAACGTCATATAAATGCCGAACCCATCATGCCAGACAATGCGTCACCGAACCATACGTAAATGCCGAATAATGTTTAACCGAACCATACAAAAATGCCGAACAAACATAGTTGCCACACTAATCAGGCCGAACAAATGGTACTTAGCCGAACCAATCCTAAACGCCGAACAGTGACATGCCGAACAAAAATCAAATGTCGGTCGTATTCCTATTGGCCGGACATAACTTAATCCAACCAAACAATTGCCTCGCCCAATTTTCATAACTGACTTATGACAGGAACTCCGGCATATTTGCTTATCGAACTGATTTGGACTGATAACCTGATGTAGTCGGATAACTTCCTCTGACATTATCTGAATCTGAGACTGTAATCGCCATAAAGAAAGCTTTTGGAGACGGTCAGCGGTGACGGTCTTCGAAGGCGGTGATTTTAAGCTTAGTTTTATGTTAATAATTCCAAACTTTCAATGCTTATACACAATTGATTGCACTAGTTCACACACCACGTGGGGGGGATTCCTGTTGTTGTTAATTATAACGTTGATTATTTTTCAAGTATAGTACGCACAGACGCTTAGCTAAATTATTCACTGAAGATGTCTAAAAGGTCTAGCTCCGCCACTCTCTCAGATAGACCTGGCCCGTCTTCCAAACAAAGGGATGCGGATGTTTCTAATCCATCGACTCCCCCGACTCATGACCTGTCTCCTGATGCCCTTGAGTCATCAATTCTCCTGGATAATCCGATCGATTCGCAGGCTTCGAAAATCAACGAAGCCACGCTTCAGCGAATATGTTCCATTCATTGGATTCCCTTTGCCGATGTCTTGGTTCCGTCGAGGCATGATCGTCCACATCTTCCTCCAATTGGATATACTGCTTGCAATAAATTCATGTGTTGGGTTGGTAGCGTGCCTCCGTTCAACTATTTCTTCGGGATGTGCTGCAATATATTGACATCGCCCTATCGCAGCTGCATCCGAACGGCCATGCCTTCATCTATGGCACCTATATGCTCTTCATGAGCGTCTTCTCCAGACCGCTAACTCCTGGCGACATCAGATACATATACATGATCAAGAAGCGGGGAGATAGCCCTCTTACACGTTCCTCGAGCCACATCGAAAGTGTCAAATCTTTACCGGGGCGTGGAACAGCAAATTCGCCCAGTACAAACAGGAATGGTGCTACGTGCGCTGCCCCAAGGCTTTGCGAGGAGATGGGTTGAAGGAAGTAAGTCTCTTCCCTAAGTCGATAGTTGCGTTCAATCAGAGCTGTTCTTTTCCTGACCTTTCGCTTCGTCTTTTCAGGTAACAACCCCCGTCCCGAGGCTCCAGGGTATTTTGACGCCGTTGAAGCCATTAGAGCCCTTCCTGCCGAGGAACGGGACATCGTAACACTCATTTCAAATGAGTCATTATCAAGGTTCGGATTGTTAGTAGAAGGCCACCGGATTAGTCTTCCTGAGGGCGTCACGATTCCTAAGCCCTCATCCGGTAAAGGGAAAAAACTAGCTGGATCCTTATCACGTCATATCTCTAATGTGCAGGAAGAGGGGGAAGTCAAAGAGCATGAAGTCCCAAAGGCACAAGGTGAGAATGTGGGTCCTACTTCGGGACCACTAGTCGAAGTGCACGATATTGAAACGCCGTCTTCCCCTTCGAAGGGGAAGAAGAAGTTGACGTATAAGATAAGGAAGGAGAAGGTTGGAGGAACTTCCAAAGTTATGCTTATCCCGACAGAGAAAGAGGCTTCTTCACAGCACGTGGAGAGTTCTTTAAAGGGCCTGTCGAATCTCTCCATCCCCGATGATCTGCTCAACTATGACTTTGGAGATCCGGATGCATTCAAGTTTCATTCGCCCGCTAGAGGCGATGTGGGGATTCCATCCCAAAGTCAGGGAGAGAAAACTCCTGTTAGCAAGGCTACCGGTCCGTCGAGGGGAAACACTAGGATACACACGAACACTTGCACTTAAATCCTCAACTAGATTCTTTATCGTCATTCCCCCTTTTGCTAATTCATTGTTATTTGAATTTCGTGCAGGTGACATGGGGCACTCACACGGATTCGATCGTCTCCGTGGTTCTTCTATTTTCCATCCATCCGGACGGGACTCAGGTTCCGAAAGGCATCGAGATAGGGACGGTGATGGCGATAAAAACTACCATTCCCGAGACTCGTCATTCCGGAAGAAAACTTACTATCAGCTAGAATACCACCAGGAGACCTCTTCTCATCGGGAGCGAAGCAAAGAAAAGCGCGGTCATAAGAGGTCGCATTCCGATGCCCCCCGGGACCAACACCATGACTCCTCCTCTACTCGGCATTCCCGAGATTCTCATAGGAAGGGCGAACTTTCAAAGCCTCTCCTCCCGCTCCTGCGACAGACCCGACTGTGTCGGAGAAACTGACCGAACTCAAGGCAAAATTTCCAAAGATCTGTTTTGATGGGCTAAAGTTTCTCCCAGCGATTCACCCTATTCCTGGAGACGTTAAGCAAAACGCCATCGCCTGTACTAATGACGTCTATGTTCAACATGACGCGTTTGTTCATCTGGCTGAGAAACTTTCTGAAGTCTCTGTGGAGCGCCAGCACAAAATTGATTGTCTGAAACTCGAGGCTGTCCATGATAGAGACGTTATCAAAGCCCAAGATGAGGAGCTTATGTCCTATAAATCTCAGCTTGAGGCCGCCCAGCAGAGCACCCATGATACCGCTGAAGTTGTATCCCGCCTAGAATCAACCCATAAGAAAGAACTTGATGAGGCGGTTCAGCGATGTGGGGCTTTGGCTTTGGAGAAGGACTCTGTTCAGAAAGAGAGGGATGCATTCAGCCTTCGGGTTAAGGAACTTGAGGAACAGCTCCGAAGAGAGAAGGAAGAGAAAATGGCCGCCCAAGAAGAGTCACAATGCTACTGCGATGAGATTGTCGCCACTCGACTCTTAAAAGAGAAACTCGAGGATGAGCTTTCCAGGGTCGAGGCGTTAAAGAGCGAGGCCCGTGAAGAGGGGAAAAAGTTGGCGTCGGAGGACATCGAGTCCCGTCTCGAGGCAGCCAGGGAAGAAGGCAGGGAAGAGATCAAAACCGCGTTCGACCCGCTTATTGCCGAGTTCAACGCCTGCGTGCTCATGCATTGCAACTTAACATTTTTGGGTGACGGCTATCTTGAATCGTTGTTCGAGGCATGGGAAACCTTAATTCAAATCAAGAAGGTTGAGTGCGGCACTGAAGAGATTGACGAGGGGGCCTTAATAAAAGAGATCCTCAAAGGAAAGTAACCCACAGACTTGTCGATGGCCAAAGCCATTTATTGTAAAGGCTCCCCTTCGAAGAAAGGGAAATAAGTTACCGCCAGTCCATCCGGAGTCGAGCCTCCTATTCATGTGCCTACGCAGTCGGCCAGTCGTTCAATACTTGATCCTTTCAAAAGGCATATTGGCTATGATCCGGAAGCTCCCGACCGGGGCATTCACGTTTTATCTCCTATCCCAGAAGGTGAGACCCCCCTAACGACTGAGGTCCAGCCGGAACCTGGTAGGCGATTCTCTCGCTTTAATATTCCAAGTGTTTTCTTAGAAGCTATCGTATTCTAATACTTTCTTTTCATGATTTTATGCAGGTCATTCTGATCCTGAACCTACTCCGAGGAGCGATGTCGCCAAGGAGGCGGAGAAGGAAACAAGTGAGGCTCCTCATGCCGGTGAGGTTCCCGGTCCTGATGCTCAGGTGATCCGGGCGCTTGACGAAGGCAAATCCGGTTCCTCCTCCGGGAGTTACGAAATTGAAGTCAAAGGCATCTCTAAGCACACATCCGAACCGAGCATGAAGAAGCGGCTCGATAAAGAGAAGGAAGAGACAGCCAAGGTTAAGGCTGAGCCTTGGGATGTGGACCTGGAAGACCCCTTGAACAAACCGTTGAAGGTCATCCTCCCTGGCAAGTCCAAGCCTATGGATGTTCCCCCTACTTCTTCGGTCGTCACCCCTCCATCGAGGAAGGGTTCCAAGGGTAAACGCTCTAAGGAGGAGCCGTCCGAGAAGAAGTCAAAGAGGCACAAGAAGTGATTGTCACTCTCGTTCAACAAGAGATATTTGAAGTCATGTAATTTTTCTTTTCTTTTTACTTCCGTAGTCTTTGTAAATAATTTGTTGACTCCGAACTTTGGAGGGTTTGTAGTAGAAACTTTTTCTGAATAAAGTGTAGTTCCTTTTTCTATTTCTGTTAAAACTCTTATGATTCAGTCTTCTGTGTGATTGTGACTTGAATCCAGACTATCGTGAGTAACATAGACTTCTTGGTTTATCTTCGAACAGCTGGGAACTCCTTCGGGAGTCATTGGACTACCATTCCGTGCTTCGAGCACTCGGAATACTATCTAGTCCGTATGCCAGGGATTCGACGAATCTAAGTCATTTGTGTCATAGTTCACATTCAGGGAACTTGGAGATTTTGAATTGTTTATACTCGAGTCCGCGCTCCTGGGACTTAGAGTACTCCAGTCCGCACTCCGGGACTTGGAGGTTTTGAATCGTTTATACTTGAGTCCGCACTCCGGGGACTTAGAGTACTCCAGTCCGCACTCCGGGGACTTAGTGATTTTGAATCGTTTATACTCGAGTCCGCACTCCGGGGACTTAGAGTACTCCAGTCCGCACTCCGGGGACTTAGTGATTTTGAATCGTTTATACTCGAGTCCGCACTCCGGGAACTTAGAGTACTCCAGTCCGCACTTCGGGGACTTGGAGTTTTTTATTTGTTTATACTCGAGTCCGCACTCCAGGGACTTCGAGTACTCCAGTCCGCACTCCGGGGACTTGGAGGTTTTGAATCGTTTATACTCGAGCCCGCACTCCGGGGACTTAGAGTACTCCAGTCTGCACTCCGAGGACTTGGAGATTTTAAATCGTTTATACTCGAGTCTGCACTCCAGGGACTTGGAGTTTTTTATTTGTTTATACTCGAGTCCGCACTCCGGGGACTTCGAGTACTCCATTCCGCACTCCGGGGACTTGGAGGTTTTGAATCGTTTATACTCGAGTCCGCACTCCGGGGACTTAGAGTAATCCAGTCCGCACTCCGGGGACTTGGAGTTTTTTATTTGTTTATACTCGAGTCCGCACTCCGGGGACTTCTAGTACTCCAGTCCGCACTTCGGGGACTTGGAGGTTTTGAATCGTTTATACTCGAGTCCGCACTCCGGGGACTTAGAGTACTCCAGTCCGCACTCCGGGGACTTGGAGATTTTGAATCGTTTATACTCGAGTCCGCACTCCGGGGACTTAGAGTACTCTGGTCCGTAATTCGGAGACTTGGAGGTTTTGAATCGTTTATACTCGAGTCCGCACTCCGGGGACTTAGAGTACTCCAGTCCGCACTCCTGGGACTTGGAGATTTTGAATCGTTTATACCCGAATCCGCCCTCCGGGGATTTCGAGTACTCCAGTCCGCACTCCGGGGACTTGGAGGTTTTGAATCGTTTATACTCGAGTCCGCACTCCGGGGACTTAGAGTACTCCAGTCCGCACTCCGGGGACTTGGAGATTTAGAATCGTTTATACTCGAGTCCGCACTCCGGGGACTTAGAGTACTCCAATCCGCACTCCGGGGACTTGGAGATTTTGAATCGTTTATACTCGAGTCCGCACTCCAGGGACTTAGAGTACTCCAGTCCGTAATTCGGGGACTTGGAGGTTTTGAATCGTTTATACTCGAGTCCGCACTCCGGGGACTTAGAGTACTCCAGTCCGCACTCCGGGGACTTGGAGATTTTGAATCGTTTATACTCGATTCCGCACTCCGGGGACTTAGAGTACTCCAGTCCGCACTCCGGGGACTTGGAGATTTTGAATCGTTTATACTCGAGTCCGCACTCCGGGGACTTAGAGTACTCCAGTCCGCACTACGGGGACTTGGAGATTTTGAATCGTTTATACTCGAGTCTGCACTCCGCGGACTTAGAGTACTCCAGTCCGTAATTCGGGGACTCGGAGGTTTTGAATCGTTTATACTCGAGTTCGCACTCCGGGGACTTAGAGTACTCCGGTCCGCACTCCGGGGACTTGGAGATTTTGAATCGTTTATACCCGAATCCGCCCTCCGGGGATTTCGAGTACTCCAGTCCGCACTCCGGGGACTTGGAGGTTTTGAATCGTTTATACTCGAGTCCGCACTCCGGGGACTTAGAGTACTCCAGTCCGCACTCCGGGGACTTGGAGATTTTGAATCGTTTATACTCGAGTCCACACTCCGGGGACTTAGAGTGCTCCAGTCTGCACTCCGGGGACTTGGAGGTTTTGAATTGTTTATACTCGAGTCCGCACTCCGGGGACTTAGAGTACTCCAGTCCGCACTCCGGGGACTTGGAGGTTTTGAATCGTTTCAGGCGTTCGTACGCCAGTCAAAATAAAGTTATTTCAGTTACCCTCCACAGGAATATCCTATGCAGAAACATCTGTCATTCACGAAAAAGATGGCTTCAAGCCTTTATTAATGAAAGCAAACTAAATTATCTTATTACATGCCAAAGACTAAGAACGAAAACGTACTGGAAATAAATGCAACTACTGCATAAAGGAAATAGATTAAGTGTAATAACGTCGCAAGTGCTCGTTGTTCCATGCTCGGGGGAGTGTCGCACCATCGACAGTCGCTAGCTTGAAAGTTCCTTCTCCAAGCCTCTGTTCGATGACGTATGGACCTTCCCATGCGGGATTCATGTGAGATGGGGTTGGAAAAACCCGTTTCAAAACGAGATCTCCCACATCAAAGGTTCTTGGTTGGACTTTTCCATTATAATATCTAGCGACTCGGTGTTTGTATGCGGCCGCTCTCAAATCAACTTCTTCGCGTTTCTCATCAATGAAGTCCAATGATTCCAATAAAAGATCCTGGTTCAATGCCAGATTGTAATTGGTTACCCGATGTGACGGAACTTCGAGCTCTACGGGTACGATAGCTTCCGTGCCATATGCCAATGCGAATGGAGTGTGGCCAGTCGCGGTTTTGTGGGTAGTTCTATAAGCCCAAAGTTCCGTCGGGAGTTCGTCTACCCATTTACTTCTAGCCTTTTCCAGACGCTTTTTCAATATGGACTTGATTATTTTGTTTACGGCTTTCACTTGTCCATTCGTCTTTGGGTGAGCAACTACCGCAAACCTTTTCTCAATGCCATATTTTTGACAAAACTCTTTGAATTCCTTGCTTTCGAATTGAGTTACATTGTCTGTTATGATGGTCCGTGGAAGGCCGAAAAGGCATATGATATTTCGTACAACGAAATTAATGACTTTCTTGGTAGTGATCGTGGCCATAGGCTCTGCTTCTGCCCATTTGGTGAAATAATCGACTGCTACTATTGCATATCTCGCGCCTCCTTTGGCTATGGGTAAAGAACCGATCAGGTCAATTCCCCACATCGTGAATGGCCAGGGACTAACCATCTGTGTGAGTTTCGACGGCGGAGCTCTCGGGATCTTTGCGTATACCTGGCATTTGTCACATCTCCTCACATAGTCTGCGGCTTCACGATTCACGGTTGGCCAAAAGTATCCATAACGGAGGATTTTCTTGGCCAATGTTTGCCCCCCAATATGATCACCACACTCTCCCTCATGGACTTCTTCTAGCGCCCGTTTTATCTTATCATGGGCCATGCACCAGAGTAAGGGGATCGAGAATCCCCTCCGATACATTATTCCATCCTGCAATACATAACGTGAAGCCTTACGAAGGACTTGGCGTCTTTCGCTTCTTTTTTCAGGCAAATTCCCTTGCACCAAGTACTGTTTGATCGGGGTCAACCACGATTCCTTTTCGAGTTCGATCTCTTGGAGCATGGAGAGTCTCAACAGGGAACAATCCCATTTGCTATGCATCGCCGGTGATTGCGAACTTTGCCAACGAATCAGCTTCTATATTTTGTTCTCGTGGGACATGGGATATGTCATGATATTCGAGACTTGCCAGTAATTCTCGGACCCAAGCAAGGTAGGGAGCTAATCGATGTCCCTTTGCTTGATAGTCTCCCCGCACCTGATATACGACCAGCTGTGAATCACAGAAGATTTCGATTGACTTCACTTCCAGTTCGATGATGAGTCTCAAGCCAGCAATCAATGCTTCATATTCGGCTTCGTTATTTGTTGCTACAAACTCAAGCATCAAAGAGTAGCAGATCGATCGGTTTTCTGGGGTTACAATGACTATACCTGCCCCCGAGCGATGGTCGTTAGATGCCCCATCGGTGTACATCTTCCATCGAATGGGAGGTGCGATCCCGTGGCTGCTCGGTTCATCTGGCAGAGTGAATTCAGCAATGAAGTCAGCTAGTGTTTGCCCTTGTATGGCCCTTCAGGGCAAGTAGGCAATGTCGAACTGACTCAACTCAATATTCCATTTTAGCATCCTTTCGGAAGTTTCCGGTGGTTGAAGCACCTGCCGCAATGGTTGGTCAGTGTAAACACTGATCGAGTGTGCCTGGAAGTATGGATGAAGCTTGCGCGATGCAATCACCAAGCAATAGGCGAGTTTCTCAATCTTTGGATAATTCCTTTCCGCCCCCGTCAAGCGCTTACCAACATAGTAAACTGGCTTTTGAACTCGGTCTTCCTCGCGGACCAAGGCTGTGCTGATAGCATGCTGGGAGACAGCTAAGTACACGTACAACATTTCGTGATCCACCAGTTTTGGTAGCACCGTGGGACTCTCTAAGTGTCTTACCAGAGCTCGGAATGCTTCACCGCAGTCGGCTGTCCATTCGAAGTTTCTCTTTCCTTTCTTTATAACATCGAAGAATGGAATACACTTGTCTGTAGCTCTGGATATGAATCGACTCAGCGCAGCCACTTTTCCATTCAAGCTTTGCTCCTGCTTTATGGTCCTGGGCACTTGTATGTCTCGGATGGCCTGAATCTTCTCTGGGTTAGCTTCAATTCCTCGTGCATTCACAATGAAACCCAAGAACTTCCTTGATGCCACGCCGAATGAACACTTCAAAGGATTGATCTTCATCCCGAAGTGCCTCAGTATATCGAACATCTCTGCTAAGTCTCGGATGTGGTCGTTTGACTATCATGACTTCACAAGCATGTCACCTACATAGACTTCCATCGTTTTTCCAATTTGATCTTTGAACATTCGATTTACCAGACGTTGATAGGTTGCTCCTGCGTTCTTCAATCCGAAGAGCATTACTACGTAGCAATATAACCTGACGTTCGTGACAAAGCCGGTGTGCTCTTGGTCCAGGATGTGCATCATAATTTGATTGTAGCCAGAGTATGAGTCCATAAATGATAGTAACTCGTGTCCGGCTGTTGAATCGACCAGTTGGTCAATCCTTGGTAGCGGGAAGCTATCCTTCAGGCAAGCTTTATTTAAGTCAGAGTAATCGACACAAGTTCTCCATTTCCCGTTGGCTTTCTTTACCAATACCGAGTTAGATAAACATTCAGGGTAGAGGGCGTCACGGATGAACCTGTTGGTTTTGAGTTTGTCCACCTCCTCTTTGAGAGCTGCGGACCTCTCTGGGTCCATGCCTCTCCTTTTTTGTTTCACGGGGACATATTTTGGGTCTATGTTCAACATATGACTCGCAATTGCTGGAGAAATCCCGCTCATATCATAATGTGTCCAAGCAAAACATCAAGGTTCGCTCGGAGGAAATCGGTAAGGTTTTCAGCTGCCACGGGGTCTAGCTGTGATCCTATTTTAAGAACTCGTGATGGGTCGTTGCAGCTAACTGAGATGTCAACAGTTAGTTCAGTCATCGCTGCATTTGTTTCCCTGGGTTTCCCATCATCATCTCTTGGATCTATGTCTCCATGGATCCGAGAATGTCGCCCGAGCCAGGGCTCGGGCGCTAGTTGTCAATCATCAGAATTTCGGATGCGAACAGAGTTGTCTGCGATCTTTCCTTTCTCCCTACGCTGCGCCTCTCTGAGCTCAGCCATGTAGCATGCACGGCCGATTGCCTGATCTCCGTACACCAGTCCTACTCCTTTGTCTGTGGGAAACTTTAACGTCAAACACCACGGGGCCAAAGCTGTCCTGAATTCTTCCAGGGATGGACTTCCCAGAAATACGTTGTATGGGGAATCAACATCCAGCACTATGAATGGTAGGATTCGCACTCTCCTGCGTTCACCTTGTCCCAGTTCAACGGGTAACTCCACATATCCTACCACGTCTGTCGCTGCGCCGTTAAAGTCATGGATCAGGGCTTTAGATGGTTTCAAATCCTTGGTCTCCAGCCACATTTTGTCGTATGCTTTCTTAAAGATGATGTTAACGGAACTTCCGCAATCAATTAGAATTCTTTTCACAAGTGCCGGTCCAATAGTCGCGGATATGACCATTGGGTCGATAGTAGGAGCCTCCACCTTATCCGCATCTCTACTCCTGAATACGATATCGTCATTCATCGTATGCTGCTGCTTCGCGAGAGTTCCATCCTCCACGTTTGAACAGCACTCATACTCCGAATGTCTCAGAGAGTTAGCATATCGCTCCATCTCCTGCCAATTCTTATCCGCAGGATGAGGTCCACCAGCGATCGTGTTAATAACCAATCTTCCCACAGTCCGAGCAGGTTGTTCTGGCTGGCGTCGAGCTGGCCCGCGTCCGGGGTCCGATGTCTCCTGTCTTCCGTCTGGCGACTCTTTGACAAATTCCTGTAGCTTTTTCTGCCTAATCAATTTCTCAATAGCATCTTGAAGATGTCTGCACTCCTCTGTGTTGTGCCCATAAGACTCGTGGAAGTGGCAATACTTTCCAGTCCGCTTGTGCTCCTCTGTTGATTCCTTTGGGCGTGGTTTTCTGTATTGAAAATTGTTGCAGGTTGACAAGTAGATGTTCACAAGAGATGCATTTAGTGGAGTGTATTCATAGTAGGTTGGGATTCTTGACTTCCATTTCCCCGTCTCCTTCTTTCCGGCATTTGCACCTCCGGATCCTTTAGACTGCCCGGGCCTGTTCTGGACGTTGACTTGATTGTTTCCAGGGTTACCGCCGGTTGTCTTCATGGCGACGTTACTCTTTACAGATTCCTGAATGGGTCCTGGTGCCTTGTCTTTCCTTGTCCATCGAGCTTCCTCCCTACTTATGAACTGATGAGCTTTCGAATAAAAACGTTCCAACGTAGCTGGGAGCTTTCCCGCCAACCAATCTCCAAATTCAGAATCTGGATCCACTCCACGCATTACTTCCATTAAAATTGCATGATCATTAGGATTGCTCACCTCGGTAGCAGCAACATGAAACCTTTGCAAGTATGCTTTTAATGACTCTCCCGGAGCTTGAATTACGCCTGATAAAGACATCACGTCCTTCGAGCGAGTGGTGTGTATCCTGAATTGTTCTATGAACTTCATTGCTAACTCATCAAAGCTGGATATAGATCGAGGCGGGAGTCGAGTGAACCACATGGTGGCAATTCCAGACAAAGTGATCGGGAAGCATCTACACTTGGTAGCGTCATTGGCTCTTGCAGAATCCATCATCCATCCATACCTCATCACATGCTGTCTAGGATCGGTCTTCCCTTCATAGGCTGGGATGGCGGGCATGCTGAACTTTCTTGGATATTCAACTTGTAGAACGGTGTCCGTGAAGGGAGTATGGCACTTCGACACTCCCCAATCTTCATTAGTCAGACCTTGATTCTCTCTCATCGGCTGCCTGATCATAGCTGTCAAATCCGGGGTTTGTATGGAAGAAGGGAGGTTGGGTTCCCTTCCACGGGCTTGTTTTCTAGTAGATCGATCAATGGCACCTGCTTGTGAATCTTCATCCTTACAGCGTCTTCGCTTAGGAGGTTCATCTGCTAAGTTGAACTATCATCTTCAGAGTGAGGGACAGGGCTGCCTCCGGTATCCTGATGATGTTGTTGAGCAAGCTGGGCCATGAGATCAGCATTGGCCTGCATTTGTTCAGCAAGTTGCTTCCTACTTTCCTTAAGCTCTCTTATCAAGCCATTGAATTCTGCTCGGGAAACAACTTCTGCTTGGTTTAGGTTGGAGGGCCCGGCGCCTGGAGCTACTTGCTGATTGTTAGGTCCAAGTCATTACACACTAGCAGTTTCGTGGGCATCTGCATTTTGGGAGGCTGATCTTGTTCGCGGTCTCCCCATGGTAGAGTTGTTGGTTGTAACTCTGAGTAGAATCAACAGATGTCTTATAAATGATTTCGGATCTCCCTTGGGGGATTTATGCAATCCAGTAACTACAAAGTAGATCCTAATAGCCTGAGAACTCAATTCGCAGTGAAAGCACCAAATTGTTGGCACCAAAATTGGTCACCAACACCCTTAGAAAGATTGTGTAGAGAGATTAATGAAGAAAACAAATTAAAACAGAGGAGAGTGCATAAATTAAAGTGCAAAAAGTAAGAACACCGGATTTATAGTGGTTCGGCGTAATAGCCTACGTCCACTTTGAAGTTGATCTTTATTTCTTTCCTTGATACTTGATTACAGATACAATCCGTTTCTAAGTATTTGAATACAATTGCAAAGTAAAAGAAATAAGTCTTGAATGAGTCTTGAAAATGGCAGAGTCTCCTCGGTGTTCTCTAAAATCTGATCCCTTTTTTCTGTGCCCCTGTCCCTCTATTTATAGACGAAGGTGGGTTGTACTTTCCTGGTGGGCCAGGCGGCTGTATAACTTGGTCCAAGTAGGACATACCCTATGTGCCAAGCCAAACAGGCCGAACGGTTGAAATGCCGAACCTTCTCTGCCGTGCCGAACGATCTCTTCGTTGAGTGGGAGGAATAGGTCGAACGGTCTTCTATAGCCGAACACTACCCTTTAGCCGAACGAGATGAGGTCGAGCGTACTGGCTTCAGTGGGAAGTACCTGTGCCGAACGATACTGAAGGCCGAACCAACGTCTTGGCCGAACGAACATAGTGCCGAACGTACTGTGCCGGACCATGTTGGAATGCCGAACCATCTAGGCTTGCCGAACGATGGCTTTGGCCGAGCGTCTTCGGGAGGCCGAGCAGCCTTTAGTCTTTGAACGACCTTATGCCGAACGTTCTCTTTTGGCCGAGCGGTATTCAATACCGAGCGCTCTTTTGATGCCGAGTGCAACTCTGAAATGTCGAACGATCCTAGTTGCCTGGTCGAATTTCCAGGTAACAATAATCATATTTATAAATTATACTTATCCAGTTTCATTTACTCAGGATATTTCACAATCTTTTAGTTTTCATAAATTCCTTAGCTCCGAGTTAGGTATGATTCGGAAATTTTCGACTATCCAAAATCGTCGAAAATCCCGCTTTATCTTATCAATTAGCGATTCCAATTTATATTTAGTTTAAACACTTTTATAAAAATTACTAATCAATTTATCCATTAATGATTTACATTATCTCTTCTAACTTAAGAAAATTATATAGAGAGTAAATACGAAACAATCCAAGGAACTGGGTACTACCAATAGTATCATATATCCTCTTAACAAGAAGAGTAATACTTAAGAGAAGTGCTTACCATCCAAACACATCTCTTGCCCATTTTTAGTTTATTTTCGAGCCAATCGAATTAGTTATCATAAAATACCTCTTTTTATTTGAAATAATAACATTTTCAAAATCCTTTAGAGATTACTTTGTAAAACCTATTGTATAAATTATCTTCATTTAAATTACCACAATTGTTTTAAATTACTCGAATTTAAATTCTCGTTCCTTTTATATTTATTGATTTACACAATCATTTAAATACATTCTTATCTTATGTCTTCATTTCTTAAACAAATCTTATTATTAAATACCTTATAGTCAAATCGTGAAACTTAATTCACAAGGTATTTGTACTTAAACTTTTAAATCAAACAATTGATCAATTTATGATAGTAACTTAACATTATCATTTCTTAATTTATTATTTTTGGAATAAGTATTAAATATTTTAATTTCCTTATCAGATTTCTTGCTTATGGACTATCTTTATGAAACATCATATAGTCAAATTGTGAAATTCTAATCACCAGATGTTCATATTTAATTTCACTGATCCTGATTTCTAACTATACAACTTTTCAAAATATATACTATATATTCAAAATATAATCCTAGGTAAATATATTTCATTTACCAGTTTTTTCAAAATCAGTGTGTCGGTTCGCCTTGTTCAAGTGTTTAGGAACCCTCATCGATAACGATGATCTGGCGCATCGATTAAAATTCATAAATCACTCAACAGATAAATCAACACAAAACATTTTATTAGTCACTAAAAAATACGCGCTCATACATAATACACTCAAACTCATTCTAGGGTGTTACTAACCCTATCTCTAATGAGTTACTCATCCTAGGGTATTACTAACCCTATCTCTGATGAGTCTTTACCCAACCAAAGCCAAGGTTCTTGCTTAACCTTCAGCTCTGATACCAAATGCAACGATCCGTTTTTCCGTACCGTTTGAATTGAAAATAAACCACATATGTCCAACTCAAATTGCACGAATAAGCGGATCATTAAGGGTAGAAAAAAATAAAGGCAGAATAGAATCTCACACGAATGGAATAACATATATTATTTCAATAATAATCTTTACAGCGGAAAATTTTAAATACAATATCAAAGTCTAATCTAAATTCAGCTTGGACAGTTATAGACACTTGTCCTTACAATTGCTGACAAACATCAAACTAAAACTAACAAAGCACAGCGGATAATAGAATACGTCCATACGATGATGAAGATCTCCAGCTCTCCTCTAGAAACTCCAACCGTCTTCAATTAAACCTGAAACTACTCCGATCTGACCCGAGTATAAAAATACCCGATCAGGCTTGATAAACCAGCGTGAGATACTCAAAATTTAAAATGACGATGTTATCAAAACCTTTGAAAAGAAGGTTATCTCATAAGACCACACCCACATATAAACACGGACGGGTTTTTACCTTATGATAACCAAAACATTTCATATCAAAATACACTTGATATTATTTTTAATGACATTCTTTTGTAAACACTTTTCAAACAAACTTATTCAAATAAGGTACCAATATTTGGACTAAGTATAAGGTAATATATCCGGACTAGGTCAACAGAATATACCGAACGCAATATATGATACCAAAAGGGGTAGCTGAAATGTTTGCAAGTCATTACAGCTATTTTGGGAATACAATCAAAACCGTAAATCTCTTATTGGGATTGGATTTCCAACATGATAGGAAACTAGTGGAACGATCATTCTGTATCCATGGCTTATGTCCATGACTCAGACGTCGTTATACAACAACACAAATGGCTAAAAGTGGATGCAATATGTGAATAACATCCAAGGACTCGGACTTCGCGCATCCCTGCCATGAGGCCCAAATGTATCTGGTACCTGGGGCTCAGAACATCTGATAACCCAAATCAATACTATCCGAAATGCGAGCATACATCCGATCACATAGAATCCCATCATAACCGAGGTGTGAGGCTCGCGAGGCTACGATCAATTTCTTCAAAGCCACGCTTTTCATACAAAACCACGCTTTGATCATAACATGTTCCACTTTGAATGCCACACTGCCATTCCTTTGATCACTATTTTCCTTCCACAAAAATACAACCCTTGAGCTCGTACGTCTCAAGTAGGGTGTTAAGCTAAGTGAAGTTGCCTTCGCCGCCACCACTGATGTACACTTGTAAAAGACAAACGTTGTGTCTTAGAAATGCAATATCGGACATTCTTCCATACAAGTTCGTTCTAGGACTGAACGAAACCGAAGGCACTTTCCTCGGCCATTACCAGGGGAGAATCCCTTGCAATCCGAAAAAAATCTCCATCACGAGGAAACCGCTGCTATAAATAACTCTATAATGGGGGCCAACCAGAGCATGTTCAACAAGCAGTCTTCACGCTACGAAGATCCACGGTCTTCAATAATCATCATCTTCAACACGTCTTTACTTTCGAACGTATACATTGGTTCGAAGTGGTTTTCGGATAGGAATCAACCAAATTCGACTCCGGTTCCATCGAAGCCAATCATCGCTTAAAAAAAGATGTTAATTTCATATGTGGATACCAATCATCAATCAACTACTTCATCTTTTAAACCAAATATCTTTCTTAGATATAATCTTTTCAATTTATCCATTTTCTTTTCAAATGTATATGGAATCATTAAGCCTCATTTATCAAATCATTTGGTTTATTTAAACCTTTCTTAAATTTTAGAATAATTCCAAATCATTTTCTCTTTTACTTAAGAAAACTTTTCCAAATCATTTTCTCTTTTACTTAAGAAACCTTTCCAAATTATTCATTAAATCTTAATCAAAGATTTCTTATATTCAAGTTATAACTTTTAACTTAGGGAAAATATCCCCAAATCATTCATTAAATCTTAATCAAAGATTTTCCTTCTTAACTTCAAATCATATTTTTGCTAATCGAAGATTTTCATAATAGAGCAATACTGTCATCTTAGATATGGTAAATTTCACCTCCAGGGACTAATGGCAAGTTTCACCTCCAGGGACTAATGGCAAGTTTCACCTCCAGCGACTAATGGCAATTTTCACCTCCAGGGACTAATGGCAAGTTTCACCTTCAAGGACTAATGCCAAATAATCCTACATTATGAATATCTTTGTCTTTAACTATCATTGTCTTTAATTTATTTTATTTCAAAAATTAGTTTCATTTCTTTTATCTTGGAAAAACTTAAAAATGATCATTTTAGAGCATTCGGGCTTTCCTTTTGTATGGATTTAATTCTTATTTAATTAACTATGGTTAGTTACTAATCTTTTCTCTTATCATTTATCAAACAAGTTATCAACCACATAATCAACCAATTTGCAACCAAGTTATCAAACATTCATTTAACATATTTAAACTTTCAAATCTTTATACTTGAAATAAGTTATGGATTAATTAGTAAATATGAGTACTCACCATAAACCAAAGTGATTAACTTCCTACCAACATTCTAATCAACCAACACTTCACTAATTAATTCCTACTCCATTAAACACTAGCAACCAACACCTTCTCCATTCCAATAGCTTGGCTGAGGCTTGAGATGGAGGTTGGTCGAAAATATAGAGAAGAAGCGGTAGAGCTTTGAACTTGAATTTCCAAAATTTAGATCCGAAAAATAGATCACCATCTCCCTTGTTTTTGACTCTCTTACTCGCAAAATTTAAAAAACTTGTTAACTGAAAACTCATTGCAAATTATTTTCTATTCAATATGAAAAAAATAATCATTTAAATCCAAGTAGTTTTGAGGGAGATATGATAGAATGAAGAAGAGGTACTATCGGATTGACAAAAATGAAGCCCAAAAATGCACTTCAAAGAATTGAGTTTCAGGTATAGCAAACGTCAAAACTGGAAAAAGTGGTCAATATAAAAGTTTAGGACACTGGAATTTTATGTGGTTTCAAAAAAGAATTTCTTAATTTAGATCGGCTATGATCAAGTTATGATCAAAACAAAGTGGCATATTCTCTGGCTTAAAAACTGGACCAGAAAATTCACTAGAAAGAAATGTATTTTTGACATAGTTAACTTTAGAATTTAACATGGTGGTCAACAAGAAAGTCGTAGCCATTGGAAAAGTACATGATTTTTAGAAAAGAAATTTATATTTTGGTTCTGTTTTGAAGAAGTTATGACCGAAAGAAGAAGAGGTAAAATGTGGAGAAAAAATGAGTATGATTTGAAGAGAATGAACAATGATTTCTTTTGAATATTTTGTAAATATTTTGACATTATTTCTTTACAATTTTTTCTATGGCTTGGAAGCTATTAAAAAGAAGATGAAGAAGCTTTAGAATAGAAAAAGAAGAAAATGTGAATGAAAGTGAAGAAGTAGGTGGATATTTATAGAAAAAGAAAGAAGTGGTAATTTTACCAAAACAACCTCTTACCAAATTACCAAACTTAGCTTACTTCAACCTAAAGCAATCTACACTTTTTTCAAAACTTAACATCATCCTTTCACTTCTTACTTTATGTCTTAGTCACTTAAAGATTAAGTAAAGAATATTATAATTATGTTGGCTTTGATTTGATGTGATTTGATGTTTACTTTTTCTCACTTTTTGTTAATTCTTACTTACTTTTACTAATGACTTTTAGAAGTTTTCTAATCTTATTTAGTAAAAGTAAATATGCTTAGTGAATTAATTAATACTTACACTACTTGAATATTTTGTTTTTATATAAGAAAATAAAGGTGCGGTGACGTTGCGACAACTTTTAATCGACAAAACGTTGTTTTCGACAAAATATTTTACGGTCATATTTTGACGTTTTAGTTAAACTATTTATTTATGTAAACCAAATTTAAAAATAAATTTGTATAATGCTATTGAAAAATATAAATACTCATAAATTAATTAAGATAATTTATTTAACCATCGAAACATACTTTTCTGAAATCAGCATTTTGTCACTTTTGTCGATATAGGCAAATGTTATTATTTTTATGTATGTTTCTACTTCCAAATCCTATCTAATATTATTTAAATCATAAAACCTTTTATATTTGATATTTAAAATCACTCTAAATAATATATTTTCAAGTGGTCAAATTTTGGGTCGTTGCAATTTCATTATTGGGATTTCACTCACATTGTCAATAATTAATTTTAATTACCATTACTACAGTTCATTTCTAACATTCACTTCATTATAAATTATAAAGTTTTTATTTTTTAATTTTAATTACAAAAATATTGTTAAATTAACAAATTTAATTATCGAAATTTACGGGTCATTACAACATCGATCCAAGAGAGGATAGATACGAAGGGACATTCTGAAAAACACTCAAGCGTTGTTACAAATCAAATTTCACATTGATTTAGGAGAGGGTCAATACAGAATTCAATACAAAAAAATCAACTGAAAAACCGACGACGACTCGTGTATATGCGAACATTAACGGGAGTTAGGCTAACATACATTCATGTATAATGGACTAACATCCAACTTTTAAAATTCACAGGAATTGAATACTCGTTTGGTGACGATTACAATAACAAACAACAAATCACTATCATACAACACTCAATTACAACAATACGCAGTACAAAAACTGGCAGTCAATAGTTCATGATTTATGTTTCTATGGATCAATCAAAGGTCATTGCTTTCGATGAAAAGACGACAACCATTTAGACAATTCAGATAAAATTATTCAGCATGAAGATTGTTGCTTTTCAAAGCATGTCATGTTCGAACAAGACGTACTTTGAGGGGCAAATGTTATCCCGCCTTTTGGCAAGGCCGTGATACCTAGAACTTAACTGGGAATTGAGGACAGTCTGTACCGAAGATCGGCATACGCAGGCTCACTATGGATGTTGATAAATTTTGTCCGAGTCCAGATCAAGCTACAATTGACAAGGCATGATGTGCAAAGCTATGGAAGACAACATTCCAAATTTCAAGCCAATTGGAGTTCATATGCTCAAGATATAATCAATACAAACCAAGGAAATCAACTCACTCACATCCATCATTTCGCATCCATCATTTCGCATCCATCAGGTCGTATCCATCATTTCGTATCAATCAATTTCGTATCCATCAAGCATCCATTATTATGTATCCATCATAAACACTCTGCTTCGTATCCACTTGGCCTGGTTTTACTTTGCATCCATCACATTTGCTCGGCTTCAAATCCATCAATTAGAGTCAATTCGTATCGATTCCAATTGCACAGCTCGTATCGATCAATCAATGATTCATACGAATTGACCATCGAACCATTAATACGAAATAGTACTTTCTATCGATACGAAATGACCTCCAGCTATCGGTACGTAATGTCCCCTAGCCATCGATGTGCAGTAACCTGTAAGCATCGATACGAACAGAGCCTCAAATGATCGATACAAAATCAATGCTTTCCATCGATAAAAAAATGAAACACAAAACATCGGTATGAATGAAATGCACAGAATCGATACGAAATGAGGCATAGCTAATCGAAACGAACAAGGCCAAATCTCATTGATACCGAGGCGTAAACATTGGAAAGACTCGGTCGATTCGGCATCGAAAATGGATCGACCGGAGGAGTTAGTACCACGTCAACTTACAAGCACGTGCAGAAAAGCGATACGAAAGATGGATGCAAAGGGGAATGATACGAATTCAACATCCTACATAAAACCCGAATTTGCATCGACCGTAACTCACAATCAACAAGTCCAAATGCCACCAAATTTTCACAACATCTTGCGTACATCCTCAACAACGTTCACGATTGATCTTGACTCAATTGGATGAAATATTAATCGATACGAAGCTCGTTCGTATCGATCGCGGATCGAGTGCAAAACAAACAGGATCGATCGCATGGGCCCACCCATGTGCAAGAAGATGTTTCTCATGATCTGAGTGAGATATTTGCAGCCTAGGCCTATAAATAGCATCCCAAGACTATAGAAAGGGGACTTTTTGGCTCTTCAACGTCCGGACTCTGCCGAAATCACTATTGTACTCAAAGATCACTGTTTTACTCGAAATTCTCTATTGTAATCTGCTATAACCAACAAGTAAAAGTTAATAAAAGTCAATCATTTCATAATGGACGTAGGCAATACGCCGAACCACTCTAAATCTTTGTGTCTCTTTGCTGTTTTTCTGATTATTGTTTGGAATGTTTGTTAGATAATTCTCTTTTTTCATTTATTTTCTTTATTTTATCTCTTCAAACACTTCCGAAGAGTGTTGTGTCTAATTTTGGTACAAACAACTCGTAAACCTATCAGAGTTTTGCATATACTTTTATTTGTGTATGTCTAGCTCTTCCTTTTTGTAGACTTACAATTTTGAGTAGTAATCATAAGATTTATAATTCTGCAACGTCTTGTAATTTGTTGTTATATCATTATGTTGTATATTATTCTAAATCATATTAAGCTATTGTATTATTATTTTGTATCTGGATTAGATATGTCGAATCTCCTCATTTAATAAAAAAGAAAAAGTTTAGCCACATGATTTGACATATCAATACTTACACAAAGCAATATTACAATCAGTCGCCCCTAACCAGCCGTATTCTCCATATTATTCGACAATATCACATATATTATTCTTGAACAATATGGGTATAAAGGTGGGGCATTACAGGAAGCTATCAAGAATGATTTGTAAGTCTGGTGGAATAGAAGGTGTAGTGGATGTTGAGTTTTTCTATAGGAATTTCAGTGGTGGGTTTGTAACAGCAAAATTTGTCATATGTATCATGAAACATATACTATTATCCCTAATATCTTTACTAATAGTATGGGCAGATACAATTTGAGTTTCTTTGGCATGTAGCCCTTGCCAGACAAGCCACTTATCTTGTAAGGAAAATCTAACTTGAAGTCTTTTAAATTTAAAAATGATATCATCTAATTCTTGCCTCCATTGCACTTCAAACCACTTGGCAACCACCAATGGAAGAAGCGATAGGTCTACTTGAATTTTGCTCCTTGACATGATATTTCTAAGTCAGAACATATACCTTGACCATGTAGTTTTTCACCACTCGCGATGTATACTTCAAATTTTCTAGTAAAATTAATTTGCAATCCCAAAATCCTGGCCAATCGGTGTTAATAAAATTGTATGCAGATCCTGAATCAATAAGCATATTTATCATTTTTCCATTTATGCTTCCTTGAACTCTTATAGTATTGTTTGCAGTCATTCCGCACATTGTTTCCTAGGAAATAGAAGGTGTCATAACTGTGTTTTGTTCAAGTGCCTACAAGATATTTTCCTCTTGCACATGGTTTTCTTCAGTTAATAATGTTTCATGACCCTTCAGTGTTCTTTCTAGAACAAACACATGTTTATTTCGACATTTATGCCCAGGGTACCATTTTTCATCACAAGTGTAACATAATTATTGAGTTTTTCGTCTCCTTATTTCAGTTCAAGCCTTTTAGGTTGAGAAGGAAGTGGAGTTTTGGAATCATATTCTATAGGAGGCTTAAATAAGGTTTGTTTTGGAAGAGGAGGTAATGAAGCTCGTTGCAAGGAATGGTAAGGTTTGAGGATATTATTAAGGTTGTTTCGGTGATTTCTTCAGTAAATTGCATTTTTCTTCATTATTTTTTGCTAACGTAATTACTTCTCTCAAGAATTTTGGTTGAGTAGATAATAATTGATATTTAATCTCATCTTTCAAGCCACCCACAAAAAAATCAAGAATATACTCATGTGGTAATTTGTTAAGTAAACAGAGTGTTTATTCGAACTTACTTAGGTATTCTCTCACTAAACCAATTTGTTTCACAAACGACGGGGTTTCAAAAGGTCTATGAAAGTCATTTGTGCTAATCTATTAATGATCTCCTCTTTGAATACTTCCCACTCAAATTAATCTACATTTATAGACAGCCAATGGAACCACCGCAGCGCTTCATTTCTAATGTGAAATGAGAAAATCTATAATTTATCATAATCAGGCAAGTGATAATATCTAAAAACAAGCTCTACCTGTTTAATCCATGCTAACACTTCACCAGATCCATCAGATGTAGGAATTCTAATTTAATCGACTTATTATGCAAAAAGGAGAGAGAAATATGCAAAGTAGAATGTGATTTACCATTTTCATTTCCAACATTCGAAGGCACAGATCCAATACCTGAAGCAGGAGCTGATTCCAAAATACCAGAAGATGTATTCAAATTTTGATGATTTTAAAGTGTTGGAATGTCTCTGGCATCTTTGCTTTGTGAACTTGCTTAAAACCTTTCGATTCTTGAATTGATGACTGGATCTGATTACTATTAGTTGTAATTTGTGATGCAAAGTGAGAGTTAAGTAGCTCCTATTTTTGTAATTGAGCTTCTAATTTTTGTAAAGATGAGTGGATCTCCATTTTAGGTTGATATTGATCTGATTGTACGGATCGAGAGGTGAATCTGATACCACTTGTGATAGTAGCGCATCGGTTTTCTTAGTTTTTTCCATGACAATATAAGCTGGGAAGAGAAGATTAGACAAGGAAAGAAAAATTAAAGATTTGAAAAGAAAAATACGAAGAAGGAGAAATGCAGAAGATAAGTGTTTTTTGTTTTTTTCCCCTGCTCTTTAAAGTATCAGTGTATCAGTGATACCTATACACATTCCCACAATTGGGCCTGAACAACACATTCCCAGCCCATTAACAATTAATGCATACAACATGTTTGATTAACTGCCTTATATAGAAACAGACAAGTATATCTTCGAGTAGGAAGCTTGATGATCATTGATGGCTTCTATGCTTGACTCTAGTGGCCAGGCCTGTCACATTTTACTAATATTTGATAGTATGATTCTTTTATTACCATGGTTTTATCACTATTTGGTAGTATGCTTCTTGTATTATCTATGGTTGCCGCTTTGTAATTGATTTTAAAAAAAAATTAAGCTTGATTTTTGTATTTGGGAAAAGTAACTAAAAATGAGTTCGTTTCAACCAGCCCGTTTTCTAGGATCGGTCCTTATCGGGTTATACTATGTTACGTTAACATTTATATAAGTATTGTTTAGTGGTTAAATAAATTTATTTAAATATAAGAAATGAGAGCTGATATATTAGCTTGCCAAATTGTGAATAGTGTTTAGTGCTAGTGCAGATCAAAT
Organism: Allium cepa; assembly: GCA_030765085.1. Lineage (NCBI taxonomy): Eukaryota > Viridiplantae > Streptophyta > Magnoliopsida > Asparagales > Amaryllidaceae > Allium > Allium cepa. The sequence goes on along the minus strand of CM060929.1, from coordinate 912,756,178 downwards.
TTTGATGCTCCATTCTACCTATTAGCACACCCATAGTAAGCTAGGACAAAAAATGCACACATGGCATCAATAATTAGCACATCCATTATAAGTCCAATCAAGTTTTTTTTTCATACACATTTTACAATTTTTAAAAAAAAAATTGTGAAATAAAAATTCTTTACTCATTTTTGTTTGTGTTAAATTTACATACATAACTCGATGTCACCACTACAAGGAGAAGACTGTTTAGCGTCGGCATATAGCCGACTAGAGCCGACGCTATATGCCGATACTAAATAGCTCGTCACCAAGTGAAATGGTGACGTAATGGGGATGGGTTCGTCCCCTAGTTTAGCATCGGCTAAAGTCGGCTAGCCGACTCCGGCCGACGCTTAACTTATTCCACATGTACAATAATAAATGACCCATAGGCCGATGCTAGCCGACTCCAGCCGACGCTAATCTGGGTAAATTTTTCTGCATTTTCAGCAACCATTTCTACCTTCCATCCATACAATCGTATATATTCCTCAAATATACTTCACCAAACAACAATATATGTCACATATATGCCTACTAAGAACCACAAAACATCAATATACATCTCCAAACGTTCATCATCACAAATATCCATGATATTTACAAAATTTAACCAAAAGTTCATCAAATATACAAGACATTCAAAGTTCATCATAAAACATATATAAAAACTTACTACCACTCGCCCTAATATTCAGCAACGTCAGATCCCTATGATAGCGGCATATTCGTCCCGTGCTCTGCGAAGTAAGTAGCAATCGCCTCGTCTAGTTGCTGCTTCAATCCAGTCTTCCTCCAATCGTTCAACTCGATGACTTATGCTTAGAAGGCCGCTATTGTTTCTTTAACCTGTTGTTTATTGTAAGCGGCTTGCATCGCGGCATGTATATTAATAAATACATAGTTATAGTTTATACGTAATATTCAATAAAATTTATAAACTAGTAATGAATTAATTAAATTCAATAAATATTACCGCTTGACTGCCATATCCATACTGTCTACTTCTGGTCGGCGGGTCGGTAATACGAGCGAATATCTTGTCCGTCTCCTTAATGGTCAATTACTCTCGGCCAGACTCTGCAAGCACGCAAATAATCTCCTGATTGCATCTCTCCCGTGTTTAGAAATATAATTTTGAGAAGATGAACATTCAATTTAATGTATTGTTAAATAAGAGAAAAAATTTATAGTCTTTATACCCGGATATTTGCCGGTTTGGCGTCTAACCATTCAACTGTTACCACGCCATCTTCATCCATATGCTCGATGGTGTGTGTTCGGGTGAAGACGTCCAAATGAGACGGTGCAATACCACCTCTCTCCCTCGTTTGAAATTAGATATGATTAAAGAATGTATATATATACACATACATACATATATATAACTAAACAATGTTATAATTAAATTACAAATAACAATTTTTATATTTACCGTTTCTTCTCTATATTGCTGAAAAGACTTGGATCCACCGTGGTGTGTTACAGGATTCCTAAGCCTGTTTGTGGAGTTCCTTGATGCTACCACCTGTATATAATTTAACTATTATATAAACATTTAAATTAATTATAATTACAAACATATAAAAGTAGAAAATTTACCTTTGCGTCTTCGCTTTCCCAATATTGCACAAACCACGCATACAAATTTTCACTCATCCAGTTTGGCTTTCTACCGGCCTCTTTCATCTTGGAGAGCGTACCTCTATAGTTTTTTCTCATCTTTCTCTCCCAATGCGTCCTTAGATTTTCGGGATCCACAATAAAGGACGCATGTATGTTGAAATTTAAATGAATTATATAAATGTACATACAAAGATCAAATATGTTAATCTCAAATTAATTAGAATTTTATACTTACCTGGAGGTCAGCCCATACGGCATCTCTGATATAAAGTGGGATCCTATCCCCATGCTCCCACAAGTCCGTCATCCTACTAAGGTAGTTGTTGCGAGACACGGCTAGAATGGGCTCGGACGGTTGTAAATCAAAACCTCTGAATACATTTTGATATTTTCAGTTGATAAATCATAAATATACTAGTAGCACGCACTAAATAATACAATGAAGTTACAGTAAATTAAATACTTACCCTCCATCGGTCTTCGGCACTAAGTATGCTCTTTGGCGATTATCGACCGTACCACTACTACCTCGCCAAGAGCAGGGCCTTGTGAACCTTGGGACCGCCTGCAGTGTGACGTAATATCTGCTAGAAATATGCATATATATATATATATATATATATATATATATATATATCATTTCATATAATGAAAAAAACATATATCATTTCATAATTAGAAAACATGTCTGATTAATAATCACATACATATAGCTCACAGTAGAATAATAAAAGAATAATACAACAAACGATATAATTTCCATTACATTAACACAGGTTTTAGAATTGATATAATACAACAAACAATACAAATTTCAATCGTATTAACATTACATCATCACTAATTAATAATCAATCTTCGTCGTTTTTTGATTCTGACTCGGTCTCGCACTCTATATCGTCATTTCCCTCTAAAGTCTCAAATACTTCTACTAGAATATTTGATTCATTGTTCAAAGGCCCTATATCAGCATGATCATCAGCTATTATTAATTCATTATTTGGCTCAAGATCTGCTTGATAAGCTGCTTCGTATAGAATATTATTTCCGTCAAGTGTAAATCTTGTCTTTGTTTTAAAAACAGCTGACCAATCTGCTTTATCTCGTTTTAATGATGGATACGGAGCAAAATAAACCTGTAATGCTTGTTTGGCTAACATGAAAGAATCATACTTTGAGTAACGCGATTTATGGTTTATTTCAATAAGTTTATAGTCTTTGTGCACGTTGATACCAGAGCCGAGAACATTGCTAAACCAACTGCATCTAAATAAAAATACTTTTTTTGCATATTTGAGAGAATACGTCAATATCAAAACCTGTGTTAAGACGCCGTAAAAATCTTTTATATGTTTATTTGGATCATCAGTCCCTTTGACAAATACACCGCTGTTATAAGTCCTTTTTTAGCGTTGTATTCCTTGATGTTGAATTTAAATCGATTCAAGAAGAATACTGGATAAGTGTTGACATTTTTTTTTGGTCCTATCGTAAGACGTTTCAATCCTTCATCACCAACACAATTTCTTTGATCATAAACGTATTTCGTAAACCAATTAGCAAATTCTTTGCTGAGCACCAAGTGGATGTTCTGATTCGTAAATACTGCAAATATTTGTATACGTATATTAAGTGCAAAATCAATTTAAATTGGGTAACTCGTAAATAATGCAAATATGTACTATTATCAAGAATTATCATTCAATATTTACCTAATAAATGGTGCAACTTCAGCACAATTAAGAAGAACATATGTGTATGCTATATGGTAATCTACATCATCTAACCATATTTCCGCACATTTTCTAGCAGCTTGGTCATTCTGATTAAAAATAGAAAACATTGATTCAGAACAATCTTGTTCAACGGCTTCATCATTACGCGAAACACTTGCAAATGATAAGTTCACGTGGTCATTGAAATAGTGAGAGAAAAAAAATGAAGCTTCTTCTTCGATATATGATTTGCAAATCGAACATTCAACTCGTGCTTTTTGTCTAACTTTTTTCTTGAGATGATTCAAGTATCTATTGCAAAATTTATTCGATTAAAATTTATTTACATCAAATTCAAATTTAAATTATTATTTCAAATATTCAAAATTACTTCTCAAATGGATACATCCATTCATATTGCACAGGACCTCGAAGAAGTGCTTCATATGGAAGACGAACATGTAAATGCTCCATTACATTAAATAATTCTGGAGGAAATATTTTCTCAAATTTGCAGAGCAATATAGGGATGTCTTTTTCAAGTTTATGAATACGCTAAACTTTTAACGTGGTCGAACAAAGCACTTTATAAAACAGACTTAATTCTGTTATAGCACTCCACACTTTTACAGGCAATAGTTCTTTGAAAACGACGGGTAAGAAATTTTCCATCATGACATGGCAATCGTGATTTTTCATCCCACTCACTTTATTATTTTTTAAGTCAACACGTCTACGGAGATTTGAAGAAATCCCATGAGGACATCTCAGCCCTTCAATCCACTTCAACACAAGTTTTACTTGATTAATATCTAGCTCATAGCATGCTTTGGGTTTTTTTACTGTCATTAGGGTTTATATGAAGTTCGGGACGTTTACAAGAGCCATATACCTGCAAAGAAGTGTAACGTAAATGGGAAGTCTGATGATGTTGATAAACAGTCTGAACAGAATCACCATCAACAGCGCTAAAATGAACACCAGAGTTGAATAATAAATTAATAATCCAACTCTTGGAAACTTCACCAAGTATGTTCCTAATACGAAATTGACTGATGGCAGTACTTCTTGTTCATCGCTTCCTTTAACTCTGGCAAAGTTGTAAAGGTATAGCTAATGCATAAGATAAATTTCTATTGTTGGATTTAAATTTCAACAAATTAAGCATCTAATTTTATGAACATTGACTTGATATTATTTGTGTTTTATTTTATACATAGGAGGTGATGAAATATAAAGATTCTGCATAACAAGCTGACATTGACGCAACGCAAGAGGCTTCAGCTGCTAAAAGCTTGATTCACTGCTTAAGGTGATCCTTATATTGTTATTGAACATTTTAAATGTGATGTATTAGACTTTAGAGGATACATCTTGATTCCCTCATATCATCACGCGTACCAGGATTAAATGAGAATTATTTCGAAAATAAAACAAAAACGACAAATATTTCATGATACCCAATTTTAAGATTGTTTTGTACCCAAAAATTGGTTTCCACATCGATACTATTAGGCTTGTTTCTTTGCTGCCTTTTCTAGTCCCTGGAGAATTGGTTATTATTGGTTATTACATGCAAGTATATGCAAACTACAATTTCAATGTACGCATGTAAATTCAAGTACGTATATGGACGAGAATACATGTAGAAAAGTTGTACTCTATTAATTGGATGTATATATGATCTTTATGTATATCCCTTCTTTACAAGATTGGTTTCCAAATGCTATATAGGATTTTTATTTTTATTTCGGTTAATAATATTGCTAGTAATGTATTTCACAACCTTACGGTGGGACTTCCCTGTATATGATTCATGTATCCTTTGAAGACTTGATTATAAAATATGTCCGCAATTATTTTATGCTAGATTTTATACTATGTTTTTCATCACTTGGAATACACAATATATTTTTTCCTTTCAAGATTTTTTTGTCCAAGTAGGTGTTGTTAACATGACAAATAGTCCGCGGATGCGGCGCAGTGGAAAGGAGACTTGGGTTCTACTAAAAAGATTCAGATTCGATTTCTATCATGCACTTCGTTATCATATATAAATTTATCCGGAGGTATGGAGGCTTGAATCAGCGGACGGCTTTACTATACCCTTCTCAGAAGTTTAACGGTCCGTCCGATTCTTTTGGGTTTTCGAAAAAAAAAACGTGCAAACTAATTGCACTGATGCTAGAAACAACAACAAACATCATATATGTACTTTTAAATAGTAAGCGCAAATAATACAAATTTTATTACCATGCTTGCAATCCTCATTTTTTCCTTTTAAAAAAAATTACACATTCTTTTTTGTGGCGAACTATACAAAACAAAAAACTGCAAACAGACATCTATTTCTTTTTCTAATGAAGTAGTTTCTTTGGAATTACTTTAAAATTTCAGTTTAAATGCTTCGAAATTTGGCTTATGAGAGGTGAAACAGTAACATCAATAATTTTATGACGGTGAACATTTGTGTTACTTTTATTTTTTTTCGTAAGTTTATCATTGTTTGGAAATTTAACGTGGTTAACCAGCTAGCTGTGTTATTACCCAATGTGGGTGTCTAGGTTATTAAGTGTACGATGTTATATAGCATCTAGTGTGTACAACTTTATATAATATGGACTACTATGCGGAATTAGAACATGACGTTCAACTGGTATTTTGTACATATATTACTAAATATCATGATCAACCATGTATGTCTTTACTATTGGAGGCAATATACACACAAACTAAAATAAGGTACTCAACTGAAACGGCATCTCTAGACCTCTAGGTGTCATTTCTGGGATTGATCTCAATAAAAAACAATGGATCATTACCACTAGGTTTTCTATGCTTATCTCCTGCGACTTTTAACCTATAAATTATGTATGTGGTGCTCATTCCAAACTGATATCCATGTTTTGAACTTAGCTGCACACAAGTTTACAGTACATACAAAACAAAACAATTCATATTTAGAATTCATCACTGACGGAGCTAGGAATTTAGATTATCCTGGGCTAACTAATATTTGTATTTAACAAAACAGGAAATTATTGTCAAGGACAAAATTTCACAGCTTTTTAGCCTCAAGTACAGACCTTCAATATTTTATCCTGAAGGACAACTTTCTGTAAGTATCAGTTTTTAGTTATTGATAGCAGTTTTTAGGTATCAGTTTGTAGTTATCGGTAGCAGTTTTTAGGTATCAGTTTTAGCTCGGTATCAGTTTTGTTGTCCTTATGAATAATTTTGAAAAATGTTTGTCCTTCTGAATAACTTTTAGAAGAATGTTTGTCCTTATGGTAAAAATATTGAGGTCGTGTCCTTAAAGCAAAAAATATAAAAAAAATTGTCCTTTAAATTAATTCCCCCTTAACAAAACATGGCAAGAAACAATTCTAACAATGTGCGAAGTTAAATGTTTAGGCTAAACTTGAGAATTTCAAATTTTATAAATAATAAAATATTGAAAGGAAACAAAATGAAATTAAAAGGAGATATTGGATGCAGGGCCGGCCCAAAGGCTTGGGTTGCCCAAGACAAACGTCAAAATTTTGTAATTTTGTTGCCTCTAATTTTTTTGGGTAGAAGTTTACTTTATTATGCATGAACTAAAACATATTTTGCTAGAAATTAACAAAAATGATGTGTTAGTTTGGACAATTGTGAGATAGCAAAGCATGAACTATAGCTAGATCCTTCCCAATATGCTTTTTGTAGTCCCCATTTTGTGTTGTTTCAATCCAGAACAGTGAAATGGTTAAAAGAATCATGTTTAGATAGTATTCATGTATAATACAGACATCATTGCATCGCTGTAAAAAAACTTAGCACATGCACTGGCAATTCAAACCTAGCAAGAATTGTTTCACTTTGCAGCAACATTAACCTTTAAACATTGTACAATATAGGCTTTAAATTCATAGTTCAAATAGCAATGAATTGTTTTAGGCTAGTTATATATTTTATAGACAAAGAATAACAAAAGAAATAACATATAGCATTCTGATTATATATGTGTAATTTAGTAACACACATGCCTGACCCAATTAGTATAGTTGTCATAGACAAACCAAAACCAGTAATGTAGGAAAAAAAAATAAAAAATTCAACTTTAAATGCAATAACAAGGAATCGATCCCTAGTTGATAAGCACACAATCAAATAACTTACCATTTATACAAGTAACATTTATTTGAAAAGTTGGATGAATTTTTATTTATTTACCAGCTGTTGTCTTTCCCCACTTTGTTGCCCCTCCCCTATCCGTTGCTCTAGATGGCCGCCTTGGTAGCTTTGCCTTAGGGCCAGCCCTGGCTGGATGAGAAACTAACTAAAACACATCGATGCCAAATTTACATGAAACATAAGATAAAAAGTTACTTGATTTTGTCTTAGTTATTCTATTCGCTTACTTTCATCACTTTTAGATTTATTTTTCCTTTGTTTTAAATCTTCAACTTTTTATTATCATGGCTTACGTTCGACGATCTGCAAAGATGATTAGTAGAATAGAAATATATTAATGAAATAATAAACCAGATAATGTTCTTATCGTTGATTTATTTTTGAATCAGATTTCAGAGAATGAAAATAAATAAGTTTAGTTTTTTCTATGTCATTAATTAGTTTTAAAATCAGATGAAAATAAATTTGTTGTTTTTACAATGGCATTTATTTAGCATGGTAAAAATATAGTTTCACAATTTTCACCCGGACTATAGCGTAGGGTAAAACATGAATAGGTCCGTCCCTGGATTTCATGGCCACTTTGAATATGTTGAATAGACTTAATGAAACAAGTAGAAAAAAGTTGTAAAAAGAAGGAAAATTTCTAATGTAGGTAATAAAAGGAAAAGTGGAACAAAGTGGGGACAAGAAGAATGAAAAAACCGAAGTCCTAATTTCTTTACCCAAAGAAAGGTTAGGATTGCAAAAGATTAAGAGAAGTACAAAATGAAGTTTGAAACTAGCAGTGTAGATATTTAATAACTAATTTAGCCTTATGCTCTTGGTCTAGGTTACATGCTAATTTTTTTCTATAAATAAAACTTATAGTAATAATCTGTCTTCAAATTTTCTTTTATAGTTGCTTTGATGATCTAGATTTTTGGACAAGTCAAAATCGTCGAAAACCCATATGTTCTAAAACTACTAATGAAAACTACCAGCTTATGTACACAGTGTCATTTGATAAATATATAACACTGCTAAATGTATAGGATACAAATTCAATAATACAACTTATCAGAGTTCTAATCGTTTATTTTGCGGGGTGTGCTTTAATACATAACATACTCAAATATTATAAATCTACCGCTGTACAACTCTGATGATAGAGACAATAATAGTCATTCCTGTAAACTCAATAACACCACAGGCACGGCTGCATTTAGCGACGGTAATAAGACGTCGACGGCCGTCGGCGGCCGACGCTAGCCAACGCTAAATGCCAAAGCAAAAGTACAAGACGATGCTAGCAAAATAAAGACGGCTAGTGACGGATTTCTGAGAAATTTGATCGTCGCAAGCCGTCGCAATGCTGGAACTAAAATGGTGTCGCCATGTGCCTCAAATCTGTGACCAACTGGCCGTGGCTGTAGCCGACGACAGCTGTTGCTAACCTGAAATGTCCAGTTTTGCCCAGCTCTGCTTTAAGCCTTCCAAACCATACAATAAACGTTATATTTCATTCTCGCTTTATTCCCAACACCTATAAACTCAATATTACAACCATTAACATCACATGCAACACATGATCTCATATTTATCACAAACAATTAAAAACATATGTATATCAATATTTACATAAACTTTCATCAACTAAAACCAATATTCCATCAACTGACACAACCATATCTATACAAATACTAATGTTTATCAAATCTACAATCATCACTATACACAACCATTAATTAATAAAGTACCAACTTCATCAACATAAGTAAATAATTACAAGTGAATAATTACAATCCAAAAAAAATCCGTACCTACTCATCATCACCATCTCCCGACCCATCCTCACCAGGCATCCTCCCGTGCTCTGCAAAAAAGTCTGCAAACCGCCCATCTAGCAGCTGCGCCAGTCCTTCGTCCTTCCATCAGTCATTGAATTCTGCAATCTGCTGGCGGAGCTAAGCTATCTACTCCTCGGCCTAGGATCTCCTATACACCGCTACAAGGGGAGGGGGGATTTCCGACGGCTGAAAACCGTCGGCGGCCGTCGGAAGCCGTCGGCGGCCGTCGGAAAAAGCCGTCGGAAATGAAGGCGTCGGGGAGCAGTATTTCCGACGGCTACCGACGGGTGATGCCGTATACATTATCGACGGTTTCCGGCGGTTTCCGGCGGTTTCCGACGGCTTCCGACGGCCGTCGGAAACCGTCGGAAACCGTCGGAAATCAGGCCAATAAGCCGTCGGAACCCGTCGGAAACCGCCGGAAAATTTCGACCAATAAGCCGTCGAGAGCCGTCGGAAGCCGTCGGAAACCTGTTGTTTTTTTTTAAAATCTGCTGCAAATAGAGCCTTCCAACCACATTTCTCTTCCAAACACTACAATATCAATACTGCACAATCAAATAAACAATAATCCAACCAAACATGCAAACCAATACTCCAAAATATTCAATAGACACAGAAATAAACTAAATTAGAATAAAAATAAAATACAAAATATACATAACATTCCAACATTAACAATAATACTAACAATAACTGTTCTAATCATGCATATCCTGATACAGCTACAGAACCAAGTGTATTATACATAATTATACATATCAACAATTAATTGTTCCTTCTACCAAATCATTGTAAACTAAAACTAAACATACCTGCACGAACGAATTAGAAAGCAATGAATCAATCTGCCCCAGATCCAGAGCCAGCCGATGAAGGGAAGCGGCCACCAAACTGCTGCATGTACTCAAATAACTGTGCCGTCTGCATGGCCTGTTGGCGGTTCTGCTCCTCCAACTGCTGAACTCTAGTCTGTAATTCTTCTATACTTGCTAGCTCGCTCTGAGGTCTACTCCGCCGTCTCCTACTCTGACTACTGGACTGCAATAATTGAAAAATAAATAAAATCAAAGTTTATTGTTTTGAAAAGGTAAGAATATCATATTTTAAGTATTTTAAGAAAAATTAAATTATTTACCGCTAAATTGCCAAATCCGTATCGTCGACCATGCTCTGGTGGACTCATAACGGACTCAAAAATAATGTCCTCTTCATCGGTCGTCAGCTGCTCTCGACCCGTATCAGAAAGGAGTTTCTGTCGCTGCTCCATAAACATCTCCTGCATTGACAAATTAATAATATCATATCTTATTTCATAATAATTTGACAACTAAAACAATTACTAATACTGAATAAAATGAAATATGCTTACATGGCTTTTACTGGATTTATCGTCCTGCCATGTGTACGAAACAGTCCCGTCTGGATTAACATGCTCAACAGCATGCGTACGGGTGAACACGTCCATATAGCTGACAGGACCATGTGCCTCGGCTTCCTGAAGTTGATTGTTACATACAATTATTATACATTTAAAATCATATAGCATAAACTATTTACATTTATTATTCAGTAATTAAATTTACCAACTCCTGCCGATACTGCTGAAACGACTTCGATCCTCCGCGATGAGTAACGGGATTCTTATTTCTATTTGCAGAGTTTCTATCTGACTCTGCCTGTACATTCAAAATTTGATACATTATTTTTCAATCACGTTAAATTAATAATTGAAAAAAAATTAGTATACTTGCCTTCGCCTCGTCCGTCTCCCAGTAGCTCAACCAAGCTTGCCACACGCTCTCCCCCATCCACCGTGGTCTCTTCCCGGATTTCTTAACCTCAGATATCGTGTCTCTGTAGTTCTTTCGCATCTTCCTCATCCAGTATGCTCGTGCCAGCTGCATATCATCTGTCTGGATGTCTATCTCAGCCTGTGTTAAAAAAAGATTACACTTTAAACGATAAACGGTAGAAAAACGACAAAAACGAATTAAAAATGGAAAACATAAAAATTACACATACTAGGACATCCTGCCATATGCACTCTATGATGTGCGGAGGGATGGTATCCCACTTTGGCCAGCACGCACTCATCCTACTACGATATGCTGCTCTGGAGACGTCCAACACTACCTTAGTGGGTAGTAGCTCGAACCCCCTGTTTTTAAGTACGATACAGATAAGTACATACGTATAGTATAGAAAAAATAAGATGATGAATAAGATTTAATTTTTACCCATCTGCTTTGGGGGCTAACGTAACAACTGGACGGTGTGGCGCTTGCGATGGGCCACTGCCATCGCCTCCTGAAGAACGGGAAGAGCTCCTCCCTCTATGTGACATAATGATAAACCTGTGACGTTTACACATCATTATATAAGAGAATAAAAACATGATAATGAAATATATTTCATATGAACATGACATCAATGGTATAAATTGCTTAATTATAATGACTGAAATGTAAATAGACATGTAGGTTTCTACTCCTTCGTTTGAAAATTTTTCTTCTTTGACACATCGTATGTTTCTACTCCTTCGTTCCACAGTATTTTTAACTCCTCAATCAACGGTTGTAAATATACATCGATTCCTTGTGTCGGATCGTCGGGGCCAGGAACGACAACAGTAAGAAACATATATTGCGTTTTCATGCACATCCATGGAGGTAAATTATACGGTGTGACGATAATGGGCCAGGATGAATATTTAGAACCAAATTGAGAAAATGGAGAAAAACCGTCCGTACATAATCCTAATCTAACATTTCGACTCTCCGCTGCAAAATTTGGATACGTTTTATCGAAATGCTTCCATGCTTCTCCATCGGCCGGATGTGTCAACGTACCCTCTTCCTCCGTTCTCACGCTATGCCACCTCATATTAGACGCAGTTACAGAAGATGCGTATAATCTTTGAAGTCTTGGAGTTATGGGTAAGTAGTGCATACGCTTGTACGGAACTTCCTTACCCTTCTTTTTTCTTGGTTTGTATCTCTCCTGGTTACAAACTTTACAATTTCTAAGGTTTGCGTCTTCTTTCCAAAACAACATGCATCCTTTTAAACATGTATCTATTTTCTGATACGGTAAACCAAAAGCCGACATAAGTTTTTTAACTTCGTAGTGATTTTCACACATTAGATTATCGGGCGGCATATGTCTTTTTGCAGCTTGTACAACAGCCGTAAACCCAGCTTCAGTGATGTTGTATTTTGACTTCATCGCAATGTATTCTGCGATTACTGACAGCTGCGTGCCGCTTTTACAACCATCCCAAATAGGTTTTTTAGCTGCATCTAGTAAATCATAAATTTTCTTAGCTTCAATATTTGGTTCTTCAACATTTACATCATCGTCGTCAACTTCAACCATAGGAAACATTGATCGTGCTGCATCTTCGACCATATTTTCTATACGGGTCGTTGAAACTATTTCGTTAACGACACTTTCAGACTCTACAGAAGTATTTGCTACAACTTCTCCATGCCGATCCCAAACATAATATTCGGGTGTGAAACCGTGTTGGCACAAATGAACTTTCACAATATCTGGTAACAAAAACTTCAAATGTCTACACCTACTACACGGACAACGAATTTCTGGATCGTTTCCGTTATTACTTAAGGCGAATTCAACAAACACGTTTATACCGTTATAAAAATCTTCTTTTATTGAGCCCCTCATTCCTTTTCTTTGGTACATCCATCTCCTTCGATCAACAAAATAATCAATCATTTTTCCTATTTGACAAAATGAGAAGTTCAAAATTTAATATTTATTTTGAAGAATACACATTCGAAAAAGATTATTTTCATGTTCGTATAATATTTTGAATTTAAAGAACAACTTCACAAATTTAAAAATATTTTCAAATAGGGCACATTTCATTTTTTAACGTACGTAACGATTAAAAATATATAATTTTTTTTCATTGGTCAGACATCCTACCTCCCATTACAAACACAGTAAGCATTTACATTTCGTATATTACTTCGTCCCAAACGATTCAATAAAATTTCGGCAGCATTTCCCTTTTGTTCCCTGCATTGTACACAAATGCGTGTACGCAGGAAACAAAAAAGAAAAGTTAGGGCGAAATTTTATGAACCGTTTGAGACGAAGTAGTATACAAAATGTAAATTCTTACTGTGTTCATAACTTGTCCAATACAGGGACAAATCCGACAAACATTGTACCAGATGAATATAAATGGTCGTTTTTCGAAAAAAACGACTATTTATACAACGATCATGTACAACACTCGTCAGACGGGGCCAAAAACTCTCTAAGGGACATTTGTCGGTTAACATGCGCGCATTTTACTCAAAAATACAGTTTTACTCACTGTTCACATTTATATATTAATTTCACACATTTATTCGACGTATTACGCATCAACTTAGGGCTGGTTTAACATTTTGTCATTTTTCAATACACACAATTATAATTTAGAGTAATGCATTTTTTTTGTGTCATAAGTAAAAACGTGCACAATATAATACTCCTAGTTCATTCAATCATTTTATCTTATTCCAAATAACGTATACAATCGTCGAATCAAGGCATACACAACAAAATACATATACATGAACATGCACAAATTATACGTGTTTATCACAATTTCACGATAAAAGATGAAATTGGTATACCATGTGATGCTATAAACCGTTATTACGCTAGTGGAAACAATTGCAATCATTAATTCGCCCTAATTTATCAATTTATGCAAATCTATAATTAGGGTAAAAACTGAATTTTTCATAAAAATAAGAGATTATACCTGAGATTAAGAGTACTGAAGCTTGATTAGAGTGCGTTGGAAGATCCGGAAGCTAAAAATTAGGGATTGGAAGCTTAGGGGTTGAATTTGGGGGGTTTTTTGGGTTTTTTCGTATGAAATGGAGGAGGAAGAAAGGGCTCGGCTGGCTGGTATAATCGCAAATTTGCGACGGCTTCCGACGGCCGCCGACGGCCCGTCGAAAGCCGTCGGAAAATGGCCGTCGGAAGCCGTCGGTCTTGGCTGTCGGTATTCTGCCTTTTTCTTGTAGGGTACCCTCTGGGTCATCGCTGCCTGCAAATTATTTGATTGAAATATAATTTGCTTCAGAATTAAATACAATTTATATATTAGTTAATGAAGCAGTTTACCTCCTGATTTCCATAACCATATCGCCTATTCTGAGTAGGCGGGTCAATGAGCGCATCCCAAATACGGTCCTCCTCTAAGGCCAGCTCACGGCCAGTGGAGAGGGCAGCTCGAACTTTCTCCACCTCATACCTCTTCTGCGATGACGAACAGTAGTTTGTAATAATAAATAATAAAGAACTTATCAAATATGCAGTAAAAAAATTAAACAGATTTACCATCATGGATTTGGATTTGTCGTCCATAAATTCATACGTAATATTCCCCTCCTCATCCGTGCGCTCGACGGCATGCATGTGAGTAAAGACCTCAGTCAGTGTAGGCTCACGATTATATTGCTGAAACTGAAGTTATATATATAATGAATAATGTTATCAATATGACTAAATTATTTTACAACTATTTACTAATGCATTTTATAACTTTACCAATTCCCTCCAATGTTGTTGGAAGGACTTCGATCCACCCTGGTGCAAAGCAGGATTTTTAGCCATGTTTGCACGGTTCCGTGCCGATAATTCCTATAAATTTAAACGCACAACTAACTGAATTAATGCACATAATATACGAATTTTAAACAAAATGTAATAGCAAAATGAAATGATATTTATTGCTTACCTACGACTCCATAGTTTCCCACAACTGCAGAAATTGAGCCCAAACATCAGCATCCATCTAAGATGGCTTCTTTCCCGCTCTCTTGGTTTTGGATACGATATGTCTATAATTTTTTTCGCATTTTATGATTCCAATGATTAAAAAAACATCCAAATCTTGTGAGTCCATACGAACAGGCGCCTGCGTATTGAATTTGATATTGATTTGAATTATATACATTATATTAATTTACAAATAAATTATAAATTTAAAATTATCATTAAGTCCGTGAATATGGCATTCTTGATGTGATCCGGAATGTCATCCCAGTGAGCCCAGCATCTCGACATTCGCCTCATGAATGCCTTCCTTGACACTTGTAGAATAAAGTCGTTTGGTTGGACCTCAACCCCCTGTATAACATAAGATGTACGAATTTAATAAATTTTACTTATTATGTGCTCTTCGGCACTACCTCTGCCACTGGACGTAAATCCAACTCTATGCCGCTAGCACCCGCACCAGCGGAAGGAGAAGGCTGAGATCTACTAGAATGTCTCATATGCATATCTATTACAAACATATCATTTCATATATTAAAAAAATACCATTTCATTATTACAAAACATGTTTGATTAATGATCATCACATAAAAATTGCACTAAAACATCATAAATGAGACAAGATTTCCTGAGTACATATATACATAATTTAAAAAAAACAGTAAGACATAACTCATAATATAGTCATCATTATTGATAACAGCTGAAACTCGGAATATACATTATACCACAATTGATACCAAAATTATTGATAATTTGGCACAAATCCAGATTTATACAAATGTATTTTAATTGTATTTGGTTTCTAATGCTTCAAATGTTAACACTTACTAGAAGGGCAAGAAGTTCTTCGTTATTTCGATTATTAGATATTGCGAATCTAATAAATTCGTGTACATCATTGTAGAAATATTTTTTCATCGAACCTTTCATTCTAGTTCTGACTTCATACATCCATGTACGGTCGATAAAATAATCAAATTTGTTCCTAATTTAAAAAAATAGGTTAATAATTTCGACAGCACTTCACTTCTATTATATGCACAACTTCTCGCCCAAGTGACATATTGTTGTTGTTTTATTTTTTAAAATAAAGTAAAATCTTTTAGGACTAAAGGCTTTACACACCACACTTCTGTCTAATTTCGACAACACTTCAGTTGACTTCTCTTCTACGCATAACTTTGCATATAATAGGAGTATTTTTGTTGTTGCGTTTTCTAAAATAAATTAAAATCTTTTGGGACTGAAGGCTTTAATTTGTGGTTGTTGTATTTGTTATAATAATACTTAATGCTTATTTTCAAATCAACATTATATTCATTTCAAATTTTTTTAGATAATCGATTTTAGTACAATATTTGTTCCTGTATATAAATTTCATAGCTTTTTATCAAATGGATTTGTGTACATTATTTGTTGTTGCTATATTCATTTTTTAACTTATTGGAAAAAAACTTTCAACGGCATATTTCTTCTTTTTTTTGTTCGTTTCTTAAGTTTAAAGAAAATCGATTTGAGTAAAGTATTTGTTCTCGTCGTATTCATTTCTTAAATTTTTAGAAAATCAGTTTGAGTATAATATTTGTTGTTTTCATATTTATTTCTTGGTTGTTTTTTACAAAATCGATTTCAATAAAATATGTATTTTTTGTTATATTCGTTACTTAACATTTTACACAATCAATTTTAGTACAATATTCGCTGTTGTAATCTTCATTTCTTAAACTTTTTACAAAATCGATTTAAGTATAATTTTTCTTAACGTTTTGTTACCTAAATAATACACTTTACAACGTATTTTCAAACTCTTTTACCTAATAAAATTTTAATTTACAGATTCTGTAAGCTGAAATTAGAAGTAAGCACTAATAATAACAAAGTAAAATAAATTGATTTTATATACTAATTAATTGCACACTAATTTTCACGTAATCTGTAACATCTTCAAATTATGACAAACATCGTTTTCCACTATGACAAACATCATTTTCCTCTATGATAAAGATTTGCGTAAACCTATCAATAAACATATATCAATTAATAATCATTATTGAATTTTAAATTAACCCTAACTTTGAATTACAAATTAAACGAACAAACTACTTACTAACATCTCCAAATCAACTAACACACTATTATCATCAACTTATACACAATAATTATCAATTTCAAATCAATAATCAACTAATTTTCTAAATTAGGGTTTTAATTTTATCTTCGAATCAACTAATAAACTATACCATCATCTAATAACAACTAATCTAGCATATTGATTCCAAAATTACTAATTTTTCATAATAGGGTTTAAGACAATAAACCTCAAGAAACGAAGCCAAATTGAAGGAGGAAGGATTGCGCAGCGTGCATGGGTTGTCGGCGTCGGCTAGATGTGTTGGTGGTGACTAGAGTTGGTTAAGGGCAGAATTGGGAAAGAAGAGAATTAGGGAGGGAAGTGAAAATGTTTTGCTGAAGCTGTAATGACCCGTAAATTTTTATTAATTTTATTTGTTTTATTAATACATTTAATTGAAATTTTTTGAAATTTTAAACAATAAAATTTTGAAATATAAATTTGATATTTGGAATAGTCTAATTAAACATAGCAAATGGTAAATTTTCATTTGATAATATTGAAGTTTAATTTCTTGTGTTATTTTATTTTTAATTCAAATCAGTTAAAAATTTGATGATAACAAAATATTTTTCAAACTTGAATTTTTTTTATAGAAAATTTGTAAATCATCTTCTAAATGAGACATCGTATTTCGTTTCTCCAAATTCTGACTTCTATTGCTTCGTTTATCTTATTTTCGACAGAATTGTAGCATTTTCGGTACCGATTATCGACTTTTGATTGGATGATCGTACCACTGATATGTGCATACCGTTTTGATCGTCTCATCGTGCCGATTTCCATGGCATGTTCGTTTATGTGTTTCGACTTTCGGTGGACGGAGAATTCTGTAAACGTTGGACCGTACCGGTACTGTATTTTGTGCTTTTGTTTTCTCTTGTCTTTTCGATTGGCCAACCGTTTAGCCTATTGCCTTATTTAATTATGAAATGACCGTTGACCCGTCACGTTTCATTAATTTATTATTGTGCCTTTTGCACTGTGTTTTCAGTTCATTTAAAAGAATTATTATATGTTTTTTACATAGCATGCAACTGTTCATATGGTACCCGATCCCTTACCTTCTCTTTACCTTGCTCTCTTCTCTTGTATATCGACCTTGCTTTCTAAAAAATATATATACAAAAGCTAATCTACGATAGCGACAGCCTGCTTCCTCATCCACCCTTCGATTCTCACAGTCGCATGATCCTCTCCACCCTTCGTTGGAGCAGCCGTACTTGCCCACACGTGAACTGCAGACAAGCCTCCATTCCTCTCTCCCAATCGAGCACCAAAGCCAGGTCTCCCTCCTCCTTTGGACCGAACCACCCACCCACCTCCCTCCGCAATTTCGGCCGAAGCTCCGCCTACTAGCCTTCACCATCTCTTGTTCCCATTCGCCTTCACCCTTATTTGCATATCTTTCTTTTAACTGGTACGTGTGTATATATTTTAATATATATATACATATATTGTCTATATAACACTACAATACATGTTCATATTCTGTTTGCAAGCTATTTGTTGTATGTTGTTAGTTATATATATTTTTATATTAGTTATATATTGATTCTATATAATAGTTCATATATATAAGTATGTTATATATATGTTTTAAAATCTGGCTTACAGTATATTATATATTTCATATAAAGTTGTTCTCCTATAAGCGACTATATATATAATAGTTTGATACGCTATTTACAGTAAATAATTTTGTAAGTTTTGTATATATGCATTTCACATATAATAAAATAACTATTGTATATAGTACGGCCTTCTTTTATATAGTACTATAATGGTCGATTTGTTTTGTTTTGCAGAATATATATATATATATATATATATATATATATATATATATAACTTGTAGATGTCTTTCGATTCTGGTTTATAAGTATGTTAGTATACTGTTACTTTATATATATATTTATACATATTGGTATGGATAAGCTTATATTAGTAATATACCTTATCTATTTGTAAAAAAAATTATATAAATATGATATAGAATGTTTGCGTATGTATATATATATACATATAGTAGTTCCTACATATGGTCAGTTGAGTTTTAAAATTTACAAGTTTACATATATATATTTCTTAGCTGCTATTATATATGTATGTTGTGTAGCACCTATATTATTATATATGTAAGCTTAGGTAAGTTATATTGTAAGTTGTTGTTTTATTTAAAATATATAAGTTACTGTATTTATATTATTAATCATACTCTATCATAAAGATGGGTAGGCTGCGCCCTTGGATCTAGACTTTGCCGTATGCTTTCATGATACTTATGGGTCAGTTATATATTTTTGCAAATGTATCTAATAGTGTATATTATTTTATTTTCTTATATATATATATAATATGTTGATGATAGTACGTCTAATCTGTTGGGTTTTTATACCTCAGTTTATATAAGCTATTATAATTTATATTGCAGTATATCGACAACAGTATGTCAAAAGTATATATATATATGATTTCAACATTTTTTTACTGTATATGTATATATAGTGTTCTGTTGTGTGAGTGTGTATAGAGTTTTAAATATATACTATATATAAAGTCATTTTGGTAATATGTACATAAGTTACATTTGTTTATAGTACATAAAGTTATATCAGATCTACTGTTTAGGTATATATATACATATAGTAATAAAGGAAGATTTATTTACAAGGGCATAGTGGCTTGCATATATGTTTACAGATAATAACATGATTTGAAATAAAAATTTATTTTGTAGATGTGTTGTTTTATTTTATGTGTTTTATTTAAACAATGATATTGAATTACATATATATTTAAATTTAAAATGTGTTTGAATTAAGAATATGATTTTTTTTACATGAAAATAGTTATATATAGTTATATTGATACGTTCACTTATACCATGTATCTTCGCCAATCTAGTTTTGATTGCTTTTGTCAGTTCCTATTTATCAGTCTCGCTCGTCGAATTCGTGTCAATCTGGCTTCGCTTTGGAATTCGTGCTCAGATTCGTGATCCATCTCATTTTCGTTCCTCTCTAGCCTCGAAAGGTGAGCAATCACTCACGATTAATGTTCTTATATTTATTAAATTTGATTTCTATTGAAACGACAATTGAAATATGCTGCTGTTAGTTATTTACATTGTTATATATGCCATTATATGCTATCTGTTCACCTGTGACATCTGACACAATTATCTGTTATTTATATTGATGATATATGTCTGTTATATTATTATCATATATGTTATCACTCTGCAAGTTCCCTGTTAGTATGAATTCACTATGGGTTGAAATGATACATACCCGAATGGACTTTAAAATAGGAGAAAATCATTATGGGTTAAAATGATAAACTCAAGCGATTTTCATTTGAATTGAATTTGGGATTACGGGTTGAAATGATATATACCCGTATATATTTAAATTACGGATTGAAATGATAAATATCTGTATCATTTGAACATAGGATAGAAAATTATATATAGATACTGTGTTCTATATATATAAATATTTTAAAATAATTTCCATGGATTTTGGAAAGAAATATACGGTTTTATAAAATATTGAGTTTAGATATTATATAAATTTTATTATATATATATATTTAAATTCTTGATTTTAAGCTATGTATAAATTTGTTTAAAATAAAATAAGTTTAATAATAAAGTTTGATTTTATTAGAATATAATATGGTTAATTTTTATTTTTAATATAGAGTTTATAATGATTTTAATAAATTTAGGTTGAGAAGATGGAGTTGAAATTGATTTGAAATTGTATTTCATTAAGAATTATATTTAATTAAAATCAATTTGGAACTTATTGAATTTGAGATTTTAAAGGATATGATTTTTTTCCTTGATATTGGTTTACACTGATTAATAAATATTTCAATTTTGAGTTTATTTAAGTGATATTGAATTTATTAAGTAAATATTTCAAAACTAAATAATAGTAAAATGGAATTAAGATATATATAAAATTATCACATTTAGTTTTGAAATTATAGAATATTTAAAGCTTTGAAATGTATATTTTGAAATGGTTTTTTATGGTTTAAATCTGCATTTGAAATCGATATAATTTTGAATGGTTTATTTAAAAGCTAAATTGAATTAATGATTTGAGATCTGACTAAATTTGAATTTTGAAATTTGAATTGATTTGGAATTAATATGTGAAATTTGAGGAAAACAATTTTATTATATATACTATTTTAATATTTAAATCGGTTAAGTGGAAAGTATTATGATTTCAAAGTATTATGTTTCGAAAGTGTTTTAAATTCAGGCGTTTAGTTTCGAAAAGTGTTATAACTTTGAAAAATGCTATGATTTTGGAAAAAGATATATTTGAAATGGAAAGGATATCATATTTGATTTTGAAATGGAAAAAGGATATCGTATTTATATGGCTTTTAAAATGGCAACGATTTTTTGGTTCTGAAGTATAAACTATTTTGAAATGACCATGGTGTTATAATAACGTTTGGTTGTTAAAGAGACCGGGATCGAAAGTTGTCATACTCCTTGCCAACTCCGAAAACCACTTTCACAACCGTGTACGCGGTGGAGATTCCAGAATGAAGTGGGATAGTGGCGACGTTCTATTGAGGTATATACATGGACCTGACTCTCATGAGTTGGCATAAGATAGCTAAAACAGGAGCGATTTTGGGCCAATGACGTAGCTCCTCTTATCGGACACACTTCTTCGATACCATTCTATTACTTTGTGATTGATTGGATGCACCTTTGATTTTGGGAGTGTGGCTCGAGGTGGGCGGTAGTGGCTGCTAAGCGTTACCACCAGTCCGGACGCGTAATCGGTATATCTACCCTGACATTGCCTTATTGTGCCATGTCACCTACCCTAGTGCGCCTTATACGATTTTGTTTTGTACCATACCTATGTAATGCCCTCTGACGACTCCCAGTACGAGGGAGATTACGATACTGTATAGACTATGGGAATACATAAAATGTGTTCAGGGGAATATGGGTAACGCCTTAACTCTATTTTTAAATATATTATACTTTACTATAGACATTATTATAATAGCGTATATTACTACATAGCAGATAGTTTGACGGGTCCTTAAAGGATGGTTATCCCAAACATCCTTTGAGTTATTTGTATTTAAGTTGTTATTTCACTTGAGTTGGATTTATTGATATAAGAATGTTAACCCTGACTCGAGTGGTTTGTGTTTTTCTTTACGCTCGGGTCAGACTGAGTAATACAGCTTTTGAGTCTCACCTTTGGAGTTGGAGCTTCGTTTGGAGATCCATCTACATCTTCCAGCTTGCAGTTATTCAGTTGGCTTCAGTGATGTATTTTGATCTTGTATTTGACTATTGTATTTGAAACTTCTGTTGTATCTTATTTGACTGTGTTATATATATAGTAGCTTCATGAACTACTATTCTCTTATTTCCGCTGCAATATTGTTATATTACTCCGTGTCTGTGATTCTGTGATTATTTTATTTACTGTATATGCTGAGTTTTGCCAAATATAAATTAACAATCTAGTATTTTGAGCAATATAAATTCGGTATGTGAGGATGCGAATTGTTGAAAATATCGGGATGTTACATTTGGTATCAAAGCTTTGGTTTTAGGCAAAACTCAACATACAGGGTAAATTTAATTACGGAACCACTTTCATTCAAGCTTGAATCCCTTCCTCTTCGACTTGGTTTCCTTTGAATTTTGGAACGTTCCCCTCGGTCTCAAAATCCATCCTTATCTCTCCGTATTCGTATTCTGGAGTTTCCCATAACTCCAATTCAAACAATTTATATAATAAATCAGCGGTCTCGCCAATCTTCGAATGATTCGTAAAGGGGTGAAACTCTTTTACAATAGGCATTGATTTACTTGAGATTCCTATATCCTCAGTTTACGATGCTATCTATCTCCTGCTATGCCTGAGTTCTATCTTTTGCGATCGAATGTCGATTTGTCTTAGAATTCTGCATCGATCTTATTCTTAAAGTCACGGTCGACCCGGTTAAGGTTGCCCGCGATTTATATAAATTTATCCATCTTCCTATTTTGTTATTTAATCATCTTATCTTTGTTTTGAGCCTATCTTTGAATCAAAATTCTCTTTGATTGAGTCCATCAAATTTGAATCTCTATCCTTGCTTTGAAATCTATTAGTGTATCGTTGACCGAGGAAGTGTATTTGTAAATTAATATTAAAAATGTTTTATATATATATATATATATTGTGTTGTTTGAGTTGTTGATGTTGATTTGGGTTTTCGATCGATACGTCTGATCAATGCTATCGATAGGATTTTCAAAACACTTGAACAGAGAAAACCGACACAATATGGTTTTCAAATTTAGTAAATGAAATAAATTTTGTGTAATTATATTATATATATATATATAAGTATAATTTTCTGAATTTTGATAGTTAACTGAATTGGTTCTTAGAAATGATAATATTTTATTATCATTTGTTGTTCTGTAAACCATGGATTATTGCAAAATTTTATAAGTAAATGGAATTATAAAATATGGTTTATAAATTTATTTAGAATTGAAAAGAATTTAAATTAAAAATTTGAGAATTTAATTTTCGATAATTTTAAACTTTGGTTTTAAAGTTTTATAATGTATTATCCAAAGTATATTCGAATAGAAATTATTTCCAAAGAATTTTAAATGTTTGAATTAATACTCTCTCCATTGTCGCTCGAAAATAATTTTGGTGATGACTGCAACATCATCGACATTCATCTTCGAGTTTCGAAGAGGAGAGGCCACTCAGTAGCTTTGCTACACTTTTATTTTTGAAAATTAAATTGATTTGAATTTCTAAGGTATGACTTGATTTATAGTATAAGTATATATTATAGATTTGATTTGAATATAGTATATATATTTATCTCTGAATAGTTTGAAGTTAATCGGAAATTTAATTTTTAAATTTTGATTTAAGGATGATTTCAATTATTAAAATGAAGTCTAAAATTGAACAAATATTTAAAAATTTGACATAATTGAATTGGGAATTATTTTTTACTTGTATAATACCAAATTTCATTCCAATATAACTTACCTAAATTATTCAAAAATTAACTATGTAATTGAATAATATACAATGTAAAATGATGTTAAATGATTTTATAAATAAAATTTGAGTGATTATAATAAATGTTTAAACACTTAATTTATAATTTATAGAAATGTTTATTAAGATAAACTGAATAATAGAATAATGAATACATGAGATGAATAAAATAAATTTTGTTTTGAGGGGTTTTAAGTTGAAATAAAATCAACTTAATGAATTTTCTTGAATTTAAAATCAATTATTGAATATAAATTATTTTAAATTGAAATTTATATGGTTTAAAGTAATTGTTTTATTTTCAATTCAGGTCTATTTTCTACTGGTTGTTTCTGTTCTCCTACCTTCTTCCTTTTCGGGGACGAAAAGTTTTGAGTCGGGGAGAGTGTAATGACCCGTAAATTTTTATTAATTTTATTTGTTTTATTAATACATTTAGTTGAAATTTTGTGAAATTTTAAACAATAAAATTTTGAAATAAAATTCGATACTTGGAATACGTCTAATTAAATATAGCAAATGGTAAATTTTCATCCGATAATATTGAAGCTTAATTTCTTATGTAATTTTATTTTTAATTCAAATCAGTTAAAAATTTGATGATAACAAAATGTTTTTCAAACCTGAATATTTTTGTATAGAAAATTTGTAAATCATCTTCTCAATGAGATGTCATATTTCGTTTTTCCAAATTCTGACTTCCATTTGCTTCGTTTATCTTATTTTCGACAGATTTGCAGCATTTTCCGTACCGATTATCGATTTTTGACCGGATGATCGTACCACTGATATGGGCATACCGTTTTGATCGTCTCGTTGCGCTGATTTCCGTGGTATATTCGTTTGTGTGTTTCGAATTTCGTTAGATGGCGAAATCTGTAAACGTTGGATCGTACCGGTACCGTATTTTGTGCTTTTGTTTTCTCTTGTCTTTTCGATTGGCCAGCCGTTTAGCCTGTTTCCTTTATTTAATTATGAAATGACTGTTGACCCTTTACATTTCATTAATTTATTATTGTGCCTTTTCCACTGTGTTTTCGGTTCATTTAAAAGAATTAATATATTTTTTATATAGCATGCAACTGTTTATATGGTACCTGATCCCTTACCTTCTCTTTACCTTGCTCTCTTCTCTTGTATTTCGACCTTGCTTTCTGGAAAAAAATATACGAAAGCTAATCTATGAAAGCGACAGACTTCTTCCTCATCCACCCTTCGATTCTCACCGTCGCATGATCCTCTCCACCCTTCGCTAGAGCAGCCGCACTTGCCCACACGTGAATTGCAGACAAGCCTTCGTTCCCTTCTCCCAGTTGAGCACCAAAGCCAGGTCTCCCTCCTCCTTTGGACCGAACCACCCACCCACCTTCCTCCGCAACTTCGGTCGAAGCTCCGCCTACTAGCCTTCACCTTTTATTGTTCCCGTTCGTCTTCACCCTTATTTGCATATCTTGCTTTTAACCGGTATGTGTGTATATATTTAAATATATATATATATATATATATATATATATATATTGTCTATATAACACTTCAATGCATGTTCATATTCTGTTTGCAAGCTATTTGTCGTATGTTGTTAGTTATATATATTTTTATATAAGTTATATATTGATTCTATATAATAGTTTATATATATAAGTATGTTATGTTATATGTTTTAAAATCTGGCTTACAGTATATTATTATATATTGCTTATAAAGTTATTCTCCTATAAACGACTATATATATGTATATAACAGTTTGATATGCTATTTACATTAAATAATTTTGTAAGTTTTGTATATATGCATTTCACATATAATATACTAGCTATTGTATATAGTACAGCCTTCTTTTATATAGTACTATAATAGTCGATTTGTTCTGTTTTGTAGAATATATATATATATATATATATATATATATATATAACTTGTAGATGTCTTTCGATTCTGGTTTATAAGTATGTTAGTATACTGTTACTTTATATATATTTATACATCTTGGTATGGATAAGCTTATATTAGTATTATACCTTGTCTATTTGTAAATTTTTTATATAAATATGATATAGAATGTCTGCGTACGTATATATACATATATTAGTTCCTACATATGGTCTGTTGAGTTTTAAAATTTACAAGTTTACATATATATTTCTTAGCTGCTGTTATATATGTATGTTGTGTATCACATATATTATTATATATGTAAGCTTAGGTAAGTTATATTGTAAGTTGTTGTTTTATTTAAAATATATAAGTTACTGTATTTATATTATTAATCATACTCTGTCATAAAGATGGATAGGCTGCGCCCTTGGATCTAGACTTTGCCGTATGCTTTCATGATACTTATGGGTCAGTTATAGATTTTTGCAAATGTATCTAATAGTGTATATTATTTTATTTGCTTATATATATAATATGTTGATGATAGTACGTCTAATCTGTTGGGTTTTTATACCTCGGTTTATATAAGCTATTATAATTTATATTGCAGTATATCCACAACAGTATGTCAAAAGTGTGTATATATATATGATTTCAACATTTTTTTACTGTATATGTATATATAGTGTTCTGTTGTGTGAGTGTGTATAGAGTTCTAAATATATACTATATATAAAGTTATTTTGGTAATATGTACATAAGTTACATTTGTTTATAGTACATAAAGTTATATCAGATCTACTGTTTAGGTATATATATACATATAGTAATAAAGGAAGTTTTATTTACAAGGGCATAGTGGCTTGCATATATGTTTACAGATAATAATATGATTTGAAATAAAAAATTATTTTGTAGATTTTTGCAAATGTATCTAATAATATATATTATTTTATTTGCTTATATATATATATATAATATGTTGATAATATTACGTCTAATCTGTTGGGTTTTTATACCTCAGTTTATATACTCTATTATAATTTATATTGCAGTATATCCACAACAGTATGTCAAAAGTATGTATATATATATAAATGATTTCAACATTTTTTTTTACTGTATATGCATATATAGTGTTCTATTGTGTGAGTGTGTATAGAGTTTTAAATATATACTATATATAAAGTCATTTTGGTACTGTGTACATAAGTTACAATTTTTTATATCAGATCTACAGTTTAGGTATATATATAGTAATAAAGGAAATTTTATTTACAAGGGCATAGTGGCTTGCATATATGTTTACAGATAATAATATAATTTGAAATAAAAATTTATTTTGTAGATATGTTGTTTTATTTTATGTGTTTTATTTAAACAATGATTTTGAATTACATATATATTTAAATTTAAAATGTGTTTGAATTAAGAATATGATTTTTTTTA
Organism: Allium cepa; assembly: GCA_030765085.1. NCBI lineage: Eukaryota > Viridiplantae > Streptophyta > Magnoliopsida > Asparagales > Amaryllidaceae > Allium > Allium cepa. Next base: position 912,728,463 of record CM060929.1, on the reverse strand, counting down.
CATGAAAATAGTTATATATTGTTATATAGATATGTTCACTTATACCATGTATCTTCGTCAATCCAGTTTTGATTGATTTTGTCAGTTCCTATTTATCAGTCTCGCTCGTCGAATTCGTACCAATTTTGCTTCGCTTTGGAATTCATGCTCGTATTCGTGACCCATCTCATTTTCTTTCATCTCTAGTCTCGAAAGGTGAGCAATCACTCACGATTATTGTTCTTATATTTATTAAATTTGATTTCAATTGAAATGACAATTGAAATATGCCATTGTTAGTTATTTACATTGTTTTATATGTCATTATATGTTATTTGTTCACCTGTGACATCTGACACCATTATCTGTTATTTGTATTGATGATATATGTGTTATATTATTATATCTGTTATCACTCTGCAGGTTCCCTGTTAGTATAGAATTCACTATGGGTTGACATGATACGTACCCGAACGGACTTTAGAATAGAAGAAAATCGTTATGGGTTGAAATGATAAACCCAAGCGATTTTCATTTAAATTGAATTTGGGATTCCGGGTTGAAATGATATATACCCGTATATTTTTAAATTATGGATTAAAATGATAAATATCTGTATCACTTGACCATAGGATAGAAAATTATATACAGACACCGTGGCCTATATATATAAATATTTTAAAATGATTTCCATGGATTTTGGAAAGAAATATATGGTTATAAAAAATATGGAGTTTAGATATTATATAAATGTTATTTTATGTATATTTAAATCTTGATTTTAAGCTATGTATAAATTTGTTTAATATAAAATAAGTTTAACAATAAAGTTTGATTTTATTAGAATATAATATGGTTAATTTTTATTTTTAATATAGAGTTTATAACGATTTTAATAAATTTAGGTTGAGAAGATGGATTTGAAATTGATTTTAAATTATATTTAATTAAAATCAATTTGGAACTTATTGAATTTGAGATTTTAAAGGATATGATTTTTTTACTTGATATTGGTTTACAGTGATTAATTAATATTTCAATTTTGAGTTTGTTTAAATGATACTGAATTTATTAAGTAAATGTTTCAAAACTAAATAATAGTAAAATGGAATTAAGATATATATAAAATTATCACATTTAGTTTTGAAATTATAGAATATTTAGAGCTTTGAAATATATATTTTGAAATGGTTATTTGTGGTTTGAATCTGCATTTGAAATCGATATAATTTTGAATGGTTTATTTAGAAGCTAAATTGGAATTAATGATTTGACATCTGACTAAATTTGAATTTTGAAATTCGAGTTGATTTGGAATTAATATGTGAAATTTGAGGAAAACAATTTTATTATATATATTGTTTTAATATTTAAATCGGTTAAGTGGGAAGTATTATGATTTCAAAGTATTATGTTTCGAAAGTGTTTTAAGTTCAAGTGTTTAGTTTCGAAAAGTGTTATAACTTTGAAAAATGCTAGATTTTTGAAAAAGATATATTTGAAATGGAAAGGATATCATATTTGATTTTGAAATGGAAAAAAGATTTCGTATTTATATGGGTTTTGAAATGACAATGATATTTTGGTTTTGAAGTATAAACTATTTTGAAATGACCGCGATGTTATAATAAAGTTGGTTGTTAAAGAGACTGGGATCGGAAGTTTTAGTGGAGATTCCAGAATGAAGTAGGATGGCGGCGACGTTCTACTGAGGTATATACGTGGACCCAACTCCCGTGAGTTGGCATAAGGTGGCAAAAACAGAAGCGATTCCGGGCCAATGAGGTAGCTCATTTTATCGGACATACTTCTTCGATACCATTCTACTACTTTGTGATTGATTGGATGCACTTTTGATTTTGGGAGTGTGGCTCAAGGTGGGCGGCAGTGGCTGCTATGCGTTACTAGTAGTCCGTATGCGTAATTGGTATATCTACTCTGGCATTGCCTTGTTGTGCTGTGTCACATACCCTAGCGCACCTTATACTATTTTGTTTTGTACCATACCTATGGAGTGCCTTCTGACGACGCCTAGTACGTGGAAGATTACGGTACTGTATAGACTATGGGAATATATAAAATGTGTTAAGGGGGATATGGGTAATGCCTTAAGCTATTTTTAAATATATTATACTTTACTTTAGACATTATTATAATAGCGTATATTACTACATAGTAGATAGTTTAAAGGTAGAGGATGGTTATCCCAAACATCATTTGAGTTACTTGTATTTCAGTTGTTATTTTACTTGACTTGGATTTATTGATATAAGAATGTTAATCCTGACTCGAGTGTTTTGTGTTTTGCTTTATGCTCGGGTTAGACTAAGTGATACAACTTTTGAGACTCACCTTTGGAGTTTGAGCTTCGTTTGGAGATCCATCTACATCTTCCAGCTTGCAGTTATTCAGCTGGTTCCAGTGATGTATTCTGATCTTGTATTTGACTATTATATTTGAAACTTCTATTGTATCTTATTTGACTCTGTTTTATATATATAGTAGCTTCATGAACTACTATTCTCTTATTTCCGCTGCAATATTGTTATATTACTCTGTGTCTGTGATTCTGTGATTATTTTATTTACTGTATGTGATGAGTTTTGCCAAATATAAATTTATAATTTGGTATTTTGAGAAATTCAAATCCGGCATGTGATAATGCGAATGGTTGAAAATATCGAGATGTTACATAAGCTTTATGTTCGCGGGTTATATTCAGATAGGCGACGACAGCGTTTTTTTGTTGTCGCTAGCCGTCGCCATAATCGAGCGCAATTCAAAGTCGTTCTAGTGGTGTAAACATGTCAATGTGGATGAAAATGGTTAGTAGGAAAGAAACACCAACACACTACAGATTGCAGACAATAAACAGGAAAAAAAATATTATTGTTGGGACTGCGTCACTATCACTTCTGACAGGCTATATATCCCTATCTAATTGGATATCCAATTAGATACATGATTAAGTCAATGTAGTTCTCCTATTCACAACCAGGACTTAAAAGGAGCCTAAGATGCAATATATACAATGTATGAATGTAACTCCCGAAAATAACCTACTAGCTTATATCCTTAGATTTGGATTTCCAAAATCTAATTACTTTTGTTACTTCAAAAATAATCTCTTTTGAAAATTCTTATTCACAAATAATCTCTTCGAACTAAATTTCTGGCATCATTTCAAATTCTTCTTAAATTATATATATATATATATTATATCAAAACATGCTTTCCTTCAGGAATTGAAAAAACAAATCACTTTGAAAACGATCTCAAATACTATGTATAATAATACAGTGTTGTATATGATAATTTTTTGGGAATCCCAAAATACTATACTATAAAAGCATATCAAATATGTGCAACCAGATTGGGAGGTTTCTTCCAATAACAAGGCAACTAGGTCTTAGCCTCTTCATAAATAAATAAAGTATATCCCTCTATCAAAGAGTGGACTATATTAGGGTCACATGAACCCTCCGCCCACTTTTTTGTTATGGGTTACCCGAATTATCGGTGATATAACAAATCATTTTGTTTCACAAAGTGACAATTCATTTTGTACCAATAATCACAAATACTTCCAAAACACAGTATTGTTTATTTCCTCAAATCTTTGGAAAGCCATTTAAAACCATCAGGGTTTTAGTCCTCAAAATTCTCATTGTTACATATTTTATAAATATCTTTATATGAATCACTTTCATATAAAATCGCTTCCGAAATATTTATTTCCAATATTTCTATTTCTATAAAGGAAAACATTTCATTCAAAAGACAAGTCTCTTTCTTTTTAAATATTTATAATAAACATTTTTATTATAACTATTTCTTTTACGAATGTTTTCAAAATCTTTTCTAAGTAATTAATTTTCGATAAACATTTCATAACGAATTCTTGTATGAAAATCATCTTTCAAAACAACTTCATTAAATTGAAGTTCAAACTAAAATTTGAAATTATTATAACTAATTATAGTAATTTAATAAACCAATATTATCACTAAACACCTTATAGTCATATTGTAAAATAGATCATGAAGTGTTAGCCTACAATTGTTTTTTACCCAACCCATGCAAATGGAAATTAATTGCTCATAAACCGACCGAGCACAATCCAAGCAACCAAACAACACAATAATAATCAACCATATTATTATCAATATTTAGCAAAATAGCTAACACATCATTCATCAATATTAATTAATCCAAATATTAATTAACTACAAACCAATCTTTTCACTAGCAAGCACAAATGAGGATTTATTATGCTCAATATATGTCATCAATGAAGTATAATAATTTAACCACTATTAAGTGTAACTAAATTTAACTACTAATATTGTATCAATATTTTATACATCTTTAAACGTGTTAAAAATTTACACTAATGCGTTCTATTTGTTAACATGAATCAAAGTGGAAAACCTAAGGTTGGACGGACTTCGTAAGGTGAAGTTATTCGATTTTAAAGTTTTAAATAGGCCGGTCAATGGGCAGGGTTCAGTCCGGCTATTATAAAATCCGGACCCGAGTCCAATTACAATAATTAAAACCCGAGCCAGGCCCAAAACCGCAGAGTGTTTCAATCCAATATCCGAACCCGGCCCGTCGGACTTTCTAAGCCCGCTGGATAATAACTATATATCTAACTCGGAATATTTATTTTGAAACCGTATTTTAAAAGTACAACTTTGATAAAATTTGTTCACAAGCAATGTTAAAATATAAATTCGACAGTAATGTAGTCAAGCTCATAACAAAAGTATGCAAAAAAAATTACATGTAAACAAACAAAATAGTAAATAAATAACGTATGCACTCATGTTTTGATACGACGAAAAATTAATAGTCGGGTCGGGTCCTTACCGGACCGGATTTTGATAAAACCGTACCCGACCCGGATCGGGTCTGAGTCGGACTTGGGTGATAAAAGGCAAAAGCCGTACCCGCATAAATAGGACGGGTTTGGACCGGGCTCGGACTAAAACCCATACCATATTGACTGACCTAGATTTAAACACATTTTAAACTTAACTATTTTAGTATACTAATCTCTTAAACTAAAATAAAATCTCATCTATTTCAGCAAGCCCATAAATCACGGCCAGAGGCCCACCAGTCTCACCCGAAAGCACGCAAAACACTCCCCTTCAAACGTATGCAAATGACCACATTGTTGTGTACGTTTTTGCAAATTTATTTGAAAGGAGTGGCGCTTCCCTTCTTTCATTCATGAGTCCTCTGCGTGTACAAAACCATGCACGCTTCAGGTTATTTACGTTCGAAAACAACCTTTGCCTCCTCCCTCACTTCACCAGGCAACTCCTTCACGCTCATGCCTGCACACTATACTTCACTCACGGCTATGCATGCACAACCAATGACGAGCCTTCTCCCTTTCCGGTCACGTGTACATATATTTTTGTATTCTTCTCTCCTTTCTTTTCTTGCATGTGTTTAAACATTTTTGCAGAGGAAAAAACGTAAAAAGAAAAGTGACTGTCTTTTAATTTCATGCTTATGTTTCATCTCTCTCTCTGTAAATGTGTCTGTGCAAGTTCATACATATATGCAATCAAATTTACTTGCAAGCTAAGTAATTTAAAATAGTTAAAAAACAAAAGTCAAAAGCAAAAGACATGCGAAATGTAAAGTAAGGGTATAGAAACGATATGTGTTGTGTAAGTGCATGAATTTGTTTATTTTTGAAAGGTTAGATTTTGCATTACCCTGTATCGGTATAACACGTTTGTATACAAGCCGCGAACGAAATAAATAAAAATACAACCGCGTATTATGTGATACGATCATAAAACAATAACAAAATAGACATGTTAACTTATTATGTGAAGTCTCAAAAGTAACGACCTTTGACGTATGATACGTGAACGAAAACTTAAATATTTTTCAAACTAAAAATTATGAAAAAATCCTTGAAACATAGATTTTATTATTATTAAATTCAAATTTTAATATTTAAATAAATTAAATATTCAAATTTGAAGACTCAAAAATAATGAGTTTTTACTAGTTCCTATCAAATTGCTTCTTTAAAACCTAGATTAGTTTTGCTTTCTTTATATTTTTAGGGACCGGTTTTCATTCACTAGCAGTAGAGTCTTTGTGGATTTCTTTTGGTATGCGTCAGATATATCAGTTGGTGTTTACTTCAGTCAACGAAGTTCAAATATACCTCCTTATGTCCATAGTCCATTTGATATTTACAATCTTCTCTGTTTCTATGAAGCATATATGCAGAGATACAGTCAACTGCTAAATACAGCAATCCTCAGTGAACAATAGAACAATTTTTATCCTTCCACTCATCCCTCTTCTCTCCCACTCTCGGGTACCTTAAATGAAACGGTTGATAGGATACGAAAGAAGATAAACAAGTGTTTGTTGATGCATGTAGAGTCCCGTGGAGTGCATAGGTAGTGATTATATTGACTGTATTCTGAGTTTAGGGAGGCTGTGTATATAGGTGGGACTTTTGTCTTTTCTTTTGTTTTTTCTTTCTAATTTATTGGATGAAGCAAGGAAAAATTATGTTTTTGTTTTTAAAATGAAAAGGTTATAATGTGTTCAAAGCCTTTCTGAATTTACATTGTTAGAACTTAGAAGTACATTTTTTTTTTTTTGTGTACGGTTATTCTTTTATAATTTTTTGTACTTCATCTATGCCAATATTCAAGTCCATTATGACAGATTTGATGTATCATGTTGGAAATTTGTTTGAAGTGAATTGTTAAAAAAATTGGCTAAGTGGAAATTGGCTCCTATATTTGAATAGTCCCACATTGTGAGATTATATGCAAGAATCAAGTATTTATACTTGATTCTTAGAGGCTAAGTTGGGCCCTTTGGGCACCCAATGATGCTCTTTTGTGAGGAGGGAGGCCATGCTTGACCACCACACACGCGCGCGCGCCGACCGACCGACTCGACCCGGGCTTGGGCTTGGGCTTGGGCTTGGGCTTGGGCTTGGGCTTGTAGTGGTGTAACACTTATATTTTTGCTACAAATTTGTTAACTGTTTTCTGACCGGGCTGGATCAGTTACTTAAGCCCGTATGAAGAACGTTGTGCAACGTTCATTATTTTTGACCCGGTAATACTCAGATCCGTTTTTCTAGACCACGTCCCCTAATCAGTAAAACGTTCTTTTCACTACTCCGTCTTCATAACTCATAAGAAGACGAAATAGACAGAACGACATTTTTCCTTATCTCTTCTTCATAAAAATCCGAGCAATATTTCGAGAGTGCAAACTGAACCGTTTCGTTCGTGCAAACGTAACGGTACCCCAATTTATTGAGAGGCTGTTTTATCCTAGAGGCGGCGGTGATTGATCCGAACTGCTTGCACCTTTGAGCAGATCGCCGAAACGTCTTCAAGAAAGTGACTTTGTCCACGACTCAGCCGAATTTCGACCATTGTTTCCAACAAATTGAAGACGAACCAAAACAATGGCTTCTGCTGCAGATCTAGATGCAACCGCTCCCGCTTCCTTCTTCCAGCTACCGACTGTCTCCGCTGCTCCCTTCAGATTCGAAGGCCTCCACTTCAAACGCTGGAGACAAAAGATGGAGTTCTTCCTGACCACCCGAAAAGTGGTTGCTGTGCTCGCGACCAACAAACCGCAGCTACCCGATAGACCAGACGCCGAAGCAGACTCAGATCAGATGCGAGCCTGGACAGAGAAATCAAAGGAGTTGCAGAGCTGGACAGAGCAAGATTACATGTGCCGAAACTACATTCTCAACGGCCTCAGCGATGACCTGTACGACTACTACAATTCTGACAAGTCAGCCAAAGAGATTTGGGAAGCGCTGCAAAAGAAGTACGATACCGAAGAGGCTGGAGCGAAGAAGTATGCAGTCAGCCGCTACCTCAAATACCAGATGACGGATGACAGGTCAGTAGAGATGCAGTCTCATGAGCTTCAGAAAATTGCTCATGAGATCATCTCCGAAGGTATGAGTTTAGATGAACAGTTTCAAATTGCTGTTATTATTGATAAACTGCCCCCAGGTTGGAAAGATTTTAAGAATGTGCTTAGGCACAAGACTAAGGAATTCTCCTTAGAGAGCTTGATTACTCGCCTCCGTATTGAGGAGGAGGCTCGGAAACAGGACCAGAAAGAGGAAGTGCTTGTTGTCACCAACAATAACACTAAGAAGTCCAAGCCAGCAGTTCTGAAACCAAATCCGAAAAGCTTTAAGAATCAGAACCGCAACCGCAACAAACAGAATTGGAACCCGCAAGGGAACCAAAAAGGACAGCAGAAACCAACCCAAAAGAATGACTCTGGACAGTTGTTTCTGTGCTACAACTGTGGAAAACCAGGTCATATGGCACGCAAGTGTAGGAACAGACCAGGCCCTGCACCGCAGGCTAACCTGACTGAGGAGCCTTTGACGGCTATGATTTCTGAGATTCACCTTGTTGGTGGATCAGAGGGTTGGTGGGTAGACACTGGTGCATCCCGCCATGTCTGCTATGATCGTGCTATGTTTAGTACATACACCGCTGCTGATGATCAGAAGGTGCTGTTGGGAGATTCTCACACCACTACAGTTGCAGGCATTGGAAATGTGGAAATAAAGTTTACCTCTGGAAAGACAGTTCTTCTGAAAGATGTGATGCATACTCCAGAGATGAGAAAGAATCTGGTTTCTGGTTTTCTCCTTAATAAGGCTGGTTTTACTCAAGTTATAGGGGCTGATTTGTATACTTTGACTTATAAGGGGATGTTTGTAGGGAAGGGTTATGCTTGTGAGGGTATGTTTAAACTGAATGTTGAATCTAATAAAGTAACCAGTTCTGCTTATATGTTGTGTGACTTTAATATTTGGCACTCTAGATTATGTCATGTAAATAAGCGTATAATTCATAACATGATCACATTAGATTTGATTCCTAAAATGTCACAAACTGATTTTGATAAATGTGAATTCTGTAGCCAAGCAAAAATCACTAAGAAACCTCATAAATCAGTTGATAGATTTTCTGAACCCTTAGACTTGATTCATTCTGACATATGTGAGCTAGATGGTACTTTGACTAGACATGGACACCGTTATTTTATCACTTTCATAGATGATACCTCTGATTTCACTTATGTATATCTTATGAAAAATAAAAGTGATGCATTTGATATGTTTAAATTATTTAAAACTGAAATTGAGAATCAATCTAATAAGAAAATTAAGAGACTTCGTAGTGATAGAGGAACAGAATATGAATCTAGTTCATTTCTTGATTTCTATAAATTGAATGGTATAATTCATGAGAGAACTGCACCTTATTCACCTGAAATGAACGGTAAAGCTGAAAGAAAGAATAGGACCTTTACCGAATTAGTTGTAGCTATTTTGTTAAATTCAGGTGCAACAAAACATTGGTGGGGGGATATTTTGTTGACTGTATGCTATGTATTGAATAGAATCCCTAAATCAAAAAGTAAGACTTCACCTTTTGAAATTTTAAAAAATTATAAACCGAATGTATCTTACTTTAGAACTTGGGGATGCTTGGCATATGTTCGTATACCCGACCCTAAGAGAATAAAATTAGCAAGTAGAACATACGAATGTGTATTTATTGGCTATGCTATTAATAGCAAAGCATATAGATTTTATGACCTAAATACACATAATATAGTAGAATCTATTGATGCTGATTTTTATGAAAATAAATTTCCTTTTAAATTGAGGAATAGTGGGGGCACGTCAAATAACACCATGCCTATTAGAACAGAACTTAATGAATCTTCTGAAACTGAACCTAGAAGAAGTAAAAGAGCAAGAGTTGATAAAGATTTTGGCTCAGATTTTTGCACTTTTACTATAGAAGAGGATCCAACAAACCTCCAAGAAGCCTTATCTTCTTTAGATGCCGATTTTTGGCAAGAGGCTATAAATGATGAGATGGATTCCTTGGAATCCAATAAGACTTGGCACTTAGTAGATTTACCACCTGGTTGTAAGTCTATAGGTTGTAAATGGGTACTTAAAAAGAAATTAAAACCTAATGGAACAGTTGAAAAATATAAAGCCCGTTTGGTAGCTAAAGGTTTTAGGCAAAGAGAAAATATAGACTTTTTTGATACTTTTTCACCTGTAACTAGAATCACATCCATTCGAGTACTAATTTCATTAGCATCTATTCATAATTTAATTATACACCAAATGGATGTTAAAACTGCCTTTTTAAATGGTGAATTAGAAGAAGAAATTTATATGGACCAACCTGAAGGCTTTGTAATTCATGGTCAAGAACATAAAGTTTGCAAATTAGATAAATCATTATATGGTTTAAAACAAGCACCTAAACAATGGCATGAAAAATTTGATAATTTAATAATCTCAAATGGTTTTAAAATTAATGAAAGTGACAAATGCATTTATTATAAATTTGAGAATGACATTTGCACTATAATATGTTTGTATGTAGATGATCTACTAATTTTTGGATCAAATATTCATGCCATAAACACTGTTAAATCTTTGTTAAGTGCCAATTTTGATATGAAAGATCTAGGTGAAGCGAGTGTAATTCTTGGTATTAAGATTACTAGGTCCGAAAAGGGACTTTCTTTGGATCAATCTCATTATATTGAGAAGATCTTAAAGAAATACAATTACTTTGACTGTAAACCTGCATGTACACCATATGATCCTAGTGTAAAACTTTTCAAGAACACTGGTGAAGGTGTAAGACAGTCTGATTATGCGAGCATCATTGGCAGCCTTCGGTATGCCACTGATTGTACTAGACCCGACATAGCCTATGTCGTGGGATTATTATGCAGGTTTACTAGTAGACCTAGTATAGAGCATTGGCACGCTATTGAGAGGGTCATGAGATACCTAAAGCGAACCATGAACCTTGGATTACATTATGGAAAGTTTCCAGCTGTTCTTGAAGGTTACACCGATGCAGACTGGAATACTTTATCTGATGACTCAAAGGCAACCAGTGGCTATATCTTTAGCATTGCTGGAGGAGCTGTTTCTTGGAAATCCAAGAAACAGACTATTTTGGCTCAGTCTACTATGGAGTCTGAGATGATAGCACTAGCTACAGCTAGTGAGGAAGCAGAGTACTTAAGAAATCTGCTAGCTGAGATTCCTTTATGGGAAAAACCGATACCAGCTGTGTTGATCCATTGCGATAGTACCGCGGCTATTGCAAAAGTACAGAACCGTTATTATAACGGTAAGAGACGACAGATACGTCGTAAGCACAGCACTGTTAGAGAGCTACTCTCTTCAGGAGCTGTTAGAGTGGATCACATACGCAGTGATGAGAATTTGGCAGATCCTTTGACGAAAGGAATGGCCAGAGAGAAAGTCCTTACGACTTCTAGAAAAATGGGACTATTGCCCTTAGATTGTTGAGTCACGCACAATGGTAACCCGACCTAATGACTGGAGATCCCAAGAACTAGGTTCAATGGGTAAGAACAAGTTGTGAAGTGATATGAGTTGAACATGCCATTTTTCATATATAAAGAAGCATGTATTCCTGAAGTGATTAGAGGATGAGTTAATAGAAACTCTTAATGAGATCTATACTCCATTTGGAGTGGAGTACCTACCTTCAGGAGTACTCTTGATAGACTCACCTGTGTGAATGTGGAAATTTGGCCGTTTCCTATGGAGTTTTGGGCAAAACTCCTAGAGCATTCACTAAACTGGGATAGACGTGCATGGCCATAAATGCACGGGCTTATTTGATTGCACTCTAGAAGGATTGTGTGTGGTCTGATGTCAGGAATAGAGTTCAAGACTACGTGTCACTCTAGTAAAAACTGAATCTTATTCACTATGCAAAGGTTCAAGTCTAACGACACCTTTGTTTATGCACAATCTTATGTTTTCAGAAATTGCTCGAAAATATTTTTTAAAAATTCAAGTGGGGGATTGTTGGAAATTTGTTTGAAGTGAATTGTTAAAAAAATTGGCTAAGTGGAAATTGGCTCCTATATTTGAATAGTCCCACATTGTGAGATTATATGCAAGAATCAAGTATTTATACTTGATTCTTAGAGGCTAAGTTGGGCCCTTTGGGCACCCAATGATGCTCTTTTGTGAGGAGGGAGGCCATGCTTGACCACCACACACGCGCGCGCGCGCGCCGACCGACCGACTCGACTCGACCCGACCCGACCCGACCCGGGCCGGGCCGGGCCGGGCTTGGGCTTGTAGTGGTGTAACACTTATATTTTTGCTACAAATTTGTTAACTGTTTTCTGACCGGGCTGGATCAGTTACTTAAGCCCGTATGAAGAACGTTGTGCAACGTTCATTATTTTTGACCCGGTAATACTCAGATCCGTTTTTCTAGACCACGTCCCCTAATCAGTAAAACGTTCTTTTCACTACTCCGTCTTCATAACTCATAAGAAGACGAAATAGACAGAACGACATTTTTCCTTATCTCTTCTTCATAAAAATCCGAGCAATATTTCGAGAGTGCAAACTGAACCGTTTCGTTCGTGCAAACGTAACGGTACCCCAATTTATTGAGAGGCTGTTTTATCCTAGAGGCGGCGGTGATTGATCCGAACTGCTTGCACCTTTGAGCAGATCGCCGAAACGTCTTCAAGAAAGTGACTTTGTCCACGACTCAGCCGAATTTCGACCATTGTTTCCAACATATCATTAATCTCCAATAGAACAAGTAGTTTTGTTGTTACTCTAATACTAGCGCGTAACCCATGTGTTGGACACGGTAATGTCGTTAAAAAATATTATTTATATTTTAATTATTGCTAAAATATATTTTACAATGCAATGTATGATGTATTTATTGTGATATATTAATCATAAACCGAAGTGATTTGTTACGTTCGGATATAAGGTTGAGGGAGTTCAATACTTGCTAACTACATATATATCTTTGTAAAAATTAATGTCCTAACTCAAAAAAATATTGTTACAATTGTTAATACTATATATAAATAATTTATGTTATGCGACATCTATATATTATATGTATATATACAAGCAAATACGTAACTTTACTATTTTGTTAATATATATTAAAATATCATCTTTTTTGAAGGATTTATAAATGGATTAATGAACATTAAACAAATTGAATTTATTTGAATAATTTGAATTAATGATCGATATACTAATTAAAGATAAGGAGTTAAATGTAATTAAGATTGAAAAGAGCGTTTTACAAATTTATAATTGAGAAAAACATAAACCTTATGGTTAAGTCATCTGCATGTGAACTTTTTTGAAACACAAGTGAACTTTTATTCATTTTTAAGTTTTCATTTGTTAACAATTTTATCCTTATAGCTAACCATAGATTTCATGTTTTTGTAAAAGGGTCATGCTTACAACTTTGATAGTTGCAAAATAATGTTACGTAACATTTAGTTGAGTTACGAGTTGGGTATGCTTTGATATAAGTTGAAGGTGAGAATGTTTATATAATCTAATTTTTATCGGTTTAATCTGTGCATTCACATCATAATATTGTAAAATATAAATATATCTTTTAAAGCCTGTTAAAAATGAAATTATGTTATGTAATGTACGATATTTATTTGAGATAAATGAATTAGAATAAAGAGTTATTATTGTTTATGTATACATTAATGTTATATATCCGAATAAAGAACAAATAATTTTATTATTTTTCTCATATACATGAATATTGTATATATTGAAATCCTCTTATTTCTAAGATTTATTAGATGCATTAATAAATATTAGTTAATCATATTTATTTTATTATTTTAAATTTTAGATTATACAATTAGCTAAATATATAGACTTAAATGCAAAATATTAAAAGATAATTGTGAAAAGTTTCCGAGTAATTGTAAAAAAATTAATTTTTTAGGTATTTGAAGATGATAGAATTTTACAGTGCAATGTATGAAAAATTCATTTAGTAAATAAATTATAGAATAAATTTGTTATTGTTATTAATGTATGTGATTTTTATTATGTAATTTATATATATTTGCATTTAAATGAATTTTTTTTACCAATTTTTTATGCGCCTATCTTTAATAATAGTTGTAATACATTTGGTGTCGTACTTTTTTGATGTCAGCGTGAACTACCAAAAATGCCCCTCTATAGATGTTATCAAATCCCTTAAAGTAGAATATAACAAATAAACTTTAACAAATTTAAAATGTTCTTCTACAAATATTAACAAATTTAATATCGCTTAAAAATAGAATCTAATATATTTTTTTACAAATTAAATACGCCCCTCTACAAATATTATTAAATTTTAATCACTTTAAAATATTATCTAATAAATAAATTTCCATACAATTCGTTCTTTATTAATTAGTAATAGAGAAAAAAATTCAAACAATAAAAAATAATAGATATTGGAAATTAAAAATAAAAATTCAACCAAACTACACATAATTTCAATGCTAAATATGTTTAAATATTTATGCTCTATTTGTTGAATGTGTTGAAATATATACAGTTTGTAGAAAAATAACTAACGCGCGAAGCGCGTGACATAACGCTCGTAATAATATATATATTGAAATTTTCATTTTTTAGGATTTATTAATAAATATTAGTTGATTAAGTTTATCAATTAGTTTAACTTTTAGATTATGTAATTAATTTATGTGGACTATAATGTAAAATTTTGAGAAAGAACCGTAAAATACCTGTAAAGATCTTAGATTCTTTTAATAATAGATATTCAAATGTAAAATAGTGTGAAAAGTTTAGTAGAATAATTGTAGTTATTAAATCATAGGATTTTGAAAATAAAATATCCACTTAGAGAGAATTAAGGAGAGCACAAAGAACTCCTAGAATTAATGAGAGAGTTTCAAATTCTTCTACTTTACTATTATTTAATAGATTTGGACAGAATTCTACTGATAAAATTTCATCCAACTGTTTTGAAAATATAAAAATTTAATAGATTCTCATAAAAAAAGTTCTGTTTTTTCCAGGTTAAAGGTTGCTCAATAGAAGTTTAGAATATTTATGTTGTGTTTTGTTTGCCGTTTTTAGTTTTAGGTTTTCGTCCATACAAAAATGCGCAAGCTGCATGTATATTGTCGAAAACGATCAATTTAAAAAACGAAATCAACATACAAAATAGAAAATAATTTTTTTTTCATGTTTCGAAAAATAATAGAAACGCAAGAAATAATTCATTCTTTCGTCGTCGTTCCATCCCCTTCATTATCCTTCTATTTTCCTTCCATCACCTCCATTATCACTTTACTTCTTTCCTATTTGATATACATTAGTGCAAACTCGTGCTTCGCATATGAACCGCACTCAACCTCTTATCATCGTAACATGTTTAAATGATTTATATGGTCCATTGATTAAGAAATAGTGATCTTTTTTATCAATTTTCAAATAAGTTTGCATTTTGTCTAAAACTTGTGTATAAGTCTTTGAAATAGTAATGCAGATAGTACTGGTGCTTGATAAACAATTGCAAAATATCAAGCAAAAATGATTTCAAAGATAAAATTTCCACACAATACACATATAAATTTATTGTGTGCATCAGCTATTGCTCCATGCATCAGCTGTATTATATGTAACTTCATTTGATGAGATGACTTTATTAATCATTTCCTTTAGTACTTGATGTCGTTGATTCCATTTGCTGCTTCGGTAATAACTATCTATAAGAGCAGTGCAGGTAACAACATTTGGTTTACACTTGACCATTGATCCAAAAATGCCAAAAGCAACGTTGACATGATTCATGAGAACGCAAGTGTTGATGATGATCTCATAACTGACTATGTCTAGGAACACATTATGCAGCATCATATTATTGTAGAATGATAAGATTAGAGGATAAAGAGACTTATTTCTGTTTTGAACGATTCTTGTGAAAAATATGCTAAATCTAAAGCGTACATATTTTATGTCCGAAGTGTTGGAACTAACAACCATTATTCAACAATATTTATTTTAACGTGAAGAATATCATTGTATTTCTTTTACAGTTAAAACAAATTCAATATAATAAGAAGCATATAATTGTACTTAATGCTTTTGAGCTTTCTGGTTCCATTTCTAATTCCATCTAACATTATTGCTGTATTTTGGTAATGTTGGATTTCACCAGACTTGACTGCAATTTGTGAAAGTAGAATCAGTGGCTGGAAATTTTCAAAACAATCAACGACATAGATTAGTTAAAATAAATAAAGTCAAACAGATTTAATAACTTTAATAATATGAATTATCCGAAAAACTATGAATTTAAAATTTTTACTTTAGCTATCAACAATGTATATCATTGGAAAGCATATTAAATTTGAGATTTAATAGTGAAATCGATTTTTAAATTCAATTAATGTAGAAAAAGTTATCACATTTCAAAGTTTGGAATAGAAAAAAATTAAAAACGTGACTGTTCATTTCCCAAAATATGAAGGAGGCCTGTGTGCTCTTGAAATCTAACTCAATAATAATATTATAGTATAGATATTTGAAAACTAAAAAAACCAAAATTCATTTTTAAACAAACACTACCTTAGTTTTTCTTTATATTAAGCTGCAACATTGTTAAAAGTGATAAATGTCAGCCGTTGACTGTTGTATTTTAATTATCCTACTCTTTCACACTCTAATATTTACTCCAATATTCACGGGCCACCATTAGTAGTTATAATATATCCAAACCTTATCTTAGTGTCATTCATTTATCTAACTCAACATTTGAAAGGTTTGTTTATCGTAGGCTTACAAAATCAAATTGTATGAATAAAAAAAAGAACATATTTTTAGCTTGTCGGCTTGAATATTCAGTGCTATTTACTATTATATCTCCACAATTTTCTTGTTTTTTTCTCAACGTGTTATCTAAGTACAAATCACATGATTGTGTTTAAGTTACGTAATCTAACGATCTGTTTTCCACCATTGTGCGGTTTTACTAGTTGAAGGTATGTCATATGTTGGATAATACAATTAGTTGTGTATTTTTAAATAAATATTTTGCAAACAGTAAAGAGCATGCGTGTAACGACCCAGGATTTTTATAAATTTAAATTTGAATATTTAATTAATTTTAGATATTAATAAGTGAAATTTATAAGTCGGATAAATTTTATTTTGATTTATTGGATTTAATTGGATAATTAAATCGATAATTTAATATGTTAAATTATGAAAATAATTAAAAATTGGGTTAAATATGATTGAAAATGATTTGTAAAATTTTATTTTATCATATTGGAGTTAGAACGATATTTTAGAACTTTTAAAATCGAATTAAAAGTTAATTTGTGAAAATTGAATATTTTAATATTTAATCGACTAGTGAAAATAGTCAATTTTTGAACAGTCTCATAATTGAACGAAACCAGTTCCATTGGATCCGTAATAGTTAGTTATTACCGAATTTCAATTTTCGTGTCAATCGGAGCTATCGTTTGATCGTGGCAGCTCGAAACGCATCGAATCGTTTTTAATTTAAATTTGGCGAGTCAAAATAGTCATTTTTCAAAAAGTCTCGGATTACGACGAAACCAGTTTCATCGGATCCGTAATGTGATATTATTGTAAGGTTTTAAATTTCAAGTCGATTGGATTTACGGTTTGTCCGGTACGAATTAAAACGCCTAGAAATCGATTTAAATCGGTTTAATTTAAATTGAGCGTTTGCAGCCATAACTCGCACAGATGTCCGAATTAGCTTCCGAAACCTGTTCCATTGTGTCCGGAATGCGGGATAAACCCTAGCAATGTCAGTTTCGACGCCTAAATCGGAGTTCGGAATTTCCGGATGAATAGTGTTCGATCGTTCTTCTATAAATAGGCCCCTACCCCTTCATAAATAAAAAAAAATTAAAAACCCTAATTTTC
Source organism: Allium cepa (assembly GCA_030765085.1). Classification (NCBI taxonomy): domain Eukaryota; kingdom Viridiplantae; phylum Streptophyta; class Magnoliopsida; order Asparagales; family Amaryllidaceae; genus Allium; species Allium cepa. Next base: position 912,710,621 of record CM060929.1, on the reverse strand, counting down.
TAACCCTAGCCGCCACATTATAAACCAATGGCCAGAAATGTTCCAACTTCTTTCCTCTAGATCTTCCAATCCGTCAACAATTAGAGGAAGTTGTCAACATGAAAGTTGGAGAGGGGAGTGAGAGCTACGATCTGAACGGTGGTGATGTAAAACGGAGACTCGAGGAAGGAGAAAAGGGGGGCCGTTCATAGCCGGTTGCGCACGTATTTTCGTGCTCATCAGGTGGCCGAGCTCCACGTGCATATGGCCGAAGGTAGAGGTCGTGTAGGGCTTCGCAAGGGCGCGTCTTGATCGAATTTTCATCGTGTGATTGAGGAGTATTATTTAACCCTAATCAAGCATGATGGGTTTGGCCTCATTTCTGCAACCTGGAGGCGTGAACGAAGGGTTTGGGGAGAAGCAATGTGCGACTCTGATGGGATGGAGCAAAATCCTACGGCCCATGTTGATTGTATGTTAAAATATTAAAGATAGTTGTAAATTTGTTATTTAAATCGTGTATAATCTTGTAAAAATCATAACTTTTTCATACGAGGTCGAAAACGCGCGAAACCAGTTGCGTTGGAATCGTATGGACGAGCACTACGCGATGGAATTGGATTGGAATCGTTTGGAGTTAGTGAGAATTTTGGGTAAAATTAAACGCGCGTTTAATTTTATTCGAAATAAATCGCTAAAACGGAAATAAAATCAAGGTGAGAACTTCTCACTCAATCGAATCAGTTTCGATTATTATTTTAAATAGATAGATTTAAAATATTTGAATGCATGTTTGAATGATGATTGTTATCTATTGATTGTTAAAATAGACATTATGCGCCGTTAGTAAGCGGATGTTATTTAATAAAAACATATACCGCGAATATTTCATAAACAGTGAAATTGGTATTATATATAATATCAATATATATATATATTGGCATATGTATATATTGCAGTTGTTGATTTCCCGTATTTTTTAGCGGATGAGACCCTATTGCGCCGTTATTAAGCGGATAATATTTAATAAGAACATATACCGCGATAATTTCGTACTGGAGCGAAATTGGTATTGTGCTAATGTTTTTGGATGTAGGAAAACAGGTTGGAGGGATCCAACTGGATTCCTCAACAGTATTTATTTGATTTCAGATATTTTGATATTTGATGGATTATCATATCGATATATGATGGATCGTTGTTGTCGTGATTGACTATTTGGTATGTAGCATCATTGGACCAAATTTTGGGATTTTAAAATGATTTTTAAAGTGATTTTTGAAAATATACTATATTTTTGGAATTGATCCATGTTAAATAAATAAACGTTATAATTTTCAAAGTTATAAAATTATGGTTTTTGTGAAATATAGTTAAAAGCTGATTTTTAGAAATATGAACCAATGATTTTATAAAATAGTTTAAACTGGATTTTTTTTTGAGTTTATTATTAAGAGTTTAAATATAGGATTTATAAAATTTAATTATTTTATAAATCAAGAGAATGGTGAAATTATAAAGGAATTTAAAGATATTTTTAAAGAATAATATAAATTGATTTATATTAAGAGATTTATAAATGGATGTTTATAAATTTAAATATTGACATTATAAAACGAGTTTTTGTAAGTGTTTGAATGAAGTGAAAATGAATTTCATTAAAGAATGAAATTTATAAAATTATAAACGGTGAAGTTATAAATGAAATTTATAAATAGTAAGATTTATAAATTTGTGAAGTTATATTGAAGGAATAGATTTGGTTAAATAAATGAATCTTATAAGTTATAAGATTCATAAATTGGAAAGTCTTTAAAAGAACGATTTTGTAAAATAATCGTTTTATAAGTATTTAACTTATAATATGATCTTTTAGTTTATAATTGAGTTATAAACTGGAATAGGTTAATAAAAGAATTTATAAAAAGGAAGTTTTTATAAATAAATAGAAATGGAATTTATAAACGTTGTTTTATAAATTCGAAAACGACTTATTTTGATAAGTTAATTGTTATAACTTATAAATGGAGTTATATTCACGTTTTAGACTATGAATAATCCTTTAAAATAAAATGAATAGAAAGGATGAAAATTGTTAACGTAGCATATTCACGTTTTTGAATAGTGAATAATATGTTAAAGAAATTGTTTTGAATGTGATGTTTTGAATAGAATGAAAACGATTTAATGATGTTTTAAATAGAATTAAAACGATCTAACGATGTTTTAAAGGTGTTGAGATTCGAAACCATAGATTTCAACATTTATTGTTGAAATAGATGTTTCGTGAAATAAAAGGAAATAGTGGACTATAACACTGTTGTTATAGTAAATGATTTCCGAAAGGAAATATTTTGTATAGTATTGGGATTTATATATCTATTTTAATTTAGAATCCCTATACTAGTGATTTTGGGTTGTCGTAACGATATTTTACGCAACATTCGTTTTAGCCCAAATAAATATGTTAAGAGAATGATTTCCTTAAAGAATGAAATATATACTTAATTCGATTTAAGTATATTGAATATTTTCCAAGGTTGAAAATAAAAAGATTTGTGAATTACTTATGAATAAATAAGTATGGAAATGTTTTCCAATATGAAGTGAATAATTAGAATTTATCTTTTTGAAGATAAATTGAAATGAATAATTGAAATCGTATATGCATGGATATTTTGAAATATAAATTCATTATGGAATTTATATATGAAAGTGGAATTTGTTTAAAAATAAATATTGATTTATTTTTGAAGTGTTGAAACTATATATCTTGTAAAGATATTTTGGAAAATAAATAATTTGTAAAATTATTTGGAATCTGGTGATGTGTGCATATCAATTGATAGTTCAATAGCCGACTATCAATATTTCCCTTTGAATGGGTATTTGATGTGATTTGTTTGAATTTGAATGTCACACTTATTTTTGAATAAGCGCTCACTATTCGGGTTAATCGGGAAAGGACCATGGGGTCGTATAACCCATTCCGAATACGTGATACGTCGTTGTGAATTGCATTTGAAGATCGGTGTTGAAGACCGGATATTTGCGAGAGCGATAGGATGACCTGTCGATTGACTCTGCACCGAGTAGCTACGGTATTGAGTTCTCCATATGTGATGGTGAATCCGATCAGGATTGTGAATATCCGGATTGCAAGGACTTCTTTGTAAGTGCCTTCGGTTTTGTTCGAGCCCGGAACAGACTTGTATGGATTGTATGCCTGACATTACAAGTTGAGATATAAAGCCGATTTCTTTCAAATATATTTCTGTTGGTGGCGGAGAATTTATTCTTTTAGCTTAACACCCTTCTCTGAGACGTACGAGCTCAGAGGTTATATAGTTGAAGTTATCAGCGATATATTCCCAATTTGGTAATGTGACATGCTGAGTGATGCTGAAATGATCATTGTGTTGATTATTTATGATAGGATCATTTGTTTGATCGTCTATCTTGGTGATCATTGTGTTGATCATTTGTTGACCCAAAGCATGGCTTTTGTATAAAGTATGTTTTTGTGGACGTGAATTCGTCGAGCCTCACATCCAGGAAATGGTCAAAACAGGAAAGATGCAGCAAGGTTATGAGGGGTAGCGCCCTTTAGGATATGTGCATTTCCTTCTGGAAAAGGGTGGTATCATGGTATGGAGCCCAGATACTTACTCATGTTGAAACACTTTATTATTATGATTGTGTGAATTGATTACGAGCGCTCGGTGATAAAGGTCCCAAAGGACCGGGGGTTGGCATATTCGGTCAGTTGTTACTCAGTTAGGGGTAACCCGGCCTTGTGTTGGTAGAGATCCGGTTTGGTTCTCGGGGATGTCCATCCAGAGGCATTCTCATGTGGCAATGGGAAGTTCCTTGGCCTGACCATTTGTTGGAAATCCGAAGAAACAATACGAGACTTGTACGGTATTAGTTGTAGAACCTGTCATTCACTTATGGTGTCGCAACACTGTTTGGATGGTAGCTATAGTAGGCATAGTTCGGAATGTCTATGTCGGCTAAGATTTATATTCTACTTTCGAAATGATTTTTCTCTACACTATGCACTAGTAAGAATATCAAATGTTACTTTAAATGCGTATCAAGCATCTTTGACTATCATAAGGAGAAATCTCCTCCGATTCTGCGTTTGCATGTGTGTGTGTGCGGGAGGCCTTATGGTAGTCTCATTTTTAAAAGCATTGCGAATTGAATTTAAAAATATTCCTCTATTTTGATTTTAAAGTTAAGTAAACTGTTTTGAGTTCTCACACCAGTCACATGACTGACTCGGAGTTTATTGTTTTCCTTCCTAAACTCTGGGTGCCCACCAATTTTCCACACGGGCAGTTAAGAGTTAGGTTTATCAGGATATTCTGGATATTCAGGAGTTGCTGGAGGCAAGCTGGATGGCATGGCGTATTATTAGTATATAGTATCTCTTTTTCCGCTGCATTGTTGTTGTTGTAAGATGTTGTACACTCTGATGATATGATGTAATGAAATGAAATGTAAAGTAATAACTGATATAGTTCTTTGTTTAAAGATTATTCATTTATTATTATATGTTGTTCCGCTGCGAATTGTGAGATTCTGATGTTGTTCTGTTGTTTTCTATTTCGTTCTATTTTCTATTTTGTTTCCTTTCTTTCCCGTTCTATTTCAAATTCTCTATTTTTCTGTTTCTCTATTTTCTTTCTCTATTTTCTATCTTCTTCTCTCTTCTTCTGTCTTTTTCTTTTCTTAAATTCTTTTTAAAACCCTAACTATTCGGTTTTTCGGCAACGAAAAATAGAAAACGTTACATTTGGTATCAGAGCTTATGGTTAAGCGACAACCATGGTTCTGTTGGGTATTACTCATTAGAGATAGAGTCAGTAGTACTCTAGAATGAGTTTGAGTGTAATAATAGCTATGAGAGCGTATTTGTTAGTGAATATATAAAATTGTTTTATATTGTGATGGTTGGTTTGTTGAGTGGCATATGAACTTTCGTCAACGTGGTCCGCAAGACTATGCCGAAGGGGTTTCTAAACACTTGAATAGAACAATTCGACACAATATTATTTTTAAAGTGGGTAAATGAAATAACGTTACCTTGATTATATTTTTATATATAAAGAAATAATTTTTCAGAATTATTAAAGTGTATATAAGTTGATTGTTTAGTGGTTTGAATAATCTAAATTTAAGAATAATTGTATAAGCAAAAAGGATTATAAGAATTGAATTATAATTAAAGTGATTTACAATTGAGAAATAAACTTATATATATAAGAAGTGAAACTATATGAATATATTTATGAATATGAGTTGTAAATAAAAATGAATTTAAAGTTAAATGGAATATAACTTAAGTGTTGTTGAATGGAATTGATTTCGGTATCAAAGTGAAATAATAAAGTGAAGTGATAAATGTGAACTTGAGTTATGTAAATGAAATTCAACCTAGTAATTGAATTGAATTAATGGATTGAATGATTAATCAATTAAATGTGAATTAAATTGGATATGGAATAATGAATGTAAGTGTAATTCATTAAAAATCTAATGTTATTGAAAGTTGAATAGTTGAATGAAAATCAATTAATTAAACCAATTGAAAGCAAAGAAATTTGGTTGTATTTAATATACATTGGTTATTATATGATTGTTAGATGATTGTATATAATTCATTAAGTATTAATGAAATTGGAAGCTAAAGTAATTGAAATTCAATTGGAAGTTAAATGAATCTTGAATAAAATTGAATTTGATTTGGAAGTGACCCAACTTGAATATGAATTAGTGAATATAAACTAATTGAGAATGAATGCTAGTAAGAACATCCACTGTTAATAAATCAAATGTGATTAAATTGAAAACCCAATTCATTGAATATTAATGAGAATATGAATGAATATATATTGGTTATGAATGCTAGTTGGTTGATGGTTGAATATATTGTTTTTACTACATTTGCTATGTGACATATACAGTTGTTATGGAGATATATGTTGTATATTGAGATTATTTTCATATATGCATGTTCTCATGTTGTTTGTTGAGTGTTTAGTAGGTGCGGATCGCGTTTGCTTCGCATTTGGAGCTCGCTTTCGCGCTATATTAGCCGTATATGCTCGCTAATAAAATATAAGGTACATATCTCGGATTACATACCGTACTTTTATACTTTTTTCCCTTCGGGATGCCTCATTACTTGATGAGATGTATATTTGTGATATATATACTGTCTTTTTTTTTTCGGATCGAGCCGCGCAAAGGAGACTATGGCGAATTTTTCCGAAAATTTAAGGCGTTAGAAAAATTTGAGAAAATTGGAAAATTTTGAAAACTTTAACTTTGTTTTAGAGTTGAAAGTTAAATGATAATAGTTGTTTTTGAAAGGATAACTAAGTATGATTTGAAAACTTAGTAAAGTATTATAAGAAATTTAATTATGAATTTTGGGAAAATTAATAAATTCTATAACTTTTCTTACTTGTTAATTTCGAGGACGAAATTCTTTTAAGTGGGGAAGATTGTAACGACCCAGGATTTTTATAAATTTAAATTTGAATATTTAATTAATTTTAGATATTAATAAGTGAAATTTATAAGTCGAATAAATTTTATTTTGATTTATTGGATTTAATTGGATAATTAAATCGATAATTTAATATGTTAAATTATGAAAATAATTGAAAATTGGGTTAAATATGATTGAAAATGATTTGTAAAATTTTATTTTATCATATTGGAGTTAGAATGATATTTTAGAACTTTTAAAATCGAATTAAAAGTTAATTTGTGAAAATTGAATATTTTAATATTTAATCGACTAGTGAAAATAGTCAATTTTTGAACAGTCTCAGAATTGAACGAAACCAGTTCCATTGGATCCGTAATAGTTAGTTATTACCGGATTTCAATTTTCGTGTCAATCGGAGCTATTGTTTGATCGTGGCAGCTCGAAACGCATCGAATCGTTTTTAATTTAAATTTGGCGAGTCAAAATAGTCATTTTTCAAAAAGTCTCGGATTTCGACGAAACCAGTTTCATCGGATCCGTAATGTGATATTATTGTAAGGTTTCAAATTTCAAGTCGATTGGATTTACGGTTTGTCCGGTACGAATTAAAACGCCTAGGAATCGATAAATCGGTTTAATTTAAATTGAGCGTTTGCAGCCATAACTCGCACAGATTTCCGAATTAGCTTCCGAAACCTGTTCCATTGTGTCCGGAATGCGGGATAAACCCTAGGAATGTCAGTTTCGACGCCTAAATCGGAGTTCGGAACTTCCGGATGAATAGTGTTCGATCGTTCTTCTATAAATAGGCCCCTACCCCTTCATAAATAAAAAAAAATTAAAAACCCTAATTTTCTAACCCTAGCCGCCACATTATAAACCAATGGCCAGAAATGTTCCAACTTCTTCCCTCTAGATCTTCCAATCCGTCAACAATTAGAGGAAGTTGTCAACATGAAAGTTGGAGAGGGGAGTGAGAGCTACGATCTGAACGGTGGTGATGTAAAACGGAGACTCGAGGAAGGAGAAAAGGGGGGCCGTTCATAGCCGGCTGCGCACGTATTTTCGTGCTCATCAGGTGGCCGAGCTCCACGTGCATATGACCGAAGGTAGAGGTCGTGTAGGGCTTCGCAACGGCGCGTCTTGATCGAATTTTCATCGTGTGATTGAGGAGTATTATTTAACCCTAATCAAGCATGATGGGTTCGGCCTCATTTCTGCAACCTGGAGGCGTGAACGAAGGGTTTGGGGAGAAGCAATGTGCGGCTCTGATGGGCTGGAGCAAAATCCTACGGCCCATGTTGATTGTATGTTAAAATATTAAAGATAGTTGTAAATTTGTTATTTAAATCGTGTATAATCTTGTAAAAATCATAACTTTTTCATACGAGGTCGAAAACGCGCGAAACCAGTTGCGTTGGAATCGTATGGACGAGCACTACGCGATGGAATTGGATTGGAGTCGTTTGGAGTTAGTGAGAATTTTGGGTAAAATTAAACGCGCGTTTAATTTTATTCGAAATAAATCGCTAAAACGGAAATAAAATCAAGGTGAGAACTTCTCACTCAATCGAATCAGTTTCGATTATTATTTTAAATAGTTAGATTTAAAATATTTGAATGCATGTTTGAATGATGATTGTTATCTATTGATTGTTAAAATAGACATTATGCGCCGTTAGTAAGCGGATGTTATTTAATAAAAACATATACCGCGAATATTTCATAAACAGTGAAATTGGTATTATATATAATATCAATATATATATATTGGCATATGTATATATTGCAGTTGTTGATTTCCCGTATTTTTTAGCGGATGAGACCCTATTGCGCCGTTATTAAGCGGATAATATTTAATAAGAACATATACCGCGATAATTTTGTACTGGAGCGAAATTGGTATTGTGCTAATGTTTTTGGATGCAGGAAAACAGGTTGGAGGGATCCAACTGGATTCCTCAACAGTATTTATTTGATTTCAGATATTTTGATATTTGATGGATTATCATATCGATATATGATGGATCGTTGTTGTCGTGATTGACTATTTGGTATGTAGCATCATTGGACCAAATTTTGGGATTTTAAAATGATTTTTAAAGTGATTTTTGAAAATATACTATATTTTTGGAATTGATCCATGTTAAATAAATAAACGTTATAATTTTCAAAGTTATAAAATTATGGTTTTTGTGAAATATAGTTAAAAGCTGATTTTTAGAAATATGAACCAATGATTTTATAAAATAGTTTAAACTGGATTTTTTTTTGAGTTTATTATTAAGAGTTTAAATATAGGATTTATAAAATTTAATTATTTTATAAATCAAGAGAATGGTGAAATTATAAAGGAATTTAAAGATGTTTTTAAAGAATAATATAAATTGATTTATATTAAGAGATTTATAAATGGATGTTTATAAATTTAAATATTGACATTATAAAACGAGTTTTTGTAAGTGTTTGAATGAAGTGAAAATGAATTTCATTAAAGAATGAAATTTATAAAATTATAAACGGTGAAGTTATAAATGAAATTTATAAATAGTAAGATTTATAAATTTGTGAAGTTATATTGAAGGAATAGATTTGGTTAAATAAATGAATCTTATAAGTTATAAGATTCATAAATTGGAAAGTCTTTAAAAGAACGATTTTGTAAAATAATCGTTTTATAAGTATTTAACTTATAATATGAACTTTTAGTTTATAATTGAGTTATAAACTGGAATAGGTTAATAAAAGAATTTATAAAAAGGAAGTTTTTATAAATAAATAGAAATGGAATTTATAAACGTTGTTTTATAAATTCGAAAACGACTTATTTTGATAAGTTAATTGTTATAACTTATAAATGGAGTTATATTCACGTTTTAGACTATGAATAATCCTTTAAAATAAAATGAATAGAAAGGATGAAAATTGTTAACGTAGTATATTCACGTTTTTGAATAGTGAATAATATGTTAAAGAAATTGTTTTGAATGTGATGTTTTGAATAGAATGAAAACGATTTAATGATGTTTTAAATAGAATTAAAACGATCTAACGATGTTTTAAAGGTGTTGAGATTCGAAACCATAGATTTCAACATTTATTGTTGAAATAGATGTTTCGTGAAATAAAAGGAAATAGTGGACTATAACACTGTTGTTATAGTAAATGATTTCCGAAAGGAAATGTTTTGTATAGTATTGGGATTTATATATCTATTTTAATTTAGAATCCCTATACTAGTGATTTTGGGTTGTCGTAACGATGTTTTACGCAACATTCGTTTTAGCCCAAATAAATATGTTAAGAGAATGATTTCTTTAAAGAATGAAATATATACTTAATTCGATTTAAGTATATTGAATATTTTCCAAGGTTGAAAATAAAAAGATTTGTGAATTACTTATGAATAAATAAGTATGGAAATGTTTTCCAATATGAAGTGAATAATTAGAATTTATCTTTTTGAAGATAAATTGAAATGAATAATTGAAATCGTATATGCATGGATATTTTGAAATATAAATTCATTATGGAATTTATATATGAAAGTGGAATTTGTTTAAAAATAAATATTGATTTATTTTTGAAGTGTTGAAACTATATATCTTGTAAAGATATTTTGGAAAATAAATAATTTGGAAAATTATTTGGAATCTGGTGATGTGTGCATATCAATTGATAGTTCAATAGCCGACTATCAATATTTCCCTTTGAATGGGTATTTGATGTGATTTGTTTGAATTTGAATGTCACACTTATTTTTGAATAAGCGCTCACTATTCGGGTTAACCGGGAAAGGACCATGGGGTCGTATAACCCATTCCGAATACGTGATACGTCGTTGTGAATTGCATTTGAAGATCGGTGTTGAAGACCGGATATTTGCGAGAGCGATAGGATGACCTGTCGATTGACTCTGCACCGAGTAGCTACGGTATTGAGTTCTCCATATGTGATGGTGAATCCGATCAGGATTGTGAATATCCGGATTGCAAGGACTTCTTTGTAAGTGCCTTCGGTTTTGTTCGAGCCCGGAACAGACTTGTATGGATTGTATGCCTGACATTACAAGTTGAGATATAAAGCCGATTTCTTTCAAATATATTTCTGTTGGTGGCGGAGAATTTATTCTTTTAGCTTAACACCCTTCTCTGAGACGTACGAGCTCAGAGGTTATATAGTTGAAGTTATCAGCGATATATTCCCAATTTGGTAATGTGACATGCTGAGTGATGCTGAAATGATCATTGTGTTGATTATTTATGATAGGATCATTTGTTTGATCGTCTATCTTGGTGATCATTGTGTTGATCATTTGTTGACCCAAAGCATGGCTTTTGTATAAAGTATGTTTTTGTGGACGTGAATTCGTCGAGCCTCACATCCAGGAAATGGTCAAAACAGGAAAGATGCAGCAAGGTTATGAGGGGTAGCGCCCTTTAGGATATGTGCATTTCCTTCTGGAAAAGGGTGGTATCATGGTATGGAGCCCAGATACTTACTCATGTTGAAACACTTTATTATTACGATTGTGTGAATTGATTACGAGCGCTCGGTGATAAAGGTCCCAAAGGACCGGGGGATGGCATATTCGGTCAGTTGTTACTCAGTTAGGGGTAACCCGGCCTTGTGTTGGTAGAGATCCGGTTTGGTTCTCGGGGATGTCCATTCAGAGGCATTCTCATGTGGCAATGGGAAGTTCCTTGGCCTGACCATTTGTTGGAAATCCGAAGAAACAATACGAGACTTGTACGGTATTAGTTGTAGAACCTGTCATTCACTTATGGTGTCGCAACACTGTTTGGATGGTAGCTATAGTAGGCATAGTTCGGAATGTCTATGTCGGCTAAGATTTATATTCTACTTTCGAAATGATTTTTCTCTACACTATGCACTAGTAAGAATATCAAATGTTACTTTAAATGCGTATCAAGCATCTTTGACTATCATAAGGAGAAATCTCCTCCGATTCTGCGTTTGCATGTGTGTGTGTGCGGGAGGCCTTATGGTAGTCTCATTTTTAAAAGCATTGCGAATTGAATTTAAAAATATTCCTCTATTTTGATTTTAAAGTTAAGTAAACTGTTTTGAGTTCTCACGCCAGTCACATGACTGACTCGGAGTTTATTGTTTTCCTTCCTAAACTCTGGGTGCCCACCAATTTTCCACACGGGAAGTTAAGAGTTAGGTTTATCAGGATATTCTGGATATTCAGGAGTTGCTGGAGGCAAGCTGGATGGCATGGCGTATTATTAGTATATAGTATCTCTTTTTCCGCTGCATTGTTGTTGTTGTAAGATGTTGTACACTCTGATGATATGATGTAATGAAATGAAATGTAAAGTAATAACTGATATAGTTCTTTGTTTAAAGATTATTCATTTATTATTATATGTTGTTCCGCTGCGAATTGTGAGATTCTGATGTTGTTCTGTTGTTTTCTATTCCGTTCTATTTTCTATTTTGTTTCCTTTCTTTCCCGTTCTATTTTAAAATTCTCTATTTTCTTTTGTCTTTTCTCTATTTTAAAATTTTCTCTATTTTATATCTTCTTATTTCTTCTTCTGTCTTTCTTTTTCTTAAAAACCATAACATTCCGTGTTTCCGGCCTTCGATTTCTCGGCAGTCGATATAGTGAGTATCGATGTTGAATTTTCGAAAGTCTAAAATTTTCGGGACGTTACAATGCGTTGGAGAAACATCCTACATCATTGGAGTCTCCACGAGACTAGGCACATAGTTCAGTTTAAGCCACATGGACAATTATGAACATTTGTTGAGTTATGGCTTAAAGATAAAATGTTTACAAGATTTTTTTTTTTGAAAATCAATAGGCTAAGGGAGCCTTGCCCATATATTATATCAATAGTCAATTACATCGGTATTACATTCAAACAGTATTACATTCCAACTTACAACAGCTCAAATATTGTGAAATAAAAAGATAGAAATGACAATACAGGGAAGATACTTCATGAACAACCTGCTTATCTAGATTTATGCCCATGCTTATACTTCAGAACCCATGCTACTATGTCTTTGCATTAGAATCTCATCATAAGCATATTATTCAGCACCCATAAAAAGAAACAAAAATTCAATCAGCTTATCTTGATATATGCCCATGCTTGAACTACAGAACCCATGCTACTATCTCTTTGCATTAGAATCTCATCATATGCCATTTTATTCAGCACCCATTAGAAGAAACAAAAAACAATCTGAAGCACATAAACCAGATGATCAGGCAGCATATCACTGTCAGTTAATAAATATCCATTCATCTATTAGTTCTGCTAATAATCAAATTATTAATCCTTGCAAACAAATCACTTGCTGAATTAAATTTATCGGAGAATATTCTCCCATTCCTTTCCTTCCAAATTACATAAACAAAATTTTTAAGGACTGACAGTAATGCTTTAGTTTTGGAATTCTTCCATCTTGTAGCTTTATAAATATTGAACCATTCTTCTTTGGAATTCTTATTAGGAATGTGAAATTTACCAGTAATCATCAATTTGCTCCAAATATCACCTGTAAATGCACAACTAAAAAATAGATGAGTATTATTTTCCATTTGATCATTGCATAATACACAAGTACTATTATCAATTAAACCATAAGACTCTAATTTATCCTTTGTCAATAAAGAATTGGCCATAACTTTCCATAGCATGAAGTTTTCCTTAGCTGGACTATCAGAGTTCCAAATTCTATTATTCCACGCAAATTTATCACCGCATACATTATCCAGAAGCAAGTTGTATATTAATTTTATTGTATGTCTTCTTCCCTGCCCTGACCATAATACAGCAAGATCACTTTCAGGAAATCTAATCTTAGCAACTTCATTCCAAATCTTTCTGACCTCCATAGAACTGCTATATGGAAGTACAACTACATTGTCTTGCAGAAAATTTGATGCTTTGGTCTGAAGAGGAATACCAGTGGACATAATACTAGAGTAATTCATACAATTTTTCAGAATTAACCCAGGTTTAGCCCAAGGATCAGACCAGAAACTACAATCTAAATTCTTCTTTGGATTGATCTGTATCAATGATAAGAATTTCTCCCTTAGCTTTAAAATATTCCTCCAACTCCAACTAGAATTATGCTGAATTTGCATATCCCAAAAATTCTTCCTCTTTATCAAATTTCCTTTAATCCATAATGTCAATAAGTCTTCACTATCACTCAGAATTTTATCAAAGTATTTTGAGATTGCAGCTTGGTTCCATAGTTGTAAACTAGAGATACCCAATCCACCTTTAGATTTTGGCAGTATTATCTTTTTGAATGAAATAGGAATAATTTTCTTGGAGAAAGGATCACCATGCCAAAGAAATCTACTCAAAGCACTATTAATCATAGAAATTAGTTTTACAAGTAAAATATAATGTCTCATCCAATAGGTTGTCATGGCAGTAGCAATGGATTGAATTATAACAAGTCTTCCAGCCTGAGATAATTTTGAGCTAGGCCAAGAGGTAAGCTTTTCAGTGATTTTCTCATATAAAGGTAAACAATTAGCTTTTGAAAGTCTAGATGTTATAAGAGGTAATCCTAAGTATGTTGCATTAGAAGGCATAACACTTAAACCATAAAATTTAATCAAATCATTTCTGAGATCCTCTTCAACTCCAGCTATAAGGATATTTGATTTCTTGATGTTAATTTAAAGACCAGTAATATTTTCAAACTTATCAAGAATATCCAATATTGTCTGAATGTTTGCAATAGTAGGCTTTGTAAAAATCACCAAATCATCAGCAAAAGGTAAGTGTGTGATCAAAGGTTCTTTACATTTTGGATGTAATTCTAGAGATTTATTTTCTACCTGCTCCTTTATTAAAACATTTAGAATCTCCATTACTATGATAAACAAATAAGGTGAGATTGGATCTCCTTGCCTAACCCCTTGTGTGCCCTTGAAAAACCCATTTAAACATCCATTTCTAGAAATAAAGAAGTAGGGTGTAGATATGCATGTATATATCCAAGCCAGCAGAGGTTTTGGAAATTTCATCCTAGCCATAATTGCAATAATAGAAGCCCATGAAATAGAATCAAATGCTTTCCTAATATCCAGCTTTAACATGCACCTAGGAGATATATTAGAAGATCCATAACCCCTTAGTAACTCTTGAGTCAGAAGAATATTATCACTTATATTTCTATTTGGAAGAAAAGCCACCTGGTTTTTAGATATAATGGAAGGGAGAACAACTTGCAATCTAGAAGCTATAATTTTTGATATTATCTTGTAAACAACATTTCAACAAGAGATTGGCCTAAATTCTGAAACATTAGTTGGATTTTCAATCTTGGGTACTAGTGAAATTGCAGTAGAATTAAATCCTTTTGGAAGCTTATTAGAAATGAAAAAGAATTTAACAGCTCTTAGAACATCAAATCTAATAATCTTCCAACAATACTGAAAAAAGTAAGCATTAAAACCATCAGGTCCTCCACAACTTTCCTTATTCAAATTAAAGACAGCAAACTCAATCTCTTCATTAGTAATTTCCTCAATAGTACTATTAGCCTGAGATTCAGATAAATGAGGAGTTTGTAGGTGAAATAGAGGACTCACATTAGCAATACAAGGCTTAGGATTAGCAAGAATGGATTCAAAGTAATCGACAAAAGCAGTAGAAATATTCTCCTCATTAACCTGCTTTATACCTTTGATATCATAGATTAATTCTTTCCTTAGCTTGCTTGACCTTAATAGAATTATGAAAGAATTTAGTATTCCTGTCTCCATATCTATCATATTTAGCATGAAGTATCTCTTTAAACATAGACAGTTCATATTCTAACATATCTTGTAATGAGTTAGATATATCAGCTTCCTCCCTAGCAAGTGATAAATTCAAAGGATCAGAAAGTAATGCTTTTTGTACCATAGAAAGTTTTTTCCTCAGGTCAGATGAGATATCAAAGCCAGAAATAAAAGTTATTTTAGACCATATCTTCAGTTTGCTCTTTAATTTGAAAAGCTTAGTCTTCAGAATATACAAAGGATTACCGTAGATGTCCTCTTGCCAAACCTGAATTACTAAGTCCTGAAAAGAAACATGATTAGTCCAAGATTTAAAAATTTTAAATGAAGAATACTTAGCCTTAGCAACCTCTCCCCAAGATAAGATAAGTGGACTATGATCCGAAATGGATGGAAGAAGAATGTTACAATACAAAGAAGGCCAAAGCGAAATAGTTGAGATGTTTTGAAAGGCATGATCAAGTTTGCAAAAGGTTCTAGGACCATTATTACTTTTGTTATTCCAAGTGAAAAATGGTCCAAATGATTGAATGGAAGATAGTGAAGAATGCAATAACATTTGACACAGAGGAGAGATATCCTTGGAATAAAGTGGAGTACCACCTGATTTATGAGAGGACGAAAACATACAATTGAAATCTCCTAAAACAAGCCATAGTAATGATGATTGATTAAGATTAGGAAAATGATTAAGTAAAAGATTCCTTCTATCAATGCAGTTCTGGGCATAAACAAAGGTTAAGAAAAAAGTGGAATTGTTTTCAACAGATAGCACTTCATAATGCAAGAATTGATCCGATTCTTCCAATTTTTTGAGCTGATAAAAATCCATGTTCCACAATACCATTAATCTTCCATAGGAAACACTTGATAAATTATCATCATACTGCCAATTAGGAGAAATAAACGTGCAAGCTTTCCTAGTTAATTCTGCATTCAACTTAGTTTCACTCACACACATAATATGAATGTTTTCCTCATTAATCAATTTCTTAATTTCTTTTTGTTTAGAGATAAAATGCCCTCCTCTAATATTCCAGTAGGCTATATTTTTCATCAACATCCGGTGTTGGAAATAATTAAGTTACTTGGATGCCTCCTTGTATGTCTTGAAAACTTTCCTGAAAAGCTTAAATCTTTACTGTCTGATTTTGGTTGAATATCATCAATATTACTTTCAAACCCTTTGTTCAAATCCATCATTTCCTCAAATTGATTCGACTTATTACTCTTTACTTTCCTGCCCCTTTTTACTGTCAAGCTGTGTGAGGTTTGATTGTTATTTAGCTCAGGAAATATATCAGTAGAATTCACCATCAAAGAAGGAAGAGAAGAAGGTGGTTTTGGAATTGATGAACTAAGACAGGAACTTCTTTGAATAACAGGAGATGAAGAATGTGAAATAGGAGGAGGAAGGATTATATTAGAAGGTGGAGATAAATGAGATTATGGAGAGGGGTTAGTATTTGAAAGAGATTGATCAGGTACCTTAACAGAACCATCTACAAACTCATTATCAGACTTGTTATTATCTCCTTCACACATATCAGCAAGAACTGAGAAAGAATTAGATGAAACCACATTATTAGAATTGAAAACTGCATTATGATTTCCTTTGGATATAGTTTCCTTAACAGCTGGTTCCTTAAAACCTTCCTTTCCATTGATAGTGCTCTGTGTACCAACAGCATGCACACCATTTCCTTTTCCAAGTACATTTTCATTTATAATTGACTTTTGCTTATTACTGTCCACTGGAATAGAATCCTTTTTCTTCCATACGTTATTCTTCTTCTTTAGAAAAACAAACTTATTTTCTTCCAAATCCCTTGAATTATTAATTTGAGAAAGATTTTTATTCAACAAATTGGCATTAACTGGTTCCCTAAAGTACCTAGAACCTTTAGAAAAATTGTTCCCACATCCAATCTCATCATAAGACTCAAAGCAGTTTTCCAATTCAGCTTCCAAACAATATTCTTTAGAATGCCCAAAAACTTGACACACATCACAGATTCTAGGTCTCCAATCATATTCAATTCTCACTTTATAGCTTCCTTCACCCAAACCATCAATTTCTATATAATCAGGTAGAATCTGATTAGGTTCAATTTCTATCAATGCCTTTGCATATTTAAATCTCTTTAGTTTTTCCGTATTTTCATCAAAACAAATCAATCTTCCAATATGACACGCTAACCAGTTAATACCCATAAGAGTCCATGCAATTGTAGGAATTTTATAAAAATGAACCCATATTGGAACTCTTCTTATACTAGCTTGCACACAACCAATAGAAGGATCCCAATTATTGATAATGAACATTTTGCCTTTTACGAAAATGGGATCAGATTGAAGAATATGTAGTTTATCATGCTCGTTCGAAAATTTAAAGTAAAAAACCTCATTATCAGATTTGATATCAACTTCACCTTTAAGTTTCCAAAATCTTCTGAGATGATTAACAACTGTAAGATAAGAAAGAGTACCATCCAGAAAAAATCCAACCACATGATCACTCCAAAATTTAATTCCTTCATTCTTAACATCCTCTGGTAATTGCTTTGGTTTACCATCTTTAATAATATTGAAATTTCTAGGAATATAAACTCCTACATTCTTGGGCTTTTTCTTGAAAAGAGATGACCAATTAGGAATCTTCTCAAAATCTTTATTCTGCATACCTGCCTCATCAACTTTAACATCATCCCCATTATTCCTAGAATTCTCACAAGGCATCCCATTATCAGGATTAGAGAGATTATTAAACTGATCAATAGGGGAAGGAACTTGACAAAATCTAATCCCAGAATCAACCAAAGAAACATCAGAACCGTTATAAAAGGAAAAAGAACAAGGACACTCAGCATTACTATTAAGCAAACAAGACGAATTATGTTCAGATTCTTTAACCCGATTAACATCAAACCCAGAAAAGGGATCAGAAGAAGTGGTAGGATGGGGGAAAGTAAAGACGTGATTAAGAGAAGGAGGAACAGAAGAAGGAGGAGGAAACTGGGAAGAAGGGTTCGGGAAAGAATCAGGAAGGGAAGGAGGGATCGAGGAAGAAGGATGAAGAATCTGAAAAGAAGACAACAGGAGAAAGATGGCTTGAGGGAAGAGAAGGAGGGATCGGGGAAGAAGGAAGAAGACTAAGGGAAAGGGATGGAGGGATAGGGGAAGAAGGAAGATGGCTTGGAGAAAGAGGAGGAGGGAGCGGAGGAGGAGGAGACGGGATCAAAGAAGCA
Source organism: Allium cepa (assembly GCA_030765085.1). Taxonomy (NCBI): domain Eukaryota; kingdom Viridiplantae; phylum Streptophyta; class Magnoliopsida; order Asparagales; family Amaryllidaceae; genus Allium; species Allium cepa. The sequence continues at coordinate 912,692,098 of CM060929.1, read as the reverse complement.
GGAGAATAGATCGAGGGAGGAGGGGGAGAAGAAGCCGCCGTTATTCATTCAAATCGAGAAGAAGCAGTATATTTCTTTTTAAATGTTTACAAGGTTTAATAATGAATATTTGACGTATTAGGTCTTACTTTAGTAAGTTTTTGGCATAAAATCCACGTCTAAGGCTGTCGCCTTAGTTTAAGGTATGTCATATGGATATGACTATCAAAGGGAAAACTTATTTAAAATAAAGTATGTTTTTATATGTAAATGTAATTTCAAGAGTACATTACAGCATATAATTAAATATTCCAAGAATAAAAATGTAGTCGGACATCGTTACGAAATAGTATGTAATCATCAGTATTGATTCATATAAATAAATGTAAACATTTACTTTTGAACATTTCTAGTCATTTAGTATTTTGAGAAGGAAATATCATAGTAAGTAACACTATTGATAAGATGGATATTAATGTACTAATGATTGTTGAGGACACAAATAGATTGTGTATTTGTTGTTGCGATGATTCTGGAGTGATTCATCGAGAGTCGTATATAAGTTATTGTATTTAGGTTCAACATCACTGTTCCAATGGTTAGACATTTTGGATTCAATCCATGAGGTTATAGTTTTGAATCATGCATGGAATGTGATCAAACCACTAAACATTGTTGAATTATAGCATGTTATATGCTAGTACAACCATGTACTGTCAACTAAGTACCAAATTTCAAAAATTATTATTTTAAACATTTTCATTACCAATATTTGTTGATCTTGAGGATCAAACTCGTGACCTTTAATATCGTAGTCTGAACTACCAACCACTGAGCCAAATGTGTTAGCTCTAATTTCAAAAGATGTATTTAGAGAATATTAGGTAAAAAGACAATTTTGAGGAAAAAAATTGGATCTAAGCACAAGTTTAAAGTATCAGGGAGAATGGAAAATTTGTTAACATATTTGGTCTACTCTCTCGCGCTTAAATTCATGTTCTACGAGCAAGTACACCATGCATAACTTTACCCTCACCACTTCCTCGCCGCCTTAATCTCCACCGTTTTACCACGAAACTTCATTGCTTCTGTCATTTTAAGCGTCCCGTCCCCATCACTGCCACCTTTATCATCGTCCAACCTCAACCCTAAATCACAACCAAAATTAGAAAACTAGACCTCGCCACTATGCCTCTTACCAAACCCTAATCAACAAAACAACATCCATGAAAGGTAAAAGAAAAGAAAATCTACAATAGCATAAAATGCCAAACTAAACTGGCATTGTATGCATACATGCTATATTCATTTTTACATTTCAAAAAAGGCTAGGTTGATTTAGCATTCTAACTATTATTTCATATAAAAAAACCAATAACAAACTCTAAATGCTAAATTAAAATAGCATTATATGAATAAGCTAGTTTTACTAAACATTTTAACTATACTATTTCATTAAGAAAACTCAACAACAAACTATATATATTAAATTAAAATACCATTATGAATAATGTTATATTTGTTTTTACAGTACGAATAATGCTAGTTTTGTTAAGCATTTCAGCTATTATTTCATTGAAAAAGTTATCACCATCGACGATTGTTTCTTCCTCCACTACCATCGTCGATGTTGAACTATCACTGACTATCACCGACCATCACTACCTCACTACCACCCCACCAATTTCCACTGCAATTGGATTAAAATTCGCCATCCCTCCAAAAAATTAGAAGAAGATAGATCTAGTCTTTGCAACCAACACTTCCCTCCATTGCCATCGTTCCCACAACTTGCAATCAATGCCTCGTATTCTACTACTCGCTGCTTGCACTAGCCATCAGCTTGACCTTTAATTACACATATTCTTATATTGACTTGGATTTAAGTTTGGTCATGAGGCAAATATTTATTAAAATGTTTGACCTTCAAGCTAAAAAAATATGCCATCCTTAGGACTAAATTTTTCCATATGTTTTTCTTTGTCCCTATTTTTCATATTTATTTAAACTAAATAGAAGATATCATTTGACGATGTGTAGTAATCTTCCGACTTAACAATACTATGTATCTTATGAGTAGACCTCTTAGTGGGAAGAAAATATGTATTCGATTAACCTGAAAAAGAATCTATAAAAAAATTATAGACCAAGAAGAAATCCTGTGGAAATAATGATCTATAATTCAATGGCTCAAATGAGGTACTAACACTAAATTATTTCATAGAATGGTAAATGACACATGCACATAGTGCCATTAAATAAATTAAGGTTAACAGTACATAAGTCCAAGCATAACCTGTTTTTAACACACTTTTTTTTAATTTTTATAAAGATATATATACGACAATTGCAATGATCCGCCTTGCTTAACACCTTTATCCCATCCATACAATATACTGAATCTCACAACAGAAAGAATAAAATATAATATCATCATAAACATGTAATAGACTAAAAACATATCATATCAACAGACATAAGATTTAATCATATAATACAACATGCAAATGGTACGCCATATCTCATATACAATATGTCCCAAAATGAAATACATAGTCTACATACCCAAATGCGAAAAACTGGATAGATTTAGTTATCGCAATAAAATTGCTATGGCTCTATAACTTGTCTTCAACCAATAAAAGTTCACACCTCTAAGTCAGCATACTCAAAAAATAGAACAGAAGTGACAACAAAGAGAGGGTTAGACATAAAATATGTTAAATAAGAAATATCACAAATCTGCATGATTACTAATACACTACTATCATGTATAATACCAAATAGTAATATATGAGGTAATGAAATCATACCTTAACTTGCATCTTCACCTACATCCACCAAGTTAGCACATTCTACTACAGTATACATGATAAGTCTATCATATGCTAATAATCATGGCAATATCATGACTCAATGGTCACACACTAGGCTAGCGGGCGTAGGGTCTTTCGGTAAGGCCGAGTCCCATGAAGCACGGTTATTAATATAAGACTGTTACTATGACACTTCAACGCATTATACACCACTGTAACAACCAACGATGAAGTTAAAATAAAATATATACATTAAAGTGATATTTAAAGAAAATAAAAATGGTTATAAGAAAGAAATAAAATTTTGATAGAATACCTAGAATGGATTTTGATATCAATGTAAAGTGTATAAGCTTTTCTATAAAGAAATTCTATATAATTGATTGAAATAGCAATGAAATATTTTATAAATGAATTTAAATTCATTTAATACAAAAATACAAGTATATGGTTTTAATTCGAATACCAAATGGTATTAAATAATACTTGGTTAAATTAAAAGGCTATACCATTTAGATTAGTATACATATATTTTATTCTACCAAAATCATGTTATAGTCTTTTAAATTCAACCAAGTATTATGCACTACCATTTGGTATTCAAATTAAAACTGTATAATTGCATTTTTATATTAAATGAATTCAAATTCGTTTATAAAATACTTCACTGCTATTTCAAGTAATTCTATGAAATTCCCTTTATAGAAAAGCTTATACACTTTACATTTGTAAACGTTTGTAAAATCAAATAAGAAGAAAAAGATAATTCATATTATTCAGCAAGACGGCTGAGCAAAAAAGATTGATTACATTAAGGTTACAGAGATAGGTTTATATAGATAGAAAACATAAACAAGAAAAAAGGTTAAAAAGCCCAACCCAAACAGGAAATGGATCAATATGCTAACACCCCCCCTCAAACACGCGATGGTACGGCAAGAAGCATCGAGAGTTTGCCAATGAAAAATCTATGACGTTCGATAGTGTGAGCCTTCGTGAATAAATCAGCAAGTTGCATCGATGACGAAGTAAAAGGCAGAGAAATAGTTCCATGCAGCAAGTGATATCGAGTGAAATGACAGTCAATCTCAATATGTTTGGTGCGCTCATGAAAAACAGTATTGTGAGCAATTTGAATAGCGCTCTTATTGTCACAATACATAGGAGTGGAAGAAGAAATCGAAACACCCATATCCTCCAACAGCCAACGTAACCAAATAATCTCAGATGTAGTGGAGGCCATAGCACGATACTCTGCCTCAGTGGAAGACCGAGAAACAACATCATGTTTCTTGCTCTTCCATGAAATAAGGGAATCACCTAAAAATATACAAAAGCCAGTTGTGGATTTTCTATCCGTTGAACCACCAGCCCAATCTGCATCAGAGAAGGCACGAAGCTCCAAAGATGAGGTCGATGGGAATAAAAGACTCTGATAAAGTGTTCCTTGCAAGTAACGAAGAATGCGCATAACAACAGCCCAATGAACAGAGGTAGGGGAAGATATGAACTGGATAACAATGTGAACAACATAGGCAATATCTGGATGAGTGATGGTCAGATATACAAGGCAACCAACAATAGAACGATATAAAGTGGGATCAGAAAAAGGACTCCCATCGGTCGGAGTATATCGGGCATTTACCTCAAGTGGTGAATCAACATAACGTGTATTGGTAAGACCAGCACAATGAATAATGTCAGTAGCGTATTTGGACTGGGAAAGAAGATAGCCTTTTACTGAGGAAGCTACTTCAATGCCTAAAAAGTAACGTAGATGACCCAAATCCTTCATATCAAAACAACGAGACAATGTGGCTTCAATGCTCACAATACCATTACTGTCATCACCTGTAATGATCATATCATCTACATATAGTAGAAGAAAAATACGGCCTGCAGAAATTAATCTGACAAAAAGTGCTGAATCATGGGAACTAGAGGTAAAACCAAGTGATGTAACAACATTCGAAAATCTCTCATACCAAGCACGTGGTGCTTGCTTAAGACCATATAGAGCTTTCTTAAGCCTACAAACCTGACCTGGAGCATGAGAAACACCAGGTGGAGAACCCATGTAAACTTCTTCCTTAAGATCTCCATTAAGAAAAGCATTTTTAACATCCATTTGAGAGATGTCCCACTGACGACTGGACGCAACAGCAATAAGAACCCGAACAGATGTCATCTTAGCCACAGGAGCAAATGTCTCCTCATAATCCATGCCATACTCTTGGGCAAATCCTTTAGCAACTAAACGAGCTTTGTATCGCTCAATAGAACCATCTGACTTGGTTTTAATCTTATATACCCATTGACAACCAATAGTTTTCTTCCCAGTAAGAAGGTATACAAGATCCCAGGTACCAGTTTTGTCTAAAGCAGACATTTCCTCAGACATAGCACGTTGCCACACAGGAGAACGAACAACCTCCGAGTAAGAAGAAGGCTCATAGAAAGTGTCAATGGAAACAAGAAATGAAGCAAAAGCCCGAGAGTAACAAGAGTAAGCAAAACCAGATAATTGAGTAGATTTACGTGTGCGAGTGGGATAGCGAGGTTGAACAGGATCAGTCATCACAGGAGGTGTTTGAGCAGTCGTAGTAGCACGGGATAAAGTGTCACCTGTAGAAGGAGGAGGAACAGAGTGTATGGATGACGGTGTATCAATGGTAAGAGGTGGTGAATCAGAGGAGTTATCAGCAGGAAATGGATCAATGTGAATAAGATCAGACTTAGTCATACTATGTAGAAGGGGATATGCTCAATAAAGGAAACATGACGAGAAACATATAGTTTATTTGAAGAAGGATCATAACAGCAATAGCCTTTTTGTCGAGTACCATACCCAAGAAAAACACATATAGCAACACGTGAAGATAATTTTGTACGTTCTACGTGTGGACGAAGAACAAAACAAGTGGCAAACAAACACTTTTAAGTGAGAGTAATCAGGAGTTTGACCAAACAACTTGGCATGAGGAGAAATACCAGAGTTATGAGAAATCGGGGTCTTATTAATAAGATAAACGGAAGTAAGAACAGCTTCTCCCCAAAATTCTTTTGGAACGCTAGCTGAAAGAATCATAGAACGGGCAGTTTCAACAATGTGTCCATGTTTTCTTTCAGCAACACCATTTTTTTGCGGGGTATCAGTGCAAAAAGTCTGATGCAAAGTACCATCAACCGTGAATATGTTAGAAAGGTCTCCCTTAGTGTATTCCCCTCCTAAATCAGAACGAAAGCATTTAACAATAGCAGAGTGTTGTGTTTTACCATATGCTTGAAAGGCAGTATATATATCAATAAACTCATAACGACGTTTCATCAGAAAAACCCAACAATAATGAGTATAGTCATCGATAAAAGAGACATAATATCCGCATCCACCTTTTGTGGGGATGGGTGCTGGACCCCAAACATCAGAGTGAACTAAATCAAAAGGTGCAGTGGAAGTAGAAACACTTTGATTAAAGGGCAAAGCAGAAAATTTTCCAAGTTTACAACCACTACAATCTGAAATATCATGAGAGCGTAAATCTCCCAAAACACCAGAATTACACAAGAATTTAAGACGAGAGCTTGAAATATGACCAAGTCTAAAATGCCACAAATAAAACTTAGAAGACAATGGAGCTAAACGAAAAGAAGAAAGGTCAATACTAGCAGCAGTGGCATGACTTGGAATATGCAAGTCATCCAAAACATAGAGACCGCCCTGCCTACGGCCTGTCCCAATCAACTTCTTGGAGTTGGGATCCTGCACAGAGCAAGTGGTAGAAGAAAAATGAAAAAGATATCCAAGATCACAAAGTTGTCCGACCAACACAAGATTCATAGTTAATTTAGGAATACAATAAACATTTGGGAGGGAAACGTGTGTGGTTTGAATTGTACCGATTCCTGTTAATGGCAAAGGTGTGCCATCAGCAGTCAAAATAGAAGGTGAGCGAGATTCAAAAGACATAGATATAAATGATGAACAATCATGGGACATATGATATGAGGCACTGGAATCCAAAATCCACAAAGGAGAATTCAAACCTGATATGGAGGGAGCTGACATGGCAAAGTGCTGAGATTGAGGAGCAGTCATGTTTTGAGACAAAGACTGGCTAGCAAGGAACTTCTGAAATTGTTCTACAAGAGATTCCATAGAGGAATCCACAACTGATTCACCAGAAGGATGTACCAATGCAGCAGTCTTAGGCTGGGAACTACCTCGTGACTGTCCATGTCCTTGTGCAGTAGAGAAAGGACTGTTGTTGGCTACCACGTTGTTGCTGTTGTGATCTATCACCTGGCTTAAAACTTTGATTTTTTTGACGAGCCAATAATTCAGGACATTGATTTTTCCAATGGCATGGTTGTTTACAATAATTACAATCACGACCATTCTTGATACTTATTTTGTTGCGTTGAGATGGGATTGGTAAAATCCCTGTAGAAAAAACAGATGCAGAAGAAGTCTATGCAACTTTCTCAGTTTGAAACTTCAAGCGAGTTTCTTAAGCTAATAATTCATGTAGAACAGAATCAACAGAAGGTAAAGGAGTGCGATGTAGGATGGACGCACGACAATGCTCGTACTCTGGTCGAAGAGCCATCAACAATTGAACAAGACGTTGTACCTCCCTACGAGCGATATATGGAGCAAATGACCTAAGCTAAGCAACCTCAGTCATAGCCAATTGATCCCAAAGAGCAGTAAATTCAGAATAAAAATATTGAATATTTCGATCATTCTGAGACAATGACCGAATATCAGCCTCTAATTGATATTGAAAGGCAAAGTTAGAACGCACAAAAAGTCGCTCCAAATAGTCCCAAACTTGCTTAGCAGTATCATACTTAGCCAATTGCATACCAATTTTATTCTCAACAGAATTATTAATCCAAGTGATGATCTTTGAATTGTTGGTATCCCATTTCTCCATCGATTCAACATTAGCAGCTTCAAGAGCCACAATAACACCAGAGATATATCCCCACATCTGTTTTCCTTTCAGAAAATTTTTCATGACATAACTCCAATAAGAATAGTTTTTTCCATCTAAACAAACACTAATAGCCTGTAATGAATCATCACCTCCTGCCATATTTTGAAGTCAGCAACTGCTTCAGGTCGAGACAGGTCTCAATTGGGCTAGAGTTTCGGTAGGCTAGGGTTTCGGGGTTCTAGGGTTTTGGCAGGGAGATCGGCAGGCTGGGGTAGGCTAGGGACTAGGGTTTCGGCAGGTCAGGGAGATCAGCAGGCTGGGGATGGGGCTCTGGGGTTTTGGGACAAGGTCGACGACAGGCTAGGGTTTCGGTGGATGCTAGGGTTTGGAGCAGGTGATGATACCAGGAAGACAAGACAACGACGAGGCAGCAGGAAGACGAGGCAGCGACGAGGCAGCAGGAACCTCGCTCTGATACCATGTAAACGTTTGTAAAACGTTTGTAAAATAAAATAAGAAGAAAAGAATAATTCATATTATTCAGCAAGACGGCTGAGCAAAAAAGATTGATTACATTAGGGTTACAGAGATAGGTTTATATAAATAGAAAACATAAACAAGAAAAAAGGCTAAAAAGCCCAACCCAGACAGGAAATGGATCAATATGCTAACAACATTGACATCAAAATCCAAGTTTGTAAGTGGTGTATTATTCAAAGAATATACTGAACAAGCACTAACCACTGTATCATCTCAACAAACCGCAAAATCAACACATACAGAGCATACTTAAATCATAGAAGGCTACCCAGCTTTCACAAACACATTCAAACTACTACATCAAACCGAGATAGTAGCTCATTGTACATCGAAATAAATAGAATTGTATTCACTGTGTATTAAAAGGAATTAATTGTACTCATAGTTAGATTTTTAGCCTGACTCGAAATATGTTAAATATATGATAACACTTCGGGTTAGAGTGAGGTGTTGTGATTCTAGGATGATTAGCTATGGAGGTCAGTCGGTCTTACTTGTTGACTAGTTAGTGGAAAAAGTTATATAAATGTATGTTATATTTGGAGTACTACTGTGTTTAAGGTTACCAACCATTTCCCCGTAGTGAAGATATGCAGCACTGTTCATTTCATTTAGAGGAATCATGGAGTTGAGATGATTCTAGAAGTTGTGGATGTGTTTTAAGTTTGGTTGCGGGAAGATCTTTATATGGACACTAGAAGTAGGCAGTATTTTGGAATATACATAACGAGTTTAGAGTGATGTATTTTTAGTAGTCCATGTATTAGACATATTTTGATATGACTATATTACCGTTTTCTATGTGATATTGATACACATGTCGTTATTTATATAAGTTCCTAACATATGACTTACTCAATTCTGATACTCTTGTACATTACTAAACATCAAGACATGATATGTATTATTTTAAAGGTGATTAGGTACTAAAATGCATCTATGTTGATCCAAGTAGAATATATGAGAGACCGCTCCTTCCGCCCTTTGATCCAAACTATCGAGCGGTAAACTCCCTTCGATAATTCAGTTGCTGAAGCCGGTGTGCAAGATCAAGGTATCATAGCTGAGGTTGAGCTAGAATTGCATAAATCGAGAAATATTAAGTATATGATGTAATGCACCGGTTCTAGTGACTGCAGAAGGAGTTTACCATCCAATATCTCGGATCAAAGGACACAAAAGCAGCAATCTCATGCACATTACTTTAGGTCAACACAGATATGTTATAACACTTAATCACATCTCAACAGTATATATCTTGTATCAACATAAAGTAGTATATAGGAATTGCTGGGAATGAATAATACAATATCAAAAACACGTAGGAGGATAGACCAAACTGACAGGATTCAGAGTGAATAAAAATAATGGATATTATATCATATCTCAAAATCTAGTACAATATCTCTTACATACTTCGAATACTAGTTTTTGTCTATGCAATACAAGTAAAACATACCATCTACAATCGAGTCTCAATACAGGTAAAATTAATATCCGACATTGTCATCGGCTCTATTTCCATATTGTAGCCCACAAATCACATATAAGAACATATCAACTTGTAAAACAACTTCAGTCCGACCTGAGGTTGTTAAGTACATCACAAACCTTGAGTCAGGCTAGCAACCAGTTCTGAGTGTAACCATGCTCAAACATAACATAATGAGTGTGTCGGGTTCAAATATGTTCCGCACTATATAACTCTACTCGGTTATAAACACAACTTTGTCATATAGTCTACACCCATAAATAATTCCATATACGCTCCGTAATTAAAAACATTCTAAACAGATTTTCAAATTCTTCTTCTTAAAAAATCTATAACCCAGAATTGCTGCAAATTCATTCCAAACTACTTCAATAAAATAATTTCATTCACAAAAATCCTATATATTTAAAAATCATATACCAGAGGTCCACTTTGGAAACAATATCAAAACGCTGATTTTGTAAACATATAATTTATTGTTATATTTCCCAATTTTATAAACCAATTTTTGCAAAAAAAATCCAAAAATCGATTTGCAAAACCCTATTTACCCAAAATATCTTTCCAAAACATAGTGCAAAATATCATTTCCCCTTATATTTAAATTGCTACTTTTCCATGTCAAAAACAATTTCGTAATCTTCCTCAATTTTCATCAAAATTAGATTTCATAGTATAAATAGTTTCACCAAATCCAGCACAAAATAAATATTCTCATATGGAAAATGCTAGTTACAATAAAACTTGTGAATTAACACCTAGGGAAGGAATCCATTATTCCAACCCCTACGATCCAGGTTCTTCACACACAAAGCATTACCTTTGAGCGATGTATAGCAAAAGCAGCAAATATCCAAACGATTCATAAAGCAAGTAATAATCCCTTTTAAAAAGGTAATATCACCAAAGCTATTTCCAAATGGGAAAATGCACACAATCATAATTTTAATTCTTTGGATTAGGAAATCTCATTGAGAGAAGAAAAAAATATCAAAATTCCTTTGGCTTATTTTCCACAAATCACTTTATTTCATCAAAATCAGCTTCATATTATTTCATAATTTTAAAAATTTTGCTATACAATATAATACCAAAATATCAGTTTCAAATCTCAAAATACTCTTTCATTGTTTAACAAAGCTATTGGGTGTGACTGACTAATAACAGAATGGTGCTAGTTTCTACTTAACCACTGTTTGCTCAAAAAATGGGCAAACACCTCTAAGTCTTTTGACTATGAATATGGGGTGTACAACATAGCTATTGTATTCTTATTATAATTAATTTTTAGATGGTATGTCACGGATAGTTATGTCGAAAGTAAATTGCACTAAAGTAAAGAACACAAAGATTTAAAGCAGGTCATCTAGAATGTGCCTACGTCCACCATTCATTTTCATTATCCTTCATATAGATCTTTAGTGTACAATACTAGGGATACTAAACATGATGATTTGTAGCTCAAAGAACGTAGGATATAGCCCTAAGGAAGTGTGTTTGACTACTCATGTTCATTTATTCCTGTTTGGCTAGTCACGTTTGCATAATCTTATTCGGCTATTCCTATTAGCTATTCCTATTCACCTATTCTTCTTCAGCTATTCCTGTTCAGCTATTCTTGGCTCTCTTTGACTTGTCCCCATTACTCTTCCAAGCTTGGATATTTTAGAGGAGTGAGGATATAGGGAGGCTAGGCCTGCAAAATAGGTAATTTCCTTATTTAGCTCGTTTAGTTCGGTACTTTCCTTGTATGGAAGATTTGGTCTGGAGTTTCCATGTTTACAAGATTTATCTGGAGTGTCCTATTTTGCTATGTCTGGCGTCCTTGGTTCGATCCCCTTGGTTTGGTGCTCCTTGGTTCGGTAGTGCCTAGGTTTAGCAGTGCCTTAGTTTGGTAGTACTCCTGTTCAGCAGTGCCTTGTTTCAGTAGTGCCTTTGTTTGGCAGTGTATAGTCAAAAAGATTTCCTGTTCGGTATACAATCACCGAACAAGATTCCCTCTTCAACATTAGGCTACCAAACCGTCCATTTTGTTCGGTTGTCCACTAAACCAAGCACATATACTGAGCAATATTTATCTTATCTTTATGGTTTTCCCCATGCTATCTTCTAACCTTCTTGTCCTAATCCTTTGGCCAAGTGATGATGCTATAATTTCCAATTGCCTAGAAGATTGCTAGACCTCTCTGAATCGGTTATTTCAATTGTGCGTTGCTAGATCTGTGATTGGCAAAATGCTGATATTGCGAATCTTGAGGTTGGTTTATCACAAGTTGATGTTGGAAATGGATGATTGAAAGTGATTGTATAAGGCTAAGATAATTCCTTGCTATTCATAAGTGTTCTAGAGATTCGATTAGGCCAGATTTTTTAGATGGAGGTTTGGTTAGGTAGTTTCTAGAGCTCCAAACTTGTCTAGCCATTGTTGCTCATCCATTCTCCCCTCAGGCGTGCTCTTCCTTGAGGTATCTATAGGTGTGAGATAAAGACGAAATCTATTAGGTAATAACAGTTAGGGAGTAAACAATTAGGTTTCCTACCGAACTGTTTCTCCTATTCCTTTCCAAGCTAATCTTCTTTGTGCTATAACTCCTTCGTTTTAAGCCTGGATTGAGTGAAAATTGGACCGATAGCTTTGTATCGTCAAGTATAAAATTCTCATACCTTTTGATGTTCCACTTGCTTAAAATAAACAGTAGCTCTTCAAGGTTAGGCCAAAGTCGATTAGGCGGTGGATAGATTTTTAAGGTGATCATATCTTTTAATCTGCAGATTGAGATGTGGTGTAGTCTGAGGTGCAAGTCTTGGCCTTAGGAATATTTTACAGGTGCTTTGAATCGTTTTTTGAGAGTATGCTAAACTTTTCCCTAACACTTTACCTTTCCATTGTGGTTATATGATGGCACCTTTACTAAGTACCTTCCAACCGTTTCTGTGCTATTTGATGTTTTTCGTGTTCACCACGTTGTTGGCGAAAATGCCCACGCTAACTACTAAAATCGTTTTTATCAAATGTCCATATCAACTCTAAATTCAAGGTTACACAATACTATAAATAAACACGTTATATTCTCGAATCTAGAAGTCCAAAATATTCACAAATAACCAAATACAATTTTTAAGCAGAAAGGTATTTTATTTCATTTAACTGATAAATTATCGATTTAAATCATCCAATGTAATTAAATTTTAACGTCAAATACAATCAATACCACAATATCAAACATTCCATTAAGAAATTTGAATCATATCTTACTATTCAACTACCAACTCTTAGCTTAGCAATTCTATCATCTTGCATCAAGAAACAACCAAATCTGTATTAAAACTAAAATTAAAACTTGGGAAAGGTAATTTAGAAACTGGACTCACTCATAGAAATAACTTTAGAATTAAAATCATATTCATGGAGGTTCACTATATAACTAAAATAAATAATTATGCTTGCTTTATTTTCCTTTGATTTGATTTATCTTGCTATGAAGATGGAAACGTAGTAGATATGAAAGATTCTAGTACAGTGATTTGCTTTTGGTTTTGGGAAGAGGAAGTACGGTGAGACTCTAAGTATTTATAGGGTTAGGAAGCTTAGGATTAAGAATGTTTTAAAAGTTAAAAGAGAAGTAGGTTAAAATAGAATTATAGAATTCTAGGATAAGTATGAAACATAAGTTAAAATAGAAGGATGACATTCTAGGATAAGCATTGAATAAAACTTAAAATATAAATAAGCTAAAATAAAATGATTATGCCTACGATAGGCTTAATACCTTACGAGATAAGATTTCAGAGTAGGTTAAAATAGCATAATTTCATTGGATAAGCTTTAAAACTATGTCCAACGAAATTTAGTTCAGCTTTTAAATAAATTCGAACCGCTTAATGTCTTTTAATCGAGCCGCCTTTAAATCAATACTTTACATTCGACCGTTCAATTATTTCATTTTTATAACGATTTTTATTTTATTAAAATATCACTTTAATGGATTTATTTTATTTTAACTTCATAAAGGAATATTACAACCACATACAATCACATTGTACCCAAATTGATGTACACAAGCCTAATCACCACCATGTGTTTAATAAGAGTACATAGGATAAGTAACTCAAAGTCGATTACCTTTTACTATGAAGTAGCTTGAGTTTTATTGCATTTGGTACAAAGATGGATCATCTTCTATCAACTAACTCGTGTTTCCAAACACATATATTTGAAACAACCATATCTCCTTTTATAAATGATCTTGAAATATCAAATCTTAGAGTTGTAGTTAAGGGATACTAACTTACTTTACCGCTATACCTTAGTCGTTGCATTTCAATCCCATGGAACGACCCTATAAAACAACCATATGCATCGAACCGCATCTTGTACCTTTGCCATTATTATATATTTCGTCCTACATCAAAAACATGTTTCTTGAGACAAAGTGTACCATCTGTAAACTCATCACATTGCTTATAGTCACATTGGATCGTACAAGCATTCACATGTGTTCCCAAAACGGACCCAAAAACCTAATATCATGAAATCTCCAAAATCCAAAACCTAATTGCTCCTAACATAGTAGTTTAGGCATATAAATTGTCGGGTAAGGTGCATTAACAATAGGGTTAATAGGATGAAATCCCCAAAAAAGCCATTTTATTAATTTGCACAAGGTCTTGTTTTATGCTTATGTGAATAAAATTTATTTATAATAAATCAAATTTTCTATTTATTAATAAATGAGTTTGTGAAATAGTTATAACTATTTAATTTTTCCTAAAATATTTATATGTTTGTTATGATTGAATAATAAATATTTAGTTATTAATTTAATATAAAATTTAATTTATTAATTTGATATATTTTTATATTTTAATACATTGAGATGTTCACATTAAAAATACAAACCATAACTATATTAAAAGTATAACCTAACCAAAGGGTACTATGAGCATATGTGTTAAATTAACCCTTGTGACCTACGGTTAATAGATATATAAGTGAAGTCATATGTTGAAATAATGTTAAGGGATATGCATGAACATCAAATAACTCATTTATACTTACACTAATATAAACTAAGTTTATTTTTTTTATCCATTTTATAATAATTATGTAGGTATATATAATATATATACATAAATGTATATAGTATAATATTATTTATTATATAATTTATTGTTATATATAAATGTTTTCATATGTATATATATTATTTAAATATATTAATTAACAAATATTATGATTTAAATAAACATGTTTATTAATTTTAAAATAAAAATTTGAATAGATTTGATCCTTTCAAAATAAAATATCTAATATATACTAAAATAAATAAATTTTGTAAATATGTAGTCGCCAATAATAAAGGTTCATTTTAAATATTCATTTAAATATTTTAATGGTTTGAAAATTGCAAGTTTTAAATTTTAAACATAGTTTGACATTTTAACCAAAATAAAAAATTAGTTTTTTAATTGAAATTCCAAAACTCTAAAGTAAGTATAAAAAATAATAAATTTTCGTACGGATATATACATACATATACATAACATATACATATATATATACACACACACATACATACATACTAAAATTAAAAAAATTATTATCAGAACAGAAATATTTTATTTATTTATTTAAAAACATAAAACTATATATTAATAATTTAAATGCGTAAAATATTTATTTAAATATGTGTATACATACATACATACATACATAATTAGATATGATATTTTTATAAAGCCAAAATATTTTTCATATCATACATTAAAATATATAATCTTTTTTTATTTAAATATTAAAATTAATCTTGAAATTAATTTTTTGTCTTAATATTTTTTTAATGGCAGAAATGACCAAGGTTTTGCAAGCGTGTATGACGAAAATTATATATATATATATATATATATATATATATAATTGAACAATTAGAATAAGAGAATTACCTTTCACTTTGAAATCTAGTTGATTGTCGAACACCTTGGTTGTTGGTTGTTCCCTCCTTGAAACTTTATTCTTCTCCTTAGTTACAAGTTGCATAGTGTTAGCTTGGCTTCACTAATGATCATGGGAACAAGAGTTGTATAGAACAAGTGTATAGAGAAAGAGAGTGGAGTGTACGTTTATATAGACAACCAGATATTAAAATACCCATTCTTTTGAACTTTATAAGATTAGGTCTCCCAAGCCTCCCCTAAAGCATGGCTGCCCTACTATTGACATAGCTTGGTTGAATTTCCAATTAACTCCTATTTAAATCAATTATTTAATTATATTATACAAGCACATTATTCAACCAAACAAACGTACAACTTTTATACATCGTTCTAATCGATTTTAAGCTTCAAATAAATGATTAAAATTGGCATAATATTTTAATATAACATTTGTATTAATTTGTTATTAATTTATAACATTTACAAATTAAATTTAACATTGGTCAAATTCAAAAATAACTAACAATGCAGTTGTGTTAACTATTTGGTGTGAACTCGATCATTAGTCAATATTTTAAAAAAAAATATTGAAGTCTGTATGAACTTTGCTGAAGTATAGTATCGGCCACAAGTCCAACGCTTACAAACCATTTATGAAAAATCCAGTTCTAATCTATATATAATCTTACCTAATAATGAAATTTTATGCATGTATTCTTTTCATCATCACTGTATCTTCAAATCTAGATTTTGGTCTAAGGTCTTAAACTCTGCTAGTATCCGTATTACGTTACGTAGACCACTTTAAAGTCCTTGGTCCAATCTGATAACAATTATCGACTAACTGATTTACTCTAGCCATTGTTTTTTATTTTAAGTTGACTACCAATTATTGTTACACTAACCTTCTATAATAGAAGAGATGAATCCTCTCTTAGGCACTATTTTACTTCAAGCGGTTCAACCTATATCCAACATGATCGTAACAAGGTTTCTATGCTAAGCGTTTAAACATAACCGAAGTATAGCCTAGCTACTCAAGGTCTACAGTAGCCTCAAGTATGAAGATTACTCTATGTCATTAGTATGAAATCTTCTATTTTAACTTAGTTGTATTGTAACGTACCCCATTTTTAGGCTTAAAAATAAATACTAGTGATGTTGGGGTCATACTTAGCATTATTTTATATGAAAAATGAGATCGATTATTACGTTAAAAAGAGCACGAGAATTTACAAATTTTCACAAAACAATTTCATTTAGTAATTTGCAAATTTAGTACAATTTAATCCTATAACCCTACAATTACATCATTTAGACAAAATACAATATTAAAAATACAATTCCAAGAGATGCCCCTTTAAACGATCAAAGTCTTAACTACTTAGATGGTTGTAGTACTTGCCATTACAACATCCAATAATAATAAAAGCAATTAAACTACTGCACAACAGAAATAAACTTTAAATAGCAGCTTGCCTCGTACACGTCTCTGCGGCCTTATTTGTCAAATATGAACATTTTACTTTCAACCCACTCAATTCTCAATTAAGCACCTAAGAGTTTAGGGAAAAATCAAAAACTTCGGGTTAGATAAATAGTCCAGAGTGAAAAATATTGCTCAATCTCAAACCAATGAGGCGCTTAGTAAGACTACGCCACTAAGCAGAATGTGTTTCCTCTCACTAACACGCTATCAAACAGTATGCAATCCATAACATATTCAGCATCCAAAAATGATTAAAACATAACCATAACAATAACATATCATGCATGTATCGGCTAAAAATAAATAGTCCATCATTCACAAGGGTCTAATGGTTACACATTCCCATAATTACTCGATTCAATGAAATAGTTCATTTAATGGTATAGTTTTCCCTAGCATCACTATGAATGTATATTAGTTTTCTCATGCCAACTAAAAACCTATTAGGCCTACTCAGGCTAAGATATATCAATTTATCCAATGTTCTTCTAGTCTAATTAAAAGAAAACAACAACGCTCTTCTAAGATTGGAAAGAGAAAAGTTCAACGATCTCCTACGAATGGCAGGAGAAGACATATGCAAGCAATCTGCTAGGAGTTCCTTCGGATGCATAATCAAAATTTAGCCTTAATAAGCAAAGCCTTACGCATTAGAATCACGGGCCTGGCCAAGTAAGGATCAACGGTTGGAGGATACTTCGCGACCCTAACCCAGCCTCCATCCAAAATCTGCTTTAAAATAGTTTTAATCATGTCTTTCGATGAATCCAAGGCATCCTAATACAATTTATCTTCTCACTCTCGTGGATGCAATTCTTCTTACTCAGGAGTTTAAGTCTGATCATACCCACTACATGAACAACTCTCACTGGTCATCAGTACCCAGAACCCAAGGTCTAAATGATGGGTGATAGCATGTAATAGAAAGGCGAGTATGTTAACAATTTATTATATGCAATAATAACAAATTAAAATGCAAAGATGAATGTATAACACATAAGTGATCATCCAGTTATATGTTCAGTGTGATAGCTAATTTTTTTATACACAAAATTACTTATTCAAAGTAATAACTTACTATATAAATAACTCTTTAAAATAGGCTAAAATATCCTTCCTTTCCTTTAAAAATCTTTACAAATACTTAACAAAATCCTCCTTTTTGTTTAAGTAAAGATTAGCCCAACCTAGAGTCAAAATCCTTCACATGTTATAAAATTTAGCTATCATTTCTTTCAAAACAAGTGCTACCATGTATTAATAAATTTTAAGCTTTTGTGGCTTAAAATGTAGGCTACCGCTTATTATCAAAACTGGCAACTGTGCTTTTATAAAATTATGACCATCATGCCTTTAGTAAAGCATAGTTGTTGAGCCTTAAGTAAAGCATGGATTTAACGCCTTTTAATACAATGTAGCCTTGTGCCCTTTTCATATAACAATGCTGTAACGGCCTAAAATTTTAGTCATTTGAAATTGGGATATTTAGTTGATTTTAAATATTAAAAAGTTACTTTATAAGTTAAATAACGCGAATTTCGAATATAGCGATTTATTTTATACTTAAATTTGTTTATAAATATTTGGAATTATTTAATATTTTAAATCTTGAATTTAATATGAATGAAAATGATTTCAAAATTTAATTTCAAATCTATTTGAATAAGAAGAAATATAGTAAACTTTTAAATTGGATTTATAAGTGATTAAACTTGGAAATTACTCATTTTAATCAAAGTAAATAGCTTTTTGGGAGCTATCTCAGATTTCGATGAAACTAATTTCATTTGATCCGTAATAGGGAATTATTATATGCCATTGAATTTCGATGCGATTGGACGTATTGTTCGGTCGTGCGAGTTTGAAATGCGTAGAAATTAATTAAAGAAATTTAAAATAATATAATTTGATTTTGAAAATTTATCTTCGATATATGATGGAATTAGCTTTCGATATATATTCCATTGTTTTTGGAATAGGAGTACAACCTATAGAACTTCAGGCGACACGCTTGAGTTCGAAATTTTTAAGTGTGAATAGTGCCGTGGAAAATTTGCTATGAAAGGACATGAAATACTTTCATTTGTAAAACCAAACCCTAAAAGCTAGTAGAGCCGCCAATAAAAGAACTCCATGGCCATGGTTCATTGGAGCCACCACAGGCCGAATTGGCCAACGACTTCAACATGAAAGTTGTACTCGACGAGCTCTACGCAATCAATGGCTGGATCGTGCTATAGTCAATGATGGTGGGTGAAAAACGGTCGTTTTCTCATGCAATGACGTTCGTGATTTTTGGGTTTGAACGTGTCGTGCGCGCGCGAGGCACGTAGTGGCGGAGCGGCGTAGGGAGCGGCGGCGCATGGCAGGCGCACACGAGTAGGTTATCGGCGGTAATTCGAGGTTGTGGTCGTTTACCCAATAAAAAACTTGACCTGGTGCGTGAACGAGGAAGAGAGGGAGAAGGGTAATTTAAAATTTTAATTGATTTAAGTTAATTATAAATTAACTTATCTCGTACGATCATGAATTCACAACTTGTTCATATGAGGTCGGTTTCGAGCGCAACAAGTTGCATTGAGATCGCATCAACGAAGGCTACGCTATGGAATTAGATTGGATAGGTTCGTAGCCAGTGAGAATTTTGGGTAAAGTTTAACGTCCATCCAATTTAATGCATAACGGAACATTTTTGATGAAATAATGATCAGTGTGAGTTAATCTCACCTTTTTGGTTAACCGGAAATATTTTTAGAAGATAAAATAATCGATTGGATGTGTCAATATTTTATTGTTGACTGTTATTAACTGTTTGGATAATTTACTATTTATTTAATTGGTTTGGATATATTTCCGCACCTGGAATGGATGAGACCTATTACGTTTTCGTGTAAGAGCGGATGACCATTTGTATACGAATCCCACCTTGAAGCGGTTGATTTATATTTTTATGAATATGTATTGTATGTGGTGCAAGTGGACAGTTTAGAGAGATCCAATGAGATTCCTCACACTGTTGATTTTATTTTTTATATAATTTGATATATGATATGTTGGATGCTATAATTGATGCACAGGCACGATTTGCTTATTTAGTGCTTTAGTAGCACTAGGCCTTATATTTTGGTATTTTAAAATACCATATAATAATGATTTATTTTAAAAGGGGATTTCAAAGTGATTTTGGAAATTTTATATGTTTTGAACAATTACTCTTGAATTATTTGAAGAAGTAATTTATTTTGAAATCGAAGATATGATTTTTATTGATATTATAATTTAATATTTTATCAAACATTTTATATAGAGTTTTTGATCTGTGAATTTTTTTTTAATTTTGGGAAAATAAGTTAGTCTTTTATAATAAAGGGATATAGTTTAAAAGTTAATTAGTATAAATATTATTAACCATTTTCTATAAGTGATATATATATAGGTACATATATTATAATTTATATATAAAGATGAAATGTATAAATATTATAATTTATAAAGCGATATTTTATAAAGAAAGTGAAGATTTGTAAAATCGTATTTTCGTTAGTAAAAGTATGGATTTATAAACGATGTTTATAAATAAAAGGAAGCTATTATCATTGAATAGATTTGGAAAGAAATAAATCAAACGGTGGATTTATTTTACGACGTCGAATAATATTTTAGAAAATAGTTGATTCTATTTTGGAAATTGAAAGTGAGGGTAAATGAGGATTGTTAAACGATATTTTATAAATTGAAAAAAAATTATAAAAGAAATTTATACCTACGGAAGTAAAGTTAAAAAAGATTAAAATTGTGTTTTGAATGGGACTTTATGAATAAATGAGATTTATAAAGGGATGGAGTTATAAATGGGGTTCACAAATAAAGGGATTTTATGAAAGGAAGTTTCATAAAATAGAATATATTTATAAATAAAGCTTTATAAATATGGAAACGATTATGTGGAAAGTTAAGTATGGATTTTTATCAAGAAAATACAATTATATTTTTAAAAGTTGTTTGTTTATATTAATATTGTTTTAAAGTTGTTATAAATATGTTAATATTTGAAAGGTTAATTAATTGGAATATTAATGTGGTTTGAAACTAATTATAGTTATTTATCGATAAGGTTTTGGAAATTAATTATGTTTATTTATAATAACGTCTAAGATAAATTACTATTGTTTTATTATTAATGTTTTGAAATTTATTAATTATTATTTTAAGATGTTTTAAAAATTAGTATTTATTTATTTATAATGTTATTATTATTAGTGTTTAAAGTAAAAGATTAGAAATTTTTATAAACGTTTCGAGATTTATAAACAGGGTTTTATAAACAGATGTGAGCTATATAAGAGGAACCTTATAACATGGTTTGGAAGACTTAAAAGAGGACTGAAAAAGGGTAAAAGGGTGTTATAATGGTTAGATGTTTGAAATGGATTTTACAAATGAGTTATAGATTATAAAAGGGTTTTTATAAATGGTTTTAAGGATTTATAAAGGGTTTATAAATGATTATAAGGGTTAAAAAGAGTTACAAGCAATTGAGATTGATTAAAGAGATTATAAGTGATTTTCAGAGATTTTTGAAATTGTTTATAAATGGTTTTAGAAATTTATAGTGGGGCTTAGTGACTTATAATTTCATAAAAAGAGAATCTTCTTCAGTGTTGGTGAATATACTTATATCATTCAGATAAGTTTCAAGTATTGAAAATATAAGTGTTGTGAAAGAATCTCTGTAAAGTATTTTAATTCAAATATTACAGAGTAATTTGAATTAATGGAAGAATTTGTAAAAAGGCTGGTTGGTGCTTAGTAAATGTTTATTTTTCCCTACGGAATTTAAATCCTAGTTTTGATGTTATTTATTTGATGGCTAAATGACCGACTATCGAATTTTGACCCAAAATGTAACTTTGGAAATATCTAGGAGAAACATATGAGTTACATGGCAAGTCATCGCCGTTGATGTTGTACTGTGCATATAAATCTTGTTACGTTCTCCTAGGACAATGATAAAGAAATCCGCTCACTAACGGTTAGGAGGTCATCTCCGCTCTTATCTTTAACTGTTTATTTCCGAATGAACCGAGGTTGAGTTACTTAAAAGCAATAATTTCAATTCTAATCTCAATTATCTTACTAAATTCATCATGTATTACATAAATATTATATGCAATGCATGAGTTACACAAGTGTAAAATAGAACCGAGAAAACCCAAATTACCAAACTACCCCTGGAATTTGCACCCAAAAAGGCTAAAATAGTCCAAACTAAGCCTCCAAATGGACTTCCAATCGACTAGAACATACAAGGCAGCATACTAAAACTGTACTGGAATACACATAAATGATTCTACCTGCATATAGCCTTCTAACTAGTAGACTATGACAATTCTATAATAGACTGAAATAATGCTATAACACACTATTTGGATTATGTTTGAAAATGGTGATATAGCCGACATTTTGTAACTATTCTAATCTGCACTTTTGTAGTAGATTTCACACATTGCCAAACTTCAAATCGTAATAATTTTGTCACCATTTCTCCGAATTGCTAATCGTTTGAACCATTGTAGTGATAACTCAAAGCTCTTCAATTTCATCTATAGTAAATTCAACACTTGATCTTGATACTATATCCAAATTCCATCCCCTCATAGATACACCTAACAACAACCAAGTCAGGTTACGACCTCCCCCTTCAACAAATAACCGTCTCATCAAATCACAAGAGCACTTAGAAAGTGTCAACAATTGCTCATCAAGAAGATTGATAGACCACAATCTCAGAAACAAGTCTTCTCCATGGACAAAAAAAACTATTTTCCTCGAAATGTTCTATCCCATGGCACCGAACACTTTATCAAGAGGATTAAGTCTGAGAAATGATTGAACTTCCCTTCCGACAATGATTTTGAAAGCATCTCATTCACATTATCTTTGTGTATACTTTTTAAAGATAATAAGTTTATCTTCATCCATGACAACTAGGAATAATTCTCTGACCTCAATATGCTTTATTCGTGAGCTAAATGCCAAATTCTCCACCAAATGAACAATTCTTTGATCATCACAATGCAGATTGATACTATCGTGCCCCAAACCTAAGTCACACACTAATCATTTCACATAAAATGCACTATTTTCCATCTCCATAACGGTTATCAACTCAACATCCATAGAACATATAACAACTACGCTTTGCAATTTGGAACTCCAACTAAAGTTTTTCCCATCAAGAGTGAATACAAACCTTGAGTTGATTTCCTCTACTCTAATTCGCTAGTGTAGTTTGAATCACAACGACCAACTATCCACACGAACACTACCACCGAACACAAAACCATATAGTGAAGTGTTTCTACGATATCTCAAAATAACTTTTACGGCTTGCAAAGCGACTTCCTAGGTTATCGATATACCAATTAACCATGTTGACAATGTTTGTAATATTGGGCTTTTTACACAACATAACATACAATAAACTTCTAACCGCACTTGCATATGTCACCATTGCTACAGAGGCCTTGGCCCCCTCTAAAGTTGACGAACCTTTAATTGAAGCTTTGTATGCAATCGTAGTGGTCTACTAGATGCCTTTGATTTGTCAATGCCAGATTGAAAAGAACCTTTTCAATAAATTCCCTTTGAGTTGATCTTAACTAAAACACTTTCGATCCCTAACAATTATCAAACTCAAGAACTTTCTTTGTTCACAAAGATTCTTCATATCAAATTTTGATTTCAAACACAATTTTTGTTTGTGAAATCTTTGTCTTTAGAAGCAATGAGCATGTCATCCTTGTATAAAAGTAAGTGCATCCAATAACCATTTTCTAATAACTTGAAGTATACACATGCATCTTTGATTCTTCCATCAAAATCAATATCAAATATGAAATTATTAAAGTTCTTGTACCATTAATTAGGTGATTGCTTTAAACCATAGAGTGACTTCTTCATGTTGCACATCAAATTTGACTACCTTTCTATAATAAACCATTCGAGTTACTCTATATAGCTTTCATCATCCAGGTCATCATGCAAGAAAGCGGTTTTCATGTCAAGTTAGTTTAAGTCTAAGTCATAATAGCAACTATAGCCAATAAAATCCAAATTGAAGCAAGTCCCACAGCTAGTGTAAAAACCTTAACATGCTCCTTTCCTTCCTTTGTGAAAAAACTTTGCTACTATATTTTTTTGAAAATGGGTAAAAAGCTTTATTACTAAGCCCAAACAAGGTCGATCCGACCCAATACAGCTTCTATTAGTTCGAACATTCTACATCCCTTACAATAATAGAAGTAACAAAAAGAAAAACTGCTTCGTCTTCCTTCAATCTATCATGAAGGTTTCCATGTCTTCTCCAGCTGAATCTTGGTATTTTGTACTTTTAGTCTCATCCTCTTCAATGTCTCTAGTTCAGCAGCTGATAAATTTGTGAGAACATTTCCTGCTCTTTTCATAATTATTTGTACATCTCTTCTAATCATCACTGATTGCATGTTCATTTTTGTGTTTATGTTGAAATAGACGTCTATTTCTTTCTCTCCACACATGCTAAACAGAAGTAGTCGTCAAAAAATGAAAGCATCTTTCCCCATCAAGCTTTTGGTTTTCCAGCTTCTTGTCGGGTAGATCGCAATAATTTCACTTAGATAATAATCTTGTAAGTTGCAGTTCAGAACTATCTTTTGTTTGTCCCAAATTGCTCTGGTAAATGTACAGTAAAAGAAAAGATGTTTGTGATTTTCTTCCTTCATTTTACAGAATACACAAATCGGGTCATGTATAATCCCCCATTTTTTTAACCTATTCATGGTAGGAAGTCTATGGATAAGTGCCTTGTAAGTAGTTTGTGACATTTTAGGAGCACTAGCTCTATTCCAGACTATTTGAGCCCACTCTACTTCGATATTTCTTGCCTAAGATATTCCCCAGCAGACTTCAGGGTGAAGTCTTTTTTTTGTTTGCATATCCAAGTGTTTGATCATGTAGAGCTTAATGGAATGCTCATTATTTCCTTTTTTATCTGATTTGCTGGAGAATCAAAGGGAAATATCCATGTGTTGTCATATATAATTTTTTCCAACATAAAGTCTCTTCCTCCATCAGCAGTAAAACTGTCCCATCCTGGTTTGTTGATGACACATTCATTATTCAATCAGGGGACAAACCAGAAACTTGTGCACTTTCCAGTTAAAATCCTCCTATTTACAAGGTTTTTGAGGTCACTTCTAGCTCTGAGAATTATTTTCCATGTACCTGATGCATTTATATCCTCTTTTTGAATCCAAAAATTATCTTTTAGATATCTGCTTCTCATCCATTCAGCCCAAAGGCCCTTACCATTAAGAATTTTCCACGCCAATTTTGTTGGATAAGCTCTTTTTAAATCCCTGAGGTTTTAAAGACCTACTCCTTCTTCATTTTTTGGTTTGCATAATGTTTGGTATGATACTTTGTGAATCCCCCCACTCCACATAAAATTAGCATAGACACTCTCAATTTTGTCAATGGAAGCACTAGGGAGTTGGAATGTCTGTAACCAAAATCTTACCATAGATGTAATAACGGTGTGAACCAGTTCTATTCTGCCAGCAAAAGATAACAATTTTGAGCTCCAACTTTGTAGCTTGTTTCTAATTTTTATAACCAGAGCTCCACATTCTCTATCAGTTATAACATTAGTTGATAATGACACTCCAAGATATTTGAGAGGCAGATATCCCTCCTCATAATTAAGGAGTGAGCAGAAATTCTCTTTGTTCTTGCAGTGCTCATTGAAGTAGCATTTTATCTTCTGTTCATTAACCTTTAGTCCAACAAAACTTTTAATTTTGTGAAAGATTTCTTTCATACCCATAATGGTAGTATTAGTAGCTTTATAGCAGATAATAAGATCATCAGCATATGGAAGATGTGTTATTTGAGGTTGAATTTTATAAACTGGCTGTATAATGCTGTTATCGGTATATGTTTCCATTTGGAGAGAAAAAATTCATTGCCATATCAAAAAGGTAAGGGGAGAGGGGTCTCCTTTCGTCAGACCTTTATTACTTTTTATAAACCCTTTAGAAACTCCATTGATTAGAACTGAGTAGGTAGGTGAGCTTATTCACTCTTTAATAAGATTCAAAAGTTTTCCAGAGAACCCCATACACCTAAGCATATGAATAATGAACCTTCTATTTATTTTATCATATGCCTTCTGAAGATCAACCTTTAAATTTTTTTTCCAGATCCCTTCTTTTTAAAATTCCTTACCAGCACATGTGCTAACAGAGAGTTTTCAGATATGCTTCTCCCTTAAATAAATGCACTTTGGCATTCGCTTATACAATCAGATATAATGGGTTTAATCCTATTGCAAATGATTTTACTAAGAATTTTATAGGAGATAATACAACATGAGATAGGCCTATAATCCTGTATCTAAGCTGGTTTTTCTTTTTTTGGTATAAGACAAATGAATGTATGATTTATTTCTTTTATTATTTTACAAGTTTCAAAGGCTTCTTGATAAGCTAACCTCAAATTTTCTTTTAGGCCCTTCCATTGGGTTACATAGAAATGAGAATCCAACCCATCTGGCCCTGGGATGGAATCATGATGAATGGATTTAACAACTTCCTCAATTTCCCTACTTTCAATGTCTCTAGTCAGCATATGCCTTCCTCTTTCAGTAACAGACTTTTGGTTTTAATGGCAGGTAATTTTACAAGGTAATCTCCATTAAATAGGTCAGTGAAATAAACTATAGCTTCCTCCTCCAATTTTCTCAGATTAGTAGCCTGTTCGCCTTTGTCGTCAATAACATTATATAGATTATTACGATTCTATCTAAGAGACATTTTATATAAAAGAACTTTGAGCATTCATCTCCCTCTGTCAGCCATTTTTCCTTAGCTTTTTTGCTTTAGCTCCATAGCCTGGATTTGTAAGGAATTCTTGAGTTCATGTTGCACTTCAAAGAATTCTCTGTTTAAGTCATCATTATAAGGGTCTTTATCCAGTTCAGATTGAGTTTTTCCTAGGATTTCCTGAAGCTATGTAACTTTGTTGACTTGCTTTGTTCTACATTTGTACCATTATTTGAGTATCAATTTGATGTGTTTAAGGATCATAATCAAGATAAAAGAATTGTTGCCTTCAAAAATGTCTAACTTAGAAAAATCAGCTGCATTATAATAGTCTTTACATAGAGGCCAAAAGTTAGCATACTTGAATGGCTTACCTTTCTCAATGTTAAAATGAATAAGATCAATAAGCAAGGGGGAATGATCACTTGTAGAACAAGGCAAGATAGTAACTTTCATGGAAGGGAACAGGTTAATAGCTTCAGAATTGACTAGCACTCTGTCCAGTTTGCAAGCAATCTTTCTAACTTCTCCACTTCTCCATGTATATTTCAGTCCAGTGTGGGCAACTTCAGTAAGCCCTGCAGCATTGACACATCCATTAAATTCCTCCACCCAGGAAGCTTTCAATGTGAGACCACCAAATTTATCTTTCGCCTTTAGCATTGCATTATTGTCTCCCATTGTGAACCAAGGACCGTCTAGTTGTTTTGATATATTTATAAATTTGTTTTCAGGGACCTGAATGTTTTGATGCAAAGTTATTGGCATATATGAATGTAATATTAATTGTCAAACCTCCAGTGTTGGTAGCTTTTACTGTTATTTGCTGATCATCCTTGCCTATCAGATTACATGACCAATAGTCACTTCACCAGGCAAATAAAATTCTACCCTTGCAAGTAGTTGTGTTATTATGATATATACTCCAGTTTGCCCCCAAAGTAAAATGAAAGTTATCAATGTTATCATTATTCGTTTTATTCTCAAGTAAACCAAGTAATGATGGTTTATATTTATTTCTTAAATTAAAGAGGTCTAATTATCTTTCATCACTATTAAGACCTCTAACATTCCAGCAAATAATTGTCATTGTGTAACGTCTCGCCTTTTCGCACGCATTAAATCGACGCACGTGCCAATTCAAACCATACGGAAGGGCGGATTGTTATGGGGAAATGAAAAAAAGGAAGAAATAAAATAAACAGAATCTCACAGCGGAAGGATAAAATATGATAATCAAACATACAGTTTATAAACCTGTTTACAAAACATTTGATTATATTATATAATACATATCAGAGTTACACATACCAAAAATAGTGCAGCGGAATTAAATAGTATAGTGGAATATAGTTAATAGTAATAGTAGAAATCTTCGTCTTCGTCCTCCTGAGCTAAATTCTTCAAATCCTGAAACGCTCGGACTGACCCGAGCGAATTGAAAAGACAAAACACTCGAGTCAGAACTAAAAAATCTTATGTAAGTTAAATTAACAGAAATAAATATGAGTGCAGTAACTCAAGAGATGCTCGAGATTTGCATCTCCTAAGGATCCGTTAAACTATTTACTATGTAGTATATTGCGCTATTATAATAGTGTCTAATTGTAAAATAAACTTACTTTTTAATAGCGTTAAGGGGTTACCCATATAGCCCTTAACACAAATAATGCCAATAGTCTATACAGTACCGTAATACCTCCTGATCGGGAGGCTACCAGAGGATACTCCATAGGTACGACACAAATAGAAACTCGTACAAGGCGCGATAGGGTAAGTGACACGGCACAACTAGGCAATGCCAGGGTAGATATACCAATTACGCTTCCGGGTCGGTGGTAACGCGTAGCGCGCAGCTACCGCCCACCTCGAGCCACACCCCCAAATAAAATCAAAAGTGGCCACCGAATCAATCCAAAGTCAAAGTATAATATCGAAGGGATGTGTCCGATCAAAGGTGCTACCTTATTAACCCGTCGATCGCTCCTGTTTTAGCCACCTTATGCCAACTCACGGGAGTTGGGTCCACGTATTTACCTTAAAGGAAACGCCACCACCATCCTACTTCATTCTGGAATCTCCACCGCGTACACGGTTGTTAAAGTGGTTTTCGGGGTTGGCAGAGAGTATGACAACTTCTGATCCCGGTCTCTTCAACAACCAAACGTTATTATAACACCGCGGTCTTTAAAAATAGTTTATACTTTAAAACTAGAAAATAATTATCCATTTCAAAACCCATAAATACGATATCATTCCCATTTCGAAAACAACTCATTTCGATATTATTTTTATAAAACCCAAATCAATAATATCAATTTTATTTCAAATATATTTCTTTTTCCAAAATCATACTGCTTAAAATTTATAATATCTGGAAACCAAACATTTGGATTATTACTTTCAACATAATACTTCGAAATCCATAGTTTTAAAACCATAACTTTCAAACTTAAATGGTTTGGATATTCAACAATATATACAATAAAACAGTTGAATTTAAAATTTCTTTAAAAGTAAATCATTTCCACGCCTTCACAATTTTATTCACTTTAAATTCATTCTAAACCCATAACTTTTAGATTCACTTTCAGTTTGAATAAAACACTTTGATTTCAATATTTTCAAACTTTGAGTATTAAATGAATTTC
This sequence comes from Allium cepa, assembly GCA_030765085.1. Classification (NCBI taxonomy): domain Eukaryota; kingdom Viridiplantae; phylum Streptophyta; class Magnoliopsida; order Asparagales; family Amaryllidaceae; genus Allium; species Allium cepa. The sequence continues at coordinate 912,662,394 of CM060929.1, read as the reverse complement.
AAAACTGAGGTTGTGAATTTCAAATCAACAATTCATTTTTCTATTATTTAGTTTGAAAGGTTTACATGATAAATCCATAACCATTTACAATAAACTAAATTTATTAACACTAAAAAATTTTCCTTCCATTTATTTATACTAGAATTATTCATTAAATCCGGTTATAAATATCGTACCTTAAAATTTCCAATTTTAGTAAGTTAACATCACTTATGGAGTTAATTTTTCAAATAAGCCCAATTCCAATTAAATTTCCAACTTATCTTTCAATCTTGATTGATTTGAATCGTTTAAAACTCTCTCTCTCTCTCTATATATATATATATACACACACAAGATCTTAAACTTGTACTTACTCGTATAATATAAATTATCAAATGCCATTTTTCAACTTATTCATTTTTATTTAACAGATTTATGCATAGCTTAAATTCAACAATTTAACTATGTATGTACAAAATATTTTTATACCATATCCAAATTTAATATTTATTAAACCGTATCATATGCAAACCATAAAAATCATTTCAAAAATAATTTTATATATATACCGCGGTGCCTGTATAAAATTTTCTATCCTATGGTCAAGTGATAAGGATGTTTATCATTTCAATCCGCAATTTAAAATAAAAATTTGCGGTTGTATATCATTTCAAGCCGCAATCCCGAATGAATGAAAATGCATGATAATTTGCAGTTTATACAATATAAAATATAGCATCCATTCATCCAAATATCAATAATCAACCATTTATTACAATCATCATCCAATTTAAACAAACATCAATATAGAGCAAATGAAATATAACAGGTAAAATGACAGTTATTAACTAACAGTTTATATGCAACAATAAATTTATTTAACTGTTTAACTATCAGTTTATATGCAAAATAAATAAATTTTAACTGTCAATTTATATGCAATAATAAAATTAATTAACAGTTATATTAAATAAATGCGATTTAACTAAGATGATGAATAAAATATGCAAAACAGTCATAAATAAATTTCCATTCATATCATAAATCAATTTAACAAACATAAGAAAACTTAGAAGTTGTGAGTGGATTAAAACACTCACCTTTTGAATTTAAATTGGATTCAAATCCAATTTAAACCCAAAAATTTTACGGTCTCCAAATTCATTCAAACCAGCGTCATCAAGTCCGGAATTTTATTACGATCCTAACAAAAAAAATCACGCGTGAAACGGAGTTTGTATGTGAAAGTTATCACAGTTAAACGATTTGCAATTGAAATTAAAAATAAACAAACAAAAACAAAAAAAATAAACTAACCCACTTGGCCACGTCAGCGAATTGTTCTTCACGCTTACAGAACCCTAACCCAAAATCGCGACTACCTCTCTACAGCCGTCACCCACGCCAACTTCTACCAGAAACGGCCGTCGCCAAAGACGCCTAGGCATGATCAGTGACCATAGCCGTGGTCCCCATCACCGGCCGACCCTATGGACCCCACGCGCACGCCCAATGCCCTCCCCCCCCACCCCAGCGAACCGCCTCCGTCACGCTTTCATCGCCAGTTCCATCAAATCCAAGCACCTCTGACATGGAGTAGCCGTATGGATTGAAAGCCCTAGTCGCCCTCTATGCAGCAGCACATTCCGATCGAACCATCGCTAGAGATCCACCGTTAAATCTCGACGATAAACATGAACGACCGAGACGAAAACCCCAAATTCTGGTCAAACCACAAACCAAATTGAAAAACGAATTACGCCATTTAATTTCGCTCGTCGAGAGCATTGACATATATTTTTTTGGAATTTTTCTGAGGACTTTTAATTTTGACTTTTGATTTTGAATTGAAACTGGATCTAGGATTTGCAGCCATGGAAAGGAGGAGTTGAGGGAAGTAAACGCACAAAGAAATGAAGATAGATGGAGGCTAGGGTTTATAATTGGGTTTATATAGATAGGTTAGAAATTTGAAAAGATGGATCGGATAAACAAATGTGCTAACGCTAACGTGGCCCAAAAAGCCCGTTCTGACCCCGGAACGAAATTGGGTAAACCATATATCAAAATAGGTATTTTAAAATATTCTGAATGCGATAGAAAAAGTTTCACGTCCAAATTTCATCGTATGAAGAAGTTATGCTGAAAACAATATTTCCAAATTGATTTCAAATTGATTTCAATTAAATCGATTTCAAGGCGTTTCGCGTTCGTACGATCAAACGACAAGTCCGATCGCTACGAAACTTGAAACCCTATAATAATTCACTGATACGGATCCGATGAAACTGGTTTCGTCGAAATCCGAGTCCGTGACCAAAATGGCTATTTTATATAAATTAAATAATTTAATAATTAATTAACAAAATTTCAATTTTTAAATTTCAATCTTAAATTTGACCAATTTTATCACTTTATATTTCACAAACAAATTACAATGGTTTAACAAATTTTAAAGTCAATTTACAGTTAACAAATCTAACAATTTTCAGTGTTTATCTTAAATTCATTGAATTTAGAATTAGTAAACTAAATTTTCAAAAATTTCATTTAATTACCTTTCATTCTATTATTCGGTCAAAGAGAGGAAAATTTTCATTAGTTCACTATTGTCATCGTTTATTTCTTTAAATTTCATCTACATTTCCTTTTAGGCAATATTTTATATATTAAATTTTCATTTAATTGTAATAAATCATACTATCGTAGTTAAATCCAATTAAATAAATAAATGTTGATTCCTATTCTTTTTATTCAACATTTGTTTACGTTTTATTCTATTAATACTTCTACGTACTTCTTGGATTTGTATAAATGGTTATAACGTGAAATCTTGTCTACTTCACATTTTAATTAAGGTTTCTAAAACCAATTAATATTATTTCCTTAGTCCAACACCTTTTTACCCAAATTTATATTAATATAACCTTTAAATTAGATTAATTCCTACTGATTTCCCATATAATTTATTAGACCCTATTAACGTAATAGTTTAATATTAATTTCACTTATTTGCAATAAATCCACAAATTGGATTTCAAATTTCAAATAAATTAATAAATCTTGGTTTTTCACTTCTTAAATCACCCAAACGTCATATTAAAAATAAAATTAACATTGATTGCATCTTATAGAATTAAGAAACTTTAATGACAAATCAAACTACACTAACTACCCAAATTTGGCCAAAAGTTTTCAATCCATTTCACATTAAAGTTTATCAACTACCCAAATAGGTATCTTAACAATGGTAACTATTCAACTTTTAATTACCTTTAAGCTTTATTTCAATTGTTCTCATTTATTCCTTACCAATGTTCGTTATCATTTATAAATGTTATGTCAGTTTCCTATTTTATTGCAATATTTTTATTTATTTATTCGTTACTGCATAACTTCATTTATTTCATTTACACTTCCGTTACTTTATAAATAATCGTTAAAGTAACGTTTATATCAATACACATCAAATTATTTACCATTTAAAAAGGGTTTGATTTCTAACAAATTAATTGACCAATTAATTAGGTAATGCATACAAATTTGTTATCATACCAATAAATTTACACTTATAACCAAGTCCTATACTTGAATTAAATTATTAAATTGAAATGTTCATTCAAGTTTATAAATTATTACTTGAAATATCGTATCCCAAATTAAAAATCCATTTCTGTAACAATGCGTCCTTACACTTACTAATTTAATGCCTACCCTATATTTCTATCTTCACATTATATTCAGGTACAATACTTAGACCATTTTATTTATTGAAAATTTTATTCATATTACAAACAAAGGCTTTAATTACCATTCATATATTTTATTTTAGCCTTGATTTCAATATTAATTTATAAGTTTTTTTATTTCTACTAAATTTAATTACAAAACTTATTAATTTAACCCAATTAAACTCACGAAATCTACGGGTCGTTACACTCTCCCCCACTTAAAATTTTCGTCCCCGAAAAGGAAAAACAAAGGAGAAGGAAGAATTAAATAAACAATATATCTTATTCAAAATATTAACTTATAAACAATATTTTACGAAATTTATTACTTTAAATAAGATATACCCATTTTATATTCATTATATCTTTTTATACTTGAATAAATAAAGTTTGGAAAAAAACATGTTCAAAATGATTTCTAAGTCCAAAAATTTACGAAAATTTTCGGAAGAGTCTCCCTTGTACGGAGAGGCTCGGGAGAAAATATAATGTCAAAATATAACAATTATATTACATATATTATCCAAAATATTATATCCCAACCCGGAAAAATATATAAAATAGCACTATAAACCGTAATCCGAAGCGTACCTATTTGTCGGGCAATTTACGCTCAATTTATGGAACCAAAAGCAGTAGCAATTGCTTCCATAACCTGCATTTAACTTATATAATCTAAAAAGTTTACAATTTATATAAAGTGAAATATCTAAGTGGTTTCAAATCACTAACACCAAATCAATACAACAACCATCAATTTCAGCAACAGCATTCTCAACGAATACAAATCAACCATTTAACTACAAACAAATAGTTGTTCGGGTTCAAAACTTTTAAATTGTACGGAATGAAGAATAAACTACTAGCGCATCATTTACTCAACAGTCCTAGATAAAACTAAATAAATTATTCATTCATCTTAAATCCAATTTAAAAGTATCTTACCCAAACAACCAAAATCAAACAACAACAATTCCTACTTACAAATCGATTAACTCATTATTAATTTTATTTCATACATTAGTTGTTCGATTCTTTTCATTCATATAACGGTTTATCTTTTATTTTCATTTATTTCTTTCAATTTTATTTTCATTAACTCAGGTCATGCCAGTTCTTTTTATTTCATAATAATTATTCATTCATTTATTGCATGCCCTTATTTATTTACATTTGTTTATCAATAGTATCCATGTCCCATTTAATTTCTTAGCAATTCCATTTTATTTACTTAAGTTGAAAATCATCTATTTGAATTACTTACCTTTAATCATATTCACTTATAGTAAATTTCAATTATAACTTAAGTTTATAACATTAAATTCTCATTTATAATAGCAAATTCATTGGATACTTCATTACCTACTTTTACTTGTACAATTTCCATTACATTTCTTATTAAACATTTCAACTTTTTATATTTGGTAAGTTATATATGTTAAAGAAAATGCAAATGAACTTATCCAAGTTTTATCTCATCCTTTAATTAAATTTAATGTTTAACAATATTACTCTTTGTTTCATATGTTACAAATTTCAAATTTCCTTTAATTTCCATTTATAACTTAGCTTAAATCTTCTACCTAAATCAGAGGTTTCAATTATTAATTACTTACCTTTTATTTCACTTATAATAATTGATACAATTAATTAACAGAAATTTAAGAATTAAATCCCGGGTTAATTTCAAATTATTTTAAAATAATAGATAAATATATTCTTACAACTTATATATCTCTAATTATATTTAAAACAATTCAAAGTTTATATATTTTAAAAATGAATTTGCACTAGAACTACTACAGTGGCCTTTCCCCTTCGAAACTCGAAAATGAACGTCGATGATGCGGCCGCCATCACCGAAATTATTTTCCAGCGACAGAGAGGAAAGTACAAAACCTTTTCTCTAAAATTTCTTTAAATCAATTCTTTCGAATTATATTAAATATTTATACCAGAAAATACTTATAAACAATATTATTATATTCCAAAATTTATTCGAAAATTTTCAAAACCTCGGATCTTAAGTTCTAAATTTCCAAATTTCATTTATTTTATTTTCAATCTTTTTCTATTATTATTTATACACTTTATTACCTAACAACCAATCTATTTCAGCCAAATATAGATATCATTTGAATTTTTTTATTTTATATAGAAAATATACTAGGCAAAATTATTTCATTCACCTATATTAAAAACAAATATTATGTCGGTCTGTCCTATTAAGTGTTTAAAAATACCTATTGATGTCATAGCGTCCCATGCACCAACCAGAATTTATAAATACAAAACGGAACAAATTAACACAATATTAAAACCCTTTTTATAACACTAACAAATACGCTCTCTCATATATATACACTCAGCGACTCCCATTTGGTATTACTACCCTATTAGTAAAGAGTCAAACCCCACAAAGCTAAGGTTTATCGCTAAACCAAAGATCTGATACCAACTGTAACGTCCCGCCTTTTCGCACGCTTTAAATCGACGCACGTGCCAATTCAAACCATACGGAAGGGCGGATTGTTATGGAGTAAATGAAAAAAACAAGGAAGAAATAAAATAAACAGAATCTCACAGCGGAAGGATAAAATATGATAATCAAACATATAGTTTATAAACCAGTTTACAAAACATTTGATTATATTATATAATACATATCAGAGTTACACATACCAAAAATCGTGCAGCGGAATTAAATAGTATAGTGGAATATAATTAATAATAATAGTAGAAATCTTCGTCTTCGTCCTCCTGAGCTAAATTCTTCAAATCCTGAAACGCTCGGACTGACCCGAGCGAATTGAAAAGACAAAACACTCGAGTCAGAACTAAAAAATCTTATGTAAGTTAAATTAACAGAAATAAATATGAGTGCAGTAACTCAAGAGATGCTCGGGATTTGTATCTCCTAAGGATCCGTTAAACTATTTACTATATAGTATATTGCGCTATTATAATAGTGTCTAATTGTAAAATAAACTTACTTTTTAATAGCGTTAAGGGGTTACCCATATAACCCTTAACACAAATAATGCCAATAGTCTATACAGTACCGTAATACCTCCTGATCGGGAGGCTACCAGAGGATACTCCATAGGTACGACAAAAATAGAAACTCGTACAAGGCGCGATAGGGTAGGTGACACGACACAACTAGGCAATGCCAGGGTAGATATACCGATTACGCTTCCGGGTCGGTGGTAACGCGTAGCGCGTAGCTACCTCCCACCTCGAGCCACACCCCCAAATAAAATCATAAGTGGCCACCGAATCAATCCAAAGTCAAAGTATAATATCGAAGGGATGTGTCCGATCAAAGGTGCTATCTTATTAACCCGTCGATCGCTCCTATTTTAGCCACCTTATGTCAATTCACGGGAGTCGGGTCCATGTATTTACCTTAAAGGAAATGCCACCACCATCCTACTTCATTCTGGAATCTCCACCGCGTACACGGTTGTTAAAGTGGTTTTCGGGGTTGTCAGAGAGTATGGCAACTTCCGATCCCGGTCTCTTCAACAACCAAACGTTATTATAACACCGCGGTCTTTAAAAATAGTTTATACTTTAAAACTAGAAAATAATTATCCATTTCAAAACCCATAAATACGATATCATTCCCATTTCGAAAACAACTCATTTCGATATTATTTTTATAAAACCCAAATCAATAATATCAATTTTATTTCAAATATATTTCTTTTTCCAAAATCATACTGCTTAAAATTTATAATATCTGGAAACCAAACATTTGGATTATTACTTTCAACATAATACTTCGAAATCCATAGTTTTAAAACCATAACTTTCAAACTTAAATGGTTTGGATATTCAACAATATATACAATAAAACAGTTGAATTTAAAATTTCTTTAAAAGTAAATCATTTCCACGCCTTCACAATTTTATTCACTTTAAATTCATTCTAAACCCATAACTTTTAGATTCACTTTCAGTTTGAATAAAACACTTTGATTTCAATATTTTCAAACTTTGAGTATTAAATGAATTTCAAAACTGAGGTTGTGAATTTCAAATCAACAATTCATTTTGCTATTATTTAGTTTGAAAGGTTTACATGATAAATCCATAACCATTTAAAATAAACTAAATTTATTAACGCTAAAAAATTTTCCTTCCATTTATTTATACTAGAATTATTCATTAAATCCAGTTATAAATATCATACCTTAAAATTTCCAATTTTAGTAAGTTAACATCACTTATGTAGTTAATTTTTCAAATAAGCTCAAATCCAATTAAATTTCCAATTTATCTTTCAATCTTGATTGATTTGAATCGTTTAAAACTCTATATATATATATATACACACACACACACAAGATCTTAAACTTGTACTTACTCGTATAATATAAATTATCAAATGCCATTTTTCAACTTATTCGTTTTTATTTAACAGATTTATGCATAGCTTAAATTCAACAATTTAACTATGTATGTACAAAATATTTTTATATCATATCCAAATTTAATATTTATTAAACCGTATCATATCCAAACCATAAAAATCATTTCAAAAATAATTTTATATATATACCGCGGTGCCTGTATAAAATTTTCTATCCTATGGTCAAGTGATACGGATATTTATCATTTCAATCCGCAATTTAAAATAAAAATTTGCGGTTGTATATCATTTCAAGCCGCAATCTCGAATGAATGAAAATGCATAATAATTTGCAGTTTATACAATATAAAATATAGCATTCATTCATCCAAATATCAATAATCAACCATTTATTACAATCATCATCCAATTTAAACAAACATCAATATAGAGCAAATGAAATATAACAGGTAAAATGACAGTTATTAACTAACAGTTTATATGCAACAATAAATTTATTTAACTGTTTAACTATCAGTTTATATGCAAAATAAATAAATTTTAACTGTCAATTTATATGCAGTAATAAAATTAATTAACAGTTATATTAAATAAATGCGATTTAACTAAGATGATGAATAAAATATGCAAAACAGTCATAAATAAATTTTCACTCATATCTTAAATCAATTTAACAAACATAAGAAAACTTAGAAGTTGTGAGTGGGTTAAAACACTCACCTTTTGAATTTAAATTGGATTCAAATCCAATTTAAACCCAAAAATTTGACGGTCTCCAAATTCATCCAAACCAGCGTCATCAAGTCCGGAATTTATTACGATCCTAACAAAAAAATCGCGCGTGAAACGGTGTTTGTATGTGAAAGTTATCACAATTAAACGATTTGCAATTGAAATTAAAAATAAACAAACAAAAACAAAAAAAATAAACTAACCCACTTGGCCACATCAGCGAATTCTTTTTCACGCTTACAGAACCCTAACCCAAAATCGCGACTACCTCTCTACAGCCGCCACCTACGCCAACTTCTACCAGAAACGGCCGTCGCCAGAGACGCCTAGGTCATGATCAGTGACCATAGCCGTGGTCTCCGTCACCGGCCGACCATATGGACCCCACGCGCACGCCCAATGCCACACCCCTAGCGAACCGCCTCCGTCATGCTTTCATCGCCAATTCCATCAAATCCAAGCACCTCTGACATGGAGTAGCTGTATGGATTGAAATCCCTAGTCGCCCTCTACGCAGCAGCACACTCCGATCGAACCATCGCTAGAGATCCACCGTTAAATCTCGACGATAAACATGAACGACCGGGACGAAAACCCCAAATTCTGGTCAAACCACAAACCAAATCGAAAAACGAATTACGCCATTTAATTTCGCTCGTCGAGAGCATCGAAATATATTTTTTTGGAATTTTTCTGAGGACTTTGAATTTTGACTTTTGATTTTGAATTGAAACTGGATCTAGGGTTTGCAGCCATGGAAAGGAGGAGTTGAGGGAAATGAACGCACAAAGAAATGAAGATAGATTGAGGCTAGGGTTCATAATTGGGTTTATATAGGTAGGTTAGAGATTTGAATAGATGGATCGGATAAACAAACGTGCTAACGCTAACGTGGCCCAAAAAGCCCGTTCTGACCCCGGAACGAAATTGGGCAAACCCATATATCAAAATAGGTATTTTAAAATATTCTGAACGCGATGGAAAAAGTTTCACGTACAAATTTCATCGTATAAAGAAGTTATGCTGAAAACAATATTTCTAAATTGATTTCAAATTGATTTCAATTAAATCGATTTCAAGGCGTTTCGCGTTCGTACGATCAAACGACAAGTCCGATCGCTACGAAACATGAAACCCTACAATAATTCACTGATACGGATCCAATGAAATTAGTTTCGTCGAAATCCGAGTCCATGACCAAAATGGCTATTTTGTATAAATTAAATAATTTAATAATTAATTAACAAAATTTCAATTTTTAAATTTCAATCTTAAATTTGACCAATTTTATCACTTTATATTTCTCAAACAAATTACAATGGTTTAACAAATTTAAAAGTCAATTTACAGTTGACATATCTAACAATTTTTAGTGTTTATCTCAAATTCTTTGAATTTAGAATTTGTAAATTAAATTTTCAAAAATTTCATTTAATTACCTTTCATTCTGTTATTCGGTCAAAGAGAGGAAATTTTTCATTAGTTCACTATTGTCTTCGTTTATTTCTTTAGATTTCATCTACATTTCCTTTTAGGCAATATTTTATATATTAAATTTTCATTTAATTGCAATAAATCATGCTACCATAGTTAAATCCAATTAAATAAATAAATGTTGATTCCTATTCTTTTTATTCAACATTTGTTTACGTTTTATTCCATTAATACTTCTACGTACATCTTGGATTTGTATAAATGGTTATAACGTGAAATCTTGTCTACTTCACATTTTAATTAAGGTTTCTAAAACCAATTAATATTATTTCCTTAGTCCAACACCTTTTTACCCAAATTTATATTAATATAACCTTTAAATTAGATTAATTCCTATTGATTTCCCATTTAATTTATTAGACCCTATTAACGTAATAGTTTAATATTAATTTCACTTATTTGCAATAAATCCACATATTGGATTTCAAATTTCAAATAAATTAATAAATCTTGGTTTTTCACTTCTTAAATCACCCAAATGTCATATTAAAAATAAAATTAACATTGATTGCATCTTATAGAATTAAGAAACTTCAATGACAAATCAAACTACACTAACTACTCAAATTTGGCCAAAAGTTTTCAATCCATTTCACATTAAAGTTTATCAACTACCCAAATAAGTATCTTAACAATGGTAACTATTCAACTTTTAATTACCTTTAAGCTTTATTTCAATTGTTCTCATTTATTCCTTACCAATATTCGTTATCATTTATAAATGTTATGTCAGTTTCCTATTTTATTGCAATATTTTTATTTATTCATTCATTACTGCATAACTTCATTTATTTCATTTACACTTCCGTTACTTTATAAATAATCGTTAAAGTAACGTTTATATCAATACACATCAAATTATTTACCATTTAAAAAGGGTTTGATTTCTAACAAATTAATTGACCAATTAATTAGGTAATGCATACAAATTTGTTATCACACCCATAAATTTACACTTATAGCCAAGTCTTATACTTGAATTAAATTATTAAATTGAAATGTTCATTCAAGTTTATAAATTATTACTTGAAATAACATATGCCAAATTAAAAATCCATTTCTGTAACAATGCGTCCTTACACTTACTAATTTAATGCCTACCCTATATTTTCTATCTTCACATTATATTCAGGTACAATACTTACACCGTTTTATTTATTGAAAATTTTATTCATATTGCAAACAAAGGCTTTAATTACCATTCATATATTTTATTTTAGCCTTCATTTCTGTATTAATTTATAAGTTTTTTTTATTTCTACTAAATTTAATTACAAAACTTATTAATTTAACCCAATTAAACTCATGAAATCTATGGGTCGTTACACATTGGGAGGGTGGTGCCTTATTACTCCTCAAGTTTCTAGGAGCAATGTTCTTTGGATCATGCTTACTTGCTTTCTTATTGAACTGTTCTATGTATTCCTGGTTTGGTTTAGTGTAAGTTCTTGTTTTTGTATCAAAATTTATCTGCTCATCACTGGAAGCCAAATTTATATTCATTTTATTAATGTCTTTTAATGATTCAGGTTCCTCTACATTCTGGTCTAACTCATCAAGCACCTGTTCATGTGCCCTATCCTAGAGCGAGTTATTGAAATACTCTGGTTGCTTGTTTGTTTGATCAGTCTCAGGGTAATCATTTCAGAGCTTGGGGAGTGGTCAGGGTGTATTTGACCATCAACAGTACTATGATGTATTGAATTAGGGAAAGTATTATCAGTGCTATGTATATTTTGTATGTCTGATGTTATCTTGTTAATATTCTCATCTGTAGCTTTTTGTGGGGCTTGTAATGTGTCTGGCAACATTTCATTTTGACTTTGGTGTATATTACTTGTTCTTCCTTTCTCTCTGAACTGCTTTTCAGATCATTTACTTTTTGATGTTCCATAATTTTTTCCCTGATCCTCCATTCTTGTATGTTGCTTCTTGTACACTGCATTAGTGTGTGTCCAAAGCATAGACACTACGTGCATTTTGGAGGGACAAATTCATATTCCAGATCTTGTACATACTCTTTCCCATTACTATCCTTAGCTCGTAATTTATTATGTAATTTTGAATCTGCTGTAATTTATACCAGAACCCTTGCAAATCTAAGTTTCCTAAGATGTTTTGTATCTTCATCCATCTTTATTGGCTTTCATATCAGACCGGTAAGTTTGTTGATTCCCCTACTGCTCCATAGTGCTAAATTAAGATTCACTAGCCTGATCCAAATAGGGTGTGAGTCTAGCATATCACGCTCCAGTCTTAGGTTTGCTTCCCACCTTTTGATGAAAAGTAATTTGCTGTCCATGAACCATGGTCCATTTTCAATAATTTTTTGATAATCTGATTCCAGTTCAAATTTAACCAAGTAGTAAACCATTTTCTCTTGCAAAGATGTTCCATCCACCTTCTGGTTTCCATTCTCTTTTTATGTATGCATTGAAATGAATATAGTATGGCATTTTCCCTGCCATGTAAATGTATATAGAGTTATTCCACATACTCACAGCCTCTACATAGTCATCTTCATCGATCTCAGCGAAATCTCCTATGTCGTCTACAGTTTTCTCATAAAATTGAACATTGTTGTCTATACTTTCTTTATAATATGTAGCTTTTGTCCAACTTTTAGTTTTTGTATTTGAAAAAACTTGAGATCTGAGCGCATCAACATAAGATGATCATACTCAGGTTGAGTTAGGGTTAGCCGCCATCTTCTGCTTGCCTTTTCTCCTGACCTCTTGCCAGTTATTTTCTTCTTCTCCTTCCTGAGAAGGGGGATCCGATGACAAGGTCGAATTTGTAGGATTAGGGTTCAGGTTTGACGAGGACGAAGACCCAACCGCCATTATTAACGAGGACGAAGACATGAAGTCAGAATTTTTTGCTACTATATATATGTACCCAATAGCTCGATTTCCTTTTGAAAAGTGCAACCCAATCCCAAGTTCCATTCTTGTATAATGATTGCATCATTTCATCCCTGGCATAAATCCATTTCGAGTTATCAGTCAATTTTATAACATCATCAAGGTCCATAGCTCATCTTAGACTACATGAAAAGCACTCGTAGTCTTAATGATCATCAACATTAAGATAATTCCAATCACCATGCCTCAAAGGTAGCCTTATAGTATGATGTTAAATCTATGTGGCAATCCAATCGACTAAACTCACTTCAGCTCCCTTTTAAACAAAATCCTCTTCTACTCCACCTTGAGTCGAACTCTCTCTAGAATCTTGTGACGACCCGCAAATCCATACTCCTTGAATATACACTAATCTCCATAGATTAACTCAAGATGAACAGAAATACGAATTCTCAATGTTTAAGAAAAAGAAAAAGACAGAAGAAGAGATAAGAAGATAGAAAATAGAACAGAAAACAACACGGAACAGAATGAAATAACAGAACAATATCAGAATCTCTCAATCGCAGCGGAACAACATATAATAAATAAATGAATAATCTTTAAACAAAGAACTATATCAGTTATTACATTTTATACATTACATTACATCATCAGTGTGTACAACAACAAACAACAACAAACAGCGGAAAAAGAAATACTATATACTAGTAATACGCCATGCCATCCAGCTTGCCTCCAGCAACTCCTGAATTCCAGAATATCCTGATAAACCTTAACTCTTGACTGCCCGTGTGGAAATTGGTGGGCACCCAGAGTTTAGGAATGAAAATAATAAACTCCGAGTCAGTCATGTGACTGGTGTGAGGACTCAAAACAGTTTATTTATCTTAAAAATCAATATAGAGGAATATTTTTAAAGTCAATTCGCAATGCTTTTAAAAATGAGACTACCATAAGGCCTCCCACACGCACACACAATGCAAACGCAGAATCGGAGGAGATTTCTCCTTATGATAGTCAAAGATACTTGATACGCATTAAAAGAACATTTGATATTATTACTAGTGCATAGTGTAGGAAAAATTCATTTCGAAAATAAAGATATAAATCTTAGCCAGCATAGACATTTCGAACTATGCCTACTATAGCTACCATCTAAACAGTGGTGACCACCATAAGTAAATGGCAGGTTCTACAACTAAAACCGTACAGGGTTTCGTATTGGGAATTGAATTTCCAACAAATGGTCAGGCCAAGGAACTTCCCATTGCCACATGAGAACGCCTCTGGAAGGACGTCCCCGAGAACCAAACCGGATCTCTGCCAATACAAGGCCGGGTTACCCCTAACTGGGTAACTACTGACACGAGTATGCCATCCCTCGGTCCTTTGGGACCTTTAACCGAGCGCTCGTAACCAACATCACACAATCATAAATAAAGTGTTTCAACATGAGTAAGTATCTGGGCTCCATACCATGATACCACCATTTTCCAGAAGGAAATGCACATACCCTAAAGGGAGCTACCCCTCATAACCCTGCTGCATCTTTCTTGTTTTGACCATTCCGGGGTGTGAGGCTCGACGAAGTCTCATCCACAAAGCCACGCTTTATACAAAAGCTGTGCTTTGGGTCAACAAATGATCATAGAAATGATCATAAAGATAAACGATCAAACAAATGATCATATCACAAATGATCAAACAATGATCATTTCACAGCAACACTCAGCATGTCACATTACCAAATTGGGAATATATTGCTAAAAACCTTCAACTACATAACCTCTGAGCTCGTACGTCTCAGAGAAGGGTGTTAAGCTAAAAGAATAAATAATCCGCCACCAACAGAAATATATTTGAAAGAAATCAGCTTTTATCTCAATTTGTAATGTCATACACACAATCCATACAAGTCTGTTCCGGGCTCGAACAGAACCGAAGGCACTTATAAAGAAGTCCTTGCAATCCGGATATTCACTATTCACGTCCGGACTTCCCATCACATATGGAATTTCTATACCGGGGCCATTCGGTGCAGAAACATTCGACGGTAATCCTTCCGTTTTCAAAAATATCCGGTCTTCAACACCGGTCATCAATGCTATCCATTACGTCGTATCACTATTCGGAATGGGTAATCCGAATAACGAGCGCAATAATTTAAAAATAAGTGTGACATTCAAATTCAAGCAATCACAACAAATACCTATTCAAAGGTAGATATTGATAGTCGGTTATTAAACTATCAATGGATATGCACAACATCACCAGATTCCAAATAATTTTCCAAATTATTTATTTTCCAAAAATATCTTTACAAGGTATATAATTTTCACACTTCAACCATTTTGAAAACAATTTTCAAAATCACTTTTCACATTTAGCACTTTTGAAAACAAATTTTCAAACATTTCCTTATGCGGAAATACTTTCATTTCAACATGGTTCATTTAAACCAATTAAATAAATCCTTAACGATTTACTTTATATTTACGTTCAAAATCCGTAAATTAATTCCCACACTTCAAAAATAAATCAATATTTATTTTTTAAACAAATTCCCCTTTTCTTTTATAAATTCCATAGTGAATTTACATTCCAAAATATTTATGAATATATGATTTCAATTATTCATTTTCAATTTATCTTCAAAAAGATAAATTCTCAAAACGTTTCATTTCCGTTGGAAAACATTTCCATACTTATTTATTAATAAGTAATTCCCAAATCTATTTACTTTCAACACTTGGAAAATATTCAATATACTTAAATCGAGATTAAGTATATATTTCATTTTTTAATGAAATCATTCTCTTAAACATATTTATTTGGGTCAAAACGAATGTTACGTAAAACATCGTTACAACGTCCCAAAATCACTAGTATAGGGATTCGAAATTAAAATAGATATATAAATCCCAATACTATACAAAACGTTTCCTCTCGGAAATCATTTACTATAACAACAGTGTTATAGTCCACCATTTCCTTCTATTTCTCGAAAACGTCTATTTCAACAATGAATGTTGAAATCTATGGTTTCGAATATTAACACATTTAAAAACATCGTTAGATCGTTTTAATTCTATTTAAAACATCACATCCAAAACATTTTCTTTAACATATTATTCACTATTCAAAAACGTGAATATACTACGTTAACCAATTTCATCATTTCTATTCATTCTATTTTAAAGGATTATTCACTGTCTAAAACGTGAATATAACTCCATAAATAAGTTATAATAATTTACTTATCAAAATAAGCCGTTTGCGAATTTATAAAACAATGTTTATAAATTCCATTTCTATTTGTTTTATAACAATTTCCTTCTATAAATCTCCTTTATTAACCTATTCAATTTATAACTCAATTATAAACCAAAGGTTCACATTATATGTCAAATACTTATAATTTATTTGTTTGCAAAATCGTTCCTTTAAACTTCATAATTATAAATCTTATAACTTATAAGATTCAATTATTTATCCAAAACCATTCTTTGTATAACTTTATAAATTTTATAAACCTACTGCTTATAAAATTCCATTTATAACTTCACCGTTTATAATTCTATAAATTTCATTCATTTATGAAATTCATTTACAATTCATTCTAACACTTATAAAAACTCGTTTTATAATTCAAATATTTTAATTTATAAATATCAATTTATAAATCCTTTATATAAATCAATTTATACTATTATTATTTTTTAAACGTCTTTAAACTCCTTTATAATTTCACCATTTTGATTTATAAATAATTAATTTTTATAAATCCTATATTTCAACTTTTTATAATAAATTCAAAAATCCAATTTTATTTTATAGAATCATTAACCCCATACTTCCAAAAATCAACTTTTAACTATATTTCTCAAAAATCATAATTTTTATAACATTAAAATTTATACGTTTATTTATTTAAAATGAATCGATTCCAAAAATATTTTATAAACGTATACTTTCAAAAATCACTTTAAAAATCATTTTTAAAGTTCCAAATTTGGTCCAATGATGCTACACACCAAATAGTCAATCACGACAACAACGACCATCATATATCGATATGATAATCCATCAAATATCAAAATATCTGAAATCAAATAAATACTGTTGAGGAATCCAGTTGGATCCCTCCAACCTGTTTCCCTGCATCCAAAGATGTTAGCACAATACCAATTCCGTTCCAGTACGAAATTATCGCGGTATATGGGATTTAAAATATTATCCGGTTAATAGACGGCGCAATAGGGTCTCATCCGCTATATACTGTGGGAAATCAATTCCAAGTACATAAATAATACCAATTTCACTGTTTATGAAATATTCGCGGTATATGTTTTTAATAAATAACATCCGCTTACTAACAGCGCATAATGTCTATTTTAAAAATCAATAGATAACAATCATCATTCAAACATGCATTCAAGAATTTTAAATCTAACTATTTAAAATTAAATTCGAAACCGATTCGATTGAGTGAGAAGTTCTCACCTTGATTTCAATTTCGTTTTAGCGATTTATTTCGAATAAAATTAAACGGACGTTTAATTTTACCCAAAATTCTCACTAACTCCAAACGACTCCAATCCAATTTCATAGCGTAGTGCTCGTCCATACGATTCCAATGCAACTTGTTTCGCGCGTTTTCGACCTCGTATGAAAAAGTTATGCATTTTCAAAGTTACTCGAATTTATAACATACATATTTACAACATTATTTTTTTTATTTTAAACCTTGCTTTAATCTCGGCCCTCCATCCCAAGTCCAAGCACATCAGGCCTGTCCCTTATCTTCTTCCCCATCACACGCGTACCTTCCAGTAACCAAACCCACTTAGCTCCAAACTAGGGTCTAATTTCGAGCCAAATACGACGATCTTGAACACGATCAGATACCACCATTTTGAAGAGAATCGCGTCCTCTACCTTCGGCTGCAAGCTTGGTGAACTCGGCCACCTCTCTGCGCCTAGAAACGCATGCGAACGTGGCCTATACACGGCTAAAATCGAGCCCCTACAACACTCAAATCTCGATCATCACCGTATAGATCTGTAGATCTCGCCTAGCTCTACGCTTTTGCAGTTGAGGCTTTTCGGTAAATGTTTATGGATAGAGAGAAATTAATGGAAGAAGAGTAGAAAGTATCGGCCATTAATTTCATAACAGCGGCGGCCTGAAGAAACTAGGGTTAGGTTTCTATTTTCTTTGCAAAATGAAAATATGGAGGGCTTTTATAGAAAATTTTGCAAACACTATCCATCCCGGATTTTCCGAACTCCAAATGAAGCGTGCTGGTTGGCGTTCCTAAGGTTTACCCCGCGTTCCGAACACAATGGAACATGTTTCGGGAGCTAATTCGGTCATTTGTGCGAGTTATGGCAATAAACGTTCGATTTAAAATTAAACCGATTAAACGATTTTCTAGGCGTTTTAGCTTGCACCGGACAAACGATAAATCCGATTGACATGAAATTTGAAACCATACAATAATATCACATTACGGATCCGATGAACTGGTTTCGTCGAAATCCGAGACTTTTTGAAAAATGGCTATTTTAACTCGCCAAATTAATATTAAAAACAATTTCGATGCGTTTCGAGCTGCCACGATCAAACGAAAACTCCGATTGACATGAAAATTGAAATCCGGTAATAAAAAACTATTACGGATCCAATGGAACTAGTTTCGTCCAATTCTGATACTGTTCGAAAAACGGCTAATTTCACTAGTCGATTAAATATTAAAATATTCAATTTTCACAAATTAACTTTTAATTCGATTTTAAAAGTTCTATAACATCATTATAACTCCAATATGATAAAATAAAATTTTACAAATCATTTTCAATCATATTTAACTCAATTTTCAATTATTTCTGTAATTTAACATATTAAATTATCGATTTAATTATCCAATTAAATCCAATTATTCGAAATAAAATTTATTCGACTTATAAATTCACTTATTAATATTTAAAATTAATTAAATATACAAATTTTAATTAATTAAAATTCTGGGTCGTTACAAATCTTGTACATTACCAACATGGCTAAACAAACCGTCTAGACTTTCATGTGATTTAACATCAACTGCCTAGCCATCAAAACATCCTCTAATTAATCTACTTTTAGGTTAAAAAGTAGGAAATATCTCCTTTCATTTTTCAATAACCAATCTGGAATAAAAAATGAGCTTCCTCCCTCGAACAAAGTGGACTCGTCAAAATTTTGTGCCTTGATTTAACAACCTTCTTCTTTTCCGATTCCAAATATGATAGTCCTTTAAATAATCCGTGTAACAAAGTATAACTCCCTTAAAAGCTCTTGACTCAAGCTTATTATTTTCTGGGATCATGCACATAAACCGGACTTCAAATACATGAAGATAACTCAAATCAATGTTCTTATCCTTCTGCACTTCTTCAGAAATTTTATCGTCGGCAGCTAAACATAGAGTTCGGTTACATATATACCATGGTAGACAAAACTTTAGTCCAAGATCCCTTCGACAAGTCGATGTCTTCTCATACGTTGAATTTTCTCCAATAAATTACACTCATCCTATCCATAATCCCATTTGGTTATAGACCTCCTAGTCTAGTAAAATGCCTCTAAGTACCATGTCTGCAAAAGTCTATGAACTCACCAAAAACATATTTTCTACAATCATTGATTCTCAACACCTTCAAAAATTTATCACTCTCATTTTTAACAAGAATCTTCCATGCTTTGAGATTGTCAAACACGTCTCACTTGAACTTCATTACATCACATACATCTAAACCTTTTGAGAAAAGTCATCGACGAAAGATATATAATACCTAGCTTCACCCGAAGAAGATATCGACGTTGATCCCTATAAATCTTTATGTACATTCCCATGAATACATCTAGAATCATGGTTTCCCTCACCGAGTAACATTTTAGTTTGTTTACGCATGACATAATTTCTTGCAAAACTCTAACTTGTTAAGGCTCTCTAATCATTTTCCGCTTTTGAAGAATAACTAGTCCTTACTATAAATCATGACCTAAACTCAAATACCATAATATGATTACATCCAAATCATGATAACTAACACCATGAACAAAAGTTTTGCCTTTAATTATTGCACGTTTAAGAAAATACACACCAAGAGTCATCGTATGTTTCATCAACACAAGTGCATCCTTAGAAACACTCATGTAATTGCTCGCAATAGTGATCTTACAACTCAAAGAATCCAATTATCCCAAACAAATAAGAAACTTCCGAAATTCCAGAACATAGCACACATTGTGAGCATATGAATTATATCATCAAACATGCACAACTACATAGAATCAACACATGTTTAAGCAACACCATTATCCATGACAGTTGCATTTCCATCCATCTCTATGTTGACATATGATGAGAAGCAATTCCTATGTGGCATCATATGACAAGATGCCTCGTACTCAATCATGACTCTAAAGTTTTGATGCTACTGCCACAACACATTCTCATCTATGTAATAGACACGACTCTCCACCATCACCAATGAAGATGTTCCTTTTTTGGACACTCATTCTCCCATTGACCGGCCTTCTTGCAAACAAAGCACTATGAATCCTATCTTTCTACTTTCCTTATCATCGATCACTTGGTATTCTTGAATTCGACCATCTTCAATTGCCCTTGGCTTTTTCATTTCTACTTTTATCACTAAATAAACCATGGTTACTCCTAGTCGCATCACTATCATTTCTCAACTCCATCATTTGATCAAGCAACTTCTTACTAATCATATTTGCTTTGACATCATTAATGGTCAAAGTATCACGATTATTATTTAAGCTATTTGAAAACCCCGTACCCCACCCCGGTAACAAAATCATCGTCTTGTCTTCTTTCTAAATTTTGAAATACACTAATTGCATCTTCATTAAAAAAACATCAAAATTGTTAAAGTACACCTTCGTCGAAGTTATTTTTATTTCATAGGTAAAACATTTTGCAATAAGGTCATATGATTTGTAAGTGACCTTTTCATATATAACTTTTCTAACTTGTCTCAAACACCCTCAGCGCTAGCCCACCATTAATTTCAAAAATTACATTTTATCGTATACCAAGTTAAAGTGGTAAATGTTCATTCTTCCATCATTTCTTTTTTAATCATAAGCAAATGTGTATCAAACACAATATAATATACCTGATTCTGCCTCAGAACCTTTCATCTTCCATTATATTTTATAGAAAGCCATACTTTATTAACATAATAATAAAAATATACTTGAGTACAAGCAGTAGAACACCCTACTAAATGAACTAAGCTACTTTATTAATTGAAGATGCCACTTCTTTAGCTCTAACCCTAGATCTAGAATACTGTTATTCATGGTGGTTGCCACTCGAGTGATATTCCATCAACTATCGATTTATGCTCTTCTACTGATGAATTAACCATCCAGCTCCATATTGACCACTTGGATCAGGTCAATCCATATGCGGGCTTACCGTAAACTCCCCTTTGATTGCGTTTGAAACTGTTATTTGCAGTGGAGAATATTCCGTTTAAAGCCTTGATTTTGACAAGAGGATGTTTACATCTATTACCACAAGCTTGTATAAGGTCATACCAGGTAACCTTCTTGACTCGAAAGCACATAGGTTGCGTTCCATCCATAAGTACCACACTACTGCTATTGTGTTAATGTTCCTTACCTCATTTTGCAATTTTTTTGGCAACTCGGGCTCGTGCAATGCTCTAATAGCCTTTGTAATCTTGTGACTATTTACCTCTGCAATATGTAGATTAATTCTTGAATCTATTATGTCCAAATAGCCTTAGAATAGAAACAATTGAAAAATAAATGTTTGCTTGTTTCTTCGTCTTAATTGCATAAGTTGCAAGTTGTATTGTCAATATTCGTCTAACTCTGTAGTTTATCTTTTGTAGGTAGTCTATTCAATAGTGCAAAATATGTTGTTAATAAAACTTTAGGAGAGCAGCTTTGATCCCATAAATTATTGCCCCAGCGAAGCTATTCTTCTCTGATCCTTGTTGCTTTCCATGCATATTTGATGGAAAATTTTCCATTGTTTAGTTTTCTATCCCATTCATCATTATCAATTCCACTATGAATTTTGATCTATTCAATATTATTACAATATATGTCTTGGCAAATTAACATTTAAGAAATCCTATCAACCTTGGTTGATAAAACATTTTTTAAGAAAAGTGATACCTTGGTTGATAATACTGTTCACTTGTAGTTCTCTGAGTTTAAAAGCACCATGTATGAGCAACCTATAGTGTTTTTCATGGTTTTCCATTGATCCAAGGATCAAACCACGTATTCGTGCTTCGACCATTTGCAATCTTCTCCAAATTAATTTGTTGCACTGTTTCCTTATTCTTAGCACGAGCTTCTACGTATGTAATTCATTATTATCAAGTTTAACTATCCAAAATTTTTTATTCCTGCAAAATATATTATGTATCCATTTTGACCATAATGATTTTTGTTGCGGATAGCTCCATACTAACTTTAATGCATATATTTGTTGCAGTTCTTCTAGGTTTATCAAACCTAGCCCTCATTCTGGTTTTGGTTTACATATAGTTGTTTAGGATATTTTGTGATGTTTTCCATGGCATAAGAAATTAGAGCATTGCAGCTTTATTTTGTGTAGAATAATTTTTGGGATTTGACAAATTTGCATCTAGAACTAAATGATAAGGTAGATTGTAGTCTTAATAAGCTTCAATCTACCATATGCTTACGAATCTGCTGCTCCACGAGTCAAGTCTACATTAATCTTATCTAGTAATACCCTAAAACATGTTGTTTTTAATTTATTGGCTATTAGGGAATTCTTAGATACTTAATGGATAGGCTTCCACTTTTAAACCCCAGTACCTATGAAATTACGTCCTTAACTACTACGCTTTTCTCAAAAAATATTCTTTTTTGGAGGTGTTAATAAGTCGATAAGTGGGTTTTTCTAAGTCAAATAACACCTTTTTTTAAAAGCATGTGTGCTTTCAATATTTTCCTTGAAGAACATTGGCAAATCATTAGCATAGATCAAGTATGTTAGCACTTGGTCTACATTGTATGATGGGGTTATATTAGCTTACAATTGTATACTCTCTAAATTGATGGTCAAGTATTCCATTGCAATTGCAAACAGGTATTAGGAAAGAGGGTCATATTGTACGATTCCTCGATTACTCTTAATGAAACCCTAAGGAATGCTACTGATGATGATTGAAAAAAGGGTGTAGATATGCAGCATCCAATGAGGGATGTGAATTGAGGAGGGAAGCCCATTCTTGCTTTGACTTGCAGAATGAATTTTCTATTAATTTTGTTGTATGATTTTTGGAGATTTACCTTCACACACATATTTTTGTTTGTTTCTGTATTAAAGCTCCTTTCTATTTCATATGCTAACAGCAAATTCTCTAAAATATTTTTACTCAGAATAAAAGCATTTTGATTACATGAAGTAAGTTATTCATAAGGCCTTTTATCCTGTTGCAAATTAAGTTAACCGATATTTTATAAAGAATGCTGCGATAGAAAATAAGCCTATAATCACTTATGTTTTTTGAATTTTGTGACTTCGGAACTAAAGTGATAAAAGTATGGTTTAAACTAGTGAGTAGCCCATGCTTCGCAGTCGGGCATTGTTATATTTCGTGATTATAATCTCATTAGCAGAAAGACGATGTTAGAACGGAACAGTGATCAAATCAACATTCGTACACGGGTAGTGGTATACCCCATTGTTGTAAGTTATCCTAAGAACAGTGCAAATCCACAATTTATATTTGTGTTGGACTACAATGTTAATATGTATTTCCTATTACAGCCTGAATGGTTTTTAGAACACATGCTTCGCGTATGAGCAGTTGTTGGGAGTTATAACATCAATGTCGACCTAAAATTAAGTCTACATTATTGCATGGATCTATTTGCAAAATATATGATTATATGTCAAAGAGAGGATTCTTGGACCATGTGATCTACACCCAGAAAAGGATCAAACTTTAAAAACATAGTACATATTTTATTCCATGTGATGAAGAAGAAAACTAAAACGTTAGCTAATGTGAAGAAATGCCTCTCTAATACTTAAAGCTGCTCCACCTCTAGAGTCATCATCCAGTTTTGATAATATAGCACTAGTAATACCAACCTCAATATTGAATGTTGTGACTAAAGCTGAAAGTAGCAAATAAAATACAGAACAGAATTATCGCTTTATTTATCTTATGGGGAACCAAATACCAATAAATCATACATGCAGCTTCCTGACCAGTCATTGCATCCACCACTAGGAGTACTTCTGTTGAATTGAGTTCTTTTTTTACTTCCTTCAACTCTTTCATCATTGATTTGTTTATCTGATCCAAAAGAAAGCCAATATAGGTGCATTTACATTACTTATTAATGGAGAATAGACATGTGAATATGCAGTCAAAACACTGCTCATTTCTGTAAAGGGACGGAAGGAACCAAAATTGGCACAAAAATGGTTCATCTATTAACCACCCGTCAACATCTACATCAACATTCGTACGGGAAGACGTTACTTCATTAGGAGATGAAATTTGCCATTATTATGGTAGTTAATTTGTCAGGTTTATTTGGTCAACTAACCATGCTGAATAAAAAGGTAGTGAATTATGTTTTGTTAACATAAAGTTAAGTAGTATAATTATATGAAGTATTGGAGTATATGAAGATGAACACAGTTTATGGTAAATCGAAAACTTTTTATGCTAAAAATAACTATATTTATTAATTAATGGTTATCATAGTACACAGTTATGTATGGGTATTGGAGGCGCAAAATAGATGAACAGTGAAAACAAATTTGACATTGCATTCCAGATGGAAGTGTTACATGCACAATAAACTGTACAACAGTTATATTAAAAACAGAGAGTGATAAAAGACACTAATGTTCACACATGCATTTAAATACTGATAAAATAGAAAGGCGATTTCATGAAAGTAACTTCTTTTGTCCTTTTCTGTTGATATTTTCTTGTGGTAGAGGCATGGTTAACCAAATTTCAACATATCCCATAAAAAATGTTAGTTTGAAATAGCAGCAATTTGCAAGAAGCAGGAAATTATTCAGTGGTACATTCATTATTAATGAAAACATCAGGATCTTGTGGCATTTAATTTTTCATGTAGCAGGCTTGTGTAGTTGGCATTTAATTTATGTTTTCTTCATAGTTAAGTAGAGGAGGTGGTGTGAATTTTTATTTTTAGAAGAGTATACGTTGTATAAACGTTATCAGGCACATACTTTCAAGTACTTAATCATCATTCAATAAGTACTTATTGAAGCAAATCTAGAGTAGAAAGTTACCTCTAATGCGTAACTAAAATCTGCTGCGAAATAATAAGCAGACAATCAGGAGATAAACAATATATTACCTGAGATTCCTATCAAAAAACCTGAAGATATGGTGAAGATCATATCTAAATGAGAAATAACATTATCGGTGGTCAACCCTTTAGGCAGACGTTGTAACATAATGGTAAAAAATGATGTTGAACCCGAAGTACTAATGCTCTCATTCACAAACCAACTAATCGTAACCTCCTCTTCCATTGTCCTGATCTCAAAATGTATTAAGCCCATTACCACAACCATCATCGGAAAATGTAGCCAAAGAATATACCTTTCTCCACATCAATGGTTGTAGTTGTATTAAAATAGTTTAAAATAAATGTGTTGCTTCAAAAAAAATATTAACCAGCATCACAAAGAGAAGAAGAATGAAGGATGGGGCGGGGAGGAAGGGCGAGCTTTCAGGGATGAGAACTGGAAGGCGATCGAGCTGTAGTTGACAGAGGCCCAGGCATGATAGAGGAGAGGAGCTTGATGAGAAATGCAGTAGGACCTTAAATAGAGCAATGATGGGAATGGAGTTGAGGAAGATGAATGGAGGAAGCAAATAATAGCGGAGGTGGATAAAATGGTTTGGAGGTATTGTAGGCTGCCATCTATGCAGGATGTATCTAGAAATCAAAATGGGGTGGGTTCCGTCATGGAACAGTTGCAATCGAAACGGTTAGAAAGGGGGAAAAGTAGGAAGAGAAAGTGGGATGGATTCAGTTTCTAATTCAACTTTAAAAAATGTGCCAACGGAAGAGAAATCTATCTATTACTTTATATTAAAGCAGGAATTTCTCCAAGCTGATGTGAACTCTTCTGCTTTTCTCATTTCAAAATACCATTTCCCTATCCGTTTCCACGTTTTTTTTTTCTCCCTATGTTATCTCCAACTCCAACTTTCTGTAACTGTTCCCTCTGTATTTCCACCTATTCCTCTACGCTGCACTCTATTTCCCCTAATTTTTCCTTTCCAACGAATTTATAACGTTCCACTAACCGCTCCTGTTCCACTATCTCCACACATTTCCTTTCTTCTTCCCTACATCGCTTTCTACTTTAAAATCGAATCGATATGTTACCAACAATTCCACAAAATTGTATCGGTGTACTCAATTTTAATTTGTTTGAATTTCCTATTACCAAGCTTGCCTCTGGTATTTATACTTCTATCTTTTGATTTTGGTATTTGGTCTTTTACCACCCCTTAAATTCAAAATCAAAGTAATTCAATTGTCCATGGTTTGAAATTGATGTCAAACACTAATGTTTAGTCGGTCCTCATTCTAAACCTAAATTTTGCAAACATATAGTGCAATTACTTTGAAATTGATATGATAATTGGAAGCGATTTTCTTCTGCAACAATGAAGTTGGACTTTAACGAATTGAAGTTCTCTCTATGGTCAGTTGTTTTTTTCATAGAAATATTATTTTTTAAATCCTTCCGTGTTTGCCAAATTTTGGGTGGTTTGTGGTTTTTTGGTTTAGTGGATTTATTCATGCAGTTGAGTAGTTTGTTTAAATTACTGAGTGGACTTTGATCGTTATACTTTTAGTCGTAGAGAAGTGAGTGAATTGAGCAAGTTCAAGTAATGATTTATTATGTTTACTAAGAAGAAAAAATAATGCACTGGATATCTTAGTTTCTACGTATGTATGCTATGTGCTTTTTTTTAATAATATGTTCAGTTAAAATTTAAGGTGCTAAATTTTGGATTCAAAGGTTTTGAGTTGATTTGGTTTATTGGCAATTGACTATTTTGTGTTCCACTTTGTATAACCAACAACAGTTCCATTCATTTCCTCCTGCAATTTAAACAAATTCAACTATTTAGACATGCTAATTTATACTACAATGAATTAAAACAGTACATAGAAAACCTATGTCATATATTATCTGCCGCTTCTTTCGTTCCACTTAAATTTTTTATCAACTATCTTCTTACCTCTATATGGGTGTCATCATTTTAACACAGTATTTACTGTATTTTCTGTAGGAACAATGAATCAAAATGTGTAAATGCCATCCCACTTGGTGTATGTTACAAATTGGTCTACCATGAGAGTTAGAGTGGCTTGGCTATGGTTATTGATTCGCCAAAACACAAATGAACCATACAGACCCAACATGCAATTTCTTTACTACGTATCCAACTATCAGGTATAATCGTTTCTTGGTGAATGTCATATGCGATCATGTACGTTAGAACCTAAATTTCCTTATTCATACATGTGGGTGGTGTTTTGCGTGCGATATCTACCATCTCCAACTTACAAAAATGGACGGCACACAATCAGTTAATTGGGAGCTTTGTATTGATTATCGTATGTTTTATACTGCAGGATACTCCATCAACCAAACAAAGTACAGCCCAAGAGGATATGCAAACCAATGATAGTAAAAAAAAATGCTTTCAATTGTGGAATGCAAAGGAAAAATAATTAATCAAGGTTTCAATCTTAAGCTCTGTAACCTAATTATGCGTGAAACAAATTATTTTGTTCTAATTAATCTTAATTTAACATGTTGACAGCAACAATGCTATCAATGATAAAATTAACAGTCGAGCTCCTGTGATGAGTGGACGAAAGGGAGGGCGAAAAGGAATTAACATTGAAGTTACACTCAACTTTCTACAAAATTTTACGCAACCGTGAAATTTTCATCCTTAATGCTCCTGCTTATCTTTTAATGCATTTTCTGCCATCTTCAACTTTCAGTAATCATCTTCCTAACATATTGGTATATACCGAAACTAAATTTACTCTTAATTTATTTTTTACCAGGATGTGCAGTAAGTTGAACAAGATGTGGACTAAACAACATCAAGCATCATGAAAAACATCTTAAGATGGAGCTTTGAACCACTCATATTACCATGACTGCATTTAACTGCAGCCATCCAAGCATCTCCAATGCGAAGATCGTCTTAGCTTTGTGATATGTACTCCTTTTACGTCTTTGTATGTTAAAAATGTTTTATTTTCACTATTTGATGTTATTTAGGTTTGAACATTCAACCATGTACAAACTAATTTGCCTGGTTAGTAATACAATGACATCATTTTTTTGCTATTCAAACAACGCAGTTCATTGCTTTTTATTCATTTTACTACTATCAACTACCTTTTGCCACATCCTGCATTGTCATCGACCTAACTTACCAAACATACTGTGAGTTTCCATTACATGTTGCAAACAATGTTCGTAAATATTCTTAAAGACTTTATGAACTGAATAAGGAACTTTTTATTTATTAAAATAACAATAATACTGGTAGTGCTAATATTAATCATAATCAATTTCCTTTCTTTTTTAAATTGTATGTGTGGGTGTCTGTGTACACATACATAATATATATACTAATCAGGTATCCATAGTTTTTTTTGTACACAAATCAATCGGGAAAACGTGTTCAGATATCACAGAGAAATGGTGTATAAGTGCAATTGCGGGAAGAGCGTAACTAATGAGGTGCAATTTTTGTTATAGTGCATGAAGGTTTTTTTCTACAGCATGCGATAGTGTTTAAGATTCCCCGATTCATGCTCATAATTTGATATGTTGTACGAATGCAATGACATCTAGGGTTAGTAATACATTTTACAACTATCTCATTTCTTTTTCAACCCTTTCCAGTTTGGTTCATTTAAAAACCTCATTTCTACTTCTTTACTTATGAGGTAATACTTTTTACTATCAATTGGAGGATTCAGATCCATTTTTGGTAATTTTATGCAATTACTTTTAGATTCACTTCTAATTAGTGTTTGATTCCATATCTTCGAAGTTGGACAATGCTTTTTATTTCTATAAATTATTAGTTTCATGAGATATATAGAATTTTGAATCTATAAGTTTATGAATGTACTATCTTTAAGAATCGAGGACTAAAATACTATTGCAATCAATGTCCTTTCATCTTACAGAGAGTGTGTGTATTCTGCAGATCGAGATGATAGGATTAAATAAGTAATTTAGTGAAATGCAGTTGCAATTGCAAACAAATTATGCTTTTTTTTTCCTTTCACTTAATTAATGTTTTTTGTAGTAGAATTTCACACAAGATTGATACTATTCTCATGGAATCTTCAAAACAGTTATTCATGTTTCCACGTTTATAGATGCAATCATATCTTTATGTTGAAAGTGCATCCAACAATTAAACATGTACGTTGATATGATACAATTCTTAATCCACTTTAATGGTGCAGATGTACTATTTATGTGCTGTCGGGTGGAGGAAAAATATGTCCAATGATACTTATTTTGGTTTTCAAGCAGTAATATGAAACATATCTCATTTTTCAAACAAAAGATTTTTTTTTTTGCTCACTATCTGTCGACAGAGGCCGGCCTATACCACCTTTCAACACAATCTGTTCTTTATGGCATCCCTTTATGGCATCCCTATTTTAAGTACTGCCAAAGGGTTTCAAAGATTTGTGTATGGTGCAATAGTAGGTTAACTAATATTAATTTTTATCCTCATCCTATCTTCCCTTCAATTGAATATACAAGTTAGTCATTAATTTGTTCGAAAGTACTTCCTTTTAACGGATTGTGTTGGATATTTTCAACATTGCCTCCATAGTTTTTTTTTTTTTGTTTTAAAGTGAGAAGAAGAAGGAAGGAAGAATAGTCCCACATCTTGGAAAATATAAAAATCTATTTGTTTAAATAGATTCCTCATGCGAAGGTGGAGCCCTTTTGGTATCCAAATGTTTGCTTTGTTGTAAGGAGAGAAGTCATATATAACCACCACGTGCGCCGCCGCCGCCCCGCCCGACCAAACCAGGCCGGTTCAGATCTAAATTGACAGAATTAATTTTTTTATGAAATGGACCAGATTTATATTCAAATTTAAACGGAAAGATTTGGCGAGAGATGCGAGAATTGGTGATGGTGGGATATTTGAATGAATGGACATGACCGTTAGCAACAATTTTGAACAAGGGATGCAACGTTTTGAACAGATGCATCTCTATACAAATAGACATCTATCCAACACTATAAACAGCGACGTCCAAAACCATTGCTATTTCAACAAAAACAACAACAATTCTTATCTTCTTCTTTCAGATTTTATAACGTCAGAAAATGTGGCAGAACACTTTCATCGTAACCAGATTTTGCGACGCCTGCAAGGTGTTGCGAACACAAAAACGTTGCAAATCTGTTCTCTTCTTCTTCTCCATTCTATACCCTACAAATTTGCATCATCAGAAACTATAATAAAGTGTTCTTGGCCAGATCAAGGTTGCTCAAATCTTGAATCTGGTTATGCTGTTCCAAGGCTTCATTGAATCCTGAAGTCAATAGTTTGATAATCAAATACTAAGATTACAATTCACGGATTATAACAATGCCTGTGTGCGAAGCACGGGCCACTCACTAGTTTATTATTATGAAACGCAGAAGTGGATAAGAGGGCATTATTTTAAAATGATAAAGGGTGAGGAGTCCACATCGACAGTGAGAGGTTTCCGTTTTAATATTAAAGTAATAGATCTTTAGTGAACCACCCTTTTTAAAAAATGTAGTTCATTATAATATCAATTCCTTCTTTATTTGCGTCCAATGAAACTTGTAGAATTTTGCATTAAAATCATCAGGACTTGGGCTACTATTGTCATATATCTAAAATATTATGCTCCTTGGCTCCTCTAGATTAATTGGCAATAATAATTTTCTCTGTGCATTTATTGGTATTATTTACATTTGATGTTTTGTACACTGGTTGATCGAAGTTATATAATTATGTAAAGTATATTATGGCTTCTTCCTTGGTTTTTGGGGATTTGAAGTTAGCTGCACATTTTCATCTAAAATGCTTTGTACATTGTTTTAATTTTTCTAGCAGTCATTTTAGAGTGGAAGAATTTTATAGGCCGACCACCCTGTGTAAGCCAATTTACTTTAGATTTTGGTGTATGTCCATAGCTTCAACATTTAACATGTACATAAGCACTAATAAATTTGACTTCTATTGCTAGATCAGTTGAGAATCATGGGGATTGTCGATTAGTTGGAGATATATAGAGTTATTCATCATTCCAATGTTGCCACGTTATTTCATTTTTCCTATTCTATTCATGTTCTGATTTTTAAGGTTGTTTTTAATCAATTTGAGCTTTTGTATGCACTTGAAAACTAGGCTGCCTTGAGTATTCGCTGTAAGTAATTTTCGATGCATTGTGAATATCCACTTAGGTATGACCAAGGATTATCAAACTTAAAAGGTTTGTTTTGTCCTGATCTAAGTGATTACTAAGACTTATATAGATTCGGGAATGATCCAAGATGAGTGATTTAGTTTAGATACATTTATTGCAGGACCCTTAGAACCCTAGGTCTGTATTTATAAGGTAGGTAAATAGCACAGCAGCTTGGAGTCAGCATTGATGGTTTTCGACCTCAATACTATGAACCGAGACGTTGTTGATTGATTATCGGTAGCACAAGTTGAAGGCGACACTAAACATTTATGAAGAGCAGTGTTGATATATGGCATTATTGAGAAAGAGCAACCTCATCTAATTTAGTGTTGGCATTGTTAACTTCTGTGGATATTAACGACGTTCACCATCAACATCGCATGTATAGCCTCTGTAGACATTGATGATGTTCGTCATCAATATTTTAGAGTGACGGCTTTGATCATTGACGACATTAATGATGGGTGGTTCTATCTGTACGACAACTCTAAGAAGCAATGGCGTCGGTATTGAAGCAACATCATGGAGATGTGAAATCATTATTTAACATAATAGATGAACAGCGGTATTGAACAATTGCGGCGTTGGCGATGACGTTATTAAGTTTGAGCAACATTATTGGAGCAGCATCAGCCATAAACTTCTTTGATGACAATGGTGCACAACATCACTTATTAAATGGATGGCGGCATTGATTAGGCATGGCATCAATAAGACATGACGTTGGTAGGAGATGGCTTTATCCAGTATATCTTAGGCAACTATGATTCTCGGTATCATCATGTGTGGTACCATTGATGAGCAACATTGATCATGATCGATATCCTTACTTTTTTGATAACTTACGATGTTAATTCCGTTCGACGTTTCTTTCTGATGCAAGTCCACCTAACCCTATGGGTGATGAGCTGCATTTGATGTTGTCTAGGGTTCTTTGAATTTACTGGTGAAATGCGGTGCCAAAGTTGATGAGAGTCAGTGTCATTAATGTCAGCACTAACTCATTTCCATTATTTTGGCAGTGCTTATTGATGCGGCATTGTAATCAAGTAGCATGTCAAACATCTTCGAGGTCGATAATGGTAACAATATTTGTCTCCCTAGCGTAGATGAGTCAATAAATTTTATTTGTCGCCTTTTGGTATCCCAAGTAGATCTCAACCTTTTATTTGAATTGAATCAATGATGTCAACTCGTCTTGCTTTTCTTTTATAAATAGTTGAGCTTCCTCTTCACCGTTCTTTCACCTATAATTCAAAAGCTCAAGCAAGAAAATAAACATTCTAAATTCACCTGCAAATTCTAGTTCTTTGATATCAACTTTTAAAACTAAGGTACGAATTTCGTTCAATCAAATCACAAGTTAGTTTATATGGTTTTTGCATTGATATTCTCGTTAGGTCTTAACTTAGATATTAGTATTTTTGAAATCGACACTTGAGTTTGATCATCTAGCTCCAATACTTAAATTTTGATTGTCAGTCGCGATTACTAGTCGTTGAACACATGGTACTGTCTTGTTAATTTTACATTGATTAATTGTTTTGTGGCATCGATTTAGGAATTTGCTGGTTTCCCGATTTATGATGAAGCAGGTAGCTTATCAAACCTAAACACGTTACTATTCAAACCTGTGTTGGTACAGACATTAATAACACTGCTAGAAGGTTTGATATTGATTAATTAATAGCACAAGGCTTTCGTACAGAATGAATAGGTTCTAATATCAATCGATATTTGTACAAAAAATGACAGGTTCTAGGTTTACTAGCGACAAAGTTGACTTATTGGACCTAATACTCAATATCGACTTTCACTATATCAACATCGATCATTAACGACATTATTATGATACTCGACACTGATGAAGCTCTATATTAACTTGTTATCCTAGTAGCTTACCATTTATGTCGTGGGACTCTTATATCATTAATGAATGAGATAAAGTGAGACAACCCTTTATTATTATGAAAAAAATCTACATCGCTTGTATGAGACATCACTTAGTTCTGTATTTAATGTGGGCGATACCAATTACTTTCTGCGTCGGTTTATGAAGTTTTAATTTGATATCAACAGTCTTATTGTTCATCACTATTGTTCTATAACCATTTTAACATTATAGATTAAATTTCATATAGTATCACTGTCTACAACCTAGCTGACTTAACGTATTATGAGTTATTTAATTGATTTATGCACCACCAACTCATGCTATTGTGATTCATTAATGCTGACAACTTTATTACCTCAACGTAGGTTATAGTCGTAGTGTTGACTTGTGTTTTATTATAAAAGCTTTGTGACATTCAACATCAATATAGCTATTGATGTAGATTTATTAATGTAGCGTATCTTCCTTTATTTGAATTTTCCTATAGCTTTTCCATGGAATTCCTTTGTTAAAGTTTAAGTCTTTTAATAAACTCGACATGCGCCATTCGAGGGTTATTAACTTATGATTAACATATAGTTTAAGTATCTTGACTCCAACACTTAGATAGTAGATAAATCATGTAGATAATAATTGCTGACTTAGCATGCAGTAATTCTTTCTATATAATATGAACATTATCATTTCTTAAAATTGGAATGATAACACCTAACAAGCCAATGGAAAATTCAAAGCTCAATAAGAAGTCCGTCAAGAAGCCTAGCAAAGGGCCTAAGCCTTCACCTTCAGCCAACAAGAAAGGAGATAATATTTTGATTTTGTCATATATCACGATCTAGTAAGAAGTGAATTCCATCCTTGAGCAATTTGAAATTATTAGGATTGAAGCCATTCCCACGGGCCCTGTAGATAACATTTATAACCCACCAGAGAAATATTTTGCCTTTACCTATACATTTCTGGCACACAAGCTACCTCCTTTTCCCAGCTTTCTCCAAAGACATTTGGTACATCTAGGCATTGCACCAATTAAATTCCTGCCAAATTCTTACACGTATTTGACTTCTTTAGAAGTCTTGACTTACGAGGCGGGACTCCTTTCCCTTAATGCTGAAATTCTCCATTCGATAGTTGGTCCTACTAAGGTGGGTGAACAATTAGACCATCAATTGTATCCAATCCATCCCCACCCAAAAAGTATGATATCTGAGTGTGTAAACAAGACGAAAGGATAGAAAATGAAATTATTTTTGGTCAAGTGCTTCTCTAATTTTAAAGGGACCTTTTTCATTGTTAATAAGTTTCTTTTTCTTGGTTATCCATGTTAATTTATTATCCTTTACTAGTAGGTGTTTTCCATTCAGATCCCATCCCTAAGAAGTAAAACCTTGCAGATCAAAAAATTATGTTTTACTTAACTCAAGCAGCAAAAAAATAGGGAACATGGTCAAACTATTTACTCTAGCTAAACTTCTCCAATATTTTATTATTTTGGATCGCCACAAGAGCTTGGGGGAGCTCCTAATGGTCAAGTACAACGCTCGAGGAAAATGTTCATTAGCAATGTGTAAGTCAAATTCCTTTACTTCCAGTCCACCAGTTCAACCCGAGATGGGTAAGATATCACTGCATTTATACAAAACCACTTGTGATATTACCTCATAAACTCATTTTCCTAATTCAGGCTCATTTGTCTTAGTAGTTGTTCCTATAGAGAAGTAGGCCACAAGTGATGACCCTAAAGATAAAATGAGTAAAGATGACAGTCCTGCCCCGACTTAGGCTCTCGAATCCTAATCTCTCAGGGATCCCATTGCTAGTTCGTTCAAATCTATAAAAAGGAAACTAAGTGATGGTTCTACAGCCGCTACCATCTCTACTAAGAAGCCTAAAGTTGGGGGCGTGAATACTTCTGTTATTGTAAAGGAGATTCCATTTGTAGACATCGATTCAGATTCTAGGGCCCTAAACCTCAGTCCTTCTGTTGAGAGAACTCATCAAATGACTGAAGTGGAGTAGTCTCAAGGCCCACCCCTTCATATTACTTTTCCGGGTACCCACAGGGAACTAAATCGTCTTTGCAAGGAGCTTAGACTATGTACAGAAGACTCGCTTCCTTCCAAATCTCAATCCCCAACTCTCATTAGTAAGTTTGATGACCTTCTTTAATTGGTCATTCAATCCTCATCTTTCACTGCCCTTAAGCCACCACAGCCTTCCTCTTATACTTAAGATCATTGATTTTCCATTCTTAAACAATTTCTATCATTATATACTTTTCCCACTTAACCATCTTAGATTGCTTAATCTTTCATGCATAACATCCCCATTTATGTTTGCTACTCATTTCAGGCTTCTAAACACATGTTTATGTATCAAGAGGATGCTTTAGGATCCCCTAACGAATTGTCTAAGCTTAAAGAGCATGTTTCTTCTTTTAATAATCATATAATTAACATCGACGACGAATGAGGCTATAAAAGAAAAATAAAAGCTCGCCACCTCACATAAGGAAACAAAAACTTTACCTCATAACCAAAGGAATGCCAAACAGATTACAGATAATAAGGCAAAAGCTTTGGAATTAGCATTTGAGGATGCTGGCATAGGGGAGGCCAAGCTTGTGGATGAGAATGCATCTCTCAAGAGAAAGTTGCAAAAGAAAATCGACTAGCATGATTATTGACGCAAAGCATAAGGCATCCCATTTCCTTGACTCAGCTCTCAATACCATCGTTGAGAGATCCTATAAAAAGGCTCTATTTATAGCGTATGTTAATAACGCCCACAATTGCTCCGATTTAGACTTTCCTTCTCTTCCTCCAATTTTAAATAAGAAGTTTATGAATGAATTCAAATCTATGCTAAATAAAGCTCAAGCATCTAGAGAGTGACCCTTTGACGAAGAGGAGGAAATTAATGCCAAGAAGCTATTGGCTTTTGATGATCCTCCAACTGACGAGGAGATACAGTCAGATGAGGAAGAAGAAGATATCGATGAGAATAAAGGCGATGATAGCTATGGTAATGATAACAATGATAGCAATGATAATGGTAAGGGTGGAGGCAACGGAAAGGGTCTCTCTTGATCACCAGATGACGGATGTATCGAGAGATACTAACCCAGACTTAGGGGCCTAGGGTACAGAAGCTATTAATATTCCTGGTCCTAAAAAATAGAGATCCTTCCCAAAAAGGCAGTGATTCTCAAAGCCATAAGTCTAAAGAGAAAGAGAAAATTTCTTCCTCCTCAATTCCACTCTCTCAGGTATGGTTTTCCCTATTTAAATGTCTTAAATCACCAAACAACTCTTAGTTAATACATTAATTATTTTAGTCAAGGAGAAATCAAAATATCATTATGACGTTATGCTTGAAATGAAGCAAATGAAAGTACATCGATTTAACAGAGAGTTGGATAAACAATTGAAAGAGAATAATGAGTCATCTGAGAAATACAAGAACCTTTCTACAAGTGCGTCAAAATTAACATTTTTCAAAGAAAGGGAAGTTGCTCCACCAATGAAGAGAGCATGCCCCTGTCGGGATAAACTATTAATAGAAAATGCAGAGCTAATGACCCTTTTTTGGATGTTGATTGATGATAGAAATACCTTGGAGGAGTTTCTATATAGAGCTTACTTTAAGGGTAAGTTCGTTGACTTCTCCTATTTAGGTGACAACTACGGAGGTTTGCTTAGGCGCTTTCATCGTAGATACTTAGATGAGCATGGTTCCGATCCTCATTCCGGGGTGTGTTGGAATCTGCTAAGAGTTGCCTCTATTCCTCTTTCATCCCGTTGTCTTTCGCTAAAAAACTCAAATATAATAAGAAAATATTTATTTTTGAATTATATAAGAAATCAATTTTGTGTGAACTGGATCGATCGTATAACTATATTCTAGTAGTTTATGAACTTTATCGCTTTTTGTTCTTCTTCTTTTACTCTAATTTTATCATATTTGTATGGAGTAAAGACAACTCAAGCAGTCCGGTTCTAATGGAACTCTTGAATAAATTTGTCGATTTAAACAAAGATCTTAAAGAAAGATCTTTAATTCTTAAGACATAACAGTTAGCGAGACACTGCTTTCTCAGAGATCCACAAGAAGTTTACATGTGGTTTCCTCATTTTTGTTTTGACTTCTTAGGCGATGAAAAGGATAAGTTGCTTAGTGAATTTCGAACCTATCACGCCAAACTAATATGAAATAACGCTAGTCCTTCGGTTAGGGAATGAGATTATCGTCGATTCCCTCTGGTTAACACTCCAAAAGGGATCAAAACTTCTTTTGATTCCACTCTCGCCCTATCCACTGGGTCATTTAAAAAAGCCCAAACTACGGTTTTGAAGCTCTAAAAGTTAGTTGAATATTTAGGAAATGTAATCTTAAAGTAATTGACTTTAGTTGAATATTTAGGAAATGTAATCTTAAAGTAATTGACTTTCTTTTTTGTCTGTAAACTTTACTATTATTAATGAAAAAGCTTGTTTTCCATGTATTAATCCCTATGTTACTTATTCTGAATAGAAAACCCAATTAATGTGTGCATTTGATCCACTAGACGTTTTCTTATGATTGATTGAGATTAACGATAGATTATAGCAGATATAGAAAAGAGGAGTCCTCTCAAGATGTTTCAGCTTTACAATTTCCAAATAATCCAGAGGCGAAAAAATGGCATAAGTGATACTTTCGGATTAACCTATAAAAGACTGAAGGAATGAATTTCCATCTTAGAAAAAGATATTAAGGAGAAGGATAAAGGAATTTTAGAACTAAGAGATCAGGTAAACTTAGCCCCTGAATCCAGGCCTTCAATTGAGGTCGACGCCGAAACAACTAAGTTAGATCAACGAATAAATGATCTTGAAGTAGAGCTAATGAAAAGTCAATTCTATTGTCAGCCGTTAGAGCATATGTGAGTAAAGGCAAATTTGGTCTTCCTACCCCTACCTTCGGCAGAGTGACCAAATCTCGATCTTTAGCTAGGCAAGAATTTCCCAACTTATTAAATCCTCCTCTGGGATTAAGCGATGAGACGATCTCAAAAAGGAGTAGACAAGTTAAACTTGAATGCATGCAACATTTAAAAAATAAATGGAATGAAAAAGTATGTCAGTGTCTTATTGACTATGAAAGCAAAGTAGAAAAGCTTGAACATGAGAAATATATTCTTAAACAGGAAATTGAAGAGTTGAAAAGTATGGTTAAAACTTTGAGAGGAGCCAACAAGACACTCCAGAATGCTTTGAGAACTCAAATTGATTCAGCTGATGATGTAGATACCATTCGAAACATGGAAAATAAATTCAAAGAGCTTTTAGACACGGCCCTTCACCACATTACCAATCCTTTAATGGTCAAAGATTTGGACGAGCTAGCATGGAGCGAAGATTTGCTTTAAATAGACTCTTCCTTTTGTTTCGATTTTTGTACCTACAACTTTGCATATAGTATAGCCGACCATAAATGAATTTGTATATGAATGAATATTACCTCAAATGTTAGTAATGTAGCTTTAAATCAAATATTGGCTCTTACTTGAAATTGCTTAGAAATTAGCATCCTACTTTTTACATTTTGAACTTTGGATGCATAGATCAATATTCTGCTTATTAAGGGAATATAGAACCTTGCTTATTGAGATCTTTAGAATTTGATACAAGAAGTTTCTTTCCCATAATATTCAGTAGCTTCTCTAGTAATAAAAATTCTCGTTAAATGAATTCCAATCTTGATTCAGAGCTACTTTAGCGATGCTCCATTGTCGAAAAATCCTTTTGATAACAATTTTA
The DNA here is from genome assembly GCA_030765085.1 of Allium cepa. Classification (NCBI taxonomy): domain Eukaryota; kingdom Viridiplantae; phylum Streptophyta; class Magnoliopsida; order Asparagales; family Amaryllidaceae; genus Allium; species Allium cepa. Next base: position 912,622,890 of record CM060929.1, on the reverse strand, counting down.
ATAAAAGTCCACAGAGCCATTCGAACTATGGTGTAAATAGAAGACCAAAAAATCTATCTAGTGATTGATAATAGATGACTGGAAATCTATCTGGCAACAGTATTGGGAAACCAAAACACCTATCTAGTAATAGAAGACCAGAACATGCATCTAGCAATAGTAATAGAAAACCAAAACACCTGTGTGGTAGTAGTAATAGAAGACTAGAAATCTTTATATGGTAGCAATCCCCTCTTTTGGGATAACTATCAATTGAGTGCTCGTATTTTGGTAGATCTTCCTCTAGAACAGCCTCAATCCTTCTTTTGGAATGAATTAAATTTGATTGATCTTCCTCCAGAAGACTAATTCTAAGAGGAGCTTTAGTAAGGCTATGGATACGGTACTAAAGGCTTTGTCTAGTGCATTTGGAGCTATCCTTAAGTTGAACCAAGACTTACCCAACCTCGTTCAAGAAGGTACTTCAATGAGGCCTTTGATGATGACACTAAAGGCTAGTTCAGCGCTTTGGATAAACCAAAGGCTTAGCCATCCTTCCTCTAGGAGGCACTCCAACCAAACCGCATAGGCAGCGGTTGAAGGCTTGCAGATGCTATACTTAGGCCTTTTCAGATGAAACCAAAGTCTTACTCTAGGAGATGCTTTGACCAGGCCATCTTGGCAGGAACAAAGGCTTAGCCGCTTACTACCATCTTAGATAATGGTTTGGGCCTTTTATTATTTTTAGGAGAGTTTTACTCCTCAACTATCTAGATACACTTATTTCGTTCGGAAGATCTTATTTTATTGCGGCTGACTTAGCGTCTTCGTAAAAATTCATTCATCTTTCTTTACCCTAGGAAAATTATTGATTAAGCCCTCCAAGATTCGATATTGGTTTGTGTCGTGTCCATTTGCTCAATGATAATAACAGTATAGTCCTTCGAGATTTCTTTCATTCTTGGGATGCTTCTTTTGCGAAGGCAGTAGTTGAGTTTATCCACGGTTAAGAAGTAGATATTCTCGTAAGAGGTTATAAGGGAGCAATTTTTAGGAAGCCGTGTTCTTTTAGAAGTTGATCCTCTAGAATTCCTTTTTGCTCTCTTATGCATGGTAGGCTCTTTTGCTTCCATAACAAGCTTTCTTTTTAAAGAGTCTCGAGTTTCACTTATTTCTTGAGAGTGGTTAAGGACATTTCCCATCTTTTAGCGAATCAATCAAAATCCTGTGTTATTTCTCTTTCGGAAATGGTCCCCTTTGCTTTGAGTTGAATTTCCTTCCTTATTTTCAAGAAGACGCTATCCTTTTTGCGCTGCATTCCTAGGGCAAAGATCGGTGTTGGCCCTATGCAAAATGGTTTCAGACTCCATCTATCTTGGTTGTAATATGCTACTTGTCTTCTCTTTTTCTCGATGATTTGCAGTGCCTTTGTTCTTAGTACTTGTTCATCATGAAGCTCGTGGATCATTTGTGATTTGGTAAGTTGGCTTTGTCATTTGAGGCTCGAAGTATCCTTGTCGGAGATCTTAACATGATTAACTGGCATGACTAAGCAAAACTTAGTTGATGCGATTAATTGGTGTTGAAGAACTATGGTAAGTTAGATGGAATGGGATATACCTAGTAGGGGCAAGTCCTTTAATCCCTATATATGCAAGCTATGGTAGTTCCACTTAGGATTTTAATGGAGAGGAAGGATCGAGCTCTCCTTCTAGCGCTAAAATGTTAACTAGTTTCTTCGTTAACCCTAAAAGCGTAGGTAAAGTTGTCTTGGTTGAGGGACGGTTAAGGAAATGCTGGGCTAAGTAGCTAGGAAGAAACATGTTTAATGTGAAGTCTATAATAATTAAATTGTGCATCAAATAACAAGGCTATGGTTATGTGTCATGAGAGAACAAAGTTGATATGCAAGTTACAAGTCAAGCCAAATCAATATGTAAGTCGCAAAATACATCAAATATGCTATGACATAGTTTATTATTCAATCGATTATGTGTACAAAGTTTGAGTGTTACAATCAGCCTAAATCCCCAAACCGATTTAAGGTTACGAATTGAAAAATGTAAGAAGAGAAGTAAGAATGATTCGCCCCTCTCCAAGACCCCTAAGTCCGTATTTATATGGATGGGTAAGTGGCATAGCATCTTGGAGTCGGCATTGATGGTTTTCAGTGTCAACAATGTGTACTGAGAGTCTCTTGATTGACTGCCGGCAGCATCAGTCGAAGGCGGCACTAAGCGTTGATGAATAGCAGGGTTGAAATGTGGTAGTATTAAGAAAGAGCAACTTCATCTAAATTAGTGTCGACATCATTAACTTCTATGGATATTGACGGTATTCACCATCAATATCGCATGTGTAGCCTCTGTAGACATTGATGACGTTCATCGTCAAAAGAGTGGTGGCTTTGATCATTGGTGACATTAATGATGGTTTGTCCTATCTAGATGATGACTCTAAGGAGTGCCGACGTTGGTATTGAAGCAACATCATGGAGATGTGACATCATTAATTAACATCATAGATGAATAGTGATATAGAATAGTGGCGACATCGACGACGTTATTAACTATGAGCAGCATTATTGGTGCAGCATCGGCCATAAAATTTTCACATCAACAATGGTGCACGACATCATTTCTTAAGTGGATGGCAGCATTGATTAGGCATAGTATCAATGAGTCGTGACGTTGATAGCAGGCCGCTTTATCCAGTATAGCTTGGGAAACTATGAGTCTCGGTATCATCTTGTGGTAACAGTCAATAATTGATGAAGCGCGGTATCATCGATGGGCGATGTCGATCATGCTCGATATCCTTACTTTCGTTGATAACTTAAAATGTTAATTCCATTTGGCATTGCTTTATGGTGCAAGTCCACCTAACCCTATTTATGCTAGGCGGCATTGATGTTGTCTAAGGTTCATTAACTTTATTGATGAAATGCAATGCCAACACTGATGAGAGTCGGCATCATTGTTGTTGGAACTAACTCATTTTCATTAATTTGGCACTGCTTATTGATGCGGCATCATGATCAAGTAGCAGGTCAAATTTCTTCAAGATATGCAATGGTGACAACACTGGGTATCGAAATCCAAAGATATAGAAAACTTGGACTTTTGAGACTCATTAAATAACAATATATTTGGAGCATAGACAATTAATACACCAATGTCTTTGTATATACAACTTTCTAGTAAAGGCTCTTTGATCTCAAAAAAGGATAATGCATAGATGAAGAAGGTGCCCTATGCGAGTGTAGTTTGTAACTTGATATATTTTATGGTTTGCACTAGGCTTGCTATTGCACGGTCTGTTAGATTGGTTAGTAGATACATGGCAAATCCCGGAAAGACGCATTAGAAGATGGTGAAGTATATTTTAGATATCTTAGAGGAATTCCATATCATAGGCTTGTTTTTGACGGCATAGATGGATATTTTAGCTTGGTTGGATATTGTGATTCTAACTATGCCGAGGATAGAGATCGAAAGAACTCAACCTCAGGCTATGTGTTCGTTCTTACAGGAGCAACTATTAGTTGAAGAGTGAGGTTGCAGACGATAGTTGTTTTGTCTAATATAGAGAAATACCTGATGGATGCTGTTGAAACATCTAACGAGGCATTTGGGTTAAAGCGATTGATATGTTATTTAGGCTTCGTGTATGATGGTTGTGTTGAGTTGTGATAGTCAAAGTGCCATTCACTTAGTTGAAAATCTACCTTTCTGCTCGAGGACGAAACAAATAGAGGTGAGAAGGCTTTCTTTTCTTAATGAATGAAGATAAGCTAGTACATCTTCAAAAGATTCGCACAAAGGAAAATGCAGCACATATGTTTACCAAGTTATTGCCCACTGCAAAGTTTGGACATTGCTCGAGCCTGATCCGTTTATTTTGGTGCTAGGCACTTGGTGCCACATAGTGACACATAAGAGAGTAAGTTGGTAGATGGAGATATTTGCTTTCATTATGGAGATTGATTGGTCCTCTACGGAGAGGGACTTTCAAGATATTGTTGGCGTATAGTGGCCTTGCAAGATTTTGTTGATAAAGTGCACTGAATGGTGGTCATGCCGGAACTCATTGGGAAAATATCTATGGTGTCTTATACGAGAGTTTCTTGGAAATTGAAAATATACGTGGAGTTGGTGGACTTATATAGAAATATAGTATCAAGGTGGAGATTGTAAGGTTTCGATGATACAATATTTTCATATTAAATAAGATTTGAAAGATGTTTGAGTCAAGTGGAATTGCAACCCAAATTGATGGTCTTTTTTAATGCAATAAAGAAGAAAAGAAATCACCCAAATGAGAATGAGTTATTTTAGAAAGATTGAAGTAATCAATCAATTCTTTAATTAACTGATTAAATTTTTTTTTGAACTAGTACTTTATATACAACAAATCATTGGGACAACATATCCCATGTCAAATAAACGAGAAACAGCCCGCAAATCCATACCCCTTGAGTCAAGACTATTCTACATCATTTAACTTAAATGGAACAGAAATACGAACCATTAGGGTTAAAGAAGAAGAGGTAGAAGAAAGAAGGAACTAAACAATATCAGAATTTCACAGTCGCAGCGGAATAAACTATAATAGTAAATAATAGATCTTTACACAAAATGGAACTATATCTATTTTATACATCATATCATCAGAACGTCTCATACAAACAACATTTAACAGTCAGACAATTTCATACAATCACAACAGCGGATGTATATATAATACGGATAATACGTCTCGGACTCCAGCTCCTATCCTGCTCCAAAGCATCCTGTCCTGAACATATAATACTCGGTCTGACCCGAGCATTATAATGAAAACATCCGAGTCAGTCTGGAATACCAGTTGATAATAATGCATCCAAATTGATTATTAAAGTTTCAAAAATCCTTTGAAAACAAAAGCATATCGTAAGACCACGCCACAAATAAACATGTCGGGCTTTTACCTTACGATGGCTAAAACACTTTTTACAGAAATCCTCCGATATTATAATAGGGTCTACATACAAATACTTATAAAATAGCCGAAATTGTTACATGATTAAATTCCAGCTACTAGCCACAATGTGGGTAATACAAACAAAACTCGTAAAAGGCGCGTAGGGAGAATGGGTTTCCAACAATGACTAGGAACTGGGGTACCACCTATCACAGTACCTGGTCTAGATCAGCGTACCGAGGACCACGCCCGATCCCCTGCAACACAAGGCCCGGACTACCCCTTATTGGATAGTCTCGAGTAACATCACCCCGCGGGTGGGATCGGCAACCGCACCACTAAGACGAAATAAAAGGGACATCTAGACAGGAATGACCTTACCCGGAAATGGGTGCTGCCCACCAAGCCTTGTTGCATATCCCCTGATTTTCAGTCATTCCCGGTTGATGAGGCTTGAGGCTAAGTGTTACCTTTTAGAACGTTTCACTTAGAATGTCCATCGCCCACCTGACGATGTTCCGAAAGCATTCATCCATACAAGTCCGTCCCGTGTTCGAACGGAACCGAAGGCACTACTCCTACTACGTCCATTTTGGAAATATCCTCAGGATTAGTAGTGACTAGCCTTTGCACTTCACTGCTCCATCTTCGACTCCGACCACGTTTTTCCACGAAACGTACAAACCGGATCGAAGTGGTTTTCGAGAAATAAATCTCGATCCCGGTCTCTTCGAAACGATCAACGCATTTGTCCAATATTGATAGTCGGTGATTTAACTATCAATTAACATTCACAAACATCCATCACATAATAAATAATTGCCCACATTATTTATTTTCCTCAAAAATATCTTTGCGGGATATAATTCCATTTTCAAAATCCCTTTGAAACACTTTTCAAACTCAATTCTTCTCATGGAAATGATTTCCAAATCTTTACTTCCTCCGAAAACATCCAAATACCCATATTTAAGGTTGAAAATAATTTAAATACTTTATTTTTGAACATACATTTATATTAACACTACTTACATGCTTAATTTAAAATACATATATACCTTTAAAAATGTTTCGAATAAAACTACTTTATAAAATATAAACTATTATCTTTAAAATAATTTAAGTCATGCTAGATTTAAAAATAAAGTTATGAATCCCTATACAATTTCAAATAAAGCTTTAATTGATTTTCTTTAAAATAGAACCATTTATAAAATATAAAGGATAATAATATTCTTTAAAACGTAATTCTAATTACCCTTTAAAAATAGTTACTTCTATAACCACTTTAATACATGTTCACTTTAAAAATTCTTACAACTTAAATTTTTTACTTGAAATCATTCTTTAATATAACTTCAAACTCTAATGTTTCAAAAATCTATTTTAAAAACGTACTTGGCTTTCCTGGAAATACACTTCCATCTTAGAATAACCAGAGAATTCTTTTTATCAATCCAACACGATTTATCCCAATTCAATTTTACGTTCATCCCGTAAAATCCTTTCCATACTTTAAAAATAGCTCCTTTTATTTTTAAACACGTTGCTATTTCCTGGAAATCACTTTCAAACATACGTTTAAAATATTTTAAATAAGCTCTAGAAATTATTTAATTGAAAATAATACCTAAGGAAATATATAGGGTTTCCTAAGTATTTTAAATAAAATTTAACTTTTAAAATAAGGTTATTAAATCAAATATTCATATTAAAATTTGCTTTTGAAAACTTAATACTACTTTACCTTTTTCAAAAAATAATTAAATACCATAATTACTTAATCAAATATTTGCTTTCACTTAAAAACATTTTAAAATAATATTTCTTTCTAAAAATATTCTAAACATATTTAAACTGCAAATTTTATAATTTGAAAGCTTTCTTAAAAACAAAATAAAATTTTCAGTAGAAAGCACACTTCCCATTCTTTAAAAATAAATCTCACTATTCTTTAAACAATTCACATTTCCTTTATAGATCACATTTCCAAACATTTCAAATTATCAACCAATCTTCTTGAATTTGATCCCTTTAAAATTCTTTACTTAGGAATTTCTTTTATATCCTTTAAACCCAATTCATCTATTTATATTTAAAATTTTCAAGTTGTATTCACCCAATCACAGCACAACATAATTTAAACTTCAATCTAATTCATCACAGCATATAAGTCAAACAAGGCATAACAAGATCTAAACAATTTATCACAGAATAATAAATAGGATATATCACAGAATATAAATTTAAATTTCTATTTGTGAGGGATCCAGTTGGATCCCTCCAACCTGTTTTCCCTGCATCCACACATATTAGCACAACAATATATATCGATTCAATTTGATAATAATTATCATATTCAACCAATCAAGCAATCATTCAATTATTGACTATTTAAAGTAACTAATATTCCAGATGTGAGTGAGTGAAACCCACCTTGGGTTTTCGACGAGCGTTCAAATTTAAATTAAATCGAACGCCGTTCGATTTAACCTAAAGTTTTACTTGCTCGGAATGAATCCAGAATTGCACCACTACGTAGATCGCGTCTCTGCGATTCCGGCGTCGCCAGTTTCGTCGAAATCTGACAACGAATGCATTAGATATGAATTTTATAAATTTCAATTTCAAATTTAAACAAATTTCTTTATATATATATATATATACCATAACAATCATGACCGCTTTCTTCATCATCCTCGCATTCGCTCCAGGCAACAGAACCCAAAACGCACACGACCACAACCGACTAAGCGCCTCCCCAACGTCCACTTGAACACGATCAACGGCAACCACGACGAAGCCCTTCGCCGTCACGACCTACGTCCCAGATGCGGCGAAGCTCAACCTCCCCCTTACACCAGAAACCGTGCGCGATAATCCCACGAACGCGGGCCCCTAATTACCAAACGACGACGATAGCCGAGATCCACCATTGGATAGGTAGACATCGAGGTGTTCTTCGACTTTCCAATTGGAAGCATCTTCTAAAACTCGATGGATTGATCGATAATTGGAGGCGAAGGTGGATGATTTTCGGCCATTGGAGAATAGAAGTGGCGGCCGGTAAAGAATAACAAGGGTTTTGTGTAAACGCATGTGTATACACACACACACACACACACACACACACACACACACATATACACGTATAACCCTATATTTTATTATTAAATTCATTTTAAAGCAACTTATACTAACGATCTCCAAATCACACGTGCCGCCTGGCGTTCCTAAGGTTTCACCCACATTCCGAACACAATGGAACGTATTTCGGAAGCTAATTCGTTCATATGTGCGAGTTACGAAAATAAACGATCAATTTTAAATTAAATCGATTAAAGTATTTTCTATGCGTTTTAAGTTGCCGGGGTCAAAAGACAACTCCGATTGTTACGAAAATTGAAATTCGATAATAACTAATTATTACAGATCCAATGGAACTAGTTTCATCGGATTCCGAGACTGTGTCCCGGTAGGCTATTTTAACACGTCAATTAAATCGAGCGATTTTCACAATCGTTGAAATCATCTAAAATTTCACCTTTAAAATATTATTAACTTAATTATGATTCATATAGAATTTATAATCACGTTAGAAATCGTTCTAATTCGTTTTAAATCAAAATCTGAATATTTGCATTATTATATTATTAAATTCCATTATTAAATTAATATAAAATTCCAAATTTAATTTATCGACTTTTAATCCCATCCAACGGTCCAATATTATAATCCAAATCCAAATAGACTTAAAATAAATTTTAGAATCTATTTTTATCTCTATTTACACTCACAATCACCAATTATTCCAATTCTAATATTAAGTTATTATTATTCAAATTTCAATTAAATTACCGTATATAAAATTTTAACCAATTTTATTAATTTAACCGAAGTCTTTTATTTCAAAATCAAATTATAATCCATATTCGACATTAAAAATGAATTAAACGTTCAAATCTGGCGATCCAAAATTCTGGGACGTTACATTCCTTCCCCCTTATAAAAATTTCGTCCCCGAAATTTGTTAAGGTAAAAGAATGTTCCTAATCCAATAACAAAACCCACTTAGTGAAAATCCCAAATTCATTTTGCCTAAACTCTTTAGTTTCAAATCGAAACTACTAGTTTCGACTTCCATTCCAAAATCCTTTTAATTTTAATTGTTATTTGAAATCAATTTTGTCGTTAATGAAACATTTCGAATTTTCCAAAAATTTTCTAACTCTCAAAATTTCCGAAAAATTTTGACAGAGACTCCCCTGTACGGAGGAGCTTTTGCAATTTCACAATAGATATAAATATATATATACATCGACCCACACGGTCGGAAATACCAAAAACAATTCATATTTCCTATTTTTATTGCGTGGGCGTACCTATTAGCATTTTTAAAGCAAGCAGCTAAATGGTATCGCCTATACGCACTCCAACTCTATCCATTGCCTCCCATACCTGTACTTACTTAAACAAACACATCAGTTTCCAATAATATGAGCATTTATCAACATTCCTTTCATTAGTCTAGCCAAACTCATCAATTTCATAGTTTAAACAAGTAAACTTCATAATTTAACAATGTTAACCATATTTTATCAGCAATTCAAAGACTTCAATCACCTTTTTAAATTTCTTATACAAGTCCAAACTTCATTTTATTTCACTTGAATGGTTTACATTCAATTTTAATATTCTCAATCCATATTCACATCAATATGATTACATGTGTATTACTTGCATCAATTTACTTCAATTCAATTTCTAATTGATTCACAATCAAATTCTTATTCTTAAATTTGATATACTTACATTTCTTTTATGATTCACTTTCTTTCATATGCAAAATCACTTAATAAAATTCAATCCATTCCAATTGATTCAAAAACCAATTCCATTTGCTTTCTTAAGCCAATTAAATTTTTGTTTACAACAAAACGTCCGATTTCTATGCAAATTTTAGTGTTATCTAAGCAAGTAACAATCACTTAAGCTTATAACCATTAAAATTAATTCCAGTTCAAATTTATATTAATTTTATTCCATTCGGAATTATTCACAAGCCAAATATTCTTATTTCCTTGCAATTTTCAATTCAATTTCTTATTCCCATTTCTAGTTCACCATTCAACTTAAGTTTTAAATTAATATCATCCCATTCTATATTATTTACAACTCATACATTTTTAATTTATCACAATAAAATTAATTAAAACCATTTCACTTGCATATCAATGTTTATTACCTAAACAAATTTATCCAAGACCACATTATAAAGCTCGATCACAATTATTTTCAATTTGCTTAAGTTGTTTCAATCACACAATATTTCCAATTCTTCTTATATCAAATTTATTTTATTAACAAATGAGACCACTTTAATTTATTTCACTCATTTGAATTTATTTACAATTCAAACCATCACTATTATAATCTAATTCCATTATTCATTCACACTCTCAGTTGTTTATTGCCAAAACTAAATTCCATACCAGAACTGGGTTTTTATTTTTCTTTTCAAAATTCTCTTAACAAACCACCAAAATTTCATCCATGACAATATAAATTCCATTTAATTTAGTTTACGCTAAATTCACCTTCAAGCTTCTTTTTATTTAATTTAGCTTACGCTAAATTCATTCTCAACAATTCCTTTGAATTTAATTGAGTTAAAATTTTATTCACACGATATCATTCTTACATCTCTAAATTAAATTTCCTTTCAATTTAATTCTTTTCCAATTCTAATTCAAGTTCAACCAAATTTATTTAGCCAACTTGGATTCATACCATTTCTTTTACTATTTTAAATAAGAACTTAATTATATTCAAAATTATTTGTAACACAACTGAGTTTTGATTTTAATTCAATCCACATTTCAATTCAATTTCATTTAACCGAAGTTAAATCCAATTCAATCCAATTTTAATTCTCCATATACAAGTTCAAACCTTATTTACTAACTTAAATCCATTCACCCTTTTATCCTTTATATTTTCTTCACCTTATTTCAATTCACATTTCATTTGAGATTAGGTTTGAATTCACCGTACCATTCAACTATTTCCCATTTTTAATTATAATTCCATTTCCTATTTATAAGTTCACCAAATTATTTACTTCAAAGTTTATATTGTTCATTTTAATTCATTTACATCTTATAATCATCAATTTCAAATTTTATATATATGTGTATCACTGAATTCTTAAGGATACATTTTTTTTTTAATTTAATTCTTTGCAAATTTTAAATCCACAATTTCAGATTATAAGTATAATACTTAATAGCTTGTGGGTATAATTCAATACACAATGACTCACAATTACAAAGTCATTTTACATTTAAATTTAATTCAAATCAATTTAATTCTAAGTTCAATTTATTTAACTTATCCCAAGTTAAATTTGCTATTCACTTCAATATATTTCATTCACTTCCATTTACTCAAGTTAAATTTTAATTCCAAGATTGAAATTTTCATTTCTTTCTTATTAATATCAACTTCACTTAATAAGTTCAATAGTTGATCCATTTTAACCTTCACATTATTTAAATAGAATTTTCCAGAATTCTATTACCCGGTTTTATTTCAAAACCATCTGGAAATAATAATCTACTCATACCTACTTGGTATACCAAACCAGATCTCCGGATTTCCAAAACAACTTGGTTGTACCAAAACAATTTCCTCATTTTGAAATTTCCAAAACAACTGTTATGCCCAACAAGTCCAAACAATATCATAACCAACCATTTTGGTAGCAATCCATCACTTTAGAAACTCGAAAAAGAATTCTAATGATGTGGCCAGCATCATCAGGATTATTTTCCAGCGACTGAAGTGAGTTCAGTGCTTCCTTACTTTCCAAAATCATTTCAAAACAGTTTCCATTCAAAAATACTTCCCAAAATAATATTTCATTATTGCCTTCAAACAACTTAGCAAACATTTTAAACTTTCCCAGGATTTTAAATTTTCGAACTTTTGTTTCAATCATTTAAAACACTTTTCAAAATTTTCGGGTTTTAAATTGTGGTTTTATTCAAATTTAGTTATTCCTCTTTTTTATACTTTATACTTATAGAATTTTATTTGGTTATAACCACTTCAAATTTAGATTCAATTTTAGATTCTAATTTAATTAAGATATTCACATCCAAACAATCAAATATATATAATAATTCAGAAAATTATTTCTTTTATATCAAAATAAAATTTTGGATAAAACCATTTCATTTACCCTCTTTAAAACAATACTATGTCGGTTTATCTTGTTTAAGAGTTTAGAAACCCCTATCGATACGGTTGTACTTCCCGCACCGACCAGAATTCATAAACACTCAATCGATAAGTCAACACAGTATAAAAATAATTTTATATTCACTAACAAGTACGCTTTCATATCTATTATTACACTCAACTCATTATAGAGTACTATTGACTCTGTTTAATGAGTAATTTCCCCACCAAAGCCTAGGTCGTCGCCAACATAAGCTCTGATACCAAGTGAAACAACCCGCAAATCCGTACCCCTTGAGTCAACACTATTCTACATCATTTAACTCAAGTGGAACAGAAATCTGAACCATTAGGGTTAAAGAATAAGAGGTAGAAGAAAGAAGAAACTAAATAATACCAGAATCTCATAATCGCAGCGGAATAAACTATAATAGTAAATAATAGATCTTTACACAAAATGGAACTATATCTGTTTTATACATCATATCATCAGAACGTCTCATACAAACAATATTTAACAGTCAGACAATTTCATACAATCACAGCAGCGGATGTATATATAAGTACAGATAATATGTCTCGGACTCCAGCTCCTCTCCTGCTCCAAAGCATCCTGTCCTGAACATATAATACTCGGTCTGACCCAAGCATTATAATGAAATAACACCCGAGTCAGTCTGGAATACCAGCTGATAATAATGCATCCAAATTGATTATTAAATTTTCAAAAAATCCTTTGAAAACAAAAGCATCTGGCAAGACCACGCCACAAATAAACATGCCGGATTTTTACCTTACGATAGCTAAAACACTTTTTATAGAAATCCTCTGATATTATAATAGGGTCTATATACAAATACTTATAAAATAGCCGAAATTGTTACATGATTAAATTCCAGCTACTAGCCACAATGTGGGTAATACAAACAAAACTCGTAAAAGGCGCGTAGGGAGAATGGATTTCCAACAATGACTAGGCACTGGGGTACCACCTGTCAAAGTACCTGGTCTAGATCAGCGTACCGAGGACCACGCCTGATCCCCTGCAACACAAGGCCCGGACTACCCCTTACTGGATAGTCCCGAGTAAGATCACCCCGCGGTTGGGATCAGCAACCGCACCACTAAGCCGAAATAAAAGGGACATCTAGACAGGAATGACCTTACCCGGAAATGGGCGCTTCCCACCAAGCCTTGCTACATATCCCCTGATTTTCAGTCATTCCCGGTTGATGAGGCTTGAGGCTAAGCGTTACCTTTTAGAACATTTCACTTAGAATGCCCATCGCCCACCTGACGATGTTCCGAAAGCATTCATCCATACAAGTCCGTCCCGGGTTCGAACGGAACCGAAGGCACTACTCCTATACATCCATTTTGAAAATATCCTCAGGATTAGTAGCGACTAGCCCTTGCACTTCACTGCTCCATCTTCGACTCCGAACATGTTTTTCCACGAAACGTACAAACCGGATCGAAGTGGTTTTCGAGAAATAAATCTCGATCCCGGTCTCTTCGAAACGATCAACGCATTTGTCCAATATTGATAGTCGGTGATTTAACTATCAATTAACACTCACAAACATGCATCACACAATAAATAATTGCCCCCATTATTTATTTTCCTCAAAAATATCTTTGCGGGATATAATTCCATTTTCAAAATCCCTTTGAAACACTTTTCAAACTCAATTCTTCTCATGGAAAAGATTCCCAAATCTTTACTTCCTCTGAAAACATCCACGTACCCATATTTAAGGTTGAAAATAATTTAAATACTTTATTTTTGAAAATACATTTAAAACATTTATATTAACACTACTTACATACTTAATTTAAAATATATATATATACCTTTAAAATTGTTTCGAATAAAACTACTTTATAAAATATAAACTATTATCTTTAAAATAAGTTCAGTCATACTAGATTTAAAAATAAAGTTACGAATCCTTATACAATTTCAAATAAAGCTTTAATTGATTTTCTTTAAAATAGAACCATTTATAAAATATAAAGGATAATAATATTCTTTAAAACGTAATTCTAATTACCCTTTAAAAATAGTTACTTCTATAACCACTTTAATACATGTTCACTTTAAAAATTCTTACAACTTAAATTTTTTTCTTGAAATCATTCTTTAATATAACTTCAAACTCTAATGTTTCAAAAATCTATTTTAAAAACGTACTTGGCTTTCCGGGAAATACACTTCCATCTTAGAATAACCAGAGAATTCTTTTTGTCAATCCAACACGATTTATCCCGATTCAATTTTACGTTCATCCCGTAAAATCCTTTCCATACTTTAAAAATAGCTCCTTTTATTTTTAAACACGTTGTTATTTCCTAGAAATCACTTTCAAACATACGTTTAAAATATTTAAAATAAGCTCTAGAAATTATTTAATTGAAAATAATACTTAAGGAAATATATAGGGTTTCCTAAGTATTTTAAATAAAATTTAACTTTGAAAATAAGGTTATTAAATCAAATATTCATATTAAAATTTCCTTTTGAAAACTTAATACTACTTTACCTTTTTCAAAAAATAATTAAATACCATAATTATTTAATCAAATATTTGTTTTCACTTAAAAACATTTTAAAATAATATTTCATTCTAAAAATATTCTAAGCATATTTAAACTGCAAATTTTATAATTTGAAAGCTTTCTTAAAAACAAAATAAAATTTCCAGGAGAAAGCACACTTCCCATTCTTTAAAAATAAATATCGCTATTCTTTAAACAATTCACATTTCCTTTATAGATCACATTTCCAAACATTTCAAATTATCAACCAATCTTCTTGAATTTGATCCCTTTAAAATTCTTTACTTAGGAATTTCTTTTATATTCTTTAAACCCAATTCATCTATTTATATTTAAAATTTTCAGGTTGTATTCACCCAATCACAGCACAACATAATTTAAACTTTAATTTAATTCATCACAGCATATAAGTAAAACACGGCATAACAAGATCTAAGTAATTTATCACAGAATAATAAATAGGATATATCACAGAATATAAATTTAAATTTCTATTTGTGAGGGATCCAGTTGGATCCCTCCAACCTATTTTCCCTACATCCACAGATATTAGCACAACAATATATATCGATTCAATTTTGATAATAATTATCATATTCAACCAATCAAGCAATCATTCAATTATTGGCTATTTAAATTAACTAATATTTCAGATGTGAATGAGTTAAACCCACCTTGGTTTTTCGGCGAGCGTTCAAATTTAAATTAAATCGAACGGCGTTCGATTTAACCTAAATTTTTACTTGCTCGGAATGAATCCAGAATTGCACCACTGCGTAGATCGCGTCTCTGCGATTCCGGCGTCGCCAGTTTCGTCGAAATCTGACAACGAATGCATTAGATATGAATTTTATAAATTTCAATTTCAAATTTAAACAAATTTCTTTTATACACACACACGCGCACACACACACTCCATAACAATCACGGTCGCTTTCTTCATCATTCTCGTGTTTGCTCCAGGCAACAGAACCCAAAACGCACGCGACCACAACCGACCAAGCGCCTTCCCAACGTCCACTTGAACACGATCAACGGCCACCACGACGAAGCCCTTCGCCGTCACGACCTACGTCCCAGATGCGGCGAAGCTCGGCCTCCCCCTTACACCAGAAACTGTGCGCGACAATCCCACGAACGAGGGCCCTTAATTCCACCAAACGACGACGATAGCCGAGATCCACCATTGGATAGGTAGACGTCGAGGTGTTCTTCGACTTTCCAGTTGTAAGCATCTTCTAAAACTCGATGGATTGATCGATAATTGGAGGCGAAGGTGGATGATTTTCGGCCATTGGAGAATAGAAGTGGCGGCCGGTAAAGAATAACTAGGGTTTTGTGTAAACGCGCGCGTGTGTGTATGCATGTATGTATGTATACGTATAACCCTATATTTTATTATTAAATTCATTTTAAAGCAACTTATACTAACGATCTCCAAATCACACGTGCCATCTGGCGTTCCTAAGGTTTTACCCACGTTCCGAACACAGTGGAACGTGTTTCGGAAGCTAATTCGTTCATATGTGCGAGTTACGGAAATAAACGATCAATTTTAAATTAAATCGATTAAAGTATTTTCTATGCGTTTTAAGTTGCCGGGGTTAAACGGCAACTCTGATTGCTACGAAAATTAAAACCCGATAATAACTAACTATTACGGATCCAATGGAACTGGTTTCGTCAGATTCCGAGACTGTATCTCGGAAGGCTATTTTAACTCGTCAATTAAATCGAGCGATTTTCACAATCGTCGAAATCATCTAAAATTTCACTTTTAAAATTTTATTAACTTAATTATGATTCATATAGAATTTATAATCACATTAGAAATCGTTCTAATTCGTTTTAAATCAAAATCTGAATATTTGCATTATTATATTATTAAATTCCATTATTAAATTAATATAAAATTCCAAATTTAATTTATCGACTTTTAATCTCATCCAATGGTCCAATATTATAATTCAAACCCAAATAGACTTAAAATAAATTTTAGAATCTATTTTTATCTCTATTTACACTTAGAATCACCAATTATTCCAATTCTAATATTAAGTTATTATTATTCAAATTTCAATTAAATTACCGTATATAAAATTTTAACCAATTTTATTAATTTAACCAAAGTCTTTTATTTCAAAATCAAATTATAATGCATATTCGACATTTAAAATGAATTAAATGTTCAAATCTGACGACCCAAAATTTCGGGTCGTTACAAAACGTTCAAAAGCAAGTTTCGAACTTGTGACATCCTGCACCAAAGCCGAATCAATTAACCACTTGGACAAAGTTGCTTGTCAAAAAAATATTTTATTAAATGCATGCAAATTGGGGGAAACTCAAAAAACCAAATGGATAATGTTTTTCATATAAATAGAAGAATTGACGATAAATCAGTTACTTTAGCTTTAGGTAATAATCTCTATATAAAAATAGTCATTCTTTAGAAATTAAATAATCCTCTCAAGTTGTTTTCTTCATATTCTTATTTTTAGTCTTCATCATCAATCTTATTGTTTTTTTTCCTCGTAAAACAATAAAATCTTCTTTCAACAAGTGGATGTACACAATCTCTATAGTGGAACCATTATAAATCTTGTCTGCGATTTTTTTTCTTCTGTTTGTGCCTCTTTGATTGCTTATTTTGAAATATTAGTTTTCTGTTTATTCCCCTTACTATCAATAGAATGCTATTATTTTACGCTCTGTTTGGGGTGTTAATACAAATTTTCCCCAACTCATGCATCCTTCTTTGTACTTTGTGACTTGGACCTCAACTTATATATGCTTTTACCCAACTCATGCTTTTAACTTTGTACATTTCATAGTAATTTATCCTTCAATCACTCGTCATGCAAACCCACATTCACATCTTCTAGGCTAATTGTCCTTCCATTATAAATCATTGAATTGACAAAGGTTGTACACTCCTTCGATAGTGAACATAATAATTTGTCAGCCTGAGCTGGATCCTTGGTGTTAATGTACACGAGATTCAGAATAAGCATGTTAAGAGCATCTGCGTGCTCCTATACGGTTTACTCTATTGAATTGTGAAAATACAACTACAAACGTATAAAAAGATATCATAATATAGGCATGAAACTGATCTCCAATCACAAAAGATGGCAACAAATAGTGAAAATATGGTTGACTAGGCAATAAGCTACTTAGACAGCAAACATCCATCTTTTAAGCAAGTAATAGACCGACGAAAGTGTATTACAATACAACTTCTAACGGTGTTTACTCCCCTTTCTTGACACATATTTTTCTTTGCATTTCCAAATGCACCCATGCTGTGTTGTTTTAAGAGAGATTTATGAGCAAGTATATTAGCAGTAGTATTATGAGTTCAATATGCACTTTTAAGTTTCGTTTTAAACATAGCAAAATCAAGAAATGGCAGGTTAGTCGGGCATATGTACCTTTAGCAAAATATAATCTATAACTTGAAGTGACAGTTGCACCACTAAGCAATACTTAATAGTCAAAAAGTTCTCATAAATTACCCACAAATGTAAAACGTACAATTGCCGTCAGCTTAACCTTGATTTTTTCTTGCCCTTTTAGTAGTTGTAAAGTTTAGTTGGGTGTGTGAAAAGAATCCTCAGCTAGCCTTCCTTGTCCCATTCGTTGTCTATAAACAAACAAATGACTCGTGAGTGGTTGTGTCCATTACGAATTCTGCTAACCAACAGGACTTTGATAACTCTTATGTTTGTCTCTCTCTGTACCCTTATGTTTGTCTCTCTCTCTTTATACAGATAAAGAACTCAAAATTCTTTTGTAGTCTCTTCCTCCTCTTTTTTTATGTCTATTGTTAAGATTAATGTTAGCTATTGCTTAATAACATATAAGAAATCAAAATCACTTTATAAGCTGTTCGCTGAAATTCCGGTGGCAACTAGTATTGCTTTGGAAACTTCAGTATATTGACAGAAATTCTTTCTTTTTTAGAATGTTGAGGAAGAAAAGAATCATACTGACTATTCTATTGTCTCTTTTATATGCATATTAAATTCGAGAAAGTCAGATAATCTCAAATTAAATAGTAAGAAAAGATACTGCATTCTTTATGTCAGACAAAAAAAATTCTGAACAGAAATCGTGACCTCGATATTTGTATTTGTTCGCCTGGGTAGCATTACATCTGGATATTAGATGCCGGTCGCAGCCTATTTTTGACCCATTTCAGTCGAGGATGCTTAGTTAGGGACCCATCTGATTTCCCATCGTTATGTCGTTCGTTGGACTGTGATACATAACATATTACAACCCAAACCCTTGTAAACCAATCTCCACCCTCTTGGTTTTTTTATACTATTATTCCCATCTCTTCTCCTTTCTACTTACATATCTTATTCTATTCTAATAATGTCTAATTCGAAAACAGATTTCAGCTGCGAAAATGTATAAAATTTGATCGTTATATCAGAGTATCAATGTAGAATAAAGAGCGATATCATCCGAATTCACACGTCAAATTATATCGGTTTAATGTGAATGGACAACATATAAAATAGACATCAAGAACGTTGTCAACGAAATTTTCATATGAAAATGTTTTGTTTTCTCTTGTTCTGCGATAGGCTGCAAAATTATGGCCTGACTACAACGAAAGAATAGTATCAGAGAAATGGCTGTCATATTCATATACATCATAGCCGCATCGCTCTCTAATCCACAAATGAAAAAAATATTTCGAAGGTCAAGCATATAACACAATTTCAGTGTGTTTTCATGCTGTTTTAGATGTTGTACAATTACATGCTACAGATATTATAAGTCAGATGATCCTCAATTCAATATTATTTAAGATCGTATTAGCACTTCAAACTGGCACTGTCCATATTTTAGAATTGTGTTCGTGCTATAGACAGTACATATGTAATGACACACTTACCTGCTGATCTAGCTATTCCGTATATAGAAAGAAAAAGTTATGCTACAAGGAATATCTTGCAGCATGCCAATTCGATTTACAATTTTCTTATGTTATGGCTAGTTGGGAAGTTTGCATGATAGTATAGTTTTTAATTCAGTAATAAATTATAGAAGCTCTAACTTCTCTCACACTCTACTTGGATGATATTATTTAGTTATTTTCCACCTTATCGTAATATTAGATATTATATTCCTCATTTTCGTGAAACTGCAAATCAACTAAAATCGGTCGATGTAAACTTTAATTCTATCATTCAAGTTTACGTATGTCAATTGAGAGAACCATTTGAATATGGAAGAAAAAGTTTATCGTTTTGAACAATATGTAAACATACTCATCTCAAACCGAAGTAAAAAAATTCGTATCTATAACGTTTATACACAATTTCATATGAAAATACAATAATGGTGATCCAGAATTTATGGCTAATGATAATGATCCTGATCTTATTTTATAGGAATAATATAGTATGAGAAATGCACCGAACATAGCAACTGAGCGGGTACAACGACACGTAGGCCATGAAATGTTAACAATTCGAAATATCATAAGAGATGAAATTATTGCAACAGAGTAGCACTAAAATATTGTATCATATTATCTGTACTTAGTACTTTTATATAATTAATTTCCGTTTATTTAGATTTTTGTATTGTTATGTCATTTTAATTAAACACATATTACAGATCAAAAATAATAATTGGCTAAATACAAATAAATTAAATTAAAAATCACATTTCAAATACTCCGTTCAAATAACTCATTCGCAACACACAAACGTATCTTTCGTTCATACAACTTTCTGTTGCGAGGAAATTTCAATTGATTTGCACTAAATCCAAAATTGCAGCGGAATGCTAAAGCGCAGAAACAAGCAAGAGAAGGATCTTGCTTGTCGACTAATTATCAACCATAAATTCAATGAAAAATAATCATCAAACAAAGAAAAAACAGAAAAGCGAAGAACACGGAGATTTAATGTGGTTCGGTTAGATTGCCTACGTCCACGGACCCAACAACTGTTCTTTATTCCACTGAAAAAAGAGAGTACATAAGAGAGAGATTACAAAATTATAGGTAGTAAAGTGGAGAGACTAACTTATAATTACAATTTGAATAATCAAAGATTCCAAAGACTTGTTTGCGTTCAGAACCCCTAATTGGATTTGACTATAGAAATTAGGGTTCACTAAAGAAGAGGATAATGTTGGATGTTCTCTCACACTCTTGAAGATGAACTTGCTTCATTTAAATATGCATGAAAATGAAGGATGCTTGGAGATGAAAAAATAATTTTCAGATTATGTGACAACCTTTCCAAATTACTTGATTTGATTCCAGTGCATATAAATATCAAAAAAATCTATGTTTCCATAAATTTCCATTGTTTAAATCGATCTCCATGTATGAACTTGTCTATCTTGATATAACATATCTGACTAATTAATTGATTAACAATTAAATAGTTTTATTTTCTCGAAAAGATATCACACATATCTTTCCTCTTTATCTTTCCATATATAGCCTATTTAATTGATTGAATGAATCAATTAATTATTTTTTTGTCTTCTTTGGAAATATTTGTATCACATAAATTCAACACTACACCTTGATTCAAATATAACAATCTCTCTGCATCACCACATCTTGATAAATTATTAGGTCTATGTCAACAAGCTCAATGTGAACTAGTTTGGGCAATATTGCCCAAACAGAGCTTCCAAATCTTTCCCAAGCACAAGAAAGATAGTATGCACAACAACAAACAAAATGCAAACGAGTAAATACCTAAATTCTTTAACAAATCCGATGTTGGAGACGAACTTGCAGATACTAAGCTTCAAGAGACCAATGGAGATTTAACAATACGCTTCACCTTCTCCATTCCAAATTGAGTGAGGACATACTCAACATTATCTATTTCAATCTCCTCCACAAGAATTTTGCTAGACTTTCCTAAATCAACCATCAGCACACTTATCAACAAGCTCCACAACATTAAAAGCATAAGATGAAGAATCATCGCTACAAATATGCTTACAAATAGGACCAACGGAACCAAAAGGTCTTACCAGTAGGTGAGATCCACACAGAGTCTGAACCTTTGTAATCTTCTCATCAAGTATGGTATCATCGGAAATACCAGTATCTCTTTGAATATGAAAATAATCTGATGACTCCAAATGTGTTTGGCAATTTTCTATCCTTTCAATGTCATCACTTGATAGAGGCTCCACCTTCAACAAAGATCTCTCATCAAATATCGCATGTTTGTTAGTCATAATTCTCCTACTTTTTTTACACCACAATCTATACCTCTTCACTCCATCTCTATAGCCTAACAAAATATGCTTGCTTTCTCTAGGCTTCAACTTATCATTTCTCTCATTTTCTAAACGAGCTGAACAACCAAACACTTTAAGCAATGAATAATCAACAGGCTCTTTTTTCCATATCTCTTCTGAGATCTTCGTATCTATGATAATAGAAGGTTTGCGGTTGATGAAAAATACTTCCATAGATATCGCTTCTGCCCAAAATCCATTTTTAAGACCAGCAGTTGTTCTCAAGCTAGCTTATAGCTTTCTCCCACAATATCCGGCACATGCTCACCGCTACTCCAGAACAATGTGACTCAACAGAAATAGAAAAATCTTTAATTACATGCTCGGACGTACAATAGTTAGTGAATTCTTATGAAATAAATTCACTACTATTTCCAACTTTGAGAACCTTCAAACGCTTCCTCGACTGCTTCTCTACCAAGGTCTTCCACTTACCAATTGAGCAAATATTTCGTCTTTGGCCATTAAGAAATAGACTCAGATCTTATGTGAGAAATCATCCACAAATAAGACGAAGTAACTGGCTCCACCAAAAGATGCAACTGGGGTGGACCCCCGCAAAAATGAACGTACTCTAGAAACTCTATAGCTCTAGGTCTCCCAATATCAAATGTGACATGCTTCTTCTTTACAAAAGAGCAACCTCCACAAGAGTTAGGCTTCGACTGATAAACACCATCAATCAATCCACGCTTCTTTAATACTTAAAGACTCTCCTCATCAACATGACATAAACGAAGATGCCATAACTGAGTAGAATCTGAAATAATAGAATCAGTAGAAACTACCGACTCTTCTAATATTGCCTCTCCGTGAAGCACATAAATATCATTAACTCGTACCCCTTTCATCACAACCAAGGAACCCTTCGCCACTCTTAAATTCTCTCCATCTATTATTATCTTCATACCATGTTTACTCAAAACTCCAACTGATAACAAATTTTTACGCAGCATCGGAACATGTCTAACATCCGTGATAGACTTAACAATACCATCATGCATCCTAAACCTCACACTTCAAACGTCCACAACATGACAAGATGTGTCATTCCCCATATGAACTGTTGCGCTATCAATTTTCTTGTAACTGACAAAACAGCTCCTATATGCGTTATATGACAAGAGACTTCAGAATCAATCACCAACTTGTATGCTCTAATGGTGAAATGTTGTCTGAAAATATGATGTATTATTATCACTTCTATCTGCATCTGATCTAATTGCTGTCAGTACTGAAGCTTTCTTCTTCTTTTCTCTCTTCTTTCTAAGAGCTGGATAATTCCATATGAAATGTCCATTCTTCTTACAATAATAATAGGCACACCTTATAGGACCCATGAAATGAGACCTACGGATATCTCTTCTACCTCAAAGGTGCTTCTGACTTTTATCTCTTCCTCTAAACAAATGAAGTTGTTGCTGAAGAACGTCGCCATTAGTCTTCACCTTCGATGTCCCAAAAACTCTTTTTCTAACATATTTGATGGTACCATAATTTTTCATACCACTACTAAAAGAATTTGTCATCGACAACTAATTTAGAACAAGACAGCTAGCTCTGATACCAATCTGTTGTGCAGAAATTGCACAAATACGGAAAAACAAAAACAAACAGGATCTAGACTTTCCAATTTGAACATCACTCAATCTAACAGTAATTATTCTAGTACTCCAAATAAATAGTAAATAAGTATAAAGAAAAAAGAGACGCACAATATTTATACTGGTTCTACTATCATCAAGATAGTGTACGTCCAGTCCAAATGAGAAATATTTTATTACATTTGAGATAATTACAAGAGATTACAAGATAAGTGTTTGCATACGAAGCCCTAAATTAGGGATAACAAGAAGAGACACTTCATTTGAGGATCACTGGCTGAATATCAGGATGAGTTTACAATGAAGTCTACCCTCAATATATAGCCAATGTAAATTCATGTGAGTCATCAATCAAATTACCAAAATATGGTAAGAAGATAATGGAGGCAAATTACAATGGTAATAAATCACGCAAACATAACAAGTAATTCACTCATTCCAAAGATGGAAGAAAGTAATACCAAAGCAATGCGATTACGAAGAAAAAAATAGCATATCTTGTTGCATATATATATTATTCCATAATGTACGCATGCATATATTTCCTTGTCATCTCATTCAAATGCAATCCAATAATTTATGCAATTCCATAATAAACAAATGTGATTATTTTCTTTATTGCATATTTGTTTCCTTCTATTTGTGATTTTATATCACCAAAATTTGACACTCCACTTTGATGCAAAATCATATATTTTCAACATCCCACATTGACTCAAGTTCTCTTCTCAATATAAAACTCTTAAAAATGAACTCTACCTTCAATCAAAATCTCTTAACGAGATACAGACCAAAAACGAATATTTACCCAATGGGTTTCGGCATGGCCACCCCCATCACACATTGCTAACGAGCTCAGACTATGTCCCCGCCCGCAAATAAAATGTTGCAAATATAAAATTAATAGAAGGAAGATACCAAAATAATCTCAAAGTCACCAAGACCAAAAAATTCTCTCAATCACCAATTCAAATACAGAGCCAAAAAAAAGCCAATGGACATAATAAGGCTAATCCAAATCTCTGTATGCAAGACAATTCTCTCTCCTTCCACATACCTTATCTGTCAAATCCTTTGTGAAACAGCTTGGTCCAATTGCTGGAGGTGGTAGCGACCTAGTCTAAATAGTTGGAGGTGTTAGCGATCTTATCCAAGTGTTTGAGGACTCTGTATAACTTCAAGTTGGATTGAGAAAATGCTCGCCAATGTGGAGATCTATTAAGTGTGGCTCGCATTATATTAGAGTGAGTGCGTATATTATATTATGATTAGTCCACATCGCAAGATATTCTAGAAGAGATCAACATATGTATGAGATTTGTAACGTATAACAACAAGATATTTCTTTTGTTATAAATAAATATTACCATGAAAATATATGTGCTTTAGGGGATGTAGGAATATCCAATCTTGACGCTGGCACCAAATGAGTTTCATTCAGTGGTCTTATCTCTTTTATACTAAATGAAGTGCATGCATAGCGGAAAATGCGAGGGGGTGCGGAAAATTTCAACATGGTATCAGAGTCGATGGTTCGATAGGACCAATATGATTGCAGAGTTGACCTAAGCATGCTTTATCGTGTGGTTTGAGCTTGGGATTCTCATTAAGGTGGAGTTATAAGTTAGAACGCGACCTACTCCAACCGTGTGAAAGAGAACTCTTTGTGAAAGAGCTTGGGTCAACTGCCGAAGGTGATATCGACCTAATCTAAACTGCTGGGGGTGTTAGCGACTTTATTCAAGTGTTTGAAAACTCTGTATAACTTCAAGTTGAATATAGAAAAATGCTCGTCAAGGTGAAGATTTACTAGGTGTGTCTCGCATTGTATTAGAGTTGGTGCGTATATTGGATTATGATTAGTTCCACATCGTAAGATATGCTAAAAGAAATCAGCATATATATAAGATTGATAGCATGTAACAACATGAGATGTAGGGATATACAATCATGAC
The DNA here is from genome assembly GCA_030765085.1 of Allium cepa. Classification (NCBI taxonomy): domain Eukaryota; kingdom Viridiplantae; phylum Streptophyta; class Magnoliopsida; order Asparagales; family Amaryllidaceae; genus Allium; species Allium cepa. The sequence goes on along the minus strand of CM060929.1, from coordinate 912,597,290 downwards.
GCTGACATCAAATGAGCTTCGTTCAGTGGTCTTGCCTTTTCTACACTAAATGAAGTGCGCGCATAGCAGAAGATGCGAGGGTTACTAAAAAATTTCAACATTTTTACGTTCAAATGTGCCATTCAAGTACGCCGTTACCATTCCCAAAAATCGCATCCTTAGTCTCCGTCCATCAAAACAAATTTTTGCACTGCTAATTAGCTACAGAACAAGAAGGATAGATATGTTCAAACTGTTCTGCTGCTGCATGCTGTCTTCTTCTTGATGTCTAATTTCAAAGTTGCTTTCCTTTTCCTCTTCAGCTTTTGTTGACAGTTTATGAAATCATACGTATTGTACGTTCAGTGTATATCGCGAGATGGATATATTTATTCTGGATGGATACCAGATAAATATTAGGATTACCCAAGTAGACGGTTATCAAATAATTTAGTTATGTTCTTTTAAGTATTAGCTATAAACCAAACCGTTTTGAAATTGAATAGTGGAACGTACGTTGTTATGGAAAATAAATAAAACTGAGTAGAGGAGTAGGTAATGTGGACTACAGTATGGTTGTTTGTCAACCATGAAAATGAATGCTGAAATTGATGATTGTGGGTCTGGTCACTTAAATGATAATGCTTCTAAGTGAATTTGATGACAACCAATTAATCATTGTCAGGAACGAATTTAATATTGATTGTTCCCAGAGTTGGTTTGTTTATGATTGATCAACCAAGATAATCAAAGTGAATTAGATTAGTATGGGAGGACCGAGCAGACTACACGTACACATATTGTCCAGCATATATTTTTAAATACTCATTTTTTTTACAAGTGCGACTGTTTTCCTTTAGATGGGAATCCGAAGGAATATAATAGGAGAAAACCATGAAATAAAGTAGATAAATATATGATAAATGATGGTGAAGTAGCAAGTGGGGCAAAAAATAAAGGAATAACCAATGAAGAACCCCACCACCAACGTATTGTCTCAACTTTTGTGATGAATAAAGAAAGATTGGAGCAACTGAAGCATGCAGACAGCATTATTATCCCATAATGTAACTAAGAATAAGTTAATATACATGGATGAACTAATGGGTCTTAATGGGTTGGGTAGACGTGCACTTCTTCTTTCACCATTTACAACTGGCCGTGTTTTGCACAAATTTGAGCACTATCACATTAGTGCAACACAAATACAATTTAATGCAAGAAGAGATGCAAATAAAAAGCAGCAGACCACTAGTTTCTTGGATTCTATTGACTGATTAATTACTTAATAATATTTTACCTAATAATTTATTTCTTCTTTATTGGATAATTTGATTCATTGTTAGAATGATAAATAGTACCATGTGTGTCTGTCGGTGGTGAATTTATCTATATGTATACAACACATGATATATAGGATGAAAAGGTGGGTGGAGTAAATGAACGAATTGATTTGATCTAAAAAATCAATAAAAGAAAGTGGAAAATGACATGTATGGCCTACTAATAACTGCATTCATTTCCTTTCTTATTATTGCAATGAGTAAATTGAACCTGCATAGCTCGGAAAGTTATTTGTGTTATAATACAGAAATTGTCAGAACGATTTCTTCCATGGGTGAAAATCAGATAAATTACGAGGGGGAAAATTTGGCATTTTCTGTATTACAATAATTCAAGAACTCTCTGTCTTATAACAATATTTATTATTTCTTTCTCTAAAGCATTTATACATTACGAAGGGTGCATTTTTGTGCACGGGAAAAGACCATGAATTTTTTTTTTTATAGAAATGCGTTCTTGCGCTGCGAAAAGGGTAATTGAAAGAGAAATCAGTTGTTTTATTATTAGTAATCATGTATGCGAGTGTTAACTGTTTGCATTGAAAAGAGTTCGTACTGATAATATTAATCAGTGCCGGCATCAGAATAGTCCGACGCCGACGTGCCAATTTGTTCAGTTCATCGAAACAAACTAAAATGGTGGGTCTCACTTTTGATGTATTGGACGCGTCACCAACACAACCGGTTGTTAACACAGCCAAGAGATTTTTCTTCCGGAACGCTACCTAAGTCATTAACCTGTTTGTGCTATTATTTTTCTATGAAGCTAATTGTCGGTCTCATGATTAATTATCGTGCCTTTAAAGCCAAATCTACTACTACATAACAAAATTAGCACATACAATTCAGAATTAGACCAAAAGCAAAACAAACTAAGTATACGAAGCGAACATTGGTCTTGCTTTTTACTGTTTCCCCTGACGTTGCTCTAGTCATATTTCTATAAGCAAACCAAAGTTTGTTTTGTTTTGTTTTTTTTTTTTTTGCCCCCTCAACTAAGTCAAGGCTCAAGCGAAAGAAATACACTGATTAAGCATCATACAGCTTGCTTTTACGCCTTTCGTTTCATAAAGACAGGGTTAAAAAATAATTGAAAACCCGAAAAAGCAAATCAATTGATATTGGTACTCCACTTATAAATAACACAAGAAGCATCTCATTTTAGCTGTTCATCTCTTTTCTCCTTTCTTCCTTTTTCCTTCCTTCTTTCAAACAGGACAGATAAATATTTACTGTTGAATTAAAGGAAATCCAACAGATGAGACTCGGGAAGTCTTCTACTCTGTTGCTTAAACTGTTGATGTTATTATGTGTAAATATTGCATGTCTATTAAAATTGGATGCTGCAAGTAATGTGACCTATGATCACAGAGCATTAGTGATTGATGGTAAACGCAGACTTCTCATTTCCGGTTCCATCCACTATCCTCGTAGCACGCCTGAGGTTTTGATAGTTTCTTTCTTTCATCATTATATATTTATTGTTTTGATATATCACTTATGGTTACTAAGGCAATCATTTGTATTGTGCTTAGATGTGGCCGGACTTGATACAAAAATCCAAGGAAGGAGGAATTGATGTCATTGAAACTTATGTCTTCTGGAATATACACGAGCCAGTTCGTAACAAGGTTAGAAAAACTTACAAATTTCATTTGTTATATATGCTACGCTATACAAAATTCCAATGCACATGAATGATAAGTGCTATTATTAATCAATCAAAATGTCATGCACATAGTATGATTTTGATGGGAGAAACGATTTGGTGAGATTCATAAAGACGGTAGCAGAGGCTGGGCTCTATGCCCATCTCCGAATCGGTCCTTATGTCTGTGCTGAGTGGAACTATGGGTACTTCCATTTACTTGCATTTCTTTTTTATAATCAATTCTCGTTTTAAAGTAATGCAAGTTTCGTCTGTTTAATTTGTTTGATGTAGTGGGTTCCCTCTTTGGTTGCATTTTATTCCTGGAATCAAATTTCGAACCAATAATGCGCCATTCAAGGTTCTTTAAATCACTGCAATCAATAGTATCAATTGCTTTACTGTCCCAACTAATCAGTTATATAATTACTTAAGCTTTCCTTCATTACTTTTCAGGCTGAGATGCAGAGATTTACGACAAAGATTGTGGAGATGATGAAGGAAGAGAACCTCTTTGCATCACAAGGTGGACCAATCATCTTATCTCAGGTACATACAGTTACAATCTAGCCTTTTGTTGCTTGGAATTTATATAAGCACGTCAAGTTCATACGCCAAATACATGCAGATTGAGAATGAGTATGGGAATGTTGAATCTAGTTATGGGTCAGGGGCTAAACCGTATGTTGATTGGTCAGCATCAATGGCTATTTCTCAAGACACAGGTGTTCCATGGGTTATGTGTCAACAATCTGATGCTCCAAACCCTTTAGTAAGCGATTCAAGTTTATTCTCTTAATCCCCTTTTTATTTTTGTTTCATTGAGTTAATTGTTGAACTTGCTGAAAATTGGCGCTTTTCTGCATTTAGATAAACACTTGCAATGGATTTTACTGCGATCAGTTCACTCCAAACTCAAATAATAAGCCCAAGATGTGGACAGAGAACTGGAGTGGATGGTATGATGGACTTTTGTGCACATGTCACTTTTTATCACCTTAGTGCAAGAAATGTCCATAATTTGTTTGTGCACATGTCACTTTTTATCACCTTAGATGTGCAAGAAATGTCCATGATTTGTTTGTGCTCACATGTCGCATTCTGAATAACTTAGTTGATATTGTGGACAAATGACATTATATAAAGTGCAGCTATTAAATGAATTTCCTTAATTTGTTTTACCTTTTGGATGGAACAGTCATGCCAATTTTACGTGTCCATTCAAATAAAAGATGCCTTGACTTAATATACATGTAAGTGTGACTAACATGTATCAGATTCTAGTACGCTAATGCATACCCAATGCCCAATGAGGTTTCATCACTCATTTATAGAATTTATATTCATTGTTCTTAATGTGATTGATACTTTTAAAATTTAAAAAGTGTAAATGTAGTAAAATGGACGTCTCTCTTATGTAGAGTTTAATATATATAGTTCGACAATATCAGATTTTGTTCCATAAAATTGTACCAATTCCTTGTGTCTCTGTGCTTCATACGCTCTTAAATGAATGTGTTCCCACATTTTTCCTTTAAATATTTAAAATATATTCATATTAAATATAGTTTTCATCATTGTTGATTCATTATTTATATTATTCAACAAATCGTGCATCCGTCCTTTATTGTTGATTGTTTTGTGATTGATATAATTTGGATGTACTCTCTTTCTTTTTCTTATTCTTTACTTGTGATGGCATAGATTCAGTAATTTATTCTGTCTCTTATTTTACCTTTCTATGTTAGGTTTCAGTCATTTGGCGGTGCAGTTCCATATAGACCTGTTGAAGACCTTGCATTTTCTGTTGCGCGATTTTATGAACGTGGCGGTACTTTCCAGAATTACTACATGGTAAAAAAAAGTTAATAAACTTCATACAGTATTTGGTGAATGAAATAACTATATTTTCAAAGTACATCTTTACTTCTCTTTCTAATTCACTATGCTTTCTTTTGTAGTATCAAGGTGGAACTAACTTTGGTAGAAGTTCAGGAGGTCCATTCATTTCCACAAGTTATGATTATGATGCTCCTATTGATGAATACGGTAAGCTCCACATACTTGCACATATGAAGATAACCGATCTGTATGTATTTACTTTGCGATAACTGTATTTATTTCCATAATTTCAATAGGAATGATCAGACAACCAAAGTGGGGTCATTTGAAAGACTTGCATAAAACATTAAAACTTTGTGAAGAAGCTTTGTTAGCAACCGATCCAACATACACTTCACTTGGCCCAAATCTGGAGGTAATGTTTTAATCTTCACGTATCATTAGCCCTCTATCTGAAGTATCAAATATTTTTGACACTTTTATTTTTAACCTTGTATAGTCCCACGTATACAAAACTGAAAGCGAATGTGTAGCATTTCTAGCGAATATTGGAACTTCTGATGCAACAGTGACATTCAATGGAAAATCTTATAAATTACCAGGATGGTCCGTCAGTATACTTCCTGACTGTCAAAATGTGGCATTCAATACAGCTCAGGTAGTTATTTGTTCATCTGAATTAACATGTCGATTTAATCTTTAATATATCTTTCTGCACCGATGTATTGACATTCACTTGTCCAACACAGATAAATTCTCAAGCTACTCGTTTGAAGGAGAGATATGTAGGAGTAGGCGAATCTGTGCATTCATCAGCCGAAGAATTGAAGTCAAGTTGGAGTTTTGTGAATGAACCTGTGGGCATATCAAAAAGCACAGCTTTCACCCAGGCTGGATTACTGGAGCAGATAAACACTACTGCTGATACTAGTGACTATCTGTGGTATTCGACTAGGTTTGTCTTATTAACTTATCTTCTTTGACAATCATCTGAAGGATTCTTCTTTTTAATGTGTATTAATATTTTAATCAAATTTGACAGCATTGATATTAATGGTGATGAGCCAATTCTGATGAATGGGACACAGACTAATCTTCATGTAGAATCTCTTGGTCACATGTTACATGCATTTGTTAATGGAAATTTCGCAGGTGATTAATTCTTTGCTCCAATTCTTGACTTTAAAGAGTTAAAATCTAGAAGAAGAAAAAAATCATCTTTTTTATGACAAATATATGAATGACTATCTGCTTATTTCAGGGAGTGGGATAGGTACTAGTAGCAAAGCAAAAATTTCCTTTGAGAAGACTGTTTCGCTTGCAAAAGGAACTAACAAAATTGATCTCTTGAGTGCAACTGTTGGATTGCAGGTTATTCCTTGTACACAAAATTGTTATGTCACTAATGGTTATTCTCTTCAGAATTCGAGTATTGAAGAATGTAATTTGAACTACAATCATAATATGTATACTGACTGATAGTCCTATGCAGAATTATGGTGCATTTTATGACTTAGTTGGTGCTGGAATTACGGGTCCTGTTAAACTAAAAGGATCAAATGGAGCCAGTCTAGATTTATCTTCCCAACAATGGACATACCAGGTTTCTCCTCTTCTGAATTTCAAGTCTACTACCAAAAAAATAAAACAATATACCAATGCAATGACACGATGCTATTTGATTATACTGTCAGGTGGGATTAAAAGGGGAAGGGTCGGCCTTGTTCGAAGTATCCACAGATTCTTCAGAATGGGAATCAGACTCTACCTTACCTACAAATAAACCTCTGATATGGTACAAGGTATACAAACACATGATGTACAAATACATTTTATGTGTTCCTTCACAGTTTTAATGTGCCATAATCAATATCGATACAGACAACTTTTGCTGCTCCTGATGGAAACGATCCAATAGCAATCGATTTCACAGGAATGGGGAAAGGCGAGGCCTGGGTCAATGGTCAAAGCATTGGTCGCTACTGGCCTGCTAATATTTCACCACAGTCTGGTTGTGTTTCTTCTTGCAACTACAGAGGCGCTTACAGTTCAAGTAAATGCATGAAAACCTGTGGAAAACCTTCTCAGAAAATGTAATCCGCCCATCACCTCACTTCTAATTACATACGGTATATGACAATATACAAATTGATCTCACTATGTGCATATATAAAACATATATGATAGGTACCATGTTCCTCGATCATTTGTTAAATCAAGTGGCAACGTTTTGGTGCTGTTTGAGGAAATGGGAGGTGATCCTAGTCAAATAGCGTTTACTACTAGGCAGACAGGGATCTTATGCTCTCATGTATCGGAATCTCATCCTGCCACTGTAGATGCTTGGGTTTCTAAATTTAAGGCCCCGGTGTTATCAAGGCGTAAACTTGGGCCAAGGCTTCATTTGAAATGCGCGTATCCTAATCAACTTATTTCTTCTATAAGATTTGCCAGTTTTGGGAATCCTTCTGGGTTTTGTGGTAGTTATGTTCATGGATCGTGTAGCATCGATGGTGCGCTTCAAGTCGTGCAACAGGTTGTACTCAATTTTTCTTGAACACGTTTGTTTAACCTGATTTGTTGAGGGTTTTTTTTTTTTTTTAGAAAAATTATAATGAAACCTTTGTTTCCTTATTTATATAGGCATGTGTCGGGTTAGAAAGCTGCAGCGTAGCAGTATCGACGAAGATGTTTGGAGATTCATGCCAGGGAACTACAAAGAGTCTCGCGGTGGAAGCTGTATGTTCATGATGTGGGGATAATAGTGAGTAGAATGATTGATTTATCATAACAGGCATCAACGAAAAAAGTGGGGAGCAAAATGCTCTGACTATAAAGAGAAATTTACACATTACGAAGGCAAAAAATATATGAGAGGATCAAATGTATATGTAGAATGAACATGCCGAATGTTCTAGTAAAATATATGCTATCGGTATGATTGTTCTTGGTCAAGAACTGATGCATTGCATTTTTAGCACATATGTCATTGGTTCATTTTCATTAACTTTTTTTTATTCAACATATTTTCTGCAATTGCCAGTTTAGTTTTTGACGATTGACTGGATTTCTAACAAGTGAAATTCAAATGGGAATTGGCTTAGATGCAGATTTTTGGAAAGCATTAACCTTTCTTCCCACCCATAAAAAAACAGTATTAAGATCCTTCCTTTTATAAGTATGTTTTACATTCAAACTTCTTCTCAGTCATTGTCAAATCTAATAATTTTTGAATGTTCTATGAATTGCAAATTTGTAATTGAATGCGCTCAGAATTGGTTAATTATGTATATTAGAAATGTTGTTAGCTGTAGTGCAATTATTTGCCATGTAAATAAAATAAAGGATACGGGGATACTGACTACGGTTTTTCTTTTGTATAAGGGTTTTGTATTATACGGGTTCAGGTCTGATATGGGTCGAACAAAGCCCAAGCAATATTTTTTTGAAACTTGTATAAATACTCGTATGTAACATCTGCTGTGTATTTAATGCATTTTGCAAATTATCGTCAATAATCAGTACAACTTTTTCAGTCAAGCAATCTTTCAATTCTCTTCAAATTCTAACTTGGTATCAGAGCCACAAAAAGCTTAACAACTATATTTCAGTGAAGATAAATTTCATCGGAGTATCATCATCATCTGAGTGATCTTCTTTCATCAGAAAACTGAGTTCATCATCTGAGAGGAAAGATTCAACAAAGCAATTCAGCGTCGTGCCTCAGTTCAAAGAACTTGGCTGCATCAAGATTTCTTCATTAAATGTTGAAGAAAATCAATCAAAAAAATCTCAGAAAAAAAATCAAGAAGTCTAGAACCATTACATAAAACTAAAGAAGGTGTCATCCAGCAAGACTTATCAGATCAGATGAAGATGATCATCGTTTAAATCTTGTGGTTGCAATAAACCTAGCTATGAGCAACTCTTGTCTTTATATTTGAATCTTAATAAATTTTCTTTTGATTGAATTCCTTGAAACCCCCTCCATTTTTTGTTTGGTCTGAAATCATCATGACTGACGAAACCAACTCTGCAACTTCTACCAATGTGAGCAAAAATCATCAATTCAGTGCCGTAGCAGAAACGCTGGCGTACACAGTCATCAGTCCTCAAAGCAATCTTGTCATCGTGCACTTGGATGAAGATAATCATCTCTTATGGAAACTTCAAGTAGAGACTGTAGTTCAAGGATATGGGCTTGAAGGCCATATTCTTGGAACCATTCCAATCCTTCCAAAATGCATCGCTGATCAAGAAAACAAAATAATCAACAATGAGGATTATATAAAATATCACAGACAAGACAGACTCGTCTGCTCATGGCTGCTTTCTTTAATAAATACACATTTGTTATCTCATGTAATTGGGTGCAAAACAGCAAATAATATATGGACAACAGTGGAAAAAGTGTTCAATACACAATCTGCAGCCAAAGTTATGTATCATAAGAAGTAACTGCATAATATGAGGAAAGGTAACAACATCATGAGAGAATATCTATACAAGATTGAAACAACTTGTGACTTGTTGGAAGCTACAAATCATAAAGTATCATATTCAGGGCAAATTCTAACTATTCTGAATGGATTAAGTGATGATTATAAAGCAGTTGTTGCAGTTATATCATCTCAAAAGACTCTACCATCAATTTACGAGGTTCATTCTATTTTGTTTGCACATGAGGCAAGAATTGACAACAAGAAACCAGAAGAATCAGAATTTGCAATCAACTACACTACCCGATCCAAGAATAAAAGTCAAAACAACAATAGAACATATCAATCAACACAAAGAGGAGGTTACTCAAACAGATCTAGGGAAAGTGGCAAATGGAACAGTGGTAACAGACCAAGATGTTAAATTTGTGAAAAAATTGGTCATATAGCAGTAAAATACTAATTCAGATTCTCAAATCAGAACATCACAGATCAAAGAACCAACAATCTTAGTGCTAACATGGCTTAAGTTAATTCAGACACACAAGTTAACAGCAATAAAAGTCACAGTTCAAAGAGACTGCAAGACCAGAACACATACAGGATGACTGCTGATACCCAGATTCTGAAGCAACAAATCATATTAAAAATAACCTTGATAATTTGAATCTTGGAAATAGAGAGTATAGAGGTAAACAGTCAATTTTCATGGGGAATGGTAAGTGTATCAAGATTTCTCATATTAGTAATGCTTTCATTAAAGGCAAGAAACAACTGTTCCTACATAATTTATTAAGGGCACCAAAAACAAAGAAAACCTTATAAGTGTATCTCAATTTGCTAATTATAATAATGTCTATTTTGAATTTTACCCCAAATATTGTCTGGTCGGAGATATACTAACTAAGGATGTTCTCTTACAGGGTGATGTAGAGAAAGGGCTGTATAAATTTAAGACAGTCAACAACAACAAAATGTGTACAGATAATCAGAAGTCATGTAACTTGTGTGAGGAGCAAAACTCCAAAAATTTATTTGATGTGTGGCATTACAAACTTGGTCACCCAAGTGTGAAAGTTGTAAAACAAGTTCTTAATGAAAATAAAATATCATTTGATAATGTTGCTATTGTCAGATGGGTAAAAGTCATAAGTTAACATTTAGTGACTCTTTAACAGTTTATTCAAAGCCACTAGAACTTGTTGCTACCGATCTATGGGGGCCGACACCTATATGTTCTGACTTTGAATATAAATATTATATTTCATTTGTTGATGCACACACAAGATACGCATGGATATTTTTTTTAAAACAAAGTCTGAGGCCTATAATGTAGAAATTTTATAATCATGGCTGAAAAACAAATCAGTGCTCAAGTTAAGATAATACAATCAGATGGGGGAACTGAATATAAGGCACTCAATAGTTATTTTAAAAGAAGAGGAATAGTGCATAGAATTACATGTCCATATTCATCTAAACAAAATGGGTAGCTGAAAGGAAGCATAGACGCATTGTAGAATTAGGACTTAATTTGCTAGCTCATGCATCATTACCCTTAAAATTTTGGCATGAAGCCTTTAACACTGTTGTATATCTAATTAATAGGTCACCAACAAAGGCAATCTAGAAAATCAGTCCAATTGAAAAACTATATGGGGTAAAACCTGATTATAGTAGTTTAAAAGCCCTTGGATGTTTATGCTTTCCTTACTTAAGACTCTATAATGCTAATAAATTAAACTTTAGATCTAAACCGCACAAATTTTAGGATATGCAATCAATCACGAGTAATACAAGTGTATAGATGATAATAGAATAATTTTTATTAGCAGACATGTTGTATTTAATAAAAATATTTTTCCCTATAGTAATTCAGAGATAAAGACAACAAATAAAGTCTACAATCCAAGACTTCCAATACCTGAATTACCTGTATATTCTGAAAATGAGCTTCAGAGTGAGTCAATAAGGTCTACCAGGGATCGTCGAGCTCGGCCAATAGTATCTATTCGATAAGACTATGAATGGGCAGATTATCCTAGTCATGCCAGTCATTCACCTGTTCAATCAGAGGATAAAAGAAATCAAGAAGAAGAAATCATACAACACAGCAACTATAGAAGCATGTCAAATCAAGCGAACACAGAAAGCTCACCTTGCACAGAAGCTCAAGCAAAGCCTAGTCATCCCATGATTACTAAGGCTAAAAGTGGTATCTTTAAGCTAAAGATATACAATGCAACTTAATCTCGTGTGAGCCAGAAACATATGAGCAAGTTGTAAAAGAAAAAAACTGCACAACAACAATGGATGATGAATACAATGCACTTATGAAAAATAATACATGAAATCTTTTATGTCCTCCAGATGAAAAAACCATAGTTGGATGTAAATGGACATACAAGATAAAGAGGAACCCTGATGGTTCAATAAATAGATATAAAGTAAGACTTATTGCCAAAGGGTACACTCAACAATATAGATTTCTAAATGGCTACACAAAGGGTGGTGTATAAGACAACTAGATGTCAATAATGTATTTCTAAATGGCATTTTACAAGAGGAAGTCTATTTGGAACAACCACCAGGATACAACAATTATGCTAATTATGTGTGCAAGTTAAATAAGGCAATATATGACCTTAAATAAGCACCAAGAGTCTGGTTTGATAGACTGAAAGAAGCATTAACAAATATGAAATATCATTCAACCAAATCAAACAGCTCATTATTTACTAAAGTTAACGATTCATTAATTATTTACATACTAATATATGTTGATGACAATTATTAGAGGAAACTGCAAGGATGAAATCAACAGTGTTATCAGCTATATGAACAAGAAATTCTCAGTAAAAGATTTTGGAAATCTTAACTACTTCTTGGGAATAAAGGCTATGATAAAAGCAGAATCGAAAATAATATTATGTCAAAAGAAATATATTTTAGAGCTGCCGACAAAAACAAAGATGGATGGTGTAAATCCACAACCAACTCCAATGATTAGTAATCATCGTTTATCTAAAAATAGAGGAGAAGCCATAACTAACATTAAACAATATAGAAGTGTTATAGGAGTATCATAATATGCTACTATAACATGATTAGATATTGTATACGATGTCAACAAAGTGTCTCAATATATGCAGAATTCTTTGGATAAACATTGGAGAGCTGTAAAAAGAATACTAAGATATCTTAAAGGAATGGTGGATTATGGCTTATCATTCAAAGCATGCAACAATTTAAACATAACAGGTTTTTTAGATGCAGATTGGGCCACAGACCCAGATGACAAAAAATTAGTCAGTGGCTACCGTATATATATATGTTGGGAACAACTTAATATCATGATGCTCAAAGAAGCAAACAACAATCTCTAGGTCTAGCATTGAGACCGAGTACATAAGTATAGCTAACGCTATAGCAGAGATAATGTGGCTGCAGTCAATAATAAAGGAATTAGAGCTAAAGACTAAAGCTAAAATAATTCTATGGTGTGATAATCAAAGTGCAGTGTTCATGACAGCAAACCCTATACTTCACTCCAGAACCAAACACAACGAAATAGACTTATTTTTTGTTTGTGACCAATTTTTGAAAGGAAATTTATAGATCAACCACATATCTGCTACTTACCAAAGAGCGGATACATTTGCTAAGGCCTTGTCAGCGAAAAACTACATTAGATTCGGATTTGACCTTTATGTTAAGCAAATCGAAGACAAACCTCGCTGCCGCCAGTCAGATCTGAGTAGATCCATGAAAGATCGACGAGATTTAGGCCAAAACTATCACTTGCATCGCAACACGACTTGTCATTTGGAAACGAGCACCAAATATCACTGATTAATCTTCCAGCAACTTGAATCAAGAGCTTAGAAGTGGATTGATGTCAAGATCAAAGTAGCGCTCGGGTTAATTTGAAGTATTTTCTCATTTGGATGAAAAATCGACATGGATCTGGAATATCACCTCCAAACCCTAACCTCAGTAGTTGGGTTTGAGGGGGGAAAATAAAGGATACGAGGATACTGACTTCGGTTTTTCTTCTGTGTAAGGGTTTTGTATTATATGGGTTCGTGTCAGATATGGGCCGAACAAAGCCCAAGCAATATTTATCTGAAACTTGTATAAATACTCGTATGTAACATCTGCTATGTATTGTAATGCATTTCGAAAATCACCATCTATAATCAATACAACATTTTCAGTCAAGCAATCTTCCAATTCTCTTCAAATTCTCACTAAATAATTATTGTACCTTGTATGTCCTGTGGAATAATTGCATTACAATTTTCTACACTTGCTCTGGTGACATTTGTCATTGTGCAACAACATATACAATATGTGCAATGCAACCATGTTGCGGTGCAAATATTGCATCGCAAGTATCTTCATTAATATTTGAAATAAAAACAACATTTTGATCCGAAAGTGAAGTTTTCAGAACACCCTTTATGTATAAGTTTATATGTTGAAATTACTGTTATTTCATACCAACATTTATAGGTAAAACCACCCTATAATTATTCCTAAAATTATTCAAATACAAATATTGATACATGAAAAGAGCTACAGGTTTTTTATGTTGTTATAAGAAAAGTCCCTGCAGAAATGAATATGAAAATTTGGTATATTTTTTGTAAAAAATAGAAAACGCAAGATGCTTTGCACTTTTCTGATTTTGAAATTTTTGAAAAGCACAATTTAACTTGCTCTTTCTATCAGGAAACTGCAAGTTAACTTGCTTTTTATCTGGAAAATGTAAGCCAGTTTGCGCTTTCTGATTTAGAAAATACAGAGACCTAATTTACATATTAATTTCTACATGGACTTTTCTTATAACAACATCGGAAATAGGGACCTTTTATGTAAAGCTCCTATTGAATATTCTATGATATACTAAACTGGAACTATTCAAATCACATCAATATATATATATATATATATATATCACATTCATTTTAGTACTATATTTTTTGGCTTTTGACCAAATCCTCAAGCTTAGGGATTCAACTATACATACGGATTCAAAATTTATACCTTAATGTTATATTTAGAAAAAACCACGGACCTTTTAACTATCCTAGAAAATCACATTGAAAAAATAATTTTCTCTTGCACTTCGATCTATCCATTCACGTTCTAAATTAGTTGTCATTCTCCACCTTTTGCCACTCCATTTTTCTCGACAGTTTGCAATTCCATTTTTCTCCTCCACTTGCCACTCCATCACTCTTCACCGTTATCCATCATTTACTATTATACATCATTGTTCTTTACCATTGTCCGATGTTAATCATTGTTCGTCGTTATTCATTGTTGCTTCACGCATGTTATTTGTACTAATTATTTTAATTTACAGTTACAAATTATGTATGTTTCTACAAAATATGCAGTCTTGCATTTTTGAAACATACATTGTTTGTATCAAAATTTCTAATGCACGTGTGTAGCGCATGCCATTAGGGCTTCTTATCTTTTCTTTATTAATATTTGTAATAACTTTGGTGTTATATTTTTTTGGTATTAGCGTGTACTAACAAAAATGTCTCTATCTTAGTATAATCAGAAAATTACTTCTAACTTCTTTTACAAATTCAAAGTTATCCTTGAAAATATTACCAAATATTAATATCACTTAAACATGGGATCTAACAAATAAACCTCAACAAATATCACCAAATCTCAATGTTGCTTAAATATAAGATCTAATAAATAAACTATAGATTCAAAACTTCCATCTACAAATATTATCGAATCTTAATACCACTTTAAAATGAGATCTAACAAATAAATTGCTTTTCCAAATTAATAGAAAAAAATTTCAAACTAACAACAAAGTAGATATTGCAAATAAGAAATAAAATTCAATCTAACTACACATGATTTCAATGCAAAGATATTGATTAATTTTTGTGCAAATTATTTCTCTTGAATATGTTAAAGATATTTAATATATAGAAAACAATTCATGCATGAAGCATGTGCAATTAGTAACGCTCGTGAAGAATATATGCAGTGCAAATAGATAGAGAATACGTGCACTCCAAAATATACAGGGTCGGCCTAAAGGTATTCAATGCCCTAGTCGAACAAGTAATTATGTATGTTTTTGTTGCCCTTTAACTCAACCAAAAAAAACATATGTAAATTCTTTATAAATTTAATATCCATCACAAAAATATTAATCAACTAAGTTATTATGATTATAGGCCAAAAAACCAAAATGTAAACATAACATCCTAGCATATTAATACATATAAACGAAAATAACTTCTTCTTGCATTTTTTACAGCTTACTCCTCTGTTACGTCTTCATAGTTAAGCTTATCTAAATACTCATTTTCAATTGAAATCATAACTAGCCCACTTAATCTTTCTTGTGACATAATAGTCCGAAGATATGTCATTATCAATTTTAATTTTGAAGAACTACTTTCCGTTGGTGCAGCCGTAACCAGAATAGTCAATAGAATTCGATAAGAAATCCAAATATTTAAACATCCACTTACATCTCGATCAGATATCAAAAAATTAAGTATATCAATTGATGTAGTTATTTTTGATGGTAAAATTTTGTCAAAGTTCAAAAAACAACACTTTACCACAAATATCTTGCTTTTCGTTATGCTTCAATAAACCTTCTTGATTCATGCAATGATCATTCAATTCATCATTATCAATATTTGTAAATATTAATTTCAACTATAATCCAAAACTTTCTTCATAAAGTTTAAATTGGTCAAATCGATCTCTTAGTGAAGTCAAAGCTTGGTCTACTATCAGAAGAAAATAAGTAATTAACTTTAAAATTATTCTTGGGAGATTGTTTACCATTATCCTCCATGATATCTATAACATCCCGTATTTTTAGTAAAGTTATTTAGGATATTTAATTAGTAAATTAAATAGAATAATGTAAGATGATTAATAGATTGAGATTTGAATATAGTTAAGGGTAGCAGTGCCTTGTTAATATGTAAATCAAAATGAGATAGCATGAATAAGATATGTTAGGACATAAGTAAGGGGTAAAATAGGGAGAAGGGCACTCTAATACCCTAAAACCTTAGGCGTGAGTTCTTACTTGCATTCATTTGCAAAAATTAAAATTAAGGAGAGGTTGGCCACCATTTTCAAGAGTAAGGAGAAGAAAGTAAAAGAGGAAGCTTAATCAACATCAAGTTTAATTCAAATCTCACATCTTTAATCGCAAAGCTAAGGTGAATAATTACTACATCATATTTTTCTTATGTTTTTGGTTTTAAGGATATTCCAAAATATTTTTTCATAATAATGTCATGTTTTGAATGATTTAAGATTTATATATACTTGTTGATGATTTATACATATTTATATTGGTTTTTATGATATGTTGGATATGAAAACCTTAATAAATGACATCTAAATGCCATGCGAATTTAAACATAGATTATAAATGATATTTTAGAGACGATTTTCAATTTTCATAATTTTCTGAATTAATGTGGATTTTTTATTAATTTTCTAGTGAAGAAAATGATTTATTGGGTTATAAATTAATAGCGGCAAAATAAGTAATTATTCGGGTCTGAAATTTATGCATGTTCGAAAGCATATTGAAAAGGATTTTTTAGAATTGTTATAGAATTTTCCTAAGTGCTTTGATGAATATATAAATTTATTTAAGGTATGGGACTAAATGTTTTATATATTTAATTAAGGAGAAGGGATGTTTTGTAAATGTTTTAAATTAATTAATTCAAAATTATGGCAGCACTTTTAGAAAAAAATTTGCAACTAATAAAAGTTTGACAAACAAGGCAGGTTTGTTAAATTTTTTACTTAAAAGGGTTTAAAATCAGAAATTTATGCCGAATGTATGTTTCGCCTATTTTGGTTTCGTCTAGGTGTCTTTCGACTAAGACCCTCCGCCTCCTTCCAGAAACCAATGCACATTATATCAACATCTTGGTACATAATGAATTGGACAAAGGCGGAAGGTAAGAGTCAAAACCAAAGGGTTCCAAAAGGGTTGGAGTATGCTTTGTTTTAAATTAAAGAAGCTCCTTCTTTGCTTTCGAAAGGATAACTTTTGACTCAGTTGGCTTTTGACTGGGTCAAATATTTTAAAAGGAAAGGTTTCGAATGGGTTTCACTTGTTTGTTTTAAGTAATGCTTTCGAAGGGGTCAAAACCCTTAGTTGTTGCCTTTTTACCTTTCGAAGTCAATGGTTTCGAAAGGTATATTTTGCTTTTAAAGTTAACTACTTCTCCAATGCTTTCAGAGGGATGACTTCAACAGCATCACTTCTTTACTTAGGAATAACTTTCGAAAGGTAGGCTTTCGACCTAAATGACTTTATAAACCCTTTTTGTTCTGTTAAAGTATAACCCAAGGGTTTTGAAAGAGAATGTTTTCAACTTAGATGGTTTCAAAAGGTGTTTTCAACATGTTTTAAATTGAATCCAAGTGCTTTCGAAAGGTATTTAAAATAATTTCGAAGGGTTGTTTCCATAAAGGGTTTCGAAGGAGACGAAAGGCAATGTTTTCTAATGGTTTCGAAAGGGTTGAAATGGAAGGTTTTTCCGAAGGTTTTTAAAGGCAATGTTTTGAAGTGTTTTAAGATATGATGTCTAAGATTTAAAGCTTTCGAAAGGAATGTTTTCAAAGTTTTCGAAAGGGGTTTAAAAATGGTTTCGGAAGGGAGGTTTTGGCTTTTCGGGCTAGATAAAGGAAAGGGTTTTACATTATTTCGAAAGGGGTACTTTCAAATGTTTAAAGGTTTTCGTCAACAAAATTTTGAGTAAAGTACATGTAGAATGGCAAGGTGATTTTGAGTAAAGCAAAGAGTATATGTGTTTTTGCTTGTGTGAGTTGATTTGGTCATAAATCATTTTGAAAAAGGTTTTTAAGGAAAATTTTGGGAAGATATCCCTAAGTAAAATGACTCAAATATTAGAATACCATATGGGACTGCTATAGGGTCGCGCCCTATACATTTGCTATTGGCACCAGCTAACTTTAGTCCAAAATTCCAGTGTGTAGGGCTTTGTCACAGGTAAGACTATGATTACATATAGAAGAGAATATATATTTGTATACAAATAGGTTAGTAGTAAGCCTGCAATACCATTAGGATCAGGTGACCCTGGTAGATGTTAAGTTAGGGACAGACCGTCCAGGAGAGAAGAGTTTAATATATAGTTAAGGATAGATTGTCTAGAAGAAGAGTGTCTAACAGATGTTAGATCATTTTATATTATTGTCTGGTAGGTCCGAGTCAGCCAAAGGTTAATAGTCAGCTAAATAAAAATAAAGTGCTTGAACGAATAGTTCTTTTATTACCTGATATGTATGTTACATAATGATTCTTTACAGTACTTAATCAATTTTGATTGCAGGAAAAGATTTGCAAAAGATATATTTTAAAAGAATGTTAGTGAGGAGAAACACGTTCCGCTAAGCAGCATGGTCTCACATAACATTAATAATTGGAATGTGTAGTATTATTCACACAAGCTTTATGTCTAACTCGAAGTTTTAGTTTACCCCTTAAACTCTCGGGTGTTCAAAATTGATTTGAGTAGGCTGAGGGCTGAGGTTCTTACAGATTTTTAGTAGGATAACGAATAAACTTACTGGAGAAGAGTAGGAGGCTAACGGATAGCTATTAGGGGTTGTAGTTCTTTATTTTGTTGTTTATTTCTAATGTGTATGTATGAAATTAATTATGACTATATGACTCTAACCACCCATAGGGGCATCTTCGTATGTCACTCTTCGCGTATTTTGTAATAAGTATATTTTATCGTTGCTTGGGAAACGTTTTGGGATTATATAATATGAATATGGAACATGTGTTTTGAAATGTAATGGGAAATTCTGTTTTAAAATCTATGATTTGTTTCATATTCAAGTACTTCTGATATTATAGATTTCATTAACATAGTCGTACTTAGTCGCCGGAAGTTAACACCATAAATGACTACAACATCTATAGTGTTTAGCTTTGGCCCTCTAGATAGGGGATGTTACAACTTGGTATTGGAGCATAGGTGTATGAAATACTTTAACTAGTAATGATTTTTGAAAACATAATGCTTAGAAATTAGAGTTAAGATTGGGGTATGGGATAACGTTATAGTAACTACTTGTATTTGCTATACGCCTTATCTATAGACTCTTATCTTTGTTAGGCTATTCTTCTGTATCTCACTAGGCTTGAATACAGATATGGATAGAAGAAGAGGCAGAATTAACTTAGAGGGAGAAAGCACCACCACAAATGGAAATGCCCGACCAAATGTTAGAAGAACTCAAGGTCAGGCTCGGGCTGAGAATGTTGGTGCTGGGGTCCCACAAGTGGATATGGGAGCCATGTATTAGTTTTTCATGAACATGATGCAAGCTGGAATCGCAGCCGAAGTTGTTGGAGGAAATGCTACGGGAGGAGTTCAAGAAGCTCCAGTAGTCAACTAGTATGCTAACTTGAGTAGAGACTATGGTAGGCTTGGGGAAAGCTGTTTATGGGGACTGAGAATGCTATCGAGGTGGAAAATTGGCAGCTACACTGTGAAAGGATTTTTGCTGATTTAAGGCTCAATGACAAGCAGATAAGGAGACTTGCTTCAAGACAGCTTCTGGGAGCTGCGTTGTTTTGGTAGAATACTGTAACTGCTGATGTGGATGAAGAGACTATAACGTGGGCGGAGTTTAGGAGGAGGTTTCAAGAAAGGTTCATGTCAGTAATGGCACTGCCTATGTTGGTTAGGAAGTTTGCTAAGATGGATGTGGAAGGTTCGAAGAGTTGGCCCAGTATGAGTATGCCACCGTTGACACAGTGTTGAAAAGAAATGAGAAATTTATTAGAGGTTTGAAACTGGAGTTGGTTAGGGCTACTTTACCGCACATCGGAGATCCATGTGATTTGGTAGTGGAAATGATGGTTGAGACATGAGGAGATTTTAGCTTGTTTGGAGAAGAAGAAGAAAAAGGAGATCCAGACCGGACAAGGCCAAAGGAGGAAAATTTTCCACAAGAAGAATGCTCAGAAAGAAGGAGTAGTGAAGAAAGGAAAATCTGAGGTAGTCTGCTATAAGTGCGACAAGAAAGGACATTATGCTTATGAGTGTCGTACTGGGAAAGGAAAGGAGGTGATTGGAAAGAAGAACATCAGATGTTTCAACTGGGATCAAATTGGGCACTACAAGAACCAGTGAAAAGAGCCAGCTAAAGAAGATAAAGGCCAAATGTTTGCGTTGGAGCCTACAACTTCAAAACTGACACTGCAGGAGAAAGGACAAGTAGTATTGGGAGGTACGCTTCAGATCCATGATATATCTGTTAGTGTTTTATTTAATACTAGTGCATCGCATTCTTTTATATCGCGATGTTTAGTAGATAAACTTAACCTAGAACCCACATATTTCATTACTTCCTTAAGAGTTGCAAATCCAACAAGAGGGTATGCGATGCTTGGGATGAAGTATGACCACTTAGAGTTTGATTTGCTAGGTTACACCTTTGTTTGCAGTTTGCACGTATTTGAATTTGTAAGGTTTGGAATTATATTGGGCATGGACTGGTTAAGTAAATACGATGCTAGGATATTTTTCCTAGATAGAAAAATATCACTTAGACACCCGAATTGTAGAGATCGAATAGTTTATATAGTAAAAAGCCCTAGCTGTGAGGTGAATGCTTTTTTGGGTGTTATGGAGGTAGAAGATGAGTTGAATCGCATGTTCGTAATTAGAGAATTGCGGACATTTTCGAGCGGGTAATAGAATTGCCACCGAAACGAGCCATTGAGTTTTGGATAGATTTGGTGCCATGGGAAGAACCGATGAGTAGGCCGCCAAGCAGGATGAAACCAACATAGATGAAGGAGTTGAAAGCTCAGTTGGTAGATTTGGAAGGAAAGAGCTTTATAAGACTGAGTAGTTCACCTTGGGGAGCAGCCGCGGTACTTGCTAAGAAGCCGAGCGGATCGTTAAGGCTATATGTATCGATTAACGTAATTTGAATGAGAGGACAATAAAGAATCGATATCCATTGTCGAGGATTGATGATTTATTTGACCAGTTGAGTGCAGCCAAGGTATTCACTCATTTAGATTTGGCGACAGGATCATCTTAGAGTAGCGGAGGATTGTATACCTTTGACGGCATTTAGGACAAGATATGGATCGTACGAATGGTTAGTTATGCCGTTCAGACTAACTAATGCACCGACATTCTTTGTGGATTTGATGAACCGGATTTTCCGAGAGCACCTGGATAGATTCGTGTTGGTTTTTATAGATGATACGCTGATATACTCTAAGGATGAGAAGGAGCATGAAGTTCATCTTAGAGTTGTGCTTGAGATGATGAGGCAACATCAACTAAAGGCAAAGTTTTCGAAATGTCATTTTTGGAAGAGGGAAGTGAAGTTTCTTGGTCACGTGGTTTCGAAGAAAGGATTGTCAGTCGATCCAGGAAAGATCGAAGCTGTTAATAATTGGAAGAGACCAGAAATGGTAACCGAGATAAGAAATTTTCTTGGATTGGCAAGGTATTATCGAAGATTCATATATAAAGGATTTCTCATGGATAGCAACACCGATGAACAAGCTAACACGAAAGGACGTAATGTTTGTGTCGACCGATAAGTGTGAGGAAGCATTCCAAAGCTTGAAGCACTTATTGACCCATGCACTGATGTTGGTGGTTCCGAAGGGGAATCAAGATTTATTTTTTTATACTGATGTGTGTGGTACTGGGTTGGGAGTTGTACTAATGTAGAGGGGTAAAGTGATTGCCTACGCTTCTAGACAGCTTAGACCGCATGAGGTTAGGTATCTGATGTACGATTTGGAGTTAGCTGCAGTAATATTTGCCTTGATGATGTGGAGGCATTACCTTTTGAAAGAGAGGTTCGAGTTATATACCGATTATAAGTCGTTGAAGTATTTATTCTCCCAAAAGGAGCTGAATATGAGATAACAGAGTTGGTTGAAATTTTCTGGCGCTTATGACTTTGGAATATAGTACATACCATGGAAAGGCAACAAGGTTGAAAATACGCTTAGTAGGAAGCATCAGAATATAGTTTTGGCCATGATAGAAGAATGGAAAGACATAGAAACCTTGACAGCTTGCAGAGCACGGTGGGGATCCAAGGCTGGATCTAGTAGCGGATCTGCTATTCTTGTTTGGAAATTCGATCGATATTGATTGGGAAGATTGATTCTAAACAGGAAAAGGATCTAGAAATTAAAGGATGGAATGGAGAGCGACAACTTGAAAGATTTCAGTCTTGACCAAAGTGGATGGTCGAGAAAGAAGGATAGATTATGTGTTCCAGATGTAGGAAGCCTAAGGTAGAAAGTTTTGGAGGAATTCCATCGTTCGAATTTCACTATTCATCTAGGAGGAATGCAGATCTATCAGGATATGAAGAGAATCTGGAAAGAAATGAAGAGGGATGTTGGTTATGGGTGAAACAATGTTTGAACTCTCAGCAAGTGAAAGCCGAGCATCAAAAGCCGAGTGGATTGCTTCAGCCATTGGATATTCCAGTATGGAAGTAAGATTCTATTTCTATGGATTTTATTGATGGATTGCCAAAATATAATAAAGGGAATGAAAGTATATGGGTCATAGTGGACAGATTGACCAAGATTGCCCATTTCATTTCAGTTAAGTCAAATACAACGGTGCCAGTTTTGACTAAGTTATTTATGAAGAATGTGGTCAGGCTGCACGATATTCCTAGTAGTATTGTTAGTGATAGAGATTCCTTATTCACTAGCGAGTTCTGGAAGAGTCTACAAGAAAGTTTAGGAACCAAGCTCAAGATGAGTATCACTTGCCATCAGCAAACTGATGGACAAACGGAAAGGGTTAACAAGATCTTGGAGGACTTGTTGCAAGCTTGTGTATTAGACTTTAGGGAGATCATGGGAAAACCAACTACACCTAGTCGAGTTATCATATAACAATAGTTATCAGACTAGTATAGGGATGTCACCATTTGAGGCTTTGTACGGAAGACCCCCTGTATGTTGGTTAGAGATCAGAGATAGATTGGTCCTTGGTCCTAATTTGGTAAAAGAAGCAACAGAAAAGATTGAGCTGATAAGGGCGAGAATGAAGGAAGCTTCAGTCTAGGCAGAAAAGCTATGCAGATAGAAGACGAAAATATTTAGAGTTCTTTATTGAAAATCATGTTTTCTACAAAGTATCGCCGTTAAATGGTGTTATCAGGTTCAGGAAGATGAGGAAGTTAGCACCGAAGTTCATAGAACCATTTCCTGTTTTAGAAAGTATCGGGAAACTTGCATGTAAAGTAGAGTTACTGAGTGGTCAGGTAGGAGTTCATGATGTTTTCCATGTATTTCACATGAGGAAATGTGTTAGGGATGCAGACACTACTATAGTACCGACTGTGTTAGAAAATTTTGTAGTGGAACCAGACATGACTATAGTTAGGAAGCCTATCCGGATAGTCGCAAGAGATGAGAAGAAGTTAAGGAACAAGAAATTCAGATTAGTGAAAGTCCAGCGGAGTGACGATGCTAGATATTGTACTTAGGAAACTGAGAGCAGAATTAGAGATGCTTATCCTGATTTGTTTGATGGTATATTTTACCTTTGTTTGTTTTGTTGTGTACTTATCGTAATTTCAAGGACGAAATTCTTTAAGAAGAGGAGATTGTAACACCCTATATTTTTAGTAACATTATTTAGGATATTTACTTAGTAAATAAAATAAAATAATGTAAGATGATTAATAGATTGAGATTTGAATATAATTAAGGGTAGTCATTCCTTGTTAATATGTAAATCAAAACGAGATAGCATGAATAATATATGTTAGGAAATAAGTAAGGGGTAAAATAGGGAGAAGGGCTCTCTAATACCCTTAACATTTAGCCGTGAGTTCTTACTTGCGTTCATTTACAAAAATTAAAAGTAAGGAGAGGCCGTCCACCATTTTCAAGAGTAAGGAGAAGAAAGTAAAAGAGGAAGCTTAATCAACATCAAGTTTGATTCAAATCTCACATCTTTAATCACAAAGCCAAGGTGAATAATTGCTACATCTCATTTTTCTTATGTTTTTGGTTTTAAGAATATTTAGAATTTTTTTTGCATAATAATATAATGTTTTGAATGATTAGAAGTTTATATATACTTATTGATGATTTATGCATATTTATATTGTTTTTAGGATATGTTGGATATGAAAACCCTATTAAATGACATCTAAATGTCTTGTGAATTTAAATATAGACCGGAAATGATATTTTAGATATGGACTTCAATTTTCGTAATTTTCTGAATTAATGTGGATTTTTATTAATTTTTCGATGAAGAAAATGATTTATTGGGTTATAAATTAATTACGGCAAAATAAATAATTATTAGGGTCTGAAATTTATATATGTTAGAAAGCATATCGAAAAGAATTTCTAGAATTTTTATAGAATTTTCCTAAGTACTTTGATGAATATATAAAATTATTTAAGATATAAGACTTAAATATTTTATATAATTAATTAAGGAGAAGGATGCTTTGTAAATGATTTAAATTGATTAATTCTTAAATTATGGCAATAGTTTTATAAAAGAAAATTTTGCAACCAATAAGAGTTTGACAAATAAGGTAGGTTGGTTAAATTTTTTACTTAAAAGGGTTTAAAATCAGAAATTTCTAACAAAAGCATGTTTTGCCTATTTTGGTTTCGTCCAGGTAGCTTTCGACTAAGAACCTCCGCCTTCTTCGACAAAACAATGTGTAACAACCCGTGATTGCGATTACCAAATAATAAATTAAAATTGGGATTTTAATTTAATTAGAGCTATTAATGATTTTTTTTATATGGCTAATTTGTTCAAAAGTTAGTTATTTTGAATAAATTAATATTTTGGGCTTAATTGTAAAATAGAGAATTTAATGGAAATTAATTAGGGTAAATGAAAATTTATAATATTGCAAAATTTTATATGTGAAAAATAGTTCAATATTTGAATTGGGAATTTAATTTACAATTTAATTGCAAAACAGTGATTTTTGGGCAATTTTGACTAAAAGGTGTTTTGGAATAATTAGGGGTTAAATTGTAAGTTGGCAAATATTGTGATGTAAAATTTTATAACTATAGCTAAATTATTTTGGTAACATATTTTAAAATTTTATGGGTAAATAATGTGTAGTTTGTACTTAGAGAAATTAGCTAACTTGAGACATAGAACATATTCCAAGTCCTAATGGGTATTAGGCCCACTAAACCACTTCCATTAGCCTATAAACCATCTTCTATGCATTTGTTTCAGTCAACATCTCATTTTATAAACCCTTAAACCTAGAGCAAAACACTAAATAATGGCCTCCAAACCTAGAGCAAAGCTTCATTAATCTTCATCAAAGTCAAAGGGGTTTTAATCTAATCATTGGAAGGTAATAGCAATCACAAAATCCACCTATGATCCATTGTTTAATTTCTGAAATTATTTTGTAATCTCTCTTTTTTATGCATTTAGATTGTTGAAGCTCTTTGATTCTTTTCATTGCTCGGGAAAGAGTTAATAAATGCTAGATGAAATTAAAATTAGTATATTGCTGTTAGTAAATTAGGCATATCTCATTCATCTTAAACCGGAATTAGGATTTTCTTGTTCTGGAAAGATTATTTCGTAATCTATAACTTCTATGTTTTGAGTTTTGCATGATTTTAAGGTTTGAATGGTCGAAATCACGTTTGTTTGTTGCTGACCTGACAACAAACTACAGGGTTGATAAAAATAAAAACCTAATAATTTTGGATGTTCTGGAAAGCTTAGATATAGGGCTAAAATTTTCATGTTTTGAGTTTCATGAAATTTTGAAGTTAATTTGGTCAAAACTGTACATTCTTGCTACTATCCCGAGAGCAAAACGACAGTGATATAGAATTTAGATCTAAGAATTGTTTTAGTCATAGAATTTTCATCCCTGATCCGAATTTGACGATCTTGGTCATTCCGGAAGCTTAGACACTAAGCTAAAACTTTTATTTTATTCATTTTTCCATAATTTGAAGTTTACTATGCCAAAATTATGGTTTTTCATCTCTGGCCTGTTAGTGCATAGCTACAGGCTTTAGTCGGATTTCAGCGCAGAACCCCGACTTTGCGACGCCATCCGGGCTCGTCCTATGTCGGATTTCATCGATTTTAATCTCGCTGGAAAGATGAGGTCGAGGTCTTCTACTCTGCAAAATTTGGTTTAGATCTGGGGGCGTTTGATACTTCGTTTTTATTGCCAAAGTAGCGCCTAGAAACTGTTTTTGAAAAACATTGATTAATTTTAAGTCAAACGTCCAACTTCGCGACCTCGCTGCGAGCAGGTCCTATGTCGGATTTCATCAGTTTTCATCTCGTTGGAAAGATGAAATCGAGCTCTTAAATCCTGCAAAGTTTGATTTAGATCTGGATGCGTTAGATACTTCGTTTTTATTGCCGAAATAGCACCGAGAAACTGTTTTACAACAGTGATCATTTTCAGTTATCGTCGGACCAACTTTGAGACGTTGTCATTTCTTTGTTTCAAGTCGGAACCCAATGATTCTTATTTCATATCAAAGTAGGAGTACTGTACTATGCTCCTGCCAATTTTCATCAAGATCTGGGTTGATATGACCCTTCGACCATGTCGTCGAAGTGGGACCTTTGGACTGTTTTGACCCAGCAAAGTTTTATGATTTTTGTTCAAATTTGAGATGATGTAGTTTCTTCGTTTCAAGTCAAAATTGCCCGATTCTTTTTGCATTTTGGAGCAGGGATGTTCGCCTACATTCCTACCAATTTTCATGTCATTTGGACTCTGTTTACAGGTTCAAATCTGTCGTCGAACTAGTGACTTCGACTTGTTTTCAGCGATTTAGTATAATTTCGACTATTTTTCTAAGATTTCCGATTTCTTAGAGATTTGTCTCTAGATTTCGTGCACGGATTTTATAAATAATTCTAAAGTGATTTTCCATCAAATAAGCTTTTGAAACTATTATTCGGTATTATTTTAAGTATTAAATTAATTACTTCATAATAGGAGAATTTCAAAGGCTATTTCTAAAGAGGTTTTCAAACGATTAAGAATCCGCTTTCTCCAACTATTTTATAAGTAAAATATACACTCTTCTGCACTTCGAGCGAAGTGGAAAGGTGATTAAATGGTTAGGTAAAACACGGACCATGAATCCGCGCGTTTATCTTTCTGATTAATCCCCGACCTATTCGATTGATCATCCTTTTGGCCTAGTTTACCGATGACATGAGGTGAACTTTTTACTACTTTGAGTGTGGAAGCTTACTATTGGTTAGTAAACCGTTTAGTGTGAACGTTGGGGTATGGGACTCACGTTACTACTTTACGGGTTCCTTGCTAAGAGTTCGCGACACATTCCTACCGTTAGTGGTAAACGAGTACTGGGCCTACGAGCCTTTACCACTACGGTGTGTTTCCTGAGTGATACCTTTGGGATAGTGTCTTCGGACTGTCTCCCTTGGGTTTATTGTCTTTAGGATAGTGTCTTCGGACCGTCTCCTTCTGGTTCACCACCTTCTGGATAGTGTCTTCGGACTGTCTCTTTTAGGTGTTTCCCCTTAGCGAAAGTGACGGGTGTGTCACTGGGTTATATTTCCTGTGTGATCGAGTACAGTACTAGCACACTAATGTTTTCCTGCGTGATTTATATTCCCTCGTTAGCGCCATTCGGTGATGGTTTTATGCAACCACACGATATAAGCGCGACTACCTTGTGAAACTTGTTTTATGCCTACACTGGCACTTGTGCTTATGTTATGCCAATGATATGAGGCTTGTTATACATCTCTACTTAGATATTTGTTTCTTCTCTATGTGAGAGATTTTGGTCTTTATTACCATGATATATGTTTCTCTTTTGGAGATTACTATGTTATATGTTGCCTCCTTATCTTATCATGATTATTGTTCAGTTTATCTAACTGATTTGTTTAGCTAGCCTGACCCGAGTATTTTTTGCTCGGGTCAAACCGAGTTGTTTCAAGTTAGTTCACTTTGGACTTAGCTTGCTTCGGTGATTCCGCTTTGGATATATTCGCTATACTATAGATAGCTTTACTTGTTATCTATCCTTTATGATACTCTGATATTATGATTATCTTGTGTATGTTCTTTTGACTCACGGATGTGTGAATAGTGGCTTTGTACCCACTTTTATATTTGGATCTGTACTTGATGTTGTATTGTGCTGAGACTATTTGCTTATTATCTAATGTTGTTCTATGATGATGTTCATTTTTCCATTATGCTTTGTTCTGATAGATCTTTTAGCCATTGTAGTTTTTCTTTAAGTATTTATTGAATATGTCGAACCACATGAGATGAAAAAAAATAGATTCCACTTTTCGACGTGTTCAGTAGATAGTTAAAGTAAGATTACACATGGTCGCTTCCATTATACTCTATTGTCCGCATTAGCAGACAGTATTATCCATATAATACTCTTTGTTATTGAGGCTCTCAGAGTGAGGCGTTACAGTTTGGTATCAAAGCGAGGTTCAGGACTAAGCATAATATACACAGAACAGATACGCTTAGTACAATACATCCTAGCATGATTCAAATATTACGAATCCCTTCCTTGTGCCTCTGGATAGATAAGTTAGGAATATGTTCAGGAATGCGTTTATATTCCGTAATATCCCTTAATGAATTATCTATCTTTGAATCGTGCTTAACTCATTTTTTTTTGTCTTACTTTCAGTATGTCTGAAAGTGGGGGGAACACTCGTCGCTCCGGTGCTGTAGGGCAATCCAGTAACCCATAACCGGAGGGCGTATTCATGACTACCGATCAGATCATGGAGCTGGTTCGGAATTCTCACTCCCAGACT
Organism: Allium cepa; assembly: GCA_030765085.1. Taxonomy (NCBI): domain Eukaryota; kingdom Viridiplantae; phylum Streptophyta; class Magnoliopsida; order Asparagales; family Amaryllidaceae; genus Allium; species Allium cepa. The sequence continues at coordinate 912,568,147 of CM060929.1, read as the reverse complement.
TCTACTCCCGCCTCTGATGCTCCGCGCAAGTCAGCTTTTGCACGCCTCTGCAGCGATTTCACTCATCTCGGTGGCAAGCTGTTCAGTGGCACCAGTCATGGATCCGTGTATGCGAGCGCATCTTTACTCGCATGGGCATTTTTGACCATGACCGTGTTCTTGTTGCTTCCAGTCAGCTTTAGAGTTGTGCCTTGGATTGGTATGAGCTTCTTATTACCGAGGTCGATGAGACCACACTTTCTTGGGCTCAGTTCCATGAGCGTTTCGAGCTCAAGTTCGTTCTAGAGTCCAAGAAGATTTCTCTTGCTCACCGCTTCATTGATCTCAAGCAAGGGAAGTCTACTATTTCAGACTATGTTTCTTCTTTCGAGGCCCTGTCCATGTATGGCCTCGAGTTCATCAGCACACCCTACAAAAAGAATCTGAAATTTGTGGAAGGTCTTAAGAAATATCTTAAGAAGTCTTTGATGTTACAGCTCAAGCTCTCCTTTGAAGAGCTTGTTGACTCAGCGCTTCACCTTGAAGCAGTCGAGAAGGAAGGGGATGGCGATGGTAGTGTTGAGGTTTCCGCGAACCCCAACAAGAAGAGGTTTCCTTTCCACAAACCTGGTTCTTCTTCTTCTCCTAAGAAGAAGAAAGCGATCAGTTATGACTCTCAGCCTCAGTCCTAGACCAGTGGAACACCTTCCGTGAGGAAGTGTTCAACTGCGGTTCTCCAGATCACTTTGTTAGAGAGTGTCCCAGACCCCTCGCTTGCCGCTAGTGCAAGAAGGAGGGTCATCTTATCTCTTCTTGTCCTACTGCACCACCTAGATCTGGCAAGCTTAATGCTGCCAAGGCTTCTATAGATTCTGCTCAGCCTCAAGGTACGCATCATTCAGTCCTCGAAGGCTCTATTCTATTTCATGGTAGATCTATTAGAGTTCTCTTTGATACGGGGTGCTTCTCACTCATTCATATCAAAAGAACTAGTTGATGTTATGTCTTTGGATGTTTCTTGTTTGGTTTCTTCTCTGAGGATTGTAAATTCGATTGCTGGATCCACGACCCTTACTCTCCTTTGTGAGAATATTGATATTGAGTTATGTGGCTTTTCTTTCCTTGAAAATTTGCATGTTATGGCTTCTTTGGGTTTCGACATGATTCTGGGTATGGATTGGCTCGTTCGGTACTGATGCCAAGATCATCTGTTCAGAGCGGGTATTATTTCTTCGTCACCCTAACTCATCCGCTCCTTTGGCTCTTGTTCTTCGAGATGTTGAGATTTCCGAAGCTACTCTATTCGCTCTTGATTCACGAGATGATGAGTGTGCTATATCTTGTATTCCAGTTGTTCGGGATTATCCCGATATCTTTGAGGCAGTATCGAGTGTACCGCCGAAGCGGGCTATTGAGTTCCGCATCTATCTCATTCCAGGCTCTCATCCAGTTAGTCATCCTCCCACGAGGATGTCTATGAAAGAGAATGAGGAACTCAAGAAGCAGTTGATAGAGCTTGAGGCGAAGCAGTTTATTCAGTTCAGTTGTTCGCCATGGGGTGCTGCAGTGGTCTTCGTGAAGAAGTCCGATGGCTCTCTTAGGCTTTGCATCGATTACCGCAAGCTTAATGAGGTGACCATCAGGAATCGTTATCCATTGCCACGGATAGACGATATGTTTGATCAGTTGAGCGGTGCGAAGGTCTTTTCTCAGCTTGACCTCGCCACCGGTTTTCATCAGCTCCGAGTCACGGATGATAGTGTTCCGCTTACTGCTTTTCACATTCGTTATGGTTCATTCGAGTGGTTAGTCATGCCATTCGGTTTGACGAACGCTCCAGCTTTCTTCGTCGATCTTATAAATCGAGTATTCCAGGAATATCTCGATAAGTTTGTTCTGGTATTCATCGACGACATTCTGATATATTCTAGATCCGAGAAAGAGAATACCCAGCATCTGAGGATTGTCTTAGATACACTTCGTCAGCATCAGCTTAAGGCCAAGTTCTCCAAGAGTCACTTTTGGGAGAGCAGGGTCAAGTTCTTAGGCCATGTAGTATCTTCTGAAGGCATATCTGTCGATCCCGCCAAGATCGAGGCCGTTCAGAACTGGAAGCGGCCTGAGAACGTACACGATATTCGCAGCTTCCTAGGACTGGCGGGTTATTACCGTCGGTTCGTAAAGGATTTCTCACGTGTTGTTCTTCCGCTTACGAGCCTGACTCGTAAGGGTGTTTGTTATGTCTGGTCAGACAAGTGTGAAGCTTCTTTTCAGCGATTGAAGGAACTTCTCACTCATGCTCCTATTCTAGTGGTTCCCGAAGGAAACCATGATCTTGTTGTCTACACCGACGCTTGTAGTAGCGGGCTCGGTGCCGTGCTCATGCAGAAGGATCGGGTGGTTGCTTATGCTTCTAGGCAACTGCGTCCGAATGAGGTTCGCTATCCAACTCATGATCTTGAGTTGGCCGCTATTGTCTTCGCCTTGAAGACATGGCGCCATTATTTACTGGGCGAACGCTTCATTCTATACACCGATCATAAATCCCTGAAGTATCTCTTCAGTCAGAAAGATCTCAATATGAGACAGAAACGGTGGCTTGAGTTCCTTTCCTCATATGACCTTGATATTCAGTATACCCCTGGCATGGCAGATGCGCTTAGTCGCAAGCATTCGGCTGTAGTTTCTATGATGATAGCCGAATGGGATATTCTCGAGACATTATCTATGTGTGATATTCGGGATCGAGCTCCGTCTTCTGATTCACCGATATTATTATTCAGTCTGGAGGCTCGACCTAGTTTATTGGATCGCATTGCCCATGCTCAACGGCAGGATCCAGACTTGTTCAATTTCATCCATCTACTTGAGTCGGTATCCAGTGACGATGCATCACTGGATTATTCTATTGATTCCCATCGGTGTCTTTGCAGGAAGAACCGTATTATTGTGCCCTCTGATTTATCGCTTAGGCATGACATCCTAGATGACTATCATCGCACTAAGTACACTATCCATCCCGGTTCGAGTAAGATGTATGCCGACATGAGTCGCTTATATTATTGGGAAGGTTTGAAGCAAGATGTTGCAAGTTATGTGAGCAGTTGCATGACTTGTCAACAGATCAAGGCCGAGCATCAGTGTGACGACCGCCCATGACTCCCGAACGAAAACAAGGAAAAGATGCGCTGAAAGGTGTGCCAGGCAGCCATGGACGATAGTCAGGGTAAGGTAAAATAGAATAGTCTATCGTATTACTCACAGCGCATGGACAAAATACAATAGAAAATATACATAGTGAAGCTCCATAGAACAGAATCATATAAACTCATAATAGTTTTATACAGTCATCTGAATAGTCAATACATCAAGCCTCACTACATAACACTTAGAGTATCAAACAAACAACGGAACATCCTATACATATAGTAGGAAAACAATATGCAAAAGCCTCCAGCTCGTCTTCGTCATCAACATCGTTGGTAGCCAAGAACAGCACCTGTCACCTGCTACCTAGTCTGCCCATCCCAACATGGATGAACAGCCCAAGGTAATAAGAGTTAAACATAAAACCTTGAGTCATACAACAGTCTTAGTGAGCAGTAAATCAACTATCAAACATACCAAAAGAGCATAAAGGGTAAAAGGAATAGGAACTCAACCATCCCACTTACCTCATTCCACAGTGATAGCCCCCAGACCCTCTAAGCATAAACAAACATAGCAAAGCAGACAATTTAAGTAAAGCAATTATCACTCGACCCAAGGTCGATGTTTTTCAAGTACAAACCCCCAAGGCCTAAACCAAGATCAGATAAGCACCTAGAAAACATCGCTCTTGAGATCGAATGATGGTGCAACCAAACATCCATGACTCTGGCTATCACTGTTATCATTGCTTTGATATCACCGTTAATTGAATGACCGACACCTTCTTTCAGCCGTCCGTCAAGGGCTAATGGGAACCCCGGTTCTAGACATAGCTCCGCACGTCATCGTGACCCGTGCCTAGGACTATCGCATCTGCCCAGAGTACTAGCACGTCATCGTGACCCGTGCTTGGAACGTCATCGTGACCCGTCCCAACGTACTCTTGCTTCGAGCATGCTAGAACCTTCAACAACGATAAAATCTCAGCCTTCTAGTCATCCTCCTCGACGACTATTCCCATACTAGCTCAAGCGCCTCTCAAGCTATCCATTATCCACAAAACTCGGACCGCATCACCGAGTTATCAACATGCTTGGGATGATCCCGTCTGGATTAAACCAAGGCTTTCACACATCATGTTTTGCTTCAACGCATCATAGCAAAGTCCCATCTCAACATCATGGTTTGCCTCATCGCATCATGGCAAAGTCCAATCTCAACAAATCTATCCATATGAGCTTCAACATCCGCTTCATATGCCACAAGCAGCTTTCCTTATTCAAGAGCCTTTCCACTTAGCTTTTGAATCATCTTCGACCAACTTGTCCAAATCAAGTTATCAATCAACTAATCCATCAAATCAAACATTAATCCAAGTAATCAATCATTCAAACAAGATCTAAATAACAATTACAACATTAATGGCAATTTCGTAAATAAAGAGTCCAAATCTAACATGCATTCTAACAAGCATGAATTATGAACAATATCTCTACAACTTGATGAATAAATTTGCATAAGTGAACATATAGTAAAATAGGTGTTGAATCATCATTAACCATAGATCTACATGCAGACTTAAGAAAATGCACGAAATCACTCTCTTTAACACATAAACAAACCACCGATCCAATATACTCCTTTGGATCCGTGTGAGAGATAACCACCACTCACCAAAACACCTAAACACCTCAAAAACAACCAACTCCAGATCTGGACAGCAAAGAATCAAGCTTGGTCCTCCAAAGCTCCGCTTCAAACGATGAAATCTCTCTTTGATGGATGGAGATCTTCAACTTTGGCTCTTGGATCTTCGATTTGATCTTCAATTTAGATGGAAGGAATCACTAGATTAGAGTGGAGAAAAGAAGTGAAGAAGTGTTGTAGTCGAGCTCTAAAAATGGCAGCACTTCGTCACTTCAAAATCCGGTGCCAAAAAGTGAACCAAACCCCTCTGTTTATAGGCTGGAAATCCTTAGGTCACCGCCCCCTTAGGTCGTCCACGACCTAACTCTTAAGTCGTTCGCGACTTAGCGACATAAGCCTCCGCGCGACCTATCACTCAACACAACTGCGCGACCTAACGACATGGCCGACCTAACACTCATGCGACCTAGCGACTTAACTAGTATGCAACTTAGCAAATGCCGCGACCTAACAAAACCCAGGCCACACGACTTAACTATGTAACGACCTAACGAGTACGCCTTCACGCGACCTAACAGGTATACATCCTAACGACCTAACATATCCACCAGATATAGGTTGCTCACGACCTAACTACACCATAGGTCGCTCACGACCTATCTTATCTCCTTAAGTCGCTCGAGCGACCTAACTTTCTTAAGCCGTTCTAACGACTCACGACCTATAACATCAACGACCTACGACTTAAGGCTTAACATAGCCGCGACCTATCACTAAGTCGCCTGCAACTTTAGGTCGACTTACGACCTAACTCTCACAACCCTTAAACCCCTAACTGTCTTAGGTCGTCTACCTCTTAAGTCGCCATCTCCTTAAGTCGTCAAGCACTATAGGTCGGTCACTACCTTAACTCGGCCACACGACTTAAGCCAACATCCATGCGACCTAACCACTACACGGCCTAACTCCTTGGGTCGTTCAACCTATAAGTCGCTCAACTCAAATCCCTTAAGTCGTTACTCCTATAGGTCGTTCCACTCAACCTAAGCTCCATACAGCTTAACAACATCAACGATTTATCAACAATACGACTTAAAGCATATAGTTTAACAATGTTTCGATCCGTAAAAATACGGGTCGTTACAATCAGCGTCCTTCCAGTCTTCTTCAGCCTCTGGAGATTCCATTGTGGAAATGTGATCAAATATCTATGGATTTCATTGACGGTCTACCTCGATCGAGGTCGGGCCATATGTCTATTTGGGTCATAGTTGATCGCTTGACCAAATCGGCTCATTTTATTCCGATTAAGTTCACTCGGACTGCACCTCAGTTGGCCAAGCTCTATGTGAAGGAAGTCATTCGACTTCATGGCATTCCCAGTTCTATTGTTTGTGATCATGACACCATTTTCACTAGTCACTTTTGGAAGTGTCTTCAGTCAGCTTTGGGCGCAAAGCTGAACTTTTCTTGCTTATCACCCTCAGACTGATGGCCGGATTGAGAGGGTGAATCGTGTTTTGGAGGATCTCCTTCGCTGTTGTATTCTTGATTTTGGAGGAAATAGAGAGGACCACTTACCACTTGTGGAGTTTTCCTACAACAACAGCTTTCAGTCTAGTATTGGCATGGATCCTTTTGAGGCTCTTTACGGAAGGCCATGTCGTTCTCCTTCATGTTGGTTAGAATCTGGCGAGAAGCTTATTCTTGGTCCAGATTCGGTTCGGGAATCTTCTGAGAAGATTATTCTTATTCGTCAGTGAATAAAAGAGGCGCAGAACCGTCAGAAATCATACACGGACAACCGTAGGAGGCCTCTTGAGTTCTCCATTGGTGGCTTGTATTCATTCAGATATCTCCTATGAAGGGGATTGTGCGTTTCAGCTCCACAGGGAAATTGGCTCCTCGCTATGTCGGACCATTTCCCATTACGGAACGCATCAGTCCCGTTGCTTATCGTATAGCTCTGCCTGCTCAATTTTCTGGAATGCATGACGTATTCCACGTTTCTCAGCTTCGCAAATGTGTTTGTGACCCTGATTCTGTTATTGATCCGTTTATTGCGCCGGATTTAGCTCCTGATTTATCTATTGAGCAGTAACCTCTTCGTGTGCTTGATTCAGAGGTTAGACGCCTTCGAAACAAAGAGGTCCCGCTCATGAAGAATCAATGGTCGTCTAATCCTAAGGACAGTACTTGGGAGGCCAGAGAGTTTATCGAGCATACTTATCCTGGTTTACTATCTTAATCTGTTGCTGGTGAGTATTTTTACTCCACCTTTGTTTGATTTATTTGAGGATTAAATGTTATAGATAACTTTCATGATAGGGAATTGCGGGGACGCAATTTTCCTAAGGGGGGAGTCTGTAACAACCCGTGATTGCGATTACCAAATAATAAATTAAAATTGGGATTTTAATTTAATTGGAGCTATTAATGAATATTTTTTATGTGGCTAATTTGTTCAAAAGTTAGTTATTTGGAATAAATTAATATTTTGGGCTTAAGTGTAAAATAGAGAATTTAATGGAAATTAATTAGGGTAAATGGAAATTTATAATATTGCAAAATTTTATATGTGAAAAATAGTGCAATATTTGAATTGGGAATTTAATTTACAATTTAATTGCAAAACGGTGATTTTTGGGCAATTTTGACTAAAAGGTGTTTTGGAATAATTAGGGGTTAAATTGTAAGTTGGCAAATATTATGATGTAAAATTTTATAACTATAGCTAAATTACTTTGGTAACATATTTTAAAATTTTATGGGTAAATAATTTGTAGTTTGTACTTAGAGAAATTAGCTAACTTGAGATATAGAACATATTCCAAGTCCTAATGGATATTAGGCCCACTAAACCACTTCCATTAGCCTATAAACCATCTTCTATCCATTTGTTTCAGCCAACATCTCATTTCATAAACCCTTAAACCCTAGAGCAAAACACTAAATAATGGCCTCCAAACCTTGAGCAAAGCTTCATTAATCTTCATCAAAGTCAAAGGGGTTTTAATCTAATCATTGGAAGGTAATAGCAATCACAAAATCCACCTCTAATCCATTGCTTAATTTCTGGAATTATTTTGTAATCCCTTTTTTTTATGCATTTAGATTGTTGAATCTCTTTGATTCTTTGCATTGCTCGGGAAAGAGGTAATAAATGCTAGCTGAAATTAAAATTAGTATATTGTTGTTAGTAAATTAGAAATATCTCATTCATCTTAAAACGAAATTAGGATTTTCTTGAAGTTCTGGAAAGCTTATTTCGTAATCTATAACTTCTACATTTTGAGTTTTGCATGATTTTGAGGTTTGATGGTCGAAATAACATTTGTTTGTTGCTGACCTGACAACAAACTACAGGGTTGATAAAAATAAAAACCTGAAATTGTTTTGGTCATAAGTTACTCGTTTCTTATCCAAATCTAATAATTTTGAATGTTCTAAAAAGCTTAGATATAGGGCTAAAATTTTCGTGTTTTGAGTTTCATAAAATTTTAAAGTTAATTTGGTCAAAACTGTGCATTCTTGCTACTATCCCGAGAGCAAAACGACAGTGATATGGAATTTAGATCTGAGAATTGTTTTAGTTATAGAATTTTCATTCCTGATCGGAATTTGACGATCTTGGTCATTCCGAAAAGCTTAGAAACTAAGTTATAACTTTTATTTTATTCATTTTGCCAGAATTTGAAGTTTACTGTGCCAAAATTATGGTTTTTCATCTCTGGCCTGTTAGTGCATAGCTACAGGCTTTAGTCGGATTTTAGCGCAGAACCCCGACTTTGCGACGCCATCCCGGGCTCGTCCTGTGTCGGATTTCATCGATTTTGATCTCGCTGGAAAGATGATGTCGAGGTCTTCTACTCTGAAAAATTTGGTTAAGATCTGGGTGCGTTTGATACTTCGCTTTTATTGCCAAAGTAGCACCTAGAAACTGTTTTTGAAAAACATTGATTAATTTTAATTCAAACGTCCAACTTCGCGACCTCGCTGCGAGCAGGTCCTATGTCGGATTTCATCGATTTTCATCTCGTTGGAAAGATGAGGTCGAGCTCTTCAGGCCTAGAAAGTTTGATTTAGATCAGGGTGCGTTAGATACTTCGTTTTTATTGCCGAATTAGCACCCAGAAACTGTTTTACAACGGTGATCATTTTCAGTTATCGTCGGACCAACTTCGAGACATTGTCATTTCTTCGTTTCGAGTCGGAACTGAGCGATTCTTGTTGCATATCAAAGTAGGAGTATTGTACTATACTCCTACAAATTTTCATCTAAATCTGGATTGATATGACCCTTCGACCATGTCGTCGAAGTGGGACATTTGGACTGTTTTGACACAGCAAAGTTTTATGATTTTTGTCCGAATTTGAGACGACGTAGTTTCTTCGTTTCAAGTCGGAATTACCCGATTCTTTTTGCAATTTGGAGAAGGGATGTTCGTCTACATTCCTGCAATTTTCATTTCATTTGGGCTCTGTTTGCAGGTTCAAATCTACCGTCGAACTAGTGACTTCGACTTGTTTTCAGCGATTTTATACTTGGTATAATTTCGACTATTTTTCTGAGATTTTCCGATTTCTTTGATATTTGTCTCTAGATTTCGTGTACGGATTTTATACATAATTTAAAGTGATTTTCCATCAAATTAGCTTTTGAAACTATTATTTAGTATTATTTTAAGTATTAGATCAATTACTCCATAATAGGAGAATTTCAAAGGCTATTTCTAAAGAGGTTTTGAAACGATTAAGAATCCGCTTTCTCCAACTATTTTCTAAGTAAAATATACACTCTTCTGCACTTAGAGCGAAGTGGAAAGGTGATTAAATGGTTAGGTAAAACATGGACCATGAATCCACGTGTTTATCTTTCCGATTAATCCCTGACCTATTCGATTGATCGTTTTGGCCTTTTGGCCTAGTTTACCGATGACATGAGGTGAACTTTTTACTGCTTTGAGTGTGGATGCTTACTATTGGTTAATAAACCGTTTATTGCGAACGTTGGGGTATGGGACTCACGTTGCTACTTTACGGGTTCCTTGCTAAGAGTTCGTGACACATTCCTACCGTTAGTGGTAAACGAGTACTGGGCCTACAATCCTTTACCACTACGGCGTGTTTCCTGAGTGATACCATTGAGATAGTGTCTTTGGACTGTCTCCCTTGGGTTTATTGCCTTTGGGATAGTGTCTTCGGACTGTCTCCTTCTAGCTCACCACCTTCTGGATAGTGTCTTCGGACTGTCTGTTTTTGGTGTTGCCCCTTAACGAAAGTGACGGGTGTGTCACTGGGGTATATTTCCTGTGTGATCGAGTACAGTACTAGCGCGCTAATGTTTTCCTGTGTGATTTATATTCTCTCGTGTAGCGCCATTCGGTGATGGTTTTATGCAACCACACGATATAAGAGCGACTACCTTGTGGAACTTGTTTTATGCCTACACTGGCACTTGTGCTTATGTTATGCCGATGATATGGGGCTTGTTATACATCTCTACTTAGATGTTTGTTTCTTCTCTATGTGAGAGATTTTGGTCTTTATTACCATGATATATGTTTCTCTTTTGGAGATTATTATGTTATATGTTGCCTCATTATCTTATCATGATTATTGTTCAGTTTATCTAACTGATTTGTTTAGCTAGCCTGACCCGAGTATTTTATGCGCGGGTCAGACCGAGTTGTTTCAGGTTAGGTCGCTTTGGACTTAGCTTGCTTCGATGCTTTCGCTTTGGATATATTCGCTATACTATAGATAGCTTTACTTGTTATCCATCCTTTATGATACTTTGATATTATGATTATCTTGTGTATATTCTTTTGACTCACGGATGTGTGAGTAGTGGCTTTGTACCCACTTTTATATTTGGATCTCTGTATTTGATGTTGTATTGTGCTGAGACTATTTGCTTATTATCTGATGCCGTTCTGTGATGATGTTCATTTTTCCATTATGCTTTGTTCCGATAGATCTTTTAGCCATTGTAGTTTTTCTTTAAGTATTTATTGAATATGTCGAACCACATGAGATGAAAAAAATAGATTCCACTTTTCGACGTGTTCAGTAGATAGTTAAAGTAAGATTACACATGGTCGCTTCCATTATACTCTATTGTCCGCATTAGAAGACAGTATTATCCATATAATACTCTTTGTTAATGAGGCTCTCAGAGTGAGGCGTTACACAATGCACATAGAATCAACATCTTGGTACACAGTGAATTGGACAAAGATGGAAGGTAAGAGTCGAAACCAAGGGGTTTCGAAAGGGTTAGATTATGCTTTGTTTTAAATTAAAGAAGTGCCTGGTTTGCTTTCGAAAGGATAGCTTTCGACTCAATTGGCTTTTGACTAGGTCCAAATATTTTAAAAGGAAGGGTTTCGAATGGGTTGCACTCGCTTGTTTTAAGTAATTCTTTCGAAGTGGTCGAAACCCTTCACTGCCGCCTTTTACCTTTGGAATCAATGGTTTCGAATGATATACTTTGCTTTTAAATTTAACTACTTCTTCAATGCTTTCAAAGAGATGGTTTGGACACCATCACTTCTTTACTAAGGAATGGCTTTTGAAAGGTAGGCTCTCGGCGTAAATGACTTTATAGGCCCTTTTTGTTCCGTTGAAGTATAACACAAGGGTTTCGAAAGAGAATGGTGTCGACATAAATGGTTTCAAAAGGTGTTTTTCCACGTGTTTTAAATTGAACCCAAGTGCATTCGAAAGGTATTTAAAATGGTCTCAAAGTTGTGGTTCCCCAAAAGGTTTCGAAGGAGACGAAAGATAATGCTTTCTAATGGTTTCGAAAGGGTTGAAATGGAAGGTTTTTCCAAGGGTTTTTAAAGGCAATGTTTTGAAGTGTTTTAAGATATTATGTCTAAGATTTAAAGCTTTTGAAAGGAAGGTTTTCAAAATTTTTAAAGGGGTTTAAGAATGGCTTCGGTAGGGAGGTTTTGGCATTTCGACCTAGATAAAGGAATGGATTTTACATGGTTTCGAAAGGGGTACTTTCAAATGTTTAAAGGTTTTCATCAACAAAGATTTGAGTAAAGTACATATGGCATGGCAAGATAATTTTGAGTACAACAAAAAGTATAGTATTTTCCTTATTTGAGTTGATTTAAAGGTCATAAGTCATTTTGAAAAGGGTTTTCAAGGAAAATTTTGGGAAGATATCCCTAAGTAAAATAACTCAGATATTAGAATACCAGGTGAGACTGCTATAGGGTCACGCCCTATAGATTAGCTATTGGCCCCAGCTAATTTTAGTCTAAAATTCCAGTGTGTAGGGCTTTGTCATAGGTAAGACTAAAATTATGATTACACACAGAAGGGAATATATATTTGTATACATATAGGTTATTGGTGAGCCCGTAAAACACTAGGATTGGGTGACGCTGGGAGATGTTAAGTTAAGGACAGACCATCTAGAAGAGAAGTATTTAACATATAATTAAGGACAGACCATCCAGAAGAAGAGTGTCTAACAAATATCTGATCATGTTATTGTATTGTCTGGTAGGTACGAGTCAGCCAAAGGTTAATAGTCAGCCAAACAATACTATAGTGCTTGAACAGATAGTTCTTTTATTACCGATATGTATGTTTACATAATGGTGTTTTACAGTACTTAACCAGTTTTGGTTGCAGGAAAAGATTTGCAAAAGATACGTTTTAAAAGAATGTTAGTAAGAGAAAACCCGTTCCGCTAAGCGTCATGGTCTCACTTAACTGTAATAACTGGGATGTATAGTATTATTCACACCAGGCTTTATGTCTGACTTGAATTTTAAGTTTTCCCCTTAAACTCTCGGATGCTCAAAATTGATTTGAGTAGGCTGGGGGTTGAGGTTCTTTCAGGTTTTTAGTAGAACGACAAATAAAGCTACTGGAGAAGACTAGGAGGCTAACAGATAGCTATTAGGAGTTTTAGTTCCTTGTTTTGTTGTTTATTTCCGTTGTGTATGTATTAAGTCGATTATAACTATATGACTTTGACCACCCAAGGGGACATCTTCATATGTCGCTCTTGGCATATTTTTAATAAGTATATTTTATCATTGCCTGGGAAATGTTTTGGATTATGCAGTATGAATATGGAACATGTATTTTTAAATGTAATGGGAAATTCTATTTTAAAATCTGTGATTTTTTTTCATATTCATGTGCTTCTGATATTGTAGATACCATTAACATAGACATATTTAGTCGTCAGAAGTTAATACTATAGATGACTACAGCATCTGCAGCGCTTAGCTTTGAGCATCTAGATAGGGGATGTTATAATATCTTCATCAAATTGTTTTTTTTTCGTACAACTCTCTTTTTAATAAATTTTGGATCAATACAACATCATTTGTAAGCATTTTAGCCTTCGTCGTCATGTTTTCAAATGCATCTTCTTTAAAATTTTCAAAAAAAATGCAATAAGATCTTTAGTTATTGTAATTGCATCTTCGATATCCATATTCTCTTAGTGAAGTATATTACTTTTACTCGATTAATATTATCCAATATTGTGTATCAAATACACAAGCTAATTAAAAACTCAAAATTTTCCAAAGCATTTTGGCTTAATTCTTTGGCTTCCATCATCATAGCATCATCTTTAGAATTGTTTGCGATATTAATTAAAGCATCTTTTAGCTTTGGTGTTTGAGTTCTTATTGTTTTAACACTTTCAATGTGACTTTTCCACCTAATTGTCGATAATGGTTTTGGAGTCAAACCCTTCACATAAGTTCGAACTATTTTCCATCGACGAGTTGAGCTGGAAAATAAAGTATAAATCTTTTGCACAAATGCAAAAAAATTTCTACCATTCATACATGATTTCATCATATCACATAAAGTAAGATTTAAACTATGACGTCCACATAAAATGTAAAAAGTTCTAGTATTTACGTCAAGTATCCTTTTTTGTACACCTTGATGTTTACCTTTCATATTGGAATCGTTTTCTTATCCTTGTCCTCTCACATCATTAATATTAAGTTTAAGATTAATCTAAACATTTTCAAGCTTCTTAAAAAGACCAAGGATGGATGTATCATGACCATTATGAATCGAAGAAAATACTCTTCCAGTTTTATATCATTTGCATCATGAACATTCAAACATCGTATAATAATGGATATTTGCTCATTGTGGCTCAAATCCAGAGCACGGTCAAGAATGATTGAGAAGTACTTTGCTTCCTTTATTTTTGTAAGCATTTTAATTTTGACCTTTTTAGCCAACAAATTTGTAACTTATTTTGAATTGTACGGTTGATTTCATTATTTACCACACACCATAGGTGATCTTACATAATTGAATCAAATTTGACAACAAATTCAATAATTGTATAATAAAGTCCGTTATTTTTTTCATAGATCTTTTCATTTGATCCACGAAATGGTAAATTATTTCGTGCAAGTATCTTAACAACAGCAATTATCTGCATAAGTATTTCTTTAACGTTGTTTCTCTTGATCAATTTAAGCATCCATTACTTTATCAATTGTTACCTTGTTGAAGCCCTCTATGAAAATCAACTCATTTTATAACATTTGCATTGTGCAATGGATTACTTTTGTGCTCTTTTAGCCTCATACATAGGTAAATTATGCCAATCATTGATTCGTCCTTCTCCGACCAATTGAGATAGTCTTTGTGTATGCTTAAATAATTTACAGCAAAAACAAGAACTTTCACATTCATTTAAATGCACAAGCCATTTTCTTTAATGTTCTTCTCCACGTGAATAACCATCAATATACTGTCTAAAGGAAAAGTGTCTACCATCAATCTTGTTTTTTTTGAAAACGCATCATTTTCCTTCAAATTTTAATTGGACTATGTTGCACTAACATTATTCTTTTAGTATTAGTAATTCTTCCCCACAATTTCGAATCGTAATTGATATCAACATCCTTTTCAAGATCAATCATCGCTACATCGTTAATATCTTCGTCATTGGAATTATCATTAGTATCTTCATCATGCTTCTCCGTGACTTCTACAAGTTCATCAATTCCACTTCAACGTTTTCATTTAATGGCTCCTCATGGATATGGATATTAGAATCAATATTCTCGTTCTCCAAATTTGTTTCTCCAATTTAACTTGAATTTTAAGTTAGAGATTATTTATTTTTTGCTTGAAATAAATTCGAAGCTGAACCGGCTGATGACTTTTCTTCTTCATATCAACATTGCCTTTTCTTTCTATTTTGATATGAAGAATTTTGTTTCCGATTCCAAACCCGGTTTAAGACATATTATTCGTTGATAAAATATTATAATATTTCACACATAAAAAAGGTATAACTTTTTTTTTCAAAAAAGGTATAATTTATTTTAAGCTTCATTGTGAGTTAAATTACACCAAAAGCAATTATTAATTAACAAGCATCATTCTCACTATCACAGTATCACTCAAACTAGAAAAAAATTCAATTAATTAACGAGCAACAACCATAGAAGAAACTTCAGATAAATAACAGGCCAATAGCACTATAGCAACCTTAGCAGAATATACCTAGCATTAGCAATAGCAAAAAAACATTATGACAGACCAAATTATCCATCATAAAAAATAAAAAATTAACAAATTAACCAATACTAGTAAGGCTAATTCTATTTAAACTTAGAAAAATACCGAGTTTCATCCCCTCCATCCCCTCCCTCATTAGAAAAGAAATAAAGATAAAAATACCCTCTCATCTCTTCTTTTATGTTCTTATTGTATTCACTTTCTAACTTTTCTCCATAACCCTAAAAACTTCATTCCTTTATCAAATTAAATTCCAAATCCAAATTCAATCTACAAGTTGTCAAATTTTTTCATCAAAAAGATGGAGTTCGATGGTTCTGCTACTACAAATGCTAAGTTTGCAGAGTTTACAAATGTTGTAAACATTCACATTTTTTTAATTGCAGACGTCGCGGAGGTGGCAAAGCGTGTTTGTTTTAAACAACCAAGCATTGATAGTGCTTGTGTATGTGTTTGACAATTCGAATGTGTTTTTGCTTGAATTTTTTTTAATTCACAGGGGCGGCAAATATTTTCCATGCAAATATCTCATAGTGGGAAATATTTTCCGGCAAACTTGGGATGAACGAACTCAATATGCACAATGAGATTAATTTACTTTGTTTTTCGATTTTAAGAAAAAAATAATGGTATTTGATGTTATGTTTATGTTTGTGCTTGAATGTGAGAACAATGGCAATGTAATTTGATCACAATGTAAGTTAAATGTGTATGTGTTTGATAATTTGAATGTGTTTGTGTCAGATCTGAGAATGTATAAGTATTTTTTGTTACAACAATCATATTTCATACAATATGTAGAAGACAAATATTTATGCTACACGCTAAACTCCGGTCCATACTTCAGTGATCATTAATTTGACATTTCTGGTGGTGGTGAACTAAGTGAAGAATGTTGTCAGATGCGACTCTCGACATGGAGACAATCAACTATAGTCTTGTGGCGCAATAACATCTATAGCGATTGGAATTTGTAATTATCGCTAAAAATGGTTGGAATTTGGCCATTACAAATGGCAATCAAGGAGCTCATGTGGCGTCCTCTAATCTAAATATTGATAGGAACCGACTAATAGTGGTCAAATCGGTTGTAGTTGCTGGTGGAAATGGAATTTTATTGTCTAATTTTGAATAAATTGAGGGTTGTATACGATGTTAATTTACGATGATTTGGAAAACGAATAAAAATTAAGTGGGATGTTTTAGGGAGTGTTTAATAAACATTGTATGTTGAATATCCACACATAAAAGAGTTTTGCTACAAAGATTGGCTCTTTTAACCTGATTTGCACATGGAGAAAAGCAAATTTGCAGGCGTAAATAGCGAAATTCAGAGGGCCCAATCACTTTCCACTTTACACCACATGATTTCGCTGGCTGTTTCTACGGTTGCTTTAGCATTTACCCAAATTAAATTAAGTTCCATTTCATGGTTGTCCTTTACATCTTATCATCTTTTATTGATGTTTTTATATTCTTTCCCTACTATATGTCATCCATCCATTCCAGATGTCCTTGATTTAATTTTAAGATTAACCCTTTTGATCCTAAATCTAATATTGCATAATTGTCTTTGCCATTTTCAAATGGTAAATTAGTTTTAGTTCCCAATCATATATTTTATGCTCTTATGCATCATTCTACTTTGATTACATCTCATCTTATATATCATGTTTTAGATTTTAATCGACCTTTCGATCATATTTTAATCAACTAATCGATCACTATTTACGTCCAAGGCTTGTAATTTGTTGTCTTTAATTTCTTTTTGAATTTCTACAATGGTGGGGATATTGTTGTAATTATCTGTATATTGAAAATACTAATAATATAAGAAATTTCACATAGGGTAATAAATTTTTTGTAAAATATGAATTTGGCTATTTAGATAAACACATGTATATACATGTGTTTATGGAAAAAAATGTTAAAATTATATTAATTAACATGTGAGTAATTTAGTGACCTAAGAAACACGTCAAGTCCAATTACATAAGAGAAATGCTAACCTGATCTTTATTGAGAGAACAATGAAAATATTAGTAAACCAAAAATATGATTTACTAATCGTTCTTAGTAAATTAAACAAATACACAACTATGTACGTATATTAGACTAATTTTTCATTGCACCACAATACTTTTCTAATTAATAATTAATATATTTTTCAAGAATTTAAATAAGAAAATAAACCGAGCCTTAAAATGATACCATTTGAACAATATTTTCCAAAAAAATAATGTAGAAAATTGTGGACATCAACGTCCATACAACATCCACTAAATATAGTAGGGTATTTTGCACACAATTCTTAAGATACGGAAAGCAATATATCATATACCATAACGATTATACAAATAATCACTAGCAGGCAATTGAACTTCAACCAATGTAAACTCAATGTCAAATTTATTACTACATAGTACTAATATTTCAATTACAAGACGAAGCAAAGCGTTAGAGGATTAAGTCAACATGCAAAAACATAGGATTGAGTCAACATGCAAAATGACAAAATGTCTGTCATTATATCATTAAGAAAAGAGAAGCTTCCTTTTCAAACATAAAAAATCCAGATAAAGCATCCATTAGTCGGTAAGTATTTAGTTTTTTGTTTTCTTTCATCCACTTTATTCGAGAAGAAAGCAAAGAATTCCGCATGCCACACAATTCTTTTCATGGAGAAATTCACTACAAACTTAAAAACTGAACATACATTGTTATTCCACAAACACTTGTTTATTCCGAGAAGCAAAACTTGTGCAGTGATAAGATATACATAGAAATGTCGTATAGTCGAGATTGCCATTTATCCTATGCCAACGTATCCATTGTCACCAACATAGTAATCTCCCTTTTGAATATTCAAATAATCTTCATAATTCTCTTCTTATTGAATTTTTTTTGAAGCAAGATGGTATTAAAAATCAAGATAATGGTATTAAGGGAAAACAGAAAGAAAATCAAAATAAGTAAGAGATTGTTCAAGGGTAATATAAAAGGCTAGTATGGAAGAGAATATATAATGAACAAAAAAATCATTCAAACGACTAGTTTATTGTGATTTTCGATATATGTTTGTCAATTGACGCTAATATATTTTTATCAACCGACATCTCATTTAGTTATTTGGTTTTGCTTTTGCTTTTATCCTGAATGAATAGGTAACTTGATGAAATTAAACGGAAGCTTCCACAGGAAAAACAGTAAAGTGTTAAATCATCTTGGCGAAATCAATATTTAGACTGGCCACTTACAAATCAATACAATGTAAAATAATCCAAATTAAAGTTTTGGAATAATTACCTAACATAATGAAACATAATGCATGTAAACTTCATTACTCTTGTGTTGATCGTAAATTAATGTTCTACCATACCAGCTGTCGGCTCCATCAGCAAATGTTGTTGCAAGATACCTGAATATTACGCATTAGTTCCATATGTATATTGAGAATAAGTGAATAAACAGGGGTTCACGAATACTACGTATGCTATGTAAGGGAGTCGCATTTTTAGCCCATATAACATTATTATATGGGCCGTTTGAGTTATGTACATTATATATATACACCATGTACAGTGTAACCGAAACGTTGTATTGCTTTTGTATTCAATTATCATCAATAAATCATTCAATTCAGCACTCTTTCATTTTCTCATCAAATCTAAATATCAATCTCCGTCAAAATTCAATATCGTATCAGAGCTTGAATCGCTTAACAACGTTCAATGTTAGATTTCTTTCATTTCTGAAGCAGCTTATCAGATTAAATATCATCATGTGAGTGCACTCATCGAAGATCTTGATCTCGTCATTTGAGAGTTTTTTGAATTTTCTTGTAAATTTGACAAAGAAATCAAGTGCCTTGCAAGAATCAAAGTTCAGCTGTGGCAGGACTTTTCATTAAAATCAAGCACAAATTGAAGAAACAACCAAAAAACCAGAAAACAGATCAAGAAAGAAAGAAATCAATCACAAATGACATCAAGAAAGTAAGTGTCATACCAAAAAACTTATCAGGACAAAATCATCATTTAAGTTTCAGTGGTTGCATCAAACCTGTCAAATTCATTTTCTTGCCAACTGATTTTCTGATTAATCCTCATAATTCTTTATCATCTTCCCACTTATGAACTATTAAATTCATCGTGGCTGAAGGAGATCACAATTCAACCGATTCAAATAATCAAGTGATTCAAATCGTGATTCAAATCAGCAGTGTGAATCAGCAACCAAAGATCTGATCAAGACAATAATAAATCCGCAGACACAATTAGTTATAGCCCAACTAGATGAAAATAATTATCTTTAGTGCAAATTTCAAGTTGGGACAGCAGTTAGGGGATATGTTCTTGAAGGATTTACGCTGGGAACATTATCCATGCCTCCAAGATTCATCATTGATCAAGAAAACAAGGTTGTTAGAAATAAGAATTCACAAAATATCAAAGACAAGACAGTTTAATTGGTTCATAGTTATTGTCATCAATCAGCATGAATCTGTTACCATGGATAATTGGATGTAAGTCATCCAATGAGATTTGGACAACCATACAAACAAATTTTTAATTCTCAGTCCACTGCTAGAATAATGCATTTTAAGAGACAACTACAAAACATCAGAAAAGACAATCTGTCCATGAGAGAATATATGTCAAAAGTGAAAACAATATGTGATTTGCTTGAAACAGCAGGGCATTAAGTATCAGACACTGAACAAGTGCTAACCATCTTAGGTGGTCTAAGTGATGATTATGAGCCAACTGTGGCAGTAATAGCATCTAAAGAAACATTACCATCCATACAATATGTCAATGCAACACTTCTTGCTCATGAAGGACGATTAGATCAAAAGAAATCACTAGACAACGATTTATCCATCAACTATGCAGCAAACTAAAAAATTAAGGGACAAGAATACAATAGAACAAATCAATACTATTAAAGAAGAGGTCAGTCCAACAGAGAAAGAGGAAGATGGAACAATAACAACAGACTCAAATGTCAAATTATGAAAAGATTGGTCATACAACACCAAAATGTTATTTCGAATTCAATGCAAACTACGTACCAAATCCGAGTCAGAATAATCAAAAAAATAACACAAATCCAAGTGTTAATGTAGCTTATTTGCAACATGAATCAAGCAATCAGTCAAAAAAGTCAAGAAACCATCAATAGAATGCAGTAATAAAATCAGATGACGTGCAAGATGATCCTGACTCTGGTGCTACAAATCATATCACAAGCAACTTAGAAAATCTAAATCTTGGTCAAGGGGAGTACAAAGGTAATCAGTCCATACACATAGGTAATGGTTAGAGTATCAATATAAGGCAGACTGGAATTGCTTGCATCGAAGGTGATAGACAACTATAACTCAATAATTTACTCAAAGTGCCTCAAATAAGAAAGAATTTGATAAGTGTGTCACAATTTGCAAGCGATAACACTACCAAATTTATCAATACTAGTGACACATAATTAGAGGAAAATTACAGTATGTGTCCCTATTAAATATTAAATTGAGGCAAATATAAATTTTGCCCCGAATGCTACCAATAATGGCATATTAAAATGTCCCTAATAAAATTGTGAATCACCCTCTAAGTATGCCAATAGAATAAACCCTTTACCCGCTAACCAATTATTTACGTTCTGAATCATACACCTGTAAACCCCCTCTCTTTCTCTCTAACCCTAACTTTGGGCGAAGATCTTTTGTTGATTTTGATTTGAGAATTAATTCATCAACCGTGAGAGAAGATGGATTTAAAGGGGGCCGCCGTTGGTTCAGATCTGGCCATTCGGGTTGGTTATCTACAATCAAGGTTCGCAACTTTCACTGATTCCTATTTAATTCTTTTAGCTACCTATTTATATCGAATTCTAGATTAGGTTTTGTAAAATTGTACTTGTTACTGCTTTGAATGGAGAATTACAAATTGGAGTTTGCAAAAAAAATCGTTAAATATGATTTCTTTCCTTGCTTAATTTTTTATTTTAATTTTGATGTCGTTGTAAAACAAATCTCAGTCTCATTAAGATGTCAAATGCTATTTCACATATCTTGAGTGAAAATGCTAAAATTACAGTGGGGAAAGAATAAAAATATATACTGCTTTGCAGAAATACGAAGTATTACAGCAATTGTAAAAGTGTGAAATCCTACTTTATAAATTAAAAAGGAACATAACTTGTTCATTTATAAAATCGACAAGATGGAAGAGAGTATAGACTCTTGAAAATGTCAAATTGCGTCGATTTTTCATAGTGATTAGAGTGTTGTGGTTGTTGTACTTTCAGATTCTCTAGAGGATTGACTGCATGGAAAAAAAATTATTGTGGTTTTACAAGATCAGAAGGAAGTTGGAAACTGTAGAAGCCATTTTGGAAGGGTTCCCCTATTATTTTGGTTTTGTAATTGCCTTTGTTGTTTTCATCTTTTGCATCTGCCATTATCACATTAATGTTTCCCATGGATAATAGTAATAATAATACGAGCTTCCTTGTCACACAAATTTATAAGAAATAACAAATAACCTAACCTTTATTTGCAAGTCTGGACATGGAATTCTTGGTTACATGATCTAAGGATTCAATTCTTTTACATGTATATTTTCAAACACGAGAACTTAATAGTATATTGAATAAGTTGAATAATGGATGAGCTTCCTTATTGAATTAAATTAAAAGTAAGAATAAGTTAATTATTAATATTAATGCTGTTCCATGCAATTTTCATAATGCAAGATTAAACGTCTCCTCCTTAATATTTTAATGGAATAGTTTATATATTTAACCATGCTTTGTTGAAAGTGTAGTTAGCATGGCTACTTCGATGTAAACCTAGTTTGAAAGTGTGAAATTTTACTTATCGTGATCTAAGGTTTTGGTTATAAGATGGAGAATGAATTTTATTGATAGAAGTAAATTAGTTTTGTATGAGAAAGATGGTGATTAGATCCTATTAACTTCTAGCCATTGTTAGTGTTGTGTATGGACTCTAACTTACCATGTAATTTTGGACCATTGCATGTTGATTATTGCAACCTTGCTAAATATGTACAGAATACAAAAAGTTAATCTTAAGTGTTTTCTATTTTATTATGACTTTAATTAGACTTTTTCTCTCTCCTCTACATTTAGGTTATTTAGTCAATTTTAAACCAATGTACACAAAATACCATGCATATATTGTCTAGTTGGTTGAATTAATATCAAAGTGTTCTGGCGATGCCTATGTAAATTTGGTTTTACATACTTTATTTTGGTACAATTTCCTATGGGTGTTGTTTGTTTAGTGTATTTTTAGTGGAGTTGGATAATGAGCCGGTTGTTATAAATGATGAAGAAAGGGATATAGTCCAAAAAACAATCAACAATGCCAAAATAAGTGGATGTTTCCTCACCGTTGTCCGTGATATTGAAGTCATGAAACTGCAATCTCATGAAGACATATAAAAGGTACTTTCTTTTTGTCTATCTTTCAAATACTCAAGTCTCTATGATGTGCTATTCAGATAAATTAGCATAAAGTTTAGCTCATATTTAGCAATAACTGATTATAATAACATCTGCAAGCATTTTTCTTTTTTCAAAGTAACAATGTAGTGTTATTGTACAACCGGTTGGGATTAGATGAAGCTAGTGGAGAAAGCTGATGAAAGTAAGAAGAACCTTCCTTAATTATCATCAAATACAAGTGATGTTGTTGCTACTGTAGAAAGGATGGAAGACCATAGACAAAGCAAAAACACATAATCTTGTAAGATGAAGTGAAAAATAATATAAACATAATAAAATGCATCTTTGTATTTTTACAATTGTACAATGCGACGTATAAAGGATGCCACCGACTAAACCATTTTATATTAATTTAAGCACAATTGTCCTATCTTTTACAATGTCCCATTTTGGTGTTAGTTCCATGAGAGTGTTGCCTGGTTCTTGATAGCTTGAAATAATGTAATCTTAAATCAATACTAGTCAGCAACATGATATCTCTATGAATTACTGAATAAGTTTACACTGGTTTCTAGAATTATGTGTAGACGAGTTAGATATTTAAAAATAACCAGCAAGACAGAATACAACAAGTTAATCTTAAGTGTTTTCTATTTTAGAATGACTTTAATTAGATTTTTGTGCCTCTCTCATCTACATTTAGGTCACTTAATCTGATAATTTAACCCAATGCTATAATACACAATATCATGCATATATAGTCCAGTTGGTTGAATTTAATATCAAAGTGTTCTAGCAATGCCTATCTAAGTTTGGTTTTATATACTATATTACGGTATAATTTCCTATGGATGTTGTCTGTTTAGTATATTTTTATTTGAGTTGGATAATGACCCTTCTGGTTGCAGACGATGAAGAAAGGGATGCACTTCAAAAAATAATCAACAATGCCAAATTAAGTGGATGTTTCCTCACCCTTGTTCATGATCATGAAACTGCAATCTAATATAGACATATAAAAGGTACTTTCTTTTTGTCTATCATTCAAATACCTGATGTCTCTATTATGAACTTTTCGGATAAATTAGCATAAAATTTTGCTCATATTATTTTAGAACTCTACATATTCAAAAGGTATGTGAGGCTGTTTATTGGATACACCTTTTTGACATTGCCATCTGTTATGGACATATCTTTGAACCTATAGTTTTTATGTTATTTATTAAATTATACTATAAAGAGACGTAATTACACGGTTAACTAAACTCTTAACAAGTGAGATTATTTTGTTTCTCCCTATAATAGCATCATCTCCCTTCATCTACTTGTCAATGTATTAGCCCTTCAAAGACATTTGATTTTCTATCTGATTGTTATTATTGTTTTAATAATAGATTATTCTTTTGTCCCTTTTTAATTACGGACTACCATATTGGAAAGTGTTTGTACAATATTGATATACATGTTGTTTCAAATATTGAATTGTTAACTGTGACATTAAAATTATTGTGATCATGTAAGTTAAACCTAGCATGTTTTAGAATTTATTTAATTAACTCAATTTCAAGCAATATGTTTTTATTACAGAAGAAGTAATATCATTGTTGCATATAGACGGCATACATGACACCTCACACTTTGAAAAGGAAGTTACTTTATATGCTTTGTATATATTATATGCCATAAAGTACATAATTTTTGGAATTCTCCATGGCGGAAATGATAATTATGTTTCGAAATAATACCCGTAAATATAAAACATACAGTAATGCCTTATTCAAGTTAATAATTCACTAAATATTATTTATTTTGATTAAGATATGCTTACCTTTACTTATTTATCCTATAAAATGTACTATTATTAATATGCAACCCAACATAGTGTGATTTTCTTATTGTTGCATGTATTTGCTTGTTTCTTCATACATGGAAGTAAATTATTATAACCATTTTTTATCTTGTCTGAGCGCAAGAGAAATTTACCTTTAATTTTCTAGTTGATCATTTATAAGACACTAGACTATTCCGACCAAATATTTAAAAGACTTAATTCACTCGGCTTTTGGAAGTCATTTTTGTAGCTCAAAATTTCCTAACCGTCCATGCAACTTTTAATTTAATTCAAATGTTTTAGGCCTCATTTTGTTTGCCCTTTTGAATTTTTGGTTTTCATCCGACCAAAAAATGCACATGGCTCATGTATTTATGAAGGGTGATGCTACATGCACCCAGTTTGAAAAATGAAGTTAATATATAGAATAGAAAATAAATATATTTTGTTTTATGTGTTTCGGTAAATAATAAGAGCATGAAAACAATTCATCCCTCTATTATCATAATGACTTAGAATTATAAATATCCTCCTCCACTCTCCTCTTGTTTTGCAATGTAGGTTGAAAATTCTAAACACACAACTTAAAATGACATCAAATGGGCCTTTAGTATTTTTAGCTGCTTCCACATAAAGTGTCATCGTGGATAATTTTGCTGGTACGCACTAATGGATCTTATATCTTTACATTATATATATTCATTTGTTCACTACATGTAATCCTGCCCACATGCTCATAGATCATCATTATTTCCACTCTTTGCTTTTGTATATTATTAAAAATGGTACTTATTTTTGCATTTTAGGATGTATTCAGAGCTAAGTTGTGGTCGGATAAGTTGGCAAAGATTTGATGTATTGTCTATGAATGTAACCCTAAGCTTTGTTGAATTGCATAAACTTTGCTTTTTGATTAACTTATTGCTGATAAAAAATTGTTAGCAGTTATACTCTTAGCTTCGTGATGCAACTAATTTCCTTGTGAGAAGAACAACAAAATGATTCATAATTCTTATGTACAAACACACAGTAAATATGTGCAAATGCCTTGTAATAACATAGGAATACATGTTTCGTTATTTTTTTTTACATTTTTTTGGATGAAAATTTTCCCACTAATATATGTTTCTATAAATATAAGCTAAGATGCACTCATTGTAGTAAGAGTGAATCAATTTTCAGTTGGTATAGAACACCTATATTCAATCCAGCTGAACTTAAGTCATTCCTCATTTCCATTTTAATTGGCATATATGACCGTTTATCAAATAAGCAGATCATAACATATTCTTGTTACAAAAACCAATTTGTATCCATCTGATGGTAACATTAGATACTAACTCGTTATCTTACTATAATTTCCCTTCTTTTTTAGGTTAATAGATTCTGTGAATTGAGTGCAGGACAATTTGAGGGTGAATTAAGAGCATGTTACTGTAATAGAGATTCTATTGATGTTGTTCGTGCAAGTTATCAAGGCCTATTTTTTAATGTTATGCATTTTTTGTATGATTTTTGGATATATCCAAAAAAATAACTTAGTGGTAATTGATATGTTTAGAGGAGAGTATTCTTTGTAACATTTTCCTTTGTAGTCTTTGTTGAAGATGTTTGTTAGATTTGTAACTTTGTACCAAATGTTCGTTGACCAAAACTTGTGTCTTGCAAATGTTATTCTTATTTCCATTTCATCATAAATACTCAAATGAATGACAATATTTTAAGTGCATAGTTGGCTTCTTTATTTCTATATACAATATAATATTCTGGCCTGAACTCTCTAAATGAATGGCAAAGTAATAATAAATGCTAGATGTAATATCGGCGTTCATGTGTGCCTGCAGCATATATTAGTTAATAATATAGTTAATAATAGAGGCATTTATGAGTGCTTCAATTAATTGTTGTGTTTTTAGTCTTACGTGGAAAACTGAACAATAGAGGCAATTTAAGTGTTTTATTTGCCTCGCTTTGTTATTAGGGACTCCATTTTCAGAGGCATTTCTATATCTGCCTCCCTTTTGTTTAAGGGAAAATTAATATAATTTTGTGCCCTTATTAGATTAATAAAGGCAACTTTATTTGACTTTGATATCTCTAATTTTGGTAGTGTAACAATATCTATTTTGAATTTTACCCAAAATGTTGTTTGGTTAAAGATATACTAACTAAAGAAATTCTATTGCAGTGAAATGCAGATAAAGGGCTATCCAAGTTTAACTTTATTAATTGAAGAATTTTTGAAGACAAGAAAAATTACTGTAATCTTTCTGAAAATGCAGAAAGAAAAATTAATGTGTTTGATTTCTGGCATTACAAGTTAGGCCACCCTAATGTCACTGTTGTAAAGAAAATTATAGTTGAAAATAAAATTCCTTTTGAGAATATTACTATACCATATGTATGTACATACTGCCAAATGGAAAAAAGTCATAAACTTTCATTTGCCGATTCACAAACTGAATACCATAAACCCCTTAAAATGGTTGTTGTGGATCTATGGGGTCCAGCACTAGTCAATTTAGACTATGAGCTTAAATACTGTATATCATTTGTTGATGCACACACTACATATACTTGGATATATTTTCTTATAGGAAAGTCAGAAACTTGTAGAGTAGCAATACATTTTATCAACCAGGTAGAAAAACAAACAAATCATCAACTTAAAATTTTACAAACAGATGGAAGTACTAAATTTAAACTTCTCAATGATTTCTTTCAAAGAAAAGATTACATGCCCATATACTTCTAAGAAAAATGGTTTGGTTGAGAGGAAACATAGACATATTATAGAATCAGGTCTTACTTTGCTATCTCAAGCATCACTCCCTTTAAAATTTCAGCCAGATTTATTTAGTACAGCAGTGTATTTAATTAATAGACCACAAACTAAAGTTTTGAAGAATAAAAGTCTAATAGAGGTTTTGTTTAACATAAAACCTGATTATTACAGTCTGAAAGCATTTGGATGTCTATGTTTTTCATATATAAGACCTTACGATACCCATAAATTAAACTTTAGGTCAACTCCATGTACATTTTTAGGTTATGCAACAAATCGAAAACGACATAAATGTTTGGACAGCAATAGAAAAGTATTTGTGAGCAGGCATATCGCGTTTAATGAGCATGTGTTTCATTTGCTAGTGCAGGCATAAAACAACTCAAAAGTTTCATAATCCAAAGGTATCTATACCAAATATACCTTTATATCCAACTGAGTTGAACAAGGAATGGACCGAGGAAGGTTCGGATCGCCTTGATTCACAATTCTCAGTGCAAACTAAGCCAGGTCATGAACAAGCAGAGCAATTTGACCAGTTCAATCACACTCCTTCAAAAAGCCAGACACAGAGTGTGAGTAAAGATAGTAATGAAGAGCAGTCACATAATGTTATCTGGGATTTTAACCCAGCATGATCCAATAGGAGACAAAACAATCTCGTGTTATCAGAATGGTTTATAACTTAACCATAAAGGTTAAGGCAAGGAGTTAATGAGAGCCAAGCTATATTACTAAGGCAACAGCTGGGATCGACTAAACGAAGAGACCAGCATTCTTTTAAAGCCCAATCAGTAGCCGAGCGCAAACAATTAGTAAATTGTCATCAAAACGGAACAACATGCAACGAGACTATGCAAACAACGATGACACAACACCATGAAAACATCCCAAATTCCAAACTCTAGAAAACATCTTAAGTAATCAGATCGCTAGCGACCATACCCTATGGATCACTAGCGATCCATTCAAAACGGAGGTTCGTTATGAAGCAGGGATGAAGAGAAGGAAGGAAGAAGGATGTTGAAAAAATGCTAAGTCTATGGGTCGCTAGCGACCTATGCTTCTCCATGAATCTTCAATAAGCTGACTAAGGAGGCAATGGAAAAAGCAACCAAGTCATTAGCTTACATACGAACCAAGTCTATGGGTCACTAGCAATCCATGGTTTTGGCTCAGATCGCGAGCTAGAACCCCCTAGGTCTTTTCCTACCTACCTACGAGCAATTGATGAAGTGGCCTAGCCCAGAAGCTCTCTGATCCCTATAAATACCATCCTACCTGCAACATAAGATGGAACTTCTCCGGACTGGTTGTCGAAGCTCTGTTGGGAATATTCTTCACTCTCTACCTTCCTTACAACAATCTTCAAAGGAATTCACTCTGATTCTACGATGGATTCCAACTTTGGGGATTCAGTCTAGTTAAAGATAATCAAAGTGTTGTAATCAAACATCTCTTGTAACAACAATCAGTCTATATTGTAACTATAAAGTGGACTAATCTTTATTAATAGCCGAACCACTATAAAAATTCTTTGTCTTCTTTCTTTTACTGTTCTTTTTGTATATTTGTTATCTATGATATTGCTCTGTCGGAACAGAGCTAGTGCTTTCAAATTCAAACCAGGGTGTTGGTCCATTTTTTAGGTCAACAATTTTGTGCTTTCATTGAGAGTTGAACTCAGGATTCAAATCTAGCTATCTATGTTGGATCCTATAGGTCCAAAAGTTAGATCCTCAACCTCTTCTTAGAAGGTTTGTTGTTGAGAACAGAAGAACCAACCAAGAAGGATCGGAGAAAAAGAAAGCAAACACATGCTAAAGTGATAGGTCGCTCGCGATCCATCTCTTATTGATCACTAGCGATCCATGATGTTCGATAGTAGGTCAATCAACTTCCTCGCTTCATGATCCAATAGGCACCCAAAAGACAAAGTGCTAAAATAAGTTAAGTACATGGATCGCTAGCGATCCATGTACTATAGATCGCCAGAAGATGGATCGCCAGAAGCTATCCATACTAGCTCGGTTCGTGATGATTTTTCCATATACCGTAAACACTTCACCTACTGCAAAAACACCGGCTACAAACCCGAACTTAGGATGAAAACCCCATGGAAGGATATAACGATGACTCTCTTCATCTCTGAAGATGAAAAAAATTTTGAGGAAGACAAATTGGCTGATATGTCAATATGCAAAACGCTAGAAGAAGCTCTAAAATCCATGTCGTAGCATAGTGCTAAGCAATGGACGAGGAACTGCTACTCAAACGTACTTCTAGAGGCAGGAGAACCAAGAAGATATCATATAAACCCAGATCATTACAATGCCAAGCTCCTATGGTATATTGTGACCGCTCCTGACTGACCAGCTTCCAATCCTATCATGGAGCTTTCACCGTTGAATCACGAATGGTCGTCATCGAAATCCATAAAAAATCATCAAAATAGTCGTTGAAAAACTCACTTTAGTCCTGACTTGAAGTCGAACTTAGGTAATCACTCCTATTTGAATCGAAGTAAACATAGGAAATTCTGGCCCGAAATCAAACTCGGGTAAAGCCAAGATTTTCTCCAACCAAACATGCAAATGGATCCAAGCAATGTTAGTCACCAATCCAACACTTCAAATTCTGTGACTCCAAGCGAATCATGTGCTGATCCCAGGCAAATGGAAAATTTTCTTGGGTTGGACTCCAAGTAAAATACCACCAATCCATCTATGCCGATCCTTCTTCTTTTACCCATAACTTTGACGTGTAAACTCCGAATACCTTGAACTTTGGAATGCAACCTTGTGGAGCCTTCTTTGTTATCCCCGGCCGTTCTTACCTAGTTCGAAAGGTTTTGGGGATCATCATTGATCCATGACCCCATTATAAATGATTCACCATTCAGTCAGCATTTCCAATCATTCAAGCATAGACAATCATGCAGATGTCATTCTCAAGCATTATAAATAGTCGTAACTTAAAAACGGACCGATCTAACAATGATTAGAGCATCTTCCCCATTCTAAACCCAATCACTGAAGCTGTTCAACATGCAGAATATCCAAAGAAGTTTATCATGCCAATTATACCTATACAACTGATTCAAAATTGCTTCTTTACAGGTATGACTAGCATATGGACAAAGCGAGGCCGAAGGATGCAGTCTGCAACAAGGCATCGACAATCATTAAAGGATGAAACAACCTGCACCCCTGAAAGAATTCTATAGGAAGGCAAACCGGTTCTAAAAGACTAGAAATTGTGTAATTAGAAAAGATAAACCTGGCAGTGTGCTAAATAACATGCCAAACAATGAAGGAGCTATAGGACCTCGGAGACCTTCTGCCTAAGCAAGGCTACGAAGACCTAGTAGAAAAGCGCCCCAGCTAACTGACGAAATTAGACGAAAAGATTATTATCAAATAACACTCTAGCTAGATAGCAACTAAGGAATGAGACAACAACTTAAAGCGATGCCTTCTCATACATCCTTGTCTACTCTCCTTTTCCAAATGAGCCGTACCGGGACACTAAGGACATTGTGATAGCATGACGAAAGAAATGCTTCTATGCCCTCGACGAGTCATGGAAATCCCCCTTTTGGGAACCGGCGTTGCTAGTGGCATCGAGAAGTCTTGTCCAAAGGATCGTCGAACAAACAGATCCAACCCCATAGCCTATAGTAACCGATAAAACTGTGTTCCCTTGAGCTAGATCCAAAAAATTCTCCTCGAAGTTGATTAATCATTGCTTTAAGACCGCCGAGCTATCGGACATATGACCCAAAACTCCTCTCAAAATCGATAAATAATCATTCCAAGGCCGTCTAGTCACCGGACATCCGACCATAAAAAAACCCTACACAAATGTGAAAGACTTTCACGAACTAAAGCATCGTGAAGGTGAACCGGTAGATCAGCAGTCATCTGATCCAAAAAACCCTTCGTGAATGCGAAGATCTTTCATGAACCAAAGCGTCATGAAAGTAAATCGATAGATCAACGGTCATCTGATCCAAAAAACCCTTCGCGAATGCGAAGGTCTTTCACGAACCAAAGTGTCGTGAAGGTAAATCAATAAATCAACGGTCATCTGATCCAAAAAGCCCTTCACGAACGGGAAGGTATTTCGCAAACTAAAGCATCGTGAAGACAAATCTGTAGATTAACGAAATTTATGTTTGAATGGTATCCACGAAGGTGAACTGGAAGATCAGCAGTCCTCCGATCCAGAGCTCTCCTAAGTTATCGAAGTCACGCTCCGGGGCCACAAATCGACAACCAGACCAGTCACTTCGCAAAATTAATGGAATCACATCCAACGACCAATGAGACAAAAGGTTCCAAATTCTAGGGCATTAAAGTCACTTAAAGAAACTAAACCAAAACTGAACCGACCTTGTGATCAATCAAAGGCCAACTCGAATTAAGCCAAGATTCGACACTTGGGAAAACTGCACCCAC
Source organism: Allium cepa (assembly GCA_030765085.1). NCBI lineage: Eukaryota > Viridiplantae > Streptophyta > Magnoliopsida > Asparagales > Amaryllidaceae > Allium > Allium cepa. The sequence continues at coordinate 912,536,286 of CM060929.1, read as the reverse complement.
TGGACCGAGGGCAACCAAATGAGTTGTTGAGAGACTGTGAATGCATTTCAAGTGCACCAACCACAGACTTAATGACCTAGCTAGTGCAACAAACAAATACTAGCATAATACTTGCCTACTTCTTTCCAACTACTATTTTACGGCTTTTGGTGACCAATTCTTCCTCCTCTTAGACCATATGCCAATCAAAGACCTATTCTCTAAAGGCAGTTTGTAACAAGATCTAAGAGTCATGCCCCCTCGGGTTTCCCTGAACTCCCATAGGATCTTTCTTCATGCGGTCAACTGTAGATCTCTCCACCATGGCAGCCTTATCTATTTGGCCATATAGGTCTTCGTGAAATACTAGAGGATCATCCAAGCCACGGTTAACCAACCTAATAACCAATTATCTATTTGAACCGACAAAACTGTATTCATTATAACTACCCGCCGGATCGACGGAAGCAAATCGACTCAAATCGATGGATCGGCGGAAACCGATCCTTGCCTTCTAAAAACTAGTGTTGCCCCGGCAACATCAGGAAGCACTAAAAAACTAACTCCCCGCGTTGCCTAGAGATAGAAAACGCCGAGGAGCATAAAATAACTAACTCCTCCCATTGCCTAGAGATAGGCAACGCAGAGGAGCATAAAAAAACTAACTCTTCTCGTTTCCCGGAGATAGGCAACGCCAAGGGGTATCAAAAAACTAACTCCTCTCAAAGCCGGAGATAGGTAACGCCGAGGGGCATCAAAAAACTAACCCCTCACATTGCCCGAAGATAGACAATGCCGATAAGCATCAAAAAACTAACTCCTCGCGCTGCCCAAAGATAAGCAATGCCGAGGAGCATCAAAAACCAACTCATTACGTTGCCCGGAGATAGGCAACGCCAAGGAGCATCAAAAACTAACTCGTTGTGTCGTCCGGAGATAGGTAATGCCGAGGAGCATCAAAAAATAACTCCTCGCTTTGCGTGGAGAAAGGCAACACCGAGGAGCATAAAAAACTAACTCCTCGCGTCGTCCGAATATAGGCAACACCGAGGAGCATCAGAAACTCCTCTCGTCTCCTAAAGATAGGCAGTGATGAGGAGCATCAAAAACAAATCCTCGCATTGCCCGAAGATAGGAAACGCTAAGGTGCATCAAGAAACTAACTCCTCGCATTGCCCAAACATAGGAAATGACGAGGAGCACCACAATACTAACTCCTCACATTATTCAAATATAAACAATACTGAGAAAAAAAAAGCCACGTACCCATAAGCCGCGCACTAAAATAATAACACCTCACGTTGTCCGAAGATAGGCAACACCGAGGAAAAACAAAAGCCACGAACCTCATAAGCCACACACTAAAATAACGACTCCTTACGTTGCCCGAAGGTAGGCAACACTGGAAAAAACTAAAAGCTGCACACCTCATAAGCCGTGCACTAAAATAACTCCTACACCACCCGAAGATAGGCAACATTGAGGGGAACGAAAAGCCATTCAATTCATAAGATGCGCACCGGATTTCAAAACACTAACTCCTCATGTTGCCCAAAGATAGGCAACGCCGAGGGGCATCAAAAACTGTGCATCTCACAACCAGTGCCAACCACTTCCATGATTGGGAATAATAGGCACAGCTACAACAAAATTAAAGTGCTAAAAATCAACAAAAAAGTTTCAACTAACAACACTTAATGATTAAAACTGCCATCGGTTAACACATGCAACATGCTCCTCTCAAACATGAATATATTGCATACTTAGCAGAATATCACAAGAAACTTGGATTACATGCTAAAGTTGCAAAACTTCCGAAAAAGGAAAATCAAGCTGTGAATTAGCCAAATTTCAAGTCTAATACGAAAATTATCTAAACTATAAGTTACCGGTCATTTGAAGTAAACAGCCCTGTGAACTAGGGGGTTGGTACTTAAATAAAAACAATTGAAAATAATAAGTTCACAAGTTCTGTTGCTCCAAACAAAGAATTTTTGCTCCAAATAAGAATTTTGGCGGCAATCAAAATATTGGATTAGTGTAAGTAAAACAAGCACAAGTGCATAGAACACACATGAATAGATAAGAGTACAGTCATAATATCAATGTATTGTTTATAATTTTCTTTGCACAGGGTAAAAACGTGGAGGCTGTACACATACAACATCGGCTAACAAAAACAAAATACAGATTCCACGGTAAGAACACTAGGTGTAGACTCTGCACGTGAACAAAATGACTCAAAAAGAACCAAAATAAGACTAGTCTCCACACAAGCTCATCAGCGCTTCCTTTCACCGCTCTTTTTTCCACCCAATGTCGCTCCGGCATCATCATTGGTCCGTCAAAATTCTCTAAGTATTGGTATTGTCTTGACAACACCGGAAAACTTGTTTATTTCAGGATTAATAGAAATCGATCCTTACCACCCAAAAGGACCGGCATAGCCCCGACAATGCCACAAAGTGCCCAAACCAAGATTTCAATAAAGAATTCCAATCTTTGACCAAAACGTCTAAAGTTAAGACATTCAAATCACGGGCTATGAAAGATAGGAGCTGCGACACAATTTTGACTGGGGAATCCAGAGAGCCTCCCAAAACATCAAATCTCGCATCAAGTGTTTAGGGTAATCAGCGCCGTGGACCAGCGACATATAACACACCAATACTTGGTTGGGACCAAAAATCACTTCATGGTTCTGTTATGCCGAATAGAGAATTTCAAAAATCGCAACAAAATTAAGCAGTATAGTAGGCTGGCCGAATGCCGAATTAAAAAGGAAACTGCTCCAACCTACTAGACATTGATATTTCCTCGGCAACATTGAGAACTCCAGACCACATATCAACAAGAAAATCGAAAGTTCACCATCGCTCGAAAATAGGTATAAAAGGAGGAACTTACCGATGACCAGAGATAGATAATGATGGAAGACATTTCAAGAATCAAGTCATCGGTCCAGCAGGTTCCAAATAAAGAAGCAGGTGCCCGAATAAGGTCTCAAACCCTAACTTGTAAAAAAATAGCTGTTATCCAAAGACAGACAATGGCAAGGAGAGAACACTCAAAATCGAGTAACTAAACCATTAATTCCTGAAGATTAGAACCAACGAATAAGGTTCATATCTACAACAATGCTATTAGTCTAGCATAATGCATATGGCCTAAAACAAGCAAGGTTAGGTGTTAGGGATTAATGACAAACACTACCGAACTCTACCGGTCTATGATTAGTATAGGAATGAATGCGGTCGTACCAAGAGAAATGTGATGACTTGCTCCAAAATTTTAAATTTTCTATAAGAACCTGGAGGTTGAGACCAAGAAATGAAAGGTTCCGCCAATAGTCATCAGATTATAACAAAAACCGATTGGAGGAAGTTTGATTTTTTGTGAATAAGAATAATTATGGAATTGGTTAAGCAACACCTTCTCCAAAGGTAATATTTGACGATTAAACAAAGCTAGGCAACAGAAACGCCTGGGACTCCCCTTCTACAACGTGGAATATCCCAAATTTAAGCAACATTGAGAAAACAACCACATTGGGTTAAAAGGAATCTACTCAACTCTACAGGATCAGATGAATTATTCAATCCTCACTAATACGACTTTAACACTGCTCAAAGATAGGCAACACTAAGAAAATACTTCTATAATCCAATCATCGAAGTGCTAGTTTCTAAAGACCGAAATTAGTACCCAACTAGACTGCAAGTACCATCAAATCGACGAGAAAAGTCGATCCCCAACTCTTGAGTGTCGGTGTTGCCTCCGTAATGCCAAAGCCATCTTTTATCTTTTAAGTACTGGTGTTGCACTGGCAATGCCGGGAAAATTGTAACAACCCGCATATTTTGCGATTTTATGTTTAAATATTTTATTTAAATATAGCATCGTTAGTCGAATTTTAGTCCGAAAAGCTACTTTTTCAAACAATCGAATTAGGACTCGAGACCACTTCCATTGAGTTCAAAATGCTGTTTGCGACCTTTTTGAGTATAAACATCGATATATTTTGAGTTGAGCGAATTTTGCTATTTTTCACTTAGGGCTTTGGGTTTGGGTTTGGGTTCAGCCCACTAACCCAACTCATCTTATATCATTACTCCACCCCCTCTCCTCTTCATTACTTCACTTTCATTTCCTAACACTCAAGCTTCATCAAAAATGTAGGAGGAGATTGGAAACTAAAATCCTAAGTCTTAGGTTCTTTGCAAATTCAAGTTCTAGCTCCATAATTCAAGAGAAGCTATTGGTAAGCATTCTCTTCTTCTCCAACTCATTCTCTCTTCAATTTCAGAAATTCCTAAACCCTAACTTAGGAAATGTTTCTCTTTTGGTCTTAGATTCAAGCTCCTTGGGTTGAAGTGAGGAGTGGTTGATCTTTCCCTTGTGTTTAAGCTTCTCATTCATTGTTTTTGGGTTTAAAGGTGAGTTTTTGAACTCAAATCTATGTCTATATCTATCTCTGTTGTTAGGTATGAATTCCTAACACTTATTCATGTTCATTTGCTTTTGATTTGAATTGATTTGGTGAATTTTCCAATTTTGGTGTTTTGAAGTCAAAATCTTTAAATATCCTATCTTGGATGTTTGAACATGTTATTTGTGGCGTATCGAAAAGCCTATAAGGCCGGGTAGTCGCTTGGCGTAAATCCTTAGTCGTCGTTGCTCGTTCCATCGTATTTCGGTTTGGATTTGTCATTTTTGGTCTAGGCTATTTTTTTTGCTTAGCAGAAAATTTCAGACGTCTGAAATTAATTTCAGACGTCTGAAACCAAATCCAAACGTCTGGTTGAAAAATCCAGACATCTGGAAAGGGGTTTGGAAAAGGCAAAGACTAAATCCAGACATCTGAAATCAAATTCAGACGTCTGGTTGAAAATTTCAGACGTCTGAAATGGCCCAGGAGTTAGAAAGAGAAAGGAGAAAACATATATTTTGCAGAACATAGGGCCAGACGTCTGTAAACACCTACCAGATGTCTGGAACTGTTGATTTTGCCTAATTTGTCTATTTTTGAGTAAATTTCCAAGGTTTATCGATTTTTGTTGATCCGATTAGTTGTTATCACTTTTATCGACTTTGATGACTTCTTTTTAGGGATTTTTGGGAATATCCATTTTGATGGATTTGGTATCGATTTCTTTAGATTTAATTCACGTCTTCGTATGTGAATTTTTGTTGATTGATTATTTCTACAATCATTTCTATGATTTTGTCACTTTAAAATATAAAGGTTTCTATACTAGTAGTAAATATTCAAACTCCTTTACAAAGATGATTTCAACTCTATTTTCAATATCAAACTCGCTTTTAAAACCGTTTTCCAATCTATTAGTATATACAAACCTTTACCTCATTCGTTCGAGAAATCCAATTAAACGACTTAGCAAAACAAGTGGTATGAAATGCTTGCGTTTACTTTGTCGGTTAATTCTTAGACTTGTTCGATTGAAACCCTTGTGACAATTTTCGAGTGGAGATCTACAATTTGTTCGTAAATATTTAAGTTAAGCCAGTGGTTACAGGACATGAAGCTAAAATCATCTATTTACTAGCTTATTGTAATTGACACTTCTAGATGATCGATGATGATCATTTTGTGGTTTAGACTGTACCTCGTTTTATTGAGCTTCGTCTCATTTCTTTTATGGGCTAGCAGCCCATGGTCTTTAGACCGTTCGGGGAGCAATCGGCTCGATAAGTCGGAGCATGGGACGTGTCTTTTAGGTGCGTCGATGTTTGTTTATGCATGGGACGTATCTTTCTAGATGCGTCGATGTTTGATAATGCATGGGGCGTAGCTTTCTAGGTGCGTCGATGTCTAATTATGCATGGGGCGTATCTTTCTAGGTGCGTCGATGTTTGTACACGTGTTGGTGAGTTTCCTTGCTCCCGTTTTGTGATAGGCCTCCCCTTTTTGTGATTTCTGAATTTCTAATTGATGATTTCTAGAATTTATGCTTCACCAATTTTAGTGATTTACATTGATAAGTTTTATCAATATTTGTGGATTCGATGAATTTGTGTTTCACCGACTTTTTCGATTGGCATTATATGTTGGCCAATATTTGTAGCTTGGTGAATAAAATAAAAAATATGACATTCTTTTTGATGCTTTGAGATTTCTTGAGATATAGTATGATTTTTGTTATTAGTTAATGTATACGTTTCACAGCATGAAATTTTTGTTATCATACGTTTTAATTGTATCTCTTATTCTATCTCATTTTATCTGATATTTATAGCTAGACCGATCCGTTTATTATTTTCTTAATAAATAATACTCGGGTCAGACCGAGATGTTACAGATGCTTTTGCTTGAATTCTTATCAGTGACTGTCGCCTGATTTTTGGCTAACTATTTAGATTAGTAGTTTTTGTTTTATACATTCGAGATAGAGACTCCTTAATGTATACATATTCTTTTGTCTAGCACTTGTATCTATTCTTTTGTGATATTGTGGATCTTGTTTGACCATTACTCTGATGTACACTTTCATGTGTTATATTCATATCTATTTCTGCCTTTGTGATATGAATACCTGTGACTGATTTATGTTATGTTTATTTTTATATTTGTTTCAGAAGATTATATAGCCACTGTGTAGTAGCTTTGAGTTTGTATCGGTATGTCGGATTTTCTCTTAAGTTGAAATGCATGTTATACTATTTGACATATCGGTGCTTGCACAAAGCAATTACACAGATGGTCGCTCCTCAATAGCCTTATTCTTCGTGCTAGTTGACGGCATTACTCCGTAGTGTCCTTAGCTAGCGTGAGTATAGAGGTGGGGCGTTACAAAAAATTTCTATTTCCTAAGTACCTGTGTTTCCCCAGCAACGTTGGAAAACTTTTTATTTCATTAGCACCGGAGTTGCCCCGAGAACTCCAAGTAACTTTCTACTCACTATGTACTGGTATTGCCCTAGCAATGCCAGGAAAAATTTAATCAACAGGGCTGATAAGAAACACTCATCATAGTGACCCATCGATGCACTAGCTTTCGGAGATAGATGTTGGACCTCAACTGAGTTTCTTGCCATGTCTTCAAAAAACTACCGTTACCTAATGACAGGCAACAACCGAAAGACATATTCTTTCATAGGTCGGCCAGATGGTTCAACCTAACATCATAGGAACCAACCACTGCACGGGAATAGAGCCACGTAAGAAGAAAATCCCAGAATTGAATTGCTCATGTGCTGATTTCTAAGGATGAAAGATGGTGGACTATCAAATTTCCAAAATTCAACTTAGAAAGAATTTAGATACAACCAAAAATAGGCCATCCCAAGGGAATGTTGCTTAGAACCAAGCAACTATATCAATTCATAAGGACAAGAGTTGTGAACAAAACTTCCATGACGACACCAGAAACCAAGAAAAGCATGCATGACCAAGGACAAGCGGGAACAATCATGGAAGGTTGGAAATAAAATCCCCAAACTTCCTCGATCCTGGAATGGGATTGAGAGCCAGACTGGGGGTAATTGAGCAATTTGACCCACATATTTTCATCTTTCCCAACTGCCCAAATACAGATGTTCAAAATAGCTAGTTCCTAAAGAAGGATAGACGCATAAATACTTGATCGAAAGAAATGTTTCAAAGTCCAAACACGAATGACCATGAGGTTGGTTAGATAACAGTTCTGTATCACAAAACAGAGCATTCTGGCAACAAAATCGCTAATAAAGAAATGAAGGATTTATTGTTTAGAAATCAACCCTCGCTCATAGTCTGGTAGTGATGAGAAAAATCTATGACCTACTCAAAGTCTAACTAGATCACTTGATTCCAACTTGTAGGAATATGCCATTACCTGAAGTTTGGTAATACTAAGAAAAAACTCCCAGAATGAAACTATCGACACATCGTCTTTCGAAAATAGAGGCAAAAGCTTGATCAACTCTTTAATCCTACCTTCTGGAATGTTACATTATTCGAAGATCCACAACATCAAGGAAAATTCCACAGGTTCGAGTCGTCCGTACATGAGTTTACGAAGATTGAAATCAATACACGATTATGATCTCAACGTCGGACTAAAAAGAATTTACTTTAGAAAAAGATGCCAGAAATGCCTCTTTTTAATGCCTACTGACATCATTACAAAAACTCAGACCTTGGGATCAAGCAACAAAGTCCCTAGTTCTCGAAGATTGGAGCTATCGTGTCAATCAAACTTATTGCTTAGGAGACCTAAGCTCCCAAAATGTGTTAGTTTAGTAGGCAAAGTAATCAGCCCTACTGGCCAAGGCATTTACACCAATGCTTTGTCAAACGACCTCAGCTGAGCATGAACTTGATTGAACATAAACAAGAATAGTCCCAAAACTGGCTAGACCAAGCTACCTCATAGTTCTATAAAAAGTAATTTCGAAGTTGAGGAATTAAGCCAATAGTCCCCTTAGACAAAAGCTGGTGTGCAAGTCGAATTCCAAAAACCACAATGGAAGGATACTCGTGATCAAATAACTCATGAACTAGTTTTCGTAGACCGAAGCCAGGCGTGATCGAACTCCAACCACAACTCTACAAGAGCAGCTTGTAGGATCTAGATTAACCCTAGAGGGGGGGTGAATAGGGTCATAGCAAATTTTCTCGAATTAAACACAGAAACAAACGGAAGAAATAAATATGCTGAAAAGTAAATCACACACAAAATTTACCCAGCTTCGGCAACCCCTGCCTACTGCTGCATTCCCAGATTTCTATTAGAATTAAACAGTATCCCGCTTACAAACACTCTAACAGACTCGCAAACCCTTGCTCCCGCTCACAAACACTCTACTAGACTCGCACCCCCTGCTCCGCCTATAGAGCTTTGCAAACTTGCAAACTCTGCTCCCGCCTATAGAGTTTTGCAAACTCGCACACCCTGCTCACTGAACTAATTCTAACCAGACAACCTGACACTACCTACAACCGAGGTGGTGATTTACCAATAATTTGACTTGAAAAGAAGAAAAAAAACAGATTTCAAAAATAAAAGCAGGAGAAAAAATTAAAATACAAACTTGACTCCATAATTTTTGCTCAAATAAAACTCAAAACAAATTAAACAAAGAACCCTTATAAAATAAACCCTAAACTAAATCCCCTTTAAAATAATAAAGCCGGCCCTTTTATTCTTTAACCCGATCCACTTCTTTTGGCTTGTGGAAAAATGGCGGCCTTGCTCTGAAATTAGGGCTTGAGTCTTTGATCAAATTAGGGCTTTTGATGCACGCCTATACTGATCAACTCTCTGGTTTGAATGTCGGCTTGCTCGCTACTTCTCTGATGATTCGCGGCTTGCTTTACTTGAGATTGTTCGATGCCGCCCCTTTGATCGAGTGCGTCAGATTGCGGTATGTAATCTCTCTTTGCTGGTTTAATCTGCTTGAATTATCACTTGTTCTTGTTGCTCACTCGATGCCTATGATGATGATTGGGGTTTGGTATTTATATGAATTCGAAGACCTTAATCACTTCGATACTTTCCTAAATTATGATTGCCTGATGCGCACGGCTTTCCTGATATAATTCTGACTTGATGCTCACGACTTTGATTTTGATGCGTTCGATATTTACTTGATTGATACGGCAGAGACTTTCCTTTTTTAATTTACGATTTTTTCAAAGATACACACACTTGATTTCTGACTTTGATTTTGCGTCTTGATCATCACGACACTGTTTTGATTCGAAACACAGTATTTGCCTTCTGTTCACCTGTATTTGTATTCACATCATTGTTGTATTTGCATTTCTCTGGTCTCTTCATTGTAGTTAGCTTGTGGTCTGTACTAAGTTTGGTTGTAGCCTGGTTGCTTGGTACATTCCTGTAGCTCTATCTTGACTTGGGCTGTTGATTCATCTCTCTGCATTTGGTCTGATTGCTTGTGGTCTTTGACATGTCATATGAATTGTGTTCCATTGTTCTCAGCTGCATTGTTGTGTTTGCCTGTTGCACTCTAGTTTCATTTTGTTATACACTACTCTTCATTCACTTCAGCATTCTTCACTGTTGTATATGTTGATTCCTTTACCGCTGTTGCATGCACTCTTATGTTGTTTGCTTGTATTATTGATCATGGTAGTCTGATCATTGATTGCTTGTGACATGTGTTCCCTGTTGAGTCTTTGATGGTGCTTCCACTTTGAATTTGTTTGCAAACTGTCTTGTAATCTGCATCCATTCTGGTTATTACTGCATGTGCCCAGTTGATGTTCTGTTCATTGCTTTGAGTTGTTGTACTGATTTGAACTTCTGCAGTGTTATACTTGAGCTTCACTGAGTTTTGATAGTCAAGTTGTACTCATGTCCACTGCATAGTGGTCTTCACTGTTCACCATTTTGCATACATGTTTTTATGCTTTCATGTTTGTACATAGCATTCATATTGTTATGTTGATGGCAATCTTGTTCTGCACTGTGTCTTTGTTTGATCAGTGTAGTTGTAACTGAACATGTCCACTGCAGTTTCTTCACTGATGCATTTGGACTTGACTGTGTTGATCCAATTCATCATGCATTGTTTCATTTCTTCAAATCTGCCTGTTTCATTTGAGTTGTGTCTGCATTGTGCATTGAACACTGTTCAGTTTCACAGTTGCTTCATACTGCTACTTGGTCTGACTTGTATCACTTGTGTCACTGGTGTACTTGAGCTTCTGGCCTGTATTTTGATGTTGCCACTTTGTTTCATTTAAATAGCTCAGTGGTGCACTTGTTTGGTCATTATGTACTTCTGGATGCACTTGTCTGATTGAGTTGCATTGTTCCATGTATTTGTGCTTTGATGCATTTTTGATTTGTCAAAGCTTTGCATTCTTCATGTAGCCTTGTGTTGAACCCAGTTTTAAAAACTCGGGTTTGACCTGTGCTCACTTGTCCCTGTAGCATTATCAAGTGTATATCGATGTGCACGGCCTTGTGGCATGTACAGTGATACACTGTGCATGTCACATTGTTCGTGTATGATGAATTCAAATGTAAAAGATGACGAACAACCCAAATAACTGAGGCAAATAATATTTTCAAAAATCCATATTTTATTTTATATTGCAAAAATATTTCTTTTTCAATTTTACTGCGTTAGTGAATATTTTTGCAGATTGCTCAGATGCTGGATTCAAACTGGAATGAAGTTGAATATAAAACTACGAGTGTGAGTGATATGTAGTGAGGTTATCTGTACATATGAAATCGTGATGTATTCAAAATTGTATATGTATAGTGAGAGCTTGAATTTGTACTATTCAAGATTGTAATAAATATTGTTTAAATAAAATTTCTGTTTGAATTCAAATTCCATTCAAATTCGGTGTAATTTATTTTATTCAACAAATATTTATTTAATCTATGAAAAATAGAATAGTACATTAACAAATACATTTAAATGAATATATATGTTTATTATCATCAAACAAAAACATATAAGCGCATATTCAACAATCTCCCCCTTTTGATGATAACAAACATATATTTAAGATTTTGATTGACTGTGTTAAATGTATTTGATCAATGATATACACTAATTGCTCCCCCTATTTAAATGCTTCCTCTCTACATGATGCTCCCCCTACATATATGCATACAAATAGAAATATACAAATAAGCCTAGATGCAAATGGAAATTTATTTGACCTTTGCTTGATTTTATTTGACAAAATCTTAACTTTTCTCTCCCCCTTTTGTTATCAGCAAAAGAATAATAGTGTTAGAGAAAATAGAGATAGAGTGATCGATATTAATCCAACATTAAACTCAAATTGAATATAAATATTAAACTTCAATAAAAATCAAACAAAAATCATAACTACCCATGTTAGGCGCATATTCCACTTTTAGAATTATGGAAATGATGTTCTAATATAAAATCATACAATTGTATCAACTTGTGGTACATTTATATCAGGAATTTGAATATCTACTAATCATGCATAACCGTTAGGACTTTTAAATGAGATTAGTAGTATTCCAATTTAATTTTAAAAAAAATGAAATCAAGTATCTTCTAACCACGCATGACCGTGAGGACTTTTAAATGAGATTAGAATCAACTTGTCTATTTAATCAATTAATTTTGATATGCGTTCCACACATGCATAACCGTAAGGACTTTTAAATGAGCATGGAAGCACATAATCAAAAATCCAAGTAATCCACCCATGCATAACCGTGAGGACTTTTAAATGAGAGTGAATACTTTGGATATTTATTTATTTTTACAAAAAAAAATATGAAATGAAAAACAAATGATCCCTGATTATAGTACCACATATCGACAAACTATATTGAATTTTTGAAAAACAATGGTCGATAGAAATATGATAGATATAGAAATGATCATGGAATCTTTACCCAACAAAAAAGTTTTATAACTCTTGTTTGAATTCCTAAAGAAATTTTCCAAATATACTCTCTTGAGTAATGTATGTTAAATATCAACACTTGTCATCTTTTCAATCACTATTTATCTTTTTGATAATTAGTAGGGAGTCAGATTAGTCAAAATTTGTCATTTAAAATCAAATAAAAATGACTAATATGAAAATATGGTCAACAATGATTTTCTCGAAGGGGTTATATGAGGAAAAAATTTCTACTATTTGAAAATTATTTGTAATGAAAAAATATGCAGATATTTTCTTTGAAAAACGATGCAGTTACTAAATGTCTCACCAAAAATCACGTTCAACTAATAAGTTTTCTGTTAACTAAATTACCAGTATGATCTGCATCTGAATTTCACTTTCACTTCAAAATATCACTAATTTGATAAACAAGACCATGAAAATGTGCATAAGAAACTCAAACTCAATTTTTAACAGTGAACAAGTCAGAATCAAAAAATCATCATCTCAATATTGGCTGATTTCATTCAGAATATGGTGCAGATTATCACATTTAATATATCGATAAATAACCCTTCACCTGTTTTACCTTTATGATAATTTTTCGTGATTGCCCATTGTGATTCTGTCACCTTTGTACTAGGCTAAGGAACTTTGCTTTGTTGCCCGTTGTGTTTCTGGAACAGCCAAAATCCAGATAACACTGTTGTTGTTCCTTAGCCTGCCACCACACCTACATGGGAAAAGATTTATGTGACCTATTTGTTTTTATAGGTCCATGATTGTTAGTGGCTGAAACATTGTGAATAAACAAACCTTTTGGAACCCAAACTTGTTTAGTCTTTTCATTCTTGTTCCAATAGACATGAAATTTGTTTGTAGAATTCTTAGGAACCCAAACTTGTATAAATTTTGTGTTCTTGTTCCTATGACTACAATTTTCAACACGATGTCCAATTATTTCACATCTACCAAAGACACTCTTACCTTTTGCATTATCCTCAACTTGTGTTTTCCCAAAACCTAGTCCTTTTCTGTTGTTAGCAAAAATTTGATTTTCCAATAACATGTTGAATGATTTTTCTCCTCTTGAAAAGTTATTCAGAGATTTCTCAAGATTTTGGACTTTGGTTTTTAGTGTTGTATTTTCAGTGACAAGTGAGGTACATCTATTTATAAAATCCTTTTTCCTAGTGTCAATGGTTTCCTTAAGACTCAAGTTTTCTTTTTCAAGATTCTCAAAGCTATTCTTAATTCTTAATAATTCTGAATCTAAAATTTTACATTTTTCACAGTCTAGATTTTGAATGTTTTCAAGTTCAGTTTCTAACCTAAAATTTTCACGAGCAAGTTCTCTCCTATCAGATTTCAGTTTTTCAATTTTAGACTCAAGAGTATCAACTACTTTAGTAAGATCAGAACACATAAAAACAAGGTCTCTATAGGAATAGTCACCTACCTCACTAGATTCCTCTGAGCTTGCTTCTGAATCTGATTTTGCCATGAGACACAAGTTAGCCTCCTCTGAGCTATTATTAGAAACTTTCTCTCCTTCTTCATCATCCCAAGTTGCTGCAAAGACCTTCTTCATCTTTTTCTTTCCTTTGTTGTTTCTGAGAAGTGGGCATTGTTGTTTGAGGTGGCCATGCTTGTTGCAGTTAAAGCACGTCGGTTCATTATCGGAATTGTCAGAATCTTTTGGCCTATTACCACCTATTTTCTTCTTGCGTGGCTTGAATCTCGACCATTTTCTAAGATTATTGACAGCCATTGCAAGCTCTTTAATTGGATCTTCTTCATCTTCATCGCTTTCTTCTTTGCTCTTTAAGGCAATCGTCTTCTTCTTTGGTTCGGAGTTGTTGCGTTCCTCCTTTGCTTTTAGCTCAAGCTCATATGTCATCAAGTTACCAATCAACTCCTCCATGCTTAGTTTACTCAGATCTTTCGATTCTTGTATTGCCGTGACTTTTGCCTCAAAGCTCATCGGTAAGACTCGTAGCACCTTCCTCACAAGCTCTACCTCAGTGAATATCTTCCCAAGCGCTCTAGTGTTGTACACCAAAGTTGAAAAGCGTCCAAACATGTCCTTTATGCTCTCGCCTTTGTCCATCAAAAAGTTCTCGTATTCATTGCTGAATAGGGCTAGACGAGACTCCTTGACTTGAGAAGTTCCTTCATGTGTCACCTTCAAGGTATGCCAAATTTCCTGTGCAGTTTTACAATGAGAAATTCTATTAAATTCAGACTTATCAAGAGCACAGATTAAAGCATCCATGGCGTTAGCATTTGTAGTTTTTAATCTCTTATCGTTTGCATCCCACCTATCCATAGGTTTAGGAATCTCAGTATCACCAACGGTTACAGTGGGAGATTTATAGCCAGTTTCAATAATATCCCAAACATCATAATCAACAGAACTAAGATAAATGCCCATCCTAACTTTCCAATAAGCATAATCATTCCCATTAAACATGGGTGGCCTAGCAATAGATTGCCCCTCAGAAAAAGCATTATTTGATGAATTCATGACTCTAGAGTTAAAAAAATACCGTGCTCTGATACCACTTGTAGGATCTAGATTAACCCTAGAGGGGGGGGGTGAATAGGGTTATAACAAATTTTCTCGAATTAAACACAGAAACAAACGGAAGAACTAAATATGCTGAAAAGTAAATCACACACAAAATTTACCCAGCTTCGACAACCCCTGCCTACTGCTGCATTCCCAGATTTCTATTAGAATTAAACAGTATCCCGCTTACAAACACTCTAACAGACTCGCAAACCCTTACTCCCGCTCACAAACACTCTACTAGACTCGCACCCCCTGCTCCGTCTATAGAGCTTTGTAAACTCGCAAACTCTGCTTCCGCCTATAGAGTTTTGCAAACTCGCACACCCTGCTCACTGAACTAATTCTAACTAGACAATCTGACACTACCTACAACCTAGGTGGTGATTTACCAATACTTTGACTCGAAAGGAAAAAAAACAGATTTCAAAAATAAAAGCAGGAGAAAAAATTAAAATACAAACTTGACTCCATAATTTTTGCTCAAATAAAACTCAAAACAAATTAAACAAAGAACCCTTTTAAAATAAACCCTAAACTAAATCCCCTTTAAAATAATAAAGCCGGCCCTTTTATTCTTTAACCCGATCCACTTCTTTTGGCTTGTGGAAAAATGGCGGCCTTGCTCTGAAATTAGGGCTTGAGTCTTTGATCAAATTAGGGCTTTTGATGCATGCCTATACTGATCAACTCTCTGGTTTGAGTGTCGGCTTGCTCGCTACTTCTCTGATGATTCGCGGCTTGCTTTACTTGTGATTGTTCGATGCCGCCCCTTTGATCGAGTGCGTTAGATTGCGGTATGTAATCTCTCTTTGCTGGTTTAATCTGCTTGAATTATCACTTGTTCTTGTTGCTCACTCGATGCCTATGATGATGATTGGGGTTTGGTATTTATATGAATTCGAAGACCTTAATCACTTCGATACTTTCCTAAATTATGATTGCCTGATGCGCACGGCTTTCCTGATATAATTCTGACTTGATGCTCACGACTTTGATTTTGATGCGTTCGATATTTACTTGATTGATACGGCAGAGACTTTCCTTTTTTAATTTACGACTTTTTCAAAAATACACACACTTGATTTCTGACTTTGATTTTGCATCTTGATCATCACGACACTGTTTTGATTCGAAACACAGTATTTGCCTTCTGTTCACCTGTAGTTGTATTCACATCATTGTTGTATTTGTATTTCTCTGGTCTCTTCATTGTAGTTAGCTTGTGGTCTGTACTAGGTTTGTTTGTAGCCTGGTTGCTCGGTACATTCCTGTAGCTCCATCTTGACTTGGGCTGTTGATTCATCTCTCTGCATTTGGTCTGATTGCTTGTGGTCTTTGACATGTCATATGAATTGTGTTCCATTGTTCTCAGCTGCATTGTTGTGTTTGCCTGTTGCACTCTAGTTTCATTTTGTTGTACACTACTCTTCATTCACTTCAGCATTCTTCACTGTTGCATATGTTGATTCCTTTACGGCTGTTGCATGCACTCTTATGCTGTTTGCATGTATTACTGATCATGGTAGTCTGATCATTGATTGCTTGTGACATGTGTTCCCTGTTGAGTCTTTGATGGTGCTTCCACTTTGAATTTGCTTGCAAACTGTCTTGTAATCTGTATCCATTCTGGTTATTACAGCATGTGCCCAGTTGATGTTCTGTTCATTGCTTTGAGTTGTTGTACTGATTTGAACTTCTGCAGCGTTATACTTGAGCTTCACTGAGTTTTGATAGTCAAGTTGTACTCATGTCCACTGCATAGTGGTCTTCACTGTTCACCATTTTGCATACATGTTTTTATGCTTTCATGTTTGAACATAGCATTCATATTGTTGTGTTGGTGGCAATCTTGTTCTGCACTGTGTCTTTGTTTGGTCTGTGTAGTTGTAACTGAACATGTCCACTGCAGTTTCTTCACTGATGCATTTGGACTTGACTGTGTTGATCCAATTCATCATGCATTGTTTCATTTCTTCAAATCTGCCTGTTTCATTTGAGTTGCGTCTGCATTGTGCATTGAACACTGTTCAGTTTCATAGTTGCTTCATACTGCTACTTGGTCTGACTTGTATCACTTGTGTCACTGGTGTACTTGAGCTTCTGGCCTGTATTTTGATGTTGCCACTTTGTTTCATTTGAATAGCTCAATGGTGCATTTGTTTGGTCATTTTGTACTTCTGGATGCACTTGTCTGATTGAGTTGCATTGTTCCATGTATTTGTGCTTTGATACATTTTTGATTTGTCAAAGCTTTGCATTCTTCATGTAGCCTTGTGTTGAACCCAGTTTTAAAAACTCGGGTTTGACCTGTGCTCACCTGTCCCTGTAGCATTATCAAGTGTATATCTATGTGCACGGCCTTGTGGCATGTACAGTGATACACTGTGTATGTCACATTGTTCGTGTATGATGAATTCAAATGTAAAAGATGACAAACAACCCAAATAACTGAGGCAAATAATATTTTCAAAAATCCATATTTTATTTTATATTGCAAAAATATTTCTTTTTCAATTTTACTGCGTTAGTGAATATTTTTGCAGATTGCTCAGATGCTGGATTCAAACTGGAATGAAGTCGAATATAAAACTACGAGTGTGGGTGATATGTAGTGAGGTTATCTGTACATATGAAATCGTGATGTATTCAAAATTGTATATATATAGTGAGAGCTTGAATTTGTACTATTCAAGATTGTAATAATTATTTGTTTGAATAAAATTTCTGTTTGAATTCAAATTCCATTCAAATTCTGTGTAATTTATTTTATTCAACAAATATTTATTTAATCTATGAAAAATAGAATAGTACATTAACAAATACATTTAAATGAATATATATGTTTATTATCATCAAACAAAAACATATAAGCGCATATTCAACACAGTTGTGCCTTGTAATTTAACTGTAGTTGATCATCCCAATATGACAGAAATAATAAGTGAAGCCTAAGTTGTGAAGGACCCAGCTTCTTGAGGAGTGGAAGTCCCTCTGCTAGACTAAAGATTTGATGACCGAAAAGTCATTTTCAGCAACAAAACTTGACATTCAAACATATCAGGTATGTTTTACTTTATATAATATCCTCGTCTAACCAACACCTGAAATCCAAGGGAAGTCATCGTATGTTGACCAGTCGGATTTTGGGTATTGACTGGGACAAATGCAGTGTGTTATCCACAAAAGAAGAGTCCAGTATCCCAAATACTGCAAATAAACAATCTTGTGTAGATAGCTTGCTTACATTTGAAAAACAATCCATATCGTCCTTTGAAATTATCTCTTCCACACTTACCCGTTATTGATCAACGACCGAAAATGGAGCCGCCGTCCGAAGTGACACGTGAAGCTTTTCTTTTCAGGATCGTTGGAGCACAGAAATGGGAAGAGCGATACAATCGAATTATCCACTATATTCGATTTTAGGATAAATCATCGCATTGGAATTCAAAAATGTCAATAGGAACTTAACCAAGTTCTCAAAAAGGAGAAGTTAAGGACAAAGAGAAATATTTTGCTCCAAGACAGCGTACAATCGTTCGAGACAAAACTTAGCTTCACCGCCAGTCGAGTTAAAGCTATATAGGTCAACTCCAAACCTACATCATACACCCACTTATCGACCTAAAGCATTGCGAAAACTATAGAGTAAAGATTGCATCGTCAAAACCAGGAATTGAAATTCAGACTGAAATAAAAAAAACGAATGACTGTCAGAAGTCAGTCGATTGAGAACAACACCTTCAAGTGGACTCTGACGATTCACATTGAAAATTCAACAGTCAAGGCCAAATTTGCATGGTAACCTCGACACAATAAACTAGAATTCGAAAAATGAAGACTCAAAAGAAGTTACTTCCGGAGCACGCCTTATTTTCAACGAAGGTATACTCTGGGGGGAGGGGGCAAATGTTATCTGGGTTTTTAACCTAGCATGATCCAACAGGATACAGAACAATCTCGTGTTATCAGAATGGTTTAAAACTTAACCAGAAAGGCTAATGTAAGGAGTTAACGAAAGCCAAACTATATTACTAAGGCAACGACTGGGATCGACTAAATGAAGAGACCAGCATTCTTTCAGCCCAATCAACAGCTGAGCACAAACATAAGGAAATTGTCATCAAAACGGAACAACGTGCAATGAGACTATGCAAAAAACAACGATACAAGACCATGGAAACATCCCAAATTCCAGATTCCAGAAAATATCCTAAGTACTTTGATCGTCAATGAACCATACCCTATGTATCGCTAGCGATCCATGCAAAATGGAGGGTCGCTGTGATCCAGGGAAAAAGAGAAGGAAGGAAGAAGGGTGCTGAAAAAATGCTTAGTCTATGGGTCACTAGCCACCCATAGACCATGGGTCGCCAGCGACCCATGCTTCTCCATGAATCTTCAATGAGCTAACTAAGGAGGCAATGGAAAAAGAAACCAAGTCATTAGCTCACATACGGATGAAGTCAATGGGTCGCTAGTGACCCATGGTTTTGGCTTAGATCGTGAGCTAGACCTCCCCTAGCTCGTTCCCTACCTACCTGCGAGAAATTGATGAAGTGGCCTGGCCCAGAAGCTCTCTGATCCCTATAAATACCATCCTACCCGCAACATAAGCTGGATCTTCTCCAGACTAATTGCTGAAGCTCTATTGGAAACATTCTTCACTCTCTGCCTCCCTCACAACAATCTCCAAAGGAATTAACTATGATTATTTAGTGGATTCCAACTCTAGGGATTCAATCTTGCTAAAGATAATCAAAGTCTTGTAATCAAACATCTCTTGTAACAATAAATAGTCTATAGTAAAACTATTAAGTAGACGAAGGCTTCATTAATAGCTGAACCACTATAAAAATTCTCTATCTTCTTTCTTTTACTGTTTTTTTTCTATATCTGTTATCTGTTATATTGCTCTGCCGGAACAGGGCTAATGCTTTTAAATACAAACCAGGGTGTTGGTCCATTTTTTGGGTCAACACATATGCAACAAGAAAGATCAATTGAGCAATTACACAATAAGCAACAAGCTCAAACTGGACATTATATGACAACTAGATGAAAGTGGAATTTTCAAGCCTAAATTATATACAGCTACAACTGAGTCAGACGAGCCAAATAATTTTGGCCACGCATTAAAAACATAAACTGGAAAAGAGCCATGATGAGGAATACAATGCACTTATAAAGAATAAAATGTGGGATCTAGTTTATCCACCTGAATACAGGAATATAGTGGGGTGCAAGTAGACTTATAGAGTAAAGAAGAATGCAGATGGAATTATTATGAGATATAAAGCAAGGCTTGTAGCAAAAGGATATACTCAAGAACATGGCTTTGATTTCAATGAAATTTTTTCTACAATTATGAAGCCAACAATAATTAGAATAATTCACTATATCATTGCTTTGATATTGGACTATTAGACAACTGTATATATCCTTATCTATGTTGATGAGTTGATTATCATAGCTGATGATGAGACAGAGATAAATAATCTTATTCAATTTTTGGACAAGCAATTTTCGATTAAAGATCTTGGAACACTAAACTACAAAGGAAGTGAAGTCACTAAAATTTCAGCTTCAAAAATTTTCTTATGTCAAAAGAAGTATACCATAGATATATTAATTAAAGCAAAAATGGATGGTGTCAACTCTCTACCCATACCTATGATAACAAGCCTTCATTTATCAAATACCAGGGAAAAACCAATACTTAATGATAGGGAATATAGAAGTATTGTTGGTGCATTACAATATGTAACCACTACAAGACCAGAAATATGATATAGTGTTAACAAGGTGTGTCAATTTATGCAGGAATCCAAAGATGAACACTGCAAAGCAATCAAAGTGATATTAAGATACCTAAAATGCACTGCTGATCATGGCTTAAGCCTTAAAGCCTACAAACATCTCAACATAACAGGGTACGCAGATGCTGATTGGCAAATGATCCTGATGATAGAAGATCTACCACAGGATTTTGTATCTACATGGGAAGTAATCCAATTTCATGGCGTTCTAAAACGCAGGCAACAGTTTCCAGATCAAGTACCGAAGCAAAATACATAAGTATAGCAAGCATAGTAGCTGAAATCATGTGGATACAATCTTTGCTAAATGAATTAAAATTCAACACAGATTTATAACCGATAATGTGGCACGATAATCTAAATGAAATATCACTGTCAGAAAATCCCGTACTTCATTCAAGAAAAAAACATATGTAGATCGATTTATATTTCATTCGAGAGCAGTTTATGAAGGAAAAATTGCAAATTAATCACGCACCTGCTACTTACCAAATAGCCAACATACTTATCAAGCTCCTCTCTGGCAAAAACTTTGTAAAGCTGAAGAGTGAACTCAAGATCAACGCAAGGTCAGATTCCATCAAAGCGTAAAGCATAATCGAAACCCTCGTTTAACTTCAAGAGAGCAGTGAAGATTATGCAAAGGAATTAACTACTGTCAAGCGCCTTTGTGTACTAAAAGCACCGAAAGTCGAAACTTGTCACGCAGCCAAATTGATGTGAGATTGAGGAAATAATAGCAGATCAATGAATAAAAGAGTTAACTTTCTATAAATCATTGCTCAAATTTGAAGCAATTTGAAGATCTCGGCAGATTTGTGAATATCGCAAAAACTAGGGCAAAATCCTAGATTGTTTTGAGGTGGTGTATTGCGAATAAGTGAATAAATAGAGATTCACGAATACATCACAGTATATACACATGTTATGTAATGGAGTCGGGTTTTCAGCCCATATAACATTATCATGTGGGCCGTTTGATTTACGTACATTATATATATAGCATGTACAATGTAACCGAAACATTATATTGCTTTTATATTCAATTATCATCAATAAATCATTCAATTTAGCACTTTTCATTTTCTCATCAAATCTGAATATCGATCTCCATCAAAATTCAATAATATAAGACAACAACTACAGTATAATATTTATATTTTAATATCCTTATATCGTCTTTAAAACCTACAATTAAGTTCACAACAATATAGCCCAGATTTACTTTTATTCTCATGTCCTACTATATATAAGGGAATAACCAACAATTGCTTGTTCAATTGCTAAACAAGCCATGGAGAAACTATGTGTAGCTTGTTCACTTCCCCATGGCTAGTTCAAACTAATCTCGTTGCTAGTGAGCTGAACAGGGGCCGGTGAGCATAATGGCAAAGTCTTCGACGTTATAGGTTTATAACGGAGAAGATTTCTCTGTTATAAATCATAACCGTTGTCAAGCCGAAGACTATGCTCCAACGTTCCACTGAACCCCCTCGATATATTCCATCACCCTTCTCCTTCTTTCACACCATCTCATCTTTACTTTTCCTCCTTTAATTCTGAAAATGCCTTCTTCATCCAAACGTCCCATCAAAAAAGTTGTTAGCAAGAAAACCATGTCCATATACCCTTCCATTGGATTTTCCAACCAACGCCCACCACACCAACAACAAACACTTCATCCATAACATGAGTACAACTATTCGTCGTATTCGAACTTCTCTTATAGCCAGCCTTACTAACCGCTCACTTCTTCTAACTTTCCTCCCATTCAATCTACTGCCCCACAATCTTATTTCCAACAACGTCCTCCTTAAGCCGCAAACGGCGATCATTTGTCGTACATGTCTTTGATGATGCAAAACGATTAACTAAAACATCATCATATTAATGCGCAACAAATAAAGATTTGTGACCGTGAAGCAATGCAGAATCTCTAAAGGCAATATTCTTATGCACACAAGGCTTCTACTAATAAAGAAATCGTTAGTAGTTCGAAGGAAGAGGAGGATGAAGATGAAAACCAAGAAGACGATGCACTAAATACGGAAGAATGCAATGAAGAAGCCGCTACAGAGATGTTTGCGCCCTCGAGCTTGGAATATAACAAGAAGAAGTGGAAATCCTCAACTGGAAATTTCGACAAACGGCGCAGAGATTTAGTTCGTTGGCATAAAAGACATTGACGTGGAAAATGTCGAAGAGAAAGGAGTAGCAACTGATGGCAAAAAAAAGCTAGTTAAGTTACTTCTGAACAATATATTTCACTTGCTAAATCATGGATACACATTTCACAAGATAGTATTTCTGGCAATAATATGAAAGGCTAGACATTTTGGAAATGATTTATAGATTTTTACAACACCTTAGAACCGTTGAAGAGAACATGAGGATCGCACATAGGAGGATATCAAGTTATGGATTCTGCATGTCAAAACTATTTGGCAACACTTATCAGATTTCAGACTAGACAGCAAAGCAGTGCCGCTCCTTATGACATTGTAAGTAAAATATTGTTTTACATTTCTTTGAAAAGAATGTTTTGACTAGTTTTGTATATTCATACACTTTTGGATTTGTTCTATAGATTGAAGAATCGCGTAAGGGTTATCAACTGCAATACGGTCAACCATTCAAATTCCTATAGTGCTTTGAGCCTCTCTTCAGTTTACCGAAATGGAAGAATCCTAACAACTTCATGTTCGAGCAACAAAATAAAGCCAGAAGAATGAACTACTCTAATTCAAGTCTAGGAAGCGATCCAAATGTTTAATGGTAAATTTTCTACCGATTAGAAAAATGCCGATAAATTTGAAAATAAAATAACAGCAAGCGCACGACGTATAATTTTAGTACGTGGCGAGTACGGGTCGATCCATAAGGAATTTTTAGATTTTAAAATTTTCAATTCAATCAAATTAGACCAAAGTGAGAAGAAATTGTTAACTACAAAAAAAGAAGTTAAATCTAGAACTGAAATGTGGTTTAAAAACTATTAGACTAAAGAATAATTTAGAGGCAGATCCACTCTCATATTTTTGTGAATCAATAAACAAATAATTTATGATCTCTATTTATGAAATCAAGTGAAATAATTGTTGAATTTATCATAAGCATGGTTAGTTTATGTTATTAATTAGCACAACTCAAACCATCAAGCTATAATACAACAATTATACACTTACAAATTCTCATGAAAATGAAACCAAGACAAAAGCTATTTTATGTATAATCTATTACTATTGTAATCAGTAAGATAGATCATCAAATTTTGTTTTTACTTTCTTTTCAAAATAAAAAATGGATTAGCAAATGATAATTCAAATTGTATTTATGTTGAATAAGAATAGCTCACTTGCAAAAGCAATATAAGCTATCAAACCCACTTGTATAAACTTGCATCAAAATTCACTCTCATGAAGCACAAGCCAAAAGAGATCATAAATCATAAAAATGTTGAAATTATATAAAGTTAAAGAGCTTCATTACCTGTAAATTGAAGGGGTTATCTACTCATTTGTGTTATCATATCAACTCATGTAATTTTCAACAATAAAAGCAAAAGAAATAGAAACTAAACAAAGGAGGAAATGAGATTAACTATTAAGCCGTTTGCATAAAAGAAATAAAATAAAGCTAGACTACTTTCATGAATGTAAATCTAATCTACTAACAAAGGAAAGAAGAGAGCATAGAAGTAAAAAAATGAACACAAAAGTAAATAAGCACAAGTGGAAAGGAGAAGAGAAAGTGGCTAGGAAGCCATTTTTATTTCGTGAAACATATAGCTTACAACTTTCATTTTTAATTTCCTAACTAAGTGTAAAAGAGAAGAAGATACTTACATGTACATAAAAGGGTATTTATACATGCATAAAATCCTAATTCAATTTTTAGGGTGCTTTCTAAAATGCCCTTTAAGAAGTGTGGCTGCCAAGTAACCATTAGACACTAATTAATCCATCATTTAATGTGCATGAATCTTTAACCTCTACTTAGTTGCCCATTAGCTTCTAATTGTACATTTAGGTAAGTGGGTGGGGTCATCCATGATCTTGAATTATTTCCTCTTCATTCCTTTGTATTCCCTTGTGCATGCACATATGTTCATGAAGCCATCTTCCATATGCATCAAAATTTCAAAAAGTCATAAAAAATTTCAAGTAAAAATTCTCAAATTGATACATGCATAAAAATAACCATTTTACCCCTGAATGAAGATGAATATACGATGATTTGGGGATAATTGAATTTTGGTCTCAAACATGTTAAAATGCCCAAATATGATATTTATTTAAATGAAAATAGATAAAATATGGATGTAAATATATGCATATTAACATGGACATCAAATACCTCCACACTTATCTTTTTATTCGTCCTCGAATAAAGGAAACCTAAGATGAATCTGTTTTCATAGGGTGCACGATTGCATTGAGCATATGCAACAAGCCGCTAAACCTCTGGGTGTCAGTAGGACGAGTGTTGTCTCGTGAGGGTTTTCAGTGGATACTACCCACAAAATACAAATGCAAAGTGAAAATATTTACAGAATGCAAGATTTATTTATAATGGGATGAATGCAAGTTGTTGAAAATATTCACAAATGAAGGATTTACTTTCAAACTAACACGAATAAGTTAAATATAGGTTTTTGTCATTATCTTGAAAATTTAAGTCATTTACTCGTAAAAATTTTCAATAAAAATGAAGTTATCGAAAAAATGGGCTATAGTTTAACCCGTTGTTTCATTCGATGATGTAGTGTAATTATGAAATAGATTCTTAGTTGATTATCAAAGTTTATCAAAGTGGTATTTTCATTTCTTTCCAATAACATGTTAAATCAAACAAGTTAAAATGGTGCATGGATTTCAATTTCTTACTCTCTCTTATTAATTTTATTAATATTAACAATATTTACATATGCCTAACTTAGGTAAACTGAGGCCAGATATATTACTCATGCATGGCCTTACGGACTGGTGTAAGGGGAATACAGAGCATGACGACTGAACACACGAGTGTGAACAGTTATCAACTGTAGGCATTATTAAAAAAAAATTATGTACATACACCTAACTCAGATAAACTAAGGCCGGATATACCGATCATGCACTTCCTTTTGGGCTTACGTGAGAAGGGTATGGAGCATGGCGAGTGAACATACGAGTGTGAACACATAACTCTAGGTGTTACATAAATAAATAAATATACAATTTTTTTTTAGAAAGAGAGAATTTTGCAAAATCATCTTAGCACCATTTAACTTAGAAGATAAAAATGTTATATCGTTTACTTTAAATTTACCATTTTTTTAAAGCAAAGATTTCAATTAGAACATACTTCACAATTAACACATAGGGACCTTCCTATATACTAGTTAAACCATTCTTATTTGTAATCAAACTTCATTTTTATTTTTGTTAAGACAAATAAATTTTCAAAATTTTCAATTTATTTACCAAAACTTATACTTATCCCATAGCGTTTCTTCAAAAATAAATCAAAATGCTAAAAAGAAAATGTTTTTGAGATTTAGAAATTTTGAGATTTTTTTTGTAGTTAAAAGAAAATGAAAATTCAAAAATTGCCATGAACTAAAAAAATGAAAATGAGACTACCCCCACACTTAATTTTGACTGCGTCCGCACAGTCAATGCACGATATAATGAGTGTAACAGGGAAAAATATGTACATACTTGCAAAAGAGGGTTAACATTCCTCCTAGACATAGCTTGGCTCAAGAAGGATTATGAGCTCCTGCTCTTGGTTACTTGGAAATTACAAGAAAGGTTTCAAACGATGGCCGTTGACTTTGAAAATCGATCCATCCCTAGGGTTTTCTATTTCTACGGCACCATGTGGAAAAACAGTTCTTACCACAAATGGTCCGATCCATCTCAATCTAAGTTTTCCAGGGAATAAATGAATTCTTAAGTCATATAAAAGAACTTTTTGGTTAGGCGAAAACATTTTCCTTAGGATTGACTTGTCATGAAAAAATTTTGTTCTTTCTTTGTAAATTTTCTCGTTTTCATACGCGTCGTTCCTAGGTTCTTCTAGTTCATTGAGTTATAGTTTTCGTTTTTAGCCAGCTTCCTCAAGATCAAAGTTTAAGTTCTTTATTGCCCACAACACTTTGCGTTCCATTTCAATGGGTAAATGGCAAGCTTTACCGTAAACTAGACGAAATGTGGACATCCCAAGGTTAGTTTTAAAAGCAGTATGGTAAGCCCAAAGCGCGTCGGTCGATTTCTGAGACCAATCATTTTGATTTTCATTAACAATTTTTTCCAAGATTTTTATATTTGTCGATTTGAAAATTCAACTTGGCCATAAGTTTGAGGATGATACGGGGTGGATAACTGGTGGGTTATCGAGTATATTTTCATTAAAGTTTCAAAAGAACGGTTTCAAAAATAGGTTCCATTATCACTGATTATTGTGCGTGGCGTGTCGAACCTCGAAAAGATGTTTTCTTTGAGAAATTTCACAACAATTCTAGAGTCATTGGTTTTGTACGGAACAACTTCGACCTATTTTGAGACGTAATCGACAGCGAGAAGGATATACAAGTTTTCAAAAGAATTGGGAAAAGGTCCCATAAAGTTGATACCCAAACATCAAAGATTTTGATCGTAAGAGTGGAGTTTAGAGGCATCATATCTCGTCGAGAAATTCATCTAAGAATTTGATATCGATCGCAAGTTTTACAAAATTCAAATGAGTCTTTGAAGAGAGAAAGCCAATAGAAACCGCACTAAAGCACCTTTTCCAAAGTTTTTCGAGGACCGAAATGTCCACCGCATGCTTGATCGTGGTGAAACGAGATAACACTCCTTATCTCATTATCTAGAATGCAATGTCGGATGATTTGGTCAGGACAATATTTGAACAAGTATGGATCGTCCCAATAGAAATATTTCACTTGGGACATGAATTTGTATTTGTCCTGTTTGAACCAAGATGAGGGAGTTTCTTTAGTGACTAAGTAGTTCACTATATCAGCGTAACATGGATCAATAGAGACTGAAAGTAGTTGTTCATCGGGGAAGTTTTCATTGATTGGCAAAGAAGACCGTGTATTCAGAAGACGAGACAAGTGATCGGCTATGACATTATCGAATACTTTTTTGTCTTTGATTGTAAGGTCAAATTCTTAAAGTAATAGGATCCAACGAATCCAACGGGATTTAGCATTCTTTTTAGTGAAGAGATATCGAAGCGCAGAGTGGTCCGTGTACACAGTAATGTGTGAACCTATCCAGTAAGGTCGAAACTTTTCAAGCGCAAAAACAACAATTAGAAGCTCTTTTTCGGTTGTTGTGTAGTTGAGTTGAGTACCGTTCAAAGTCATACTCACACAGTAAATGACATGAAGGATTTTGTTGATGTGTTGTCCTAAGACAACACCAACCGCAAAGTTAGAAGCATCACATATTATTTTGAAAGGAAGATCCCAGTTGGTTGCGTGAATGATTGGAGCAAAAATGAGTACGTACTTAATACGTTCAAAAGAAGAGATACACTTAGAGTTGAAATCGAACGGAATGTCTTTTTCAAGGAGATTCGTCAAAGGACGAGCGATTTTGCTAAAGTCTTTCACAAAGCGTCGGTAAAAGCCAGCGTGTCTTAGAAATGATCGAATGTCCTTAATAGATTTTGGAATGGTAGGTTTGCAATTATGTCGATTTTCACTTTATCTACCTCAATGCCTTTATTTGAGATGATATGTCCAAGGACTATGCCTTGTTTGACCACAAAGTAGCATTTTTTGTAATTCAAAGTCAAATGTTTTTCTTTACATCGATTTAGAACCAACTCGAGATGATGTAAACATTGGAAAAAAGAATCGCCAAAGATAGAGAAATCGTCCATAAAAACTTCTAGAAAGCGTTCAATCATGTCAGAAAAGATGCCAACCATGCATCGTTGGAAAGTCGCAGGAACTTTAGAAAGTCCGAAAGACATACGTCTATAAGCAAAGGTATCAAATGGAAAAATGAAAGTCATTTTCTCTTGATCTTCGGGAGCGATTGGAATTTGGTTATAGCCGGAATAACCATCAAGGAAGCAGTAAAATTCATGGCCGGCTAAACGTTCGAGCATTTTGTCAATGAAAAGAAGAGGGAAGTGATCTTTTTGTGTTGCGGCATTTAGTTTTCGATAGTCAACGCAAACATGCCAACCCGTTTGAGTACGAGTTGGAATAAGTTCGTTTGAATCGTTCTTGACAACGGTTAGCCTAGACTTTTTCGGTACAACGTGAATTGGGCGAACCCATGAACTAACAGAGATTGGATAAATGATTCCATTGTCGAGAAGTTTAAGAATTTCATCACACAACGCATCTTTCATTTTTGGATTAAGCCTTCGTTGTGCGTCACGAACAGGCTTGGCATCCTAGATTAAATGAATGTGATGTTGAACAAGAGCAGAACTCTAATTCCCTTTATATCAGAGATTGACCATCCTATTGCTTCCTTATTTTTTGAAAGAATAGAGAGAAGAGAAGCTTCTTGGTCAAGAGAAAGATTGTTAGAAATGATGACAGGACAATTTTCATTTTCACCTAAGTATGCATATTTAAGGTGATCGGGAAGTGGTTTGAGGTCCAACTTTGGGAGTTTCTCGATCAAAGAATTGGGTTGAGATTTGGACTCAACTAGAAATGATTCAAAGGGAAGAGTGTATTCAATTTTGTTGGGAATTTCATGAAATAATTTTTCATACTCGAGTTTTCAAAGTTTTCGTGAATGGCACTAACTTCTAGCGTTTTCTCATGAGGTTCGTTCTATTGGCTTCCAAGATTGAAAATATTAAGATCCAAATTCATGTTTCCAAAAGAAATTTTCATCGAATTGTGACGACAATTGGTTAAGGCATTTGAGGTGGCTAAGAATGGTCAACCTAAAATCAAAGTGATTTGACTCGCTGGGTTTGTCATGGGTTATGTTTCGAAAACGATAAAATCAACGGGGAATATGAATTGCCCTACTCGAATGAGAACATCCTCGATTTCTCCCACGGGCTTCTTAATGTAGCGATCGATGAATTGAGCGTAACTTTTGTAGGTTTGAGCTAACCTAAGCCTAATTGTTCGTACACGGAGTATGGAATCAAGTTGACACTCATGCCTAATTCTATCAAACATTTTTTAATCATCTTGTCTCTAATTGTACACCAAACCGCAGGGCAGCCATGATCTTTGTATTTAACGGGCATGGAATAGGACAAGACTTCACTCAAACTGGCGGCTAAGAAGACTTTTTTGGGCACTTGAGTGTGTCGCTTTTGAGTGCGCAGGTCCTTAAGAAAATTCACGTATGTTAGTCTTGCTGAACAATGTCAAGAAGTGGGATGTTCACTTTCACTTGTTTAAAAATTTCCAACATCTTTTCCATTTGGTCCGAGTGTTTCTTTGGTCGAAGACGATGTGGGAATGGAACACGATACTCAGTAGGAGGGTCTACTCGAGTAGAAGAAGAATTTTTGATTGGCATTCGATTCAATGTTTGGCTCCATATTTTTTTCAGATTTGTTCATTGTTTTAGAAGTGTTCAGAGTGGTTTTCGGTAAATCGTTTGGATTAACAACTTGATTATCGATTTGTTTACCGCAACGTAAAGTTGTGATAGCATTCAATTGGGTGATGTTTATCTTGAACAACATGGGCTTGATTCGAATTTGCGTTTTGATTTTTGGGATTTGGAATGGGTTGTCTTGGGAATGTCCCTCGTTCACATTCACTTACCGACGTGGCTAATTGAATCATTTGCATTTTGATTTTTGCAATTGATTGGTTTGTGTTTTGTATATATGAAGTCAATAAATTTTGCAAATTGCTATTTGATTGAAGGCTTTGAGTAGTTGCTTTAGCCAATGTTTCAGGAGGTTCTCAAGTGAACTTAAACGTTTATCATCTTGGGGAGGATGAGCAGAATTTGATTGAAAATTTGATTGTTGCGGTTGATTATGAGACGGACCCGCAAAGTTCGATTGAAAATTATTGGGCTGAAAGGGGGGATTTGAATCATTATTCGGGAATGCTTGAAAACTGGGACGAATCGTATTCGTGTTGAGATTGTTTTGGTTCCACACAAAATTCCGATAATTTCTCCAACCAGGATTGTACGCTGGCGAAAACGGGTCGCTTTTGGCTTTATTGAAAATATTGATTTGTTCGACAGAATTGAGATATTGATCGGCTATATGATTAGGATCGTTGCATTTATAACACATTGGTTGGGAAGCTTGGTTCATTTGATTCGATGAGAAAACGTTATTGAATTCTTTAATCATTGCGTCGATCTTAGCTTATAAAGCAAAAGAAGATCCTATCAAGTGTGCACTCGATCAAGAGTAAATTGATTTTCCATTCGAACGTTCCCATTAGGATGACTTTTCAGCGAGGTTTTCAAGAAATTGCCGAGCATCATCGCGATGTTGGGCAAGAAAGTTGCCTCGTCACACTGATTCGAGCATGGTTCGTGAGCTGTTTTCGAGTCCATCGTATAAGATTTGGCAAATCGTTCATTTTTCGAAGTTATGGTGTGGACATTTTATCAAAAGCTCCTTGAATTTTCAAAATATTTTCCGAATGGTTCTCCCTTGACTTTATGAAAGTTTACAATTTCGTTTCGGATTCTACTCTTTTTTTCCAAGGGGTAGAACTTTTTTAAGACAGCTTTTGCAAAATCTTCCCACATTTTAATTGAGTTCGATGGTAAGCTTTACAACCATTTTTCAGCGTAATTTGTAAGAGTGAATTGGATTAATCGAAGTTTGATTTCGCTAACGGAAAGTTGTTGGAGTTTAATGGTTGCACAAACATGTTTGAATTTAGTAAAAAAGATGTATGAATCATCGTGCTCGAAATTGCCAAATTTCGGAAGCATGGCAATATGGTTCAAGTGAATTTTAAAATGATTACCCATAGGGGCGGGTAACGTGATGCAAGATGGAATAGAAACTCTATCGGGAAAGATTCTATCCATAAGAGTTCGAGGAGCGTTCTCGTTTGCCATTTCTAGAGGATCGTCTGTTCGAGTTAAAGGATTAGTTATTGAGTCGCGAGTCAAACAATTTGTTGTTGTGTCACGAGTCCAAGTACTCATGCACAAGTGAAAGTCGAGAAGAGAAAGAAGTTAGAAATGGTTTAGAGAATGAAAGAAGATTTGAAAAATGAAAAGTTGTTTTTGTTTTTGAATTTTCTCTTTTTTTTCCACAAGGAAGAAAAATATCTACCAGGTGAGATTTATTTTCAAAAGGAAAGTTTTATTTTTGTTTTATTTTTGGCTTTTCAATTTTTTTTCGTATGTTTTTGTTTTTGTATATTTTTTTTTGGTTTTTTTGAATTTTCAAATATTTACCAAAAGGATTTTTTTTCTTGTTTTTAGAAAATGGAAATTTGATTTTTGTTTTTGTTTTTGGATTTTCAACAAATGTTTTTTTTTTCGTATTTTTAGTTTTTTAGTTTTTGAAAAGATTTTTTTTATTTTTGTTTTTGATTGAAAATTTTCAAAGGAAAGGAAAAAAGGATTTTTTTTTGGTTAAAAAGTAAGTAAAGTAAAATTTACAATTTTTTTTGGATTAATTTGTTTTTTTATGTATGCATGAACTAATGCAACTAAATGAATGCAAAGTACTTAATTACAGTTTTCTGTCCTTAGTAGCTCCTAACCCAAAATTGTATAATCATACTTTGTCTTAAATCAACAAAAATATTTCTCAGCCGGGTAATGGGCAGGGGTTATCGGTGCACCATGAATCACCGTAGCAATGCAACCGAAAGTTTAAGTACCTTCAGAGGAACAACCGGTATAATATCTACGAATCACCGTAATTTTTATAACTGGTTATTACTCTGCCGTAGCCTAGACACCAAGAAATAAAATTATTCAAAGAAAACATTTGTGAAGACACAATTAAGCACTAGATGAACTCGCGACACCCTTAAATCAAATGTCTAACCTTTACTATTAGTCAAATTTTACGATGAAACGTGTTTGTGGGCTAAGAAAAGGGTGATGAATCCCTAACCTTATGTGAATTGGGGGTATTGCCCTTAGAAAAAGAAAATAAGATGAGATGAATGCAAAAGAAAAATTAAACGTGAATTTACAATGCAACTAAAATGAAGTTTGTTTTTGTTTTTGAATTTTGAATTTTTTTATATATTAATGCAAATGCAAGCAAGCAAGAATGCAATTCAAATAAAAACAAGGGATGAAAGAACGATACCAAAGTGTATTGAATTATTAGCAATTAATTTTATTTTTAGCGGCGATTTTTTTTAAAGCAAGTAGGCAAGCAATTATTTTTAAGCAAGCTAAGCAAAGCAATTCCTTCTTTTCCTTACAATTTTCTGCTTTGGCAATCTGAAAATAAAAACAAGATATGTACAGTTGTTGTTTTATATATGTATCAAAGAAGAAACTAAAAAAAGAAAAAAAAAAAACAGAAATGAGACTAAACAAATGAAAACAAATCTAACTTGTTTGTTTGTTCTTTTTTTTAGGAAGAAGCAAAACAAATTAAAATGAAACCACCTGTTTTTTTAAATAAGAAATAAAAACAAAAGAAACTTAAAAAAAAACCTTTTTTTATAGGGAGAGATTCTTTGTTTTTTTTTTTTAATTGAAAAGGAAACAAAACAAAATTTAAAAGAAGATTTGTAAACCATAAAATAAAAAAAATATTAACTCTGGCCCACGCCCAATAAGATCAAACCCAATATTAACAAAGAAATTAACACCCTCAAAACTAACTATCCTACAGTAGATGAAAAAAGGAACACGCCACAAACATTGAAATTCTTCTCAACTCAAAATTACGACATACAATTCTCCTCACTTCCGAATTCCAAATTGAACAAATTGTCAATCGGATTGAGGTCGTTGTTCGCTGTTCGATTCAAGCGACTGATTGAGGAGGTCGACTTGGGCGTGGTGGGTCACGGTCCAGGTTGGCGGAGGTCGATTGATGCTTGCTCACAAGAAATTGGTTGCTGTAAACTTGGGTTTGCGGCGGTGGTGGATGTTGTTCGAATGCGTGGCAATAGCTGTTTCAGAGGTGAAGGGTGGCGCGGTAGGGGCAGTTAATCTAGGGAATGGCGATTTCAATTGGTTGTCAGGTGGGTTTTTTTTTTTTTTTTTTTTTTTTTTGGTGGTGGGGGGGGGGGGGGGGGGTGTTGTTTCGGAGAAGTGAGGAAGGTGCAAGGGGATATGAAGTAGGTTGGAGGTTGCTGGGTTTGGGATGCTCGCTTGCGTTCGAGTTGTTGAAGGTAGGGAGTTCGAAATGGTTTGAGTGGTGTTCGTTATGGTCTGGGTATGTAAGAAACTGGATATCAGTGAAGTGATGTTTGTGTGGTTTGTGGTGGGTCGTCTGAAGTGTTTATCTGGTGATGTATGGAGTTTGGTACAGAATGTATGTAAGAAATGCTTGCAGTGGTTATGTATGGTAGAATGAAGTTTTGCAGTGTTATGTGGAAGAACAGAGGGGAAGTTCAGAAGGGGAAGGATGGTTAGACTGCAGCATTGCAGGGTTCCAGTGTGCAGCAATTTGTACAGGAATGTTGCAGCTGTATGCTTGGGACGCAGTTGAATAAGGAAGAGTGGGATGCAAAGTTGAGGTAGGTGAAGTCTGTCGTACTGGTTAGGTGATGTGGATTGGTCAGAGAGCAATGAGATGATGGTTTTTTTTGCAGCGTGGCTTGTGGTTTGGTGGTATGGTGTGGAGTAGTTGTAGTCAATTAATGGCTGTTATGGCTGGAGCTAAGTGATGCTGTCGGCAGTTGTTGATGGTGAAGGTTATTGGAGAGGTGGAAGAGTGGTAAGGCACTTGATGTGAAAGGCAGATGAGTACTGCAGTTGTATGGAGAATGATCACAGGCAGAAGTATGATGAAGGTGTAGGTGATCAGTAGCAGTTGATGGTATGGGAAGTTTGGTGGAGTTATGGTAGTGGTGACAGGTGATGTAGATGTAGGAAATGCGAAGATGAAGGTAAGCAGGAACTGTAAAGTTGGAATGCCAGTGACTATTTCATGGAGTTTGTAGGCTCGGCAATGACAGTTGATATGTATGTCAGGGTTGATCAGATTTGTTTGGTGGTTGTATGTATGGCCAGTGGGAACTTTTTGAAGAAAATGTGGGAGTTGCAGTAAGTATTGGAAAGAGTTTTGTGGATGGCGCACTTGAAGTTGGAAGAGACTGTAGTGCGATGGAATGAGATGTGCCCATGGTTTGTGAGATATGCACAGTTATATTACTGTCGAGTTGAATGGAGACAGGAGCAAAGAGGGAATGTTGAATGACAATAAAGAGTGAAGAAAGCAGCAGCTACGTTGTGGGGGTGGTAATGCAAGTCTGCAAAAGGGGTGACTGGTAGTGGTATGAGAAGTGCAAGGCAGTAATGGAATGATGTAACAGTAACAGTTTTGTGCAGATGAAGTTAAGCAGCTATGAAACTGTAACAGTGAAGTTGATGTTAACAGTGAATTGGTTGTGTGTTTTTTTAGGAAAGCAATGTAAAAACAAAAATGGATGCTTGTAAATATTTGTAAAAGAAATGAAATAAAATTTGTTAAACTTTTGAAATGAAATTGAGATGTGATTTTCTTAAATAGAAATAGAATATGCAAATGCAAAATAAAAAGAAAACAAATGCAAATAAACGCACAAACAAATGAAAGCAAAACAAACACACAATTTTTTTTATATATGCACTCAACACAAAAAATAATCACACAATGAAATCAAACAAAAAGTAATTCGAAGAATAGAAAATAAAATCAAAGCAATTCCCCGGCAACGGAACTAAAAACTTATTTAACGGCAAATTTTCTATCGATTAGAAAAATACCAGTAAATTTTGAAATAAAATAACCGCAAGCGTACGACATACAATATTATTACGTGGCGAGTACGAGTCGATCCGCTGGGAATTTTTAGGATTTTAAAATTTTCAATTCAACCAAATTAGACCAAAATGAGAGGAATTTGTTAACGACAAAAAAAAAATCTAAAACTAGAATTGAAATGTGATTTAAAAACTATTAGACTAGAGAACAATTTAGAGGCAAATCCACTCTCATATTTTTGTGAATCAAAAAACAAATAATTTCTGATATCTATTTATAAAATCAAGTGAAATAATTATTGCATTTATCATAAGTATGGGTTGTTTAAGTTATTAATTAACATAACTCAAACCATCAAACTATAATACAACAATTATACACATACAAACTCTCATGAAAATAAAGCCAAAGCAAAAGCTATTTTAAATATGATCTATTTACTATTGTAATTAGTAAGATAGATCGTCAAATTTTGTTTTTACTTTCTTTTCAAAATTAAAAATGGATTAGCAAATGATGATACAAATTGTGTTTATGTTGAATAAGAATACCTCATTTGCAAAAGCAACATAAGCTATCAAACCCACTTGTATAAACTTGCATCAAAATTCACTCTCATGAAGCACAAGCCGAAAGAGATTATTAATCATAAAAATGTTGAAATTGCATAAACTTAAAGAGCGTCATTACTCCTAAATTGAAGGGGTTTATCTACTCATTTGTGTTATCATATCAACATATGTGATTTTCAACATTAAAAGCAAAAGAAATAGAAACTAAACAAAGGAGGAAATGAGATTAACTATTAAGCCACTTGCATAAAAGAAATAAAACAAAACTAGACTACTTGCATGAATGTAAATCTAATCTACTAACAAAGGAAAGAAGAGAGTATAGAAGTAAAAAAATGAACATAAAAGTAAATAAACACAAGTAGAAAGGAGAAGAGAAAGAGACTGGGAAGCCATTTTTATTTCATTAAACATAGAGCTTACAACTTTTATTTTTAATTTCCTAACTAAGGTAAAAGAGCAGAAGATTTACATGTACATAAGAGGACTATTTATACATGCATAACCCTAATTCAATTTTTAGGGTGCTTCCTAAAACGCCCTTTAGGAATGGACAAAAAATTAACCATTAGCCACTAATTAATCCATCATTTAATATGCATGAAGCTTAAACCTCTACTTAGTTGTCCATTAGCTTCTAATTGTACATTTAGGTAGTGAGTGGGGTTCTTCATGATCTGGAACTTGAATTTTTTCTCTTCATTCTTTTGTATTTCCTTATGCATGCACATATGTTCATGAAGCCCTCTTCCATATGCATCCAAATTTTCTAAAGAAATTATAAAAAATTCCAAGTAAAAATTCTCAAATTGACACATGTACAAAAATGACCATTTTACCCCTGAATGAAGATGAATATACGATGACTTGAAAATAATCGAATTTTAGTTTTAAACATGTTAAAATGCCTAAATATAATATTTATTTAAATAAAAATAGATAAAATATGGATTTAAATATATGCACATTAATGTGCACATACCAAGTTCTCAGGAAAGATCTCCACTATTAAGAAACAGTAAAGGACGTCCTCTTGGTAGAAATAAGTCAATTTCAGTTGGAGCAACGTAGTGCGGAATTTTCATGATTTGTAGGAACTTTAGAGAGATCTGCTAGAGAAACAAGAGAGCAAAGAGCCAAATTTTCAGCACAAAGAACTCGCAACAAAATGGAGTTTCAGTAGGCTAGCATGAAAGATCGAGAGTTCAAGAGACGAGTCCATGCGGAGAAAAAAGCTTTGATGCGAGAAAAGAACTATATCAAATCTATGACTTGTGATTTTAGTAGGCTTTTTCCTTTGCAGCAAGAACTAGTAACTGAGCAGTTGGAAACTTATAAGAAAGTTAGAGACAGTGGAAGCAGAAGCGGAAGTAGCATGTATAAGGATGAGTTTTAAATGTACGGTTGCATTATAACTGGTTGGTGTTACTTTGTATCGTCTGTTTTAGGTGTGTATTTGTGTTGTATCTTTGTAGTATCTCTATGCATCGTTTGGTTTATGTGTATAATTATGTTGTACTTGTTATAATATTATTGCACCATTTTGTATTTTGAACTAAGGTCGTACAACATTTTTATCAAACATGTTCCATGATAATATTACGAAATGGTCAGCATACAAAACTTGAAACGTAATACAGTAAACATACTGGCAAACATACAACTTTATTAACAATTCCATAAACAACTACTATAAGCATGACTGTGGATTTCTACCATTCCTGCCTCTGTGTGTCTACAAATGGTCCACCAACTGGTCACGCAATTGAAAGTGTGCAGCTTCATCTTCAATATGTTGTACCATGGCAACATATTCTTCCATTGAATTAGTGTTTCTCTCGGGTCATTTATTAGAACCTTTAAACATGTTCAAGTAATTAGTCCTTTGATTTTTATACCCACCTCTTTCGAACTCTGCTATCATATTATGAATTATCATACAAGCATCTTTAATTTCATATAGAACTCTTGCATCATGAAATCTGCAGGATTTCGTAAAATCTGAAACCTTGCTTGTAAGACACCGAACGTACATTCGATGTCCTTTCTGTAGCTTGCCACTTTTTAAGTGAAATATCCTATTTGTCATTTGTCGGGACCATAAAGCCTTGTATTAAAGTTCTCCACTTTGGGTAAATTCCATCACTATATAATATCCAATTTGATGCTCGGCATTATCAACTTTATATGTAACATCCATTGAATTCTGCTAGACAGTTCAGAGAATAGGTATGACTGTTATGAAACATTTATGTCGTTTAACGAACCTGGTACTCTAAAAAAAGCATGCCAAACCTGTAAATCATCAGTCGCAACCGCTTCTAGGATCATTGTTGGCACCTTTTTGTGTCTTGTGAACATTCCCTTCCAACCTGTTGGACATTTTCGCCATACTTAATGCATGCAATCCAAACTTCCAAGCATACCTGAAAACCTCTAGCTTCACTGGCTAGTATTACATTTACATCATTCGGTCTCAGCGTGCATAAGTATTCCTCGCCAACTGTTCTATTATTTTTTTACAGTAGTCCTTCATGCACTCTACTGTTATTGATGATGCAATTCAGAAATATTCATTCACATGATCACCGGCTGTTCCGTAGCTTAACATACGTAAAGCAACCGAGATTTTGATGTGGGAAGAATGCCCAGGTTCTAGTGCTCCATTTAGTCTATAAGTGAAATTTGGGTTATTTTCGTGAAGTTTGAGATAAATTTTAGAGAAAACATCGATGTCCATCTGAAATCGATGGCAAAACAAATTTATATCGTATGTTGGATTTTCAAAGTAGTCATCTTTCATCAGCCTTTCACGTCCATCCTTATAGTCCATCTTATATCGTTGGTCAATTTGTCCAGATAAACTACCACGATGGTTGCTCGTAGATTCTTCACCAAAAATGTAAGAATATCCTATTGCTGCTTGTTGAATTTGAAAAACTACCGTTTCATCGTCCATTTCTTGTTTATTGTCTTAGCTTTAGTTCATGTCTTGTATGTATTGGTAGTATATGTTAGGATCCATGGTTATTGAGTAGTAAGTAATTTGATTTATTGGTTTGTTTTAGTTTTTTGCAATTGCGTGTTGGAGTAGATCAGAATCCAAGTGTATATAAGTGTAGGAGGTAAAATGATATGGAGTGCAAAAGATAATGAACCACACACCATTGAATGGTTACAGTTTGCTCCACGTCGGTAGTACTTGATAAAGCTGCAATGTACGTTTACAGAGTCACAATGGCTATTGTGTAGCTACAACGTTGGAAAGGACATGACAATAATGGGTAGAGTGTACGTTTACAGAGGCCATTAATTGAGTTACGGATGCACAGTGTAGCTACAATATTGGAAAGGACAAGGCATAATGACTATAGTGTACGTTTGCGGAGGTCATTGTTTTGAGTCACGGATGTATAGTGTACCTACAGCGTTGGAAAGGACATGACAGTAATGCTTACAGTGTAAGTTTGCAAAGGTCATTGATTATGTTACAGAGACACAGTGTAGCTACAGTGTTGGAAAGGACACGACAGTAATCGCTACAACGTACGTTTGCAAAGGTCATTGATTGAGTTACGGATACACAATGTAGCTATAGTGTTGGAAAGAACATGACAGTAATGGCTACAGTGTACGTTTGCAAAGACCATTGATTGAGTTACGAATGCACAGTGTAGCTATAGTGTTGGAAATGACATGATAGTAATGGCTACAGTGTACGTTTGCAGAGGCCATTGATTGATTTGGGTTAGCACCATGTCGATACAATTGCAGTCACCATGATTACTATTTATACATTAAGTATTGGCATGACAGGTTCATGGGATTCCATATGGCAAATCAGACAGACTCCTCATGATTATTTGGTGTTGATTAAAGCCTATATACAGGCTGATACAAGACACATGAAAGCGGAGGTCGATGAAGATTTTGGGTCACCGTTAACGAAACTTGCGACAACCACCTAGAATGTAGGCCGAGAAGACGAAATTTGGACACTAGAAGTACATTGTTACATTTACTAGAGCTTTCAAAAGGTAATCGAAGAGTTATAACCGAGGTAGAACGAGATAATGTTTTTCAAATGATCCGATCAAATTTTGCCTCCCTGTATTTTATGGATCATCAAATACACTTTGTTGGTCATGCTGCGTATGATTTTTAAGTGAATTATATTTGACAATTTGAGTGAGTACAATGTCAACGTATGATGTATGTCCATGTGTTTGTCTAAGTGTCTTAGGTCAGTTTATGTCCATGAGTTTTAGTTTGGGTAACTTGTGTTGTATGAGTTGTATTAGTTTAATGCATGTCCACCTGTAGTAATATGAGTTGTGTATGTTCGATATAATTTGGAGACTAAACTATGTACTTAAATGTACCACAACATATAACATACTTAAACATACTACAACATACTTAAACATACAGCAAAAGACATACTGAAACATACGACAGACTCGAACATACCAACATACGACATACTTCAACATACTATAGTATACCACAACATACTTAAACATACAACAAAAAACATACTTAAACATATGATAGACTTGAACATACCATAACATACGACATACTACATACTTCAACATCTTAGTTATGCCCACCACAAGACTGAAATTCCAGTACACTCAGCCTGCTATGAAGCATAGATAAATCTTATTTTAGTTCGTTTGCATATTCCACTGCTCGACAAGGGAATGGATCATCAAGCCATTCCCATAAACCACAACAATTGGAAAGTTATGACATCTATGATGGCGTCATCCAATGTCGTTTCTACTTTGCATGACGGAATACGTAACTGACATTCTGCAAATACAATATAGTGATGGAGGTGTAACGACCCGGTAAATTCGAAGGTATTAAATGAATTAATTTAATATGATTTCTAATCTAATTTAGAATGAAATAAAAGTCTTAAGATTTTATTTGAGTAAATGTGGGAATTAGATATAGTAATTGTAATTTAATGTAACAATTTAATATTTATATGGCAATAGATTTGAATAATGTAAATTGTCATACTTAGTATAAGTTAAATATAAGAAACCAATAAATGTTGAATTTGTGAATATTAATAATTATATTAACTAGAATGGGACTCATTAATATAAAAATCAATAGTGGAGATTGTACATTTGGTTGTAAAATGGATAGTGACTAAATAAGAGTGACCGTTGAATAAACCAATGCAATAAGTGTAGATAAGTAATTTTGATGAATGCTGTCGATAATAAACTTACTTAAATTAGTAACAAATTAATTAAGTATATAAATAGTAAATTTGTGGACATGGTTGATAAATATAACTAAATAATATGAAATAAGTATGCATTTATGATATGAAATATAGGTCAATGTTAATTTCACTTATAAATGTCCATTTATTGAATAACAGGGTTTTAAATCAAGTAACGGATTTGTTAAAGTTTTAATTTATAATTTAATGTGAAATTTTTTACAGTTAAAGTGGAATAAATTGGTAAATGAAGAATGTTGGATCCGAATAAGTTGTAACCAAGAAAAATCCCATTTTTAATAAACTATGTGGGAAAAGAAATGAAACCAAAATGAAAATGTGAAAATATAAAATGTAATGAAATTCTAAGTAATAATGACTTTGTTAGTTAAGTGAAAACTGATTTGATATTAAGTTGTAACTGGATAGAAATCAAATTTATTTGGAATTGATTTGCAATCAATTGAATTTATTGCAATTAAATGGATTCAATATTTAAAATAATTATTTAAATATTATTTGGAAGAAATTGAAGTTATTTGGGTAATAAGTATTTTATTCGACTAATTTAGATACTTTAAAGTGAAACGGAAATTATTAACGCAATAGTTTGATTGCAATATTTAATTCATCTAATTGATGATAAAGGTTTGTTAGATTTATTTAATAGGAATTTTGGGGCATTCAATAGGTAATTGCTAATTTTGAATCGAATTAAAGGGATCACTGAAATCAAAATTTAGCAACTTTTAAACCATTGCAATTGATTTAGAATATAAAGAGTTGTCTATTTAATTGAGTTAAATTTTTGAAATTTAGTTGTTGCAATTAAATGGGAAATAAAACGTTAAGGATAACCAGTATTCAAGATTTACCATCTATTTAGTATATTAATTGTAACTGATAATCAACTGCAATAAATAATAAATAATTATTACGTTAACGTTAATTGAAGTGATATTTGAAATTTAATATTTAGGAATTATGTAAATAGAAGTTCGGATGAAATTGGAAATATTTACATATTGAAATATGAATCCAATGATAAATTCTTCTATTTGACAATAATAATGGAAAGTAAATTTAATTAAAATTTTGGAAATTTAATTTATAATTTGGTGAAATTAATGAAATTTGGGGATTTCTAAAATTTTAAATTCGACAAGTTAAATTTTGTTTAAATTAGTATAGGTGATTGAAAAATTTATAATAATAAGAATCGTCAATTATCAAAAAGAAATGGGAAATTTGATTTAATTGACTAATTTTAAATTTATTTAATTAATATAAAAATAGCCATTTTTGTCACGGACCCGGATTTCGACGAAACCAGTTTAATCGGATCCGTATCAGTGAATTATTGTAGGGTTTCAAGTTTCGTATCGATCGGACTTTTCGTTTGATCGTACGAACGCGAAACGCCTTGAAATCGATTTAATTAAAATCAATTTGAAATCAATTTGGAAATTTTGTTTTCATCATAACTTCTTCATACGATCAAAATTGGACGTGAGACTTTTTCCATTGCGTTCAGAATATTTTAAAATACCTATTTGGATATATGAGTTTAATAAATTTCGTTCCGGGGTCAGAACGGGCTTTTTGGGCCAACTACCGCTTAGCACGTTCGTAATTCGTGCCCCCGTAGCCTTCTTCTATTTGTCTATAAATATGCGGTTATAAACCCTAGCCTCCATCTTCTATCATTTGTCTGTACGTTCTTTTTCTTCAACTCCTTCTCCTCCTCATATGGATGCAAACCTAGATCTATTTCAATTCAAAATTTTAATGAAAATTCAAACATCCCAGAAAAATTCCAAAAAAAATATATGTCGAAGATATCAACGATACGAATCAGCGTCTACTGTCTGTTTTTCGAGATTGCGCTTCAATTAGCGGGAAATCGCAGTCAAACCCTGAAATTTTCGAAACCCTAGGTTAGATTTGGGCGTTTTCGATTCGTGAAGCAATCAGGGAAATCAAAATATGGGTTTGGTGGAGATCGTCGTGGGGAGTTCAACTATGGTGGTGGATTCACTTGATTTCTACTGTGGCAACCGGAATAGGCGAAATAGGGTTCGGCAAACCCTAATTTGAGGCGGCGGCGTCGTCGTCTATGGAGGGCCGCATGGTGCCCAGAGGTAGAGGCGGAGATGACTTGGACGTTGGCATGAGTGGTGACGGCCGTAGTGGCCTAGGGCGGCTGTGAAGTCAGGTCAAAGGCGGTGCAAAATGGGTTCCTTTCTGCGTCGTTCGTGCTATAGAGAGATGCGCGTGAACCAGGTGAAGGTGACGTGGCATTAGAGAAAAAGTAAATGTGTTCCATTTTAATTATTCGTTTTATTTTTGTTTTCAATCGTTTTAACTCGTAACTTTTGCATACAAGCTCCGTTTCACACGTGGTTTTTTTCGTTAGGATCGTAATTAAAATCCGGACCTGTTGACGCTGGTTTGGACAGATTTGGAGACCGTCGAAATTTTGGGTTTAAATTGGATTTTGAATTCAATTTAAATCCCAAAGGTGAGTGTTTTAACCCACTCACAACTTCTAAAAGTTTTTATGTTTGTTAAATTTATTTTAGATATGAGTAGGAATTTATTTATGAATGTTTGGCATGTTTTATTCAGCATATCTGTTAATTCGCATTTATTTAATTTAACTGTTAATTTAGTTTATTTATTGCATATTAATTGACAGTTAGAATTTATTTATTCGCCTATAAACTGCTAGTTAACAGTTATAAAATTTATTACTGAATATAAACTGTTAGTTTAATAGTTGTTAAATTATTTTGAACATAACTGCCAGTTATTACCTGTTATATATTATCAGATATATATTGATATTGATTTATTATTGGATGATGATTGTATGATGGATGATGTTGATGAATGGATGTTTTATTTTATATCATTAAACTTGTCATCATGCATTTTTATTTCATTCGGGAGTGCGGTTTGAAAGGATATACAACCGCATTTTTATTTTAAATTGCGGATTGAAATGATAAATATCCGTATCACTTGACCATAGGATAGAAAATTTTATACAGGCACCGTGGTCTATATATAAAATATTTTTAAAGTGATTTCTATGGTTTGGATGGGATACGGTTTATAATTTTTTTTAATTTTGATACTTTATTAATATTATTCTTCCATATATATATATATATACATATGAAGTTAAATTTTTGAATTTAAGCTGTGTATAAATCCGTTAAATAAAAATGGAAAAAATTTGAGAAATGGAATTTGATAATTTATATTATATGTTTA
Source organism: Allium cepa (assembly GCA_030765085.1). Taxonomy (NCBI): domain Eukaryota; kingdom Viridiplantae; phylum Streptophyta; class Magnoliopsida; order Asparagales; family Amaryllidaceae; genus Allium; species Allium cepa. The sequence continues at coordinate 912,491,591 of CM060929.1, read as the reverse complement.
AGTTTGGAAATTTTAAGATATGATATTTATAACTGGATTTTCCAAGATAAATTTAAAATGAATATTTTGGTATGAATTAAATTGAAGAAAATATTTAGATTGCTAGAAATTGGAGTTTTAATTATGGAATTTATGGGAATATTCAAGACTAAATAATAGAGCATTAATTTGTTGAAAGAATAAAATCCAACTTTAGTTTTGAAATATTAATACTCCAAATGGATATATCTATATAGAAATTGAAGTGGTTTTGGAACTTGAAGTGATATTTAAATCTACGGTTTAGGCTTTAAATAAAGAAATATATATGTAAAGCCATGGAAATTATTTTTCTTTACAAAGTAACCTTAAACTTAAACCATTTATTTTATATACCGTTGAATATCCAAACCATTCAAGTTTTAGAAGTTATAGTTTTAAAATATATGAATTTCGAAATATTATGCTTTGAAAGTATAACTCAAATATTTGGTTTCCAGATATTTTAAAATTTAAAGCAGTATGATTTTGGAAAAGAATTATATTTGAGAAAAAGATATCATATTGTTTTTGGGCTTTAAATTGATATCGTATTAATAGTTTTGAAATGGAAATTTTATTCTGGTTTGAAAGTATAAACTATTTTTTAAATGACCGCGGTGTTATGATAACGTCTGGTTGTTAAAGAGACCGGGATCGGATATTGACATACTCTCTGTCGATACCGAAAACCACTTTGACTAACCGTGTACGCGGTGGAGATCCCAGAATGAAGTAGGTTGGTGGCGACGTTTCCTGTAAGGTAAATACGTGGACCCAACTCCCGTAAGTTGGCATAAGGTGGCTAAAACAGGAGCGATTCTTGGGCCAATGAGGTCATTCCTCTGATCGAACGCACTCCTTCGATACTATACTCTGACTTTGGATTGTTTCGGTGGCCACTATTGATTTCTTTGATTTGGGGTGTTAGTTCGAGGTGGGCGGTAGCTGCGGCTATGCGTTACCATCAGCCCGAGTAGCAATTGGTATATCTACCCTGGCATTGCCTAGTTGTGCCGTGTCACCTACCCTAGCGCGCTTTATACGATTTTGGTTTTGTACCATACCTATGGAGTACCCTCTGACGACGCCCAGTACGGGGGAGATTACGGTACTGTATAGACTATGGGAATATATTCTGTGTTAAGGGCTATATGGGTAACCCCTTAACGCTATTTAAAAGTAAGTTTATCTTATAATTAGACACTATTATAATAGCTCAATATACTATATAGTAAATAGTTTAACGGATCCTTAGGAGATGTAAATCCCGAGCATCTCTTGAGTTACCGCACTCTTATTTATTTCTGTAAATTTAACTTACATAAGATCTTTTAGTTCTGACTCGAGTGTTTTTGTCTTTTCAAATTCGCTCGGGTCAGTCCGAGCGTTTCAGGATTTGAAGATTTAGATCTGGAGGACGAAGGCGAAGATTTGTATTATTATTATTTATAGTATTGCACTACACTCACACTGTATTCCGCTGCATTGATATTATTGGTATGTGAACTCTGATATTTAATTGTATAAAGAAGAATCAAATGTTTTGTAAACAGTTTTATAAACTGTATATTTTATTATTATATTTTATCCTTCCGCTGTGAGATTCTATTTTGTTTTATTTCTTCTCTGTTTTCTTATTTACCCCATAACAATCCGCCCTTCCGTATGGTTTGAATTGGCACGTGTGTCTGTTTAAATCGTGCGAAGTTTAAATCGTGCGAAAAGGCGGGACGTTACAGGAGGAGAGTTAACTTCCTGCTCCATCTGAATCCGTTCATTATGAACTTCCTGTTTGTTTGTAGGAAGTCTTATCTCTTGTTCATATGGATGTTGTACAACATGTTGTTCATATGGAGAACGCCCTCTTGGAGTCTTAGTTGGCTAAGATCTGGGAACTTAGTTCGGATGTCCTCATAGTGCTGCTCTTGATACTTGATAAGCTGATCTTCATCGGTGCATGGACTTTCCAACAGCACATAGCCTCCTATATCAGAGTTAATAAAAGAAGGCCAAGATGACATCGGTGTAAGATGTAAATGATTGTGAGGAAGATGTAGATAGAAGTGAAGGACTAGATGTAAAGTGGTATATGTATATATAGAAGTGCAGCAGAAAATGCCAAACTGGTTATTATAAGAAGAAGAGAGCAAGATTATGGTAATTATAGGAAGTGGTATATTTGCGGCCAATGAATGTAATTGTCTATACTATTAGGTTATGGTAATCTATGCTTTTGGGAAAATATCCGTACAGTTGCCAACAACACAGAAACATGAAAAATAATGACATCGATACATAAACTGAAAACAACAGATATGTCATACATCACAGCACATGATAATAACACCAGCGACATAAAAACATAAATGACAATGACATCGATACATAAATTTAATACAACGGATATATTATACATCAGAACAAAAAAATAAGTACACAAACAACATAGAAACACAATAAATAAGATTACTCATCCGCACGTGGACGTGTATGACGACGACGATGTATCTCCTCATCATCATCTCCAACACCGCTCGAGCCAGCTAAATTCTCATAGTACATTTGCATGTCAGCAAATATCTTACGTTCTTCCTCCAGCTATGCCTGTAGTCGTGCTGTCGCCTCTGCCCACCGACCACATTATTCTAGGCTATGTCTATGCTGTACATATCTTGTATGTCTGATCCCCTTCTATATATCTTATAGATCAGGGAGATATTTGGGTCAGATCAGGGTACCGATCGTGCGCTGTAGGATGAAACACATCAACATAATGGTCTGGTCCAATGGTAGGAAGCCATGGTCCATCCAAAGTGAGAAGCAGCCGACACGTGATCGGATGCACGGTACCCCTAACTGAGCTTGGTAAGATCCTCGACAACCTAGGGATGTATCCCATTGCGTATAGTAGATGGACTGATTAAATTCATCATCGCTGCATGGGTAATGGTATCAGCGAACCTACTGTAAAATTTACGCCAGAAACCAATGTATGATGGACCAGTAATAATAAAGATCACAGTCGACCTCCATCTTCCTGCTATCTCCAGGTCTAGCAGCTTTGAAGGATAATCATACAACGATAGGTATGATGGTGTGCATCATTAGAAATAGCATCAATGTCGTACAACTATCTTCAACACCTCTCACCAAGGTACCAATATGCACCAAACACCGAGAGATAAGATAGGAGTGGAGATCTCTGCTCAGCAAGCATCCTAGCAATCTCTATAAAATCAAGGCCGATCGATACACTATCATGAAATGAATGCCATATAATCTGATGTCTATACATTCTCAAATCGATTTGGTTGTGGGAAACTGAATAAACATGATAGGATTCATTATCCCTAGACCCCTAGTTATCCGTGTTCCAAAATGACAAATGATGGAAAAAAAGTAAACGCGTCTAAATTCAAAGTGATGAAATGAAAATTCCTAAAATATTCAAAATACCAGCACCGTGGTAACTTCCAGAAGCCAAATAATGAAACCTGTTCGTCCATAAAGGTGCACTGTATATCGAGACATCTGTACAAGTATGCAAGAATATACGTACCCCAGTCATATAGAATAGAACTACCGAAATCCAAATGAGATGCGACCTCAATAAACCCGACTGCTAAATTATTGCTCGAGGTGCTAAAAAAACAAGTTACGCAGAAGATATAGAGCAAATAATCTCGCAAGCTCCAAATCATCATCAAAAGAGTAACGACTAAGTATTCTATCCATGACAATATGAATAATGCTGAATCTAATAGTGCCTCCAGTCTGATATGATGCAGCGGAAGCATCAAAGTGTTGTAGAAGATCATGAACAAGTACTGGATCTCACCATCGAACATTGTATGAAAGCGATGGAAAAGCGGTCGCTCCAATACTGATGTCGGTAAGCATAGAGAAATCAAGCGGTGTAATTTCTAGCTCACCGCAAGGAAAGTAGAACGTGTGAGTGGTTTTATACCACCGTAAAGCATTAGCTGCGCACAATTGCACATCACCTTTTATAACATTGTCGATTCCTAGAATTGTAGAGTACATAACAAGTTAAATTACAGAGTGATAAATTAACTGGTTTTTAAGTAAATGGTTCAATAGATTACCTAAGAAATAATGGAATCCAAGCCAGTGTAAAAGTGTTACAACTCTATCTTTATTTTTCAAATTCGTATGAAAATATTTAAACGTGTTCGCTAAAAAAACCGTAAATGGATATTCTGTGACTGTTTAAGTTAAATAAAATCATACTTATAAATTTAAACTAATTATTTTAATCATATAAAGAAATACTTGCAGCCAAAATCGTTTGTGTGCTGACATGTACTTCGCCTTCTAGAAGCGCATAAAGTTAGAAAGCATAGGCAATTTCGCCGCGCTAAGGTTCAGATTCTGAAATCCATCAAGCTCGGTGACTAGCGGAAAGCTGAACCATAACCCTACGATCTGCCTGCTCGACCACTCTTGCGGCCTTCGCGACCACAACGACCGCTTTCTTCTTCTTCACCTCTATCCTGGTTATCGAGACTTTTGACGGCTTCTAGCAGATCTTCTATTACTTGTTCATGCCTGTACGGTACAATAATATGTTCTTCACCGCCTTTGCCAACGCCTCCGGTGTCGCTACTAGTGCCTTCTCTGTGCATGAACTTTTTGGCGAAATTTTAAATAATACAGACATATTTTCGAGTGTGGATCTAAAAAAAGCTTTAATTTGGGTATGTAGTGATAGATTTGGACTGTTGGCGGAAATTGGTGATTTTGAAGCAATATGGCGATGGAGTCGGCTGAAAAAAATGTTGGAGGAGATGATGAATGAATTCGACGGTGTTTGGAATTTAGGGTTATAAACTTATAACGACGAAGTTTTCACAGTTATAATTTTAACAAACCAGTCCCGTGGTTAGTTCTGCTCTTAACTGGGAGCGTAGCTCGTTCGCTCAATTGAAAAATAGAAGAGAGAGAGTGAAGTGAACAAGTCAAATTGTTGGTAACGGTCCAAGAGGCATAGTAACATCATATACCGGATCGTTCAACAGATTTAACACATTGATGTTGAGGACTACAGCCTTCATCGTAAGCAAGGAAGCTTGGAACAAAAAATACGCGTAGCAGAAATCAATTTCAGTCTTCTGTGTTAATAAATATAGTATGTGCAATACGAAGTGCAAACTAACTTCGAATGATTTCATGCAAAAGTCCAACTCAATCGACATATGAATATATAGTTTCTTAGTACTTGGCATTTATAGATACGCTCTAGAATAGATATCAAAGAATCAACACGCACGTAAATATTAAACATATGATACAACCATGTATAAGAGAAAATACAAGTTGCCCATAAATAGACCTTTGATGGCCTTGCAGTTCAAATGTTTCATATATGTAATGGCTAAGGACCATCATTGTATCCATATTTCAATAGTCGTAACATGAAGCATTTAACTGTAATCTATAACAAAGATGTATTCACACCAATTTCAATGATCAATGACAAATCAAAATCTTGTAACTGGATCGTGTTTTCAGAATGTACTTAAATAACTAGCTGTCAAATGTTCAAATACTTCATAGTTTAAATGCAATCAGCATTGCATGCTTAATTTCTCCTAACACCCCTAGTTACGTTGTCATTAAGGGATATATAATTAAGTTTCAGGCTGCCACGCTTTGTTGATAAATATAAACAAATACGCTAGTATCGACCGTAAACTCTCGGGATATAGAATTAAGTTTCGGGCGGCCATTCTTTCTCAATATTCTCAATAAATATAAACAGACACGCCTAGTATCAACCGTAAACACTTGGGATATCCAATAATGTCAAGAAAATCAACCATAAATGGTTAATCTCTACCGTAATCTCTCGGTTTGTTTTAGGAATGCCAGAATTTTGATGTTTTCTTGTTTTTTAACCAATCCAAATACACTACAATCATTGAGCTCATAAAATTACTGTAGAGTAACATCATTAAAAAAAACGACATACAATTCATTCATTAATTTCCACCAAAACAGCATATAATTCATTCATTAATTTCAACCAAAACAGCATATAATTCATTCACTATTCGTAATATTCACAACAACGTGCATCCATTCTATAAGATTTGGTGATATAATATTTTCAGTTGCAGAAGATTTGAAAAATATTTTTGATTTCAGTGGTACAATATTTTCAATTACAGAAGATTCGAAAGATGTTTGAGATAATTACCCGAATATTTATTGCCTCTTTTATAGCATTAAATAGAGCAATAAATCAACAACGTGAGGAAAATAATTTTTTTGGAAGATTAAGTTAATTAATTCCTTAATTATCTAATTAAAGAAGAAATCATATCAGACGCATGTAAATTGAAGAAAGCTGAAAAGTCAAATGAATAAACGTTTTCTGTATGAATAGCAGAATTAATGACGCACTGATTCATGACCATAAATCAATTAGTTCAACCCCAAATAATAATCATTATATAAAGGCAGAGTTAGTACGAGTAAAATTATCTCCCAATTGTATTTCTTATTCTTCTTCTCCATTATCAATCTTGTAAAATTTTCTTCTTTTAGAAAGTAATAAAATCTTCTCTCTTCAAGTAGGTGTACAAAACCTTGTGGTAGTGGAAACACTGTAAATCCTGTGTGTTATTTTCTTTTATTGCTTGATTTGCGATTGTTTTTAGCTGGTGACTACCTATTGTTTGTTTTGCCTCACCATCAATCCAGTCCTATTTTTTTGCGAGGTTGAGTTTTTTGTTCCTAAGACATTCTTAAGGGATTTTTCCCCAACACTCTGGTATTAAAGCGACAAGATTGATTGAGAAAGGGTGTTGGACATTATGGCACGAGATGAGGAGAATCCAGCGGTTGTATCAATACCCTATGTTCAAGGGACATATATTACATCAGGATCTAGTTTAGCAACAGGGAAGTGGAACGGTGATAAACGACATCGAGAAATGGCAATGGAGGATGAAAGTTTTTCTGATGAGAAACGAAGTTCATTTTGCGGTGTTTGCTCTAGAGGAGTTGACAATTGAAATTTCAGCCGCGGAAAAGGAAGAAGATGGAAACACGGGCGTTTACTACTTTACAATTAGCTATGGAAGAAAATATTACTTCTATGATTAGCGGTGAAGTTACTGCTAAGGGCATTTAAATCAAGTTGGAAAATCCCTATCTGAAGAAATCTTTGACTAATCGTCTGATTTTATTGAAGACGTTTTCACCACAAGGATGAGAGATGGTACTCCTAACAAAAAACATGTAGGTTTCTTCGACGATATAGTGATGAGGATGAAAACTATGGATTTGAAGGTAGATGAAGAGCATATTGCTATGATGCTCTTGTATTCCCTTCCGGAGCATTATACAGATTTCGCTAACTGCCTTATCTTTGCGAGTGATACTTTGACCGTTGGAGATGTGAAGTAGAGTCTTCTATCTAAGGACTTTGAAGAATCAGATGAAGAAGATGGGTGAAGATAGAGAAGGAAGTGGTAGTCAAGGCCTATTTGTTGAGAGAGGAGAAGAGAAGAAGAAGAATTGGAATTCTATGGGGCATTCCAAATCTAGAAATCCTGGTAATGATTGGAAAGGTAAATCCAGAGATGGAAAATGCTACGTTTGTAAGAAACTAGGCCACTGGAAGAGAGATTATCTGTACTTGAAGAGGAAGACTGATGATGGATGTTCATTGATTGCGATGGAGAAAGTTGTATCTAATGACTTGTTAACGGCGGTAGTATTGGATGCATCATACCATTGGGTGCCAGATATGGGAGTGTCTTTTTATATGACGCCTAATAAGAATTATTTCAGTTCTTTTGAAAGATAAAGGAGAAATGAGATTTTATGGGAAATGATGCTGGATGTAGAGTCATGGGCGTCGGTGCCGTGCAGATTCGCATGTTTGACGAGGTGATATTCACCTTAACATGTGTCCATTATGTTCCAGGTCTTCGAAATTCGATGATATCTCTTAGATGGTTGTCATCCAAAGGATGCAAGGTGACTATGGAGAAGGATAATCTGAGGTTTTCTAAGGGTGCACTTGTAGTGATAAAAGGAGATGTGTTCCACAATTTGTATTTCCTGAAAGGAAGCACTGTACTAGGAGGGTCTAAGGTTGGAGCTTACAGTTCTCATGGAGAAGATGTCAAAGCTAGGCATACGAGAAGGGACTTTGAGTATATGCATAGACAGAACGGGATCAAAAGGGAAAGCTTCAACAAGGTGAAATACCAAGAGGATGTGCTTGATAAGTGGAAAAAGGATCAACTGAAGTTGATCATCAAAGATCAAAATGAAAGCAGCGGATATGCACAAGTCTTTACAGGTTGTAGAGTTCGGGCGTTGGTCGAACTGGAACTGCTTATCAAAATGCTAGGTCCCATATGGTGGCACGGGGAGGGGGGAGAGTTAAAACGGTTCATAGAGACATTTTTGAGATTGATAGTTCCTACTTGGAGTAAGAGGATGTAGGTTTTGTTGATAGACTTGTAGGGAAATATAATATCAAGGTGGAGATTGTAAGATTGATGATATAATATTTTCAATTGCAGAAAATTTGAAAGATATTGTTGATTTCAATGATACAATATTTTCAATTGCAGAAGTTTTAAAAGATATTTGAAATAATTACTCAAATATATATTGCATCTTTTATAGCATTAAAAAGAGTAATAAATCTACTACGTGAGAAGAAGAATTATTTTGGGAGATTGAGGTAATCAATTAGTTCCCTAATTAGCTGATTAAAGAAGAAATCTTATCAGGCGCATGTAAATTGGGAAAACTGGAAAATCAAATGGATAAGCGTTTTCTATATGAATAGGAGAATTAATGAGGCATTGCTTCATGACCATAAATCAATTACTTTAACCCTAAGTAATAATCTCTATATAAAGGTAGAGATTAGCATGAGTAAAATTATCTCTTTCAGTTGTATTTCTTGCTCTTCTTCTCCATTATCAATCTTGTAAAATTTTCTCTTCTTAAAAAGTAATAAAATTTTCTCTCCCCAAGTGGATGTACACTACTTCGCGGTAGTGGAACCACCATAAATCCAGTGTATTTTTTTCTTTTATTTCTTGATTTGTGATTGCTTTTAGCTGTTGACTATACATTGCTTGTTTTGCCTCACCATCAACACGGTCCTATTTGTTTTTCCACAAGATTGAGTTTTTTGTTCCTAAGGAGATCTTGAGGAATTTTTAAGTATCATATCCTACATTGATGATTGCTTGTTCACTCTCACTAGTTTCCACCAGAGCAATGTACCTACCAATTATGTCCTTATACGGTCTAATCTAGTCATTTGCATTGATATTGGATATTTTCTGAAAATATGAAGATTGTGAAGTAGGAGGTAAAGGTGAATCATCTTTGAATTGAATGCTAATAAAATGAGAATTATCAACCAAACACATTACCACCATCCTGTTTTGATTTAACAAATCTGTACGAACTGTTGTGGGGACAAAAGTTCAACTCATAAACTTAATCAACAACACAACAACGGTACCAAAAAAATTTCCAATAACGTATCCCGATTCTGGCAATTGCATTCCTTCATTCTTCATAATAAAATTCTTGAATTGCATCCTATTTACAAATTCATTGAATTCGCAATCATCCCACATACCATTGTACATTTCCTTATTTAGTTCAAAGTTATCATCATTGTCTCGCATACATATTTGTATGGATTATTGGGCCTTTTACTATACAATTTAATTGGTTCACGACAACCCAATAACCATAATTACTGTCTTTCAACATATCTTCCAACCCAATTATGTAAGGTTTATAATGTCAGGCATTTGCATCAGATGATAGGCATCGATGTGATTGTTCTCGGTTTTTATGTTTTGCAAACTATGACTTCTATGAGATCGCGCAGTACGATTAGAACCGCATGACAAAAAAGCTTCAACATCCCGAAGTAAGAAGGATCTCATTTTGTTGATTTGTCTTTTTCCCCTTGTTTTTTAGAAGGTCTACCTTTTCTTATTGTTTCTACTGGGGATTCTATAGTTTTTGTTGTCGATGGAAAAGCTACTACTTTCAATTCACTTTGCAACACAACTCGCTCATTATCTGGAGCACTCTCGTACCTATTTTGAAGGGCTTTAATTTTGGGTAACTTGAGAAACCCAAGAGCCAAACGGTGCAAAATCAGAAGTGTCTAGGTTAATTGTTTCCAAAACGAATCAATGACACTTAGAGGTACATAACCCGTATGTCAACTTAAATTCCTTAAGCGTGTGCACAAAAGGCAAGCCATTAACTTTCCATAGAACATAATCACAATATTCAGTGGCCGAACCAACTTGAGAAATGACACGTAATTCATTTAGTAGTGAATCTAAAGCTTTATGGGATACAAATCCTATAAGTTCTTTAAACATTGGCTCATTCCGAAAATGATGAATTGATCATGTGACACGTGATTTAAAAGCATGTTCAATTGCTATTATTTCATTTGTGCACACAAATGTACATTCGTCCAACATTGAACAAAACTACCTGCTATAGAATAAAATTGCAATTTTAGATGGGGGTGTGCGATTTCAACAATACTAGTGGAGACATTATCATAATGTTTAAAGTTGTTAATCTTGCCATCACAAACATTTCTTAAACTTACTCAACCTATTTTTCACTACTTATGTTACCGAACTTTCTGCTTCAAGGACCATTCTTCCCGACTGATTTTAAATTGCATTCATATTCTTTTTGTAAGATTTGGTGATACAATATTTTCAATTGCAGAAGATTTTTAAGATATTATTGATTTTAGTTATATAATATTTTCAATTGCAGAAGATTTGAAAGATATTTGGGATAATTACTCAAATATATATTGCCTCTTCTATAACAATAAAGAGAGTAATAAATCACCTATGTGAGAAAAAGAATCATTTTGAAAGATTGAAGTAATCAATTAATTCCATAATTAGCTGACTAAAGAAGGAAGCTTATTAGGCGCATGTAAATTGGGGGAAACTGGAAAATCAAATGGATAAGCATTTCCTGCATGAACAGGAGAACTAATGAGGCATTGATTTATGACCATAAATTAATTAGTTCAACCCCAAGTAATAATCTCTATATAAAGGCAGAGACTAACATAAGTAGAATTGCCTCTCTTAGTTGTGTTTCTTGTTCTTCTTTTCCATTATTAATCTTGTAAAATTTTCTCTACTTAAAAAGTAATAAAATATCCTCTCCCCAAGTGGATGTACACTACTTCACGGTAGTGGAACCATTATAAATCATATGTGTTATTATCTTTTATTGCTTAATCTGCGATTACTTTTAGCTGGTGACTATCTGTTGTTTGTTTTGCCTCACCATCAATCCGGTCCTATTTGATTTTCTACAAGGCTGTTTTTTGTTCCTAAGGCGATCTTGAGGAATCTTCCCCAGCCATCTGGTATCAGAGCAACAAGGTTGATTGAGAAAGTGTGTTAGACATTATGGCAGGAGATAAGAAGACTTCAATTGTTGTACCAAGACCCTATGTTAGAGAGATCTATATTGCATCAGGATCTAGTTTAGCAATAGAGAAGTGGAACGGTGATAAAGACTTCGAGAAGTGGCAGTAGAGGACGAAAGCTATTTTGATGAGAAACGAAGTTCATCCTATGGTGTTTGCTCCTGGGGAGTTGACGGCTGAATTTCAACCTCGAAAAGGAAGGGAATGGAAAAATGGACGTTTACTACTTTGCAATTAGCTGTGGGAGAAAATGTTATTTCTAATATTAACGGTGAAACTGCTGCTAAGGGCATTTGGATCAAGCTGGAAAATCTCTATCTGAAGAAATCTTTGACTAACCGTCTGATTTTGTTGAAGACATTTTTCACTATGAGGATGAGAGATGTACTTCTATCAAAAAGCATCCGGGACTATTGATTTGAAAGTAGATGAAGAACATATGACTATGATGCTCTTGTATTCCCTTCCATAGTGTTACATAGATTTCGCTAACAACCGTATCTTTGTGAGAGATACTTTGACCGTTGAATATGTGAAGTCGGGTCTTCTATCTAAGGATTTGAGGGATCAGATGAAGGAGATGGATGAAGGTAGAGGAGGAAGTAGTAGTCAAGGCTTATTTGCTGAGAGAGGGAGAGAGGAGAAGAAGAATTGGAATTCTAGGGGGCGTTTCAAATCTAAAAAGCCCGATAATGATTGGAAAGGTAAATCCAGAGATAAAAAATATTACATTTGTAAGAAACCAGGTCATTGGAAGAGAGAATTTCCAGACTTGAAGAGGAAGATTGAAGATGGAAGTTCATCGATCGCGATGGAGAAAGTTGTATCCAATGATTTGTTAATGACGGTAGTATCGAATGTATCAAACCATGGGTACCAGATACGGGTGCCTTTTCGTATGACGTCTAATGAGAATTATTTCAGTTCTTTTGAAAGAAAAAGGGAAAAGGAGATTCTTATGGTAAATGATGCTGGTTGTAGAGTCATGGATGTAGATACTGTGCAGATTTGCATGTTTGACGAGGTGATACACACGTTAACATGTGTTCGTTATGTTGCAGGTCTTCGAAAGTCGATGATATCTTTTGGACAGTTATCATCGAAAGGATGCAAGATGACTATGGGAAAAGATTGTCTGAGGGTTTCTTAGAGTGCACTTATAATGATAAAGGGAGATATGTTCCAGAATCTATATCTTATGAAGGGAAGCACTGTATTTGGAGGGTCTATGGTTGGAGCCAACAGTTCTCGTGGAGAAGATGTCAAAGCTAGACATACGAGAAGGTACTTTAAGTTTATGCATAGGCAAAACGAGATCAAAGGAGAAAGCTTCAGTAAGGTGAGATTCTGCCAAGAGGATGTGCTTGATAAGCGGAAGAAGGGATCGTCTGAAGTTGGCCATCAGAGATCAAAGGAGAAAGCAGCGGATATGCATAAGTCTTTGCAGGCTATAGAGTTTGGGCATTGCTCGAACTGAAATCGCTTATCAAAATGCTAGGTGCCACATGATGGCATGAGACATGGGGATAGTTGAGATGGTTCATGGAGACATTTTAGAGATTGGTAGGTCCTACTTGGTGTAAGAGGATGTAGGGGAGTTGATAGACTGGCGAAGAAATATAGTATCAAGGTGGAGAATGTAAGATTTGGCGCTATAATATTTCCAATTGCAGAAAATTTGGAAGATATTGTTGATTTCAGTGATACAATATTTCCATTTGAAGAATATTTGGAAGATATTTAAGATAATTACTCAAGTATATACTGCATCTTTTATAACATTAAAAAGTCTACTAAATCAAATATGTGAGACCGGCCGTACTTCTTCATTCGGATTAATACTGGAAACATTTGAGATAATACACACTTCCCGTTCTTCTTCATTCGAATCAAAAATGTACATTATTAATAAACATTCTAATTCATATTTGAATTAACCTATTATAACAAATAGCTGAAATAAAACTGAAGTTAATCATACCCTATCAGTGGTGAAATACTCAGTTAAATCTGGAAATTCAATATGGTCCTCATTATTCTCATCTTCTTCCATCTCATTAACATCGTGTTCTTCCATTTCATTGCACACATCATTTTCTGAAACAAGTCATTGGCATAGTGATCAACATTTCGTGATGGGATAAAAATAAAAATTAAAGCTCAAATATACTACAAAAAACAAAAAGCAAGAAGGAAAATAAAACAATATAAAAAATGGCATGGTGACACCGTGTACTAAAAAACGACCACCTTATACCGAACTTTACAATTATATCAGGCCCTATATGGTTGTTTTTTGTGATGTCCTAACACCCTTACACTTTTGCGATGTTCAATCCGGCATTGCCCTACCTGTTGTGATTTTTAAAACAGCGATGTTCAATACGTAAATTAATTCCTTAAACGTGTAAGATATTATTACCTATGACAAAATTAATTCATCTTTTACGCAGCTTTCCCGTATTCAATTATCTTGTAAACTATCATCATCTTTGACTTTATAGTTTTCCATTGGAAACTAGGGTTTATGATTAGTGGTAATTAGGGTTTATGATCAAAAGAGATTAGAAAGATTTATGAAAGAGGGTAATATTGGAATAATTAATTATTTCTTTACGATGGGGCTTATCTAGTATGTACCCCTCATAAAAATTTAAAAAAATAAAAATTTAGTCTCTTCCATAACCAGAAGTTGAGTCTCTTTAACAATCTTTAATAATAGTTGCAATACTCACAATTTTTTGATGTTAGTGTGAACTACTAAAAAAGCCACAATACCAAATCTTAATATCACTTACAAATAGGATATAATAATTAAAATTCTTTTATAAATCCAAAACGTTTATCTACAAATATTATCAAATTTTAATGTCACTTAAAAATAACTTCTAACAAATAAAGTTTCATTACAAATTCAGAACGTTTATCTACAATTATTAATTAATCTTAATATCATTTAAAAATAGAATCTAACAAATAAACTTTTTTTGATTTGTTCTTTATTAATTAATAACATAAATAAAAATTCAAACTAAAAAATAGGTGTTGCAACTTAGAAATAAAATTCAAATGAACAAATAATTTCAACACAAAAATATGGTCAAATATTTTTGCAAATCATTTTCTTCTGACTATGCTAAATAATTATTCATACGCGAAGCGCGAGCCGTAATTGTCATCCCTGTAAAATTCCTTGCCATGGTCTCCTTTTGGGATACAAAATATGTTCTTGCTCTCTTCGCACTCCAGCGGATCTCGTATCCGCATTTTCCACGCGATTCCTAGAAGTAAAAAACTCTAATTCCTCGGTCCCACTAACTCTAAAACTAAAAATATCAATCGACTTCCAAATTTTATGCAGCAGCAACAACGATTACCAATTGCCGAAGATTAGCACTTACCATTGATTAAGCTTAACCATCATTTAGCCACGGGTTCTTTTCCGTTGATTACCGTTTACTCCGACGGATTTTAATTCCGATGTGTTGAATGTAACGACCATGAATTGATTGCCATGGTCTTAGAGGATAAAGGCCATCATTCTTGCATGTAGAAATTCAAATGAAGGTCATTTTCGGCACAGTTCACCATAAAAAGGCAGCGGATCGTCAGAGTTGGTGGCTGGAGTTAGCAGGGATGTGTCAGGTACTATAGGGGATCGAGACATGGTCCGAGGTGGTAGCTATTTATGTGTATCAGGTGTGCATGTGTCCATGTGCACACTTATACAGCCAAATTATGGGTCTATGTTGAGCGGTATCAATTTGCAATGTTCTATTAGTGGAAGTGGGTCTGTTATGTGTGTTGAACTGGGCAATATAAGGTGTTTGGGCATGGTTGAATTGAGTTGTAAATGTGCTCGTAAATGTGACTGGATATGTGTGTGTATAGGGGTGAATAGGTATTTTAATGAAGTGTGAAGAAAAATTTGAAACAAAAATTGGATTGTTGCTTTCTATTGATTCGGTTGTTATATTGCCATTAGTATTTCTTCTTCATTCTTTATCCAGTTAACCTATCTTGTCATTTTTAGTGCTTTCATATTGATTTTGGAATCTCCTATTAGTTCTCTTCTCTATAGTATAATTCCGATTCTTATTCAGTTTGCATACAAATATTATATTGGTTACTTCTTGTGCTTATCTTTTCAATTGCTTTGTTAATTTTTTGTAAATTGATTCTCTGTTCACATATACTTGTCAGTTGCCAGTTTTTTTAATATTTTAATAGCCTATAATTTCTTTTGTGTTGATAAAGTGAATTTTGTAATTTTGTCATAATTTTAATCACCCATTTCTTGTTATATTTGGTATCAGTTATACTTCTTGATAACAGAGAGTCATTTGTATATATCTTTCTTGCATTTGGTATAGGAACTTGCAACTGTAAGTTTTACATTTCTTCATCTTTTGTTCTTGAATTTTTCTCAAAAATTTGTCTACAGATTCTTGATCCATATTAATACCTTGCTCCATTCTTTTTTTAAGTACAAACACAAATTATCATTTCTTGATTCAATATTACATTTGCAATACAATTCACTTTCAAATCATCATTTTTCTTGCTGTGTACACGAAATTGTGCACATTTTTCCTGTGTCAGCGTACATGTTTGCTTCAGTTCTTCTTCTTTCACCTACAATTGTCACATAACTTCCTTCTTGCTCAACAAGTTTCTTTATGTCATCATCGAAATTGCCACCTGCCATCATGAATAAGGAATTAGAACAACCCACCTCTTAAAAATTGGTATCAGACCCACTGACTGTGGCAACCTCTGACAACCTATCAGGTCCTAATCTCACCACCTTCTCTTTCCAATCTCCCCTCAGAATCAAGATCTTTGGGAAAGGAAGGATGTCACTAATAACATAACTACTCTCTCTTTGAGGAGTTTGGAGCACACTACCCAAAATTTGGATCTTACTACCCAAAGGTTGGAGCAATCTCGTTGGAATTTGGAGCGGTTAAATCAAGATTTGAATTCAAAATTCGAAGGCATTCACATTCTACTCACTACTTTAGTTCATGATGTTCAGTAGATCAAGAATCAGCCTCTCGTGATACTCCAGCAACCATACATGTACACCTATGAACTTCCTACTCCTCTGCCACCTCCTGCACCACCACAGGATCCAAATCCATACCCTGTATATCCTATGCCAGCAATCCATGCACCGGATCTACCTCCACACATTATCAAGAAACATATGTTTCAAATCCCTACCGAATGCATATGCCTATATTTCCTCAGCCAACACCTCCATCTCCTCCAAGAATGCCTGTAAACCATCCAAGAAATCATCAAATTCCCCAAAATCATCCTCAAGAACCTCCACTGCCACTTTATCCAATGAGACCACCCTATCAATATTTTCATCGTCCTGACCCTTACCCAAGAAACACACCTTTGACTACCCTAAAACTAGACTATCTAGTGTTCTCTAATGAAGAGAGAGTGACAGATTGGTTAAGACTGGTTGAGAAATACTTTAGTTTTCATCAAATAGATGAAAGATTTGGGTGGATATGTGTTCATTTTATCTCAAGAAGAAGCCAACGCGATGGCATAACAGGTATACAAAGAATGCGCAAAATCATAGGTCATCGCAGATATTCAAGGAAGAAATTATGGTTAGATTTAATCCCGAGGAGATGGAGAGACTGCATGAATCATTAGCAGGTCTGATGCAAACCACCACTGTAAAGAAAAGCACCAAGATCCTCATTGCTAACCCCATCACCCCAAGAACTTACACTGTAAATTCCTTCCAGTATCCTAAAAACTCTCCTAACACTAATTCCAATCCCATTACAAATCTAGGAGGCACCCAACTAGAAGGTTTGGCAAGGAGTAAACCATTACATGAGGAAGACTGTTCAGAAGATGATGAGTTCCATGATATGTTTAGGTTTGAAACTAAAGTTGAGGAAATTCCATCTTTATCCAATATTAAATTCAAGGGAAATATTCAAGTGGTAGCAAATGGAGAGGAGCTATCTAGGTCTGAAATGTTTAATGATGTAGAGCTCAAGTGTCAGGGGTGTACTATGCCTGTTAATCTGCTCCTGTTTCCTCTTGAAGTATGTCAGGAGGTATAGGGAGATCAAGGAATGAAGATCCTGGGTAAAGTCACCCTTAACCTGAAACAATTACCGGGACAATTGGCCTTGATGTTGTGCTTTCAAATTGCTGCTGCAGAAAAGCCTATCTCTCCTATGCCCTTTGAAATTGAAGAAACTATTTTCATATTCGATCCCAATGGCAGCTCATTATCTGGTGTAGTGAAGTTGAAGTGTTTAAATTGAAAGGTGCATAAAAATTATAATTAAAAAGGATAGGTTGATCATCCCGTTGAGTTTCGGCATTTCCGCGTACCGCACGCGTTCGCTTCATAGTGTCTAGCTGGAGTCAACGGTCGAAGTCTCCCATGCCGGCGTCCCGATTGAACATTCCTTCATCGGACATATAATCTGGTCTTGATAACACATTGTAACAAAAGGAATCCCCAATATTACGTGCCACCAATCCCATATATATAACACAATTATTACAGATATCCTACGATGTAGGACTTTTTAACCTGTTCAATCCACGCACCCACTCCGTTTACAATGGAGCCACACCTAACAATCTCCACCCATAAGCAAGAGGGAGCGACTGCTTAACCATATCTCCACCTTGACGAGCATCCCATGCTCAAGCCCCTTAGGAGCCATGCTTCTTTAACGCTACATCATACTGATCCCATCGAACCATGAAGCTCTGATACCATGTTGAGTTTTGGCATTCCCGCGTACCGAATGCGTTCACTTCACCGTGTCTAGCTGGAGTCAATGGTCAAAGTCTCCTATGTCGGCGTCCCGATTGAACATCCCTCTATTGCCTCCATCGGGCATATAATCTGGTCTTGGCAACATGTTGTAACAAAAGGAATCCCCAATGTTACGTACCACCAATTCCATATATATACCACGATTATTTCAAATATCCTACGATGAGGGACTTTTTAACATGTTCAATCCACGCACCCACTCCATTTACAATGCGAGCCACACCCAACACATCCAACCTTAAGGAAAAGGTCATTCTTGAAGGAGAAGGGAGATGTAACGACCATGAATTTATTGCCATGGTCTTGGAGGATAAAGGCCATTGTTCTTGCAGGTAGAAATTCAAGTGAAGGTCATTTTCGGACCTGTTCACCAGAGAAAGGCAGCGGACCGTCAGAGTTGGTGGCTAGAGTTAGCAGGGAGGTGTCAGGTACTGTAGGGGATCAAGACATGGCCTGGGGTGGTAGCTATTTATGTGTATCTGTGTGTGCATGTGTGCATGTGCACACCTGATATAGCCAAATTATAGGTCTATGTTGAGTAGCATCAATTTGCAATGTTCTATTAGTGGAAGTGGGTTTGAAGTGGTTCTGTTATGTGTGTTGAACTGGGCAATAAAAGGTGTTTGGGCCTAGTTGAATTGAGTTGTAAATGTGACTGGATATGTGTATATATAGGGGTGAACAGGTATTTTAATAAAGTGTGAAGAAAAATCTGAAATAAAAATTGCATTGTTGCTCTCTGTTCATTCTGTTGTTATATTGCCACTAGTATTTCTTCTTCATTCTTTATCAAGTTCAACTATCTTGTCATTTTTGGTGCTTTCATATTGATTTTGCAATCTCCTATTAGTTCTCTTCTCTATAGTATAATTCTGATTCTTGTTCAGTTTGTGTACAAATATTATATTGTGTTACTTCTTGTGCTTATCTTTTCAAGCTTTGTTAAATTTCTGTAAATTGATTCTCTCTTTACATATACTTGTAGTTGCCAGTCTTGTTAATATTTCAGTAGCCTATAATTTCTTTTGTGTTGATAAAGTGAATCTTGTAATTTTTGTTATAATTTCAATCGCCCATTTCTTGTTATATTTGGTATCAGTTATACTTCTTGATAATAGAGAGTCATTTGTATATATATTTCTTGCATTTAGTATAGGAACTTACTATTGAATTTATGTGATTCAAATATTTTTCAAAGAAGACAATAAAATAATTAATTGATTCAGTCAATCAATTAATTAGGCTATATATGAAAAGATAAAGATGAAGGATATATGTGATATCTTTTACAGAAGGAAAACTAATTAATTGCTAACCAATTAATTAGTTAAAAAAATTGTTATATGAAGAAAGAAAAGATTGCTGATAGAGATTGATTCAGGCAAGGAAAATTATGGAAACCAAGATCACCATTATCCATTTACATAGAAATCAAATCATGGATATTTGGAAAGGTTTCAAAACATAATCTGATTAATTTTCTTAATCTCTAAGTTACTCCTTCATTGAGTCTATTTAAATGAAGAAAGTTCATCTTCATATTTGTGTGAGCGTGTGAGAGAGCATCCACCATTATCCTCTTCTTCAGTAAACCCTAATTTCTTCAGTCAATCAATTAGGGGTTCTGAGCGTAAGCAAGCCTTTGGATAAACTGATTATTCAATTTTTAATTATAGGTTAGTCTCTCCACTACTACCTATAATTTTTTAATCTCTCTCTTTTGTACTTTCTTTCTTCAGTAAAATCGAGAATAGTTGTTGGGTCCGTGGACGTAGACAATCTAGCCGAACCACATTAAATCTTTGTGTTCTCCGCTCTTCTGTATTTCTTTGTTTGGTGATTACTTTTCATTGAATTTGTGGTTGGTAATTAATCGACAAGCTAGATCAATCTTTTGATTGTTTTCACGCATTAGCATTCCGCTGCGTTTTTGGAGTTGGTGCAAATCAATTGAAATTTCCGCACAACAGTTTGGTATCAGAGCCGATGGTTCGATGGGACCGATAAGATCCAACGTTGACGTAAGTATGATCCAATATGTATGGTTTGAGCTTGGAATTCTCATTAAGGTGGAGTTATAAGTTAGAACGCGGCCTGCTCCGACCGTGTGAAAGAGAACTCTTTGTGAAACACCTTGGCCCAACTGCTGGAGGTGGTAGCGACCTAATCTAAACTGCTGGAGGTGTTAGCGACCTTATTCAAGTGTTTGAGGACTCTGTATAAATTCAATTTGAATTGAGAAAAATGCTCGCCAAGGTGGAGATCTGTTAGGTGTGGCTCGCATTATATTAGAATGAGTGCATAGATTGGATTATGATTAGTCCCACACCGCAAGATATTCTAAAAGAGATCAACATATATATGAGATTGGTAGCTTGTAACAACAAGAGATTCCTTTTATTACAAATAAATATTGCCATGAAAATATATGTGCTCTAGGGGATGTAGGGATATCCAATCATGACACTGGCGCCAAAAGAGCTTCGTTCAGTGGTCTAGCTTCTTCTATACTAAATGAAGTGCGTGTAGGAACTTCGTATTTACGATATTTCATAATTACGATATTTTGACTATAACAACTATATAGGTCATTATTGTATACTAACTTGTTTTTTTACAGGAATCAATCAAAGACCGGATTCAAATGAGCTATGACTCTTAAGTATGTATCGGGTCTGTGTCTAGAGTTTAAAATATGTTAAAATCTCTCCTATATGATATACACTAACATTATCATTTCATATTTTCATGTTTTAAAAGGGAATCTCATTTTTCATGTTACATTCAGACGTCTGAATGCTTAAATTCAGACATCTGGTTCTGGAAGTTTGAATATTGCAAACTACAATATTCAGACGTTTGAAAATTATATTTCAGACGTCTGAATATTACAAATTTTTTGCCTATTTTCTTTCTGTTTTGATTTCGTTGCATTTCAAAAGTCTGAATTTTTAATTTCAGATGTCTAAATATTTACAACGGCTATTTTTTTGAAAAGACATTTCCATTCATGAAGAGATGCGATCTTTAATCCAATAGATAAACATTACTCTTCATGAAGAGTTGTAACTATTTACTATCTACATAAACACATTAGAATCAAGTTTTAATATTACCAATTTTCTATTGATTATTATTCTATTATTGAAATTCTTGATTCTAATACATTTGTGCTTTCAACATCATTAAAATTCATTTCCCACTTCCTTAATCTTCACGCATTTTCACATATATCATAAAGGAGAAAGATTATAGGAAATTTGTACTATCAAGAGTTAAATTTGTGTTATTAAGAACACATTGTGTCACATACATTCTGTATAAGTTGAAGTCCTCTTCGGCTGTTGAGGCAAAATCATATTCTGCTGCTCAGGTCCATTGTTCGGCTGTTCAAGGGTTGTATAAACCTATTCCTCCGGGTTAAGCGAGGATTGTTATTAGTAAAATTCCAGAAAGGAGTCTGGGACTAGACGTAGAACGGGAAGTTTGAACCAGTATAAAAATTCCTAGTGTGCTTGTTTTAATTTTTATTTATTTACATTGCTATAGTATTTTAGCTTATTTATGCACTAGTATAGTATAATTCCATATAGCACGATCCGCACGGTAACTTACATTTGGTATCAGAGTAAGGCATCTTATAATCGTTACACAGTTATCTGATATCTTGTTAATATGGAAAACAACACTAGCACTATCACTAGTTTTATTGAAGGTCAATCTACTGCACGACCTCCTCTATTCAATGGCATGAATTACAACTAATGGGCAACTCAAATGCGTATTTATATGCAAGCAAGTAGTTTTGAGTCATGAAATATCACTCAAACAGAGTATAACATTCCCACGACAGAATACTCTACATGGTCAAACAAACAAAAACTAGATTTTACTGCAAATGCAAAAGCTATGAATATGTTATTTTGTGCTTTAGATAGAAATGAGTTTAACCGTGTTAGCATGTGCACAACTGCTTATGAAATATGGAGAACACTTAAAGTTATTCACGAAGGAACTAACAAGGTTAAACAAAGAAAAGTATCCATGCTTAAAAGTCAATTTAAATTTTTTAGAATGAAGCAGGATGAATCTATAAATGATATGTACTCTAGATTTCAAGATGTATATCACTCATTACTAGGACTTGGAGAAAAGTATCACGACTTCGATATTATTTCAAAAATCCTTAACTCTTTAACAGATGAATGGGAAAGAAAGGTCTTAGCAATTGAAGAAGCTAATGATCTCTCTACCATGAAACCAGAAGAGTTAATAGGAAATCTAATGTCCTATGAAGTGAATTTGCAGGCTAAAAGAGTACAAGCACAAGACAAAGAGAATATGGCATTCCATGCTGAAAAAGAAGAATCAGACTCGGGTGAAGAAGACTTAACATTCATTGCTAAAAACTTTAAAAAGTTTTTGAAGTACAGAAAAGGATATCGAAACAACGGAAAAAGAAACTTCAACAACAATAATCCATCTTCATCAATACTGAATGCTTTAATTTCCATAAGAAAGGACACATGCACAAAGACTGTCCAGAACAAAAGAAGACATATCACAATAAGAATCCAAAGGATAAGTCTAAAAGAAAAGCATTTTCAGTAACATGTGATGACTCGGATTCTTCTTCTTCAGAAAGCAACAGTGATAGTGAGAAAGAACAAGCAAATGTTTGTTTCATGGCTACAGAAAGTGAGGTAAATGATCTTACTTTTGATGATATGATTGAAATTAATTCAGAACTCCTTGAGACCTTAAAAAGCATCAAAAGAAAATATAAAGAGGCTCTAGAAAATCAGAGAAAAGCATAATTCGAGAGAGATATGCTAAACGATGAAAAGAAAGTAGAAGAAGAACTTGGAAAACTTCAAGATATCTCCTCTAATGATAACTCTCAACTTACTTTATTGAGTCAAGAAATAGAAACTCATAAAGAAAAGAATGATTCTCTTGTCTCTGAAAATCATGAGCTAAAAACTAAGATCAAAATGATAGAATTAGATAATACTTCCCTCAAAACCAAGTTAGATAGTATTACTAGAAATATTTCTAACTTTAATAAAGGTAGAGAAAATCTATCCAATATTATTGAAAATTCTTAATCCACTTCTAATAAGAAGGGACTAGGATACATTAAGAAATCAAATCTCCACCTAAAAAGGAAATTTGGAGAAATATTTCTAATGCTAATACTTATCCAAAAAGGAAAAACAATTCTAAAACCATAAAAATATGGGTTCCTAAAACAAACAATAATTTGATTAGGAATAAATATATAAATATATTTTTGGAAACAGTTCATAAAAATAAAGATTATATCTTTAAAGGGGATACCGAACCTACTTGGGTTTGGTTTCCTAAGACCTAACTCTTAGGACCCTATCACAAAGTGGGTACCAATATTATTATTATTTTTCGCAGGACCCACTTAAAAAGAGAGGAAAATGGATACTCGACAGCGGTTAATCAAAACATATGACTGGAGACAATAATATGCTATCAAACATTACTTACTCAAATGGAGGCTCAACCACTTTTGGAGACAATTCCAAAGGATATATCATTGGAAAAGGCAATGTCAGCACATCTAATTTACCTCTTATTTCAAATGTCTTACTAGTCAAAAATTTAAAACACAATCTTTGAAGTATCAGCCAGTTATGTGATAAAGGTTTCAAAATTTCTTTTTCTGAAGATAAGTGTAGCATTTTTGATAAAAATCAAAATCTTACATTTGAATGAAATAGAGACAGAAATATCTATGTTCTGAATATGAAAATCAATCACAATTCAGATATGTGCTTAATAGCTAATGAAAATGATCCTTGGCTATGACACAAAAGATTCTGTCATATCAACTTCAAAACTATAAACAAACTTTCTAAAATTAATTTAGTCAGAGGATTACCAAAAATGAACTTCAAAGTCAATCATATTTGTGATGCATGTCAATTAGCAAAATTAACTAAATCATCTTTTAAATCTAAAAAGGTTATTTCTACTTTACAACCACTTGAATTATTACACATGGATTTATTGGGCCAACCCAAGTTCAATCCTTAAACCATAATAGATATGTGTTTGTAATAGTAGATGATTTTTCTAGATATACTTGGACCATTTTTATGAGAAACAATAGTGATACGTTTGAGCATTTTAAAATTTTTGTCAAACGAATTCAAAATTTGAAAGGTTTGGAAATAAAGAATATAAGAAGTGATCATGGAGGAGAATTTGAAAACGAAGTCTTTGACCATTTTTGTAAAAAGAAAGAAATTTTCCATAATTTTTCGTTTCCTAGAACTCCACAACAAAATGGAGTTGTAGAACGTAAAAACAGAACTTCACAAGAATGTGCACGAACTTTGTTAAATGGAAGCACTCTTCCAAAACATTTTTGGGCAGAAGCTGTTGCAACTGCTTGTTATGTTTTGAATCGTGTTTCCATTCGACCTCTAACGAAAAACACTTCTTATGAACTTTTTACTGGAAGAAAACCAAAGATTTCTTATTTTAAAGTTTTTGGTTCAAAATTTTTTATATTAAATACAAAAGATCAGCTTGGTAAATTTGATACGAAATCCGACGAAGGAATCTTTCTAGGATATTCAGATCGTAGCAAAGCTTATCGCGTATTTAATAAAAGATCAAATACCATTGAAGAAACATTACACGTATCTTTTGATGAAAATTTTCTACAAAAACCAAGTATAGAAGATGATGAAGATTTTCCGGATAACATTACAAATACGGAATCTACAAATTTAGAAATTAATGAAAACATTGTTGATAGTAATAATGAATTAAGATCTCCACCAAAAACATTACGGGATCATCCTGTTCAAAATATTATTGGAGAAGTTAATTCAAATGTACGAACTAGAAGTCAACTAAATCAAATGGGCCACGTAGCATTTCTTTCTAATATCGAACCAAAGAATCCCAAAGAAGCTTCCACAGAAGACTACTGGATAATTGCAATGCAAGAAGAGCTAAACCAGTTTGAACGCAATGAAGTTTGGGAATTAGTTCCAAGACCAAGTGATCAAACTATTATTGGAACAAAATGGGTCTACAAGAACAAAGCAGATGATCAAGGTAACATCACTAGAAATAAAGCAAGATTGGTCGCACAAAGATATAATCAAGAAGAAGGAATTGACTACGAAGAAACATTTGCTCCGGTTGCAAGACTAGAAGCAATACGAATCTTAATGGCCTATGCATGTTTTTACAATTTCAAACTTTATCAAATGGACGTCAAAAGTGCTTTTCTGAATGGTTATATAAAAGTAAAAGTGTATGCTGAACAACCACCCTTATTTATTCACGAGAAATTTCCTAATCATGTTTATAAACTTAAGAAAGCTCTTTACGGTCTAAAACAAGCACCATGTGCTTGGTATGATCGACTAAAGACATATCTAATTTCTTCGGGATTTCAAATTGGGAAAGTTGATCAAACAATTTTTATTAAACATTCGAAATAGGATATTTTAATAGTTCAAATTTATGTTGATCATATCATTTTTGGTTCTACTAATGACAAGTTGTGTCAGGACTTCTCAGAAATAATGACCAACGAATTTGAAATGTCTCAAATGGGAGAATTAACATATTTTCTTGGTTTACAAATTAAACAACTTCAAAATGACATATTCATTAATCAAGAAAAATATTATGATAATTTAATCAAACGTTTTGGAATGGAAAATATTCTGCCAAACCAACTCCAATAAGTACAACAACACATCTTGAAAATGATAATAATGGCAAAAGTGTTGACCAGAAACTATACCGAAGTATGATTGGATCATTACTATATTTAACTGCAAGTCGTCCTGACATAATGACGAGTGTATGTTTGTGTGCTAGATTCCAAGCCAATCCAAAGGAATCACATTTAAGAGCAGTAAAACATATATTACGTTATCTCACTAACACCAAGGATTTCGGTCTATTCTATCCTAAAGAATGTCCGTTCGAATTAATTTCATATAGTGATGCTGATTTCGGTGGCTCTCGAACAGATCGAAAAAAGTACAAGTGGTACGTGCTATTTTATTGGAAAATCACTTGTATCTTGATTTAGTAAAAAGCAAAATTGCGTTTCTCTTTCTACTTGTGAAGCAGAATATATTTCTGCTGCTTTGGCTTGTACTCAAGTTATCTACATGCAACAAAAACTTAAAGATTTCAATATAAATTTATCAAATTCAACTATATATTGTGAAAACTCTAGTGCTATTAACTTATCTAAAAATCCTATCAATCATTCACGAATAAAACAAATTGACATTCGTCATCATTTTCTTCGTGATAATGTTGAAAAAGGAACAATCAATTTAGATTTTGTTTCTTCTGAAAATCAGTTGGCTGATATTTTTACAAAACCTCTTTTAGAAAGTGTTTTTATCAAACTAAGACGAGAGCTTGGTATTGTCACTCTTAAAAATCTATGATTTTTTATGAGATATTAAGATTTCTAACTTTGGTTCATAATGTTGATATTAATATTTGTTCCTTAGTTCATAATGTTTTATTCTTTGGATTTCTTGAGCCAGATCCAGTTAGTTTCATAGCAATCAACTTTTGTCTATGTTATGACAAACTTATTGCAAGTTTGACATTTGAATATTACTAACAATGCTAGTTCCATCCTTGTCAGAATAAGATCAATAAATTCTTTTGAATTATATAGAACTTAAAAAGGCAGGATGATACCAGAAAAGTTTACCAAACTAAATTACATAAACAGAAGCTAATAACATGCAATATGCTAGTATACACAGTTAATAACCACGATTGTTTATTCTAGTGAAGGCACAAAGCTATGTTGCTAACATATTTGTACTTACTTTCTTTCCCACCTTTTATTTTTTCCTTTCTAACGAATGAATAATACTATTTAAATCTTTTCAGCCACTCATTCTTTTAACAAAAAGTTCTAAAAATAAACTTTTGTTCTTCTATTTATTCGTTCAAACTCAGACCCTCCTATTACCAAATTTTTTTTTACCAAAGAAGTTATTACAATGGTTTTCAAAATGTTTTTCCTCCTTCTCTCAATGGTACACACCAACTCCGACTCGGACAATTCTCCATCGAGTTATTCTACATCTTCTATCGATATTTTGGCAACTCCAACACCACGTGAATAGGATAGACCTCGTCCTTCACGCGAACATTCTGGTTATACGCCAGAAAAGTAGAAATCCCGACGGTTTCTTTTCTTCGATTCTCCATCAACCAAAGAAAAAATATCCAACATTCATCATTATCAAAAAGAACAGTTGGATTTGCAGCGAGAAATGTATTACGAACAGAAATTTAACACCAAACGACTTAGTTTCATTGAACAAGTGGCATTAAAATTTTGCGGTACATCTCCAAAAAAAGATGTAGTTCAACCTTCTACTTCAAATCTATGGGAGCCGAGTCCACAGCGTCCTCCGGTTTCTTCGAATTCTTGGGAACGTCAACCATATTGGTCTCCAATACGACCATACACAGAGATAACCAAGATAGAACCGGAAGAATGCAAGACTCCGAGTGATTCGGATACATGATTTCTTTCATTCTATATTTGTTGTTGTTAAATAATCATATTTATATTTTTTAAATCATTAAAAAAATTATTATATATCACAAATATAAGTAACAATGTCTTCATCATTAATATGTGGAACAATGTCTGAAATACATATTTCAAACATTTGAAATAGATGTTTCAGACGTCTGAAATAGATGTTTCAGACGTCTGAATATTGTAGAAGAATTTTTTTTCTTCACTCAGATTCAGATGCCTGAACACTCTATTTCAGACGTATGAAAGTACCTCAAATTGTACTATTTTTTTTCTGTTTAAAATTTTACAATTTCAGACGTCTGAAATTGAAATTCCAGACGTCTGAATCCAACTGACGATTTAAAATTCAAGGAGTTTTTTAAAATTTTCAATCCACCAACCACCTTAATTACTTCCATCTTCTACTTCATCCCCCACTACATCCGAACTAGCACCTTTTCTATTCTTCAAAACTCCATTTTTAAGCCTTTCATCTTCAAAAATTTAAACAACAATTTCCAATGCCTCCAAGAACAAAACGTCTAAGGGCTCCAAGTTCTTCATCTACACCAAATATAGATCAATAGCTATGGAATGATGAAGCTAAGAAAAGATTTGCTCAAATGGATAGATCTGGTTTCTTCCCTGGAGCTTTTGTCAAATTTGACGAATTTGAACCTTATAGAATTCAACAAATTGCTCGCTCAAGTGGGTTAGAATTTCTCTTATCCTTTTTTGCAAATAATGTTAAGATAAATCATCTTTTAGTTAAATTATTCTATGCCAATATGAACTTAGACCATCATCATCCCTATAATAGAGAGGACTATATTTGGACTTGGGTATGTGGTGTTAAAATCTATCTTCCTTAGTTCGTCTTGGAGATATTTTGCAATGTCCTTCATCCGGAACAGATTTGGATGAAATTGAAGATTCACTCCCTTTGGAACATAGAGATGAAGTCTCCCATAGATTTCTTTTCGATGATATCACTAGGCTTACCTCTGTCAATCTCCGGCCACAAGCTCGTATTCTACATCGAGCCTTGGTTCGTTCTGTCTTACCAAGAACCGGAAGTTATGAAGTTATCAACAAACGAAACTTCCAAGCTTTGTATGCCATATATTCGGAACAATGTATAAATTGGGGTCGTGTTATTCTTGAGGGTTTTATGGATGTTAATCGTCGCCGTCGTTATAAAACTTTTCATTATGGTGCATATATAATGAAAATTCTTAGAAATTATGGAGTAACTTTTCCGAAATCAGAATTTTC
This sequence comes from Allium cepa, assembly GCA_030765085.1. Classification (NCBI taxonomy): domain Eukaryota; kingdom Viridiplantae; phylum Streptophyta; class Magnoliopsida; order Asparagales; family Amaryllidaceae; genus Allium; species Allium cepa. Next base: position 912,462,383 of record CM060929.1, on the reverse strand, counting down.
ACCTATAAAGGAGCTAGGATCCAAAACCTTAGGGCTGATGAACTTTCCTAAGCATCCACAAAACCTTAACTTTATTTATTTTCAAGAATGGATAACAAACCCAGGATCAAAATATACCTCAACCTCATCAACCTCATCAACCTTATCACCACATTGCTCCACAAGCTCCCGAGCATGATGATGATAACATAGAAGTGCTTTCTCTTGAATCAACACCCAAACAAGCCTTTGTTACATGTTAACCCCGTTAAGACAACGACTTATGACTTGAGGCCACCATGATCTAACAGTTAAAAGCACTCTGCGACTTAACAAGTTAAGAACTCAAGTTATGGACGATCTACGACTTATGAATGGTACGACTTAACGGTTTAATGTGTTAAAGAAATGGCCGACTCAACGACTCGAGGGAAACAGCAACTCAATGGATCAAGGAGGGTACACGACTTAGGGTCTGGACGAGTTAACGAGTTAAGGTCCAGACCACTTAAGAATTGGAACGGACCAAGAAGTCTACGACTTAAGGAAATCTACGACTTAAGAGGTGGCCTGACTCAAGAGGGAAATAAGTTAACGACCTAAAGCTGTCTATGACTTACGACCTAGCATGAGTCGTAAATGACTTAAGGCCTCTGCGACTTAAGATATGTCATGTCTCAGGGGAGGTACACGAGTTAAGGAGTCTACGAGCTAAAAAGCTTACGAGTTAAGGAGCTAACGACCTAACAGGATTAAGACCTAAGCGACTTAGGTCATGTCACGACTTAAGAAAATTCGCGACTTAAAGACGTCACGACCTAAGACTTAGAGAGCAAGTTCAATACCATGCCGTAATAAGATGAATCATTGACGACTTACGACCTAGTTTAAGTCGTACACAACCTAAAACTACAGAGCCAAGATTTTAGTGCTGCCTCACTTTAAGCCGTGACCTCTTAACTCGCGAACGAGTTAGGACTTGTATCCAGATGAATGAAGAAAAGCTCAGAACCACTACACCTGCTCCACTGCCTACTGACTCTTGAACCTTGAGTCGAGTGCGACTTACGACTCTCCATGAGTCGTACACGACTCATGACTTGCGAAAACTTCTGCCTAGAATTCTCTATAAATAGAGGGCTAACTCCAACATGAAGGGGACTTTTTTGGATCATTCTCTTCGTGACATCAAGGCTCTACTATCTTTAAGACAATCTAAACTCCATCACTTCAAACTCGCGCAAGATTCTTAGACCAAACTTCACACAAAGATTCGACATATCCAATCATGGATTCAAAAAACTCTGTGGCATTGAAGTTCTTCCTAGCTACTTGTCTTTTTGAATTGAGTTGGATTGTAATTGAAAGAGATTGTAATAAGTTGTAATTCAGTCAGCAATAAAAAGGATTGAAGTGGACGTAGGCTTGATCATAAGCCGAACCACTATAAAACTGCTGTTGTTTACTGTTTTTTCTACAGTTTTCTGCTTATACTCTGTTCCCGAATCATCGGGTGGTGCTTTCACAACTACACTTTACACACCGGGGTGTTAGCGTTCAAATTTTAGCGTTAACATTTTTGGTGCTTTCACCGAGAATCGAACTCAGGCAAATTATCATCATTGCTCCACGAAAGTTTGTTGAAGTAATCTCTCTGAAGACTAGAAGTTTATCTGAAATCATGGCTCCGGGAAGAAGGAGTAGATCTGTTAGATCTGGAAATGTTCAAGAGGGAACCTCCGCTTCCCCAGTACCTAATCAAGCCACTCCACCTGTTGGGGTTACAAAAGCGGAGTTGGATGCTGTAATCTTAGGGCTGAACCAGCAGATAAATGCCCAAAGTGCACAATTGGAGGCTCAGAATGCCCAAAATGCCCTAATTTTGAATAAGTTGAACGATTTGCTTGGGGTAAACCGTCAACCAACGGGTAATGAAAGGAACTTTGCTGGCAACATTCATGATGCTGAAGAAAGAAACATTCCTGAGAGGGCCGCCAGCCCCTTTGAGCAGACATTTCCTGAAGTTGGTGGATCTAAAGCTCGAAATGATGAGGGGTATCTTTCTGAAATGGTTCGACAAATCATGAAAGAGAGCATGCAAAGGAATGAAGACGAGAAGGAATGGGGTTTCGCTCCAAGTAAAACCCCGTTTACCGAAAGGATCTTAAAAGCTGAGTTCCCAAGGAAGTTTGTCCCTCCAACTATTCCAGCTTACAAGGGAACAAGTGATCCGAACGAATTCTTGTATAAGTATGATTGGCACATGACAGGTGCCAGAGCTTCTGATGAAATAAAGTGTCGATATTTTCCTGTGTATTTGGAAGGTGTAGCTCTGCTTTGGTTCACCAAGCTACCAATTCGGTCTATAGATCAGTTTTCTGACCTAACCCGGAAATTCAAGGAGCAGTTCAGACTATATGCTTCAAAAGCCAAAGATATCATGTCATTGTCAAGTTTAGAACAGAATCCAGGGGAAACTATCAGATCTTTCTTGAATCGCTTTAATATAGCGCTGGCCGAGGTGGACAATGCAGAACCACGAATGATCTTGACTTATCTGATGAGGGCCATCGACAAGTCGAGCGAATTTGGAAGATGGCTAAATACGAAGGAACCAAATTCCCTTGAAAAATTCTACAAGAAAGCAGATGAGTTCATACGCCTGGAAAGCCGTCCTGTACCGGTAAAGGCAGTATTGGAAAAAGCTGAAGATAACTTTGTTGCTTCGTGCAAGAATTAATCTGTAGGACAGAAAAGGGAAAATAACGATGGGAAGAAACAGAAAAATCTAAAGAAGTCTCGTTCCTTCAAGCCATCGGAATATACTCCTTTATCAGATACGCCGGAGCGTATTTACCTTGCCACTAAAGATTCTGTTGATTATCCTAAACCTCCCGTTCTGAGAACCGGGAAAAAAGCTGTACAAAGTAGAAAGTTTTGCCGCTTCCATAATCAACCCGGTCATGATACCGATGAATGCCGCCAATTGAAAAATTTGATTGAAGAGTTGATAAGGGAAAACAAGCTGCAGCAATTTGTGGAAAAGAATAGCAGCAATCCTGCTTCGTCTAGTCAGGGACAACGAGCTCCTGTTCATCAACCCAGGACAAGTGAGAAGGCTGCAGAGCATGAATCCGGAAGGCCTGTTATCAATGTCATTACGGGAGGACCTCACCCAGCAGGCAGGAGATAGGGTGAGATGGAAAGGTACACCCGGGCTTTGAAATATGCACCGGACGAAGAAGATGTCTTTGTTTTGGAAGATGCTACGCCCCTGAAACAACAAATAACTTTCAATGATGATATTGTGTTCAGAGCCAGGGATTCCACAGGTGTTGAAGCTCCTACCTTGGATCCCTTAGTCATCTCGGCTGGTATCGGGCCAGCTATTGTCAGAAGAGTTCTCATTGATTGTGGCGCATCCTGTAATATTCTCTTCAAGAAAACATTCGACCAAATGAAGATCCCTATGGCCGATGTGCAAGCCTCGTCACAAAAAATCGCTGGCTTCACTGGGGAGCCAAAGCAGCCAATAGGAACCATTGATTTGCTTGTAGAACTCGGAGAGGGGGAAAGAAAAGTAGTCCGCAAGCAAACTTTTGTGATTGTTGACGAATTTTCCGCTTATAATGCTTTCCTTGGCCGTCCAACTCTTGCAGCGTTCAAAGCTGTTCTGGCCCCATGGTGCCTCACCATTAAATTCCCCACAGACAATAGAGTAGGAGTTATAAAGGGGGATCAAAATGCCGGGCGGGAGTGTTATCTGACAGAGCTGCGAGAAGCAAGGAAAAGAGAAATGGAAAAGGATGCGGCAACCCCAGTCCGCATCAAAGAACCAGCCTTGTAGCAATTACAGGGCGGACCCTGCACTGGCGAGCACAGCGGAGCACGAAAAGAGATGGATCCTAGAAAAGCCAGTGCAGGGGAGAATAGAGTGGTACCAGTAGAAACGACGGTACCAGTACCTATTGACCCGAAGGACCCAAACATGGTGTTGAATGTGGGTTCACAACTTAATGCGTCAATTCAGAATATCTTAATATCTTTTTTAAAAGCAAATTTGGATGTTTTTGCTTGGACTCATGCCGATATGTGCGGAATATCCCCAGAAGTAGCAGTATACGCTCTGAATATTGATCCAAAATTTACACCTGTGAAACAGAAAAGGAGAACTCAAGGTCCAGAAAGGTCAGCAGCGTTAAAAGAAGAAGTTGATCGGCTCATGGAGAATAACTTTATCAAAGAATCTACCTATCCGAATTGGGTTTCAAATCCAGTGCTGGTTAAAAAAGCCAACGGAAAATGGAGAGTGTGCATCGATTTTTCAGATCTAAACAAGGCCTGCCCCAAAGACTGCTTCCCATTACCCAGGATCGATCAACTGGTAGATGGAACAGCGGGACATGAATTGTTATCTTTTATGGATGCCTACTCCGGATATAACCAGATCATGATGCATGAGCCAGATCAGGAGGACACGAGCTTTATCACCGATGTTGGTCTTTACTGCTAGAGAGTTATGCCCTTCGGGCTGAAGAATGCGGGGGCAACCTACCAAAGACCTGTTAATGCTATGTTCAAACCACAATTGGGCAAGACTATGGAAGTCTACGTCGAGGACATGTTAGTAAAATCTAAGAAAGCAGTGGATCACATAGAACACTTAGCAGACATGTTCGCAGTCCTCCGAAAATACGGAATGAAGCTTAACCCTTTAAAATGTTCATTTGGCGTGGAGTCCGGAAAGTTCTTAGGTTTCATCGTGAGCGCTAGGGGCATTGAGGCTAGTCCAGCTCAAATTACCGCCTTAAAAGAAGTCAAAGCTCCTAGAATGAAGAAGGAATTGCAAAGTCTCAACGGAAAAGTCGCCGCCTTGAGTTGGTTCATTTCCAAAGCCACTGATAAATGCATCCCATTCTTTGACGCCCTAAAGAAAGAAAAGAAAAACTTTGATTGGACTCCCGAATGCCAAAAAGCCTTTGATGAATTGATTCGCCATATGGAAACGCCTCCAATACTTTCTAGGCCCGGCGATGGTGAGGATCTTCTTATATACTTGGCAGTACATCTCATGCTTTAAGTGCAGCGCTGATACGAGAAGACAAGAGGATTCAACATCCGGTTTACTATATCAGTAAAAGACTCACTGGGGCAGAGATGAATTACTCCAAGTTGGAAAAACTCGCCTATTGCCTACTGATTGCATGGAGGAAGTTGAGGCAATATTTCCAAGCTCATCCTATCAGAGTCCTCACTGATCAACCTTTAAAGCAAGTCCTGTTTCGCCCTGAGACTTCGGGTCGTCTTTTAAAGTGGAACATTGAACTCAGTCAATATGACATCACTTATCATCCCCGAAAAGCAATCAACGGACAAGCTTTAGCGGATTTCATCGCAGAATTCATAGATAAGGGTAACAGTGAGGAAGAAACGATCGATGATTACCCAATCCAATGGAAGTTATATGTTGATGGTGCGAGAAATGACTACTGTTCTGGAGCCGGAGTTGTACTTGAGACCCCTGATGGTCGGTCATTATGCTATGCACTGAGATTGGAATTTCCTTCAACGAACAATGAAGCAGAATACGAAGCTCTTATCGCTGGCTTGAGAATTGCTAAAGAACTAAACATCCGAGCATTATAGATCTTCGGTGATTCTCAGCTTATTGTATGCCAAGTCAAGAAGGAATTCCAAGCAAAAGGGGGAAATCTTCCTGCCTACTTGTTAAAGGCTTGAGAACTCCTGTATGACTTCGATCATTACACGATAAGCCATATTCCTCGAGAAGAAAACACGAAAGCAGATTCTCTCGCAAAGTACTCTAGCACAGGCGAAGCTCAATTTCTGGGGTTGACTCCAGTGGAAGTCCTGTCGGCTCCAAGCATTGATGAGATGGATGTTGATTGCATCATGAGCGTGTCTCAAGAGCAAGAATCATGGATGACTTCGATAACAGAATATCTGCTCAATGGCTCTTTACCGGAAAATTCAAAAGAACGACAGAAGCTACTGAGGAAAGCCTCTCGCTATATAGTCCAGGATGGCCAATTATACAGACGGGGATTCTCAATGCCGTTACTTCGATGTGTATCCAGGGAAGAGTCCAAAACAATCCTAGCTGAGGTGCATGGGGGAGAATGTGGTGATCATTTAGGTGGTCAAACTTTAGCAAAGAAGATTCTCCGATACGGATATTTTTGGCCAGAAATTAATCGAGATGCAGTAGACTATTCCCGAAAATGTGACAGATGCCAAAGATTCGCCAAAATTCCTAGAGCACCTTCTACTGAACTCACACAGATGGTCAGTCCATGGCCGTTTGCAATATGGGGGATAGACCTTGTAGGACCTTTACCAACTGCCAAATCTGGAATCAAATATGCCGTTGTTGCTGTAGATTATTTTACTAAATGGGCTGAAGCTGAACCATTGGCTACGATCACCTCTAAGAAGATGATAAATTTTGTGACTAAAAGTATCATTTGCAGATATGGCGTGCCTCAAAAGATAATTATAGACAATGGTACTCAATTCGAAAGTGAAGAATTCCAAGATTTTTGCAAGCGATTCAAAATCCGAAAAAGCTTCTCAGCGGTGGCTCATCCGCAGGCAAACGGGCAGGTGGAAGCAGTAAACAAAATCATCAAGTCAACCATCAAGAAGCAACTTGAAAGAGCAAAAGGTGGTTGGGTCGAAAAGCTACCACTAGCACTATGGGCATAGAGAACTACCCACAAAACTGCGACTGGACATACTCTGTTTTCATTGGCATACGGGTCAGAAGCAATGATTCCGGTAGAAACAGAGTTCCCTTCACATAGAAGAATTCATTTCAATCAAGCAGAGAATGAAAAACTACAGCTTGAGGCACTAGATCTCCTTGAAGAAAAAATAGAAGAGGCTGAGATCAGAATCGCAGCTCATCAGCAAAGGATAGCCAGACATTTCAATTTCAAAGTTCGCCAACGAAGCTTTAAGATTGGAGATCTAGTCCTAAAGAGAATCATGACGGCGACAGGTGTGTTTGGGCCAAATTGGGAAGGACCATATGTCATAGGTCAGAAGCTTCTTGACGACACATTCAAACTCGCTACTGTCGAAGGAGATCAAATTCCAAGGGCTTGGAACAGCAATCATTTGCGTCCATACTTTACTTGATAGCTTTGTTGAAATATTGTAAAAAGAATTATGAATGTATGATTCTTGTAATTGAAAGCAATTGTAAAACTGATGCAAGTGAATAATGAAAGACTATAAAGTGGATGTAGGCCCAAATTCTTGGCCGAACCACTATAAATCTTGTGTTTCTTATTATTATTACATGTTTGCTTTATTTTCGATATGAAAAGTACATTAAATGTATTGCTGAAATGTCTTTAAATTTTTGCAGACAATGAAAATAAAACTTGCACATTACAAGACCAAGTGATTCTGGTTATCATTCAGCAAACAAATTTCGAGTCACAAAAGTCCCGAATTCAAATCCTAGATAGGAAGTGCTTCGGCCAATGATTTCGCCGGAAATGGGCCATTGCTCATAAATGGAGATCGTTTGAACAAACAAACATCCAATTAAGAAGCTTATGCCCGTTCTCGTGAACTTGCCTAACAATGAAGTACACTTCTTTGGATTAAACAAACTACTTGTAAGAGAAGGGAGTGCGAGCTTGAAAAGAAAAATAGAGGATCGCTGAAAAGGCATAAGCAAGTGGACAAGGAACAACTAAAGCCCTCTTCGGAGGCACAAGTCCACTTCGGAGGCACAACTCTTCGGAGGATAAAGACCTCTAACGAGGCATATGCTACAAAAAAGAAAGTTCTCTACTCAACAAAAAAGATTGGAGGAGTCATGACCCTCCAACCATGAGAGAGTAACTTCCAGGCAATCTTCGGAGGCACATTTCACCAGGAGTTGAAGTGCGACAGCCGCTCTTCAGAGTTTCACTTCACCAGAGTTGAAATGCAAAACAAAATAAAAGCCCTCTTGGGAGGCCCATTTCACCAGGAGTTGAAGTGCGACAGCCGCTCTTCGGAGTTTCACTTCACCAGAGTTGAAATGTAAAACAAAATAAAAGCCCTCTTCGGAGGCCCATTTCACCAGGAGTTGAAGTGCGACAGCCGCTCTTCGGAGTTTCACTTCACCAGAGTTGAAATGTAAAACAAAATAAAAGCCCTCTTCGGAGGCCCATTTCACCAGGAGTTGAAGTGCGACAGCCGCTCTTCGGAGTTTCACTTCACCAGAGTTGAAATGCAAAACAAAATAAAAGCCCTCTTCGGAGGCCCATTTCACCAGGAGTTGAAGTGCAACAGCCGCTCTTCGGAGTTTCACTTCACCAGAGTTGAAATGCAAAAAAAAAAGAAAAAAAGAAGAGAGCCTCTTCCAAGGGGCAGAAACAAAAAGACCTCTTCCCAGAGGCACAATAAGACAGAAAGACCTCTTCCCAGAGGCAGAAATGAAAAGACCTCCTCCCGGAGGCACAATCAAGCAGAAAGACCTCTTCGGAGGCACACGTTTCACCAAGATTGAAATAAAACTTCCAGGTGTTGAAACGTGAAAAAGTCTTCCTCATAGGTGCAACTTTTCAAAGAATAACTTTCAAAGGAAGAATGAATTACTTATTCTAGAAAATTCTCTTCCTCAAAAAGAAGTTGAAGTACCTTTCAAACACCCGCTTTACCACATAGAAGATTTCATTCAGTAAAATGTGTATATGCACAAAATAAAAAGTGATATCTTCGAAGGATGAAGCGTAGAAACTTATTTGTACTCTGTTTTTTAACGAAATAATATTCCTCCAAATGTGGAATAATTATTCTTTAAAATATAAAAGTACAAGTTCCTCATAAAATAAAATATTACAATGAGCTTATGGTATAGGGGCAACATGGTATAACTACATCGGTAAAATTGTGCTCGAACAATATATACCACAAGCTTACTGCAATATCGTACAAAGAAACTTGTACAAAAATGAATAGTAAATGCATTCTCAGATACAGACAGAAGTTTGTACAAAGAAAAAGAATCATTTTATTCAACACTATTTTATACAGGTACAGGTTCCAAAGTAAAAAGAAAAAGAAAAGCGGGGGGCCGGTACCCGCACAATTTCCGGTCAGTACATGCAAAAAAGGCAAAAAGCGATATGAAAGCCACAGAACCAGAGCCATCATTTCTTCTTCCGCCCACCTTTTGAGCCCGCACCTGGCCGAATGACCAACTTTTTAGGCCAGCTTGTAAGGGTAGGGGATGAAGGAGAAAGGGGCTCGGTCGGACTTTCTTCCGTCTCTTCTTCGCCAGTTAAAGATCCCTTCTTCTTCTTCTTCTTGGAAACTCCCTGCTTTCCTCTCTTCTTGGAGGAAGACCCACTCCCTGGAGAAAGAAGTTTAGATAACGGTTCAGCGTCGGAGCCAGTTGGTTCTGGAGTCCTCTTGCTTCCTTCAGTTTCTTCTCCTCTCGGATCTTGAGAAGCAACAGGATCATCTAAGCCGTGAAGAGCTTCTATTTGCTCCTCTTGTGACCCGGGTTGCGAGGCAGAAGGAGGAGTGACCTTAAGAGGCGGAGAAGGAATAATTGGAGGAGGAGAAGCCTGAACAATGCCCGACATTTTCTCTACAGAAGGAAAAAAGTTCAAGTCAGTAAAAAGCGGAGATAAAGGTTCGCTGAGATTCAAGAAGTAGTCAAAAAGCTCATCAAGTTCGTAAGAAACAGATGAGCAGTCTACTTGGGCAAGATTGTCAGTAGGGTTACCTGCAGAAGTCGGTTCCCTGACGTCAACTTCGTAAGCCTGTGCCTCGGCACTCTCGCCGCCTTCATCTCCACCTTGTATGCTTGTGATCTCAGTGGTAACTTTAGTAGGAGATGGGGAATGAGAACTAGAACCGATAATGTCAATTTCGGCTGAAGGAGAAGGTTGAATTGGAGCAGTTGAGATGATTTTTCCTGAATATTCTCCTGCCGCTGTTTCGGCCCTTAATTTTGCAAGCTGTTCTCTCCCCCTAGTGAGAGCGGCACGAGCATCATCATCAAGATAGTGCTCCTCAAGAGCTGACTCGGCATAGCCAGCGCCGTTACCACCAAGCATATCGAGTGCGGCCTCCCAAACTTCAGCCAGAGTAATTTAATACTTGGGGCCTAGAAAGGCGAGGTTACCGCGCCCCAAGATGCTATGCAGGTAGAAATCAAATAACGTTGAACTGATGTTGGTCCTCGTTGCCTCGTGAGATTCTTCAGCTGCAATTTTGCCGGCAACGGCCTCATCACGCTCCATTTCAGCTTTAGAAAGTTAAAGCTTAAGCATTTGAATCTCCGCCTCTTGGGAGCTGTTTTTCTTCCGAAGCTCTTCAATATCAGCAACATAGCCCTCACTAATTCTTTTCTGCACTTCAAGCCTGTCTTTGGCATCTCTTTGGCTGGCATGAGCATCTCTCACTTGTTTTAGGAGCACTTCTTCTTTTTGAGAATAAGAAGTAGAGGAAGCAGCAAGCTCTTGTTTCAGTTCTTCAACTTTTGCTTCAAGCTCTTCTTTGTAAGAAGCAATGCTCCTCATCTCAGTGTCATGTTGCTCAAGAACCTTTTGCCATTCGGCTTTATCATTTTCCATAGTGAGCATGGCCTCTATGTTTGCACGATTAACCTTTTAGAGCTCGTCAACAAGTTTTTGCCAGTTCGACATCCTCTCAATATCAAGCTTGACGGCATCAAGGTTTCGTAACATAGCAGACTTGTCAATAGGGACCAAGTCAAGGTCAAACCTTACTCCCTTCAGACACCACTGTGGAAACCGACTTTGCAAAGTGGCCGGACCCGGTCCGACTTGGAATTTGGGCCTGCTAATTATTGTTTGGATGTCTGTCTTCCCGAGAGCGGGAGAGCCGGAAGGAATGTCTAGCGAGGCAGAGGCAGTAACCTTTTCAGGAGTTGCAGAGGTGTGCTTCTCACCATGTCGGGCTCGCTTGCTCGAATCTTCAACCATATGACTTTTTCCTCTGTCATCATGGGATTTTCTTTTATGGGAATCGTCGCCTCTCTGCGAAGAATCGTGGCGCTCCTCCCTCTCTCTTTTTTCATGGCACTCCTCTTGAGCCCTCTTCTCTTGAGCCTTTCGAGCGGCTCTTTCTTCATCAGATTCTCTGTAAGAGGGGAGGTAACGCCTGTAATCATATTAGCTACGCCTCCCGTAGCTCTGGAAATCATCATAGTAGGATCCGCTGCGCCCCATCAAAGGATCTGAAACAAAGAAGAGCTAAATTTTAGAATTCTTCAAAGTACAAAAAGTCAGGAGCGTAAAAGTGCCGAAAGAATTCTAAGTGTGTGTGATGTGCAAACTACGCGCATCAAACTACGAACCACTCTTTAATTGAGGAGTGGTTGCGGGTGTAACAGTTAGCGTCAACTCTTGAGTTGACGGAGTCTGTTGCAGGATAGAAGTCGCTTCAACTACTGAAGAAGAAACCCCGGCAGTGATAGGATCATCTTTAAAGATCTCTTGCGAGGTGGCAAAGAGGTCGCTCAGCCCTTCGAAGGTATCGTCCCTGCTCTGCTTGACAAGGCTAGTTTTCTCGGCTTCTTCGCCAGATTTCTGTGAACGTCGGGGAGATCCCTGAGGCTCTTCTTCCTCAATAACCGAGGCAAGTTCGACGGATGGCCCCGCAGCATCAACAGAAGTGGAGCACTTCACTAGCGAAGCCTCGGGAGCAGGTCCTTTTGGTATGGATGTGTCTGTAGAAACCGGGGCATCTGATGCTTTAGGTGGGGAATATGGAACCTCGCAGGGGTGTGTGGAGCGAGAAGGGTGAAGAAGTCCGAACTGGTGAAGGAATTCGTCGTTCAGCAAAAATTTCATATCCCGCTCTTCAACCGGTACAGCTACAAGCCTCTCCAGAGTTGGCTTGTGACTGGGATCTTTACAAGGAGGCGGGAGCGCTGAAATAAAAAAAAATGATGATGAAGTTAACACTTGGCAATTTGAACTTCAAAAAATTCAGAGTATAGAGGAGCAAAAGGTAGATGATCTTACTTCCTTCTCTCCACACAGCATAAAACCCTGGGGGCAGCGGACATAGAAAAATTGAGTCAAAAACCCATGAGCGCTGTCAGGAAGACCGATGATCAATTTACGATTTCGAGCACTTCTCATGACAGTAATAGAGGGGTGATCTTTAGTCCTGGTGAAAGAGCATAGGAAGCAAATCTCGTCAAAGCTTGGGAATCGATCAAGCGTCCTCCTAAACAGTACACACAACCCCATTAAAATGGCATAACCATTGGGGTGTAATTGGGATGGGGCGATGGCCAATTGACGAAGAAGTTGTTGGAGAAAGTCATTGAAAGGAGGAACGTCCCCACTCAGGCACATTTGTCGATTGACCGTTACAAAGCCAGGGGGTGCTATGTCAGCAGTGTTACTTCTCTCGGGAAGAATGGCATCTGATTCAGCAATGCCAAACTGAGCGCACAATTGACGAAAAACTCTGTACGATAAAGTAGAAGAGGCTCTTTTGGAAGGATTGACCAGTGGAGCCGGAATAACAGTTGCCCCTCCAGTCTGAACCGTTGTATCCTCTTCCTGGGAAGTCATTCTACACAAGCAACTGGATATTCAAATGTGAAGGTGCACGTTTCCTAAAAGTGTGAAGTGTCGTGCAAAACTAATAAAAATAGCAAGTAAATATAACTGGAATTAAACTAGTCGATGATTGATCGATTACAAAATTTCAGAACTTGTTAATATAAAGTTCAAGCATAATATTAGTGCAGGCTGGTCAGTTTCAATTGACTATTTCAGTGTTGCTTTAATATTTTACTTGAAATTGATGAAAGCACTTCGTTCACACAATTTGTTTGAGTTAATTATCTGTTATTAACTAATCTATCATTTGACGTGGGCAGTCAATGGCAGTATGTTTGTCCCATTTTTCTGCAAGTGTTGTGTTTAGCAGGTTGATAGCGTTAAAGTTAGAATAATCTGTAAAGAAACGCAACAAAGTTCAAGCAGTATATTTTGGCAATTCAAATTGGAAGTACAATCAAGTTTCGACGACAGCTTGAAGTTTTCAAATTTTTGTTCAAGCCATTTAGTCACAGTCCAAAAATCCTCTAAGCCCTAAGTCGTTCACAACCTAACAGAAGGATGAAATTGGCTTAGGCTAAAGGAAATAATTCAGCCGTAAAAGATTATCTAAGTGCTGAGTCGTCCACGATCTAAAGGTTGAGTCGCCCACGACTCACAAGACTTCCTGCAAGTTAAGTCGTTGGCTCATTGAATCGTTGGACCTATAAGCCGCAAGACGTGTTGAGAAGAAAAGGCTTCGGTTTAAAATGGAGTGGGTCTCTCGAGGTCTTAACTCGGCTACGACTCAGGACTAAATTGTTCACAACCCAAAGGCCAAGTCATGAAAATCTCAAATCAAGACAAAGCAATGGAGTACAAATGAAGCTAAGTCTTAAGTCGTCTAGAAACAAACACAACCTGAAGGGTTAAGTCGTGCGTAATCAAGGTCGTAAGGGATCTTAAGTCAGTTACTTCGAGAATTGTGCAAATCGGCAGAGTCGTGAAAATCTCACAACATCTCACCTAACCCGTTAACCTTCTAACACTTAACCCGTTAGCCCGATAATCTCTCAATCGACAACAACCCCAGTTCTGCCACACCACCGAATCGTCGCAAATCACGAGTCGTCTTAAGTCAAATCAAACAAACTTCGAGTTCTTCGACGACCAATGCAACAATACTCGCACAGTTAAAGGGGGGAATCAGAGACGGAAGACGGGGCTCAAAGATCGACAATGATAATCGGCGATTGGGAAATGGGAAAATTGCTCACGTGATATGAAACTGGAGATGGTTGGAAGTAAATCAAGTTAGGATCGCCGTAGGAAGCTCGGAGAAATGCTGATGGCGAACACGACAGGGAGCTTGGAGAGATATTAATGGCGGATACGACTTAGGAGATTGATAGTGAGCATAAAGAAATAAGAGAAATGACTCAAGCCTTTTATACACCAAGACAGTGGAACTTGAAACGGCACAAGAGAGTTAAGGAAAGTCGAAGCACACGACCTACGACTTAGGCGTGTGCTTCGAGGGGCAAATGTTAACCCCGTTAAGACAACGACTTATGACTTGAGGCCACCATGATCTAACAGTTAAAAGCACTCTGCGACTTAACAAGTTAAGAACTCAAGTTATGGACGATCTACGACTTATGAATGGTACGACTTAACGGTTTAACGTGTTAAAGAAATGGCCGACTCAACGACTCGAGGGAAACAGCAACTCAATGGATCAAGGAGGGTACACGACTTAGGGTCTGGACGAGTTAACGAGTTAAGGTCCAGACCACTTAAGAATTGGAACGGACCAAGAAGTCTACGACTTAAGGAAATCTACGACTTAAGAGGTGGCCTGACTCAAGAGGGAAATAAGTTAACGACCTAAAGCTATCTATGACTTACGACCTAGCATGAGTCGTAAACGACTTAAGGCCTCTGCGACTTAAGATATGTCATGTCTCAGGGGAGGTACACGAGTTAAGGAGTCTACGAGCTAAAAAGCTTACGAGTTAAGGAGCTAACGACCTAACAGGATTAAGACCTAAGCGACTTAGGTCATGTCACGACTTAAGAAAGTTCGCGACTTAAAGACGTCACGGCCTAAGACTTAGACAGCAAGTTCAATACCATGCCGTAATAAGATGACTCGTTGACGACTTACGACCTAGTTTAAGTCGTACACAACCTAAAACTACAGAGCCAAGATTTTAGTGCTGCCTCACTTTAAACCGTGACCTCTTAACTCGCGAACGAGTTAGGACTTGTATCCAGATGAATGAAGAAAAGCTCAGAACCACTACACCTGCTCCACTGCCTACTGACTTTTGAACCTTGAGTCGAGTGCGACTTACGACTCTCCATGAGTCGTACACGACTCATGACTTGCGAAAACTTATGCCTAGAATTCTCTATAAATAGAGGGCTAACTCCAACATGAAGGGGACTTTTTTGGATCATTCTCTTCGTGACATCAAGGCTCTACTATCTTCAAGACAATCTAAACTCCATCACTTCAAATTCGCGCAAGATTCTTAGACCAAACTTCACACAAAGATTCGACATATCCAATCATGGATTCAAAAAACTCTGTGGCATTGAAGTTCTTCCTAGCTACTTGTCTTTTTGAATTGAGTTGGATTGTAATTGAAAGAGATTGTAATAAGTTGTAATTCAGTCAGCAATAAAAAGGATTGAAGTGGACGTAGGCTTGATCATAAGCCGAACCACTATAAAACTGCTGTTGTTTACTGTTTTTTCTACAGTTTTCTGCTTATACTCTGTTCTCGAATCATCGGGTGGTGCTTTCACAACTACACTTTACACACCGGGGTGTTAGCGTTCAAATTTTAGCGTTAACATTACAATTTCTCAAAATCAGGCTAAACTCAATACCAAGATTGAGAGATTAGAAAAGAAAACCAATAAGAAGTTTAATTCTATTCGTGACTTCCTAAATAAAATTTGGGAACGTATTGGTTGCTCATCTTCAACTTCTACCGAGGTCTTTAATCCCGCACCCTTTCAATGGTCATCTAGCTCTGGTACTAACAATGATGAAGATGATGATGATGAAGAAGGTGATGATCATCCTAGTTCATCTTTCTAAAATAGTGGTGGTATAGAACTTTCACTTCAATATTTCATAACATATCTTTTTGCACTGCTTGTTGATTCCTGTTGTCTATTTTGGTATGTAACTTTAAAACATTTGCTACTATTTCCTTCCTTATGTAACTTAAACATCTGCTACTATTTTTTGGCTCCTTGTATCTAGTAGTGATTCTGATGCTTCTCTGATTCTCAAACTCCTTGTTTATATTTTAAACTTTCCTTTTTGGTCGATGTCAAAGGGGGAGAATATATAAGGGGTGTTTATATTGAGGGGGAGCTTATAGTAAGACGGAGTAAATATAACTCTAATTCCTATTATATATGCTTATATTGTGTATATATAGTTGTAGTCATCGTCAAAAAGGGGGAGAATATTGGAACTTCGTATTTACGATATTTCGTAATTACAATATTTTGACTATAACAACTATATACGTCATTATTGTATACTAACTTGTTTTTTTACAGGATTCAATCAAAGACCGGATTCAAATGAGCTACGACTCTTAAGTATGTATCGAGTCTATGTCTAGAGTTTAAAATATGTTAAAATCTCTCCTATATGATATACACTAACATTATCATTTCATATTTTCATGTTTTAAAAGGGAATCTCATTTTTCATGTTACATTCAGACGTCTGAATGCTTAAATTCAGACGTCTGGTTCTAGAAGTTTGAATATTGCAAACTACAATATTTAGACGTCTGAAAGTTATATTTCAGACGTCTGAATATAACACTTTTTTGCCTATCTTCTTTCTGTTTTGATTTCGTTGCATTTCAAAAGTTTGAATTTTTAATTTCAAATGTCTGAATATTTACAACGGCTATTTTTTTTGAAAAGACATTTCCATTCATGAAGAGATGCGATCTTTAATCCAATAGATAAACATTACTCTTGATGATAACTCTTCATGAAGAGTTGTAACTATTTACTATCTATATAAACACATTAGAATCAAGTTTTAATATTATCAATTTTCTATTGATTATTATTTTATTTTTGAAATTCTTGATTCTAATACATTTGTGCTTTCAACATCATTCAAATTCATTTCCCACTTCCTTAATCTTCACGCATTTACACATATATCATAAAGGAGAAAGATTATAGGAAATTTGTACTATCAAGAGACAAATTCGTGTTATTAAGAAAACATTGTGTCACATACATTCTGTATAAGTTGAAGTCCTCTTCGGCTGTTGAGGCAAAATCCTGTTCTGCTGCTCAGGTCCCTTGTTCGGCTGTTCAAGGGTTGTATAAACCTATTACTCCGGGTTAAATGAGGATTGTTATTAGTAAAATTCCAGAAAGGAGTCTGGGACTGGACGTAGAATGGGAAGTTCGAACCAGTATAAAAATTCCTGGTGTGCTTATTTTATTTTTTACTTATTTACATTGCTATAGTATTTTAGCTTATTTCCGTACTAGTATAGTATAATTCCATATAGCACGATCCGCACAGTAACTTATAGTGCGCTCATGGCGGAAGATGCGAGGCGGTGTAGAATTGGTATTAGAGCCAACTGTCTTGTTTTAGATTAGTTATCAATGACAAATTCTTTTAGTAGTGGTATGAAAAATTATAGCATCACCATATTTGTTAGAAAAAGAAGTTTTTGGGACATGCAAGGTGAAGACTAATGACGGTGTTCTTCAGCAACAACTTCATTCGTTTAGAGGAAGAGATAAAAGCCGGAAGCACCTTGGAGGTAGAAGAGATTTGCGTAGGTCTCATTTCATGGGTCCTAGAAGGGGTGCTTGCTATTATTGTAAGAAGAAGGGACATTTCATATGTGATTGTCTAGCTCTTAGAAAGAAGAGAGAGAAGAAGGAGAAAGCTTCAGTTTTGCCAACAGTTAGATCAGATGTGGATAGAAGTGATAGTAATACATCATTACTTTCAGCCAGTATTTCACCTTTAGAGCATACAAGTTGGGTGATTGATTCTGGAGCCTCTTGTCATATGATGCCAAATAGAAGCTGTTTTGTTAGTTACAAGAAAATTGATGGAGGAGCAGTTCATATGTGGAATGACACATCTTGTCATGTTGTGGGTATTGAAAGTGTGAGGTTTAGGATGCATGATGGTGTTGTTAGGACTATCATGGATGTTAGACATGTTTCAATGCTGCGTTGAAGTTTGTTATCAGTTGGACCTTTGAGTAGACTTGGTATGAGGACAATAATAGATGGAGAGAATTTGAAAGTGGCGAAGGGTTCCTTAGTTGTGATGAAAGGGGTGCGAGTTAATGATATTTATGTGCTTCATGGAGAGACTGTCTTAGAAGAGTCGGTAGTTTCTACTGATTCTAGTATTTCAGATTCTACTCAGTTATGACATATTCATTTATGTCATGTTGATGAGGAGAGTC
This sequence comes from Allium cepa, assembly GCA_030765085.1. Classification (NCBI taxonomy): domain Eukaryota; kingdom Viridiplantae; phylum Streptophyta; class Magnoliopsida; order Asparagales; family Amaryllidaceae; genus Allium; species Allium cepa. The sequence goes on along the minus strand of CM060929.1, from coordinate 912,444,355 downwards.
TTGAAATATTAAAGAAGCGTGGGTTGATTGATGGTGTTTGTCAGTCGAAGCCGAGTTATTGTGGAGATTGTTCTTTTGGAAAGAAGAAGCATGTCACATTTGATGTTGGAAGACCTAGAGAAACAGAGTTTCTAGAGTATGTTTATTCTTATATGCGGGGACCCACCCCAGTTGCATCTTTTGGTGGAGCCAATTACCTCGTCTTATTTGTGAATGATTTCTTACGTAAGGTCTGAGTCTATTTCTCAAAGTCCAAAAACGAAATATTTGTTCGGTTTTGTAAGTGGAAGACCTTTGTAGAGAAGCAGTCGAGGAAGCGTTTTAAGGTTCTCAAAGTTGGAAATAGTAGTGAATTTATGTCATAAGAATTCACTAATTATTGTGAGTCCGAGCATGTAATTAGAGATTTTTCCATTTCTGTTGAGTCACATTGTTATGGAGTGGCAGAGAGCATGTGTCAGATATTTTGGAAGAGAGCTATAAGCTTAAGAACGGCTGCTGGTCTAGAAGAAAGATTTTGGACGGAAGCGATATCTATAGCAGTATTTCTCATTAACCGCATACCTTCTATTGCCATAGATATGAAGATCTCATAAGAGATATGGAAAAGAGAGTCTGTTGATTATTTATTCCCTAAAGTGTTTGGTTGTTCAGCTTATTTAGAAGATGAGAGACATGATAAGTTGAAGCCTAGAGAAAGCAAGCACATTTTGTTAGGCTATAGAGAAGGAGTGAAGAGGTATAGGTTGTGTTGTAAAACAACTAGGAGAATTGTGACTAGCAGGCATGCGATATTTGATGAGAGGTCTTCGTTGAAGGTGGAGCCTCTATCAAGTGATGACATTGCAAGGACAGTAAATTGCCAAACACATTTGAAGTCAACAGATTGTTTTCATATTCGAAGAGATATAAGTATTTCCGATGATAGCATGGTTGATGAGAAAATTACAGAGGTTCAGACTCTAGGTGGAGCTCACTTGCTGGAAAGGCCTTTTGGTTCAGTTGGCCCTATTTGTAAGCATATTTGTAGCGCTGATTCTTCATCTTATGCTTTTACTGTTGTGGAGCTTGTTGGTGAGTCTGCTAATGTTGACTTAGGAAAGTCTAGCAAAATTCTTGTGAAGGAGATTGATGTAAATAATATTGAGTATGTCCTCGCTCAATTTGGAATGGAGAAGGTGAAGCGCGCTGTTAAATCTCCATTGGTCTCTCGAAGATTAGTATCTACATGTTCGTCTCCAACATCGGATTTGTTGAAGAATTTTGGTATTTGCTCGTATGCATTATGTTTGCTGATGTGCATACTATATTTCTTATGCTTAGGAAAGATTTAGAAGCTCTATTTGGGCAATATTGCCCAAAATAGTTCACATTGAGCTGTTGACGTTGACCCAATAATTTATCGAGATGTGGTGATGCAGAGAGATTGTTATATTTGAATCAAGGTGGAGTGTTGAATTTATGTGATTCAAATATTTTCCAAAAAAGACAATAAAATTATTAATTGATTCGGTCAATCAATTAATTAGGCTATATATGAAAAGATAAAGATGAATGATATATGTGATATCTTTTAGAGAAGGGAAACTATTTAATTGCTAACCAATTAATTAGTCAAAGAATTTGTTATATGAAGAAAGAAAAGATTGTTGATGGAGATTGACTCAAGTAAGGAAAATTATGGAAAGCAAGATCATCATTATCCATTTACATAGAAGTCAAATCATGTATATTCGGAAAGGTTTTAAAACATAATCTAAAAATTAATTTTCTTAATCTCTAAGTAACTCTTTCATTAAATCTATTTAACTGAATGAAGTTCATCTTCATATTTGTGTGAGCGTGTTAGAGAGAATCCACCATTATCTTTTTCTTCAGTAAACCCTAAATACAGTCAATCAATTAGGAGTTTTGAGCGTAAGCAAGTCTTTGGATAAACTGATTATTCAATTTGTAATTATAGGTTAGTCTCTCCACTACTACCTATTATTTTTTAATCTCTCTTTTGTACTCCATTTCTTCCGTGAAATAAAGAATAGTTGTTGGGTCCATGGAAGTAGGCAATCTAGCCGAACCACGTTAAATCTTTGTGTTCTCCGCTCTTCTGTATTTCTTTGTTTAGTGATTATTTTTCATTGAATTTGTGGTTTGTAATTAATCGACAAGCTAGATTCTTCTTTTGATTGTTTCCGTGCAATAGCATTCCGTTGCGTTTTTGGAGTTGGTGCAAATCAATTGAAATTTCCGCACAACACTTGCAACTGTAAGTTTTACATTTCTTCATCTTTTGTTCTTAAATTTTTCTCAAAAATTTATCCACAGATTCTTGATCCATATTAATACCTTGCTCCATTCTTTTTTTAAGTACAAACCCCAATTATCATTTCATGATTCAATATTACATCTGTAACACAATTCACTTTCAAATCATCATTTTTCTTGCTGTGTACATGAAAATTGTGCACATTTTTCCTTTGTCAGTGTACATGTTTGCTTCAGTTCTTCTTCTTTCACCTACAACTGTCACATAACTTCCTTCTTCCTCAATAAATTTCTTCATGTCATCATCGAAATTGCCACCTGCCGTCATGAATAAGGAATCAGAACAACCCATATCTTCCAAAGGATTTTAATTTACCTGAATGGATTTTAAGTACTATATGTTAAGTTTAAATTCAATGTTAGCTCTTAATATGTTCACTGCCAATTTTGGACATTTTCTTATTTTCCTTCACCTTTTCTTTTTCTTGATGTTTACATATGATTCATAATACAACTTTTTTAATTTGCATTTTTCTTATTTTTTTCTCTTCAGTTTTCTTCATTCCTACCTTCAGATATCAATGAGCTGATATAGTTATCAGTGGAACAATTGTTTCAGTTGTTGTATAAACACAATACTGCAACGTGGATTGCGTTGAGGTATTTATATTGATTTGAATTTTGTATCAACAGACACTAAATTTGTGCCTAATTTTTTCAACTGTGCTAGGATGATTTGCATATTGATTCATAACTTTAATTTTTTAATTCATATTTTTCTTATTTTGTTTCAGTTGGTCTTCATCCATACCTTCAGATATCAATGAGCTGGTACAGTCATCAGTGGTACAATTGTTTCAGTTGACATATAAACACAATACCACAACCCGATTTACATTGAGGTATTCATATTGATTTGAATTTAGTATCAACTGACACTAAATTTGTGCCTAATTTTTTTGAGCTGTGTTAGGATGATTTGCATATCAGTTAATTTCTCTTTGTTTATGCGACGACCCGACTTTCTACTACCAGAAAATCGCATCATCTTTAAGAAAGAAAGGGATAGAAAAGAGAAAAGATAGAGAAGAAGAAAGAAACAACATCAGAATCTAAACAGCGGAACGAATAAATTATATTAATCACATAATACTTTACATAGTATCATATACATCAGAGTTACACAGCTAAAACAACACATACTAGACAGTTATAAACACCTGTCTAGTTATACAACTCAATACAATAACTCAGAGAACACATAGCGGAAAAACTCTATAGCTATACGCAGAAGCCTCCTGCTCCATTGCTCCTCCACAATTCGTCAAAGCTAACCTGAATTCCCTTGGCTACTCGTAAAAATTTGAGTACCCAAGAGTTTATGAAAAAACAAAAATAAACTACGGGTCAGACATGGGTCTGGTGTGAGTAAACGGTTAAAGTTGCTTAACTACAAAAACCTTTTGAAGAAAAGGTATCACGTAAGACTTCCCACACATAAACATGGAAAAGTTTTTACCTTACGCTAACCAAAACATTTGATAGGAAATCCGATGATATTATAATAGTGTCTAGGGTTTTCAAGTAAAATACAGAAATAGCTGGAATGCTTACATCTCACGTTCTAACATAGTTGGGAAGAACTAATATGTACGGCGCTTATTGGATTTTGGATTCCATACGATGGCAGGGCTACTGGGGTACCGCCCGTCACAGTACGTGGCCTAGATCACCGTACCGAGGATCACTCCCGACCCCCTGCAACACAAAGCCAGACCCATTCCTTACTGAATAGTTCCGAATAAGACAACCCCGGCGATTCTAGCTATCAATCGCCCACACAACTGAATATAAAAGGGACCTCTAGACAGGGGTAAATCTTACTCTCTAGTGGGGGCTACCCACGAAGCCTTGCTGCACCTCCCCTGTTTTAGCCATTCCCGGTTGATGAGGCTTGAGGTTACGATTACCTTTATAGGACACATCACTTAGAATGCTCATCGTCCACCTGACGATGTTCTGAAAGCACTCAATCCATACAAGTTCGTTCCGGGTTCAAACGAAACCGAATGCATTATTTCATTACACTCATTTTGGAATCACCCTCAGAGTTAACGACAATAACCCTTGCATTCTAAACCACCATCTCGAATCTATAAGGTCTATTCCGTCAACTCATTACGGAATCACCCACAGAGTTATACTGACGTATAGCCCTTACACCTCGAGTCTTCACAAAGCTCCATTTTGACTCACGACCTAACGTTATTTGGAATCGATGTGGTTTTCGGATATCCAATATGGAAACCCGATCCCGGTCTCATCGAAATCCCAAAGCGTGTCTTTTAGGTACAAGTTGTTTTAAAGGTTTAAAATAATTCAATACAGTATCTATATACATACAGATAGATAACTCATATATCAATAATTGATAATCAACATTATCAAATAACAGGTAATCCATATAATCCATATCATAATAGATAATCCATATATCAACATTCCAATTGATAATCACAATTCAACCAAGCATTCATATCACACAACCATACTTATCTCACTACTGAGATCACAAAGCATTCAAGACAAACAATGTCATCCATTCATGCATAAGTAATGACTTACTAATACCACAATATAATTAATTTAAAATGAATTAAATTAACTATCTCCATCTCTAATTAATTTAAAGTGAATTAAATTAATTACTTCTTAATTAAATTAATTATTTCATCAAAATAAATCTTGCTTAAATAACCATTAGTTAAACCAATTACTAAATCACCATCCTAAATAATCAACCATGATTAATTAACTCTTAATCAAGTAATTAATCCTTAATTATTTTCTTTAATCATATCCATTAATGAACCTTAATTAATTAATCATGCTTAGATTAATTGCTTTTAAATAATCAACTTAAATACAGTAATTAATTATTCCTAATTACTTCTTAATTACTTTATAACTTCTTTGATTTATTACACCAAGTAATAAACTTTTAATTACTTTAACAAGTAATTACCCATTTAAAATTACTTTCCAATCAGTAATTTATCTAACTCAATTACCTCTGTAATTAATCAATTACTTATCTTAAGTAATTAACCTTATCAAAACTTTATTAAGTTTATCAAGTGACCATATTTAATTAATTAGCAAATTAATTAATTACTTAATTTCAATCATCTTATAAAACAAAATTGAGTAATTCATCCCTAATTACTCATTAACCCAAATTAATCTTCAATTATAAGATTAATTATCTCCAACTATTAATAAACCTTAATTATTAATCAATTCTTAATCAAAAGTAATTAATCACTAATTACTTTTATAATTAATTAATTAAACTTAATTAACTAATTAATCAACTCTTAATCATTAATTATTAAACTTAATTATTAATTAATAATCTTAATTACAAATTAATTAATCCATAATTATCAATCAATTAATCCTTAATTATAATTAATTAACCTTAATAAAATTAGTTAATTAATTCTTAATTAACTTGCATTATAGATTAATAACCTTTTAATTATTAATTAATGAAACCAAATTAAATCTTAATTACTAGTTTAGTTATCCCTTAATTACTTAATTAATTAATTTCTAATTACATATTAATTAACCTCTAATCAATAATTAATCCATCATAATTATTAGTTAATTAAATTAGTAATTATCCTTAATTAATTACTTAATTAACCCCTTTTAAAATAATTAATAAATTTAAATAATTAGACTTAAAATTTCTTAATTAACTTAATTAATTATAACTCATTAAACTTAATTATCTTTAAGATAAAACATTATCTTTAATTATTTTGAAAACATTTTATCTTAACAACTAACTTAACTTAATTAAATCTTTAATTAAGTTTTAAAATATAAAGTAATCATTAATTACTTACCTTTAATCATTAATTAATAATTCCTTAATTACCAATTAATAAATTACTTTAACCTTTAATTGTTAATTATAAAAATCATTTTTCATTAACCAATAAAAACATTTCCTTATAAATTTTCTTTTTTTGTATATTTCCAAAATAAGTTTGAAAATAACATTAAGGTTTTTAACTTAAAAACATTTTGAACCATTCATACAAATTTATTATACAACAATTCATTTCAATAAATTGATTTAGCTTAATTATTAAAATTTTAAAAATTACTTTAATTTAAATTTAAAACTGGTTAAACATTTTCTTTGGGTTTACCCATGTGTACTTGAACCAAACAAGTACATCATCATCATCTTTTCAAAACTGTTAAACTCAACAGTTAAATCAAGTTGTAAAACCCGAGAAACAACTCGAAGCAAAAACCCAAAATTTCGTGAGTTTCCCCGAGTCAACTACCTTATACCCTGAGACCTCCTCGAGACATCAAACAACCCCAAAACCAACACAACCAACTGACACGCTATCCCCTGTGCAAGTGCACCGACGTTCAACGCCGCCGCAACCAACTCCAGCCTCTCTTACATATCTGCGACACCCACTGCAAACGTTCCCGACCATCTCTTCATCGCTACAGAACCCATATCAAAATCGAATATTATTTCAATGAGCAAATACACTTACACATTTATAAATGTATGCTAGTTTATAAAAAATACAATCTTTTAAAAAGAAATAAAACCAAATAAAATTTAAATAAAATTATATACAACATTTCAACCTTACTTTAGAATATTATTTCAAAAGCCTTGTATTTATTTTATTAAATAAATACAAATCAAATTTCTATTGATAATTTTCTATAAAAAGAAAAATAAAACAAAATCTTATTTTTAATTAAAAACATTATCTATATATTTTAAACTCAAACTATATTAGTAATATGTATGTATTTCTTTGAATTCAAATTTATATTTATTTTCAAAGTCAAATTTAAAAATCAAATCTAAAATAAATTTAAATAAATATAAACATCTATTTTTAAATAAGCACATTATTTTACAAATAATATATCCTATTTTAAAATCAATTTAAAATACACAGATTTAAATACATAGATATAAATGCATTTTAACACACTTATAAATTAAAAAAAAAACAATAAATCAATTTAGAATTTTATTTACACAATAAAATAATTATTCTTATTATAAAACCAATTTATAACAATAATTAAAATATTACTTGGTTAATTATCTTTGAAAATAACAATTTTATCAATTTCAAATAATTAAATTAAGAGATTATCAGCATTTTAAACTCCTGCAAATTCCGGGATATTACAATCCCCCCCCTTAACAGAATTTCGTCCTCGAAATTTAAAACAAAGATAATCCAAAGTTTTATTTTATTTTCAACCAATTCAAACATACATATCAGCTATACACTATCAATCAAACAAACAATTACATCCAACAACCAATTCAATCAAACAACACCAGCTATCCGGACACAGATCCGGATAAACTTCCTAAAATATATCGAGTTTCCCCAGTACAGACACAAGGATACTCGCTCTATTAAACCCAAACTAACTATACTTATAAGCTACTGAGTTCCTACTCAGCTAGATCTAAAATCTACACAAGATACCAGACCAAAGACAAGTCTGATCAACAACTAAAACCTCACAGAACTACTGGTCTCAAAAACCAGTGATGACCAAAACACGTACTCCCTCAGAGACACGTGCAATATTTTGAATTCCAGTTTTCCAAACTAGCAATTCAACTCTTCAAATCAAAGTACTGATCCTACAAAACTCAGAAGAATCCTATATACTTCGGAGCTCACCTCAAATCTCATTGCTCCCTTTACCAGAGAAATCTCAACAACATCGAAGTCTCCAACTTCGAATTCCAAATTCTTCCGTTACTTAACCTCAAAACTTTACCCGATGATCCGGGCTGCCAACAGATCCTTCCCGATCAGCTCAACCTTCGCTGATGCTTCTACAAACAAACTGGATCAACTCACAACTGATCCTCACAAGATCAATCCACAATCAAAACCAAACTTTACTATCAACAGTAGAAAACAACTTCTCCCATCTATAAAAGACAGAACAGAATCACTCGCCAACTTGCCTCAGATTCTGAAAAATAAATTCAGAAGTAACTCTCTAATCCGAAATACTGCAATTCCCAGTTGCTTCTACTCAAGAACAACAGCCACCTTGCTTCCGCTGCACAACTCTGATCTAGAGCATATGAAAATGCCGTAGACGAACACATGCACAGACTAAACATCACATCTCAGAAATAAGGTTCAACAGAAGTTCCAAGAAATACAGAGCTGCTACACCAAACAATCAATCTAGGAAACAACCTTCTATCCAGCTGAATTACCGGTATCACTCCTGACATCAAGTCAATTCAGAACTCAAACTCCAATGCGACAAATCTTTAACTTTCCTTAAAAATATATCCAGAAAAATCTTCAGCAACTCCTTAACTTCTACATCCTCTAGAAATGCCACAAATCCAAGCAAAAAATTATCTAAGATAATCACCAAACAATCGCAAGTCACTTTTGCGATCAAACCAAATCAAGATACTGTTCCCTCTCCACTGAACAGTTTATCCTTGACCAACTAATACATCGAAGAAACAGATCCTCACTGCTGCTTTTGAATTCCACCTCCAGGACATGCTAAGCCAAAAAGATCTTCCTGCTGAAACACAGAACACTCCCGAGCTGCAGTGCTAACACAGATGCCAAAGAATTCCAAAACAAAGCTCTCCGAGAAACTCGGACCTCCAACTAAACACATACACCCTGCTGAACTCAGCCACAACACCGAAGCAAACACACTTCCTTAAACTTGCTCTGAAAGAAAACATCTCCGGAAACATCCACAGTCACTACATCTCATCATGCAGCTACTACTTCCTGAGGTAACAAAATACCATCACTGACTTCTGCCCAACCGACAGATCCAAATTCTCAAAAATCCGCTCACACGAGCGCAATCAAACTTACACTTCAAAGATAATCTCCGAACCTTAACAGGTTTCCTTCAGAGATCAATAAAATTCTTACACCAAACTACAAAGATTACTCGAGACGGTATTAGGTCTACAGTCTCGACAAATACACTTCCAACCTCAACATTCAAACTCCAACCAATGGTAGCCGTGTTACACACACTACTACCCTATCCACCTTTATAACTTATGTCGGAAAACCTGAACAGGTAACCCAACGGATAGGTAGAAATATATATATATATATATATATATATATATATAGTTATATATAAAAATTACAAGTACGCTCTCTCAAGAAGACACCACTACAGAGCCTAGGTATTCACTCAACCTAACGCTCTGATACCAAGTGAGATAGTGTAGGCTTTGCAACCGTCAACAGCGGCTCACTCGACTGGTAGGCTTTTCAACCATTCCAGCCCCGCCGTGGCTCCCATTGGTACCTCGGGTTTGCTTTTACGGCCAGCCTCTCGACTCGCAACCAACCCCGCAAGACCTTATACTATCCCCGGGGGCATGTAGGGGTAAGAGTCTCCTGTTCGCCACCTAACGCAAAGCGAGAACCCCCTATCACGCTGTACTGTAGCAAACCCGATCCCGGTCTCATCGAAATCCCAAAGCGTGTCTTTTAGGTTCAAGTTGTTTTAAAGGTTTAAAACAATTCAATACAGTATCTATATACATACAGATAGATAACTCACATAACAATAATTGATAATCAACATTATCAAATAACAGGTAATCCATATAATCCATATCATAATAGATAATCCATATATCAACATTCCAATTGATAATCATAGTTCAACCAAGCATTCATATCACACAACCATACTTATCTCATTACTGAGATCACAAAGCATTCAAGACAAACAATGTCATCCATTCATGCATAAGTAATGACTTACTAATACCACAATATAATTAATTTAAAATGAATTAAATTAACTATCTCCATCTCTAATTAATTTAAAGTGAATTAAATTAATTACTTCTTAATTAAATTAATTACTTCATCAAAATAAATCTTGCTTAAATAACCATTAGTTAAACCAATTACTAAATCACCATCCTAAATAATCAACCATGATTAATTAACTCTTAATCAAGTAATTAATCCTTAATTATTTTCTTTAATCATATCCATTAATGAACCTTAATTAATTAATCATGCTTAGATAAATTGCTTTTAAATAATCAACTTAAATACAGTAATTAATTATTCCTAATTACTTCTTAATTACTTTATAACTTCTTTGATTTATTACACCAAGTAATAAACTTTTAATTACTTTAACAAGTAATTACCCATTTAAAATTACTTTCCAATCAGTAATTTATCTAACTCAATTACCTCTGTAATTAATCAATTACTTATCTTAAGTAATTAACCTTATCAAAACTTTATTAAGTTTATCAAGTGACCATATTTACTTAATTAACAAATTAATTAATTACTTAATTTCAATCATCTTATAAAACAAATTGAGTAATTCATCCCTAATTACTCATTAACCCAAATTAATCTTCAATTATTGGATTAATTATCTCCAACTATTAATAAACCTTAATTATTAATCAATTCTTAATCAAAAGTAATTAATCACTAATTACTTTTATAATTAATTAATTAAACTTAATTAACTAATTAATCAACTCTTAACCATTAATTATTAAACTTAATTACTAATTAATAATCTTAATTACAAATTAATTAATCCATAATTATCAATTAATTAATCCTTAATTATAATTAATTAACCTTAATAAAATTAGTTAATTAATTCTTAATTAACTTGCATTATAGATTAATAACCTTTTAATTATTAATTGATGAAACCAAATTAAATCTTAATTACTAGTTTAGTTATCCCTTAATTACTTAATTAATTAATTTCTAATTGCATATTAATTAACCTCTAATCATTAATTAATCCATCATAATTATTAGTTAATTAAATTAGTAATTATCCTTAATTAATTACTTAATTAACCCCTTTTAAAATAATTAATAAATTTAATTAATTAGACTTAAAATTTCTTAATTAACTTAATTAATTATAACTCATTAAACTTAATTATCTTTAAGATAAAACATTATCTTTAATTATTTTGAAAACATTTTATCTTAACAACTAACTTAACTTAATTAAATCTTTAATTAAGTTTTAAAATATAAAGTAATCATTAATTACTTACCTTTAATCATTAATTAATAATTCCTTAATTACCAATTAATAAATTACTTTAACCTTTAATTGTTAATTATAAAAATCATTTTTCATTAACCAATAAAAACATTTCCTTATAAATTTCCTTTTTTATATATTTCCAAAATAAGTTTGAAGATAAAATTAAGGTTTTTAACTTAAAAACATTTTAAACCATTCATACAAATTTATTATACAACAATTCATTTCAATAAATTGATTTAGCTTAATTATTAAAATTTTAAAACTTACTTTAATTTAAATTTAAAACTGGTTAAACATTTTCTTTGGGTTTAACCCATGTGTACTTGAACCAAACAAGTACATCATCATCATCTTTTCAAAACTGTTAAACTCAACAGTTAAATCAAGTTGTAAAACCCCAGAAACAACTCGAAGCAAGAACCCAAAATTTCGTGAGTTTCCCCGAGTCAACTACCCTATACCCCGAGACCTCCTCGAGACATCAAACAACCCCAAAACCAACACAACCCACTGACACGCTATCCCCCGTGCAAGTGCACCGACGTTCAATGCCGCCGCGATAAACTCCAGCCTCTCTTACATATCAGCGACACCCACTGCAAACGTTCCCGACCATCTCTTCATCGCTATAGAACCCATATCAAAATCGAGCTTCTGAGTTGAACTCGAACCCAAAACCACTACCTGAAAACACCCACATCCACATCGCCGATCAACAGATCACCCCTAGATTCCGGCCACACCATTCCCAAGCTTCCATGATCAAACTCCCAAAATCTCTTCAAGCTCGACGCAAAAATGAAGATGCAGAAGACAAATTTCCAAGTATGAACATAACTAGGTTTAAAAACAAAATTTAGAAAATCCAAACTCCTCAATAGATTAACTACCCGTCAGCCATTTTTACCACACTCACTGACCCTACTTCTAGCTCCATCCACAATCTCAAGTCACCCAGTTACACAAATCAACAGAAATGGGGAGAAATCCAATTTGCAGAGAACCCCAAATTCACATTCAATACTTTACTAAAAATTGTTATTTTGATTTTAAAAATCCTAACTTCCGAAGATGATTCAAGATGTATATTCCAATCAATATGAATTAACATTTAATTTTATCATATATCTGAGTTTTACTGTATTGTCTTGTTCCAGTAAGCTAAAAACAAAAATAAAAATACTTGAACTTGTCATTTAAAAACTAGATGCTGTTTAAACTAAATTACATGTTTGAGAATCAAATCTTTAAAGTGATTTGATAAAGAGTTTTGGTACTTTGGTTCATTTTAATCTCTGTGCATAAAAATAACAGAGAGGAGCAGTTTAATTAGCATGCATACTCAACACATTCTTATACACAGATCAATCACCAACATATAAACATGCAAGCATTAATTATTATAAAAATTAAACAAGCAACAGATCAATTACCACTTAAGCTTTTTAAGTTGTTGTTTACTTACCTTTTAAACAAGATGCAGAGAGTTGATAAAGCTGAAACTTGTAAAATAGTTTGAACTTGAAACTTTGAAAAGCTTTTGAACATTTGAACTTCAAAACTGAAAAGCTTGAATAACAATGCTTCTGGTTTCTTGCTTGCAGCTTCAGGTTTTCATATATAAGAATATTGATTCAGACATGGATTGGAGGCTTGCATCAGATTCTTGAAATCATGATGTAGATATGAATTGAAATTTGCAAATCTGGGTTTTACTGAATTGCTTCAGGTAAACAAATTTCCAGATCTTGAGAAAATGATTTATATGTTTGAACATTAATCTGGAAAGAATGTTTACATGCTTTGATTTGTAAACAAAATTGTTTCGGGTTTTTAATAGGAGCATGGTTTGAATTGAGGAGTAAATGCATGTTTTGGATGTTGAACAAGAGTTTGAGGAAGTTCCTGATCTTGGTTTAAAGGAGTAAATGCAGATTTTATATTGAGAAAAATTTCTGGTTTTGGGTGTTTTGAATAAAGATTGCATGATGGTTTTGGTTTTCTTTTAGAAATGAACAAAGAATTAAAGAAAATAAGAAATTGGGTTTATATAGGATAGATTTCAGATTTTATAAATTTAAAAGAAAATATAAAAAAGAATGGACACTTGTCTCTAATTACATAGAGGTTGTAACACTTGTTATCAAAGTGTTTAATAAATGAACATTTGTAAATATTGAGTTTGTTTTAATTTAAAAGAAAATTTAAAAGCTTTTTGAATTATTTTCCCTAATTACTAATGTGTTTCTTAAATTTAAAAATACTTTTCTAATTAAATATAAAATAAACAAATACACTTACACATTTATAAATGTATGCTAGTTTATAAAAAATACAATCTTTTAAAAAGAAATGAAACCAAATAAAATTTAAATAAAATTATATACAACATTTCAACCTTACTTTAAAATATTATTTCAAAAGCCTTGTATTTATTTTATTAAATAAATACAAATCAAATTTCTATTGATAATTTTCTATAAAAAGAAAAATAAAACAAAATCTTATTTTTAATTAAAAACATTATCTATATATTTTAAACTCAAACTATATTAGTAATATGTATGTATTTCTTTGAATTCAAATTTATATTTATTTTCAAAGTCAAATTTAAAAATCAAATCTAAAATAAATTTAAATAAATATAAACATCTATTTTTAAATAAGCACATTATTTTACAAATAATATATCCTATTTTAAAATCTATTTAAAATACACAGATTTAAATACATAGATATAAATGCATTTTAAACACACTTATAAATTAAAAAAAAACAATAAATCAATTTAGAATTTTATTTACACAATAAAATAATTGTTCTTATTATAAAACCAATTTATAACAATAATTAAAATATTACTTGGTTAATTATCTTTGAAAATAACAATTTTATCAATTTCAAATAATTAAATTAAGAGATTATCAGCATTTTAAACTCCTGGAAATTCCGGGATATTATAATCCTCCCCCCTTAACAGAATTTCGTCCTCGTAATTTAAAACAAAGATAATCCAAAGTTTTATTTTATTTTCAACCAATTCAAACATACATATCAGCTATACACTATCAATCAAACAAACAATTACATCCAACAACCAATTCAATCAAACAACACCAGCTATCCGGACACAGATCCGGATAAACTTCCTAAATTATCTCGAGTTTCCCCAGTACAGACACAGGGATACTCGCTCTATTAAACCCAAACTAACTATACTTATAAGCTACTGAGTTCCTACTCAGCTAGATCTAAATTCTACACAAGATACCAGACCAAAGACAAGTCTGATCAACAACTAAAACCTCACAGAACTACTGGTCTCAAAAACCAGTGATGACCAAAACACGTACTCCCTCAGAGACACGTGCAATATTTTGAATTCCAGTTTTCCAAACTGGCAATTCAACTCTTCAAATCAAAGTACTGATCCTACAAAACTCAGAAGAATCCTATATACTTCGGAGCTCACCTCAAATCTCATTGCTCCCTTTACCAGAGAAATCTCAACAACATCGAAGTCTCCAACTTCGAATTCCAAATTCTTCCGTTACTTAACCTCAAAACTTTACCCGATGATCCGGGCTGCCAACAGATCCTTCCCGATCAGCTCAACCTTCGCTGATGCTTCTACAAACAAACTGGATCAACTCACAACTGATCCTCACAAGATCAATCCACAATCAAAACCAAACTTTACTATCAACAGTAGAAAACAACTTCTCCCATCTATAAAAGACAGAACAGAATCACTCGCCAACTTGCCTCAGATTCTAAAAAATAAATTCAGAAGTAACTCTCTAATCCAAAATACTGCAATTCCCAGTTGCTTCTCCGCAAGAACAACAGCCACCTTGCTTCCGCTGCACAACTCTGATCTAGAGCAGATGAAAATGCCGTAGAAGAACACATGCACAGACTAAACATCACATCTCAGAAATAAGGTTCAACAGAAGTTCCAAGAAATACAGAGCTGCTACACCAAACAATCAATCTGGGAAACAACCTTCTATCCAGCTGAATTACCGGTATCACTCCTGACATCAAGTCAATTCAGAACTCAAACTCCAATGCGACAAATCTTTAACTTTTCTTAAAAATATATCCAGAAAAATCTTCAGCAACTCCTTAACTTCTACATCCTCTAGAAATGCCACAAATCCAAGCAAAAATTATCTAAGATAATCACCAAACAATCGCAAGTCACTTTTGCGATCAAACCAAATCAAGATACTGTTCCCTCTCCACTGAACAGTTTATCCTTGACCAACTAATCCATCGAAGAAACAGATCCTCACTGTTGCTTCTGAATTCCACCTCCAGGACATCCTAAGCCAAAAAGATCTTCCTGCTGAAACACAGAACACTCCCGAGCTGCACTGCTAACACAGATGCCAAAGAATTCCAAAACAAAGCTCTCCGAGAAACTCGGACCTCCAACTAAACACATACACCCTACTGAACTCAACCACAACACCGAAGCAAACACACTTCCTTAAACTTGCTCTGAAATAAAACATCTCCGGAAACATCCATAGTCACTGCATCTCATCATGCAGCTACTACTTCCTGAGGTAACAAAATACCATCACTTACTTCTGCCCAACCGACAGATCCAAATTCTCAAAAATCCGCTCACACGAGCGCAATCAAACTTACACTTCAAAGATAATCTCTGAACCTTAACAGGTTTCCTTCAGAGATCAATAAAATTCTTACACCAAACTACAAAGATTACTCGAGACGGTATTAGGTCTACAGTCGCGACAAATACACTTCCAACCTCAACATTCAAACTCCAACCAATGGTAGCCGTGTTACACACACTACTACCCTATCCACCTTTAGAACTTATGTCGGAAAACCTGAACAGGTAACCCAACGGATAGGTAGAAATATATATGTATAGTTATATATAAAAATTACAAGTACGCTCTCTCAAGAAGACACCACTACAGAGCCTAGGTATTCACTCAACCTAACGCTCTGATACCGAGTGAGATGTCTAGGCTTTGCAACCATCGACAGTGGCTCACTCGACTGATAGGCTTTTCAACCATCCCAGCCCCGCCGTGGCACCCATTGGTACCTCGGGTTTGCTTTTACGGCCAGCCTCTCGACTCGCAACCAACCCCGCAAGACCTTATACTATCCCCGGGGGCATGTAGGGGTAAGAGTCTCCTGTTCGCCACCTAACGCAAAGCGAGAACCCCCTATCACGTTGTACTGTAGCAAACCCGATCCCGATCTCATCGAAATCCCAAAGCGTGTCTTTTAGGTTCAAGTTGTTTTAAAGGTTTAAAACAATTCAATACGGTATCTATATACATACAGATAGATAACTCACATATCAATAATTGATAATCAACATTATCAAATAACAGGTAATCCATATAATCCATATCATAATAGATAATCCATATATCAACATTCCAATTGATAATCACAATTCAACCAAGTATTCATATCACACAACCATACTTATCTCATTACTGAGATCACAAAGCATTCAAGACAAACAATGTCATCCATTCATGCATAAGTAATGACTTACTAATACCACAATATAATTAATTTAAAATGAATTAAATTAACTATCTCCATCTCTAATTAATTTAAAGTGAATTAAATTAATTACTTCTTAATTAAATTAATTACTTCATCAAAATAAATCTTGCTTAAATAACCATTAGTTAAACCAATTACTAAATCACCATCCTAAATAATCAACCATGATTAATTAACTCTTAATCAAGTAATTAATCCTTAATTATTTTCTTAAATCATATCCATTAATGAACCTTAATTAATTAATCATGCTTAGATAAATTGCTTTTAAATAATCAACTTAAATACAGTAATTAATTATTCCTAATTACTTCTTAATTACTTTATAACTTCTTTGATTTATTACACCAAGTAATAAACTTTTAATTACTTTAACAAGTAATTACCCATTTAAAATTACTTTCCAATCAGTAATTTATCTAACTCAATTACCTCTGTAATTAATCAATTACTTATCTTAAGTAATTAACCTTATCAAAACTTTATTAAGTTTATCAAGTGACCATATTTACTTAATTAACAAATTAATTAATTACTTAATTTCAATCATCTTATAAAACAAATTGAGTAATTCATCCCTAATTACTCATTAACCCAAATTAATCTTCAATTATTGGATTAATTATCTCTAACTATTAATAAACCTTAATTATTAATCAATTCTTAATCAAAAGTAATTAATCACTAATTACTTTTATAATTAATTAATTAAACTTAATTAACTAATTAATCAACTCTTAATCATTAATTATTAAACTTAATTACTAATTAATAATCTTAATTACAAATTAATTAATCCATAATTATCAATTAATTAATCCTTAATTATAATTAATTAACCTTAATAAAATTAGTTAATTAATTCTTAATTAACTTGCATTATAGATTAATAACCTTTTAATTATTAATTGATGAAACCAAATTAAATCTTAATTACTAGTTTAGTTATCCCTTAATTACTTAATTAATTAATTTCTAATTGCATATTAATTAACCTCTAATCATTAATTAATCCATCATAATTATTAGTTAATTAAATTAGTAATTATCCTTAATTAATTACTTAATTAACCCCTTTTAAAATAATTAATAAATTTAATTAATTAGACTTAAAATTTCTTAATTAACTTAATTAATTATAACTCATTAAACTTAATTATCTTTAAGATAAAACATTATCTTTAATTATTTTGAAAACATTTTATCTTAACAACTAAACTTAATTAAATCTTTAATTAAGTTTTAAAATATAAAGTAATCATTAATTACTTACCTTTAATCATTAATTAATAATTCCTTAATTACCAATTAATAAATTACTTTAACCTTTAATTGTTAATTATAAAAATCATTTTTCATTAACCAATAAAAACATTTCCTTATAAATTTCCTTTTTTATATATTTCCAAAATAAGTTTGAAGATAAAATTAAGGTTTTTAACTTAAAAACATTTTAAACCATTCATACAAATTTATTATACAACAATTCATTTCAATAAATTGATTTAGCTTAATTATTAAAATTTTAAAACTTACTTTAATTTAAATTTAAAACTGGTTAAACATTTTCTTTGGGTTTAACCCATGTGTACTTGAACCAAACAAGTACATCATCATCATCTTTTCAAAACTGTTAAACTCAACAGTTAAATCAAGTTGTAAAACCCCAGAAACAACTCGAAGCAAGAACCCAAAATTTCGTGAGTTTCCCCGAGTCAACTACCCTATACCCCGAGACCTCCTCGAGACATCAAACAACCCCAAAACCAACACAACCCACTGACACGCTATCCCCCGTGCAAGTGCACCGACGTTCAATGCCGCCGCGATAAACTCCAGCCTCTCTTACATATCAGCGACACCCACTGCAAACGTTCCCGACCATCTCTTCATCGCTACAGAACCCATATCAAAATCGAGCTTCTGAGTTGAACTCGAACCCAAAACCACTACCTGAAAACACCCACATCCACATCGTCGATCAACAGATCACCCCTAGATTCCGGCCACACCATTCCCAAGCTTCCATGATCAAACTCCCAAAATCTCTTCAAGCTCGACGCAAAAATGAAGATGCAGAAGACAAATTTCCAAGTATGAACAGAACTAGGTTTAAAAACAAAATTTAGAAAATCCAAACTCCTCAATAGATTAACTACCCGTCAGCCATTTTTACCACACTCACTGACCCTACTTCTAGCTCCATCCACAATCTCAAGTCACCCAGTTACACAAATCAACAGAAATGGGGAGAAATCCAATTTGCAGAGAACCCCAAATTCACATTCAATACTTTACTAAAAATTGTTATTTTGATTTTAAAAATCCTAACTTCCGAAGATGATTCAAGATGTATATTCCAATCAATATGAATTAACATTTAATTTTATCATATATCTGAGTTTTACTGTATTGTCTTGTTCCAGTAAGCTAAAAACAAAAATAAAAATACTTGAACTTGTCATTTAAAAACTAGATGCTGTTTAAACTAAATTACATGTTTGAGAATCAAATCTTTAAAGTGATTTGATAAAGAGTTTTGGTACTTTGGTTCATTTTAATCTCTGTGCATAAAAATAACAGAGAGGAGCAGTTTAATTAGCATGCATACTCAACACATTCTTATACACAGATCAATCACCAACATATAAACATGCAAGCATTAATTATTATAAAAATTAAACAAGCAACAGATCAATTACCACTTAAGCTTTTTAAGTTGTTGTTTACTTACCTTTTAAACAAGATGCAGAGAGTTGATAAAGCTGAAACTTGTAAAATAGTTTGAACTTGAAACTTTGAAAAGCTTTTGAACATTTGAACTTCAAAACTGAAAAGCTTGAATAACAATGCTTCTGGTTTCTTGCTTGCAGCTTCAGGTTTTCATATATAAGAATATTGATTCAGACATGGATTGGAGGCTTGCATCAGATTCTTGAAATCATGATGTAGATATGAATTGAAATTTGCAAATCTGGGTTTTACTGAATTGCTTCAGGTAAACAAATTTCCAGATCTTGAGAAAATGATTTATATGTTTGAACATTAATCTGGAAAGAATGTTTACATGCTTTGATTTGTAAACAAAATTGTTTCGGGTTTTTAATAGGAGCATGGTTTGAATTGAGGAGTAAATGCATGTTTTGGATGTTGAACAAGAGTTTGAGGAAGTTCCTGATCTTGGTTTAAAGGAGTAAATGCAGATTTTATATTGAGAAAAATTTCTGGTTTTGGGTGTTTTGAATAAAGATTGCATGATGGTTTTGGTTTTCTTTTAGAAATGAACAAAGAATTAAAGAAAATAAGAAATTGGGTTTATATAGGATAGATTTCAGATTTTATAAATTTAAAAGAAAATATAAAAAAGAATGGACACTTGTCTCTAATTACATAGAGGTTGTAACACTTGTTATCAAAGTGTTTAATAAATGAACATTTGTAAATATTGAGTTTGTTTTAATTTAAAAGAAAATTTAAAAGCTTTTTGAATTATTTTCCCTAATTACTAATGTGTTTCTTAAATTTAAAAATACTTTTCTAATTAAATATAAAATAAATAAATACACTTACACATTTATAAATGTATGCTAGTTTATAAAAAATACAATCTTTTAAAAAGAAATGAAACCAAATAAAATTTAAATAAAATTATATACAACATTTCAACCTTACTTTAAAATATTATTTCAAAAGCCTTGTATTTATTTTATTAAATAAATACAAATCAAATTTCTATTGATAATTTTCTATAAAAAGAAAAATAAAACAAAATCTTATTTTTAATTAAAAACATTATCTATATATTTTAAACTCAAACTATATTAGTAATATGTATGTATTTCTTTGAATTCAAATTTATATTTATTTTCAAAGTCAAATTTAAAAATCAAATCTAAAATAAATTTAAATAAATATAAACATCTATTTTTAAATAAGCACATTATTTTACAAATAATATATCCTATTTTAAAATCAATTTAAAATACACAGATTTAAATACATAGATATAAATGCATTTTAAACACACTTATAAATTAAAAAAAAAACAATAAATCAATTTAGAATTTTATTTACACAATAAAATAATTGTTCTTATTATAAAACCAATTTATAACAATAATTAAAATATTACTTGGTTAATTATCTTTGAAAATAACAATTTTATCAATTTCAAATAATTAAATTAAGAGATTATCAGCATTTTAAACTCTTGGAAATTCCGGGATATTACAGTTTATAACCAAGTTGAAACCCTTATTAGAACATGGACATGAACATCATCTCTGATCCTTTCCAGTTAATATATTTAAGCGCAAAAAATGTATAAACATTCAAGGATAGTATGTAAAATAGACAATGTATCATGCTATTTGTTTGTTTAAGTACCTAAACATAGTATAATCAATAGATCACATATACAGTCTAAATGAGAAGGGAAAAAAAAACCCCTAGTTAGACTCTTTTTATAATTCATGCTTATACACAACCTTAACTAATCAAATGTTTAAGCATTTTTTCTCAAGTTTATTGATCATACTAAAGTTATTTTAAAATTCTCAAATGGATCATTTATCCTACAAATATTGAATTATGTACTCACAAATTAATTAATTTGGATGCAAAAGTATAAACCTATACGATAATAAGACTATTTGGATGTAAAGAAAGATATTTTTCATTTTGTACTCAAATTCTTGAACATTTACTTCACTTATCCATTGTTAAAGTTCAAAATAGGAAACGACCGGAAAATAGAAAGAAGTAACGATATGTGTTTCCTCTAATATGAATATAGAACACTCTTCCTGTATACAGAAGCATAGAAGCCTCATATGTAAATCCTAAAATTACCAAAATATACCACTTTATACTGACTACAATACTTTCAAATTAGGTTGGATGAGCAAAAAATATTGCAAATTGAAAAACATAAAATTTTGGGAAGATAAATTGGATCATTAATAGCTTTAATGGTTACTTACCATGCTGGACGGTTAACAAAAAATGCCAACTCAGGTTGGTGTACTAACCCACATCTCAGCTAGGTGTTGTAACTTGAGTGATAGTCTCAACTGTGCTAGGATGCTAGGACATACACTTTTCCTGTAATGATATATGCTTCCTTTGCTTTGTTGTTAATTGTAACAGGCAAGTACTTTCACCAAGCATTGGTTTAATTTTGCAAAGCATATCTCTAAAAGGTTTGAAAACTATCTTGATCAATATTATTACTGTGTTCTTCTATGGTTATTACTGTCTTGATCAATATTATTGCCGTGACTATTTTTTCTTCTCCTATCTCTATTTGCAATAACATGATAAATAATATTAAGAATAAGACTACACATAACAAGTACATTTACTTCTTCTTTGTTTTTCCTAATTTTTGTCAAGATTTTGATTAAAAGAGGAGATAATGTGATTATTTAAGCAGTGATAATAGCTGGGCACAATAATAGGTATTAGATATGGAATTAGTCAAGATATCTTGCTAATTTATTGTCCTACGGATGAATGCCTAACTTATGATTTTTGACGCAGCGGATTATAACGATGACGACGAAATGAAGATTTCGCGTCAAACTAATCGAAGAAACGATTAGATGAAACAAGATAAATCGATGGATTGGAAATACCGAATGCCCAAATTCATTGATCTCGAGAGATACCGAATTCTAGCTATCTCCAACACGTTGATCGCGCACGATACCGTGTTAAAAGATCTACGACTCTTCTACGTTGATCTCGCGCACGAGATTCCGTGAATCGGCTTTAAATCCGTTGATTCGAGCGCACTCGAATAACCGAAAATGGAGAAAGGAGACAATGCTCAACTTTCAATTTCAAAGAGGCACAAAGCACTCAAACAAAGTTTCATTCAAAATCAACAACCCTTACAAATGACACAACCCTCATATTTATAGACAGTTTACAACTCACACAGAACTCAGCTGACCTAACATAGGTCATTAACGACCTAACAGACACGAGTTAACAAACACGACATACGACCTAATATGTACAAGTTACAACTCAACACATAACAACTCAACGACCTATGACTCAACATAGGTCAATAACGACCTAACACACATGCGCCTTAACGACCTAAGTACAACGAGTTACAACATATAACAAAATACAACATCATTCGACTTAACACATTACATTATCACATAGGAGCGACCTAGTACTGGTACGCGACCTAAGAGGTCAGCGACCTATCACACTGGAGCGACCTATCAGCAATCACCATAACAACTTGAGCGACCTAGGCTTAACTCGTTAGGTCGTTGCAAATAACTTGTAGGCGAGCGACCTAAGGAAAAATTTGCTTTCATTATGCGTTGTGAGTTGGGTCGCAACTTGTTAGGTCGTTCGCGACTTAAGGCCTCGCGTTTTAATGAACGCGACCTATCCTGATGCGCTGAAATTCTTAACTCGCTTGGTTGCTTGAATGCCTTAACGCTTAATCCGTTAACTCGCGAGCGACCTTCACTAGGTCGTGAGCGACCTAAGGCCCTTGAATGACCCAAATCCATTGAGTTGGTAGATTGCGCTGCATCATCCTCCCCCGGTTGACAAAAATTTGACCTCGAATTTGCGCCTTCCTCTTCCTCAACAAGCTCCTCCCCATGATACGGAATCAAGTATTTAACGTTGAAAACGTCTGCAGTGTGAATATGATCTGGCAACCTTAACTGATAAGCATTATCATTGATCTTCTTCAAGATTTCTACTGGACCAATCTTTCGAGCTTTCAATTTATTGTAAGTTCCAACTGGAAAATGATCTTTCATCAATACTGCGTAAACCAAATCACCTTCTTTAAATTTCACACTCCTTCGCTTCTTATCTGCCAATTGTTTATACTTCTCATTTGATGTAAGCAATCGTTCATGAACAATTCTGTGACACTCCTGCAGATCATTCACAAAATCACACGCTCGCTTAACAACTCCCTTCTGATATGGCACGGTCGTCAAATCCAATGGTCCCTTCGGAATTGCTGAATATACAACTTGAAACGGACTGAATCCAGTACTTCGATTAACAGCGTGGTTATGTGCAAATTCCGCCTGACATAATTTCATATCCCAGCTCTTCAAATTATCTTTCACAAGACATCTCAACAAGTTCCCCAACGATCTGTTAACCACCTCCGTTTGCCCATCTGTTTGCGGATGATAGGTGCTACTAAACTTCAGCTTCGTCCCAACCATCTTTCACAGACTCAACCAAAAATGGCTTAGAAATCGAGTATCCCGGTCAGAAATAATGGTCTCAGGTAGCCCATGTAGTCGATACACCTCTTTAAAGAATAATTGAGCAACACGGACGGCATCAGCTGTCTTCTTACAAGCTATAAAATGTGCCATCTTCGAAAATCGATCCACCACAACATATATAGAACCATTCCCTCTCTAAGTTCTTGGAAAACCCAGCACAAAGTCCATGCTAATATCAACCCATGGTCTAGTAGGCACGGACAATGGCATATACAATCCTGCATTTGTAGCTGTCCCTTTGGAAACTTGACATATGTGACATCTCTCCACAAATCTTTCAACTTCTTTTCTCATGGAAGGCCAAAAATATGATTGAGAAATCAACTGCAAAGTACGATCTCTTCCCACATGTCCTTCTTCATGCAATTCTTTCAATATCTTCATTCGCAAACTGCAATCTGGTATACATAATTGATTTCCCTTGAAAAGAAAACCATACACTAACACGTACTCATTCGTCTTTCCCTTCTTGACTTCATCTACAAACTTCGCAAAGTAAGGATCTTCAATAAACAATTCTGGAAGTACTTCAAACCCCGTCACTTCAACTTTCATCATAGTCAATAAATGATTCCTCCCGCTCAATGCATCTACCACGCGATTCGTAAGTCCTGACTTATGTTTCACAATAAATGTAAATTGCTGCAAGTATGAAATCCACGAAGCATGCCTAACTGCAATCTTGTCCTGCCCTTGCAAATGTTTCAACGCCTCATGATCAGTATATAACACGAACTCCTTGTGAAACAAGTAATGTCTCCAGTGTTTCACGGCTTGCACAATAGCATAAAATTCCACATCATATGTATTATATCTCATCTTTGCTCCCGAAAGCTTCTCACTGAAATAAGCAATAGGACGTCCCTTTTGACTCAACACCCCTCCAATCCCAACCTTCGATGCATCAGTATGTAACTCAAACAACAACTGAAAATCCAGCAAAACTAGAATTGGTGCTGTCGTCAAAAGTTCCTTGATTCGCTCAAAAGCAAATCCTGCTTCCTCTGTCCAAGAAAATTTCTTCCCCTTCATACAATCAGTAACTGGTGCCATCACGCTACTGAAATGTCGAATATACCTTCGATAGAATGATGCTAGCCCATGAAAACTTCTCACTTCAGTTATGGTCCTGGGCTGTGGCCAATTTCTGATTGCTTCAACTTTACTTTGGTCCACCTGGATACCTTCCTTGGATAATACATACCCCAAAAACAAAACACTATGCATCATGAACATGCATTTCTTTGTTGCAGCATAGAATTGCTCTTGTCGAAGTATCATCAACACTTCTCTCAAATGATGCAAGTGTTCTTCTGGGCTTCCACTGTATATCAGTATATCATCAAAATACACTACCACAAACTTCCCAATGTACGGCGTGAAAATTTGATTCATCACCCTCATACATGTACTCAGTGCATTCGATAGACCAAATGGCATAACCAGCCATTCATATAATCCTTCCCTCGTCTTGAACGCTGTCTTCCATTCATCCCCTGGTCTAATTCGAATCTGATGATAACCACTTTTAAGATCATTCTTTGAAAAGATTACAGACCCACTGATTTGATCTAACAGATCATCAAGCCTCGGCATAGGAAATCTGTATCTGACAGTTATTTTGTTCAGTGCCCTGCTATCCGTACACATCCTCCACGAACCATCCTTCTTTGGCACTAACAAAGCTAGTACAGCACAAGGACTTAAGCTCTCTTGTATGCGCCCTTGTTCAAACAATTCTTCCACCCGCCTTCTCAACTCCTCATGTTCCTTTGGACTCATTCTATAGTGTGGTCGATGTGGTAACACAGCTCCTGGAACAAGATCTATTTGGTGTTGTATGTCCCTCAACAGTGGTAACTCCGTTGGCAGCTCTTCCGGAAATACATCTTCAAATTCTTCCAGTACTGGCTTTACTTCTTCAGGAATTTCAACCACTTCATTACTCTCACATCCAATCAACAAAAATACTTCAGGCTCGTCCTCCACTTCTTTAATAAACTCCTTCAAAGATAACAAAGTTTTCATCTCTTCAATCTCCTCCAACTTGCTTTCTTCCTGTTGTCGCTTCTTAGGAACTAAAGTGATTTTTGTGCCTTCGAACATGAAACTGTAGCTGTTGGTACGACCATCATGTTGCACAGCTCTATCATACTGCCACGGTCTCCCCAACAACAGATGACATACATCCATATCCACAACATCACGCCAAATCTCATCTTTATATTTCTTCCCAGTCGAAAAAGTTACACAAACTCTTCTACTAACCTTCACTTCCCCACCTTTCCTCAACCAAGCTAACTTGTAGGGCTTAGGATGCTTCTCAATCTTCAATGCCAACATCTTTACGGCTTCTGAAGAGATAATGTTATCACAACTTCCAGCATCAATAACAAACTTGCAAACTTTTCCCAGAATAGTGCATGTTGACTGAAAAATGTTGCTCCTCAACCAACTAGAATCATCCTCTTGTTTTGGTGTTAAACAAGACCTCCTCATCATTAAATTACAACCCTCATCTCCCGACAATTCTTCCTCCTCCTCAACCGGAAATAAATTAGAATATTCTGCATCTGCATTCTCATCTTCCACCTCAGCAATTGTAACGACCCATAAAATTTTAGCAATTTTTAATTGGTTTATAACGTATTGAATTGGATTTTTGAGAAATTATTAATAATAAAATTTTTAAAAAAAGAAAAAGAAAACATGTTATGTATATTAATGATTTGTTGTGTGAGCTGTGTACATATATTTTAAAGATTGGTTGTGGTTATACCTATATGATCTAGTACAAAAACTTTATAAACTATTATTTATATTATATTATAAGTTAAGTTTGATGTAAATTGGATAGCATAGTTCATTTCTGTTGGGTATAAATATCAATAGTGTGGGTAATAAATTTACGGTCTCCTTTTGCTTTTCAGCAAGGTGTGTAAATTTTAAGTATATTGAGTACGTTCCATATATATTTATTTTGGAAAACCACTGTATATGTATGATGGTCTATTTGAAGTGTATATATAGTAAAGCATATTTATACCGAGTTTTATTTTATTTATATGTGTTATAATAGCTATATATATATATGTTAGTCTTGATACTAGTATATAGTTTTACTTATATATATATATATATGTTAGTCTTGATACTAGTATATAGTTTTATTGAAGTTTGATTTCTAGTCATGTTATATATATATATTTGATTTTGGGTTTTTGTGTCACCATTTCCAGTTTATTTTAGTGCATATTTAGTATATCTATACATATGTCCTCGGCTATAAATACGATAGTTAAGGGTTTCATATATCATGTGAACCGAAGAAGAAGAGAAGTATATACTATATTTAACTACATGTATGAAGTATATGGTTTAAGGGTTGATTTAAGGTCTGCATTAAAATTGGTAGTCTGCATGTTTGTTATGTAAAAAGATAAGCATATATGAATTCATGCATACGTAGCCTTTACATTTTGAAAGAATATACATAATATTAAATGAATATTGATTTTTTTTAATATTATATATAAGGTTACCTTCATCTTCATTTGTCTCATATTCATTTATTTGTGTACGTTTTCGTTTCAATTTTTGTACACCTCATGGTTCCTTTTATAAATTCATCGCCCATAAATAGTTTATTTATTTCCCCCTTCATCTTCATTTGTCCCATATTCATTTATTTGTGTACGTTTTCGTTTTAATTATTGTACACATCATGGTTCCTTTTATAAATTCATCGCCCATAAATAGTTTATTTCTTTCCCCCTTCATATTCATTTGTCCCATATTCATTTATTTGTGTACATTTTCGTTTCAATTATTGTACACATCATGGTTCCTTTTATAAATTCATCGCCCATAAATAGTTTATTTCTTTCCCCCTTCATCTTCATTTGTCTCATATTCATTTATTTGTATACGTTTTCGTTTCAATTATTGTACACATCATGGTTTCTTTTATAAATTCATCGTCCATAAATAGTTTATTTCTTTCCCTCTTCATCTTCATTTGTCTCATATTCATTTATTTGTGTACGTTTTCATTTCAATTATTGTACACATCATGGTTCCTTTTATAAATTCATCGCCCATAAATTGTTTATTTCTTTCCCCCTTCATCTTCATTTGTCTCATATTCATTTATTTGTGTACGTTTTCGTTTCAATTATTGTACACATCATGGTTCCTTTTATAAATTCATCGCCCAGAAATAGTTTATTTCTTTCCCCCTTCATCTTCATTTGTCCCATATTCATTTATTTGTGTATGTTTTTTTTACATTGATTGGGCAAAGGCTCATATTTCAATTGCGTTTATAAACCAATTTCCACTTTTGCAACTTCACTATGCTTTCACTTTCCACCTCATGCTTGCATCCTTCTTTTACTCACCTGCTCACATTTTACTCCCTCTACATAAATTGCTCCCTTCTCTTTTGAAACCCAGCAACAACGGAAAAAAGAGAGAGAGAGAGAGAGAGAGAGAGAAACAAACACACTCCTCCGCCTCTGGCTTGCACCCTTAGCCTCTTCGCCTCAACTGCCGTACCTCCACCTGATCATCTCCGCCCTCCATCTCCT
This sequence comes from Allium cepa, assembly GCA_030765085.1. Taxonomy (NCBI): domain Eukaryota; kingdom Viridiplantae; phylum Streptophyta; class Magnoliopsida; order Asparagales; family Amaryllidaceae; genus Allium; species Allium cepa. The sequence continues at coordinate 912,415,494 of CM060929.1, read as the reverse complement.
CCTCTTCCATGCTAACGTTGTTTGGCGAGCCACTACCTTGCCGTGGTGAGTTTTGTTGTCCTCTTCCTTGATTCTTCTCTGGTTCTATATCTTGTTTGCATATATATACGTATATTAAACTTAAGTATGTATAAACTATAAAGCAACTTTGTAAAGGTGATAATATCATATGCTGTGTCCTATTTTTATCTAATACTATACAGTATAAACTTGGGTAAGGCTTAGTCTATGCATATAAGCCTATAAAGAAGAAATATATATATATATATGTAGTGTTTGCTGTATGCGTTTTGTATAAGGTGTGTGTGTTTTTATTTTATTTTGTTTTACTGTATATAATTGTTTTACAGTACTATGTATATTTTGTATAGTTGCAGTGCTAGCATGTTTAAAGTATTGTAAAGTATAGAAGGTGTTGAGTATATTTATGTACCGACTTTAACTAACAATTATTATTGTTAGTATTATATATTAGTTTATTTTATATATAATCTGTTTTAGTAGCATATAGATTTTATAAAGTTTACATGGGTTTATATTAGTTTACATATACCGGAGTTAGATTTGGTATTGATATATAATATATGAACTTTATGTTATATGTTTTAATATTGATTTTAATATTTTATTTATAAAGGTTACTTTTATAAAGATTTAAATTGTAGATGGTGTTTGGATATTGGTTTGTATATGGGTTTAAACATATACATTATTTCAAACTATACTACATATAGATATGTTTTGTTTAAACCAATGATTTTTGAAAATATATATTTAATTTAATATATGTTTAAATTTAGAATACAGTTTTATTTATATATAGTTATATATACAACTATATATAGCTCACTTATCCTATTTATCTTCCTCGACCTAACTCTGATTTGATTTCGTCAATTCCTCTTTATCAGCTTTGATCGTTAAAATTCTTGCCAATATTGCTTTGCTTCGAAATCTGTGCTTGGATTCATATCTCTTCTCATTCCGCCCTCTCCTCTAGGCTCGAAAGGTGAGCAATCACTCACGATTAACGTTCTTGTATTTTATTAAATTTGATTTCAATTGAAACGACAATTGAAATATGATGCTGTAGTCATTTAAATTGTTATATATATGCTATTTTCTGTAACTATTCACTTATGGGATATGACACCATATCCTATTTATTTTTGATGATATATGCCTGTTATTATTATTTTCATATCTGTTATCACTCTACAAGTTCCCTGTTAGTATAGAAATCACTATGGGGTTAAATGATACATACCTGAACGGATTTTAGAATAGGAGAATTTCGTTATGGGTTGAAGTGATAAACCCAAGCGATTTTCATTTGAATTGAATTTGGGATTACGGGTTGAAATGATATCCACCCGTATATATTTAACTTACGGATTGAAATGATAAATATCCGTATCCCTTGTACATAGAATAGAAATTTTTACATCGACGCCGTGGTCTATATGAATGTTTTGAAAATAATTTCTATGGTCTTAAAAAGAAATATATGATTTTAATGAATATTGATTTAAAGTATTATATATAAAGGTTATTTTATATATTGATTTAATATTAAGATAATTTAATTAAGATTGATTTTATTAATATGAAATATGTTTAAGGATTTATTAAATTTGTATTTCTAAAATAGATTTGTGGAATAAATTTTATAAGCTAAGGTTTGAAGATATATTTGGGACTTATTTGAATTTTTCATTAATTAAGGATTTTATTTAGTTAAATCAATTTGAAACTATTAAATTCAAAGCTTTAACATATGATCCTATAACTTGAATTTTTATTTAAGAAATTTAATGGATGATTCATGTCTAAAGAAATCGAAGGTAATATATAGAAAATGTAAATTTAAGGCCATATAAATAATATTGAATTTATTAAGTGAATATTTCAATACTAAATAATAGTGAAGTCAAGTTGGGAGACAAACGCAACTATCAAAGTTTAGTCTATGAAATGTTGAATATTTAAAGCTCCGAAATATATTAACTTCGAATTATATTAAAATTTAAATGGTTTACTTTGTGGTTCAAATCCGTATTTAAAATAGATAAAATTTGAATTAGTTTAGTCAGAAACTAAATTGAATGGAAATTGATAAATTTTGATTTAATTAAATTTGAACGGGAAGGTCGAGTTGATTTTTGAAGCGATTTGTGAAGTTTGAGGAAATAAAAATACTTTACTTCATAAATTATTGGATATATATATATATACTAATTTGAAAAATAGAGATATTTTAAATGAAAATGATATTTTAGTTCTGAAATATAAATAAAATTGAAATGACCACGGTGTTATAGTGTATATTTCTACCCTGTAGATAGTTCCTTGGATCCGTAGAGGATGTGTATCCCAAACATCCTCTAAGTTAATTATATTTCAGTTGATATTTCACTTGAGTTGGATTTATTGATATAAGAATGTTAATCCTAACTCGAGTGTTTTGTGTTTTGCTTTACGGTCGGGTCAGACTAAGCGATACAGCATTTGAGACTCGCCTTTGGAGGTTGAGCTTCGTTTGAGGATCCAACTATTGATTCAGCTTCCAGCTCTTTCAGTTGATTCGTTCGGAGAGGTCATCTGTTCGTACTGGAGACTTCACTGTATTTGAGATATTCTGTTGTATTTTTATTTCTAACTCTGGTATTTATATAGTAGTTTCATGAACTACTATTTATCTATTCCGCTGCATTATTTTATTACTCTGTGTTAGTGATTCTGTAGTTGATTTATTTACTGTATATGCTGAGTTTTGCCAAATTTTAATTAACAATTCGGTATTTTGAATTATTCAAGTCGGACATGTATGGTTTTATTGTCGATTTGAATGGTCCAAAATAGCGGGTCGTTACAGCAATCATTGTTCGCTTCTTTGGCTTCGGACATTTATTGCTCTTGTGACCAAATTCCTGACAGTTATAGCAATTGAAATTGTTGTTGGCTTTGATCTTAACAGCTTCATTGACAACCGGTTTTCCGACAGCCTTGGAAATATTAGTGTTGCTACTAGCCCCTTTCACTGGATTTTGGAATTTGTAAACACACCACCTCCTCTTCTGCCTTGCTTCTCCCAAGCTAATGCCTTCTGGTGTGCTTCTGCAACGGATCTTGGATCAAACATATTCACCATATCCTGGATCTGCATTCTCCACCCTCCAACAAATCTAGCTGTCAATTGTTCCTCTGTCTCCATGATATCATTCCTGGCAATCAGTTGATAAAATTCATCCGCATAATCATTAACTGACTTTGTTCCTTGTCTCAAGTTCTGCAATCGCTGATACATAAGAGATTGATAATTATAAGGCAAGAAAGTAGCCTTCATCAACTTCTTCATCTTCTCCCATGACTCAATCTTTGACTTTTCCACTCTTTCCCGTGTAAGTTTAGTTTGCTGCCACCATGCCATAGCTCTTCCTCTCAAACGTGTAGCAACCAACTTAACTCTGCGATGCTCAGGAACTTCCTTGAAGTCAAAAATTTCTTCAGCATTAGATAACCAATCCAAAAATTCTTCCGCTATCATACCACCCTTGAATTCTGAAATTTCCATCTTCATTCCCGACTCCCATTTACGATCATCTTCTACCTCCCGATAGTGATTTCGTACTTGGTCTCGATCTCGATAATGAACACTACATCTATCACCATCTTCATCATAATCAAATGTACTTCGATATCGATCTCGACCATCAACATTCCCACGATCACGCATATCTCTTCTACTATATCTTTCATCATCATGATATGGCTCATTTTCAAATCCACGTGGGGTTCTTCTCTCTTCACCTCGATACTCATGATGTTCTTGCCTCATAGAAACTGATGATTCTCTTCGATCTCAATGGGATTGTGGTGACACTCTCCTTGCTTCCGCAACCGATGGCGAAACTCTGTTTCCTCCATGGTTCGAGATTGGTGACCTTCTCCTTTGACTTTGATTCATATCATTCATCAATTTCTCCAACTTTCCAATTCCTTCATCAAACTTTTCATTGATGCGTTGTTCCATTTGCTCAGCTTCTTCTCTTCTATACAACGCTTCAACATTTTGATGACGATTAGCTCTTCTCGGCGGCATGATAGAATCTCCAATAAATTCAAACAACTTTAATCTTCAAACACACTTCTAATCTCGGCTTGATCAACTTACTCTCGGCCTGCACTTGCTTGACTCTCGGCCTTGATCCCAAAACTTCAACTAAGCTCAAATTCAACATTTCAACACTTCAAATCTTCTCCCAATAGGCTCGGCTTAGCTATGATTGGCTAAGTCTAGCTCTGATACCAAACTGACGCAGCGGATTATAACGACGACGACGAAATGAAGATTTCGCATCAAACTAATCGAAGAAACGATTAGATGAAACAAGATAAATCGATGGATTGGAAATACCGAATGCCCAAATTCGTTGATCTCGAGAGATACCGAATTCTAGCTATCTCCAACACGTTGATCGCGCACGATACCGTGTTAAAAGATCTACGACTCTTCTACGTTGATCTCGCGCACGAGATTCCGCGAATCGGCTTCAAATCCGTTGATTCGAGCGCACTCGAATAACCGAAAATGGAGAAAGGAGACAACGCTCAACTTCCAATTTCAAAGAGGCACAAAGCACTCAAGCAAAGTTTCATTCAAAATCAACAACCCTTACAAATGACACAACCTCCATATTTATAGACAGTTTACAATCACACAGAACTCAACCGACCTAACATAGGTCATTAACGACCTAACAGACGCGAGTTAACAAACACGACATACGACCTAATATGTACAAGTTACAACTCAACACATAACGACCTATGACTCAACATGGGTCAATAACGACCTAACACACATGCGCCTTAACGACCTAAGTACAACGAGTTACAACATATAACAAAATACAACATCATTCGACTTAACACATTACATTATCACACTGGAGCGACCTAGTACTGGTACGCGACCTAAGAGGTCAGCGACCTATCACACTGGAGCGGCCTATAAGCAATCACCATAACAGCTTGAGCGACCTAGGCTTAACTCGTTAGGTCGTTGCAAATAACTTGTAGGAGAGCGACCTAAGGAAAAATCTTCTTTCATTATGCGTTGTGAGTTGGGTCGCAACTTGTTAGGTCGTTCGTGACTTAAGGCCTCGCGTTTTAATGAATGCGACCTATCCTGATGCGCTGAAATGCTTAACTCGCTTGGTTGCTTGAATGCCTTAACGCTTAATCCGTTAACTCGCGAGCGACCTTCACTAGGTCGTGAGCGACCTAAGGCCTTTGAATGACCCAAATCCATTAAATTGGTAGATTGCGCTGCATCAATTTTGATGCAAAAAATTGTTATCACTTTCACTAATTGTGTAGAGCTTACCGTTTTGAATTAAGTACATGCAATATTATTGAGGAAATAATCACCATTTATTTTCTAACAGATACATGTATACATTTTACCTTTTTTTTGGTATTGATTAATTGATTCATTCTATAATTTATAAACGGTGAAGTTAAAGGTGAACTAGAATTTGTAAAATTTCATGGTACATGTGGAATTTAACTTGAAATGTCAGCTAATTCACTTGCTGTGTACAACTTACAGTTTTGAAGTCTGTACATGCACATCTACTGATCTAGCCTGGTTCAACTATATCCCCAATTGTAAATTTTCTTCTATTCCTGTCAAATTTGAATTATTTAAATGCAATAGACATATGTTTTTATTTTTCATCTTGTTATATTAATTGATTATGTTCTAATTAATGAATGAAAAATATAAAGGTGAAGGTGGAACATATGAAATTTCAACTGTCCGGTGTTGTATTTTGTTAATATTGTACTCTGATGATGTATGTTTAAAACAGATATAGTTATGGGGTTTTTAGGCACAGGGAAGAAGTTGCAAAAAAATTAGTCTCAGGGACAGGAAGTTTGTTTTTAATCTGAAGGACACTTTGTAGTGTAAATCACAGAATGATAGATGTAGCTATCATTTTCTGTTTACACTATAAAGTGTCATTCAGACTAAAAAACAAACTTACCGTCCTTGAGACTAAATTTTTTTGTAACTTTTTCCTTGTGTCTATTTTCCTGTATAGTTATTATCTATTATATTTTATTCCGCTGCCATGGTAAGATTCTGTTGTTGTTTTCTTTTCTTCTCTTCTATCTCATTCTTCTTTAATCCTAATGGTTCGGTTTTCCAGCATTCGATTGTTCGGCATTTGATACAGTGGATGTATTGATGTCGATTTTCGGGAGTTGAAAAATCGGGTCGTTATAGTTTCAAATCCGTTATTTTCAACTTGAATGTTTCAAATACATGCATATCGTAGAGCTGTGGTTTTTTTTGTGTGTAAATGTGCAATTAGTTCCCTCTCTTGATCATTCGTTGTTCTAATCGGTATTGTTTTAATAATATTGTATAAACATCATGGATTTCACTGGATGTACATCTTTATCTTTATCTTTACTACTAATAAAGAGAATTCATTGAATAGATGGTGATGGTACTATGATCGAATTGTTCATTGATAAAAAGGATGATTATCCTATTGTTCATTTGGCTGCTGTTATGTTGCTTAGCCCGGGCGTCACTGGATTTGAATCAATGAGTTTTCCGTATACTGAACGGTCTGATGTGGATAATGAAGAGAATGGTAGTATGATTGATTGGAAAATGCTCATATTAATGGAAAAACTATTGATGGGTTCATAAAGGTTGATAAACAAATATCCAAGATAGCAAAGTCGGAATGTTTTGAAACCAAAGTATTCAATAAACTTGATATGTTAGAATGTGATGATGACTCTACCACCGATGAGCATCAGGCTGATGAGAGGATGGACAATTTGAGTTCATCTAATCTAATGATTGCTATAGCATTGTCGTGCATGATAGTATCTGTGTAATGCGGAAAAATATGAGAAGGCAGCAGGAAATATTTATGAAATGGAAGAATGGTCCGACTGTGCAAGAAAAAGAGAGGGGCTTTGATCATAATATTCCACTACTAAGGACCTTAAGGTATGAGTCTCCATTAGTTCAAGATTGTAAAATGGGTCAGAGTTATTCTGGTTTGAATGTTCAAATGAATGAGGGGTCTGGTGATGCACGCAATGATGGTTATGATGTAGACTTAGTTGTATATATTGACAAGAAGGGTTCAAACGAGCAGAATTGTAATAGTTGCTGCTGTGGATCCGGTGATAGTTTTTTCAATGAACTTGAAGGGAATGAGACTGATCGATCTATGCATCTGATTGACAATGGCGAACTGAGCATGGGGGAGTGATGGGTTTAGACTGGCAGTTTGAAAAAAGGTAACACTGAAGAAGATATTGATGATGCACTTGGGACTGACATGAGATGCTTGGATTCTGAATCAGTTGGATCTGAGAGCGATGCTGAATTGCTATACTTGAACTATGATGGGATAAGCATGCTGGATTTTACGAATGGTGGCATAAATAATTGTAATTCAATCGTTGTTGTTGATATTCATAAAGATATTAATGATGATACATGTACATGTTATACTAATGGAGTAGGGGACAACACTAAAATCATTCATGCTGAGTCAAATTGGGATGAAATGCTAATGGGCAATGTCACATGCTTGAGTGATACACATTGTGCATACTGTATGTTCGTTGTCCATTATTAAACAAAAGCAACTGACGCCTCTGTAGCTGAAGTGTGGAGCAAGCTGTGTGTTTAAGTGCAACAAACCAGTTGTAACCAAGGCTCGACAAATATCTACAATTGACATAGGAGCTTAAAGTGAAGCATTGCACTTAAAGATGGAACGGATCTACCGAACTGATGTGAAATGAGCTTTGGGTGAACAGAACACTTGAGCAGATTGTGGCATCCTAACTAGAACATGAGGAGTTAGACTTGTCTAAACACTGCAGTCTTGAGTAGAATATGCAAGGAGTGATGCCGAAACATGGCACTGAACAGCATATTATGTGATGTTGATTATACAAGGAGATCAACTCAATGGCATGCTTTGGGAGATGCATACGTCGAGAGCTATCATAATAAGCATGACCGAAAAAGCTTTTCTTAATCCTTACATTGTTTTTAGACTAGTTCGCAATCATTCTTTTGGCACATGTCAAATACATCTGACGATACATTGTTTTAATGACCAATTGAATGAAACTATTTCAATTGATGCGTTGTCAACAGAAGTGCTAAAAGCATTGTCGAAAAAACTTAATTTTCTTCTAGTTGCATTATATTTATATATAAGTTCTCTTGCATTCATATCGTTTTTTAATCGTACTTTTAATTTGTTTGTTTTGCGGTCTATATTATCAAAAGAATTTTTTTGCCTTCATCGCTCAAGTTTGATTGTTACTCAAAAGGTACGGCTTGAAAACTTAAATTTATTAAAAAACGAATAGTGAAAGCAACTTAGTTTGTTAATATCTCATATTCATTTAGCTTATCTAAGATTCCAAACATTACTTATGATGATGTTTGTTGAAGATATGTATTTTTATATTCTGTTCATAATAACATGTCCCACCTACCAATTGCTTAATATAAGTCAAATAATTTTTTTTGTTAACTATAGTTACTTCTCGTTCAACGAAAAATTCTTTTACATTTTATCTTCCACTCCAACTAGATGTTGTAAAGCATTTTCCAAATGTTACTATGAAACATATTCTTACTTAATAACGGGTGTTTTATTTTTATTGATAAGTATGTGACTTAGCTCTTAAGACTTAAATGGTCATGTTCACTTTCAATACAAATTGAGAATATTTTTTCTAGGATTGTAGATCAAACAAATTCCACTTTTAACTTTTTGCAATTCATCATCAACTCGTGGAAGCGTAATCAATTTTCCAAAATAAAACCACGTAGAAGTCCTAGAACTAGCAAGAGAACTCAACATCAAACAATGAAAGCCAACCAAGTCCCCGACTTACGAAAGGTAGAAATTATCGATAGAGTTCAACATCACCAAATTGAATCCAAAGTTTACGTTACCTATGTACGTATATGCATATAATGTTACACAAAAAAGTAGTACAAGCAGTTTCATATAAATATATGTTGATCAATATAATCAAAGTATTATTTATAAAACCTAAGTCATATTGAATTTATCACTCACATAGTTTATCGAGTCATTTCCTTTCATATATATCTCAACTAGTAAAATAATGTGTGAATTTCATGTTAAAAAACCTTACAAAATTTATTTATCAAAATTTTAAGCAGATCAAGATCTAAGTGGACCAATGAACAATGAAGAACAAGAAGACATTAGTACATTACCTTTTGAACATAGAGATAACTTGAATAGAACATAAGAACAAATATAGTTGATCAACCATGGAAAAGTGCTATCGCAAGACATAACCGTGCAAGAAGCTTTACATATCATTCTGGTTTACAAAAGTTCTATTTGTCATTATCAAGGATATGTATATATTGTCGAGCAAAACTCTTTTATCGGTTTTTGCTACGTAAATGGAAAAATAATTTTACAATCAATTTCATCATCACATGAGATCTTTGAATTGTACATTGACCGATCAGATGAAGAGAAACACTTCAAAAAAAAACATACGAGCCTATAACCATATGTATGCATTTACATCAATGGGAGTATATGTTGATGAGAACTTGGCTAACGGAAGAGATGAAGTATATACATTTCGTGCTCAAGGCAGTATTTATCATAAAATAGGTAGTTCGGTACCTACATCTGGTGATTGTCCAAGATTTCTACAACTTTATATATATGATAAAGAGTACGAAATCGATAACTCATTGGTTGGAAATAATACCCTGATTCAAGAAATTGTGGAGAAGTTGCAAAAAGCTCTTAATACACAATAGATTTGTGGTTGTATTTTGATAACTTGGACAGAAGTCAAATATCCAACATTACAAATTGGTTGTAAAAGAACCATCTTCAAACCAAAAACAATATGCACTCCTAACTGCTTCATAAGTTGCTGGAATTTGGGTAGAGAGAGCTGAAAATGAGTAAATACATAAAGAAGTATTGTAGTTGAGACAAAATCTAGACTTCTCATAACTTTTTGAAACAGCTGGTTATTACGATCTATTACAATATCTATTTTTATTATCATATGTGATATAAATAGTCAATATGAAAATGGCTACAAATTTTCATGTTGCAAGTATTACACTAATATTCTATAGGTATATACAATTTTAAAATATATTATATTTTATATATTTTTATATCCATTAACCTAAAAAATGGATCAACATCCTAGGTTGAGCGTGAACACGCCAGCCCGGTCGTTGAAAATAATAATATAGAAAATAGATGTAAAAAGAGCAGAAGTAGTAAAAGAGCAGACGTAGTAAAAGACAAGAAGAATTTTATAGTGGTTTCGCTGTTAGTGAAGCATACGTCCATTTTATAACTTTCTATTAACTGACTGCTCTTACAAGTTGAATCAGATTACAATATGATTGAATCTCCTAAGTTAGATCAAGTCACTAGTGCAAGACTTCACTGGAAAATCATAGTGAATCCTCAGAGGACTGTTGTGAGGGAGGAGAAGAGTGAAGAGTTGTTCCAGCAGAGTTGTAGTAGCCAGTTCAGAAGATGCTCTTTATGTTGCAGGATGGATTGTAGTATAGGGGTTGAAGAGCTATTGGACTAGGCTGCTTTGCTAGGAGCTTGCATTTGAAGGTACAAAGATTCTACCAAAGTTTCATAGTGAGACGACCCAATATGATGGATCGTCAGTGATCCATAGTGCATGGATCGCTAGTGATCCATGCAGTTAGGTTATTTTCAGCTCGTTTCGACTGGATCTTGTTCCTTGCTTTATGTAGGTACTCTCTATACAATTTCATAACTAAATGCCATGTTTTGATGATGTTTCATGTATAGACTGCATTGTATTACTGGAATCAGATGAATGCCCACTTCTCAAACTAGCTTGCTTGGAATATCATGAAACATGGCGGACAACCCTAGAAAACATATTAAATTATGATGCAAGAAGATTGATTGTCCCATGAGCGATATTCATAGACCGCTAGAGATCCATATGTGATGGATCGTTAGTGATCCATCCCTTTAAGCTATTTTTATTTTTTGTCTCTTGAGCCTTTCTTGGTTCCTTCTACTGGTTCTTTTGGTTGATGTTTGAGTTGTTTCATCTTGCAGTGAACGCTCTAACTTCCTTGGACTCTGTTGGAATAAAAAACCTGGTTAACATTTGCCCCCAGATTATGTCTTCGTTGGAAACACGGTGTGCTATGGAAGAAACTGCTTTTGGGTTCCCATTTCGTAAAGTTCAATTGATCATGTTGAGCCCATCATGCAAATTTGGCTTTGGCTATCCAGCTGTTTGTCATGTTCTGATGTGAATTTTTGTTGCTCATAACAATGAATCAAATTCAATCCCACAACTTTCCAGATGCTTTCAAATAACACATGGATCATGCTTCATGATTTGGAAAAAATGGGTTGCAATTTGATGGCTCCGTGGATCGCTAGCGATCCGAGGACTTAGCATAATTTTTAGCGCAATCTCCTATTTAACTTCACACGAGCCAACTTTCCACCATTCTATACATTCACTAGCAAAATAAGCCTTTTACCTTGTGACTCGATCCAAATTCTTCAAAACCCTAAATTCGCTTCCACTACCACCGCCATTGATCTCCACCGTCGAAGTTTCTTGCTATCAACCCCACTGGACTTCGTCATCGCCTTGATCTAGCCCTTTGCTTCTGCAATTTTGTCTATTTGGATCAGCGTCGACCTTGCCCACTTGGATCGCCACCGACCTTATCTGCATTGGGTCGCCAACAATCCACGTTCAACCGTGTCCACCTTTTGACTTTTGATTAGAGGTAGGTGATGTAGATTTTAGCGTTTGTTTAGCGATTTGGTAACGAAGTTGCGTTGGTGACAGATACAATGGAGAATTCAAGTTGATTGCGATTTTGTGGAAGAAGATAGTAAATCGAGTCTTGTGTTCTTTACGGAACGTAGCTCGGGTTTTGCCCCGGTGCTTGACATGTTTTGCTACCTTTGTCCATAGAATCAGAACTCACTTGCATCGAGTCACACCATTGATCCGGTATGGCTTCTTGCGAATTGATTTTGGTTTTTCTGGGAAGTGATAATAACTAAGGGTAGAGTCTTGTATGCAGTTTACGTTGTTATCACTTTCCAAAAAACTAACATCGACTTATGCTGAGAGTTCTCTACTCAATTCAGTTCATCAATCTACAGTTCCTCACTTTGGATTGGTCTTGTCATTGCACATTTGGTGTACCTAGAATAGGAAGAGCTTTCTGTGTCGCCTCCGACAGCAGATCCGTTATCGATCATTTATTGATAATGGGCAAGTGTAGAAGAATAACTTTAATGAATGATACAAAAAGCTCTTTTCTTTCTTCGTTGCGAGTGAACTATATACACAGAATAGAGCATTTGAACTGTTCAGGACATAGAGCCCATCCCACATAGATGACACACTGCACTTGCCCTAGTCAATGCTTGAAATTCAATGTGTCAACATAAATCGATTTTTTTCTTTGGAATTCAAGTGTTAAGCGTAAGGGAACTTTTAGTTATAAATAGAATTACCTGACCACATTAGATACAAATTCTTTTATATGGAATGAAGCACCATCATCCTTTCGTAAATCCAATAGAGGAATTCCGGCATCGTCAAAAGTCGAATCGACATCAGTTACGTCTTCACAAACGGTTTCATTAGCGCCTACTTCTTCAGCACCGCCAGTTGAATATGGTCAGATCGAAATAGAGTTCTACTCAATCCTCCGGAGAGAGCTTCCTCCATAATCTCTGCCAAAGTTCTGCATAACATTTGTTTACAGCATGGCATTCCGGATGATGACGTGTGCCTTCCATCGACAAACGAGTTTGCACATACGCCACCTTTGGGTTACACCATTTTCCACCGGTACATATGCATGAATGGAGCAGTGCCTCCCTTTAATCACTTCTTGAGTGAGAATCTTCTGAATTTAGGAATTGCTCCGTTTTAGATTCACCCCAACGAATACGCGATTTTGGCTTGCCTTCATGTTTTATTTATGCGGACATTCAATCATGCCCCAAGCTTTGATGAGTTGAGATATTTCCTCTCATTCAAGAAGAGAGACGAATGTCCATCCCTCGTGATTATCGGGGATTAAAGAAACTACAAAATTGTGTTGCATCTTTAAAGTAATATATCCCAATTCAAGACCCAATATTTTTTCTTTAGGTGTCGTGAGGAATTTTATCAACTTTGGGCGATGGGGGTTAAGTCTTCTCTTTTACTCGTTGAGATACGTTGATCCGGGATTTTTAATAGACTGAATTTTCCTTGCAATTATTCTGAGACCAAATAAAGATCCATCACTCGATCCCATCTTCCATACTCTGAAGGCCGTAAACGCTAAAGAGAGACTGGTCAAGTTTTTGCAAACGGATGAGAATTTTCTCGGGTACGGGTTATTGCATCTTAGTAGATCTTCCGTAGTCGTTGAAGTTCTGTCTCCTTCCCATTCTAGAATTCGAACAAGCTCTACTTCTTCAACAAAGGCTCCAAAAAGGGCAATCTTCCAGAAGGAGAAGGTCCATTCGGCAGGTTAACCGAAGAAATTCACGAAGGAAGAGCTGTTATGACTGAAGCAAGTTGCCCGATTAGGATGCCCCCGATCCCGAAGGAGGGGGAAGAGGAATTCAAGCAGCATGAGGGTAAGGTTGCGGTGGTAACAACAAAGGAGGAGGGTGAAATTGAGAACAACCACTGCTATGATTCCTCCTCTAATGGTGAGGAATTTGATGCAAATTCTGGTGAAGGAAACTTCAAAGCATGCGACGAAACTCTGAGAATGAGTCCAACTCTCCCCGATTCGCCTCCCCAAGAGATTCCTGCTAAAGATGCTCCCCCAGCAGTTGAGCAACTTCAGGTTCTCCGCCTAAGGAAACCGGTATTAGCTTTGGGAACTTGAACAATGCTTATATCGACATCGATGAACTCTTGGGAGATGATTTCGAGTTTGAGGTATTATCTCCTCGCTCTGGTCATGCTATGTCTAGAGTTAGCCCGATTCCTATTGTGGTAACTTTCTGATCCAGTTTGTGAAGTCCTTTTAGGCCGCCTATGACATATAACACACTTCACTAGGGCCACGTTCAGTTACATATGCATTATTTAGGTTCATTTTCTTTCGCTAAAGTTATTTATTTATTTTTTATATCGGGTACTATGAGAGATCGTGGACTTTATGAGGACCTTGAACAATTTACTAACGCACAACACTGGTCAAGACAGACTTCAGGGCACCATCAGCCCTGAGAAACCGAGGAGGAGTGGCGAAGGAGGAAAGATTTAGAAGGCGAAGTTTGTCGTCGGGACGATAGGGACCGAGGTGGAGTTTACAGGAGTGGTTATGAAAAGAGGAAAACCCCCGACGACTGAGAAGGGCAATCCAAGAAATCAAAGGTAGTTTGCGATTCTTATCCTTCCAAGCACTAAGCATTTGCACTGGCTCCAGTCTCTGTTGGTATTGAAGTTCCGACTTGTACTGTTCGAGTTTCTCCGTCAACCCAGCCCTTGTCAACTCACGTAATGCCTATTTATGGTTCTTTACGTCCCTATAGGAGGCCCGCTTATATTCTCCCATCCGATCCCCCTAAGCTTGAATCTGCACTTCCCGAATGGTTTCTGAAGAGAGTTAAATTTGATCGTGGCCTACGCCCAATCCGTAAAAATTCTTATATGCCCCATCTCCAGGCGATTCAAAGCGATTTGGATCAAGCTCGTGCAGTTAATGCCTTGCTATTACCCCGCTATAACCCTGTTATATCTCATAGCAAATTTCTACCGCTACGATTTTTCCATATAGCCCCAAATATAACCTTTCCGCTTTAAGCCTCGCTATTTCCACTATATCCCGTTATTCCTGCTATATTTCGCTATTTCCGCTATATCTTCTTCAAAAGAAATGAATTGATAAATGAAATTTATACATTATAAAAATTATGAAATTAATTTATTTGATTGAATTTTTAATATATTTTTAAAAATGGAATTACTCTAATATTCTACTAAATTCAATTATGTTATATAACAATTTTATGTTTAATTACAGTATATTCGCACATTTTTTTATTTAAAATTATTTTTGTATTAATTATAATTCAATTGAATGTTAATTTTTCATTTAATTACCATCTATATAATTGTAAAAACATTAAGTACGAGTTTTATATGCTATTTTAGAGTCATCCGCTATATCCTCGTTATATCCCCGCTATGACTTTTCCCACCTCCACCGCATTGAATCCGCCGAGCGCTTTAACTGCACGGGACCAAGTTGTAGAATAGGAGAATTTATGCAAACAGCTGGCAGATTCCAATCGTAACAACTATCAAGAGATCCTTTCTTTCGAGTCAAAAAAGGACGATTATGATAGGATATTAACGGAAAGTGACGCCAAAATCGAGCAATTAACAAAGAAGAGGGACGTTGCACTCCGAGAGAACAAGAGAAATTCCAGCTTGCTGAAAGAATTGAGAGAGTCCCATGCCAAAATTGAGATCATGTTTCGAGATGAAATCAAGAAGCCCATGCGAATGAGGTTAAGCTGAAAGAGGAGCTTTAAGCCCGTGACGAGATCATTGAAGCTAAGAAGAAAACCGTTGATAGTCATAACGAAGCCGTCGAAGCTTATAAAAAGACAATTGCTGATTATGCTGGAATGATGGAATCTCGCGGCAAGACCATCTATGGTCAAACCCAAATGATTGCTTCGCTCTAGGAAAGAGTTGCGCAGCTTAATGCTAAGAAGACCCAAGTTGAAGTTTAGAAGGCCGCCGTGATAGCGGACTACTTGGAGTTGCAGGATACTTTTGAAAGGAAAATAGATAAAATGGATGACACCATATTGATTTCTATGTTAACTCCTTGCTGCATAAGGGGAGTGTAACATCCCATATCTAGAGGTTAAAAGCCAAGACCTACAGATGATGCAGTCATCCATAGTATTAAGATTTGGTGATAAAATACGGTAATGCTAATGGTATCCATAATATGAGAAGCACTTGAATATGAATAAAGTCGCGGATTTCAAGAAAAAAACAATATTTTATTGATTACATTTCAAAACACTTCATATCCAAATTACGTAATCTCTTGACGTTTCCCAGGAAAAGGTCAATTATAATCATTACAAAATATGCCAAGAGCGACATATGATGATGCCACCTTAGTTGATCAAAGCAATATAGTCATATCTGACTTAATACATAGTGAAAATAAACAAAACAAGCTGTAACTCCTAATTAGCTATCTATCGACCACCTAGTCATCTCCGGAAGCTTTATTCGCCAAAATTTCTATAACCTGAATACCTTAACCCTTAGCGTAAAATCAATTTTAAGCACTCTGGAGTTTAAGGGGAAATAAAAACTTCGAGTCAGACATAAAGTCTGCTGTGAATAATACTGTTACATCTCGGTTTATTGATATTAAGTGAGACCACGCCGCTTAGCAGAATGGGTTTTCCCTTACTAATATCCTTTTCAAAACATAATTTGCAAATCCTTTCCTACAACCAAAAAGGTTAATCAAACTGATATAATAATGATAATAATAGCTAAGTACGTTAACCTATAATCAGATAACTGATGGACTATTTGTCCAATAGTTGTAAATGGACTATTTGTCCGAAATCTGGGCTGACTGCTCGCAAACTGGACTAACTGTCCGAAATCTGGGCCAACTGCCAGCAAATTGGACTAACTATCCAAATCAAAATGGACTATCTGTCCAAATCATTTTTATAGGGTTAATTACCCTTCAACTTTTTCCGTGAAAACCTTTTCAAAATGATCTAACCTTTTAAATCATACTTATACAAGGAAAATATTTTCATAGCTTTACTCTAAGCTATTTTGCCATTTTATATATACTTTACTCAAAATAATGTTGATGAATTTGAAGGAGGATTAACCATCCTTCCAAAGCAAGTTAAACTCTTTTTAACTTGAAAATACTTAGGCTATATTGCCTATTCAATACAATCGAAACCTTTTGTTTAAAACCTTTAAACAACCCTTTCGAAACCATTGAAGGTAACCCCTTTGAAACTATTGAAAGTGACCATTTCGAAACCATTAAAAGCCTTTCCTTCGAAAGCTTTAAAATATTAGACGTCCCTTTTAAAAACCTTTAAATGTTGTCTTTCAAAAACATAGGAAAACCTTTCCATTCGACCCTTTCAAAACCCTAGGGAACGACCACTTTCGAAATCATTCATTAAAACCCTTGGAAACAGTCAAAACTAAATCCTTTCGAAAGCACTTTCGGTTCAATTTAAAACATGTGGAAACTTTTCGAAACCATTCAAAAGCTTACCCCTTCGAAACCTAAGAAAACAGTCTCGGGCGAAACCATTTGGATTATGCCTTCAAGTAGAGAAAAAGGATCAGAAACCCATTAAATTCGAAAGCATTTGTTTCAAACCCATTTCAAAATGTCTCTTTCGAAACCATTTGGGTTTTACTTCAACCATAGAAAAATGGTCCTTAAAACATTTGAGTCGAAAGCATCTGTTTGGAAACCATTTCCTAAGTAAAGAAGTGAAGGTGTCGAAATCATCCCTTCGAAAGCATTAGAGAAGCGATCAAGTTTTTAGAAAACAAAACAACCCATTCGAAACCATCTGGATCGAAAGGTAGGAAGCGGCAGTTAAAGTCTTCGAATCAGTCGAAAGCAGTCATTTAAAACAAAAGTGCAACCCAATTGAAACCATTTCTTTAAATCCATTTGAACTACTTGAAAGCTAATCAAGTCGAAAGCTACTTAGTCAAAATTAAGCAGGCACATTTTCTTTTAAAAGCAAAGTAATGCCTTAACCCCTTTGGAACCCCTGGTTTCGACTCTATTCCTTCCGCCTACATCCAATGCACTACGTACCAGTTCCTTGATACCATGTGCATTGGTTTTGATAGTGTCGGAGGCGAAGGTAAGCCGGTGCAACCTAGTGCCGAAAGCATCGAAACAATGAAAAACATGTAACAAATAGTTCTTTTCACCTAACCCGTGTTAAATTTTTATTGCTCGCCTCTTTCTTTACCAATAAAAAGTACTGCAATTTTCAGAGCTAACTATTTGAATTATTTGCAAAAAGCCTCTTTTCCTTTTATAGATATATAAAACGTTTAAGTCCCATACCTTAAATAATTTATATATCCATTAAAACACTTAGCAAAATCTACAAAATTCCAGAAAATCTCTTTTAATATGTTTTCCAACATATAAAATTTCAGACCCAAACCTTTTATTATTTGACCGTAAATAATTCATAACCCAAATTGACATTTTCTTTACTAGAAAACTCATATAACTTCCAAAATTCAGAAAATTCTGCAAATTGAAACCCATCTCCAAAATAATATTTTTGGTCTATATAAAAATTCGCAAGGCATTTGGATGTCATTTAATACGGTTTTCATATCAAAACATGTCATAAATTCTATATGAACAACCATAAATCATTAACAAGTAAATATAACCATTCCATCATTCAAAAACATGGCAAATCAATGCAAAACATTTCAGATTTTATCTTAAAACCAAAAACAAAAGAAATATGAGATGTTAACATTATTTACCTTAAATTTAGATATTAAAGAGATTGAGATGTGAATGGATTTGATTTGAATTAGCTTATTCCTTAGCTTTTCTTAATCTTCTTCCTTTTTTCCTTGTTAATGGTGGCCGGCCTCTTTTAAAAAATTTCATAGTGAAAAGTGAATATGTATAGAAATACAAGGCCAAGTTTTAGGGATATAGGAATGGCCTCTTTTCTATTTTGTCCCTCCTCTATTTCATTTTAACTCTTTCTTAATTCATTGTTAAATGGCACGACTACACCTTAATTAAAATCAAATCTCAATCCCCTATCAACACATTACTTTATTTAATTGACTAATTAAATATCCTAAATAATATTATCAAAAATCTAGGGTGTTACAAACTCTCCTCCTTACAGAATTTCGTCGTCGAAATTACGATAAGGTACCCAACAAATCAAACAGGAAGGTAAAACATACCCTCGAACAAATCATGATATGTATCTCTAATCCTGATCTCAATCTCTCAAGTACAGTCCCTGTCATCGTCGCTCTACTAGACTTTGACTTATCTGACCATCTTGGTTTTAAGCCTCTTCTCATCTTTCGCAACAATACGAATAGGCTTCCTCACTATAGTCAAATCTGGTTCTACTACAAAGTCATCTAGCATAGTCAGTGCAATAGTAGTCTCCGGATCTCTAACACACTTTTTGAGATGAAAACATGAAAAACATTGTGGACTCCTGCCAAACTGTTCGGTAATTCAATTATATACACGAGTTTTCTGATCCTCTCAACATTAGGAATAAGTCTAGTGAATCTCGGTGCTAACTTTCCTAGTTTTCCAAATTTAATCACACCCTTCATCGGTGACACTTTGAAGAAAACTGGTCTCTAACCGAGAACTCTAAAAATTTCCGTTTCTTATCTGTATAACTCTTCTTCCTAGATTGAGCCTCCTTCATTCTAGCCCGAATGACCTCAATCTTTTATGCAGCTTCTATGACCAAATCTAGACCAAGAACCAACCTATCTCCATTCTCTAACCAACATACAAGAGATTTGCATGGCCGTCCATACAAAGCTTCAAACGGTACCATCTCAATACTAGTATGATAACTATTGTTATATGAAAACTCGACTAAATGTAGATCATCTTTCCATGATCCTCCGAAATCTAGAACACAAGCCCTTAAATCTTCCAAGACTTTTTTAACTCTCTCTGTTTGCCCATCTGTCTACGGATGGTAAGCGGTACTCATCTTGAGCTTGGTTCCCAAAACTTCATGTAGACTCTTCCAGAACTCGTTAGTGAATAAGGAATCTCTATCACTAACTATGCTACTAGGAATTCCATGCAGTCTAACCACATTCTTCATAAACAACTTCGTTAATACATGTGCTGTTCTGGTTGACTTAACTAGAATCAAATGGGCATCTTGGTTAATCTGTCCACTGTGATCCATATACTATTGTTTCCTCTGTTTGGCCTTCGCAACCCATAATTAAAATGTATGGAAAAAGAATCCCACTTCCATACTGGAATATTTAATGGCTAAAGAAACCCACTTGGCTTCTGGTGTTTGGCCTTTTCCTATTGGAAAATCAAGCACTACTTTACACACAAGCCAATATCCCGCTTCATATATTCCTAGAAGAAACTCCTCTTCATATCCTGATACATCTAAGTACCTCCTGGATGAATAGAGAACTTCAAACGATGGAATTCCTCCAAGACTTCTTTACTTATGTTTATACACTCGGAACACATATTCTTCCTTTCTTTCTCAACCACATATTCTGGTCAAGATTGAAATCTTTCAAGTCATTGCCCCCGTTCCATCCTTTAACTTCCTGATCCATTCGCTAACACTGAATCCTCTATCTGTTTAGAAGCAATTCTTTCGATCATCACTGGTCGAACTTCCAAACAATTTAATACAACTGTATCTCTACTAGACCCAGCCTCGGATCTCCACTACACTCTGCAATCTGCTAATGCTTCTAAATCTTTCCACTCAACAATCATCGCCAACACTGCATTCTGATGTTTCTTGCTATGTGCATCAGCAACCTTATTGCCTTTCACCGGTGTGTACTTAATCCCAAAATCATAAGCCGCTATAAACTCTAACTATCTCTGTTGTCTTATGTTCAGCTACTTCTGAGAGAATAAATAATTCAGCGACTTATGATCTGTATATAACTCAAACCTCTCTCCTAAAAGGTAACGTCTCCACACCTTCAAAGCAATCACTTTACCCCTCTACATTAGCATAGCTCCTAATCCTGTTCCACATGCATCTGTATAAACCACCAAATCTTGATTCCCTTTCGGAACAACAAACACAGGTGCATGGGCGAATAAGTGTTTCAAACTCCGTAATGCTTCCTCACACTTATCGATCCGTACAAATTTCACACCCTTTCTCGTTAGCTTGGTCATCGGTGCCGCTATCCATGAAAAATCCTTAATGAATCTTCGATAATAACCAGCCAACCCAAGGAAACTCTTTATCTCTGTTACTGTCTCGGGTCTCTTCTAACTATTCACTGCTTCAGTCTTAGTCAGATCTATTGATAACCGTTTCTCTAAGACTACATGCCCAAGAAACTTCACTTCTTTCTTCCAAAAATGACACTTCAAAAACTTCGCCTTTAGTTGACGATGCCTTAGCATCTCAAGCACTACTCTAAGATGAACTTCATGTTATCTTTCATCCTTAGAATATATATCAAGGTACCATTTATGAAAACCAATACGAACCTATCTAAGTGCTATCGAAAAACTCAACTCCATAAAGAAAGATGGCGCATTAGTCAGTCCGAATGACATATCTAACAATTCGTAAAACCCATATCTGATCCTAAATGCTGTCAAAGGTATACTATCTTCTGCTACTGTGAGCTGATGGAAACCTGTCGCCAAATCCAACTGTAAGAATACCTTGGATCCACTAAACTAGTCGAACAAATCGACAATCCTTGGCAAAGGATATCGATTCTTTATCGTCCTCTCATTCAAATTACGATAATCGATACGTCACCTTAACGATCCACCCTGCTTCTTAGCAAATATTGCGGCTTCCCCCAAGGTAAACTACTCGGCCTGATAAAATTCTTGACTTCTAAATCCACCAACTGCACCTTCGATTCCCTCATCTCTATAGGGGTCATCCTATTTGGAGGCCTACTCACTAGTTCTGCTTCCGGAACCAAATCTATCTGAAACTCAATAATTTGTTTCGATGGCAATTCTACTACATGCTCAAACACATCCACGAATTATCTGACCATGAAAACTCGACTCAGATCATCATCCAATTCCATAAAACCCAACAAAGCATTCACCTCACCGCTAGAACCATCTATGGTATAAACAATCCGATCACTACAATCAGGGTGTCTAAGCGATATTTTCCTATCCTCGCAAAATATGCTAGCATCGTACGCACTTAACCAATCCATCCCAAGAATAATCCCAAACCCCACAAAATCAAATACATGCAAACTGCAAATAAAGGTATGACCTAACAAGTCAAACTCTAACCGGTCACATCTCAACTCTAAAGTTGCATACACTTCTATTGGATTCGCAACTCGTAAGGAAGTAACTAAATATGTGGGTTCAAGGTTAAGCTTATCTACCAAACATCTAGATATAAAAAAATGCGATGCACCTGTATCAAATAGAACGTTAACAGACATACCATGAATCTGAAGCGTACCTCCCTAGACTACCTTTCCCCATCTCCTGAGCTATTGGCTTCGAAGTAGCAGGCTCTAATGCATACACTTTGCCCTTTCCATCCTTAGCGAGCTCCTTGCATTGACTCTTATAGTGACCAATTTGGTCGTCATTGAAGCACCTGACATTCTTCTTCCCTACCACCTCCTTTTCCTTTCCAGCATGACATTCATTAGCAAAATGCCCCTTCTTGTCGCACTAGAAATAGACAATCTTAGACTTCCCTTTCTTAGCTGCTCCACCCTTCTGAGCACCTTTCTTAGGAACGAACTTCCTTTTCTGGCCCTACCCAATCTGGACTTTTTAGCCTTATTCTTCTTTAGAGAGTCAAGCATCTCCTAATGCCTTAAGGCCATCACCACTACAAAGTCAAAAGGATCTCTAATATGAGGTAACGTGGCCCTGGTTAACTCAGGCTTCAACCCCTGATAAACTGCTCATTCCTCTTCATCACTGTATCCACTGAAGCATACCCATATCTGGCCAACTCCTTGAACTTTCTAACTACTCCAATACAGACATCTCTTCCTGATCTAATTCAGAAAACTTCCTGATCAGATCTAACTGTTCCATTGCAAACATGAACCTCTCCTGGAACCTCCATTTAAAATCTTCCCAGGTCATAGTCTCCTCATCATTGCCATAGTTGCACTATTCCACCAGAACAAAGCTGCTCCCCGAAGCTGTCTGGATGCCAACCTCCTCTTCTGCTCGTCGTTAAGCCCCAAGTCTGCAAAGATTCTCTCATAATGTAGCAATCAATTTTCCACTTCTATAGCATCCTCTGTCCCTAGAAAAGGCTTCCCTCCAAACTTAGCGTAATCTCCGCTCAGGTTAGCATAATGGTTAACTACCAGAACTCCTGCATTGGCAACATCTCCTAACACTCCAGCTACAACTCCCACTTGCATCATCTTCATGAAAAACTGATACATAACTTCCATTCCAACTTGTGGGACTTCAGCACCTACATTCTCTGCTTGTGCTTGACCTTGACCTCTCCTCGCATTAGGCCTGGCATTCCCATTGGCAGCTTCCCCTCCTAGGTTAACTCTACCTCTTCTACCATTCATACATGTATTCAAACCTCATGAGATGCATAAAAATAACCTATCAAATATAGGAGACTAGAGATAAAGCGTACACTTTTATATAACAAATACAAGCATGTTACTATAGCGTTATCCCATACACCAATCTTACTCCAATTCCTTAAGATTATGTTTTTAAAACTATTTTTATTTTAATTTTTTTCATAAATCATGCTCTGATATGAAGTTGTAACATCACATATCTAGAGGACAAAATCTAAGCGCTACAGATGTTGTAGTCATCTATAGTTTTTACTTCTGTTGACAAAATACTGTAATGCTAATGGTATCCATAATATCAAAAGCACTTGAATATGAATAAAGCACATATTTAAAAAAACAATATTTCACCGATCACATTTCAAAACAATTCATATCCAAATTTCATAATCTCTTACTATTTCCCAGGTAAAGGTTAATTATAATCATCACAAAATACATCTAGACCAACATATGACGATGCCACCTTGGTTGATCAAAGCAATATAATCATATCTGACTTAATACACAGCAGAAATAAACAAAACAATCTATAACTCCTAATTAGCTATCCGTCAGCCACCTGCTCATTTCCGGAGGCTTTATTCGCCAAAATTTCATAAACCTGAAAACCTTAACCCTTAGCCTACTGAAATATTTTTTAGGCATCCGAGAGTTGAAGAGAAACTAAAATTTTGAGTCATACATAAAGCTTAGTGTGAATAAAACCGTTACATCTCGTTTCCCTGATATTAAGTGAGACCACGTCGCTTAGCGGAATAGGTTTCCCCTCACTATATTCCTTTTCAAATTATATATTTTGCGAATCCTTTCCTACAACCAAACTAGTTAATCAAACTAATATAATAATGATAATTGTTAGTACCAAAATTGGTCACTAACACCCAAAGAAAGATTTTTGCAGAGAGAATAATGAAGATAGAAATTAAAATAGAGGAATGTATGCAAAATTAACTGCAAAACTAGAACACCGGATTTATAGTGGTTCGGCGTAACTACCTACGTCCACTTTGAGTTTAATCTTTATTGCTTTTTCAAATAATTGAATACGGATACAATCCGTACACCCACAACTTGAATACAAGTTCTAACAAAAAAGTAACGAGTCTTGAAAATGGCAGAGTCTCCCCAAGTTCACGAAAAAAGGTTCCTTTTCACTGCGCCTCTGCCCCTTTATTTATAGGCGAAGATAGGCTGGACTTCCTTCACGAGCCAAAGAACAATGTATCTCGGCCCATAGTAGGTGACTTCTGCGCACCGAGCCAGGCATGCCGAACGAGACAGGCCGATTAAGAAATGCCGATTGAGAAATGCTGATCCATCACGTCTGGTCGATTATCAAGTGACTTGAGGTAAATCCTCAAGAGACCCGAAGCAAATAGCGGGTTGACTCGAAGCGAGGTCATGCCGAACGACTCACTTTGTTGTAGACCCGATAACTTACCAACTTCTCTAGAATGCACCGAGCGATGTATGTCGAACGTTCCTCACCGAGAAACATGCGTCGACCACCCAAGCAAAGCGACATGTGTCCGTGCTTCCTCGACCGAACCACCCATGTCATGCCTTCCTTCCCCGAGCATCCAGACCGAACCTTGTCCCTTTTAACTTCATTGGCCGAACGGTGATTGCCGAACGACGTTGCCGAGCAAGGCTTTGCCGAACGACTTTGCCGAGCGACATATGCACTGAGTTCCCAACAACATTCCCTGAGCGATGGCGTTCGAATGAAAGATGCCGAGCGATATACTTAGGCCAAACGGCACTTGCATGCTAAACGGCACTTCCAGGCCAAACGGTCCACAGCTGGGCCACTTTTGATGCGTTATCCCTCTTCGAAACCGAGCGGTGAACGGTCGAACCACTATGTATATAGGCCGGGCCATGCAACCGGGTAATATTTGCCCCCCAAAGAGTATCATGAGAGTCATCATGATGCACTTTGAACCAATCCTAGCTTTCTACCTTTCTCCACCTATCAAATGGGATCTGATTCTCCATTGTGCTATTATCTTTGGTGTAGGACAGTCGACATAAACACGCCAAATCACTCGTTCGGCATATCCATTGTCGCCTGGCAAAATTGTTCACCGAACCATTGAGTCACTTTTACCAGGTCCACTGGTTAACGCCTGTTTACCTCCTCTTCATCATATAAAAGCCAAAACTTCTCTTCTTCTTCCCTTTACTTTCACTTCAACTTTGCAGGGCTTTTAACTTACCTTCCTCCTAAACTTCGGCTACCTCTTCCTTTGGAAACCATATCTCCTGCCTTGCTACTTTAGACTCCCTTTAATCCGAACGAAAACCGTCTCGAAGTACCATAGGTTCACAAACTTTCGATTTCCTTTATAGGTGCGAATACCTTCTTTAACTCACCTCCCTTAGCTCGGTATCTCATTTGAGGTCTGAGCACATGGGTTCCTAGGTAGGAGTTAGCGGGAAGTGGTAAATAGAAAGACTAATTGGAGATAGGAGCCGTTAGCACCGGAATTGGTCACCAACACCCAAAGAAAGGTTTATGTAGAGAGATTAATGAAGATAAAAAACTAAAATATAGGAATATATGCAGAATTAATAGCAAAAATAGAACACCAGATTTATAGTGGTTCGGCGTAATTGCCTACGTCCACTTTGAGTTTAATCTTTATTGCTTTTCTAAACAATTGAATACAGATACAATCTACACCAACTACTCGAATGCAAATGCTGACTAAAAAAGAATAAGTCTTGAAAATGGCAGAGTCTCCCTAGTGTTCTCGAAAAAATGTCCCTTTCACTGTGCTCTGCCCTTCTATTTATATGTGAAGATAGGCTGGACTTCCCTCATGGGCCCAGCAACAAAGTACCTCGGCACACAATAGATGAATTCTGTGCACTGTGCTAGGCATACCGAACGGTAGTCTCCGAACGGCCTTGCTAAGTAATCTTTGATAAACAACGCTGTCAAAGAAAGTTGTCGAACGGTAGGTGCCGAACCAGAGAATATCGAGAAATTGAGTAATGACTCAAGAATGCCGAGCGATGAAGCAGTGCCGAACGGTACCTAAGCTGACGGAGATATCCCTACCAGCCTGTATGCCGAGCGGGGCCTGTATGCGGAGCGAGGCCTCCGTGCCGAGCGAGGCCTCTATGCCGAGGGAGGCCTATGTGCCGAGCGAGGTGTTTCTGCAGAGCGAGGCATTTGTGCTGAACGAGACCTGTATGCCGAACGACTCATTGCCTGGTCAAACAACCGAGTAACACTTGCCCCCTAAAGTGTGTCGTGTGAGGCAACACGATACGTTTTGAGCCAATATCCAATTCCTGCTACTAGAAGTTGAATGTGATCAATGAAGGTCGGAGCACTGCAGCCCTGAGGTTGTTCCTTCCTTTCCTTTCTTCTATACATAAACAATGAGCCGTTCGACATGTGGATGTCGAACCACTTGTTCGGCAAGTCTTGTGCCGCTTGGTGTGACTGCTTATCGGACCATCAAGGCATCTAGACCGGTTCCACTAATTGATGCCCGTTCACCACCCCTCTTTCCTATATAAGCCAGTACTTCTCCTTTTCTTCTCTTTACTTCTACTTCCATTCCATAGGGCTTTCTAACTTGCCTTCTACTAAACTCCCGCTAACACCTCAATCTTCCTCTTTCTTCCTGAGTCCAATTCATTTTCCTCACAACCTCTCCCAATAACAAACCCGAACGGATTTCAAATCCAAATCAAGCATTTCCCTAAGCTTCAACCCATTCTCTTAGGTTTGAACCCTTCACTTGATCGACACTCCCAATTAAGGGTTTTGTACAAGATCTAAATTCATGACTTTCTTTCAAACTACGGACGGTAGAAGTCATCTAGGTAAGGAGGGTGAATCTGAGGTTTAAACATGCCTTAAGGTTAGATGGAGAAAAGGAAGGAAGAGGATACCAGAGGCTTTTAGGACGTAGGTTCCCGTTAGGTTTTCGAGTGAGGGAAGAGGAAGTGTGGTTGGCACGGTAGGAATTATCGAGATTAGGAGGTATTGGTTGAGCATGGCGTACGAGTGGGAGTGACGTTCGACAAGCCACTTAGAAGGGAGTTTAGGTTACTCGAAGGAGTGAGCTGGAGGAGAAAATTTGGCTGTGTCTTGGTATCGTCTTGTATGAAGGAGAGTGTAGGATAGAAGTGTGAGTCTGGTTCGGTGTGCCGAGTGGATGCGGTTCGGTATGACTCCCGCATGCCGAACGGTGAAGAGGGAGTGTAGGAGAGAAGTGTGACGGAGTTGAGCAAGTTGGTCGGCATGTGTTGTGTTCAAATTAGGATAATTTTGATTGTCGTTGCCGACTTCAAGGCTCAATGCCAAGCGACACTCCAAAGATACGACTAAACCCCCATGCCTAACCATATGACAACAAACAAGTACACGAACTTAAGCAAACAAGCATATCAAACTAATTCGGACTGAAAACATCCCAGTTTCAACAACTATAATCTTGAGTTTAACTCGATTAAAACAAACAATATCCTTCAATATATAGTGCCAATGTCCGAGTTCAAAACTAAAACCGTCATAGGGCAGGCTCTCGGAGATGGTCAACGATGACAGTCTTCGAAGATGACAGTTCAATGCTTAACTTTTACTTTATCATATTTGTGACTTTTAATTGTTTTTACATTTACACTAAAATGATTGCACTAGTCCACACACCAAGCAGGGGGAGCACCTTCATCGTTATGTCTAATATTGATTATCTTTCAAGTATAGTTCAAACAGGTTTTTATCCAATCTTCGACGCTCATTGAAGATGTCTAGAAAATCGAGCTTTGCTACAGTCTTAGACAAACCTAAGTTAAGTTTTCAACAAGAAGTAGTGGGAACTTCAAATCCATCAACAACTCCTGTACAGAATATCCCGAGTCCAACGATTGCATTTATTGACATCGCTCCTAATGCCCTAGACGCAGCTATCATCTTAGACAGTCCGGTTGATTCTCAATCTTTGAGAATCAATGAGAGTGCTCTTCGGCGACTATGATCAATCCATGGAATTCCTTTTGACGAGTACTAGTTCCATCAAGACAAGATCGTCCTCACTTTGCCCCAGCAGGATATACGGCCTGCAACTAATTTATGTGCTAGGTTGGTAGCATGCCACCATTCAACTCCTTCCTCCACGATCTGTAGTAGTACATTGAGATTGCTCCATCGCAGTTACATCCCAACAACCATGCGTTCATATATGGAACATGTATTCTTTTCATGAGAACTCTATTCAGGCTCCCCACTCCTGGCGACATCCGTTATATTTATCGTTTCAAGAGGCGGTCAGACAGCTCATCTTTCGTATTCCTTGAGCTTCATAACAAGCGCAAATCCTGACTGGAGCGTGGAGTAAATTCATCCAGTATAAGCAGGAATGGTTTAACATGCGCTGTCCCCCTGGCTTTGCATGGAGATGGCTGGAAGTGAGTAAATTTCTTTTCTGGATTAATACTTGTATTCGGCGGAAAGTGAATCCTTTCTAAATCCTTTCTCTACTTTTACAGGTATCAACCCACGTCCCGAAGGCTCCGGGTATTTTGAGGCCGTTGAAGCTATTCGAGCTGTTCTCGTGGAAGACTGGGATATCAAATCTATCATTTCCAATGAATCGCTCTCCAAATTTGGGCTGTTGGCGGAAGGTCGCCGAATAAGTCTTCATCACGGCGTCACTATAACCGGATCTGCCTTGGACAAAGGCAAAAGGCAAGCTAGGCCTTCAACATGCGATGCCCCCGACATACCCGAGGAGGGAGAGATTAGAGAGACTAAGGTGTTAGACACATAGGGTTAGAATGTAAGTCCGGCTCGGGAACCGGTGGTTGAGGCACACGACACTGATGTAGCGCCTCCCCTTCGAAGGGAAAAAATAAAATGGCATACAGACTAAGGAAGAAGACTGTTGGTGGAACCACAAAGGTCACAATCACTCTAGTGAAGAAAGAGTCGTCTCCTCAACACTTAGAGGGTTCATTGAAAGGCTTATCTGACCTCACCATTCCCGACGACTTGCTCAACTATGGCTTCAATGATCCAGAAGCCCTAAAACTCCATTCGCCTGCGAGTGGCGATGAAGGTGCTCAAGCCCATAATCAAGGAGAAAAAACTCCGATAAGTAAAGCCATAGAAACTAGTCCATCGGGGGAAAACACTAGAACACACACAATAACACTTACACTTCACCTTGTACTTAAACTTTAACAGTCATGTGATTCTGGCTAACTCATGTTTACTTAATTTCTGTGCAGGTGATATGGGACGCTCCCACGGAATCGACCGCCTTCGAAGGTCATCTATTTTTCATCATTCTGGCCGGGATTCAGACTCCGGCAAATGCTGGGATAGAGATCATGACAGTGATAGGGATTATCGCTCCCGGGACTCATCATCTTGAAGGAAAACTTACCATCAGCCTTCATACCATCATGATCCTCCCTCTCTCCTAGAGTAAGGTAGGGAGAAATCTGTCATAAGGGGTCCCAGTCCGATACTCCCCGCGACTAACACTCGGGTACCTCCAGCACCAGGCAATCCCGAGACTTCACAAAAAACCCGTAGTCCCTAGATAGACTCCTTCTGCACCTGCACATGATCCGTCGATTGCGGAAAGGCTAACCAAGCTTAAGGCCATGTTCCCAAAAATATGCTTCAGCATTTAGAAGTTTCTTCCAACGATTCATCACATTCCGGGCACGTCAAACAGAGTGCCACCGCCTTGCAACAATGATGTCTACGTTTAACACGACACATTTGTTCATTTGGCAGAGAAAGTGTCAGAAGTTTCTATTGAACCCAACATGAAATTGATCGTCTGAAATTCGAAGCCATTCATGACAAAGACATCATTAAAGCCCAGGATGAAGAGCTTCTCTCCTATAAGTCTCAGCTTAAAAATGCTCAAAAAAAGGCTAAAGACACAGCTGAGGCAGTTATTCGTCTGGAGGCCACATATAAGAGAGAGATAGACGAAGCAATTCAACACTGCGGCACCTTGGATTTAGAGAAAGACTCCGTTTAAAAGGAGAGGAATGCGTTTGCTCAACGAATCAAAGAGTTGGAAGAGCTACTTCTCAAAGAGAAAGAGGAAAAGGCTGCTGCTTAGGAGGAGTCGCAACGATATTGCGATGAGGTTGTTGCTACACGACCCCTGAAAACGATGCTTGATGATAAACTCTCCAAAGTTGAGACGCTGAAGGATGAAGCCCGTAAAGAGGGAAAAAGAATAGCATCCACGGAGATTGATTCTCGCCTTGAGGCGGCTACTGAGGTTGAAAGGAAGGAAGTCAAGTGCATGTTTGATCCGTTTATAGTTGAGTATAATGCTCGAGTTCTAATGCATCGTGACCTTACAATTCTCGGCGAGGGTTACCTCGAATCTTTGGCCGAAGCATGGAAGACTTTGATAAAGATCAAAAAGTTTGAGTCAGGCACTGAAGAGGTTGATGAAGAAGCTTTAGTAAAGGAGTTTCTCCGGGGGAAAGAGCCTTCGAACTTGTATGAAGCGAAGGCCCTCTATAGCAAAGATTCCTCCTTGTCAAAAGGAAAGAACAACATTGCCGGTCCATCTGGAATCGAGTCTCCAGCTCCTCTTCCTACTCAACCAACTGGTCACCCAGCACTTGATCCCTTCGAGCAGCACGTTGGGTACGACCCAGAAGATCCTGGCCTTGATATTCATGTTCTATCTCCCATTCCAGAGGGTGAAACTCCCCAGACGGTTAGGAGCCAGCCAGAAACCATTACATAACTTTTCTTCTTAAAGTTCGGTGGGCCGTCATTTTTGGCGAGTAGTCAACGCATTCTAACATTCATCTCTTATGATTTCGTGTAGGTCGTTCTGATCCTAAGCCAACTCCTAGGAGCGATGATGCCACTGAGAAGAAGGAGAAGACGAGTAAGGCCATTCAAGAGGGAGAGATTCTCGATTCTGATGCTCAAGGGATTGAGGAGCTTGACGAAGACAAGTCTGAAAATTCGCCACTCGTCGAAGAAAGTTATAAAGTTGAGATTACTGGCGCCTCCGAACATACTTCAAAAGCGAGCATGATATAGCAACTTGCGAAAGAGAAAAAGAAGAAAGTTGAGATCTAGGTCAAGCCCCAAGTAGTGGAACTAGATGACCCTTTGAATAGGCCTTTGAAGGTCGTTCTCCCTGGTGGGTCGAGGCCACTGGAAGTTCCTCTTCCTTTCCCGGATGTTACTTCCCCAGCAAGAAAAGCGTCTAAGCGAAAACGCTTGGGGAAGGAGTCATCCGAGAAAACGAGGAAGGAAAAGAAACCAAATAAGTAGTTTTCACACTCGTTCAACAAAAGTTAGCCTAGATTATGTAATTATTTCTATTTATTTTCATAACCAACGTAAATAGACTTTTGACTCCGAGTTTTGGAGGGATTGTAGCAGAACCTCATTTTGGATTGATAAATAAAACTTAGTTTCTTTATCTTTCAAATAACTTTAGTTGTTCAGCTTGCTATATAATTATGGTCGAAATCCCAAATCTTGTGAGTTACATAAACCCCAGTTCACTTCCATATGACTTAGATATTTTTTGGAATTGTGGATCCTCTATTTCATGCTTAAGGTACTTAGAATATTTTTAGTTCGCACTTCGAGGACTCAGAGTACTCCAGTTCACATTTTGGGGACTTGGAGATTTCTCAAGTCGTTTATACTCTAGTCCGCACTTCGGGACTTAGAAAACTCCAGTCTGCATTCTAGAGACTTGGAGATTTTAAATCGTTTATACTCTAGTCCGCACTCCGGGGACTCAGAGTACTCCAATCCGCACTCTGGGGACTTGGAGATTTTAAGTCGTTTATACTTTAGTCTGCACTCCGGGGACTCAGAGTACTCCAGTCCACACTCTAGGGACTTGGAGATTTTGAGTCGTTTATACTCTAGTCCGCACTCCGGGGACTCAGAGTACTCCAGTCCGCACTCTGGGGACTTGGAGATTTTGAGTCGTTTATACTAGTCCGCACTCCGAAGACTCAGAGTACTCCAGTCCGCACTCTGAGGACTTGGAGATTTTAAGTCATTTATACTCTAGTCCACACTCAGGGGACTCAGAGTACTCCAATCCGCACCCTAGCGACCTGGAGATAGATTGCAGACTCGGATATTTTAAGTCATTTATACTATAGTCTGCACTCTGAAGACTCAGAGTACTCTAGTCCACACTCTGATAACTTGGAGATTTTGAGTCGTTCATACTCTAGTCCGCATTCCGGGGACTCAGAGTACTCCATCCGTACTCTAGGGACTTGGAGATTTTAAGTGGTTTATACTCTAGTCCGCATTCTGGGGATTCAAAGTACTCCAATCCACACTCTAGGGACTTAGAGTGCTCCAGTCCGCACTCTGGAGACTTGGAGATTTTTTGGAATTGTGCGCATTCATACGCCAGATGTAATAATGTAACTTTAGTTTTTATTTGCCATAGAATTATCACACACGGAAACACTAATAATTTATGGAAAAGATAGCTTCAAGCCTTTACTAATATAAACAAACTAAGTTGTCTTATTATATGCTGAAAATTAAGAACCAACGAAATAAAATTATACTGGAAATAATTGCAACTAAAATACGAAAGAAATATACTAAGTATAATAATGTCGCAGATGCTCGCTATTCCATGCTCGGGGTAGTGTCGCGCCATCAACGGTCACTAGCTGGAAAGTTCCCTCTCCAAGCCTCCGTTCAATGACGTATGGACCTTTCCATGTGGGATTCATATGGGACAGGACCGGGAAAACTCGTTTCAAAACGAGATAGCCCGCGTCAAAGATTCTCGTTCGAACTTTTTCATTATAATATCGAGCGACTCGGTGCCTATATGCAGCCGCCCTAAAATCATCATCCTCACGTTTTTCATCAACGAAGTCCAGTGATTCCAGTAAAAGATCCTGATTCATCTTAGGGTCATAATGAGTTACCCGATGTGAAGGGACTTCAAGTTCCATGGGTATAACAGCTTCCGTGACATATGCCAATGCGAATGGAGTGTAGCCAGTCCTGGACTTGTGGGTGGTTCCGTAAGCCCAAAGTGCAATTGGAAGTTCATCCGCCCACTTATCTCTAGGCTTTTCCAAACGTTTTTTCAATATGGACTTGATTGTTTTGTTCATGGCTTCTACTTGTCCATTGGCTTTTGGATGAGTAACTGCTGCAAACCTTTTTTCAATGCCATACTTTTGATAAAATTATTTGAACTCCCTATTTTCGAATTGAGTTCCGTTGTCTATAATGATAGTTCACGAGAGGCCAAAACGACATATAATGTTTCGTACAACGAAATTAATGACCTTCTTGGAAGTGATTGGGCTAAGGGCTCTGCTTCTACCCACTTGGTAAAGTAATCGACCGCCACTATTGCGTACTTTGTACCATCTTTGAATATGGGTAAAGAACCGATTATATCGATCCCCCACATTGCAAACAGCCAGGGACTAACCATTTGTGTGAGTTCCATAGGTGGAGCTCTCGGGATTTTAGCATACTTCTGGCATTTGTCACATCTCCTTACATAGTCTGCAGCCTTCCGATTTACAGTTGGCAAATAGTACCCATAGCGGAGGATCTTCTTCGCTAATGTCTGCCCCCCAGTATGGTCACCACATTCTCCTTCATGGACTTTCTTCTGGACTCATTTTATCTCATTATGGGCAATGCACCAAAGCAAGGGGGCCGATAATCCCTTTCAATACATTATTCCGTCCTGCATTACATATCGCGAAGCTTTACAAATGACTTGTCGTCTTTCGCTCTTTCTTTCGGGCAAGACCCCGTGTAGCAAGTATTCTTGAATGGGGTCATCCATGATTCCTTCTCGATTTCTGTTTCTAACAAGAAATCTATCTCCATCACATTTATACTCGAAGCATGTAAGGTTTCGACGGGAACCAATCCCATTTGTTGTGCATCGCCAGTACTTGCAAATTTTGCCAATGAATCAGCTTCTCTGTTTTGTTCACGCGGGACATGCGAAATATCATAATATTCTAGATCTACTAACAGCTCTTGAACTTGAGTAAGGTATGGGGAAAGTCTCTATTCCTTTGCTTGATAGTCCCCTCGCACCTGGTACACCACCAATTGTGAGTCACAAAAGATTTCAACCGATTTTACTCCCAGTTCCCAGATAAGTTTCAAGCCAGCAATCAATGCTTCAAACTTGGCTTCATTATTTGTAGCTGGGAAATTGAGCTTCAAAGCGTAACAAATTGATCGGCTTTCAAGAGTTATAAGGACTATACCAACCCCAGAGCAACAGTCGTTAAATGCCCCATCGATGTACAGTTTCCATCGAATGAGGGGAATGACATCGTGACTGTTTGGTTCATGGTGAATTCAGCGATGAAGTCTGCTAGCGCTTGCCCTTGTATGGCCCTCCGTGGCAGGTAGGTAATATCGAATTGACTCAACTTGATATTCCATTTTAACATCCTTCCAGAGGTTTCTGGTCGTTGGAGTACCTGACACAAGGGTTGAATGCTATAAACACTAATCGAGTGTGCTTGAAAGTGCGGAAAAAGCTTGCGTAATGCAATCACCAAGAAGTAGAACAGTTTCTCAATCTTAGGATAATTTCTTTCTGCCCTCGTTAAACGTTTACTAACATAGTAAACCGGCTTTTGAACTCGGTCCTCCTCGTGAACCAAAGCTGTACTGATGGCATGTTGGGACATGACTAAGTACACATACGATACTTCATGGTCTATAGGCTTTGACAACACCGGAGGACTTTCCAAATGCCTTACCAAAGCTCGGAATGCGTCCTCACAGTTAGGTGTCCATTCGAAATTTCTCTTTCCTTTATATATTACATCAAAGAAGGTAATACACTTATCTATGGCTCTGGATATGAATCAACTCAACGCGGCCACTTTTTCGTTCAGGCTTTGTACTTGCTTTAAAGTTTTGGGCACTTGTATGTCCCTAATAGCTTGAATCCTTTATGGGTTAGCTTCAATTCCACACGCATTAACAATGAAACCCAAAAACTTCCCTGACGCAATGCCAAAGGAACACTTCAAAGGATTGATTTTCATTCCATAATATCTGAGTATTCAAACATTTCAGCTAAATCTTGAATGTGGTCGTTTGACTGCCGTGACTTCATAAGCATGTCACCTACATAGACTTCCAATGTTCTACATATCTGGTCTTTAAACATTTGATTCACCAGATGATGATAAGTCGCTCTCGTATTTTTCAATCTGAAAGGCATCACTACATAGCAGTATAGCCCGATGTTTGTGACAAAACTGGCGTGTTCTTGGTCTGGAATGTGCATCGGGATTTGATTATTTCCCGAGTACACATCCATAAATAATAGTAACTCGTGTCCTGCTATTGAGTCGACCAGATGGTCAATCCTGGGTAAAGGAAAACTATCCTTAGGGCATGCTTTGTTCAGATCAGAGTAGTCTACGTAGATTCACCATTTCCCGTTTGCTTTTCTCACTAGCACGGGGTTAGACACCCATTCAGGGTAGAGGGCATCGCGGAAGAACCCATTGGCTTTGAGTTTGTCCTCCTCTTCTTTGAAAGCAGCGGACCTCTCCGGGTCCATGCTTCTCCTTTTTTGCTTTACTAGTACGTACCTCGGGTCTATGTTCAACATATAACTCGCAATAGCGGGAGAAATCCCGCACATATCAAAATGTGTCCAAGCGAAAACATCCAGATTTGCTTGGAGGAAATCAATGAGATCCTCGGCCATCGAGGGGTCGAGTTAAGATCCAATCTTAAGTACTCGCGATGAGTCATCTAAGCTGACTGGAATGTCAATCATCAGTTCAGCCGGTGCTTCTTTTGCTTCCCTAGGTTCCTCATCATCATCTCTTAGATCTATGTCTCTATAGACCGGATCATGTTGCCCGAGCCAGGGCTCGGGCACTACTTGTCAATTTTCAGCGATCCAGGTGCGGACGGAGCTGTCCGTAACCTTTTCTTTCTCTCTCCACTGGGCCTCTCTCAGCTTAGCCGCATAACATGCCCGCTAGTCGCCTGATCGCCATGCACAACACCAACTCCTTTGTCTGTCAAAAATTTCAAAGTTAAACACCAAGGGGCCAAAGCTGCCCGAAACTCTGCTAGGGTCGGTCGACCAAGAAACACATTGAACGGAGAATCGACATCCAAAACAATGAAAGGCAGGATTTGCATTATCCTACATTCTCTATGCCCAAGTTCAACTGGCGATTAAACATATCCCACTACATCAGTTGCTGCACCATTAAAGCCATGGATACCGGCTTTAGATGGTTTTAAATCATTCGTCTCCATCTTCATATCGTCATATGCTTTCTTGAAGATGATGTTAAAAGAACTTCCACAATCAATCAAAATTATTTTCACAAATGTTGTTCCGATTGTCACGGAGATGACCATCCGATCAACGGTAGGAGCCTCCACCTGATCAGCATCTCTGATCCTGAAGACTATATCGTCTATCATTGTTCACTGCTGCTTAGCTAGGGACCCATCCTCCGTATTTGAACAACACTCAAAATTTGCATTCCTTAGGGAGTTAGCATACCACTCCATTTCCTGCCAATTCTTATCCGCAGGGTGAGGTCCGTCGGCTATCGTGTTTATGACTAGTCTACCTACAGTTCGAGCAGGTTCCTCTGGATGCCGTGGAGCTTGCCCGCATTCGTGGTAATCGTAGGAGTAAGGGCCATCCCTTATTTGCTCCAGGAGAAGGCATTCCGTCTTTTCTGTGACAAGCGAACCACACGGACTTGACTGGACTTATGAGTTATGACTGGACTTGACTTATGAGTTTACTTATGAAACATATGGGATATCTAAACCTAGGATAGGCACTGGACTTGTTGACTTGACTTGTTTACTTGGTTTCCCGTACCCCTATTATCAATATGCATGAGCATCTTATGATGTTCCTTGTCTATCTTCCTGCGGCTTCTTGACAAACTCCTGCAACTTTTTTTTGTCTAATCAGCTTTTCTATGGCATCATGGAGGTGTCTACATTCCTCTGTATTGTGCCCGTAATTCTCATGGAAGCGGCAATACTTCCCAGTCCGCTTTTGTTCTGTTGTTGACTCCTTTCAACGTGGCTTTCTGTATCAGAAAGTATTACAGGTTGTTAGGTAAATATTTTTCAGAGATACATTCATAGGAGTGTATTCGTTGTAGGTTGGAATCCTTGGCTTCCATTTTCCTGCTTCTCTTTTCTTTTCGAGATTTCCTCCTCCGGACCCTTTAGATTGCCCGGGCTTCTTCTGGACATTGACCTAAACCTTCCCCGAATTGTCACCAGATTGTTTTACAACAATGCTGCTCTTCACAATCTCCTGACCAGGCCCTGGTGCCTTATCTTGTCTTGTCTACCTGGCTTCCTCTCTTCTTATGAATTGACGAGCCTTTGAATAAAAATGCTCTAGTGTAGTCGGAGGCTTTCCTTCCAACCAATCTCCAAACTCCGAATCCGGATCCACTCCTCGCATCACAGCCATCATAATAGCATGGTCATTTGGGTCGCTAACTTCAGTAGCTGCAGCATGAAATCTCTGTAAGTACTCCTTCAACGACTCCCCTGGAGCCTGGATTACACTGGATAGGGACATCACATCCTTGGGACCAGTGGCATGTATCCTGAACTGTTCTACAAATTTCGTCGCCAATTCATCGAAGCTGGATATAGACCGTGGAGCAAGTCGAATAAACCACATGGTCGTAATTCCGGATAAAGTTATTGGGAAGCATCTACACTTAGTTGCATCATTTTTCCTAGCTGAATCCATCATCCATTCGTATCTCATCACATGCTTTTGGGATCAGTCCTCCCTTCATAGGTCGGGATAGTTGGCATGTTAAACTTCCTAGGGTACCCGGCCTATAGAATAGTATATGTGAATGGAGTATGACTCTTGAATATCCTCCAATCGTCATTAGTCAAGCCTTAATTTTCTCTTATCAACTGTCTGACAATAGCCGATAGGTCTGGGGTTTGTATGGAAGATGGCAGGTTGGAATCTGTTCTACGAGATCGTACGGGTTGATGTCTCTTTTGTTGGCGATCTACCAAACGTGTATCTTGGGGACCGGCTTCATTAAAGCCTTGGTGAGCCGGGCGTCCATCTTCCACTCGCGCTTCATATCCTAAGATTCCTACTCCAGCCTAGGTATGATTACCTTGATGTAAGTGAGGCGCCATGGCTCCAGGTAAGGAACCTGGACCATCCCTGGTTGATCGATCTGCAACACCCGTTTGTGTTGCTTCAGT
This sequence comes from Allium cepa, assembly GCA_030765085.1. NCBI lineage: Eukaryota > Viridiplantae > Streptophyta > Magnoliopsida > Asparagales > Amaryllidaceae > Allium > Allium cepa. The sequence continues at coordinate 912,376,748 of CM060929.1, read as the reverse complement.
TTTGCGGCGTCTATGCCTGGGAGGTTCATCAGACGAAGTCGAGCTGTCAGATGAGGAGTAAGGAGCGGGGCTACCTCTTGCATCCTAATGCTGTGGTCGAGTAAGCTAAGTCATAAGGTTGGCGTTGGCTTGAATTTGTTTGCTAAGTTGTCTCCTTCTTTCCATGAGTTCTCTCATCATGTCGTTGAACTCTGTTTTAGTGACAACTTCCATCTAGCTTTGGACGGCAATAGTCCCTACGCCTGGATTAACTTGTTGGTTGCTTGGTCCTACTTGTTGGACACTAGCAGTCTCGTTAACGTCTGCGTTGTGTGAGGTTGATCTGGTACGAGGTCTTCCCATTGTAGAGTTATTGGTAGGAACTCTGAGTAGAATCAATGAGCTTCCTATGAATGACTTGGATCTCCTTCGGGGGATTTCTTCAATCCAGTAACTACAAAGTAGATTCTAATAACCTGAGAACACAGTTCTCAGTGAAAGCGCCAAAATGTTAGCACCAAAATTGGTCACTAACACCCAAAGAAAGGTTTGTGTAGAGAGATTAATGAAGATAAAAAATTAAAATATAGGAATATATGCAGAATTAATAGGAAAACTAGAACACCATATTTATAGTGGTTCGGCGTAATTTCCAACGTCCACTTTGAGTTTAATCTTTATTGTTTTTCTAAATAATTGAATACAGATACAATCCATACACCAACTACTCAAATGCAAATGCTAACTGAAAAAGAATGAGTCTTGAAAGTGGTAGAGTCTCCCTAGTGTTCTCGAAAAAAGGTGCCTTTCACCGTGCCCCTGCCCTTCTATTTATAGGCGAAGATAGGCTGGACTTCCCTTACGGGCCCAGGAACAAAGTACCTCGGCCCACAGTAGATGACTTCTGCGTACTGGGCCAGGCATGTTGAACAGCAGTTGCCGAACGACCTTGCTAATTAATCTTTGATAAACAACGTTGTCAAAGAAAGTTGCCGAACGACAGATGTCGAACCAGAGAATGCCGAGTGATTGAGTAATGACTCAAGAATGCCTAGCGATGAAGCAATGCCAAACGTTACCTAGGCGAACAAGATATCCCTGCCGAACAACATTCGAATGCCGAGCGAGGCCTGTATGTCGAGTGAGGCTTTTGTGCCGAGCGAGGCTTGTATGCCGAGCGAGGCGTTTAGGTCGAGCGGGGCCTGTATGCCGAGCGAGGTGTTTATGCCGGGCGAGGCGTTTATGCCAAGCGAGGCCTCTGTGCCGAGCGAGGCGTTTATGCCGTGCGAGACGTTTATGCCAAGCGAGGCATTTGTGCTGAGCAAGGCCTCTCTGCCGAGCGAGGCGTTTATACCGAGCGAGGCAATTGTGCTGAGCGAGACCTGTATGCTGAACGACTCGTTACCGGGTCAAACGACCGAGTAACAGGAGCATGTTCTAGGCTATATGTTTGACTCGGTTTTAATTGGAATAGAAGAAATTATTAGAAGAAGTGGTCATGGTTCTTACTTCGAAGTCGTGGACCAGAGAAGGAGAAAACTCGATGGTTCATGGAAGTTGGTGCAAGCCTGTAGTATTCGGCTTACCATATGATCGAGGGAGGACAGTTGTTGACCTAATCGTAGTGACATTAGGTTGCTAGGAGTTTAACAACATGGTAGGTCGAAACTATGAAAAAGGAGTGTTGTTTGGCATACCGAACGAGGAACTTGCTCGTATGATAAGATGAGAATTCTCAAAGGGGAGCACGGTTCAGTAGAAAGTTAGGTTGGTAGGTAAATTCCTGTTGGGAGTAGTGCAAGGGAGGCAGAGGAAAGGGATGTCATTCGGTCTAGAGAGAGTGTCGTTCGGTGATGTCGTGTGTCAGTCAAAGTTTGATGGAGGGAGTCCGCTTGGTTGTTAGGAGAAGATAGGAAGCGTATGGATCGCTCAGTGTGAATGGTTTCTGGAGTCAGGGATAGTGGCCCGGTGTGGTTCGGTGTTGAGGGTAAGAGTATGTCGTAACCAGTTAAGGGTTGTTTTATGGCCCGGTTAGAGACAACAAGGTGGGTTCGGTATACTGAGCAAGTGCGTTCGGTCTACCCCGCGAAGACCGTTCGTTGAAGAGAGAGTGTCGGAGAAGAGAGTGAGTGATTCTTTGGTGTCGGTCTAGTGAGTCGCTCAGCTTCAGGTCCTAGGTTCGGTGTTAATTACCATGACCGTCTCCCCTTAAGTACAACGCGTGTCAACACTACATACTTCCATGCCTTGCCACAGAACTACGAACAATAACAAAAATTAGGCATACAAGCATATTGAACTGATTTTGACTGATAACTCCCCAATTCCAACAACTACAAACTCGAGTTCAACTCGATAAAAACAAATAATTGCCTTCAACATATAATGTTAATGTCCGAGTCCAAGACCAAAACCGTCATAAGGAAAGCTCCCGGAGACGGTAAGCAATGACGGTCTTCGAGGATGGCAATTCATTGCTTGATCACACTTCATCAGTCTTTTAATTCTTTCACACTCATACTTGAATGACTGCACTAGTCCACACACCACACGGGGGGAACATTTTATTGTTATGTCTAATATTGATTATCTTTCAAGTATAGTTCAAACAGGTCTTTATCCAAATTCGACACTCATTGAAGATGTCTAGAAAGTCGGGCTCAACCATAGTCTCGGATAAACCTGAGCCAAGTTCTCAACAAGAAGTAGTGGGAACTTCGAATCTATCGACAACTTCTGCATAGAATATCCCGAGTCCAACGACTGCGACTATTGACTTGGCTACTGATGCCATAGATGGAGCAATTATCCTAGACAATCCAGTTGATTCTCAAGCTTCGAGAATCAATGAAAACGTTCTTTGTCGACTACGCTCAATCCACGGAATTCCTTTTGACGGTGTACTGGTTCCATCGGGACAAGATCATCCACACCTACCCCTAGCTGGATATAGTGCCTACAACAAATTCATGTGCGGGGTCTGTAGCGTGCCACCAATCAACTCCTTTCTTCGTGATGTGTTGCAGTATATTCAGATCGCCCCAGCAGAGTTACATCCCAATAGTCACGCATTCATATATGGCACGTGTATTCTTTTCATGAGCATTCTATTAAGGCTCCTCACTCCTGGCGATATCTTCTATATCTACCGTTTCAAGAGACGGTACGACAGCCCATCTTTCATATTCCTTGAGCCACATAACAAGTGTCAAATCCTGACGGGGGCCTGGAGCAAATTCTCCCAATATAAGTTGGAATGGTTTTACGTACGTTGTCCCTATGGCTTTGTGAGGAGATGGTTAGAAGGGAGTAAGTTTCTTTTCTGGATCAATATTTGTATGCGGTAGAAAGTGCATCCTTTCTAAACCTTTTCTCGACTTTTACATGTGTCAACCAACGTCCCGAAGGCTCCGGGTACTCTAAGGCCGTCGAAGCTATTCGAGCTGTTCCCACGGGGGACCGGGACATCAGATCCATCATTTCCAATGAATCGCTCTTAAAATTTGGGTTGTTGGTGGAAGGTAGTCGAATAAGTCTCCCTCACAACGCCACTACAACCGGACCTTCCTTGGACAAAGGAAAAAGGCAAGCTAGTCCTTCGATGCCTTCGACACGTGGCACCTCCAACACAACCGAGGATGGCGAGATTAAAGAAATTGGGGTATAGAAGCACCAGGTGAGAATGTAAGTCCTACTCCAGAACCGGTGGTTGAGGCACATGGCACTGATGAACCGCCTCCCCCTTCAAAGGGAAAAATAAACTGGCTTATAAACTGAGGAAAAAGACAGTGGACGGAACCTCAAAGGTCACAATTACTCTAATGTAGAAAGAGCCGTCTCCACAACACTTAGAGGGTTCACTGAAAGGCTTATCTAACCTCACTATTCCCGACGACTTGCTCAATTATGGCTTCAACGTTCCACAAACCCTAAAACTCCATTCGCCAGCGAGAGGCGATGAAGGCGTTCAAGCCTATAATTAAGGAGAAAAAACTCCAATAAGTAAAGCTAAAGAAACTGGTCAGTCGGGGGGAAACACTAGGACACATACTAACACTTACACCTCACCTTGCACTTAAACTTCAGCCATCATGTTATTCTTTCTAACTCGTGCTCACTTAATTTCTGTGCAGGTGATATGGGTGCTCTCATGGATTCGACCGCCTTCGCAGGTCCTCTATTTTCCATCATTCCAGCTGGGATTTGGGGTCCAGCAAACATCGACATAGAGACGACGACAGCAATAGAGACTATCTCCCCCGAGATTTATCGTCTTGAAGGAAGACCTACTGTCACTCTTTATACCCTCATGATCCTCCCTCTCAACCAGAGCCAAGCAGGGAGAAATCTGCTCATAAGGGATCCCAGTCTGAGACTCACCACAACCAACACTCTGGTTCATCTAGTAATAGGAAATCATGGGAATCTTACAAAAAGTCTGTAGTCTCTAGACAAACTTCTTCTGCTCCTGCACCTGATCTGTCGATAGCGGAAAAGCTAACCGAGCTTAAGGCCACGTTTTCAAAAATATGTTTTGACGGTCTGAAGTTTCTTCCAGCGATTCACTATATTCCTGGGCATGTTAAATAAAGTTCCATTGCTTGCAACAATGATGTCTACGTCCAATACGACACATTTGTTCATTTGGCCGAAAAAGTTTCAGAAGTCTCTATCGAACGCCGTCATGAAATCGATCGTCTGAATCTTGAAGCCATCCATGACGAAGACATTATTAAAGCCTAGGTTGAAGAGCTTTCCTCATATAAGTCTCAGCTTGAAACTACTCAGAATAATGCTAAAGACACAGTTGAGGCAGCTAATCGCTTGGAGGTCACACATAAGAAAGAGATCGATGAAGCGGTTCAACGCTGCGGCGCTCTAGATTTAGAGAAAGATTCCGTTCAAAAGGAGAAAAATACACTCGCTCAATGAGTCAAAGAATTAGAAGAGCTGCTGTCCAAAGAAAAAGAAGAAAAGATTGCCGCTCAATAGGAGTCACAATGATATTTTGAAGAGATTGTTGCCACTCGACTCCTAAAAACAAAACTCGATGAGGAGCTCTCCAAGGCTAAAGCGCTAAAGAACAAAGCCTATGAGGAGGGCAAAAGAGTGGCGCTTTCGAAAATTGACTCTCGCCTCGAAGCGGCTGCTGAGGCTGGTAGGGAGGAGATTAAGTGCATGTTTGATCCGCTCATAGCCGAGTACAATGCTCGAGTTCTCATGCATCGTGACCTAACATTTCCTGGCGAGGGTTACCTCAAATCTTTGGTCGAACCATGGGACACTTTAATAAAAATCAAAAAGGTTGAGTCGGGAACCGAAGAGGTTCACGAAGAAGCTTTAATGAAGGAATTTCTCCGGGGAAATGAGCCTTCAGGCTTGTCTGCAGCGAAGGCTCTTTATAGTAGAGACTCATCCTCGTCTAAAGGAAAGAACTACACTACCAGTCCATCCAGAACCGAGTCTCCAGTTCCTCCCCCTATTCAGCCGACTGGTTGCCCATCACTTGACCCCTTCAAGCAACATATTGGCAACGACCTAGAAGATCCTGGCCTTGATATTCATGTTCTGTCTCCCATTCCAGAAGGTGAAACTCCCCGAATAGTTGAGAGTCAGGCAGAAACTGGTACATAACTTTTCTTCTCAAAGTTCAAAGGGCCGTGGTTTTCGACGAGTAGTTAATGTATTCTAACATTTGTCTCTTGTGATCTCATGTAGGCCATTCTGATCTCGAGCCAACTTCGAAGAGTGATGTCACCGTGGAGAAGGAGGAGACAACGGGAGAGGCAATTCAAATGGGAGAGACTCCCAGACCCGATGCTCAAGTGATTGAGGCACTTAATAGAGACAAATATGAAAATCCATCGCCCGTCGAAGAACACAATGAGGTTGAAATTACGGACGCCTTCAGACATACTTCAAAATTGAGCATGGAGGAGCAACTTATGGAAGAGAAGAAGAAAGTTGAAATTAAAGTCGAGCACCAAGTAGTGGAATTGGATGATCCTTTGAACAGACCTCTGAAGGTCATTCTCCCCGGTGGGACCAGGCCATTGGAAGTTCCTCCACCTTCCTCGGACCCCACTTCCCTAATAAGCAAGGCATCCAAAAGTAAATGCACAGGGAAGGAGTCGTACGAGAAACCGAGGGAGGAGAAGAAGTCAAAGAAGTAGCTATCATGCCTCGTTCAACGAGAATCAGCCTGGATTATCTAATTATTTCTATTTATTTTCATAGTAAATGTAAATAAACTTTTGACTCCGAGTTTACGAGGAATTGTAGCAGAACTTTGTTTTGAGATTAGTGAATAAAACTTCGTTTCTTTGCTTTCGATGATTTTCATTGTTCAGCTTACTGTATAACTTGTAGCCGAAATTCAAAATCTTGTAAGTTACACAAGCTCTAGTTCACTTCCATATGACTCGATTTTTTTTTGGAATCATAGATCCTTTAATTCATGCTCTGAGGACATAGAATATTTTGAGTCCGCACTACGGGGACTTAGAAATTTTTAAGTCGTTTATAGTCTAGTTCGCACTCTGGGGACTTAGAGTATTCCAGTCTGCACTATGGGGATTTAGAGATTTTTAAGTCTTTTATACTCTAGTCCGCACTCTGGGGACTCAGAGTACTCCATTCCGCACTTTGGAGACTTGGAGATTTTTGAGTCTTTTATACTCTAGTCCGCACTCTGGGGACTCAGAGTACTCCAGTCCGCACTCCGAGGACTCGAAGATTTTAAGTTGTTCATACTCTAGTCTGCACTCTGGGGACTCAGAGTACTCCGGTTCGTACTCCAGGGACTCGGAGATTTTTAGTCATTTAAACTCTAGTCCGCACTCTGTGGACTCAGAGTACTCCAGTCCGCACTTTGGAGACTTATAGATTTTGAGTCGTTTATACTCTAGTCCGCACTCTGGAGACTCAGAGTACTCTAGTTTGCACTCTGGGGACTCAGAGTACTCCAGTCCGCACTCTGGGGACTTAGTGATTTTTGAGTCATTTATTCTCTTGTCCGCACTCTGGGACTCAGAGTACTTCGGTTCGCACTCTGGGGACTTGGAGATTTTTGAGTCGTTTATACTCTAGTCCGCACTCTAGGGACTTAGAGTATTATGGTCCCCACTTCGAGGACTCAGAGATTTAAAGTAGTTTATACTCTAGTCGGAACTCTAGGGACTCAGAGTACTCCGGTCCGCACTCTGGGGACTTGGAGATTTTTGAGTCGTTTATACTCTAGCCCGCATTCCAGGGACTCAGAGTACTTCGGTCCACACACCAAGGACACGGAGATTTTAAGTCGTTTATACTCTAGTCCGCACTCTAGGGACTCAGAGTACTCCGGTCCGCACTCTGGGGACTTGGAGATTTTTGAGTTTTTGTGCACTTTCGTATGCCAAATAGAATAATGTAAATTTAATTTTTGCCATAGAATTTTACACGGAAACATCAATAGTTCATGGAGAAGATGGCTTCAAGCCTTTATTAATGAAAAAACTGAATTGTCTTATTACATGCCGAAAATTAAGAATTAACAAAATAAAAATATACTAGAAATAATTGCATCTAAACTGCAAAGGAAATAGACTAAGTATAATAACATCGTAGATGCTCGCCATTCCATGCTCGAGGGAGTGTTGCTCCATCAACGGTCGCTAGCTTAAAAGTTCCCTCTTCAAGCCTCTGTTCAATGACGTAAGGACCTTTCCATGTGGGATTCATATGCGATGGGATTGGAAAACCTCGCTTCAAACGAGATCGCCCACATGAAAGACTCTCGGTCGGACTTTTTCATTATAATATCAAGCGTCTCGGTGCATGTATGCAGCCGCCCTTAAATCAGCTTTTCACGTTTTTCATCAACAAAGTCCAGTGATTCTAGCAAGAGATCCCGATTCGTCTTAGGGTCATAATGAGTTACCCAATGTGAAGGAACTTCAAGTTCCACGGGTATAACGGCTTCCGTGCCATATGCCAATGTGAATGGAGTGTGGCCAATCGCGGACTTGTGAGTGGTTTTCTAAGCCCAAAGTGATGTTGGAAGCTCATCCACCCACTTGCCTCTAGTCTTTTCCAAATGTTTTTCAATATGGATTTGATTATTTTGTTCACAGCTTCTACTTGTCCATTGGCTTTTGGATGAGCAACTGCTGCAAACCTTTTCTCAATGCCATACTTTTGACAAAATTCTTTGAACTCCCTACTTTCGAACTGAGTTCCATTGTCCGTAGTGATAGTTCGTGGGAGGCCAAAATGGCATATGATGTTTCACACAACGAAGTTAATGACCTTCTTGGTAGTGATTGTAGAGGGCTCTGCTTCCGCCCACTTGGTAAAGTAATCGACCGCAACTATTGCGTATTTTGCACCACCTTTGGATATAGGCAAGGAACCAATTATATCGATTCCTCATATTGCGAAAAGCCAGGGACTATCCATTTGTGTGAGTTCCATTGGTGGAACTCTCGAGATTTTGCGTACTTTTGACACTCGTCACATCTTCTTACGTAGTCTGCAGCATCCTGATTTACAGTTGGCTAATAGTATCCGTAGCGGAGTATCTTTTTTGCTAGTGTCTGCCCCCCTAGTATGCTCACGATATTCTCCTTCATGAACTTCCTTAAGGACTTGTTTTTATCTCACCGTGGGCAATGCACCGGAGTAAGGGGACCGAGAATCCCTTTCGATACATTATTCCGTCCTGCATTACATATCGCGAAGCTTTGCGTGTGACTTATCGTCTTTCAATCTTTCTTTCGGGCAAGACCCCGTGAAGTAGGTATTGCTCGAATAGGGTTATCCATGACTCCTTCTCGATTTCTATTTCTAACATGAAATCTACCTCTATCTCATTTATACTCAGAGCATGTAAAATTTCGATGGGAACTAATCCCATTTGCTGTACATCACTAGTACTTGCGAATTTTGCCAATGAATCAGCTTCTCTATTTTGTTCACGCGGGACATGCGAAATATCGTAATATTCAAGGTCTTCCAATAGTTTATGAACCCGGGCAAGGTACGGAGCAAGCCTCTTCCCCTTTGCTTGATAATCTCACCGCACTTGGTACACCACCAATTTTGAGTCGCATAAGGTTTCAACCGATTTCACTCCAAGTTCCCTGATAAGTTTCAAGGCAGCAATCAATGCTTCATATTCGGCTTCGTTATTTATAGTTGGGAAATCGAGCTTCAAATCATAACAAATTGATCGGTTTTCGGGAGTCACAAGAATTACGCCAACCCTAGAACATAAGTCATTGGATGCCCCATCGGTGTAAAGTTTCCATCGAATAGAGGGAATAACATCATCACTATTTGAGTCGTTTGATACTGTAAATTCAGCGATGAAGTTTTCCAGCGCTTGCCCTTGTATGGCCCTCTATGGTAGGTAGGTGATATCGAACTGACTCAACTCACCACTTTAACAGCCTTCCAGAAGTTTTTGTTCGTTGGAGTACATTTCGCAAGGGTTGATCGGTATAAACACTGATCGAGTGTGCCTAAAAGTATGGACGAAGCTTGCGTGATGCAATCACCAAGCAGTAGGCTAGCTTCTCAATTTTAGAATAATTTTTTTCTGCCCCATTAAATGTTTGTTGACATAGTACACCGGCTTTTGAACTCGTTCCTCCTCGTGAACCAAAGTCGTACTGATGGCATGTTGAGATACGGCCAAGTATACATACAACACTTTATGGTCTACTGGCTTCGACAACAACGGAGGACTTTCCAAATGCCATACCAGAGCTCGGAATGCATCCTCACAGTTGGGGTCCATTCGAATTTTCTCTTTCCTTTCTTTATTGCATTGAAGAAGGGAATACACTTATTTTTCGCTCTGGATATGAATTGACTCAGCGCGACCACTTTTCCGTTCAGGCTTTGTACTTGCTTTATAGTTCTAGGCACTTGTATGTCTCGAATAGCCTAAATCTTTTTTGGTTAAGCTTCAATTCCCCGTGCATTAACAATGAAACTCGAAAATTTCCCTGATGCAACGCCAAAGGAACACTTTAGAGGATTGATTTTCATTCCTTAATATCTGAGTATATCAAACATTTCTACCAAGTCTCGAATATGGTCGTTTGACTGTCGTGACTTCACGAGCATATCATCCACATAGACTTCCATCGTTTTACCAATTTGGTCTTCAAACATCCGATTCACCAGACGTTGATATGTTGCTTCTGCATTTTTTAATTCGAAAGGCATCACTACATAACAATACAGCTCAACGTCTGTGATGAAACTAGTGTGTTCTTGGTCTGGAATGTGCATCAGGATTTGATTATATCCCGAGTATGCATCCATAAATGACAATAACTCGTGTCCTACCATCGAGTCGACCAGCTGGTCAGTTCTGGGTAAAGGGAAACTATCCATAGGGCATGCTTTGTTCAGATCTGAGTAATCCACACAGGTTCTCCATTTTCCGTTTTCTTTTCTCACTAGCATGGGGTTAGACACCCATTCAGGGTAGAGGGTGTCACGGACGAACCCATTGGCTTTGAGTTTGTCCACCTCCTCTCTGAGAGCAGCAGACCTCTCCGGGTCCATGCCTCTCCTTTTTTTGCTTTACTGGTACGTACCACGGGTCTATGTTCAACATATGACTTGCAATGGCGGGAGAAATCTCGCACATATCAGAATGTGTCTAAGAGAAAACATCCAAATTCGCTTGAAGGAAACAAGTGAAATCCTCGGTCATCGAGGGGTTGAGTTGTAATCCAATCTTGAGTACTTGCGATGGGTCATCTCGGCTGACTAGAAGGTCAATCGTCAGTTCAGCCGGTGCTGCTTTTGCCTCCCTGGGTTCCTTATCATCGTCTCTCGGATCTATGTCTTTGTAGATCCGATCATGTTGCCCGAGCCAGGGCTCGGGCATTACTTGTCAATTTTGGATGACTTGGGTGCGGATGGAGCTGTCCACAACCTTTCCCTTCTCTCTTCACCGGGCCTCTCTCAGCTCAGCCGCATAACATGCACGACCAGTCCTTGATCGCCATGTACAACACCAACTCCTCTTTCTGTCGAAAATTTCAAGGTTAAAACACCAAGGGCCAAAGCTGCCCTAAACTCTGCTAGGGCCAGTCGACCCAAAAACACATTGTACAGAGAATCGACATCCAAAACGATGAAAGGTAGGATTCACACTCTCCTACATTCACTTTGTCTAAGTTCAACTGACAATTCAACAAAACGCACTACATCAGTATCTGCACCATTAAAGCCATGGATATGGGCTTTATATGGTTTTAGATCCTTTGTCTCTATCTTCATCTGATCATATGCTTTTTTGAAGATGATGTTAACAGAACTTCCACAATCAATCAATATTCTTTTCGCAAATGCTAGCCTGATCATTGCAGAGATGACTATCGATTCAATGGTAGCAGCCTCCACCTGATTAGCATCTCTACTCCTGGACACTATATCCTCCGTCATCGTTCGCTAATGTATATCCGGGGACCCATCTTCCGTATTTGAACAACATTCAAAAAATCTGTGTGCTTTAAGGAACTGGCATAACACTACATCTTCTGCCAATTCTTGTCTACCAGGTGAGACCCACTGACTATTGTGTTTATGATTAGTCTTCCTACAGTCTGAGATGGTTCCTCAGGATGTCGTGGAGCTTGCCTGCGACCAGGATCTGATGCTTCTTGTCCGCCCTCCTACGAATTCTTGACAAACTCCTGTAACTTCTTCTGTCAAATCAGCTTTTCTATTGCATCATGGAGGTGCTACAATCCTCGATATTATGCCCGTAAGTCTCATGGAAGTGGCAACGCTTCACAGTCTTCTTTTGTTCCTCAGTGGAATCTTTTCAGCGTGGCTTTCGATATTGAAATGTATTGCAAGTCGATAGATAGATGTTTTCTAGAGATGCATTCAGAGGAGTGTATTCGTTGTAAGTCAGAATCCTTGGTTTCCACTTTCTTGCTTCCCTTTTCTTTCCAGGATTTCCTCCTCCGGATCCTTTAGATTGCTCTAGCTTGTTCTGCACATTGACCTGGACCTTCCTCGAGTTATCACTAGATTGTTTTACAGCAATATTGCTCTTCATAGTCTCCTTGCCAGGCCCTGGTGTACTGTCTCGCCTCGTCCACCTGGCTTCCTCTCTTCTTATGAATTGTGCGCCTTTGAATAAAAACATTCTAGTGTAGTCGGTGGCTTTCCTGCCAGCCAATCGCCAAACTCCGAATCTGGATCTACTTCTCGCATTACAGCCATTAGAATGGCATAGTCATTTGGGTTGCTAACTTTAGTAGCCGCAATGTGAAATCTTTGTAAGTACTCTTTTAACGACTCCCTTGGAGCCTGAATCACACTGGACCAGGACATCACGTCCATGGGACGAGTGCCATGAATCCTGACTGTTCTACAAATTTCGTCGCTAATTCATCAAAGTTGGAGATAGACCGTGGAGGAAGTCGGTGAACCACATGGTGGCGATTCCAGATAAAGTTATAGGGAAGAATATACACACAGTTGCATCATTTGCTCTATCTGAATCCATCATCCATTCATATCTCATCACATGCTGTCGGGGATCATACTTCCCTTCGTAGGCCAGGATAGTTGGCATGTTAAACTTTTTGAGGCGCTCGGCCTGTAGAATAGTATCTGTGAATGGAATATGACTCCTGGATATCCCCCAATCATCATTAGTCAAGCCTTTATTTCCTCTCATCAGTTGTCTAATCATAGCCGATAGGTCTGGGGTTTGTATGGAAGATGGCAGGTTGGAATCTGTCCTACGAAACCGTTTTGGTTGGTGTCTCCTCTGTTGGCGATCTACCAAACGTGTATTCTGGGGACCAGCTTCATTAGGACCTTGGTGAGTCGACCGTCTAGCTTCCACTCATGCTCCAGATCCTAAGTTTCATGTTCCAGCTTGGACGTGATTTCCTTGGTGTAAGTGAGGGGCCATGGCCCCTTGTAGGGAACCAGGACCATCCCTGATTGGTTGGTGAATAACATTTGTTTGCGTTGTTTCAGTTCAACGGCGTCTACGCCTGGAAGGTTCATCGAATGAAGCAGAGCTATCAGATGAGGTGTAAGAAGCGGGGCTTCCTCCAACATTCTGATGCTATTGTTGAGTAAGATGAGTCATGAGGTTGGTGTTAGCTTGGATCTGTTCGTTAAGTTGTCTCCTATTTTCCATGTGTTCTCTCATCCGCTCGTTGAACTCTATTATAGTGACAACTTCCATCCGATTTTGGACAATGATAGCCTCTGTGCCTGGATTAACTTGTTGATTGCTGGGTCCTACTTGTTGGACACTAGCAGTCTCATTGACATCCGTGTTGTGTGAGGCTGATCTGGTATGAGGTCTTCCCATTGTAGATTTATTGGTAGGAACTCTGAGTAGAATCAACGGACTTCCTGTGAATGAATCGGATCTCCTTCGGGGGATTTCTTCAATCCAATAGCTACAAAATAGATCCTAATAACCTGATAATGCAGTTTTCAGTGAAAGCATTAAAATGTTAGCACCAAAATTGGTCGCTAACACCCAAAAAAAGATTTGTGTAGAGAGATTAATGAAGATAGAAAATTAAAATAGAGGAATGTATGCTAAATTAACAGCAAAACTAGAACACCGGATTTGTAGTGGTTCGGCGTAACTGCATACATCCACTTTGAGTCTAATCTTTATTGCTTTTTCAAATAATTAAATATAGATACAATCCGTACACCAACAACTTGAATAAAAGTTCTAATATAAAAGTAATGAGTCTTGAAAATGGCAGAGTCTCCCCGGAGTTCATGAAAAAAGGTCCTTTTTCACCGCGCCCTGCCCCTCTATTTATAGGCGAAAATAGGCTGGATTTCCTTCATGGGCCCAAGAACAAGGTATCTTGGCCCATAGTAGGTGACTTCTGCGCACTAAGCCAGGCATGCCGAACGAGACAGGCCGATCGAGAAATGCCAGTTGAGAAATGACGATCCATCATGTCTGGTCGACTATCAAGTGGTTCGAGGTAAACCTTCAGGAGACCCGAAGCAAATAGCGGGTTGACTCGAAGCGAGGTCATGACGAATGCCTCACTTTGTTGTAGGCCCGATAACCTACCAACTTCTCTGGAATGCGCCGAGCGATGTATGTCGAACGATCTTCACCGAGCAACATGTGCCAACCACCTAAGCTGAGCGACACGTATCCATGCTTCCTCGACCGAGCCATCCATGCCGAGCCGTCCTTCCCCGAGCATCCAGACTGAACCATGTCACTTTTAACTTCACTGAACGAACGATGATTGTCGAATGACGTTGCCGAGTGAGGGTTTGTCGGGTGACATATGCACTGAATTCCCAACAACACTTCCCGAGCGATGGCGTTCGAATGAAAGATGCCGAGTGATGTACTTAGGCCGAACGACACTTGCATGCCAACGACACTTCCAGGCCGAACGGTCCACGGTCAGGTTGCTATTGCCACGTGATCCTTCTTTGAAACCGAGCGTTGAACGGCCGAACCACTATGTATATAGGCCGGGCCATGCAACTGGGTAACAATAACAATAGCTAAGTCTGTTAAGCTATAATCAAATAAATAATGGACTATCAATCCAATAGTAGTAAATGGACAACCTGTCCGAAATCTTGGCAGACTGCCTGCAAACTGACTAACTGTCCGCAAATGGACTAACTGTCCGAAGTTTGGGCTGACTGCCCACAAACTGTACTAACTATCCGAATCAAAATGGACTATCTGTCTGAATCATTTTCTTAGGGTTATTTATCTTCCATTTTTTTCCTTGAAAACCTTTTCAAAATGATTTAAACTTTTAAATCAAACTTATACAAGGAAAATATTTTCTTAGCTTACTCTAAGCTATTTTGTCATGTTATATAAACTTTACTCAAAATAACGTTGATGAATTTTAATGAGGATTAACTATCGTTCCAAAGCAAGTTAAAAATCTTTTTAACTTGAAAATACTTAGGCTATATTGCCTACTAATACAGTCAAGACCTTTGTTTAAAACCTTTAAATAACTCTTTTGAAACCCTTGAAGTTAAACCCTTCCAAACCATTGAAAGTTACCCATTTGAAACCATTAAAAGCCTTCCCTTCAAAAGCTTTAAACATCCCTCTTAAAGACCTTTAAATATTGCCTTTCAAAAACATAGGAAAACCTTTCCTTTCAATCCTTTCAAAACCCTGGGGAACCAACCCTTTCAAAATCATTCATTGAAACCTTTCGAAACATTCAAAACTCAATCCTTTCGAAAGCACTTTGGGTTCAATTTGAAATACATGCAAACCTATCGAAACCATTAAAATTTATCCATTCGAAACCTTTGAAAACCGTATCGGTTGAAACCATTTGGATTATGCCTTCATGTAGAGCAAAAGGATCGAAAACCTATTAAAGTTGAAAGCATCTGTTTCGAAACCATTTAAAACTGTCTCCTTTGAAACCATTTAGTTTTTACTTCAATCATAGAAAAAGGGTATTTAAAACATTTAAGTCGAAAGTTTCTATTTTGAAACTATTTCCTAAGTAAAGAATTGATGATGTCGAAACCATCCCTTCGAAAGCATTAGAGAATTGGCCAGGTTTTTCAAAAACAAAACAATCCTTTCGAAACCACCTAGATCGAATGGTAGGAAGTGGTAGCTAAAGGTTTTGAATCAGTCTAAAGCGGTCATTTAAAAAAAAAGCGGAACCCAATCGAAACCATTTCTTTAAATCTATTTGACCTCGTCGAAAGCTAACTAATTCGTTGGCTACTTAGTCAAAAGCAAGCAGGTGCATTTTCTTTTAAAAGAAAAGTAATGAGGCATCCCCTTTAGAACCCCTGGTTTCGAATCTATTCCTTCGGCCTACATCCAATTCACAACGTACCAGTTCCCCAATACCATGTGCATTGGTTTCGAATGTGTCGGAGGTGAAGGTAAGTCGACGGAACCTGGTGCCGAAAGCATCGAAATAGTGAAAAACATGTAGCAAATAGTTCTTTTCACCTAATCTGCTTTACATGTCAAATTTTGATTAGTTGCGTCTTTCTTTACCAATAAAAAGTACTGCAATTTTCAGAACTAACTTTTGAATTATTCGCAAAAAGTCCCTTCTCCTTTTATAAATATATAAAACGTTTAAGTCTCATACCTTAAATAATTTTATATATCCATTAGAACATTTAGGAAATATCTACTAAAATTCTAGAAAATCACCTTTAATATGTTTTCCAACGTATAAAAATTTCAGAGCCAAACCTTTTATTATTTAACCGTAAATAGTTTATAATCCAAATTAACATTTCTTTACTAGAAAATTCATATGAATTGCACAAAAATTCAAAAAAATTAAAATCATCTCCAAAGTAATATTTTTGTTCTATATAAAAATTCTCAAGGCATTTGGATGTCATGTAGTAAGGTTTTCATATCAAAACATGTCATAAAATCTACATGAACAACCATAAATCATCAACAAGTATATATAATTATTCCATCGTTCATAAACATGGAAAATCAATGCATACATTTTGAATTTTATCTTAAAAACCGAAAACAAAAGAAGTATGAGATGTAAACATTATTCACCTTAGCTTTAGAGATTAAAGAGATTGAGATGTGAATGGATTTGATTTGAATTAGCTTTTTCTTTAGCTTTTCTTAATCTTCTTACTCTTTTCCTTGTTAATGATGGCCTGCATCTTTAAAAAAATTTGAAAATGATAAGTGAACATGTATAGGAATACATGGCCAAGTTTTAGGGATATAGGAATGACCTCTTTCCTATTTACCCCTCCTCTATTTCATTTTAACTCTTTCTTAGTTCATTGTTAAATGGCACGGCTACACCTTAATTAAAATCAAATCTTAATCTCCTAATCAACACATTATTTTATTTATTTTAACTAAGTAAATATCCTAAATAATATTACCAAAAACCCGGGGTGTTACAAAGTGCCTCGGCTATATGGGCCCCAAATTCCTGCGTACTCTTTCTGTGGTTTGAGAAGAAAATCTGGTCCAATTCCGAAAGAACCGAGATATATACACCGAGCAAGAGTTGGAGGATTCCTATTTCAACAAATAGTCGAAAAAGGCTTTGGTAGAGGGTCGGGAGATCATTCGGAATGAGAGGGAACATGAGGGCGCCGACATTGCTGCAACTACAACTGTTAAAGCGCTATCAGAGCCTTTCATTTTCGAACCTGGAGAATCATCAAAACAGCCTCGCGATCAGTTAGGAACTATTCCGAGTCAGTCGATTCTGCCTTGTTGTCTATCCCTTCAGCAGTTGTCTTGGAAGCCTCGAATGATCCTGCAACTTTTCCAAAGATCGTACAGCCACCCAAAGAAGGAGAAGGTGCGGAGTATGAGATTGAAATTCTCAGCCACTCTTCTGATGCAAGTAACCTTCTCGTTTCCTTCGAGTTTTAGAATTTTCAGCTCATGCCGTAAGAACATGAAGAATTGAATGCTTTCATTTTTCATCTTATAGGTCTGTCATCTTTGCCTACCGACCTGCCGATCTCTTTGGTCCCTAGGCCTACTGCTATTTTGACTATTTTGATGCTTATTTCTATAGCAGCATCGATTGTTACACCCGTGTTTGTCTCACAACCAGGGCCGAAATCCAAGAAGTTTGATGTGTCGCACGGCTTGGACAACCCTTCCGTGTCTCTGGAGGACGATTTCTCAGCAACTGAAGCTCGAGAGCAGGAAGACAAAACTAGCTAGCTAAGTAAAAATGAACAGTAGATGGTGGCCATTAAGAAGGAAAAGATTGAGGAGAGAAAATCTTCAAGGAGCTCCCTCAAGTCCCAGAAGTGCAAGACCAAAGGGGAGTCTCTCGAGAAGGCGAAGAACAAGGAGGAGATGCTATTACGAAGGCGATAGTTGATTTCAAGCAGCGACAAAACTTGTGCCAGGGATTTTGAGAAGAAGATGAAACTTCCGACCAAAAGTGGGGATGACAATGGTGGAAAGAAGCATTGACATGCTTGATTAACAATGGAGCCAGATACTGGGACATTCTGATTCGTCTGACATGTATTTTGTGTTCTATACAAGTGCAGAATCTGCACTTATTATTTGGTTGTTGTAGCATCTATGATTTTATTTTTTTTGGTCGATATTGTGTGGTTACAACCCCCACATTTTGACTTTGTATAGAAAATGTCATAAGGGCTGAAAAGATTAATGTTTCAACTGTCATCTCTTCTGCGTTCTTTATTATTTGTCATGTACTTAACTTTCCTTTTCATTACTTATGTATACACATGGCACAATTGCTTATCGTGCAAATTTTATACTTTACTTTGGTGTGTTGCGTTTCTTGGTATGCGACGCCTTAATTTCTATGATTTTACACAATGCATATGCAATTTTTTACTTTTATAACTAGATCCATTGTGATTCCAATTTTTTTTCTTCAAGAAACAGGCCGGTGGAATAGTTTTCCTTTCAACTAAATGTTGGTATATGTGCCCCCTACTTACAAAGTTGTTTTCTTCGAACACTTGATAAATGACCAGTTGATCCAAGCAATCCCTCAGATGTCTATAGCCGAATCAACCTTACAGTTATTATTTTCAGCAACTTGTGATTCGAGTGTCTTGACTACGGGGATTTTGTCAGTCAACAGTTGAAATGCTTTTCCGATTTCTAATTATGGAATTTTGCTGGACCCAGTCGATTACTTTTGGTAGTGGGAGTGGATTTTTGTTAGTCCTGCAATAGACGAGTATCCTAGCATTGCCGGTGTTATCCCAACTTTTGGCAAAGTTGAGATACCCAAAATTTACTAAAAAATCAATGATTACTATTCATGAATATTGACCATGCATTGCAGGATAACCATGGATATTGATGAATTTTGTCCTAGTCCGGAACGGGCCACAATTGACAAGACATGATGAGCAAAGCTATAGAAGCCAGCGTTTCAAATTTCAAGTCAATCCGAGTTCGTATGCTCAAGTTATGATGGATTCGAGTTAAGAGGGATGGACATTGCTCAGTTCGAACCCATCACGAAGTCCAGTTCGAACCCATCACAGAGGTCCAGTTCGAACCCATTACGAAGTCCAGTTCGAACCCATCACAGAGGTCCAGTTCGAACCCATCACGAAGTCCAGTTCGAACCCATCACGAAGTCCAGTTCGAACCCATCACGAGGTCCAGTTCGAACCCATCACGACGTCCAGTTCGAACCCGTCACGGAGGTCCAGTTCGAACCCATCACGAAGTCCAGTTCGAACCCATCACGAGGTCCAGTTCGAACCCATCACGAGGTCCAGTTCGAACCCATCACGAGGTCCAGTTCAAACCCATCACGAAGTCCAGTTCGAACCCACTGGGTCAACCAACCATGATGACGTGTCTTCCATCGGTTCGAATGCGCCGAGATATATGGAGTCGAAGCATTCAACTCGGAACGAAACTCGGATCGAAGCGAAGTGTGCGCTCCACGTCGACACGAAGACACGTGCCACCATGGATTCGAAACCATCGGTTCGAAAGCATGGTTTCGAACCAAACAGCCATGCAATAAACCCCATTTTGAATCCATCATATCTTCGAATCTACTGATCCAAATGCGACGAAATTTTCACAGTAGCTTACATACAAGATAAAGATTGCTCCTGCCAAGTTTCAGCTCGATTGGACCATTTCTTGATGGGTTCGAAATCACTTCGAATCGATGTCAGATCGAGACGAAACTTGGTGGGGTCGGTCGAGTGGGCCCACTCAAGTGCCAGAAGAAGTCTCCCGAAGTTTGAGCGAGATCTAGGCCTCCAACGCCTATAAATAGAGCCCTAGAGCCAACAGAAAAAGGGTCTTTTCGGAGCTTCCGCCATTGAACGTCCAGACTCTGCCAGATTTGATTCTACTTGCAACCATCACTGTTGTAAACGATTTACTTCACTATAATCGCTGTAATTGACTGTAATCAGCAAGGATAATCAATAAAAAAGAAAACCTTTGAAGTGGACGTAGGCCGGAGATAGCCGAACCACTATAAATCGTGTGTTCTTGTTTATAATTCCTGTTTTGCTGCTTAGATCTTTGATTTGTGTTTGAATATTGCTGATTTATATTCATACACTGGTGCTTTCACAATCATTGGGGTTTATGACCAATTTTGGCGCAAACACTTTGGTGCTTTCACTGAGAGGGACTAGCACCCGCTACATTCAGAGTTCAGATTCAAGAGTTCGAAGACTTCCAATTCAAAGACAATGACTTGACAAACAAGACAAAGGGTTGATAGGAGCCAACAAGGAGGAAGCCAAGAAGCATCCTCCACATCCTCCGGATCAAGAGAAGGACAAGCTTCCGTCTACATCACACGAGACGAGATGGAGGCTATGGCTAATTCATTGCGCGAAAGCATGATGAAGAGTCAACAGGAGATGCTGCAGAATTTCCTCGAGCAAATGAGGGCGGCGAACGTGCAAAACCTTGGACCAACTACAACAACTGCGAGTGCGGGACAAGGAATCATGATTGCGGGAGCTAATGAGGGTCAGGTTCAAGACCAGAATGCAGGAGTTGAAGGTGATCAACAAGGACTTGGGAGCATACCCTCGGGATCCGATACTGGAAGACCAATGGATGGAGCTCAACAAGCGGGAGCCAATGCATATGCTAACGAGCCACCAGAAGAATATGTACCAGAATTCCCTTCAAGGCTCGGGAGGCAGGATAGGAACTTAACCAGGGGCCAACCCCTAGACGGAGACGAGAGAATGATTGGCCTGATGCGAAGAATCATGAGAGGAGGATTGCCTAGCGGAGGGCTGGAAGAAGTTAGTCGGAGTCCGTTCACTCCGAATATCCGAAACGCAAGGAACCCTCCAAAATTCAAATTGCCAATGCTAGAACCTTATGACGGGAGATCAGACCCGACCATGCATATTACCAGATATATCAGGCACATGGAATTACTGGAGGCATCCGAGGAAGTGATGGCACGATGCTTCCCTCTATATTTATCAGATTTAGCTGCACTATGGTTCAGACAACTGGAGACTGGATCGATAGGAACATGGAGCGAGCTTGTTGACTGCTTCATGAGACAGTTCAGGGTCCATGTGACGCGACCCAAGAGTGTGATGACTTTAGCTTCAATCAAGCAAAGGACCGGAGAGTCCATAAAAGATTTTCTGTTAAGATTCAATGTGACAGTGACTTCTGTAGATCGCCCGGATCCATCAATGATTTTAATGGCGGCGGTGGCAGGAGTCGCGGAAGGCACCAAATTTAAGGATTCTCTAACTAAAGATCCACCGCAAGATCTTGGAGAGTTCTTTCATAAAGCTGAAAAGTTCATTGGGTTAGAAGAATCACGAGCCGAGAGTCGTGAAATAAATACCACACAAAGCGTAGGAACCTCCAGAGAACAGTCCGGAGCGGACAAGGGAAAGAGGAAACAGGATGACAGACATGATGGTCCTGATAAACGGAAGAAATTCCGTGAACCAAGATTCAGGCAGTACACCGATCTGACTGCAGGCCTAGAAAGAATTTACACTGAAACTCGGGGGCAACTCCCCTATCGAAAGCCACCTATAAGGGATCCCACTGAGCGGGAGTGCAGGACTGGAAAATACTGCCTATTCCATGAGCTGGATGGGCACACTACAGATGAATGCCGCCACCTAAAGGATGAGGTGGAAGAACATGCTAGGGGTGGTAGATTGCCACAATTTGTCAGAGAACGGACAACGGCAGCAAGACCTGAACGACTACCGCCTCCACCTAACAGGAACGATCCTGGATCAGGATCACGACTCGCCATCAACTGATTAAAGATGGCAAGGGCCAAGTCCAGGGTTTGGACTTTGGTCAAATAATTTTATTTAGATTTGTTTTTAGAATAAACGGTTACTCCACTTACACATGTACGGGAACCGAAGAGATCCCTAGGCATGCTCTGAGATGGAGATAAACCGATATGCCCGGAGAGGCAATGTTTAGCTTTTTTCTGATGTTTGAGATTGAACATCTAGAACTCGAATTTTAATAAATAAATTAGAACTTCTTACAATAAACCTTTTGACCGGAGAGTCAAAGGATGAACATTAAATACCAATATAAACATGATCGCTTTATGACCCTACCCAGAAAGAGACGGGGTCCGGAGTGCAAGAAGTGAGTTGCTTCGCCAGAGGGCGACAGGATCAACTCACTTAAGCGTTGTTTCCCCTTCACCGGAGAGTGACAGGATGGGATCCAGCAAGAGCCCGGAGAGGCTATGATCGGTCCCGAACGACCAAGGCATCGCTTAATGTTCAGGTACACTGAACCGGAGTGCAAGAAGTGAGTTGCTTCGCCGGAGAGCGACAGGATCAACTCACTTAAGCGCCGTTTCCCCTTCACCAGAGAGTGACAGGATGGGATCCAGCAAGAGCCCGGAGAGGCTATGATCGGTCTAGAACGACCATGACATCGCTATACGTCCAAACTGGGACCAGAGTGCAGGGGATAGAAGGCAACGCCAGAGTGCAATAGGATCTTTCTATTCAATCACTAAGTCTAGAATGGGCTTAGTAAGGGTTCATAGTAGCCATTAATAGTCCGGAGAGACTATGGAACTTCATTCTCAGTTTCTACGTAAAGAACGAATGCTGATTTGGCTTTGAACAGCCACAAACTTGATTGATAATACTGCAGCTATCGATGAAACATGAATTTATTACACTCGATTTAAGACCTTTCAAAACATACCTTTTGCAAAAAGGCATGTTTTGGGGGGCAAAGTGTTATCCCAACTTTTGGCAAAGTTGAGATACCCAAAATTTACTAAAAATCAATGATTAATATTCATGAATATTGACCATGCATTGCAGGATAACCATGGATATCGATGAATTTTGTCCTAGTCCGGAACGGGCCACAATTGACGAGACATGATGAGCAAAGCTATAGAAGCCAGCGTTTCAAATTTCAAGTCAATCCGAGTTCGTATGCTCAAGTTATGATGGATTCGAGTTAAGAGGGATGGACATTGCTCAGTTCGAACCCATCACGAAGTCCAGTTCGAACCCATCACAGAGGTCCAGTTCGAACCCATCACGAAGTCCAGTTCGAACCCATCACAGAGGTCCAGTTCGAACCCATCACGATGTCCAGTTCGAACCCATCACGAAGTCCAGTTCGAACCCATCACGAGGTCCAGTTCGAACCCATCACGACGTCCAGTTCGAACCCATCACAGAGGTCCAGTTCGAACCCATCACGATGTCCAGTTCGAACCCATCACGAGGTCCAGTTCGAACCCATCACGAGGTCCAGTTCGAACCCATCACGAGGTCCAGTTCGAACCCATCACGAAGTCCAGTTCGAACCCACTGGGTCAACCAACCATGATGATGTGTCTTCCATCGGTTCGAATGCGCTGAGATATATGGAGTCGAAGCATTCAACTCGGAGCAAAACCCGGATCGAAGCGAAGTGTGCGCTCCACGTCGACACGAAGACACGTGCCACCATGGATTCGAAACCATCGGTTCGAAAGCATGGTTTCGAACCAAACAGCCATGCAATAAACCCCATTTTGAATCCATCATATCTTCGAATCTACTAATCCAAATGCGACAAAATTTTCACAGTAGCTTACATACAAGATAAAGATTGCTCCTGCCAAGTTTCAGCTCGATTGGACCATTTCTTGATGGGTTCGAAATCACTTCGAATCGATGTCATATCGAGACGAAACTTGGTGAGGTCGGTCGCGTGGGCCCACTCACATTCCAGAAGAAGTCTCCCGAAGTTTGAGCGAGATCTGGGCCTCCAATGCCTATAAATAGAGCCCCAGAGCCAACAGAAAAAGGGTCTTTTCGAAGCTTCCGCCATTGAACGTCCAGACTCTGTCGGATTTGATTCTACTTGCAACCATCACTGTTGTAAACGATTTACTTCACTATAATCGCTGTAATTGACTGTAATCAGCAAGGATAATCAATAAAAAGGAAAACCTTTGAAGTGGACGTAGGCCGGAGATAGCCGAACCACTATAAATCGTGTGTTCTTGTTTATAATTCCTGTTTTGCTGCTTAGATCTTTGATTTGTGTTTGAATATTGCTTATTTATATTCATACACTGGTGCTTTCACAATCATCGGGGTTTGTGACCAATTTTGGCGCAAACAGCCGAAATAATACCGGTACTTAAAAGTGTGCGCGGCTTATGAAATGCGCGGCTTTTAAGAGTATGCACGACTTATGAGATGCATGGCTTTTGGGAATGTGCGCGGCTTATGAAATGCGCAGCTTTTAAGAGTATGCACGGCTTATGAGATGCATGGCTTTTGGGAGTGTACGCGGCTTATGAGATGCGCGACCTTTAGGAGTTTGCACGGCTTATGGGTGTGCGGCTTTTGGGATTGATATGACCCGTCGGTCCGAACTGTTTGGAATTTCTCGATGTTACCAATCTTCGAGTAATGTGAGGAGTTCATGTCTCCAGAGCAAGGTCCCACGGCTACAGAAGTAATGCACGGTTTATAGGGGTGCGTGGCTTTGATTGGGGCCTTCCTGATGTTGCCGGAGTAACACAGGTTCTTAGAAGGTAGAGATTGAGTTCCGTCGATCCAACGGTTTGGGTCGATTTTTTTCCATCGACCCGGGGGATAGATGGAGCATACTTCAGTGTGGTTCCACTATCTCAAGCAGTGATTGGATGGTTTTGAGTCGATTTGATCCCATCGACTCAGTGGGTTACTCTTTCGAACACAATTTTATTGGTTTGGAAAGCAAAGCAATTTTATCAATAAAAGTTTGGCAAGTTTTGCTTATTTACAATGCCTTTAGTATTCTCGGATGGCTTATTTGCGAGAAATAGGAAATACATAAGACAGTCTTAGATAAAGTAACGACCTAGAGATACGATGTTCCATGCTCAGGGAATTTGAGTTCCATCTACAATTGTTAGCTTTAGTGTGCCATCTCCTAGCTTCTGGTCGATCGCATAGGCCCTTCCTGATTCGGTCCAAATGTTCCTGGTACAGGGTAGACCCGTGTGAGGACAAGGTCTCCCACTTCAAAAGAGCGGTTATAGTCTTTGGAATTGAAATATCATGCGGCCCTTTTCTGGTGAGCAACAGTCCTTAACTTAGGTTCTTTCCTCTTCTCGTCGATCATATCGAGCGACTTGAGGAGTTGTTCATTTTTCCTTTGATTGAAGTTTTGCCTTTGATGGGAGGGGACTTCTTGATCGACTAGGAACATTGCTTCTGAACCATAAGCCAGGGGAAACTTGGAGTGCCAGGTTGAAGATTTATGCGATGTCCTGTAAGCCGATAGTGCGAGTGGAAGTTTATCAACCCAATTTCCTTTAGCTTTAGTTAGCCGCTTTTTGATGGTGGACTTAATGATCTTGTTCACTGCTTCCACTTGCCTGTTTGCCTGTGGATGCAAACAATGGAAAAGCTTTTCTCGATGCGGAAGCATTTGAAAAAGTCTTTGAACTCAACGCTTGCGAATTAGTCCCGTTGTCCATAATGATTTTTTGTGGCACTCCAAACCCACAAATAATGTTTTTAGTGACAAAATTAAAAACTTTCTTTATGGTAATGGTGGCCAGCGGTTTCGGTTCGGCCCATTTGGTGAAATAGTCAACAACACCTATGGCATATTTAGCTCCTCCTTTGGCCATTGGTAATACACCAATCAAATCAATTCCCTAATTCGTGAATGGTCACGGGTTGACCATCTGTGTGGGCTTTATCGAAGGAGTTCTTTTGATCTTGCCGAATCTTTGGCATTGGTTGCACTGTCTAACATAATCTGCTATGTCATGGTTTACTATTGGCCAAAAATACTCATATTAGAGGACTTTCTTTGCGAGGGTTTGCCCTCCAGTGTGATCTCTACAGTCGCCTTCATGAACTTCCATGAGGATTCTTTGGACTTCATCGTTGGTCACACACCTGAGCAAGGGGGTAGAGAATCACCATCGGTGGAGCATCCCATCCTGTACTGCAAACCATGGCACCTTCCAAAGGAGCTTTTTCCATTGATTCTTATATATATAGAGTGTTCCTTTGAGCTGGTAGTCATTGATTGGTATCATCCACATTTTCGGTTCTTTGATTGTTTCAAAAAGCCAATCTATATCCATCTCACTTATGCTTGGAGCAGTCAAAGTATCGACTAGGACTAGTCCTAAGGTTTGAGCTTTTCCAGAACTAGCCAATTTTGCTAGATAGTCAGCATTTGTGTTTTGTTCCCTCAGGATATGAGTTATGGTGTAATGTTAGGTGTCACTCGGCAAATCTTTCACTTTAAATAGATACCGAGTGAGGTTCTCTCCCCGAGCTTGGTAATCGCCTTTCACCTGGCAGAAGACTAGCTAAGAGTCGCTATAAATGTGTACGAACTTTATTCCAAGTTCTTTCGCAACCTTCAACCCGACTGTCAATGCTTTGTATTTTTCTTTGTTATTTGTTGCGGGAAATTCCAAGCATAAGGCATAGTAAACGGATCGATCTTCGGGAGTCTCGAGCACTACTCCTGCCCCTGAGCAGAAGTTGTTAGATGCACCATCGACGAACAATTTCTAATGTGTTCCATTTCCAGGTCTATTCCTTCATTGTTATCTCATATAGTGAACTCGATAATGAAGTTCGCCAACGCCTGCCCATTGATTACCCTTCGCAGATGGTAAGTAATTTCATATTAACTTAACTTGATTTTCCATTTGATAAGCTGCCCAGAGGTCTTGGGGCAGTACAACTCTTGCTTAAGAGGTTGATCTATTAGTATTTTAATTGGGTGTGTCTGAAAGTATGGTCGTAACTTTCTGGATGCAATCAAGAGGCAATATGCTAATTTTTCCAATTTCATATAGTTTTTCTCGGGTCTAGTCAATCGTTTACTGATGTAATATACGGGTCGCTGGATCTTGGCTTCTTCTCGTACGAGCGCGACACTTAATGCTTGAGGTGAGACTAATAAGTAGATAAATAAGTCCTCTCCATCTACCAGTTTGGATAGGATTGGTGGGATTTCTATATGTCGCAGCAGCTCTTCGAACGCGGTCCAACAAGCTTGATTCCATTCGAAATTCTTCTATCCCGTATTTAACGCTTCAAAGAACAGTATACATTTTTCGGTTGCTTTTGAGATGAATCGGATTAATGCTATAACTTTCCATTCAAGTTTTGTAACTCCTTTTTGTTCCTTGGGGCCTCAACTTTCCGTAAAGTGGTAGTTTGTTTAGGATTTGCTTCGATGCCTCTGGCGCTTATAATGAATCATTATAACTTTTCAAAGGCTACCTCCCAGTGACATTTAAGTTGATTGAGTTTCATTCCATATTTGTGGAGAATTTCAAACATCTCGGCGAGTTTGCTCAAGTGATTTGCAGTTATGCACGATTTAACCAACATATTGTCTACATAAACTTCCAAAGTCTTCCCGATCCAGCGGTTAAACATCGCGCTCATCGGTCATTGGTAGGTTGCCCCAGTATTCTTTAAGCCGAATGGCTTTACTTTGTATCAGTATAATCTTAGATCAGTAATGAAAATAGTATTTTCCTGGTTAGGTTCATGCATCATGGTCTAGTTGTACTCTGAGCAAACATCCATAAATGATAGCAGTTTATGTCCAAATGTCTCATCCACAAGTTAATCGATTTAAGGTAGAGGAAAGCTGTCTATTTGGAAAGTTTTTTTAGGTCCGAATAGTCGATATAGGTTCGCCATTTTCCATTTGAATTATTGAATAAAACCGAGTTGGATACCCATTTGGGATATGTTGCATCACGGATAAAACCGTTCGTCATTAGCTCATCCGCTTCTTCTCTTGGTGCTTTGGACCATTCGAGCCCTAGGCTGCGTCTCTTCTGCTTTATTGGTGTATACTTGGGATCAATATTATGTGCGTGGCATGCAATCTATGGTGAAACCCTACACACATTGAAATCTGTCCAAGCGAATACATCCAGGTTGGCTCAAAGGAATTTAACAAGTTCCAGTCGCATCTTATTTCGAAGATGTGATCTAATTTCAAGACCCGTGTTGGGTCAACTATATCGACAGGGATAGACACTGTCAATTCTATTGGTGTTGTCCGTTACTCCCTTGAACTCTTCTTTCTAGTGTCCAAAAACTTATCGAATCGACTATGGTCCCCAAGCCAGGACGGTTATGCAGTTGCTATTCGGTAGGTTTGTAAATGTGGAGAGTTCTCCACACATTCTTCCCCTTCTCTTTTCATCTAGACACACAAGTTCCATGATGTAGCACTCTCTAACGGCACTTTGGTCTCATTTAATCACTCCAACTACATTCTCTGTCAGAAATTTCATGGTTAGACACCGTTAAGCTAAAGCAATCCTAAAATCTACCAAAGTGGGCCAACCCAAGAAAGCAATGTAGGTGGATATTTCTTCTACAATCACAATGCCTGGATATGGAAGACTCTTAGGCCACTTTCTTTGAGTTCTACGGGTAAATAATTGGTCTGACGGGCTGTTTAGGTTGACCGGTGAATCCCTAGATCTTCATTCGGCAAGCAGATACGTCTTTCATATCGATCTTCATTTGATAAAATGTGTGTTTGAAAAGGATATTCACAGAACTGCGACTGTCTACCAATACTC
The DNA here is from genome assembly GCA_030765085.1 of Allium cepa. NCBI lineage: Eukaryota > Viridiplantae > Streptophyta > Magnoliopsida > Asparagales > Amaryllidaceae > Allium > Allium cepa. The sequence continues at coordinate 912,348,186 of CM060929.1, read as the reverse complement.
ATAAGACCATAGCTGGTCTGATTCCTACTGTTACGACCATGGGGTCAAGGGTCAGAGCTTCAATTCCTTTAGTATGTCGATTTTGGAATACTCTATCATCGTTCAAGGTCCTCGGCTGCTTAGCAGGAGTTCCATATTCGAGCATAAAACATGAAATCTTTCGAAGCGTGTCTTAATGAGCTCGCATATCGCTCCATTTCTCCCCAACTCTTCTGTGAGGGATTAGGACCTCCAGATATTGCCCCGATATTAAGTCTCTGGTCAGTCCATCCAGGTCCCTCTTTGTTGGTTCAAGTTTGGTTCCCGATCTCTACATCTTGGAGTGCTGTGGGCTGGAGAGGATTTTATGGCTTCCTCACATACTGTTGATGCTTGTTTTCTCGAAATGGTTCTTCAATCTGGTTCTTTAAGCGACAACACTCGTTTGTGTTCTAACCATGTGTTTCATGAAAATGGCGGTACTTTTCAAAGCACTTTTGTTGTTCGGTCTTCCTTTTTAGTTAGCTTCATATAGTCCTCCATCCCTTGTGTTGCCAAGTAGATGTTCTTAGAAGCATCATATAGTGGGGTGTAGTCTTCAGGCCTGAAGCCTTTATGTCACTTGTTACTTTCGTTTTGCTTGTTGGAATTCTGATTTTTCCTTTTCTGGTTCCTGTCCTTTCCCGTGTTTCCAATGACAGCCTCAGAGGTATCTTCGTCTTGGTTTGTCGCTATACCATTCTGCCCAACATTGGTTGGTTGTAGGTTAACAGGTCTTCCTTCTAGCTCTTCCGCTTCTTCCAATCTCAAGTGGTGGTTCTGTTGGAAACTGGGGTGGCTACAACACAATGTTGGATCTTAAGGCTATTCAGACACTAGAAGTAGAGAAACGTGTATTAAATACTAACTTATGAATATATAACTGTATTTACTCAAATTGCAAACAGAAAAAAGTAATAAGAAAATAAGTAAGTAATAAATTAAAATTTAGTAATGGAAATAACACTCGGATTTTTATACTAGTTCGGATTAACCAATCCTACATCCAGTCCTGCACTCTATCGTGCAGAATTCCACTATAATCGCTTGCTTTCCATGGGTGGCAAGAACACCTTTACAATCTTGGTTTCACGGGCTACAAGACACACCCTCTTGATTTTACAGGCTACAAGAACACCTTCTCTTTATCACCAACAACAAACTATGGCAAGTGGTTGTATCTTCAATATAGATTCTAGCAGATTCGGTATAATGATCCTATAGACCTCCAATGACAATGTATCTTTGAATTCTTTGAGGATAAGATGAAATCAGAGAGAGAATGATGTCAATTAAAGTACAACTCTCTGATATTGTGTGGCTTGCAAATCAGTGAAGAATTGGAGTGAAATAGTATCGATTTGCAAGGAGATTTGAAGAGTATGCAATGGATTTCTTTTGCAAATGTTTGGAGAAGAAGGAGTAAGAGGAAATAAGAATTCTTTATTTTAAAATTCATTTTCAGAGCCCTTTATATAGTGGTTGAAGAGCCGTGTATATTGGTAAAGAGATGGAGGGAAATGCCTCTACATTTAAAATTTGAAATTCTGAAAAACAGCTAGCATGTCGACATCCCCCTACCCCCATGTCGACATGGGTGTGTTGCAAAATGAACAGTAACACCAATAAGTGTTGCAAATTTTCAGCATTTCAAATTACTTTATGTTTGTGGATTTTTGTGAATCGGTTGAGGTCAATGGTTGATGATCTTCAAGTATAATTACCATGAGATCTTTAAAAAGATATTTAAGGTTCAACCAACTCCTCATCACTTCAAACACCTTTATCCTTCAGCATTCTTCTCTAATTAGGTTTTGTTCTTCAATTTCTCTGATTGACCTTCTTCTATAATTCATTTGCTTCCACTGTTTTCTTGTTTATCTCTGTAAATGTCTCCATAATATATCTGAGATGACTGCATAACTCGAAGATACATTAGTAGTAATATTTATGTGGTTGTTTTCATCAAAATCAATACCTAGGGTATTAACAGGTTTGTATTACGATAGCCCTTCGTAGTGGTAGGTTGCTTCATTTTTATCCACTTTCTAAACTCAGTGTCGGAATGGATAGCGCAGACCAGAGCCGTGAAGACCATATCTTTATTTGGATTACTTACTTTAGTGATCATGGTGTTAAACCGACTCATGAAGGATTTCAAAGATTCATTTCATCCCTAGAATAGGACCGACAAGGACATCACGTATTTTGGTTGCATTGTGTTATGCCTAAACTACCCAAGGAATCTCGTTGCTAATTCATCGAAAATGGAGGTGGATTTAGGTGGGAGCCTGGTGAACCACATGGAGGCGATTCCCTCCAGAAAGATTAGAAAACACCCACACGAAAACCAGTTGAAGCATTCTCTCTGTCCATATACCAGCTATATTTATACGAGTGTGGTTTGATTCCCTAGTTCCATCATAGGATGGAATAGTTGACATAGTGACCTTTTTAGGATATCGTTCATTTAGATTGTCATCAGTGAAGGAAGTCCGACTTAGGGCGGATCCCCATTCATCATCTCTCTTATTCTTACTTTCATCCATTAGATATTTGATCATGCCTACGATATATGCCTTGGATGTCCGGTAATTCGTGGGTTGGGTGTCAGTGACTATATCAAGTGTTTGATTTTGCAAATGGTCTTGGTTAGTAAGCTGAAGTCTAGGCTCTTCTATCTTCAGGAGAGCCACTCCCTTGGAGTTTCGTTGGCTCACGGTTGGTCGTATGGGGATAGTTTGGACCTCTTTGCCGATAATTAGTAGTTAGTGTTCTCCTTTAACTCGTCATCATCAAGTTATTCTCCATCTCCAGAATCAAAGAGATCTGATGCCATATCTTCCCATAGGTTTTCGTTCCCAGATTCAAGTTTATGGCGAGGTGCTTTACAGTTGATGGACTGCTTGCATTCCCTTGTATAGTGATTCCTGTAGCTCCACCTACTACTACCTTTTGCTATTGCTTTCCGTTTCTCCTGTTTAGGCCAGAAACAAAAAAGTTTTTCTGCTCTATGGCAACAACAGGGTCAGGCATGGTTCTCAACGCGGCAAGCGATCGTAAGGACCAGAGGGCATTTAATTTTTCCATAAGAGCTTTTTGGTTATTCTCCATATTTTGATTGATTTCATCAATCATCTTGTTTAACTCGCCTCTAGTAACAACTTCATGCTGGATAGAAGTTCCCAACATCTGATCCCATATATTGGCGTCGTTGACTTTAACTTGCTGAAAATTAGTTTGCTTTACAACTATTATAGCTCCTATGGATCTTCCAAAAGCAGTTCACTTTCTTCCTGGTGCCGTTGATTCTCAACAGAAAATTTTCTAAGCAAAAGATTGAGGATCTAACTTCTAAACTTTTTCGATCCAAAGTTGATAGCTAGATCTAAGCCTGAGTTGGGTTCTCAGTGAAAGAATCAAAATGTTAATCCAAAAAATGGATAAACACCCAGGGTTGAACATGAAAGCGCCATCTCTGTTCTTGCCGAGCAATAATATAGAAAATATATGTAAAAAGAGCAGAAGTAGTACAAGACAAGAAGAATTTATAGTGGTTCGGTTGTTAATGAAGCCTACGTCCACTTTATAACTTTCTATTAACTAACTTCTGTTACAATTTGAATCATTACAATATGATTGAATCTCCTAAGTTAGATCAAGCCATCAGTGCAAAAGTTCATTGGAGAATCACAGCAAACCCCCAGATGACTATTGTGAGGGAGGAGAAAAGTGAAGAATAGTTTCTGCAAAGTTCCACCAACCAATTCAAAAGATCCCCTTTATGTTGCAAGTTGGATTGTATTATAGGAGTTGGAGAGCTATTAGGCTAGGCCGTTTTGCTAGGAGCTTGCATTTGAAGGTACAAAGATTCTCCCAAAGTTTCATAGCAAGGCGATCTAATATGATGGATCGGTAGCGATCCATGCAGTTAGGTTATTTTCAGCCCATTTCAATTGGATCTTGTTCCGTGCCTTATGTAAGTACTCTTCATATAATTTCATGGCTAGATGCCATATTTTGATGATGATTCATATACATATTGCATTAAACTATTACTAGAATCAAATGAATGCCAAATTTTCAAATTAGCTTGCTTGGAATATCATGATACTTGGCGGACAACCTTAGATAACATATTAAATTATGATGCAAGAATAATAATTTTCCCATGAGCGCTATTCAAAGATTACTAGCGATCCATCCCCTTAAGCTATTTGTGCTTTTTTGTCTCTTGAGCCTTTGTTGGTTCCTTCTCCTGGTATTTTTGGTTGATGTTCAAATTGTTTCGTCCTGCCGTGGATGCTCAAACTTCCTTTGGACTCTATTGGGATTAAAAAACTCGGTTAACAATATCATTACATTTTACTTCTTGATAAATTTATACAGCTATTTTTTTTTATAGATTTGAGAAAATGATAAATCACTTTTTCTTCGAGGTGGCTGATTGTTTCAACAATACTGGTTGATAATTATGTTATGGAAGATACCAACAGGCTAAGATGATATAAGAGTAATCAAAATACCATCGAGCATAAAACATGAAATCTTTCGAAGCATGTCTTAATGAGCTCGCATATCGCTCCATTTCTCCCCAACTCTTCTGTGTGGGATGAGGACCTCCAAATATTGTCCCGATAATAAGTCTCTGGTCAGTCCGTCCAGGTCCCTCTTTGTTGGTTCAATTTTGGTTTCCCGATCTCTACATCTTAGAGTGTTGTGGGCTGGAGAGGATTTTATGGCTTCCTCACATACTGTTGAAGCTTGTTTTCTCGAAATGGTTTTTCAATCTGGTTCTTTAAGCGACAACACTCGTTTGTGTTCTAACCATGTGTTTCATGAAAACGGCGGTACTTTTCAAAGCGCTTTTGTTGTTCGGTCGCTTCCTTTTTAGTTGGCTTCATATAGTCCTCCATTCTTGTGTTGCCAAGTAGATGTTCTCAGAAGCATCATATAGTGGGGTGTAGTCTTTAGGCCTGAAGCCTTTATGTCGCTTATTACTTTCGTTTTGCTTGTTGGAATTCTGATTTTTCCTTTTCTGATTCCTGTCCTTTCCCATGTTTCCAACGACAGCCTCAGAGGTATTTTCGTCTTGGTTTGTCGCCATACTATTCTGCCCAACATTGGTTGGTTGTAGGTTCACAGGTCTTCCTTCTAGCTCTTCCGCTTCTTCCAATCTCAATTAGTGGTTCTGTTGGAAACTGTGGTGGCTACAACACAATGTTGGATCTTAAGGCTATTCAGAAACTAGAAGTAGTGAAATGTGTATTAACTACTTACTTATGAATATATAACTGTATTTACTCAAATTGCAAACAGAAAAAAGTAATCAGAGAATAAGTAAGTAATAAAGTAAAATTCAGTAATGTAAATAACACCCAGATTTTTATACTGGTTCGGATTAACCAATCCTACATCCAGTCCTACACTCTGTCGTGCAGAATTCCATTATAATCGCTTCCTTTCCACGGGTGGCAAGAACACCTTTACAATCTTGGTTTCACGGGCTACAAGACACACCCTCTTGATTTTACAGGCTACAAGAACACCTTCTCTTTATCACCAACAACAAACTATGGCAGGGTTGTATCTTTAATACAGATTCTTGCAGATTCGGTACAATGATCCTATAGACCTCCAATGGCAATATATCTTTGAATTCTTTGAGGAATAAGATGAAATCAGAGAGAAAATGATATAAATTAAAGTACAACTCTCTGATATTGTGTGGCTTGCAAATCAGTGAAGAATTAGAGTGAAATAGTATCGATTTGCAAGGAGATTTGAAGAGTATGCAATGAATTTCTTTTGCAAATGTTTGGAGAAGAATGAGTAAGAGAAAATAAGAATTCTTGATGTTAAAATTCATTTTCAAAGGCCTTTATATAGTGGTTGAAGAGACGTGTCTTTTGGTGAAGAGATGGAGGGAAATGCCTCTTCATTTAAAATTTGAAATTCTGAAAAACAGCTAGCATGTCGACATCCCCTACCCAGCAACACTAATAAGTGTTGCAAATTTTCAGCATTTCAAATTACCTTATATTTCTGGATTTTTGTGAATCGGTTGAGGTCAATGATTGATGATCTTCAAGTATAATTACCATGAGATCCTTAACAAGATATTCTAAGGTTCAACCAACTCCTCATCACCTCAAACACCTTTATCCTTCGGCATTCTTCTCTAATTGGGTTTTGTTCTTCAATTGCTCTGATTGACCTTCTTCTATAATTCATTTACTTCCACTATTTTCTTGTTTATCTCTGTAAATGTCTCTATAATATATCTGATATGACTGCATAACTCGAAGATACGTTAGTAGTAATATTTATGTGGTTGTTGTCATCAAAATCAACATCGAGGGTATTAACAGGTTCGTATTTCGATAGCCCTTCCTAGTGGTAGGTTGCTTCATTTTTATCCACTTTCTAAACTCAGTGTTGGAATGGATAGCGCATACCAGAGCCGTGAAGACCATATCTTTATTTGGACTACTTACTTTAGTGATCGTGGTGTTACACCGACTCATGAAGGATTTCTAAGTGTGACGACCTGAAATTTTTAAGCAATTTAAATTGAAATATTTAATTGATTTGAGATATTTAAAAGTAAATTTTTAATTTGAATTTCAAATATCAATATTCATTGGATAATTAAATATTGGATTTAATTATCGAAATTTGGTAAATTATTGAACCTATAATTTTAAGCCTGTTTAAAATAATTCGAAGGCTTGTAAAATTTATATTGATAACACTGGAAATAATAGAAATTGTAAAATTAAAATTAACAGTGGTTTGTTCTGTTTTAAAAGTTTCTAACTTAAATTGAACTTAAAATAGCCTTTCGGGCCACAGTCTCGGAATTCGACGAAACTAGTTCCATTGGATCCGTAATATTGTATTAATATCGGATTTCAAATTTCGTAATGTTTGGAGTTGTTGTGTGAGCGTACGGTAGATAAACGCACTTAAATTTATATCAAAAATTTAATTTAATAACTGGATCCAAAAAAGTTATCTTCTCCAAACGATCGAATTAGGACTGGAAACCTTTTCCACTGCATCCGGAATAGGGGTATAACATTATGAATGCCTAGCGGCATGCCTCGTTAAGAGTTTGAAATTGTAAGTTGCTTTTGATAACGAGATATTTTGGGGTTGGAATAGAATAATATATGCAATCAATTCAACTTTCTTTCAGCCAAAATTTTATCTAATCAGAGCCGCCTAGTTTCGTTTAAAACATGCCAACTTCACATCGTGTTTCCTTCTTTTATATTAAGAACCAAGCCCTCTTCCATCTTCGTAATCAATCAGAGAATAATCGAAATCCCCTTCGGTATAATAATCGATATTAAAATCTCGTTTTTCCCTCTCAATTTCCTTTGCCGAACGAAATCGTTCGATATATATAAAAAAAATGGCCGCGACATTCGAGTTCAACCCACAATCTAAATCGCATGTCCCTCTTCAATCCTGATCGATTCACAGCAACGAAGGGGAAGACAATATGGAATCTTGGTCGCGATGGATCTGGCAACGAGGGAATTAAGTTGTGAATTGCGAGCTCGATAGGACGTGGAGGCTCGTTCGTATGGCGCGACGTCTAGGGTTTCGAAGACTTTGGCGATGGTCGACTAGGACTTGGGTTTGTGGAGGCACGTTAGGTTTAGGTTACTCGAAGGAGTCGTACCTTGACCGCGTCTTTGTGTTGTAGCAGCGACTTCGGCACTGATTCACGGCAGCTTCGCGACAGTAAGGTATAAGCAAGTTTCATTTTATTAAAGTTTTATTTTAGCACGGATCTGTTAGTATAATAACAGTAAATATGAAGTATATAAACAGATATATATATATATAGATCATAAGAATATATGTATACAGATAAGATTTTGAGAAAGAAATAAGGAGTTTTAAAGTGTTTGAAAGTTTATATAAAATTTGATTTTTTAATCACTACAAATTAATTTTTATAAGTGTATGGGTTCAAAGAAAATATATGTCTATAGAAAAGGGATATTCGATATTTTTATATAAATATATATAATACACAAACACACTTTATGTTTACAGGTCTAATTTTATAAAAGAAAAGTATATACTAGGAAGATTTATCTGTTAATAAAACTTATTTATTATTTGGATGCTAAAGGATATTTTTATTTAAGGAAAATTTATTTAAATAAATAAATTACCTAAGTAAATTTATCAAAAGGAAGTAATTATTCAATAAGTTCAAATATTAATAAATCATATAAATTGGTTATTCAAGGTCAAAATTTGAAAGGAAGCAAGCCGGTTTGAAGTGGATGGCAAAAAAAAGCAAAGGTGAGTTAATCTCACTTAGTTAAATTTAAATTTAAATTTAAATGATTGAATTTAAATAATTGTTTGAATGATTGAATTGAATGATGTGTTACAGTATGGTATATTTTGGAATTAGTATTTTATTTTGTGCTAACGTTTGTGGATGCAGGGAAAACAGGTTGGAGGGATCCAACTGGATCCCTCAACATTTATTTAAATTAGTTAATACCCTCTGTTGTGATTAATTTATATTCGGTGATGAATATTATTGACAATTGGAATATTGGATGTTATGGTTTACCTGAATATGTTCCGGTGCACTAATTTATCAAGATACATAGAATTGGATTTTGGAAATAAAATGAAGAGAATTTGTAAGTGAAATAATTATAGAGAATTTAAATAAATTAGGAATGAATTGGATAAGAATAATAATAGTTTTAAATTCTAATAAATAAGTTCCGTATATGGAAGGGAAATTTTGAATAAGTGGAAGATTAATGAATTTTTAAACTTCAGTATGAGTAAAACATTTATTTAAAATTCAAGGATTAAAGTATTTAAGAAGAATAAAGAAGGAATTGGGAGATCTGAAATTGGTATATTCCGGTTAAAAGATTTTAAATCAAACGGAAAATAATAACAATAATAATAAGTCCATAACTAATGAATTTTGAAATGAATTGAGTAATTAAAGAAACTTATTTCAAATAAAATAAATTGGAAATCAATTTGGGAAAATTGATTTAAGTGATTGAAGTTGGAATTTTCTCTGGATAGCCAAGTACATGTTTTTAAAAGTAAATTTTTAAATATAAATTAAATGTTTTAAAGTTGTTTTTAAAGAAAGCAAGTTTTGTAAAATTTATTATTTCTAATATTTAAAGTCTAAAGTAAGCATTTTCTTTTAATCTATTTTAGTAGTAATTATTAAGAAGTAACTTAGTATTTTGTTTTTAAAAGAAGAAATCTAGCTTTATATTTTATTAAGTAACTTTATTTTCAAATGTTTATATAGTATGTATTTTTAGTAAATTATTGAAGTAGTTTTAACTTAAATGTTTAAAAGTAAATTCCAAAGTAAGTATTTTGTTTACTCTATTATCGAAATAATTATTTAAAGAATGATTTAGTATTTGTTTAAAGAAGAAAATCTAATGTATAGTTATAAGGTAACCTTATTTTAGTTATTTCTAAAGTATTATTATAACTTAAGTATTAAAGTAAATTTTTCTAAATTAAATGTTAAATATATCTTACAATAAAGTGTTTTTAAATTATTTTAAAAATCTTAAGTTTTGTGCTTAGTGATTCCATTGGAAATGGAAATACTCGGAATTTATTCTGAGAAAAGGAAGATAGTTTGAAAACTGTTTTCAAAAGGGTTTGAAAGTGAAAATATATCTTGTAAAGATATTTTGAGATAAATAAATGATTTGAAAAATTATTTATTGCTAGATGGTTGTTTGTGAATATTAATTGATAGTTAAATCACAGACTATCAATATTGGCCAAATACGTTGATCGTTTCGAAGAGACCGGGATCGAGATTTATTTCTCGAAAACCACTTCGATCCGGTTTGTACGTTTCATGGAAACGAGTTTGGATTCGAAGTTGGAGCAGTGAAGTGCAAGGGCTAGTCGCTACTAATCCTGAGGATATTTCCAAAATGGATGTAGTAGGAATAGTGCCTTCAGTTCCGTTCGAACCCGGGACGGACTTGTATGGATGAATGCTTGCGAAACATCGTCAGGTGGACGATGGGCATTCTAAGGGATATATTCTAAAAAGGTAACGCTTAGCCTCAAGACTCATCAACTGGGAATGACTGAAAATCAGGGGTTATGCAGCAAGGCTAGGTGGGTAGCACCCAAGCAGGGTGAGGTCATCCCTGTCTAGATGTCCCTTTTTATTTCGGCTTAGTGGCCGGTTGCTGATCCCAACCGCGGGGTGATCTCACTCGAAATTATTCGGTAAGGGGTAGTCCCGGTCTTGTGTTGTAGGGGAGCGGGCGTACTCCTCGGTACGGTGATCTAGGCCCCGTACTGTGACAGGTGGTACCCTAGTGCCAAGTCATTAGTTGGAAATCCATTCTCCCTACGAGCCTTGTACGAGTTTTGTTTGTATTACCCACTCTGTGGCTAGTAGCTGGAATTTAATAATGTAACAATTCCGACTATTTTATGAGTATTTGTATATAGATCCTATTATAATATCAGAGGATTTTTATAAAAATTGTTTTAGCTATCGTAAGGTAAAAACCCGACATGTTTATTTGTGGCGTGGTCTTACGAGATGCTTTTGTTTTCAAAAGGAATTTTGAAACCTTAATAATCAATTGAGTGTGATTTTCTCATGCTGGTATTCCATACTGACTCGGGTGTTATTTAACTATAATGCTCGGGTGAGACCGAGTATTATAGAATACAGGATATGATGCTGTGGAGCTCAGGAGACGAGCAGGATGACGATATGTACTTCCGTACTTGTTTATATATGTATATTCCGCTGTGTTGAGTTGTTGTGTATCAATTGTATGATATTGATGTTGAACTGTGATTGATGTACTCTGATGATGTAATATATAAACAGAGATATTTGATTTTGAGTAAAGACCATTTATTATCTATTATATTTTATTCCGCTACGATGGTTAGATTCTGTTGTTGATTTCTATTTTCTTCTTCTACCTCTTCTTCTTTAACCCAAATGGTTCGTATTTCTATACAACTTGAGTTGATTTAGGTAAAATAGTGTTAACTCAGGGGTACGAATTTGCGGGTCATTACAGTTGGTATCAGAGCTTAGGTTGGAAATAACCTTTGCTCTGGTAGGAATTACTCATTTAAATTAGAGTCCGTAGTACTCTAGAATGAGTTTGAGCGTATTAATAGATATGAGCGCGTATTTATTAGTGAATATAAATTGTTTTAATATTTTTTTGATTGATTTATTGAGTGGCATATGAACCTTCGTCGGCACAGTCTGTACAACTGTATCGAAGGGGTTTCTAAACACTTGAATAGAACAATCGACACGGTATTGTTTTAATGTGGGTGAATGCAATAATTTTACCCCAAAATATATTTTGATATAAAGAAATTTTTTTTGTAATTTTTTTAGCTAATATATGGTTGCTTGGATGTTAGAGATGATATTATTAAATTATTATCATCGTTGTGTAAAAATTTAACTAGGAATTGAAAATATAACCAAAGTTTAAGGGAATAAATTCATTATAAAATGAAATTTATAAATACGAATTATGAATGTAACTTATAAATTGAAATATAATCAAATGGAAATTTGTATAAGCATAAACTATGCAGATGAATTATAGTTAAAATTTGAATTAAAACGGAATTTGAAACTTTAAAACCCCGAAGATTTTGGGAGTATTTTGAAGATAAATAGTAGCATTGTTTTTTTTGGGGTATTTCTGAAAGGAAATTGTTTCAAATAGATTTTGGGAAGAGATATAGCATTGAATTCACTTCAGTAGCTGGAAAATAACTTCGGTAATGAATGCAGCATCACCGATGTTCATTTTCGAGTTTCTAAGTGACAGATTGCTGCCAAATTGATTTGTTCAGGAAAACTTGTTTGTTTTTGAAAATTTCAAAGAAAATTTGTTGAGGGTAAACCAGGATTGGTTTAACTTTTGAGAAATTTGATTTGAGATGTTGGAGATTTCAAAATGATTTGAAACCAAAAGTCGGGTGTTTAAAAATCCTGATAGGATAGGTTGTAAGCTTATAAATTGAGATGATTTTTAAATCAGGAAAGGAATATAAGCTTTGAATGTTGAGAATTTAAATTTATAGTGAAAATTTGAAAATGAAATTAACTTGGATTGGGAAATAAAATTTAACTGGATTGAAATCAATTAAATAAGTTGAAAAATAATATCCTGTTGTTTTCGAATTAAGTTGAAATCAAATTGAGATTAAATAAAACTGAGTTTAAAATAAAATTGAATTGGAATAAAAATTCAATTGAGCTATTGAATGGAATTAGATTCTCACCTGAATAAATGGAAAATAAATTGGTTAAGGATTGGATTGAAGTAAATAAATTAGAATAACTTATAAAAGAATCAAAATTAAAAAAATCCATAGAATAAAATATGCTTGGATTATAAATAAGTGTAAAACTCGAATTAAAAATAAAAGATGAATACATTCAAGCCTAGAATGAATGTGATTGTATAAAATAATAAGTTGTGACTGATAAAATTGAAAAATGGAATACAAAGCCCAAAATTCATATTTTGATGAATTGGAAAATGAAAAGAAAATCCAAACTTGAATTATTAAATAAATTGAACCAAGAAAATTAAATGAAGTGATATTTGGAATTAAAAAAAAAATCAAATGTTGAATTTTAACCAGGGGAAGAACTAATTAGATAATAAATTAGTTAATGAAATTGAATTGTGAGTTTATGATGAAGTTTGGAAATAAACTCAAGTTATAAATTAAATTCGACTTAAATTGTTAATGAAGTGAAAGTAATTGAGAATGAAGTTGAATTGTGAGTTAATAAAATTGGATGGTAAATTGAAAATGGATAGTGGAATCAGAACTTGAGTTATAAATTAAAATTTGACTTGAAGTGTTAACAAATTAAATATAATTGGAAATGTGTCGAATAAAGGAAAATGAAATGGATCAAAATAGTAATGGTTTGAATGTGCAAATAAAATCCAAATAAGTAGAAATAAATTGAAAATGGCCATGTAGTCAATTGAATGAGTTGAATCTGGAAAGTTAAATTTTATAATAGCTAATCGAATAAAATTGTCGATTTAAAATGAGATTTAATTGAGAGAGAATTAAGTTGAATAAAAAAAGAAATTTACATGTAAAATGAATATGAGCTTAAGTATAAAATTTAATAAATTGAAGTAAATTAACTTAAGCTAAATGAATGAAGGAGAGTTGAATTGAATTCAACTTTAACTAAGTTTAATGATATTAGGTTGGATTTAAGTCAAGTAAAAATAAATTTGGATCGAAATAGAATTTGGTGGGTTGTAAATAATATTTAAGGAAATGGAAATTCATAATGGATTTGAGTGGATAAACTAATTATATTGAATAAATAAATGGATAAGAATAAATAAGAATCAAATGAAAGATGGAAGTAGAACTTTTTATAAAAAGAAATGGAAATGAACTTAAGTTATTGACTTAAGTAAGTGTTGAATAAAAGCCGAACTCAAGATGAAGTGTGGTTTAAATGAGTTGAGAAATGGTTATTGAATGAAATAGTCTGGGTTGTTTTCGAGCTAAATAAAATAGTTTGGAAAAAAACAAATATAGAATGGTTTCAAGTGAAATGTAAATGAATGGGTTGTGAATGAAATTTAGTAAGAACGTGTCGAGCTAGATCAAATGGTTTTGAATGGAACCTGTTTGAATAATAAAACTAGTTTGGTTAATAAAATGAAATGCAAGTGAATGGATTCAAATTTAAAATGCAATGAAAATGAGAATATATGGATTATGAATAAATTTAAAAATGGAATAGAATTAAGTATAAATTGAGTTGAAATCAATTTAAATTGGTTATAAAACATAAGTACTTACTTATTCACATAGATCTCATCAAATTGCATAGAATAAAGTGTCATTTGATGTAAATGGAAGTAATTAAAATGCTATGAATTGATAGCAGTAAGTAAATTCATTTTGAGAGCAATTTAATTAAATATGAGTTCAGTTTGCTTAAAAATAAATTAAATGTAAGCGATTGAGTTTTAAACCATTCAAATTGATGAAGTTGTATACGAATGGGTTGAAAACCATTCAAATTGAATGAAAATGGTTTATAAATCAATTGGAACAGTGGAATTAGTATGAAAATTTTATAAGTTGCTTACGGAAAAATGTTTGGTGTGAATTTCTTTTAGAATTCATGTGTTTAACTATTGCAAATTAGTGAAATATTGTTAAAACTTCATATATATGGCACTTACATGTTTAAATTGAGTAAGTACAAGTACCTGGAAGCCGTGTGGCTGGATTTGGGTTGCACTAACTGCTAAATAAATAAGCAGTTTGCTTAGAAATGCTAAATAAGGTACGCCTACGCAATAAAAATAGGAAATATGAACTGTTTTTGGTTTTTCCGACCGTGTGGGTCGATGTATATATATTTATATTTTTTGTCAACTTGCAAAAGCTCCTCCGTACAAAGGAGACTCTGCCAAAAATTTTGGGAGTTAGAAATTTTTTTTTTTGTTAACGACAAAACGATTTCAAACTGGGAATTGAAATAAATTAGTAAATGAGACTAATATAAAATAATGACATGAATCAGTATAAATGAAAAAAAAAAATTAAATATTCAAAGTTAAAGATAAATTGAATTCGTATGGAAATGAAAGAATCAACTTGAATAGAAATAGATATAAACTAAAGTGGTAAGGTGAAAATAAATAAATAAGCATATAAAATGCTTATACTAAACTTAAATAAGGAATAGTAAATTCTTAATTGGAAATTGAATATTACAAATATATTCTAAGTTAATATTTGAATGAATAAATAATGACATTTGTAAGAAAGTCGATAAAATGTTTTCGAATGTTGTGATTGGATATATTGCTTAGTAAGATATGCAGGTATTATAAAGGGAAAAGCGAATTGATTTCGATTTCAGAAGATAAATTTGAATTGCTCGACGAAAAGGTATGTATTTAAATTTCTGTGAAATTTGATTGGTTTTTGGATCTAGCTACTTGGATTTTTGTTGTCGTTTTGGATTTGGGAGGCCGTAGAGCCATTTTGTAGTTGTACCGAGCTAGCCGCGCAAAGGAGACGCTGGCGAAATTTTTCGGAAATTTAGAGAGTTAGAAAATTTTTGAGAAAATTTTGATGATTTTAAATTTGATTTTAAATTTAAAATTTGAATGATTGAGTAAGTAATATTGTTTGAAACTATGGGAAAGTTGGGGAAGTAAGTAAGAATTGTAATGGGTCTTCTATAAAAAAATAGTTGGTTAGATGTTGAACAGTTTGGTTTTGGAAAAATAGTAATGGGTATTGGATCATTCTTCCTAATTAGTAATTTCGGGGACGAAATTCTTTTAAGGGGGAAGGAATGTGACGACCCGAAATTTTTAAGCTATTTAAATTGGAATATTTAATTGATTTGAGATATTTAAAAGTAAATTTTTAATTTGAATTTCAAATATCAATATTTATTAGGTAATTAAATATTGGATTTAATTATCGAAATTTGGTAAATTATTGAACCTGGAATTTTAAGCCTGTTAAAAATAATTCGAAGGCCTGTAAAATTTATATTGATAACACTGGAAATAATAGAAGTTGTAAAATTGAAATTAACAGTGGTTTGTTCAGTTTTAAATTTTTCTAACTTAAATTAAATTTAAAATAGCCTTCCGGGGCACTGTCTCGGAATTCGACGAAATCAGTTCCATTGGATCCATAATATTGTATTATTATCGGATTTCAAATTTCGTAGTGTTTGGAGTTGTTGTGTGAGCGCACGGTAGATAAACGCAATAAAATTTATATCGAAAATTTAATTTAATAACTGGATCCAAAAAAGTTATCTTCTCCAAACGATCGAGTTAGGACTGGAAACCTTTTCCATTGCATCCGGAATAAGGGTATAACATTATGAATGCCTAGCGGCATGCCTCATTAGGAGTTTGAAATTGTAAGTTGCTTTTGATAACGAGATATTTTGGGGTTGGAATAGAATAATATATGCAATCAATTCAACTTTCTTTCAGCCGAAATTTTATCTAATCAGAGCCGCCCGATTTCGTTTAAAACACGACAACTTCACATCGTGTTTCCTTCTTTTATATTACGAACCGAGCCCTCTTCCATCTTCGTAATCAATCAGAGAATAATCGAAATCCCCTTCGGTATAATAATCGATTTTAAAATCTCGTTTTCCCCTCTCCATTTCCTTTACCGAACGAAATCGTTCGATATAAAAAAAAATGGTCGCGACATTCGAGTTCAACCCACAATCGAAATCGCGTGTTCCTCTTCAATCCTGATCGATTCACGGCAACTAAGGGGAAGACGATATGGAATCTTGGTCGCGATGGATCTGGCAACAAGGGAATTAAGTTGTGAATTGTGAGCTAGATAGGACGTGGAGGCTCGTTCGTATGGCGCGACGTCTAGGGTTTCGAAGACTTCGCCGATGGTCGACTAGGGCTTGGGTTCGTGGAGGCACGTTAGGTTTAGGTTACTCGAAGGAGTCGTACCTTGACCGCGTTTTTGTGCTCTAGCAGCGGCACTGATTCATGGCAGCTTCGCGACAGTAAGGTATAAGCAAGCTTCATTTTATTCAAGTTTAATTTTAGTACAGATCTGTTAGTATAATAACAGTAAATAGGAAGTATATAAACAGATATATATATATATATATATATAGATCAGAAGAATATATGTATACAGATAATATTTTGAGAAAGAAATAAGGAGTTTTAAAGTGTTTGAAAGTTTATATAAAATTTTATTTTTGAATCTCTATAAATTAATTTTTATAAGTGTATGGGTTCAAAGAAAATATATATTTACAGAAAAGGGATATTCGATATTTTTATATAAATATATATAATACACAAACACACTTTAAGTTTACTGGTCTAATTTTATAAAAGAAAAGTATATGCTAGGAAAATTTATCTGTTAATAAAACTTATTTATTATTTGGATGCTAAAGGATATTTTTATTTAAGGAAAATTGATTTAAATAAATAAATTACCTAAGTAAATTTATCAAAAGGAAGTAATTATTCAATAAGTTCAAATATTAATAAATCATGTAAATTGGTTATTCAAGGTCAAAATTTGAAAGGAAGCAAGCCGGTTTGAAGTGATGGCAAAAAAAAGCAAAGGTGAGTTAATCTCACTCAGTTAAATTTAAATGATTGAATTTAAATAATTGTTTGAATGGTTGAATTGAATGATGTGTTATAGTATGGTATATTTTGAAATTAGTATTTTACTTTGTGCTAACGTCTGTGGATGCAGGGAAAGCAGGTTGGAGGGATCCAACTGGATCCCTTAACAATTATTTAAATTAGTTAATACCCTCTGTTGTGATTATTTTATATTCGGTGATGAATATCATTAATAATTGGAATATTGGATGTTATGGTTTACCTGAATATGTTCCGGTGCACTAATTTATCAAGATATATAGAATTGGATTTTGGAAATAAAATGAAGAGAATTTGTAAGTGAAATAATTATAGAGAATTTAAATAAATTAGGAATGAATTGGATAAGAATAATAATAGTTTTAAATTCTAATAAATAAATTCCGTATATGGAAGGGAAATTTTGAATAAACAGAAGAATAATGAATTTTTAAACTTCAGTATGATTAAAACATTTATTTAAAATTCAAGGTTTAAAGTATTTAAGAAGAATAAAGAAGAAATTAGGAAAATCTAAAATTGGTATATTCCAGTTAAACGATTTTAAATCAAACGGAAAATAATAACAATAATAAGTCCATTACTAATGAATTTTGAAATGAATTGAGTAATTAAAGAAATTTATTTCAAATAAAATAAATTGGAAATCAATTTGGGAAAATTGATTTAAGTGATTGAAGTTGGAATTTTCTCTGGATAGCCAAGTACATGTTTTTAAAAGTAAATTTTTAAATATAAATTAAATGTTTTAAAGTTGTTTCTAGAAAGCAAGTTTTGTAAAATTTATTATTTCTAATATTTAAAGTCTAAAGTAAGTATTTTCTTTTAATCTATTTTAGTAGTAATTATTAAGAAGTAACTTAGTATTTTTTTTTAAAAGAAGAAATCTAGCTTTATATTTTATTAAGTAACATTATTTTCAAATGTTTATATAGTATGTATTTTTAGTAAATTATTGAAGTAGTTTTAACTTAAATGTTCAAAAGTAAATTCCAAAGTAAGTATTTTGTTTACTCTATTATCGTAATAATTATTTGAAGAATGATTTGGTATTTGTTTAAAGAAGAAAATCTAATGTATAGTTATAAGGTAACCTTATTTTAGTTATTTCTAAAGTATTATTATAAATTAAGTATTAAAGTAAATTTTTCTAAATTAAATGTTAAATATATCTTACAATAAAGTGTTTTTAAATTATTTTAAAAATCTTAAGTTTTGTGCTTGGTGATTCCAGTGAAAATGGAAATACTCGGAATTTATTCTAAGAAAAGGAAGATAGTTTGAAAACTGTTTTCAAAAGGGTTTGAAAGTGAAAATATATCTTGTAAAGATATTTTGAGATAAATAAATGATTTGAAAAATTATTTATTGTTGGATGGTTGTTTGTGAATATTAATGGATAGTTAAATCACCGACTATCAATATTGGCCAAATACGTTGATCGTTTCGAAGAGACCGCGATCGAGATTTATTTCTCGAAAACCACTTCGATCCGGTTTGTACGTTTTGTGGAAACGAGTTTGGATTCGAAGTTGGAGTAGTGAAGTGCATGGGCTAGTCGCTACTAATCCTGAGGATATTTCCAAAATGGATGTAGTAGGAATAGTGCCTTCGGTTCCGTTCGAACCCGGAACGGACTTGTATGGATGAATGCTTGCGAAACATCGTCAGGTGGACGATGGGCAGTCTAAGGGTATATTCTATAAGGTAACGCTTAGCCTCAAGCCTCATCAAATGGGAATGACTGAAAATCAGGGGTTATGCAGCAATGCTAGGTGGGTAGCACCCAAGCAGGGTGAGGTCATCCCTGTCTAGATGTCCCTTTTTATTTCGGCTTAGTGGGCGGTTGCTGATCCCAACCGCGGGGTGATCTCACTCGGGATTATCCAGTAAGGGGTAGTCCTGGTCTTGTGTTGTAGGGGAGTGGGCGTACTCCTCGGTACGATGATCTAGGCCCCGTACTGTGACAGGTGGTACCCTAGTGCCTAGTCATTAGTTGGAAATCCATTCTTCCTACGAGCCTTGTACGAGTTTTGTTTGTATTACTCACTCTGTGGCTAGTAGCTGGAATTTAATAACGTAACAATTTCGGCTATTTTATAAGTATTTGTATATAGACCCTATTATAATATCAGAGGATTTTTATAAAAATTGTTTTAGCTATCGTTAGGTAAAAACCCGACATGTTTATTTGTGGCGTGGTCTTACGTGATCCTTTTGTTTTCAAAATGAATTTTGAAACTTTAATAACCAACTGAGTGTGATTTTCTCACGCTGGTATTCCAGAATCACTCGGGTATTATTTAACTGTAATGCTCGGGTCAGATCGAGTATTATAGAATACGGGATATGATGCTGTGGAGCTCAGGAGACGAGCAGGATGACGATACATACTTCCGTACTTGTTTATATATGTATATTCCGCTGTGTTGAGTTGTTGTGTATCCATTGTATGATATTGATGTTGAACTGTGATTGATGTACTCTGATGATGTAATATACAAACAGAGATATTTGAGTTTAAGTAAAGACCATTTATTATCTATTATATTTTATTCCGCTGCGATGGTTAGATTCTGTTGTTGATTTCTATTTTCTTCTTCTACCTCTTTTTCTTTAACCCAAATGGTTCGTTTTTCTGTACAACTTGAGTTGATTTAGGTAAAATAGTGTTAACTCAGGGGTACGGATTTGTGGGTCATTACACAAAGATCCATTTCATCCCTAGAATAGGTCCGACAAGGACATCACGTCTTTTGGTTGCATTATGTGATGCCTAAACTACCCAAGGAATCTCGTTGATAATTCATCGAAAATGGAGGTGGATTTAGGTGGGAGCCAGGTGAACCACATGGAGGCGATTCCCTCCAGAAAGATTAGAAAACACCCACACCAAAACCAGTTGAAGCATTCACTCTGTCCATATACCATCTATATTTATACGAGTGTGGTTTTGATTCCCTAGTTCCATCATAGGATGGGATAGTTGAGATAGTGAACTTTCTAGGATATCGTTCATTTTGATTGTCATCAGTGAAGGAAGTCCGACTTAGGGCGGATCCACATTCATCATCTCTCCTATTCTTACTTTCATCCATTAGATATTTGACCATGCCTACGATATGTGCCTTGGATGTCCAGTAATTCGTGGGTTGGCTGTCAGTGAATATATCAAGTGTTTGATTTTGCAAATGGTCTTGGTTAGTAAGCTGAAGTCTAGGCTCTTCTATCTTTAGGAGAGCCACTCCCTTGGAGTTTCGTTGGCTTACGGTTGGTCGTATGGGAACAGTTTGGACCTCTTTGCCGGTAATTAGTAGTTAGTGTTCTCCTTTAACTCGTCATCATCAAGTTATTCTCCATCTCCAAAATCAGAGAGATCCGATGCTATATCTTCCTGTGGGGTTTTCGTTCCCAGATTCAAGTTTATGGCAAGGTGCTTTACAGTTGGTGGAGTGCTTGCATTCCCTTGTATAGTGATTCCTGTAGCTCTACCTACTACTACCTTTTTCTGTTGCTTTCCGTTTCTCCTGTTTAGGCCAGAAACGGAAGAGTTTTTATGCTCTATGGCAACAACAGGCTCAGGCATGGTTCTCGACGCAGCAAGCGATCGTAAGGACCAGAGGGCATTTAATTTTTCCATAAGATTTTTTTGATTGTTCTCCATATTTTGATTGATTTCATCAATCATCTTGTTTAACTCGCCTCTGGTAACAACTTCATGCTGGATAGAAGATCCCAACATCTGATCCCATATGTTGGTGTCGTTGACTTTAGCTTGCTGAAAATTAGTTTGCTTTACAACTATTATAGCTCCTGTGGATCTTCCAAAAGAAGTTCACTTTCTTCCTGGTGTCGTTGATTCTCAACAGCAAATTTTCTAAGCAAAAGATTGAGGATCTAACTTCTGAACTTGTTCGATCCAAAGTTGATAGCTAGATCACAGCCTGAGTTGGGTTCTCAGTGAAAGCACCAAAATGTTAATCCAAAAAATGGATAAACACCCCGGGTTGAGCATGAAAGCACCATCTCTGTTCTTTCAGAGCAATAATATAGAAAATATATGTAAAAAGAGCATAAGTAGTAAAAGACAAGAAGATTTTATAGTGGTTCGGCTGTTAATGAAGCCCACGTCCACTTTATAACTTTCTATTAACTAACTGCTATTACAATTTGAATCATTACAATATGATTGAATCTCTAAGTTAGATCAAGCCACCAATGCAAAAGTCCACTGGAGAATCACAGCGAACCCTCAAATGACTATTGTGAGGGAGGAGAAAAGTGAAGAATAGTTTCTGCAGAGCTCCACCAACCAGTTCAAAAGATCCCCTTTATGTTGCAAGTTGGATTGTATTATAGGAGTTGGAGTGCTATTAGGCTAGGCCGTTTTGCTAGGAGCTTGCATTTGAAGGTACAAAGATTCTCCCAAAGTTTCATAGCAAGGCGATCTATTATGATGGATCGGTAGCGATCGATGCAGTTAGGTCATTTTCAGCTCGTTTCAATTGGATCTTGTTCCTTGCCTTATGTACGTACTCTTCATATAATTTCATGGCCAGATGCCTTGTTTTGATTCATATACATATTGCATTGAACTATTACTAGAATCAAATGAATGCCAACTTTTAAAACTATCTTACTTGGAATATCATGATACTCGGTGGACAACCCAAGATAACATATTAAATTATGATGCAAGAAGAAAGATTGTCCCATGAGCGATATTCATAGATTGCTAGGGATCCATCCCCTTAAGCTATTTTTGCTTTTTTGTCTCTTGAGCCTTTGTCGGTTCCTTCTCCTGGTTTTTTTGGTTGATGTTCATATTGTTTCGTCCTGCCGTGGATGCTCAAACTTCCTTTGGACTCTATTTGGATAAAAAAAAACCCGGTTAACAATATCATTACATTTTACTTCTTGATAAATTTATACTGCTAATTTTTTTTTTATAGATTTGAGAAAATGATAAATCACTTTTTCTTCGAGGTGGCTGATTGTTTCAACAATACTCATTGATAATTATGTTATGGTAGATACCAACAGGCTAAGATGATATAGGAGTAATCAAAATACCATCGAAGCTGAAATATATCAAGAATTATGAGATGCTTTGGACGCAAGGGAAAATAATGTAGGTGTATATTTTGTGAATATAAAATGTATCAAGGATTACAAATGTAAAATGATGCAAGTTCATCGTAACCACAAGGGCCAAAGATGCATTCTTCATGAATTCGGTTTTAGTGGCAGAAAATAAAAATTCTAACCAAACTGGGAGAATGTTTTTCATTTGCCAATAGGCTTTGAAATGTTGTTTTTAAAACAGTATTACCACTATTAAAAATGCTTTTATGTGTTTATGTAGTGTTAGTGGATTGTATGTATTCACACGCATTCAAAAGGCTGTAGCTATTTAAACCCCTAAAATTGCTGAGTTGCCCGCCTGTTTTTACGAAAAAATTAAAGAAAAATATGCCCCTTTGATTGTTTTTGTCTAAATTTATGTTTTATTTTTATTTTTTCCAATTTTTTGTTCAGTACGTAAAGCAACTACGTGCACCATGCATGACAACTACATGGTGCCTTCGGAGCATCATTCAGGGCCACTACATGGTGCCCTAAAGGCACTACGTGGAGTAACTGCATGGAAGAGTATTTTTGGATTTTTTTTAATGGAGCGAGGATTCAGCCAAATGATGAGTTTTTTATTTTTTCCAACATTTGTGGTTCTGGTTCAAATAGAATTTACCCATGCAAAATTTTGTATATTCACGAAAAAACGTTTGAATGATCAACCTCAGCTGACAAAATGCCTTAATAAATGGTCCAAAATCATTAACTCTTTTTCCATCGCATAACAACTAACAGCTAACTCAAACATATTTTAGCATAGTCCGCTATTTTTTTCATAATAGTTTTCAGCAATAGTTTAAAAATCAAATTATATAAGGTTGGAGTGAACATAATCGTGATACTACTATATGCATTTTATTACATACACCTTGCTGAATTAATTATTTTGTAGCGCTTTTTCTGTCTGTCACCAATTCGTGAAAACACTATAGGTTTTAAATTTTTAGTGCTTTTTTCATGGATAAAGTTGGTTTTATAATCCCCTAAATTATTATTGAATAACTAACATTAAAGTTTCTTGTAGGCTGGTATAGTTGAACCATCAACCGCATCAACCGTTCATACTGTAACCGTATATAATAGTAATGATTGAAAAGTTAGATAACCGTGGCTGACCATACCAACCATACATGATTGTTTTGTATAATATTTAACATTAAAGTATAAAATTAATAATTCTAGTTAAAGGAATAGCTTGTACATTAATAATATGTGACTTCATTAACTAATAACATGTGCATGCATATTAGTCATTTTATAAACAAACGAATAAATTTCCAAAAACAGTTAAGGCTATAAGAATTTATCATCAATCATGCATATAATTGAAAACGTATGTACAACATGTTTCAAAATTGAAAATATGACGATTAACCATCATAGACAGTTGCGGTAATAGTTATAAAAAAATTATAAACGCATAACGGTTACGGTTATGGTTGGTTGTAATAATGACGGTTACCCCGCGTGTTAACCCACATTTTGCCAAGACAATAAACAAACGGACTTCACTATTATCGAGGCTGGCGAGTCCAGAGCGATGCTTGTAGGACCCATAAATCGAGTACGAATAGTAGTATCAAACCGAAATTGCATGAAATTCATAGGTATGGAAGGCAAAATGCTCAAAGTATGGAATATGGCTCAGTGGATGGAAGGGATCGACATGGGTTGGCTCATTGAGAGAGATCGGCATACCTCATGAAGGAGGGATCCGCACGGTTGGATAGACGAGAGATCGGCATGGTTGGATAGACGAGGGGTCGGTATGGTCGAAGCAAAAAAGGGATTAACATAGGTGAAAGTAGATGGATCGGCAAGGCTTGGTGGTTGGTACCATAGGGATCGGTATGGATGGATAGACAAGGGGTCAATATGGCCGAAATAAGAAAGGGATCGGCGTAGATGAAAGCAGATGGATCGGTATGGTTGGATAGATAAAGGATCGGCACAGCATATGAAAGACGGATCGGTGTAGCATATAATGGAAAGGATCGGCATAGCATATAGATGGATGGAACACCGTATGTGAGTCTACCAAGGAGGGATCGGCATATATGTCAGAAACCAAGTTCATTCTTGATTCTAAGGTTCAATATCTTGGCATCTAGAAGTCCAAAGCAAATAAAAATTGGAGGACAAGTAGCTAATGTCATGGAGAATCAGCCAGAGGGATAGCATCCCATTTGGACACTGAAATATGGATCGGTACCGACCCCTATTATGTGCATCAATGAGCTTGGAAATTTTTGATTGGCCTCGTCTTGGTCCCCCGAACCTTCTATCAAAATTTCAGCCCTATCCGTGCACTTTTTGGTTTTCTCTATAAATACAGCACGCATGGCGTCATAAATCTTCTTTCTGCTTCTTTTTACCTTCAACCTAGGCTACACTCTTTCAATTTTATCCTTGGATTTCGGATCGTAACTGTAGACAAATTTTAGTATAATAAAAAAACAACTATAAATCGATGTCTCTTTCTACTTGCTTTCTGATTGTTTTAATTTTGTTCTTCATTTATTTTTCTTCGGATGTTTTTGATTGGATTGGATATTAATGCTTTCTTACAACTGGGTGTCGGTGGCCAACTTTGATGCCAATAGCGGGGGAAGCTTATATTCCATTGATGATTAACCATATGATTATGGTAATTTGATTGAGGTTAGAAAGTTACAGAAGAAAGGCAGATGATCATACAGCTCATGAAAATGCATCAATAAGAAAAAAGAAGAAGATGATTTAGATCCAAATGAGCAGGAAAGGACGATGACCTCCCTTATTGAAGTAAATTTTAAATAAAATGAGACCCATTGTGGTTTTTTCAGACTCAGATTGATATTCTAACCCAAATTAATTGAATTTGGAACACTGGAAGATCCAATCCACATAAAGCTGATCTCATTCAAAATTTTGTTGACAGATGCAGAGTATGTATCTTTTAGCTACTATTTTGTATCAATGTTATGTTAGCTATTGGGATAATATTGTATGTAATATTCAAATTCTATGACGTCTACCCTGCCAAGTGATTACTCTGTATATGAGGTTCGTTCGTTTTTATATGTTGGCAAGTTTTCAAGTAGGGAGATTATTACGCTGTACTATTCCAAAAATATAATGCATTCTTAATTCCATATCATCATCATACCTATTAAGTCTCCTCAATTGCCGAGCAAATGCAAACTCAAACTTATTATGCTAGTTTATTCAATTTGTAGCTAAGAAAATGCATCAACCCCTTTATTTTTTTCACTTTTATTTAAGTATGGTTTTTGAAACTACATTTTTCAATAATTATATCATACCAGTGCACTGCTTTATTAATATAATTTTTTCCCTATGGTTTTATGTAATGTTATATAGTTTGTATGGGTTTCTAATTTTTGTCATCTAAATCTGATATTTTCATTTAGGTGATTCATCGTTGTGAAATAAATAGCCAATTAGTAAAGGTTAGTAATAAGCAACTAATTAGGAAATATGTTCTCTGCGACCTGTAAATGAAACTTATTAACTTTTGGTCCTAACTCTTGAGATTAACAAGGTGACAATAGTTAAGATTCACTTACACAGTTCTGGCAAAGTACGCAAAACATAAGCCAAGCAAGAAACCGATCGGACATATAAATTTCAGAATTAACGCTCTGTTTCCAAAATTAAGCCAGGCATCTGCGATCAAACATTTCTCCTCAAAATGTTGGCAGAAACGCGACCGGGCTATTAGGCACTGCATTCATTGTTAGAATAGTGAATGAGATATATCCCTTATCGCTAAAAATAAGTCCATTTTCTTGTTTATATAGTGTATTCTCAATATCTATATTGGCCCCCAAGATTAGTTAATTTTATATGAGGGGGAGGACCTATATGGCCATGAGCTAATGCACAAGCGCCGTTGCCTGTCCGTCCGAATCTGGTTCAATGAAATTGAGCCGTGTCATATGTTTTTGCTATCTAAAAAATGGATTGATTTTAAAATAATAAGACTTAGGAGTTGCAGATATTATTTTGATAATCAAAATAATAAGAACACCTAATGAAATCGAATTATCTCAGTCACATTATGTAGAAAAAGTGATTGAAAAATTTCAAAATTTTGAAATTAAAGGAGTAGGAACGCCATATAATCCATCGGAAGTACTGTATAAAAACACTAATGAGAGTGTAATACAACTATAAACTCTAGTGTAATAGGATGTCTCATGTATCTCATGAATTGCACAAGACCAGACATAGCTTATGCAATAAGTCGATTAAGCAGGTATACAAACAACATAGGGAAGAAACACTGGAAAGCACTAAGAAAGTGCTTGGATATTTAAAAAATATCACAAACTATTCCTTATATTATGGAAAATATCATGCCGTCTTAGAAGGATATAGTGATGCAAACTGGATTGCTGATTCATAGGAATCAAAATCAACGAGTGGTTATGTATTTATCTTAACAGGGGCAACAGTGTCATGGAAATCTACTAAACAAATATGGATAGCTCGACCCACTATGGAATCGGAGTTCATCGCTTTAGATAAAGTAGGCGAAGAAGCAGAATGACTTCATCACTTTTTAGAAGATATTCCGTTTTGGCCTAAACCTGTATCGGCCATATGCATACACTATGATAACCAAGCAGCATTAAGCAAAGCGCAAAACTTTGTATATAATGGAAAGTCACGACACATTCGTCGACACCATAACACGGTTAGACAGCAACTCTCAAATGGAACTATTTCCATAGATTATGTGCGAACAAATGATAACATAGCGGATTCATTTACTAAAGCTTTATCAAGGGAGAAAATTAACTGCACATCGAGAGGAATGTGTTTAAAAGCTTAAACTAACAAGAGTTATCTTATACGGAAACCTATCCTAGCGACTGAAGATCCCATGGACTAGGATCAATAGACAAACCAGTTCTGAATAACTCAAGACGTAATGCATTTGTTTGGACTTAGTCCTACTCCATTCCTATGGTGCACAATATAAATGCATGCCTACAGAAGTATTACAAGGATAAAACTATGTTTTTTAATGATGACCATATCTTGAAAATAACAAGTGGGGTATATGTAGGATATTCTTAATGGTTGTGATCACATATGTTAGTGTGAGATGGGTCGGTTCTATGAGAATATTAGAGGCTTTTATTCTCTAAAAACACTCGCAGAACCAAAAATTGTTCAGAACCAAAATTAACACAACCAAGAGATTGGATGTGAAGGGAAATAATGCTTTGTAAAGCTTATTGTCTGGTTATACAATAACGGCTGACGGTTCAAGATGAAATAATTCACCGATTAGCCAAGTATATCCGATAAGTTTTAACTAGGGAAAGTTCAAAGTGAAATATCTACTTATCCTCGATATAGCATTATTTGCATATGAACTGTGTGATATTACACTTTGTGTGGAGAAGACATATATCGTCATTCATGTGGGGGATTGTTAGAATAGTGAAAGAGATATATCCCTCATCGCCAAAAATAAGTCCATTTTCTTGTTTATACAGTGTACTGAATTGGACCGGGTCGGGTGCGGGTCCGATGAGATTGGGCTGCGTCATATATTTTTGCTACCTAAAAAATGGACTGATGTTAAAACAGAAGTGTGTTTAAAAAGATACGGATTTTCCAACGGTTGTGACCGTTGCAAACTGATGAAGAGACAAGACGCGACTGTTGCAAACCACAACAGTTTTTGGCCGTTGCAAACGCAGAGACGTGGCTGTTGCAAATAGCAACAGTTTTTGGCCGTTGCAAACAAAGAGATGTGACTATTGCAAACAGCAACAGTTTTTGGCGATTGCAAACGAAGAGACGAGACTGTTGCAAACTACAACAATTTTTGACCGTTGCAAACGAAGAGACGCGACTGTTGCAAACGACAACATTTTTTGGTCGTTGCAAAAGAACAGACGCGGCTGTTGCAAACAACAATATTTTTTAGCGTTGTATATGAAAGGAAGTGCCTGTTGTGAATAGTAAAACTTTTTGGCGTTGCAAATGAAGGGATGCTACTTTTCTCAACGGGTGTAGCCATTGGGAATTCGGCTATAAATAAGGAGGAAACCTGATCACTTTCCTTACTCAATTTTAAAACCGAATTATCTCTTCTTTATCTTCATTTTCTTAAATCATAATTTGTCCTATCACACAGAGGATCATACACATCACGATCTCGAGCATCTTACGTCTGTTGTATCTTGGGAGACTTTGAATAAAGTCTTAAGGAAATTGTTACGACAAGCCTCAGACGAAATATTCTTCCTCAACTGGTTAGATTTCTAGTTGATTTATATGTGTGTTTGTGTGTGTGTATATATATATCATTTTTGTTTCTACGCTGTGTTATTTCTTTAAATAGTATAACGTCTGATTTATCGTTATAGTTATTATTACTATGGTTGTTGATTTGTTGTTGTAATTAATTACAACATACTTTTTGTTAAAAATAGCTGATATAGAATTCCAAAGTAGTGGAAATCTGATTTGTAAACTTGTGAGATGAGTTTATTATTGATTAGTCTCTGTTTTGGTATATTAGACGTATAACATTCATCTACCTATATTAACTCTAAAATTAAAAGAAATTGGAAAATGAGATGGGTTATGAGTTTAATATCTACTATAAAGCACGACGTTGATGGAAATTCAGTGAACGTATATAATATTTTGGCAAGAGCAAAAGGTAAAAATTACTACAAACAAAATGTTAGAATTGTGGTCACTACGTAATTTAGAAGACAAATTTCGGTTGTTTGTGAAACATTGACAATTACTACAAAGGACATAACCTATATATAGTAGAAATAATATGAAACAAGATTTATACATATGACATAACCTATAAAAAAAACAGCCCTGCTAATACGTTCATATGCATGAACTTTTGACCAAATTTGTGCTATAAATTATACAAAACTCCAAAGGATTCAATAGTTTGGTATGTGCTTTGCTAAGAATCGATGCACTTGAAAGAAATGTTGTATTTTCTATTGCTTATAGTTTTGTTACATAAAAAATGATACATAGGCACTGCTATTTATATCGTTTTCAGCGGTACAAACAATTTATATTGGGCATCATTGTATCGTGGGCTTCACAGCATTTGTACCCGTATTGCTTTACATAAATTTGACCGCTTCAGTTCCTTTAACACCCCTCCTCAAATTTATCTAGGGTTTCATTTTCTCCTCTTTCTTTCCACCGCCATCTTCAACTTTTAATTCAGATTTTAATTTGAGAAAATTTCCAAATGAGAGTGGATTGGTTAATACACCTGTCCTCTGATAGATGGCTGGAATATGATTTACTTCCAGCTTTTCCTTGAGAATCTGTTCGCATACAAAATACAAATCAATCTCGATATGTTTTGTATGCGAATGGAGGACTGTGTTAGCAGACAGCAACAGGAGCTAAAAATTTCACCCCAAATAATCGACTTCCTAGTGGATCTAATTCCCTGTTCGTTCAGTAGGGATTCAACCCATATGACTTCGACTGTGGTGCTTGCTACATATCTATATTCCGCTTCAATACTAGATCGAGAGATTGTTGGCTGCTTGTTAGAGCACCAGGATATGGGATTTGTCCACAGGTATATACAATACCCAGATGTCGATCTTCGATCATCTGGGTCTGTAGCCCAATTGGCATCAGAGTAATCCTAAATATTCAGCTCTTTAGACATTTTTAAGAGTAGTCCATGATTTTGTGTGCCTTTTATATATCTCAGTATGCGTTTGACAGCTTTTGAGAGTTCGTCTAAAGGCTTCTACATACATTGACATACTTTATTTACACCGAAACATATGTCTGGCCTTGTTATAGTTACATATTGTAGTGCACCCACCACATTTCTATACAACTTGATATTTTTTATAGGTTCACCTTTGTCTTTTGAAATTCGTAGATTGCTGATCATAGGAGTTGGTAGTGGCTTGGCTAGATGCATGTTTTCTTTGATAAGAATCTCTGATATGTATTTCCTTTGGCACATGAATAATTCTATCATTGATTTTCTAACGACTTCAATCCCCATAAAGTAATTTAAGTTCCCAAGATCTTGGTTGAGAAGATCTGAGTTAGATGTTGGATGGTAATATTGATTTTATCATTGCTCTTTCCTCTTATAATAATATAATCTACATATACAAGTATGTAGTTGTCCTCTGTTCACTTGTTTTTATATACAGTGAGTTGTCAAATATGGTAGAGTAGTATCCCAGTTTAGCTAATACTTGCTTGAGTTTTTCATACCATACTTTTGGTGCTTGCTTGAGTCCATAAATGACCTTGTGAAGTTTGCACACTAACTCTGTTTATTTTCCTTGACTGTACCCTCTTGGCTGCTCCATGTACACTTCTTCTTGTAATTCACCATTTAGGAATGCATTGTTTACATCTAGTTGTCTTATCCCCCACTGTTTGTGTATGCTATGGTCAATATGATTCTTATTGTAGTTGGCTTTACAACTGAAGTGAATGTTTCATTGAAATCAAACTCATATTGCTCAGTATACCCTTTTGCAAAAAGTCTTGCTTTGTATCTTGATATAGTCTTATCTGAGTTTCTTTTGATTTTGTAAGTCAATTTGCAGGCGATGATGTTTTTATGACTTGGTGGTGATACTAGACTCCAAGTTCCATTTCTCATTAATGCATTGTATTCCTCATCCATGGCCTGTGTCCATTCCTTGTATCTGACTGCTTCTTCATAAGTGTTTGGTTCATATTGACTTATTGATGCAATATATATTTTTGGTTTAAATATTCCACTTTTGGCTCTTATGATCATGTGGTGTTATGTTCTTGCAGGTATCTCCTCTTGATTTATGTTGGTATGGTTGGATGATTGAGAACATAATGACTGGATATCATCATGTTCTGGATCTCCTACAAGATTGGAATTGCCTTGAGTTGACTGGATAAAGTGATCAGGAACGTTTTTGCACCGTGACCTGATCTAGTGTTAGGTACTGTGAGTTGCTGTCTTAATGTTTCTTGACTTTGCTTTATCCTTCTCCTCAGTGATCCAATCTGAGAGCATAGGTATGGATGAGATTGATATCCTTGGGTTATATATCTTTTGTGGTGTTTTGATTTCCTTATCTGTAAAAGTAAAAACTCTTTCATTAAACACAACATGTCTAGATATGAATAACTTACCAGTGCTACTAAGACATTTGTAGCCTTTTTTATTATTAGCATTGCCTAAAAAAGTATAAGGAGCAGACCCGAGACATAGTTTATGAGTATTGTACTCTTTCATTAAACACAACATGTCTAGATATGAATAACTTACCATTGCTATTAAGATATTTGTAGCCTTTTTTATTATTAGCATAGCCTAAAAAAGTACAAGGAGCAGCCCGAGATTTAATTTATTAGTACAGTAGGGTCTAAGACAGGGGAGGCATAAGCACCCAAATGCCTTTAGACTTCTATAGTCTAGTTTTACATTAAATAGTACCTCAGTTGGGCTTTTGTACTTTAATACCTTGGTTGGTAATATATTAATGAGATATACTGATTGTTGTAAATGCATTTGGCCAAAATTTCATGGGCATGGACCCTTATGCCAATAAAGTTAAACTTTTTTCAACAATGTGTCTGTGCTTTCTTTCAACTATACCATTCTGCTCTGAAGTGTGTGGGCAAGTTGTTCTGTTTATAATTTCTTTTCTTTGAAAGTAGTCTTTGACTTTTAAATTCTACACCTCAATATGTTTGAATGATCTTTAAACTTCTACTTGTTTTCTTTTCTGCTAGTGTGATAAACTGGATTACTGCATTGTATGTTTCTGACTTTGTTTTAAGAAAGTATATCTACGGTAAATCAGGAATATGCATCAACAAATGAACGATAATATTTAAACCCATAATCAGTATCTACAGGAGCAGGTCCCCATAGATCTGTTGTTACAAGTTCCCCCATAGATATGCTGTTACAAGTTCAAGAGGTCTTATATAATTGGTAAAAGAATCAAAAATGGTAACTTATGACTTTTACCAAGTTGACAATGTGTGCATATATAAGGAGTAGGTAAATTTCATAAGAAATTCCATTATCTTTCAATATTTTCCTTACAACATTAACACTGGGATGCCCCAGTTTACAGTGCCATAGATCAAATACATTTTTGCTATTTGCTGCTATAGATTCTATGTTATTGCACCATTTTTTCTATCATTTCTATCTCTTGATCTGTCAGAAGTGAATTTGTATAGCCCATTGTCCAATCTACCCTGTATAATACATCTTCACTTAGTAAGGCTTCAAATGGACAAAATTTGGGATGAAACTCAAAGTATATATTATTGTTATTAGCATATTGTGAAGCACTTATCAAATTCTTTTTGATTTTAGGAACTCTCAATAGATTATTAAGACAAAGTTGCCTTTTACCTTTAATACTGCCATTTCCAACATGTAATATACTTATAGCTTCACATCACCCATATAAACAGTTTGCGTACCTGTATAGTCTCTATTGCCAACGTTAAGATTATGTATGTTACTGGTAAGGTGATTAGTAGCATCTAAATCTGGATACCACTCCTCTCCACTCATCCCTTCTGACCCGGTAAGATTATCCGAGTCAGTTTGTTGAATTCTTGAACTTTCTGGTTGACTTCTTGACCGCTGATTTAATTGAGCAGTATTTTCGTTTGGATTGAAATTTCTGTTTCTATTTTTATGTTGTTGATTTACATTGAATTCTGAGTTGAATCTTAAGTAGCATCTTTTTGCAGTGTGACCAGTTTTTTCGCAAATTTGACACTTTACCCTGTTATTGTTGTTCCATCTTCCACTTCTCCCTCTGATTCTTTGATTTTGATTTTCTCTCTAATTTTATCTTTCTTGATTTTCTTGTTAGTCCTTTTGGCAGTGTCATATTCTTGATCTAAACATAGTGACATTTAGTAGTGTCTCTTTTGATGATATTATAGCCACCACATACTCATATTCTTGATCTAAACCATTTAAAATGATTAAGGTCTGCTCTGTTTTAGATATCTTATGCCCAGTAGTATCAAGAAGATCACAATATGTTTTTATTTTTGATACGTAGTCTCTTATTAACATATTCTCCTTTCTTAGATTTGGCAATTGCCTTTATAATGCATGATTCTTGCTGTAGATTGTGAATTGAAAATTTTCTCAATAGGTTTCCATATTTCATATAATGAATTACAGCCGACTATTTGAGACAACAAATTTGTGCTAATTGATGACAGCAACCAAGATGATAATAGACTGTCTTCCCTTTGATATATGATATATTCTATGTTACTTATCAGTTTCTCATCTTTATCTGCAATCATTCTTGCTAGAATTGAAACTGTGCCATTGATAAAAATTTCTAGTCCATATCCTCTTACTGCTATTTCTACTTCAAATTTTCATAGTAAATATTTGTTTTCATCAAGTTGGATGGTAACAACCTAACCCTTGGGTTTGATCAAAGACATGGTGGATGATTCGGTTGCAGGTGGTACTCTATTTACATCAGTTTTGGATGAAGCCGAGGAGGCATCATTTTCCTTAGCCATGATGATGATGATGATTTACTGAATCAGCAATTAATTCTTTCAGATCTTTAACGTCTAAACAAGAAATAAGATGATCTTGGCGAGGGAGACAGTAAAAGAAAACTGTATGCAGTCAATGATAGCTAGAGGTAAATTTAGATGATGAAACGCTCCTAGAATGTTTTTCTGTTGATCAAAATTATAAAACTAGTTCACTAGAATGATGAGATATCTCTGACTGTGTGAACTTGGCAGGGCATATAAGATGTGGGTAGGTTTTTGAATGCAAATCAGATCTCTCATGTGCTGAAATACTGTTGAGGATCTTACGTGCAGCCAATCTTGCAATGATGAACTTTGATTCTAAGGGGATTTCGACAAGGCATAATAGCCCTTAGGCGAAGTGCTCCGATACCATGAAGAAATGTGGTATTATTGCTAATAGTTTTATTGCATCCAAAATGATACATAGGCACAACATTTATATTGTTTTTAGTAGTACTAAATATACAACATTTACATCGGGCCTTATTATATCATGGGCTTTACAACACTTGTACCCATATTGCTTTACTTGAGTTGTCGAGATAAATGTGACAGCTTCTGTTCCTTTAACAACACTCATTTCTATAAATTTGATATTAAAGTTTCTAATATATAAAGCTAAAAACTGTAGAATGCTCATCACCATTGTATCACATGAGTGTAAGCACAATAAACTAAAATAAAAGAAAAGAATAATAAAACTTTAGTATTATCAAAAAATTGGTTTTATGATTGTTTTCATTTGTCATGGTCTTCTCGGACGCTGCTTCAAGTACAGTTTATGCCGATAATGACACTGTCAAATCTACTTCAGGGGTGCAACTATAAATGCAAGCGTGTTGTGATTAAATGTAGGCACACCTCGATGTGCATATATACTCGTACATATAAAGTCAACTGTAAGCTTGAAGGCTCTTTCAGTACAAATATATAACATATACATAGAGTCAACTTTCACTGCTACAAAACAGACCATTTGCATCGGCTGTTCACCCTCCTGTTGCATCAGTTCTACAACCGATGCACATACAACCTATGCAACAGGTTTAACAGTTTTGCATCAGTTCTAAAAACGATGCAAAATGGTCCTTTTTGCATCGGTTGTTACTAACAACAGATGCAAAATACGATTGCAAGAAAGGAACATGTTGCATCGGTTGTAATGAAAACCGATGCAACAAAGGAACTTGTTGCATAAGTTGTTGTTGGAAACCGATGCAAACTAATCTCTCTATTATTGATTATAACAAACAATTATTGCATGCAATATTAGAATCATTCAAAATTAAATTTGATGGCAAATACAAACTGAATAACATAATACCAAAATAAACATATATCAATTAAAGTGTTAATAATCTATACAAAATAATGGTTCATACATTCATTTTTGCAGCATAATTCAATTCTTTAGTACAATCATTAAGCGGTATAGTTTTAATTCAGATCTTTAATTAGTACAACCTTAAGAAATAGTATAGTAAAAACCTTAAAAACTTCATGGAATCTTGAGAACCCAAATTTTTAGGCTTCAGCTCAAAACCATATGTTGCATTTCTTTTTTTGCAATGTCAACTTGAACCTGGGAAAACAAGAAATAAACATGTGAATTAGTCATGCACTACCTGCGTGTCAAAATATTTGAATTAAACAAGTCTTACTGCCTTACTGCTTGAACAACATCTTCCCCTGTCAATACTACCACTATCTAATCTCCATGACAAATTCCACCACCAGAACATACATACTGCCTGTCATAACCATCAATCCCACTGCCCTTCTCCTCCGACCACATCAACAATACTTGCCTCATCACTTACTGCCATAAAAAAGGCTATCATTCACCTACTTGCCATACAACTTGCAAGTGCATATCTCCTCCTATAATTCTGCCACCACCCTCAGTTCTTCCCACTAACCTGCTATTGCTGCTTCAACACTTCATTCACCATCCGCACACTGCAAACCATCAAACAACCAAATCGCCTTCCTCAACTACAACTCACGAACCACCTCCTTCGCTTCAATATCCCCCCTACAACTTCGTCTACAGCAAAAACCATCAGTCCAACATCACTCATATCACCTACACTACAAATACAAACATCACTTCTACACTATTGACATACCCACTGCTGCGACCTTTTCCCCCACATCCATCCTTGACTGGTTCCATTGCTGAGATAACATTGCAGAGCAACTTGACCTCTCACGACAGAGCAACTCCACCAAGCATACTAACCGACTGGCTATTCGACTGTGCATCATTGATATCAACTCACCACTGACTTGACACACATACATCTGCTCAACGGCCATCTTCTCCATTTACTTCACTGCTACTTCCCACTGCAACTTCCCACTGACCAAAAAAAAACAATTGTTGCAACTGAACCTCCAAAAAAACTTTGAGAATCGTTCAACCTCCCCCTGAAATCGCACAATCAACCACCAGAAACACCGCACTCTTCAGCAACCACCATCAGTATTGATTACAACCAATAATAATATCAATCTCCAGTACCTAAATCACATAGAGGTAAGCTTATTTAGACCCTTAACTTTGCTTTTACTGTTTTACTTCAAAATATTTGAATTAAACAAATGTTTAGAGCCAATATTTCCGAGAGGCCTCATATACACTCATATTTATATGGCTGTTACTTTAAATATTGGCTACTGCTACTATTGACGATAACTATTTGGTTATAACATTGCATGTTTCGGTCACTGGAATTTTTGTTAGTTTCAATGATTTCAGAAGTTTCGGTTTTGATTCCGGTCATGATTTCGATTTTTAATGATTTGTTAAGGGAAATGTGATAATTATCTTTGTCGATAAATGTAAAATGTAGTCTATAAGAAAATAAAATGCAACATCGTAAATTTATTACATTTTAAAATTAATTCTTGGAGCTGCATATAATTTTATTACACTCACTTATGTTATTGCTTATTTACTTGATCACTTTTGTGCGGAGAAATGAACATGAGTTGATCAAATTCACTTTTGACAGATCTCTAAAATGAAAGAGGAGTAAATTTATAATAAAGTTGTATGATGACAGTGATGTGAGCCCATATACTGTTAAAAGAGATAAAATTAGATCTAATAAGCTCACCACATCATAATATTCCTCTATACTCTTAGGATAGAATGAAATGTTTAGACAATAATTGGTAAGAAATTTGTTGTGCATAATCAGATAAAGATATCTTACAGGTTGGGTGCTGTAACCAAGTAGGAGATTAAGGAAGAACCCAAATAGTAGAGAGAGGAAAATATTGAAAAAAATAGCTCGGAAACCTATAAATATTTAACCTTATATATATAAAAAAAAAGGTTTGTACTATTACATATATGTGGATATTTAAGCGTGCAACTCAAATTTTATCCCTACTATGAATTATCAGAAGCCATCACTTAATATATGTAGATTTAAAGTAACTTAATTGTATTCTAGTTTCTCGAAACTACTTAAATAGAGCATGGAAAAATAGCTTAAAAAATAAAAATAAAAACATTATTGATCGCCCTATCTTGTTGGGACATTGCATGCAATTGCAGAAAATCCTTGGTACAACTTCCTATACCATTGGAATATCATTGGTACAGCTTTAACTTCTACTATTTTAAAAGCAAGTCACTTTTGATCTTGAAAATTTTAGATAAAGTTGTCTGAAACATCAGCAGCCATTTTTTTTATACATTCTTTTAAAACAAAAATAAAAATGATAGACAATGTCCGCTTTTAAAGGGTCAAAGGGTTCTAAGATACATTAAGAGCCAACAATAATAAATAAATAAATTCTGTTCGAACGAAGTAACTCCGAAATAAATACTATTTTTTTACTACATCAGCAGCCACCTAAGTGGTTTTTAAAATTGTTAAAACTTATGATTTATTTCAAAAAAGGGATCAAACTACTGAATTTCCAAACTATTAAAGTTTTTGCTTTTGTAAGCTGGTGCTGTGAAAAAGAAAATGATGCAAACAAAATACTCAACCTGATCTTGAAAACAACCACACCCCACCTTTGAAAAGGATATAAACAAATAATGACTTAGCCTAAAAATTTATCCACAATAGCATTGATCTCTAAAACTTCTGTCGTCAGTTATGTCTGCCCTCTGTTAGTGTATATGCCAATAATATTCTTTGAATAACAATTTGAAATCTTTGAAATAACTAGCTTTTTTAAAAGAGGCTAGCGAGCACGTACATTATAAAATTTGCGACTAAATGCATCAATCAAAGATTTTATTTCATCAGCTATTTATTTTTCTTGAATGATGAATTCATAGGTGATAGAAATATACAGTAGCAAATTCAGTACATTAAAACTAGTTCTTGTCATCATCCGTCTTTGGAACATTTCTAACATTTCTCTTTTCACCAATTGTTCATACCAACCATGTTTCACAATTTAGTGTGAGGTAAGATACATCGTTAATTAAATCTCCATAGTATATTACACATGATCAAATTGTTCTTCCTTAATTTTGAAAATATGCCAAAACTATACATTCATATCCTTTCAATTTGTCTACCTAGTTCAGGCAATTCTGATGCTATATAGATACCAACAAAAT
The DNA here is from genome assembly GCA_030765085.1 of Allium cepa. Taxonomy (NCBI): domain Eukaryota; kingdom Viridiplantae; phylum Streptophyta; class Magnoliopsida; order Asparagales; family Amaryllidaceae; genus Allium; species Allium cepa. Next base: position 912,309,612 of record CM060929.1, on the reverse strand, counting down.
GCAGGCTCAAAGAAGTAGTTCATCAAACCAAGCACAAACTGGTATCAGACTCAAGGTATCTATCACATATCAATTTAAACTAGACTCAAATATCAAAACTTATGGAAATTGTACTTAATGGTAAAAAGGGAAAGCTAAATACTGGAATACTAAATTTCAATACCACTGTGGGAAGGTATTGGAAAAAAATTATCCACATGCAGGTACCTTTGAAATGAATTTCATCAAAAAGTAATGCAACCAAATTAATTAACTTCAATTAGTAATTCCAATTTAGAAAAATATGATATTGCGTGCAAATTTAGTAGGTATTATGAATTAAGAAATGTCACGTATCATCATGTTTTATTCATTCATGATTTGATTATACATTTCTACCAACATAGCTTGCAGCAAAAGCAAGATCACACTCATGTTGTGATTATCTTTACCTTATGTTCCTTTTGGATAGTCAGGGTCAATTTCCACTAATGCCCAAGTAAGATCTACACCACAAACATGTACATATTGTTTTCTAATATACAGTCTTAAAAGAAAGAAGAAGAAGAATCAGAATGTTACTTAACCACCTGCCTTTTGCTTACGGTTTCAAAATCTAGTTATTATGATATTATATATGCCAGTATATACAGATTAAAAGTAAGATGCAGGCGTTGCGTTTAAATCTGTAAGCAAAAGGAAGCTGTTTAGTGTAAAGCAAAATAGACAAATCACTAGTTATCTGCTTCTGCTTAAGTCCGTGGAACGAAAGTTGAATCTTACACTTCAATATTTAGAGTTATTCCAACCATTGAGGAACAAAAACTTTATATCTGGAACAATTACTTAATTATTTCAACTATGCATTCAGCAACGCAAAAATGAACTGCAATTTGCAGTTGGAAAATTCAAATGTTTAGATGACAACAGACGAGAGCAGAAATCACAACCACATACTCTTTATTTTTCTCACACATATATTAATCTACAACTATTAATTTCCAAGAAATTAATGATAACCGAGGAATCAACATCAAATCCAATCAACACTTAACATTACCAAGCTCACCGTTCTGGCCAACAGAACCCTTAAACAAAACGCCGGTACCGAAAAGAAAAAACCCAATCGCATGCCCTAAAACAACGACAATCAACACGCCGACGTTGAATGACATCACAGAAAGCATCACCGCGTAAGATAGCAGCTGAACTAAGATTAACCGTAATTTGATTACAGTGAACTAAGATTTGGGATTTGGAAGCATGTGAATCTAGAGGTGAAGTATGAGGAGTTTTGTATGTGGATTAGCGGTTGGATTTGGAAATTAGGCTTAAGGAAAGATGGGAAGCGGGAAACGAAAATAAGAGGGCGGCGAACAACCATTAGCATCGGCTACAAAAAAATTAATGCAAATAAAGGTAGTTGCACCAGTTGTAAATAAAACTGATGCAACTAACACTATTTGCATCGGTGTATTTTCTTTGGTTGTTGACGATAACTGATGAAAATTGTATTTTTGTACTATCTACTGTTTCCCACATACCAAATGCATCGGTTGTTAAAACGTAATCGATGCAAATACTTTTGTTTGCATCGGTTGTGGTAACAACCGATGCAAATGAGGCAAAGAAACATGCGTATTTTGTAGTGGTGTTTAAGCTCGAAGGCTCTTTCAGTCTGACTGTACAAAGTCAACTGTAAACCCGAAGGCCCTTTTTGTCCGACGATACCACTCTAATGTAACTAATGTTTATAATGTAAGAGGAAACACCCAAACCAATAAATACCTTTTGTTGGGGATTAGGTAGACTCTAACTATTTAATACCTATAAAATAGCCAGAACCTTGTCATTTAGTACCTAATTCATTCCCAAATTCTAGCACCGCTATCATTAACGATGCAATGAAGAGAACCTCCGACCAGTTAATACCATTGTATTAGGGATTAGACGGACTCTGACCATGTAAGACATACAAAATAAGCAGGTCCCTATCATTTAATACCTAACCTAAGGCGGGTCCCTACATAGTTCTCACTAGCTGACATTATAGGAAATCCCATTAGGACATTTAATACTTCTCCTTAAAAAGAGGAAGACCCTACCATAGCCACTTAATACCGCAAACCCAAAGCAGACCTCTCTGAAGGATTTCACCTACTCATCCAAACGCAATTTATGACCCATAACCCACTCATGACGTCTCACATTAGTCCAACTATTCATAGGTGCTGGTAGCCAAATTAACTGAACAGATTTACCCTACAGAACTAAGACTAACCTCATATCCACTTTGGTTATTTATTATAGGAGATGTCTCACATTAGTCTACAAACTGTAACACCTCTAATTTGATTAACATTATTTAGGATATTTAATTAGATAAATAAAATAAAATAATGTATAATGATAAAGAGAATAGTATTTGATAGTTAAAATGGATCATGCTTTAATCAATAAGTTAGTAGGATTGATTATAACTTAAATAGGAAGGAGAAATTCATACGAAGGGCAAAATAGGAAAATGCTTTATTTCCTAAAGCTCAACCCTTACATTCTCACTTCCTCATTCAAATCACTTTACCCAAACACTATCAAACTCAAGACCGACCATTACCAACGAATTCAAGAGAAGAAAAGCGAAGAAACAAGAGGCAAACTTGAGGAAATAAATCTAAATCCAAATTTAATTTTCTTCGTCAAATCAAGGTGAATAATGATTACCCATCTCAAGTATGCTTGTTTATTTTTTGTTTTAAGATTAAACCATAATCTTATAATTTTTATTATGCCATGTTGTGAATGCATGATGATTATATCCTTATTGATAATTTATTGGGATTATTATGAAATTATTTAATAGGTTTTAAGAGTGAAAACTTATTTTATGAAATCCATTTGACTCGACATTTGGATACGATGTTAGAAACATTATTATAGAAGTGGGTTTTTGATTCCATAATTTTTCAAGCAAGTATGAATATTTTATGAATTTTCTAAGTGTGGAAAATGATTTATTTTGGGTTTTAATTGTTAAAAATAATTAAATAATTGTTTTGGTTTTGAAATTTTTATATGTTAAAAAATATGTTAATTCTGATTTATTGTGATTTTTATGGATATTACCCAAGTATTTATGATTTATTATGAATATTAGACTAGAAAAGGTTAATAATTATATTAAAATATCAATATAAAATTAATGATTTGAAAATTATTTTTGGGAACGATAATTCTGATCTATAGCATTTTTCTAAAAAGTATGTGATAAGGAAGTTTATCATCCAGTAACAATTTGACAAAGGATTGAAGTTGGTAAAAAAAATTGTTTTTTTAAAGAAATAAGAAAGTTTTTATGTTACAAGAATGCAACATCATTATTAATCAACACCGACATCCATCTATGCCACAAATTTCAATGCCACATGTTTTATATTGGCTATGGAAATGCCGTTAGTATTGATTTAATGTTAAAGGTATTATGGCAACAATGCCGCATATTTTATAACGGCTATAGTAATGCCACAAGTTTTCACTATGGTTTTAAACAATGCTGCTTGTTTTCAATATCAACTCATTATACTATGATGTCGCACTTATCTATACATGCATTAACATTTATAACAGCAGCGATGCCACATATCTTCATTACTATATAAAGAGGCATTGATGTCGCATAGCATAATTCGACATTATTACTTAAGGCAGCAATACCGCATATGTATATTACCTTCGAGATCGATATAAATGGCATCGCGCTGTCTATTTTCTATATGAACATAGTTGATATTAATGACGAAAGTCTATGTGGATCATATGTATATATATTTTATATGACAAGTATGTATATGGCAGTGTAGAATAATAATGCAGGTAAAATTAAAAGTAATCACACCAGAATTTTTATTCTGGTTCGGACCTCCCATCCTACGTCCAGTCTCGAAGCTCCCCTTCGAAAATTCACTAAGCAATTGCCCTCCCTTCATTCGTAGGAATAGGCTTTTATACAAGAGTATTTCTTTAACAAGTGCATGTTCTAGGTAACACTGGTTTTGACTACAAGTACAGTTTCTTCATATAATCTCTTTGAGTAATGTAGACATGTATGTGGTTGAGAATATAGAAGGGTTTGGATCAAAAATGAAAGTAATTTTGATTATATACTTTGAAAGCAAGAAGGAAAACGTAAGCTGAGATTTAGAGATAGAGAAGATCAATTAGATGATAATAATCTTAATCTTGTTCTTCATATTTATAGTTGTAAAAGGTTGCGATAAATCATTGCTTCTATTTCTTTTCTACTATGGAGTTGCTTCTGTTCAGATATGAAAAGTACTGGAGAAGAGACATAGAAGCATCCTTTCAAATTTGACAGTTATGCATTTTAAAAAATCCCGAATCCAGTTTCAGACATCTGGTAAGGAAGGTCAGACGTCCGACCTGGTATATTTTAAAAAATCCAGAGACAAAACTCAGACGTCTGGTGTTCTGCATCCATACGTCTGACTGTAGCATTTTTCTATGTTTTTGAAGTTTTGTGCATATGTGTGTATATATACTTAAGGAGATTTTACATAACTATTCTACGACCATATATATACATACTAATAACTTAATGCTGGTGCTTTGCCTTATGTCTTTAGAATTTCTTCTTGCTTATAATGAATTATCCCAACACAAAGATATTTGAAATATATGTATTGTATAGTTGTTGTCATCGAAACTATAAAATGGAGGTTCTAACATTCTTTCCCTTTTTGATGATCACAACTATACAATATAAAAAAAAAAGAGTTTAACCCCTATGTTTAAGCATTGATGATCTCCCCCTACTTTTGTGAACTCCCCTGTATATATGAAGCTTATATACAATTTTCTCCCCCTTTGGCATTATCAAAAAGAATAAGAGATTATATATGATTTAAGATATCAGAACCAACAAAATAATAATCCAAGAATAGCCCATAGAACAAAAAAAAACAACAATAGTTCACAGATCAATAGCCCACAAAACAATAACAAAATAGTAGTCCACAGAACAGTAGCCCACATAGGAAATCCCACAAAATAATTACACAACAAAAGTTTTAAACATTAAGTAGAGAACAAGACTAAGAAAGGTTACAGCCAAGAGCATCTCCACCTTAATATGGCTCATCCTGCATAGAAGTTACAACTTCATGCATTTGAAGTGAAGATTGAGCTGGTGGTGGTGTTGGAGAATGAGTTGAGGATGAACAAGAAGTAGACCACCCATGAACTTTCCTTATAATCTTTTCCAAAGTTGATACTGCCTTCTCGAGAGTTTTTTCCATTTTTGTCATTCGGGTAGAACAAGAGTATTCAAGGCGGCTTACACTCTTGTTTAAAATCAGTTGATTACGAGATAGCAGATGTTAATTACGAAGAGACAAATCCCGAAATGACTCATTTGGATTAGGTTCAGTACGCGCTTCCATCATTGTTGAGAAGTTGATTGTTGTTGATACTACCTTCTAGAGAATAATACTCTAGAGATTGTTGAGAAGTTGATTGTTGTTGTGGAGGTGGTGGCATCGGTTGCTCGGTTTCTTGCAACAATTTCCATCGTTGAAAAGATATGAAGTTTGGTGGCTCATCGGGTAAATGCATAAGTTTGAAGAACTTTGTTCCACTATCCTTGATGAATAATTCTTCGAAGCCAGATAAATATGAGGGCACTCCTTGAGCTACGAGAATACGCATTATATATGCAAGATATAAAATTGTAGGTCGACTTTGATTCCAAACTTTTTTGATTTCAACAAAAATGAACTGAGCTCAATTTATTTGTATACCACCAAAGATAGCGTACATGGCTTTATGCTCGGGTTCGTAGATTTATTCATGAGTTCCAAGCCTTGGGATGAAAGTATTGATGAGCATTCTATTTAGCAGTCTTGCCTAGGGTAGTAGATATTTGGAAGAGCATTATGGCGTTTGATCTTCCCAGAGTTGATGAGTGACCTCACCCCGTGGTTTGAATCTATTGTCCGGTAATTCATCAAGAGTACGCCTGGAATAAGAATCCAATCATACCCGGAGTTAGTTTAATGATATGACCGTATGCACTAGACAAAAGCCAACCATCATCATTTTCTGGATTCCATACTTCACTACTACACAAATTTGTGAAAAATAGATAGACCGCAAGTTGATCTATAGGTACATCATTTGCGGAAGAAGCGATTAGACTTGCAATCCCGGCTTGTTCGCATAAATCAAGCATTTGATATAGTGGATACTGAAGTTAGGAGTAGAAAGGACCAAGATGGAACTTTTTTACCTTCAGATCGTCAAATCTCGTCGTATAATTTTGACTATTGTAAAGCCATTCTTGTATGTGATTGTCGGTGACTAGTTGAGGTTGTGATGAAGACTGTTGATCTTGCTTCCGATGCTTGGAGACGGTTCTCTTTCCTTTGGGAGCCATTTTTCTCCTTTTTTTTAATTGAAGGAGGGAGTAAAATCAATTTTAGGGTTTTGGAGAAAAAAATGGAAGGGTTAGTTTGTAAAGGAAGAGAATGGAATTTTTTTCGTTCAGAACTGTAATCCGAGTCTTTAACCAGACGTCTGGATAGAAGAGTCAGACGTCTGGTTCTTTGAGTCTGTGACAACCGGGGAGAAAAATCAGATGTCTGGCTCTATATATATCAGATGTTTGGTTTTGACAGAATAGTGATAATTTGATTTTAGTTAGAGACTTCAGATTGTTATTTTTATTATCATTTTTTCATTTTCATTAAGAACAAGATATAAATTACAATCTTGAATAGTTTTAAACTCATTATAACAAGAATACACACACACACATACATGAAACATAGTTTTTGATAGAAGAACAATATTACTTTTTCTCCAACAAATTTGGTTGCACCTCGTATCTTCTTTTAATGGTCGTAGCAGAAACCAAGAAGGAGGTACTAGACTTAATTGGGCTTCAACTGTTCCTTCTTCCCATAGTTTCCGTGGAGTTATTAGATGAGCATGTGGAGTAGTTTCTATCATACATGGAGATCATACATGAACACAATCCTTTGTAGGAGAGTGTCCACATATCACAAGGATGCCAATTTCTAAAATGTTTAGATGCGCTCCTTGATTTCATTGTGTATCATATAATTTTTTTGAACGTCCATCATTTCTTTTTGATAATGTTGGACTTCGTCAATTTTGCCATGAAGAGAAGCATTTTCAAGATTAATACCATATTTGGCCTTTTTCCTTTCGGAGAATAGCTGGTATGATTCATAGGAGCAGGAGTAGGAATAATGTTTAATGGAAGGAGATGATTTTGGTATTGTTTTGCTGGGAGATGTATACGTACTACTAGAAGAAGGTGAGGAGAAATCAATGGCTGAGTAAGTTGAATCGTGGTCAGACGACATTATATATATAAAAAATTAGATGTTTTCAGAGAATGAAAATTATATGCTTATAAAAAAATTATCTGTGAAATATATAATAATATATATACATATATATGTTTTTCAATTTCTAATTATGGGAAAAAGTTGTTTGTTAGTTTGGCTGAATTATGGTTAAAACTTTTGTTTTTATTAAAACAATTTGTGGTGTTCAAAAGGTTCTCAAAACGAAAGGTGAAGAAAGTTTTTGTTTGTTAGCTTTTCCAAGCAACCATTTAGGAGGATAATAAAGAGTATACGGTTTAGTTTATTTATTCATTATATGAACAAATTCCTAAGTTTCGTCTAAGTTTTACAAATGATTGTTCATTTAATGGTTTGGTGAATATATCGGCAATTTGATTGTCGATGTTAACAAATTCAAGGGAGATAATTCCTTTTTCTACATTATCTTTAAGAAAATGGTGTCGTATGTCTATATGTTTAGTTCGAGAATGGTTAACTAGGTTTTTAGATAAATTGATAGCACTAGCATTGTTGTAGTATATGGGAGATTTTTCAATTATTTTCCCAAAATCTCTAAGTGTTTGTTGCATATAGATTACTTGATCATAAGCTAAGGCGGAAGAGATATATTTTGCTTCACATGTCGAGAGTGAAACACAATTTTGCTTTTTGCTAAACCACAAAATCAAAGATTGACCGATAAAATGGCAGGTAACACTTGTGCTTTTTTTGTCTATTTTACAACCTTCGAAGTCTACGTCACTATATGATACAAATTCAAAAGTCGTACCTTTAGGATAGAATAAGCCATAAGCTTTAGTGTTGGTTAAGTAACGCAAAATTTGTTTGACTGCTCGATGATGTAATTCCTTAGGTTGAGCTTGAAAACGAGCGCACAAACAGACACTCATCATTATATTAGGCCGACTAGTTGTTAAGTATAAAAAGGAGCCTATCATACTACATTATGATTTTTTATCATAGTCTTTTCCATTTTTGTCTTTGTTTAAATATAAAGTGGTGCTCATAAGAGTTAGTTTACTAGCAGTGTTTTCCATTCTGAAACGTTGAAGTAAATCTTTACAATATTTTTCTTGATTTATAAAAATGCCATTGTCCAATTGTTTTATTTGTAATCCAAAAAAAAAAAATTAATTCACCCATGTTTGACATTTCAAACTCATTTTTCATTATTTCAGAAAATTCATTACATAAACTTTCATTAGTTGATCCAAATATGATGTCATCAACATATATTTGTAAAACTAATATATCATTATTTTTATGTTTTATAAATAGTGTAGTGTCTATTTTGCCTATTTGAAATCTAGAGTTTTGTAGATGAGTTTTTAGTCGATCGTACCAAGAACATGGTGCTTGTTTTAAACCGTATAAAGCCATTTGGAGTTTAAAAACATGATTTGGATATTTTTTTATGAATAAACAATGGCGATTGTTCTACAAAAACTTTTTATTTAATAAAACCATTTAAGAAGACATTCTTTATGTCCATTTGAAATAATTTAAAGTTGTGATGACAGGCAAAAGCAAGTAGAGTACGAATTTCTTCGAGACGAGCTACGGGAGCAAACGTCTCTTCGTAATCAATTCCCTCTTCTTGGTTATAACCATTAGCCACTAACCTAGCTTTTTTATGAATAATATTTTCATTTTCGTCTGCTTTGTTTTTGAAAACCACTTTGTTCCTATTACGAATTGATCTGATGATCTAGGAACGAGTTCACATATATTATTACGTTCAAATTGATTTAATTCTTCTTGCATAGCTAAGATCCAAGAATCATCTATAGAAACTTCTTAATAATTTTTTTGTTTCTGTATTTGAGATAAAAGCAACATGAATCATTTGATTTAATTTATTTCTAGTGACTCGAGAATTTAAGTCTCCAATTATATTATCCAAATGATGATTTTTTAATATTCATACGGGTGACCTTAAAACATTTTCATTATTATCAAAGGATGAATTATTCACATTATTTGTATTTTCAGTTTGATTTTTAGTTAAAATTTCATCTTCATCTTCTCTATAGTTTGTTGAAAATTTTCATCAAAAGAAACATGTAAGCTTTCTTCTATAATATTTGTTCATTTATTATAAATTCTATAAGCTTTACTACGTTTAGAATTGCCAATGAAAATTCCTTCGTCGGCTTTAGGGTTAAATTTTCCTATATTATCTTTAGTATTTAAAGTAAAACATTTTGACCCAAAAGTTCTGAAACACGAAACTTTTGGTTTCTTTCCATACAACAATTCATAACATATATTCTTAGTAATAGGTCGAACTGTGACACGATTTAATACATAACAGCCAGTGGCAATAGCTTCAGCCCAAAAATGTGGGTTACTACTATTTAGTAATGTTTGTGCACATTCCTGTAAAGTTCCGTTTTTCCTTTTAACTACACCATTTTGTTGTGGTGTTCGTGGAAACGAAAAATTATGACTAATTCCTTTTTTGTTACAAAAAACAGTGAACAGTTCATTTTTGAATTCTCCTTTATGATCATGCGTATATTTTTAATTTTTAAATCCATTAAGTTAGTAATTCGTTTTGCAAAGATTTTAAACATTCCAAAAGTGTCACTTTTATGTTTTAAAAATAATGTCCAAGTATATCTTGAAAAATCACCTATAATTACGAACACGTATTTGTTACGGTTTATTAACCGTACTTGGGTTGGTCCAAATAAATCTAAATGAAACAATTCTAATGGTTGCTTAGTAGATATATTATTTTTAGATTTGAAAGAACTTTTCTTTACTTGCCCATTTGACATGTGTCACATAATTTTTTAATTTTATAGTTAATTTTAGGAAGACCTCTAACTAGATCATGTTTTGCTAGTTTGTTAATATATTTAAAATTTATATGACAAAAATGTTTATGCCAAATCCAAGGATTGTCATGATTTTGCCGCTAGAAATAAATCTGAATTGTTTTTAATGTTCATGTTTAGGATATATATATTATGATTTCTAAATCCTTCAAAGAGTGAATTTTTGCTTTGATCGAGAATTTTACATTTATCCTTTTCAAATTTTATTTTGAACCCTTTATCAAACCACTGACTTATACTAAGAAGATTATGTTATAGGTTTTCTACTAATAAAACATTAGAAATAATAGGTGAGTTAGACATACCGATATTGATGACTTCTCCATTGCCAATAACGAACCCTTTGAATTATCGCCAAAAGTTACAGCGTAACCATCAATGTAATTATATTTAACTGTCATGTGCTTGGAGCACCCACTATCTAATATCTATTTCTCTTTATTTTTGTATTTGGATACCTGCAAAAATTATAAAAGTTTAAATTGGTACCCTTTTTATGTTTTGGGTCCTAAATGTTAGTAGATGAGGGTAACCATACCTACGATGGTCTGGTTCCTTTTGGAATATAATTATTATTGTGAATCACTTCTTTCATATAATTACCTATATTTTTCTGTTTAATTAGGTTATTATTTGTCTTATGAACCCATATTTTAATCATTTTTGAATTTGAGATTAAATTCCCATTTTTGGATGAAGGTTTTTATATCTTAGTATAAATATTATTATATATTGTAATTTTTGTCTTATTCTCAAATCCCAGTCCATTGGGATTTTTGAATGGCTTGGAAATTTTAATTAAATTCTCCAAGTCTCTTTTTTCTTTGTTAAATGTTGTAACATTATTAGTAATTTTATCCAACTTGTTTTTAAGATCGGTAATTTCGAATTTTGAAGTTTCTAGATTATCTTTTAATATAATGTGCTCAAAACTAATTTTATTATTTCCTAGTTTAACTTTTCCTAATTCACAAGATAAAGCATCATTTTCAATAGAAAGATTCTTACACTTTTCTTGAGCATTTTCTAATTCTTCTTCTAAAATAGATTTCTCATCCTTTAGTAACCTTATTTCAAGTTCTAATCGATTTATCTTAGCAACGTATTGCTTATTTAATTTCTTAGTTTCTCTATATTTGTCATCAAATTCCATACTTCTAAAATTTCATCATAAGTAAGATCGGGACATACGTCATTAGTGTGTGCATTATACATAGATTTGCTTGCTCTGTATAACTTTCACTGTCACTATCGGATGAAGAGGAAAAGCAGAGTCATCCCATGTGATTTGGAATGCCTTTTTGTTTTTCTTAAAATTTTCAAACTTGTTTTTCTTTTTCTCGTTGTTGAGTTTTGGGCAATCCTTCTTCAAATGTCCAAACTGATCACATTCAAAGCACATGATCGAAGTTTGAATTGATGAATTTGATTTTCTGCCATTTTGGAATCTCACCATTTTCTTGAATTTCTTAAATTTATTGTAGTTCATGGCAATGAAAACAATTTTGTATTCATCCAATTCAGAATCTTCATTGGTTGCATGAAATGTTATGTTCTTCTTTTCATGGTTTTGTTCCTTTCTGGAATGCAAATTAGCTTACATTAAATTTTCAATCAATTCTTCAACTTTGAGTTCAGAAAGATCATTAGCTTCTCCGATAGCTAATACTTTTCTTTCCCACTCAATTGTTAAAGAGTTGAGAATTCGAGATACTAAATCAAAATCAGTAAACTTGACTCTTAGTGCCATAAGGTCGTGTTGTATATTTTGAAATCTCGAGTACATATCAACAATTGATTTATTTTGTTTCATTTTGAATGATGATAATTGATTTTGTAAAATTGATATTTTTGTTTATTTGAGCTTAGTTGTACCTTCATGAGTAAGTTGTAAAGTATGCCATATATCATAAGCAATGGTACATAACATAATACGTGAAAATTCATTTTTATCAAGAGAGAAAAAAGTACATTCATAGCTTTAGCATTATTAGAAGCAATGTTTTTTTGTGCATCTTTCCATGTGCTAATATTTGTTTCAGGTGCTATATATTTAATTTGAGTTGCTGACCATATTTCTAAACCATTTGCTTCTATAAAAATTCTCATACGTGTTGACAAATATGCATAATTAGATCCGGTGAATAGAGGAGGATGTGCAGTTGACTGACCTTCTTGAAAGATACTTGCCATATTAATAGGTTTCAAATACGTGTTACTGTGATTTGAACTAACCTGGCTCTGGTACCAATTGAAAGTCTATGTAGATCGTGTGTACGTATAGTATATGGCAAGTACGCGTATGATAATACAGAATAATAATGCAGGTAAAATTATAAGTAATCACACCAGAATTTTTATACTGGTTCGGACCTTCCATCCTATATCTAGTCCCGAAGCTACCCTTTGTAAATTCACTAACCAATTGCCCTCGCTTCGCCGAAGGAATAAGTTTTTATACAAGAGTATTTCTTTGACAAATGCGTGTTCTAGGTAACACTGCTTTTAACCACAAGTACAGTTTCTTCCTATAATCTCCTTGAGTAATGTAAACGTGTAGTGCTTGAGAATATAGAAGGGTTTAGATCAAAAATGAATATAATTTTGATTGTGTACTTTGAAAGCAAAAAGGCAAAAGTAAGAACTGAGATTTAGAGATAATGAAGATCAGTTAGATGATAGATATCTTAATCTTTTTCTTTATGTATATAGTTGTAAAAGGTTGTAAATCATTGCTTTTATTTATTTTTTGCTCTGGAGTTGCTTCTGTTCAAATATACAAAGAATTAGAGAAGTGACATATAAGAATCCTTTCAAATTTGACAGTTATGCCTTTAAAAAAATCCGCGAGTCCAGTTTCAGACGTCTAGTAAGGAAGGTCAGACGTCAGACCTGATATATTTTAAAAAATCCAGAGACAAATCTCAAACGTCTGACTGTAGCATTTTTCTATGTTTTTGAAGTTTTGTGCATATATGTGTATATATACTTAAGGAGATTTTACATAACTATTCTACGACCATATATGTACATATTAATAACTTAATACTGGTGCTTTGCCTTATGTCTTCAGAATTGTCTTCTTGCTTGTAGTGAATTATCCCCGCACAAAGATATTTGAAATGTATATACGATTATATAGATGTTGTCATCGAAATTATAGAATAGAGGTTCTAACAAATGACTCAATGATATTGATGTCGAAGGTCATCAATGTCGGCATTCCCATATTTGCAAGTTTTAATGCTTTATACTATGTAAATCAATGACTATGCCGCTTATATTCGGCAACCTATATGTTTCTGTTATGCAACATAAATGATTTTTGACTTATGGCCTTATGCTGTATTAAACCAGATGCTTTAACATAATAGCGACATAGAAGGGGTGCGATAACCCATGCCAGCGATATTAATGCCGCATTTTATTAATTCAAATGGTTTTATTAAATATGGCTTTATAGCCTAAGATTTTGGAGGTGCGACGAACTCAAATTAATTTCGAAGCTAATGAAAAATATTTTATAAAAGCATATATCTTGGCATAATATTTTGGATAAAGTAAAGGGTTATAATTTCCTTGATTTTAAGTATGATTTAAAGAGTTAAATCCTTAATAAGGAATTGTATTTGCAAGGAAATAAGTAGGATATTTAGCCTAGAATTTTAATAATGAAATTCTTATTCTTATCACAATTTGATAAATTATGATAGGAGGAATCGATTCAAGGATTAGAGAATGGAAAGCCGAATAATGGGACTGGTGTAGGGTAGTGTCTTATACTTCAATTGGTAGCCCCTATTTGTTATTAGTCCACAATTCCAATATGTAGGGCGTTGTTAAGGGTAAAACTAAAAGTAGGTTTACACACAGAGAGGAATATAACTTAGGTAGGTTATTGGTTGGCTTATAAAACCATTAGGTTCATAGTGAGCCTAGCAAAACTTTGAGATTGACAAACCGTCAGGTAAACAATCAGATGATTGTGTTTGAACGGAAGACGAGTTAGAGAATTTTGGTATACCTGGTAGGCCCAAGTCAACCATATAGGTTTGTAGTAACCTTGGAAAAACTATGAAGTAGAAACAGATAGTCAATTAATTGAGCTAGATTAGTCACGATTACCCATGTAGCATGCATGCTTTTAATTATCTTATGTTTATGTAACGATTGTGATTGTAGGAGCATGATTGTGATATACATATTATCAAAGGATACTAGTGGGGGGAGAACTCAGTTCTGCTCAGCGATGAGGTCTCACTAGATATCTAATATCGAGATGGCATATTATTATTCACACCGTACTTTTTATCTAACTCGAAGTTTTTGTTTTTCCCTTTTAATCTCGAGTGCTCATTTAAGTATATCGAGCATAAGGTTTTCAAGTTAGATGAGTAAAACTTCCAAGGACGTGCAAAAGGCAAAGCTTGCTATAGAGTAATCTATTTATGTCCAATGTGTTGTCTTCATTTTTTTTGAACGTATGTAATGGCATAAATTATATCAGCCTAGTAGTAAACTTTGATCAACCAAGAGGGAATCTTCATATGTCGCTCTTGGAGTGTTTTGTAATAATTATATTTTATCAGAACCTGGGCAATGTTTTGGAATTATGTAATGAATATGGAAATTAATTAATGAAATCCATATTTTGAAAAAAAATTCATATTTATTGACTTTGATGTTAATGATACTATTAACTGATCTCATTTTGTCACTAGAGAATACTACTACTAATGATTGCAGCATTAGTAGCTCTTATTTTCTAGCCTCGGAATGGGGGACATTAAATTAGTATTAGAGCAAAGATTTATGTAAAACTAAAAGAATTTTGAACTTTAAAAGGGTTTTTGAAAACATAATCCAAATGAATCAAAGAATGAGATTGGAATATAAGATAATGCTATAGTAACTTACTTGCATTTGCTATATATAAGTATACATCATATCTCTATTCTTCCCTCTCTCTTAGATCGTTTTTCTGTATCTTACTAAGTTTCAAATGCAGATTTAAGTAAAGTAATATATGGGGGCAGGAAACAGAAGAGTGAATCTCAGTGGCGGAAGCACCACAACGAATGGAAATGTCAGGCCCAACACTAGGAGAATCCGAATCGAGAAACAGCTGCTAGTGTGGGTGCTGGAACTGTCGATAGACATGGGAGCTATATACCCATTATTTTTTAGCAAGATGCGGTTGGGTTATTTGGTGGTAATATTGGAGGAGAAAATCCTGATGTTTCGGTTGTTAACTACTGTGTTGTGCTGATTCTGGATTATATAAGACTTATAGGAAAGCCATTTATTGGAACTAAGGATACCATTGAAGTTAAAAATTGGCTAATTCATCGCGAAAGAATTTTTGTTAATTTAGGTTTGAATAACGAGTGGAAGAGGACATTAGCTTCTAAGAAATTGCAAGAAGCTGCATTGTACTGGTGGAATAGTGTAAACGTGGGAGTACTGAAAGAAAACTTGACTTGGGTGAAGTTCAAAGGAGATTCAAAGAGAGATTCATGTTTAAGATAACCAAGTCAATTTTGTTTAGGTAGTTCACTAAGTTGGAACAAGGTAATATGTCTATGCTTGAGTATGCGACTAGATTTGAGGAGCATACAGATATGCAACTGTAGATACTATGATTAAGAGAAATGAGAAGTTCATCAGAGGATTGAAACCAGAGCTTTCCAGAGTAACATTACCTCATCTTAGAGACCCTTGTAATGTAGTAGTGGATACGGAATTGAGGAACGAAGAAATGCTAGTGCTATTTAGTAATAATAAGCCATTGGAGGCTCGGGGTTGTCAGAGTCAAAAATGGAAGTTCTTTCAGAAAACGGAGCTCAGAAGGAAGGAACTACCAGGAAAGGAAAAGATAATGTTATTTGCTACAAGTGTGGCAAGAAAGGAATTTTGCCAACGAGTGTCGTTCTAGTGATGGAAACATAGTCATTGGAATGAAGAATGTCAAGTTCTTCAATTGTGATTGGATATGGCATTACAAAAATCAGTGCAAAGAACCAGCTAAGGTTGAGAAAGGAAAAGTTTTTGCTTTGAAACCATCTTCCTCGAGACCACCAACGAAGGAGAAAGGAAAGTCTATTGTGACTGTTTGCACCAAAAATGGTCACAAACCCCAATATCGTGAAAGCACCCGTATATGAACACAAATCAGCAATATTCAACAAAATCTCAGATCTAAGCAATATCAAGCACAACAATTCAGAAACAACAATCAAAAACACCGGATTTATAGTGGTTCGGCGATCTTGCCTACGTCCACTATGAAGCTTATGATTTTATTGATTCACTTGATGATTTCAATCCGTTACAAGAGATTACATTAAGTTATATCTCTAATGTTTGAATACAATGGTGAGAGAAGGATGCAGAGTCGAATCCGACAGAGTCTGAACGTTGAATGGCAAAAAGATCTCCTTTCTATAGGCTTCAGGGTGCTATTTATAGGCGTAGGAGGCTGAGATCATGCTCAAACTTCGAGATACTTCTTCTGGCATATGAGTGGGGCCACGCGACCGACCCCACCAAGTTTCGACTCGATCTATGATCGATATGATATGATTTCGTATCCATCAAAAAATGATCCAATCGAGCTGAAACAGCGCTGGAGCATTATTTACCTTGTATGGAAGCTTCTGTGAAAATTTCATAGCATTTGGACATAGGGTTTATGAGATATGATCGATACGAGTTGGAGTTTCTGGGTTGGCTGTTCGCTTCGACTCGATCACTTCGAATCCATGTATTCGAATCGATGGACGCACGTGCCTTCGAGACGACATGGCACGCACATCTCGCATCGATCCGCCTTTTGCTCGGAGTTGACCGCTTCGACTCCATGAGTTTCGCCTCGTTTGTATCGATGACCATTTCATTTCTCAAATCCACCAATAATGTGTACTTCGCATCGGTTCGCAGCGTGCCCACTTCGTATCGATGGGGGGTGGAGTTATTCGCATCGATGGAAGTTGTCTCCATTCGATCGATACGAACGAGCGTATTTGGGATGGATACGAAGTGAGAACAACTGATGGATACGAACCAAGGTTCTCTGACGGATTCGACCAAATGCCTTTTTTATGGAATCGATACGAACTAAGGTTTATGAATGGTGCATCGATGGATGCGAAGCGGTGCGGGTTGATCGATGCGAACGTCATCGACTCGAACCAGGTGGATACGAATCTGATGGATTCGAATAGACCAATGCGTGACTTCCTGATGGATGCGAACGATGGATTCGAACTGCTCTAAACTCAATGGATACGACCATGCTGAGGCGATGCCTATTTGATCGATTCGAAACCGATCTATTCGAATAGACCGATATCATGTTACCGACGATTCGAAATCGATCGATTCGAAGTATGTGGAACTTGATGGATTCGAACAAGACAAATATCGATGGATACGAATCTGATGGATTCGAAATGGACATCTCCTCAACTATTTGATGGATACGAACATCGTATTTTAGCTAACTTGCATTGATCATATCTCGTTCATACGAACTCCGATTAACCTGAAATTTGAAACACTGGCTTTTAAGATCTTCCTTGTCATGTCCTATCAGTTGTAGCCTGATCCAGGCTCAGACAAAATTCATTGATATCCATAGTGAAGCAAAGTATAACCAATCTTTGAGACGAACTGTCTTTTGTTTCCAGTCGATCTTTTGGTATCACGGCTTTGCCAAAAAGCGGGATAACATTTGCCCCCAAAACACGCCTTGCGATAGGAAGGTGTGTTTTGTAATGCCATAAGCTTGATGTTCATATTCTGTCAACAACCTGTAAAAAACTCGATAGTTCCATATGACCTCGGATGACGATCGTTCGGGATCGTATGCCATTTGAGGTGAATCGAGACCGTTCGCGGTCGATGCCGTTTGCGGCAAAGGATGGAATGGGACCATTCGTAGTCGATGCCGTTCGCTGCAAATGGTGATACGGGACCGTTCGCGGTCGGACACCGTTCGTGGAAGATGATGCAATGGGATCATTCGTGGTTGGATGCCATTCGCGGCAAACGGTGATCGTTCGCGATCAGGTGTCGTTCAAGGCGAATCGTGACCGTTCGAGGTCGGGTGTGATCGTTCGCGATCGAATGTCATATAAGGTGAGTTGTGATTGATTGCCGCACGAGGCAAAATGTGATCGTTCGCGATCAGATATCATAGTAATAAATCATGACCGTTCGCGATCGGATGCCGTTCGAGGCGAATCGTGGAATGAGACGGTTCGCGGTTGGATGCCGTTCGTGGCAAAAGATGAAATGAGACCGTTCGCGGTCGGATGCCGTTCATGGAAAATGTTGATCTTTCACGATCGAGTGCCGTTCAAGGCGAATTGTGACCGTTCGAGGTCGGGTGCCATTCGAGGCGAAATGTGTGCCCGGGAGGGACTTAGTATTATCGATGCCAGGTTTCACGTTCGGGGGAGCTTCTGAATCAAAGACTTTGGCGGTTCATCGCCATACAAGAGGTGCTCGTGGACCGTTCGCGATCCAACGGGCATACAAGTAAGTTCTTTCACAGAATTGCAAATATCAAAGCAACGATCATACGAATTCCACAACAGAAATGTCCAAACAAACTAAGTCTAAATGTTCAAATCAAAATCAAAGCAAAAAGCGTAAGTTTGGATAAGCTAAAGTTTGGACCTATCGGTTGACATGAGCAAGTCCGGATATCTTATCTCTGGATGTAGTAGCTGTGTGATGAAACACAGTGACTGTGGAAGTCTCCGAAGATGTTTTTTTTGGAATCAGTAAGGAAGTGTATCTGTTTCGAAGTTGGGCTGAGTTCAGTAGAATGTTTCTGTTTGGTTCGAGGTCCGAATTTCTCGAAGAGCTCGGGGTTAGGAATTTCTTGGCATTGGTGTTGGCAAGGAAGTTTTTAACTTCTGCATCAGCAGTGGAGTTCAGAAATTGCAGGGTGGTTCCATTTCTTTGATGAATTGGCCAAATAAGCATAGGCTGTTCTGTTCGGTAAAGAGAGAACAGTTTTTCTTTGGTAATGGGCTAGATGGATCGCAAAAGTGACTTGCGATTGTTGAGTTTCTCTTGGGTTATCTGATTTTTCTGGATGTCTTCAGGAGGTTAGAATTTTGTCCGTGTTTAGAGATTGAGTTTGGTATCGACTGGATTCCAGGAGTGGTATCGATGGTTCAGTAAGATGATTTTTGGAAAATGAGTTGGTGAAGCAGCTCGAGTTTTGGAGGAACTTCTGAGCTTCTTTTAAGGATCCGTTGAACCATAGTTTTTAGATGTGTTGTTCAGTTTGTCCTCGAGAGCATCATCAGTATTCTCACCTATTCTGATCAGAGTAGCGCAGTGGAAGCATGGTGGCAGCTGTTTGGTGTGGGAAATAACTAGAATTTGCAGTGTTTTGGATTAGAGAGTTTCTACTGGAAATTTTTCGGGATCTTAAGGCCAGATTGGAGTACACCTGTTTTTATTCTTTTCCAGATGGGAGAAGTAAAATCAGTCTATTGATTTTGGAATTGAGTTTGCGTTTTGAGTTGTGGTTGATCTTGGGAAGATCATTTGTTGAATTGTCTTTGGATCAATTTGTTTCTAGAGAACATCAGCAAGTGTTAAGCTGATCAGGAATGATGAAAGCAGCCCAGGATCGTCCGAAGAATTTTGTGGATAAGAGACGAAGAAATTTGGAGTTCGTAATCGGAGATTTGATTTTAGATAAGTGTTTAGTTTCGGGATTGAATTGTCAGTTTAGATAACTGGAATTCGGAGTGTTTCACGTATCTCTGAGGGAGTACGTGTAAGAGTTACCTTTGATTGTAGAATCAGCAGTTCAGAGATTTTTGGTTATTGAGTCGGATTTATCTGTAGTCTGACATCCTGTTTTGTTTTGTGAATCCAGATGAATAGAATCCCAGTAGCTTAGTAATATTGGTTATTTGAATTCTGTAGAGAGAGTATCCCAATATTTATATTTGGGGAAACTCGAGAAAATTCTATTTAGAATTTTGTCGGGATAGTTAGATTTGTTTGATTGGATGAATTGGTTGCTATGATTGTTATCATAAAATTGATATATGCTTGTGTTCTAAAAATTAAATCTGTAATTAAATTATTAAATTACCTTTGTTTTAAATTTCGGGGACGAAATTCTTTTAAGGGGGGAAGAATGTGATATCCCGGAAATTTTGACAATAACAATTTAATAATTTATGTCAAAATTTAATTGATTTGACCATATTGTTAATAATAAATTTGAAATAAATTTAATAATCTTCTTTAAAATAAATATTTAAACTGATAATCTATTTTAAAGGCAAATAAGTTGTTTTATATTTGTAATGTATACATATCTGTATATATTATAACTGGATAAATCTTTGTTTTAAATTTAATATACATAGGTATGTTTTCTTATTCTGATATTTTTAATAAATTAAAAATTGGATTCAATTTGATATTAAGCTACTAAATGAATAATCATATGATTTTAATACCCAAACTAAAAACTTAATTATTTAAAATTGATTTTAGTTCAAGTTTACATTTAGAATTTATTAACACAAAGATTTGTTCTATTTTCTTCTAAAATACAGCTTGATGATAATAAAAATAAAAATATTTAAGTAAGAATCAATATAAGAAGTAAAAATAAAATACACCCAAACTACACTTATAAAGTTAATAGAATAATTATATGTACATGTAAAATGCAAGAAAAATAAGTAGTTAAGTTAGAAGTAAGTATTTAAGTTAGAAATAGAAATACATACATATAAGATAAATTCTATAATATTAAACAACATTTTTAGTTAAAATCTAACCACATAATAATTATAGAAATTCATAACTAATAACCAAAACAACTTCACATTTTGTACCTAAAGTATAAAATAAGTAAAAGAAAATTTTATATAAGTAATATATGCAAGACAAGGAAACAAGTGAAACTAATATCTATACAACAAGATAAAATAAAGTATAAAGCAAGTCAGACAAATATGTATATAACCTGTAAGTGAAATGTTGTAATATGTGAACTAAATAGGCAAGACAAAGCAAAAGAAAATTTACCAACATCAAATAAATATATGCAGGTATAAGTAAAAGATATAAACCAGACAAAAGCATATAGGTAAGTACAAATAAAAGATACTAACTAGGCTTGTAATATTTGTTGCCTGCAAGATAACAAAGCAAAAATGAAATAAGCAAACCAGACAAGGAAGAAACCAGATAAGCATGAAAACATAAGTACCTTTTCATTTAATTAGCACACCATTTGGTCTACTAAAGATATATACTTATCATTTCAGCCGAAATTTAGATAAAATATCTCTGACATTAAAATAATAATAATAATAATATGATATAATCACTACATCTTCCCGTATAAGCTTGCCTAACTTATATCTATATACAATACTCTCTGTTCAAAACTGGGTAAACCAGAAAACATAAGAAAGTTTTTATTTGCAAACTTAAACAACATCATACTACAATATAGGCAAGAAGATTTACAAAAAGATCAAAGCAAGATAAAGTTTTCAAGTTAATCTGTAGCAAGCACTCATGTTTCAAAATACAAGTTTCTGGAATCAAAACAAAAGCCTGCAAATACCTTTTCCAGTTTTCAAAGATGCTCTCTGTTTATTTGCAGGTGAGTAACATTATTTTAAAAACTTAAGTATGTTTCTGAAATAAGTTTGCTTGGCATATATATATATGTATTCCTCTGTGTATTTATGGATGAATGGCCGTGTATATATTGTAGTTTCTGTGACTATGTTTTTTTTTGTTTTCAAGCTTGAGTTTTGGTTCAAAAATTACTATCCATTGATCGATAACCTTTAGAACTTAAAATACAAACAAGAATTGTTTATTTTATCCTAGATTAGAGTTTAAGTTTTTTTTTAGCTAAAATAATTTGTTTATATTACTCTGGAAAATCAAAACGACAGAGTAAACATGAATAAGAGAAAAACTAAACATTCTAATTTATAAATTCGGGATCATAAGTTGAAACCTTAACTTATAACATGATTTTTAAGAAGGAAATCATAATTTTTAGAAAAGGGATGGAAGAGAAATTCTGGTATGAACGAAATATGGGAATTCGTGAGTTGCTTGTGATCAAGTGGGTTTGAGAGTTCGAGAACAGGCATGGAGATGGAGGGATGAGTGAAGATGCTGGGAAAAATGCGGCGGTGGTGGGAAATTCATCAGAGAGATCGCGGCAGAGAAATTTCTTTTAGAACCCTAATTTTATTTGTGCCCAGTAAATCGACCACTGCGACCTGTGGTGATGATCGAGTGCTTCAACTTTTTGGGGGATGATAGTGGGGTCGAAGTCGAAGTCGTAGCCGGAGTAGGGGATTTTCTAGTGGCCGTGGCGTTGTGGAAGAGGCGGTGACAGGTTTCGTGGAGGTGGTGCTAGTACGGTTCCAGGTTTGGGTTTGTGTTTATTTTCGATTTCGAGGCTCGAGCAATTGTTTAGGTGAACGTTGTGGGTTGCTGCGTGATTTGGCGATGAGGTGGAGTGATCGTCGATGATCGGAGGGAGCTCCGGTGAGGGTACACGTGCACGTGCACTGTGGTGCCTGGAATATTTTGTGAAGCAGGGGGTACTCGGGGTTTTTAGTATTTTGACTCGGGGATTTCTGCACGCGAACTCGAAGCGTGCTCGTGGTTGTCTCGGAGTAGTGGGAAAGGAACTGGGTAAGTTGTAACAGTTTGTTGTAAAAACCTGTAAAGTTTTAAAACGCTTTAAACTGGGTTTTTAAAATGAAATATAAATGTTTAACATAGGTATTTAAATAAAAGAAAAGTTTGGATTCAAAAGAAGTTTGAATCTCATTTTAAAATAAAATAAAGTTTAAAATTTTAAATTATTTGAAACCACTTTAAAAAGGATTTCACTCGAGTGATTCGAGTGAAATAAATGAAACTCGGTTTGGATTTGTTGCTCGAGTTTCACTCGAGTGATTCGAGTGTCGGACTCGAAGAAATGCGGGGTTATGCTCGTAAAAATAATTGTTTGACTCGGTTATTTTTAGCTATGGGTTTTAAACCTGTAAATTTATTTCAGTTTTTAAAACCGGGCTTTTAAATGAAAAAAATGCATAGTTAAAACAAAGTTTAAACCAAGATAAGATTGGATTCAAAACGTAGTTTGAATCTCGGTCTTTAAACAAATAAAGATTTTTAAATTTAAAATTTGTTTAAACTAATTTTAATGATGAAGTGAATTTTTAAATTTGATTTGAATTCAATATGAAACCGTGTGTAAATTCCTTTAATCTACTATTTTAAGATAACTATTATTTCAGTTGTAAAATAAAAAGAGTTTGGAATTGATAAGATTAATTTAATTTCATTTTAAATCTTAAATTTAAAATGAATTTAAAAGTAAATTTAAATTAAATTGATTAAATACCTTATTAATGGTAAATGGATCATTAAATAGGAAAGGGTTTAAAAACTTAAGGCTTGTAATTATCAAATTAACTAAATGGATAATGAATGACTAGAATTAATTAACTCAGAAATTAAGAGTTTAATTTATTTTAATAAGATGTAAGTTAAAGGTAAATTAATTGGTAATTAGGAAATCATTGGTCTAATATTAAATTAATGATTAGTAATAAATTAATAAGTTAATAAAGAATTAATGAATGAGTTATTAAGACTAACTTAAAATCGTAGTTAATTACTTTAGGAAAGTAATTAAAGGATTATAATTAGTTAATGAAGGTCATTAACTAAAATTATGAAATAATAAATTAATGGGATTATTTATAATAATTAATTAAATTATTTATTTAAGATAAGCAATTGTGAATTGTTAAGTATAATTACTTAACGGAAGTAATTAAAGAATTAATTACTCATTGTAATTAATTCGATTTAATTTGAATTGTTTAGGTTAATTAATTAAGTTTAATTAATTTAAATAATCATTTGTTGATGTGATAAGTATAATTACTTAGGGAAGTAATTAATGATAATTACTGGATGTAATTACCCAGGAATGATTTAATAGTGGAAGTAATTGGAAGATAATTACTTGGTATAATTAATCAAGGGGTTAATTAGAGATAATAAATTATGGAGTAATTTATTTATTTGATAAAGTAATTAAGGGTAGTTAATTACTGAATGGGGTTAATTAAGGGTGATTAACAATTTGGTTTAATTGAAGATTAATTACTTAATGTAATTAATTTAAATAGAAAATGTAATTAGAGATCATTAATTATTATAATTAATGATGTAAATTAGAATAGATTATTTGGAAATAACTAATAAATGAATTGATTTACCAATGCAATTAATTGGGAAATAATGTAATTAGTGTTAGTAAATTCAAGGTTAAATTTCGTGTTTAGTTAAAGGAAATTAATTTGTGAAATAATTAAAGGATAATTACTTAAATACAATTAAAAGTAAATTAATCAAGGATGATTAATTAAGTTGAATAATTGAGTGATGGTAAATTAATTGATTGGTAATCGATTAATAGTGATATAAGCAATAGAATGGTTAAGTAATTAATTTAATTCACTTTAAATTAATTAGAGGTAGGTAGTTAATTTAATTCATTTAAAATTAATTATTGCTGATGTGATTGCTTATATATTGATTGATGATATTGTTTACCTTGAATGGTTTGAGATCTCAATATGAGATTAATGATGCTATGTATGCTTTGTTTTAAGTATGATGATAATATGAATTATCTGTTATTATGATAATATGCATTATCTGTTGTAGTGATAATATTGATTATCTGTTTATGTTGATGTTGACTATCTATTATGATATTGTGGATTATCTATCTATGTGTTTGAATTACACTGATAAGACTAAATAGACAACTTGGCCCTAAAAGACACGTTTTGGATTTCGATGAGACCGGGATCGGGTTTTCCACATTTGGAAGTCCGAAAACCACATTGATTCCAAATTAACGATAGGTCGTGAATCTGAAGTGAAGATGAAGATTCAGAATGCAAGGGTTGTCGTCGTTAACTCTGAGGGTGATTCCAAAATGAGTGTAACGAGATAATGCCTTCGGTTTCGTTCGAACCCGGAACGAACTTGTATGGATTGAATGCTTTCAACACATCGTCAGGTGGACGATGAGCATTCTAAGAAATGTGTTCTCTAAAGGTAATCGTAGCCTCAAGCCTCATCAACCGGGAATGGCTAAAACAGAGGAGGTGCAGCAAGGTTAGGTGGGTCATGCCCAAGCAGGACAAGATTTTCCCCTGTCTAAATGTCCCTTTTTATTCGGCTGTGTGGACAGTTGTGAGCTCCAACTGTCGGGGTTGTCTTGTTCGGGACTGTTCAGTAAGGAATGGTTCCGGCCTTGTGTTGCAGGGGATGAAGGGAGTAATCCTCGGTACGGTGATCTAGGCCCCGTACTGTGACGGGCGGTACCCCAGTAGCCCTGCCATTGTATGGAATCCAAAATCCAATAAGTGCCGTACGAATTAGTTGTGCCCAACTATGTTGGAATGTGAGATGTAAGCATTTCAGCTATTTCTGTATTTTACTTGAAAACCCTAGACACTATTATAATATCACTAGATTTCCTATTAAATGTTTTGGTTAGCGTAAGGTAAAAACTTTTCCATGTTTATGTGTGGTGAAGTCTTACGTGACACCTTTTTGTTTTCAAATGTTTTTCAAAGTTAAGCAACTTAAACCTGTTACTCATACCAGACCCATGTCTGACCCGGAGTTTATTTTTGTTTTTCATAAACTCTCGGGTACCCAAATTTTTACCGGTAGCCAAGGGATTCAGGTTGGCTTTGACGAATTCTGGAGGAGCAATGGAGCAGGAGGCTTCAGCGTTGTAGATAGATATTTATAGTTCCCCTGTGTTGGTATCTTTGGGTTATTTGTTTGAGTTGTGTTGTATTAACTAGACATGTGTTTATAACTGTCTAGTATGTGATGTATTGACTGTATAACTCTGATATATGTAAAATTATGTAATAGTTATGTGATCTATTATATTTTGTTCCATTCCGCTGTGAGATTCTGATGTTGTTGTTCTTTCTTCTCTATCTTTCTATTTTCTCATCCCTTTCTTTCTTCAAGACGATACGTCTTTCTGGGCGTAGAAGGGCGGGTCGTCACAATACCGTTCCTGATATGCCCTTCCACCTCATCCTTCATATGTCTACAATCATTAGTGCTATGACCGTTCAGTTTATGGAATATGCAATACTTATCTGATTTCCTCTCGTCAGAAGTTGGATCCCTTCGCATCGGTCTATGATATGGAACCTGCTCTCTGGTATCCTGATAGATTCGCTCTAAATTCTCATTCAGCTCTGGGTATGTGGTGAATCTTGGTTCCTTTCGCGGTCGCATTGATCTGTTATAGCTATTCTCAGCCTTTCGTTTTCCCTTTCTAGTTTCTGTACCTTTCTCAGGGAGATTTCCATCTTTGATCGTATAAACATTAAGTTCATCTCCTTCTTCTCTTTCCGCACTCGCGTCTTCCAATTGCAAAAACTTTTCTGCCTCATGATAGAATTCTCCTAGATCCATAGGCGGATCTTTAATCAACGAATTTTTGAACTCTGTGCCATCTGTTATTCAGGACACAGCTGCCATCATAACCATGGATGGATCTGGTCGATCCACCAATGTTGTTGCTGCGTTGAATCGTGTCAGGAAACTCCTCAAAGACCCTCCATCTTTCTGCTTTAAAATTGCCAAACTCATCACATTCTTGGGTCTTGCAATGTGAACCCTGAATTGCCTCATGAATCTCTCAGTTAAATCTGCCTATGTTCCTATGGAGCCGCTCTCCAGCTGCCTAAACCATAACACTGCGATATCCGTCAGATATAATGGAAATCACCAGGCCATTACTTCCTGTGATGCCCCCAGCACTTCCATATGCCTCATGTACCTCGTCAGATGGACCGCGGGGTCCGTCCTCCCATCATACATCTCCACCGATGGTAACTTAAACTTTGGTGGATTCCAAGCCATCCTAATTGCAGGAGAAAAGGGACTCCCGTTCATGTCTTCAAGATCTCTGTTCACTAATCCGCCTTTCATGGCTCACCTGACCATCTCCACCAATCTATCATTATCTCCAAGATGAAATCCTCGTTCATCACTTTCGACCTGCTCTCCGAGTTCACGAGGGAATTCTAGAATCTTCCCCCTTGACTGAGAGTTCATTCCTCTGCTACCTCCAGGTTGCGCAGATGTTCCTCTCTCTCTCTCTCTCCAGGATCGGATCAACATGCTCCAAGTGTGTGCCCCCTAATCCAGGTGCTACGCCGGATGGTCCTGCTTCATTCCGAACTCCATCAGCTCCTCGATTCTGCACTCCAAGTTGCCCAATCTATTGAAACAAACTCTAGATCAACTCTTCTTGCCTCTTCATTATCGTCTCCATCTCATCCCTAGAGATGAAGATCGATGCTTGATTCGCTCCTGAAGAAGCCTCTTGACTTCCTTCATGTTCACTTCTCTCTGGCCTCTGCCTTCTACTTGTTTGCCTTGTCATAGCTTTTAGATTTGAATTCTTAAATCTTCAAATTCAACTTCTCCTGAATAAGCCTTCTCAGTGAAAGCACCAAAGTGTTTGCACCAAAAATGGTCACAAACCCCAATATCGTGAAAGCACCCGTATATGAATACAAATATGCAATATTCAACACAAATCTCAGATCTAAGTAATATCAAGCACAACAATTCAGAAACAACAATAAAAAACACAGGATTTATAGTGGTTCGGCGATCTTGCCTATGTCCACTCTGAAGCTTATGATTTTATTGATTCACTTGATGATTTCAATCCGTTATAGCAGATTACAGTAAGCTATATCTTTGATGTCTGAATACAATGGTGATAAAAGGATGTAGAGCTAAATTCGGAAGAGTCTGGACGTTGAATGGCAAAAGGATCCCCTTTATGTAGGCTTCAGGGTGCTATTTATAGGCGTAGGAGGCTGAGATCGCGCTCAAAATTCGGGAGACTTCTTCTGGCATGTGAGTAGTCCCACGCGACTGACCCCACCAAGTTTCGACTCGATCTGTGATTGATACGAAATGATTTCGTATCCATCAAAAAATGATCCAATCGAGCTGAAACTTGGCAGGAGCATTCTTTACCTTGTATGGAAGTTTCTGTTAAAATTTCATAGCATTTGGACATGTGGTTTGGGAGATACGATCGATACGAGTTGGAGTTTCTGGGTTGGCTATTCGCTTCGACTCGATCACTTCGAATCCATGTATTCGATTCGATGGACGCACGTGCCTTCGAGACAACGTGGCGCGCACATCTCGCATCGATTCGCCTTTTGCTCCGAGTTGACCGCTTCGACTCCATGAGTTTCGCCTCGTTTGTATCGATGACCGTTGCATTGCTCGAATCCACCAATAACGTGTACTTCGCATCGGTTCGCAACGTGCCCACTTCGTATCGATGGGGGTGGAGTTATTCGCATCGATGGAAGTTATCTCCATTCGATCGATAAGAACAAGCGTATTTGGGATGGATACGAAGTGAGAACAACTGATGGATATGAACCAAGGTTCTCTGATGGATTCGACCAAATGCCTTTTTTATGGAATCGATACGAACTAAGGTTTATGGATGGTGCATCGATGGATGCGAAGTGGTGCGGGTTGATCGATGCGTACGTCATCGATTCGAACCAGGTGGATATGAATCTGATGGATTCGAATAGACCAATGTATTTGCACCAAAATTGGTCACAACACTCTTCGGGAGTCGTTGAAGAGATAATAACAAAGAATATAGATTCAAAACGAATATTATCTAACAAAAACTCCAATCAACAGTAAAGTAAAAGAGTAGACAAGCGATTTATAGTGGTTCGGCGTGTTGCCTACGTCCACTGTGAAGTTTTTTAATATTTTATTGATTCTCTTTCAATGATTACAAGTCGCTACAGCAATCAATAGCAAGTTACAACTGGAAATTCGAATCAACAGCGAAGTTATGATGTAAGATGGTGGAGATCTCGATCCGGCAGAGTCTGGGCGCTTCAGAGTTGAAAAGATCCTTTTTCTGTTGGCTCTGGATAGGCGTAGGTTGCTGATATTTCGCTGAAAACTCGGGAGACCACTTCTGGCACGTAAGGGGGCCCACGCGCCCGGCCTCAGGAAATTTGGGCCCACTTTGGCATCGATTTGAACTCCATTCGAATCGATCATAAAATCATCCAATCTATGTGAGATTTGGTGTGGACATTCTTCAACATGAATGCAAGCTTCTGTGAAAATTTCGTGGCATTTGGATCAGTGGATTGAGAGATATGATGGATTCGAGATGGGGTTCATTGCGTGGCTGTTTGGTTCGAAACCATCCATTCGAACCGATGGTTTCGAACCGATGGTGGCACGCGCCTTCGTGGTGACGTGGAGCGCAAACTTCGAACCGATCCGGTCTTCACTCCGAGTTGACCGCTTCGACTCCATATATCTCGGCGCATTCGAACCGATGAAAGACACGTCATCATGGTTAGTTGACCCAGTGGGTTCGAACGAAGCTTCACGGGTGGGTTCGAACAAGGCTTCTATGGTCTTTCTTGTCTTGTCTTATCAATTGTAGCACAAGTCGGACTCGGACAAAATTCAGCGATATCCATAGCGAAACGAAGTATGGCCAATCTCTGATATGAACTATCCTTTATTTTCGATCGATCTGTTGGTATCACGGCTTTGCCAAAAAGTGGGATAACATTTTGCCCCCCAAAGTACGTCTTGTGGGAACATGACGTGCTTTGAATAGCTGCGATTTCTCTCTGAACAATCATTGCTCTCTTTTTTGTTGAGACTCGTACTCCGTATTGCTATAACCTTGCGTTGATATGGTTGATTGCTGTATAATAGCGCTTAGTCGTTGGCTGTTGCATTTGTAACAAGATGAGTACTCGATCCATGTAAATGTTTAAAATCGAATGTAAGTTCGACATATATGCACATATGTGCGTTTGACCCTTGTTGACGTCGTGCGTCCACGAGTCGTTGTCAGTTTGGTTTGCTATTGAATTTCTTATCAATTCTCTCCTGAACCGATTTGGAAATTTAAGTTGAGACAATGCATGATGGTTGTTTTGAAAAGTCCCTTCGTATCGATCCTCTCCTGAAACGATATAGAAGGTCGAAGGAAATGACTTTGGGTTGCGTGAATGTAGTACTTCGAACCGATGTGTTGGAGCATTGATGGGTTCGAAATCTACATTCGTATGGATGGAGTACGCTCGTGCTATGATGGGTACGAAGCTGACATTCGAACCGATGTGAAAGGATGGATACGAAATAGTAGTTCGTATCGATAGGAAATGATGGATACGAAATTCGTCGTTCGTATCGGTTGGTTGCGGATGGAGTTGTGAACAGGGGTTTCGAACTGATGTGCCCATTGTGCGTTTCGCATCGATGCGATTCGATGTTTCGCCGTGTGCTTCGTATCGGTGAAATATGAGGTTAACTTCGAACCCACAAGGCATTAGGCAAATGGTTTCGAATGGAGATTTCAAAACGATCCACGCTTTGACTGGTTGCGACCGGTCACGTTTACCGGAAGGGGAATCGTCTCGGTCGCCCCCAAAGCTCCATATAAATAGCAGTGGGCTTGCCATTTTTTCACTTTTTACTTTTTACTCTCGCCTTGTTTTTACTGCATTCCGCCTTGTCTCGAAGCCTCAGAGAAGAAGGAACTGCGTCACGTATTCGAACCAATCAAGATCCAAGACTTTAACTCCTCGAATCCATCACTTAAACTAGGTAATTAGCCTCGAATCGAAACGGCAAAGTTACTTCGAACCTATCTCTTCTTCATCGATTGCTTAGTCTCGAGATTGGCAAAACCAGATCTGGTTTGGGAGGGCTTCGAACCGATGCATGGATTCAAGTTCGAATCGATGATGGCGACGTCATTCTTCGTTGGATTTCGCATCGATCCCTGGAATGACTTTATGAGGGTGACATAGTTCGCACCTATTGACCATCTTTGATGGTTCCATTCGAATCAATGGTTTCGAATCCATCAGCTATCGGTTCGAAGTTCTCAACTTTGCATCGATACGGAGGGTATTGATTCGAACGTGGCCGATGTTAAGTTGAGGGTTTCCTTATCGATTCGAACCAGTTAACCAAGGATCGATTCGAAGTCATCCTTCATTGATCGATTCGAACTTGACACCTGATCATTGATTCGAAGCGCGCCTTTCTGCATCGATTCGAAGTGACTGTAGAATGGGTTCGAATGAGTTCCCTTTGTTCGGTTCGAACCCTCTATGACGGATATCAAAGTTTGACATTTTCTAAGCATAATTCCGGCGAGCTTCATCCTTGCATATTTGGACTTGATAGTCACACTGCATACTTGACCACCTCTCGAAGCTCGTCGATGGAACCATAACAACTTCTATCCAAATCAAATTCCATCATACAAACGGTTCAGTGATGACGGTCAGCGATGATGGTCATTATAACTGGGGAAATTAGCTTTGTTGTTTGCATGTTTCCTTTAACTCTGTGACACTTATTCAAGTAATGCATGGCACTGTACAACATACATTCATACACTTTACACTGGGGAACGCACGGGTCCTTTGTCTTCTAACGATGGTTTCTCATGAGTTAGCTAGTCATGGAACCTTCAAGTTCACAACAGCAGGAGGTCCAAAGCACAGCTGCTCCGAGACTAGAGGTTCCAGATATTGAACCTGAGATCATTGGTCCGGCCCCAGACGAACTTCCCAATGCGTCTTTAATTGCCAATCCATCGGATTCCGTTCAATCCAATATTTATGAACATATGTTGGGGAGAATATGCTTGAGGCACGGCTTGTCACTGGATGACGTGTTATTGCCGGGGCCGAATGATAGACCACACAACCCACCGGAGGGATATACAGCATTTAATCGCCACGCATGCGCGGCTGGGACGCTTCCTCCGTTCAACGAGTACATAAGGGAAGTGTTGTCCTTTTTGAGGATCGCTCCATCTCAACTACACCCGAATGGATATGCCTCCGTGAATAGTTTATTCATCGTCTTCATGGAGTACCTTCATAGACCACCGATCCCGACCGAGATCAGATATCTATTTAATTTCAAAACTCGAGGTGATTACCCTTCCTTCACATTTGTGGAAGCAGTGAGGAATTGCCAAGTGGTCACTGGGTCCTGGACCAGATTGAGTTACTATAGGACGGAATGGTTCTATGTCAGGTGTCCTCCGGGGTTCGCCCGGCGATGGTTATTCAGACGTGAGTGTAGCTGAGTTATCAAGTAATTACTAAGGCAATTGTGGTCAAAGTTAAACTTATGTTTTTTCTTTTTACAGCAACGATTCAGCGACCTGAGGGCGAAAACTTTAAGGAGATGGTGCGAGTACTTCGAGAAGTCCCGAGTAAAGATAGGGATATCGAGTCGCTTTTGACCGATAGGAATCTCCGGACTTACGGGTTGATCGAACGGGGGCAGAGCATACAGTTTGACGGGGCATTAAGGACTGTCTCGAAAAAGCGAGTCAAGCACAAGAAACCCCAAGTTATTATAGCCGAGGAGGCTGATTCTGAAAGAACCCACACCGATGATGAGCCGCTGACCGAGCCTACGGATGTAGTTCAGGAAGTCGCATAGCAGAGAAAAGGCAAGGCAGCCGTCGTCACGTCAACTAAGCTGGGAAGATGGAAATCGGTTGTCATGGCCCGATCCTCTCCCGGAGTTAGAATTTCGAGGATGTCCCCTCCGAGAACTGAAAGTCTTTACGAAGGGCTCGCCGATATTCCAATTCCGGACTACGTGTCCCTGCAACATGATGCCGGATTGAAAGAACTTTCAGAAACTTTAGTTTTGAGCGAGTCTTTTCCCACTGGTGTGGCAGACACAACCGGTTGGTCGGGGGGTTGCACATTCATACATATTTCACAACACTGCATAACCTTTAACTATAAACTACATGTTTTGGAAGGTGATTAATTCTATTTTATTTTGCTCTGCAGATACTATGTCTAGGCGAGGTTCGATGTTAGGGAGTCTCCGACAGGCCCGCAAGTCTTCATATTATGATTCACGCAGACGGGAAGGGGACAGAGACTATGACCAGGGACGCTCTGGGTATTCTGGTTAGGAAAGATATGATACAGACAGAGGTTATAAGCATCGATCTCGATCGCGTACTCCTCCTCCTCCCAGAGATCCCATACAGCCTCCTGCTCATGTCTCTCGCCCTTCTGAATCTTCACATCATATGTCGGCCTCCCAATCTTCTAGGCATGAGCCCCGCCGTTCTAGGAGCGAAACAATAACAACTACCGTTACAGAACAGCCCCCCCGTGGAAATTTCAGGGGAAGGAGCAATCAAGCTTGCTCAGCTGAAGAGAGATTTCCCAAACATCTGCTTCGACAACTATATCTTTCCTCCACATTTAAAGAAAATCCCGAGGAGGCTGAGCAATTGGTACATGACTATGTACACGACTTTTATGCTCAGTACAAAGCGTGGTCGAAAGCAGCTGACAAAGCGTCGGCATTGGCCTTTGAGCGTGAGGCCACCATCGAGAGATTGCAGGCTAAGTTAGCTCAAAAAAGCCGTATTATTGGGGTGCTAAACACAGAAGCTGAATCTTCTCCGAAATCTAAAATGGAGGCTATCAAAAAGGCCGACGAAGCCCAAGCAACGATGGATAGGATGAAACGTGAGCATTATGCCACGGTAGAGGACATGGGCCATCGAAACACCCTGGTCACTGCTGAGAGGGACGCAGCCCTGAAGGAGTTAAACGAGCTTAAGTCTAAATTCCCCGAAATTGCCAAGGATAGGGATGATGCGAATAATGCAGCCCAGGATGCATGTGAACAAGCTGTGATTCTCCGGACTGAATGGGATGCAGCAGTAGCCAAGGTCCAGGCGGTCGAGATAGAGGTTGAGGAGAGAGTTCATCAAGCGGAGGCCAGGCTGGAGGCCGATATTGAAGATTTGCTCACCGAAATTTGGCCTGGCTCCAAGATTACCCGGTACACCTTCGCAGCGCTTGGGGTCGATTGGTTGAGGAAGAAGAGGAAGCACATCCGGATGAATCGGTCGACCGATTCGAACTCGAAAACTGGTTGCTGACATATGATGAGAAGAAGATCCTCCATGACGCTATTATTGCTCACGAGAAGGAGATGGTTGGTGGCCGATCTCTGGAGGTTGGAGAGGGATCAGGTGTTGAGCATCACTCTGCTGTTACTGAAATCACCGCTCCACCTTCGGTAGTGCCTGTATCTGTGGTCGGTTCACAATCGGTTCCTGCTTATGACCCAGAACAGCCGCGGTTATCTCCCATCCGGGAGCACGTCTCTAAGGCCGTCTAACCGTCAACGAGTCAAACTGAGGAAGGTACTTTGAACACATCTCAAGTATGCTTCTATTAAAGCGTTTGTTTTGAAGTGATTGCTTATATCCCCTTCTCCTCTTTGTTCAGTACCGAAACTACTCCGGCATCTTCGGCTCAGGAGTCTATTCAAGGGCAAAAAGCCATCACCACTGAAACAACTGTCGTGACGACGGCAGTGTCTACTGAGGTGGCGTAGGGGAGATCCTTATCTCTTGACGAACAGATGGTGAGCGAGCTGCTTGGCCAACAGGGTGATCCTTTTATAGACTTGCCATTTATCATCAGTGATCTTCCGCCGACCTCTGGTTTTGTGACGCAGACCACAGCTGCCCCCAGCCAGGCCCAATCAGTCCGGGACGAGGAAATATTGGCCGAGATCAACGCCGAAATAGAGGCTGCGGGGCAAAGTGGTAGTATTGGTGGCAGCACGGCGGCGCAGAGTCCAGCACCTGTAAGGGTAGTATCATCAGGTGGCACTATCCCACCTTCCTTTGCGGGTCCAGTCCCTTCAACTCCTCCGGTAGGAAGCCTTCATTTAAGTTCAAGTTCTGAGGAGGACGTGGACATTATGCCCCCGGCCGAAGAGCGGCCACCGGAGAGGAGACCCTCCAAACGAAGGATTTCTGTTCCTAGTGATTCCGACGACGGACCATTGATAAGAAGGTCGAAAAAGAAGAAATAGATCGGCCTCTCAAGCAGATGTTTTGGTAGATAGGAACTTGTTTTCGTTTTTTGTTAGTAGGCCGTGTATAGATGCAGGTTCGGCCCCTGCAAGTAGGAATTCTTTTTGGAAGAACTTATTTGCATGTAAGTCTTCGTCTCTAGTTAGTTGAAATAAAATTCAGTTTCTTTGTTTCAATTCTAGTATTATTTGTGCTTAAGTGTTTGTAGTGTTTTCAGTCTGGTGTACTTGTGGTGTTTTTACCGTCAAGTAGGGTTCGTTTCATTTGCCAAGCCTGAGAATCTTGGTCACAAGTTGTGACCGATGAATAATTGAACTTCGGACATTGTATCACTTTGGTTAGCGATTAACACTTAGCTTTTTTGCCCCCTAGTCTCGGGGAATAACATTTGTGTTCTGGTGGTTGAGTGCGTTTATTGCAAACCTTAAGCACATGTCCACATTCTGGGGACTTAAGATAATTTGAGATCGATAATCCGGTTCGCACTCCGGGAATTCGAGAGTTATCGATGTTTGTAACATGGATCGCACTCCGGGGACCTGGAATTGATGTTTATGCTCCACTTCACGCTCTGGGAACTTGGAGTTAGTATTGATACTTCAGTTCACACTCCGGGAACTCTGACTTGGTATTTGTGCCCCAAATCACACTCCTGGAATTTGGAGATAGCATGTATGTTTGGTTTCGCGCTTCGGGAACCTGTAATTTATGTATATACTCCATTCATGTTCTACGAAGTTGGAGTTAGCCGCTGGATGGTCAGTCACATCTACGTGGGCTTTTTAGGAGTCCGTTCACACTTTGGGAACGATGGATTCGACGTTTATACTCCAATTCCCGCTCTGGGACGTTGGAGTCCGTTCGCACTCCGGGAACGAATAGTTGAATGTTTATACTCCAATTCACGCTCTGGGAAGTTGGAGTCCGTTCGCGCTCTGGGAACGAGTTATTGAATGTTTATATTCCAATTCACGCTCTGGGAAGTTGGAGTCCGTTCGCGCTCTGGGAACGAGTTATTGAATGTTTATACTCCAATTCACGCTCTGGGAAGTTGGAGTCCGTTCGCGCTTTGGGAACGAGTTATCGAATGTTTATACTCCAATTCACACTCTGGGAAGTTGGAGTCCGTTCGCACTCCGGGAACGAATTGTTGAATGTTTATACTCCAATTCACAATCTGGGAAGTTGGAGTCTGTTCGCACTCCGGGAACGAATTGTTGAATGTTTATACTCCAATTCACACTCTGGGAAGTTGGAGTCCGTTCGCACTCCGGGAACGAATTGTTGAATGTTTATAATCCAATTCACACTCTGGGAAGTTGGAGTCCGTTCGCACTCCGGGAACGAATTATTGAATGTTTATACTCCAATTCACACTCTGGGAAGTTTGAGTCCATTCGCACTCCGGGAACGAATTGTTGAATGTTTATACTCCAATTCACGCTCTGCGAAGTTGGAGTCTGTTCGCACTCCGGGAATGAATTGTTGAATGTTTATACTCCAATTCACACTCTGGGAAGTTGGAGTCCGTTTGCACTCCGGGAACGAATTGTTGAATGTTTATACTCCAATTCACACTCTGGGAAGTTGGAGTCCGTTCGCGCTCCGGGAACGAATTGTTGAATGTTTATACTCCAATTCACACTCTGGGAAGTTGGAGTCCGTTCGCACTCCGGGAACGAATTGTTTAATGTTTATACTCCAATTCACGCTCTGGGAAGTTAGAGTCCGTTTGCGCTCTGGGAACGAGTTATTGGTAGGACTTTCGTGTGTTGGTCCAGTTCAGCCTTTGGTGCGTTGGCTTGCCCCCGAGCTGGGGTTTCACTTAGTGAGTGGCCGGTCGTATCATAGTCACTCGCTATTTGAATAAATTCCATTGTTTGATGGAACTTAGCTCTACGTGTGTTGTGATTGTTGAACGTTGTATTCGATGAATCACAGCTCTAGCTTGAAGAGATAGTATTTTATTGCTGAAATAAGAAAATATGGCAAAGTCAGTGCCTTATTACAAATTCAAATTTCACAATGTAAAGGAAATTGCAAAGTATTCATAGATTGAATGAGCCTGTCATGCGTGACAGTGACGAAGGTCTTCGTCGTTCCAGGCTCCTGAGTAAGCTGGTCCGCCACTGATGGCGTTTATCACCAATCTTCCACGGGGACAAGTCGAGTCCTCCTGTCTCGGTCGATTGGGTTCATTGTTTTGATTTGATAGGCCTGCTTCTCTGGGCTGCGGCGTCCGCACAAACTGTTCCAGTTTCCTTTCTCTGATCAGTTTTTCAACGAGGTCCTGTAAGTGACGACACTCGTTCGTATTGTGCCCGTAGCTTTCATGGAACCTGCAAAACTTCCCTGTTTGGATTTGTCTCTCTGACGACGGTCTTGGTGCATGTTTTTGATATTGAATCGTATCACAGGTTTGTAAGTACAAGTCCTCCAGTGATGTATTCAGAGGTGTGTAACTGTCAAACATTGGGTTCTTGCGCTGCGGGCCAGGATTTTTATCTCGTTTCCTGGTTTGATTCACGCTCTCTCTTCGTCAAGCTTGTTTGTTTCTGACATTCAACTGAACTTTTCTGTAGCTCTCACCGGACTGTTTGATTGCAACATTGCTTTGGATCCCTTCCGTACTTGGCCCGACATCGGTTTGCTTCCTAGACTGTTTCGCATCTTCTCGTCTCAGGAATTGAGCCGCTTTGGCATGGAAACGGTCCAATGATGCGGGTGGTTTTCCAGCTAACCAGTTGCCAAACTCAGAATCGGGGTCGATCCTTTTAGTCAACGCCATAAGGATGGAGTTATCGTTTGGATTGCTGATCTCCGCACATGCGGTATGGAATCTCTCCAAGTATTTCCTGAGCGTCTCTCCAGGAGCTTGGGTGACGCTGGACAGAGTGTTAACATTTTGTGGCCTTGCGACGTGCATGCGGAATTGCTTAACGAATTTTGTGACTAACTGGTCGAATGAAGAGATGGATCGAGGTGGCAGTCGGGTGAACCACATGGTAGCGATGCCCCCCAAGGATATGGGGAAACTACGACATTTCACTGCATCGTCAGCCCTGGCAGCGGTCATCGACCATTCATATTTTAGAATATGTTGGTTGGGGTCGGAGTTTCCCTCGTACATGGGTAGAGTTGGCATTCGGAATCGCCGTGGGGGTTCGGCAGTAAGGATATCATCCGTAAAAGGAGTGTGGCTTCGGGAGACTCCCCAATCGTCATTTGTGAATCCCTGGCTTTCACGGATCATCTGACGTATCATAGTTGAAAGATCCGGCATTTGCGCCGGAGTACGATCACATTCCATACTTTGGGTTTGAACCGGATATCGTCGACGGTCCAAGTCTTGCCTTCTTGGCTCATAGTCCTCTGGGACGTATGGTTCAGGAGTATGTCCGCTATGACGACGGTCCAGGTCCGACTGATCTTGGGCGTCGACCCCTGGTTCAGCCGCAACGTTAGTGGTGCGGTATTCTGCGGTGCGGTGGTGAACGGCACCTCCTCGGTAGGAGGGTCTGGTTTGAAAACTGGCTGACGGACCAACTCTCAGTTGTCCGACGGTCAATGCCGGTTGATTTCCAGTGACTGGCATGCGACTCCCATCTCGTCGGGGTCGTGGTGATCGATTGTGGTAATCAGAAGATGAAGAACTTTCGCTGGAGGAGCGAGAAGCATGATCTCTCGTGGATCTCTTTCGTTTCTGGCGATCCAGCTTGTTGATTAGCTCAGCGTTAGTGCGTAGCTGTTCTTCTAGTTGCTGCCGACTCTGGGTCAGCTCTTGGAGTAGCAACTGCAACTCTTGTCGGGTAACCGGACCTGACAGTTCGAAGTGCCCAGCAGCATCTTGATTAGATGGAGGTGGCGGCACAGGATTCGGTCGATCCTGCTCTTCTTGATTAATAGCATTTGAGGTGTTTCTTGTGCTAACCATCTCGAAGGTTGAATTCCTTTCCTAAACTTTATGCAAATCTGAATAGAAGGGAAGGAGGTTGGATTTAATGATTTGGATCTCTCTCTTAGATTTATTCAATCTGGTATCGATGACAGATCCAAAGAGCAGGAGAAAATCTGGGTTTTCTCAGTGAAAGCACCAAAGTGTTTGCACCAAAATTGGTCACAACACTCTTCGGGAGTCGTTGAAGAGATAATAACGAAGAATATAGATTCAAAACGAATATTATCTAACAAAAACTCCAATCAACAGTAAAGTAAAAGAGTAGACAAGCGATTTATAGTGGTTCGGCGTGTTGCCTACGTCCATTGTGAAGTTTTTTGATATTTTATTGATTCTCTTTCAATGATTACAAGTCGCTACAGCAATCAACAGCAAGTTACAACTGGAAATTCGAATCAACAGCGAAGTTATGATGTAAGATGGTGGAGATCTCGATCC
This sequence comes from Allium cepa, assembly GCA_030765085.1. NCBI lineage: Eukaryota > Viridiplantae > Streptophyta > Magnoliopsida > Asparagales > Amaryllidaceae > Allium > Allium cepa. The sequence goes on along the minus strand of CM060929.1, from coordinate 912,269,895 downwards.
GGCAGAGTCTGGGCGCTTCAGAGTTGAAAAGATCCTTTTACTGTTGGCTCTGGATAGGCGTAGGTTGCTGATATTTCGCTGAAAACTCGGGAGACCACTTCTGGCACGTGAGGGGGCCCACGCGCCCGGCCTCAGGAAATTTGGGCACACTTTGGCATCGATTCGAACTCCATTTGAATCGATCATAAAATCATCCAATTGATGTGAGATTTGGTGTGGACATTCTTCAACATGAATGCAAGCTTCTGTGAAAATTTCGTGGCATTTGGATCAGTGGATTGAGAGATATGATGGATTCGAGATGGGGTTCATTGCGTGGCTGTTTGGTTCGAAACCATCCATTCGAACCGATGGTTTCGAACCGATGGTGGCACGCGTCTTCGTGGTGACGTGGAGCGCAAACTTCGAACCGATCCGGTCTTCACTCCGAGTTGACCGCATCGACTCCATATATCTCGGCGCATTCGAACTGATGAAAGACACGTCATCATGTTTAGTTGACCCAGTGGGTTCGAACGAAGCTTCACAGGTGGGTTCGAACAAGGCTTCTATGGTCTTTCTTGTCTTGTCTTATCAATTGTAGCACAATTCGGACTCGGAAAAAATTCAGCGATATCCATAGCGAAACGAAGTATGGCCAATCTCTGATACGAACTATCCTTGGCACCAAAATTGGTCACAACACTCTTCGGGAGTCGTTGAAGAGATAATAACGAAGAATATAGATTCAAAACGAATATTATCTAACAAAAACTCCAATCAACAGTAAAGTAAAAGAGTAGACAAGCGATTTATAGTGGTTCGGCGTGTTGCCTACGTCCACGGTGAAGTTTTTTGATATTTTATTGATTCTTTTTCAATGATTACAAGTCGCTACAGCAATCAACAGCAAGTTACAACTGGAAATTCGAATCAACAGCGAAGTTATGATGTAAGATGGTGGAGATCTCGATCCGGCAGAGTCTGGGCGCTTCAGAGTTGAAAAGATCCTTTTTCTGTTGGCTCTGGGGCTCTATTTATAGGCGTAGGTTGCTGATATTTCGCTGAAAACTCGGGAGACCACTTCTGGCACGTGAGGGGGCCCACGCGCCTGGCCTCAGGAAATTTGGGCGCACTTTGGCATCAATTCGAACTCCATTCGAATCGATCATAAAATCATCCAATCGATGTGAGATTTGGTGTGGATATTCTTCAACATGAATGCAAGCTTCTGTGAAAATTTCATGGCATTTGGATCAATGGATTGAGAGATATGATGGATTCGAGATGGGGTTCATTGCGTGGCTGTTTGGTTCGAAACCATCCATTCGAACCGATGGTGGCAAGCGCCTTCGTGGTGACGTGGAGCGCAAACTTCGAACCGATCCGGTCTTCACTCCGAGTTGACCACTTCGACTCCATATATCTCGGCGCATTCGAACCGATGAAAGACACGTCATCATGGTTAGTTGACCCAGTGGGTTCGAACGAAGCTTCACAGGTGGGTTCGAACAAGGCTTCTATGGTCTTTCTTGTCTTGTCTTATCAATTGTAGCACAATTCGGACTCGGACAAAATTCAGCGATATCCATAGCGAAACGAAGTATGGCTAATCTCTGATACGAACTATCCTTTGTTTTTGATCGATCTGTTGGTATCACGGCTTTTCCATAAAGTGGGATAACACAATGCATGACTTCCTGATGGATGCGAACGATGGATTCAAACTGCTCTAAACTCAATGGATACGAACATGCTGAGGCAATGCCTATTTGATCGATTTGAAACCGATCGATTCGAACAGACCGATATCATGTTAGTGATCGATTCGAACTCGATCGATTCAAAGTATGTGGAACCTGATGGATTCGAACAAGACAAATATCGATGGATACGAATCCGATGGATTCGAAATGGATATCCCCTCAACTATTTGATGGATACGAACAACGTATTTTAGCTAACTTGCATCGATCATATCTCGTTCATACGAACTCCGATTAACCTGAATTTGAAACACTGGCTTTTATGATCTTCCTTGTCATGTCCTATCAGTTCTAGCCTGATCCGGGTTCGGGAAAAATTCATCGATATCCATGGTGAAGCAAAGTATAACCAATCTTTGAGACGAACTGTCTTTTGTTTCCCGTCGTTCTTTTGGTATCACGGCTTTGCCAAAAAGCGAGATAACAATGACGACCCACCTTTTTGGATAATTCAAGTCCACAATAAACCACATATGTCCAAAACAAACTGTCCAAATGGCATATTATCTATTGGTTTTATTCTAAAGAAATAAGGTACAGAAGAACAAAAATACAGAATCTTATAGCAAAATGAGAAAATATAATAAAGACATAAACAGTTCATGAAGCTGTCTTACAATATACATTTAATTTCATTTTACAATGACATCGGAATGATACATTAAACAGACATAACAGGAAAATGCAGTGGAATAATACTATACGATCTTCAAACTCCATCTTCATCTTCAAGAAATAAACGTCTTTGAAACATTGAAATACTCAGGCTGACACGAGCATAAAGGAAAACAATACACTCGAGTCGGAACTATAAATTCTCGTGTAAGTTAAAACAAAATCAAGCAAAATATGAGTGCAAATAACTTCATTATGCTTTAAGAATTCATAGAAAAAGTTTTAGAGTTCTCAAAAACCTTTTTAGAATTTTCTGGTAAGGTTCATATTTTCTCAGTCGATTTATAGTTTCCACAAATTCCAAACGGCTAACTTCAAAGTTTAAACTTTCAAAACTATAAAATCACAGAAATAAATACAGGCTCTTTTTATCAAATATTCTTCAATAACATACTGAAGTTTAAAAAAGTTTCAAGTTATTTTTAAAAATTTCCATAATCTCGAAAATTCCATTTTTAAAGTATAAAATACCAAAATCGTTAAATGGTTGAATTTTAAACACAGATTTCTTTACAAAACATTTCCTTTTACTATAGTAAACTTACAGAAAATCTTGCAAAACCTTTTATTACACTTTTAGAAAAATACCTATATTATCAAAGTTGAATTTAGAAATTTTATAAATGAATTTTAAAGCTGTTGTTTCAAAATCTGATTTAGAAAAAAATTCCAAACTTAAAATTTTTACAACATAGAAATTTCTAAAGTTTCAAAATTCACTTTATGAAAATTTTCCAGAGTTTAAAAAAAATTCAATTTATGAAAATCTTTCAAATTTTCCCAAATGGCAATCAAAATTTACAACTAGCATTTCCTTGCCAAAGCAAGGAAACCATACATCCTAAAAATTCACATATCAATATAGGATGTCCAAGGGTTCATATCAAAATCCAATGGTCTAAATGATTAATATGACAATTCATATAATGATGTTAAAACAGGGTGATAACAGAGATATATCGAAATCAATGAACAATATACATCCAATTACATTATCATACATCACGACATCATCCACCACTACATGCAATCAACATCCGAATTAACAAATTCAAACATATATCACAGTAGTTATTAATTATCAAATGTCGGGGTGTTTAATTTGTTAGTCGCTATGCACTGGATCGATGATGGCCAAATATATAGATAAAGAGTTGACGTGCAGTAATCGCAGCAGTAGCATATAAATATAATAGTAGCGCGAATAAACAGAAAAGTAAAGCAAGAAGCAACCACAACAAAGTTTTTATACTGGTTCGGACGTCCTGTCCTAGACTTCTTTTGGAATTTAACTATCACCCTCACTTCGCCCGAAAAAATAGGCACCTGAGCAGCAGAACAGAATTTCCGTACACTTGCCCAGTAGCCTAACGGGACTTCAATATTTTCTTTTACAAAGAAATAACTTGACAATATATTGTGTCTTCAATACACCGAGTAGTCGAACTGCAGTACAACTTCCGTAACCTGTAAAAATGATGCAGAATGAGTGTGTAGAGGTTAGAAAGTGGATTTGAACCAGACTTGTATGTTCTGGAGTGAAACAACACCGGTGTAGATTTGGTTTTAGAATAAATATGGAAGTTGGAGAGTTTGGAAGCAATATGAAAATGATCTGAGCGAATAGGATTGTTGTTTGTTTTTTGGGATGGTCGGAGGCTTATATAGGACTGAATGGAAGCCAATAAATAGTCGCATTCCTTCAGAAATTCCCATTAAAAAAGAAGCATTCGTTGGAAGTTTGCAATTGGTTGAATAGGCACTTGAATAGCCACTTGACTCTTCGTTTTTGTATGCTAATGTAAAGTAGTCGTTGTTATAAGTTTCAAAATGTCGTGTAGCTCAGTAGGTAAGACATGCGCATTTCTTTATTGCGTTCTGGCTTCGAATCCCACCTCCTTCATTTTTGAAAAATTTAATTTCCATGTTCTACGATAAGAAAGAGCGTTGCTATATGTTTCATAACAGCGGTTGTGGTGCAGTGGTATTGATGGGTGCCAATCTTCCACAAGACCTGGGTTTATTTCCCACTTCCTTCAGTTTTCAACAATTTTATTTTCCACATTCTATGGTTAATAAAATGTGTCGTTTACATATTTTGCAATAGCTGTTATGGTGCGGTGGTAATATTTATTCATTCTCCTCTATATGCTAGGTTTGAATGTTGATGTGGAGGAATTTTTGCAATTTAACTTTCCATCTTCTTATGGATTATGGATCAGGTTATCTACTTGTTTGTTGAAAGCAACTGTAGTATAGTGGTAGAGTCATGCATTCTTCTGAATGCGGCATGTGTTCAAATCTTGCTTTGCTCATTTTATTTTGATTTTCCATGGCCCTCCAAACTAACTTTGTGTGATTTTTTTTTTCATTTTCTTTTGCATTCTTTGATATAGCTTCTATAAACTTTACATTTCATTGTATAGCTATTTGATCTGCAATTACTCAATAAACATTTTAGTAGCATCGTCGTATGGTTGTTATCATCAAAACAACATAGATACGACTCTTTCATTCTCCCCCGTTTTGACGACGACAACCATACGACTAAAATATAAAATAATACGACTCCGTCTAAAGACGTGTTATATTTTAGTCTACATATATTGCAATATAATAATATGTTTCTCTTATTTCTCTCCCCCTTTGTCATCAACAAAACAAGATAAAACATAAGTAAATATAGATTAAATAGCCCCCCCCCCCCCCCTAATTATATACTCTCCCTATCAACATGCCCAAATTTCTCCTCTTTGTCATCAACAAAAGGGTTGAAAATATGTAAGTATTAGCAAATTTTCAAAAAAATAGTTTAATAAAATGTACATAATATTGGCTAATGTTAGGTACAAAAGATGTTTCAAAACAATATGAAGCATATTTGCATTTTTTTAAATATTATTGCCTTCAAAATAATTTTATTTTCCTTGAAATAATTTTTTTGGCACTGTATTTCTTATATCCTTGCAATCAACATATAGCTATTTTATCTGCAATTACTCAATAAACATTTTAGTAGTGTCGTCGTATGGTTGTTATTATCAAAACAATATAGATATGACTCTTTCATAACAAGCAGTGATACACAACTTCAATGTCAATTTAAATTCAATTTATGTTTCAAATAGCAGTCAATATCATTTGTCACTTCATGAATCGGATTAACTTGTAGTAGAATTTTTAGTATTATGTAAGTGGGCTTAATCACCCACTTTTACTAACGAATCTAAAACTGTGCTGAAGCGAACAACTATGAATCCAATTCCTTGACAAAGACGACGTTAATACTTATCTAACGCAACAGACGACATCCAAACCGACCTCGTATATAAAGATATGAATTTATTAACATTTCAAATTTATTTGATTAATAAATAACTTAATTAAAAAGTAATTAAGATTAATTACCGCCGTTAATCATCTCTTCCATAACATAGATCACGCTCGTCCTCATCGTTGTTCGATATTTGCTCACCGCCGCCACCTCCAGCCTTCTTCCGCTGCCGCTCCTCTTCGGCCACTAGTTTCCTTGACTACGACAACCCCGTCACCGTCGGCCTCTTCCATTATCATGCCGTCATTAATGAAAACAAACCCACCAAAGTCATGCCGTTCAACTTGTACTGTGGACACCACCGACTATTGATGACCACCAAACTCCGGTCGCAAGTAACTCTTGACATTCTCCACAACTTTTCTTTTAGTGTCTCCGTTTGTCGATCAACGTCGATGACGTAAATCGAAACCCTAGCTGCCGCTTTCATTTGGACTTAACCGCCACCTCGCTTTTCTATTCTATGATCCAACTAATCAACACACTCATCTCAGCAAGCCGAACATTTTTCATGTTGGTCACTTCACCTAAATCGGCCTCTAGGAGCGCTGATCGACGAGGGCCGTTAGATGGGAGGGTTTGGTTTTGTTTGGAGCCGAGCAGAATGAAAGAGAGGGGAGAAGTTATATAGATTTTATTCGATTACTATCATCTAAAAATCACGGAACCTAAGTGAGACGTGCTCCCTGACATTCCCAGCCAAATACCCCTGTTCGGGACATAATGGAACTAGTTTCGGGACCCAATTCAATTGTACACAAAAGTTAACTTTTTCACCGTGTGATAAAAATGAAGTCAACTTGATTCAAATATTTTCCAATTACAGTTGTGGGAATTTGATATTTTGAATTTTTAAATATATCATTAAAATCGAGAGTTTCACTAACAATTTGTTTTCCTCGTTATTATTACACTTGAATCGGATTTGAATATTTACACTAGTCAAATATTGTCACGACCCGGTTTTTTCGACGTCCGAAAGTCGACATCAATACGTCCACTGTATTACATGCCGAGCAATCCAATTTCGGAAATACCAGTCCGTAAGGGAAGGAAGAAAAAGGTAGAAGAAGAAATAGATAACAACATCAGAATCTCACAATTCGCAGCGGAACAATATATAATAGATAACAACTAATCTTTAAACAAAAAGAACTATTACTGTTTTATACATTACATCATCAGAGTACAACACCAAACAAAAACACAACACTGGACAGTTATGATAACCTGTCCACACAAAAGATGACCATACAACTTACCATACACAGTGGAATATAAGTCAGATACGTGATATACGTCTCATCATCCAGCTCGTCTCCTGAACTCCATAGCATCCTATCTTGTATCTGTAATACTCGGTCTGGCCCAAGCATTATAATAAAATAACACCTGAGTTAGTTTGGAAAACCAGCGTGAGAAAACACATTCAATTGGATTATTAAAGTTTTTAAAATCTTTTGAAATCAAAGGTATCTCGTAAGACCACGCCACAAATAAACATGCCGGGTTTTTAACTTACGATAACCAAAACATTTTTATCAAATTCGTCTGACATTATAATAGTATCTATAAAAAGCAAAATAGAACTAGCTGAAATGCTTGCATCTCACGTTCCAGCAATAGTTAGGCACAATCAAAACCGTACGGGGACTTATTGAAGAATGGATTCCATACAATAGCAGGGCTACTTGCGTACCGCCCGTCACAGTACCTAGCCTAGATCAGCGTACCGAGGACCACTCCCGATCCCCTGCAGCACAAGACCGGAGCTACCCCTTACTGGATAATCCGAATAAGATCACCCCGTGGTTGGGATTAGCAATCGTCCACACAGCCGAGATCAAAATGGACACTAGATAGAGATGACCTTACCCTAATTGGGTGCTACCCACTTAGCCTTGCTGCACCTCCCCTGTTCTAGCCATTCCCGGTTGATGAGGCTTGAGGCTATGCGTTACCTACTTAGAACACATTCACTTAAAATGCTCATCGTCCTCCAATGACGAGGGTCTAATAGCATTTGTCCATACAAGTTGCCGTTGGTCTGGACAAACCAAATCACCATCTTCATCATCTTCACGGTCTTCATTCGCTACGTTTAAACCAGATCGAAGTGGTTTTCGGATAATTAAATCTGATCCCGGTCTCTTCGAAAGGATCAGCGCATTAGCCAGTATTGATAGTCGGTTATTTAACTATCAAATTAAACAACCATTCAACCAATTATTTTATTCCCACTTAAAAACTCTCAGTCTTATTAAATCACTTTATCCAAAAGTATACACTTAAATTATTCAAAATAAAGCTACTTAAAATAATAGTTATGAAATTCTATAATAATTTCCCAAGTAAACTTCAGCCAACAACTACCTTTAAAATAAAACTTTACATAAAGCATAAATATTAAATAATTATCCTTTTAAATCATAATACCAATTTAACCTTTTAAAAATAATTAACTACTATGATTGACTTAAATAATTTTTTACTTTAACAATTTTAAAACAATTTAAATAATACTTTCCTAAAAACATTTTTTTTAAAACCACTTTTAAAACTTCGAATTTATACTTAAAAATCTTTCTTGAAAATATACTTGGCCCTTCAGGAAAATAAACTTTCCATTCCAATAAAACTGGTCTTGTCATTTATAAATCCTCCTCGATTTATCTCCTATTTAATTTACGTCCCAATCCCATAATTTTTCTTTCCCATACTTTTAAAAATAAAACCACTATTTATTTTTAAAACGAATTGCCCTTCCCTTATAAATTCCCACCATGAATTTATAAATCCAAATTATCCACTGATAAATATTCACTTTATTTATAAACCCAGATTATAAATCCCATAATCTCATTTCCCCTTATAATCCCTGTTCCAAAACATTTAATCGATTTCCAAATCGTTTTCCTTGAATTAAATCCCATTTTAAAGTTTATTTCTTGATTTACTCAAGCTTATTCCAAACTCCACAAATCCCAGATTCACTCCATTTTTATGATTTAAAACCTTATTTAAATCTAAAACATTAATTTCATATTTTATATTTCCAAAATTCTCCTTTTATTTTTTCCCAACTCATTTAAAACTTACATTTAAAAATAAATCCTTGTACTTAAAAATCAATACTACTCAAGTCCTTACTTTTAAAATCCTTTAATTCACATTTATTCAAGACTCTATTCTTTTCCATATCCCGGAATTTATCTAATAGGATCAAACTATTCATTTTCCCGATTCTTCTCTTTTAAATTTATTCCTCTTTACTATAAACTTTCTTGCTTTAAATTTTCCCTTTTTATTTCCCTTTTAAAATTCAATATTCATATTTTTAAAATGCGACAATAAATTCAGCAATATATTAACATCGAATAAATTAATTTTCCAACATAATATATCACATATTATTCAACATTTCATATAACTGAATAAGAAAATGAATTCAACATTTTTTAGGAGTCCAGTTGGATCCCTCCACCGGTTTCCCTGCATCCACATATGTTAGCACAATATAAAAATACCAATCCCACTTCGAGGGGGATATCGCTGTATATTGGGTCATTCGCTATTATGCGGGGCGCATAGGGTCTCATCTGCTATATAATGCGGGAATATCAATCACTCCAATATACATACTATTATATAATATCACATCTAGACTGATAAATTATCAATTCAATCAATCAACCATTGATTTAAATTTTAACTATTTAAACCAGTTATCCAATTTGAGTGAGATTAACTCACCTTTGACTTTTAATTTGCAATCCGATCCAAACCGGCTTGTCTCTCCCCCGATTTTAGACCTTGTATAAACATTTTATGGTTTATTAACATTTTTAAATAATCAAACAGTCAATTATCATTTATTAAACTTAAGTTAACTAATAATTTGATTAAACTAATTTTCCCTTTAATAATTTCTCAGTAATTAAAATAATTTAATAAATGAATAAAACAAGTTAATCGCCTTACTACATATTTTAAAATTAAACAGTAGGCTTACACAGTGTATATGTATATTTATTTTTTGAAACTACATATATATATTTATTGAAATAATCTATATAGATTTTAAAGATCTAATTTTATATATAAACTTTCAACCATTTTAAAATTCTGACTTTTCTTTCCAAAACCTTATCTATATACGTATATTTCTCTTTTTATCCATATATATTTAAACTAAAATAGGTTTGTGTTCATACATATATATATATATATTCTAATTTGAAAAAAAGAAAATAAAACTACAGATATACCTCACTGCCTTCCCTTCTCTCACGCGGCCACTGCCTCGATCGCCTCGACCCTACCCCTCCATTATCGTCGACCCAAACACCTGATATCGCCGAGTGTCCACCTGCCATCGCGCTTGAGTTAACATCCATGCGTATGTTTGCACGTACGCGTACTCCATCTCCGCTCGTTATCCCCCCACTTCAAAATCGCGACCACCATCGCAAAGCCGCACGCAACCCGAAGGCTACCCCCAAGCGCTAACCTCCACCACACTCGAAAATCGAAACCAAATCTCGAATCAAAGGCCGAGCTCACCCAATTACTAACCTTAGCCTTGAACCCGATACAGGCGATTTCCAAATCGATGCCACACCCCCATTCCTTTCCAAGTTGAAGTCCAAGTAAAAAACGAGATTTTTAAACCTTTTTTTCAAGTCGTTTTCGCTAATCGATTACAGAGGGAAAGGAACGCAAATTTTGATTTTGGGGCGTAAAGAACAGGAAATCACGATTATAAGATAGCCGAAGCATTCTTTTTTTTTTAAGAACTGAAGCGAATTTGATTTTTTCTGAGAGAGGGAGAAGGATACACGTGACTTTTTAATGAAGGGAAAGATGCTTTACTTTCAGGCAAACATATATTGTTCGTATTTTTTCTAGTTTAAGGGCCAACAAATTTTTATCTTTCTTTCTTGGATTTGTTTTAAAAAGAAAAGTGTGTTAGAGAAGGAATAAGGAGGGTCAGTCTACTATAGTGATATTTGAATTGAAGGGGGAAGGTACTGATGGAAAAGAAGCAGTTGATGTAGAGAATTTGACCAGTCAAACAATACATATTATATTTAAATTTAAATGGTCTCGATTTTGCAACTCAAAATATCGACCTCCTATCAAGGCATGCCGCTAGGCGTTTATAATGTTATACCCCTATTTCGAACGCAATGGAAAAGGTTTCGAGTCCTAATTCGATCGTATGGAGAAGATAGCTTTCTGGACCTAATTATTATATTGAACTACTGATATAAATTTTATAAGCCTTTAAATTATTTTTAATAGATTTAAAGTTCAAGATTTAATATTTTCCCAATTTTTAATTATTGAATTCAATAATTTAATTATCCAATAATTGGTTATATTTGAAATTCAAGTTAGAAATTAACTTTTAAATATTTAAAATCAATTAAATATTCTGATTTCAAATATTTGAAATTTTAGGTCATTACAAATATTTAACTTGTTTCTAACTAAATTCAAACTAATTAGATTTTTTTTAAATTTCAAAACCAATTAATTCCTTTTCAATATAAACTTGTTAAAATAAATTCCAATTGTACGACTTCAATTTATTGAAATTTCCAATATAGTGTTAGAATTATTTTCTATCGTTAAATCTGCTATTTAATGGCTATCAGCATTTTGTTTAAAATTGAATTTCCCCATTCTTATAAATCATTCTTATACTCAAAAATGAAAATATTCATTTTACTTTTCTCAACATTATTTATTTCCATTAAACGCTCATTTCAATTCAACGCACACATGCGTTACTATTTTATCGTACTAATTAAAATTTATTTCTCTTCTTTTAAAATTAAAAGATCCCAATAAATGTAACTACAATAAATTTCAATGTTTAATTTTAAAACAATTCCCAATGATGAAACAACTATTTTCTTTTGATAGAAATTCAAACATGTTTACAAACATTATTGCATACAACAAGAATTATACTTTACTTAACAAATTAATGTTTTTCTTATTATTTAAAATCAAACTTATTTAAAAGTATGATTTAAATAAATAAACCTATGTTTTACTTTTATTAAACATCCATTCAATTCTTTATTTAAATTCGACATTCATTATTGCTATTCCTGTAATTAATATAATACAAACCAATATCATAAATTTCAATTTTATTATAAGTTACAACTTTTGTGATATTGCAATATATTGTCATTTTAAGAATTCAATTTAAGTTCATAACTCACATCTTAATATATTTTTGATTTATAGAAATCATAAATTTTTATTTTTAACTGTTTTTATTCAACAATTATATTAAATTTAATACTTTTAGAAGGTTAAAAATACGGGTCGTTATACTCTTTCGTACTCAAAACTTTTGGTCCTTGAAAAGAACGAGGTAAGGAAATTATCATTCTGAAATATTTTTACTCGAAATAATCAACTTATATAACATTCAAAATTTCCTAGTTTTATTATTTAACAAAAAATTTCTTGCTCCTAAAATTTCAAAAAAATTCAACGACACCTCCTTTTCATGGTTAGGTCTAAAATATTACACAATATCAATAATTACATGGTATACATCTCATTTCCATGATGAGGCATCCCAAAACATGGGGAAAACAATAAAATACTAATACATAAAACCGTAATCCGAAAACATACCTTTTATTTGCATTATAAGAAAGTTTGCTCATATGTAAGTGAGCAAAAGCAATCAAAATTGCATGCACGTCCAAATAGGCTTTATATGTACCTATCTCAACTCAACTTTGAATTTTAATTGCTTATAGAAAGATATAGAAAGCAATGTATGAGTCTAATAGAAACATACAACATGTATTCTTAATTCAGATCATTTCTTAACAAAGATTTAAAGTTCAAACTACCAAATTAGGTAAGGATTATAAACCAGAATTATGCAACATTGTACTAGTATTTAGAAACGACGTAACAACATAACAATGACATGCATAAGGCAATGTGATGCAACTAACCATATCGATGCAGTTCTACATGAAATTCTAGCGTGATGTAAAACTACATGTAACTAAATCATTATATTAACTATATGCAACAAAAAAACCATTCTTTATGAATTGATATTTATTTACTTACACAAAATGAATTTCCATTCAATGTTAAAATCATTAATGAATCACTTTTTAAAAGATTGCTTAAGTTTTAACATTCTATAAAATAATTCTTCATAATTACTTCATAATTACTTCATAAACATTCTATAACTATTTCATAACTATTTACAATTATTTCATAACTATTTTGTAAGTGTTTAGAAATTAATTACAAGTTAAGTATAAAATATTTAAATTAGAAAGACTTATAAAATTTAAGCTAAGTACAAAAAAATTTTAAATTCAAAATAAAATTGATTCTAAACTAAACCTTTATGTTTTTGGTATTCATCTTGAAGAGGAACCAAATATTCCAATATATCTTAAAAGATTAAGCCAATAAAACATTCAAATTTAATTACTTAAGTTTACATAAAATACATATGAAATATTCTCATAGTATTAGGCAAAGATTTTTCAAAAAGTTTGAAATGTTGTAATAAATTGATATCAAAACATTTTAAACAAGCTTTATAGTAAAGTTTTTTAGATCCGATGATTTATTAAACTCTTTATTTAAAATAAGTATAAACTCAAATATTATTAAACTAATAATATTCTCAAATCTTACATTAAATTTCTATTTCAAATCAAGAGTATAAAATTTCATATCTTTCATAATCATTTTATAAAATACTTATTTTTAAAATAATTATTCAACCATGAAAAACATTTACTTTCGATTAATACAAATTCAAATATTAAATGAACCTTTAAATTTCATACTACTACTTTGAAAACTAATTAAATATTTCAAACCTTTCTTTCAAAATACGTATTCAAATTTATTTCTCAAACATGTTGTATAGATAATAGTTTCCAAATCATTTGTTCCGTGAAATTTTAAAACCGAAAAATTCATATATATATTCTATTTGTATAATATCTCAAAATTTTATTTTTAAAGAAACTTATATAAATCTCATTTGAAAAATTAATTTCGAAATCCGTTTGCAAAATCAATAATCTTAGTATATCAATACTTTACAAAATTCATTTGTAAAATTCCTTACTTTACGTAGGGTAAATTCATTTATAAATATTCACAATAGACATCCTTCTAAATGTGTGTAAAATATTTGAAAATAATTATTTACATCATTACATATATTTAAAAAGAGGCCATTTAAATTATTAAACCCATTATTTGAAATTTTGCCAGTTTAATATAAAATAATTTTTCAAACATTATTTACAAAATAGTAATTATTAGCCTTTAAACATTATTGTACAAAATAACAATTTTACCTTCAAGGCATGTTTAATAAATAAAAAAAGTAATTTCAAAACACTATTAATAAATAATAATTATTAACTTTAAACAACATCAATTATGTAAATAACCTTTCACTATATTAAAATGTTGATAAACAACTTTTTAACATTTCTGAATAAATTAGTAAAGATATATAAGTTTATATCAAGTACTTTTATAACTCAATCTCTTAACAGGTTTATCCTTGTTCTTACAGACTTCGGTCCAGACATAAGACTAAAAATCTCTAAGTACTTAGTATACCTGTATCGATATCTAATGAAAATACTTGAAAACCTTTCAAATCAAATATGGAAAGTACCACTCAAAATTTCAACCATGGATCGTAGTTACACAATGGTTACGTCTTTATCCCATAGAATCCATAGTAATTGCAGGCAATCTCTGCCCCTCAATTTACACAATGAAAAACTGTGGATTGCAGTTACACAATGGTTAATCTATAGTAACTATAGACAATCTTTGGCCCTAGATTTACGCCACAAAACCATAATAGATCATAGTTACACAATGGTTATGTTGCTACCCCAGCTAATCCATAGTAACTATAGATATCACACCCTTCGATTTATACCATGAGAAAATAAAAATCAAAGGAAATCTAAGTTTATGTACAGACAACCTGCCTCAAATTCAATTGAATCCATCGAGTAGATTTTAAAGTGGATCTCCAATTTAAGATTTCCGTGCAGGGTACTTCTCCATATCTTCGATTTAAAAATATATCACATTATACATAGTTCCCTTCCATATCATAAACTTCGCATATATCATACTTATATAAACTCCATTTATATAAGATCATTACTTTCCACATTGAATACCATTCAAAATCAATAGTCTTTGAAATAACTTCGTACTTACATAAAATCCACTTTAAAAGATTCGAAAACTTACAAATCAAATATTCTACGTCATCGAAGGTCTTCAAAAATCAATAAGTTTCAAAATATCACTTTGGCTTCATATTTATATAAAATCTCAAAAATAATTTTTCCTTCTTCCTCAAAATCGAATACCATTCAAAATTCATTATTTTCAAAATCAATAGTTTTCAAATATATATAATAGAGACTTTATATAAATCAATTTTTTTTTAAAATCGAATACTTGTCAAAAATCATTTTACAAATAAATAAAATTTATAAAACATTAACCAAGTTCACAAACATTTCTTAAAACATACTTTCATTATGAAACATTTCAAAACTTAATTTCATAATTTTTGTAACTTAAAATAGTCTTATTCATTTTACTTAACAAGAATATTTAATGGTCTAAAACTTGTTTTAAATTCTACTATCTTTTTAATTTAATAGTTACAAAACTCAACTTTTATAGTTTCACTAAAACATTTAGCTTCAATTCCTATCTAAATTTGAAAATTTTCTACAATTCAAAATTGTCAAAAATTTCATTTTAGTTCGTTTCAATAATTGAAAATCGCCAATCAATATCTCAAACAAATGCACAATCAAGCTATCTTAATGCATACGATACTTGCGTCCATCACTTAACTAAAAACTCAAGAACCAAACACTGGGTTTTATTTCAAATCAACTGAAATAAATATATACATATATCTTATGTATAACAAATTAAACTTTAGGGATTTAAATAAAAAACCATTTCCAAAACAAACGTGCTGCAACGCTACTATAGTGGCTTCCCCCGAAAACTTGAAAATAAATGCCAATGATGCTCCAATCATCGCTGAAATTATTTTCCAACGACAGAAGTGAGTTCAATAGTTTCTATTTCTATTTGAAATCATTTTGAAAACATTTCTATTCGTAATCGCTTCCAAATACTACTAATATTATTTTCTAAATCTCAGAAAACTAATTTTGAAAACATTGAAATTTAAGTTCTCAAATTCGTGGTTTGAAATTCTTCTTAGTTATAAACCATATTTATATAAGTCGCTTCCTTGAAAAAAATCATTTCATAAGTGTAAACCTTTTTTAGATTAAAACAAAAACTTTTATTTAAATTTTAACCCAACGTTATCATCGAACGAACTTATAGTCAAATTGTGAAACTTAATTCACTAGATGGTCGATTCAATGTTCCCATAAATTACATTTACCTACCCATGTTACAAAAGTTAAAATTACTTATAAACCGGTTAAACACAATTCAAAAATCAACAATAATGGTAGAAGCTCATAAATTGGTCGAGCACAACTAATCAATCAGTAAATGATAATAATTAAATATTATCAATTTTTTTTTTCATAAAAACACATTATGAATAACTATATAACTTTACAAAATTTATGCTCTTTTATACAAAACAAACCTAGGTAAAATCATTTCATTTACCTACTTCAAAACATTTTGTACCACTAACAAATATGCTCTCTTGTATATAAATATATATACACTCAACCTCATTTTGGGGTATTACTAACCCTATCTCTAATGAATTCGGTCTACAAGCTTAGGTGTTTGCTCAACCTAAGCTTTGATACAAACAGTGATGACCCACTTTTTTAGTCAATTCAAGTCGACAATAAATAACACATGTCCAACTCAAACTGTCCAAAAGGCAGTTACAATGAGTTTTATTCTAAAGAAATAAGATATAAAAGAACAAAAATACAAAATCTCACAGCGAAATAAAAAAATATAATAAAGGCATAAACAGTCCATGAAGCTAATTTACGATATACATTTGATTTCATGTTACAATAACATCAGAGTTATATATTACAAATAAAATAAAAAATGCAATGGAATAACACTAGTAAATACGGTCTTCAAACTCCGTCTTCATCTTCAAGAAACATAAATCTTTGAAACGCTGAAATACTCCGTCTGACCCGAGCATAAAGGAAAACAATACATTCGTGTCAGATTCAAAAATTCTCATATAAGTTAAATCAAAATTAGGCAAAATATGGGTGCAAATAACTTCATTACGACTTAAGAATTTACATAAAAAGTTTTAGAGTTCTAAAACACATTTTTAGAATTTTTCGATAAGGTTCATATTTTCTCACCTAATTTAATAACTTCCACAAATTCCAAATGGATAACTTCAAATTTAAAATTTTAAAACTATTAAATTACTGAAATAAATACATGCTCTTTTTATCAAATATTCTTCAAATAACATACTGAAGTATAAGAAATTTGCAAGTTACTTTTACAAATTTCCAAATCTCAAAAATTCCATTTTTAAAGTATAAAATACCAAAATCATTAAATGGTTGAATTTAAACATAGATTTCTTTAAAAAACATTTTCTTTTACTATAATGAAGTTACAAAAATCTTACAATACCTTTTATTGCAATTTTTAGAAAAAATATCTATATCATTAAATTTGAATTAAAAAAATTTATAAATGAATTTTCAAAACTATTATTTCAAAATCCGATTTAAGAAAAGTTTCCAAAATTAAAATTTTTACAACATAAAAATTTTCGAAGATTCAAAATTCAATTTATGAAAATTTTCCAAAGTTTCAAAAAAATTCAATTTATGAAAACCTTTCAAATTTGCTGAAATGACAATCAAATTTTTCAACAACCATTCCTTAACAGATCAGGGAAACCGTACATCCTAATAATTCACATATCAATATAGGATCACTAAGGGTTCATATTAAAATTCAGTGGTCTAATGATCAATATGGCAATTCATATAATAATGATAAAACATGGTGATAACAGAGATATATCAAAATCAATGAACAATATACATCCAATCGCACTATCATCCATCACAACATCATCAATCACAACATACAATCAACATCCAAATCAACCAATTCAAACATATATCACATCAGTCATTAATTATCGAATTCGGGGTATTTAACTAGAAGTGGTATTCAACTTCAATATCAATTTAAATGTAAAATTGAATTCAATTTAACTTTCAAACAACAATCAATATCCTTTGCCACTTCATGAATCGAATTAAATTGCAGTATAATTTTTAGTATTGCATAAGTGGGTTTAAGCACTAACCTTTATTAACGAATCTAAAAATTAAGCTGAAGCGAACAACTATGAATCTAATTCCAAGGCAAGACAATGTCGATAGGAATCCAACGCAATAGATGGCATCCAAATCTGACCTCGTGTGTAGAAGATATGAATTTATTAACATTTAGAATTTATTTGATCAATAAATAACTTAATTGAAAAGTAATTAAGACTAATTATCATCGATAATCATGATTAACACTAATTATCTCTTCCTCTTCCTATATTGCACTCGTCCTCATCGCCGTTCGATATTTGCTCGCCGCCGCCTCCAGCATTCGGTTGTCGTCGCTTTTCGGCCACTGGTAGCCCCGACCGTGACAACCCTATCGCCACCGGCCTCTTCCATTATCTCATCGCCGTTCGAGCAAAAAAAACTACCAAAGTCGCACCGTTCAACTTGAAACTGCAGCCGCCACCAACCAACGATGACATAAAACTCGAGCTTCAAGTAGCTCTCGACATTCTCCACAACTTTCGTTTTAGCATTTCCACCTACGTCGACGATGTAAATTGAAACCCTAACTGTCGCCTTTGTCTTGACTTCACCACTGCCTCGCTTCATCGTTCGTTGATCTAACCTGTCAACACACTCATCTCACTAAGCCGAACATTTTTCATGTTGGTGAACTTCACCTAAATTGGCCTCTAAGGGCACCGATCGATGAGGGCCGTTAGATGGGAGGGTTTGGTTTCATTTGGGGTTGCGCAGAATGAAAGAGAGATGGAGAGACATTATATAGATTTTATTCGATTATTGTTCACCCAAAAATCACGGACCCCAAATGAGACATGCTCGCTGACGTTTCTAGCCAAATACCTCTATTCCGGATCAATGAAACTAGTTTCGGGACTCAATTCGATTATACACAAAAGTTAACCTTTTCATGGTTCGATAAAAATGAAATCAATTTAATTCAAATATATTCCAATTATAGTTATGGGAATCTAATATTTTAAATTTTTAAATATATCATTAAAACAGAGATGTTTCATTAATAATTTGTTTTCTGTTATTATTACATTTGAATCGAATTTGAGTATTTGCACTAGTCAAATATTTAACTAGTTTTCTAATTGAATTCAAACTTTGTAGATTTTTTTTTTCAAATTTCAAAACCAATTAATTCCTTTTCAATTTAAACTTGTTAAAATACTTTCCAATTATACAATTTTAATTTATTGAAATTTCCAATTTAGTATAGAATCATTTTCTATCATCAACTTAACTCTTTAACGGTTGTCCACATTTTGCTCAAAATTGAATTTTCCCATTCTTATAAAATCATTCTTATATTAAAAAGTGAAAATATTCATTTTAATTGTCTCAACTTTATTTATTTTCATTAAATGCTCATGTCAATTCAACACATACGTGCGTTATTCTTTTATCTTATTAGTTAGAATTTATTTCTCTTTTTTAAAAAATTAAAAGATCCCAATTAATATAATTACAATAAATTTCAACATTAAATTTTAATATAATTCCCGATGATGAAACAACTATTTTCTTTTGATAGAAATTCAAACATGTTTATAACTATTATTATATACACCAAGAATTATACTTTACTTACCAAATAATTCGTTTTCTTATTATTTAAAATCAAACTTATTTAAAAATATGATTTAAATAAATAAACATATTTTTTACTTTTATTAAACATCCATTCAATTTTTTATTTGAATTCAACATTCTTTATTATTATTTCTGTTATTAATATGACACAAACCCATATCATAAAATTCAATTTTAATACAAGTTACAACTTTTACCTTACTACAATCTGTTGTCATTTAAGAATTCAACTTGAGTTTATAACTTACGTTTTAATAATTTTTTCATTTATAAAAATCATAAATTTTACTTTTAACGGTTTTTTTCAACAACTATATTAAATTTAGTATTTTTAAATGGTTAAAAATACGGGTCGTTACATCTATGAAAGGTGGTACGCTTTTGATCCATGGCTTACATGTTAGAGTATTGTTTGATACTGGTGCATCATATTCTTTTATCTCTCATTGTTTGGTAGATGAGCTTAGTTGAGAACCATCACACCTTGTCACTTCCTTAAGGGTTGCAAATCCACTATGAGGTTATGCAACTCTTAGGTTGAGATATGACCATTTAAAGTTTTATGTGTTTGGTCATAAATTTGCCTATAGTTTGTATGTGTTTGATTTTATGGGGTTTGGAATTATACTGGGTATGGACTGGTTAAGCAAATACGATGCTAGGACATTTTGCCAATATAGGAAAATATCACTAAAGCATATAATAGTAGCAATCGAATTATATAGTTGGTAGACAACTCAAATTTTGATGTTTGTGCTTTATTGGGTGCAAAGGAGGAGGAAGATGAGTTAAATTGAGTTTTCATCGTTAAAGATTTGCAAATGTTTTTAGCCTATTATAGATTACCACTGAAATGAGCTATTGAGTTTTGAATAGATCTTGTACCAATAGCTGAACCTGTAAGTGAACTGCCTAGCAGAATGACACCTACTGAGATGAAGGAGTTAAAGTTGCAACTTGTGGACTTAAAAGGAAAGAATTTAATTAGACCAAGCAATGCACCTTAGAGGGCGAACATGGTGCTTGTGAAGAAACCAGATGGGTCATTGAGATTGTGTATTGACCGTCGTAAGTTGAATGAGAAGACAATAAAGAATAGGTATCCTATGCCGAGAAATGATGATTTATTTGAGTAGTTGAGTAGAGCTAAAGTATTTTTCCAATTGTATTTGGCGATAGGGTTCCATCAATTGAGGGTGGCGTAGGACACTATCCTTTAACGGCGTTTCGAACTAGATATGTTTCCCACACACATGTTAGTAGTGTCATTCGGGTTGACTAATGTGTCTGCTTTCTTTGTAGATTTGATGAACAGGATCTTCCAAGAGCATTTGGATAGGTTTGTGTTAGTATTTATAGATGACATCTTGATATATTCTAGGAATGAGCAAGATCGTGAGACTCGCCTTAGAAAAGTTCTTGAGATATTGAGGCAACATCAATTAAAAGCAAATTTTTGAAGTGTCTTTATGGAGAAGAGTAGTGAAGTTTCTTGGTCATGAAGTTTCAGAAAAAGGGTTGTCCATGGATTCAGCTAAGACTGAAGCAGTTAATAATTGGAAGACTCGAGACGGTGATCGAAATAAATAATTTTCTTGGATTAGCTGGCTATTACCAGAGATTTATCAAAGATTTCTCTCGTATAGTAGCAGTGATGACTAACTAACAAGATAGGACATGAAGTATGTTTGGACCAATAAATGTGAGGAGATATCCTTGGAGTTAAAAAATTTGTTGACCAATGCGCCCATGTTAGTTGTACCAGATGGTAATCAGGATTTGGTGGTGTACACAGATGCATAAGGAATAGAATTAGGAGTCGTATTTATGCAAAGAGGTAAAGTGATTGTCCATGCATCTCGACAGCTCAGACCACATGAAGTTAGGTATCCGACTCATGATTTGGAGTTGGCTACAGAATTTTTTTCTTTAAAGGCGTAGGAACGATATTTTTGGAAGAAAGATTCAAGTTGTATACGGATTACAAGTGTTTCAGATATTTATTCTCTTAGAAGGTGTTGAATATGAGACAACAGAGGTGGTTAGATTTCGTAGTAGCTTGTGATTTTGGTATTGAGTATATGCCAGAGAAATGAAGCAAGGTAGATGATGCACTAAGCCAAAAACATTAGAAAGTGGTGTTATATATGTTGGTAGAATGAAAGATTTAGAGGCGTTGACTACTTGTAGTGTGCAGTTAAGATCGACGAGTAGTTATAGTCAGAATACTACAATGCTTATTTAGAAGTTCGACCAATATTGATCGAGAGGACTACGTCTAAGCAAAGAGATGATCTATGGTTAGCTGAACAGATTAGAAGGTGGAGCTGAGATTGATGATTTAAAGAACTTGACCAGAATTAATGGTTGAGAAAGAAGCGATGATTATGTGTTCCAGAAATGGAAGACCTAAGGAAGGAAGTTCTTAGGATGTGTCATCGATTGAAGGTTACTATTCATCCTGAAGGAACTAATATGTACCAGGACATGAAGAGAAGTTTCTTCTAGGATGGTATGAAAAGGGACTTAGGCTTATGGGTAAAGCAATGTTTAAATTGTCAACAAGTAAAAGCCGAACATCAGAAGGCAAGTGGATCACATTAGCCTTTATATATAATGGTATGGAAATGAGATTCTCTATATATGGATTTCATTGACAGGTTTCCAAGGTTGAATAGGAGAATTGCGAGTATTTGGATTATAGTGGATAGACTGACTAAGAGTGTACATTTCATTCTAGTTAAGTCGATAAGGATGACACCTATTTTAGCCAAGTTATTTATGAAAAATGTTGTTAGACTTCATGGGATTCCTGGTAGTATAGTCAGCGATAGGGATTTTTATTCCCAAGCGAATTCTTAATGAGTCCGCAGGATGTTTTGGGCACCAAGCTCAAGGTGAATACAACTTACTATCCATAGATAGATGGGAAAACGGAAAGAGTTAACAAAATCTTGAAAGATTTGTTTAGATCCTATGTGTTAGATTTTGGAGGATCGTACGAAGACCATATACATTCATTCGAATTTTCCTATAACAATAGCAATCAGCTAGTATATGGGTGGCACCTTTTGAAGCTATGTACGGAAGGTCATGAAAATCACCCGTACGTTGTTTAGAGACTGGAGATAGGCTAATTCTTAGTCCAAATTTAGTGAGATAAACCACGGAAAAGATAGACATGATCCAAGCGAGAATGAAGGAAGCTCAATTGAGGCAGAAAAATTATGCATATACGAGGCGTAAGGACTTAGAGTTGTTAATTGGAGATTATGTTTTTTTAATAGTATCACCAATGAAAGGGTATAATCTGGTTTGGAAAGTAAAAAAAATTAGCACTTAGATTTGTTGGACCCTTTCATATTATAGAAAGGATCGGAAAACTCGCTTATCGAAGATAGATACTGATTAGTTTGGTAGGAGTCCACAATATTTTTCATGTTTCTCATCTTAGGAAGTATGTTCACGATCCAGGGACTAATATCGCTCCGACCGTATTGGAAGACTTAGTGGTGGAACTAGACCTGATGATTTCTAGGCAATTGGTTCGTATTGTGGCTAGGGATGAGAAGTTAAGAAACAAGAAAGTCATAATAGCAAATGTCTAGTGGACCGATAACTAGAAAGACTGTACTTGAAAGGTAGGGGACATGATTAGAGATACCTCCTAATTTTATTTGATGATATGTTTTATATTATTGTTATGTTTAATGCTATGTACCTTGTTGTAATTTCGAGGATAAAATTCTTTAGGGAGGAGAGTCTGTAACACCCCTGATTTTGATTAACCTTATTTACGATATTTAATTAGATAAATTGAATAAAATAATGTACAATCATAAAGAGAATGAGATTTGATAATTAGAATGGGTCATACCTTAACTAGTAAGTTAATAGGATTGATTATAACTTAAATAGGAAGGAGGAATTTATATGAAATGCAAAATAAGAAAAGGCTTTATTTATTAAACCTAAACCCTTCCAATCTCACTTCCTCATTCACAATCACTTCACCTAAACACTATTAAACTCAAGGTCGGCCATTACTAAGGAATTCAAGAGAAGGAAAAGCTAGGAAACAAGAGGAAAGCTTAGGGGAAACAAATCTAAACTCAAATCTCATTTCTCTTTATCAAATCAAGGGGAATAATGAATAACCATCCCAAGTATGCTTTTTTATTTTTGGTTTTATGATTAAACCTAAATCTTATGATTGTTATTATGCCATGTTGTGGATGAATGATGATTATATGTTTATTGATAATTTATTGGATTTATTATGAAATTATTTAATAGGTTTTGAGAGTGAAAACCTAGTTTATGACATCCATTTGACTTGAATTTGGATATGACGTTAGAAACATTATTTTAGAAGTGGGATTTTAATTTTATAAATTTCCAAGCAAGTACGAATATTTTATGAATTTCCTAAGTGGAGAATGAATTATTGTAATTTTTGAGGATTTTTCATAAGTTTTTATGATTTATTATGAATTTATTAGGTTGGAAAAGCATAATAATTGTATTAAAATATTAATAGAAAATTAATGGTTTGCGAATTATTTGGGAATGATAATTCTGATCTATAGCAGTTTTCTAAAAAGGATTTGATAAATAAGTTTATAATCTAATAATAATTTGATAAAGAATTGGAGATGGTGAAAAGATATTGCATTTTAAAGTAATAAAATAGTTTTTATGTTAATTACAAGATTACCACGTCACTATTAATCGATGTCGATGTCCATCCATGCTGCAGCTATTGATGCCATATATTTTATATCGACTATGGTAATGCCATTAGTACTGCTTTAAAGATAAAGGTATTATGGCAAAAATGTTGCATATTTTATACTGGCAATAGTAATGCTGCAAGTTTTCACTATGGTTTTAAACAATGCCGCTTGTTTTCAATATCAACTCCTTATACTATTGTGCCGCACTTATCCAAACCAGCATTAACATTTATAGCAGCAATGATGCTACATATCTTCATTACTATATAAAGAGGCACTAATCCCGCATTGCTTAATTTCAACTTTATCACTTTAAGGTAGTAATGTTGCATATGTATATTACTTTCGACATCAATATAAATGGCAACGATGCCGCCTATTTTCTATATTGACAAAAACGATATAAATGACTCCTTGATATTGATGCCAAAGGTCATCAATGTCGGTATTTCCATATTTTCAAGTTTTAAAGCTTTATACTATGCAAAAAAAGAATATGCCGCTTATATTCGGCCACCTATATTAAGTGTGCGACATAAATGATTTTGGCCTTATTACCTCATACTTTATTAAATTAGATCCTTTAACATAATACCGATATAGAAGGAGTGCGATAACCCATGCCGATGATATTAATGCCACACTTTATCAATTCAATTGGTTTTATTATATATGCCTTTATAGCCTAAGTTTTTAGATGTGCGACGACCTTAAATTGATTTCGAAGCTAATGAAAGTTATTTTATAAACGCGTATATCTGGGCATAGTATTTTGGATTAAATAAAGGGCTATAATTTCCTTGTTTTCAAGTATTATTTCAAGGGTTAATTCATTAACAAAGAACTATGTTTTTAAGGAAATAAAGAGGGCATTTAGCCTAGAATTTTACTAGTGAAATTATTATTCTTATCACCATTAGATAAATTATGGTAGGATAAATGGATTCAAGGATTAGAGAACATAAAATCATATAATGGGACTGGTGTAGGATAGCGTCCTATACTTCAATTGTTAGCCCTTAGTTGATATTAGTCCACAATTACAGTGTTTAACAACCCATCCTAGAACAAGCCTAAATTTCGACCCAGAAGAGGCCCATCGAAATTTAGATCCATTCTAGGAAAGCTATTGGTTGTAAAAATAAAATAACATTGCAGAGCCATATCCAACTTTCAGAACTCACATCGGATGGAACAAAATATAATAACAAAGTTTACCTATTTATTTCAAACCCTAAAATGTCAAAATACAAAATTCCATAAACCGTAACATAATATATGTTACATGGATACACTTTACAGCAAGCACTAATAACAAATACCGCCACAAGCTAAGCTTCTTTATCTCTAAGCATCCTCATTGCCATCACTCCACCCTTAACATGTGTTGTAATAAGGAGGGAGTCAGAACAACAAGTGTCTGTGAATAAAAACCTCGAGTCTTGCCCTTTCAATACTTGGTCACTATATTTCAAAATAAGAATATGTCTACGAACATTAAACCATTTAAATCATTTAATAGTTATTTATAAGGTAAGGAAGTGGTCCAACCACTTAATACCTTATATTCCAGAAGTTGATCCTATATCCCAATCATAAGTCATAAATTGCTAATAATGTGAAAGACTGTACCTGAGCCACCCAATACTTCCCAGTGGAAATTTGGCAGACTCTAACATCCCCTATCTAGAGGCCCAAAGCTAAGCGCTATTGATGCTGCCATCATCCATAGTATTAACTTCCAATGACCAAATACAATAATGTTAATGGTACCCATAATATCAGAAGCACATGAATATGAAAAAAAATCACACTTTCACAAAAACAACATTTTTCACTACACTTCATAAAACATGTTTCATATTCAGATTACATAATCCCATATTTGTTTCCCAGGTTCGGATAAAATATACTTTTACAAAATACACCAAGAGCGACATATGATGATGCCCCATAGGTTGACCAGAGTACTATATAGTTATATCTAACTTAATACAACACAGCGGAATCAAACAAAATAAATCTACGACTCCTAATTATCTATTTTTCAGGCACCTTCTCATCTCCGGAAGCTTTATTCTCCAACCTACTAAAATACAAAAAATCTTCAACCTCAACCCTCAGCCTACACAAATCAATTTTGAGCACCCGAGAGTTTAAGGGGAAAAACATAAACTTTAGGTCAAACATAGAGCATAGTGTAAATAATACAATACATCTCGGTTATTGACATTAAGTGAGACCACGCTGCTTAGCGGAATGGGTTTCTCCTCGCAACATCCTTTTAAAACATATCTTTTGCAAATATTTTCCTGTAACCAAAACTGGTTAAAAACCGTAAAGTATTATTTTACAAGCATATACATCATGTAACAAATGAACTATCTATTGGAACAATATAATTTTGTTTGGCTAATTACTAACCTTAGGCTCACTCAGGCCTAACAGATAATATAATCAATAATCTAACACCTGTTAGACACTCCTCTTCTGGACGACATGTCCTTAACTATCTGTTAAATACTCCTCTTTTGGATGGTCTGTCCCCAACTTAACATCTCGCAGAATCACCTGATCCTAATGGTTTTGCGGGCTCACCAATAAACAATCTGAATACAAACATATATTCCCTTCTGTGTGTAATCATAATTTTAGTCTTACCTATGACAAAGCCCTATACACTGGAATTTCAGACGAAATTAGCTGGGGCTAATAGCTAATGTATAGGGCACGACCATATACTAGTCCCATCTGGAATTTTAAAATCTAAGTCATTTTACTTAGGGAAACCTTCCCTTAAATTTCCTTGAAAACGTTTTCTCAAATTGATTTAAAATCTCTAAACCAAACTTAAACAAGGAAAATACATATATTCTATGCTTTACTTGAAATCACCTTGCCATGTTATATACATATACACTCTACTCAAACCTTTGTTGACGAAAACATTTAAATCTTTGAAAGTACCCATCCAAATCCATTGAAAGTATCCCTTTCAAAACCATTGAAAGTACCTCTTTCGAAACCATTGAAAGTACCTCTTTCGAAACCAAGTAAACCCTTCTTCTAACAAAGGCCGAAAAACAAAACATTCCTTTCGAACCGATTCAACATTCCTTTCGAAAACGCTTGAAAAACCTTTCCTTCGAAAGCTTTAAAACCTTAGACATCCTACCTTTAAAACACTTTAAACACTGCCTTTCGGAACTTTTAGAAAACCTTTCCTTTCAAACCTTTCGAAACCATTAGGGAACCACCCCTTCAAAACCATTCTTTAAAATCTTCCGAAAGTAGTTGGATTCAATTTAAAGTATGTGGAAACACCTTTCAAAACCATTTAAAACTAAACCATTCGAAGCTTTTGGGTTTTACCTTCAACAAAGAAAAAGGGTCATAAGACATTTATGTCAAAAGCATTCCTATGTAAAAAGGTATGATGTCGAACCAACCTTCCGAAAGCATTGGAGAAGCGGTAGGTTTTATAAAACAAAGTACACCCTTCGAAACCATTGAATTCGAAAGGTAGAAAAGCGATCATAAAGGGCTTCGACCTAGTTGAAAACATATATTTAAAACAAAGGCGCAACCTCTTAAAACCATTCTTTTAAAGCCATTGACCTTGTCGAGAGCAAACCAAGTTGAAAGCTATACCGTCGAAAGCAAAGCAGGTGCATTTTCATTTAAAACAAAGCAACGCTTCGACCCCTTCGGAACCCTTAGTTTCGACCTCATACCTTCCCCTTTCTTTCCAATAAATTGCGCACCAAGTCTTTGGTGCCATGCGCATTGGTTTCAGTGGTGATAGAGGCGGGGGAACTAAGTCGAAAGCCACCTAAGATGGAAACTGTAACGACCCGCCGTTTGGATGGTTTAAATCGGCAATAAACCACACACGTTGTAACGACCCAGGATTTCTGTTGATTGAAATTTGTATATTTAATTGATTTTAAATAGCAACAAGTAAAATTTATAAGTCGAATAATTTATTTTTCGAATATCTGGATTTAATTGGATAATTAAATCGACATTTTAATATTTGAAATTACAGAAAAATTTGGAAATTGGGTTTAATGATTAAAATGATTTATAAAGTTATATTAAATCATATTGGAGTTAGAACAATGTTTGGAACTTTTAAAATTGAATTAAAAGTTAATTTGTGAAAATTGAATATTTTAATATTTAATCAACTAGTGAAAATAGTCATTTTTCAAACAGTCTTGGATTTCAACGAAACTAGTTTCATCAGATCCATAATTTTAAATTATTGTATGGTTTCAAATTTTGTGTCAATCGGATTTACGGTTTGTCCGGGCAAGCCAAAACGCATAGAAATTTATTTAATCGATTTAATTAAAATTGATCGTTTATTTCCGTAACTCGAACATATGATCAAATTAGCTTTCGAAACACGTTCCATTGTGTCCGAAACGCGGGGTAAACCCTAGAAACGTCAACCGACACGCTTCGTTTGGAGTTCGGGAAATTTCGGATGAATGGTAATTTGAGAATTTTCTATTAAAGGACGAATTATTCATTTTTTTCACAAGAAACCCTAGTTGCAAGCTTCAGGCCGCCACCTCTAAAAACAACGGCCGAAATTGTTCCTCTTCTCCCTCAATTTTCTTCAAATCCCTCAATTAATTCAAAAAGTTTTCAACTACAAAGATGAAGAGCAAGATGAGAACTTCGATATGAACGGTCGAGATCGAATATGGAGCGACGTGGAGGGGGAAAATGGCCCGCGTTCGTGGGTCGTTTGCGCACTTTTTTCAAGCCCTAGCCGTGATCGAGCTTCGTGCCGTGGTGGTCGTGGGTAGAGGCGAGGATGAGCTACATGATAATGGTTCCTGATCGACGTCTAGCCTCGAGATGGAGGAGTGAAAATTCGAAACCTAGTGGTGTGCGTTGGGTTTCGAACGGCTAGAGATAACATGATTTCACGAGGGAAGAAGAAAGAAAGGGGCACGGTCTAGATTTCTTCAAGCAAATCTAACAGCCAGAGGTTTAAAAATAATAAAAGGAATTGTAAATTTTATTTTATAAAATGTGTACAAACTTTAAAATAGTGTAACTTATTCATACGAGGTCGGAATTTGACGAGACGACTTGCATCGGGTTCGTTTTGTCGAATACTATGCAATGGAGCTGGATTGGAGTTGATTGGAGTTAGTTAAATTTTCGGGTAAAATTAAACGCATGTTTAATTTTATTCGAAACAAAACACTGCAACTGTTATCGGAAACCCAAGGTGAGAACTTCTCACCCAATCGAAATGGTTTCGATTTAAATTTTAAATAATTAAATTTTAAATTGCTTGATTGGGTTGATTATATGCTTGGATGATAAATTGCTATCTGTTGTATTGAAATAGATCCTATACGCCGCATATTAAACGGAGATTATTTATTAATCACATATATCGCGATATTCCACCTCGAAGTGGAATTGGTATTATATATGTACTTGGAGTTGATTTTCCCGCATTATATAGCGGATGAGACCCTATTGCGCCGCATAATAGCGGATAATATTTTATAAATCCCATATGCCGCGATATTTCACCTCGAAGTGGAATTGGTATTGTGCTAACATCTGTGAATGCAGGGAAACAGGTTGGGGGGATCCAACTGGATTCCTCAAATGATTGAATTTGTTTCAATGTTGTGTGTTGATCTATTTATAATCCGCGTGATTATCTTTGTGATTGAAATCATTAAAGGCTAAAAATTTAGCCGAATATACTTTTGGTATCGTTAGATGCCGAAAATAAATAAAATTGGATTTTTGAAAATTTAAGTTGAGAATTTATAATAAAATTTATTTTTGGGAATTGGATTAATTCAGCTGAAGGAATTTTTTTAAATGATAAAGTTTTATTTTTATCTTATTGAATAAAATTCCAAAATATGGTAAAAAGGCTTAATAAATGGATTTTGATAATATTATTCAAAGGTTGAAAATTTATTCAAATATGGATTTTAAAGAGTTGGAAAATAAAAGAATTTGTATTCTTTAAAAAGAAATTATTTTGAAAAGAAATAAATTTAGGAATCCATATGGGAATAGATTTTGGTAATTGAAAATAGATCTTTTGGAAATCCATTTGGAAATTTATTTGGTGTTTTGAAATGAATTTGGAATCAATTTGGAAATGAATTTGAGGTTTAGTAGAAACTGATTTCAATTTGAAATTTGAATGAAATTCACTTAGTGTTTAATTTCTTGGAAAATCAATATGGAATTTGATTTGGTGTTTTTGGAAATCAATTGAAACCTGATTTTGGTGTTGAAAGTGTATAATTGAAATCGATTTGAAAAATCGTATAAAAAGTGAATATTTGGAAAATGTGAATTCACGATGAAATTTATAAGGGAAATTTGTTTTTAAAATAAACATTGATTTATTTTTAAAAGTGTGGAAATAAATTTACGGATTTGGAACGTAAATTTAATAAATCGGTAAGGATTTATTTAATTGGTTTGAATGAACCATTTTGAAATGAAAGTGTATCCTCCCTGGAAAGCCGAATAAAATTTCTGAATAGCTTTGAAAAAAAAATTTATTCATATATATAAAATTCTAGTATTGGTTTTGAAAAGGATACTTTGATGAAATTTACCTCTTAAATTATTTTAAATCCTTTAAGTAAAGATTTATTAAATTGTTTATAGAAATTATTATTTCTAAGATTTAATCAGTAATTGTTTTAGAAAATAGTTATTTAAATAGCTATACTCTATTTACTAATTTTATTTTGAAAAATTAGTTTGGGTTTAAGTTTATATAATATAGGTATAATATTTTATAACTAATATTTTAAGCAAAGAGTTTAAAGAAAAATAGTTTTATTCCAAAGTGTTTTCCGGATATATTTTGGATAAGAGATTTTCAATTATTTTAAAATATTTGAACTCGGCAGATTTCCAGTGAAAATGAATAACTATTTGTAAGTGTTTTCCGCTTAAGGAAAATGATTTGAAATTTAATTTCAAAAGTTGTAAAGGTGAAAATTGATTTGAAATTTGTTTTCAAATGGTTGAAGTGTGGAAATTATATCTTGTAAAGATATTTTTGAAAATAAATAATTTGGGAAATTATTTGAAATCGGGTGATGTTGTGAATATTGATTGATAATTAAATAACCGACTGTCAATATTGACCCTTAAATGGCCATTTGTTGTGAATTGGTTGAAATTGAATGCTACACTTATTTTTAAATTATTGCGCTCGTTATTCGGATTACCCATTCTGAATAGTGATACGACGTAATGGATAGCATTGAAGACCGGTGGTGAAGACCGGGTATTTGTGAAAACGATAGGATGACCTATCGATTGTCTCTGCACCGTTAGCTACGGTATGGAGATTTCCTTTGTGATGGGAAATTCGATCGGGATTGTGAATACCCGGATTGCAAGGGCTTCTTTTGAAGTGCCTTCGGTTCTGTTCGAACCCGGAATAGACTTGTATGGTTACGTGTCTGACATTACATTTTGAGATATAAAGCATATTTCTTTCAAATACATCTCTGTTGGTGGCGGAGAATTTATTCTCTTAGCTTAACGCCCTTCTCTGAGACGTACGAGCTCAGAGGTTTTGTAATTGAAGGTTATCAGCGATATACTCCCAATTTGGTAATGTGGAATACTGAGTGTTGATGTGTGATGATTATTTATTGATCATTTGTTGATCAAAGCGTGGCTTTGTGAAAAAGCGTAGCTTTGTGGACGAGACTTCGTCAGACCTCACACCCCGGAAATGGTCGAAACAGGAATATGCGGCAAGGTTATGAGGGTCGCGCCCTTTAGGATATGTCATTTCCTTCTGGAAAAGGGTGGTGTCAGGTATGGAGCCGTGATGCTTAACCTATGTGGTTGCTCCAATCTCATTTTCTGTGTGGTTGTTGCTTTATGATCGAGGGCTCTCGGATTAAGGTCCCAAAGGACCGGGGGTGGCATACTCGAGTAGTAGTTACCTAGTTACAAAGGTAACACGGCCTTGTGTTGGCAGAGATCCGGTTAGGTTCTCGGGACTTCCCGCCGGAGACGGTCCCATGTGGCAGTATGAAGTTCCATAGCCTGACCATTTGTTGGAAATCCAAAGAAACAATACGAGCCTTATACGGTTTTAGTTGTATAACCTGCCATTTACTTGTGGTGGCGTCCCACTGTTTAAATGGTAGCTATATTAGGCATAGTTCGGAATGTCTATGCAGGCTAAGATTAATATTCTATTTTCGAAATGCTTTCATCACTATGCACTAATAATAATATCAAAAATGATTTGTTTTGCGTAGTAAGCATCTTTGACTATCATAAGGAGAAATCTCCTCCAATTCTGCATTTGCATTGTGTGTGTGCGGGGAGGCCTTATGGTAGTTTCATTTTCCAAAAGCATTGCGGATATTTTTCACTTCCCTTGTTGTTGTTGTTTTAAAAATAAATAACTGCTTTAGTTCTCACACCAGTCCCATGACTGACCTGGAGTTTATTGTTCTCTTCCTAAATTCTGGGTGCCCATAATTTTCCACACAGGCAGCCTAGAGACAGGTTATCAGGTCATTCTGGATTCAGAAGTGCTTTGGAGCTCAGGAGGCAAGTTGGATGGCAAGACATACCACTTGTCTATGATATTATCTTTTCCGCTGTAGAATTAGCTTGTAAGGACAAGTTTGTATAGCTGTCCATTATTGTATTGTGTTGCATATTGACTCTGATAATGTAATGTAATGTGACGTAATGTAATAACTGATATAGTTCTTTGTTTTAAAGATATTCATTTATCTATTATATATTGTTCCGCTGCGATATGTGAGATTCTGTTATTGTCACTGTTTTCTTCTTCTATCTTCTTCTTCTTCTACCTTTTTCTTCTTCTTAAACCCTAAGGGTTCGGTTTTTTGGCATTCGATTGTTCAGCAGTTGATACAGTGGACGTAGTGATGTCGATTTTCGGAAGTCGAAGAATCGGGTCTTTACACATGTCAACTCAAACCATTCTAACGGGAGGATTATTAATGGGGTAAATAAGAAAATAAGAGAAAAGAAAGAAAAACTGAACACAGAATCTCATAGTGGAATGACAAAATATAAGAATCAAATAAATAGTTCATGAAGCTATTTTACAAATAACATTTGATTACACTTTGATGATATATCAGAGTTATACATACAGCAGGAATAAATAAATAATGGAGCGGAACAACATGATACAGTGGAATAATAATAATATAATGCTAAACTCTGTCTTCGTCCTCCAGAAATCAAGTCTTCAAAATTGAAATGCTCAGGCTGACCCGAGCGTAATGAAAAGACAAAACACTCGAGTCAGAACTAAAAGATCTTATGCAAGTTAATCAATAGTAAATAAATATGAGTCTAATGGCTTCAGATATGTTTACGGGATTTTACATCTCCTATCCAGTGTATAATGTGCGTGCAATAACTAAAAGAGATGTTCGGGATTTCCATCTCTTAAGGATCCGTTAAACTATTTATATGTAGTAATATACGCTATATAAAATGTCTATCAGTAAAGTAAAGTATTAAAATAGCATTAAGGCATTATCCATATCCCATTAACACGTTTCATAAATATCGTAGACTATACAGTACTGTAAACTCCACCAAACTGGTAGGCTATCAGGGAGCACTCCACAGGTACGACACGAACCCAAATCGTAGTGGGCTCGATAAGGCATATGACCAAGCACGTCGGGCAATGCCTAGGGTAGGATTCTACTGTTTTGCACTCCTAGACTGGTGGTAATGCATAACAGCTACTACCACCAACCTCAGAACACACTCCCGTAATCAAATCGAGGGTGGCCACCAATCAATCATAAAGTAACAGATTTGGTATCGAAGAAATATGCCCGATCGGTGGAGCGACCTCACTTGGCCCAGTATAGCTACTGTTTTAGTCATATCAAGCTGACCCGAGGGGTCAGGGCTGTGTTCTACCTCATACAGTAGCATTTTCCAAACTGTCCTACTTTATTCTGGATTCTCCACCACGTGCACAGTTGTTAAAGTGGTTTCGAAATTGGCAGAGAGTACGACAATATTTGACCTCGGTCTCTTTAACAACCATCGTTATATTTTTCACACCGTGGTCATTTCAAACATTTTTTAATAATAAATCCAGAAAATAGTTTATACTTTCATATCTAGATATCCATATACTATTCCAAAAGTATAAATATATTCATAAATACCGAGGATGATTTCTTTCAATCAATTTCGAAAATAATTTATAGATCTCCTCTAAACCATTTATAAACTATTTATATGCTTTAAAACCACTTATAATGCTATTTATAATTTCCAAAACAGTTTACAACTCTTCACCTTTGAACAAGTTCCTTTTATAAACCCTTTATAAAAATCCTTTAAAACCTTTATAACTCCTTTATAAAGCTATTATAAAAATCCTTTATAAAAATCCATTTTACAAAATCTGATATAATATCTCTACAACCTTTATAAATTCTTTACAAAACCTCTTACAATTTTTATTTATTAAAGTTATTATAAAATTCTATATTTGTTATATTAAATTAAAACTATATTTATTATATTAAATTAAATTTAAAATTAAAATATTAAAATTAAAGTTATATTAAATATTTTATTAAATTAATTTTAAACTATTTAAGCTATATATTTAAAACTAAAAAATTTATCAGTTAAAATCTTAAATTTACATTTAAAATTAACTTATAATTTGAACTTTAAAACATATAAATAAATTATTTTCCAAATTTAAAAATTAAATCGTTAATTTAAATTTTAATAATCAACTTTGTAAATCAAACATACTTGTCATTTAGAAAATAATTTAAAACCGACCAACGGTGTCCTTATATAGTTGTCTACCATATGGTCAAGTGATAGGGTATGTATCATTTCAATCCTAATTAGTTAAATTTCCTGTATGTATATCATTTCGACCCATATCCCGAATCAACAATTCCAAATCAATAATATCAATAAAATCGCTCGGGTTTATCATTTCAACCCATAACAATTTTCTCTAATCTATAAGGTCGTTCAGGTATGTATCATTTCAACGCATTATGATAAGAGGGATACAAACATCCAATCATCCAAAGTGTCTATAAATAAACATCCATCATAATCAACTTTCAAATCAGCCAATAAATCACAATAATTAATGGGTTATCACTATCACGTGTTTAACTAACAATTTAAATTCAATATTAATTTAAATGGTAGTGTAATTCAATATAAATTCAAATTAAATTTATATGACAATTTAAAATACCAAACAACAGTCAATAAATTTCTAATCACACAATAAATTTAATTTAACAAACATAAGATAGTTTAGTATTTATGAGTGGGTTAAATCACTCGCTTTTGATTTGTCATCGATTTAAAATTCAAATATAGCCCAAAATCCAATAGTCTCATAATGCAGCCAAACTAGTTTTAAAATGTCCGGATTTTGATACGATTGCAACATAAGAAACAGCGTCCAAATCTGAGCTCGTATGAAAATGTTATTAGCTTTAGAAGTTTGAATTTTAAATTTAAATTAAAATAAACAATACAAGGGAAAATTAGTAATTATGCAAACCTTCTCTAACCCTAAATTGCGTACGAACGAGATACGCTATAGTCGCCGCCCCCTTTGACTACCAATCGCCGATGATCCACGCGCATGCACCCCAATCCACCTCCACACTATGCACCTTCAGCCGCGTCCCCAGATGCCGCACGGACCCTCATCGGCCTCCCCAGGTCAGACAGACGTAGGTACCAAAGCTAGAGTTTTCAAACCCTAGAGTGCAATTTCCATCCGCCATATGTAGTTTTAGGTCACGAGACCACCACCAATCGACTCCACATGACGATCTCTCCAATACCTACAAATCAATTTCGTTGATTGATGCTGAAATCAAAAATCCCCAAATTGCAGTTAGGGTTTCGCGATTTTAAGACTTTGACTGCGATTCTAGAACGACTCGAGCGCTATTTCTGAAAACCAGCAAAATTCACATTGTCGAGAACTTCAAAACGGTATATAATTTGATATAGTTTTAGGAGTTTGAATTTCGATTTGAATTTGAAATTGAAATTGAGAATTTAGGGTTTTTGAGCTGCCATTGAGAAGATGGGAAGGAGCAGATGGAAATAATAGTACGTATGGAAATAAGAAAAAGGCTTCTAAGGTTTCAGAAAAGAAATCTATTTATATACATAGATGGATAAGGACGAATGAACAGATCGAATTGGGTCGAAACGGTAACGACGATCCATATAGCCCGTTTCGTTTCCAAAATGAAAGTAGGCCATCTAATATATCGAGATATAGGTTTTCGATATTTTTAAACTCAATGGAACTAGTTTCAAACCCTAATTCCATTGTACACAGAAGTTAGCTTCACAAATCGAATTAAATTCAATTAAATTCTTTCAATTGATTTCTACGCGTTTCGAGCTCGCACGATCAAACGATAAGGCCGATCACTACGAAACATGAAATCATACAATAATTCTCTATTACGGATCTAATGAAACTGGTTTCATCAAAATCTGAGACAGTGACCAAAATGGCTATTTTTACACGTTAATTAAATAAATTATTATTAAATTGATTTAATCACCTTAAAATTCAAATTAAAGTTACAATTTTCATGATTCTTGTTTAACCTGTAAATTATAATCTTTTAAAATAAAGTTTTCCATTTTAAATTCAGTATTTAAATATTGTACAAATTTTGACAATCAGTTACAACTGTAATAAAACCCCAATTAATTATAATTTAATTTCAATCAAATTCTTTTATTTCGATTTACATTCTTATTATTGAATCAACTATTACCTTATGAATATAGTTGACATTAGTTTACATCTTATTACATTCTTATTTTACGGTTAACATCTTTTACTGTTTGTACCAAAATTGGGCACAACACTCTTCGGATGTGTTTGAAGAGGTAAAATGAAGAAAAGAAATGTAAAATGAGGCAGATCTAACAAACACACCAATCAAAAAATAAGAATAAATGTAGAAGCACACAAAATTAGAGTGGTTCATCGTATTGCCTACGTCCACTATAAAATGATTGATGTTTATTGAATTTAACTTGCTGATTACAAGAGATTACAACAGTACAACTGAAGTGTAGTGATAATTTCGGCAGAGTAATAGCGTAGAGAAGCCAAAAAAAGTCCATTTTCTGTAGGTCCAGGGTCACTATTTATAGGTGTAGGCTGCAAATAACTCACTCAGATTTCGAAAGACTTCTTCTCTCACGTGGGTGGGCCTACATGATCGATCCTCGGACATTTGGGCTCGATCCATGATCGATACGTATGTAATTCGTATCGATCAAGAAATAATCTTTTTGGGCTGAGATCGATCAAGCACATTCCCTAGGTGGTAAGTAAGCTCTTGTGAAAATTTGATTGCATTTGGATTTGTAGATTACGAGTTATAATCGATCCAAGGTTGGATTTGTAGTTGGCTGGAATGTGCGTATCGATCGGCTCGTATTGATAGCTTTTTGTATCGATGTCCTTTTCGTCTCGATCAGGTGTGTGGTGATGACGTGGAGCGATGACTTAGGGGAGATCCGCTTTTCATGCCAACTGACCGCTTCTCTTAGTTAACCACGGCTTCGTCATATCAGTCTTGGGTAACGCTTTTCGTAACGATATTTTCCATTGGCTTCTTATCGATAATTGTGGGCCGCTTTGTATTGATGGAAAGTAACGATATTTGTATCGATCTGTCATGTGCTCTTCGTATTAATCATTGGCTACGAAATGTGTGGATGGGAGGATCAATACGAAGCGTGTAGACACGGAACCAATACGAAATGATGACTACTGATGGATACGAAGGGGAATGAGCTTGATGGATACGAAGAGGGGTGGTTTTTGATGGATACGAACTAAGGCCTTCTCTCTTGATTTTGATCGATCCATAACTTGAGCATATGAAATCTGATTGACCCAAAATTTAGAATGTTGGCTTTCGTACCATGTTAATTATAGCTTGATCCGGACTCGGACAAAATTTGTCAGTATCCATAGTGAACCTGTGTATATCCAATCTCTAAGACGGATTATCCTTGATTACTAGTCAAGTCCGTGTTGTTATAGCCTTGCCAAAAAGGGGGATAACATTTACCATCTTAATTCCAATATTTAGTTACATTAATTACAACAATTGATTCCAACAATTATTTTATCCCATATTTACAAATCTAACCAAATTAATTTAACAATTATTTCAATCGATTGAAACAACATTAAAATAGTTGTCAATTACATTAAATCAACACTATTAAATTATTTTCTAATTATTTTTCTCATAAATAAATCATAAATTTTAATTTCTTACAATATTAAATTTCCAAATCTTATTTAATTTGTTAGTTTTTAATTATAAAAAATATGGGTCATTACACTCTCCCCACTCAAAACTTTTCGTCCTCGAAGAGGAACAAGGAGTTAAGAAACTTGATATAAATTTATTAAAATTATCCAATTTATAAACAATTAATTTAGATAATTTAGTTTAATAAAAATTTAAAAATAACTCAACTTTTGCAAAATTTTTAAATCTTAAATTTAAGAAATTTTTTGACAAAGTCTCCTTTGCGCGGTTAGGTCTTGAAAAATAATAATATCAATAATTACAGTATATATATATATATCATATTTCAATAATAAACATCCCAAACCATGGGAAAACAATAAAATATCATTCCAAAACTGTAATACAAAATCTATTTATGAAACCAAAAGCAATAGTTATTGCTTCCATAAACCTATATTTCACATATATAATCCAAAGAGTTAAAATGATGTGAAAGAATAATATTTTTGTAGTTTCAAATCAATAGCACAAGCAAAACAACATATGTAATAACCATATGCAAACAAAAGCATTACAACCATTATATGCAACAAAGAATCTATTACACATCCATAGCAACCAAAACAATGTTTTGTTTAGTTTAGAAAATTTTCATCGTATAAGGATGATAAATAAACTACTAAGCGTACCCTATGCTCAACGGCCATAGATAATTACTTAATAGATTATTCATACAACCTTAAACAATTTGGAGTATCCTTTCCCAAACTTTCCATTATCCAAACAATGAAGAATTTAATGTTATTTAAGTTTGTTCTATTGGTTTCCTTTTTACTCTTTTATTTATTTTCATTCATTCATACAATGTCATTTTTCCATTAATTTACAGTCATTTACTTACATATGTAATCTTCCATTCAATTATTTATAACATCAATAGATCAATTCTTAAAATATTATATAAGTTTCTTTACAAATTTAATTCACAATTATTATTTACTTATAAAACTTGATTTCAATTTAATATTAATATTCATTAGTGAATAAATTCATACTTATGTTTCTTAACTTTTAAATTTTCAATCATTCCTTCATATATAGTTTCATTTAATATTAAATATATTCATGAATCGTTTCAACAATATCTTATGTTTATAATCATTTACTTAAGTGGTATTCACTTTTACTATAAAATTTGATTACTAAGCATTTCAACCATTTACTTAAGTTTATATATTCCTTGTACATCTTAATTTTTCATTTATAAACATACATTCATTTTGAAGCATTTTTGTTATTAAGCTTTTACTTGTACAATATTCTATTACATATCCATATCAACATTTCAACTTTTAACATTTCTAGCAAGTCTTATATATGTTTTCAGAACATAATTGAGCGTTATACAAATTATATTACTTAGTTCAGTTAACAAAATGTTCAACAATTTACATATTCTTAATTTTCATTATCGTTTAATCTAGAAGTTACAAATCTTCAATTTATTTACAATTTCATTAACCAATTAGCTTCTGATTTCTTATTTTCATTTTATAAGTTTCCAATTATTAAAATTTCTCTTTAGTTTTACAACTGAAAATCATTAATTAAAAGGAACTTAAGAATTCAAATTTCGGATTCAATTCAAATCATTTTGAAATAATACATATTCATATATTTTATATATCAAATAATACTTAAGAAAATAAAATTAAAATTTGTTTATCAAAACAAATGTGTAGCAAAGCTATTAAGTGGCCTTCCTACTTTGAAACTCGGAAATGAATGTCGATGATGTGGCCATCATCACCGAAATTATTTTCCAGCGACAGAAGAGAGGAGTATAGAACTTATTTCCTTTTAAAAATCCTTTAAAACACATATTTCAAATCACATTGAAAATATTTATATCCGAAAATACTTCCAAATAATACTAATATTATCTTCTAAAATATTTGAAAACCAATTTCAAACTTCGGAACTTAAGTTATCAAATTTCCAATTCATAATCACTTATTTGTAAATCTTATTTTGCAATCATTATTTATAAAATTTCACTTCCTAACAAACAAACACATCACATACAACTGTATCAATTTATAAAAATTATTCTTTTATATACAAAATATAGTACTAGGTAAAATCTATTTCATTTACCTATATTTCAAAAACAATATTGTGTCGGTTTACCCTATTAAGTGTTTAGAAAACCATATCAATGCCATAGCATCCTATGTACCGACCCGAATTTATAAATACTAAACATAACAGATTAAAAAAATAAAATAAAAACATTTTATAACACTATCAAATATGCTCTCTCATATACAAACTCTCAAACAACTCATTCTAGGGAATTACTACCCTATCTCTAATGAGTCAAACTCTACAAAGTTAAGGTTATCGCTAAACCAAAGCTCTAATACCAACTGTAACGACCCACCCTTTTGGATGGTTTAAATCGACAATAAACCACACATGCCAACTCAAACCATTCAAAGGAGAGGATTGTTAATGAGGTAAATAAGAAAATAAGAGAAAAGAAAGAAAAACAAACACTGAATCTCACAGCGGAATGACAAAATATAATAATCAAATAAACAGTTCATGCAGTTGTTTTACAAATAACATTTGATTACACTTTTACAATATATCGGAGTTATACATATAGTAGGAATAAACAAAAAATGCAGCGGAACAACATGATACAGTGGAACAATAATAGTAATATAATACTAAACTCTGTCTTCGTCCTCTAGAAATTAAGTCTTCAATACTGAAATGCTCAGGCTGACTCGAGCATAATGAAAAGACAAAACACTCGAGTTAGAACTAAAAGATCTTATGCAAGTTAAATCAACAGTAAATAAATATGCATGTAATGCCTTCAAAGATGTTTACTGGATTTTACCTCCTATCCAATGTATGGCATGCATGCAATAACTTAAGTGATGTTCAGGATTTCCGTCTCCTAAGGATCCATTAAACTATTTATATGTAGTAATATACGCTATACGTACAATGTCTATTAGTAAAGTAAAGTATTAAAATAGCGTTAAGGCGTTACCCATATCCCCCTTAACATATTTTATAAACGATGGAGTCTATACAGTATTGTAAACTCCACCAAACCAGTGGGCTATCGGGGAGCACTCCATAGGTACAACACAAACCAAAATCATAGTGGGCTCAATAAGGCATATCACAAGGCACGCGAGGCATTGCTCAAGGTAGGATTCCACCATTTTGCACTCCCAAACTGGTGGTAACGCACAGCAGCTACCACATCCCACCTCAGAACACACTCCCATAATCATATCGAGGGGTGGCCACCAATCAATCATAAAGTAACAGATGCAGTATCGAAGGAATATGCCTGATTGGAGGAGCAACCTCACTTGGACTGTTATAGCTCCTGTTTTAGTCATATCAAGCTGACCTAGGGAGGTTAGGGCTGCGTTCATACCTCATAAAGTAGCGTTCACCAAACCATCCTACTTCGTTCTAGATTCTCCACCATGTGCACGGTTGTTAAAGCGGTTTCGAAATTGGAAAAGAGTATGACAATATCCAAACCAGAGCTCTTTAACAACCAATCATTATATTTTTCACACTGTTGTCATTTAAAACATTTTTTTAACAATAAATCTAGAAAACAGTTTATACTTTCATATCAAGATAGCCATATACTTATTCCAAAAGTATAAACATATCCACAAATATCGAGGAAGATTACTTTCAATCAATTTCGAAAATTATTTATAAATCTCTTCTAAACCACTTATAAACTATTTATATGATTTAAAACCAATTATAATGCTATTTATAAATTCTAAAATAGTTTACAACTCTTCACCTTTAAGCCGGTTCCTTTTATAAACCCTTTATAAAAATCCTTTAAAACCTTTATAACTCCTTTATAAAGCTATTATAAAAATCCTTTATAAAGTTCTTATATAAAAATCCTTTTTACAAAATCCAATATAAAATCTCTACAGCCTTTATAAATTCTTAACAAAACCTCTTACAATTTTTATTTATTAAAGTTGTTATAAAAATATATATTTATTATATTAAATTAAAACTAAATTTATTATATTAAATTAAATTTAAAATATATATATATTAAAATCATGTTAATATTTTATGAAATTAAATTTTAAACTATTTAACTTATATATTTAAACTAAATAAAATTATAATTTAAAATCTTAAACTTACAATTAAAAACCATATATTAATTTATAATTTGAACTTTAAAACATATAAATAAATTATTTTCCAAATTTAAAAATTTAAAAATAAAATCAATAAATTAAATTTTAAAAATCAAACACACTTTACTATTTAGATAGTAATTTAAAACTGACCAACGGTGTCCATATAGTTTGCTACCCTATGATCAAGTGATTGGGTATGTATCATTTCAACCTAGTTAGTTAAATTTCCCGGGTATATATCATTTTAACCCATATCCCAAATCAAAAATTTCCAAATCGGTAAAATTGCTTGAGTTTATCATTTCAACCCATAACGATTTTCCCTAATCTATAAGATCATTCGGGTATATATCATTTCAACCCATAGTGATAACAGGGATACAAACATCCAATCATCTAAAATGTCAACAAATAAACATCCATCACAATCAACATCCAAATCAGCCAATAAATTACAACAATTAACTGGTTATCATTATCAGGTGTTTAACTAACTATTTAAATTCAATATTAATTTAAATGGAAGTTTAATTCAATATAAATTCAAATTAAATTTAAATGACAATTTAAAGTACCAAACAACAATGAATAAATTTCTAATCACATCATAAATTTAATTTAACTAACATAAGATAGTTTAGTATTTGTGAGTGAGTTAAATCACTCACTTTTGATTTGTCGCCGACTTAAAATCCAAACATAGCCCAAAATCCGATAGTCTTAGAATGCAGCCAAACTAGATTCATAATGTCTAGAATTTTGATACGATCGCAACGCAAGAAACCGCGTCCAAATCCGAGCTCATGTGATAAAGTTATTAGCGTTAGAAGTTTGAATTTTAAATTAAAATAAACAATACGAGGGCAAATTAGTAACTATGCAAACCTTCTCTGACCCTAATTGGCGTATGAATGCGATATTTCGCTGATGAACAACATACCTGCACCCCAACCCACCTCCACCATCAGACTACGCACCTCCGTCCGTGTCCACAGATGTCGCGCGAACCCCTATCGGCCTCTTCATGTCAGACCGCCGCCGCTACCAAAGCTAGGGCTTTATGAACCCTAGAATGCAAATTCTGGCCACCATAGGTAGTTTTAGGTCATGAGACCACCACCAATCGACTCCACATGACGATCTCTCCAATACCCACAAATCAATTTCGTTGATTGATGTTGAAATCAAAAATCCCCAAAATGCAATTCGGGTTTCGCGATTTCGAGACTTTGATTGTGATTCCAGATCGACTCGAGCACTATTTTGAAAACGAGCACTTGCCGTTCATTCATATTGTCGAGAGCTTCAAAACGGTATATAATTTGATGTAGTTTTAGGAGTTTGAATTTGAATTTAGGAATTTAAGGTTTTTGAGCTGCCATTGAGAAGAAGGGAAGGAGCAGATGGAAATATTAGCACATATAGGAATAAGAAAAAGGCTGTTAGGGTTTCAGAAAAGAAATCTATTTATATAGATAGATGAATAAGAACGAATGGACAGATCGAATTGGGTCGCAACGATAAAAACGACCCGAAAACCTCATTTCATTTCTAAAATGAAAGTGGGTCATCCAATACATCCAAATATAGGTTTTCAATATTTTTAAACCCAATGGAACTAGTTTCAACCCCTAATTTCATTATACATAGAAGTTAGCATTCAAAATCAAATTATATTCATTTAAA
Source organism: Allium cepa (assembly GCA_030765085.1). Lineage (NCBI taxonomy): Eukaryota > Viridiplantae > Streptophyta > Magnoliopsida > Asparagales > Amaryllidaceae > Allium > Allium cepa. The sequence continues at coordinate 912,225,154 of CM060929.1, read as the reverse complement.
TTCTTTTAATTGATTTATACGCGTTTCGAGCTCGCACGATCAAACGAAAAGTCTGATCACTACGAAACTTGAAATCCTACAATAATTCACTATTACGGATCCGATGAAACTTGTTTCTTCGAAATCCGAGATAGTGACCCAAATTGTTATTTTTACACGTTAATTAAAAAATTATTATTAAATTGATTTAGTCACCTTTAAATTCAAATTAAAAGCTACAATTTTCATCATTCTTGATTAACCAGAAAATTATAATCTTTTAAAATAAAATTTTCCATATTAAATTCAATATTTAAATATTGTAAAAAATTTAGTATTCAATTACAACTGTAATAAAACCCCAGTTAATTATAATTTAATTTCAATCAAATTCTTTTATTTCGATTTACATTCTTAATATTGAATCGACTATTACCTTATGAATATAATTGACATTAGTTTACATCTTATTACATTCTTATTCTACAATTAACATCATTTTCCATCTTAATTCCAATATTTAATTACATTAATTACAATAATTGATTCCAACTATTATTTTATTCCTTATTTACAAATCTAACCAAATTAAATTTACAATTATTTCAATTGATTGAAACTACATTAAAATAGTTGTCAATTACATTAAATCAACATTATTAAATTACTTTCTAATTTTTTTGCTCTTAAAAAAATCTTAAATTTTAATTTATCACAATATTAAATTTCAAAACTCATTTAATTTAATAGTTTTTAATTATCAAAAATACGGTTCGTACAGAAGCAGGGTGCCGAAAGTGGCGAAACATGCAATTTGCATGTAAAACTGATTTTTTATTAAGTAATCTTTTTAACTAACCTGCTTTGTTTTTCATAATCTTATTAGTTGCAAATTTTCTTTTCCAAAAGCACTTCCACTATTTCAGAAACAAACAACTTAAATCATTTACAAAATACACCTTCTCATTTTATAAATATATAAAACATTTAAGTCCCATACCTTAAATAATTTTATATATTCACCAAAACACTTAGGAAAATTCTACGAAAATTCCAAAAAATAATATTTAATATGTTCTCTATGATATATTAATTTCAGACCGAAAACTTATATTATTTAACCGTAAGTAATTTTAAACCCAAATAATCATTTTCCTTACTAGAAATTAATATAAAATCAAATTAATTCAGAAAATAGTTAAATTGAAACCCATCTCTAGAATATCAATTCTGATCTAAATCTAAATCGCAAGGCATTTGGATGTCATTAAATAGGGTTTTCATATCAATACATATCATAAAATTTATATAAACAAGCATATATAAATTTTTATTTCGAAAACATGGCATAATCATGCAAATACTTCGGATTATCCTTAAAATCGAAAATAATTAGAAAATGAGATGTATTCATTACTCACCTTAGCTTGTGAGATTAAAGAGTTTGAGATTTGAATGGATTTAAATTAATTAAGCTTCCCCTGATTCTATTATCTTCCTCTAGTTGCTTCTAATGGTGGCTGACCTCTTTGTTTAATTTTTGCAAATGATTTGAATGTGAGGATCCACGTTTAAGGGTTTAGGGTATTAGAATGCTCATTTTCCTATTTTTACCTCACCTATTATAGCTAACCATTTTATTCAGTTCATTTGTTATCACGGCACGGCTACCCCTTATTAATTACCAACCTAAATCCACTAATAACATTATTTTATTTTATTTTATTTAGCTAATTAAATATCCTAATAATGTTACTAAAAATTAGGGTCATTATACAAACCCCGTCATTTAAGGCCTATTTCCAGAAGCGTGCTCCTCAATGGTACTATCTAGCTGACATCCTATGAAATCTCATAGAAGACTTAATACTTCCAAGTGAAAAATAGGCAGACCTCGTCATTTAAGGCCTAATTCCAGAAGCAAACCCCTGTAGAGATACCCCTAACTTAACCTTTTGGCCATTTAATACTTCATTTGGAGGAAAAATGCTGGTCCAACCACTTAATACCTCAAACCTTGAGGTAGGCCCTTCGTCTTATGGCCCATACTCATAATGATGTCATATATTAGTCCTCTGTTCATAGGAACTGGTTGCCAGATTAGCTGGGCGGATTTCCCCTACAGAATTTGGAACTAACCTCACGCTATACAAATTTTTATCATAAGGATATCTCACATCAATAAAAGTGTACACAACTGCTGGTAGCCTTAAAGTGAAGGGCATACTTCCATCATGTAACTCTGTTGACCTCGCATCCCTGTAACTTAGCCACAAATCAATTACTCCCCATATATAGACACATACACACACACACACACTCATCTCACCATTTCATAAATAAGTCCTTATAAGAAATCTTCCTTACAATGCCTTAAATTAATAATTAGGCTATATAAGAGTTTCCTCTTATTTTCGCCTCAAAAACAATTACCTTTCTTTTAAAGGAAATAAATGTAAATAAATGCCAATTAACCATGCAATATACACAATTGTTATATGTTAATTACATAAATAGAAATAAATAAATATTCACGTTGAATAAGTTCTAAACGCACATATTTTATGCCCTAAACTATGGCTAAATGTCAGTTCCCTAATCAATTATTATTACAAGTCATTTTCTTCAATTTCCAAAGATTTCATGGAATTCAAATGTCCAAAACAAGAAATAAATATTTATAATAAAAACTGCAATAACAAACTTGTGAATAAAATGAAAACTCAATTTATTACACCAATATAATGGAATATCTTAAATAGTAAGAATTACAATCTAAACTCTATATTTTATCCAACTCCTCTTTCTACAAAGTTATAGATAAGAATAAATGGTGTAAACCATGAATAGGATTCCTAATCTAAGCCCTTCATTTTATTGAAGGATCATAATTTGACCCAAAGAAGAAGGAGAAGTGAAATAGACTATGAAATTATTAAAAATTACAAAATAAAACAAATTCCATCTTAATGTAAATAATTGGAAATCTAAGCAAAGAATTGACATATCGAATTAAATAGGAATATAAGTTGATTTTATATATCATATTTTCGAAATCCCAAAATACCTAAGGCACACTCAAATCCAAAAGAAATACACTGAACATATACTGAAAAGAAATACTAAGGTTTCCACTCACGTATTAGCTCTATCTTTACTCAAATTGATTTGTAGCCTTCCGATCTCTTCTAGAATTTCTTTCTTTTGATATATATATATACACACACAGTAGAGAAGAGGTGTGTGTATATATATATTCATTAGATTCGGAATAATTGGCAAAGACTAGCATGAGAATAGATTG